>JAZHEH010000889.1:4332500-7164452 GCA_036589455.1 Ateles fusciceps
TAGGCACTGCCCCAAGAACAAGCATGGGCTGGCCTGCTTGATGGTGGCAGACTGTGGCCCAGTGACACCATCACCCCAGCTAATAGCCAACTAACTATCTGACAAGTAAGTGGAGCCACCCTAGATCAGAAGCCCCTGATGAACTGTTATCTGACTGGAGGCACATGAATCAAGCAAAGACAGGCTAAGCCTGGCTCAGATCAGCATCGTCATCCAACTGATCTGTACAAGCATAAGAAGGAATACATGGTGATTATTTTCAGACACTAAGGTTATGGGTGATTGTTACACAACCATAAATTCCTGATACCATAGGTGGAGCCATTGGACAGTCTTAACTAGAGTAGTGATATAATATGTTCTATTAGGGTAGTGGTAAAGAGCATTTCTGACTGCCATGTGGAGGGAGGAGAGCACGGCAGGTGGCTTTGGCAGTTGTCCAGAAGAGATGTTATGTTGGACTAGAGTATAGGCTTGGCAATGTTACCATATAGGCAGGGTACATATTTCGGCAAAGCTACTACTGACTGTGTATATGAGGTCAATGCCTCACTTTTATTTCTCCTTAACCAGCTCATATGTAGATGTCACTCCAAAATCTCCTCCACATTGTCTAGGATATAGTTTGTACTCTGTATTAGTTTCTGACATTTGAATATTGTTTCTGTTCATTGGATGATTTTTTTTCACTTCTGTACACAAAGCCCATTCACATAGTGAATGCTTAATATATATTTATTGACTAATAAATGAATAATGTGCCATACTGAAACTAAAAGGAATATTGTCATCGAATGTTTCACAGTTTCATCACAAATATCACAAAACTTCAAGAAACTGTTTTTGTTTCAATTTTTCCATTGGTAAAATAAGATTGGACTATATATGCATGCCATAAAAAGTCCTTCTATGTCCAAAATTCATATTATGCATTAATTTCCTTTATTGTATTGTTTATTCAAATTACTCTTGGATATGTCAATGCTAGGATTTGTCACCAAGATAGAAAACAGAAAATAATTATACTACTTTTTCCAAAAGTGACCACATTAATTCTAAACCTGGGACCTATTAAAACAGATTCTCAAGCCACTTCTATGAAAGTCAGTTAAAAGAACAATTAGGTAAAATTGTTAGCATCCCACAACTCATATTTTAAATGCCAGATACATTGCATTCTCTGATTACCTCAAATACTCTTCAGAAATAGGCAGGCAATGAATAAGAATGGAAACTCACCAACAAAATTGTATATTATAGCTCTACTAAGATGGTGATTATGAACACTAAATGACAACTTAGAAATTGCTTATATGCACTCTGACATGGATAAAATAATTACAGTGCTGTATAAGTAAGCACTTGTATTCTTCTAAGGGCTCTATGATTTATAACAACTCTATTAGGTAAATAATAGTATTATCCCAATTTTATAGATAAGGGAACTGAGACACAAATAGGTGACATTATTTTCCCAAGGTTACACTGCTGCAAGGGAACCTCTACTTTTCAACACAGTATTAGATATCTTAGGCAATACAATTAAGACAGGAGGAAAAAAGTGTCATAATTATTGAAATGGAAGAGTCAAATTTACTATTCATGGGTGAAATGATCACTCAGAAAAATTTGAATCACCTGAGAAGTCTTTATCATTAGAGTAAGGTAGGCCAGGCGTGGTTGCTCACGCCTGTAATCCAAGCACTTTGGGAGGCCAAGGCAGGCCGATCACCTGAGGTCGGGAGTTCAAGACCAGCCTGACCAACATGGTGAAACCCTGTCTTTAAAAAAAAAAAAAAAAAAAAAAAGAAGAAGAAAGAGTAAGGTAATCACTAAACAAGAGTAAAAAATGTTCTTATATCCCAATAAAATGAAATCATTGAATACAATGCAAAAAACTTTCTGTTCAAAATGCAGCAGAATATATAAAATGGAAATCAGGCCAACAAGAGTCATAAATGAAGGGTGTTGACCTGGGTTTCAAACTTTTGTGTCTGGCTCTGGAGGTGAAGCTCTTGACCATCAGAGACAGAAGAGAGACCCAAGGACCCAAGGTTTCACTATCTTTTTCATTTTAATCATGAATACCAAAGTCAAGAGCTCTTTACTAATAATTTAGTGGTTGAAAACTGGTGACACAGAAAGCTATCTTTAAAAATATAGTTTAAAATCCTAATTGTAGACTTTTACAGTGTTTACAATTATTCTCCAATGGTTTCTTAATACATAAAAGAAACTTTAAGAAAAGTTCTTTAAGTTCCCCAGAATTGCTTGGTTTTTTGGTTTTGCAAATGATAGCAAATTGTCTCCTTTTTGCTTAATCTAAGTCTCTATTACTCTTTTGTTCTATGATATTCATAACCATTTTACATATAGCTGGAATAAATAGTAGATTAAAAAGGAAAATTATTTTGGTACTGAATAGATAGGTTTCATGGAAGGTATGGCGGTTTTTTGTTTTGTTTTGTTTTTGGTAGAACGTTAGAGTAGTTTGTATCACAGGTGCTCTGCTTGAATCATTATGTGCCCACAGATAATAAAACATGCAATCTCCCCTGCAAAGGAAGGAAACTGTGTCCTCATCATGAAAGCTGAATGATTTAATGATCCAGCTTATTTCTAAATTCAACTACTACCATTTTGTCACCTACACAATGAGATGACTTGTGTAGGGAACAAAATGTTGGTTATGAATGTTAACAGTTCGAGAATTATCTCAAGTGCTCATTTATGATTGGAGAGCTTTATGTTGAAGATTTCAAGCCACTCAGTGAAGTGAGTGTCGTGAGATATAAGAAATACCTGCCACAGGAAAGGATATGGGGATAGACATGCATCAAAACCTTGATTATGCATTGGGTCACCTATCCTGCTGATGATTTTGGTTATAAGCTTGACACATCCATCCATCTGTCCATTCATTTATCCACCCACCTATCCATTCATCATAAAGAGAACTCCCTCAAATGTTCTTACACTTCTGGAATAACTAATATATTTAGAATACTAGGCTAAGAGTTTGGGAGGGGTAGAGAAATAAAGATAAATAATGCAGCAATTCAGCTTTTAATTGGGCAAGAGTTGTCCATGGTCTTATACCTTGCAGATAGTCAAAAGTTTACTTGCAGATAGTCGAAAGTTATCTGGGTTATGCATTCTATTGGATGTCTAGAGAGTTACCATCATTTACTATTATAAACAAGTGCTCACTGAAATAAAATAAAAAGACACCTAAGGTTGTAGTCTACCTGTGTTCATTATTAGGTAATTCCAGACAAGGGGAACATCCAGGAGCATGGAAATTTCCATGCCCTTAAAATATCTTCCTAAAAGACACATAAACTTGGCCCATATTTGTTTTAACCTTAATCTCCTTGCTTTCCCCCTAATTCTTCCATTATCCACCTTACTTTGCTCTGTTCAAAAAGGCATAATTCTTGAAGCATGTGGCCCTTTTCTAATTGGCATTTCCTAAGAACTTTGGATGTAAGCCTAATAGTTTTGTTTGCTTCTGTGATTGCTGTCACTACTGTGGGATTGGCCATGAATGTCCCATGGCATAGTAGCATGGAATTAGGGGCTCTCACAATTGTGGGTCCCAGTGAAAAGTAGAAGAAACCTGATGGAAGATGAACTTTCTTGAAAATAGCCTGCCAACAAGGCCATGTGGCAGCCACTTCAGCCCATCACTCCTGGAACATTTTCAGGAAGAGTTTGATTGCAAGCTATGCCTGGCTGCCTCCACTTCTCATTTCAACAACACTGGGGATATTTTCTAAACTCCTTTGAGCATAATAACAGATGAGCAACTCTGTATTGCAAGGCTATAATTCCACTGAGGGGTGCTGGTGGTGACATGTACCATGAAGTCAGAATCTCAGTGGTTTGTCACCAGAACCCCCAGGATAGAATTATAGGCTCATTCACTTCTTGCTTATTTTCTTTAATATGTAGGTGACACTTTGCCTCTCCCATCATCTCCCCTGTAGTTCTTGCCCCTGATTTCCTGGCCACCAAAGAATACTTTATCTTCTTCTGTTTTGTTAATTTCCTATACCATTAGCATTTTACAACTTTAATTTGGACATATTTCTGCTATCATCTCTTATTCCTGTTAGAGGTTTGCTGCTGGAAGGTCAGATTACCCTAAAGAGTCATTCGATCTAAGTTCTAGACATTGTGACTACATGGCTATGTGCAACCCAACTGTGCTTGCGAGGGAGGTTAACTTTAGATGTAAACAGTGTTAGAACAGGCTGAGGCTTGGGGAGGGCTGACAGAACAAAAAAGGATAGGATCCATACAGAAGAAGGAGCTTCCTAACAGGGTTTGGTGAATCTGTAAGTATAAATAAGCTCATATACTTATACCCATATGTATGTACTTTTCATGAATATGTACATACCTATTTGTTCTATTCATGAGAATTAGTAAAAAAAATAATAATAATAATAGTTTTAAACTATGAGATGTTACTTTAACCTCCCCCTCCCCCTCCAAAAACCCCAAGGTCCCATGTGGTTCAACCAGTGTATTGCATCTAATTTTAAAGAAATTGCTGGCCAGACGCCGTGGCTCATGCCTGTAATCCAAGCACATTGGTAGGCTGAGCTGGGCAGATCACAAGGTCAAGAGTTTGAGATCAGCTTGGCCAACATGATGAAACCCCGTCTCTACTAAAGATACAAAAAATCAGCTGGGTGTGGTGGCAGATGCCTGTAGTCCAAGCTACTTGGGAGGCTGAGGCAGGAGAATCACTTGAACTTGGGAGGTGGAGGTTGTAGTGAGCTGAGATCGCACCATTGCACTCCAGCCTGGGCAATAGGGCAAGAATCCATCTTAAAAAAATACATTTTAACTCCGTAAGTTTGGATGAGGAACATCTATCTTTACTGCAGATTTTCCTGAACTGAGGATTCAGGGGTTTAGCATATCACAACCCATAGAAAACATTAGATGTCTCTCTTAATGCAGAATTTGCAAGTGAATACTGCCTCCATAAGCTTCTCATATTCAAGTGGTCCCTTCACTATTCACTCTCTTTATTCTGTGCTTCTGTACTGTTTGTACCCCAAGCTCCTATATAGGATGCTAGTTGCTGCACCTGTTACCTGGACATATTTATTGTTCATGCCAATGGTGTTTCCTGTGAAGAATTAGCATTCTAGGCCCCAGAATTCAAGTATATAACTTTTTTTCTGTCCTGAATGTTTTTATTAAATGCCAAGCACAAGGATAGTTATTGACATTTAAGAACAGTCCATAAAGTTATGTATAATTAATCTTAAACCTGCAGATACTGAAGTTTGGGTTCTATCAAGCAATTTGCCTAAGGTCACAACACTAGTAAGTTGCAGACTTGTAATTTGAACACAGGCCTTCTGTCTTAGACACTGGACTATCATGGGGTTGGTTATGAATGTCCCATGGTATAAGAGCAGGAAATTGGGGGCTCTTACCCACCTTCCAGCAGTGGTAAGCTAAACAGAAAGGCCAAACAGAAAGCAGAGTTTATTTGGGTGTTAGCGGTTGAAGATGAAATTAGCAAATAGGTGAGGGCATAGAATGGAGCCCACAGTCCTTTTAACCTAATATCCTCACATACTATTTCTCTCTCCTTCCCCTGGTTGAAGCAGGAAGTGGTGCTATTCCACACAGAATTTTCTCCATCTAACATAGGCCAATAACACAACATTCCTCAATTTTAATGGTAAGATTTGCCTTACTTCACTACTGTATTAGTCCATTTTCACACTGCTATAAAGAGGTAACTGGGACTGGGTAATTTATGAAGAAAAAAGGTGTAATTGACTCACAGTTCTGCATGGCTGGGAAGGCCTCAAGAAACTTACAATCATAACAGAAGGCAAAGGAGAAGCAAGGACCTCCTTCACAGGGTGGCAGGCGAGAGAGAGCATGCAGGGGAAACTGCCATTTTTAAAACCATCATATTTTGTGAGAACTCTCTCAATACCATGAGAACAGCATGGGGGAATTGCCCCCATGATCCAGTCACCTCCCACCAGATTCCTCCCTCTACATGTGGGGGATTACAATTTGAGATGAGATTTGGGTGGGGACACAGAGCCAAACCATATCATCTACCCATCATCACTGTTATCTAAGACAATAAATTCTTTATTCTTTAAGTCCATTTGTTTTTCTGTGCTGATACACAAAAATATTTCAACCGACATTATTTCCAGTAATGTAAACTTCATTTCATTTTTCTTTACAGTCTTAACTAGGGAACAATATTGAACACATCTTAATTTTTTTCTCTTTCTAATGAAGTGCCTCTAATTTTTGATAATTCTGTGTGAATTTTATTGTTGATTTCTAATTCCTTTTTCATATACTTAAAGCAGTATACTTCTGTTCTTTTACTTTTTATAGACTTTCAGGTTGAATTTTACAAAGAAACCTTTTTTTGGCATCTCTCAGTATAATATATGGCCCTTCTTTAATCTGTTAATATAATGCATAACATTAATAGAACATCTAATGTTAAATCTTCCTTGCATTCTGAAATAAATCTACTCAGTCATGGTACATTCTTTTAATACACTGCTTGAATCAATTTACTAATATTGTATTTAGAATTTATGCATTCATATTCATGAATATAGTTTTCTGTTTTGTAGTAGTGTGCAGTGTTTTGGGAAAAATTACATTAGACATAAAATGAATTGAGAAACTTTCTATTTCTTCTTCTAAGTTCTGGAATAGCTTAAACAGATTTTTTTTTTTTTTAATGGAACTTGACCATAAGATTAACAGGCTCGACATATTTTATGAGAAGTATTTGTTTAACAACTTTAAAAGTCATTTTTCTTCATGTTTTCTGATTTTTCTTCTTTTACAAAGTGGATTTTCATAATTTATATATATATTTCATTCAGTCTTTCAAGGTTATTTGCTTTATTTCTATGCTTTTTATTACTTCTGAGATCACTTCCAA
Organism: Ateles fusciceps; assembly: GCA_036589455.1. Lineage (NCBI taxonomy): Eukaryota > Metazoa > Chordata > Mammalia > Primates > Atelidae > Ateles > Ateles fusciceps. The sequence goes on from JAZHEH010000889.1 coordinate 4,339,462, forward strand.
ATTATCCTCATTCCTAGGCTAATAATGGGTCCTCACTGTGTTCTAGGCACAAATGACACAACTGTCACCAAAGTAGCCAGGGGTCCTGCTCTCTTAGGGTTCAGTGAGTAGCATTTGTGTTCTGTTCTCTCTCACGCTTTTTTCTGGAGAGAATTTCCAAATATTTTAGTTTCATTAGCCACTTTGCCTGTTTGAATCCCTTTCTTTTTTTGTCTTCTAAGAAAATGAAGTTAGTTTTCATATTAATTCCCTTCTTCCATTTTCTTTTGTTTATTATTCACTTTATTGCCACTCTTAATGCGTTATGCAATAAATTCTACTTACTTGGTATTCATACTATTTTCTTTTTGACTAAATTCTCCTGGAACAGTTTGGCCTATTCCTCTATTTTAAATAATGTTGGCGGTTTTATTTATTATCATATGACTAGCACACTACTGATGTTTTTCTTTGATTGAATATAAAACATATATTTGCCTTAAAAGTATGAAAATAGTTTCATTTTACTATAAAATAATACATACATATTGTTAAACAGTAAGTCAACAATAAAAGTAAAACAGAAGCAAAATTTTCAAAAATTTTAGCCCTAGAAATAAAAATTAATATTTTTATTAAATAATAATTAATATTCTTCCTGACAAATTACTCTCTTTATAGGCATACACACACAGACAATTTTAATCAAGTGGGATTATGTTCTATATAGTATTTGTAACTTGCATTTTTTTCTACTTAAAAATATGTTTAGCTAAGCTTTCCGTATTATTAAATATAGCTCTATAAAATTCATTACCATGGTTGCTTACTACTCTCTTTTTTTTAATCAGGGAACCTAACTCATATTTGGAATGTACATTACTATTTTTTGGCTTTGTTTTTTATCAAATTATTTTCATTTTATGCTTATGCTTTCTTATTTTTGTTTTTCTGTATTTTGCTGCATTGATTGCCTATTCTTTAAAATTTTTATTTCTTCTAATGTCTTCAGAGTTATAAATTCTGATTGTATTCTTATAATTTACTTTGAATGTTTTACAATTTAAAACTTTTTCTTTATAAATATTAAGAATGAAACCATCTATAATTTTTCTCGAACAAAATGAGAATTTTAACTTTACCGCCTTCTTTGAGCACATAGATGTTATGGAAGTAATCTGAAATTTTGTTTCTACATAATTTTTAATATTTTTAACTTAATGTGCCATATATTTTAAGAGTTTTTTTATTACAATTTTTTTTAGTCTTCAAAATCATTTAACATTCATTAAATGTAACCAAATATTTTATTAATTTAATTGCTTATCATTGTTTCTTATTATTTCCAAGGCCTCATTATGATTCATTTTTCATATGGCTAGAATATTGCCTCAAGAGTTTTTTTCTCAGAAAAATACTGTGGTGGCATACTTCTGAATCCTAACTTATTTGATAATATTTTTATTTTACCTTCACATGTAAATGATAGATTGACTGACTATAGGATTAAAATTGTCACTCAGAAATCTATACATTTGTTTTGCATATAAAAAGTTTCCTTTTCTAGTACATAAATTATCCTCCCTTCACCCTGCCCCACTAAGTATATGCTTAAACTTTTTTTTTTTTATTACTCTTCTAGTTCAGAAATTCCTTAAGGTGTATCTCATTATAGGCCATTTTTCTGATCATTCAACAAGCATTTCAATCTGAAAAATTCTCTTCAGTTATTTTATTGATTGTGATTTCCCCTTCATCTTTCCTTTTTTCTCACTATGAAGATATATGTAGATAATTTATTTACTATATGGACACACCACAGATCTTTTTCTCTACTTTTTTGTTCATTTCTTTCTGAATTCTGAGTAAGTTCCTCAGGCCAGTACAGATGCTCTTTGACTTATGATGGGGTTGTGTATGGATTTTCATTTAGTGGTAGGTTTATAGGCTGTAACCTCATCATAAGTCAACGAATGCCCTGAATGTGTATTGCTTTCACACCATTGTAAAGTCAAAAAAATCCTATAAAATCTGTATAAAGTTCCTTTTCCTAACAGTTCTCTCCTTTGAATGGAAAGACTGATGGTGAGCTTTTGATTGTTGCAGACTGTGTTGACAGGCAAACTTCTTTAATGTGAGTGGGCAAGGAGTTGGCAGGAATCGGGGCAGGCAGCTAAGTTGAATGCACCTCAACCAGCCAAAGCCCAAATAAGGAGGTTTTCTTTGTGAGATGCTGCCAACTCTAGAGACACCCTATTTCTTTCCAGGCACACATTCCCATTTCATGAGATAAGTTTTGTGGTGGCTTTTTGTCTTGATGTATTGGGCATAGTTAATAAACTGTTTTGTAGGAATTCTGCAAACAATACCCTGGATTTGGGCCTTATTTCGTAAACTGCTCTATGTTAATTCCATATGGCTCTACCTTTGGTAGAGAAAAATAGTCTTACTTGTGTTATAGGTGCCGATCCTTTTCTCATTTATTCCCCAATGGATCTCTTAGCCTTTTAATAGTCCATAAATTAGTTAAAATATCTAGTTTTCTTAGGATTCCTCTTTCTATTCTGTTTAGTTCTGAATTCATCCTCCCTTTTTCATTGTGATATTTATTGGGTTTTGAAAAGGAGGAGAAATAAACATGTGAGTTTATTCTGTCTTCTTGAACTGGAAGCCTTATAATATACTGTAAAATTTATTATTTTTATAAAGAAAATAAAATGACATGTACTCTGAGGACCATGTATTTACCTCATTTGGTTCTACAAATATTTCCTGAATGCCAAGGCAGTAGGAATCATTTTACTAGATGCTGGAGATAAAAAATAAACAGCACATGGTTCCTGTGATTGAGAAACTTACAGTTCATTCAAAGTAGATCAAACTTGCAGATAAATAATTATAAAGGAGAGCAATAATGCAATGGTAAAAGTATACATGATAGAGACACTATAGATTAGAAAGTGATTAACTCTTCCAGGAGCATTAGAAAGGCTTCAGAGAGAAGCTGATGCTTGGAAAGGTTGATAGATGAAAGGATTTATCAGGAGGATGGGGGAGCAAAAAGTAAGAGGGGGAGAACATTGGCAAAGGCTTCAAGTGGAGTGTCCAGAGATTTATAAGTAATTCAGTGCTGCAGGAGCACAAAATGCTACATTATGGGATTGCCAGCAGGTGGGAGTCCTGGAAGAAGAACAGAAGCCAGATCATGGAAGCTCTTGCAACCCATGCCAATATGCTGAAAATTTATCCTGGAAATCATCCATAGGTTTTAATCAGAAGGAATACCTAGCCAGGTTTTCATTTTAGATAGAGGTTTTTGGTAAAAGCAGAAGACACAGATTTGAGATAAGACTGGAAGCTGGGAGATCTGTTGGAAGTCTATTGTAGGGATTCTGACAAGATAATATAAGCACTTAGACTCAAAGACGTATATTGAGATAAATTTGGGAGAACTAATTAGTCAGAATTGTTAATTAATTAAATATGGTGGATGAGGGGAAATGAATATATCAAACTGGCTCCTGGGTTTTGACTCTGGTACCTGAGATGGTAAAGATATCTCTGAGTCTTACCAGGAAAACATGAGGAAGAACATTTTGGGGAAAGATAAATATATTAGTTAGGCTTCTCCAGAGAAACAGAATCAATAGGATATGTATGTTATATTACTTATAACAAATCTTAACAATTCCTTATAATGAATCTCATGGCTATATTAACTGCCAAGATCTTTCAGCTTGAAATCTTATGGTGAGACAAGTAAGACTAAAAAAGTCACTGCATTTCAGGAAATTAAATTTAACAACCTGTGACTTTGCATTACATTTCATATATATTTATATGAGATTTGTTATAAGGAATTGGCTCACACATTTATGGAGGCTGAGAAGTCTCATGATCTGTCTGCAAGCTGGAGACCCAGGAAAACTGGGTGTAAATTTTAGTGCAAGTTCAAAGGCCTTAGAATTAGGAACACTACCCTTGTAAGTGCCAGTCCAAGGGCAGGAGAAGACCAATGTCGTAGTTCAACAGTCAGGCAGAGAGAGCCAATTCAAATTCCTCCACCTCTTTGTTCTATTCAGGGCCTCAATGGATTAGATGATAACCACCTGCATTTCTGAGGGAGCTCTTTACTCAGTCCACCAATTCATATGCTAATCTGTCTCTTTCTCTTCCTTCCTTCCTTTCTTTCTCTTTCTTTCTTTTTTCTTTCTTTCTTTCTTCTTTCTCTTTCTCTTTCTTTCTTTCTTTCTTTTTCTTTCTTTTCTTTCTTTCTCCCTTCCTTCCTTCCTTCTTCCTTTTTTCTTTTTTTCAGAGTCTTGCTCTGTTGCTTGGGCAGGAGTAGTGCAGTGGCAGGATCTCAGTTCACTACAACCTCTTCCTCACAGGTTCAAGCCTTTCTTCTACCTCATCATGACAGTAGATGACGCCAGTCAGAGCCAGTATTTAAACCAAGAAGTAGGCTGGGTGTAGTGGCTCAACTCCTGTAATCCCAGCACTTTGGGAGGCCGAGGTGGGCAGATCACTTGAGGTCAGGAGTTCAAGACCAGCCTGGCCAACATGGTAAAACCCCATCACTACTAAAAATACAAAAATTAGCTAGGTATGGTGGCATACACCTGTAGTCCCAGCTATGCTACTAAGGAGGCTGAGGCAGGAGAATCACTAGAACCTGAGAGGCAGAGATTGCAGTGAGCTGAGATCACACCACTGCACTCCAGCCTGGGTGACAGAGCCAGACTCCATCTCAAAAATAAAATAAGAAGCAAAAATGATCAAGGATAGATCTCTGGAAAATTCTGACAAAAATTACATGAAGAGGACTAAGAGAGAATGATAAAGAAAGCAGGAGAGTGTGACATCACAGAAATCACATTATGAAATAGTTTAAAGTAGAAGAAAAAAAGCCACTGTATCAAATGCCACTGAGAGCATAAATGAGATAAGAACTTTAGAAACTCCCATTGGGTTTGGTAATTAAGAAACCAGTGATTCCTCAGGAAAATATTCCACTTCGAAGTCTGACTGAAGAGGGTATGTAGAAAGTGAAAATAGATTCATAAGATGAGAAACGTTTATGATAAGTAAAGGAAAGTGAGAAAATAGAGGAGGATGTAGAATCATGTGAGTGGTTTTACTGTCAAAGCAGAAGTGACTTGGATTGCTCATCATCTGAAATGGAGGTGACTACACAGAGGGAGAAAGTGAAGGAAGATGGAGAGTTAGGGGCACAATGGGTGGAACAGGGCACAGAGGAACAAGCAGACCAGTAAGAAGGGTCAGCTGACATCAGAGTTCACATTCTTGAATTTAAAGCATCTTTCTTACCAAATGTTAAATTGGTAGAACATGGCAGGAATGTAGTAGTATTGGTGTGTCTGTGTGTGTGTGTGTATGTAAAACACATACCAGCTAATAATCAACCATAAGCTAATCTACAGCATAAGCCTGAGAGGTTAGCTCACATGCAATATTATGCAATATATTATATTGTGAAGTGTGCAATTTGCCCCACCAATGAAGACAGTAGTAATTATGAAGTTAGAAACTAGTTTATAACTCCAATGGGTGTTTCCTCTTTTTGGGATTTATATAGAATGACACCCACCAGTTTCTTTTATAATGATGGACTTTGCTCTTTTATGGAACAGAAGGTGTCTTGCAAGTATTTGTGGGTAAACAGCTAGACAGATCTATAGATTTATTTTTAGATACAACAGAATTTATTTAGGGCACAAAATATCAGGTATAATGCAAAGTCATAGGTTGTTAAATTTAATTTCCTGAAACACAGTAACTTTTTTAGTCTTGTCACATCATAAGATTTCAAGTCAAGAGGTCTTGGCAGTTAATATAACCAGGTTGAAGGTGAGTTTTTCACCCTCTAAACAATTTGTTTCTAGTATTCTGACTTTTAAGAGTTGCTTCAGAATAATAAAATCATCTTTATGGCTTTGCTATTAAGTAAATTGTCAAACAATGTTACTTGTTGTTATATGTAACTACAAATATCCTGATTTGTATCTTATCACCACTAATACAAATTAGACTATCATGTGGTCTTGAGAAAGGAAGTTACACACAGTGTGCTTCAGCCCATTTCTGGCCCATCTATCCTTAGATTTTGACATAAGACAGAGATAAACTATGTTCTTATTTAATCCTCAGTGTTGTTTCTTGTCCCTGTTAGCAAGTCTAATGCTAATTATTTTAGGACCCCTTTTATGTCATAATATCAGAATGTTTTTGTTTTATTGTATTATATTATTACTATAGAATATATTAGACAACTTTTATAACAAAATTTTAAAAATGATTGTAAATAAAATGATTTATTAAAACCCAGTGAATTTCAACTAAGATTATATAAGTGGAGATGAGTCAGAATTCCTGGAACATCTGAACTATATAAAAGAGTAGTGTTTCCTAAATGATGTTCCCTAGGATACTGGTCTTATACAATTTTTAGAAGCCAAACCAAACCAAACAAAAACTTCTTTATTCTCTGTTAGAGCTTGACAAAGAATTAAATTAATGTGTTAAAAGTTATGAAACATTATTGAAAAATAAAAACAAATTTGTAGGTCTCATACTTCTTGATTTTAAAACTAACTTAGAAAGCTACAGTAGTAAAAACAATATGGTACTGGCATGAAGACAGGTATTTAGACCAGTGGAATAGAATAGAGAGCCCAGAAACAAATCCTCTCATAAAAGGTCAAATAATTTTTGAGAAGGGTGCCAAGATCATTCAGTGGGAGAAAGGACAGACTTTTTAAGATATAATGCTGGGAAAAGTCAGTATCCACATGCAAACAATTAAGTTATACTTTACATCGTACACAAATATTAACTTAAAATGGATTAAAGACCTAAACATAAGACCCAAAATTATAGCACTTAGGAGAAACCATAAGAGAAGAGATTTGTGACATTGAATTTGGCAATGATTTCTTAGCAACAAAAGAAAAAAATAGATAAATTAGGCTACATCAAAATGTAAAACTTCTGTACTTCAAGTGACACAATTAATGGAGTGAAAAGCCAACCTATGAAATGAGAAAAAAATTTGCAACTCATGTGTCTGTTGGGGGTTAATCTACAGAATATTAAAGAACTTCTACAACTCATCAATAACCAAAAACCTGATCAAAAAACAGGCAAAGAACTTGAATAGGCATTTCTCCAATGATGATATACAAATGACCAACAAATATATGAAAAGATACTCAACATCATTAATTATTAGGGAAATGAATACTGAAACCACAATGGGATACCACCTCATACCTATTAGGATAACTACTATCAAAAACAAGCAAACATACGTGCGCATGCACACACACACACACACAAATAAGTGTTGTGAGGAGGTAGACAAATTGGAACACTTGGGCACAGTTGGTGGAAATGGTGTAGCTGCTATGGGAAACCATATGGCAGATGTAATTCAGCAATTCTATTTCTGAGTATATATCCAAAAATATTGAAAGCAGAAACCCCCCCAAAATATTTGTACACTCATGTTCATAAAATTGTTGTTCCCCAGAGCTAAAAGGTTGATGCATATATACATACAAAATGTTCTATATGCTCACAAAAGAATATTATTTAGCCTTTAGAAGGGAGGAAGTTCTGACACCTGCTACAACATGGATGAATCTTGAGGACATTATGCTAAGTGAAATAAGCCAGTTATAAAAGGACACATGCTGCATGATCCCACTTATGTGAAGTATCCAAAATAGTAAAGTCCACACAGACAAAAGTAGATAGTGGTTATCAGAGGCTGGAGATTAGGGGAATTTGTGTTATTGTTAAATGGGTTATTGTTAAATGGGTACAGAATTTCAGTTTTGTAAGATGGAAAGAGTTCTTAGGCTGAAGGGTTATGATGGTAGCACAACAATGTGAATCTACTTAATCATGCTGAACTGTATACTTAAAATGGCAAAATGATTCATTTTATGTTATGTATATCACAATAGAAAGAAAGATGTTAGGGGCCAGTTAAAGGATCTGTCAAATATAGTGGATTCCAGAATCAGATTTCCAGCACTAAAATCCAAAGTCTGTTAGCTCCTAATTGAGTCATCTTAGACAAGTCACTTCAACTCTCTGCACTTCAGTTTTAATATCTGTAAAAGAAGCATCATTTATAGAGTTGCTACAAGCATTGCATCATCAGTTAGCACATGCAAAACATCTAAATAGTGCCTAGCTGTGTATAAACTTGTCGCTACTAAGCTGTTTTTGGTTCTTTTTTTTTCCTCTTGACTCTTTTTCCCCATCACAATTATCTGCCTCCCTCTAGGTTTGTCTGCTTCTGTGGCTCTGATCACCAATGCTGCTATAGTCTTTTATCTTTCTCTCTCTCATTTTTTGTTGTCTTCTGTACTTTTTCCTCTACCCTCAACTCTTTGCCAGCTGATTAGAGTATTTACTTTCTTTCAAGTGATGACATTTCTGGGAGTTCTCAGATACTTGTTCTTTATTGCCAGAATGTGTTTTCTTACCATTTATTTGAAGCCCAGGGATCCTGGGTGACTGGTTTCTGGACATTTCAAGTCTTATCTGTTAGATATTACAAGAACGATTTTTTTTTAAAAACCCTTCGTCACAGGATCTTAATTGTAATCAACTCAATGTTCTCCCAGCTTTAGCCTAAATTTCCCTAAAAGCAAGGCCAGAGACAAAGAATTTCAGGCAATTTTTTTATTTAAAAAGAGATCCCAGAGACTAGAAATACAGATTGAGAAGTAAATTGGAGAAAAAGGGAAAGCACATACAAAAAAAATCATGTTTTGGCTACGGACACATATAATTTGATGCTTGTGTTTGAGGGATCATATAAGAACTTCTAAGAAATGCATCTGAAAGAAAAAGAAGCAGCACTTACCTTTCAGCTTCCGTCTCCCTTCAGTCAAGGATGACTTCATTGGCATTACTTTTACTACATTTCTAGGTTTTATCCCTGTGACTCCAAGCTGATGTCTCTGAGTGTTTCATGCCATTATATCCGTGATCTCTGAGACAGGGAGTGATATGTATGCAGCACAAGGCTGAGGTAAAGTAGATCAGATTGCACCTGTAAAAACCTAGTCAAAAGCTGTACAGAGCTGGTTGCTGTAGCTGCAGTTGTTGTAAGAGATGGTACTGAGAACAGTGTACCCCTTGCACCACTTGGATACACTCGTGTTCTCTAGAAATTCAATCTGTCACAGATTCTTCCTAAAAGTGGGGCCAGATTAAATCTAAAATATTTAATGTAAGAGAGTTAGTGGGGCAAGTTACAGTCACTGCTATTGAAGCTAGTTCTGAAGCTATGAACAATACCTGTCATTTAACTCCTTCCTCAGACATTGTAGATGTTTTTACTCATCTTTGGCTGGAACATTGGTTAGTCAAGTTACTTGTCTGATAGAGTGATCTAGATCTTCATTGTTGGCATGTCCAAGCACTTAGACTTGTGCTGTAGTTGTTGTGCTGTAGTTTCAACAACTACGTCATTATTACCATGGGTTACAGAAGCACCGACAGACATTCTAGTCAAGCCTCTGGATTCAAGACATTTTATCTCTGAAACACATTGTTTAGTAGCAATCCTCACTATTCATAGTACTCAAGGTTGGTAATCTCTGTAAACACCTGTATTTACTTGTCATTCATTATATTAAGAAGCCCCAAATGATTAGATGGGGGTAATTACCTCAAATTCCGTGGAACTCTTTCAGATCTCAGCGTGGAAGCAGCACCTTCTGGGAACCAGGGCCTGTAATCCAGCTGTATTAGTCCGTTTTCACACTACCATAAAGAATTACCTGAGACTGGGTAATTTATACAGAAAGAATGTTTAATTGACTCAGTTTTGCATGGCTGGGAAGGCCTCAGGAAACTTACAAGGTGAAGGGAAACGTGAAGCGGAAGGAAGCACCTTCTTCACATAGCAGCAGGAGAAGAAAGAGCATGAGTAGGGAGCAGACAGACACTTTTAAAGCATCAGGTCTCGTGAGAACTCACTATCATGAAAATAGCATGGGCGAAACAACCTCTATGATCCGGTTGCCTCTCACTGGTACCTCCTCTGACATGTGGGGACTACAATTTGAGATGAGATTTGGGTGGGGACACAGAGACAAACCATATTACCAGAAGAGGCTAAGATTCTGGGCAGGAAAGCACAAATTCTGCAGGTCACTAGAAGTGATGGTGAGAGGTGCCAATTCCATTTTCACTCATTTGTGTCTGGACTAATGAATTCTAATTTAGAAAATATAGTACCAGCCATAAAAAGAACGAGATCATGTCCTTTCCAGGGACATAGATGGAGCTGGAGGCTATTATCCTAAGCAAACTAACACAGAAACAGAAAGCCAAGTACTGCATGTTCTCACTTATGAGTGGGAGCTAAATTATGAGAACGCATCAACACATAGAGGGGAACAATACACAGTGAGGCCTATTAGAGGGTGGAGGATAAGAGAAGTGAGAGGATCAGGAAAAATAACTCATGGGTACTAGGCTTAATACCTGGGTGATGCAATAATCTGTACCACAAACCTTCATGACACAAGTATACCTATGTAACAAACCTGCGCACACACCTCTGCACTTAAAAGTTGAAAAATGTAGAAATAAATAAATAGTTTATAGAACTGGAAAAATATAGAAATAAATAAATGGTTTGATAGAATTGGAAAATATAGCACCAAATATTATCACTAGTTCAGTGCATATAATACATCTGGGAAGATAATGTCCCAAACTTGACAGGTTTTTCTCTGAATGGGTTCATAGCTGAGCTTATAATATTCCTTTAACAAGCCATTTAATAAAAAGGCTAACCAGTTATCAATAATGAAGCATATAAAACTAGTGGATCCTGTGGTCATGTGCCCTTTAACATACTTTTGTTGTCATATGATGGGTCTCTGGATCAAAGGCAGTATTGTTCAGGATATCATGCCTATGGAGCGGGTATTCTGCTATTTTTTGAAAAATGGCACTGGAAAAGAAACTGTGAGCAGAGAAGGAGTGGTAGGTTTAATTGTGGTAAGACAAAATTGCTGTTTCTTCCAGAGTATAAAGGGTCTGATGTAATTCACCTGACGTCAAGTGGGTAGCTGATATTTTTCATGGATATAGCCATATCCAAAGCTGACCATTGGTCTTTGCTGATGGCAGGTTAGACTTTCATCAGTGGTAGTAGGTAGATAAGCCTGGGAGAGAAGGGGGCCCATGTTGGGTTTATGTATATTCTCTAACCCTGATGCCATAGTTACTCCATTATGAGCCCATGTTCCTTCACTGAAGGGGCTAAGGGGCAGAAGCTAGCTCACATCCTTAAGTTAATGCATTCTGTCCACTTAGTTATTGAATACATCCTCTGTGGTAGATGCTGTGTTCTTGGCATTAACTTGAGATCTAAAGATTAATGTGCTTTGTGCCTGCTTATGTAGTTTATTCACATACTTCTTTCCCACTGTGTTGTCTCTGATTTTCTAATTAAGCTTCTTCTGTGCCCCTAACCAATCAGTTAAGTCCAAGAATATATGTATAACTGTATGCCATTTCCATTGCCATGTAGTTGAATGGATAACTGTTCTACCCTCAGCTCTTCCCATTGGTAGAACTTCCCCTCACCTCTTTCCATTTATGCGTAGCACCAACATGTCACACTGACTCAACTGTGAACCTGTTTTCCTTCTCCACCAACTGGTGTTGGGAAAATCTCCCATAAGCTCATGATTGTGAGTTGAAGGAAAGATGATTAGTATGACCGTAGTTGGTGCCATGGAAGTTTTGGCTATGTCTTTATGTGATTTACTTACTCCTTCTGGAATTCAAATGCAGTATTTCCATCACATGATGGATTATTGCTGTCACCCCTACCTTAGGACTCTATGGATTTGATAATACCAAGTTAATCATGAGAAGCTTTGGTTTTAGGGTTATCTGGTATCTCATAGTCAGGTGTTCAGACACTGGATTAGTAACAAGTCAGGATTAATTTTGTAAACACAGAATGGTGTCTTGCAGCAGAAACATGACTTTGCTCCAGAATGCAGGTGCTGTGACTCTCCTTTTGTGACTTGCCAGAGACTCCACATAGTGTTCTTATTCACCTTAGCTACCTTTATCACCATTGGCTCTGCCAGGTAATAGGGCCTGAGTGGAATGGCAGTTTATATACAATCTGAATTTGCTATAGAGTCCTCTCTTGCTGTAGGTACACTTAAAATCTTCACTTCAGAGTTACCTGACAAACGTAATATTCCCAAATGTTGAGTATGTTGCTTCCAAAATCTAAAGAGGCCTTAAAAGGCTTTTACTTTATTCTTGGCTTTTTGAAGTACAAGTTGCAACAGCTTTCATTTTTACCTTTAAAGCGAATTTCCAGCATTGCCCAGATCTTTGGATCCTTGGAATGTTCACAAATGTGAGAGACTTATGAATTTCTGTGGAGTTTTCTGTAACACGACATTCTCCAGAATGTCAAGTTGATTGAGATTCCCATAGATTATATTTTAGCAGAGAGCAATAGAGTTAATGTGGCTCTGAGGCAAGATAATGATTATGTATTGAATCCTTTCCCTGCGCCAAGTGAATGGTTTTGACCAACCTTATTGAATGGAATTGAGAAGAAAGTATTCATTCATTCTGTAGCTGCATACCAACTGCCAGAAATGACATCTATTACAGTAAAAATGTTATATATTTTACAGTAGCTGTTACTGAAACTACCACTGGCTTAAATTTTGTTGTAGCCCATTTGATTTTTGTAGCATTTTTTGTGAATTAGGATATTATGAAAAGTATTATCCTGCATCCTTTTGGTAGTGATACTACTCTTCAAATCCTCCCAGAATGCAGTGTTACTTATAACGTATTATCTTGGTTAAGTGAGAACAATTTCAAGGGCTCCATGTAACCCTTTTTACCATAGAGAAACTTACTCCACAGATGTGAGAACGAGTGCGGAGTAAGTAAATTAAACCTTATTAAAAGGTTTAATTGACTCAGTTCTGCATGGCTTGGAAGGCCTCAGGAAACTTACAGTCACAGCAAGGTGAAGCGGAAGGAAGCACCTTCTTCACATAGCAGCAGGAGAAGAAAGAGCATGAGTGGGGAGCAGACAGACACTTTTAAAGCATCAGGTCTCATGAGAACTCACTATCATGAAAATAGTATGGGGGAAACAACCTCTATGATCCGGCTGCCTCTCACTGGTACCTCCCTTGACATGTGGGGACTACAGTTTGAGATGAGATTTGGGTGGGGGACACAGAGACAAACCATATTACCAGAAGAGGCTAAGATTCTGGGCAGGAAAGCACAAATTCTGCAGGTCACTAGAAGTGATGGTGAGAGGTGCCAATTCCATTTTCACTCATTTGTGTCTGGACTAATGAATTCTAATTTAGAAAATATAGCACCAGCCATAAAAAGAACGAGATCATGTCCTTTCCAGGGACATAGATGGAGCTGGAGGCTATTATCCTAAGCAAACTAACACAGAAACAGAAAGCCAAGTACTGCATGTTCTCACTTATGAGTGGGAGCTAAATTACTAGAACGCATCAACACATAGAGGGGGAACAATACACAGTGAGGCCTATTAGAGGGTGGAGGATAAGAGAAGTGAGAGGATCAGGAAAAATAACTCATGGGTACTAGGCTTAATACCTGGGTGATGCAATAATCTGTACCACAAACCTTCATGACACAAGTATACCTATGTAACAAACCTGCGCACACACCTCTGCACTTAAAAGTTGAAAAAATGTAGAAATAAATAAATAGTTTATAGAACTGGAAAAATATAGAAATAAATAAATGGTTTGATAGAATTGGAAAATATAGCACCAAATATTATCACTAGTTCAGTGCATATAATACATCTGGGAAGATAATGTCCCAAACTTGACAGGTTTTTCTCTGAATGGGTTCATAGCTGAGCTTATAATATTCCTTTAATAAGCCATTTTATTAGGCTAACCACTTATCAATAATGAAGCATTTAAAACTAGTGGATCCTGTGGTCATGTGCCCTTTAACATACTTTTGTTGTCATAAGATGTCATAAAAATTCTACTATTTAATAGATATATCTGTTATAGTAGTTAGTAGTCAGTAAAACAACCAGAGTATGGTTACATAGACCCATTTGAGCTGACTAAGGGAGCCCTCTAATAAGGAGTTGGGATAAAACTTCTTATTAGGTTTGGCTAAAGTGTGTTTATAGGATATTACACTCTGAATCATGGTATGTTCATATTAATAAATTCTTTCTTATCTAATCTTACATTTCAGTCCCAAAGTCCAAAACCCTAAGTTCTACTTGGACACATCTTCCCCTATTCTTGCCAAAGAGATTTCGACAGGTTGTGCAATTCATTTGGTTAGTAAATTGTTCACTCTCTGAAGAGGGAATGTATTTCCTGCTCATGCTGAGCTGCTATCCTATCCTGGTCATTGTGTTGGTGGCAATAAGGAGATGCAGGAGCAGATTTGAGGAGGGCAATTATTACCTAGTGAAGTTTTTGTCACTTTATCTAATGTGTTTATATAGGGTCTCTAGTCAATAGAAGGCTACTCTCTTCACGTGGAAAAAAAGACCACATTTGCCAGCACGAAATATTCAATGACATTTAGGGGCTCAGGAAAATAAAATTTAGGGGTTCAGGATAACATACTTGTATGTATGATCGAGATCAGCCTAAGATCTGAAAGCAAAAGCCTGCAATAAACGTTACACGTGAGTCTACGGCAGTACCACCCTAACGCGCCCGATCTTGTCAGACTCTCGGAAGCCAAGCAGGGTTGGGCCCTGGTTAGTACTTGGATGGGAGACCGCCTGGGAATACCGGGTGCCATAGGCTAAAGAGAGAAAAAAAAGGTTACATGTGAATAATTTATTTAGCAATGTAATCTTGGCAAACAGAAGTGCAAGCTAAGGGTATGAAACAGAGAAGAAAGGAAAAACCCATACCAAGAAGAATTATTGAGTTGGCTGTAGCCATAGTCTGTTGTGCTTGATCTTGTGAAACTTATGAGTTTTATAGCTAAAATTGGAAAACCATCTACTCAGAGAGTATGGAAACCCCTTCGGCTCCCATTTTCTATTTGTCAGGCATGGTTTTTTGGGTTGCACTGGACTTTGGCAATTCCAATGGACATCCCACACCATGATGACAGAGAATTCCTGAGAAAGAAAGTAAATCAGTACTTGTCCAAGGTAAAGTGCTATTTGGTTGTACCTGCTTGAATCTGGTCAAATCTGTATGAAAGTTGTGATTGCAACAGTGTCTGGAATAAATGGCATGTCTGAGAGGATGGATCTAAGTGTATAAGAAATGTCCAGTATAACACAATGTCTAGTATAGCAGAATGCTCACAACTTTCAAGATAAGCATTCTATTAGGTGCAGTCTTCCAAAAATGCTTTCACTGAGTCTCCAATAGGCCATTTGACTATTTAACAAGGCCAGCTTCCTCCTGGTGATGATGTAGGTAGTAAAATGCTTGAAATACCCAGATGTCAGCTCACTGTGACTTATTCAGTGAACACCACCCCTAGATTCTGGTGCTGTTTTTATCACCTCTAATCACCTCTCCTAAACTGCTACATTTAATAAATCTTAAAATTTCCCCTAGATATTCAGGCTGTTTTAGGAACTCAGCCTATATTAAGGAATTTGTTATAGACAAATATGGATATTCTTCCTGAGCAAAGGCAATTTTAGAGACTGACTATTCTCTGTTTCTGATTGTTCTTCCCATACCCCTAACCTATATCTTATTATAGAATTTCGCTTACCCATGGACTTTGCTTCCTTATAACTTCAGCTTGCCCTTAGCTCTTGTGGTCCAGACTCTGTCATGATTTCTCTCTAAGCACCATCTACCTTGAGTCCCCCACTATTAACTGCCTACAATCTCCCAATATCTCTGTGTTGTAAGTCTTCAAAGAGATTTTATTTTAGGCCATGTCTCACCTGTCTCGATACCCATGGACTGTTTGCATTTGGCTCTGGCAGTCACCATTTTTTCAAAACCTGCAGGTGAATGGGGAGAGAATATGTGGAATCAAATTTTTCTACTCATAGTTTCCTCCTCAGTAACTGCAATGGGTAAGGTGTCTTCTCCTTGCAAGGAAAGGGACTTGCAAGAGACTGAGTACAGCAGATACCACCACTGGTTTATCAGCATGTAAACTTTCCTACACCAATTGTTCTAATCAGAATGGAAGTCCCACTCTCTGCCTCGGGACCGGAAGGAATCATAGATATGCAGTTCTTATATTTGTGAATTGTTTTTTCCTTTCTGTTAATCTGAGTATTTGTATATCTGAAATATGACAATAATGAATGAATAAGAACTAAATAACCTTCATTTTCTCCTTTAATTCACAAATCACTATTTACTTCATTCTGTTAATCCAGTTAATTCCCTACAATTAAATTAATCACCTTCTTTATATAGCCAGATTTATTATGTGAAATATTGTCAAATGATTTATTTTATTATGCTTTAAATTTTACAAAGCACTTATGTATCCAGTATTACATTCAGTCATCATAACAGTCTGGAGAATTAAGCAATAGAGATTGAACTGAACTCCTAATATTGGTGAGGAAATGGCTGAATATCTTGCTCATGCTACTATATTCCTAAAAATTAGCAATGTGTAAATAGAAACCTTCAGATCTGCAGCCAAATACACCTTCTCCTATACCACCTGACACCATATTTGGTTACCTATGTACATATAGATGACCCCCGTGAGGTTCTGCTTTGCATAATCTCCCTTTATATTTTCATAAGATCCTGGGAAAACCCAGGCACACACCTTCTGTGATAACCAGTTTCTCTCAATGTATAACAGTTGGATTAGATGTTTCTAATATCTCCTTTATTTCTTCCATTCAGATTCTTATGCACTATAGCGCCCTGGGAAAGCCTCTTTCACTTTTATCGTACTGTAAGCCATTATTCTTTCTCCCACTTTGACTAAAAAATCAGTTCTCCAGTGTGAGATGTGCTGTTCCAGATTTGAATTTGTGTTCCTAGTGCCAAGGACAGTGCCCCTCACATAGCAGGCATTCAATACATTCATCAGGTGAATAAAAAACAACTGGAAATCAAATTTAATTCATAATTCTGAAGACATCACATCTTATTGTTCATGGTTATGTTGGATTAGAGGTCTTGAACAATTGAAAATCAAATTTTAGTTTTCAGTTTAGGGCATTAGTATTATTAGAGCCAACTCAAGGCAAAATGATGAAGTAGGCCAAGTGAGTCTTCAGAGATTTGACATCAGTCTTCTTTCCAAAGATGTTTGGTGTTCAGATGTAATTCGTTCACCTAAATTTTTAGAATTGATAGAAACAGAAAGATAGACGTTGAAAATGCCAGAACTAGGTAGTGAGGATTTAATGAAATAGAGTTAACACACTAGATTTAATGACATATAAGATACTCTTCTGTGAATGAATAAACATCTTCAAAAGGCAGATATGGCTTGATTTTAGCTTAGATGATTTAAGCACAACAATGTGAGAATAAAATATTTCATGTAACTATAACAAGAATTGTGTTTTTCATTCTATAGTTGTCACTTGCTTGTTTAATTCATTGTAAGTTGTTCTAATATCAGTTATATATCTTGAAAATATCAAAGTTAAATGGGACACTTAGGATTTTCTATGATGAAACATTTTTTAAAAATGTACTTCTTGGTATAAAATTGACATTGTGTTTCTATTTTGAAGGCAGAATGTAATTTATGCAATAATATTGAAATACATATTTTGTGTTAGTATAATACAAATATGAAATAGATATTTATTAGTATAAATCTAATACTGCACATCAACTTTTGTTCTTTTAATTCATTAATAATGTAAAAATACATGGATATTTGAACCTCTACAGTAAAAGGATGATTAAATACATTGATGTGTGTATAGGCTCCTAGTTTTGTGACATCAGATACTGAAAAAGTTTACTGCTATGAGGTTAGATTGACCACATTTCTCATAAGTTGAAGTTCCATGCTTGAGTTATGCTTGTTTTCAGTTTTTAAAAGGCAATTCATTTTTAATAACTGTACCCCATATTTTGTTTATGCCACATATGTTCAATCTAATAATTTATTTTGTTCACTTTGTCAATTTTCTTAAGACTCCTTCTGTTTTTTCCCTTTTCAAGCACGAAAGTTACCATGGAAATGGTGCCATTGGCATCATGGGTGGGGCATTTACAGAAGTATATGTAGCTGCACTTTGTGAGGTTTTAAGATTCAGACCATGTCGTGGAGTGAGAAAAATCAAGGTTGACATGCATTTCACCTTCAATATATGTTTTAGCACATTAGTTACAGAAACCCATGTTGAGGTAACATTTTGATTGAAAATTAAATGACAGAAGAATGAAAGTAAAACCTTAAAGCTCTCCTAGTAATGCCAATTTTTTCATTTTATATTTTACTTCTATATTGTTAACCACTTAATAACCTAAATATTAGTATTGTATATGTCAAAAGTATCTGTGGCATACTTATTTGTCTATATGCCTCCATTTGCAAAATTAAAAGTAAGAAAATTCAGCACCTGTGTTTCTTTGATATGGGTATTAGAATATATATAGTTACAGATCATGTAGCTAGAGGATATTATACCATTTACTTATATTTATTTTTTTATTTTTTTATTGCATTTTAGGTTTTGGGGTACATGTGAAGAACATGCAAGATTGTTGCATAGGTACACACATGGCAGTGTGATTTGCTGTCTTCCTCCCCATCACCTATATCTGGCATTTCTCCCCATGCTGTCTCTCCCCAACTCCCCACCCCCCGCTGTCCCTCCCCATTTCCCCCGACAGACCCGTGTGTGATGCTCCCCCTCCCTGTGTCCATGTGTTCTCATTGTTCAATACCCACCTATGAGTGAGAACATGCAGTGTTTGATTTTCTGTTCTTGTGTCAGTTTGCTGAGAATGATGATTTCCAGGTTCATCCATGTCCCTACAAAGGACATGAACTCATCGTTTTTGATGGCTGCATAATATTCCATGGTGTATATGTGCCACATTTTCCCTGTCCAGTCTATCATCAATGGGCATTTGGGTTGGTTCCAGGTAGAAAAATGCTCATTATCACTGGTCATTAGAGAAATGCAAATCAAAACTACATTGAAATACCATCTCATGCCAGTTAGAATGGCAATCATTAAAAAATCTGGAGACAACAGATGCTGGAGAGGATGTGGAGAAACAGGAACACTTTTACACCGTTGGTGGGAGTGTAAATTAGTTCAACCATTGTGTAAGACAGTGTGGCAATTCCTCAAGGACCTAGAAATAGAAATTCCATTTGACCCAGCAATCTCATTACTGGATATATATTCAGAGGATTATAAATCGTTCTACTATAAGGACACAGGCACACGAATGTTCATTGCAGCACTGTTTACAATAGCATTTACTTATATTTCTAATAGACTCCTTGATATAGAGAGTATTCCATATAATGGAAAAAGTTCTTCATTTTAGTATATTATATGTGGTCTACTGATGTACTTTCTATCACTATGGTTTCATCTTTTTAAGAATTTCATATAAATGAAATCATGGTATATATTCTATTTTATCTGACACCTTTACTCAACAGTTATTTTAAAATTTGTATATACTGTTGCATTCATACTTAGATTATTCCTTTTCAATTGCTTCACCATTTTATGGTGAAGGGATCCCGAATATATCACCTCAAAATATATTACTTTGGGATAAAGATTGCTTTGAGCTGAAGGTAATTGAGAATTAACAGATGGAGAAAACTTTCTCAGCCTTCCCTTGATATCTGCCTAAGAGCAGGACACAAATTTACCTTTGTAAAGACAGCATAAACTTTCTTCCCTTCTCCTAGATATACCAAGATGAGAAGAACAAACCTTATCACTGGAGACAGAAAGCCAGTGGCACCAACATGAGTCAGTGTAAATGAACTCAATAAAATAACATTTATCTTCCATTAAATCCTCCTGTATATTTCCTGGTTACTTTCCCATAATTTATCAGCTCTAGATGCCCTAATTCCCTTTCTTTTGTTCCTTCTCTACAATGCATTGCCCTTTGTTAAAATGGTACATAAGCCTCGAAGTTTAGCAGCTTCTTTGAGTTTTTCACTTCTTTTTGGTGAAGCCACTGTGCTTGTAATATTAAAAATTATAATGACAAGACATGATGTAAACCCAGCACTTTGGGAGGCCAAAGAGGGAGGATCACTTGAGCCCAGAAATTTGAGAAAGCCTGGGCAACATAGTGAGACCCTGTCATTGTACCTACAAAAACAAAAAAAATTAACTGAGCAAGGTCATGCATGCCTATAGTCTCAGCCACTTGGGAGGTTGAGGCAGGAAGATCACTTTAGCCTGGGAGGTCAAGGCTGCAGTGAGCTGTGATTACATCACTGCACTCCAGCCTGGGTAACAGAGCTATACATATATATATATATATAAATTTTGTATGCTTTTTCTTCTGTTAATTTGTCTTTTGTCAGTTTGATTCACAGGTCTCAGTTATTAAACCCAGAAGGACAAAATGTTTCTTTTTTTTTTTCCTGTTTATACCAAAATCTGTGAGTAAATATTCAGTTGTTTGATGTTTGGGTTGCTTCCAGGTTTTGGCTATTATGAATAAAGCTTTTATTAACATTCATGTAGAAATCTCTTCCTGGACTTAGGTTTTCACTTTTTTTGGGAGGGATAAGTAATTAGAAGTGACGTTGCTGGAATGTATGGTAAATGTGTTACTAATTTTATAAACATCTTCCATAAATGTTGTAGCATTCTATATTTCTACCACCAACATATATGAGTTTTAGTTGCTCATATTCTCACCAACACTAAGTAATTTCAGTTTTTAAATGTTAGCCATTCTAATGGGTGTATAATAGAATCACAATTTAGTTTTAATTTTTATTTCTGTGCCAGCTATTAATGTTCAGAGTCTTTTTGAGGGTTTATTGACAATTCATATAATTTTTTGGTAAAATATATTTAATTTTTGCCCATTTTATTAGATCATTTGTTTTTTTTATAATTCAATGTTAAAAGAGTTTTTAATGTAACAAAGTTGCAGCTTGATAGAAAGAGTAAGTTCTAGTTTCTATGGCATTGTAGGAGAACTATAGTTAACAATAATGTATTATATATTTTCAAATATATAGAAGAAATGTTTTTGAATTCCCAACATGAAGAAAGGATACATGCTGGAGGTGATGGATACCATAATTACCCTGATTTGATCATTACACATTGTATACATGAACAGAAATATAAGACTGTACTCCATAAAATATGTACAATTAACATGTAACAAAAATAATAGAAAACGAGTTCTCAATCTAGTCTGGATACAAGTGCTTTGTCATATGTATATGTTTTATCCATTTTTTTTCTGCTAGCCTGTGGCATGCATTTTAATTTCCTTTATAATTATGTCATTTGAAGAGTACACATCTTTAATTTGTGTAAATTCCAATTTATCTTTCTTTTCTTTTAAGGTACATTTTTAATGTCCTATTTGAGAAAATTTTACCTACTTTGATGTTGCAAAGATTTTTATTATGTTTCTTCTTATAAGTTTTAACATTTCAGCTCTTATTTTTATGTATATTTTGAAATAACATTTGCATATGGTGTGAGGTAAGGATTTGAAAATATTTTTTTCTATATGAATATCCAATTGTTCCAGAAACAATTTTAGAAAAGACTATTATTTTCCCACTGACTTAGCTAAGCCCTTTGTCAAAAACCAGTTGCAAATATATGTGTGGCTTTATTTCTGGACTCCATTCTGTTCTGTTAATCTATATGTCTGTCCTTATGCCATCATGTCCTGATTATACAGGTTTATAAAATCTTGAAATCAGGTAGTCTGAGTCCTGCAACTTTGATCTTTTGCAAAATTGTTTTGTGCATTCTATGTTTTCACATTCCCTTATAAATTTTAAAATCAGCTTGCCAATTTCAACCAAAAATAAAAGCCTTCTGGAATTTTATTTTAATCTTTTATTTTGAGATAGATTTAGACTTACAGAAACACTGCAGAAATACTTAGAATTTCCCCTGTACCTTCATCCAGATTCCCATTATGTTAGCATCTTACACAACCACAGAACAATGATCAAAACTAAGGAACTCTTGACAAAGTGTTATTAGCTAAACCAAAGAAGTTATTTGAATTTCACCAGTTTTTCCACTATTGTGCTTTTTCCATTCCAGGGTGCAATCCTGGATGTCATGTTGCATTTTGCTGTTATGTCGCTTTAGTTTTTAAAATCTGTGACAGTTTTCCATCTTTCCTTATTTGTCATAGTCCTGATGCCTTTGGAGTGTACTGATCGATTACTTTTTGAAATGTCCCTCCATTTTGGTTTGTCTGATGTTTTCTTATGATTAGATTGAGTTCATGAACTGTTGAAAAGAATATTACAAAGTGATATGCCCTTATCAATGCATGTCAGGTTATGCTTAATGTCAGTATATATATTGAAATTCTGATGTGATGTTGGCTTTAGGCACTTGGTTAAGGTACTGTCTTCCAAGATCACTGTAAAATTACTATTTTCCTATTTGTAATTACTATTTTTTACATATTATTTGTATATTTTGGAGACTGTGCAAACATTCTACTTCTGCTTACACTTTTGCTCACTAACTCTTGCAAAAATTAGGTGAATCTTGCTTATGTCTATTTCCTACATCATTTATTACTGTACTGCACTAATGGTGATTTTCTATTTAAATTGTTTTTCTATATTTATTAATTGGAATACTCCTACAAGAAAAACTGTTCCTTCTCTTACATTTACATATTCAGTTATTTATTTAAATCATTATGACTTAATAACATATTCAGTTATTTATTTTGTTTTGCTCAAATTGTTGGAATGCTGGCTATGATAAACTCTTTCATGTTGGGCACTGTATAGTTCAACACTTTAACATGCCTCATCATTATTTTTAGCACTTGTTTTCTTGTGGTACTTTCAGCTATTTCAGATTTATTTTGTAATTTGCCTTCTCAAACTCTTGAATCAACCAATTATGTCTGGTCAATTTTGTAAAGAATTTTATTAGGAACCAAGATCTAGGTGGTATGCATATTCATTAGTTTTGGTATGTCATTGATCCTAGTCCCTCAATGAATAGAGTTAGAAAATATAAATCTACCTAATAAATTATGGATACACACTTTATGATTATTTCCTTATATATCTGTACAGATTCTTTTAAAATATGGTGAGTTAACACTGATAACGTTTATTATCAGCATTTATACATGAAAAATTTTAAGATAGCATTGTGACTGAGTAATGAATTGAGAATATGGAAGCTGGAAAGAGATGTGCAAAATTAGATCACACAAATTGGCTTAAACACACTATAGGATTTATTCTGTTGACCAAAGAATGGTCTCATTGATGGTTAATTTTAAGTGTCAACTTGACTGGGTCAAGGTCATCCAAATAGATGGTAGCGCATTATTTCTGGGTATGTCTGTGAGGATGTTTTAGGAAGAGATTGGTATTTAAATCAGTGACGGAATAAGGGAGATCCACCCTCACCCAGTGGGGGCATGCACCATCCAGTTAGTTTATGGCCAAGATAGAACAAGAAGGCAAAGAAAAGGCAAATTCATTGTCTCTTCTAGAGCTGGGGCTCCCATCTTATCTTGTGCTTGGGTATCAAAAATCCAGATTCTCTGGCCTTTGGACTCTGGGACTTGCAGCATCAGCTCTTGGGGTTCTTAGGCCTTCAGTCTCAAACTGAGAGTTATGCCATTGGCTCCCTTGGTTCTCAGATCTCCAGACTTGGACTGAGTTATGCCACTGGTTTCCCTGGTTCTGCAGCTTACAGACAAGCATATTGTAACTTCTTAGCTTTGATAATCACATAAGTCAATCCCTTATATAATGTATTTTCTCTCATATATCTCTCTCTATATGTATATATATCTTATTGGTTCTGTTTCTCTATAGAATCCTGATTAATACAGTCCCTTTTGGTAAAGTTCAATGCATCTTTAAAAGCAATGTGCATTTTGCTATGTTTTTGCTAGACTTTTCCATAAGTCACATTGGTTATTAGTATTCATTTTTATCCTTACTGATCTTTTTGTTTGATCGCTCACAGAAACAGTACCGTTGAACTTTCCAACTGTAACTGTACATTTATTTTCATATTTCTTTTGGTACCACTAGGATTTGCTTTATATGTTTGAAATTCTGTTATTGACTATCTATACATTTGGGAGTATTATGTATTCATGATGAATGGATCCCTTTTCCTTTATAAAATATCCTCTATTCTAGAGATGTTATTTGTTCTGAAGTCTACTTTGTCTGATATTAATATAATCACTTTTTACATTTTTAAAATTATTAACATGATACAACTTAATCCTTTTTTGCCTTTAACCTATTGCCATATATATAAAGTATATACATATATATATATAAATACAAATATATATATAGTAAATGTCTTGTATACAGCATATATTTGGATTTTGCTTTACATAAAACACTCTAACAATCTTTTACTTTCAGTTGGAATGCTTGAATTGTTTGTACTTAATGTAATTATCAGTATTCTTAGCTTTCTGTCTATTGTATTGCATTTGCTTTTTCTCCAATATCTGCTCTTCATTTTTTTGTTTGCATGCCTTCCTTTGGATTAAATACATAATGTAAGGCTCATTTTTTTATCTCTATTATTAACTTATTTAGCTATGTTAGTAGCTTACTGAAGTCTTCATAAAATATATATTTATCTTTACTTTTTTTTTTAGTTCTCAGTGTTTTATTAGGATAAAGAATAAATTTACATTTTACTTAACTAAATTTTAAAATGTATATGTTTATTGTGCATAACATGATATTTTGAAATATGTACACATCATAAAAGGTTAAATTGAGCTAAATAACATATGCATTCTATATTCACAGTCTAATTTCAAGTAATGTTCCCCCCATAACTATAATATACAAAACATACAATAATATAATTCTACTTTTTCCACTTTATTCTTTGTGTACCTATCATACATTTTAGTTCTGTATGCCAATAATTCATTGTTACTTTTCTTTAAAAAAGTCTATCTTTTGGCAGAGCACGGTGGCTTACACCTATAATCCCAGCACTTTGGGAGGCCGAGGCGGGTGGATCACGAGGTCAGGAGATGGAGACAATCCTGGTCAACATGGTGAAACCCCATCTCTACTAAAATACAAAAATTAACTGGGCATGGTGGCATGCGCCTGTAGTTCCAGCTACTTCGAGAGGCTGAGGCAGGAGAATTGCTTGAACCTAGGAGGCGGAGGTTGCGGTGAGCCGAGATCGCACTGTTGCACTCCAGCCTGGGTAACAAGAGCGAAACTCTGTCTCAAAAAATAAAAATAAAAATAAAATAAATAAAAAAATCCACCTTTTAAAGAAGTTTTTTATGTATGAGAATTTTTAAAAGTTTATTCACATATTTACTATTTTATTATTCTGAATTCCTTGTGTTGAACCAAGTTTCCCTCTAGTGTTATTTGCCTTCTTCCCTAAAAAATTCATTTAAGAGTCCCTTCCTTTCTTTTTTTGTAGTGTAGATTGACTGATGACAATTTTTTTTCTTTTTAGCTTTTGTCTGTCTGAAAGTCTTTCTTTGTGTTCATTTTTGAGGGATATTTTTACTAAATAAAGAATTCCAGGTTCACAGCTTTCTTTTTCTTTCTTCTTTGGCACTTAAAAAATATCCTTCCATTGTTTTCTAAATTGAATACTTTTGTAAGAAGTCTGAATTATCTTTATCTTATTCTGCCTGTTTTGTGTCTTTTTTTCCTCTGCCTACATTTTTAGTGATATCAGAAGGAAACCTACTGTTTTTACATTCAGTAACACATAATTACTCAGACCAGTAGTTAGAAGAAACTTCATTAAAAGTAAGAATAAATTATAATTTAAAAATTAATTTTGTAAATGACACCTAAAGAAAGATAACATAAGTATTGTTAATATAATCTTCAAATCTTATTTGAGCTGTAACAATATTCTCTGCCGAATTTTAAAGGTTTCTCTTTATCACTTGGTGTAGTTATCTTTGTGTTTATTCTGCCTGTGACTTGTTTAGCTTCTTAGATTTATTTGAGTATAGTCCTGAAATTTGAAAAGTTTTTAGCTATATGTTTTAAAATAGTTTTTCCTTCTTCTTTCTCCCTCTGGGTCCTCCCATGTCATCTGTCTGAGTCCTCACATGCCATCTGTCTGAGACTACAGTTATATTTGTATTAGACTGCTTGATATTGTCCCATTGTGGCTCTGTTTATTTCTTTAAGTCTTTATTTCTATGTATTTTAGTCTGGATAGATTCTAGTGCTGTCATCATGTCCACTAACAGTATCTAATCTGCTGTTCATACTAAGCAGTAACTTTTTATTTCAAAATTTTATATATTCTTGAACAGTTTGATTCTTTTTTCTATCCATAATTTCTCTCCTGATTCCTCAATTATTTGAGTATATAAAGCATATTTACAACAGTGTTCTTAAAGTCTTTGTCTGCTATTTCATCTTCTTTATTATTTCTTGGCCTTTTTCTGTTGATAATTTCTTCTTCTTAAGAGTTGCATTTTGCTATTTCTTGGCGTGTTCAACACCTTAATAATCATAATAGCTAGCATCCAAACAAACATTATTATTTGACTGGATTTAGTTATATTTCTTTAAAGAATGTTGCATTTTGTTTGATGACTTGTTATGTTACTTATAGATCAGCTTGTTTTTTTTTCAAGGCTTATTTTTAAGCTTGAGTAGGGTAGCTCTAGAGCTGCATTTACTCTAAAGATGGTTGAGCCCTACTACTAAAGCATGACCCTAATGAAATCTTTACAAATGCCTTGCATAGTCAATTAAGACTCTATTCTGGCTCATATTTGCTTGAACATCTCCCCATTGTATGTGAGCTTTGGGAATGGTCAGTTTTTAGTTCCCCAGTTATTCTTTGCCAGGTCTCATAAAATTTAGTCCCACAAACAGTTGGATTAATATTCTGCAAACATTCAAAGCTACCTCATGAAGATTTTTGTAGCTCTGTTTTTACACAGCTCTTTCCTCTCTCAATCCCTGTCCCACAACCTCCTGTTACTTTGGGATTTTTACAGGACAGTAATTAAGTGTTACCAAAAAATGGGGAAATAGATCTCCAACAATATATACTAAGAGTCAGTGTTGGTATAGAGTTACCTTAGGACACAGCCATGGGAAACAGCAGCTAGTATCTAGCACTGGCATCAGTACAAGTGGGAGCCTTGTCCCAGGGATAGAACTAGCTTCAGAGAATGTCCACTTGATGTAACATGTAACATGACAATCACGGACACCTTCATGTGGCTTTATGTGTAGCAAAGGACCCTGGAGTTAACAGAAGCCAAGAAGATCTCATCCCCTACAACCCTAGAAATAAGGGACAGAGAGACTGGGAACCTCTTAAAAATAAATGAGGTAAAAATACAGAAAATTGGATAAATATGCACACACACACATACACACATACACACACACACACACACACACACACACATATATATATTTAAAGAGGTACTTTTCTATAAGGCCATGTATGTCAACCACTGGGTGTCATAGGTAGACACTCATATATTAAATGTTTATTGAAATATTTGATTGTTTCATTGTCATAAGAGCAGCGCATTCTTACATACTGTCACACAGAAAGATTTTGGTAGGGCCTAGTTTTTAATTCAAGTGTATGTAAATTTGTTGTGGAGACTTACCTATCTAATATTTTCTCCCTATCTACAATGACAGAATTATTACTGGGATATGATTTCTCTAATATAGTACTTTTCTCAACCCTCTTACAATCAGGTATAAGTTTGTGATTAATCTCCCTTCAATGGAATGCAAGTTAAAGTAATCTATATCGTTTCAAGACTTAGGCTCTAAACCCTCCCACACAAGCTACTCCATGAGCTAGAATGGTATAAACATGGAAGCCACAAGTGAAAAAAATAAAGAAAAAGGAGTCCCCATTAGTGTGGCTCTCTGAATGTTTAGGGTAGAGTTGCAGCTCATACAATACTTACTATCTGTTAAATCCTGTATAGCAGTTTGTGGATCCCATGCAATTACGTAAGATTCTGTGGCCTCAGAGAACTAACATACCAAAGATGTTTGTTCTATAGGAAATATCCTGCTATAATATATTACTCTATCCTCTGTATTCTCAAAGCACTTCATACATAGCTCTGTTATAAAACTTATTGCCTGGTATTGAATTTATTGACAAATATTTTTTCTATGCTAAAACATAAGGTACCTGGGAACTGGGACATTTTCTTTACTCATCATTCACTTACTGTTTCAAAAACTATTTCTTGACTACTTGCTATGTACGGAAACCTCACTAGTCACTGGTAATACAGTGAACAAATGTAGTGTCTTCTCTCCTGGTGCTTAAAATTGAAGAGGAAAGACAGATAATAAAAACAGAAATTAGTGACTTAATAAATCATAAGGAGGTACAAGATTTTAAGGGAACATATCAGGAGTACCTAATTCAGTATATGGCATATTGATGCAAGGCTGCATGGAGTAAGTGATACCTGAATTTTGAAGAGTGAAATTGAATTAGTTTAGCAAAGGGATGCAGAAGGGTTAAGAGTGTTTCAGGCAAAAGCATGGATGTGTAATTTTTTTTTTAAAAAGGCCAGGCTTCCCTTTGTATTCTGGCAAAGAATAAGAAGAAATTCAAGTTGCTAGACTATGGTGATTTTGGTGTGGAAAGAAAGATTATCAGGCTTAAGAGAGATTCAAGAAGACATGACTGATATTGCGAATATATTCAAGAATGATCCTTGGCTTGGAAAACTGAGTGTGCTTGGGACCACTCACTGAATTAGGGTACATGAAAGGAGGAGGAGGTTTGGGTGACCAGTGCAGATGATGATACCATGAGAAGTTTGAGTTGCTTGTGAGACACCGAAGTTGAGACACTCAGTAGGCAGTTGCACATGAAGAGCTGGCCCTTGAAAAGATAGTCTGAATTCGAGTTATTTATTTGTCATCATTAGTTTGAGAATTGCAATTGAGGCTGCTGTACATGTGGGTAATATCATTCATGAAGATGCCATAGGGTACAAATGGAGGAAAGCCATGGTTAGAATCCTAGAGGTACGTTAACATTCAAGAAATGGAAAAAGAAAAGCCCACAAAAGCATTTCCAAGAGAGAAAACAGTATACTTTACCGTAGGTTGAAGGAAGGAGATGCTCTAGTTGCTGGAAGATAAATAGTTCTGGGGGCTCCTAGTGGTGAGAGTATGGACCAGGGCTGGAGGTCACATAGGTGGATTCCAGGCAGAAAGTAGACATTAATTGGACTAGAAGTATGCCCCCTGTTTCAATAATTGAATGTCTGTACCAAGAGCCTATTGACTGAACATCAGTTCTGGATATAGAGAGTATATAGTTTGAGGATTAGTAAGTGGAAGGATCTATTAAGTGAGAAGTCATAAACTTAGTATGCAGGAGAAGAAGGGAAGAGGAACAGTGCTTTGAGTCAGGTGGGGAAATGTTTGAAATAGCCACTGTGTAGGTTAGGAGAGAGAGATAAAATAAATCAATTAGGATTTTCAGACAGTGATATAGTTTCACTGAGTGCATTGATTAAGTTAATTACTACTGCCTATACATTCCCAAGTGTTCAGCATGTTTTTTGTAGTTACACTTTTTTCACATATTACTCATGTGAGAAATGTATGTACAATGTCTTTTTTCCTTCATAGGCTTTATGCTCCATGTATGTAGACCCCAGAGTGAGAACAGCAGAGACGTTAAGCCTCAAGAGTCATCTTTCCTGGGTTTAGGTCCCTTTCTGGGTTTCACCAGCTCAGAGACTTGGATAGGTCACATATTTTTCCACTTAACTTTCTGCATCTTGAAAATGTAAATAATACAATTACTTCTTATATGGACTTGTGGTGAGAATTAAGAAAATATATGCGTATAAAATACCTGGCCACATAGTATTAACTGTTATTGTTCACTGCTCTATCTCTAATACCTGGAACATAATAGGCTTTGTAATATACATTTGTGGAATAAATGTATGGGCGACTGAATAAATTAGTGCTGGCAACAAATGGCAAAAATTGAGTGATTTTGTTTTCTTTACTGAATTAACAACCTAGATGTGGGTGCGAAGAGTGGGAATGATTAAATTCTTCTAGATTTGAAGTTTATTTCAAATGGGCTCACACTGTGCAAGGCAACTGAAGATACTGGTAAGAGAAGGGCTGAAATGATGAATTGTAAACTGCAAGCGGGCCTGAGAAAGCCCTGAAGCCTGGAAGGGTCCTAGCATGGGGCCAGCCTCCATGTGAATACTCTAGTCAATGTCTATGATACGTAGGGATGTAAACTGTGGCAGAGAAAGTGATATAATTTGTGAAGAAAAAAAAAATCACGTGCTAGACAAGTATTTACAATCCTACCCCTTTCCTTCAAAGCCCCTTTCATGAATGCAGATAGATCCCTGGTTTTCCTTGTTGCTTGTTTGTTGCGGAAGTGGTGATAGTGTTTGTTTTTCTGAGCTGAATGATGGATGTGAGGACACAGGACTGGAGAAGTTTTAGAGAGTTACGTGATTCTATTAAGAAAGAGACCCCTTGGGAAGATCTCTGGGAATGAGGAGGCTGGAGCCCATGAGGCAGGAGGGTGGAGCTGGCAGAAGAGCGATAGAGAAGAGATAAAAGTGGCCCACAGCTCAAGGGGGCCTTAAGGACCTGGGGAACAGGCAGGTCTGATGGGAATTTTTACATTGCATGTGTTTTGTTATAAAGTTTTGTTCAGAGATGTGAGATATAGATTTCTACTCTTAATTCCTTATCAAACACCAGTCAACTCTTAATATCCTCTAAGGCCTTGTGGCACTGCAGTTACTTTGAGTGGGATGTGTAAAGGTGGAGTCCTTCTTCAGGGTGAGCATGGGACAGCATTCAGCACATTGTGTGGCATCTGAGTATTTGCAGGGTATCCACAAATCTTAACATAGATAATATCTTAATATAGAAGGTTAAGACATCTTTGATGGCATTATATATAGTTTATTTTTCCACACTTATGGATATACTGTAATTTAACTTTGTGTGCACTCCATATAGTCTTCTATAAGAGGATCAAAATAGCTTAAATATTTTCCCCATTATTTAGATATTTGCCAAATTTAGAAATGCCTTGTCTATGAATGTTTTCTTAGTATTTTGTTATATTAGGTGAACTTTAACAACTTTTCAGAAACAATGTGTTAAGATTTAATTTTTTGTTCTCTTTGAGTTGGGTGAATGTGGCAGATGTCCTTTGTGATGCATGTGGGGGGTGGGGGGAGGAGAAGTGTGGCTGTTCCATTACATGGCTATGTCAGGGTGAGGGCTCAGCAGAGCTCATGGAGAAAGGGTGACTTGTGGGGACCCCCTGTGGGAGCAGCAGCTGCATGAACACACGGAACTACGGCCTCTAGCAGCACTTCCCCCTTCTCAAAATTCCACCTCCTTCTTGCTAACCATTTTTTTTTTCCAGAAGCTTCTTGTAAAAATTCAAAGAACAATTCCTTCTGCCAAACCTCCTACAAAGACTCATGCCTAAATTGTCAGTTAACACTTTTGTAGGGATTTCCTGACAATCAGTTAAAAGGAAAAGTTCCAAGAAAGCTAGGTGCTGGGGGAGTGAAACTAACTCTTAGAGAAAAGATGGCTTGCTAATTTTGCCAGAAGCTGGCCTCAGCTGTTAAACTGAGCTGGCCATTAGGTACCAACCCATGGAAAACTATATAGTATGTGTTCGAGGTTCTCTCTTGAGCTTCTCATACATGTTCATTGTTACTCTCCTTAACTTTCTCAGATCTTCACTGAAATCACCTTAATATGAGGGAGTATGTATGTGTGTGTGCTAGCCTTTTCTTTTTTAATATCATCCTTTCTGAAAAGATCGTTCAGGTAATTTTTGATGCACCATAACTTTTTCTTTTTCTTTTTTTTTAAAAAACAGGCTCATTGAGATATAATTTACATAATTCACCCATCGAAGTATACAATTAAATGATTTTTGGTATATTAACAGATATGTGCAATTATTACCACAGTCAAGTTTAGAACATTTCAGTCACCAAAAAGAGAAAGCCTTTAGCAATTACATCCATGTGCCCAATCTCCCTATCTCTAAGCAACTTTCTGTATCTACAGATTTGCCTACAGACATTATGAAATATCTACAGACATTTCATAAATGGAATCATATTACATGTGGTCTTTTGTTACTGACTTCTTTCACTTAGCATGTTTCCAAGATACTTGCATCTTACAGTATCAATACTTGATATTTTTATGGCTGTGTATTATTACAGTGTATGGATATATTACATTTTGCTTTCCTTTTATTCTTTGATGGATATTTGGATATCTTCACTTTCTGGTTATTGTGAATGGCACTGATCTGACATTTGTATATGAGGTTTTTTTTTAAATTTCTGTTTTCAATTCTTTTGGATATATACTTAGGAGTGAAATTGCTGGGTCACATGATAATTCTATGTTTTAATATTTGAAGAACCACCAAAGTTATTTTCCACAGTAGCTACAACATTTTACATTCCCATTGGCAATGTTCAAGAGTTCCAGTTTCTTCACTCCTTCATTAACTCTTATTTCCTGTTGTTGTTGTTGTTTTTAATGCAATTATTTAGCCACCCTAGTGGGTGTAAAGTGTTATCTCATTATTGTGGTTTTGATTTGAATCTTTCTAATGATAAATTATGTTGAGCATCTTTGTGTGTGTGTATGTGTGTTTGCCATTTTTGTTTTTTCTTTTGAAATCTCTATTCAAGTCCTGTGTCCATTTCAAAATTGGGTTTGTATTTTTATTGTTGAGTTGTAAGAGTTATTTATATATTCTGGATAATAGACTCTTATTGGATATATAGTTTTCAGATATGTTCTTGAATTGCGTAGATTGTCTTTATCACTGTCTTGATAACATTCCTTTATGCACAAGAGTTTTTAATTTTGATGAAGCTCAATTTGTCTATATTTTCTTTCACTACCTGTGCTTTTGGTGTCAGATAGAAGAAACTATGGCCAAATGTGAGGTTATGAAGATGTATCTCTATGTTTTCTTCTAAAGTTTTTGTAGTTTTAGGTCTTACATTTAATTATTTGATCCATTTTGAGTTAGCTTTTGAAATAGTATGAAGCAAGAGTAAAACGTCATTATTTTGCATGTGGTGTTCAGTTATCCCAACACTATTTGTTGAATAAAAACCTATTACTCTTCCATTGAATGATTTTGGTACTCTTGTCAAAAATAAGTTGACCATATATGCATGGGATTTATTTCTGGACTCTCAATTCTATTCTAGTGATTTATACATCTGTGGTTATCCTAATGCCACATTGTCTTGATTACCATTGCTTTGTAATTAGGTTTTGAAATTGAGAAGTGTGAGTTTTTCATATTTTTTTCTTTTTGTAAGAATGTTTTAGCTGTTCTTGGTCCCTTACAATTTCCATATACATTTTAGAATTAGCTTGTAAGTTTCTACAAGGAAATCAGCTAGATCTCACAACATTAAATCTGTAGATGGGTTTGGGGAGTATTGCTATCCAAATTGTATGTCTTCTTATGATGTCTTAATGTTATTATACATGGATTTTTTCTTAATTTATTTTTGGAGTGATATTGCAAGTATAAGAAAGACAATTAATATTTATACATTGAAACCTTATTAGTTCTATTTTTAAGTGAGTTTCTTATGATATTCTATATACACGATCATGTCATCTGCAAATAGAGATAGTTTTACTTTTTGTGGTCCAATTGGGATGCCAATTTTTAAATTTATTTTATTTGCCCTGGCTAGAACTTTCGTACAATTTTTAATAGAAGTGGTGAGAAGACATTTTTCTTTTGTTTCTGATCTTAATGAGAAAACATCCAGTCTTTCACCAGTAAATGTGATTTTTTTTTTTTTTTTTTTTTTTTTAGACAATGTTTCACTCTTGTTTTCCAGGCTGGAGTGCAATGGCGTAGTCTTGGCTTACTGCAACCTCTGCCTCCGGGGTGCAAGTGATTCTCCTGTGTCAGCCTCCTGAGTGGCTGGGATTACAGGTGCCCACCACCACGCCCAACTATTTTTGTATTTTTAGTAGAGATGAGGTTTCACCATGTTGGCCAGGCTGGTCTTGAACTCCTTACCTCAGGTGATCAACCCGCCTTGGCCCCGCAAAGTGCTGGGATTACAGGCATGAGCCACTGTGCCCAGCCAACTGTGGGTTTTTTTTTTAACAAGTATCTTTGACCAGGTTGAGGAAGTTCTCTTCTGTTCCTAGCCCACTGAGGGGCTATATCATAAAAGATGTTAAATATTGTCAAGTACTTTTGCTTCATCTATTGAGATGATTACATGCTTTTTGCTTTTTATTCTATTGATATGGGGTTATTACATTATGATTATTAAAGCAATCTCACATACTGGGGTAGATTTTCTCTTAGCTGTGGTATATAAGTCTCTTTTTTTTGGTTCAGTTTGCTAATATTTTGTTGAGGGTTTTCTTGTCCAAATTCATTAGAGACATTGTACTATAGCTTTCCTTTTTTGTGATATCTGTTTAATCTTGTTATCACAGTAACACTAACACTGGCTTCACAGAATGAGTTGTGAAGTGTCCCTCTTTGATATTTTGGAAGTTTATGAAAAATAAGTATTAATTCTTCTTTAAATGTTTCCTAGAATTCAGTAGTGAAGTCACTTGGCCCTAGGTTTTCTCTTGTGTATTTTTAAAAATTACTAGCTCAATCCCTTTACTTCTTATAGGTCTACTCATACTGCATATTTTTTTCTTGAGTCAGTTTGGTAGTTTGTGTTTCTAAAAATTTTTCCATTAACTCTCAGTTTTCTAATTTATTAGCATATAATTGATCCTAGTATTCTTTTATAATCATTTTTTATTTTTGTAAGATCAATAGTAATATCCCCTTTTTATTTCTGATATCAGTAATTTATTTCCTCTCTTTTTTATTTTGGTCAACCTAACTAAAAGTTCATCAATTTTCTTGACCTATCAAAAATAAGCTTTAATTTCATTGATTTTCAGGGTTTTTTTTTTTTCTATTCTCTATTTCACTAATTTCCACTCTTTCAAAAAAAATTCACTTCTTTTATTTGCGTTAGGGTTAGTTTGATCTTCTTTTTCAGTGGTTTAGTTTGTTAATTTGAGATATTTCTTTATTGTTAATATAGACATTAAAGCTACAAAGTTTTCTTTAAGAAATACTTTAGCTACATTCCATATGTTTTGGTATGTTGTGCTTTTAGTCCCATTCGTTTAAAAGTATTTTATTTTTTTGATTTCTCTGACCCATTGATAATTTAGGAGTCTTACTTAATTTCCATACATTCGTAAGTTTCCAAATTTCTAATTCTAATTTCATTTCATTATGACTGAAAAACAGCTGTATTATTTTTACACTTATAAATTTATTGAGGTTTGTTTTATGGCCTATTTGGAGAATGTTCCACACATGCTTGAGAAGAATGCATGTTTCATTGCTGGTTAGAGTGTTCCGTAGATGTCTCTTAGGTTCAGTTGGTTTATAGAGTTCTTCAAATCTTTTGGCTCTTTGTTTCCCTTCTGCCTTGTAATTCTATCCATTACTGAAAGAGGGGTATCAAAGTCTCCAACTAATGTTGTTGAATTTTCTATTTCTCCCTTCATTTCCTTCACAGGAATTGTCTATTTCCCTCTTAATTTCCTTCACATAATAACATGGTATTTTGATACTGTGTTATTAAAGGAGTAAATGTTTATAATTCTTATATATTCCTAATGATGAGCCCTTAACCAGTATAAAATGTCCCTTTTTATCTTAAGTAACATGTTTTCTTTTAGTGTGTGATCAGTATTGCCACTCCAGTTTTCTTGTAGTTTTCACTTGGATGATATATATTTTTTAATGTTTACTTTCAATTTATTTATATTTTTGAATCTAAACTGTGTTTCCTATAGACAGCATAGAGTTGGATCATGTTTTTTTTAATCCAGTCTGATAATCTTTGCCTTTTTGTTGGATTGTTTAATCTGTTTTATTTAATTGATTATTACTTAATCTGTTTATCATTTATATTAATAAATACAATTTATTAATTATACATACATTTACTTGTGTCTTTTTACTTTATATTTCCTTAGTATGCCATTGAGAAATAAAAATAAAATCATAAGCCCCTCCCCCAACTGACTGAATGGACCTCCTCTTGGCTAAGGGGACTCCAGAGAAACCTTAAAAATTGAATTCCTGACCGTGCAGGGATGGGAGGTCAGACATGCCTAATTATACCCTCTACATCCCTAAGGGCCATTAGACTTTCTTTAAGGGTTAAACAGAAGCCAGCCCTTTTGAAAGCCTTGCCAGTTTCCCCTCCCTTTTTGCAGGTTTTGAGGCAGTAATTGACCAGCATTTCCTCTTGATAAGGTACCACTACCATAGAATGGTTCTGGCCAGTCTACAGATTCTATGTACTGAGTGCCTTCATATCCTCTGCTTCACCTTTTGGCTGATAAAGCCTAATTGTAATACATTTAAATATTTAGTCTCCACCCCTAAATGAGCATGGATACATGTGACATGCATATTTGTTTACTATGCAGGCACATGCTCCCTCTTTGTGAATATTCATAACCTCTCCTATAACCTATTGACTATATATATATATATGTATACACACTTAGCTAACTCATTCAGCATAAATTACCTTCTCACTCTTCCCTCTTCGAAGTACCGGCTTTTGATTTCTGCTGGAGGCTACACTTCCCATTTGGCAGATGGCCAGCCTGCATACTACAACCTTTTATAAGAAATAAATCTCTCCTCTCCAAATTTATGAACCTTGTGATCCATCAGTTAACACCCTATACATCTTAAATTATGAAAATTAGCTTCATATTTATGCTATCTTAATTCCAGTGAGATGGATAATCATGACCACTATTTATTAGTTTTCCCTCCCCCCACATTTTTTGGTATTATTATTATACATATTATATCTATTAATGTTACAACCCCATTATTACTTGATATAATTTTATGTCTGTTAAGGAAGCTGAAAGAAGAAGAGCCATTATATACTTATTAGTTTTTGGTCATATTAACCTCTTTACTTAACATTTCTGGTTCTCTTTCTTCATTTATTCTTGTAGTTTAAATTACCATCTAGAGTCATTTCTTTCACCAAATAAAGCTTTGCTTCCACTCACTTTCTTTGTGATTTTATTAGCAAATATAGTACATTTCTATATATTATACACTCTATAAAACATCATATAAAATTATTTTATAAAATTGTTTTTAAAACAAGAGTAGAAAGGAGAAAATTATGCAGGTATATTATCTTCTGTAATTACATAATTATCTTCACTAGCGCACTCTCTCTCTCTCTCCCTCTGTGTGTGTGTATATCTGAATTATTCTCTGCAGTTTTCAGCCTAAAGAACTTTCTTTAGTATTTTTTGTAAGACAGGTCATCTAGCAACAAATTTTCTTCATTTTTGTTTATCTAAGAATGCATTTTACCTTCATTTTTGAAAGATAGCCTTGCTGAATATAGGATCCTAGTTGTCAGGGATTTTTTTTACTCTGAGCATTCTGAATGTTATCTCAATGTGTTCTTGCCTCCATTGTTTCAGCTGAGAAGTCAGTTGTTAATTTTATTGGGTTCCTTGTAATTGACAAGTCATTTTTTTTCTTGCTGCTTTCAAGATTTTATTCTTTTCTTTGGCTTTCAGTATTTTTACTATAATCTGCTTATGGATTTGTTTGCATTTATCCTGCCCAAAGTTCATTGAGCTTCATGGAAGTATTTCAATAAATCTGGGAAGTTTTCAGTCTTGTTTTTGCTCCTTTTACTTTCTCCTCTCCTTCTGGTATTCCCATTTTGTGTATGCTGGTGTGCTTATTCGTGTCCCTTATTTCTCTGAGACTCTGTTTAATTTTCTTTATTATTTTTTCTCTCTGTTCTTCAGCTTGCATACTCTCTATTGATCTGTTTTCAAGTTTATTATTTCTTCTGATAATTCAAATCTTCCATTGAGACCCTCTAGTGAATTTTTCATTTTAGTTCCCATACTTTTAAACTCTAGACTTTCTATTGTTTCTTTATAATTTCTATTTCTTTATTGATATTATTTATTCAATGGGATATTGTTATGTTTCTTTTGCTTCTTTAATTATGTTTCCTTTAGTTTTTTGAACATATTTATAATGGGTATTTTGAAGTCTTTCTTAAGTCTGCCATTTGGTTGCTCTCACAGGCAATTTCTTTTGCCTACTGTGTTTCCAGTGTATACATCATACATATATATTTGCATATCTCATAATTTTTTGTTAAAAATTGTATATTTTAGATATAATTTTGTAGCAACTCTGAGTACTGATCCCCTTCCTCATCTGAGGCTTGTTGTCATTTGCTTGTTTTATTATTTAGTGATTGGCTGGATTATTTTAGTAAAATTTATTTTCCTAGCAGTGTTAAGCCTCTGGTGTTGCTCCTCAGCAGGGTGCAGCCTTAGGTATGACCATCACATTTTAGGATGATGGTGGTTTTGGCAGGTCTCTCTGATTGATTCTTTACCTAACTACATGCAGTGGTTATGCTCTATTAATTACCAGATGATTGATGTATTTTTTCCAACAGTAGACTAGGCCCTAAATTGGTCTACATACTAATCTAATCGAATTGGGCTGCCTAGAAGGAGTAGTTGCATAGGTCAGTATTTGAGATTTGTTTATGTCTGACCCCTGGCAGGCTCCTCCAAGCTTTCTTTTTCTCATATCATTAATTCCCTCCCCCCATTCTCCAGCAAAATTTCTGAGCCATGGATCTGGAGTTGGGGCTGGAGATAGGATATAATTCTTTTTGAGTGGCATCCCCACTTTAGGAACTGAGGTTCAGTGACAGAGCAGGCAGTAGCCTCAAGTCTTCTTGGCTTGCCTCTTCTAGTGTGAAATCACTGCCTTATGGGCCAGATCGCTGGTATTTTTAGGGCACTGTGTCTAAGATAAAGCCTTGATCCCATCAGGCTTTAATCCCAAGACAAAAAGGTACCCCTACCCCTCAGTCATACTTGCCTGGAACTTAGCCTCAGCAGCAGGTAGCTGAGGGCAGGATAAGAAATGCTGAAATCCTGTAAGGAAGACAGACCTCTTGATGGTAACTGAGGGGAGAGAAAGCCATATTCTTGACTGTATCAATCTGGAGTGAAGTTTCCATTTCACTGAGTTGAGAATCTCCAGTTTTTGAGAGCACACTAAAGCTTAAATGTCTACATATTCTATTTCAAATAAAGTCAGTTTCTCTGGGAAGAGATTAGGAGCTGCCTGCCTTAAGGCCCATTTCTATCCTCACTCCAAATTTCCCAGCCAGAGCTCTCGGGCTAGAAGTAGAAACAAAGACACCCTTCTTTCCCAGTGATATCTCCTCTTTAGGAGCTGCACACTCAGTGGAGGTGGGGCAGTAGCCTGAAATCTTTTAAAATATCCTCTCTTGGTGTAAATACACCATCCTATAGGCCAGAACAATGACAATGACCTTTCTTGCTTAGGAAAATAGCCCTCTGACTGAGAGATGTGGGGAGAGAGAACCTGTGCTTTTGGCTGCACCTGTCTGGAGTGTATTTTCTATCTGGTTGAGCTGAAAGATAGGAGGGAGGGAGTGGAACCTGGTTCAAAGACCACATACTCTTACCTTTAAGAGCTATAACATATTTCTTGAATGAATGTTTCTTCACTTGCTACATGACCCAGGACCACATCCAGAGACTTTAGGTTGTTGTCCTTTTATAATTTTCACCAGTTTTGCATGGGAATGGGTCCATGGAATTCCTCATGCTACCATGTCAGAAGTAGAATGCTGCATCATTGGGTTGTTTTTGTTGTCGTTGTTGTCTTTTTAAATAGAATGTTTTATAGCAGTACAAAAAATTTAGACTTCTCCATAGTAAAACCAAATGATGTTGGTTATTATGTATAGTGGGCAGAATGATGACCCTCTAAGATACACATATTCCATTCTCCAGAACCTGTGAATATGTCACTTGACATGGCAAAGGGGCTTTGCTGATGTGAATAAAGGTATGAATTTTGAGATTGGGAGATTATCCTGGAATATGTAGGTGGACCCAATCTAATCACACTACACCATAAAAGTAGAGGACTTCCTATTCTAGGTTAGGAAGACAGGTGATGACAAAAGAAGAGTCAGAGAGATGTGACATTGACAGGTTTAAAAATGGAGAAGGGGGACCAGGAATAAAAGAATGTGGGTGGCTTCTAGAAGCTGGAAAAAGGCAAGGAAACAGATTGTTTCTTGGAGTCTCCAGATCAGCATGCAGCCCTGCTAACACCTTGATTTTATTTAGCCCAGTAAGGCCTGTATCAGATATTTGACCTACAGAACTATAAGATAATATATTTGCATTAAGTCATTCTTATGATAATTTATTACAGCAGCAATAGAAATGAATATGTTTCAAAATATTTTTTTTTTCTGTAATACCTTAACAAGTACAAAAGGAATCGTGTCTTGCTTTCACAAACAGTAAGTAAAATGCACTGAATGTACTGGCCTATGCATTTAAATAACCTGGTAGAATGACTTCTGTGTAATCAGAACCCAATCCTCTGTAGCCCCTCTGAGATATTTCCTAAGAGGAATCAGCATGCTCAGAGTTGTGTGTTGGCCCTGGTAACAGTCCCTCCTATCCAGCCTCACATTTGTTGTCCTGACTTCTTGCATCCTTATATGAGCACCGGGTCAGTATTTGATATTAATTTATGATTTCCTGTAATTCTTTTGTTCCCATGACCTAGTCTCTTAGCATAGTGCTTCTCAAAGTGTGGTCTTCAGACCAGCAACATCAGCATCACTGGGGAACTTGTTGAAAATGAGTATTTTAAGTCTTACTCTACCTAGTGAATTGAAAGCTCTGAGGATAGGCCCCAACAACATGTTTTAACAAGCTCTGTAGGTAATTCTGATGCACATTGAAGTTAGAGAACCAGTTTCAGATCATAAAGCAAAATTTGAGCCATTCACTTTATTTCCTGAACTGATTCTTTTTACCCTCAATTTCAAGCCTGTCTAGCTCCATATCATCCTGGAAACTGCTCACCAAATGATCAATAAACTTACAGATATGCCAAGTGTTAAACAGTCTAAAGATCTGATCATCCAATTGTTGAAATCTCTAACAAGATTATTAAAAATTTACTGTGTGCCCTGAGTTTGGTGCTAGTTTTATTCCATTAACAGTGGCAATCACTACTTTCTTTCACTTGATCTTCTTTATGATTAGCAGCATATATATGGCAAGTTGGTAAAATTGACTTGACAATGAACTATGTGGCAATGGATCAGATGGCCCCAAGTAAGGATCATGTGTGACACTTGGCTTCAGAATTGTCTGATAACCAACTGAATAACACTTAAATCATGTCTGATTGCCTTAGACTGCACAGTCAGATAATGCATATTTCTAAGCTCAATAAACAACTATTGATTTTAAGAGAATATCCAAGTTTAGCAGTAATTTTTAATTTATCAACTTTTTTAAAGAAAGTACAGAGATGGAGGAAATGATAAATGAACTCTATTGTATTACATCTTGCCTACTTTCAACTTGTCATAGACCCATGTGCTAGGTTGTCTATTCAATGACAACAAAAAATGGGGCTGAGCAAAGTTAAGTGACTTGCTATAAGTCGCATAACTAATAAGAAATGGAATCAGGTTTGACACTCTTGATCCCAAAGCCTATGATCTTTTCTTACAGAATACAAAATCCAGAAGAATGACAACTTGAATGTTTTTTTTTTTTAGCAAAATATAACTAAAATTCTGACATAAGAATAAAGGTTCATTTGGGAAGGGAGTTAAAGCCAGCTAAAGTTTAGGAGATAGATACAGATACCAAATAACTTTAAACTCAGTTACAAAAATATAAAGTGAAGTATGTATTTTAAAATCTAAAGAGTAACCACTAAAAGAGTATAAATAGAAAGTGAAACTTTTATTTATTGTTTATTGTTCTTCACATGTACCCCCAAACCTAAAATGCAATAAAAAAAATAAAATAAAATAAAATAAAAGACAACTTGAATGTTTTTAACTTTTTTTTGATAATTTATTTATTTTACTTTAGGTGCATACTATATCTGGCATTTCTCCCCATGTTATCCCTCCCTACCCTCCCCTCCCTCCCCACACCCCATTGTCTCTCCCCTACCCCCCCCCCAACTGTCCCTGTGTGTGATGCTCCTCTCCCTGAGTCAATGTATTCTCGTTGTTCAACACCTGCCTATGAGTGAGAACATACGGTGCTTGGCTTTCTGTTCTTGGGTCAGTTTGCTGAGAATGATGGTTTCCAGATTCATCCAAATCCCTACAAAGGACACGAACTCATCGTTTTTTATGGCTGCATAGTATTCCATGGTGTATATGTACCACATTTTCTTTGTCCAGTCTATCATTGATGGGCATTTGGGTTGGTTCCAGGTCTTTGCTATTGTACACAGGGCTGCAATGAACATACGTGTGCATGTGTCTTCATAGTAGACCGATTTATAGTTCTTTGGGTATATACCCAATAGTGGGATTGCTGGGTCAAATGGAATTTCTATTTCTAGATCCTTGAGAAATCACCACACTGTTTTCAACAATGGTTGAACTAATTTACTCTCCCACCAACTGTGTAAGAGTGTTCCTATTTCTCCACATCCTCTCCAGCATCTGTTGTCTCCCGATTTTTTAATGATCACCATTCTAACTGGCATGAGATGATATCTCAGTGTGGTTTTGATTTGCATTTCTCTAATAACCAGTGATGATGAGCATTTTTTCATGTGTTTGTTGGCCTCATATATGTCCTCTTTTGAAAAGTGTCTGTTCATATCCTTTTCCCACTTTTGAATGGGGTTGTTTGTTTTTTTCTTGTATATCTGTTTTAGTTCTTTGTAGATTCTGGATATTAGCCCTTTGTCAGATGTTTAGATTGCAAAAATTTTTTTGCCAGTCTCTGTCTTTTGATTGGGACATTTAGGCCATTTACATTCAATGTTAATATTGTTATATGTGAATTTGATCCTGCCATTTTGTTACTGGCTGGTTTTCTTTCTCGTTAGTTGACTCATTTTCTTCATTGCATTTTTGGTCTTTGCCAACTGATTTGCTTTTGTAGTGACTGGTATTTGTTCCTTTCCATGCTTAGTGTTTCTTTCAGGAGCTCTTGTAGGGCAGGTCTGGTGGTGACAAAATCTCTCAATAATTGCTTGTCCATAAAGGATTTTATTTCTCCTTTACTTATGAAGCTTAGTTTGGCTGGATATGAGATTCTGGGTTGAAAGGTCTTTTATTTAAGGATGTTGAATATTGGCCCCCACTGGGTTTCTGCCGAGAGATCTGCTGTGAGTTTTATTGGCCTCCCTCTGTGGGTGACCTGACCTTTCTCTCTGGCTGCCCTTAGCATTTTTTCCTTCATTTCGCCCCTGGTGAATCTGACGATTATGTGCCTTGGTGTTGCTGTTCTTGAGGAATATCTTTGTGGAGTTCTCTGTGTTTCTTGAATTTGAAATTTGGACTGCCTTGCTAGGCTTGGGAAGTTCTCCTGGATAGTATCCTGGAGTGTGTTTTCCAGCTTGGATTTATTCTCCCCGTCATATTCAGGTACACCGATCAAGCATAGATTAGGTTTTTTCACATAATCCCATGTTTCTTAGAGGCTTTGTTCATTTCTTTTCACTCTTTTTTCTCTTGTATTGCTTTCTCTTTTAATTTCATTGAGTTGATCTTCAATCTCTAATATCCTTTCTTCTGCTTGACTGATTCAGCTATTAAAACTTGTGTTTGCTTCACGTAGTTCTTGTGCTGTGTTCTTCAACTCCATCAAGTCGTTTATGTTCTTCTCTAAGCTGGTTATTCTAGTTAGCATTTTGTCTAACCTTTTTTCAAGGTTTTTGGTTTCTTTGCATTGAGTTAGAACGTGTTCCTTTAGCTCTGAAAAGTTTGTTATTATCCACCTTCTGAATCCTGTTTCTGTCAATTCTTCGCACTCCTTCTTGGTCAAGTTGTGATCCTGTGTTGTTGAAGAGTTGTGATCCCTTGAAGGAGAAGAGGTGTTCTGGTCTTTGATGGTTTGACCTTTTTTGCACTGGTTTTTTCCTATCTTTGTGGATTTACCTGGCTGTGGGGTCAGAGAGCTGCTTGATGAGGTCGCTTGTCTGCCTGTGGGGGGCGTTACTGAGTTTCTAGGGACTCCTTCAGGTTACTAGGGAAGCTTCCTGTGTCTTTTTTGTTTATGCTGGGAGATTAGGCCCACCTCTTCCGCTGACCTGTAGGCGCTGCTGGGTTGTTGAGAATGCCATCCTGTTGCTACATAGGCTTCCTGTGTTTTTTGTTAAAACATGTAGCCCAATCCCACCCCTCTAGTGGTAGGTCC
This sequence comes from Ateles fusciceps, assembly GCA_036589455.1. Lineage (NCBI taxonomy): Eukaryota > Metazoa > Chordata > Mammalia > Primates > Atelidae > Ateles > Ateles fusciceps. The sequence continues at coordinate 4,384,057 of JAZHEH010000889.1, forward strand.
TGCCCTTCCTCTACTGGGCTGGATCATTCAGGGTTCCTCTCAGACTGTGGCACTGGCTACGCAAACCACTAGAGTTAGAGCTTCAGCCCTCTGGGGTTTGTGGGGGGAGGGTAGGGACCCGCCCAGCTGCACCCCACAGTCTCCCCCTTTCCGCTTTCTCTCTTTCCGGTCATGGGGTAGGGGCCACCCAGCTGATCCTGCTTATAGCTCCCTCTCTCTCCGGGTGGAGGGAGGGGGCAATAGCTCAGTCTACAGACTCTTATTCAACTCCGCACTTGTAATTCCCGGCACTTGACTGGCAAAGATCCCCCTGTTCTGTGTATTGCTGAGGCTTTGAGAGAAGTGCTGTATCTGGACCGGAGTACCAGAGGTGGAGCCTCCAACTCGCCAGTCAGATGCACTTTCTGGGTGAAGCAGCACCCCTCCCCCGCCTCAGTCTGCCCTGAGTGGGCTTTGCTCACCCTCGGACCAGACCCGTTGAAATGCACCTGGTACCTTGGTTGGAGCTAGGAGATCTCTGGGTTTCTGCGTCAATTTTGCTGGGTGTTGTGCACTGGAGTTGTGTCTAATCCGCCATCTTGAATCAGTCTCTTAACTTTTAATTTTAAAATAATTTTAGACTTATAGTAAAGTTGTAAGAAAATGAAAAGTGCTGAGTGCTTTCATATCCCCCTCCTCCTTGGAGCAGCCTGAGCTAATGTAGAAAGTCCCTTTTAAAATGACTAATAAAATTGTTTAAATAATAATTAAATGTTACATAACTAAATTAAAAATAAATTAAGCTCAAAATCAAGATGGAGAAATCCATTGTAATGAGAAATAAAACTGCCTCAAAGTTAGAGAGGATTTGGGGCTGAAAAAATTACAACAGTATAGAAAACAGATACATATCTTCAAGTTTGTATCCTTAGGTTTTAATTTCTATTGAGGAAAAGTGGAGTAGGACATAAGCCCTTGAGTTTATGAAGTGGGAAGGATTTCTTAATAATCAATGTAGGACTAGAAATTCTCTGTTGCAGGCTTATTGAGACAGAATGCTTGTTGTTCATCTAGAACTTTGAATTAAAAAAAAAGAATCATCCACTAGAAAGTAGAATCCTAAGTTAATTTTCATCAATAAATAACAGCTCCTAGACACAGTGAGTACTCAAAATTTGCTGAATATTGAAGCATTTTACAAAGGGACACTCCTCTCCTCCATTCTCAAAGACTCCTGTGAGTGCACATTTGCAATGAAGCAATACATATGTCACTTATGACATGTACCAGAGGTATCAAGGCATCTGCTTCCCAAATAAAGTTGCACTCAGCCTTCATTTTGCCACAATGTAAGGAGGTGTGTGAGTCGTTTCAAGGAGCATGATGCCCCTGAGTGGCATTTGTGAGGCTAAGACCTGGCAGACACTGGCAGAAAGGCCCCTGGTGCTCCCTGGCTTGGCTGGCAGCTTTGTGCATCTGATTTCCCAGCAGATGAGATGTCAGAGTCTGTGGACACGCACAGGGAGGAGCAGGTGTTGACCTCTGATCCACAGCCTTCTGGCACATTTCCTGTTTTTCTTCAATTGAAAAATCATTTATAGTAAATTGTTAACGTCCTCCTCATTCCATCCTGTCCCTGATGACACCTGCTATTAGCCAGGGCTTCATATGGTACTGCAAAGACAGTTTTCTCTCTTGAGAGAAGCAGAATTGTTACCTTTAAAGTTTGCCATATTTTCTATTCCCATATCTTAGCTTACAGCATGAACACTTGCAGAATTATTATGTTTGAGAGAGAGAGAGATGCATTTATTTTAATGTAGCAGAAAAATCCAGAATTCCAGATGGAAGAAAACAACCTCCCATAAGGCTTAGAATATGACTGACCTGAGTTTGATCTGTAGCTGTGCGACTTCAAGCAAATTGCTAAACGGCCCTGAACATCACCTGTTTTCTTACTCGTAAAAGAGGAATAATAATATCTTTCCAGTATAGTTGGCTATTAATATATTATTAATTATTATATAATATAATTAACACAATATATAAAGTCATATGTGTATAACTTGTATACCGTTTATTAAAGTCCAAAATATAATTACTCTTTGTAATAATTACCTTTCTCTTTTCTCCTTTTCTTCCATCAGAGACTCTTCATTGGTTCTGTAAGTGAATTTGCTGTGTTCCTTCTTTTGTTTTGTATAGTACACTTGTAGTGATCTTCTTGAGATGGAGAAGGTGGGGACTAGACCTCATTGTTTCTTCCTCTGTGTAGTTGTCTCTGGAATGAACTTATTTTCTGTCCATGGTCTTTAATGATGATGATCACAGGATAATTGAATACCCATTCACTACCTGTTGTGGGTATTGTACATTCCACCCTTTCCTGTGAGAAATCTTACTGCACCCAAAGGAGTGTTTGCTCCAGTTACTATTGCTGTGTTACAAATAACTCCAAACTTTAGTGTTTTGAAACAATGGCAACATTTATTCTGCTCATGAATCTGGAATTTGGTTAAGACTTGTTGGGGATAACTCCTCTCTGCTTAATCTTGGGTCAGTTGAGGTAGCTTAAAGGATGAGGGTTTGGATCATCTGAAGTTTAGTTACTCTTGAGAGGACTGCAGCAGCTGGAATATGGAATAGGTAGGGAGTCACAGGCTGCTTTGTCTACCTTTATGTGATCACCTTGAAATAATCTCTCCAGCATGGCATCTTTGGGGTACCTGGGCTTTTTATCTGTGGAGTCTAGTCTCTCAAAGCACATGTCTTGATAGAGAGAGAGAGAGAGAGAGAGAGCTGGGTTTAAGTTGTATTATTTTTAGATTCATCCTTGGAAGGCATATAGTATTGCCTCTGCTACAGTCCATGAATTGCAAATGAGTACTAAGCCTGGACCAAATTAGGGGAGGGAACTAGAAATTACCTCTTAATTGGAGGGGGCATCAAAACTCTTTGAGAATTTTGTGGGACCAAAATTATTGATGTGGCCATTTTGGGATAATGCAATCTGTCACAGGGTTTAAGCAGATTTTTAATGAAAGAGACTGAGTAATTCCTCCAAAGATTATGTACTTTTTAGCTTCCTCACTTTCTCGTATTGAACAAAGTTGAAAGCAAATTGTCTAGATATGCAGTTCTCAAACTTTTATGCCTTAGGGTTCCTTAAAACTCTTAAGAAATTGTTGAGGACCCTTAAGATATTTTATTTATGTCACTCATATCTATCAATTTTTATTATAGTAGATTAAAACTGAGAAATATTTAAAATATATATTTATTTTATAATAATTATATTATATATCAACATAGATAACATTTTTAATGAAAAACAACTGTACTCCAAACAAAAATTTACTAATAAGAAAGTCATGGCTGGGTGCAGTGGCTCATGCCTGTAATCCCAGCGCTTTGAGAGGCCAAGGTGGGCAGATCACGTGGTCAGGAGATTGAGACCATCCTGGACAACATGATGAAACGCTGTCTCTATTAAAAATACAAAAATTAGCAGGGGATGGTGGTGTGTGTCTATAATCCCAGCTACTCAGGAGGCTAAGGCAGGAGAATCTCTTGAACCAGGGAGTTGAAGGTTGCAGTGAGCAGAGATCGCTCCACTCTACAACAGTGACAACAAAGCAAGACTCCATCTCCAAAAAAAAAGAAAGTCATTGTTTTACATTTTTGTAAATTCCTTTGATGTCTGACTTAAGAGGAGACAACTAAATAATCATATCTGCTTCCATATTCAGTTTGTTGAAATGTCATTTTGGTTGACTTAAAGAGAGAAAATCTAGACTCACACAGATATGTAGTTAGAATAGGGAGGTGTGTTTTAGTAAGTGTAATAGACTGAGTGTGTCTCCTCAAAATTTATACAAATTGAGCATCCCTTATCCAAAATACTTGGAACCAGAATTGTTTCCGATTTCAGATTTATTTTTTTGATTTTGGAATATTTGTACTATACTTACTGGTTGAACATCCCAAATCTGAAAATATGCAATCTGAAATGTTCCAATGAGCATTTCCATTGAGCATTATGTCACCACTAAAAAAATCTCAGATTTTGGAGCATTTTGAGTTTCAGTTCCTCATATTTGAGATGTACAAGTGTATTTTTGAAAGCCTAATCCCTAGTATGATGGTAGTAGGAGGTAAGTCTTTTGGGAGGTAATTAGTTCCCTATGTGGTATTAGTTCTCCTATGAAAGAGACCCCAGAGGCCTCCTTCACCCCTTTTCAACATGTGAGAGCACAGCTTCCGGAAGAGGTCTTTCACCAGATACCAAGTCTGCTGGTGCCTTGATTTTGTACTCCCCAGCCTCTAGAACTGTGACAAATAAATTCTATTGTTTGTAAGCTACCCAGTCATGGTAGTCTATTACAGCACCCTGAATGGACTGATAATAACTTAGACCATTTGGATAACCAAATATACTGCTTTGATACTATACCAAAACTCAACAAGCTTCCTAAAAGTTAGTTGCAATGTAGAATCTGAAACCATACCAATGAATCAACATACTTGAGAGAATAAGAGTGAAAAAACAAAAACAAAAACATGTGACATCTTAGTGTTGTTATAAAAATAGCTTTGCTTGGCCGGGCCCTGTGGCTCATGTCTATAATCTCAGCACTTTGAGAGACCAAGGCAGGTGGATCACGAAGTCAGAAGTTCAAGACCAGCCTGGCCAAGACGGTGAAACCCCGTTGGTACTAAAAATACAAAAATTAGTTGGGCGTGGTGGCAGGCCCTGTAATCCCAGTCCCTTGTAGGCTGAGACAGAGAATTGCTTGAACTTGGGAGGCAGAGATTGCAATGAGCCGAAGTCGTGCCACTGCACTCCTGCCTGGGTGATAGAGCGAGACTCAAAAAATAAAAATAAAATAGCTTTGCCCTTACAGCCTTCTTGAAAGTGTCTTGGGAACCCCCAGGGAGCCTGAATCACACTCGAAGAACCACAGGCCATGATTTGTCAACAATTCTCCCCAGGCTTTTGACAATTGCCTGATATGGGCCTCTCATTTTCTCTCTCTCTTTATGATTCTCTTTCTGAAGCCTTTTCTCTTTGACACTAATTCATCTATTATCCCTTCCTTCCTCTTCTCACCCACTGTCATTTCCCTGCTGAATTTATTAAGTCTATAACCCCATCATTGCTGACTGGGGTCTTATAAATTTCATCACTTTAGGCTGTGAGTAATAGCTGCATTTTTCTACTTACAGTTACTGATGCACTCACAGAAGGGTTTGGTGGGCTGAATCTAGGTGACTAGGGTATCACTGGATCATATTAGGGGGAGGCTTAAACTCTGGTCCCCTGAAAAGGGAGGGACAAGGTAGAAATGGTGGGAGTTTTTCATTAAGCATTGTGGCTACTTTTCCTCTAGAAGATTTATAATCAAATACATCTCTTTTACCATTCTAGCATACAATTACAATTTCTATTCACTTTATAACCTCTTAAATGTTTTTATTATATTTTTGAAATTATTTAGTTTATTTGATTAGTGTCTCTCTTCCCCAGGGTAATGTCAACTCTATGAGGGAATAGGCTTTTTCCTTAATTATTTTATTTACAGTTTTTAGGATAGTTCCTGATACATAGTAGGGCTTCAATAAATATTCTATAAATAACTCTCTCCGCTGAGAAGATTAGACATCCTTGTGAAAACCTCCTATATGGTACATAAAAATTTATATGCCTCTTGTAGTCATGACTGTTCTTTTATAGCAGATTATCTCAGGCTTACTTGGAGAATATTTACAATGAGAGACTATATAACAGAGTGATAAAGAGCCAGACTATGAATCTGGAGATACCCAGGTTCAAATCCTGGCTCTCAGAGTCAGGCATGGTGGCTCACATCTGTAATCCTAGCACTTTGGGAGGTCGATGTGGGAAGATTGTGATTGCTTGAGGCCAGGAGTTCAAGAACAGCTTGGGCAATATAGTGAGGTCCCATCCCTATAAAAAATAAAAAATTAGCCAAGTATGGTGGCTTGTGCCTATATTCCTAGCTACTGGGGAGGCTGAGGTGGGAGGATCACTTGGGTCCAGGAGTTGGAAGCTGCAGTGTGCTATATTCACGCCACTGCACTCCAGCATGGACAACAGAGCAAGACTCTGCCTCAAAAAATAAAAATAAGTAATCACAGATCTCTCAATTTTCAGCTTTGTGACCCTGGGTAAGATGCTTTGCCCCTTTCTCTTTGCCAATGCAGATGTGACTACTACCAGCCTTAAAGCATAATAGGGAGTCAAATGCTTAGATGAGCACTTGTCAACTAGGTACATGTTTACTGTTGTTACTAAGTTCTCCTGCTTGCGCTTTACCATGCTTTTTGGATAATGAAGAATGCCATGCTTTCTTCTAATCTCTGGTTGGGAGCAGCAGAGGTATATCCTATTCTCCACCAACTAATAACAGACAGCTCTTTTTCTTTCCAGGATATTATTCCCTGTCTTTACAGCTTAGAGGGGGTACATGGTCCTGGAGGTTATAAAACCATGAAGCCACATTGAGGACAAGGCATGTAAACATGGGTATTTAGAGCAGTGAAAGAAAGTCTATGAATGCTCACGCTTTTAAGATGACAAGAACCAATACTAATAGCTAACTTGCTTTGTGTTTTTACTGTGTGATATACACTGTCCTAAGCAAAAAGCTAAATGTAAGTTAATCTTTATTTTACTTGTAATTAAATTTTACTTTAATTATCACAATAAGCTAATGAGGTAGGAACAATTAATATCCAGATTTTTAAAGATGATGTTACTGAGATATACAAAGTAAAATATTTCACACAAAGTTACATACGCTAGATTCAAACTAAGTTTGTTTGGTTTCCATATTCATGCTATTAACCATTGTGACATTTTAAAAAATTTCTGAGTATTTTCTATTCTGTAGATTGATAGCTGCACAAATTGGCATAGGTCCAAGAAGAAGGAGCTATGAACAGAGGCCTTCCCTAGACCAAAATAACTACTATGTAGGTGAGAGTGCCTTAGATCATAAATCTGAAGTGTACATAGGCATGATTCTCCCCTCTTCTTCTTGGCTTGGGAAAACAGACACATTTTCATTTACCTCTGGGTGAAAACAGGACAAACATTTGTGATGTGCATTTCAGCAAATGTGCATGGTCTCTTACTAACAGCAAAATGAGAAACTGGGCTGCTGTCATGGAGCAATCTACAAAGTCACTTTGGGATTGAAAACTAAGGTGCATCTAATTATGAACACTTTGCTACTGTTAAGCGCAAATAAAGGGAGAATCAACTCTGGAAAAGAGAGAGAGGCATTTTATGGTAATGAAATGGTCACTTGTCAGCCATAAAGTCTAAGAAATATGTATAAACAAAGGGCATAAAGAAACAACCAATTTCCCCAAAGGCCAGGCTAGGGAGTAACTGTTCTTCACAGATAATTGCAACTTGAATGATATTTTATTCCTCTCAAAGAAAGTGAAATGATTTTGCCATTGGTATTTTTTTTTTAATGAAGGAAACACATTACCTCCAATTAATGCAGGTTAATTTTATGTTTACCTGCCTTCCAAAGGAGATTCTAGGCTATTTTATGAAAAGCAACGTTCTTCTCCAGAGAGGAAATTGATGATATCTTTTGGTCTTAGATAACTCCCAGTTGCTATGGAAGCATGAAACTTTGTACATCTTGGGGTACAATATAGTATTCTGGAAAGATCTCTAATGTATCCTGCTTCTCATCCTAATTTATGTCCAAATATTTATATGATTTGATCAGATGGGTTTTCTTCAGTTTCCTTCTGTGTAAACTAACAGGAATATTTTGTAAGTAAATTTCTACATAGCGCTTAAGTTCTGGGTTCTTTCTGAGATTGTGTTATCAAAACACAATGAAAGAAATGATACTGGAGCCTTTGGTATTGTTAGTCCACCTTCATTATTACCCCTAAGGCCCTGTCTCCACACTCCATCTCAGGCACTGGTCCCACTCATGTGATTGGGGGTGATGGGAAAGGGGAGATTTTGGGCAAAGGGCACATTTTATTTAGAGAGAGGAGAAAAAGTTTCACTGAACTATTGCATGGCATAGTGGCTATAGTTAATAATAATGTATATTTCTAGTTGCTAAAAGAGTAGATTTTACTCTAAAATTTTACTCACACTTTTAGCTAAAAGAGTGAACTTAGTGTTACTTACATTCAAATGTTCTCACCACAACAAATAAGGACAAGCATGTAAGGTGATTGATATGCTAATTAGCTCAATTTAATCATTCCACAATGTGGAATATCAAAAGCATTACAACAAACCCCATAATATACAATGAAAACTCTGTGGGTTTTTTGATCAGTAAGCACATTTATAAATCATCTAGTTTTAAGACTGATAAACTACAGAGAGATACATAGTAGTTTTAAACTCAGAGATAGATGAATTTTGCTCATATAAATATTGTTTTACTTGATAATGGAATTGGAGGAAAAGTGGTTCTTCCCAGGGCTTAGGTTTCCTAATCAGTAAGCCAGGATTAGAGATAACAACTCTGCCTACTACATAGGGTGGAAAATCAAATACAAAGTTATTTTTAAGCCACACTTCTTAATTTCCCTACCAACCCTAAGTTCATGAAAGTAGAAACCTTGTCTTTCTGGTTTTCTCAGCCTCCTTGAAGCCTAGACAGTTCTTGACATGGTAGACATCTAATTAGTAACATTTTAAAATGAATGAATTAAAATTGTTTTCCTGGACCTAACTCCATGGAATATTTCATGACTTCCAGAAACAACTTGGATTTGCACATCTATGATAAGTAGACTTGAGTATGTATGGAGATGAGATTCGTGTTATGATGGTCATGAACTGATGATTCCTACTTAACCCTCAACACTCTTAATAACAAACATCTATTGCTTTGTAATATATTAGTTTGTAAACTCAGAATCTCTGAATTTACTTTATGAATCAGATGATATAATTAGCATAGATATAATTTTTTAATGCAAGTTTTAAAAACTATTCCCTCTTTTAAATGAAAGCTTCAGGCAAACAAATTTCAATTTCAAACAAAATTCAAGTTTGTGGAGGGTAGAATTGCTCATCTTTATTGGTGAATTCTGGGTTCATCCATTTACAGTTTCTGCAAATTCCTTTCTTATTGTTAATGTTTTAGTCTATTTCCATGGATGCTTAATTATAAGAAGGTCTCATTTTGTAGAGAATTGATTATGATGTGGCATTTGTCTGCTGAATAGTGCAAAGCAAGGGTTTTGACTCAGGCTGTTCTTGGCTTCTTCTTCTTCTTTTTTTTTTAAAATAAGCAACCTTATTTAGAAAGTTGGAATAGATACCTGTAATGACAGCTATAGAAAAATAAATATACCAGATTGAGAGATTATATATCTGGTAAAAAAATTAACAAACGCATTTAAATCTACTTGATTTTAATTGAGTAAATTTGGTGAGTATTTAAGGCTAGGTCACACACTTTAGAGTTAGAAACAGTAACTCTATGAAGAGTTAAGAAACTTTTAGTTGAAGAAATAAATATACTGTTAAACCAGAGTTCAGCTGGTAAATGATTTATTTAATCAATTCATTTGAATACACCATCCATCCTCAACATTTCTGAGGGCTGTAGATTATAACTATGTGACTGAATATAATGCCTAATAATTTGCAAATTGCTTTGTTGGTCCTGACATATCTCTCCATTTATAATGAAGAGTCTCTTGTGAATAGGCATTGTAACCTTCACAAGCTCTTGAGAAGGCCAAGTTAAAGTAAAAAACAAAACCTTATAAAAACCACCCCACTATAAATTGGCTTTAATCTGAATGCTGTTTTCCTCAGAATGTAGGAAATGTTTTTATTTTTGTCTTGGACCTCACGTAGCATTCCTCTTAGATTCTGCAATGAAGGATTTTATTGGACTCTATTATTTGTTCAAGTGTTTTTATAGTTAGATAGTAAGGACATGAAGGGGTTAGAGAGATTAATAATGCAAGGAATGCATGTTGCTAACAGAATAGCAGCAATTTTTTAATATTGCAAAGTTCATTAATAAAAGACTACATCATAATTTTAAAAGCTGTGGCGGTGCCCATCATACAAGGACAATGTGAGCATTAGTTGGATTTTGTACATGTCTTACACACAGTTCACAATGCCACTGTTAACAACTGTGCCAACAATTTACCCTTCTCAAGGTTACTTGATTTTCCATGTAGAAGTGTCCTAACTTTCTTGGAAAAGGAAAATACAGAGGCAAAATTATAGGGTATTTGTAGAAAGTAAACTTAGAACAAGTATTTCCTTCTAAAAGTGTGTTTTCAAAATTTTTATCATGTCAGTATTTATTTTTCAAATGAAATTTATACACAGGAATATAAACATCTTTTATAAACATTTCTCTGCAAGGAAGTAAACATATATAATATGGTTGTATTTAGTCACAGAACACTTTGGACAAAAGGTAGGAGACCTAGATTTTGGTTTGAATTTTGACAAGTTGCTATTGGGTTTGGGGCACATCACAGAATTGCGATGCATAAAATGTGAATGTAATTCTCACTGCTTCAAATTCTCCACAATGAAAACTTACATGGAGAAAGTATACTGTGACAACAGCAATGGAACAATCTATGTAAGGTGTTTAGGATAAAAAGTTTAATTTTAATTTACTTTATAAAAAATAGATGATTTATAGAGGAAAGATTTCCATTTCCTCTGAAATAAAGTCCCAAATTATTTACATGGCTCACAAGGTCCACTGCAATCTCTGACCCCACCTGCTTCTCCAGCCTCATCAGCCATCATTGACTCCTTGGTTTTCTATATTCAAGCCATTATAAATTTTTCTTTAGTGCTATCCAGTAGAACTTACTGCAGTGACAGAAATGTTCTGTATCTATGGTCTCCAACCCAGTAACTACTAGCTACATGTTCCTATGGAGGACTTGAAATGCACTTGGCATGACTGAGGAATTGAATTTTTAGGCTTGTTTAATTACTATTCAATTACATTTAAATTTAGCCACACATGGTTAGAGGCTATTGTATTGGAGAGTACAACTACAGTTCTCAAATGGGGTGCATTATTTCTCATTTCCAGCCCTTCATACTTGTAAATGTGTTGTTTCTTTCTGCCTAAAACATCCCCTTCAATTTTAAGCAGCGAATTCTTACTTTTCCATAGTATTACTTTATTCAGGAGGTCTTCCCATAACCTAAAGACCAATATGAGTGACCCTCTTATGCACCCCCTTGTCACCCTGTAAGAATGGTTAGAGCTAATATTTATTGCAGAATCATTATATTGTAGTTCATTTGCTTCATTTAATTCACAGAGAAACTATAAGAGAAAATTAATTCTTCAATCATATAATTGATAATTAATTATAATAATTATTCTTATTTTACAAATGAGAAATGGAGGTTTAGATAGATTAAGCAATTTATGCTATAACACTCATCATACTTGTGATTATATTTTATAATATCTCTATTTTCTTTCGGACTCTAAATTCTAGACTTTACTTCCTATTCAGGCCTGCATGCCTTGCCCTGAGTATTTGGCACATGGTAGATATCCAATTGTTTATGAAATAAATGAACAGTCATGAAATGTGCTATTTAGATATGAAAAACTATTATACTTCTGTTAATGTTCTCCTATCATTTAAATTTGTTCTCATTATAATTCTGTTAATATATAATTCTGTTAATTATAATTCTGTTAATATTCTCCTATCATTTAAGTTTGTTCTTCATTGAAAATATATACTAACTATAGAGGAGTTTCAAATTTTGCTGTTTCTCAACAATGCTATCCCATTTAAACTTTTATGTATTTAACATTGTTTATAGATACTTATTAGTTCATATAATATGTATCTAGGCAATTATATATGTATTGAAGTTCTATACATTATGACTATTGGACACAAGAGGGTATATCGAATCTTGGAATAGGAATAAAGACATACATGTTTTTGCTTTTTCCTGGCCTATTAATACGTAATCGTGAATAAGTGACTTCTCATTTCTAGGATTCAGTTTCCTCAGTCATAAACTTTGTGGATTAGATTAGATAATCTTTAAGATCATTTCTGGCTCATGTATTTTGTGATTTTCTGTGTGTGGTGACATTAATTGCAATACATTGAACTCTTAAAATGACAGAAATGATTGGATAATATGTTATGTTTTAAAAATAACTTTATTAAATATTGTTATTCAAGAGCCAAGCACACACATTAAAAAATTTATTTTTTAATGGTAATAAATTTTCAATAACATTTCTAATAAACAAAAAAACAACTGTAGCAGGGTTATATTATTAAAAAGCTTACCAACTGCCTCAGTCTAATTCTTTCCTACCTGATGTGTAGATCATAAAAAGGTACTTCTTGGCTGGTATGGTGGCTCATGCCTGTAATCCCAGCACATTGGGAGGCCAAGGCGGGCAGATCACCTGAGGTTGGGAGTTCAAGACCAGCCTGACCAACATGAAGAAACTCTGTCTCTACTAAAAATGCAAAGCTGGGTATGGTGGTCCATGCCTGTAATCCCAGATCCTCAAGAGGCTGAGGCACGAGAACCTCTTGAACCCAGGAGGCAGAGGTTGTGGTGAGCCAAGATAGTGCCATTGCATTCCAGCTTGGGCAACAACAGCAAAACTCTGTCTCAAAAAAAAAAGCTATTTCTTCTGACTGCTTAGGATTTTCTATGAACCTATCCAGTCATAAAATCAGAAGAATCTTATCTGAGGAAACTAACCTATCGTATTTTGAGCCAAGGATTTGAAAGTCAACATGAATTCAAGCATGGAGATAGTTGTCTAATTTTGGTGTTGTCATTTTCAGCCATGCATATAGGTTAATTTTCTGACAAAGAAGTTATTTACTCATTTATTCATTCACCAGCATTTATTGAACACTTACTGGTCATTGTGCCAATGCCAGAGACAGAAATGAGTACCTTTGAAATCTTCACAATCTCATGCTCACTTTGAATATTTCTGCTGATGATGTTCAAAATTTGTTTTGTTCAGTAAACATTTATTAAATGAATGAATGGTGATAAAGTTAGGAATTAAATAATCAAAATGGTGCATTCTAGCCTGTGCATAATGTTTTATTTATTTTGAATATTATTTGTGTAGTATTTGTTGTTCAAGAAATGGACAGTTATTTAAGTCATTTATTTAAAAGTTTTTTTTTTTTTTTTTTTGAGACGAAGTCTTACTCTGTTGTCCAGGCTGGAGTGCAGCAGCCCGATCTTGGCTCACTGCAACCTCCGCTTCCGGGGTTCAAGCAATTCTCCTGCCTCAGCCTCCCAGGTAACTGTGATTACAGGCACGTACCACCATGCCTGGCTAATTTTTTGTATTTTTTTAGTAGAGACAAGGTTTGACCGTGCTGTCCAGGTTGGACTCAAACTCCTGACCTCGTGATCCGCTCACCTCAACCTCCCAAAGTGCTGAGACTACAGGCATGAGCCACCACGCCCAGCCTGTTTTAAGAGACAGGGTCTTGCTTTTGCTACCAGCCTCTGGGGTGTAGTAGCATGATCACAGCTCGCTGCACCCTTGAACTCCTGGGCTCAAGCAACCCTTCCACATAGCTGAGACTATATAGGCATGTGCGACTGTGCCTAGCTTAAAAGTTTTCTTTTAAATACTTGGCCTTACTTGATGGTTGTTACCTGATAATGAACATCAGAATTATAAACCTCTGGGCAAGAAAGAGCCTTAGGTGATTGAATTTAGCAAGTTTAACCTATTTCAGTGAAAGAGCCACACTATAAAGAAAAAAAGTCCCAAATTTAGCACAGACGATGTTCAAATTTAAGCTGAACTTGCGGCTTCTGGGTTTTCCCCCCAAAAAACATTCTAATATACAAACCACATCATATCACATTCGTATATAATACCACTTTTGTGTCTTTAAATTGTCACTCCACCTCACTCTCCAACCCCCTACAAATGTTCTCACCTGATCTTCATCCATTTTGTTCTATAAGTAACTATTTTAGTTTAAGAAATGACATATGTGGTACAAGCAGAAAAGAAAATTAAAAGGCTTGACTTTTTTTTGTTATTCATCACTGACATTCAAGCAAGTGGGGAAAGATGGAGTTCCCACCTCATCTCTGGACAATATCTCACACGGATTCCAGAGATTTTTTTTCTTTTAGTGCTTTTCCTCAATTAACAGTTTCCAATGTGATAAAATATACTGCATCTATTACCAAAGCATAAAAAGCTCTTTTAATTTAAAGCTTCTCCCATACCCATTGGGTTTGGTAATCCGTTCTGGTTACTAGTCCTAGGCAATAAACCACTCCAGAAGTTAGTGACTCCCAACCACAATAGTGTTTTATTGTCATCATTCTGCAATTGGGAAGTCTGGATGGGGATAGTTTTATCTTTGCTCCACATATCATAGGTGGGGGTGAATCATTTTGAGGGCTGGAAGATCTGCTTTCTAGACAGCTCTGGCATATGGCTGGCGAGTAAGTGCTGGCTATTGGCTGGGAATTCAACCAAAGTTTGGTTTCTCTCCATGTAGGACTCTCCTCAGGCTGCTTGGACTTCTTCACGAAATGGTGGATAGGTTTCAAAAGCAAGTATACCAACAAAACATAAGTGAGAACATATTGCACTCTTTCTGCTGCCTCTGGCCCTTTGGGGATTAGGTCAGAGGAGGAAGAAGGGGAGGTGAGAAGTGGAAAGGTACTTGGTTGATCACATGGTAATTTAGTGTTAGTGTTCTCTGAGTTTGTAAAATGGCCAAAACCTTGCTCTTTCTCTTCTGGGAAAATTTTCTGGGCTTTTCAGACACCTGTCTTTATAGGTGACTTCTTGCACTGTTCCTTGAAGCAAAAGCTAGCTCTACAAACTGGTCCTTTATGAGTTCATTTTTAGCTCAATTTCTGCTGCTATAACTCACATAACTCTTTTTTTGGGGTGACCTAGCTCTGGCATTCAGAATTAATGACTCAATCTGACTCAAGCCCAACTCCTTTAGAAGGATTTCTTTTTGTCCATCACTGACAGAGGTGAAATTTTCTTACACTATAGTTGCTTTTTTTTTTTCTTACTATGCCACCAGAAGCAGCTTTGTGTCTTTTAAACTTTTCGAAGTAGGAGTCAATGAACAGTGTCCCAATCATGTGAGACTAATTTCAAACTTTCCAGGAGGTTTACAAAATCCCTCTGCCCCAAAATGAGTCTCCAATTGGTGGAGGGCAGTTCTTCTCCTCTTGGGAAAGAGAGGAAACACAAAATATTTCCAACAACTTGCTCCTTAGAGATTCTTTCTCTTACATCAAACCGTCTTAATCTATCCCACCTCTTTCTTTTATATAGTTTAGAGGTAGTGATAGGTTAAGACTGACAGAACTAATTTTTGTCTAGCATACTAATAAGTCCTGCATAGCTATTCTGGCACCACATAGAAGATATGGTCATTTAGCAACTTAACACTTTTGTTGTCAGTGTGGGGTACTCAATAGAAACTGTAATAACAATGTCTGGTTTTTACATCCTGTAACATGTGCATTTTAATTAAATGTTAGAAATTCCTTGATCATATATTTTGGGGGCATTTTGAGAAATCGTGTGTACCTATATCAAATGAAAGACTCAAAGCTTCAAAAGATGTTTACCTTTCAAACAATAGTTTCAAGTCAATTCATATCACCGAAGGTGTGTTTCCATTTTGCAAGTCTTGCACTGAAGTATTCAAGTTTTTATAATATCATTATGGTAGCTATAGTTTTGTAGCACTGCGCAGAGTCTGGAATAAAATCAGCCATTGTTTCAATGCAGTCAATAATGTAAGTTGGGCTCACTGTATTCACAAAGCAGGCATGTGTAACCAGCACATCTGCCAGTGTCTAAAACACAGGTGAATCCCCAAAGACTGAAATTCAATTTCCTTCTAACTTGTAGAGAGGTGAACTGTACCCATTATAGTGCATAGACCAGAAAGAAACTACAAAAATTTTAATTGAGAAAGGGCCACAATGGTTTGAGTCCTTTAAGACTTCAAAGCAGAAATAACAGGTAGCTGAAACCTGGTCTTTGGTATACAAAATGTCTATTGAGAAAATACTGTTTGAACATTTTGCTAGGCAACAAAGAGAAGAGCAAGTACAGTTCCCCACTCCCTGACCCCTGCTCCCATTAAAGAGCTTATATTTTGTTGGAAGGTAAGAGGTATGAATAAGGCTCAATCAGTATACATCTGCAAGAGCTGTTATCGAATAAGTGTTAAACAACAAATATCTACTACAGTGCAGGTCACTCAGTAGGCATTCAATAAATATTTATTAAGTAAAATAAATAATGAAGAGGGTAAACTAGACTGTCCCAGGGCATCAGGAATATTCAGAAAAGATCCTATGGGTTGAAAGGAGGTTCTTGACGTTTTATTTTACCCATTAACTCCTAATTGATGTGACTATAATATGATGAATGAAATTGTTTTGCTTGGATAAATAGATTTCATTCTTTCAATGACTTCAATAGGAAAAAGATTGAGTCACTGCCTTGGGAATGAAATAGATGGAGGAAAGGAAGGAATAAATCAGGTGAAGATGAAAACCCTCAGCTTGGGGCTGTCTTTATATTCAGTGTAAGAATCACTGCAGAATCTTCCCCACTGTAATTTCCAGGTTAATCCGCCAGGCACAGTTCATAAACGGGAATAGAGGTAGAGTTTTGCTTTGTTTATTTCTAATGTTGATTTTTTTAAGTCTGTCAATACACAGGTGGTAGATTTGGCCAGGGGCTGCAATTGAAACTGCTCTTTCTTTTAAGTTTTGAAGAGGTGCAGAGTTAACCTGACTTAAATTTATTGTGAGAAGTTTTTCCTAAATGAAATTCAGGCTTTGAGAAGGGGAATTTGAGCCATGGAGAAGTGGGAGAGAGGTGGAAGGTGTTTGATTTAACCAGTCCAGAGGTCCACTGCTTAAGGAAAGTATAGCTTGGACCTTCTAGAAATGAGGCAAGAAAGTATTTCTTTCAAAATAAAAAATACCATTAAGAAGCAGACTATAGCTGCATCGTTACTATTATGTGGTGAAGGTTACTTAAAATCTTAGCTAGTTGGTTTTTCAGTGTGTGACTCTTACTGTTGATTTTCTTTCCTAAATGTATTTCCCAGTCTGTGGGTACCAAATGGGTGGAGGGCTTCTAAATGTCAAAACCTGGAAGAAAATTCTTGTTTTGTTCCTTCTATATTACACTGCTTTCCATGAAAAAAAAAATCAATGGAAAGTTTTTTTTTTTCTTTTCTTCCTGTGTTAAAAGAAATAACTTCATTTTAACAGGACCATTTTGCTGAATAGTTTATGCAAACGTACCTTTGTACCCCAGCATCTGAGAGCTTGTTTACTTGGCATTGTATATGTGTTAGAGAAATCCTGGTGTGTGAACTTGATTGGGAGGGTGCCTTCTTGCTTCAGAAAAACTCTTCATCCTTCCCACTCTGAAGGTTCTGATTTGTGTTTAAATATTATTCTAATTTGTGTGTGTATGTTAAAAGCAGTTCTGTTCAACACAAGACTGAAAGGTTGTACTGTTCTTCTTTATTCATGTGTTGATGTTTGTTTGAATTTGTGTATTTGAGCTCACATCTCTGTGGTATATTTTAGGTTATAAATTCTTAAAGGACAGGAATTGTTACTCTTCGATTAACTTTGTATATCTTCCAGCATGGGTCTATGTATATACAAAAGCTTAATGCATTCAATCTGTTGAAAAATTACCAGGCCTGGGATTCTTCAAGGATAAAATTGTATTCTATGATATTTTTAGTTAAACATGGAATTCGTCCAGACTGATTATTTCACAAAGCTGTCCTAATGTAAGGTTATATACGGAAAAGAATGAAAGCAAAATGCTCTCATCTCACCAACATGTAAGAGCAGAGGGGGAGATAATTCACACATAATGGGAATCTATTAAGTGACAGGAAATCTAACTGCTCAGGTTACCTCAGTTATTGTTCACAAGGCAAGAGGTAGAACACAGTAAAGTGTATCTGAAGGACCATAGCATTTAGAATAGACTTACCTGCATTTGAATTCCTGTTTTGCTGCTTTCTAATCTATGTAATCTTGGGAATTTACTTTTCTGAAACTCTGTCTGCTTATCAGAAAAGTGCCAGTTATAATACTTACCTGACAGCAACATTCCAAGAATCATAAATAGATGTTATTATTATCAAGGTAGGAGTTACTGTACTCATTTGATACATGAAAAAGCTGAGGACAGAGCGTTGCATAATTTACTGGAGGTAACCCTGCAAATGCCTGGCTGGTTTTCTGATTTTAAGTCTTGTGATAGATTACAATATGAATAATATTGAGAGAATACAGTTAACTTGAGCTGTGGACGTTATCATGCTGAAAGGTGCTTCTCAGCAATGACCAAAGAGCAGTCCTGATATCAGAGTGGCAGAAGGATGGATAATCAGGCTGCAATATTCACCATTTTTATTAGCGAAGGTTAGATTTGGTCATGAGTGAAAGAAGACCTAGAACAACAATGAATTTGAAAAGGTAGAAATATGCTTCTCCCTCATGTAAATGTAGGCAGTCTAGAGTTGGTGTATAGGTTTCAAAATTATTGGGGATTCAGGCTAGTTCTGTCTTGTGTTCTGCCACTCTTAACACTCAGCTTCCACCTTCTGTGGTTCAAGAAGGCTGATCCCTATCCAGCCAGCCCATCTACTTTCCCAACAGCAGGAAGGAGAAACAAAGGCAAGAGAAGATGAGATCCCACTCCTCGTGGACTCTTCTGGAAAGTCGTGCCTACCTCTTCTACTTGTATCCCATTGGCCAGTCACATAACCACAACTAGCTGCAAGGAGTTGTGCAGCCATGAACTAAGCTGTGAGTTCTATGACTGAGGATGGACAAAAGAGAATGGGATTGAGGGACTACCAGAAGACTCTGCCACACCATCCATTTACAGGTTTGGGGTTTGGAAAAGTAGTCTAAATGAAACTATTTCTTTTCTCCTGGCCCTTATGCTTTCAATTTGGTCAAGAAACTATTTTGATTAAGGAGGGATCTTAAAGGTTTTATACTTGGAGCATTTGGGTTTTCACCTATAGACAAAATTGATTCAAAAGAATATAGAGAATCTTCTACAGAATTATGATATTTTAGATTAATAATATAATTATATAATTTAATCAAATTACAATCTTAATTATTATGAACTTTTATATTTGAAAATATGACTGTGGCGATTCCTCAAGGATCTAGAACCAGAAATACCATTTGACCCAGCAATCACATTACTGGTAATATACCCAAAGGATTATAAATCATTCTGCTATAAAGACACATGCATATGTATGTTTATTGCAGCACTGTTCACAATAGCAAAGACTGGGAACTAACCCAAATGCCCATCAATGATAGACTGGATCAAGAAAATGTGGCACATATGCACCATGGAATACTATGCAGCCATAAAAAAGGGTGAATTCATGTCCTTTGCAGGGACACGGATGAAGCTGGAAACCATCATTCTCAGCAAACTAACACGAAAATAGAAAATCAAGTACCACATGTTCTCACTCATAAGCGGGAGTTGAACAATGAGAACATAGGAACACAAGGAGGAGAACATCACACAAGGGGGCCTGTTTTTGGGTGGGGGGCTAGGGGAGGGATAGCATTAGGAGAAATACCTAACATAGATATGGTGCAGCAAACCACCATGGCACATGTATACTTATGTAACAAACCTGCACATTCCTCAGATGTACCCCAGGACTGAAAGTATAATAATAAAAATATGACGTATACTAAGAAGACAATACCGTTTTCTCCTTTGTAACCTTTCTTTTTTAAATCACAATGTTTGTGACTCTATGGTTGTTCCTTCATTGTTTTATATTCAAATAGAAGTTTGCTTTTATTCTTAATCATGTTAAGGAAATAAGCTTCAATTCTGATTTTCTAACAGTTTTATTAACAGATAAATGCTGAATTTTATTTATGTGTAAAATAGTCTGTATTTATTACTGCATTTTCTTCCACTCTTTCTCCTTTCTTTGTTTCTTCATTCATTCCTACCATCCTTCATTGTATAGTTATATTCCTTTTTTGTTCTTTATATTTTATCTTTTTTCCCAATAACCAACTTATAGAACTGTCAATTTCTCTTTTCTGTTTCTAGTATTATTTATTTTTTCATCCTTATCAACCTATTCTTCCTGAATTTATAAGATTTATTGTTTGTAATGACAACAAAAAGCTGAATTGTGAATAATGAAAGTTTAATTTTATTTTACTCTTTATAGATTAAACAGAAAGACAGTTTGAGGTAGTATATATTTACCTTAAAAGCCTTATAAATAAATGTACTCATAAATGAAAATTAACCTATTAAAATTTAATATGTGGCATTTTATGTTTTTATTACACATTTCTAATTAGTCTTTAATTATTTGGATTTAAAATTTAGTGAAGGATTATATAGAAAAGCGGTCGCAAATTTTCATTGTTAATAAGTGACAATAGTTAATGTGATGTATTTAATAGATTATAAATAAAAGGGGGAGTGGAATCGAAGGCAGTGTATGGGATCTAAGTTCTAAATAGATGTAATTAATTAGGAATAATAATAGCATAGTTTATTAGTTACTAGAATGATGCTGTTTTTAACAGAAAGAAGATAAATTGACAGTTCAGAAAAGATGGAGTATATACAGAATATATTTTGTATTAGTTATGATCTGATCAATACACAGAAACCACACAGAAAATTGAGCAAAGTTTAATATAAAGAATTGTTAATTATCACACAGAATTAGAGTAACAAGATTGATTAATAAGACTTTAGGAGAATTCAAAAGAATTAAAAAATAGCAGATTTAAGGAGTAATAACTAGCTCAATGGCAGAGCACCCAGTGTAGAGTTCCCACCCCTCTCAGAGTCTCCTTTCCCTACTCAGGGCTGAGATTCAGACCTTGCTGGAGAGGCATAGTCATGGCTCACTGAATGGTAGAGAGGTAACTGTGGTGCTACACCAGGGGAACTTGCTGGAAATCTGCCCTCCAAGTTGCTGGGGAAAGATGTTCAAGGGTTGGTATCTTGCCTGATGCACATGACTACAAAACCACCCTAGTTGGGCATGAAGGGAAGTGGTTGGCCACTGATTTCTGACCACTGTGCACTGCAATAATGAGATGCTGAAAAGGCTGCCCAGGCTGAAAAACCTGGACTGAGCAAGTATGCCAGAGCCAGGAAAGAAAAGTCCTTGTTCCTATAGTGTTTCTCCAGTACCCTCTACCAACAATATTAGCATCATACCCGATGGCAAAGGAAAAACAGTTAAAGGGCCCAGTCCCATTTTCTCAGAGCAGACAATTAATGATGCATTTGTAGCTGAGAGTCAGTAACCACACAGATTTTGTATTAGAACACAAATTTTAAGAATCACAAATTTGTAGTTAAGCTGGGAACAGCAATGGGAAGTCACACCTTTTAGGGGCTTATCCTTGCTAGCACTGTTACTTATGTAACAGTTTATATAGCAGTATCACCCACTACTGGCCTCATATATAAAACCTACCATGAACATCTAGTGCCACATTTTGTATTTTTAATGCTTTTTTTTTTAAGTTAAAAGAACCAGGGCTCTAGAGAGATAGCTGACTCTGTCTTGTGCTAGAAGAACTTGTAGTATCTTAATATTGTTAGAAATTAAAAGCCATTTTGAAAATGTCTGAAAAGGCAAAGAAGGCAGCTTAACTTGTTTTCCTCCAGCCAAGCCAGGATAATTTGAGCCTTAAAAGTTCTGTGAAAATTCATGAATCCAGTGTTAAGTGATGCATATAATGGATATATGCATAAGGAGATTATTTTATCTGTTACAGACTATGTGAACTGTATACCCAATTCTGGTTAATGAAATCCAGACAAAGTAAGTTTAGTTAAAGTCCATACATAGTTCTTGAATTCTCTCAGTTAGGCACTTAAATATGAAATAAGTTACAATAAAAGTTGTGAAAGAAGTCAGACTAAAATTAAAATGATTGAGTGTTTGTGCCTGATGTACCAGGTTGCATGAAGATGAGTACGATTGCAGAAGAGGCTCAGCTCAATAGTAGCAGCTCAGATACGATTAGCAGATGTCGGATTTGTGTCCTAGTACATGATCTTTGATGTACTCAAATCCATAACCTCTAGATTAGAAAAATTTTGCTCTTTTATTATTTTGTCATCATTTGGAATATCCATTTTAATTCTACTAGGTTTTTCTTTTAAAATACACATATACACATTCAAACATTTAAACATCTAATCATCAGTGTAAAATAACTTCTTCCCTAATATGATAGTCCACTCCATCCACCAACCCATTTCTGAGGTTTTCTTTTGATAATATATAAATTTTAGGTCAGATTGTTATTATTAATTTTATCCCTCATCAATTATTTTTGTTGCTTTCCTCTAAAACTATCTGTGGAACAGATTTCAGTAATCATTGACAATCTCTTCACACACAATAAATTTTCCTCATTTGTGAGTTAGTCATTTTGATACATCATTGTTAAAATACACTTTTTCAAATAGCTTATTCAGACATTTTATGGCGTACTTTATTTGCACACACATATATGCACATTCAATAATGACTCTCTATTAAATTTAGGCATGCATCACGAAACTGTATCCTAAGATCCATAGGCTTCATACTGTTTTTTCATCTTTCTCTCTCTCTCTCTCCTTCCCTCCTTCCCTCCCTCCCTCCTTCTCTCCCTTCCTCCCTTCCTCCTTCCTTCCTTCCTTCCTTCCTGGACAGAAGTGTCTGTTCATGTCCCTTGCCCACTTTATAATAGGATTGTGTTTTTTTCTTGTAAATTTGTTTAAGTTCCTTATAGATGCTGGATATTAGACAGTCCTTCCTTCCCTCCCTCCCTCTCTCCCTCCCTCCCTCCCTTCCTTCCTTCCTTCCTGAACAGAAGTGTCTGTTCATGACCCTTGTCCACTTTTTAATGAGACTGTGTTTTTTTTCTTATAAATTTGTTTAAGTTCCTTATAGATGCTGGATATTAGATCTCTGTCAGATGGTTAGATTACAAAAATTTTCCCCATTCTGTATGTGTTCTGTTCACTCTGATGGTAGTTTCTTTTGCTATGCAGAAGCTCTTCAGTTTAATTAGATCTCATTTGTTAATGTTTACTTTTATTGCAATTGGTTTTGTCATCTTTGTTATTAAATCTTTACCTGTGCCTATGTCCTGAATGATATTGCCTAGATTTTCTTCTAGGATTTTTATATTTGGGTTTTATATTTGAGTCTTTAATCCATCTTGAGTTGATTTTTATATACAGTGTAAGGAAGGGGTCTAGTTTCAATTTTCTGCATATGGCTAGCCAGTTCTCCCAGCACCATTTATTAAATAGGGAATCCTTTTCCCATTGCTTGTTTTTGTCAGGTTTGTTGAAGGTCAGATGGTTGTAGATATGTGGTCTTATTTCTGGGTTCTCTATCCTCTTCTTTTGGTCTACATGTCTGTTCTTGTATCAGTACCATTTATTTTGTTTACTGTGCATATCCTGAGCTTAGTGTGCAGAGCTTGGGGCTTATTTATTTGGTGTGGCTCTCCTGGGCTGTGGAGATTCTTGACAAGATGCTCAGGATAATCATTGCTGAGTACATTAATACATGCTGTAGCCTTCTCTGTCCAGTGGAGCTGCAGAACTATATCACTAGAGTTTACAGTGCTCCACTCTTACAATCTCCTGTGTTTGCCCCTTCAGAGGATTGAATTTCTCTTTCAGAATGAAATCCTCCATCACATACCAACTTTTGTCTTCAAAAGTGAATATGGAAGAGGTTCTTCACATCCCTTATTGTATTCTTAGGTATTTTATTCTCTTTGTAGCAATTGTGAATGGGAGTTTGCTCATGATTTGGCTGTTTGTCTGTTATTGGTGTATGGGAATGCTTGTGACTTTTGCACATTGATTTTGTGTCCTGAGACTTTGCTGAAGTTGTTTATCAGCTTAAGGAGATTTTGGGCTGAGACGATGGGGTCTTCTAAATATGCAATCGTGTTGTCTGCAAATAGAGACGATTTGACTTCCTCTTTTCCTAATTGAATACCCTTTATTTCTTTTTCTTGCCTAATTGCTCTGGCCAGAACTTCCAATACTATGCTGAATAGGAGTGGTGAGAAAGGCCACCCTTGTCTTGTGCCAGTTTTCAAAGGGAATGCTTCCAGTTTTTGCCCATGCAGTATGATATTGGCTATGCGTTTGTCATAATATCTTTGATTATTTTGATATACATTCTATCAATACCTAGTTTATTGAGAGTTTTTAGCATACAGGGCTGTTGAATTTTGTCTAAGACCTTGTCTGCATCTATTGAGATAATCACTTGGTTTTTGTCTTTGGTTCTGTTTATGTGATAGATTACGTTTATAGATTTGAGTATGTTAACCCAGCCTTGCATCTCAGGGATGAAGCTGACTTGATTTTGATGGATAAGCTTTTTGATGTGCTTTTGAATTTGGCTTGCCACTATTTTGTTAAAGATTTTCACATCAATGTTCATCATGGATATTGGCCTGAAATTTTCTTTTTTAGAACTACAAACCACTGCTCAAGGAAATAAGAGAGGGCAAAACAGATGGAAAAACATTCCATGCTCATGGTTAGGAAGAATCAATATTGTGAAAATTGCCATACTGCCCAAAGTAATTTATAAATTCAATGCTATTCCCATCAAGCTACCATTGACTTCCTTCACAGAACTGGAAAAAAACACCTTAAACTTCATATGGAACCAAGAAAGAGCCCACATAGCCAAGACAATCCTAAGCAAGCAAACAAACAAACAACAAAAAGAAAAAACAAAAAACAAAGCTGGAGGCATTACGCTACCTGACTTCAAACTATACTACAAGGCTACAGTAATCAAAACAGCATGGTACTGGTACCAAAACAGAGATATAGACCAATGGAATAGAACAGAGGCCTCGGAAATAATGCCATACATTTACACCCATCTGATCTTTGACAAACCTGACAAAAACAAGGAATGGGGAAAGGATTCCCTATTTAATAAATGGTGTTGGAAAAACTGGCTAGCCATATGCAGAAAGCTGAACTGGACCCCTTCCTTACATCTTATACAAAAATTAATTCCAGATGGATTAAAGATTTAAACATAAGACCTAACACCATAAAAACCCTAGAAGAAAACCTAGGCAATACCATTCAGGACATAGGCATAGGCAAGGACTTCATGACTAAAACACCAAAAGCAATGGCAACAAAAGACAAAATAAAGAAATGGGATCTAATTAAATTTAAGAGATTCTGCACAGCAAAAGAAACAATCATTAGAGTGAACCGGCAACCAACAGAATGGGAAAAAAATTTTCATAATCTATCCATCTGACAAATGGCTAATATCCAGAATCTACAAAGAACTTCAACCAATTTACAAGAGAAAAACAAACAACCCCCTAAAAAAGTGGGCAAAGGATATGAACAGACACTTTTCAAAAGAAGACATTTATGCAGCCAACAAACATATGAAAAAAAGCTCATCATCACTAGTCATTAGAGAAATGCAAATTAAAACCACATTGAGGTACCATCTCACACCAGTTAGAATGGCGATCGTTAAAAAGCTGGAGACAACAGATGCTGGAGAGGATGTCAAGAAATAGGAATGCTTTTACACTGTTGGTGGGAGTGTAAATTAGTTCAACCATTGTGGAAGACGATGTGGCAATTCCTCAAGGATCTAGAACTAGAAATACCATTTGACCCAGAAATCCCATTACTAGGTATATACCCAAAGGATTATAAATCATTCTATTATAAAGACACATGCACACAAATGCTCATTGCAGCACTTTTTACAATAGCAAAGACTTGGAACTAACCCAAATGCCCATTATTGATAGACTGGATCAAGAAAATGTAGCACATATACACCATGGAATACTATGCGGCCATAAAAAAGGTGACTTCATGTCCTCTGCAGGCACATGGATGAATCTGGAAACCATCATTATCAGCAAACTGAAACAGAATTAGAAAACCAAACACCATATGTTCTCACTCATAAGTGGGTGCTGAACAATGAGAACACATGGACACAGGGGAGGGGGACATCACACACCAGGGCCTGTTGGGGGGTGGGGGGGCTAGGGCAAGGATAGCAGAGGGTGGGGGTATTGGGGAAGGATAACATTAGGAGAAATACCTAATGTGGATAATGGGGGGGATGGACGCAGCAAACTACCATGGCATGTGTACACCTATGTAACAATCCTGTACAATCTGCACATGTACCCCAGAACTTAAAGTATAATTTTAAAAAAGTGAATATGGAAAGATAAAAATTAAATAAAGGAAATTGTGATGGCCCTGGAACCTCAGAAAATTATAGGAAGAATGCTTTCTCTCCTCTTATCTTGTGGAGAACCCTGTTTCTGAGCAAGATGGAGGCCATTCCAAGTAGGTGAAAACCCCTTAGTTTTGCCTCAAAGACTTTCAGTTAGTTATAGGCAGGATGGGGTGGGAATCTGATATAGATAACTGATCATTCCTGCATAGCTAACAGTGCTCTTTTACCTTTTCAGGATTTAATCAGTATTTCAATAGGAAGACGAGGGAAAGTGAAATAGAGCAGCTTTTCTTCATATTTAGTTATCATTTTTGTTTTTAAAATAAGATTATAATATTTTCCAAATATAAAAGCAATGTATGTTCATTAGATAGCATTTGGAAAACAGAAGAATGATGGAAAGAAGACACTCAAAATCCAGCCACACGAAGAAAATTATGAGAACATTTTAAAATTTATATTCTTCGATGTTTTTCCTATATTTAATTTGCTCATAGTTTGATCATATTATATAAATAATTTTTTATATTCTCTTTTGTTTTTACTAATCATTATATGAATAACCTTGTTACAAATGATTCATTAGCATCATTTTAAATAAAGTATATTTTATTAGGTTAGGAACCTTACCTGCTATGTTCATAGCTGTAACCCAAAGACAAACATGATCCCTGACACATGAGAGGGAATAAATAAATATTTGTTGGAAAAAATTAATTTCATATTATTCCTTTATTTAATCATTGACTAGTTGTTGAACATTCATATCATTTTATTTTTTCTATTAATAATTTTCTATTGAACAAATCTGGGTAAAGGAGTTTACTTCTCAATTTTACTATGTTCTTTGGCATAAATCCTCAGAAGTTTAATGTTTATGGAATGGTTTAAACATTGGTAGGCCTCTTGATATAAAGATAAAATATTAGTAACATTTAATTTGATACCAATCAGATTTTTTGAAGGAAAAAAACAGGAGTTTTTTCTTCATAATGAATTGTTGTGATTTTTTAATAAACATGCATTATAATATTAGAGACCTCCCATTATTTCAAATGTTAAAATAAATTACAAAGGTACTTTGAAGTTCTAAAATTTACATTAGTTTTCTTTTATTCTTTCATTATAGTAATCAAAAGTTGGCTCAACAAGTTGAAATTAAATAAATGGTATTTTATTCTTGGCTAAAGAAGAAAATTTTCAAACAGCCTTACATTAACTTCCCAAGGAGTTTATTTGCTTCCATAACACATTTTGTATAATACTAAGGGCTAACTGGAAATGTAGTTAATATCTACTTTTAACATTCTCAATATAACAAATAAAACAAATGAAAATACCCATACAATGTTATAGAGGTAGATGAAAAATAATTTGGTTTTTACCAGTCTGAATTCTATTTTGCCATATGCTGGTGAATGCATCACTATGTAATTAATATAAAGCTATAGTATTTTTAAAAATCTATGTGAGCTAGAACTTCTGGGCTGTTGAGGAAAGGAGATATAGCAACATGAGATAAAAATAAGTAATCATCTAAATCTGTAAGCCAATCAGTGCCATAAAAAATAAAATAAAATCAGTCAATAGATCTGGAGAGAGATTTTCTTTTGCATTTGAAGGTGATATTTATGAACTATCATTGGTATATCAGACACTTGGATTGTTTTTCTAATATTACTGATAGATTTGTGGTCTTGCTCATTCATAAAACATCTGGTTAGAGTTAAGGGATTCAGTCTGTGGCCACAGAACAGAGGGAATCCATGAACCCTGAGATGAATTAAATCCAGCATTTAGCTGTCAATTAGTGTAGTACTCTAGCCAACAGAATACCTAAAAAGATCAATGACTGACTTTTACATTTTTCAGATAGAAACTTTGGCATAATATACAGTAGAGCTCTGTGTTTTATAGGTATATTCCTTTGAAGTTTCTCTGTTGATGTATTTGCTGGAGGGGAACAACTCCTCATGACTTCATTTTGTTTATGGAATAGTCTAGCTCTTTCTAAGACATTGGATAGCATGTAGTTCTTAAAGATATAACATGAAAAATTTTAGGTATTCTTTCTCCTTATATCTATATAATTGGCTAAAAAAAGATAATTTTCAAACATCCTTATGTTAACTCCTAAAAGATATTTATTTGCTTTCACAACATATTCTGAGTGTAACACAGAGTTCTCTCCATAGATACAGATAATATGGATATAGATATAGTTATAATTTATAGATATAGACAGATACAGATAGCTAAAATATATTGCGAATGCCACAAAATGTAGTGCAAGCACAAACATGTTTAAAAAATTCGCTTCCAAAATCTGATGATCTAAGGCAGGGCTCCTCTGGCTGAGCCAGGGCCTGGTCAAGGCAGAGCAGAAAGCCTGTAAGCCTGTAAGCCTGTAAGTCTCTTCTCTGAGATGTTGACTCTGAGGCTCTCCTAGGCAAGATGGCTTCTACTCATACTCTGTGGTTTGCAAGGCAGGAAGTTTTGATGGTAGTGGCATGGATCATTGGAAACAGAGTGTACTGCCAGTGCCAATCCAGGCAAAGAGAAGAGCTTGGCAATTTTGTTTTAGTAAGTAAGATTGAGCAATCTGATTGGCTTTAATTTTTTGTAGTATGAATTAGAAAATCTCTCTAGTACTGGGGAAAGTACGAAATGACCCATTGTTTTAAACAGTTTTTGAAATACTTCTGTGAGATGTATTTTTGTCTTTTAAGAGATTATTGAATTATATAAAAAGATGAACTTTTTCTGTTTGTTTGTTTGTTTGTTTTCTGAGATGGAGTCTCGCTCTGTCACCCAGGCTGGAGTGTGGTGGTGCGATCTAGACTTACTAGAGTAAGTAATTCTCCTGCCTCAGCCTCCTGAGTAGCTGAGATTGCAGGCATGTACCACTATGCCCAACTAAATTTTGTATGTTTAGTACAGATGGGGTTTTACCATGTTGGACAAGCTGGTCTCGAACCCCTGCCTTGTGATCTGCCTGCCTTGGCCTCCCAAAGTGCTGGGATTATAGGCATGAGCCCCCACATCTGGCCCAAAGATGAACTTTTTCTAATTAAAGTGTATCTGTCTATCTTGATGGCCACTTATGCTATTGGACTTAGTTGTATCGCAGCTATTGATGATGGTACAGGAACTTGCGGGTTTTGAAAGACCTTCAGTGCATGACTTGGCTTTGTTGGCTTCTCATTTTCTTTCTTTCCTTCCTTCCTCCCTCCCTCCCTCCCTCCCTTCTCTTTCTCGCTCTCTCTTTCTTTTTCCTTCCTTCCTTCCTTTCCTTCCTTCCTTCCTTCCTGTTAGTTATTTTTGAGACACAGTCTCACTCTGTTGCCCAGGCTGGAGTGTAGTGGCTTGATCTCAGCTCACTGCAACCTCCACTTCCTGGGTTCAAACAATTCTCTGCCTCAGCCTCCCAAGTAGCTGGGATTACAGGTGCCTGCCACCACACCTGGATAATTTTTGTATTTTTAGTAGAGACAGGGTTTCACCATCTTGGCCAGGCTGGTCTTGAACTCCTGACCTTGTGATCCACCTGCCTTGGCCTCCCACCATCCTGGGATTACAGGCCTCCCACCATTCAGGGATTACAGCAATTACAGGGATTAATTGCTCCCAGCCCTCATTTTCTATTTAAAGAATGTATAGGAATTACTCATTATATAAGACCTTTGGGAACAAAGAATTGTTAAAGCAAAGGCTCAAAAAAAAAAAAAATGGACAAAGGCTCTGAAATAACTGTGGTATTCTAAATAATTATGTGGAATTAAAAATGATATATATTTGATTTATGCTTGAAAACAAAACAGAATTACTTCTCTTCTTCAATTTTAATCTATATAAGTCCATCAAAATTTTAGTAATTTCCCGTACTCATCTGTATTAGTTATCTGTTGCTGCATAACTAAATATTCTTAAATTTAGTGGCTCAAAACAAGCCCATTTCTTATTGCAATTTCTCTGGGCCAGGAATCCAAGCACACTGGCAGGGCCCTTTTGCTTTCAAGGTGACATCAGGGCATGCACTCACAACATGCATTTCATCAGAACAGCAAGTGAGGAAAACCAGAAAGAGAGAAGACTATCAAGATGGAAGTAACCATCATTTATAACCTAATCTCAGAAGGAAATCCATCACTTGTGCCATTTTTATTGTTAGAAGTGAGTCACTCTTTCCAGCCAACACACTTAGGAGGAGGAGATTATGCCAGGGCAACAATACCAGTGGGCGTGAATCACTGGGAGCCAGCTTAGAAGTTTCACAACCACACTGTTTGATGAATTCTTGGTGCTCTAAATCTGATTTTATCCACCTCTCTGAAGGAGATTCTCAGGGTCAGCTACAATATGGCATTGGGTGTTTGGATATGTTAGCATCTTAAATTTACACTTTATCTTTTACATACATGTTAAAAGCTTAAAGGTAAACTGTAAAAGATTTGAAATACAATAAAAAATATCAAGACTGTAACACAGATACTGAGTTGCCATATAGGGATTTGAACTTGACACTGCATCCTATTTTCTTATCTCAGAGCCAGGTACAGAAAGTCCAAAACCAATCCAGTTTTATATATTGAAATTTTTTTTAGTACAGTAAATGGAACAGCTAAATGACTGGTTATGAATGGCTTCAGACAACTTTTTTGTGTATGCATGTAATACTAATTTTAATTATTCTCATGGTTCCTGTTTTTAGATGAAGCTATGAGAAAGGAGCAGTGGCCACCTACTATGTCTCAGGCACCGTGTTAGGCACTGCTATCTTGTATAATCCTCACATATATCCTCTAAAATAAGTATTGGTTTATTTTACATAGGAGGAAACTAAACCTTTAGGAAGTTATCAACTTGGCTATGTTTAAAAGCTTGCAGGGTTGAAGATGCAATTCAAGCAAGATATAATTAAGTCCCCACTCTCCCTCCTCTCCTACAAGTCCAGGCTCTTTGTGTTATAACATGCTTCCTGTTTGAAAAAGGAAAAGATGGGGAGGGACATAGAATCAGTATTTTCTGAACACCCACCCTATACCACCTATTATTCTAAATTCCTATCTGTGTTAATTTATCTCCAAAAGACCTCATGAGGCAAATATTAGTATTCCTAATTTAAAGATCAGAAAATTGTATCAATTTGATTTTGCTTTTGTATATGTAAATGTGTATATTCACATATGTGCATGTATGCATATGTATGTATATATATTTATAACATGTTTTAAAAACTGTGAATATTACCCTGCATTCTAACATACTTAAAGTACTTAAATGACTTTGAGTCATTAAGTAAATACCCTTTTTAAAAAATATCTGGGTACTTACAAATGGATAATATGTGAATACTAAATGGATGTATGGTGGCTCCTTGTTAACGAGAGCACTGAATTAGAACAAATTACTGGGTTACTATGTGTAGCCTGCAGTAAATGCCGAATAATCTGAACACTCCAAGCCTCATAATAGTTGAAAAACAAATTAGTCAGCTTAAGGTAAAACAATGAGTTAAATAAAAATAAGGGATTTTTGTCCATTTTTTTAAGAAGATTCTCTTCTACTCACAGTAGGAGCCATAAAAGGAGGCCAAGAAAATATATGTCCTACATTACTTTCCCTTGGCCACTGGATATACCCATCCTGAGAATATATATCTATTCTATGAGCACCCATTTTTATGTGCATCAGACAAGCATTCATACTTTCCCACAGCCAAGGTCTGATTTTCTCAGCCAGTCTGAATCTGTAAAGTCAACTACTTTTTTCATAGTCAAGTGACAGTTTCTGTGACTCATTCCTTTTAAAACCACAAATAAGTTTGAAAAGTTGTTCATAATGAGTTTCTAACGAAAAGATACAATTGTTACAATTTGATTATCATACATACTAAAATATATACATAAATAAAACATAAAATATTTCATACATCAATATTTCATACATCAGATGTGAAGATGTTATCCCATTATTTTTTAGTAGTTTTTGTTTGGTTGGCTGGTTGGTTGTTTTACAGCACTTGGAAGAATTGATTATTTCCTTCTTTAAAATACTAAACTTTTTTTTTCCAAGTGAGTTTTGCCTTTGTTAGGGTTTTATGCATTTTACTGAGGGGTGTGTTTTCTTTTAAAATTAATTCACTATTATTTTCCCCTTCCTGCTCTAGTTAACTGAGTCATTTGTAATTTTGTCAGATTTATTTATCTATCCAAGGCACCAAATTTATCCTTAAGCCATTCCTTTAAACAGCCAAAGAGACCAAAAAAGAAAACATTAAAGGATTCAAGTGCTCTCACAAAGAAACTGCCAGTTTGGTCAACAAAATTTAAACTTCCAGTAAAACAGAAAACTCTCTGAGGTGTAGACCCCGATGGCTAAGAAAAACCACAAGTTCAGCTTGACCTCGCCAAAAGCATTTATACTTTTAGCCAAACTTATTAAAAACAAAATTTATTTGAAAGGGAGAAAAACATGCTACTGGGTTTCATAACATCAAGATGACAGGCTACAAAGGGATTTTATTTTTAATAATATTGCCTACTAAACACTTCTCCAAATCTGTTTTTCTTTCAAGTTCCTTTGTTTCCCACTTTTCAGCCACTCCTAGAATAGGCTGTCTACCCTCATGACTAGAAAACAAAACATCAGTTCTGATGAAATTCCATTTTCAGGAAATATTTTTTTTCTTATTCGTATTAGAAAGTAAAGATTTTCCCATCTAGTCCTAGGATGGCAGATAAACAAACATTAGATCAAATGCTTTGAAAAGACAATAACTGACCAATGCTCTCACCTTAGGAAAGTCTAAAATCGTTCAAAGGCAGAGTCCAAACTTAAGATAATATTCTTCTTTCCTAAACCTGGCTTTTCTTTTGTGTTATGTGGAGAGAAATGTTATTTTAAAGTTGTTTGCATTTAATAGGCGATGGTTGGCAGCTGGAGGAGGCAAAGTCACTCACGGCCAAAGGAAAAAGATTTGGCAGGACTTGTGAAGTTCACAGTCAGCACTGATGGTCTTGAAATAGAATTTTCTATAGGAAAAGCTGTGACCATCGTCACTCCAGTGGCACTGCAGATCAGGTGGAGATGTTCCCAATCCTATTCTCTTTCTGACCTAAGCTTTTGAATCAGTAGCCAGTATTGAGATGACACTGCAAATTAAAGGGAAATGGGTGAAGGGTGGGCATTGGTGGCTTTTGATGGTCATCCAGGAGATAACTGAGATGTTGAGATGTAATCTGAACAGTAGAGAGATTGGTTATGAAAAGCTTTTATTTATAGACTGAGATCTCATCTAATCATGTAGAAGATTGGAAGACATGTTCATTTGTATGGCTTAGAATGAAGAACCTTCTTCTACCTTCTTGGGAAACACAGCTAGAGAATGGTATATAAGACACTGGGTGGCCTTCTCCTTATCTCTTACCATAGGATGACATTTCAGATCTTCTGTCTTAGCAACACAAGAACAGGAGGAAGAATTAAGAAAACTATTCTGACCTATGTGCAGGGAGACCTAGAAAAGTGAGATGTTAGCTTCTCAGTTAAACGGAGAATTGCAGAGAAGTACTGAAGAACTTCTTTGCTTGTTGATTATTAAAAATAAATAAAATAATGTGATCTGTAAACCTTAATGGAGCAGCTACCATGTAAAGCTCTGAGGTAACTGCTGTTAAAGGTTTATGTTTAAATATTTCTGATGACAGTAAACCTACCATTTCTAAGACTTTGAAGATTGTATCTCTACTTAAAATGTTAAAAATATATAATATCTGCATCTTAGGTTCTTTTATGGTCAATGAGAAAGGAATTTTGTATTTTTATGAGGGGATATCATAGCTCAAGTCTTCTCTATTAGAGTTCTCTGAATATCTTAAAAAATATATGTGGAGGAAAATTTAATGTGACCGTAGTAGTTCTGAGAAACACTACATGATCTATGTATAAACCAGAACAATTCTTTTAATTGGCACAAAATTTCACAGATAACTTTTATATGGCACAGAAACCAAATTTGCGCTTGTAAACTATTACTATGTGCTAGAAAGAAATATATATATATATATATATATATGTTATAAATAAATACATATATATGTATATATATACACACACACACATTTATTTGAAGGAAGAATATTAGTTAAACATTATTCAAAAATCCTCCTGCATTTCACTTTCTCTTACACACACTAAATTACCCTTATGTCTTATGGGGCAGTAGATGCTAAAAGAGGATGGTTCTATGGGTTGTATGGTATAGCTGTCAGGTGTAAGTTATTTCAAAGGTAGGATTGACATAATCTTACAAAATATATAATACCTGTCTAATTCTCTTCAGAGATGCAAAAAGAAGTTGGGAGAGATCTGTCTGAGAGTGAACAGGAAAAACAGATCTGTTTGAATAAGCTTCCAGAATCTTAGCATACCTCTAAATGTGCCTATTGCCATAATTGTCAATACAAGTAATCTTTGTACACCAGATCTATTCATAAAATATTTCCAATTGATTATTTTTGAACGTTGATAGACATAGATCTTACTTCTATAAAAATCAAGTTCTGTGAATATAAAGATATTTTCTCTTTCATTCCCTGATGTACTTTAGGTACCTAGAATAGTTTCTGACATATATTAGATATTCAATCAATATTTGCAGAAAAGTATAAATAAAAGGAGATTTAAATGGAGCAGAATCCCATAATAATTTTCTACAAATGAAATAATAATTATTACTTTAAAAAGCAAATCCAGGTTTTCAGTAATCTGGTTTATTTAAAAGAAGTTACAACAGTATAAAGGATATTTGTTTTTTTGTCTTCATTATTTTCTGATTTTGAAAAAAATCTCCTCAAATTTAAGGAATAAAAGACAACTGAAAAATAACACTTTGTAAAGGTTGCATGCCAGTTTTTAAGCTCTTATCTCTTATCACCAATGCCCCACTTCTACACTCTGTTTTATGATTCTGGGGCTGGGACTCTGCCAACCACATTTCTGCCTGGCCAGCTGGTTCTCCGCTAGGCTCAGCCAACAGGGGATGCTAGAGGGAGGATGGAAGGCAATTGCTTCCTGTTTATATTCCCATTCTGGTTAGTGCCCATCACCTTCTTAGGGACTTCCTGTCTGTTCCCTGTTCTTATGAGTGTCTTCCTAGTAACACTTCTTCACCTTGACGGTGCCCTTCCATAGCGGCACATGAACTCAGTCTGCAGATTACCCAACACTAATAGAACCAGCCTTATCAGACACTCAGAGACACCTGTAGCAGCCAAGCATTCCTGCTCAGAAGTTTGAATTTCAACCCCACAAAGGCCTCTACTCCAATCTAATAAGTTTAATATAACCGTTCTCACTTCTCTATTGTTTTACTTTCTGTAGCTTCAGTTACTTGTGGTCAACTACAGTATGAAAATATTAAATGGAAAATTTCAGAAATAAACAATTTGGAAGTTTCAAATTGCACACCATTCTGAGTAGTGTTTTGAAATTTAGCAGGTGAATCAGCTCTTTGTCCAGCATGTGCATGCTCTCTATACTCCCCACTCATCAGTCACTTAGTAGCCTGCTCAGTCATCAGATGGACTGTGGTGGTTCACAGTGTTATGTTCAAATAACCCTTATTTTAGTTAACAGTAGCTTCAAAGTGCAAGAGGAGTGATGCTGGCAATTCAGATATGCCAAAGGGAAGTGAGAGAGTACTTTCTTTGAATAAAAAAGTGAAATTTTTGGACTTAATAAAAAAAATTGTAGACTGAGGTTGTTAAGATCTATAGTAAGAATTAATCTTCTATCCATAAAATTGTGAAGAAGGAAAAAGAAATTTGTGCTAGTTTTTCTGTCACACCTCAAACTGCAAAAGTGATGGCCATGGTGCATGATAAATACTTAGTTAAGATGGAAAAGGCATTGCATTTGTGGGTGGAAGACATGACAGAAGTGTGTTCTAATTGATGGCAATAGGATTTGGTATTATCCATGGTTTCAGACATTCACTGCTGGTCTTGGAACTTATACTTTGAGAATAAAGTGGGGACTACTGTTAATTCCAGCCTCTTGCCTTTATTACCTCACTCTGAGGTATGGCAGCTTCTTTCTACAGTTGGTTCTGCTATAACTTTTTGTTCCCTTGTTACTCCTTTATTTATTTAGTTAACAACTTTATAACCAGTTAATAATTCTATAGATAAAATTCTGTCCAAATAACTAGTGTAATTTTTGTCTCCTAATGAGGCCCTGGCTTGTACAAGTTGGTTTTTCTAAGTCTGTTTCTTTGATTTCTTTAGTTTGTGCATGCTACTTGATTAAATGCCAACAAAAAGCCAATTTTTAAAATGTCAGATGATTTGATGTCAGCAAAATTCAAAATAAGTGAAATGTCCTGAATGCTTCCACCATCTTCCCTGGCTCCCTGTCTCTTTTTTTCCTTGCCCCATCCTATCTCTTTCTTCCTTCCTTCTCCTCTTAAATTCTTCCCTCTGGATGTTGTTTCCCTCAGTCCTTCCTCTACTCACTTTGCAAATTTTATCTCACTCTATTGCCACCAGCCCAGTACATTCCTCATCTTCTCTTCTATTCAACAAACCTTGAGCTTAGTTCTTTCACTCAAATTCATCAAATACAAGTTAGGTCCTTTATGCAGTGGAGGACAGAGAGGAGCAAAAGTTCCTACACCTTGGAACAAGAGTAATGGGAAATTAAATGTCTATCCCCAACAGTGGAGAGGCTTTAATTTTGTCAGGGGCCTGTGAGATATCTTTCAATGAAATCTTATCAGTGGCTATCTGATTAGTTTGCAACTGAGACCTAACCCCAGCTTATTCCCAAGGTCCTAATCCCTTCCTATTTTCCCTTACCTTGGGTGGCAGATAGCAGAAGAAAGCAACATTCTATCCTGCCAGAAAGCAGGAAGAAATCATGGCTGGATGAGCCCCTAGCTAAGAAATACAAAGCTTATCCAGCTATTTCCTCAGTGAAACTGCCAGAATCACACTCTCATCTTAGTTCCTGGTTCCCATCAAGCCTACCCTATTGCTTCATGAGTGCTGGGGTTTCTATTCCTCACCACCACCCATAAATGAGAATTTTCTTTCAGATCCCAACTCTTAAGGGTATTACTCTCAGCTAGCTTTCACATAGGAATAATTTGATTTCCTAATCTGTTCTAAGGTGTTATGAGTTTTATATGTTAACTTTTCCAAGAATATTTGTATTTTACAGAGTATGCCCAGAAACCTGCTGTCTTAATGCAAATCCTAAGAAATTCTAAGAGGTGAATTTTGGCCATGAAACAGGAGCTGATTTAGGATATCTTTACAGAAGATATTTCTTCATTCTCAAATCAGTCAAGAGGGAGGCCAATCTAAACTAGACTTCTACTCCTGGAATGCAGCTTTATGGGTTGGAAAGTTTAAACATCCTATAAATATATAAATAAAGATAAAATAATATGCTTTTACTTCTTACTAGAGATACATTTTAAAAGACAATAACAATATAAGAAAAATAGTCTGTAGCTTTATTATGGTAGAGTGTAAATCAATGTAAGGTGAATTTATTTTTATTATGCTAATTGCCTAGAATCCATAGTCTCAGCCAAGAAACAGTCTGTTTTTCATTTGCTCACTGACAAAATTTGACAAATAAAAGTTTGGTTGTAGATCAGAAGGGAGCTAGAAATAAAATAGCAATGACTATTATAAGATACTTTTGGGGGGGATGTTTGCCATGACTATTACTTAATAACGTGTGCTATTTTTTAATTTTTAAGAAACGCCTATTTCCGAACTGAAAAAAAAAATGGTTGTAAGCTTATTATTAAAATTGTCCTTACATACATTTCCCAATATAGTCATGCAGACTCATAAGTGTCTCACGGTAGTGTTTTATCATCAAATATTAGAACATTTTGGACTGCACTGTGGCTTTGTTTCTGAGAAATGTTCTCTTTTTCTTGATGTTTATAGTATCAGGTAGACTAAAGTAGTTTTAGAGGACTGATACCTGAAGCTCGTGAAAGGGAAAGACAAGAACTGACCTCCTTAAAGTGGAGTTTTACCACCAGTTTCTCCTTTTCATCTACTTGGCAGAATCCTTTGACTTCTAGAGTACAAATGTGGGAAAATTAGCTATCTTAAAACTCCTTTGAGGTTTCATGGATGGTTTCGCCAAAATTTTACTTAGCATTCTAGGCACTCATTCTAAGCTCTAGTGGGAGAAAAACAGTTCTCTTCTTTCAGAATGTCTCCTGAAATCTGTGTAGCCTGTATAAAAGAAGACATAAAAGGCAAGGTGTTGAAATGTAAGCACTATGGATAATAAATGAGGGCCGATGATAGCATAAGAAGGCACACATTTTCTGATGAGAAATCTCTGCTCTTCAGAGAAATGATTTCTGTGTATGCATGCACACACATACATTTGAAATTCCAGAAAGGAAGTTGAACATCTGGTCACTTCATTCTAGTATTTCTTAATTTATAAGGATACGAAAATTTGAACATCCCATATCAGAAAGTCGTCATTCTGTGATAAGTTTCTCATTTTCTTGGACTGAATGGTTTTCTTGTGAATACGACATGGAATTATTATGATATAAGTTTCATTTGTGACTCAGAAAAACATACGTCTGTAGTGAATATGTAGTCCATTTATGACATTAAGCCTGGCATCTGGCTCACAAAATCCATTGCTGTTGTTGCCGCTTAATTCAAGATTCTGTGAACTATGTATGTTTCACATGACCTACAAAGAAGCTTTTCTGAAAATAACAAATATAAAGTTTGAAGAGTTTTCGGGATCTTTACTAACCTTTGTGGTTTTAATATTCCAACATATCTTCCTTGAGTTAACATCGGCCTAGGTGTTCTTTTTGAATAGAGAGAAGTTAATATGCTAAACTGCGTTAGAAGTACAATATAAATGAAGACTCCTCCATCGCTGTACAAATATCTTAATTAGTTCCTTGGCTGTGCATATTTACTTATGTTCAGGCAGTATATAGTAGAGAAGAAAGTGTACTGAGAGTAAGGAGACTAATTCATAGATATTAACCAGTACATTTCATATCTCGAATCTGTTTAATCAGCTACAATTCAAAATGATGGAACTGCTGACAAATCCATTCCCTTGCAGTTCTGAATTTTAAAATCTATCTGAAGCATTTAATTCAAGATAATAAATACTGAAAAAGATTAGACAATATGGAAAGCATATAGAAGCTATTAGAGGAAACACTTTAAATTCTACTATATATAAGAAAGCATAGTCAATATTTTATAAATGTTATTCTAGACTTCTCTTTATAATTTAACACATAACTTTATATACATAGGAGTGTACTATATGTATTAGCTCTTTCTCCCATTACTAGAAAGAAATACCTGAGACTAGGTGATTTATAAAGAAAAGAGATTTAATTGGCTCACGGTTCTTCATGTTGTACAGGAAGTACAGTGGCTTCTGCTTCTGGGGAGTCCTCAGGGAGCTTCCAAGCATGGCAGAAGACAAAGCAGGAACAGGCCTCTTAGAAGGTAGGAGCAGGACTGAGAGAGAAGGGGGAAGGTGCCACACACTTTTAAATACCAGATTTTGTGAGAACTCATTATAGAGTACCAAGTTGGGGATGGTGCTAAACCATTCATGAGAACCCCACCCCCATGATCCAGTCACCTCCTACCAGGCCCCACCTCCAATATTGGGGATTATAATTGAATGTAAGATTTGACTGTGGACACAGATCCAAACCACATCACTATGTGGTATATGTTCCTCTCAAACCTTCTTTTTATTGTATATATTTAAGGTGTACAGCATGATATTTTGATACACATACAATGAAATTTTTCAAGCTTTCTTTTTCTACTTAAGTCAAAAATAATTTTCCATATTAGTGAATCTATGTGTACAACATTATTTTTAAAAAAGATACAGATAATTCTAATGTATGGATGTACTGAGATTACTTAACAATTCCTCTTGTTAGATAGTTAGATTCTTCTCAGTTTTCCTTCTCATAAACCCCATTGTGATGAATTTTTTGTGCTCCTGCTTTTCCACATATGTGCATGATCTATTGTTCCCTTGAAATAAATAACCAAAGAGAGATCACTGGGCCAAAGTATATGTATACATTTAATATATATTGCCAAATGCCCACCACGAGATTTAGTGAATTAACTTTCCCACAAGCAATGTAGGAGAGTGTGATTTTTTTCAGCCTTACCAACAATCAGTATTTTATTGAGAGTTGAGAACCTGTCATTCAAAAGGTGTTAATTCATTGTTTTTTACTTGCACTTTCCTTATTATTAGTGAAGATGAACATCTCATATGTTTTGATCTACCATTTTCCTCACTTCTTAATTGCATGCTCATATGCTTGGCCCAATTTTTTTTTATTGGGATTTTGGTCTTTATTCACACTGATTTACAAATCAGATATTAGTTTTTGATGAATCTATTACAAATATTTCCCCCAAGACTTTTGTCTTTCAACATTGTTTATAGAGTGTTTTTGTTTATTATTGTTTGGATTTTTTATTTGTTTGTTTATTTGGATGCAAAAAAAAAAAAAAAAAAAAGGCCAGGTCCATAACATCCCAAGTAAATCATCTATTGTGAATAGATTTGATGTCCTATATTAAGATGATAATAGAGTGATTTGCTTGAAGCACCTTCCTTGCAATCTATACTCCTTGGGAATATGGTAGTGATATGTTGAATGTCAAGGATTTAGAATTTGGGAATTAAATTGAGTTCCTAGTCATTTGAGATGCACAAAGTCAGGAGAAAAAAATTATACTGAAATAGGCATGGCTCACTTCACATATTTACCTGAAAAGTGTTTACTGTTTGGTTTTTATCATCTATGATTTAATTCTCATCCAAAAAGTTCAGATTGGATAGCATTCAATGCTTTAAAAAAATGAACACATGTCTGAAGGGATGAGAGGTTAGTAGATCTTTATTATTTACATTTGCAAGTAACCATCTGGTAAAAATTTTGTTCCTTAGAAACAAATTATTTACTCCCTTAAACAATATAAACAAGCTAGTCAAGCTTCTGTAAACTAGGTGTTAGAGATCCTTCTCACATCTTTAAATAATAGAGTTTTTCAAAAGTTATTTCATTTAACATATACTTAAATACCTATGCTATATGAGAGCAGCAGAGTGTAGCAGAAATAGAACTGAATTGATATCTGGCCCATACTTCCAATTTTTTCAATGACATGCTGTAATTTTGGAAAAAGGCCAGAATTTTTGTATTGGTCAATCTGTTTACTTGTAAAAATTATTCTCCTTTTATACACTGAAGATCTTGCCATTTCGTGCCATCCAGATTATTCTAAAGTCCTTTGGGGATTTCTAAGAGCCAAATAATCGTAATGCTATTTGACCAGAAGGAAGATACCTTATAAGCAGTTAGGTTTATATAGATGATTTTATGGAAGGAGTATTTCCATCATGCTCAATTCAGCTGCAGCAGGCTTAGGTTCTTTCCTAGCCTTTAGTACTTTCCTGCCTGCTCCTTTTTTTCAGCTAGTGAGCTCACCTTGTTCTTAAAATAAAAATATCAAGACTATCCCTCATTGATTCTCATATTCATCTTACTCTATTTTCTTCTACTTCTACAGACATCTCTTTAAATTTTCCATCTCAGCCGACTCTCAGAAGTGCTAGCTTTACCCCCGATCATTTGATGGATCATTGTACTCCTTACTTGTTATTTTGTTCTCCATTCCATTTCTTTCTCCTTTAGTTTCAGTAATGTGCATCTCCTACTTTGACAAAGGCTTTACTTGACCTTAGTACCATTCTCCCTTCCAGTCAATTTCTATCTGCTTTATTTTTGTGGCAGACCTCTACCTATGTTGCCTCCCCATCATCACCCCTGTCATTACCTCTGCAGCATGATTTTCATCCCACTCACTTAACTTTTTCAAAAAATCATCGTCTTCATCGTCAGCTATAATGATAAATGCAGTCTGCTTGACCATTGACCATTTTGTAGGTTTGTTTTTGTTTTTGTTTGAGACGGAGCCTCACTCTGTCACCGAGATTGGAGCACAGTGGCATGATCTTGGCTCACTGCAGCCTCCGCCTCCCAGGTTCAAGTGATTCTCCTACCTCAGCCTCCTGAGTAGCTGGGATTACAGGCCTGCACCACCATGCCTGGCTAACTTTTGTATTTTTAGTAGAGGTGGGGTTTCACCATCTTGGCCAGGCTGGTCTCGAACTCCTGGCCTCAAGTGATCCACTTGCGTTAGCCTCCCATAGTGCTGGGATCACAGGCATGAGCCACTGTGCCTGGCCATTTTGCAGTTTTAGATACTTTTCGTTCTAATTCCTTCTTGAAACTCTCTACTTCTTTGTCCTTAGTGAAGTGGCACTCTGCTAGTTATTTTTTATCTACTTACTCATGCCCTTTCCTTTATGGGATGATTTTTAATTCATTTCTCTGTTCCTTTCTAAATATTCTGTCAGTTATCTTACAGTATTATAAAAGAACCAGAGTTCAAAACCAGACATAGCATTAATTTTTGGTGTTACTATGGGAAAGTAACTGTGTAGCATGAGAATGAGACAATGAAGATTAAAAGAGAATCTATGTAAAGGCATCTAGCACAGTACCTGGTCAGAGCTAATACCAACTGGTATAAGTCATCCATGTTTGATCTTCTCCCTGACATCTTTATTTTTGATAATTCTGGCTAAAAAACTTTTCTTCCTTTCTGGCCACCTATAGTTTAGGAAAGCATATACCACCCAGTTTAATACTTAATAATATACCATCTTTTACCAGTAGCTGATGTTTTATGTTAGCTGTGTCTTTCTAACTACAAAGCAGGGATCATCCCTAACAATTCCACTGTGTGCCATTCAGTTTTCAATAGACAATAGATATTATTGAATTAACTAACCTAACACTTTCCCCTTGCTCTGCTCCAGATTTCTAACGAGTGGTCCAGGAAATTATGAACATTGAAAGGAATTTAGTATCACTTTCCTTGTCATCTCTCTGGTTTCCTTGGACTTCCATAAATATGGTTACACTTTAAAATAAAGATCTTAAGCATGGGTGCTAATTTATTAAAAATTTCCCTCATTCTCTGAATTTTTGGGGTCAGGTTATATACCCCATATTTTTCACTGTTTCAGCAAATTCTTTTAGAGTACAATAAATGTCGTATACTAACATAATGATAACTAAAAGAAGGATTCTTTTCCTTAAACAGCTCACAGTTTGAGTAGACAAATATGCATGCAATTTGTCTACTATTTATCAGAGTGTGGTAA
The DNA here is from genome assembly GCA_036589455.1 of Ateles fusciceps. NCBI lineage: Eukaryota > Metazoa > Chordata > Mammalia > Primates > Atelidae > Ateles > Ateles fusciceps. The sequence goes on from JAZHEH010000889.1 coordinate 4,427,740, forward strand.
ATAATACCACATGAGAAAAGACTGAGTATTATAAATATATACCCCCTCCCCCCACCCAAAGAAAACCCTTAAATCATTCTTTGGTAGTAGTGGGTGATGTGAAAATGCTTTCAGAGAAAATAATTTCTAAGATAAAATCTGATGATTCATTTTAGACAATAAAAATACAATTACAATTATTTATGGAATTGCTTTTAAAAGAGATGTACATTATTTTCTTTTAAGATAATTTTTAATGTCTTCACTCTCCTGCTTCCTACTTTTGTTAAAAAAAAAATACTCCCATATTCTGGACCTGTGATGTTGTAAACTAGGTTTCTAGTTATGAGATTTAGTAAAGAATAATTTTAGCAATTAAATATACAAAATATTTTAAAAAGTAAATGGTCAATTAAAATTAACTTCCTCTTACTCATAGAAAGTTGACAAAAATTTTCAACCTTGATATTAGAAGCTAAAAAACTCAATTTTAAAAACGGCATATAATGTACAGAAAAATATCAAAATGGAAATTTCAGTGATGCAATATCAAAACTGACATTCAAAGATTGTCAGATCTAAAGTTATGCATATGTACTCGTGATTAATGTGAGGCAGAGGAAATATTTTATGACTGGAAAAGGTCACACTAAAGGGCATTTATCCTTTTTGGCTTCGTTGTATGTAGAAAGGCTTATGGTTACTTTCTTCACAAATGAGTTTATTCAAAGCGAAGATAACATCTCTACCTCTAAGGGTATAAGGAAGAGAATAAAGACTTTTTCTTGGGAAAAAAATCGTTGTATATTTCTTGTTAGTAACAGAGTGTCTCCCAAAGGGAAAAGAACCAAATCAATGAATTTGTGTTATGCCCAATTTTCTGTTTAGAGAAAAGAAAATATTCTCTTGTATTTCCCTATTTATCCTATAATAAAATTAAAGCAAATAGAAAAGAGAATACAACTTATCAAAAATCTCCATTGGGAAACCATAGACTCCCAGTTTACATACTATTTGTAATTAGCTTTAGGGTCTCTCACCTAATTCTTTCCTTTGAATTAATTAAAGTATGTTTGAATGTGACAGACTTTTCAAAATTCCCTGTAATCTTGCAGGAAGAGAGCTTTTTTTCATTTTCATTCTTCTTTCCCTCCATAGCTATAGAAGCTCCAAGCTCTGAAGATATTACCACAATGCTGCAAGGTTGTTTACCTTCACTCCTTCACAAAAGATAATCCAACAAATTACATTAATTATAAACCAATATGTTCCGTTCAATTCCCATATGAGCCAAACCTGGGGATGAGCATCTGCTCTTATTTTCTGAGCTTGGTTTTGAGGACAAGATTCACAACAATGCTCAATCCATAATTAACAGAAAAATTAAAGATGCAACATCCCGACATCCTGCTTTGTGAAGCAGTATGCTTAAAAATATACATGCCTACTCCTGGCAGGCTTTTCTCTCCCCAACTCAGAAATAGTTTATTGTTACCCCTGGCATGTTTTTGTTTGTTTAAAATATTTACATGTATGCTGGACTTAAACATGCAAATATTTTCTACAAAAAGAATGAATAATAATTTGCCATTGTGATTTTTTAAAAATTGGGGTTTCATCTTTCCATGGGTAATTTCCTCTCTTTCTTTTCTCTTAAAAATCACATTTATTGTTTACTAAGCATATTGTTTCATGGTATGGGAAATGGAAATGGACAAAATTTGTTTAGAATATTTGATTTTCTTTTTTCCTGCTTGGCCCATAAACAGAAATAATAGTAAATTATACCAGATACCCATATACAACTACAGATATATTTAGCACATACATCTTTTATTCTATTCATGGAAATCCCAGTTAAACAGTTGGTGGTAAACAAATATTTAAAATATCTGCATTATAGCTACCTAATTCATATATAGCGTCCATATGTGATTGAATATAAATAGGCACACTGTTTAAGTACACCCACACACCACACGCAAAGTGAGTGGAGAGCAGGGCAGCGAATGAGCTTCTCTTTCCCTTCAGATGTATAGTACCTTAGTATAATGTGAACATAAGCGTTCTTTACATAATTGCTCTGAGATCCTAAGAAGAAAGGAGCCATAAAATGAGCATAATTCTATGTACCTCTGAAGTGGTTTTTTATCTTTACTGCATATCCAATCAAGAAAGAAAAATTATTCTGCTTTTATTGAACTTCCCTTGCCTAGAATTATTCTCAACACCAACTACATGCACTTAAAAAATCTTGCCATATACTGAAATGGGCTTTTATCATAGAATTTGTATTGTTGGAGAGAGGCAAATATGATACAGGATTCTTGGTTCTTTGAGTGATTGGAGGTCCAGGTGACCCTTATGATGGTCCCATGGGATGCTGTGTCACAGAACGCTAGCCTGGAGTCCAGATGCTAAGAACCACTTGCCTGATTTCTATGGAAAGAGAAAGTTTGTCAGTGGGTGGGCAGGGAGGGCAGCTGGCTCTGGCTCATATTCACAAGAGACCTGCAATTTGTATGTTGACATCTCTCTCCAAAAGAATTTTTACATAAAATTATGAACAACATTGAAAGACAGACATAATACTTAAGATGCTTCTAACTACAAACAAGAAAAATCCCAACTAAGGTGTTTCTTAAGGTTTTAGAAGTTATTGTTTTATTTAACAAAATGGTCACAAGCTGGCAGTCTAAGTCATCGAGGACAGACCCAGGATTTCCGATGTTTTCACTCTGATATCATTAATGCTTGGATTTGTTCTCAGTATTGTCACTTCCACAGCTCCAGGCATCGTATCCTCACACGGCATGTTCCAAAGTAGGAAGAGCCAGCAGGGGAGAAAAAGCTTCACCTCTTTTAAGGCCCTCTAGGAAGGAAAATATTTCCCAGGAGCCCCTCTTAATTTCCCTTGAGGTCTTTTTGGCCAGAATTGGGTCCCATGACGAGGAGCATAATACTATTAAGTTAGTGCAAAAGTAATTGCTGTTTTGGATCGTGAATTTAAAATCATTGCAACTAGGCTCAACGCATCCTTTAATACCAAAATAGAAGCCATTACCCTCAATATGTTTTTGCCAACAAGAAATAAGTTTTATTCCTGTAGTGTAAAAATCCATGCTTTGGGATTTGATGAACTCTTGGAAAACATTTTCTGCATCCTGCTGATTGTGGAACCATTTTCCCTGCTGTAAGTTATCAAGATGCTTGAAGAAGTGGTAGTCAGTTGGCGAGGGGTGAGGCGAACGTGACAGATGAGGCAAAACTTCATAGCCCAATTTGGTCAACTATTGAAGCATTGGTTGTGCAATGTGTGGTTGGGAGTTGTTATGGAGAATTGGGCCCTTTCTGTTGACCAGTGCCGGCTGTGGGCATTGCAGTTTTTGGTGCATCTCATCAATTTGCTGAGCATACCTCTCAGATGTAATGATTTCACTGGGATACAGGAAGCTGTAGTGGATCAGACTTGCTGCAGACTACCAAACAGTGACCATGACCTTTTTTGGTGCAAGTTTTGCTTTGGGAAGTGCTTTGGAGTTCCCTCTCAGTCCAACCACTGAGCTGGTCATCACCGGTTGTTATATAAAATCCACTTCTCAATGCATGGCACAATGCGATTAAGAAATCGTTCATTGTTGTTGCAGAGTTAAGAGACACTTCTTTTAAATTTTTAGTCAGCTCATGAGACATCCACTTATCCATCTATTTCACCTTTCCAGTTTGCTTCAAATGTCAAATGACCCTAGAATGGTCAACGCTCAGTTCTTTGGCAACTTCTTGTGTAGTTCTGAAAGGCTGAGCTCAGATGATTGCCCTCAGTTGGTTGTTGTCCACTTCCGGTGGCCAGCCACTAGGCTCCTCATTTTCAAGGCTATTGTCTCCTTTGCAAAACTTCTTAAATCACCACTGCACTGTATGTTCATTAACAGTTCCTGGGCCAAATACATTGTTGATGTTGCGAGTTGTCTCTGCTGCTTTATGACCCATTTGAACTCGAATAAGAAAATCACTCGAATTTGCTTTTTGTCTAACATTATTTCCACAGTATAAAACAAATATAAAATAAACAGCAAATAATAAGTCATTAACAACAACAACAACAAACCCAGAAAGCAGTAAATGTACATTAAAATAATATGTAACGGGCCAGGTGCAGTGGCTCATGCCTGTAATCCCAGCACTTTGGGAGGCCGAGGAAGGCGGATCACAATGTCAAGAGATCAAGACCATCTTGACCAACATGGTGAAACCCCATCTCTACATAAAATACAAAAATTAGTTGGGCGTGGTGGTGCGTGCCTGTAGTTCCAGCTACTTAGGAGGCTGAGGAAGGAGAATGAATCTTTTGAACCTGGGAAGCAAAGGTTGCAGTGAACCGAGAGTGTACCACTGCACTCCAGCCTGGTGACAGAGCAAAACTCTATCTCAAAAAATAAATAAATAAAAATAATATGTAATATAACCACATTTATTTAGGAATGTATTCCAATATCAAATGGCAAATTTCAACAATGCAAAAACTGCAATTACTTTTGCACCAACCTAGTATGATTAGACTAGGTCATTAATAATTTATTTTCATCATTTTCTAAGACTAGGAACATTGTTGCCCATGAGAAAATTGCCGATGCATAGATAAATAAGAATTTGCTTGCCATTGTATGTCTGTTGTACAGCATTGCACATGTGACTTTTACCAGGCTATATCATCTGGAGTGTACTGTAATATAAACACACAAACAGGTACACACACAGATACATATATTATACATATATTTCTATACTTATAATGCCACAAAATTTTATATATGTATATATTCCTATACTTTATAATGCCACATTTTTTTGCATTGGGTGTTCTCTACAGTATCAATAATGTTTATTGGTTACATAAAAACAATTTTAAAATATTATGTAATGTTTGTGAATCTGTTTTGGAATTTCTTCTTATGCATTTTTTAGAAGTATGGAATGGCATAGGCCTCTCTCAACTTCTACAAGATACTGGTGGTAGAATTTGCCAGCTGTGTGTTTATAAACATTTGTTCTTAAAATCTCTATACCTCATTTTTTCCATGGATAAAACTGGAATAAATTCCTGGGCTGCCTAATTGGATCCTGCTCCATGGGAAGGATCCAATGATCCAATGCATGAATTACCTAAGACTGCCTTGGGAACAGCATCCTCTGTTAATCTGCATTTTATCCTTTAAGTGTTTCATACTGAGCTGCAGTGCAAAGATGGGTAGGGAAGCTTGCTGTGAGTCCCAGGCTATAGTGCTGGTTAGCACAGGGGTTTCCAGTGAAGGAGCTGGAAGCTGATTGGTTCCACTTGCCCTCCTTCCCTGCCCATCAACCACAACATGCCTCCAAAGGCAGAAAGTCTAACCACTGGCCCAATTATCTTCTGGGGTATTTTGGCCCCATCAGGAAACACTTTTCAAACACCACATTATTCAGGCTATTATTGTACAACACTTGTAAGCATTGAGTTGTCCCTATAGAGTTTAACATAACATTTGGAAAGACTCAGAAATTAAGGGTTTGTAAATCCCAAGTTTCTGAGGTTTATCTACTCCATCCCCCTCTTCAATGAGGTTTCAAAAATGCTCAGGAAAATCCCTTTTGGTATTTTCACTGAGATCAGTAAACAAGCTTCTTGTACCTCTTTTGGTCTAAATGTTTTCACACACAGAATATGACTGGGTTCAAACCTCTGATGTGATTTTGGACATGTTACATTTAGCTGAGGGCTCAGCATCTTCCTTTCTTTACAATATTATCAATTGCTGTCTCTGGCCTGAGTGTTCTTCGAAGGGTAGACACATAGTTAAGAAGTTCAAAACTAGATGAGGAGACAAAACCCACAGGTATAAGGTATATCAGAAAATTATTTTTACAGTAATTATCATTCTATAATTCTGGTGTTTTTGTTTTTGTTTTTGTTTTTTTGTTTTTTTGTATCCCCACAAGTCCTTGTAAATTATTTAAGGATAGGAATGTGTCTTTTGTTTCTCTTTTAGTCTCTACTGACTTGTGTGGTACCTGATATGTAGCAGTTGCTCAATACATATTTACGGAATATGTAAGATTACTGAGATATGAACAAAGAATTAAGTAAAACCAAATGTGTAAGACACTGGGCAGGTTCAGGTGAGTAATTCATGAAGGATTTCTGGAAGGATATGGAAGATGAGGGAGAGAAATTGGAATCAGATTTGGATGCATGTGGGTAAAAATAAGAGTGGGGGTAGAAATGAGGGAGTGGAAAGAACTATGTGGCAGCATTTTAAGAAAGAGAAATGACATTTGGAAAGACCCAGAAATGAGAAATATTATCTGAAAAATACCATCATAACCTATATTGAAGAGAAAGGTTTTTTTCCCCTAATACTATAACATTATTTCCAACCTTTTATTTTTGCTGTGTTAAAGGAGAGGTAACTACGTGCTTATAGCTTATTTACATGTGTATAGTGTAAAAAGGATTCTCTCCTAAGATCTCTAAGAGGGAGTATGCAAAAGTATGGAGACTTGGAAATTAGGATCCTCAATAATTCTCCCTTCATTAAGAGACAATTTGAAGTTTTGGTGTAGGTTATTTGGCAGAGAACAGATTGTGAGAGATCCTAAAAGCCAAATAATTTTTCCCCCCCTAAAATTTCTTCCTAGAGAAATGGATTTCTGCTGTGTCTCACGAGTTTCTCAGCATTTTATTAGGAATGCATTATCCCAGTCATAGTTTCAGACACTACAACTTCTGCTAAAATTCTCTGCTTACAGAATTGTATTATATTGGGGCTTTATTACACTCTTGTTCTTGAAAATCCCTGGAAAGCCAGTAGACAATCCAGTGAGTCAAAGTCCTTGTACTGCATGCCCTTTCCAGTTCACCTGATATTAAGATGATAAGCAGAAAAACTGACTGTAGGTTCAGTCAAGTAATAGGAAGGAAGAGGCTCCATCTGTGTTCCCATTTTGGGATAATTATCTTCTGGACAACAGCAGGCCCGGATCAGGAGGGGAGGGTAAGATGGGAAAATCCTAAAAAACTTCTGATTGGTTCTCATGACATCAATAAGTCGTTACTATGGACGTAACAGTTAAAAGCCACCTTTTCCTATTAGATAGCTTTTCTTTTTCCTTTTCTTCTGCTTTACTTTTCTTTTCTTTCAACACCTTCCCTATGTCCATTTAAACAATAAAGAAATAGGAAAATTCATTTCACGGCCAAATGTTTTAGTATGATTTTGGAAAGTATTCACTAAATCTTAGATTAAACAAGCTGAATCTTTCTTATTTTATTTTTTTATTTTTATTCTTGTTCCTGTCTGCCCATAGCTGAAGTGGGCTTTATTTTTTAAATTTTAATTCTCATAGGTACATAACAGGTGTGTATATTTGTAGGGGTACGTGAGATATTTTGATACAGGCATGCAATGCAAAATAATCACATCATGAAAAAAGGGGTATTCATTCCCTCAAGCATTTATCCTTTGTGTTAAAAACAATCCAATTATACTCTGTCTTTATTTTAAATGCACAATTAAATTATTTTGACTATAGTCACCCTGTTGTGCTATCAAATATAAGATCTTATTAATTTTTTTCTATTTATTTTCTTGTACCCCTTAACCATCCCCATCTTTCCTTTCCAACCCTCCCACTCCCCTTTGCAGCTTCTGGTAACCATCTGTCTGCTCTATCTCCATGAGTTCAATTTCAGTTTGATTTTTAGATCCTACAAATAAGTGAGAACTGTGATGTTTATCTCTCTATGCCTGGCCTATTTCACCTAACATAATGACCTTCAGTTCTATCCATGTTATTACAAATGACAGGATCTCATTCTTTTTTATGGCTAACTAGTTATCCATTGTTTATAAGTATCATGTTTTCCTTGTCTATTCATCTGTTGATGGACACTTAGGTTGCTTCCAAATCTTGGCTATTGTGAACAGTGTTGCAACAAACATGAGAGTGCAGATATGTTAGATACTCTGACTTCCTTTCTTTTGGGTATATACCAGCAATGGGATTGCTGGATCATATGATAGCTCATTTTTCCATTTTTTAAGGAACCTATAAACTGTTCTCCATACTGATTGTTCTAATTTACATTCCCACCAACAGTATATGAGGGTTCCTTTTTCTCCACAGCCTTGCCAGCATTTGTTGTTGTCTGCATTTTGGATATAAACCATTTCAACTGTGGTGAAATGATGTCTCATAGTAGTTTGATTTGCATTTCTCTGATGATCAGTGATGTTAAGCACCTTTTCATATGCCTGTTTGCCATATGTATGTCTTCTTTTGAGAAATGTCTGTTCAAATCTTTTGCCCATTCAAAAAAATTAGATTAGTAGATTTTTTCCCTGTAGAGTTGTTTGAGCTCCTTATATATCCTGATTACAAATCCTTTGTCAGATGGGTAGTTTGCAGATATTCTCTTCTATTCTGTGGTTGTTACTTTATTTTGTTGATTGTTTCCTTTGCTGTGCAGAAGTATTTTTTAACTTCGTGTGATAGCATTTGTCCACTTTTTGCTTTGATTGCCTGTGTTTGTGGGATGTTACTCAAGAGACTTTTCCCCAGACCACTGTCCTGAAGTTCCCCAATATTTTCTTGTAGTAGTTTTATAGTTTGAAGTGTAATATTTAAGTCTTTAGTTCATTTTTATTTGATTTTTAAATATAATGAGAGGGGGGCTAGTTTTATTCTTCTGCACATGGATATTCAGTTTTTCTAGCACCACTTTTTAAAGAGACTGTCTTTTCTCCAGTGTATGTCTTGGCATTTTTACAAAAAATGAGTTCACTGTAAATGTGTAGATTTGTTATTGGGTTCTCTATTCTGTTCCATTGGTTTGTGTGTCTATTTTTGTTGCAGTGCCATGCTATTTTTGGTTACTATAACTCTGTAGTATAATTTGAAATCAGGTAATGTGATTCCTCCAGTTTTGTTGTTTTTACTTAGGATAGCTTTGGCTATTCTGTGTCTTTTGTAGTTCCACATAAATTTTAGGATTGTTTTTTCTATTTTGTGAAGATTGATGTATTTATAGGGATTGTATTGAATTTGTAGATTGTTTTCGGTAGTATGCACATTTTAAGAATATTGATTTTTCCAATCCATAAACATGGAATAGCTTTCCATTCATTTTGTATCCTCTTCAATTTCATTTATCAGTGTTTTTTTGGTTTTCATTGTAGAAATCTTTGGTTACTTCCTAGGTATTTAATTTTGTTTGTGGCTATTGTAAATGGAAATACGTTTTCAATTTCTTTTTTGAATTGTTCACTGTTGCTACTGATTTTTGTATGCTGATTTTGTATCCTGCAACTTTACTGAATTTATTTATCTGCTCTAACAGTTTCTTGGTGGAGTCTTTAGGATTTTTCAAGTATAAGATCATATCATGTGCAAACCAGGATAATTTGACTTCTTCCTTTCCAATTTGGATACCCTTTATTTCTTTCTCTTGTCTAATTGCTCTAGCTAGGACTTCCTGTACTATGTTGAATAATAATTGTCAAAGTGGGCATCCTTTTCATGTTCCAGATCTTAGAGAAAAGGCTTTCAGGTTTTCCCCATTCAGTGTGATATTAGTTGTGGATCTGTCATATATGGCTTTTATTATGTTGAGGTGTGTTCCTTCTATTCCCAGTTTTTTGAGGACTTTTATCATGAAGGTATGTTGAATTTTATCAAATGCTTTTCAGCGTCAATTGAAATAATCATAAAGTTTTGCCTTTTATTCTGTTGATATAATGTATCACATTGATTGATTTGTATATGAGGAACCATACTTGCATGTTTATGATAAATCCCACTTGGTCATAATGAATGAATTTTTTAAAATTATTGTGTACTTTTATTTACTTGTGTCTTTGGTTTTCTAAGTATAAAATCGTAATGAATGATATTTTTAATGTATTCAAGAAGCTGAATAATTCTACAGACACCACGCCCAATCACTTATAAAAGGCTCTTTAAAGTTGTTAAGTGTCTCATTTAACATGCTACTCATTTCTTGTTCTAATTAATAAATAATCAATATTTTTACAAACAATGAACTAACCGTGTTAACAACTTTAAATATGGAGGAGGAATGAAGGTGAATGTAAAGATGCCCCATTGAGTGAAAATGTCCAGTCAAAAAATAGGTGGATAATTTCTTTACAAACGATACTTTGTCTCAGAGCATCAAACATACAATTCAATACTTAAAGAACTCTGATTTCATCCACATTTACAGGACTCTGCTTGGGTAACATATTTATAACTTTGTATAGATTTTTTTGCACGGGGTCATTTCCATTAATAAAATAGGAAGTTTCCTTCCACACAGAGACTTAACTAAAAGGAGGAACCTGGGGCTGCCATGGCAGAAGCATACATTTTAGCTTGCAAAATTGTGGGCATATTACTAGAGCAGGGTTTCATAATCTGAGAACTACAAAGATCGTAAAAAAATTGTTCTCAAACTTTGTGGCCTCAAGACCACTAAACACTCTTAAAAATAAAGACTCAGAGATTTTCCAGGCCATCAATATAGATATTTTCTGTATTTGAAATTGAAATGAAGATATTTTTTAAAAATCTTATTAATTCATTTAAAATCAAATTAAAAAACTCATTCCATATTTATATAAATAGCATTTTCATTAAAAAGCTATATTTTTTTCAAAGCATGAAAAAAACAGAAGAATGGCATTGTTTCACATTTTTGCCTATCTCTTTATTTATTTATCCAGTTTAAGAAAAGTCAACTGGTTTCTCCTATCTCCTTCTGTATTCAAAATGTTGCAATATATGGTTTTGGTTGAAGACAACATGGCCTTATACAGTTGTGAAAGAAAGGAGTATTTGAATAGCCTTTTCAGATAATTGTGAATGTTCTGTTTTCATAGTACAGCAAAACTGGACAAACAGTAGTTTTATTAAAGATAGTTGCAATATGTGATTTAACCATTATGAATGAACCATTTGAATTCTGTTACATTAAAACCCATTGGCTTATTTCATTTGCTTTTTTCTTTTTTAGTGGCATCTCATTGTACTTTTAATTTCTATTTTCTTTTTTTAAAAAATAATTTCGACAATATTTCAAACTCAGGGTTACATGTGTAGGTTTGTTTAAAAGTTATATTGCATAATTCTGAGGTTTGGGGTATGATGGATCCTGTCTCCTAGGTGCTGAACATAGTACTCAATAGTTAGTTTTTCAACTTTTTACTCTCTGCTTCTCTCCCAACTCTAGTAGTCCCCAGTGTCCTTTATGTCTGTGAATACCCAATGTTTAATTCCCACTTATATGTGAGAACACGTGATATTTGGTTTTCTGTTTCCATTTTAATTTGCTTAGCACAAAATGACCTTCAGCTGCATCCATGTTGCTACAAAAGACATTTCTTTCTTTTTTATGGCTACGTAGTATTCCATGGTATATATGTACCACATTTTCTTTATCCATTTCACCATTGATGAGCACTTAGGTTGATTCTATGTTTTTGGTATTGTGAATAGTACTATGAGGAACATATACATGCATGTGTTTTTTTGACAGAATGATTTATTTTCTTTTAGATATATACCCAATAATGGGATTACTGGGTTGAATGGTAGTTCTATTTTAAGTTCTCTGAGAAATCTCTAAACCATTTTTCTTTTCTTTTCTTTTTTTATATTATACTTTAAGTTCATGCAGGTTTGTTACATAGGTATACATGTGCCATGGTGATTTGCTGCACCCATTAACCCATCATCTAGGTTTTAAGCACTGGATGTGTTAGGTATTCATCCTAATACTATCCCCACTCTTGCCTCCCAGCCCCTGACAGACCCCTATGTGTGATGGTCCCCTCCCTGTGTCCATGTGTTCTCATTTTCTAAACTACTTTTCACAGTGGCTGAACTAATTTACATTCCCACCAACAGTGTATAAGATGTTTCTTTTCTCTGTGGCCTTACTAGCATCTCTTGTTTTTTGACCTTTTAGTAACAGCTATTCTGACTTGTGTGAAATGTCATTTCATTGTGATTTTGATTTACGTTTCTCTGATCATTAGTCATATAGAGCATTTTCTCATATGTTAGCCACTTGCATGTCTTCTTTTGATAACTTTTTGTTCATGTCTTTTGCTCATTTTTAATGGGGTTATTTGTTTTTGCTTGTTCATTTGTTTAAGTTCCTTATAGCTGCTGGATATTAGATCTTTGTCAGATGCATAATTTGTGAACATTTTCTCCCATTCTGTAGGTTGCCTGTTTACTCTATTGATATTGTCTGTGAGTTGCTTTGCTGTGCAGAAGTTCTTTAGTTTAATTAGGTCCCACTTGTTAATTTTTTAATTGCAATTGCTTTTAAGGACTTAGTCATAAAGTCTTTACCAAAGCCAACGTCCAGAATGGCATTTCCTAGGTTTTCTTCTATAATTCTCATCGAGGTCTTATGTTAAAATCTTTAATCCATCTTGAGTTGATTTTTGTATCAACTCAAGGTAGAAGTCCAGTTTCATTTTTCTACATATTGCTAGCCAGCTATCTCAGCACCTTTTATTGAATAGGAAGTCCTTTCCCCATTGCTTTTGTTGACTTTGTAAAAGATCAGATGGCTGTAACTGTGTGGTTTTATTTCTGAGTTCTCCATTCTGTTCCATTGGTCTATGTGTTTGTTTTTGTACTAGTACCACACTATTTTGGTTATTGTAGCCTTATAGTGTAGTTTGAAGTCAGGTAATGTGATGCATTGGGCCTATTTTATATGGGCATTAATCTCATTCAATAAGGTTTCACTTTAATGAACCAATGATCTCCCAAAGGTCTCACTTCCTAATGCCATCACCTTGGGGATTAGGAATCCAATATATTAATTATGAGAGGACATAAACATCCAGACAATAGCAACTCTGAAAGAGATCTGGAGAAAAATTTATAGTTCTAATTCTTGCTAATTTTGATACAAATTTTACTATATTTACTAGACATTCTTAGTATTATGTATGTGTTTGGGGCAGAGGGGTTATAACAATTTTTAGGTTCTTTTGGAAGATGGGTTATTTTCCATTCTCATTTTATTATTTATTTGGTTTCATAAAGCTGAGTAGAATAAAAATATTTTGATTCTGAAATCATTTATTGAACATTCTCAATGTCTTCATACTTATCATCTTTGTCAGTTTTTATTGTGTGAAAGTTAAAAAATATATGTGTATATTTTAGCTTATTTATTCTTAATTATGACTTCTAGTTTGTCAACAATCATACAATTATATCTCTATTTATGGTTAAGGTAAATGTACTGTGCCAGTGTGGCATATTGAAACACATAAAGATTTAGATCTGCTTCAAATTCCAAAACTTTCATTAAGTTGCTTTTTTTAACCCTTATTTTAAGTTCAGGGGTACATGTACAAGTTCATCATATAGACAAGCTCAATGGTCATACAATTACATCTTTAATTTGTCAATAATCATACAATTATATCACTGTTTTTAGTTAAGGTAAATGTACTATGCCAGTGTGGCATATTGAAACATATAAAGATTCAGATCAGCTTCAAATTCCAAAACTTCCATTAACTTGCTTTGTTTCTTTTTTTTTTTTTTTAACATTTATTAAGTTCAGGGGTACATGTACAAATCTGTTACATAGGTAAACTCATGTCATGAAGGTTTGCTGTACAGATTATTTTGTCACCCAGGTAGTACACATGAGTTATTTTTCCTGATCTTCTCCCCTCTACTATCTTCCATCCTCCAGTAGGCCCCAGTACCTGTTGTTCCCCTCTATGTGTCCATGTGTTTCCATCATTTAGCTCCTACTTATAAGTGAGAATGGGCAGTATTTGGCTTTCTGTTACTGTGTTAGTTTGCTAAGAATAATGGCCTCCAGCTCCATCTATGTTACTGCAAGGGACACAATTTCATTTTCTTTTATGACTACATAGTATTCTATTCTATGGTGTATATCTACCACATTTTTTAAATCCAATCTACCACTAATGGGGATTTAGGTTGATTTCATGTCTTTGTTATTGTGAATAATGTTGTGATGAACATACGTGTGCATGTGTCTTTATAACAGAATGATTTATACTCCTTTGGGTATATACTCAGTAATGAGATTGCTGGGTTGAATGGTAGTTCTGATCTTAGGTTTTTGAGGAGTTGCCACACCATTCACTAATGGTTGAACTAATTTACACTCCCATCAACAATGTATAAGCATTCAATTTTTCCACAACCTCACCAGCATTATTGTTGCTATTATTTTAACATTTTATTTATAGCCATTCTGACTGGTATGAGATGGTATCTCAATGTGGTTTTGATTTGCATTTCTCTAATGATCAGTGATGTCGAGCTTTTCTTCATTTGCTTCTTGGCCGCATGTATGTCTTCTTTTGAAAATTGTTTGTTCATATCCTTTGCCCTCATTTTAATGTGGTTGTTTTGTTTGTTTTCTGGGAAATTTGTTTAAGTTCCAAATAGATGCTAGATATTAAGCCTTTGTCAGATGCATAGGTTGCAAAAATTTTCTCCCATTCTGTGGGTTGCCTGTCTACTCTATTGATAGTTTATTTTGCTGTGCAGAAGCTATTTAGTTTAATTAGATCTTATTTGTCAATTTTTATTTTTGTCGCAATTGCTTTTGGAGTCTTCGTCATAAAATCTTTGCCAGTTTCTATGTCCAGAATGGCATTGCCTAGGAATGTCTTTAATTCATCTTGAGTTAATTTTTGTGTTTCATATAAGGAAAGGATCCAGTTTCATTCTTCTGCATATGGCTAGCCAATTATTCCAGCACTGTTTAGTAAATGGGGAATCCTTTCCCCATTGCTTGTTTTTGTCAGCTTTGTCAAAGATCAAATGGTTGTAGGTGTGCAGCCTTATTTCTGGACTCTCTATTGTGTTACATTGGTCTATGTATCTGTTCTTATACCAGTACCATGCTGTTTTGGTTACTGTAGCCCTGTAGTATAGTTTGAAGTCAGGTAGTGTAATTTTGCTTAGCTTTGTAATTTTGCTTAGGATTGCCTTGGCTCTTTGGGCTTTTTTTTTTTTTTTGGTTCCATATTGATTTCAAAATACATTTTTTTCTAGTTCTGTCTCACTTGCATTGAATGGATCTTTACCCATGCATGGTTTTATCTCACCATGCACTGGCCATTTGGAAAATATTGGTTTACATAGTTATACAGATCTTCCAAATGTTGCCATATACAACGTATTTTTAAAATAATATTTGTTAGTATCACCTTTGCTCAAATAAAAAAATGTCTTAGGGAAGCTCTCAGGCTCACAATGGTATATGTGTTTTCTAAAGTTCTTTTACCTTTGGGAACAAATACTTTTAGGTTTTTTTTTTTTCTTGAAGTTACAGTCTCTTTATTTGTGAGAAAATCTCTACCAAATACCCAACTGTCATCAGAACAGTGTTAGTTTGTTGGTCAGTCATTTTATCAAGTAAATAGTGTTCTAATGACAGAGAAATGATAAGTTCAGCTCACAGCTTAGCTACCAGTACCTTTCCTCAAGACAACCTTATACTTCAGGATGTAGCAGAAGCACTACATATAAACTTCCTGTTCCACATACAGAATGTCACTCAAGATTTGACATCCAATAAAGTTAACAATTTTATTGTATCATCAAAGAGTTTCTTAAGTGAAAATGATTTTTTAATTTATATATCTTATTTTTATTGTAAATTCATGGCATTGAAGAATACTATGATTAATAGACAATACAGTGAATATAACGTTCATTTGCTCCTACTGCCTTGATTCATGCTAAGGGGACAATGGTTTTATCTATCATTCCTTTTGTATTATGAGTGCAAATGTCAACACAAAGATAAAGGGAAATATTGTGTAAGCATAATTATGAAAATAGGTTTGGCCTCCTGTATGTCCGAAATGAGGCTTGGGGACCCGTAAGAGTACACAGACCACAATTCGAGATCCTCTGCTCTTAACACCAGTGAATAGACGTAAGGTTTATCACTGGATGTGTATATGTGTGTATACTTTTGTCTTAGGGTGATGTCCAGAGCCTTCATTCTATTTTTTAGAAATGTCATACAGCCCAAAACAATTTAAGAAGTGTTGGATATTGAGGTGCAGCCAAGCAGTAGGTTGGGTGCCTTGCTATTTTTCAAATGAAGAAATGTGGCTTTAAAAAGTTTAGCCATTTGACCAAAGTTACACAGCCTGGACAAAGAAGAGTCAGGGCACCATTCCATTTTTCTGGCCTTAAAGTTTATGTTCTCAACCTCTATGCTAAGCCTTAGGATAAGTCATCGTGAAAAATGGTACAGAAATACAAGAATAATGAGATGCAATGAGTCTTAAATTATTGTATTTCTGTATCAAGGAGGCCTCAAGAAAATTGCAATATAGAACACAAGATGAGGCATATAAAGAAATTTAAAACAAAAATAGCATGAAAAGGATCATTAACCTAGAGTATATCAGGGGTTTACAGACAAGGACGCCCAAACAAATTTCAGAGACAAAGAAATCTGTGGTGACCTTGGAAGAAAGATGGTCTTCAGAGTGATCTAATGGGTTTTATGGAATAGGGGAGATTGTTACAGGTAGAAACAATGTCATAAACAAAGGCAGAGAACCAGGAGATTGAGGGGAAATTGTGGTTCGGAAACTATGGGTAATTTAGTTCAGCTGGAGAGACTGGGAATCATATACACGTGAATTTAGTAAAGTGTATTGAAATCAGTGGGCTATATGCTGGGATGAAGAGTTATAAAAGACAGGATTCCATAGAGCCATTGAAAGATTTTTGAATAGGGTTTGAGATTATTGTGCTCTTTTGCCTTGCTGCATTCTTGAGAAACAATTATTCATTGAGCAGTGTTTATTTAATGCCAGGACACTTTAAATGTAAAGAGTTTATAAAAGATTGTTTATTATCCTTGTTAAGAAAAAATGACCAAAATAATAATTTTCTTTCTCTGGTATAAAGATATATGAATAGTATTTAAAGTGTGGCTTTCCACTGGTGCTTGAAAAATATATTCACTTGCACAGATATTTTCTGCTTATCATTGGATCTGTAATGGAACAATTATTAATATTTCTCAAAATGGTTTTTATTCATGCAGTTTGCTCAATACCAAGGAGGTGACCTGATACAACAAAAAAAATTAAAAAGGGCATCAACCAAGTGTTCCCATCAGTCTGACTGAACTTGTACTTGAACTATTAAAAAATATTTAGATCCCTTTCGGAAGAAGAAAGGAAGTCTCAGTGCAAACCATAATGCAGAAAATAGTGAAATAGTTAATGAAAACAGGAATCCTACATTCCCACTCTGAAGAAAGACCTCTATAACTACAGGACTTCCTGGGTGTCTGCTGCTAGATGGAGGCTCTGTGTCTGTTACCACCACATTCAGGGTTGGAAGAGTTGTTTGTTTGCTTTCTTTTGGGGCCTATACAGGGCCATTAGCTGTGCAAATAATTTCTACTTCAGTTGAAAGAGGCTTATAAATGTACAACTCTCTTGTAAATTCCAGGCTGTAAAGATCCACATAAATGACATCTTTCTCCTGTAAATCAGTATTCCACTGGCTAAGCACTACTGCCACCACTACCAGCACCACCATCACTGCCACTGCCATTACTGGTGGCCACATATTGTGCACTAAGTACCATTTCTGTGCCAAACACTTTATAGGCAATCCTCTAAGGTTTGTATATTTCCTTCATTTTATACACATAAAAATTGAGGATTAGAAGGGTTAAAAAAATTATTAAAGGTACAAAGCTAGTGAAGAGACAGTCTGTCCCTAAACCCCTTTACCTAGCTAATGCCTACTTATCCAGAAGCCTCCATTTTTTTTATGTTTTTAAATTTTTTTCCATAAGTTATTGGGGTACAGGTGGCATTTGATTACATAAGTTCTTTAGTGGTGATTTGTGAGATCTTGGTGTAGCCATCACCCAAGCAGTATACACTGCACTATATTTGTTGTCTTTTCTCCCTTGCTCTTCTCCCACTCTTTCCTCCAAGTCTCCAAAGTTCATTGTATCATTCTCATGTCTTTGCATCCTCATAGCTTAGCTCCCACATACCAGTGAGAACGTATGATGTTTGGTTTTCCATTCCTGAGTTACTTCAGTCAGAATAATATTCTCCAGTCTTATCAAGGTCATTGCAAATGGTGTTAATTCATTCTGTTTTATGTCTGAGTAGTATTCCATCATCATATATATATATATATATAGAGAGAGATATGTATATATACACACACATATATATGTATACATATATGTATATACACATACATATATACATATGTATACACGTATATATGTATGTGTATATATACATATATGTATACATATATACATATATGGAGATGTGTATATAGATATATAGAGATATACATGTATGTATACACATATATATACATATATATGGATATATATGGATATATACACACACACATGTATATATACACATTGTCAAATATGTATATATGTATATACACACACATATATACAGATATATATACACATATATGTGTGTGTATGTATATACATATATACATATTTGGCACATATATACATATATGTATATATACTTACATACATACATATATACACACACACACACACACACACACCCCCACAGTTTCTTTATCCATTTGTAGATTGATGAGTATTTGGGTTGGTTCCACAATTTTGCAATTGTGAATTGTGCTGCTCTAAACTGTGTATGCAAGTATCTTTTTCGAATAATGACTTCTTTTCCTCTAGGTAGACACCCAGTAATGGGATTGCTGGATCAAATTGTATCTCTACTTTTAGTTCTTTAAGGCATCTTCACACTGATTTCCATAGCGCCTGTACTAGTTTATATTACCACCAGCAGTGTAGAAGTGTTCTTTGATTGCCACATCCATGCCAACATCTACTGTGTTTTGATTCTTTGATTATGGCCATTCTTGCAGAAGTAAGGTGGTATCACACTGTGGTTTTGATTTGCGTTTCCGTGATCATTAGTGATGTTGAGTATTTTTTCATATGTTTGTTGGCCATTTGTATATCTTCTTTTGAGAATTGTCTATTCATGTTAGCCCACTTTTTGATGATGGGATTGTTTGTTTTATTCTTACTGGTTTGTTTGAGTTTGTTGTAGATTCTGGATATTTGTCCTTTGTTAGATGTATAGATGGTGAAGATTTTCTCCCACTCTGTGGGTTGACTGTTTATTCTACTGACTGTGCCTTTTGCTTTGGAAAAACTCTTTACTTTAATTAGGTCCCAGCTATTTATCTTTGTTTTTATTGCATTTGCTTTTGGGTTTTTTGGTCATGAAATCCTTGCCTAAGCCAGTCTCTAGAAGGGTTGTTCAAATATTATCTTCTAGAATTTTTATAGTTTCAAGTCTTAGGTTTAAGTCCTTAATTTATCTTGAGTTGTTTTTTGTATAAGGTGAGAGATGAGGATCCAGTTTCATTCTTCTACATGTGGCTAGCCAATTATCCCAGCACCATTTGTTGAAAAGGGTGTCCTTTCTCCACTTTATGTTTTTTGTTTGAAGCACCTCTATTTAAATATCATTGTCTCAGAAGTCTTGCCTGACTCCATAGATCTGATTAAATTATCTTGTTATAAATTCTCATAGCTCATTTTTAGTGCTAATCTCATCTTACACTTACCATTTAATGTCTATCTTTGCTGCTAGACTCAAAGCTCAATTAGGGCAGGACACTATCTATCTAGCCTACTTCAGTATTTCTTCAGTTAAAATAATGAAGTGATTTAGCCTAAATTATTTACAGTACTCATGCTTCTGTCAGAATGATGTTGCTATCTGCAAAGATATATTCAGACACTATTACCATTAATGTCTCATCCCTCTTGTTTCTGAGACCAAGGACATGGCATGTAGAGCAGGTGTGTTTTGATGAATAAGAAGAGGAAATCACTGTCTCCAGAGCTCTGATATTGGATGAGCACCAGATCTGCGGACCCCAAGCAATAGAGGTACATAATGAGAGTAATAAGCATCCGAGGTCAAACATCCCAAAACGTAGCAAGAAAAGTAGTGATAAGACAGCAACACATGTGTTTTTCTAATTATATTTATCTTTCCCCAGATCTTTGCTCATATTTTTACCTCAATAGATAAAGCTAAGACTGGCATGACCAGTGGACAGAGAAGAAATTTGAAGATTTTGTGCCTTAATCTGTCCAAGAACAGGAAACTCTCATTTTCCCTTCTGGTTAGCAAGGTAACTGGAACACAGTCTTTATTCATACATATTTGTTTCCTGAATGATTAAAACTTCCTGGAACCAATTGAATGGCAAAAGTTTATTCGAAAATTTTCGTGGGCATTGAGACTTAATTTAATTTCTTTAGATTTAAGAAACTCTTATGAGCTTATGCCTTTTAGAAGTTAGTGTACTCTACTAAACACAAAACAATACTTACTTCTAATATGTAAAATAAAAACTAACATTTTTTAATATTCTTTTTGTTAAAAAATTGCTAGCTTTAAAAAAAAAGACACATGCAGAATTGATTTCATGACCTACTAATGGATTGTAAAACTTTCCCTTGTAAATTTAGTTTCAAGTACTCATACACACACACACACACACACACACACACACACACACACACACACTTCTGTATATGCTGGGTCATTATGTAAAATACATGTATTACCATGCTAGGTGAACACATTTGAATGGTGCTCTTCTAAATCAATGCTGAGTTCTGTTTCCCAGTTCTTGGAAACATCTGGTATGTCCTGTGCTGCAAACCATCTCAGCCAGGTCCCCAAGCCCTTCTGTAGCCTGGAGACTGATCTCCCTTTACAGAAATTACAGGATTTCTGTACTTATTATTAATGGGGAGGTCTGTCTTGCTAAGAGGCATCCAAAAAATTAGAAGATATTTTGTTTTTCTGGAAAAAATACTCAAGCGTGAAGAGCAGCAGAGGACTATTTAACTGATTTAGACAGCAATTTTTTTTTAAAGCATGGCTCATAAATGTTATTATTCTGGTATTTCTCAAGTGTCATGGCACAGAAGTTAATAAAGTTTCATTTTATTAACCAATTTCCCCTCTTCTTGTTCTTTTAAAAAAAGTGTACATTCATAGCCATTAAAAATGAGCATGTAAGAACATCTTTTCCAGCTGGGCCAAAAGACAACAACAAAATAGGTACTTCCATCATTTGGTACAACACTGTCAATATCCTCTCAGATCAGTTACATGGAGTAAAGAAACATGCAAGAGGAGATTATGCAAGTTGTTACAAAAGCATAATTTAGGCAATGCCAAGACTAGAATGCTAGTGAGGCTAGTTACAAGAGAACTGATTAGAACAGCATCCTGCAAACTGCTTCTAACAGATTATAACTGTTTATTTTTCTAGGGCCACATTTCAAACCCCAGACAGTGAACAAACATTTTCTTTGATTTTTTGTTTAGCTTAGTTTTTATTTGTTTTTTTTGTTGTTGTTTGTTTGTTTGCTTCAATTTTGTAAAGCTTAGTCTTCTGAATTTTGACATTAACTTTGTTCCTCAAGAACAAAGTTTGAATTTGATTATTTTTCTGGATAGGGCGTATAATGGAACTATTTTATAACTTTTCATTCACAAGTTTTTGCATGCTGGCTATGTCCAAAGTACAAAGAGATTTTTGATTTGAAGATGACCCTGACTTTAAGGAACATCTGAAGAAGGCAAATATGTGCCTAAGACCATCTGGCTGGTCATTATAATCACTGAGAAACTTTTACAAAATACAGAAAGCCAGATCCTCTTCATAGAATGTGAATTTCTGAATAGAGCTCAGGTAGCATTATTAGAAGTTTTCCCTATGATTTTAATCTCCAACTCTGGACTATTGAGGCACATTGGGAAATGCCATGTGAAAACAGTAGAACAAGATTTGAGAACGCAGTATGGGCCTTCGAGGGACTCTATCTGACCCTCACTAGCTTACTGATGATCCTGGGTAGTTTATTTGAAAATGCTTAGCTGTGGTATTCACATATGTAAAATCTACATGAAAATATACCTCAAAGAGTAGAATAAAGATTAAATTAGGCAATTAATGTGAAAATACTTTTAAAAATGTAATGAGCTCTATATATGCTATCATTGCAATAACCAACTTTTTAAAAGTTTTGTTGTTGAAGAATGGTAAGCAAAGAACTGAAGGAAGGCAGACATAGCTGGTAGAAGACATGTGTTGCCCTTTTATTACCACCTTTCTTGTTGTATTTTTATGGTCTCTGATCCTAGATGCCCAGCTACCTCATTAAGAATTTCCATGAACATGTTACACGGAGAGTAGCAAATTGGGTCCTATCTTAAAGCAATGAAAACTCATGGAAATGATTTTAACATAGAGAGTTATATAGTCAGATCTGTATGTTGGAAGCATCACTGGAAGCGTCGTATAGACTGAAGTGTGAAAGTGTGAGACAAGACTGGAGGGAAAAAGACTAGGAAGTTGCGGTAGTAATCTAGACAAGCTTGGATTGACAGGTTATATTACTTTTACAGAATAATAGATTGAGGAGAACATTAGATACTTCCAGCCTGGATGACTACATAGGGGATTGTACCATCCACCCAGGTAGAGAATAAAGAGAGAATATATTTGGTTCAGTAGTGGTTGGAGATGGAGGAAATGAACACATAAAATGAATTTTTGATGGGGTTGAATTGGAGATGCCAAGTGGTAATTGCCAGGAGCAAGTGGATTTATGATTCTAGTGTCCAGGGAAGAGTTCTAAGCTGAAATGCAGATTTGGGAGTCAATAGTAAGAGGATGGAAGTTCAAGCTGTGAAAGTAAATGAAATTACCTAGAGAGAGCATGAAGAGAAGAAGGTAGAGAACATAACCATTGTGAAAAGAGATATAAAGGAAGAGGCTTCAAGAGACTAGGTAGAAATGATTGGAGGAGTAGGAGGAAACCTCTGATAGAGCAGTGTCACCTAGTACAAGGGAAGGGAGAGTTTCTATTAAGATAAACTGGTTTCACATGCTGTAAAGATGTAAATTGAAATAAGGGCCAATAACCTCCCATTGGATCTAGCAACTAGAAAGTTATCAAAAACCATGGAAACAGTGCTTTTAGTGTAGTAATAATGGGAGTAGATACAATATCAAGGTGAAGTCAATAGTTAATATGAGACAGGAAAATAGAGGCAATGAATACAAACTTCTTTTCTCAAATACTAGCTCTGTAAGGAAGGAAAATCTAAAATGATTGCTAGAGGAGGCTTCAGGTCAGAAAAGGGTTGATTTTTTTAGAAGATGGATAGTAAGAAAGTAGATGTAAGGAGTTGCCCTTTTTAAAAAATTATACTGAAAAGATGGAGGGCAATGGGTGAGTAGCTTAAAGAAGTAATGAGATGCAACATCTGAATATGTTTTAAAAGAAAAAAGTAACAAAAGTGATTAACTATGGAGGGCTACTGAAGGGCATGTAAGCAAACTTATAGTGATATATTGGATGTATTGGTGTGTAAGAGCAAGTAGGAGAAGTTGAGATTAAGAGCATATGAAAACAAAGAATGATAAAAGGGTCAGAACTTAAGGAATACTTTATATAAAAGTAGAGGCAAAGAGGTTATCTATACTATACCTCATTGAAACAATGATTTACAGTTTTCATATTTTAATGCTGCTGAAGTTGAAATATACAATGTCAAAAGAAATTTGCTAAGCCCAAGCATGAAAAGTTAACTTTGATATTTGTGTTGTTTTATGTTATGTGGAAACTTGGCTATGTGTAGAAAGTGTCTGTCTCTTCAATTGTTATATGAATTATTTGCATTGGTAGCTCCGTATAAGGGTGAATTAAATTTGAATTCCTGGTAATTACTTAAAGTGTCTTTTAAAAGGTTATATTTTGCAATATCTACGTGAACAGCACAAATAGAGGGTTCCCTGACATATATCAGGCAGTAAAAATAACCAAATCTCTTAAAATAGATCAAAGTAGGTTGAAATTTAGGAGAAACTAATGTGAACAATTATTAAACTTGTGGGAATACTACTTTGGTTCCTAATATCAATGGGTCAGTGACATCTAGTTGATGCTCAAGAGAACATTTTAAAACCTAGTTAGTTAAATTAAATGTGACTACAAGTTTAATGAAATAGAAAATACATATGTAATACTAGTATTCTTTTATGTCTTGAAATTATTTGGTCAATCTTGGAGATTCTACTGGGGTCAAGATAATGAGCACAATTTTGAAAAATAAGTCTGCCACTGTGATAAAGTATATGCCTATCGAAAACCACAATTAATTTAGAAAGATCTTTAAATTCTGTGTGAAGATGGCTCAGATTTACTCGAACTTTGTTTACCTTGAGGAACTCAATGCTGTGTGACTAACAGGTTCATGTTTCTGAATGCTATTGTAGTTTAGTATACATTTTATACAGTGACTCAACCTATCCCCTTGAACTGTTACTATATCTTTTAGTACATATTTTTTGGCCCAGTTCAATAATAACTAATAAAATGAATGAATTTTAATTTAACATATACCTATAATCAACTCAAGAAAATGTCATCTAGGCTAGGCGCGGTGGCTCATGTCTGTAATCTCAGCACTGTGGGAGGCCAAGGCGGGGAGATCACCTGAGGTCATGAGTTCAAGACGAGCCTGGCCAACATGGTGAAAGCTCATCTCTACTAAAAATACAAAAATTAGCTGGACATAGTGGTGTGTGCCTGTAGTACCAGCTACTTGGGAGGCTGAGGCAGGATAATCACTTGAATTCGGGAGGCGGAGGTTACAGTGAGCTGAGATGGCACCACTGCATTCCAGCCTGGGTGACAGAGCAAGACTACATCTCAAAGAAAAAAAAAGAAAAGAAAATGTCATGTAGTGAGTGAATTGTGATTAGAAATATTTTTGCTACTTTCTCAGTTTTAGAAATCACTCCTTCTCCCAGACTGTCCCTCAACCAGCCTAGTACTAACTCACAACCTACCAGCTATTCAATGGGCCCTCCCCCTTCCTGCTGGTTCTCCATCTCTAAACTTATCAAAATTTTCGTGTCCTGTGTTCTGTTTCTTTATGCCCTACTGTCTGTAGCACGAATGGATGATACATTTTTTAAAACTTTTTATCAATCACTCTGTTTTTAAATCCCACTAAAAACAGTCATAGTGGAAATTGCAGTTACCGAGGTGCAAAAGTGTAACATTAAAAGCCATTAGTTATTTGTCCACTATAAAATGATAGGGGTAGAATTCAGTTGATGTCGATGGAGAAGAGAGAGATATGTGGGGGAGGAGGTTTTATGTACAAATAGGTGTGATAATCTTGAAATCTAATAGTAGTGAGTGAATTCAGCTTTTGTGAATATCTACAGAGCGTCTATCTTGGTTAATTTGTTTATTTTCTTCCAAGAGTTAAGATCTGTTTTTATTTTTATACTTTGGGGCATGAAAATATAGAGAAGAAAAAAAATATCCAGTATTCAAAAAAATTTTTTTCATATACACATATATACATATGTATACACACATACATATATACAAATATGCATATTATATATGCTTGTGAGAATCCAGAAATACTCCCTTGGCCTGAAGATAGATGCTGGCAGCTTAAGGGAAGAATCATATCTCCATAGATGGTGTACTGGAAGCAATCTTCTTACCAAGGAGTGGCAGAAGCCAAGTGTCCCAGCACCGCATGCTCTTGCCATGCTGACCACTATGTTGGGACAAAGAGCATCTTCCTGGGAGTCCCAAGGATGCCAATCCAAAGCAGCAGAGAGATTTACAGTGGGCAATTCCCTGTTGTAGCATCCTGCCCTATTCTGCTTTCTCAGAGCATGTCCAGAGGGCATACAGTGCTTTAAATATGAAACAATAGTAGTTTGAAAAACCTGGAAAGCAACAAGAACCAATAGGCTAGAACTCCAATATGTAAAACAAATTTCAAAAGAGAAATGTCAGCTGGTTCTTGAATTAAGAAGGCAAATCAGTGTGAAATGTTCACAATGGTTCTAACCAAAAGCCTTGAGGTTGACATTATAGTCTCTGCTCTGTTGTAAAGCAGCTAGTTAATGTCCCTCAGCCTGAGTTTTTTTCACCTCAAAAAAAATAAAAAAGATATTTGACAGTGTTAAGCACTGAAATCAGTTTCCTATAGTACAATTTATGGTAGAACATTGGACTATGTAACTTTGGAAGTTACAAAACCATTTTTCTTGCCACTCTTCTGTATTTGCTCTAATAGATTCCAATTTGTCCTTGTTTCAGGATTTGCTTATATGCCAAGCAATTTATGTCAAGTTATGGTTTGGCTTCTGTCTGTCCAAGTTGTCTCTGAAGCTTTTTTCCTTCAAAGTTGAATATATTAGGTCCTTCTAATGCACTTAAAATAAACAGCATGGTTAGAAAAAATTATTAATTGCATCTGGAATCCTTGTATTAGAATTATTTTCATAACTAGAGCCTTACTGGAATTTGTACATGTGTAGAAGAGCATAATGAATTTGGAATTTACTGATGATTTTACTTTATTTGGTTTGCAAAATGCATCCTTAAGTGAGCCTGGAGCCTCATTTAATGTGGGATCCTGTTCTAAGTGAATGGAAAAAGCAAGGGAAAAATTAAATAAAAGAACAATATAATCAGCTGAAACCAAAATAGATGGGAATTGGGATTGAGACTGTGAGGATAAAGAGGGGGGTGAGCAACAGAGTGAGGGTAAATAAGCACCAAAAGCATTTACTAGCCCACATTATTTATTTATTTTTTCCTAGCCAATCTGCCTTTCTGTGGGGTCATGGGTAATAAAAGAAATAAAACCGGTAGGTCCGGCTTCCCAAGCAGTAATTCAAAAGTGGCACAATCAGTTAATATTAGGCAGCTGTGGTTGGCACAGAGCATAATAATAATTTAGTGAGCTGGAAGGAGCTTTAGAAAGGGAGTCGTGCCCAAGATAAACCTAGACAAGCAACCGGTGACCAACAAAATTTTCGCCCACGGTTTCTGATTTAGATCCAGCCTCATTTTCACCACACTTCCCAACAGAGAAAGAAAATAAATCTAACTAATTTGCAAAAGAAATAACTCAAAGCAAACAATAAAACTTATCATAAACAAGGGAAACAGCTCAAAAGTAAAAGTCAATGAGATAAAATGGGCTATTTGACTGAATTCTTTCCTAGGCTCAGCTTTATTGCTAGTGGAATTGGAGCTGATCCTTACCATTCCCCTCACCAAACTCTCAAAAAAAATCATATTGTTTTGAACATCCTTGCTTTTGATCCAGAACAAGTTGAGTCTGTCTTTCTTCTGGCTGTTTCACATTTTATATTTCACAGTGCAGGCTCTCTAAAAGTAATAGACCCAGACAATCCTGCTTTCCATGATAAACTTCCAGGCCAGAAACTTTCCTATAACATCACACAATACTGGTATCAGGATGAGCAAACAACAAGGCTAAAGTGAATTATCAATGTCTTTTGAAGAGGACTGTATTAGTTAATCCGGATTACATTATAAAACCTGATTCCTCAGACTCTTAGCTTCCTCACTCAAAATTTCTAAATAACAGGTTGCATTTTGAGGGATAGGAGCTATACCCACATTCATTGGTTGTACTCCTTAAAAGGCTCTATAATGAGATTTAAAGATTTGTCTCACATTTTGAAATGGACTAACTAGTTTTCCATTTTAAAAAATACATATGTTCATTGCAGCCCTGTGTACAATAGCAAAGACCTGGAACCAACCCAAATGCCCATCAATGATAGACTGGACAAAGAAAATGTGGTACATATACACCATGGAATACTATGCAGTCATAAAAAACGATGAGTTGGTGTCCTTTGTAGGGACTTGGATGAATCTGGAAACCATCATTCTCAGCAAACTGACCCAAGAACAGAAAGGCAAGCACCGTATGTTCTCACTCATAGGTGGGTGTTGAATGAGAACATGTGGACTCAGGGTGAGGAACATCACACACAGGGGACAGCTGAGAGGGGTAGGGGAGAGACATTGGGGGGTGGGGGAGGGGATAACATGGGGAGAAATGCCAGATATAGTATGCACCAAAAGTAAAATAAATAAATTATTTAAAAAAATTTAAAAAACTAAAAAAAATACATATTTTTCCTATCAGAAACAGAATCTAACATATCATACATTCCTTGGGTATCAGTTCAGCCTTCAAAATCTGGGATATCCTATCTATCTATCTTCCATCCATCCATCCATCCATTTTGAATGAAGTGATAACCATAGGAAGACATGACACTATTTTTAATGATAAACTTTAGAGTTACTTTTTCCTTGTAGCTAAGGAAAGCATCCAACTTTGTGTGTGTTGACTATTTCTAATGGACCAAATCGTTCTTAAAGCAATCCCTTAGATGCTCAACGAAGTGCTAGAAGCTGCTAAAAATGATTTCCAATTTCCAAAAAAAATTCTTTGCATTCAGATTTAGATAGAAACATCTTGAGTGGGATTTTCTTCGCCTTGGACCAGGCTCGAGGCAAAGAAAATAATTATGCTCTTTTTTGTTCACAATTCTGAAGCTAATGGTATACTTTTTGCAGCTTGTGGGCAAGTCAGATTTCATGTTAGAATATTTCAAATTTTATAATAGGGTCCACTAGCTATCTTCTTTTTCCATGGAGCTAAATTGTTATACTCCACAGAATTATATTGAAACTGGAATCTGTGAGTCACATTTGAATTCATCTCTTTAAAATACATGGTAACCCTTTTTTTTTTTAATCCATCTTCTCATAAAACAGCCCTGGTTAGCCACTTTAATGAGCAATTTTGTCCTTACTTTTATTTCTTGATGAACTTTTCCCCCTCTGGCTGAATCCTAGTCTCACAGTTTATTTTCATTGCTATAGTGACATGGGTCAGGGACAGCTCTGTAAAATTAATCATCACATTAGACCAAGCTTCAGCAAGAATTCTTTTTTGGAGGAAAAGGAAGTCCCATAATCCCACTTGGATACCCTCCTCTGGTGTTTTGTTTTGTTTTGTTTTCACCCTAAGATTGGCTTCCATAAATCAATGGGACACAGCAATTTTGGGACAGAGTAGAAAATAGAGTGTCATTCTAACAAGCCAAAAGCATAAGATATTTGCTTTCTTTCATGTTTATATAATGGTTAGTTAAAATGTATTATAAATTATTGCCGAATTAGGTTGCTAAGTATTTTAAAGGAAAGGATTCAAGTTAGTTATGACTTGTATAACTTCTTAAGTAAATTTATGCAATAAATCAAGATGCTGATTCAAAGGCTTAATGGGGGTAAGCATGTCGGTTGACCACTTAGCTTCTTTTAACCATAGCTGAATCACAAATTTCAGCAGACATGACTCAAATAATCATACTTCAGAAACTTGGACTTGAGACAGTTGTCTTTGTGGAACACTTATCAACTCTGTCCCCCAAGTGCTAAGGCATTAATTCTTACTGAAATTTTTTTTTTTTTAGATACTTTTGAAGTGAGCTTTAAGAGAGTGAGAAAATCTGTTGGCTAAAAATCAAACCTGAGTGTTCAATAGTAAATTATTAAGTTAGGTGTCAGTAGCCAGTGGATTAAACACATCCACTTTTTGGGGGAAAGTAATTTGGGCAGTTAAAAAACAACATTGTCCCTACACTCCCTCTCCCTGCCTTCATTCAATTCCTGTTGGTTTCATTCCTTGATTGGTTACTTTGTTCATATGCTATAGTATCTTATAGTATTTTACTGTTGTTTTGCTAGAGACCATTGATGGAGTTATTTCCTTCTTCCATTCCATAATTCCGACTCCTAATAGGAGCCTCTTTTCTTCCTCCAACCTCTGCCTCTGGTGAACACTCTTTTATTCTTTCTATATATTGGACATTTTCAAAAAGATTCTGCATGTAAGTAAGATCATGCAATTTTTTTGTGTGTATCTGACTTATTTCACTTAGCATAATGTCCTCCGGGTCATCCATTTGTAGCAAATGTCAAGATCTCATTCTTTTTTAAGGCTGAATAATACTCCAATGTATGCATATATAAGCATACATTACATATATATGAACAGATAATGAAATTGTTGTATATATGTGATATATATTCCAATGTATGCACATTGAAAGAATTAATTTTACAGTAAACACCCATATACCTACCTACTACATGCAATTAATGACAGTTATACTGGCTTTATTACATCTTCATTCTTTATTATTTTCTCTATTCAGTATTTCATCTTATTTTTTATGCATTTCTAATTAAATTGCAGACATCAGCTCAGTCCGTCCTAAATATTTCAGTACACATATGATTAACAAGGGCTCAATATTTGTCAGTCTCTGCCCTTAAACTCCCAGTTGAATCCACTGTTCTATTTTTTCCTCCCTAGAGAATCATTTTCAGTTCTAGAATCTTATATAGTTGGAATCATATAAAATGTGCTCATTTGTGTAAATTTTTCTTAATGCAGCATAATATTTTTGAGATTCATCCATGTTGTTGCATGTGGTACTACTTTGCTCTTTTTTTCTGCTGAGTGATACCTGAGGTGTTTTTTCTCCCCCCCCCTTATCAGTAACCAGTTATTTCAACACCATATGCTAAAAGTACATTTCTTTCTCTTTGGACTGCTTTGGTGCCTTTGTCAAAAAGCAAATAAAACTGTGGATTTATTTCTGGGCTCTTTCTTCTGTTCCATTTGTCTATTTGTCTATCCTCATGGCAGAGTCACACTGTCTTGATTACTGTAGCTTTATAGCAGGCCTTGGAATCAGGTGGTGTAAATCCTCCAACTATGTTCCTTTTTGTCAAGATCGCTTTAAATATTTTAAGTGCTTTGAATTTCATGTAAATTTTAGAACCGGCTTAAATTTTTTAAAAAAGGTCTATGGGATTATAAATGGTCTGCTTTGAATCTATTGATTGATTTTGAGATAATTGACATTTTATAAAGCTTTTATTTTGAAATATTTTAATGTTATAGGAAATTCACAAAATTATGACAGAATTCCCACATACTTTTTAATCCAGCTTCTCCTAATACAAACATCTTACATCACTGTATTACAATTATTAAGTCCAGGAAATTAGCATTGATATAATACTTTAAAATAAACTCTATTTTAATAATGTTAATCTGCCAATCCAGGAACATGGTACACATCTCCATTTATTTGTGTTGTTTTTAGATTCCATTGGTAATATTTTATAATTTTTAGGGTAGAAG
Source organism: Ateles fusciceps (assembly GCA_036589455.1). Taxonomy (NCBI): domain Eukaryota; kingdom Metazoa; phylum Chordata; class Mammalia; order Primates; family Atelidae; genus Ateles; species Ateles fusciceps. Next base: position 4,458,972 of record JAZHEH010000889.1, read on the forward strand.
TTCTTAAATATCTTTTGTTAAATTTATTTCTAGCTATTTTATATTTTTAACATTATTATAAATGAGTTTATTTCATTCTTCAATTGTTTGCTGCTAACATACACAAATACAATTGGATTTCTTTTTTAATTTTTGTGACAAGGTCTTACTCTGTTGCCCAGGCTGGAGTGCAATGGCACAATTATGGCTCACTGTGGCCTTGACCTCCTGGTCTCAAACTATCCTCCCGTCTCAGTCTCCTGAGTAACTGGGACTACAGGTGCAGGCTACCATGCCCTATTAATATTTTAATTATTTTGTAGAGATGGAATCTCTTATGTCGCCCAGGCTGGTGTTGAGCTCCTGAGCTCAAATGATCCTCCTGCCTTGGCCTCCTGAAGTGTTGGGATTATAGGGGTGAGCCACCATATGTGGCCTGATTGTTTTTTTTTTTTTTTTTTTTTTGAGATAGAGTCTCACTTTGTCATCCAGGCTGGAGTGCAATGGTGTGATCTTGGCTCACTGTAACCTCCACTTCCCAGGTACAAGCGATTCTCCTGTCTCAGCCTCCCAAGTAGCTCGAATTACAGGCATGTGCCACCAAGGCCTGATTTTCTACATAAACAATAATATTATCTGAAAATGCAAACAGATATATTTATTTCTTGCCTATCCTTGACTTATTTCTAATGTTTTTTTTCTCTTTTTTTTTTGCCATTAAGTAAGAGGCCAGCTACAGTTTTTTTGTAGGTATACTTTACAGGTTGAGGAAGTTTTCTTTTATTCATGGTTTTCATTGACTTTTTTTTAAATGCACGGATGTTGATTTTTGTCAAATGCTTTTCTGCATGTTCTGAAATGATCATATGGCCTGTCTCTTTTGTTCTCTTGATATGATTTTCTTGTATTAAAACAACTTGAAACTTCTAGGACAAACCCTACTTGATCGTGATAAATTAACCTTTTTATATATTACTAAATTTAATTTGATAATATTTTGTTAAGCATTGTTGGAACTATGTTTTTGAGGGATATTATTCTGTAAATTTATTTATTTGCAGTGTCTTCATTAAGTTTTTATGTTATGCTGTCCTCATAAAATAATTTGGGAGGTGTTTTTTTCACCTCTATTTTCCAAAAGAATTTGTGTAAGATTAGTATTGTTGTTAAGATTTGTATAAGATTAGTATTATTTGTTAAGATTAGTATTATTTGTATAAGATTAGTACTATTTGTTAAGATTTGTATAAGATTAGTATTAGGTTGTTCTTTTTCTTAAATGAAAAGAATTCACTGTTGACATCAGCTAATCTTAGCATTTTCTTTGTGGGATTAAAAATATATTTAATGAATTCAATGTCTTTAATATATACAGGGCTAATTTCTTATTTCTTTCTTGGTAAGTTGTATTTTTCAAGTAATTTATACTGTTCATGTAAGTTATCAGATATGTTGCCATAATCGTGTTTCCCCAATTCTGGGTGGACATATTACATAAAGGATTTGGGAGGAGGTAATAGGGAAAGCAGGCAAAATAGCTCTTCTCCAGACCACCTATGAGGCCAGTTTCCTCTGTCTGGCATTCTTGCTACTTGAATTTGCTAGAACAAATTCTCATAGGCTATCTTTCCCTACCCTATATAGTCTTTTCTGCACAGAACATTCTCCTACTCTGCTTCCAGATAAAGGTCAGCAAAGGTAGGCAAATCTTATGGATTTTGACCAGAGAACTCTTAGCTCTGTGCAGAATATGTCATTTATGGTGTCCTATCTGCTTTTTGTCTGAAGCTATGTTTTATTTAGCAGTTTTTGTATTTATTTTCTCATTTGTCTTTATGATATATCTGGGTCATTACTGATGATTGTTTTCTTATCTTCTCTTTAACTAGAGAAAATACATGGTAAAATCTTATAATTTTGTAATTTATTAACTTAACTTCATGGAAGGTGGGACTACCTTTCTAGAAATGATATTCTGGCATTGCTATTATTTACTGAACTTTATATTTTCCCCTTCTCCTTTTCTCCTTCTCAACCACTTCTTTTCCATCCTGAATGTTCCTAGAGAAGCATAAGTAGGACTATGTGTGTGTGTGTTTAATTGGAAATATGCTGTGGCACATATTACTACTGTTGACTATATCCAGTTCTTCTCCACTTCTGAGCATATGGGTAGATTGTATTTCTCCATTTCTTTCAAGTTAGATAGGGCTATATTCATTGATTCGACCAGTAAAATGTTAGCAGAAATGATGTGTGCCACTTCTGGGTGGGAGCATTTAATTGCAGGTGCTCAGTACCCATTCTCTTCTCCTGCTACAGCAATTGAGGGAGCATGTGTTGATTACAGGTTCACTTCTCACATTTTCTATTTTTGTTGTTGGAATGCTACTGATAGATTGTTTGACATTACGTTTTCTTTATTTTCAGTAGGTTTGTGTTGTGAAGTGAGGTCATGCGAGCAGTGTCAACATGCCATCTTACCCCAGATGCCCCAATATTAGCATCTTAAAAACTCCAACTGTTTCAATTTTAAAAATTGAAGAAAAGTTAATTTATATTCACTAGGAAATATTTCATTTTCCTGGAACTGCTACGAACCGTAGCTCATCCCATCTCTGCTATCCAGCCTAACACAACAAAACAATTTTCACTCAACACTACACTCATTTACATACAGATAAAATAAGGAATAAAGGAGTAAGAATATGTTTTGGGAAGGAGAGAATAAATTTATTTTGAACTTATCAAGTTTGAGGTGCTGTAGAACATTAGCATAAAAGTATGGGTTTATATCTTAGGAAAGAGAAGATAGCTTAAAGCACAGACTAAAGAATCACAAACATAAATATGGCAGCTGAAACATGAGAAAAAATGCTTTAGCTAAAATTTATAATGCAAGAGGAAAATAAAGAAAAAAAAAAGAATAAGCCTCTGGAACTTACACTTACAACCTATGGAAGGGAAGAAATGAGCCAAGAAGCTGCAAAACAAGGAGGCGGACTGAGAGAGAATGGAAGAAAATGATGGAGTTTTTTAATGGAGGTTTTATCAATGGAGGAAGTAAGTTTAATTAGAATAAGGGCAAAAACTGTGCCATAAGATTTGGCTGTTAATTTGTAATCATGGTAACAGCTATTTTGGGATGATTAAGGTAGAACCCAGAGTCTAACTCTTTATACTACTTTAAAAGCATGTGCAAACTATAATCTGAAATTTTTATAGATGTCTATAAAGGATCTTTCACTTTGGCCAGGAACCAGAATTTTGAAGATTCTACATCTGCAATGATCATATAGTTCCAAAACATCTGTCCTCCAGTTAAATGTCTTCTATGTTCCAGGCTGTGTTTCAGGCTCTGGGGTTGCAGCAGTAAGTGGAACAAAGGCCCTGTGCTCATGGCGCTCATCCTAGTCAAAGATTGAAAGATGAAGAATAATTTAGTGTTGGTGGTATAGTGGTGAGCATAGCTGCCTTCCAAAGATGAAGAATAATCTAAATTACATCATTTTGAAATACTCAAAGGGAAACATTATTCCTAAAAGCATGGGGTTGTTTGTTTGTTCTTGTAAATTTGTTTAAGTTCCTTATAGATGCTGGATATTAGACCTTTGTCATATGCGTTGTTTGCAAAAATTTTCTCCCATTCTGTAGGTTGTTTGTTTACTCTGTTGATGGTTTCTTTTGCTGTACAGAAGCCCTTTAGCTTAATTGGATTTCATTAGTCAATTTTTGCTTCTTTTGCAATTGCTTTTGGCATTTTTGTTATAAAATCTTTGCCTGTGCTCATGTTCTGAATGGTATTTCCTAAGTTGTCTTCCAGGATTTTCATAGTTTTGGGTTTTACATTTAAGTCATTAATCCATCCTGAATTAATTTTTGTATATGGTGCAAGGAAGGCATCCAGTTTCACTCTTCTCCATATAGCTAGCCAGTTCTCCCAGCATCATCTATTGAATAGGGAATCCCTTCCCCATTGCTTGTTTTGGTCATGTTGTCAAAGATCAAATGGTTGTAGATGTGCAGATTTATTTCTGAGGTTTTTATTCTGTTCTATTGGTTTATATGCCTGTTTTTGTACCAGTACCATGCTGGTTTGGTTACTGTAGTTTTGTAGTATGGTTTGAAGTCAGATAACGTGATGCCTCCAGATTTGTTCTTTTTGCTTAGAATCGTCCTTGCTATATGACCTCTTTTTGGTTCCATATGAATTTTAAAGTCGTTTTTTTTTTCTAATTCTGTGAAGAATGTCAATGGTAGTTTGATGGTAATAGCATTGAATCTATAAATTGCTTTGGGCAATATGGTCATTTTCATGAAATTAATTCTTCATATCCATGAGCATGGAATGTTTTTCCAGGTTTGTGTCCTCTTTGATTTCCTTGAGTAGTTGGAAAACACACTTCAGGAGAGCTTATAGTTTTAACTTGTATTTCCTATCTAGTTATTAGGTGAAATCAATGCTTTTCTAATGATGTTAGATTCACACACAAAACAAATCTATTAGCTGGCTTCATTTGAAACTGTTCTGACTACCAATATGCCACCACCAAAAAACAAATAAACAAACAAAACAAAACAAAAAATAGAACCTTAAGGGAGAAAACCATAAAGACAAAATTCAGTACTGATTGTCAAGGTAGTACTATATTTCCATTTCAGTGATGTCCAGTAAATTTCCAAGGTAATGTCTCCCTTAACAAATTGAGCTGTATAGAAGAAGTTAAAGTCATTTTCCCAGAGACCAACTTTTGACCTACTCTTAATATGTTTCGGTTATCCCCTATTCATTTGCGATTGTCATATTTAAGTACTCTTCAGTTATTCACATCACATTCATCATCACAAAGAATGACACCTAAATACATCACTATGGAAACAATTATTCTTATCAAAAATATATTTGTTGCTAGGTCACTTGTGTCATTTAGGAAGAACTTGAAAAAAATGTTAAGTCAATATATTTACCACTACATGGACTCAATGTATTTACCACTGCGTGGACACTTTATGGACAATCATGCTGAAACAAAGAATTTGATCATTGGTAATAAACATTGTATGACAAAACACAACTTTTTGAAAATATGTGTAAAAAACATTTACCGCTGATTCTCAAGACATATTTCACATCATGACTGCTTTTTTATTCATTTGAAACATTAGCAGTGCACTTCATAGAATAATGTACAGGATATGAAATCTGTAGATCTCATATCCTACATGTGTCAACTTGGATATCAGCCTCTCCTTTTTGTGCTATTCCATTCTAGTGATAAATAACAGTTTAGGCAGATATCAGGGAGGAAATTATTGCCACCTAGAATAATTCTGTGCACTGCTTTTTAGGAAATAAATATAAAATACCTTTAAAATGTATTTCTGAATATATATTTTTACCTGTTGCCACTGACTCAGATCATGGAATTAGTGAGAGCAGTGTACATTTCTAAATTCAATTTCAAATTGACCTGAAATTAATGGACATCTGCTTAGGAGAACTATGGTCAGTATATCTGGTTCAGAGATGAGTAACCAAAAGGCTTCACTAAATATATTTATAGCTTAAGAGTGAGATCAGTTAAATGTAAGATATTCACCATCTGAAAGCAAGTCTAGAGTTTTAAAAATACAACATGACAAATATATTTGAAAGTAAATGGAGTAGGCCCTTTACATGTGCAAAGGCTACAGGCTGAGACTTTCAAACATTGTAAATTTATGAATACCACTAGAACACCAACTTTATTAGAAACAGTTCAGCTAGTCTTGCCCTGCTCCTGGATTTTTATTTGATTGACTATGTATAGTCAAGGAATTATTGTTGTGCACCTCAATGTCCTGGAGTTTTTATGATAGAAGTTTTATGTAACTTAATTTCAAAGCTTGCTGTGCTGCCACCCCAGTGCCCAGGGCTACCTGAAATCCTACCCTTCTTCTCATTCTTGGCTATGAATCTTCTGAAAGTCTTTTTTTTTTCTTTTTTGCATTATAGGTCAGTTTCACTTGCTTTCAAGACATTTTCCTTACTGTAATATTTCTCATCTGTGAATTTTTAGTTCTCAATGAAAATACTTATATAGCAATTGGGGCAGCTAATGCTGCCCCTTTTTTAAACTCCATATTTATGCAAAAAAGCCAAACTTCTTAAAGTTTGAAGTTTATCAACATGCTCTTACTTGTAGCAAAGATTAATTTGTAAGCTGTAGACTTCATCTCATATTGTTTCAATTTGCTGGTGTCTTTTTTTTAAAGAAAATCATGTGTCTGTATAGAATTCTAATCATTCTGTGCATATACTTACACCACAATCAACTGAAGTTGACCAAATTGTGATTAAATTAAGAGTATTTAATAAGATGTTTGTACTGATTAAAGCAGATTCCCCGTTCAATTTTTCTTTTGTGGACACATTCTCCACAGTTGTCATGGCATTCAGCAATCTGTCCTCTAAAGAGTGTATAAGTTCAGTGATCACTATAAAGTAAAAACTAAAACAACCAAAAAACCACTTTGCTTTCTCTTTACTTCTGTCTTTAGCACTAAAACTTGATTTAGAGAATCAAGTAATTTTTTTTCAAAGGAAGATATTTTTATCAGTTCTTGACAATTTCTACCATACTTGATACCAGAGAAGAGAAACAAGACCACCTTGAGATGCAGAGAATAGGTAGCTGACTAGACTCACTCCTGCATATCAATCTATGAAGCACATATTATTTAAGGCAAAGCAAATCATCATCTGAGTGTTGGGTTGGTTCTATGATTGTTAAACAAAAACGTGTATTAACATTTGAACCTGCTATAGCCTTATTATTTCTACATATCTTTGATATGACTAAGAAATTTTTCTACCAACTACCCAATCCATGTGAAATTTAAAAAGTTTATATGAGGACAATTACCATGAGATTACAATGTGAAATAAAAATACCATCTTTGAGGCAGGGAATAGTATATGCTCACTAATGAAGTTTTCTAATAAATACCATTTGCATAGAGCAGTTATCCAGATCAAGCAAAGTAGGGCTAGTGTGGTCAAAACTGACTTTCAGGTGTACATAATTATTTATTTCTCCATTACATGTTTATACAAACAGTATCTTAGCAAAAATACCTCCTTTAAGTTGTAAATAAAACACTAAGTGTAGCATTATATTGTAAAAGAGGCTTCAAAGAAATATGTAAGTTAGATGTTTCTGAAGACACCACATTCACAAAAGTTTTTAGTAGTGAAGTTTTCTAATAAACACCATTTGAATAGAGCAATTATCCATGGGGGCTTCAGAGCCCAGGGGTTCTGACGAGTGTTTGTAGGAACATCCTAGACATGGACTCTCTGAGGAACTTTTGGTCTTGGGAAGTTGTAATTATGTTATTACTCTTGATTTTCAATTATCTCTTTTTCATATTTCTTACACCTGAAAATGCAATCATGAAAGGATACAACTTCAGATGGGAAGTAATAGTTATAATAAAAACAATAGCTATCATTTACCTATTATGTAGTATACCTACAATGGCAAGCACCAAGTTAATAAGCATACTTAAACCTACCAACAACTCCTGGAACACAGAGTAAAGAGTATCATTATAATAGGTGAGAAATCTGAGGCCTGAACTCATAAAATAACTTACCAAAGTCACACAGGAGCTCAACTCTTCTACTGTCACAGTGAAAGTTCTGAAATACTATGCTTGTTTTTAATGCTATCATGGCCAGTTAATATGCATGAAAACAAATACAACTCTTCTATGCAGAACTAAACAAAATATTCTTTTTCTCTCTTCCTATTCTTGCTCCAGCTTTAAGATGTATCTCTCTCTCTCTCTCTCTCTGTGTGTGTGTGTGTGTGTGTGTGTAAAACTCTACTATAAATATTTACTGATTTTTACTTTATTTATTTATATTCCAATGTAATTTAGCTGAATGTACAGGCTACTCTATTTTAAAAAACATAACCAAATTACAGGGTACAAATTTAAATCCTCATATTAATAAAGCAACTTATTTGGCTATTTAAAAGAATAACATAAAATTCTATTTTGAATAATAGCACAATAAAATATTACCATTTTGTATTATTTATAATGGCATTTAAAATATGGTAGTGCTATGTGACTATTGCCTATTGTGTCCATTGCACATAATTATTATAATGTGATTAGGTTTTTCTTTTAATGGTTGTTTATATCCTTAATTTTCCACACACTGTACAAATCTCATTTTTATAAGGTTAATTAGAATTACTCTGTCTAGGAGGCCAGCATTCTTGTTATTTAGGATTTTTAATCAGATTATGGTGGGCACTTCACATTATGCCTTTGAAATAACAGACAGTCCTGTATGTTTTCCACTGCCATATTTTGAGCCTTAAGGTTACAAGTAATGCTTAAGAAATAATCAAATAATCAGGTACCATACTCCAGATTAATTCAGCAACTATTATATGACTCAAATGTTTCTTCAGTTGCTTATTACATGGAAAACATATTTTAAAATCATAGCTGGGTATACTGAAAGACAACAGACCAAAACTTCAGTGATAAGATATGCCTTTGTATTATTTTATAAAAATAAATACCGTTCAGTGATATTGAAACAACTTTGTATACATACAAAAACACTGATACAACTGTCTTTGAAAATTTCAGGATTGTAGAAATGATTTCAATAGTACACTTACACTTTAGAATTTGTATCTTCACTGGAACAAGTGGCCTCTTTTATGGGTTACTAAAATAGTCACATAAATGGTTTCCTAACCTGTGAGCAATACCCTCTACATTAATTCCACATTGTACAACCAGATTAATCTCCTAAATCAGATCCCCATTCATGCCACTTTTCTCCTGCTCAGTACCCTCAACAATTCCTGATTTCCTTCCAGATGAAAGGCAGATTTCTCAACCTGGGATTCTAATAATGGCATGGCCACAACCTATCTTTCTTGCTTTGTCTTTTATCTTTCCTACCCAAATCCACACTGAGCAATTTGCTGATTAATTCCAATACTTGCGTCTTCTTTACTTCTGCTTATATGCTGCTCCTTTAGCTACTGGCAGGATTAAAAACCCTATTAACTCTTATTTTCATGTTGAGTTAAATAGATTATATAGCCTATGCAAGAGGCCAGCCAAAGGGACAGATAACGAATGTTTTAGGCTTTGTGGGCTGCATACTGCATGTCACAAACACCTGACTCTGTTGCAGTGTAAAAGCAGCCACAGATAGTACCTAAATGGATGTGGCTGCTGCTATTCTAACAAAACTTGACTCAGGGACATTGAAGTTTGAATTTCAGATAATTTTCTTATCACAAAAATAGCATTCTTTTTATTTTCCTTAATCATTTAAAAATGCAAAAATCATTTTTAGCTCACAGGCCATTGTAAGAACAAGCAGTGGGTCATATTTGGCCCACACGTTCTACTTTACTGGCCCCTGGTCAATACACTGGAATACCATGCAGCCATGCTAAGGAAAACATACGTGGTAGGGTCAAGGGAGTAAGGGAAGTTAAATCCTAAACTTCTTACATGATGGGAATTCAATAGATAATGTCTAAAATAGAATTTTTTAAAAATTGAATAATTTAGTGGGAAAAAAACACCCAAAACCAACAAAAAAAAGTGGCAGAGAGAGAGAGAGAGAAACAAAGATTCCATTACTCTTTCAGAAGAAATAATTTTCTTTGAAGCTTTCAGCAAACCTCTCCTTGTGTCTTATTGATCATAAATGGGTCATCTGTCCATTTCTAAACTAATTACTGGCAAGGTGATTACTGTTAGACCACCCAGTCCTTCTTTGGAGTGGAGGCTGGGGCAGCTTCCTATGAGGCACTTTTCCTGTATAGAGACGAAGTAGTTACCTGAACAAATTTGAAAGTTCTATTAGGGAGACCTGGGTCCTGGAAATGGTTAAGCAAGGTACAGTGCAGTGTTCGTTACAGATGGACAATAGGAGTGCCACTCAGAATATTTTCAGATCACGAAATCTTGTTTCCAGGTCAACTCTGTATTTTTATTATTGATTGTGATTTTTGGAAACAGATCTGCAAAATAAGTCATTAGGATGTTAATATATTACGATGTGCCTTCCGTGATTATTGGCTGATTCACTGCCATCTGGACAGGCAAGAGATACATTATACAAAGCAAGAAAGGAGAAGAATTAGATGAAGGAATAAAAATATTATATTAAGTAAGACATATAAATTTAAAAATAGACTCTGAAGAGTTATATCAATTTTGGGGAGGGATGGTACTAAAAAGTCTGTTGTTTTATTCATTTATAGTATGATAAATAATGCTTTTCAGTAAGGATATAGATCTTTAATTACTATTTAAATCATTTATTTCCCAGAAGCCTTGACCCTTCTGCAACGATCATGTGAGTTTTATGGTTTGATAGGCCAAGCTACTACCTTATAAACATTAGCCTTTTCTCAATTCTTTTTTCAATCTTTTTTATGTAGTGTCTGGACCAATATCACTTTATTTAGTGAGAATTTAAAACAAGGATAACTCCTCCTTGCTTAAAACTACCTTTAAAATACCAAAGCCTTAAAAATATTAAATTAAAAATATAAACTCCATACACTTGAACAATCCAAGAGCTATCATACTAAATTATTATTGTGTTGATTATTTCCTCTAAATCATTTAAGTTCTTGACTTTTCTACTGTAGACATTATCTCTTGATCTCTCACTATGGGAGAAGTATACTGTTAAAGAATTAGCACTCTCTCTCCTCTGCTCCCACCACACATGTACTCCCTCTGGTCTCCCCCACACCATTCTCCCAATACAGTTATACTATAATTTTGATTAGATAAATATTCAGTATTTACATTATTGTGACATATAAACTCAATTTAGAGCTGAGTGATGTGATATATATAGCAAAGTTTAGCAAAGAACTGCAGATATTTTTGTGTTAGTGTATGAGTAGAACTGGTATTCTATTTCCATAGGCTCATCTCTCCCTGCCTGAAGGATTTTTACCTCTAAGTTGTGTAATTCTTTAAAAAGTGCCCTTTGCCTTTTAATAAAAATTAAAGCTTTGCATGCCTTCTGGCTTTGTTTGCTACCTGCCTTTCCTAAGTTTCTGATGGGGCCTCCCCATGTTTCCAACTGCCCTCACATTTGTAAATAACTTCTTTTTCATTTATTATTTGATAGATAAGGTCTAAAAGTTTTCTGTTGGGTGCTTTTTTTACACACTGGATATGATTGTGTTATGTTTCTCTGTGTTCAAAGTGGCCAAATATGATCCTGCTTTGAGCTTGACAGAATCCATGTAAAACATGCTCAGGCCTTGTTCTTTTGTTCTTTTCCTATGTAGGTCTTATGGCCACTTTACAAGCACTTTTGAAATGCTGCTTGTTTGAACAGTGAATTAAGTGCAATTAAGTTAGGGTCCCATGTAAGGCTAAGTCTAATATGACCATAGCCGTGCATGTGAGCATTGTGCTGGGTGGAAAAACAGAAACACTGTGAGTAGGGCTTCAATAAGACAGTTCATTAGACCCGCAGAAGCCACATCAGGGTAACTCTACCACAAATAATAATTGTACATATCCAGGGAATGTACAAGGGACACAACCACTTAGTATTTACTGTATAAGTAGCTCCTGAACTACAAATACTAATATGCTGCAAATAGTCCATATTCCTATTGTAAAAAACAAAGGATTAAAGACTTTTTTCCTCTCTACCTGTATCAATCTGAGACTGGTTTATAACACTCTAAATTACCTACCATAACTGCTTTTTGCTATATTTAATTAATTATAATTTCCTAAGGCTATTAGGCTGTTATAATAGATGTGTAAATGCTTTGGAAAGTAGAAAGTGCTCAACAAATGTTATGTGTTATTAGTAATTTAACAAGTTTTTCTAATAAAAAGAGCATGTATACCACAGAACTGGCAACTAGAAGATTCTTTTTTTTTTTTTTTTTCAGTTTGGAACTTCATCTAGCCTGCATAAACAAAAACAAATTATCACTTTCCTTTGTCTCCATACCAGTTAGAACCATGAAAACTCACCTATCCATCTACTTCATCTGCTAATATTCTGGTTTTGTATCCTGAGTTAAAATGTGAGATCATTCTCCCCCAATTTAATTTTTTTGACAGTGAATATTTATACTAAATTTAAATTAAGTGTAAAAGAGCAGATTGATAAGAACACCAAAAACCTTGTAGATCAACCAATAACACCAGCTGTCCAAATTATTCTACAGCATTGCAAAGGTTCCTCTAAACTGCATATTTATTGCTGGATACATTCCATCCATATGACGTACAAATTTGAGATTTATACTTTTAAACATAATAAGATGGAGTTCTGCCATGCCTACTGGGTGATAAGTAAATGCATACACAACCAATTTGGTTTAAATCTCAGTCCATAATATTTTTGCATTAATCTTAGGCCATATGACTTTTTTTAAGATCAAATACTTGTAATTGTAGAATGTACAATTTCTTTCCCATACACTTTCTTCTTAAGGTTTCATAAAACTTCAAGGGGCCTCAATATCCTGAGAAATGTGACATTTTCACTTCTATTTCATGCACTTATAGAATCCTGATAAAACAAAGGCAGTTAATTACACCGTGACTCTAGGTAATGCTTGATTGCCACAAACGAGTCAATATTTAAAATGTATCTTTTACTATCCTTTTTATAGCCAAATATTTTGTAAATAAATAAGTTATTATTGAAACATGCAAGTAGCCTCATGTACATTGATAACACTTTAAATAAGGGAAATCTTATTAATTCAAATAAAATGGAAAATACTGGGCAGAATTGGTAAACAAAACTCAATTAAATAATATTTTAAACAAATGTAATTTTATTTCTTTCAGATGCACACAGTAGCTGCATTAGGCTAGAAAAAAAGTAGCATGATTTTTGCTTTCATAAATAGACAAGACTATTTAAATAGTAAATATATTTTCACTATGTAAATGAGTACTTCTCGAGTGCTGAGAGGTAATCTGTTTGTTCTTTAAAACAACTCTCTACATAATCTCTCTTTATATTACCTAAGAAGAAAGAATAAGGAAGGTAAATGTTAACCTCAATGATGAACGGCTCCTAGTTCCAATCCTAAGAGTTTTAAGAGTTAACATTAACGAGGTTTTACTGTTCTAATAGCTCAGTGACACATGATTATAGCGAATTTTACCTTTGTAATTTTTTTTACATTATTAGTATTATTTCTGGAGAACATACATGTTTTTCTCTTGATTTTTTTTTTTTTTCAAGGATAAGCCTGTCTGATTGTCAGTGATTCTTAGGAATTTAGCTACAAAGTAAGGTCTTATCAATACACTAGGACCTTTCTCTTTACAGATTGTCAGTGCTACCCTATATTTATAAGTTTAAAACATACCCTTTTTGGAATTTGCTCATCAGTAATATTTGCTAAGTTGCTGTTTCTTCTCACTGTGACTTTGCCTTTAGCTTGTCTTTATTTCTAAAAAGTGGTCCACAAAGTAGGATGCCCAGAATACAAGGTGTAAATAATATAATCCTTTTCAGAAGGAAAATAATAGAATTGCTCTTTATGTACAGTTTTGTTCTAATCCTTTAAGTTTTTCTCTCTTTGTATACAATTTTAATGTTAAATATCACATATTTACATGGTACTATATCTTTATAATTTATAAATATGAAAGTTGAAGTTCTTTGAGGGTAACTACTTAAATATTTTACATAGATATTAAGGATGATTGATATAAGGGCTCTTTCAGACATTCAAACTTTCCAATTAATATACTTTGTTATATGTCTTTTTTATGTTATTTTTTTCCCCCAAAATACAGTAAAACATTTGCTACTCAGGTATACAGATGTCATTTGCCATTCTTTATTGGCCTAATATGCTACTACTTACTTTAGCAAAAAAAAAAAAAAAAAAAAAGTTAAATTTTTGTTTATGATAATAAGGTGTCATGATCTCTTTATGGCCTAAACAGTTTTTTTCTTTTTTTAATCTTTTCTTAAAACAGCATTGACTAATCTTCTTATCCATGACTTGAAGTCATTTTTCAGGTTGTAAACCAGATTCTAATTTCACCTCTGAGTGCTGTATGACCTGGTGGAAGTTGAAAGCCTACTATGATTTGTTCCTTTTATTGAGTCAGCTAGTCCCCAAGTCTTCCACCCACCCACCTGCAATGAATATGCACTGTTAATATAGCTGTAGACAATATTTGGTATATATTATAGTTAGTGTTGTTCCTGTTGATGTCATTTTTATTGCTATAGACTTTTGACTTATAATAATAATCACAAAATGAACAGAAGCCAGAGCTGTGTAACTAGAGACTTTTTCTTTTTAACAGCTATTGTAAACTCTGGTGTGTAATGTGTAAGGCTCAATTCTTTTCCCAAAATAACATGATAAAGCTTGCTAGAGACACAATTAGGCTCAAGAAAACTTTTCCTCCATTTGTGGTTTATAATGTAATAACATTGTGTTTGTTGAAGGTGGGTAGGAGTAGAAGTGTTTATGAGTCTGCTGTGAAGTGTTGAAACTTAGTCTTTTTACCACCGTATGATCTGCTATAGCCTGGCACATAGTAGGCACTCAGTAAATAGTTAATGAATAAATAAATGAACAATAAATTAAAATCATTTAAACAAAATTTCATAATAAAACATTTCTAATGCTCTTTTGTATCATTCAAAATTGTACGCTTTGAGTATTATTAGATCATGTGTGCTGAATTGAGTACTGGGAATAGAAAATGTCCATACTGGATGCTACGTAAGACAAGCAGTAATTTGCATATAGGAATATATGTTCTGGGAAGGATTTATTAAAACACAACTGATATAAAGGGGCTGTATAAAATATAATTATAGCAAATTGATATAGAAGAGCTAAATAAATAAACATACTATAAGGTACATTTAAAATTCAGATTTGCAGTTGCTCAAATGTTGACTAATTGCCTAATATGTATTGAATGGTGCCAAAGATGATACCATTGACCCACTATCATGAAGACAAGGTAATTATATTTCTAGTAGTGGTGATGACCAACTTATATTGCTTTGTCCTGCTTCCCTCTAAGACCAACCAATGACATATCCTTGTAGATGCCTTAATAAAATTAACTTTACTCTTTGCTATACTAAAACACAGAATATAGTTCATTTTTATCTCCAAAGTCCAAAATGATCCTCTGGCTTCAGTGGTGCTATTCTTTAATCAACTGAACAAATCAGCTTTGGGCTCTATATTTGAACCAATAATACATGGATACTTTTTTAAACGGGATCTATAAGTTTATGACTTGCATAACTTTTTCCTTTTTTACATCCTGAAATCATCATAGTCATCCTTATCTTGATACAAGTAATTGAAGGTCAAGACTGTTACTGAAAGTTTTAAGGAGTTAGATTATCAGCACTTACTCACATCCTTACCCCTTATTTCTGACATTTTAATTATTATAAATAAAGTTTACTGGGTTTATTTAGATTATTGTTTTTCACTGGGGGCAGGACCCTGAAAAGAAGCCTAAGTTTCTGGTCATTATCTTTTGATAAATTTCTTTTGAGAAATACGTGGAGAAGGAAAACTGAAGACTAAAACATGACTCTTATCAAAGTTGGGTATTTATAGTGCTTTTATTATTATTATTGTTGTTGTTGTTGTTCTTGTTAGAAGCTCTGTGAGGTTTTATATTATTGGTGTTGTTGTTATTGTAGAATTTAGTCACTTTAGGGTCAAAAGTGAGGGTTATCGTAAGCTTGATCTAAAATGGGGTCTATTCAAAGAGGCACATCTCTACCATAAATTAGATAGATAGTACCTTTGGGAATTGCAGCATCTTACAATTGATAATTTATAATAGATTTTGATGAGGTTAGCTGATTTGTTCTAATAACTTTACGTACAAAAATATATGTAGAGTGGAGAACAGAAATGAAATATCTTGAGAATGACCTTTCCTGGAGAAACATTATCATATCTGAGCACTCAAAAATTGGTGTCAGAATAATGGCTTTTAAAGAAAAATTTTCTGAATATGAAGATCAATGATTATTTTCATATTTTCAGTCATATATATTACCTAAGTTTTTATTTTGTTAGGTTACATACTACAGGGCTCAGATTCTATATTAAAGTCTTTATACCAATATATAAACACTGACTTTTAAAAGTAAAAGGCAAACTTTATAAAAACTTAATTTTACTCTCTTTTGAAGCTCACTTTCTAATTTTCTAAAGTAAAATATTTCACTTTACTTTGTATAAACAAAAACTAAAATTTAAAATACTCCTTTTATATTAATAAGGACATATTTAGAATATAAAAGGATTGAACCACATAAGTATAAAGATGGGTTTGATATTTTTTACCAAACAAAATATAGATAAGTTAAGTTGGTGGTTATTTTCATAGGATGAAGAAGAAATATATTTATTTGAAAACTGCTTATAATATTACTTTGGATATATGAAGCAATAAACAACAAATAAAAATAGAATTAGATTCTTAGTGTGAATCTATTCTTAGAGGAAATGGGTATTTTCCCAGGATTTTTAGATGTTTATAATTTGGATGTCTCCCAATATTCATCCCTTTCCTATCCCTGGAACATCAGTCATTTTCCACATGGCACCTGGACCTGAAACGATGCTTCGAATTAATATATGTTAAAAATAAAAATTTAAAATTAAAAAAAGCTACCCAAATGCTTCTTACTTTGTAATAAGAGAGACAGAAAGAGAAAGATCCTTATGTATGATTTTTCTGTCTATAGGATTTTTCTTAGTAATCTGACAGCCCTGCCAGAAAGCAATTAAAACCTTCATATTCATTGTAACTGGTGAGTTGCTCTTTTTGGTGATGTAGCTATGTGGCTTCTTACCCCTTTCTCTGATGATGATTGTGGTTTAACTTTTCCAAAGATGCTACTGTTTAATAGTAAGCCTAAATCATTTAAAAATAAATTATATACTTTTATTTTCCAGTTTTAATGAAACATTTAGACAAGCAGAATTATTTATTCCCATTATCTTTGCTCTATTTTTTGTGAAGATCATTAATAATTTTTTCCACATGGACTTGCTCCTTTTATTTACTGGCTTAAAGGATTAGCCTATGCAATAAGATTCCATCTGCTCTGACATGTAAAGCTCTTATACTTAATTTTCATATTCCTATTAAAAAGAAAAGGATGGGCATATTAAAATATGTTCACATTTCTTATTGAATCCAAGGTCTTCTGAGTTGAATCTTAGGGAAATGATCTTACAATGCTAAGATCTTACAGATGAACACTTAATAAAAATGTTGTGTTTAGTGAAGCCATTTTGAACATATAGATGGTTAATATATTTAATGCTTTCCCTTTGAAGTTAGTAAAGCTAGCAATGCCTTTATAGATAATGATAAAACTGCTATTAAAAATAATGCATATGCTTTTAGAATATGACAAGTGTTAATACCAAAAGGAATCACTGACATTTATTGAGTGCTTGCCATTTGGCAAATTTTTTTACATATATTATTTTACTTATTTTTCACAAGATTTCTTCAAAATTAATGTTAGCCTCCTTGTCTTTACTTATGAGAAAACTGACAAGCAGAGAGGTTATGTAATTTTTCCCATATCACATAGCCAGGAAACAGAAGGGCCACAATTCAAACCTTGTGTTGTTTTAATACATGGCTCATGCTCTTTCCATTCTACCACACTACCCCTGGATATATTTGATTTTAGAAATCATCTAGTTTGGGACGGTACAGTGGCCTGCAATCCCCACACTTGAGGAGGCCAAGGTAGGCAGATCCTTTGAGCCCAGGAGTTCAAGGCCAGCCTGGGCGACCTGGTGAAACCCCATCTCTACCAAAAGTACAAAAATTATCCGGGAGTAATGGCATGTTCCTGTAGTCCCAGCTACTCAGGAGGCTGTGGTGAAAGGATCACTTAAGCCTGGGAGTTTAAGGCTGCAGTGAGCCGAGATTGAACCACTGCACTCCAGCCTGGGCCACAGAGTGAGACCCTGTCTCAAAAAGAAAAAAGAAAAGAAAATCATCTAGTTTGAACCTTACACTTTTTTACATGAAACTGAAGCATAGAGCACTATTACGACTTACCCAGGGCCTAGAACTCTGGGAGCATTTTCTACTTTGCTGCCACTGGATAATTTGAATCAAACTTCAGGGGCTGAGTAATTGAATGAATAAATGAACAGAGGACAATGATGGGAGGCATACAATTGACAGGGCCCTAAAACAACAGTTAAGAAAGTGGGCTCTAGGCCTGTTCTGTCTTTTTTGACCATGTGGCCTTGAACATCTTGTTTAACTATTTCTGATTCAGATTCTCTATTTCTATAATGGGAGTCATAGTGAATTTCCTGCCTTAGATAGTTTGTTGCAAAAATCAAATGAAGTAATATACTTTAAAATTACTTTGCAAATTATAGAAAATTTATAATGTAAATCATTTAAAATCCATGTGCATTTAAAGGTACATAGAGTTCAAAGCACACATACTAGGCAGTAAACTTTACAATGCAAGTCATTCAGGGAAATGATATGTGACACACCAATTAGTCTTCACTGGACTGAAAAACTGTGGCTAACTGCTGCACAAGTCAAGTCAAATTTGGTTACCAGATGACAGAAGGTAATGAAGGGACACTCTCTGGGTGGCTCAGGGCATCTCCAGAAGTTAAAATATCTGCCCTTGTTTGACAGCACTAGCTTCTGTCTAATATTATGAGTTTAAAATTCTAGTTTGAGAAGGGCAATACAGGTTCCCCAGGCTCATGCCAGTTTTTGTGCGTTTGTGTAAACAGAAGAATGCAAAAGCTTCTTAGCAGTGCATCTAATGATTCTTAATGTAGATCTTCCAAAGAACAGTCAATTTATCTACTTTCTTTGGGCTTCCCACATACAATCTTCTAAAATTCTAAAAACAGGAGACAATGGAATACACAGATATAGAGCGGGAAACATTGGATGATTTGACCAAGAATAGCAAGTGGAACAGTTAAAGACTAACATTTAGGGAAAGATGAACAATTAAGGACTAACATATAACCTATTAACTTTCAGTTCAATGAATAATGCACTAAAATTTCTTACAAGATACATGGAGAACTAGGAAGATAATGTTTTATGCAGTCCCCTGAAAATTATACTTGGGCTTTGAAGATAACATTCTACCTTGGAATAACTCTTATTCCGAATGTTTACTTGTGAATTTATCTCATTTTTCTCTTCAAGGCAATCCTGGAAAGCAATTAAGGCAGGTTGCACCATTATAATGCCAGGACACTGGAATTCACAGAGGTTGTGCTTTCTGTCTAATATTGTTGAAGCAGCAGACATTAAATCTTGGGGATCTTGACTCCTAACCACCATTCCAAGCTGCTTCTTTAAGAAGAGAATTTAAAGTTGACCTTCACATCTTTGACATGATGGTCCATAGTGATAAGCATAGTAACTCCTTTGTTCATAGAAAGCTAAAAAGATATTTTAAAAATAAAAACTAGATCAAAATGGTTTGCATCAGTCATTTTTTTTTTTTTTTTTTAATCTCAGATTCAAGCCACAACCCCTTTTAAATCCAAAGGAAAGTTTCAGTTTAAAGAGGAAAATTTTCAGGAAAAGCCTAATTCTTCCCAGTTCAGATTTCAAACAGTTTCTCTTCTAACCTAGTGTATCTTTATGTCCCCCTCTTGTCTAGCAGGATTGTAGGGAGTGCTGTTTTTGAAGTTCCATCAATCTATTAAACATTAGACAGAAGGTTTTAGGAAACAGGCCATGTGTATTGTGACGTACAGTCCTGGAAAGAAAAATGATCAATCTGTGTATTTGCCTTTTAACTAGTTGTAGACAAGTTGGCCACATCCTTGGCACATTAATGAATTCTGTCATGTCTCATCTCCACTGCTCTCTTATTATATGAATTCAGTTCTCCGTTTGGCAATAAAAATAAAGTCACTGATTTAAGTTTCTGCTTTCAAGCTAGAGCTCATGGTCCTTAATAATCAAGAGACTGGATCCATACAGAGAAGAAAAAGTTTTGTAATGTGATTTGTAATGTGTAACTTGAACTAGATATTTAAAAGGAATTTTCTATAAGATTGTTCACAGAGACATATTCTTGCAAATGTTTTCTTTTAGATAGTATGTGATCCTACACCTTTATGAAACTGCTTTTTCCTTCTCAAAAAAAGTCTTCCAGACATATGCAGGAATTTAGAATGTTATTGAAAATATAGAGGCTTTCACATATATTCATAAATAGGTTTAAATTACAGTTATTAAAAACTCGATCAATACCAAAACATGTGTGTAGTGCCTTTGATTTTTCCCAATTTGCAGGGAAGTGATTGCAAATACAGCTTACAAGGCCCAAGCGTATTTCCCCCATAGTGTCTCTATTGAAGAGGCCTTTCTAGAAAATAGGGCTACTTTTCTTAGCATCTGGTCTCTTTTATCTGGCACATTGATTCCTGGCTCCTTTTTATCTAGGACAGCCTATTTATAAATCAAATATAACCACTTAGATCTCTCAACTAGTAGCCCCCCTCCTGTATTTAAATTAGTCTTTAGGGTATGTTCAAGTTTTTCCTAATGACGTATGTTAAGAATTTCAAGGTCTTTTTTATTCATTGGATAATGTCAAAAGAACAAAGAGTAAATAGATCCTGAAAGGATAAAGATTTATATACTCTAGACATTATCTTGAAGTAGTAAATATGTCTATATTCTGTAATATATGTTTTAATTTGAACAAAATATATTTCTGTATTAAACAAAATATTATGTTTTTCTCATTTGGGACTCTTTTTTATTATATTACTATAAATAATTAATAAGTTTAATCAATTTGACCGACTTCACATTATTTTCCTGTACTATGAGTTGCAAAATATTGTTTCCTTAATGTTTTTGTTTCCATTGTCATTTTCTCAGTCTGGGACATTTTTTATTAATTTATTGATTTAAGAGCTATTTATTGGAATGCTACTATATGTCATATAAATACCGCCTTTGTTATAGCAGACAAAGATCTTACCCTCATGAAGTAGATGCTCTAGTGGAAGGGAGAGACAATAAAAAAGCAAGCAGTTAAAATGTACTGTCTTTTGTTGATTCCAAGATGCACATTTTTTCCTATCTGAAATGTATCTGAAAGCAGTATACATTTTACAATTGATGACATCTGATAATCACTGGTGACCTGGGGATAATGGTGATATGGATGTCACTGCCTGCTCATGAATGAACAGCAAAAGTACCAGCATCAAAAATTGCAGAATTAGTGTCAGTGACCACAAAGAAATTGTACACAATAGTGGAATTGTCTTTTTTTTTTTAATTTTTTTAATTGCGTTTTAGGTTTTGGGGTACATGCGAAGAACATGCAAGATTGTTGCATAGGTACACACATGGCAGTGTGATGTGCTGACTTCCTCCCCATCACTTATATCTGGCATTTCTCCCCATGCTATCTCTCCCCCAATTCCCCACCCCCCGACTGTCCCTCCCCTATCTTCCCCCCCGACAGACCCCACTGTGTGATGCTCCCCTCCCTGTGTCCATGTGTTGTCATTGTTCAACACCCACCTATGAGTGAGAACATGCAGTGTTTGATTTTCTGTTCTTGTGTCAGTTTGCTGAGAATGATGGTTTTTTAACTCTTAGAAATCAAAAAGTTCTGAGAAGGAGGTGAAAGGGGGTGGGGAATCATGTTTAGCCCTGTCCTCTAAGGGTACTTTTGAGTCTGTGCTTCTCCTGACAACATCTTGGTGAAAGTTCTCATCCAATGGGAGGACATTTTACTCTTTAAGATTGTTCTATAGCAGCGAGGGGGAAAACCGATACATTAACGTATTAATACATTACCCTATCATTCCTTTGGGCTAACAGTGCAAAGCAGGAATCCTTAGATCCTCACACTTGAAAACTGCTCCAGGACATAGGTATTCTTCAAAGGGAAATTTACCTTTTCAAAATATATACAACATATTTTTATTGAGACTATACCAGAGCATTTAGACAAAAATTATAATTTGGTAAAAAGTATAAACACAAAATCTTCTTGTTGTATACATAAGAAACTTTCCCAAAAGATTCGACTTGTTTCCCATCTCCCATTGCTTTGGCTTACAGATTATTCTAAAACTTTGCAAGTTAAATTATATCATCAGATGTTGGAGGATAAACCTATTTCCCTGCACCAATTTGCAGTCAATGCTATTGCTTACATGTCTATACAGTTCTGTGGCCCTCAAAAGTAATCTAACCAAAATCGTATTTTCACATGCACTGACTTAAGACAATATACATACTTTATTTCTAAGTGAAGCCCCAAGTTATTTTTTTCCTATATGTCTTTATGATGAGATGCCTAACATGCTACCTTTATTTTTTGAAAATTCTCTTTTAAACTCTTTGGAGGACTGCAGCAGCAAGCAAGATTTCTCCCCAGAGAAACAAACTTTGCTACTCAAGTCACTGATGATGGCTTATTTATTTCAGTCCTGGTGTGTAATCTTATTGGCACTTAAATAATGATCCTGTCTCTGAATGTATGGTTTTCAAGTCTTTATTTTATGCATTAAACTCACAGCTGTTGTTTTATCCTTGACATTACCATTGATTTGGTAAGGAGAAATTTCAGTATTTTTTTAAATAAAACAAACAAAATTCCACTTTCAGTAAGTTCTGTAAGCTGTCTCAACTGCCCACCATGACGTTATCAAATGACAAAACCCAGAACCTCCTAGAAAGCAGAACTCACCTTATAAAAGTATAAAACAAAACAACAGACACACACACACACACACACACACACACACACACGCACACACACACACACAGCAAGCTTTAGTAATCACTTAATTGAACATAATATAGAACCAGGATTATGCATTCCTTGATCTTTCATTATATTGTCAACCCTTGCATAAATGCCCTTGATAATAAAAGGACAGTAATGAGGAAATAAATATGCATTTGTACATTTTAGGAGCTTGCTCACCTGATTCTAGGACCAAGTATGCTTACATGAAAAAAATGAGTAGATATCCTAAAAATCTGGCCTCCCGCATAGAATAGGATCGTCATCACTGAGGAAATCTGACCAAGTGGAGGGGCCCAATTAAGTAATTTTTAACAAAACTCATGTTGACTCTACTTTTCTATACTGGTTCAGTTTTCACAAGTCTAAAGACAACATAAATCTCTCATTCTGTAAAACTCCTCTTTTAAACATTTTGTTTATTATGTGATAATGCAAGCCATTCTTTTGGTTTATTACATTCTTGAGGAGGCCACATGGGGTTTTGAAAAAGTGTGAATTTCAGAATCCATAAGACCTGGGTTTAAGTTCCGGCTACATTATTTACCAGTTATGTAACCTTTAAAAAAGTACTTATTCCCTTGGTTTATATACTATAAAATGGGGTTAATGCCAAAGGAAGTACTAAATAAATTTTTTTTTTTACCTTTTCCTCTCAGTTTTTTTCCTAATTGGATAAAATGTTTGAACATCATAATCCCCATGGAAAATCAATTTTCCTCCCATCAATTGAAATAATTTGAGTAATGGAAACTTGTGCAATATAATAATTAACAGAAAATTATGATGTAAGAGGAGTAAAATAAAATAAGCACATTTCAATTAAAGGAAAAAGAATTTGGAAGGACTTTCAAAACTGTAGCTTAGTATCAGTGCCCAGTCTTCTGACAGCTAGCAGCCCCTTAATCAATTTTTCTCCAAATCCTATTTGAATACTTCGGAAGACACAGAAAAACTAAAGTTATATCAGCACCAAAAAATGAAGACTTAGGGATATGCCTTTAAAATAACTTTGAAGGGATTTCCACTAATCTGAGGCCAACAATGCTGAACTGAGGAAAGCCAGGTGCTTATAAGCTTTTCGTCACAGTGTAATCTCTTCTAGCTTGAGAATTGGAAGGAAAACATTTTCCTCTATTATGCTCTCTGCCTCCGATATGAGACGAGATATATTGGCATATAATTGGAAATAGTCATAATCTAGCCATCTGAGATCACATCAAGTACCGTATGACGAATCCACGTGATGGAGCACTATATGGCTCTCAAAGTCATATTGCTGATGAGGCAGGTGCATTGGGTTGTTAGGAGCCCAGTCTCTAGAGTTATCCCTGGATTGTATCCTCTCCTCATTACTTGTTAAACCAGATGCTCATTGTACACTGTCCTCATTTGTAAATGCCTAAAAATTGGTATTTAATCTTCTCTTGGTGGAAGGTTAGATTCTGGGATGACCACGGTACAGTTCTTCCACTGCTGACTTTCATGGTCAACCTGCAACCCCCAAAGCCTACAGGGATGCAAAGGGAGAAGGGAAGCAAGTACCTCCAGGACATTGGCTTCCCTCCATAGTTAAATCTGGAAAGTTGGTGCAGGCACTCAAGATCCCAGATTGAACTGAACTTTAGGAACGTCATTGTATGTATGCAAATTGCATTGATTAAATATTCTGGAGAATGAGGCACTTTAGCAACACCAATCTTCATGTTTTTAAAGTGTTGGGAATTGAGTTCAAAACTGAGCAAATCAGCCAGCCCTCCACTAGTAACCCGTACTTGAAGGGGATTCATTCAGCACCAGTAGAAAGCAGTGCCATGTAATCTGGAACTTTGTTTAATTTACTGCTTATTTTTTTATTGTCTAGAATAAAGCTTAGCACATGAAAACTTCAGTATTTGTTAAATGAATGAATGAACCAGGGAGAAATGAGAAAGAGGAATCAAGGGTAGCTCATCTATTCTGACTGTTACTGAATCAAGTCTGTGTGCATCTGTCCTAATTTAAGGATAAATTAAAAAATAAATACAAGGGACCTTTGAAAAATATTAGACAAAAAAATCATTCAAAAGAAAAAATTACTTCCCAAGTTATCTAGTCTATGAATTAGAAGAAAAGTTTTGACACCTTCAAATGTATACTATAAATCATAAGATAAGAACAA
The DNA here is from genome assembly GCA_036589455.1 of Ateles fusciceps. NCBI lineage: Eukaryota > Metazoa > Chordata > Mammalia > Primates > Atelidae > Ateles > Ateles fusciceps. Next base: position 4,483,979 of record JAZHEH010000889.1, read on the forward strand.
AAGAACTGGGGCAGAAGGGCAAGAGGAGATGAAAAGAAAATAGGAATAAATTCAGTTATAAGCCAACCCTACAAGAAATGTGGATGCGATGTGGAAAAACTGAAAAATATAAATACTTTTATATTTTTAAAAATAAAAATATAAATGCCAAATAAAAACTAGAACCCCATAATGTTAATAGTTGTTGACTCTGGATTATAGAATTGCTGAATATTTCATGTTCATATTTATACTTCACCATTTTTTTCTAAAATGAGAAGGCGTTCATTTTAATATAAGAATAAAATCACTATAAGGAGGCTAAGGCAGGAGGATTGCTTGAGCCCAAATATTTGAGAACAGCCTAGGCAACATGACAAAAGCCCCTCTCTACAAAAAATAAAAAAATTATCTAGACATGGAGTCCCAGCTACTCAGGAGGGTGAGGTGGAAGGCAGATTGAGTTGGAAGATTGAAGCTGCCTCCCAGGTGAGCTCTGATTGCACCAGTGCACTCCTGGATGGACCATAGCAAGGCCCTGTCTCCAAAAATACAAATAAAGAAGATAAGAAAACATCATTAAATTTTTTATATTAAAAAAGTATACCAATTCATATAAATAAGAGTGTACTAAGATGGGTTTGTTATTATCAGAGATAAAAAGAAGTACAGTTTTCTTTTGCACTAAGCTTCACAAATTGTAATTATATTTCTTTACATAGTAACTTTCTAAGAATCTGTTTCTCTGGCTATAACCTTAGAATAAACAAAGATTTATGTACATGATTAGTCACTATAGCAATATTTCCAATAGTGAGTAATTTGAAACAGTATAATCAGCTAACAATTTGAGGCCAATGAAGTAACCTATGTTACATCCAGGTGATAGAACATTATATGTTACTGAAATCATGTTGCTGATGAGACAGTTGCATTTGGTTGTCAGGAGCCCAGTCTCTCCAGTTATTTCTGGGTTTGTATCTCTTCCCCATTATTCTCTGAATCACTGGTGCACTGTCCTCATTTGTGAAAAGAGATTAAAAGCAAATGATGTCATACTTTTAAGTATTATATGATGCATAAAAAGTGCTTCTCACAGTGTGTCACAGATTAAGCCCTCCATAAATTTTAACAGTAACTATTTTTGAAATTACAGGAACTATTTAAGATATAAAATTAAGTAAATAAAGTAAGATACATGAATAGTGTGTGTGTGTGTGTGTGTGTGTGTGTGTGTGCATAAAAGGAGCCCAACAATATAATCTACATATACATTTACATGCACAAGCACATATGCACACATCAGAATCTTAGTTTTTATTTTAGGTGGTAGAATTATGAGTCATTCTTCTTTGTAATTCTGCATATTTCCAAAATTGTCTATAAGAAACATATATTACTTTTAGCATTAAAAACAAATTAATATGTAAAAATTTCACAATATAGTAGTTTTTATACAAGAGCTACCTGACTCATAGTAAGCATTGAACAAATACTTGTACAATGAATAGATAAATTAATGAATGAAAGCTAGTTGTTTCTATGTTCTTAAGTAACCCCTGATAATTCTCCCAAAGCATAACTTTCATCCAGAAAAATCCTCTGCTCACAGAATTTCAAAGATTCACTTGAAGCCAAAAAATGAGTCCAGGTTCTTCCGAGAAGGGCATAGAATGTTCTATATGACCTGGTTGAAAACCACCTTTGTTTTTTCTTCTAAGAATTTTCCTTTTTCCCCCACATGCTATGGCCTAACTAAACTACTCACCCCTTCCACACCCAGTGCACCTTTGTCACCTTGACTTGTTCTTCCTGTCACTCAGACTGCTCTACCGTTTTATCAAACTTTGAGGCCCAGGTTCAGGAGCTTTGCCCAAATGCAGAAGAGAATTAATTCCATTCTTTGTTGTGTTCCCATAAAAATATTAACATATTTGTTCATTTTTAATACTGCTTGTCATATCCTATCCTTAACATTTTTTGTTTAATTTTCTAATAACTAAGAAAATATTTATTTTAGCTATGTTATTTCCTGTTTTCATTCCAAAGGAAAAAAAATTGTCTCCCCTTAACCTGCTGGAAAGAGAATGAAATGTTTCCTCACTTTTTATGTATAATCTCTTCTTCAAAATATTTTATTTTATTTCATGGAAACACATATGGTGAAAATTTTAGAAATACGAATGGGTATAGAATAAATAGATATTTAAGTAAAACTCTGTCTCCCACAAACTCTTGTTCCCCAGCCCAAAAACAACCACTCTTACCAGGTTTTTGCATATCCTTCCAAAGCTATTCTATGCTTATGAAAGAATAGACACATTTCTTTATTTTTAACATGTAGGTAACATACTATAATCACTCTGCTTACATTTTGCATTTTGGATTTAACATATTTGATAGATTGTTCCATATCAGTATGCTTGCATTTTTGTGGTAGCACAGTATTTTATTATATGAATGTTCCAAAATATAGTTAACCCAATTATTGTTAGTGATTATTTAGACTGTGTATGCTTCTTTGCAATTATAATGTGATAATAAATAACCACATATATGCCATTTCACACATATGAAAATATATATGTAGGGTAAATTCCAAAATGTGACATATGCACTTTGAACTTTTTGAGAACTTCAGAATCAGCTTCTTTAGTTTCAAAATAGCTCTTCTATTTTAGGAATAGAGATATCAATTAAGTTATGGGTTCATTTATGGATAATTGATATATATAGACTGTTAACAGTTTTCTGAAGTAAAAATTATATGTGCCTTCTTTTTCATTTAAGTTTGCATTTTTTTCTTATAAATTGGCTTATTTTGGGGTATATTATTGTTTTTGTTGTAATTGAAAATGTGGTTTTACTCTCACTATATTTCCTAATTGATTGCTTATTGCACAGATAAAAGTTGCTGATTTTCATGTATTTAGGCCCAATTACTTTATAACTCTTTTATTTTCTAAATTTTTTACATTAATTTGGTGAACGATTATATTATTTACAAGTTTTATACCACTTTTTTTCTCACCTAATTTGTTGGCTAGTACCTCTAGGTTGTGGTTGAATAATAAACGTATAGCAAGTTTAAATATTTATGACATTAATAAATATGCTTTTAATATTCTCTATTAATGATCACCTTCATGCTGGCACTTAATATATATAAATATATATTATAAATATATATAATATATATTTTTTTATTTTTTTTATTATTATTATTTTTTTAGATGGTGTTTAACTGGAAGTATTTTTCTTTCTTAGAATTTCTTTTTTTTTTTATTTTGAGAAAGAAAAAGAAAAAAGAGAGAAAGAAAGAAAAAAAAGAGAATAAAAGAAAGGGAAAAAGAAGAAGAAAAAGAGGGAGAGAGAACGGGAATCTTGCTCTATTGCCCAGGCTAGAATGCAGTCTAAAAATGGGTATTAAAAAGCTCTTTTATACTAATAATTGTGTTATACGATGGAGACAGGAAGGAATAAGGGAGGAAAATAACAAACAAACAGCCAACCAATATTTCATTTGAACCTATGAAATACTATGTAATTGCTGGGGAGTGATTTACTCCCAACCATGTGGTCTCTTTTAGAATAAATGTGATGTGTTACTGAAAAAAAAGAAATGTATGTTTTGTGGATTTGGAGTAGAGAGTTCTGTAAATGTTTATTAAGTTTACTTGTTCGAGGTATAAGTTCAAGTCCCGGATTTCCTTGTTAACCTTCTGTTTCATTGATCTATCCACTATTGACAATGTAGTGTTAAAGTCTCCCACTATTATTGTGTGGGAGTCCAAGTCTCTTTGTAAGTCACCAAGAACTTGCCCTGTGTATCTGGGTGCTCCTATATTGTGTGTGCATAGACTTAGGATCGTTAACTCTTCCCATTACATTGATCCCTCTACCATTATACAATGTCCTTCTTGTCTCTTTTGTTTTCTATTACTTTAAAGTCTATTTTATCAGAGATGAGAATTGTAACTCCTGTTTTTTGTTTTTTGTTTTTTCCTCTCCATTCGGTTGGCAAATCTTCCTCCATCCCTTTGTTTTGAGTCTCTGTATATCCTTGCATGTGAGATGGGTCTGGATGCAGCTTACTGATGGGTTTTTTAGAATGGCTGATACTGGTTGTTCCTTTCTGTACATAGTGCTTCTTTCAGAAGCTCTTGTAAAGCAGGCCTGGTGGTAATGAAATCTCTGAGTACTTGCTTGTTCGTAAAAAATTGTATTTTTCCTTCACTTATGAAACTTAATTTGGCTGGATATGAAATTCTGGGTTGAAAGTTCTTTTCTTTAAGGATGTTGAATATTGGCCCCCACTCTCTTCTGGCTTGTAGGGTTTCTGCTGAGAGATCTGCTGTGAGTCTGATAGGCTTCCCCTTGTGGGTAACCTGACCTTTCTCTCTGGCTGCCCTTAGTATTTTCTCCTTCGTTTCAACCCTGGTGAATCTAATGATTATGTGCCTTGGGGTTGCTCTTTTTGAGGAATATCTCTGTGGTGTTCTCTGTATTATCTGGAGTTGAGTATTGTCCTGACTTGCTAGGTTAGGAAAGTTTTCCTGGATAATATCCTGAAAAATATTTTCCAGCTTGGATTCATTCTCTTCGTCACATTCAGGTACACCTATCAAACGTAGATTAGGTCTTTTCACATAGTCCCATATTTCTTGGAGACTTTGCTCATTCCTTTTTACCCATTTTTCTCTAATCTTGTCTTCTCGTTTTATTTCATTAAGTTGGTCTTCGACCTCTGAAATCCTTTCTTCTGCTTGATCAATTCGACTGTTTAGACTTGTGCATACTTCTCGAAGTTCTTGTAATTGTGTTTTTTAGCTCCATTAATTCACTTATATTCCTTTCTAAATTGTCCATTCTCATCAACATTTCGTCAAACCTTTTTTCAAGGTTCTTAGTTTCCTTGCATTGGGCTAGAACGTGTTCTTTTAGCTCACAGAAGTTTCTCATTATCCACCTTCTGAAGCCTGATTCCGTTGATTCCTCACATTCATTCTCGATCAGGCCTTGTTCAATTGGTGATGAGGCACTGTAATCCTCTGCAGGAGGAAAGGCATTCTGATTTCCGGTGTTTTCAGCCTTTTTGCGCTGGTTTCTTCCCATCTTTGTTGATTTATCCACCTGTCGTCTGTGTAATTGCTGACGTTCAGATTAGGTCTCTGAGTGGACGTCCAGCTTGTTGGTTATAAAGTTTTTTCTGTTTCTTAAATTTTCCTTCGGCAGACGCCCCTCCCCCACAGAGCTGGACCTTCCCGGGTTCAGCTGTACTTGCTGTGAAACTCTCAATCCTCAGCAGTGCCAACTGCTGTTTTTTTGTGTGTGTGTAGGGGGGGACCAGCCTTCCCCTGCGGCGACCCACCACGCCGACTGAAACAGCGGCGTTGAGATTCGTGGTGCTTTTCTGCCCGGGAATCTCCCGGTCTGCTTCCCTGCTTCAGTCCACTTTTCAATCAGCTGAATGGGAGACTCTGCTTTCCCGGACCTCCAACGCCAACCAAAAGGGCTCTCAGTCCCGTATACTCTGGACTGAGAACCGCCGCGCCAGGGCGCCTGCAAAACGGCCGCGCCGGCCAAAAGAGTCGCGCTGTCGACCCGTGGGGCTCCTCCGCCAGGAATCTCTTGGTCTGTGGGCAATAAAAATTCGTCTGAAAATGTGGCGTCCACTCACTCTCTGCGCTTTCAGTGGGAGCTACAATACTGAGCTGCCGCTAATCGGCCATCTTGGATCTCTCTCAATATATTAATATTTTATTATATTTTCCATGATTATATCTTTCCAGAGCTTTACTGAGTTATAATTGATGTATAATAAATTACAGATACTTAGAGTATACAATTTTATGTGTTAAGATAAGGAGCATATCTGTTAACCCCAGAAGTCTTTTGCTTCTCTTTTTTATTTTTAAATCAACAGTAGTTATTGAATTAGAATACAGTTTTACTGAGATATAATTCACATGCCAAATAATTCATCAATATAAAGGGTACTATTCAATTTTTTTAGTATATATCCAGAGTTGTCCAACCATCACCATAACCAGTTTTAGACCATCACCCCAAAAAGAAATCTATACACATTAGCAGACATATACTTTCTTCCTCTCTCTCCAGCCTTAGGCAACAACGTATTTACTCTATTTCTCCATACATTTGTCCATTTTGGACATTTTGTATACCTCGAATTATACAATATACGGTTCTTTGTAACTGGCATATTTCATTTATCATAACTGTTTCAAGGTTCATCATGTTGTGGCATGTATTGATATTTCATTTTTTTGTGGCTGAATAATATTCAGTTGTATGCTGTACTGCATTTTGTTTATCCATTTATTAACTGATGGACACTTGAGTTGTTCTTACCTTTTGGCTATTGTGGCTAATGCTGCCATAAACATTTGTGCACAAGTTTTTTTTTTTTTTTTAATTAGGCAAATGACTTTATTAGGCAAGTATGTGCTTTGGACAGTTTCTTCACAGCAGGAGACTATTCAGAGACTATAATGTGAGGGTTACTACTCAGAAGGGTAGGAGGGCAAGGGAACTCCTCGGAAAAGCAGAATTGTAAAGGAAAGTGTATCTAGCTGATATCCCTTAGCAGCAAAAAGGATCAAAGAGCTCTGAAAGGCATAGGAGCTTGGGATCTTTATAACACAGGTGCTTATTTATGACTAGCAGATGATGAATGCAGTTTCATGGGTATGAAAAGCAGGCACACTCTAAATGGCTAACAATCTACTTATTTGAACTATGCTTGAAACTATTGAGTGTGAAAATATTTGAATTTGGTCCAGGTGGGCTGCTGTGTGCACAAGTTTTTAAGTGAATATCTGTTTTCATTTCTCTTAAGCACATACCTAAGAGTGGACACTAGGTTGTAAGATACTTCTGTATTTTACCATCTGAGGAACTGCCAGACTGTGTTCCAAAGTGGCTGCACCTTTTTCCATTCCCATCGGCAGTATATGAGGTTTCTGACTTCTCCGTATCCTTGCCAACACTTCTTTTTCTCTCAAATGTTTGATTCTAGTAATCCTAGTCAGTGTGGTATCTCACTGTGGCTTTGATTTGCATTTCCCTTATGGCTAATGATCTTGAGTGTGTTTTTATTTGTTTATTGGACATTTGTGTATTAACTTTGGAAAAACATCTATTTAGATTTTTGACCCATTTTATAATTAGTTTATTTTTCCTTTTATTATTGAGTTGTTAGAGCTTTTTTTTTTTTTAAAATTATGCTTTAATTTATGGGGTACATGTGCAGAACATGTAGGTTTGTTATGTGGGTATATATGTGCCATGGTTGTTTGTTGCACCTATCAGCCCGACATCTACATTGAATATTTGTCCTAATGCTATCTCTCCCCTTGCCCTCCAAGCCCCTGATAGGCCCCAGTGTGTGATGTTCCCCCTCCCTGTGCCCATATGTTCTCAGAGTTTATATATATATATATTCTAGATAAAGTCCTTTATCAGATTTATGATTTGCAAATATTTTCTCCCATTCTTCGGGGTTTGTTTTCACTTTCTTGATGATGTCTTTTGAAACACAAAAGTTTTAAATTTTGATGTAGCCCAATTTATCTGTCTTTTATTTTGTTGCTTATGCTTTTAGTGTATATCTATACAATCATGAACTCAACAACAATTCAAAACTGAGCACAGAACTTTGATTATTTCCAGGGAAGATATACAAATGGCCAATAACCACATAAGATCCTCAACATTATTAGTTATTAGGTTAATGCAAATTAAACTGCAATGTGATATCACTCCATACTGATTAGGAAGGCTGTCATTTTTTAAAAAACCAGAAAAAAAGCAAATCTTAGCAAGAAAGTAGATAAATTGGAATCTTGTGCACAGCTTGTAGGAATGTAAAATGGTGCAGCCACTGTGAAAGACAGTTTGGCAGTTTCTCGAAAGGTTGAACATAGAACTCCCATATGACCAAACAATGCCACTTTTATCCAAAGTGGGACTTCAACAGATATTTGAGCAGGGTCTTCCACAGATATTTGTACAGTAATGCTCATAACAGTGGCATTTGCAATACCCTAAAGATGGAAACAATCCAAATGTCCATCAACAGATGAATAAGCAAAATGTAGTAAAAACATATTAATGGAATATTATTCAGCCATAGAAAAGAATGGAATATTCATATACGTTACAATGTGAATGGACATTGAAAACATTATGCTTAGTGAAGTAATCCAGACACAGAAAAACAAATATTGCTTTGCTCCACTTATTAGGTACCTAGAATAGGAAAATTTGTAGAGACAGAAAGTAGAATACAGCTTACCAGTGGCTGGGGGCTGAAGAGAATTACTGTTTAATGAGTACACAGTTTTTGTTGGGGATAATGAAAACATTTTGTCTATATAAGATAGTGGTGGTGGTTATACCACATTATAATACATTTAATGCCACCAAGTTGTACATTTATGAATGGTTAAAATGATAAAATGTTGTGTATGTTTTACCACAACAAAAAAGAAACCATCACTCAATCCAAGGTCACAAGTATTTACCTCTATGTTTTTTTTTCCCTAAGAATATAGTTATAACTCCTACATTTAGGTATTTCATCCCTTTTTAGTTAATTTTTGTAAATATGATAAGATGTATGAGCGTAACATCATTCTTTTGCCAGTGAATATCTGATTGTCCCCTAACCATTTGCTAAAAACTGTTCTTTCTTCCCATTTAATTGTCTTGATAACCTATCAAAAACAATTGGCCATAAATATGAGCGTTTCTCACATTTCTGAACTTCTTGATTCTATTCCATTTATCTATATGTCTACTGTTATATTAGTACCACGCTGTCTTCATGATTTTAGTTTTGTAGTAAGTTTTGAAATCAGAAAGTGTGAGTCTTCCAACTTTGTTATTCTTTTTCAAGATTGTTCTGGCTATTCTGGGTTTCTTGTAATTCCATATGAATTTTGGATCAGGTTATCAGTTTTTTTGAAAGGAAGCCAACTGGGATTTTGAAAGGGATAAGTTCAACCATGAAAATGGAATATCCTTCCATTTGTTTAGATCTTATTTAATTTTTAACTATGCTTTATAGGTTTCAGATTACACATTTTGAACTTTTATTAAATTTATTTCAAATTGTTTTATATTCCTTTTATGGCTATCATAAATGGAAATACTTTCTTAATTTCTTTTTTTGGTAGTTCACTGAAAATGTATAGAAATGCAAATAATTTTCATATACTGCTCTTGTATCCCTATGAATTTGCTGAATTCCTTTATTAGTTCTAATAGTTTTATAGTGAACTACTTAAGATTTTGTCTATATAAGATCATATCATCTTTGAATAGAGTTAGTTTTACCTCTTTCTTTACAATCTGGATGGCTTTTATTTCATTTTCTTTTCCAAGACAACCAGACCTGTCCAAAATCTCCAGTAAAATGTTTAATTAGAAGTGGTAGGACTGAACATTATTTTTTTGTTCCTGATTTTAATGGAAAAGTATCCATCTGTCACCATTAAGTATAATGTTAGCTGTGGGTTTTTCATGGATCTTCTTCATCAGGTTTAGGATATTCCCTTCTATTTGTAGCTTACTGAGTGTTTTCCACTATGATAGAATGTTGGATTTTGTCAAATGAATTTTCTTTTTTTAATTTTAATTTTAAGTTCTGGGGTACATGTGCAGGATGTGTAGGTTTGTTACATAGGTAAATATGTGCCATGGTGGTTTACTGCACTTATCAACCCATCACCTAGGTATTAACCCCAGCATGCATTAGCTATTTTTCCTAATGCTCTCCCCTCCCCTCCCCCTCACTCCCCAACAAGCCCCAGTGTGTATTGCTCTCCTCCCTGTGTCCATGTGTTCTCACTGCTCAACTTCCATTTATGAGTGAGAACATGCAGTGTTTGGTTTTCTGTCCCTGCATTAGTTTGCTGAGGATAATGGCTTCCAGCTCCATTCCTGTCCCTGCAAAGGACACAATCTTGTTCCTTTTTATGGTTGCATAGTATTCCATGGTATATATGTACCACATTTTCTTTATCCAATCTATCTTTGGTGGGCATTTGGGTTGGTTCCAAGTCTTTGCTATTGTGATCAGTGTCCCAATAAACACACATGTGATGTGTCTTCATAGTAGACTTAAAATTGTAGAATTATAATTAAAATTATAGAATTATATCTTAATATAGAATTATAGCTATATAATTATGTCTATATAATTCTATATAATTATAGAATTATGTCTTAAAATTATAGTAGTTTTAAAGTTACAGAATTTAAGTCTCAATAAAGACAAAATTCTATAATTTTATCATTGTCATTATTTTTTTTAAATGCTTTTGTGCATTCATGTGTTGCTTAACAATGAGGATATATTTTGAGAAAAGCTCATTAGGTAATTTCATCATTATGCCAACATCATTGAGTGAACTCACACAAACCTAGATGGTATAGCCTATGACACACCTGGCTTTATGATCTAACCTATTACACCGAGGCTGCTAATCCTTACAGCGTGTTATTATACTGGATACTGTAGGCAATTGTAACACAATGGTAAGTATTTGTGTATCTAAACTTATCTAAACACAGAAAAAGTACAGTAAAGATATGATATTATAATCTTATAGAACCATTCTTGTTATATGCCGTTCAGCATTGACCAAAACATTGTTATGTGGAGAATGATTGTATTATTTATCAAGCCTGTAACCTCAATATTTAGGAGTCAAATTTTCAGTAAGAACATATCATTTAACCCTTGCTGGTTTTCAAAGGTAGCACTATCAAAAGTTTAATAAGAGTGACCCATGGATCCAGACATTCACCAAAACTAGAAAAAAAGAGAAACAAAAGTTTCCAGAGCAGCCTGGACACCCTGGATCTGACAAAAGTTTGAGGCAAGCACAGAAAGGAAACTGGAATTTCACTCAAAGATCAGTGATAACACTTGATGAAATAATCTGGACAAACAGGTAAACTAAACTAGGAAGGCTAGAAGATAATAATTAGACTTGAGGGTGTTCTGGTCTGGGTGGCACCTTGAGATACCTGAGTTGTAGATGTAAAACTTTTTGATAAGTCAAATTCTGAATGAACAAGAGAGGAAAAATTGTGGACAGAAGACACCAATGACAAACAGTTGGCAGCCCCTAACCCATATTTAGCATTTTAATTAATTTTTAAATTAATTTTCAGCATATTATTTTATTAATTGAATTTTCTCATACATCTTAGTAATTATTGTTAAATTTTTTAGACTTTCAGTTAAATTGTATTTCAGTATTTCTTAATAATATTCAATATTAGCGTGACTTCAAATCATTTTCTTAGCAAAACAAGAAAGAGCATGTGCTCATTTCCCTCCTTTCTTCTTGCCTGCTCCACCCCACTTAAGCTGTCCAAACACTGAGTTAATATAGTCTAGGATTTTAATTCTATATTATTTTACCAGTTTTGTTATTGAAATGAATTTATTGAAATGTATTTAAATTGTACATCACTGTTTTCTTTGTTTCTGTACTCTGAAATTTCCTCTCTAATTTGGTTTTTGTTGTGCTGTAGTATATTCTCAAGTAATTCCTTCAAAATGGCTTCTTGGGTGATACATGGCCTGAATTCTTGAAGTATAAAAATATTTTACTTTTTCTTCATATGTCAGTGATTGCTAATATATGTATCACAGTTTTCCTAAGAACCATGATTCTATAGTAATTATGCTTTATTATATTCAGTTTTGTAGTTGGGAATTGTTTCCAACCTTATTTTCACTTGTATTGCAGTTAATTTTTATTTTCCTTTCAAGGTGGTTTTACCACTTTATTATTGCTGTTTTGGAATTTCATCCTGTATATGTGTAGTTGTGGGTCTTTTCCATTCATTCACTTTAGCACTTAGACCCATATGCTCTGAAAACTTGTATAATTATTTTGTTCAAACATTTGCTTTTCTAATTTTCTTTTAGTACTTACTACATTTTCTCTATTCTTTCTTTCTGGAACTCCTAACCAAAGAATATTGGAACTTACAGGTTTGTCTTCTAAGTTTTAATCTTTTCTTTTACATTTAAAATATCTGTGCCCTTTTTTTGGCTATATTCTGGGAGAACTCATTAGATTAATCTTTCAGCTCTATAAATTTGGTTGTATCAATGCTGCTGTGTATTGAGCTTTTGTTTTTTTGAATTCACGTTTTTTAAATTTCTACAATTTCGAGCTGAGGTTTTCATTGTTGCCATTGTTCTTGCGTTTTTGTAATTATATTTGTTACAGTTATTTAAACTTCTTTTTCTCTCTTTGTTTATTAGCTTTGTTTTCAGGTATTAGCACTTCTACTTTTGAATTAGATACTGATTATCTTGGTAGTTTTCCCTTCAAAATCACCCTGGCAGCTCCTTTTCTTCACCATGTATGTCACCTCTAAGTCGATAGCACCCTTGGGCATGCTGATACCTACATTTAAAGTCTGTAACTATACAAATTGTAACCTGTGGGATTTTTTTCAACCTGATATCAGTTACCTCCTCTCATTCCAAAACTGCTCATGGTTTTCTAGTTTAAGGAAGATACCTGTCTTGTTTTCAACACTAATGCGTACAAATATGTATGTATGTGGAGGGCAGGGATAGGTGGTTGTTTGTTTATGTAATGTTACTAGGATTTAAGACTGTCAAGCCTATTTTCCATACACACACATGCACACACACACACACACACATACACACACACTCACATATACACGTACTAAATATCTGGTTATATATAACTAGATATTTCTTCTTAAGAGCTTAAAACTGTCAGGAAGGATGAGCTATATGCTCAGATGACTTATGTAATCTTTTGGTAGCCTAAAAATAAATTCTCATTTTTTTCAACAATAGACTTTATCTTTTTAAGAGCAGTTTTAGATTCACAGCAAAATTGGATGGAAGGTACAGAGATTTTCCCTATAACCCTTGCCCCCCCCATATGCAGAGCCTCCCTAACTATAAACACCATGCACCAAAGTGGTACAATTGTGATAGCAACAGATCAATCTCCTGACACATCATTATTGCCCAATGTATATTAGGTGAACACTAATGTAAATTACATTCCACAGGTTTTGACAAATGCATAATGACATGTGCCATCATTATAGTGTCATACAGAATAATTTTTCTGCCCGTAAAAATTCTCTCTGCTCCACCTATTCAACCCTTCCTCTTCATAACCCCTGGTCACTACTGGTCCTTTTACTGTCTTCATAATTTTACCTTTTCTTGAATATCATATAGTTGAAATAATATACTATGCAGCCTTTTCAGATTGGTTTGTTTCACTTAATAATAACCTTAAAATCTTTTGCTCTTAATATATTAAGTAGTGTTGAAATATATTAAGAAATATGAATGTATTAACATAGAAATACAAAAGCATTAAGTAATGTGAAATAGGTTTCTTGCCCAAACTGCGTGCCCACTTTATTTTGGCCTCTGCCGTACCACTAAACCTTTCCTTATTCATGGACTCAGTGATGAGACTAAGGTCAGGAATGGAACAAGGATTGGTGGTCCACCCATTCATTCACTTTAGGACAGGAGAGGCACAAGATCCCATATTATACAGGATAAGCTGCTTATGTTGCAGTGGCCACCCACTCCCAAATTTCGGTGGCTTGAACAGAAATGGTTTATTTGCCACTCAAGCTGTACCTCCACTGATTGCAGTAACTCAGGGGCCAGAAAGGTAGAGCAGCCACCATCTAGAATCTGGCTGTTCCCTGTGTTTGAGGGATAGAGAGCTTTGCAGGGTCTGGCACTCTCAATGAAAGGCACTGGTCTGGAGTGGCACACATGGCTCTTCACAGCTTCCAGCCACTGGCCATGTGGCCTGTCCTACCACTCAGGCGCTAACAAGTACAATCCAACCTAGAAAGCATCAGGAACTGGAGATAATTCTAAATAGTACTAGTGAATAAGTTTGTAAATCAGAATTTACACATGACATCAAAATACCTGTAAAATCTGAGGGTCAGCGTTTTCTAAATATTATATGCTGTCATCACTTCTTGAACAATCTAATACAGACTCTTACCTTTCTTTAAGGTTTACCTTAAATAATACAAATTGATATATGTTGTGATATATGTTTTCTTAAGACAGAAAAATTTTAAGAACAAATGTCATACAATTTTGCAGAATTTTATGTATGGGGTTTTAGGTATTATGTAGTGCAATCCAGCTGCTTTTAGCTATTGTATACATTTATATATAAGTACATATGTATTTATATCTGTGAATATATGCATACATATACAATGTCATATATATTATTAGTGTTTATTTAGAATCAGATATACATATAGATAAAATGAATATTAAGCATCATATAAGATGCTTTGCTGAGTTTTGTGAATGGGATGATTATTATTTATATGCAGCATATGCTTTTAGAAAAAAAATAACTATTTGCTCAAATACAGTCGGTTCTGTCTATGCACAATTTAGGCTGCATAATTAGCCAGGGTAAGAGAAAACTTCTCATCTCCTTTAGCTAGATTGCCAGCTCTTGAGTTGATTCAAGTTAGTGTCTTAACTAAGTTTGTCCTTCATTATGTTCTCATTGATTACACATTAGTTTTCTTGTATAGATACCTAGAACTAGATAAGACTGAATGAAAAGTCATTGAGTTTAAATATTATCAGTAATAACTCAATGTATTTCTATAAAATTTTAAATAATTAAACATTAAGTATAATATTTTGGTTGAGATGAAAGTCACCAAAGTAATTCAAATATTAATATAATAAGACCTACCATTTGATGTGAGAAAACTAAAACTTTGAGAGATTTCATGGTTAGTAAATGTCAAAGGAAATAAACTCAGACTGATACAACTACAAAGTCTCTATGTTTTTATTCTGCCAATGTGGCAGAGACAATACTGGACACTCCTGGCCTTTCCTTTAGTCTTGAGCACAGGGGAAGACCACATTCCCTAAACCTCCCCTGAAGCTGAGACTGTATGACTGAATGTGGCCAATGGTACATGGGTGGAATTAATGCATGCCACTTCCAAGGCTTGGCCATGAAAGTCGGTTTGGGACACTCTGGCTCTCTATTCCCCCTGTTCCAGCAACCTCTGAGCTCATGTGTTCTAATAGGTACAAAATGGCAAAGCCTCAATGACCCTGGGCTCCTTGACATCACATCAACCTTTAATGCACATCTAGAGAGAGCCAAAAAATATTTTTGCCACTGAGATTCTGGGACTATTTTGTAATTGCATTATAATCTAGTCTATCCTGACCAAAACATCTAAGATAGAGTTTTGACCTTAATTCAGTTGCAATCATATGATTTGTAACTGCAATCAAATATCTATACAGCTGACATAAATAAAAATTCAATCTGGACTTTTTGATTCTAAAAATGTAGTAAGTTTATTAAATATCACTTTATCTAAATATACTGATCCTCCTAAGAAATTAATTTTTAGATTCTTGGTGATATTTTTAAGTATTACAAAATCAAGTCAGTATTTGTAAATTCACAAGGATATAATATTAACTTACTTTTTATTTTAGATCCTATTATTCTTTTTAGAATTAAAGCAATGGAGTGCTGTCACTGAATATTTGCTGTTTGCAAAGTCTGTAACTACTTCCCAATGAGAAACATCTATAGAATTTTTGGAGAAACTGGTAAAATTTGTTAACATTTATTTCATTCTCCAACCCTTAAATAACTGCTCAAATACATTATCTGACATAGACCTAATCTGATCCAAAATGCTTTGTTTGACCCAGTGATCATTCAATCTTCTATAGTTATATCAAGTTTATGACACATCAAGGGAAAGAACTTCAAGACTTTCCTGCTGGAAACTGACAGTCTTTTTGCATGAAAATACTTCCCTACATAAGAGCTCTTATTTAGTATATTAACAGAAAACAGGAGAAAAATTTGCATTTTGAGTGCTATGGAAAAAGATCCAAAGGCATCAGTTGCCTCTGAGCAACATACTGTACATGTTACTACATGACAATTGAGGCACACAGTCATTTGTTCATCCCGGCCGTGGCAGCTCTTATCATTCTGGATAGAGCGAAGCTTCTTCCGAGAGGTTCATTTGAAACAAGTTAAAAGTGCTGGCCTTATTATGACTACAGATCAGAACTGTTTTCTGCTTTTTTTAGAATTATGCATGTGAACTCATAGAGCTACCACTAGCTTATAAGATGTCTTTATGCAAATAAGGAAAGACATTCGTTCTGGGCAGGCAAATCAGGAAGGAGTCCCCAGAAGTGCACCTTTTTGTAGTGTAAAAACTCTACAACAGCACATGGTGGCTCTATAAACATATTGAAATAAGGTCTTGATGACTGGCAATGTGTTAGCGTTAGTCAATTCCAAGAAGGTCCGAATATAATTACAAAACTAGATTTCTATATCCTTTATGAGGATTCATGGGTGACATTCATTTTAAGTATTGCTGCTTAGGACAGCTAGCTGTATGCCTCTTAAGACACTAGCTCATTCTATTACGTGTTTTACTCTGGCTACTAAGAAGTAAGAATCCAATTTTTGATCCACTCCCTAGTAGTCAAGACCCTTGGTTGCAAGTGATGGAATCCCAACTCAAACTGACTCGATAAAAAGGGAGATTGGTTCAAAAAGGTTCAGAAAGCAACCTTAGCATTATTAACATTTAGGGTTTGATGATTCTTTGTTAGGGGGGTGAGAGGCCATCCTGAGCATTTTAGAATGTTTAAGAACATTCCTGGACTATACTGAGTCAATGCCATTAGTACCATTCCCCCAGTGGTGACAACCAAAAATGGCTCCAGACATTACCAAATGTCCCTTGGGGGACAAAATCATGGTCATCTGACAGTCATGGGTTTAGATAACTGAGAAGTCCATATATTTAAATAGCTTCAAACAGGAGCACATTCATATTCAAACATAAACGTCCCAGGGCAGGCTCATATTCTACCAGCTCAACAACTCTGAGGGTTGTGGTGGGGTGAGAGAATACCTCTTTCTGTATACCTCCAGCAAGAGCCCCAGGTAGCACTCTCACTGTCAGGGATTATATTAGAAGCCTACCCAGGAGCCAGAGGTGCAGTCAGCCCCTACATAAACTGTGTGAGGAGGGGTTTACTTGAAGACAAGAAGAAGTGCTTGTTCAAAAAAAAAAAATAGGGAATATAAGGCAGTTGAGCAGGTAAAATCAACAAATGTCTACTTAAAATTTACATATTTATTAAACAAATATTTATTGAGCAACATATTGGTTGCAGAAATACAGTGATAAACATATAAACCACAGTTCAAACTAGGCATTTTACATATTATTTCTCAAATCTTGTCTTATTTTCTAACATCCTAATTTTTTAATCTTGTGTATATGTCACTAAGCTTCTTAAAAATATTTTCTGAAATTAACTGTTTACCTTGTTTGGAATAGTTTCAGAAAGAATGGTACCAGCTCCTCTTTGTACCTCTGATAGAATTCAGGTGGTCCAGTGCAAGAATTATTACCACCACAGCTCTGATAGATGGTTTTCCAGCCTCTTCCTAGTGCTAAAGAGTTAGACTCACAGAAAGGAATTGGCTCCAGTATTTAAAATCTTTATAATAAAATAATATAAATAATATTTCTTTAACGAAATGTATTACTTACTATAAAAACTAATTTGGTGCTGGCCCAGAATAGTGTATCTTCCTGGTATTGGACTAAGTATCATGATATCCTGACTACAGATGATTTTTGATGAAAATGAGTTAGGAGTGAAACAAAGTTTGACTTTCTATTAGACATGGCCTGGGTGCTTTTCCTTTCATTCACGCCTTAAATTTTACCTTTACATCTATTCTGAAATTATGTGTTTACCTCATTTTTGGTGAAAGAAGTGGAACTGAGATCTAAAGAAGACTTGCCCCAGGTCACGTGGCTAGGACGTTGCTTGGCACGTTGAGGCGGTAATTAATAGCCCACCAAACAAAAAAGCCCAGGACCATACGGATTCACAGCCGAATTCTACCAGAGGTACAAAGAGGAACCTGGTACCATTCCTTCTAAAATGATTCCAAACAATAGAAAAAGAGGCAGTCCTCCCTAACGCATTTTATGAGGCCAGCATCATCCTGATACCAAAACCTGGCAGAGACACAACAAAAAAAGAAAATTTCAGGTCAATATCCCTGATGAACATGGATACAAAAATCCTCAAAAAACTACTGGCAAACTGAATTCAGCAGCACATCAAAAAGCTTATCCACCATGATCAAGTTGGCTTCATCCCTGGGATGCAAGGCTGGTTCAACATGCAAATCAATAAATGTAATCCATCACATAAACAGAACCAACGACAAAAACTACATGATTATCTCAACAGATGCAGAAAAGGCCTTCGACAAAATTCAACACTCCTTCATGTTAAAAAACTCTTAATTAACTAGGTATTGATATCTCATAAGAGCTATTTAGACAAACCCACAGCCAATGTCATACTGAATGGGCAAAAGCTGGAAACATTCCCTTTGAAAATTGGCACAAGACAAGGATGCCCTCTCTCACCACTTCTATTCAACATAGCATTGGAAGTTGTGGCCAGGGCAATCAGGCAAGAGAAAGAAATAAAGAGTAATCAAATAGGAAGAAAGGAAGTCAAATTGTCTCTGTTTGAAGATGACATAATTGTATATTTAGGAAACCCCATCATCTCAGCCCAAAATCTCCTTAAGCTGATATGCAACTTCAGCAAAGGGTAAGGATACAAAATCAATGGGCAAAAATCACAAGCATTCCAATACATCAATGATAGACAAACGGAGCCAAACCATGAGTGAACTCCCTTTCACAATTGCTACAAAGAGAATAAAATACCTAGGAATACAACTTACAAGGAATGTGAAGGACCTCTTCAAGTAGAACTACAAACCACTGCTCAAGGAAATAAAAGAGGACACAAACAAATGGAAAAACATTCCATGCTCATGGATGATCAATCAATATCTTGAAAGTGACCATACTGCCCAAAGTAATTTATAGATTCAATGCTATCTCCATCAAGCTACCATCGACTTTCTTCACAGAATTAGAAAAAACTACTTTAAATTTCACATGGAAACACAAAAGAGCCTGTATAACCAAGATAATCCTAAGCAAAAAGAACAAAGCTGGAGGCATCACATTGCCTGACTTCAAATTATACTACAAGGCTACAGTAACCAAAACAGCATGGTACTGGTATCAAAACAGATAAATAGACCAATGGAACAGAACAGAGGCCTCAGAAATAACACCACACATCTACAACCATCTGATTTTCAAGAAACCTGACAAAAACAAGCAATGAGAAAAGGATTCCCTATTTAATAAATGGTGTTGAGAAAACTAGCTAGCCATATCCAGAAAACTGAAACCGGACCCCTTCCTTACACTTTATACAAGAATTAACTCCAGATGAGTTAAAGATTTAAATGTAAGACCTAAAACCATAAAAATCCTGGAAAAAAAAACCTAGGCAATGCCATTCAGGACATAGGCACGGGCAAAGACTGAACACCAAAAGCAATGACAACAAAAGCCAAAATTGACAAATGGGATCTAATTAAACTAAAGAGCTTCTATACAGCAAAAGAAACAATCATCAGAGTGAACAGGCAACCTGCAGAATGGGAAAAAAAAATTTTGTAATCTGTCCATCTGACAAAGTGCCAATATCCAGAATCTACAAGGAACTTCAACAAATTTACAATAAAAAACAACCCCATCAAAAAATGGGCGAAGGAAAGACTTCTCAAAAGAAGACGTTTATGCAGCCAACAAACATGTGAAAAAATGCTCATCATCACTGGTCATTCTAGAAATGCAAATCTAAACCACAATGAGATACCATCTCATACCAGTTAGAATGGTTGATCATTAAAAAGTCAGGAAACAACAGATGTTGGAGAGAATGTGTAGAAATAGGAATGCATTTACACCATTAGAGGGAGTGTGAATTAGGTCAACCATTGTGGAAGACAGTGTGGTGATTTCTTAAGAATCTAGATCTAGAAATACCATCTGACCCAGCAATCCCATTACTGGGTATGTACCCAAAGGATTATAAATCATTCTACTTAAAGACACATGCACAGGTATGTTTATTGCAGTAATATTCACAATAGCAAATACCTATCAATGATAGACTGGATAAAGAAAATTCCATAGTATACCATGGAATACTATGCAGCCATAAAAAATGATGAGTTCATGTCCTTTGCAGGGACATGAATGAAGCTGGAAACCATCATTCTCAGCAAACTATCACAGGAACAGAAAACCAAACACCACATGTTCTCATTCATAAGTGGGAGTTGAACAATGAGAACACATGGGCACAGTGAGGGAAACATCACACACTGGGGCCTGTTGGTGGGTGGGGGGGGCAAGTATGCTAAATTTAGTGTAAACCTTATTGAGTAAATAAAAATATTTAACTCTTTGGAAAAAAAAGTAATAATTCTTACACTGATTTGTTGGTAAGAATGTTTTAAACGTAACTTTAAATTCTGAGATCTGAGTGATCATTCTAGTTTCTTTATTTTAATTATATCTTACATTTTCCCAAAGATAATGTCTAGATTTGACTTTTCTATTAGTGTAAGGGTGATTTAGTTTTTTTGAAGTTGTTAAAGGAGTAGGTGGAGGGATGTATTAGTAGAAATTATAAGAAAGACTTTGAAACCATGGGGGCAGGGGAAAATGTTATGTAATAGAATGAGGCTTTCTTTTGTGGGTTATCAATTTTACTTAGAGGTTGAAAATTCATATGTCTCCAGGCAGGTAGCATATGAGAGAAAGGGACCAGGAAGGCATTGTGGTGAGCGGGTTGCCAATGAGTAGTCAAGAGTGCCAGCCCAGTCAGTATCCAGCTCAAGTGGATTGTCACATCAGGATTGTGTATTTTAGAGCTTCTATTGAAACCAATACATTAAAAACAAAATTATATCTGTGAATTATATCCAGACTACAGATCACCAGCTTTAAAGTAAGATTTTAAACTTAAACCAGCAAGTGGAATGCATTACTAAGTGCAACAGTGTATAGGAATGTTTCTCTAAACTATTCCAGTCTTAAAATAATTTGTAATTTTTTTCTCAAACATCTGAAAAAAATCAATCTCTTAAGGTTCTATCAGATATTTTCCCCTTTTGAAATTTGTAAATCAAAGTGATTTTCTAAATAGAAGGGGAAATAGGATTACTGTTAGCAACTGTGCCCTCCTGCTGTGCCTATAGAGTTCTAAGGGTAAAAACAAGCTGACCCTTCAGTTGCTACCTGCCAGCAAGGCTGGGCTTCCAGGTTCCTGTGCCCATGGTTGTCTCTGCATGGGAAGATCCTGCTGATTCCATATTTGTGGGTATTGTCCCTGCAGCTAAACTAACAGGTGTGGCTCTTCACCAAGAACTAGGTAATAAAAATATGTTTGTGATTTAATCATGGTTTATAACCTATTAAATTTAATGTTTTATGCCTCATAAACCTAGTGGTGTTCTTTTGTTGATTGTTGTTGCTGTTGGTCTAAGTGCATATTTGCCATGCATTTGTAATTTCTCTAGCTAAGATGGGCTAGCTATTAGAGTTACCATACACCACCAGATTTCATTATTAGGCCTCATTTGAATTACATGGTGGAAGCTTTAATCTAAAAGGGTTTAAGTCTTTGAATTCAAGTGTATGATCACCTAGAACTCAGAGACATATAATCAGTATTTGTCCAATAAGATTCACTGACTAAAAAGTTTTGTGTGATATGGTCGCTTCTCAGACTATTGGTTCCTGGATGAAAACCTTGGAATCAATCATTATAACACCAGTTAAGATGCTGGTTCATTCTGTTTTAGAATGCACCACGGCATAAGTAAATATTCCGTGGCTTCAGTCATATGAAAAATACTTAGAAACACAGAGGAAATTTAAATTTTGAATCCATCTATCATTTCTTTCTTAAGGTTTTGATTGTCAAAGGGACAAATGATTTCTTGATTCAGCCAATTGGAAACTGATTTGATAGAACATTAGCTCTCCAAGAACTCCTAAAATTGTTACATAAAGATCAGTGCCAGTGGATTTTGCTTCACACAAGATACTTGTTCTCTCAAAGAGAAAGTTTATATTTGATATTTTTTAAATGATTTATTTTCATATCCATCCAAAGAGTAGCATAAGAACACTTGGATTAAGAAAAAGTTAAGTTATCTTCTGGTAACTCAAAATTATGTAATTAACATGAGATCCTTTCCTTCCTTCCTTCCTTCCTTCCTTCCTTCCCTCCCTCCCTCTCTCTCTCTCTCTCTCTCTCTCTCTCTCTCTCTCTCTCTCTTATTGGAGCCTTGCTCTGTGTCCAGGCTGGAGTGCAGTGGTGTAATCATGGATCACTGCAGTCTCAAACTCTGGGCTCAATCAATCCTCCCCACCTCAGCCTCCTGAGTAGCTGGAATTACAGGCATGTGCTACAAACGCTATTAATTTTTCTTTGCAGAGATGGGATCTTATTGGGTTGCCCAGGCTGGTTTGGAACCCCTGGTCTCAAGTGATTCTTTCATCTCAGCCTCCTAAAGTGCTGGGATTACAGGTGTGAGTCACTGTGCCTGACCCTAATGTTCATTTCTTTATAGGTAATTCTGAGAATGTGATTTCGTTTTCTTTGGCTTCACTTATCATTTTTAAAAATAATTATACTTCTATCCATGAATTGTTTAGTTTTAAATGACTAATAAAAATGAAAAAGCCCCTAGGAAAACATGGATAAACACTACCTTTAAGGAGACATCAGTCTTCAGAATTTTAGATTAACCTTGAGTATAACTAGATTCAACAATCTTAGTATAGCTAATTGGTCGATACACTCTAACAGTCAGCCTACTGCTCTTCCTCTAGGCAAAATGAGTTATCAAAATGCACAGAAAATAACTAAACAAGAAACAGCCACTAGAAGTAAGATGAGGTAAATATATACACATAAGAGAAGTTACATGACTTTCAAATCAGAAAAGCAGGAATAAAAATCCATAGTTTGCCACTAATTATCTATGCTCTTGAACAAGATACCAAAGCTACCTGTGTCTCAGTATCCACATCTGTGAAATGAAGATAATAGTAGCTGATTTTCAGGATTGTTTTGCATTTTAAATCATGGAATCTTTGTAAGATGTTACATAGAAACGTCATAGATGCTCAGTGAATGTTGATGATGATGATTATTACTCGTATTTATGATACTGGGCAATTAGTGTGCACAGTACACCATTCTCTCTAGCCAATGACATTTTGATGAAACAAAAATATCAGTATCTTGAGTGTTAGTTGAAACTCATTTAGAAACAAAATACAATGAAAAAGTATATGAGACCTTTGGGAAATAAATCTCAGACATTTGTTTTTATTAGGACAACGTTCTGGGATGTGCAATAGAAGGGAATGGTAGGTTCTGGGGTTCGTTTTAACCTTGCTTTTCTATTGAGACCAACAGGTAACTGTCATGGCGCATGGTGTGCATATGACGTGGCTTCTCTTCCTGCAGTGATTGGGCCGAGGCTATCTGTGACACTCAGATGTTAGCAATTTGGGGTCACATTTGAACTGGTGTCTCTGAGGCCAACTGTTCTATAGTCTACCATTTCCTTTAGTTAGTTCCTGTGTCACAACTTTATTTTCTTAAATAGAGAAAGCTAGCCTTATGGGAGCCATTTTAAACTAATAAAATATAGTGTTCTGTATAGCATATTCTATATTAAGTAACACGATCTGGCAGTTTTCTGGTTGGCCTAAATAATTGTAACCATTACTGGTTTTCAAGGAGATACAATAGAGGGTTAATATGTTTATCACTAAGTGAAACTTGACAGAAATCAGTTACTCTTAGATTCCCAAGGCCTCTCAGGATCTTGCAGGACCAAACTGAACACTATGAATAATCTTGTAAAAGTGTAGAAAGATCAGAGAGTTCAAACATCAAGTTGATGAGCTACCAGCTACATCAGCTTTTATAAATTTTAGAATTGGCATAGGGATGTACAGTCCTAACTAGCAAATAACAACAGCAACAACAATGAAGGTATACACAAACACACAGAAAAAGGGTGCGGTGAAGAAATGGTTGAGTATATCTTTAATTCTACCATAAATCTGGCTCCTATTCCATGACAGCTACTGGGATGAGTGCTTTTTTATGTTCTCTCATTTAATCTTCAGGACAACCATGAAAGCAGATATTATTATAGCCACACTGGTAAGACTCAAATGCTGTCAGTGTCCACCACACAGTAGGCATCTAGTGAATAACAGTAAACATGAAGTTCTCTCTTCTACTAAAATTCTCTCCCCCCAACCCCCAAAAATAATAAGTAATGCTTTTTTCAGGATAGCTACTTCTGCAATGAGGTTGATAGTTTGGAATTTGGGGCTTTTCTCTTTCTTCTTTCCTAAACTTGCACATTACTTTCGTCCTGAATGTCCTGAGACCTCCACTTGCATAAGAACATTGGAGGAGAGAAAGATTTGTCTCAGAACACAGTGCAAAAACAAAACGAAACAAAACACCTCTAGCTTCTGATATTTAAGATATTACATTGCAAGACAATACCTTAGAAACCCAGATTGTCTTAAAAGAGCCTATTTTTTTTTTTTTTTTAGATGGAGTCTCACTCTGTCACCCAGGCTGGAGTGCAATGGAGTGATCTCAGCTCACTGCAACCTCCGCCTCCTGGACTCAAGCGATTCTCCTGCCTCAGTCTCCCAAGTAACTGGGACTACAGGCATGTGCTCCCACGCCCAGCTAATTTTTGTATTTTTAGTAGAGACAGGGTTTCACCATGTTGGCCAGGATGATCTCCTGACCTCGTGATCTACCTGCCTTGGCCTCCCAAAATGCTGGGATTACAGGAATGAGCCACCACTCCCAGCCTTAAGAGAGACTTTTATAAATTCATTTACCTCATTTTTTTTAGCAGCCCATGAAGATGTGTGCTATCTAGCACGGGGGGAAAAAAAGCCTACATCTGCTCTTCTAGAGAGGAGTGATATAAGGGAGAAAATCAAGCCTGTGTCTCCCTACTACAGAGTGAGTTTGTGAAATTGAGAGAGAAATGAGAGAAAGCCATTGAATATCTGTTCTAATTTCCTTTTTCTCTACTGTGGCCCTATAGGATTGCTAAGCAGAACCTGGATTAAAAAGGACATATAACAGACTTCTTCACATGGAATCTTGAAGGAGGGTCAGGCAAGGCCTGGAAAGGTCCACCTAAGAAGAGGGTAGAGTGGGGTGGCCAGTCAGTCTAGCTGGTGACCAAGAGAGGGAACCACTGAGTCAGGGGAGCCAGATGAGAAACATTGTGACCTGAGGTCTGCATCCAGGGAGAGCTGATGGGAAGCTATCTAGGTGAAGAGGAGATGGCCCTTGAGTACAAGAATGGATCACAAGCTCACCAAACAGAGATCTGAGTGCTAGAGGCCAGCGGGACAGACAGAGACCAGTTGGACAGCACTCCACTGATCCACCTGGTCTTTGTCTTAGGGAAAGCATCAAGAGTTAGGAGGAGGCTATCTGAGAGACTGAGCCTTTTTATCCATTCTCAGGAACTGTTTGTACGTTTAGAAATTCCTAAGTATTCTTTGGGAGGCTGAGGCGGGGGTCACGAGGTCAGGAGTTTGAGACCAGCCTGACCAAAATGGTGAAACCCCATCTCTACTAAAAAATACAAAAATTAACCAGATGTGGTGGTGCATGTCTGTAGTCCCAGCTACTCAGGAGGCTGAGGCAGGAGAATCGCTTGAACCCAGGAGGCGGAGGTTGCAGTGAGCTGTGATCACTCCAGCCTGGGTGACAGAGTGAGACTCCATCTCAAAAAAAAAAAGAGAAAAGAAAAGAAAGGGAAAGAAAAGAAATTCCTAATTATTAAGCTTGAGAATAACAATTTTGTCCTTCAACCCAGCAGATGTGAGCTCAGAAGGTTTACTTGCAGATGAAAGGAAGGATTGACATTTCCTCAGCCTTTCGTACCTTAGCACGAGTTAAAGTTTGACACTATAATACCCATCTGTAAAAATTGTCCTTAAAAATGAATGTTTAATATTTTGTTAACTTATCATTGCAGGGTTTGCAGTCCCTCTTCCAGCTTCTCTTTCCCCAGATCACTCCCCAGTTCCTGGGTATCCCAGGGAGGGTCATTTTATAGGTGCTCACAAATAAGTCTCATCAGAAGTGGTCCCACTGTGTCTTTTCTCTTCTTCTGCTCTGTATCCTTAAATGTGGGGTTCTTAACCCCAGCTAAACATTAGGGTCACCTAGGGAACTGGAAAAGCAGTACCCACGCTGAGGGATACTCTGAGTTAATGGGTCTGGGTGAGGCTGCAGGTGTGGATATGTCTTAAGAGATCCCCCAGGTGATTTTTAGGTGCAGCCCAACTTGAAAACCACTGCCTTTGTGTGCTGTGCTGAGGCATCCGTCCCCAGGGAAGCTGTGTGAAAGTTCCTTACTGTTGACAACAGGCTGACAGCTGGCCCAGCAATGCGTCTTTCCTCGGCATTATTGCTACTTCTGCCAAATACTGCCCCTTCCCTTGGCACAACCACTTCATACTGGCGCTTCTATTTGCTGCAGTAGTGCTGCTGATGTGCCAGCCCTTGAGGGACCTAAATTGTGCTTCACCATATAGTAAGAGGTTGAGCCAGGATTCAAACTACTAACACTAACTTTATTACTGGCGGTCTCTACAGAAGGAAAAACAAGCACAATTTAAGAGAAAATACTCAAATCAGATTATGTTTTCAGTGAGTATGAAGATTAGAAATAGGCCAAACATGAGAGGAGAGAACCACTTAACTGTAGTGATCATTCTCCTCTCCTGAGTCTGTGTCTGAAGGGGGATACAGCATCACCCAGGACTCAACGAGAGGACCACTCTGGACCATTGTGGTATTTAGTGGGAGAACATTCATTCAACAAACTGCAAACAATAACAACTTGTAGGTGTGAAGCTCTTAGCTAGGAGCTGAAAATAAAATAAGTAAGACACACAACTTCCTGCTTTCAGGAAACTCATGTTTGTTTGTTTTGTTTGTTTATATTTTCCAATTTTATGAACAATTTTTAAATTATCTAGTCAACATGTACATTTGAAACATTTTCATTTATTTGTATGGGAACATCTAATAGCATACAGTTGCGCTTGTTCTCAACGAGATTCAAAGTAGTTGCCTTACTTACAAATATTCTTCAAAATAAGAACATTATGACACACCCTAAAAATAAATGAATGCTGCTAGCAAGTAGTATATTACTTGGCCCCACCCTTCTGGAAGTTCTGGGAGCTGATCACGTGGTTTAGGTCAGACTTTCATTAACCTCATAAAAGAATTAAATCCACAAACTGTTTACAGCTTTATTGAAGGAACTTAACCTTTTTTCTTTTATAAAATAGGTAAGGATTCTGAGAGGAAAAGAACTGAAGAGAGCAGCGATTGGGAAAAGTCAACACATATAAAGTATTGTAATAAATGTTGTTTTCCAGTGGAAAAGAGTCTAAGACAATTTGCACAAGTTATTCATGAAAGTGGAGTATCGAAGTCTGTGGCCTATTAAGAACTCATGATCACTTCAACTATCTTGCTCTAAGTCATACAAATCAACCAAATTCAGCATGTGAAAACAAAAGGCTGTCATGGGAACACTAGTCTATCTGAAGTTAGCCATGCCTTCATAACAATAGCTGACTGATCTGGAACTGGAAAAAAGCCATGGGTGGGGCACCCACTGATAGATTTTACAAGATGCCACACGTATTGGAAACTTGGTAATAAAAGTATATAAAATTTTAATCTTCAACTTTTCCTTTAAAAAGGATGATAAAGTAAATAGGGAAGTGATATAAAAATGTATTTTTAACAGTGTCAGGAAAGCAATGGGTTTCAAGTTCAAGACAGCTCTTTTAAAGGTATTTTAAAACCAAAATTAAACAAGAAAGATCTTGTCAAATATTACCGTTCACCTCTCTGTCATTAAATACATGGTCTATTGCTAAGACTGCTAATACATCATTTACAATAAGCATGAGTCTATTGATCTCCTATTTTGTAATTTCTATTTAAGTTTGCACAGATATCTGTAATTCCTAATAATCAGCTATCCTTACTTCTCAGTGTTACTTAGCTAATTTTATTTCATAGTTATATTTGTAGTGGGGATTCACTGGCTGCTGAGAGAACTGAGAGGAAATTTTTAAGAAAGTTTTATTTAATAAAATTGCTATCAAAATAGGAGTTACTTATCATTAACATTTTAATAGTCAATAACCACTTAATTAGGCTTATAAAGGCTTAGCCCATTTCTTTATGATGAGGCTGATAGGGGACAATCTGCTTTCACACTAGTTGAAGGAAGTTGTGTCATGTACCATTTGTAAAGAGAACCATATAGTAGAGCCAAATTTCTATTATGGGCTGTCAGTAATCTTCACGTTGTATCGTTGTATTTGTACACCACAGTTCTCATGACGGTAATATAACTCATAGTAGGCGCTCACTTGGTGTGCAAGTTGAATTGTTTAAAGCAGTCTGGATGAAACATGCCCCTTGCTCTGGAACATGCTCTGCTTAGCTATGGCAAGTTCTGCAATGATACCAGGAAATCTATTGGCATGCTGACTCTGCCCCTGGAAACATTCAAGCTGTTTCTTCCAAGCCAGCTTGTGCAGCTTCAGATGGCTATATAATAGCATTTGCATGGGATAGCCATAGTTCAAACTCAGAAGACCATTGAGGGGATTCTAATTTTTGGAAGAACCAAGTGAAGACAATGTCTATTTATAGCCTGCCTGCTTTGTCCCACAGTCCACAGTAACAGCTAGGAAAAACAATGACAGAAAGAACTTAGTACCATCATTCTGTGAATTTTCTTCAAGATCCAGAGGAAGGAAATTGGGCGTTTTATCTAGGTTCAACCCATAGATCAACATACATCAGTTGTTATGACACTGAACAGAAAATTCAAATACAGTAAAGTGTGTGTAGGTATGACCTCAGCTAGAGTAAGTGTTCTTTCTCCTTCCTTCTCCTGAATAATTTGTTAACCTCAAGAGGACACATTTTGTATTATTTCATTCATCCAATTCTCAGAGTATGAAATGTATCCCCCTTTTTGCATGCTTGGTTATTAATGCATAAAATTGAATGTCCAGCATAAGAAGTAGTAGCTATGGTTTCCCCTTGTGAGAAGGTCCTGAAATTATGTTTAAAAAAGTTTGAGAAACTAAAAGAGAGTTAAGACTACTATTCCAACTTCATTTTCAATAAGAAGTATGAGAAAGCATGAGCCATCATTTTCTGACACACTGTAAACTTTCATTTTCTCTCTTGGTCCATTGCATTATTTCTAAAGCTGTGGGCAAAAAGGTAAAAATTTAGTGAGTATAATAGTTTGTTGCACACTGACAGGAATGGGTGGAGGAAAAAAAACACAAAAGAAATAGTTTGGGTCTGAGAATAACGAATGTATATATACTTTATAAAATTATCTCAAAACCAGCTAATTGGAAATGAATAGACTAAAAATTTAAGCATTTTTTAAAAGTAGTCTGATTCAAAATCTGAGGAGAGAAGACTCAAAGTGCATAAACCACTGGGTTAGACAGAAAAGTCAAGAGATCACACCACTAATCACAAACTCATTCTCATTGGGTCAGAAGCTTCCAAAGGTGCCTTTGTTGCACTAATTATCTCCCTGTGATTACTTAGGTGTGTTTCTTTGTTCCTGTGTTTGTTTAAGACTGTAGTCTTACGTCACATCCTGTTATCAATCATTGTCATAGCTCATAATAGTCACAGTGGGGAATTTGGTTTATGAAACAAGGCCTTAATCCTAATTAGCAATCAGGTAAGTGAAGCTACCTTTGGGCTTAAAATGCTGTGTATCAATATATCATCAACCAAACTCTACTTATTATCTAGCGATCAAGAATAGCATATAATTGAATACTTTTCCACCTTTTGCAAAGGCATCGGAATTTGGGGACTATTTACCAATAGACCTAAATGCTGAAAGGGTATCTCCACAGTTCGAATAGTTTAAGAGCTGTGGTAAATTCACTTTAATGGGTGTTATCAAAGCTTTAAGTGGAGAGAATGTTTATAAAGGTTAGTGAATCCAAATCAGTGATTTTTAGAAGTGGATAAAAATTATTGCATGTCATATCTGGGGACAGTGAAGTGTTTGTGAAATTGTTAAGCAACTCACATTACAGACACATACCAGGATTTTGATTCAGTAGATCAGCAATCTCTATTCTGAGTTAATTTAAATCCCTATGAATTTATGATCAGGAACATCATTCATTTATTCATGCATTCATTTGTTCAGCAGTCATTTTGAAAAGCCCGTGGTGCGTAAGGCATTTTACTTAAGGTGGAGAATTCAGAGAAAAAAGAGACAAGGCATCTTCACATTCAGGAAACTCATTCTCGTGATCCATGACTTGAATATTGTTAAGTAACACTACACATTTGAAGTATATCTATTTTGATAAGAAATGGGATTGGGGAGGGAGATGGGTACATTTGCTGCAGTGAATTTTTTAAAATGCCAACAATAGGGGAAGCTGCTTCCTCCAGCAGACTTCATTGAGCTCATTTAATAACTATTCCTTTTTTACACAGTTCCCCCCTTCTCCTTTGTTGGCTTTTGGAAAATACAGGGATGAACATTGTTCTCTCAGATGTGTATTTCAGCTTTTCCTAGTCCCACCTTTTTGTCTCTTTAAAAATATGCTCTATTTCACTTTGAAAGCAGAGATGCTGAAGGAGTTAGAGAAGTGACATGAAAAGCTTTTAAGGAAAGACATTTCAAAAATGTACTGGCAGCAATGACTCTTACCTACTTTACCTTGACAAAACAAAATAAAACAAAACCCCAAAACAACAACAAAAAATCATGCCAACATTCCGTAAAGCAGTTAGCTCTCTGATCAACAATACAGAATTGATGACAGTCCCCAATAGCAGAGGAAACTGCTTGTGTCTCTGAGTAGCAGACCTGTGCCAGGTAACCCTGACCACTCTGACACAGCAGAAGCAGCATGAAAAAAACAATTTCCCCCAGCCCTTCATATTGAGATTGACCACCTTAAGTGCTTTACCCTCAGAGTAACAGAGCTTGAACTGTCTTTCCATGAACTATCCAAATTATTAAGATAGTAGAGAAATTGCACTTCAGAAGTGTAAATCGGCTTTCTAAGGTTGTTATTGTAGTAAGGTTTATGTGCTCTTCAGCATTAAGGCATCAAGGTAGGCACTGAAGAGACCGATGGAATGGACAATAATTGTACACCAGCTGCCTTAGATACAGCTGAGGCCAGGTGCAACAAGGTAGTTTGAGTATTTGGTGACTTCATTGGGCAAAAAGCTATACAATTATTTTTAATTTATTAAGAAGATATGGATGATTAAATATAAACCAATTTCTACTCTGCATATGTAATCAGAAGTATATTTAATATTAAGCTAAATATTAGTAGACCTAGGAACAATGGGATTCTATTGTTGTATAATTCTCATTTGTTAGTGTACAAATAATAAGTCCCTGTATTTTACTAGGATGGAAAAAAAGAGTAAAAGAAGATAACAGGTATATTTAGAATTTTTCTTTTTTTATAAAAAGAAACAGTAACTTGCAAGGTATTGTTTGGTGTTCACCTGAATACTAATTTTAGTTCTCCTTTTCTAATACTCAACATCTAATAACTTGTTCTTAATAGAAGTAAAATACATTTTTATATAAGATTAACTCTGATGCACATGCTCCTACATAGTATAAAACATAATTAATGATTTGTATGCTGTGAACATACAATAAAGAAAAAACATAATTTAAAATAGTTATAAGATCCTTGATTTTAGATTCTTGAGCCCACATCCCTTAAAGGGTAGTGCCAATTTTCACAAAAAGGAGCTTC
Source organism: Ateles fusciceps (assembly GCA_036589455.1). NCBI lineage: Eukaryota > Metazoa > Chordata > Mammalia > Primates > Atelidae > Ateles > Ateles fusciceps. The sequence goes on from JAZHEH010000889.1 coordinate 4,515,953, forward strand.
AAATTATAAAAACACAATTAATTTTAATTCACTTTAACTAAAAATCTACATATTTGAATATATACATATGTATTTTCCCAAGATCATTTTTTTAGGAAGAGGGAGAACATATAGGAAAGGAAGGGAAACAAACTCCTATTAAATGTCTAGTACAAGTTTATTTTTTATTGTCATGGCTATCCTGGGATGGTGGTTTTATTATCCCTGCTTTAACAGAGGGAGGACTTGAATCTTGGAGAGTTTAAGTAATTTGCTCAGGATTGTAAGGTAAGTGGTAGGGCAAACAATCATTCTCCGCAGAGAGTCAACCAAAGTTTTCTGCTGTACCTACCTCTAAAACTCTGGTAGGACATTACAGCATAAAAGAACAGGTTTTTGTTTTTGTTTGTTTGGTGGGAGGATATAAGACTAGAGGGCTCATGATACTTCAGGTTCAGTGTCTAGAGACCTAAATCAATCAGTTTATTTTCTTCCCTAGCATGTGAATAACCAGAGATGTCAGTAGGGGAAAATTCCATCTTTCTTGTCAATCCTGTTCTAATAATTAGAGCACTAGCTCCAACTCGTGTAATTGATTTGATACTAGGAATAGTTCATTTAAATTGTGTAATGTCAACATAGACTCTAAATTTTCAAACTATATGTTATCTTAATAACTGGTGTCAGAGAAGCTGTATTGTTCTTCAAACTATAGTTTTTTTCTTCTTTTAAAATGTGATTTTCACAATGGTTTTTATTGGCTTAGTGGGAAGACTGCCATCTACTGAATCAACAATACGTTTTCATGTACCACCTGAATGATTCTCCAAATCAATACTATATAAAAGTTAAAGTCATATATATACACACATATCTGTAAAAAATATACACACACATACACATAAATATATATGTGTGTATGTATATATATGTGTGCAACGTTTATGGACTTAACCACCCATGAAAATGAAATCAAGTGAGTAATCAATTTTAAACACACATAAATATATAAATGTACACATATACATACATATATATAATCAATATATGTGTGTGTATATATATGGTCATTGTATTTTTTCTTTGCATGTTTACCTGTGACTCTCTCTTAGACCCCAGATATACAGAAAATGTGTTCTTTAGATTTTCAGATATTTTGCTAAAGAAATCTCATTTGTATAGACTTAGAATTATTCACTGCAAAGAATTTCTAAATGTGAACCTAAATCTCTGCTTTTCGTAGGTCTTGTGGTTTTGCACTATTTGATGATCTAAAACATTTTTTTTATTTTTTTCTTTGCTTGATCTCTTCCTCCTGTCTCTGCTGCCAGCTCACATTTCTCTCATAAACCCAGAGAAGGAAAGTAGAATTTTTCGAGGAGATTTTTTACAACTTTTATAATTACTTCAATTTTGTTGTGAGACACAGGCCTGATTGTCTAAAAGAGTCTGTGCTGCTAAGTTGATAATAATATGAAAGGATGATTATTCAGGACAGTCTATGTCCTTCAGACACATGATTATCCAGTCAAAAGAAAACTTTGCTATTTCAGCCTAATCGTAATTAGTAACCAAGTCACTAATCATGTGGCATTTTTGTGGAATATGTGTGTGCCCGTTTTTTCTCTCTTCTGCTCAGAGACAGCACTGCTCAGGGAATCAATAGGCAAGCAGCATATTTACTCCTTTTAGTGAATATTCCATTTGTTTGTTTTTCATTTCTGGAGTATGTTATTTTTTAGGAGGAGATGAGTTTGCTCTAGATCTTCATTTAGAGAAGTTGTCAAATTAAGACTTAGTTTCTTTTTCTTATCCCAGGATAACAATAAGGAGACAAGTGGGTTTAGTATGGAAAAATCTTCTCTCTATTTGGTTCTATAGATATTACCTTTCTATCTCTTGGTATCACTAGAAAAATTCCATAAAGTTAAAAATATCTATATGGGGGGGGGCACATTAAATAAATGACTGGGTCACCAAAATCTATCTTTTAATGTAAGAGTCACTGTAATCATAATAAGACATAGTATTAAAGCTTAAAAATTATGAGAAAAATAAAAGACATGAAAAAATCTATAGTATTTCTTCATTCTAATTAGTTTCAATATATGATTATAATATGTAATAACTAATATGGTATATAATGATAATATATAATAACTGATACATAGCATGCATAACAAAATTGATTATTCACTTGATTTTATTTTCATGGGTATTAAGTCCATAAACATTACAGAGAGAAGCCAATGCTAAAATATTTACACCTGTAAAATTTTGTGGCTGCATAACAATTTTAGTAAAGCTCCTATTTGTATTGCTTTAGTTACAAAGGTTACTTATGTTGTAGCTTTCCAGAAATCCCCCAAACTTCCTCATATATATCTTTACAATTATAGTTTCCCATCAAAAGTTCAAAATGGGAGAGGAAAAAATAATTGCATTCGTATTCACAGACTTGTTGAAAACCAAGATGTAAAAATAGATAAGATACAAATTATTCCAAAGTAAAGCTATTTTCATTGGGAAAGATGAGACATTTTCCAGGGAAAAAATAGAAAATATAAATTTGATATGGTTGAAAGAAACATTTTAAAGTTGTTGAATTTTTAAACATGATTCTGCCAAACAAATATGTTGCCCCAACTATTTAAGTATTTAAACACTCTTAGAATGTCTGACATACCTAGGATTATCACATAATTGAAAGAATGACAGAGAATCTAGAACAGAAATATGTAAATATATTCTGTTAAAATATCTGATTGTTAGTTGTTTTTCTTTCATCTGTAAAATATAGAACTTGGACGATTTAGTCCTTGAGGTCATGTTCAGGTCTCTTATTCTATGATTCCATGTAATGTCTTGAAATCACAATAAACTTCATCTTTATCTTCAATAGCATCATACTTCTGTTCCTATCCACCTACTTTTAAATAGAATACTCACTGCCCTCTCTAGCAGCTCAGTTCTCCTCTGTTAGTCCTCCGATAAATAGAAAGTGTTAGTCCTCTGACAAACAGAAAGCCAGTGAGTGTTTGTGTATGTTTTTTACCTATGAGAAATGAATGCCACAAAAAAAGGGAAGAAAGAAAAAACTAGAAGTCTACAAGTAGAAACACAAGATCAGAAATTTCTCTCTTTGAAAGAATGTTCTCTCTTTATCCTGAGCTTTCATCTGCTATTGGATTATTCTTCGGTTTTTCTAAGGGGTTTTATTTTCTTTGTTCTTGTCCATGTGCCTTTGTTCTCTATTTACTGCCCTTTTATAGCACAAGAGTTAGACTTGCAATTATTTTAGCTCCTCCAACATACATTTGACTTTCACCACCAATGTTTGTTCTTATCATCACTGTGTCAGCTTTGCCTTCATGCCCCCATGAGCTGGTCTTGTTTGTGGGACTTGCGGTGTGGGGGGCAATTAAGGGACCCGCCGTGTGAAGAGGAATGGAGGTGTAATTTTCTTGTGGTTTGAGTATAGGACTGGACATTAGAATATGTGCATGTTTCAATTCAGTTCTGCCAGGTAAATAATTTGTCAAAATATAGTTTAAAGTTTATGCAAATATTCTTTTTCTCTCTTATTGTAAACAGCTATAAATGTTCTGCTAACATGTCTTAGTAGGAAGATAATACTAGTTTATTTTACCAAATTCACTTCTTGATGCCTCCTAAATTCTGTTTGGGGACTAAGGTTACTATGAAGAGTGACTTGGTGGTGGTAGGGAAGCTGGTCATAGTTCGTGTCAATTATTCTACTTAAAATTATGTAAATACAACTCTGGGGCATTGCTTTTCCAATGGGATTTGTGCTGTAACAATAGGTTAATTCAATCTTGATTAAATCTAGTCCTGGTAACCATATAAACTAAGAAGACATGTTTAAACAAATTATCTAAGTCCTAACCAGGCTTCATAATAATGCTAGGATTAAAATATAAAGGAAATATGCCCCTTTTGTTTCTTTGAACTATTATGAGGGAGAAAGTTTGATGGAGATGTTAATGAGTTTAGCTTTCTGAACTTAGTTCACAAGCAGTGTTTGAAGGAGAAATTAAAATATTCATTGTCTAAGTGGTGAACAAAAATAGGAACTTTTAAATTATGAAGAGGGTTAGCATCTGTTGGGCAAACTGTTTATTTAGCCTTATTTTAACATTTCACTTCCCTCACTACCTCCTCTGTCTCTGTCACACATCTGGGAATGTGGTGAGAGCACCACAGAAGCAATTACAAAGCCAGAGTCCACTTAGGGACCCTGCATTTTCCATTTTTATGCTGCAACATAGGGATGTCCCAAGAGTGGCATGTATGGACTCCACAAGAAGAAATGTCTTGATTTAAACTATAAATAAAGCCTAAGTTGCAGCCAAACAAAAGAGAGACTTTGAAAAGGCCTATGGACAAAAATTTTTAAAAACTGTAGTTTATCTAAAACATGTTATTAAAGATGCCAAAATATTTTCATTTGAAGGACAGTGTCTCATCTACAGAGGAGAAATATTTCAGAAACAAGAGTTAAAAGTTAAAAAATGTTATTGACATTACGTTTAAACAGGCAGGAAACAGAGGTTATCAAGGACAGGGGCTGTGGTGTGAAACAGCTCTGGGTTCCTCTACTGGCTCTGCCACTTCCTGGTGTTGCCTGGGGGCAAGTCACATAGCTTTTTAAGGCTCAGAGCCTTCATATGCAAAATGGCAGTATGGTGATAATATTTATTTCATAGCATTATGGAAAATTGAATACCATGATGTACGGCATGCTTACCATAGTGCTTGATATGTTATAGGCATAAAATAAATATTACTCATAGCCACTGGTCATAATGAGATCGTTGAAGGATCATGTTTACTGATGATATATGGTGATAGCAAAAGAATATATAATAAATCCAATAGTGAAACTGTGACAATGATTTTTATGATGAAATGAGAAGCAAAGTGACTTGCCAAATAGCATATGATGGGACCATACACTGAAAAAGAAAGTATTATCTGCTTTTGTGCTGGAACAGTCATGGTTCAGATAAGCCCATTGGCTGAGTGAGGAAGCATTCCAATAAGGCATTATTCCATATTTTCTCACAGTCCCCAAATGTGCTACTCAGTTTTAGAATTAGACCTGAAGAGACAATAAGTGATTGTGATGGTTCAAAACAAGTTAAAGCACCAATCATTCCTCTTCTATCATTCCAGTCTTATCTTCTCCAAAAATTCTCTACAGAGTGCCAGTAAAACTGATCATGGCACTCACCTAGTTAAAAGCATTCAAAAAGTCCCAATGTTGTCAATGTCAAACCCAAAGCATCCTACAAAGTCCTCTGCAACTACCCTCATTGCTCCAGTCATGCCCAGGAATACTACCCTCCTTGTCCCAGCCTACTGCAGCATTGTCAAGTTACCTGATGTCCTGAGGTCTCTTTTGCTTCTATACCTTACCTTATCTCATTTTCTCCTCTTTGATCACTCTATCTCCAGCCATTGGATGACCTAATTACCATCAGTCTTTTAAGACCCAGCCCAACTATATTCCTCCTTGGGGAAGAATTTCCTCTCCTTATTCCTTCTCCCTTCTCCCCAGTTGTTGGGGGGTGCCCAGGTATATGATTCCCTTTCTCTGTGAAATAGTAGTACAGTCCTCTGCTTACATGTTTGTATTTCCTGAATCCCCCCATTTAATTGTAAGTTTTCAAGGCCATGAATAATGTCTTGTTATCATGTATAGTATAATCTCAATAAATACTATTTGAAAGAATGAACTGTTCCTGTGAAGCTCTTCTAAACTTGTCTTTTGTATCTCAAACTGAATGTTCATTGTTTCTGATTTTTAATTCCTTTGTGTTAATACCAGCCTGCTCCCCAAAGGTAAGACTTCCTGAGCTCTAGGATGTAAAAACGTAATGAGAGCAAGACTAAGAAAGCTATGGTGCCTGCAATACATACCATAATATTACGCAGGTGTGTAATTTAGCTTATTTAATCCTATATTTAGGAGAACTCTAAACAAGGACCTCAGGCATTATACTTGAAGAGTAACATTAACTTGGTTCTTTAACGAATGTTACATGAAATAGGAGTCTGAGTTTGCCCTTTACATGAAAATATGTGGCATTCATTCATCAAGACCCGTTGATGTCTCATTCAGTATAAAGTGCATTACTGGCAATTAATAAACATGAAATAGTGATAATGAGGCTAATCAAAGTCTGGTTTTAGATATAAGTTTGTGTTAAATAGAAAAGTTAACCCCCTGTGTCTACACTAACATCTGTAGTGTTCCCCTCAATGTTCTTGGCTTGAGGACTGCTACACATGAGTTAGGGAGGGACCCTTCACAGCAGGATTAGAAGGTTTTGTTCACTCTGCTCAGCTCCCTCCCAAACATCTACAATCACTAATGTAACATATTTGATTGCAATTTTATTGCACTATCAAGTTTTTAATTTCCAAATAACATTTTAAAATTTATTTTTTGCACAAACTTGGATTGCTTTTTGCATTGATATTAGGAGTATACATTCCCAATTCCACAGGTTTTTTAAAGAAAAAATAAGATACCTTTAAATAGAAATATGTGAATATTGAAACTATAGGGGCAAAGGAGGCGGTTCTAACAAAAGATAACCCTAGAACACCTTTGTTATGTTGAGAGGGCAACTAAATTCTTAGCATGAACAGTTTATTGCCATTGACCTGATTCTAATATGCCTTTCAGTTTGTCTGCTCTACAATACCCTCTTCATGTAGCGTAGTTCATGTGCAGAATGAATGTGTTCAGTTTATAGTAACAAAAAACTATGTCCAATTGTATTCCACAATGGGAATAGTCATAAATATGAAGTCAGTCAAGACATTCAATTATTGCTCTCTTTCCTTTGAAGTAAAGTGATATTTTAATTGTCCAATTGAAAATACAGTAGCTTATCTGTTCAGAATAAATTTGTAACCTATCAGAAGCCATTCACTGCCTGGGAAATCTCATTTTCCCCCAATTATGCTACTCAATGTGTTTAATCATTAACCTGAAAAGAAGAAATTCAGTTAAATAAAAGGAATCATAAGTCTTCATTGCCATTGCTAAACCCTCTCTCATTAATGTAATGGTAAGCATTAAGTGGCAAAGATAACTAAATAGCTTTCTTTATTTCTGAGAAGTATAAGCTTAAGATCCTCTCTGCAAACTGATATTAAATACCAAATATTTCTTTAAAAATAATGGAAAAGGCTCCCTCCACCACATGTAAGAGGCAGATTGAAATTTAAAATTTAGAATAAAGACTTAGTTCTAATTTTTGATATAACTCTTTGATTTCTTATGTTTCTTTCAGTGCAAGGTAATATAGTTTTGAGACACCAAAAATGTACTTTTATCGAGTTTCTTGAGATGCAAATATAAATGACAATAACATTCAAAATCCAGATAAGTCAATCAGACATACTTACTAATTTTTCCTTTGGAGTAAAACTGGTTTTAAATTGAAAAAAAAAACTGTTGGCCCCATTTAAAATAGTTTTAAAATACATTTTAAAAATTCATTTTTACTGGAAAATCTCATTAATAATTAAAACTAAAAGTCAGATCTCAGGCCTACCTTATCTTATCCAGATGATATTATTATTAATATTAAGAAAATAATCATAAATTATATGCCAAAGTTGATCATCAGCCTCTTAAATTTAGATCTTTAAATATTTGGTACAAGTTTAGGTTACATTCTGGATAAATACACACCTGGTTAACTAATGGGATTCAAACATAACTCTGGCATTTTTGCTCACAAAAGCCTACACACTATAGAAGATTTCAGAGATGATAGATTTCTTTTGTTGTCACTATGGGTCCTGACATGCATGCAGATACACCTATATGTACACAAAATATTTTTTTTGAAACACATTTATTGGGCACCTTCTGTAAGTTTCAGGTCTAGTGCTATACAATGGGAAAATGAAAATGAGTAAGACACACCTTTTTGCTTGAGCTCAGTGTAGTGGGGGAGATAGATACCTATATGGGGATAAAAGAAAGACATTGTAAAAATGCACATGAGAATAAAAATTCAAGGCTAACTTTTATGTATTCTTTTAATTACTTCATTTCTACAAATGAAATGTCCTCTGCCCTTTTTATATAAATAGTGAAACAAATACTAAATTCTGCCTGTCCTTGTAGGCAGCTGGTGAGAGCTCTCTAAGAGATTGCAGATCAGTGTCTTCAGGTTTCCTTTTGAAGCCAGGTTTAAACAAAAAAATACTAGACCATAGATAGATACTATAAATGTTTGAGAGGAACTGAATACTCCTTTTCACGTACTCCCTTCCCATCATTTCTGTCTTCTTTCCCTCTGAATGGTTGCTTATTATACATATTTTTATATATCTATATATGGAGAAGATAGGTCTGAAAGCATTTTATGAAACATAATTATAAGATACCACGAAAGCCACAAGAAGAGAGGAGAAAAAAGCTTAAAGAAAGCTAGAACTAAATTTTCATATTTCACGTACAGTAATTCAATTGCCTCGGGTGTGATGGAATGGTAATAGAGCAGGTGAAAATGCAGAGGATTTGTGGCTGTCAAAGTACAGGGATTCTTAAGAAATGGAAAACTTGCTTGTGGAAAGATCATTTAGTATGTTGTTAAGATAAAAGTGCTAAAATTTCAGTATGTTCAATGTGGGAAAATGACAACATATGTTTCATAACCAGTTACTTCTATTTTATTTAACATGATTTATTGTGATTTCAAACAACACTTTTCCGCATTGCTTTAATAAATCTTATGTGTATTCCAAGAGTCTGATTCTGGGACACTTTGAAAGAGGCTATCCAGTGTGGATTTATAAACCCTCTCTTTCCAAAGCTACCCCTTTTGAACCTTATTTGGAGGGGATTGTGAGTGAGTGTGTGCAGAAGGGGGTGGATATAAACATGTTTTTCTAAGCAATTTCCCTTTAATTAAAAATGTGTTTTGGATTTATATTTATTTACACTTGAATTATCAAAATGTTCCCTTGGAAGAATTTTTTCCCTTTGAGGCATCTTAACTCACCCTCCCGGAAGCCACATTTTGCCATAAGTAGAAAAACTCCACACCAAGAAGCTGGAGTTTTGTTCCAGACTCTAACCCTACAATTTTGTGTGGGTTTTAAACTTGGCATAATGCATGAGCCCATCCCTAATCACAATCCATAATAATACAGTGTCTGACAGTGGGAACCGAAGGACTCTCCTGAAATGTACCAATAAATCCACACAGGATGGTTGTCGGTGTTTCACTGTTCCCTTTGCCGGCTGATCCCAGGGAAGGTTTTTCTCTAGCCAGACCCTTCTTGTCCCCAAGATATTAGATAAACACAGTTCTTGAAGCTTGTAAACAATGCATCTCAGACTTTCAAATTACTGGTCTAATTACAGGGACACTCATCCCACTCAGTGCTCACCAATTGTCCTAAATGAGCAACTCGTATGTCTTGCTTTGATTTTTGGGACCTGGAGCATATTCCATCTATGATATTCCCACACAGCTGCCTGTGTGACCCATTGGGTTCTTTACCCAACAGATACCTTTATTTATACATTTCCCTTTCACAAAGGCAGGGTGTAAAGCAAACATTACAGGATTTCCACCTATACCCACGATGTTGGAGCTTTTTTCTTTGTCTTGCCTCTTTCTTGGGAAAAAAGAAAGGTTTTCTCTGAGTTATCCCAATTGAGGTAAACATTTGTTTCTCTTCTGTTAGTCTTTGTTGGAGGCCTAGTTGATCCTGACAAAGACTCTCTTAACTTTGCTAGTTTTGCTTCCTGTAAATGTGGCACAGCAGGTCTTTGAGATGACAGTATGTTTCACCCCTAACAATGGCCTGAGGCCCTCTGCTTGGTTGTCACCCACAACATCTCAACCACTGTAGGTCATGGCCCGGGGTCTTTTACTGCATCTAACGGCACATGCAGAGAATGCCAAAGCATCAAAACAATGAAAGTAATAAGAGTGTCTTTAAAAGGTATTTGTTAGCACTCACCCCATAGACTTAACTATTATTTAAAGGAAACATTATAATTGTGGTGAAATTATAGATTACCATTTTTCTCAGACTTCCTACAGTTAACCTCTACCCATTATATGCCTATATTTGGACTAGTCCACTGAGCTACTTGGAGGAAGGCCATTAGCTCAGTGCTTGCAACTGGAGTTATAAAAAAAAAAAAAAAAGAAACTTTTATGATAATTCTTATTTCATAAAGTGTTATGTTATTTATAGAAAAATGAGACAGTAAAGTATGCTTTCTTTTCAATCTGGCCTTTACTGCACCATGTAATTTCTGGTAATATAATAAGTGATTTGAAAATAAAGATTTGAGACAACATTTCAGCATTAGTGTTTTTAAGACAAAACAAACATTCAAAATAAAACCTAAACCGCCAATGTGAACTCTATCATTAAATGCCTACTTTTTGCTAAATTTGTAGTTATGGCAGCTCAAAATCTGAAACTCTTCAATTGTGACCTCTTGCAAAGTAAAAATAATTGTATTATTTTCTGTGGTAGTAAGGCATTATGGCTCATTATATTTTTTCTCCCAAAAGTCCAAGTAGATTTGCATCAGCTGCTATTAAATGGGATTAATGAACTTAGAGGAATTTAAATAACAGTATGAGATTTCAGAGATGAACAAAACTGCCTATAATATTTCAGGCTTCTGACTCTGAATTATTTCAGCTTTGTCTCATCAAGGCTCATTGAATCTTATTCCATTGTACATTTATAAATCAGTGTGAACTTTTTAGCTTGGGTGAAATAAATCCAATTCAAAAGCTCCTTCCTGCCCCTAGCATTCAATCTACTAACATACTATTGTGCCAAATATAAATGTGTGAAATGCTGTAAATAATAAATGCCAGACAGTTCAACTGAGATCATTAATGCTGTGAAACAACTCTCACCTTCATTCATTATTTTTTCTGTCACTTAAGAGGAGAACACTGCATGTCTCAAGGTTCATGGTATGCTTTAAAATGATGAAGAGGAGAAATCCCTAAAGTGAAGGACATATCAGCAGATGACCCTACTCCTCCCAAAATCCCCCTCTCTTTACTATCTTGTCTAGATGGGTCATTCTAAAATGTTTTTATACGTTCTATGCTCATTTTACCTTTGAACTATTAAGTTGTTCATTTGTCTTGCCAGCTTTCTAGATCTTATTCCTGATCCTACCTCTGTAGTCAAGGAACCATCATTATGAGGCCAAAGAGACTGTGCCTCATACCCCATTTTTAGGGGTAAAATTATTGCCTTTTACTTGCATTTAATGAAAAAGTAAGATGTCTAGTTATAAATTCAATTAAAATTTTTGTTTTTGTGTGGATCCTAAAACAATTCTAGCACCATCTTAAAGTTATGTACTTAAGATCAAATTTCTCCACCAAAATCCATTCTGGGCCAAGATTCTGCTTTCTTCTCTTGAGGTGCGCCAGAAATACCTGTTGAATTTGCTTGAATTGGAAAGGAGTGGTATCAGTTAGTGGTTCTCAAATTTGAGCATGAAGGGCTATTAAAATACAGATTTCTGGGCTGGATGTATTCAGTCAGGAGTGAAACCCAAGAATTTGCATCTCTAACAAAATCCCAGAATTTGCTGGTGCTGCTGGTCTAGGCACTACATGTTGAGAACCCAGGTGCGTGGGGGAAAGGGGGATAGATAATCTCCCAGAGCTCTCAATTTCTTGTTTCTATGTACAGAAATATGTAAAATATTCATGGTAGAAATTAGAGAGAATCTTGTCTTTTGTGACTGAATGGTCAAAGATACTTTGAATTTTTTGAGAGCGTGTGCTCAAGAATATATTTGAATCAATATATGTTATTGGCATATTAGTCTCTTATTTTAATAAATTAATACTCGGTTGAAGAGTAGATCTGGCGACTTTATGGATTACTATAGAAAAGAAACCTTCAAATATTCCAACAAGCTTGAAGAATTTGCTTAATTATAGAGTTCTTCAATGCAATTCCCTCATTTTGTGTGTACAAAATTATAGAGTTCTTTAATATAATGCCTTCATTTTGTTTTAATGTTGTATGAACCTTTTGTGTGTTCTTTAGTAGTTAAAAGCAGGCATGTGTAAGGAGATCTTAAAATTTGCAGCGCTATTCAAGGTATTACACAATTTCTGTATTAGATGTCCCAAATAACTAACTGAATGTAATGAATTTTAAAGAAACCACACTCAATGTCAAGGATTTTGCCTCCACTGCTTCCTTCATGCATGTTGAATGTGAACTTGCCCAGGTTCTCTGGGCCCTTTGGAAAGTGAAGCTCTTCATTGTTAATAATCCCTGAATTACTTAATTCACCTTTTTGAGTTGCCCTGTGAAAGCTGCCTGTTATTAATTTGATTCCAAATACTAGAACGAACTCTGTGACTAGGCACAGTCTAGTTCTTCCACCCACAGATCATGATTCAGACGTAAAATGGATTAACCAAAGAAACCCACGCATTTGGGTTATCCACTTACGCATTCCCCAATTTATGAGATTAATAATCACAACATGTATTTAGCACTCAAGGCATTCAGCATTATTCAATGGGCTCCCAGAAGGAACACGGGTTCCTCAGCTTTTGAGTGTCCTCATTGGCCTAAATATCTGAAATGGTTAGTGTTTTTTTCAAGTTGCCAAATAAGTCAAACGTGCTTCTTGGAAACATCTACAAGTGATATCAGGCCAGTTGTCACTGACTTCAGGGATATAAGAAGAGCCAAACCTGAGCAGAAATTCCTAAAAAGAATACCAGCAAATCTGGCATTACACAAAGGCCTTAAAGATTATTTATATAAAATTGTGAAGCCAAAGATTGAGGATGTTGTCCACAGAAATTGCACCCCCAGTCACCTTCTCACCCCTTATTTCACAATGATATAACTCTATTCAAAATAGTCAAACAATGAAGACCTCAAGGTGTTTTCCTAAAGTCTCTTTACTCAGAGTGTGGTTGGTAGGTCTGCAGCACGGCATCACCTGGGAGCCTATCAGAAATGCAGCATCTAACAAAATCAGAACCTGCCTTGTAACAATCTCTAGTACTCCATATGCAAGTTAAAGTTTGAGAAGCATGTTCTAAAGCATTTGTTCTCAAAATATGAGCTGTAGACCACCTTACCCAGCACCACCTGGGCTGCTTTTTAAAAATTCCTGTTTTATTCACCATCTGGGTCCCATTTAGATCTCATTCATCAGAATTTATAAGGGCGATGCCCAACAATTAGCATTTTTAAAAGGTACTGAAGGTTCTTGACACTCAAAATGTGGTCCAAAGATGGACAGGATCAGCATTACTTGGAGCTTGGTAGAAATTCAGACTCTCAGGCCCAGCCTCCAACCTGCCAAATCAGGACTTGCATTTTAACAAGAACCCCAGGTGATTCCTATGCACATTACATTTGGAAATTCTATGTGCATAGGTGAATCTTGTGCATACTAAAAAGGTACTTTTCTAAATTACATAGTATTGTTATATGAATGGGAAAAACAAAACAAAAACTTTGTGATGTTCAGTCTCCTATAGCTTCAAATGGAAAAAAGAAAAGAAATGCATTCAACAACCAGGCCCACTCTTAGCAATTGCAGGGCCTGAGACAGAGACAATTTAGACCCATATGCCATAGGTATAAATATTTAAAAGTTTTAAATCAGGCAAAACAGCCATAAAATAAAATATTCTCTGTCCTCCTGGAAGGCCAGGTTTTAAACTTTCAGAGTCCTTGGTCTCCAGTGCGAGAATGTGGTAGAGCAGAGAGCCAACCCTAGCCCTTGGCTGCAATCTTCTTCCTTTCCCTTTCCATCTCCAGCTCTGACCCACCCATGAGGCCTTAAGTACAGTTTCTGGGACACACAACCTACACCTTGGCACTGCATGGGCTTAGCTAGAGGCTTAGACTCTGACAACATGGTCTTCGTCCAGGAGAACAGACCAGGAAAGAGGCTTGTCCATGCCTTGGAAGTTGGCACAGTGTCGTTCAGGAAGGCAATTTCAGCTTTAGGTACTCCAAGTATTCTTAGAAAAGAAGACATATGCTTTGGGTGGCATGTCCCCTTTTCAGGCAGACTGCTAAACCTGCAGGGAAGGATTAGACTAGGAATTGGATGGGGTTCAGGTGGGGGCTCCTTTTCCTTTAGTTGGAAGAGGTGGTGCAGCTAACTAGATATGCTGACTTTGTTGATGACCTCCCATACCAGAAGGCCACATGGAATCTGGCTAAAAGAATGGAATCTGAAATAATGGCTATCTAGTTTCATGTCTTAGATCTAACACTCTCTGTGTGACTATGAGCAAAAGTCACTACTCTCAGTTTTGTGAGTCAGTAGATGAGGTAATAGTGAGAAGACATTATAGGATTATGGTGAGAATTAAAATGTGCATTTAGAGCAACTATCACAATGCACACAACATATAAACTCAATGAATGCCACGTATGACCATGATAGATTTTTATTCTTCCCAACACCACTGCTTAGGCATGGGTCATACTGACAAAAGCATTTTAATATTTATAAATCACCATTTATGATCATTCATGTTTTAAGTCAAGAAGACACCTTTGTTCATAAGTAACGGGGCATTAGGAAATTTTTAAGTAAAAGAAAAAAATCATTTTTGTTTTAAGGATGATTTTTCCATGGTGTCAGAAAATGGCCTGATATGGTTACAAACTAGTGCCAAGGAAAGCAATTAGGAGATGAAAAAGAATCAGAAACCGAGTTAATTAGTGGGACAGTAAATACAGGGAGGAGCCCAATTCTGGAAATGTGGCTGGAATGGAAACTAAAAGAGTGGTACCTTGGAATCTGCAGAAGGAGGAAGCAGATAATTTAAAGAAGGAGGTAAAAGACCACAGAGTGCTGAAGAGAGGTTGAGTACAACGAGGAATGAAAAACTAACCCTTGAACTTTGCAATAAGGAGGTAATTGGTGGCATTACCACCAGCTGTTGCATTTGAGTTGGAAGGACTGGTTAAGGAAGAAACAGGAGTTGAGTAGTGTTATTTTTTTTTTTTTCAAGAAGTCTAATTCTAATTCTTCTAAAGAAAAAAAGAAAAGATGAAAAACAAGCAGCCTTATTAGGGGAAGACAGGATCAAAAGAAGATAACCCTGGGTTTGTTTCTGTTTTTGTTTTTTGTTTTTGTTTTTTGTGTGGGTGTGAGAGGAGAGCCTTAATCTTACATACAAGCCAACTACTTCTATCAAATTTGATGCTATTAAACACTGGGAAACATTAGAAATATAAAAGGAAATATTCAAAGAAAAGGGATAAGAAAAGGAAGATTATAGATGGCCAAGTAACACCCCAGAGAACACAGAGGGATTCTGACCCTCGTAGCACTGAAAACAGGATGTTTCAGAAGATTTTTCTAATTGATTGTATTTACCCTTTAAAAAAATAAAGAAGATCATCTGTTGAAGTTAAGGAGGGTGGGAATGGAGTAAGGGACAGGCAATATTCTACAGAATGTAGGCATAAAAAAATGAAATAAACCCAACAGGTAAATATTCACTTTGGATTTGGTTATCTGGATATAGCTGGGTGGACAGGCTTTTATATAACATTGATGGTGTAGATAATTGCCTCATATTTCCACTGTCTGAGTAGATACTACTTATGGATTTTAGATGTTTCCCTAGAGCTATGAACTGTCATCATAGTTCATGCTTTACAATAGAAACTAAACAAGGCTTTTGGAAAGGGAGAAGAAATGTTTTGCATCAAACTTCATGACGTGCCATACTGCTAATGTGTTTTGAATTCCACACTCCAAAACATCTGGCAAGGCTCCCATAATTCATACATCCATTGAGAGCTCCTAGCTCCAAATTTAGTTAAATAAATTGTTAAGAATGTATTTTAATTATATAAACGTGAGTTCCAAATAAGACCAAATACTCTTGGAAATTTCAAACATGAATCCCATAAATAGTTTTAGATTTTGCCTGTAAGGTTCTTCAAGGCTAAATGATTATTTAACCATGATTTTAGTACAAAGAACATACCACTGAATTGCTGTGCCTTTAACTACTGTGAACATTGTTTGCTTACAGGAAATTTCCATAATTGATAACTGATATTTCGCATGCTTATTTCTGCCCCACAAGGAAATATGTATACACTCAAAATATTTTGTTGTGTTTTGAGTAAATTTTAAACCTTGAAACTTTTGGCACTATGCCTAGAGTAATTGTTTCCTAGTGAAACATTTTCCATAACAATAATTAAATTTGAATTTATGAAAGTGTTAAGGACATTTTAACATTAAAACAATAATTAACTACAAGGAAGCTAATTTTAAATTTACTCTAAATGTCCAATTTCTACAGTATTTTAAATTTATTTATTGAGAGACCTTGAGCAGTGCTTCTTAAACTTTAATGTGTACAAAAATCCCCTGGAAGATACTGATAAAACATAGATTTAGATTCAGTGGATCTGGGGTAGAACCTGAAGGTCTGCATTTCTGCATGCTCCCAGTGACGCTGATGCTGCTGGTCTGCAGACCACCTTTTGAACAGCAAGGATCTAGAGTCTTCCAAAATGTGCAGTCTACAGATACTTTAAGGGATGTGTTTTGGGTCTACCCTGTCAGCCAAATAAAATATAAAGAAAAGGCAATTCTAAAGTTAGAATTGTTTTGATCAGCAAATGTTGTTGAGTTGGATATTTTTTCTGGAAGTGGCAACTTGAAGTAAGCATTATTGAACCTCGGACTGTCATGTTTCACTATTACTACTAACCTCACTTTTTAGTGATCAAAACACTCTCCCAGCATTCTTTACGCTGGTAAGCAAGCAACTCCTTCATTAAAGACATGAGAGAGGTTATTCAGAGGGAAATGAATCCAACAAAATGTCTAAGATAACATACAGTACATTATT
Organism: Ateles fusciceps; assembly: GCA_036589455.1. Lineage (NCBI taxonomy): Eukaryota > Metazoa > Chordata > Mammalia > Primates > Atelidae > Ateles > Ateles fusciceps. The sequence goes on from JAZHEH010000889.1 coordinate 4,532,860, forward strand.
TCTTTCCATCACAGAAGTAGAAAGGTATTCCATGAATCCTTAGGCATATTTCTTAGAACTTCTTCTCAGCTACGAATTAAAACTGGATTTATAGGCCAGGCTACAAACATGATGTGGCCCCAGCCTAGCCCTCTAACTTCTGCTACTCCTCAGTCCAAGTGTAGAGAGACACCAGCCTTCTTTCAGTTTCTCCAGTGTGCCTGAGGCCTTTGCACTTGCTGTTTCCTTTGCCTTGCACACTTTTGGCACTCTCTACTCCAGATCCCCAAACTCAACACTCAATTAACTCCTGCTTGTACTATCCATCTCAGTTCACATGTCAATTCTCCCCAAGGGCTTCCCTGAGCCCCCAGCCCATGTTAAATTCCTCCTTGTATCTTTTTCCAAATTGGTTAACGTAATTGCCAATTGTACATTTAGTTCTTTCCTTATTTAATGTCCCCCACCAAATTAAAAGCTCTGTAAAAGTAGATTTGTTTTGCTTTTCACTGTCACTCCATGCCAAGCACATTACTGGCACATAACTGGGCTCTCAGAGTAACCAGTTGAGGAAGTAAAGCCTAGGATTTCCGGTTACCTGGGGTGTGCTTTGCACTTGTTATGGAACCCAGTGACAAGCATTCCTAAAGCTCTTACAATAGTCAGGGACCTCACAACTGCACTGTAGTTGTAAACATCATAGAATTTTAGAATGAAAGGGCTAAAGGGATTTTCCTAACATACAAGGCAAATCTGAGGCAGAAAGGACTGACTTGCTTAATATCACCCAACTAGTCCCTCCAAATGGGACTAACACATACATCCCTTGCCACAACCCCATGGTCTTCCCCATGGCGTAGGTCTCTGATATCCCAGAGGAAATATTTGCAAATACACACAAAAAGGATATTTTATCCTGCTTCAAGTCCACCGAATATTGAACTACACAACAGTGACCAATAACTAATAACTATAGTCAAATGTGAACTTAGACTGGCAAAATAAGAAATCAGAATTTTCCTAATGTATTTTTTAAAAATCTTCCCAGACTGGTGTCATTTGAATCTTAATTTCCATCAATCCAGGACTACTATAAATTTATATCAATATTATGATACAGCCAGAGTTACTTTTGAGCTCCTTTATGTATTTTCGATGCCTGAATTACATACATACAAACATACATGTGTTAGTGTGTGCATGTGTGTGTGTGTGCACATGTGTGTGTGTGTGTGAAGAGTTCCTTTAAACTTGCTAGTTTTTAAGGGCCAGGGAGATCATATCAATTCCTCTGGGAACTTCACATATTATATCAAGATAAATATCATTTATCAACTCTGGTACCAGAAGAGAGAAAGTCAAAAGGTATAACTTTACCCGAAAGTAGAATTCGTTTATCTGTTCTATCTTTTCTCCTCAAAGAGATTTTTGAAATTTGAAATTTATATTATGCACCCATTATTTAATTCATGATTTGATTTAGCATCGCCAGAAACTCCATCTCCCCAAAACAATATGAAATGAAATGAAAAAAAAATCATGCAGTCAAGCCTATTTTGATCCGTGGTTAATCCTAATAACGAGCATTCAGAAGGTTCAAAGATGCTGATGAGGGGAACATGTGAGTTCCACATATGAAAAGCCTGTGAAGAACTTGCCAAGCCTTCATATGTCACTCCATGACAACCTAATATTAATGAATACATTCTTGAAGGGGAATTCTGAATTAAGTGATGGTTTTTATTAATTTCTAAAACTGCTTTGGCCTACTGAACCATGGGCTTTGACTACAGAAGGTAGAGAGCATGGGCTCCAGCCCAAATGCTGTCAAAAGATAAGAAATGGCTCCGACAGACATCAATCTGTTACTGTTCACAGGGCTGTCTCTTCCCCCCTTCTCCTTCCAGTTATTAAGCAACAGTGTCAGTCATGGACCCGTTCCTCTTTTCTCTTTTTATTAATGATTTAACATGGATATGTCATTACTGCTCTATACATCTTTATGCAGATGGCACGACTGTGCATTTTAATGGCAAATCTGTTTCTCACTTAACTACTGAACTGCAAAAAGACTTTGGCAGACTGGTTCCAGGAAAACAAACTGGTTTTAAAAGCAGCAAAAACTAAAACAATGCTTTTTGGCTCTACTGCTCATCAGAGCTTGAATAGTGATGACTTTAAAAGCCAGCATGATTTGAGAAAATAGCTTATTAGAGATAATTTAAAAATATTAGGTTGAGTGTGAGAATATGATGAAGAGTATGTGGCATATTGTTTTTTGAAGAGGTAGAAGACTGGACTATAGAAAGGATTTCCTTGATTTTTTTGTTGCAAAGTTATTTTTTAAACTCTATGTGATAATATTTTTATTTACTAATTCATACTAATAGAAATCTTTCCTTGATCCTGTTTTCTGAAGACCAAACGTTAAAAAATATATTGGTCTTAATAATCTTACTTTTTAATGTATATACTCAACAAATGTAAATTGTGTCTGCTAAAATAATTTCTAAGAATGGAAAGCATCTGAAACAAATGTAAGCTGGGGCTGATTTTGTTTACATGAAATAAGTAACAATTTATAATCTAATCCATATAAAATAATTTGAAAATGCCATACTTTGAAACATCAACCCACCATGATATGCACTTTTTTCTGTCTCTGTTTCTTCTTCCTATCTCTCTTCCACTTTCTCTTTGTATATTCCAAATATTTAAAAGTATATTTTAATTAAAATTATCCTAAAACCCATAGGTCTTTCTTAATTGTATGTATTGTTACACATTGGTTTTTGTTCTTTTGTTAAGAAAGAGTATTAATTTTTGGATAACAATGGCTATGTTTATTCACTGCAGAAAATACGGGGAGGCGGGGGAGAAATAAACCCTGCATAATCTTACCACCTAGAGTGCATTTAATTTTCTTTACTTTCTGCTTGTACAATCTACAAAGTTTAAATGCATCAAAAAGATACTTTAAAATAATATGATACAAATAAGTTAAAGTTAGAGACCCTTAATGATCACTTAGCCAAGAGATTTCCAAACCTGTTTAATTTTGAGATCATTATATAAAAATTCAATATGTAAGACAAATCAGAGGATGTGTCCTACTGATAATGGAAAAATCAGAGTCATAGCTGCTAATTCTATCCCCTCCTCACTTTTCCCATTTCCAGGAAGAACAGTTGGAAGTTAGCTTTCTAGCTCAGTTCCCTTATTTTACAGATAAGAAAACCATTTCCAGAGTGGTTATAAACTTGTCCAAGGTAACACAGCTAATAAAAGAAAAACAAATAACTCTGCCAGATATGTGCCAAGTATTCATCAAAGCATTAGATTAAGGTAAGATTCTTACTCCCAAAGAACCAAAATGGTATGGAAGACTGATTGTTTTCAGAAGGTGGAATGTATGTATGATAGAGACAAGAAATGGAGGGTGATAGGAGCACAAAGGGATGGGTCCTATATCAGATCAATTGATTCAACTGGAAAACCAAAACTTTCAGGCTAGTATCTGTTTCTCTAAAAGGTGTGACCTGAAAACCACCAAATATTTATACTATTTTCTCCCGGTTTTCATCTAGCTTTCAACAGATAAAATCAACATTTGTGGGGTCGGAGTCTGTATATGGAGTGGGGGAAGGTTATGCGACACATGACCATTTTGAAAACATTTGTGCTTATTGTAGCCTAAGTTAGTATTAATCCAATTGTAGCCTGAATTAGTATGAATCCAATATACCCTGAAATTACATAAACAATTTGCTTCATTTTTTTCTCCTTTTGACTTTGTGCATATAACAGTCAGTGTTTTTCTGTGTCAAACACAAAAATGTAATAAATGTAAAATCAAGATACAGTTAGCCTAAAATTATGGGATTTTAAATATTGAAAAATAATGCAGGACAGAAAGAAAAAGATGCAGGACAGAAAGAGTTCCCACAGAAGGACAGTCTCCTAGTATAGCAAATATAATTAAAGTATGTTACATCATAGATTTTAAGTCAACTGAATTTTATTCCATGACAGGTTAGCATAAATATCTCTGAAGATGAAAAAAATTGTTGCTTATTGGGAAAAAAAAGTTGGAAGTGGGTAAGGTATTAAGACATCTAATCTAATGAGGAAGGCATCAATCCTTATATGATTGCTGGCCACAATTCCTCTTTATATCAACTACCCTAGCATTGCATAGTAGCATCTATAAATATAAATCAGAAAGGAGTTGTTTCAAGAACAGTGTACATATTTTTAAAAGCATCACTTAAAACATTCTTTTATGACAAAGCTTAATGTCACTTTTGTTTTATCATAAATAAAGGGAATGTAGGACAAATTCTTGGCACAAAGTTATCTGTCAAAACGTAAATGTTGTTTGTTATCGTGAGTGATTTATTGCCATTATTATGATTTTCAGATGCACTGAGTTAGTTGGTCTCATCTTTTTATGGGCTACATTGACTTCTATTCCTTCTCCTCCTCCACTTGTGCCATGGAAACTATACAGTGGGATGAATCTCAAGGGGATAATAGTATGATGAATTGGTTTTGCAAAATGCGTTATTTTTTTGTTTCCACATATGTAGCACTCCTTCCTGATGTAAAAGAAAATAATTGGCAGGATCAGTGATCTAAGTCTGAAAGTAATTCTTTCTTTAAAAATTCAGTAATTCATGAAATTTATTCAAAGTATATTAATTTAGCACCTACTGTGTGCCAGGAACTGAGGGTACTAGAGATCTGGCAACAAACAAAACAGGTTAAGCCTCTGTCCTCACTACACTCACCTTCAAGTGGAGACTCTGACAAGTCAACAAAAAAATATTATAAATATATCCATAAGATGCCAGCAGCAAGTACTATTGAAAATCAAGGAATATAAAAGCAAACTTAATAAATGAATGGGTTGAACTTTATTTTCCATAGTCTGGTCAGCGAGGCTAGATTTCTGAAATAGAGATAGTTTAGGGAAAACAAAGCACTAGTAAAAGAAAGGAAACTAAATGTTATTAATGTCTTGAGAAATTGAAATTAACACAACAATAAGGGAAGGAATGCCATGAGAATGATTTCTGAGGAGTGCATGCTTGTTCCAATAGGAATTTTAATGTTAATTTTTATGGTAAGAAAACCGCCATTTTGAAAAGGCCTTTCTGAACATTCAATGCCTTGACAGTTTCCTGTCTAGTAAACAAGGATTATGCATTACTACATCATTGTTAATGTAAGGCATGCATGATATTTAACCCTCAGTTTCTTAAAGTGAGCATCAATTCTTAAGGTGAGATGGACAACCTAATTTGAGGAAAATTTTAGAAAGATTCTCAAATATACTGTTGTAATTCATACATTTTTCTGGAAGTTCCTTCTAATAGTGAACATCTTCCATGTTGTAATTGTATAATGTATATATAGTGCATATAACGTATAATGCCATGTTATAATATTGTAATATACAAATACTTAAACAAATGTTTAAAATGTAGGTTATGGGGATTATTTGCACTATGCATGTTTTCTCCTCTGATTGAGAAATTACCATCAATGTTCAATTTGGAATTTATTCTAACAGATGAAATAAAATAGAATTTGTCATAATTTTAATTTTAATTAGTTCATCATATATACATATTAGTCTACACCCATGAATATATTATTATAAATTACACACGCATTTGTTTTTTGTTTTAAAGAAGAATCATCCTGGACTGGTACTTTGTTTTAGCTAGAGCTTGTTAGCATAGATACTATCAACATCTAGTGAAATTATCTTTAAGGGATCTGGATTTATGATATCTGTGGAGTGAGAGTCATACTGGCCAATATCCAGTCATGTCATTAAAATTTAGAGGCGGATCTTCTGAAATGAGAGAATAAAATCTTTTTTGTATATAAATTGTTTTATTAGATAATGTGTTGATACTGTAATATTTCAATTCAGGTAGAAGGCATTTTAATTAATATGTGGATTAAAATATCTATAAATCTTAATGAAGATGAAATCTATTCCTTAGCTAGACACATCTGGGCCAGGCAACAGATAGAACAGGTCCTTGAACCAGACCTTGAATGAGGACCACTGCTTAATCTGACACTTGCTTAGAGGTATAGGCTTATTAAACTCTCTGCTTCAGAACTCCAATAATGTACTCTCAGTGAAGAGAAATACAATTTAGTAATACCTGAAATTAACACTTTATACCAGCAAGTTTGAAATAGCAATATGTTAGAGACATCTAGCCCTAAGAAAAACTTGATGATCTCGGCACCAAACAAATCCTTTGATATCTCATTAATATATCCTGCACCATTACTCTGGATATGGATTTTTCTCTGTCTTCTAGTAGCTATGCAGCGTGAGAAAATTTATCCAAATTCCTGGGCTTGGAACAAAGATGTTTTTGCATTGTTCACAGGTAGCCAATTTTATTAGTTCATCCTGTCACTTGTATCAACTGGACCTGTTTTCTGACCAATAGGCTAGAATATAAGGGAATTAGATTAATCACTAAAGTCTTTTATAACTCAAAATATTAATCAGACTATTTTGACTAGTGAATATTTTGTCAAGTCAAAAGATCAGATTTTATTTTTTCTAAGTCCTACCTTAAAGGTAATTGTTCCTTAAAGAAGAATTACATTTTAAAAATCATTGTCTATAAGACTATAAAAAAGTTACTAAGGGACTCAAACACATAATAGATAATTTTTGATGCTGGTAAAGGCATATGATAAAAGTCAGCAGAGAAATAATTGGTCTTAGAAAATGCTTTAATTAAATGAAGATTAATAAAATGCAAAAAAATAAAAATTAGATATTTTAAGATAGTCTAATATTAACTAATTTTTTAAACAAATGTATCTAATATTTTAATGTCAGGATAACCATGTACTGAAGAAGATATGATACTGAAAAGTGTTCATCAAAGTTAGTTCCTTTGTCTTTCAAAACGTCTCATCTGTAGCTTCTCTCCCCCTTCTCGTTGCTACAAACCTCTAGCTCAGGCTTCCTCCTTGTTTCACACCTGATCATTGTACCCACCCAACAGTCCCTCCAAGTCCAGTAACTGCCAACACATCCACTTACCTACAATGACCTAAAATACCACTTTAATTGTGGTACTTCCTTCCTAAAATTCTTTTAATGTAAACTCATGTCTGACGAACGTAGACTAAATGCAAACACTTTTGATTGTTTTCATAAAGAATGTTAGTATTATTTGTCTGCTAAAATCTCTGAAGTCCAGGTACCATGATCACTCGTGCCTGGATGCCCTCACTTATCCCAGTTTTCCTTACTAAGAACATATTTTCTCCATTTTGACTATCCCAAGTCCCTATAAATTCACCTTTAAATTCCCAAATTAGATCCCTTTAAAAGTGAAATGTTCTTTGAATTCTCTAGTCTTCATTTTCCTTCATCCGTTTCCACCATTTTGAATGAGCCTGCTTTGAATGTCTAGAACAGAGGTGAAAAACTCAAATACATACAGGAGCTAGGGGTTAGGTAGATTATACAAATGAATGAAGAGGGCCAGAATAGAGTAGTATGGAGGGGGAGATCATGGCAAAACAGTGTGCATATTGTACCTAACTGGGATAGCGCCCACTCAGCTCCAACTAACTGTTGCAGTATGAGAATGCCCACTGATTTTCCAAAATGAAATTTAAGAATCCAGACATTTTGCCTGAAATGTCCCTATGTTTAAAACACTACGGGCCAAACAAAATATGTCTTCATGTCTGCAGGCTGAATTTGACTGTAAGACCATCAATTTATGGTCCTTGGAGATAGAACATTTATACTCTGTATTACATGATAGAATATGTACACACACACACACACACACACACACTCACATGTAATATTGTTTTCTGAGAGTTAAAGAGTTAAAGAGGTCTTCCCATTTTCTCTGTGCTCTCTATGAAAATTTTCGGTATTCTTAAAATAAATAGTCCAGTGTTAAATGTGTGACCAAATCGCTTATCTGTGTAAATGAGCCAGTGCGTGTTTGAAGAGACCACTGCTGTCTGATGACAGGTAAGCCTCATTATGAAGTAGTTACTACACTGTACTTAGCAATATAAATTTATCTCTTTTGAGGGCAGCAATATCACAGTTTTTTATTGATAGGAAAGTCACATTAGATCTCATATTTAAATCTTACCTCAATTTATTATGATTAATAATTAAGTCAGTTATCTGTCAGCTAATGTCAGATCTGTCACATTTAGTAATATAGTTCAGATTACATTATTAGTAGCATTTGCTTTATAAGTTCAGTTCCTGGAATAATTTATTTGCCTGAGACAGGCCTCTTTAGTAAGGTAAAGTGTTCAGCAAATGTGATAGAATTAGGCGTGTGTAAGATCCAGTTAAGTAATTTGTTATATCAATTAAGTACTCTGGTATATCATTTAATATAGTCATATTTACTAACTTTAATAATTCAGTAATATGATAAATCTTTAATTTGATACATCACATTTCATTTTAATAAACAGCTCACATTTCCACCCCCAGTCCTTCACCTATGTACAGTTGAGTGAACAAGATCTTGCCAAGCAGGTTCATCTAGGAGAAGGGTGAGGCTGGCTGGACCACTTTCTGGGGGGAAAAGTTAATCAAAATGGATTTCTAAGGGAAAAACTGGATTCTTGGAAAAGATGTCTGGCCATGTGTGTACTGTTGTACAGTGATAGCAAGATGGAAACTATGAAGCCATGAAGTTGTGAAATGCCTGGTCCTTGGAAAATGGCAGAAGAATGGAGCAGAGGGCTGGTGCCAAGCTCAGGAGTACAACCCTGGCTGAGCCACCATGTGTCCAGCTACAAAGTTATGCTCTGACTAGGATGAAGGAAAGAAGGGCCACTGTGGGGCTGGGTTGTACAGCACTCTCCCAGCTTGCAATGGAGCCACAGGGCCAGGGTGCTGCTGTGGGGCTTTGCCATGCTCAGTGTCAGAGAACTGACAGTCTCTGGGCCTTTAAAGAGAGTTGGACCATGTAGAAGGATTCAAAAGAGCTGCATTTTAAGACATAGATGGATATCAGCTGTGAAGGACAATCCATAAGCATCTTGGCAGGCCCTGTTCATTAGGCAACTAATTGAGTTGCCATCACAGATTAAACATGGTGTCCTACAGTGCAGTGAATGATACTGGAGGTGCGGCAGTGGCAACTCACCTCCAAGGCTGTCCTTAGTATTAACAAAGGATAGTGCTGGTTTAGAGACAGGGGAAGTCCCTCCTGCTCACTGCTCCTCCCGACAGGTCATCACAGGTACTTTAAGACCTCAAGAACCTCTTTCTTCATCTTTCCAAATTCCCTCTTCTCCATGGGTAATCATGGTTTCTGGAATCTTGTGAATGGATATCTCTTAATTCCTATTTCTTCATGACTTTGCCTTTTGATTCTCAACATCTTCTGCTCTACAAAAGTCTAAATCCTGCAGACAAAAGCTCTGGCTTTCTGACTTGAACTTCAATCGTCTATTTTGGGGGCCAAAAGCTGAACATTGACTGTTTCTCTTTGTCACAAAAACTGAAAACTGCTCAAAGGAATGAACTCTTCCTACTGAATATAGGGAAGGCTCTCTATCAAAATGTTTGAAAGATAAAAGCACATTAATCCACATGTTAAAAGTATTACTAATATTTCTGTTTGCTTTTTTCTCTCCTTTTTTAGACAGTTCCATCTTCTAGGACAAGAGTCTTATCTTAGTTATCTTTAGAGTCACAACCCTTGCACAGTATCAGAGGTATACAGGGGTTGGTTGACTTGTTTTTAGCTAATTATTAGAATGAAAAATAGAAATTATAAAGATGTGCTCATTTGAACTGCGTGTTTAAAAAATCATTGTAGACTTATCCAGAGAAGAATGACCAGAGGAGAGGAAATAAAAAACATACTGACTTAACCTATCTCTTACCCGAAGGCTTTGGGTTGACATATTCACCCCCTCTTTAATTCTTTCTTTTTTAAAGAAATAATCCTGTTTGCAAATGAGTGTGAGGCTGGAAGCCTATACTCAACTCACTAACTAGTTTAAGAAAAGTGAATATTCTCACCCTAATCATTCCTTGTTCCTGTCTAAGGAGTACTCGTTGTGTGTGTGACTTTAAACCAGTTAGTTTGAAGCAGTCCCCAACTCCCAAACCTCCACAAACCTTCTTCCTGTATCTCTCTCCTACCCCACTAGGCCACTATCTCCATCTAAATCAAGGCTCAGTTTACATTACAGAAGGGGACTTTTCCTTTTGCAATGTAATTCAAGGCTGAAAAAGAGAAATTCTTTTAATATACTAAAGCACAGGAGATAAGGTAGCATAAGATGAATCACAAAAGTTCTGATTTTATTTCACAGTTTCTTCCACAGACTAAATCTACAGGAAAGCCTCTTCATCGTCCCTTCCTCACCCAGGGAAGCTGTGTGGGGCACAGAATGACTGCTGGCCTGACAAAGGAGGCAGAATCTGGGAAACTGAGGCTAGAGAGTAAAGGACCAAGAGAACCTGTGTGGGTGGGGGAAAGAGTGCCACTTGACCAGTCTTTCTCCCCCAAATGCCTTTCTGAGTTATCTTAATTTTCTACTCAGGAAGAAAATTGTAGGAATATCACATGTATACATTTTTAATAGTTTCTAATTAATTTCATCACTATCTTGGCACTCAATGAATTGTGTACAAATTACCACACTTACTTCCCCAGGCTTCTCTGGGGCTTTTACAAGGGAGAGCTTGAGCCATAGTGGAGGTCTCAAGGCAGTTCTCCTCTGGCATGTCAACAGTTCTGAATTCATGACAATTTTGTGTTAGAAAGCAATGGGGTATGGTTGGATATGCACACATTCTAAAGACCTTAATGACTTATTTGCTATGTGATATTGGGCAAAGTTCTGGAGATTTCTAAACCTCAGTTTCTTTATCTATAAAGTAATGACAGTAATCTCCTTCACAACAATTAAGTGGCCAGTCCATGGTACCTCTTTCTGTGGTAGCTGTTGTTACTCTCACATCAACCAGTCAATTTGCAGCCATGTAGAGGAGCTGTGTGTTCTTCCAATTCAGAATCCTTGGCGGGGTATTTCTTTGTCCAGCTTTTATTTTTCTTGTCTCACATAGTTTACTTTTAAGGTAAGGAGAATTTGACAGCTTTATAAAAAAATCTGGGCATGAATTTTAATATTTAATTTACTTCCAAAATGCTTTAGAAAAAAAATGTGTTTTTCTGTAGAAAAGTTAAATTCATATTGTGGTATGACTACCAATTCATGTAGTAAATAAGTCTGTCACTGCAGAGGTGAATAGGAATGTAAATGTATTGAAATATCTAGACGTTTTCACCATGACAAAGAGATAACTCAAAATTCTCTTTGTTAATTTGATTTGAATATTTGTGATTTCAATTTGATATGCATCTATCTCAAAGTGATATCTTTTGATAAGGAGAAATGAGGGAGTGGCCTTCAGAGAAAACTTTTCTTTGTGTTTCCTGTTGAAATTATCAGTGTCAAATGCTTATGTGAAAATAGATATTAGTACTATAGATATGATATGAATGGAATAATGCAGCCAAGTATGAGTCAGTAAAATTATTTTCTCTCTTTTCCTTTCTGTGGTTTAAAAAAAATACTACTCATTACAAAGATATATTTTTAAAATATAGAAACTAGAAAAAGAAAAATAAACATTAAAATTATTACTTGTGACCTATAGAAACTTGCAAAAATGGGAAAAAAAACTATAAAATTCCAACTGGTAAATTATTGGGGGATTTACACATAATTATATCTACAAATATATATCTACAAATGTGTTCATGGAGGCACTATTTAAAATATAAAAAAATAGAAACAATCTTAAAGTTCCAAATCTAGAAGATTAGTTAAATGGATTATGTCGTACATCCATATGATAGAATACCACACTGCAGCCAAAAATCATTTCATAAAATACTGGTAAATGATGGTAAATATTTACATAAAGAGTTCATTCAGCAAAAAAGTCAAGTTACCAAAATATTCCATGTTGCATACGATATAAAAACTTTACCAACTAGTGTGGTCAATAAAAAGTTACATAACTTTTAGCCACCCCCTCCCCACCGCCATGCCAAATTTGTAGAAATCTAGTCACTTTCTTTTGTTTCCACTTGGCTTATTATGGAGTTCCATGGGTTTTCTTATGTCTGCCCATGCCCCTCACCTGCTACCATTCACAGACCTCCCTAACATCAAGCTCTGAATACTGTCTCTGCAGTTCACCATGGACGGCAGCACTGCCTCTCGATCTTGGGGGTTGCTGGAGGTGGATTGCTGGATGACTAGAGTAGGGCCTAGTTATGCAACATCTCTGTAGACTCTTTAGAGATGACAGCTGCTGGAGCCATTTCTCCCAAACATAGAATTGTGTTGCCTTCTTACTAGAGACCTGGCCAGGCTGCTAGTTCCAGTTCTCGCCAAGTCCCCACCACCTCACATTGTCCTTAGTGTGGGTCTCTTCCATTTGCCAAATTTGAGTAGATTCTAAAAGTAAAAAGGAAGCTACTCCTAGCATGGGTAATATTCAGTCAGAGGCGCTGTAAACAAAATTGTCTGGACTCCCCATTTACTATTCTTGGAGGTTTTGATCACTGATTCACATGTGGCCTTTTTCCCAATGTACCAAAATAACAAAGTCCTTGACTTTGGTTTGAATAAAACATCATCAGAGGAAACTCTCACACTTCCTACCTTTATCATTATTTTCTTTCATGGGCTCCTCTGGGGCTTTTCCGCCACCTGTCCTCAGTATAGCTTCACCATATTTTATTAACTTCAAATCACAAAGTGAAACATGTATCTCATGGACTCATAAGCTCTTCTCTCAAACTCTCTGGAAATGAGCAGTTAAGAATATCATGTAAAATTTGAATTCAATAATAATCTAAGAAGTTTAGTTTATATTTTCAACTTTATTCTTTGTAGAGAGGTCACTTGTGTGTGTCTGTGGGGGGGTGTGTATCAGCCTCTCCCCCTCAGTAATAGACAAAATTTCATCTTGTATAAAAATACACAGGTAAGACTTATTGCTGTCTTATTTCCCCCTTTTCCTTGTATCCTTTTAGCTGCTAAAGGATGTAAAGATATAATTTAATGTATAACCTTCCAACTATGAATGGGCTCCATCCCCAAGCTAATTTCACTTCAGAAATGCATTGTCTTTTTAGGTAGGAAAGTAGATTGAGCTTGCCTGTTTGTCTGCCTTGCCCTTACACCACCCATACCTACATTCTAAATTTTTCTCTTATGATCCTGTAAGAATTGGGTACGATTGTTTTAGAACAACATTACAACATTATCATGGACTCTTCTCAGTTCAGAAATTAGAAGAGGAACAATGGTACCTGCTTAAATCATTTTGGGCCTTTGTAGTTTTAGAGCTCTGAAGTTTAGAACTAAAACATCAGGGATGCCCAAAATTGGCTTTCATGGCTGTTAGTGCTATCAAACATCAAAGACAAAAGTTGGAAAACCTCAGTCTTGAAGTTGCTATGTCTGTTGGAAGCTGAGACTTAGAAAAGGCATATCCTTAATTGCTTCCATCAGATAGCAGAGGTTGCAAGCTGCTTCAAGGACTTAATGGGAAAAGAAGAGAAAGAAGGGAATGAAAGAAAGGAAAAGAAAGGGAGAAAGGGAGGGAAGGAGGAAAAGAAAAGGAAAACATGTGAGCGATCATTTAGATTCCTATAAAGAAGCCTGCACACAAGCCGAAACTGGCCAGGCGCAGTGGCTCATGCAGGTAATTCCAGCACTTTGGGGGTCCAAAGTAGGTGGATCACGAGAGCAGGAGTTCAAGACCGGCCTGACCAACATAGTGAAACCCTGTTTCTACTAAAAATACAAAAATTAGCCAGTGGTGGGCATGGTGGCTGGTGCCCAGTAATCTCAACTACTAGGGAGGCTGAGGCAGGAGAATCGCTTGAACCCAGGAGGAGGAGGTTGCAGTGAGTCAAGATCACGCCACCGCACTCAGCCTAGGTGACAGAGCAAAACTCAGTCTCAAACAAACAAACAAAAAACAACAAAAACAAACAAACAGAAAAAGCATAAACCTTCTCACAAAGAATATTGTCCTCGAGATATCATCAACCCAGGTTTTGACCCTTGATGGGGCATAGCCTACTGATAATGGATTGAGAAAACCCTGCCAGAGGAAGTCTATTGTGATTGAAATGTACATCTCCTCCAGCTGAACCTTAAGTTTTGAGTAATTAGAAACAAATCAAGTTAGAGTAATTATTTCCTTAGAATACTCCTGGTTTACAAAAAGACAAGAGTGGAAGCATTGCTTATATTTGAACATGCTTTTCCAGAAGAAGGTTTACATAGATATTGAAATTCAAATATATATTACAAAAAGTAACTCTCTCCAAAAAGAGCTTGGAGTGCTGAGTTTGATAAAAACATTGTAAATTTATTGAATTAAAAATGGTATCTTGAGATTTCAGGGTCTGGAGAATGACTGAATAACACTGTAAGAAAATACTCAGTTAAAACCATGATGTTTCAATCAGTAACATTATGAAAAGTAAAGAGCTTGTGTTTGATTCTTTGCTAGTAGGTGTTAATATGGTTTTAGCCATCAAAAGAGGATGAGATTGTGAATATATATATGTATGTGGCTGAAAACTACATTTAAATCAATGATTCTTTCACATGACCTTAATAGACTTTAAAGTTGAAAAGAAAAATTCACTTTGGGCTGAGAATAGTTCCTAGGCTAAGGAATAAATAGGAAACGAAGGCAGAAATAAAGATAAAGGTGGCAGCTTTAAGTTTTTATCATTAGCAAAACTGTGATTCTAGAAAGTTAGAAATCAAATCAACTCTCCCTCTTCTTGGCTAATAAATCATTTGTGCCTTTTAAATATCATGAATTGATTAAAATAGATTGTACACTAAAACTGCAAACATCAATGGTTTCCCCTAAATTTAAATAACATTGTTTTGTGTGTTTTCTCTCTGTAAAACTTAATGTAATTACCACAAAAAGAAGAAGTGGAACTGTTGGGCAGGGCATATTTTGATTCCATGAAGAAAACTAAATGTTTAACTTTTATATTAATATTTTGTAAAATATAGACACATGCAATTGCACTGTTTATAAGAAGAAAAAATGATTTTCTAATGAATGGGTTCTAGCAGAAGCCACTAATTTATATGATTTGTATAAAATTTCAGTGATGCATGTTCTATTTATTCATTTATATTTTATCTTAATAGATTATAGTTTTTTAAAATTAGATTTTAGAAGTGTGAATTTAAGAATCATTAGGTTAAAGCCACTTAAAAGGCAGAGTTTTCTTCTAGGGCTATCTTTGATTAAAATTAGGAAATATATATATATATATAATATTTCTGGATATATATAAACATACATATAGGTACACATTTACATATATTTACATAATTTTATATATATTGTGTGTAAGTTATAAATTAAAATTTTATATATCTGCTCATAATAAAAGTCAGAAAAGGATATTTTGATTAAAAACTCAAGAGCCTTTATTTACACTTAGTTCTTTGCTAATCTAACTATGAAATCATTTGGATCTTTCTTCTGCAAACTTTGCTATAAAAATACATAGCATGAATATTGTGTCAATAAGGGAATGTTACATAGTGTAAAAAAGAAAAGAGTTTGTGGTTTTGAAAAGGGAACAAGATAAATTTAAAAGCTTTAATATCAAAACAGGATTTAGAAAAGTTGCTATGTATTTGAATACATGAAAATATAACGGTTCTAATATCACTAGAAATTAAATAGTAGGAAGCAGATTTTCTTCTTTTGTATGCTAGCCAGAACTGAAATATATAAATCTTGCACTTATAAATATACATTATCTCTTTGTAGATTAACCAGATGGTGGTGAAATAAAACTCATGTACCAAATTTTGGATACAGAGCTGCTCAAGTTTTCCTATCTTCTCCAGGTGGAATGGGAGTGGGACTTCACCCCCTTCCATGAGGTGAGCTCCACCACCAAGAAAAGACTAGCAGCTTAAAGCAGTCACCTTCTAAGAACTCCAAACTGTCAGCTGTACAAATAGCTTTAAATTGAAAATGAGCAGAAACTGCTGCAGCAGCTACTAGGGAAGCTCTTACCAGGCAAAACTGAATGAGAATGTATGAATGACTCTAGAGTAAAGAAATTTGACTGCACATACCTGGTAGTAGTCATGTCCAGGCACATAGAGAGGGGCTTAGGGAGTTAGAGAACCTGGGTTTAGGCAATAAACCTGTGCTGCCTGAAAGAATTTAGAAACAATAATAAAAACAACTAAAAATTGGTCTGCTTTTTATTATCACTGTGCACCGGCAGGTCTAGCAATGTTAGTGATAAGATACTGCTGCTACTGGGCAGATGGCCCCCCACTCCTCTTTTACCTTGGTGCACCATTGTCTAATAGGCACATTTTAAGGGCAGAAAAGACTGCATAGAAAACCCTGAACTTCACTCAGGAGTATTGCTATTTACATTATTACTGGTATTATTATTTTGAATTTTTTATTAAAGATTGACAAATAAGCACTTTTGTTTACTTTTCCAAAGAAATAATATTTTCATTTAAAGGAAAATAGATATAATTGTTTAGAATTAAAAGTGTAGAAATACTCTTGTTAGAACTAGGGAGTAAACATCAACATCAATATGCATCTGTTTCTTAGCTTGGTTCAGCAATATAGCCCAGAAGTGATGTTTTACCACGATTTCTCTTAGAGACTACTTACATCATTAGGTTATTATCTCTGACGCTTTTTCCCTCTTACTGAAACCTGGGCTTAATCTGAAGAAATTGCTAATTTCAAATCTGGAGCAGGGACAAAAGGTGCCTGCTCATTAGAATAAGACATTTTTCAATGATTATTGGGGCCATATCAAATGGGCACAACTACCAACCTTACAAGATCCCTACTGGCCAAAATTGTTATAGTATAAGCATCAAAAAAAAATATTAATTAAGGTTGATAGAAAAACATCAAATGTATGAAAAGCCTTAAGTCTATAATATTATACAAAATAGAAAAGCTAATCTTATTCTAAAGAGAATAAAACATACTCGTTGAATCTTGTTACTCAATCATGTTGGTATTTTTAACTCATTTATTATTTCAATGAACGACATAGAAATTAAAGAATGTCGAGTAAATCTGTAAGAGGACTGAAGGGGACCCGTCATTAGAAAAACCTCATAAATTGTGACCACTAGTAAGACAAAGCAATTAAGTTGAAATTTAATGAAATATTCAAATACCATATCAATTGTATATTCCCAAGAATATGAAAAATAGGGCAGTCCATTTGAAAATTATTTAAAATCAAAATTACTTAAAGTTAAAAGTAGTATTTATTTGCCTAAATTAGGAATTGCAATGCTATATTGAATCAAATGATCACACAGGACAAGCACTCCAGAATTCTATGAGTGGACGGAAGAATTAGGTAATATGTTTAACCAGAACCCAGGGAAGTGGGCAAAGACATCAATTGTTTCATAAGCTATGGAACCCCTGATATAACAATTATAAATAAAGGTCAGCATATCTCAACAAGGCCATGGGTAAGAATCTCCTCCACATCTTAGTCCAAATCACAGTATTTAATTACCTCCATTAACTGCAATGGTAATTCTTTTTTTTTTTTTTATGTCAAGCATCTATCAAGTTTTAGAGTATTTGAATTCAACATAAAAAGCTTTTGAAAGACTCAAAACTATACTGTTAATATTTTTAAATTAAGAAATAATCTGTACATACTTGATATTTTGTGTAATTATAAACTGTAAAACAAGTTATCTCCTTAGAATAAATCTGATCAGGATAGCAATGCTACTACTCGGAGGAAAACAACCAAAAGGCTTTGTTTTAATAGCTTTCACTGAGGCCAATCTCACATCCCTTAGAAGTATGTTGACCAGAATGGAAGCATTTAAAGCCGTTGTAGCAGGCTCAGGGAATATTTAACTTAAAATGAAGTAATGCTTCATTTTAAACTCTTTTCTAATTCTTCATCACCAGCTAGTTACAATGGCTTGCCTTAGAAGGCTACAGTTAACTTTCTGAAAAAGATTCCAGATGGGAATTTTTCCTATTTTTTAAAAAAAAAGAAAAAAAAGAATTTATTTTATAAATGTTTAATAAAAAGTTTAAAAAAAATAAAAAAAAAGAATAAATCTGATCAGAAGTAAGTAGTTAAATAGTTAGGATTTTATGTTGGAATCTTATTAAGCTTATGTGCAGTGCTGATGTTTTTAAAAGAACTTAAGCTCTTCCCCATTTACAAATTTAACTTGTTAAAGTTATACGGCTACTCATCAGGAAGATTTTATTTGAATTATTTAAAAATTTAATTGAAGTCGCTACATAGGAAGTCAGTTTAATAAATACAGTTTTAAATATTTACATATTAAAACATCATAAATTAAGTTTGTGTGTATAAAACCAACTATTATTTAAAATTTTGTTCATAAAGGGGATCAATGAAGTGAGGGACTTATAATAATACGATTTGTAAGGCAAACTTAAAACCATAGAAAAGAGCCCCTATCCATGCTTTTACTTTCCTCTGGCATCCACAGAGGACAAGAGAAGGCCACCAAGAGGCCTAGAAGAACTATATGGAGATGCAGGACACAAAACCTCAGGATCTATGGGCTCCAGTATACCTGGGCATCCGTGTCCTCCTCCCTCAGTGCCCCCAGCCTCAGCCCTAGTTGCCACAACGGACAGAACCGCGTGCTGTGAAAAACTCATTAGAGAAAATGTGACTGTCTTAGCCAAAGGAAAGAACTTCAATGTTTTACTGAATAAACATTGTGAATGCTTTCACATGTATGTTATCACCACACCTTACAAATTGCCTTTTGCAGTTTGCTAACTTAGGACTCCTTATTTTCCCCTGGTCCCAGGCTTCACCTGAATTGGAGGCATATTAGGCTGAAGTATGTTTAAACAGAAGTGTGAGAGTTGATGTGCTAAGAAACCACAATATGGTGGTCAGGCAGCTTTTGGAGTTAAACACTTCTTGTCCTTACTTCTTGTAAAACAATGATTAGTAAACAACACATTTTAACTTACATTGGGTATCCTTGGTACTTTTTCATAACAATGTCTGTGTAAATGTATGTATTCATACCCACATTCCACCCACAAAGAAATTAAAGCCACTATGAGCTTGTGGCATGAACTTGAAGGAAATGTTACATATGTGGCTGGCGTTACATGTACTAGACAAAGTTGCAGTAAACACGGGTTATAACGCCTAATGTGTTTGCTGGTTCATTTGCTCTTGTCTCTACTCTGGGAGTCTCAGACATTTTGGCATATAGATTTCTCTTACTACAATACTAAAAACCGTTCAAAAATATTTGTTACTTTTATCTTCAGAAAGGAGTTTCAATTTATAACTGTGACAATTTCCACAGTAGCTGTGTTTTAGAGAAACACACACACACACATTTTATACTTTTCTCCTTTCTATACAATTCAAGAGTAGATTTACTTATGCAAAACAGGTGCAAACACAATGGGTTTATTTTCTTTGTATTCAACATTTAATAAGCACTTTCTGTCTGATATTTGTTCCAATAATTTACTTGTATCAATTCATTAAATACTCAAAAATGTAAGATAGGTACTATTACTAGTCACATTTTATAGACAGCGAAGTGGAGGCATTAGGAGTTTAAATAACTTGCCCATGGTCCCATAGCTAAGATTTAAATGTATCTGGGATTCAAAACCTGCAGGGGAGTCTGTTTCCAGAGTCTCTGCTTCTATCATTATGCAATACTGCTTCTCCTCCATGATAGATTTTCAATTTGTAAAATAAAAAGCAGAGTGTTTTAAATTATGATTCAGCTATTTGTTACATGTGCAGTTTCTTTAATAGTTTAAAAATTGGGATGCTGCACCTTTCTTAGTACCCCTTGAAATAAAAATCTCTCCTTTGGCACCATCCTCTGCATGCCCTTCAGTGTGACAAGACAAGTACTAGGCAGTCATGCCACTGACATCAGTAGGTCTAACAGTTCACCAGAAATCACGTGCTATGCACCTTCTAATCAAAGCCAGCTGATGCTATTTAGGTCCCTTTTTAGGACACTTATTTTTTAAATAAAACCACATCTTTCTGAGAACCTAGATGTCCATTAAAACATCAGAAATCCCTTTATGAATTATAATGGGAATGCTGGTAGACCCTTCCCCTGCATCAGGGTTGGGTGGTGGTACTACTGTATATAGCTGTCATCATGGTACATTTGTGCAATAAAATTAAAATCTTGGTCAGGAATCAGATAGAAGCTTGATATTTTTGATTCACTCTTCTCTGTTATTGCTTATCATCCTTGAAGATATATTTTTTGGCATCCTGAAAACAAGGAATCTGGTTACTATTGCTTTAGGCTATATAAAAACACCCTGTTTATATTAAAATGATAGTCAAATATATTTAAAGTTGGAAAACATGACCACAGAAAACATTTTTTTCCTCTCATTACCAAACATACTGATACATTTTTATTTTTACTAAACTTATGCCCATGGCCAAAAGAACCTTCTTCACATTTTAACACTTTCAGAGATCCCTTTCATATGGCCTAAAAATATTCTATTATAAATATTATTGTGATATAAAATTAGGGAAGTATGTATTTTACAAGCATGCAATACTGCAATATATCATTTAGTAACTGTCAATATTGGAATTCTATTTTTAAAAATAATTGTAAGTATTTTCATGGTTTACCTTCCAAAGCAACTAGCTTTTAACACAAAGCAATGAAGTAGAAAGAAGAGTCAAAAAGAAATGGATTTGAGTCCTGACTTTACCATCTACTAGCTGTGTGACTTTGAACTAACCCTTTAACCACCACGATCCTCAGTTTTTTAAATATTTATAAGGGCTAATAATATCTCCTTCCAGGGTCATTGTGAAGTATATGGAATGAACACATATTAAAAACCTCACAGAGTGGATACTCAATAAATGTTACTCCTGTATCACCCCCATCTCCCTTCTATTTGATCAGTTTAGCTAATTAAGTTAAATGCTATTTATTTGTGCTTGAATAGCCATCCACAATTTTGAAAATTACATAGAATTCATACTGACAAACATATTACTCTTTCTATTTTTAAAAAGCAAGTTTGCTCTTCATATAGATTTATAATATTTACATTCTTTCTGTACATCTTTTGGCTAGTTTTATAGTTTTGGAAGGCATTATTAATGCTGTGGTTTTTACATAACCAGTTCCTAGCAGATACGAATTGTTTGTGTAAAAGATTTTAATTCTAAATAATAAATCACAATAATTATGCATCAATTGCTAATTTTTTCTACTCTTGGGTTTCTGGGAATGATTCCCTCTTAATTGCTATGATTAGATGATAATTTAGGAAATTATACTCACAATGTAAATTATAGATAAATCTCTGATTGTAGAGACACTGTTGGTGCCCTGCATCTCATCCCCTGGGCTACTTCTAATTTTAGCTGCAGTATTAGATTTATGCAGTGTCCCACCTCAGGCAAGTGTCTTCACTTTTGTTTTCTGCTTGCCAAGCCAAAAAGCCACTGGAGTCTACTTGGCATTTGCACACTAGGACTAGAGATCTAGGGAAGTTACCAACCACCCCCTCCGTACTTCTTCAACCAACGGGAAATGGGAACTATTTGATCAGTGTCCTAACTTCTATCCTTCCTAGAATGTAATGCCTTTTATATTCTACTCAGAGATCCTTATGGAGTCAAGCCCTGTTGTGTCCAGCAACAACTTACCAAATCCACTCTTCTATTGGTTTTCCTCCTTTCCTGCTTCATTCCTCTCCTTCCTCACTCCTGCTACCTGGGATCACTCCCAAATAAACTACCTACACCCAAGTCTTTGTCTCAGACTCTGCTTTTAAAGGAACCTAATATAAGATCCTGACCTTGCAGTTCACCTCTTAAAATTCTTTACTCCCTTTTCCTTCCAAGAAGCCCAGACTTTTTAACAAGATAGCCAGGGAAGATGCTTCAGGATTTAACCTATGTCTAATCTCCTACTTCCTGCTCTACATAAGTAAACTCTAGCAGTACTCAACAATGTACCATTTGAGATTATAACTAGGCTCTCAAATGCCTTTGTATTTTTACAGATGCTTTTCCTAGCCCAGGATAATACTCTATGTATTTGTTTTGTTTGTTTAGAAACATGATCTCACTCTGTTGCCTCAGCTGGAGTGCAGTGGCACAATCATGGCTCACTGCAGCCTTGAACTCCTGGGCATAAGCAATCCTTCCACTTCAGCCTCCCAAGTAACTAGGACTACAGGTGCACACCCTCATGTTCAAATATATGTCTATCTATCTATCCATCCATCTATCATCTATCTATCATCTATCTATCTATATTTTTGGGGGTAGAGATGGAGTATTTCCTTCCTCATTTCTTTTCCATCCTCAATTCACTAGTATACCATCCCTTCCACCAGCCAAATCAGGTATTTCTATGCACACTGCATACTCCCATTATATTACCATTCTTTCTGTTACCATGATTGTAGAATTTGATCTAAGAATTGACAAAAATTGGTGGATAAATATTATTCCTCAGTTTCTGAGCATTGTTAGTGAGAAAGCCACTCACTTTAAAGGGAAGTAGAATTAGGTCAATGGCCTAGAGTGGGGTTGTCACACTTGGCAAATAAAATATAAATTTAAATTTCTGATAAATAACATTTTAATGTATATCTTATATATTGCATGATATATACTTTAAAATGTACTCATTGATCTGAAATTTAACTGGAAATCATGTATTTTATCTGGCAGCCATGGCCTGGGAACCATGGGCATGCTCATGCAGGAAAGAGAGGCACAGCCCTAGTTTCCAGGCTCTTGCTTGGAGGATTTGAGATAAAGGATCTCAGGGAGGCCACAGTTAAAGCAATCTGGCTGGCAGGGGAGAAAATAGAATTACTATTGAGTAGTTGTTTCTAGGCAATATAACAATAACCAGGCTGATACCTGGGAAATAACTGCTGTGCTAATCCTCCCTCTCACTAAACTATAACGCCTTAAGAACAGGTACTGTGTTGTAGTCATTTCAGATCAGCACTATCAAGTGCAGTGCTTTTGACATGGTAGGTATTATATACATTTATGTATATATAAAGTATTTAGTATTAACATATTAATATTTATTAAATATGTTTGTATATAATATATGTATAATATTTAGAGAGAAATTTAAAATATGAAAATGTTACTTTCTGTAAGTTATATACTTTATAAGAGTTATTAGTACTTAGTGTCAAGATTCTGATTTTTCTCATTATTATTTTGCATATTATCTCTTATTTCAAAACATTTATTTTAGAAGTATAAGGTAACAATTTTAAAACAATTTATACTTTTTTTCTTTTTCTACTTACAATATATTAAATTAAATATTTAAAAATGTTTACTCTCAGCTACTTGGGAAGCTGAGGCGGGAGGATCACTTAGCCCAGGAGTTTGAGTCCAGCTTGGGCAACATAGTAAGACCCCATCTCTTAAAAAAAAATTGATGTGGGTCTCTGTCTGGATCCTTATACTATAATAAGAAAAATCACTTGCAACTTCATTTTTCTTTATGGATTTGCAAACAAACTCGAGGAATCTTTGCTTTTTTAACATTCCAGGTAGTTAACTAAAGATAAAATCCACCATATTTTTCAAAACTATTAACCAATATTAGAGATAAAAAAATTATAAGCATCTATAGGGAATGCATAACAACTACCAAATGAGTAATTCACATGAGAGTCTAGGTATTAGTCACCACTTATCAATTGTCCTCCATAAAGACATTACACAAATGTGCCAATCTTCTTCATTGTCTTTTGGGATATATAGCTGTTTAAAGTTTCTAAGACAACCATTGTTATGTTCAAAACTGGGCTAGGGTTATGGAGATAGGTTTTTAAGATTAGTCACAACATCACTTCACCTCTTAGTTAGTTTTTCTTTGTACTAGAAACAAATCAGACACAAAATATAACAAGACACAGTGAACACCTAGATGAGTTAAAAATCACACTTAGGGAAACAGATGGACAGGTGAATGGAAGAAAGATGGAATATTATACTTTTTCTTTATTCATATCTTTACTGTTGAGCACCAAATTCTCATTTTTAACTTTGTATTTACCAAATTGTAAGGACAATTAGAAATCATGATTTTCTTTAATTTTAAATTTAAAATGTTTTCTTTAAATGTTTTAACATTAAATATTTGATTGATTGTGGTTATTTGGTGAGTAAAACTTAAACCACAGAATTTTTTAAAAAGAGAATATTCTTTACCAATACTATTGAGTCCCTCATTCCCCAGGAATCTCAACATGTTTGAGGCATACATGATTTTTATAATTTGTTTAAAATCTGAAAAAAACCCTTTTAAAATAATTCCCCCTAATTTTATCTGTATGGATTTGATCATACCCCCTATTAAAACCATTAAAATCTGATTCTTCTATCAGTGGAACTTGGGATATTGCATCAGTTAAACCATAATAGTGAATCCTGGAATCAAAGTAAGAATAATATTTCAAATCCATCATTAGTGCTTCAAATAACAAAAGCTGACATTTTGTGCTCATTTGCAGTCGGCAGGAATTTGGCAGGAAGATATCACATAGAGGGTTTCAGAAATTTTTCACAGAACTGATGGGACGTCTGTATGGTATTTTTCTCTGATGAAGAGCAAACTTTTGTAACCAGTGTGAATAACAAGATTAAAGCCAATATGTGCCTGATCAGACCACTCTTCTGCACCTAGAAAAATTAGTTATCCAGAACTGTCCTCTCTACAGCTATGCAGGCAGAGATACCTGTGGCATTCTTGAAGGTTTTATGACTAAATTTTGTCACACTTGATTTTCTGTATCAAATACCTTGGCAATTGGGCAGATCACTTTCCACTACACAAAAGCCCCTTTTTGTATTTGATATCCTCTTTAGAAAGCACACAGAAAATGCCTAACCTAGCAGTCAAATCCTTTTTCTATACTTGTCTTTACATATGAAAACTAATCTGCTATAAATAAAACAAAATGTTATTTTAAACATTTTTTATGTAACAAATATTTACCACTTACCTACTATACAGCAAGAATTTTTATTGGCTATTAGGATACAGCTGTAAAGAAAACAGGGTTTCTTTTCTTACTTAGCTTAGGTCCTAATGGGAAGATATGCCATAAAGAAACAGACAACATGCCATGTTGTGGGAAGTGTCCTGAAAAAAATAATAAAGAGTAAGGTGGGGGAGAGGATGGTAGAGAATCATCAAGGAATGGCAAGCATGGCCTCTTTGATAAGCCGTGATGTGAATGAGTGGGTTTTGTAGCTCTGAGAGGAGAGAGTATTCCAGACCGAGAAACTAGTCACATATAAAGTTCCTGTGGTGGAAATATGGTCAACTTATTTGAAGAATTGCCCATGTGGTTGGAAGGGCCTAGGTGTAGTGCAGAGATTGGTAGGAGATCCAGTCAAAGAGGTGGTGGGTGATCATATAACAGAGGGATTTATAGGCCATGATAAAGACTTTGGATATTACCAGGGGTGATTGGAAAGAACTGGAATGTTCAACAGAGGAATGGCAAGCTCTAATGTGATTTCAAAGAATTGCTTTGTCTATTGTAGGGAGACTAGATTATAAAAGTCTAAGTTTGGAAGCCAGGAGACAGTAATGCAGAGGTATGATTGTGGCTGAAAAAGAGGAGTCAAAAATGACTTAAAGATTTTTGGGATAAGTAACTGATAAAATACAATGTATTGGGATATAATATTGAGATGGGGAAGATTGGATAATAAATTTGGAGAAAGTAATTAAAAGTTGGTTTTCATACATTAATAAACTTGAATTGTTTGTTAGACATTCATGAGGTGATGTCAAGCTGGCAGCTGATATACGGATCTACTAATTGGAGGAACTGTTAAGGCTGGAGAGGCGCATTGGGAGTAATCAGTACATGGAGGGTATTTAAAGACATGGGCATGAATGAAATCACTAGACAGTGAGTGCAGATAGAAAAGAAAAGATGCACTTTGAGGTTTGAGCCTTGAAGCATCCAATGTTTAGAGGCTGGAGAAATAAACTAGGTCAATAAACCAAGAAAGAGTGGACTAGTAAAGTGACTAGGGAACCAAGAGACAAAGGTGTCTTGGAGTCCAACTGAAAACGCATTCTGAGAAGGAAAAAAGTGTTCAATGGTACCAGATGTGACTGAGAGATCCAATAAAGTATAAATAAAAAATGTGTATTGGACTTGGCAACTTCATAGTCATTAGTGACCTTAACAAGTACAATTTCTATGTGCTGGGTAGGTGGGCAGTGGTGTGTTGGTAAATTTTCAAAACTGACAATCTGAGCAAAAAAATCCCAACAACTCTGATATGAAACATTTTCCAATTTGCATGGTGTAAACAGAACCATCATGGCTAATTTCAAGCTTACAATATGACCTTCCTTAATACAGAATTAGAAAATGACATGCACAATTGGCACTTGCAAGCAAGAGAAAAGTGGTGTGAATAAAAAACTACAAATAGAATTCTATTTAAGATATACATGCAACAAAGTAAAAAGCTTATTTATTTTAAGACATATTAGAAAGTTATATAATATATGTCTATAAAATATATGTCCTTGGAACTAGTTACAAGGTCTTGCCACTTACAGATATCATGAATACATGAAAACTAGAGAGTTTTTTGACCTAGCATTATTAAAATATCTTTGCATATTTTTATGCTTTCAAAAAGAAAAAATCTCTAGATTTAGACGTGGACACATGTAATGTGATATCTATTTATTTACTGACACTTGGGCTGTGTACCGAAATGGTTAGCTCCCTTCTTGTGCTGGGTGTGTTAGTGCTAAAAAAAGAGACATCCACTAAAGTGTGCAACTAAAAGAACCAATAATATGAATAAGCAAAATAAACTATAATTGTATATATAATATACAAACATTGAACTCCAAATATATAAAGAACCTTTAGAAATCAGTAAGAAAAAGTAAGTAGCCAATAAAAAGGTGAGCAGGGTAAATAAGAATTTCATTTCATAAGGAAGGAAGCTCAAAAGGTTTATAAACACAGGAAAAGATACTCAATCTAATGAGTACTCAGAGAAATGCAAATTTGAATGACAATAAGACACAGTTTCATGCCCATTAGATTGGCAAAACTTTAAAGAAACGACATTGTCAAGGGTGTAGAACACGAAAAGCTCAGATCAGGATATAAATTTATATAACCAAGTTACAAAGCTGATTGGCACTAATCGGGAGAGTTGAATATGCATACAACTTACAATTTAGTATTTAATATTATCCAAAAAAACGCCTGCATATGTAACCACAAAACTTGTATGAGGATATCTAAAAGAGCACTGTTTGTAATACCAAAAAACAAAGAACAAGCACTAGAATAAATAAACTGAGGTAAACCCATGTGATAGAATACTGCTAGCACTGAAGATAAATAAGCTATTGCTATATGCATCAACATAGATGAATCTCAAAAATGTAATATTAAGTGAAAGAAATGAGTATGATTCATATATATAGTATGAGTATATATGATAATATATATAGTATGAATGAATATATTATATGAGCGAATATGTATAAGATATATGTAGTATTCATCTATATACTATGATTATAGATAGTATAATGAATACATAGCATTATGATGAATATATATATAGTATGACTTATCCTATAAAAAGTTTCTTTTTAAAGGCAAACAAAAAATATATATACATGGTTTGTTAAAAATATAAAGAAATGGAAGGGACTGATTAACACAAAATTCAGGATAGTGGCTACTTCTGGATGGTGGAGAGAATAGATGATGTTGGAGAGTGGTATACAGAAGGTTTTAAATTTACTAATAATGTTTTGTGTCTTTGTTGGTGTAAACATGAATGTCCATTTCATGATTGCTAAACTAGAAATTTTTTATGTTGTTTTGTGTGCATGCAGTTTTATTCCTGCATAATACTACTCTATACATATAACAAAAATAAATAACTAGAGGAAGAAGAAACAGTAGATAGTTTAGAATCTTCCAACTGGGGCAACATAGTGAGAACTCATCTCTACTAAAAAAACAAAAGTTGGCCCAATGTGGTAGCACGTGCCTGTAGTCCTAGCTACTCGGGAGGTTGAGGCAAGAGGATCACTAAAGCCTTTAAGAATGAGGCTACAGTGAGCGATGATGGTGTCACTGCACTCCAGCCTAGGTGACAGAGCAAGAATCTGTCTCTTACAAAAAGAAAAAAAGAATATCACTAATCTAGATAAGCAACATAGATCTGGGCTATGTTGGCAAGAAAGGGAATGGGGACAAAAAATGCAAATGACAGTAGAGAACATAAAGCAGTCAAACCTGTGGCTGCTGGGCAATGGACATAAGAGAAGGAAAGTAGTTTAAGGTGTCACCATGCTGTGAAAGCCAGTCAACATTGAAAGACAGCAGAGTTAGAGAGAAAGTGACATAACAGGCCAGGCGTGGTAGCTCACGCCTGTAATCCCAGCACTTTGGGAGGCCAAGGCAGGTAGATCGTCTGAGGTCCAGAGTTTGAGACCAGCCTGACCAACATAGTAAAACCCCTCTCTACTAAAAACACTAAATTAGCCAGGTATTGTGGAACATGCTTGTAATCCCAGCTACTCGGGAGGCTGAGGCATGAGAATCACTTGAACCCGGGGAGGTGGAGTTTGTGGTGAGCCAAAATCATGCCATGACACTCCAGCTTGGGCAATAAGAGTGAAACTCCACCTCAAAAAGAAAAACAAAGAAAAGAAAGAAAGGAAATGACATAACAGCAGGCAGAAGCAGAACTTCCTTTATTGAGAAGCAAAGTCAGAAATGGCAATTAATATTTGAGAGTCATCTGGTTATTTTGACAATTGGCTATACATTAGTGGATACATTATCCAAGGGAAAAGGTATAAGATAACAGGATAGAGAATTAGTCTTTCAGGCATTTCCTTAGCAGGGAATAAGGAGGAGTTAAACGAAGTCTTGTCCTCCCAGAGTAATATTTTGAAAACCACAAAATTGCCCATCATCTCCATTGGGCAAAATTCTTCATAGCTTCAAATAATTTCTAAACTCTATAGCCTTCTACGAAACGCTATGTACGTTCTGATTTTATCTCCAGCCAGCTCCAGCTCCTGTGACTACCACCTATCTGCCAGCCACACTGAAGTACTTGCCATCTTCTCCCACTGCTACATGACTTTGACCTTGTACTTTCCCTTCTCCCTGGATAAAACCTTATCATCACACCAGATCCAGCATCCTCTCCTCTTAGAAGCCTCCCTTTACTCCTTTAAGTTGATCAGAAACCCCACTTTTCCACCTCACAGCAATCTTTCCATCACTCTATTATGTATTTATTGTACTCTTCTATAATTATTTCATTCTTCTCTCTTGCTTGAAGATGGGGTTAACGTTCATTTCTGTACCCACACTCCTTAGCTGTAAGTGCACCAAGAAGGCCTTTAATAAATGTTTGCTAAACAAATGAATGGATGATTAAATAAATCAGTAATAAATGAAATAGCCAGAGAAGGTTCAGAACACTTTTATCAGGAGAGATTTGGGAAGGGGAGTGAAAGGTTAATAAAATTTTGTTACACTCAGGTTATGGGGAATGGGAAAGGAGAAAACACTTGATTTAAAAATAAGGTGGTAAGAGACATAGCCTCCAAGGGAACTCCAGCCCCAGAACTGCCTGCCTCCAGTGGGGTCCTAGCACTATTATCCTAGTGGCAGAGACCAGCACCAACATGAGTGAGATGTTGGTTAATGTGGTTATCTACCAAAAGCCCCTATCAAGCTGCTTCAACCTTATGTTGGATTTTGTGATGGATTGCAATGTGTTTGTGGAAGCTCTAAAGCATCTTTTCCTGTCTCAAGATCAGAATACAGGTTTGGACCAGACATAGTGGCTCATGCCTGTAGTCCCAGCACTCTGGGAGGCCAAGGTGGGAAGATTGTTTGAGCTAGCAGTTTGAGACCAGTCTGGGGCAACACTGCAAAACTTTTCATCTACAAAAAATACAACAACAACAACAACAAATTAACCAGGCACGGTGGCACGCACCAGTAGTCCCAGCTACTCTAGGGGCTGAGGTGGGAGTCGCTTGAGCCTGGGAAGTTGAGGCTGCAGTAAGCTGTGATCATGCCATTGTACTCCAGCATGATAGAGGGTGGCGGCACCTTTGGCACAGCTACGGCCATGGAACAGGCATCTGATGCTAACCAGGGAAGTGGCTGCTGGCTACATGTATGCCCTCCCATCAGTACCGACCCATGTACTATAATAAAGCAATGTCTTTGTGTAGTCTGAAAACAATAAAACACCACCAAAATAACAAAGAGACAGTCAGTGGTGAGCTCCAGGACTTTTAAGTTCAGCAAGTGCTTTGGCCAGAAACCATGTGAAGGATGGGTGAGGAGTGCACTCTGAGCACTAAGGGTTAAGTGAAAAATGGAGCCACCATGGGACTATTTTATTTTATCTTCTTTTATTTTATTATTTTGAGACAGAGTCTCACTCTGTCACCCAGGCTGATGTGTAGTGGTGCCATCATGGCTCACTGCAGCCTTAACCTTCTGGGCTCAAGCGATCCTCCCACCTCATCCTCCCAAGTAGCTGGGACCACAGGCGCAGACCACCACTCGTGGCTAATTTTTGTTTTTTGTAAAAATGAGGTTTCACCATGTTTCCCAGGTTGATTTCAAACTCCTGGGTTCAAGCCATCTGCCTCCCTCAGTCTCCCAAAGTGCTGGGATTACAGGCATGAGCCACAGCACCCAGCCACCATGTGATTAATTTTAGGTGAAAAGTCCAGTGACTAAAAGCAACAGTGAGGTTATGCAGAAGTGTGGACATAGACATGCCTGGGAGAACTAATGATGGAGGGTACACTAAGAAGGTGCCACTGAAGAGCAAAAGAGTTAGTGGGGGCTGGAAAGTGATCTTGGGTCAGTGCACTGGTAAGTCTATGAAATTGAGGATGCCAATCCTTTTTTTCAAATACAGTTAGTAAGAACACATTAAGGTATGAACTTGATGACCTCCGCCTGCTTTGATGTCATTTTTTAGTGGTTGCCAGAAAAATGAAAGCTCTGTAATTTAGGGTGGGTGAGCTGGGAAAGAATAAGCAAACTAAAAATGGTTAGTTGACTTCAGGGGATAGAGTTGGTGCCCTGGAACCAGCTCCTTCTAATATTAAGTGACTCTCAGTTGCTGCTCCAAAAATCGTGACAATGTCTTTGAATTTGGTTTCTCTAAAGAGACTGGGACTTATTAAACCCACCACAGCCACAGATTTCCAACCATATTAGGCATTTACGAGAACCTTGCCCTGCAGAACGTGATCTAAAGCCTGCCAAAACGAATGGCAAAGCTGCTGCATATCAGGATATCATTAGTGGATTACTTCTATCTAGAGATTATTTTCAAAGGTTATTTAGCAAACTATAATTTTAAGCCTATTTCATGTGACTGGCCTTGAGAAAGCAATAAAAATTTGAGTTGCTATGGGACACTCAGAGAGAACACAAAATTCACAAAAGTATCAACAAAAAGTAACTACTAAAATACAAGTAAGTACCAAGATTAGAGTGCTAGATCCTGAAATTTAGAGAACTGAAGATTTGTACCCATTATAATAAAACGAATCATATACAAAAACATGAGCACAATTATGACATGTGAATATTATCAAAACAGCTGGCCACATGATTTTTAAAAATAAGATGCCATTCATTGTCCCGTGTCACAGAAAAAGTTTTCAGACTGAAATTTTACTTACCTCACTAGCTGGCCTCATTATTACAAAATAACTTAGAGTTCTCAGAGTAGTCTCTTCTATGCTTTGAAGAAATTAAGACAAGTTTTTTCATACACTTAATAAGTCTTTGATTTAGTGTTACCATTGTTGAACTAAAAAATAATATAGCAACTTTCTACTGTTAGGGAACTTTGGGGCAGAATTTTACCAAGAGTGGTAAATACCAACTAACTGCTTTGTCATTCAATTTCTTATGTCTTAGAAACATCCCTTTAGGCAATTACCAATTAATCATGAAAATATTATAGACTCCTACTCTGTGTCTAGTTAGATGCTTGGCATTGGCAGTTATAGACATAATATGGTAGACATGGTCTCTGTTCCCATGGAGTTTGTAGTCTATTGAGGAGAATGTGCAAAATGCAAGTAATTACAAGAGAGCTGAGAATCTACCAAAGATTGAGTACAGAGTGCTATGGAGGGAGCATGTACCAGGGAATTAACCAATTTCCAGCAAATACAAATAAATAATACAGGTAGAGGAGAAGCACCTTAAAACTGATTGTTTTGGATTCATTTTCTTCAGTACATTGCACATAAATATTTCAAAGCCTTAACATTTTATACCTGGCCTCTTCCCCAAAATTGTTTGAGGCAGTTGATATTTCAGTTAGCAAATTAGTCTTGCATATCTGTGAAATGAATGCAAATACTTTTATTTCTCTTATCTATAAACTTTAAATAAGCCACCCTAATTCTCGCTGTTAATTTCAACCCTGTCGTCCTTTTCAGCTGACAAAAAAGAGCAATCCATCATTCCAAAAGGTGCATATCTTTGTGCCTTCTCACATGTACCACACTTTTGGTTGAAGGTCTGTCTAGATGTCTGCTTCAGCAATAAATATTTTTCCTTTACCACATGACAAGCATTTAATTGACAATCTGATAAATGCTACCAACAAAAAAAAAAGCTATCAACTCTTTTCTCCAGTGTTCTATCATCAATTATCTCACCATTCAGAATATCCATAAAATATTCAGATCACTATGTAATAAAAAAGCTGTGGATGTATGCCATTGTGAGATAGCATATGTTCAGCAGCAAATGCTCAGTGACCTAGGAAGTGCTTCTTCCTCTCATAACACATGCCTTGGACAATCTTAACAGAAGTTCTGAAGTGGTAACCACAACACGCTTCCTTCCACGACAGATGATGCATCCTGTCATTTTTTAGAAAAGTGATTTAATCATTTCAATGAAATGTTCTTTGAAACAAAATTAAATTTTAGCAGTTTACATACTTTCTACCTGATACTGTGCTTTTTTCACATACTAGCCTTATTGATGGCAGGATACAAGGAAAAGCATGTTACAAAAACCAAGCTCTAGTTCTATATGAGAAGTATTTTTTTTAATATACATTTAAGGCTAAGTACACAATCATTTAACCTCCCTGGGCTTCAGTTTCTCCCGCTCTCAAATGGTTGAGGGGAGTCAGGGATTTGACAATCTGAGCTTTTTCCTTGAAAACTGTTTTTATGTGGAATAAAAGGGTACACTTTAAGAAAAAATTTACTGAGTAGTCTCAGCCATAAAAAGGAATGAATTAATGGCATTTGCAGCCACCTGAATGAGATTTGGTACTATTATTCTAAGTGAAGTAACTCAGGAATGAAAAACCAAACATCATATGTTCTTACTCATAAGTGGGAGCTCTATGAGGATGCAAAGGCACACAAATGACACAATGGACTTTGGGGACTCAGGAGGAAAGGGTGGACTGGGGTGAGGGATAAAAGACTACAAACACAGTATAGTGTATAAGGCTCAGGTGATGGGTGCACCAAAATCTCACAAATCACTGCTAAAGAACTTACTCATGTAACCAAACACCATCTGTTCCCCAGTTACCTATGGAAATAAATTGAAAAAAAAAAAAAAGAAGAGAAAAAAATTACTTAGTAGTCTTGTAGAAAGAAGATTGGACTTTGTCATATCAATTTGAAAAGATAAAACTGAAGGGAACTATAGGAATCATTTAGTCAAATCTTTTCATTTTATGCATGAAAAATCTGAATCAAAAGTGGTTAAATAAATTGCCCCAGGCTACACAAACTGTTTAGGGGCAGAACTGCGATTAGAACCCTGCCTTCTTGACTCCTGGCTTAAATTTTAACAACAAAGATGGTATTCCAAAACCTGTTTCTTATTTGTAAAGAAGATTGGTTGAAATTAACAAATGATGATGCCTAACATTAAAGACGTGATGTGACAAACTACAAGAAAGACTAGTCTGAGGAGTCTGAAACTTTACACTCAGATCTGGGCTCCACACCCACCTCTGGCCTATATAGCACCCACCCTTTCAACTGCTGTGTCAAAACAATTAGATGATCTCATGAATCTTTATATATTTATACGCAAATTAAAGTAAAATCTTAGGGAAAAGAGGATAAATAAATTCAGAATACAATATTAGGAACAAAACCAACCAGCAAGACTCAAAATTGTGTAGTTCAGGACTCAAGAATTCAGGCATTTGGCATCTTACAAATCTGAGTTCACATTTCAGCTATGCCACTTCAAACTGTTTATTTACTTTACCTCTCTGAGCCTCTGATTCCTCATCTGTCAAATAGATTTAATAATATTTACCATAAAGACTAGCCAAGATTGTGTATATAAAACTCATTTATTGTGTCATCCCACTGGTATATAAATATGAATCAATTTAACCTTTTTTCCATAAATATCTTTCCCTAAATTGTGGCAGTTCCTTTGATAACATCATAGTCACATACCCTGACTGAAAACTCACCTTTGCTTACAGAATAACATATTTTTGGTATATCAGAATAGTATCCATATAAGCCTATTAGACTCGTTTCTGGTGATTTTAAAACTTCAATCTCCTGGCAGCAAACCACCATGGCACAAGTACACCTATGTAACAAACCTGCACATTCTGCACATGTATCCCAGAAATTAAGTATAATTAAAAAAAAAAAAACAACTTCAATCTCATAATTTCATATTTTGTCAAAGCTCAGACTTGGAGCATGTGAGCAGCAGTAGAGCAGAATGTGCACTTATATATTTTATGTGTTGATTCCTCTCTGCCTTTCTCCTACTTTCTATTCTCACGGGCTCCAGCCTCTAGGATTCAGTCACTTCTAGGATGTCTCTCTCCCCCTATCCATTAAAGAGAGAGAGATGATTCTGCTCAAGTGAGTGCTATTTGCAGGTGTAGGGAGAAGGCTTTGCCTGATGCAAGATCACACAGCTCCTGCCCTTTCTTTTAACTGTTGCTTCATATGAAGCCCCTGCAACCTTTGAGCTCCTTGGACCCCCTGAAAGCTATGGAGAACTGAGATGGAAGGGGTTGACCCATCTTCTTTGATGTTCTCTACAACTTGGTCTCTTCAAGCACCTATGGCTCTGGCAATTCTTATAAGCTTCTAGGCTTCAAAAATCTCTGACACAGCAGTGGAAACCTCAGTTCTCAAGGGATATTAATCATGTCATTAGCTTCTCTAAACTTGATGCTTTAACACTGACCCTATGTGTATATGCTGAACATGTCTTGTTCTGAAAAACCTGATAATATGTCTGGGTCACCTGGCCTTGGCCTCCTGCTTCTTCCTTAATTTAACAAACTGCCTCCCCCACTGCCATTCCCTCTCCTAGGGGCAGGCTTTTCAAACATGAGCCAATCAGGAGTCCACACTCCAAACCACCTCCTTTATGGGGCTCCCACACTCTCAGCCACTATATACCTGCCCTAGTCACCTCAATGCCAAGTATCAAGCAACTAGGGACATCTCTATGCACCAGAACCCACTGAAATTATTTAAACTAGCCATCCTAAGACTGAGTGCCTGCCTCATCTGCTGCTTCTCACAGAAACCGCAATAAAGGCTCTTGCCCACAGTTCTCCCACCCCTGTCTCGTGGCTGTCCCATGACTCCTGTGTGGTCCCCGATGGCATGGCAAGCCCCCCCCTCTTGGGAACTGTGAGTACTACACTATTTTTCAATGGCAATCATTTCCTTATCTATGGGCCTTCCTAACTCTCAAAATTGAGTTTAATATAAACTATATGTTAAAGCATGTGAGATACATGTCAAATACTCCTTACATCTTTCCCATGTTAAGGGAGCTGGGTCCACAGGTTTTTCCTACTCTCACCACAACTAGCCTTCAAGTAGAAGGGAGAGGATCTCTTATCCAAAAATCTGAAATCCAAAATGTTTCAATGAACATACATATCTTTAGTATCATGTCAGTGTTCAGAAAGTTTCAGATTCTGGAGCATTTCAGGTTTTGGAGTTTTAGGGATACTCAACCTGTACTAAAGATGACCAGGTCCTTCATAACATCTTGGAGTAAGTTACTTCATCAATCTTGACTTACTGCCTTTGGACTTCTAAGTCCCTGTGATGATGTATTCTTTCTTGCCTTATGTATAGCTTCAGTGAGGAATGATTCAATAGCAAGCAGTCTCTGCCCTCAGAATATATATGGATAGGGATATATCTAACCCTATTTATTCTGTTACAAAATTCTGGTACAAAAGGAAAAAATTCACTGATGGTCTATTACACATATAAAGCAATTTTCCTTATGCCTAGCCCACAATAAATAATGAATAAATTATGCATAAAATACTCTCTAAAATGTTATTAACACCTTTTGATTTTAGAATGCCACACAAATATACAGTGTTGATGGATTAATTTTCTTTCTTACTCCTGTTGAGAGCATAGTTCATAGAGTAACCTCATCTGAAAACGAAGTATGTATGATTAAATGTTCTTAATGCTAAGCTAGTCTGCGATAGCATTTAAAATGTTCTCTTTTCACATTATTTTTAGAGAGCAAAGAATCACATATAATTAAAGTGGTGGATTTTTGCCTTACAAAAATCAATACTGGGATTAAAAAGCCACAGAGAGTTTCCTTTAGTGCTTGATTTAAACTGATGTTTTTCTTTTCAAACTTTCCCTAATTCCTGTGCACCTCTCCAAAAACACAAAATTCTTGTGACTAAATATTTTAGGTGGTGACTTTAGGTCACAAAGATTTTTCTGTCTTTAGAACACCTCTGGATTGAAAATAAAGAAAATCTATTTCAATTAAGTTTAAGTAAATTAAGCTGATCTCAAGCACCAGATCCAGAATTAAATTATCTGTTTTCTCTGTTCTCTCTCTCCTCTCTCTCTCTCTCTCTCTCTCTTCTTTATTCTGTTTCTGGGGTTGGCTACATCCTTTCCTAATGGCAGAGGGGTCTTCTTATGCAGCAGAGAAAACGGCGGCTATAAGCACAGGACTTATATCTTTCCAGATTAATAATAACAAGAAAAAGTTGTTTGTTCTTGTTGTTACTTGATTTTTGCGCCTTTTAAAATCTTTCCTACTTTCCGTTTGGCAATCCAGAGAGGGTACTTTTGCCTAGTTCTTCTTATGTCTACCATGGGGAAGAGTGACCAGGATGGCCAACCATTTAAAGTAAGGACTGTGGTAGACGGTTTACAAAAAGGCTGCCAACAGTTCTCTCTATTCCTGTGCATTGCATGGTATGCCCGTCATCAGGAGGGAGCATCTATTCTCTACCCAGAATGTGCACTGACACTGTGTCTTGCTGTGACCAATAGAATATGGCAGAAATGGGGCTGTGATGGTTGCATGCCTAGGTTGTAAGAGACTAGTGTCTTCTTGGAAATTAACTGCCATGTGAAAAAGCTGGAGCAAGCAGTGAATGATGACTGCTCTAGTAGTTAGAGAAAAACCACAGCACACCAGCCTTTCCAACCATCCCAGATGAGGCATCAGGAAGCCATTTTGGATTTCATCCCCCATTAAGCTCCCAGCTGAATGCTGCTGCATAAGTAACTCAGCCAACTCCACCTACACCACCTGGAGCACAGATAAGCCGTCCCTGCGCTGAATCAGTTGTTTTAAGTCACTAAGTTATGGAGTGGCTTGTTATGTAGGAATAGATAACTGAAGCCGATACAGTGTGGCCCAGCCTGGGTCATGTGCTGCACTCTCTTTGGGGTTAAGAAGAAATATGTTACCAGCAGAAGGGTGAGTGGTATTAATAGAAAAGACATAGCCACTTAAAGACACACCACATCAATTTCTCTCTACCAGGACCTGATAAAATGCAAGAGTAAGTTACATCACAGAGTAGAGTCTATTTTAGGGCCTGGCATCTGAGTGTGTCAGGAACGTTAGAATTTCCTTTAAAGGAGATTAAATGGTATAACTATTTTGTGTAGGACTGGTCCTGAATATACTATTACCTTGTTATTCATGTTGCCATAGATACTACTATATGTCAGAAAACTGCTACCTGGGAGGCATGGACTAAAATGGAAGACTATGTGGATCTCAAAAAGTCCTTTATGACATAAATGAGGATGTTTTAAAAAGTATTGTAAGTCTTTCAAAAAAACTAATTTCAACTTTTATTTTGGGTACAGGGGCTGCATGTGCAGCTTTGTTACATCAGTGTATTGCATGATTCTGAGGTTTGGGGTATGGGTTCCATCACTCAGATAGTGAGCATTGTTCTGAAAAGAAGCTGCCATAAGTCTTTTAAATAATGATTAGAAAATTATTATTATTATTTTTGAGATGCAGTCTTGCTCTGTCTCCAGGCTGGAGTGCAGTGGTGCAATCTCAGCTCACTGTAATCTCTGCCTCTCTGGTTCAAGCGATTCTCCTATCTCAGCCTCCTGAATAGCTGGGACTACAGGTGCGCGCCACCATGCCCAGCTAATTTTTGTATTTTTAGTAGAGACGGAGTTTCACCATGTTGGCTAGGGTGATCTCTATCTCATGACCTCACGATCCATCCACCTCAGCCTCCCAAAGTGCTGGGATTACAGCTGTGAGCCACTGTGCCCAGCACAGAATTACACTTATTTTTAAGAAAGTTTAAAATTACTGCCTTCCATAAATGAGCACCAACTTCATATTCATGTTGGTATTTACAAATAAGTATCTTTAATAAAATTATTAATTGTCCAACACAGCCATATATGTAGCCTTCTAGACTTTGAATCCAAACAAAAGTGAATGAAGCAACAACACTATTTTTTTTCCTTCTGTTTGTTATTTGTTGAATTGTTTTGAATATTTTTTTTTCAAGCAAGGCACATGAGCTGCTTAGGAAATAAATATGACCGATATGGACACAGGCACCACCAACAACAGATAAAGTTGGTTTACTATATATAATGGCTTATAATTTTTTCCATGGTTGGAGAAAATTAGTAGTGTGTGATGGTTATGGTGCCCACATAAAATAGGTGGTAGAAAGATGGTTCGCATATATCACAGACAATAGAGTCTACTCTGCTACCACAAGTAGAACTTGTCTTCCAGAAACCAATTTCAGGATAGCAAACCCTCACAACTCCCTGAGTTGGGTAGTGGAAAGGTCAAGAAACTTCACCTCCTATAATACACTGACCAGCATTCGAATTTTGGGCTAGGAATGGAATTGCTTTAGGTTTATGGGTCTCCTGTTTTGAGAAAGCACAGTGTGAAATATACAACAAGTGTCAAACCACCAATGAGAAAATGTAACAAATGTAAAAAAAAAGTTTTTAAAAAGTGGGAAAAGAATTTACCATTGGATATATTTATTAGATTATCTCAAAGGAAAACCTTTTGATAAAGGAACTTAGATTTGGCTGCTTATATGTGACTATTTTAATGCCTCTGTGTCAAAAAGGTACCTTAAAAATGTAGAGGCTCCATTGTTTATTATCAACTGCTGTGAACAACAAGTAGCTGTAGCCTGTGTGCTAGCTCTACTCCTACCTCAAGACGTTCTTTTTTTTTTTTTTTTTTTGAGATGATAGGGTCTCACTTTGTCACCCAGGCTGGCGTGCAGTGGCACAATCACAGCTCCCTGCAGCCTTGACCTCCCAGGCTCAGAAGTCCCACCTCAGCCTCTCCAGTAGCTGCAACTACAAGGATACACCACCCTGCCTGTATAATTCTTAGTAAAGTTTTTGTAGAGATGGGATTTTGCCATGTTGTCCAGGCTTGTCTCAAATTCCAGGGCTCAAGCGATCCACCTGTCTCAGCCCCCTAAAGTGCTGGGATTACAGGTGTGTGCCACCCACTAGGCCTGGCCTGAGACATTCTTTTTGACTTTTTGTTTTGCTTATTCACTTATGTGATGTGTACATAATTACAAATATGCATTCCCTATATAATCATGTATAGCAATAAAAACACACACACATATTTTGGTAGAACTGAAGTTGCCTTTAAGGGTTAGTTAACTGTTTGCAAAATTGTCATAATTAAAAGAGGTGTGGTAATATTATATTTAGTAATATAACATATGCATATTGCTTAGTGCCAATGGGACTGTTAGAAACACATTTGAAGCTTATCTTTGTGGTTGAGATCTAAGGATGAGATTGTATCATTGCACGATGACCCTTATCTCCTTCTTAAGCTAACATCCCAACACACATAGACACACATGTACATACACAAAGCAGTATTTAATATATACCCAATTAAATAAAAATAATATCTTTAGGAAACTTACAAAATCCTCTAGATTGGGGATCCGGTCTCTTAATTATGCCCATTACCAAAGAGTCAAATATGTCAGTTGAAAGAAAATGAGTAACTTTAAGGCAAATAATCACATAATATGATGTACTGATCATTTAATATACAAGTAAATTCTCAGATAATTTGCAAACATTTTCCTTCTTTGGAATGCTGGATGGCACTTTCTGAGTAATTAATAATAATAAACATAAGACTGTTAGTTAAACACAAATTTATCTGCAAAACATTGCCTTACTTCCACCTAAAACAAAGTGTGTGTTTGAATGGGAGTAAGTTTTAAAAGCAAAAATGATATGTTTGTCTTTTCAAGATGCATAAACACCTTTAATACATTTCAGTGGCTTTGCATTCCTCTTAGAAGAAAGACCAATTCCCTTCTTAGGGCCCTCCTACCGTGGGCTGCTTTGAACTGGCCTCCCCTCTCACCCCTCCTATGTGGCTGCTCCTCAGCTACAAACCTTTTATGCATGCTTCTCATTCTCCTAACCTCATCCTTGGATTTCCCCCACCTGCTGCTTACTATCCTTGCCCTGAGACTTTAGCCCTTCAGCTTGTAGCCCTGCAGAGTCTAACCTCTCCCTGGTCCCTTCCTCCACAATGCATTCTCATAGGTCACTATTAGCTGTCCTTTGAAGCATGTTATCACTGCTTTAATTTTACATTCATTCATGTGACCATTGACTACTATCTGTCTCTGCCACAAAACTAATTTCCATGAAGGCAGGG
The DNA here is from genome assembly GCA_036589455.1 of Ateles fusciceps. Lineage (NCBI taxonomy): Eukaryota > Metazoa > Chordata > Mammalia > Primates > Atelidae > Ateles > Ateles fusciceps. The sequence continues at coordinate 4,574,075 of JAZHEH010000889.1, forward strand.
ACTATGCCTTTTTGCTCATTATTGCCACCCCAGAGCCCAACATAGTGCCTGGCACATGGTAGCCATTAAAAACTATATTAACTAAGTGAATGAATTAATTTAAATAATAATTGCTGTTATTCTAGATTTCAGGACTCAGCCTACACTAAAATTAATGGTGTATTTGCACATTTCCACCCACCAAAGTTCTGTCTTCATTCTTTTTTTTCTTACATCTGAAAATGTTTTATGAGATCAGTGTACTAGGATTTTCTTTACTTTTCCTATTTATTTTTTAATGGAGCCACAAAATTTAACTAACTCTATTACTTAGATTTGAAGAAAAATGAGAGTACTTTTAATTCTGCCTAAATTTAATTCCGTTATTCTACACCAATTACCACCACCCCCATTCCAAATTCCCACACATTAATTAGCAGAAAGAAAAAAATATATAAAATATGGTTTAAAGTCTGGTCGAATCCAGTGATTTAAATAGTCCATTTAGAGATCAGTCTCTCATATAAGTATGTACAGTCTTTCAAGTATCTTCTTACTTTTGTTCCCTCCTAATGTCTGAATCTAGGTATGCCTTATATAACCTCATGACAACAGAGATGAGAATGGGGACTTCTGTTGTGAAGATATGATGCCTCTCCTCATTGACAGGGCAATGTCCTTTGTTCACTAGTGTTTGCCTAGTGGCAATTGTACCTGGGGCTGGGTACACAGGGTGACTTATCATTTAGTCCAGTGTGGCTATGTCAGGGCCCAGTGGTATTCTTTGGCTGGTAAATTAAAGCACCTAGTACCTTTTGTGTGTCAAGTGAGTACCCAAAGGCTACTGTTGATCAACTGTCTGCCAGACAATCATGAACTTCTTACTTTATCGACTGCCTTCTGTCAACTCTAAGACAAACATCCTTCTCCTTAAAGTGTATTATAATTTTTAAAAAATATTATAGAGATGTTGAAATCCCTCTATAGATCCTCTAACCTGTTCCATATTCTCAATAGTTGTATAGCCCAAGCAGAACTTTGCAGTTTGCCTGCTTATGCACCTATCTATGCATAAGCGAGAAAAGGCGTTTTGTTCTTCCTGGTTCTGGGATGTGCATATTGTTAAGTTTAGGATTCTATTTGAAACAAATAAAAACCAGGGTTGATTTGGGAAAAGTGTGCCTCATGGAAGCCACACAATATGAAAAGAGGTGATGCAGCAATGAACTTTGAAAATTCACTGAAGAAATTTTAGAGGCCATGTTACCCAGATGTTTAATTTTAGAGCTGATAAAACTATTTATCAGAATGGGTAAGTGATTCACCCAAGATCATACAGGGAATAGATATAAGAGCCTCCATACAAACCCTAGTCATCCTTTTGGCTTTTCCTCTACACTATATTGCCTCTCAAACTCATCCTAAATTGAGACAAATTGAACAAATCACCCAGGACCCAGGCTTCAAATTTCACTTCAGAGATTTGCTCTTTGTGTAACAGAAGGTTAGACAGGATGAAGATATATATGTTTATGCCTATACTTGACTTCCTTTACTCATCCCCAAGAAGCAAGGAAAAAGGGAATAAAATTGTTAACACCAAGGATCAATTCCCTAGTGAGTCATGAGATGAGTAAACATTCAACCTACCAATCCCATTCCTAGCTATATACCAAAGGAAAATAAATTATTCTATCAAAAAGACATCTGTACTTTCACAACAGCAAAGAATGGAATCAACCTAGGTGCCCATCAGTAGTGGACTTGATAAAGAAAATATGGTACATACACATTATGGAATACTACGCAACCATAAAGAAGAATGAAATTATGTCCTTTGCAGCAACATGGATGCAGCTGGAGGCCATTATCCTAAGTGAATTAATGTAGAAACAGAAAACCAAATACCACATGTTCTGCATGTTCTGTTCTCACTTGTAAGTGGGAGCTAAACATTGGGTACACATGAACATAATGATGGGAACAACAGACACTGGGGACTCCAAAAGGGAAGAGACAGGGGGAGAGAGGAAAGGGTCGAAAAATTACCTATTGTGTACTATGTTCACTATGTTGGTGATGGCTTCAAGACCAAACCTCAGCATCATGTAATATTACCATGTAATGAACCTACACGTGTATCCCCTGAATGTGAAAGAAAAAGGAGAGATCAGTAAAGAATATAGAAATAAAAAGACAGAAAACAGAGTAAGAAATGAAGGAAGTAAGGGAGAATGGGAGGGAGGAAGAGAGGAGAGAAAAAAGAAGGGAGGAGGAAGAAAAAGAGGAAAATGGAAGGAGGGAGGGAATGAAGGAAGAGAGAGCATGTGCAGATAAGGTAGAATATTGCTGGAACCCACAGGATTGCTGGCCAGCCACAGCAATGGCAAATGGTTTCCTCTGCTCAAGTCAGGGAAAGAATCCGAAGCTGCTTTTAGGAAACTGTACCAACTCTCACACACACACACACACACACACACACACACACACACACACACAACTGTTCTGGTTTAAAGGTAGGGATTAAAAATGTAGGTAATACTGAATACTGCATTACTCAAACTGAAGAAGTCCTGTAAGTATCCAGAGAGTTATCAGAAAGCTGAAGTAGCACATATCTGTACATTTAATTTTGTTAAATCAGTTTGCATAGCATTTCAGGATTAATGAATGGAATTCAGTTTATAAATGTCAGTTATAACTATAATGTTCACCCTGTGCCATAATTTAATTCAATGAAGCTAAAGGCTAGTAAATTTAGAAGCAATAAAAGGAAATACTTCCTTTCATTGTGCACTTCACCCCACTGAGACCATTGCCAGGAGGTAATTGACATGGTGCCAGCTTTGAGAAGGAATTTGACAGCCTTCAATTAGATATATATGTGGCCAGTCAAAGTGGAGATGATTTAAGAGTTACAAAATCTTGAGCTCTAGGTATTATCGAAAGCCTGTGCTAGGGTCATGCAAATCCTTCACCCTCTTTGCCCTGCACAGCTTATGGTGCATTAATCGCAACTGCTTTTTATAGTAATATACACTGATTCAGAGATGAGATTACAGGGAGAGGTGCTCCTTTGCACCATGAATTTCCCACTGAATCTGGATGCTCTGCTTCCATCAGGGAGAGATCCTGAAGAAGGGCTAAGAGGCCCCATGGAAATCTATAGCCTCCAGGAAAAAGTCCTCCAGTTTCCCTGAAGAGTAGGTGTGGGGTAACTTTGGGCCACTTAGCCTCTCTCCCTCTAACTTCTCAACTATGCATCTTTCTCATTAGAGACATCCATGTTGGAAACCATGATTCCCATTGATTCCCACGTCAACTCTACCTCTAAACCAGTAACTTCCTTGAAAGTAAAGGGACGGGGCAGCAAGCCCTAAATACTGCTCCTTCCATTACGTTTGAGTAAGCTCTCATGAGAGTCCATGCTTACATACCTGGCTCTATCTCACCTAGTGGATTTCAAGGAACCTTCTCTAGGGGCAGTTTGGAAATGCAGGGAAGTGCATTCGTCTTCTAGAGTAGGTGTCCCTAGGCATTTACATATTGAAATACATTGTTTAGTTATAAACTGGATTTTTTTCCTTATATTACAGTAATTTTTAAAGTTCTGTTATATTATCTTTGAATTTTATTTCATAGTGGTAAAGGAGATTTATAAAATATTTGTCATAAGTTTTAAGTATCTTTTTACTCTTGTTCCCTCCTGACGTCTGAGTCTAGGTGTGCCTTATATAACCTCATGACAACAGAGATGAGAATGGGACTTCTGTTGTGATGTCATGTGCCTTTTACTCTGTTGTAAGAGTAAAGTGTTAGATCAGAGAGTTTGAGAACCACAGATATACAGCATGGGTTTCAACATTCACATATACTTGAATGAATTTTTTCCAACTAAGTATCTAGGTTTCCTGTTCTGTATCTCACTGTTGATTCCTTCAAACTCATTGGTTGCTCACTAATACTTCTATTTCTGGTAAACACTGGCAGTGTTGCCTTAGGTCTCTTGCTACTGCTATCTTTATTCCTCCAAGTTCTGAATTTTCCATTAGTTTAAGGGCCTTATTCCTTCGTCTTTGTCTGGAAAGTCAATATCTTTCAATGTGACTATTAGTAGGTCTTTCGGTACCTTACAGCAAACTCTAACTGCATGAGTTTTCTCTGTTATGTGGGAGTTAAGAAGTCAGAGTTGGGGGAAGCATTAATTCAACACTTAAGAAATTACTTAAGTTCCTTAAACCTTAGTTTTCTAATCTTTAACATTCAAATAATAATACCAACTTCACTGGACTGTTTTAAGGATTAAAAGAGATAGCACATGTAAAGGATTTAGCGATTTAGCATGGTATAAACCACACATAGGTGGAACTCTTTATTCCCTACTTTTGAATTACTTGTGTGAGTCTTTAGAATATCAACTATATATTAGTTTTTTAATGATATTCATTCTTCACAGGATTTTGTCATTAAAACCTGCAAAATTAACTCAAATTTGGATCTAAAATAAGCCTACTAGTTATTGGAAATACACTAATGCAATTGTTTATTATTTCAACTTGATTTTAATTAGCAGGGGTAAGAGATGCTTCTGATACAATATAAAAGTGTTTGCTTAATTCTCTCATGCAATAGTCTCCAGGGTGAAAGCTTCTGCTTTAGTGCTTGGTCAAGCCTTAAGCTTTATATGTTTTGGCACCACTCTATAACAGAAGTATTCATGGCTGAGACTGCCAAGTGCACAGAGTAAATATAAATTTTTATCAGTACAGTAAGTGTTCATAATACTGACTGTCAGCAGAAGACTATAGAATACTTTTATGATTCCAAGTATTAGAAGAGCAGTAAGGCTTTGAAGTGGCTGCAAGACATTTGCATCTAAGCTATTGATGCCCACAAATCACTATTGCACATATAATAATGCCCACAGTATTTAGCATGGAACAAGCAAGGAATGAAGAGGCCAGGATCTAACCCAAGCTTCATGCTGATTCTCTATGAGCCAAATAAACACTCCAACAGTCTTATATATAAAATGAGAACATTGCTAGTAGAAAGTCAACTTACAGGGTTATTTGGAAACAAAGTAATGAGGTAACACATGTGAAAATGATATTACGTTTCTATAGCGTGACTGTGCAATTGTAATGGCCTTCATCCAACTCCACTGCATTGGTTTTAAAGAATCCAGTGGCTTTTCAATTAGGTCAGTTGCATTGACATGGATTATGTGATGAAGAAAAGTAACCTGATTTCCATTCATACCCATCAACTTCAGAGGGATCTTCAAAAATCATGTTGCCTATTTATACTCCCAGGAATTTGAATTTTAACATGAAAATAACAAACAAATATTCTACACACTCTCCTTAGGGTTGATGGCCTATATTTTTCTCATGTATCAAATCTTCATTGAGTAGATATCTATGCTGAGCTATGAAACATCTTTTAAGATGAAGTTACCACCATGCTTATGCTGGAAGAGATTCCAGTCTAACAAGGAGAAACTAAATAAGACATTACAGAGAAAAACAAAACAAAATAGCCTATAAGGCCATACCTCTTAAAGCAATTTCAGTCCATTCTTCTGGTTTTTTTTGTTTTGTTTTGTTTTTTTGTTTGTTCTTTTTAAGCTGTCCTGTTGGAAAGTGGGCCTATGCTATCCATGGAGCATTAGAACAAACTGTGCTAATCTGGCACTTGTCTAAAAATATTAAATACACGTACTGGTTGAAAGAATGAATTGTGCTACTCCCCCTTTGAAAGTTCTTGAATTAAGTCTCAAAATGCCAATACCTTTTGGATCCCAAAAAGATAGCTCACTTATGCTAAGAATGTTTTTGGCCAGAGGAAAAGATTTTAGTTGAAATCAGAATGAAATTTTCTGCCCTAGAATACCATTGCATTAAGATGTTGTGCCTGATCTATGATTCCTGAAGCCCTGGTGTATCACACATTTTCAAAATTGGTAATATATTATCTTGGATTGCTCTATAATTGTTTTATGATTCCTCATTTTATTCCCCAACTTTAAAAAGGGCAGGGACAGCATCTTTTACTTCTGTCATATCCCTTATAATATCCTACACAGTGCTGGCATTCAGTGCAATTTTAATACATATTTTGTAAGTTCTCCTAGGTAACATGAATAATTCAGTAACTCTTTTGTTAGAATGATCCTTTCACTCATTCAACAGAACATGCTGTGTATCCTTTTATTTAGAAAATGAAATGCTCCAAACTTTTAAACTGGTAGACCCAAAGGGCACTTTATGTCTGGCTCATTCCAGTGCTAAGGGGATACTTTCCACTCTCCTCACTTTCTGCCTTCCACCACATCCAGCTGGTTATGACGTTTTATCAGTTCCATCTGCCAACCATCTCTGATCCACTTCTCCCTCTCCACCTTTAGTCCTACTGCTCAAATTCAAACCCTCACATCTTTCACCTGCGTTGTTTCAAAAGTCTTCAAATTGATTTTTTTTTTCATTTTTCATTCAGGTTTGATTCAATCAACACATATTTATCAAGGACCCACTATGTACCTAGTAGTTTCTAGGTACTGAGGATAGACCAGATCCTTGTTGTCATGAACCTTCTATTCTGATGCCTAGAGACAGATAATAATAAAGAAGACAAACACATAAACTAGATAACTTCAGGTGATTTCTAAGTACTACAAATGAAAAAAGTTAAAGTGATACTGACTGCTGGATATAAACAGAGGACTTTTCTAAGAAAAGGCATGTTGAGAGAGAGATCCAAGATGGCCAATTAGCAGCAGCTCAGGATTGTAGCTCCCACTGAAAGCGCAGAGAGTGAGTGGACGCCACATTTTCAGACCAATTTTCATAGCCTACGGACCAAGAGATTCTTGGCGGAGGAGCCCCACGGGTCGCCAGCGCCACCCTTTTGGAGGGCGCGGCCAATTTGCAGGCGCCCCAACGCGGCGGTTCTCAGTCCGGAGTATACGGGACTGAATGCCCTTTTGGTTGGCGTTTGGAGCTCCGGGAAAGCAGAGTCTCCCATTCAGCTGATTAAAAAGCGGACTGAAGTGGGGAAGCAGACCCGTAGATTCCCGGGCCGAAAAGCCCCACGAATCTCAACGCCGCTGTTTCAGCCGGCGTAGTGGGTTGCCGCAGGGGAAGGCTGGTACCCCCCTCCACAAAAAAATAAAAATAAAAACAGCGGTTGGAACTGCTGAAGATTGAGAGTTTCACAGCAAGTGCAGCTGAACCTGGGAAGGTCCAGCTCTGTGGGGGGAGGGGCATCCGCCAAAGGAAAATTAAGAAATAGAGGAAACTTTATCACCAGCAAGCTGGACGTCCACTCAGAGACCTAGTCTGAAGGTCAGCAATTACACAGACGACAGGTGGATAAATCCATGAAGATGGGAAGAAACCAGCGCAGAAAGGCTGAAAACACCCGAAATCAGAATGCCTCTCCTCCTACAGAGGATTGCAGTGCCTCATCACCAATTGAACAAGGCCTGATAGAAAACGAATGTGAGGAATCAACAGAATCAGGCTTCAGAAGGTGGATAATGAGAAACTTCTGTGAGCTAAAAGAACATGTTCTAGCCCAATGCAAGGAAACTAAGAACCTTGAAAAAAGGTTTCACGAAATGTTCATGAGAATGGACAATTTAAAGAGGAATATAAGTGAATTAATGGAGCTGAAAAACACAATACGAGAACTTCGAGAAGTATGCACAAGTTTTAACAGTCGAATTGATCAAGCAGAAGAAAGGATTTCAGAGGTGGAAGACCAACTTAATGAAATAAAACGAGAAGACAAGATTAGAGAAAAAAGGGTAAAAAGGAATGAGCAAAGTCTCCAAGAAATATGGGACTATGTGAAAAGACCTAATATACGTTTGATAGGTGTACCTGAATGTGATGAAGAGAATGAATCCAAGCTGGAAAATATTTTTCAGGATATTATCCAGGAAAACTTTCCTAACCTAGCAAGGCAAGACAATACCCAACTCCAGGTAATACAGAGAACACCGCAAAGATATTCCTCAAAAAGAGCAACCCCAAGGCACATAATCATTAGATTCATCAGGGTTGAAACGAAGGAGAAAATACTACGGGCGGCCAGAGAGAAAGGTCAGGTTACCCACAAGGGGAAGCCTATCAGACTCACAGCTGATTTCTCAGCAGAAACCCTACAAGCCAGAAGAGAGTGGGGGCCAATATTCAACATACTTAAAGAAAAGAACTTTCAACCCAGAATTTCATATCCAGCCAAACTAAGTTTCATAAGTGAAGGAAAAATAAATTTTTTTGCAAACAAGCAAGTACTCAGAGATTTCATTACCACCAGGCCTGCTTTACAAGAGCTTCTGAAGGAGGCACTATGTATAGAGGGGAACAACCAGCATCAGCCACTTCAAAGGACCCATCAGTAAGCTGCATCCAGATCCATCTTACATGCAAGGATATACAGAGACTCAAAACAAAGGGATGGAGGAAGATTTGCCAACCAAATGGAGAGAAAAAAAAAAAAAGCAGTAGTTGCAATTCTCATCTCTGATAAAATAGACTTTAAAGTAATAGAAACCAAAAGAGATAAGAAGGACATTGTATAATGGTAGAGGGATCAATGTAACGGGAAGAGCTAACGACCCTAAGTCTATGTGCACCCAATATAGGAGCACCCAGATACATAGGGCAACTTCTTGGTGACTTACAAAGAGACTTGGACTCCCACACAATAATAGTGGGAGACTTTAACATTACATTGTCAATATTGGACAAATTAATGAGACAGAAGGTCAAGAAGGATATCCGGGACTTGAACTTAAACCTCAAACAAGTTAACTTAATAAACATTTACAGAACTCTCTACTCCAAATCCACAAAATATACATTTTTTTTTCAGTAACACATCACATTTATCCTAAAAGTGACCACATGGTTGGGAGTAAATCACTCCCTAGCAATTGCATAGCATTTCATAGGTTTAAATGAAATATTGGTTGGCTGGCTGTTTGTTATTTTCCTCCCTTATTCCTTCCTGTCTCCATTGTATAACACAATTATTAGTATAAAAAAAGCTTTTAATATCCATTTGTAGACTGTATACTAGCCTGGGCAATAGAGTAAGATTCCCGTTCTCTCTCCCCTTTTTTTTTCTTCTTTTCTCTTTATTTCATTCTTTTTTTTCTTCCTTCTTTCTCTTTTTCTCTTTTCCAAAAAAAAAAAACACATCCTGCCTATATCGGACAGGATTTTGTTTTGATGCACACAGCATGTCTGTAGGTGCTCTCTGCTTCCCTATCCTCAGTCCATGTATTTTGGGTGGCACTGATCCCATTTCTGGCTTAGGGGTGGGCAAGTGACACAGACCTGGCAAATCAGAGGAACCTAACCTCTAGATTCATGGATCTGACAGTCTAGACCAGCCCAAGTCACTATAGAAGGAGGTATGTGATAAGGGCTCACTTGGAGGAACCAAAGGGAGTGGAAAGAAGGAGAGAGTGGGAGGAGCCACTGACTCGTGGTGACAGCAGAGACAGCTGGGTGGAGGAGGTTTGTAGCTGGACTAAGATTTAGGTGAATGGAATTGAGGGAGGACATTACACAAAGAGCAGGACCAAACATGGGGAGATAGGAACATGTAAGATGCTTTTGAAAGCTGGCAAGGGCCCAGTTGACAGGAGCAAAGGTTTATGTGGGGGTGGAGGACAAGATCAAGTTGGAAGAGTGGACCAGGGCCAGGCCCCTGAGAGCTCTGGACACTGTGTTAAGGAGTGGAAGAGTTTACCCCAGAGGCAATGTGGACCTGTTCAGAGTGGAGACCGTGGGGTAACCTGAGCAGGGTTGGGCATTAGGAAGTTGATCTGTCAGAAGAGTGGATTAAAGGGAAAGAGGCCAGGGCTCTGATACAAGATGCATGAGCCTGGCCAAAAAAACATTAAGGGCATCAGCAATGGGACCGAAATAGAATGACCAGCTGAGGCACCGAAGAAAGAATCAGCCTTGAGGAGCATAATAAGGCAGAGCTAAAAGACCAGATTCCAGAGGCTGGGTTATGCTTTGGTTTGAGAAGGGCAGGCTTTGTCATCAACCAAAACTGAGTTGGAATCCTAGCTCTGGCACCAGAAGTTTGTGTAATCCTGGGCAAGTTTACTTATTTCTGGGTCTTGGCTTTCTAATCCATGAAAAGGAATAATAATACCAAATTCAGAGGTTTTTTGGAAGACTAAATGAAAAAAAAAAAAAGGCATGTTGAATTTTTAGTGTTTAGCTGAGTTTTGAATGATGAAAAGGAACTACCATCTGAAGGGCTGAGAAGATAATCTTCCAGATATGAGTGAGGGCATGAGGCTGGAACAGAGAGCAAGCCCACAAGGATAGAGCATAGATAATATGAAAGTGTCATATAGGTTGTGATGGATAGGTGGACTGGCAGCAGATTATGTGGTTTTGGAGGCGTTTGAAAGGAGTTTGCATTTTATTCTAAGAGTGACAGGAAGATATTGGAGAGTTTTAAAACAGGGAAGTAGTATCATATAATTTAATTTTTAATAGGCTTACTCTTGCTATCCTGAGAAGACTGGATTGCATGTAAGCAAAGCCTGAATCCAAAAGGCTAGTTTGGATGCTACTGCAACAATCTAGGTTAAGAGAAGATAGTGGCTTGCACTATGGTGATGAAAAGTAAAATGAAGAAAATGATTAAACTTAAAATGTATTTTGAACATTGGGAACAAGATGAAAGGGGAAATAAAAAAATGGCACCTAGGAATGGGGTTCCAGTGTCTAGTTGGCTAATTGTACTATGTACTGAAATAGGAAATATTGCACAAATAGAAATATATTTCACAAATAGAGTAATTTTTCTGAAACTCAAGTCTGGTTATGTTTTGTGCTTACTTAATATATTTCAATTAATTCAATATGAATTCAATATTTCCTGTCCTTTTCAATATAAAACCCAAGTTTGTGTTATACACATGGAATCATCTGAATTTGCCTCGTCTTCCCTAATCAGGCTCCTTTCCTATCTCTTCCCGACAAAGAACCTGGAGCTTTAACCATAATGAGCAACCTAGTTTCTTGACATGCTGCACATTCTCGTGTCTTCATGCTTCAGCATTTACTCTTTCTTATGCCTAATATGTCTTGACTCTCCTATGTGCTGCAACATCCTATTTATCTTTCAAGATATAGCCTAAGTGTTACCCCCTCTGTGGCACCCTACCTACCAGGCCCCAGGTGAGTTAGGTGCTCCTCTGTGTTCTCCTAGTCTCCTGAGCCAGCCTCTGGGAATAAGACAATCACATTTCAGTGACTAGATATGCCTTGGCTGTGAGCTTTGTCAAATATGGAGTCTTACCCAGTGTTGTACTCCCAGGGTCCAGGAATCACATGGTCATTGCTAAATATAACTATTTCTTAAGGAACCAAATGCCTGAGACACATTTAACACACTATCTTCTAAGTCTAGCTATGCAATTCTTCCACCTGTATAAATAGACAGATAGCTGAACAGAGGGCATTTAGAAGCCCCAGTCTATACCTAGTCCAATACCTTCAGTACCTAGGCTGTGATGAACCTCACTGCAAAATCACCATTGGAGGAGAATAAACTCTTTGGTAACTGCTCTATAGCTATTCTTTGTTTGACTTATTTTCAGCTTGTGTTGGTCCCTTAAAGGCATAGGCCCAGAACTTGAAAGGAAATCCCAACCTGGATATACACCTGGATTTTAGCTGAATCCATATTAGTGTGTTGGGTAGCATCATGACCAGGCATAATGGTCTTTGGGAGTTGCTGGTGAAATAACACTGCCTGATAAGGGACATCACAGCTCACTGAATGGGCTGAGATAGTCTGTACTTCACCCCAGTGACCATAATACTTTTACTCTTGCTTGTTTACAGGCTAGGACTCTTTGTTAATTATTCATCTGTTTCTTACCTATAGCCCACTGCAGCACATTAACAGTAATATTGGTAAAACTTAGCTTGTTTCTTGCTTCTTGGTTTCCTTCATGGATATTCAGAAACATGAAGATATTTTTGTAGAGAAAAAAAAAAATGTTATCAGATTAATTACTTTATGGGTCTTGAGACCCTGAGACTAGCCACTGCACTTTGAAGCAAGATGTTTTCTTAATGAGGAACTTATTTTCAGTGTGTCAAAGTCGTAAAACTTAACACTGACCCCTCCCTATATTTTACACTGTCTCTGCGTTGTGCTTGCCTAAATATGTTGCCAGTAGATTTATATTCTAATAACTTGATTTTTAATTAGTGAGAAACCAAAGCAGTACTAGTTAAATGTCTCAAAAAGCATTGCAGATGACTCTAAATGCCTTATGATATAAATACCTTGAGTAAAATGAAAACACAAGTAGCTTTGCATATATTTATATGTTTTGCCCTTTAAGTTTTGAGTTTAAAGGCTGAAAGCAGAGACAGTGGTAAAAGGAAGGCAGCTTCTTCTGAAGACCTATGCATTAAATTAGTTTGATTCAACTCAACACACACTTACCAGACACCTACTATGTGCCAGGCATGTGAGGGGCAGAATGGAGAATACTGAAACGAATAATACAAAGAGCATATTGCCCCAAATCTGTCCAAAATAAGGTATCTTCCAAGGGAAACCTTTTCTATGCCTTTGAGTGGTCTCAGCAGATAGGTCAAACCAGAGATGATGTAACAATTCTGGGGTCTTAGGCATTTCTTTGGAAATTTTGCTACGGGCAAGATTTTCAAAATTATCTCATGCAGGTTACTTTTTTTCCAGGCAAACGCTAAGTGAAAGTGAAACAGCTCTACTCATTATAATTCACTTCTGGAAAGTAAATTTAAGGTGCTTTTTAAAAGTAAGATATTTTAAAAATTAAGTAAAATAGTTTTAAACACATAAAATCATTTCAAAGTTAAACTGTCTAAATCAATAAAATAATATTCTCTGACATTTTCACTTTGGACTAAAATATAATTTCTGGTTCATTTTAGTTCTGGACTAGAATAAAATTCCTAGTCAAGCATGTTCAAAAATCTTTCTTTTGTGAGTGAAATAGGATATTGTAAATTTTTTACTCAAAACTTCGCAATGGAATTGGTGTTCAGGACTAGAAAAAAGTAGAGTAGTTCTTGTGTTTATATAAGCGCTTCATTCATTCATCCATCTGTTCTTACATCCAGCCACCCATGAATGCACTGAACACAAATTAGCTGGGCACCTCTCTATTTCAGGCTCTGGATACTATACTTGAGTTTCCTGTTCTCTCAATGCACAGTACTGTTTTGTACTTTCTCCCTTCATTCATCATACAGTATCTTTTGCTTATTTGTTTGTTTGCCTTATAAATGCCAGCATATCAGCTGTATTCTAATACACCTCTGTTCTTTCCTTGAAGATGTATGCGCATCCTCCAGACTGATGTATCATTCCCCAACCCGTCACCCCATCCTAGCTGTTGTCCAATTGGTAAAGCAATGGTCACAGAAAGCTGAAGGCCCTGAGTTGCTGTGCTTTGAATGGACAGCATTTCTAAGAGGCAGTCAATGGAAGAGAGACACATGGGTCACTGAACACTGAAAAAGACAGCAGACCCACACTGCATACATCTCATTGTCACTACTCCTCTGCCTTAGTGGACAGTTTCTGTTTGTTCTCCATCATGTCTTTGGTATCTGTATTAGTTTTCCCAGGGCTGCCATAACAAAGTACCACAATCTGGGTGACTTAAGACAATAGAAATTTATTCTCTTGCAATTCTGGTGACTGGAAGTTCAAAATCAAGGTGTCAGCAGTTACGTTTCCTTTGAGACTCTGGGTAGAGTTCTTTCTTGCCTGTTCTAGAGTCTGGTGGCTCTGGCAATCCTTGACATTCCTTGGCTTGTAGACGGATCACTCTGATCTCTGCCTTCACCCCTGTATCTGTGTCCAAATTTCCCTTTTCTCTTATAAAGATACTAGTCGTTGCATTAGGGTCCACCCTAATCCCGTATGATCTCATCTGAACTTGATTATATCTATAAGGATCCTGTTTCCAAATAAAGTCACATTCAAGGGTTCCAGGTGGACATCAATTTGGGAGAAGGGATACAATTCAGCCCAGTATATATCCAACTCCCTTTTCTTACCCCTTCAAGTTCAGGGGCTTGTTATTCCTTCTTCATTTTTTTAAACTTGTTCATGCAATTGTAACTTGTTTACACCATGTGAAATCCCTTTGTTAAAGTCTCTTCAAATTATCCAGTGTGCTAGTGTCATTTGCATCCTGCGGACTCCGACTGATACACCTGCCCTCCCACCTGCCTTTTTTTATTTTAACTTGCTTTCACTTACCACTTACAGCAGGAATGTTAAGAATAGAAAATTGAACCAGGAATGATTTGCCCTGGGGCCCCATAGCCTTTTGGGGAAAGACCATTTGGCCTGACTATGATTCTGCCTTTAATTTTCACTGAACTGAAAGTTTTTCAAATGCATGACACTGATAAAAGGAGCTCTAGAATAAAGAAAGCCAAAGGGGTAAGAAAGGAAATGGCAATAGACTGCTTTCATATAGATATAGAGGAATATTTTAATAACCACGGGAAAGCAGGAAGTAGACAGAAATATTTTTTAAATGGGTATGCTGTTGCTAATGTGGTCACAAAACTGTGTTTTGTTTTGTTTTTCTTCTTCTACCTGTAATTTATATTAATGCATCTTTTAAATCCTAGAAAAAAATCTTTCTAGTATTCTTATACTTCCGTTTAGGAATTTTGCATTTAATATAAGTGAAATTGGTTCATAGTTTTCATTTTTATGCTGTCATTTTCAGGCTTTGGGTCAGAGTTAGTCTAAATTTGAAAAATAAATTTGGAAGATTTTATTCTTTATTTACATTCTGAAACAGTTCAATTAGAACAGGGTTTTATTGTTCCATGAGTGTCTGTCTCCTGAAGATTTCAAATAATTTGCTGGTGAAACTATCTTGGCTTGACATGTTTTTTATAATTAAGGATGAGCTTAGAAATTTATTCTATCTATAATGACTACATTTTTATTACTTTGACAATTTTAATTTATTAAAATTATTCATTGAGATTTAAAAATTAATAAAACCTTAGGTAGAAAGTAGTTACAATTTTTAAATCTTTGTATTCTAATGATATCTTCCTACTTCTCTATAATAATAACAAAATAGTATTATTAGAGTAATAATACTCTTTTCCAGGCACCGTGCCATGCAGTGTACACACATTATATTCTTTAATCTTTACCATGGCACTAAGAGCTAGATGCTATCAGTTTCCTGTTTTTGGATGAAAAAACTAAGGCATATATTACAATGGTTACATATTTCTCCTTTGATGAACTAACATGTAAAGATAATAGCAGATCCTTCTATATTGAGACAGCCTTTCTGAAGTCACATAAATCATTATGGCAGTGTTCCTTTCAATCCCACGCTGTCTAACTTCAGAAACCATCCTCCTAACTACCAACCTATGTATATTTGACTTTTTTTTTTCCCTGTATTGGTCTTGTCAGTGGTTTGTCTATTTTATACACAGAGAACCAGTTACTGGCTTTATTAAAAAATTCTACCTTTTCTATTTTTTCAAAGTTTATTTATTGACATTTTGGTTTTTGTCCTTTCTTAGGATTAATTTTGCTATCTTTTTAGTTTCTTCAATTTAATTTATATTCTTTCTTATTTAATGATAAAAGTATTTAAAACTAAGGAATCTTCTCTGAGTATAACTTCTAAGAAATCTTACACATTGCTATATTAGGTTGAACCAATAAAATTGACAATAGTTGACAGTTTTGAGATAACAAACATGATTATTTCATATGGATTAACCTAATGCACAGTGTTATTGACAGCATTATTTTCTCAATAGTCTATAATTACAGTTTGATATGACCTCTTGTTTCAAAGATTATTTCAAATGAGATTTAGGTGTTCTTAATGACTTAATTTTTACTAACATTTTTCTCAAATAAAACATTTTTAAATTCTAAAAAATTTAAAGAATTAAGAATTCTAAAACATAGCCCTAATGTTCTTTTTTTTTAGTAAAACAATTTTCCCTGGTTCTAAGGTGACAGTCATTACCCCGCACACCAGCTCTCCACATACAGACCAGCCTTACTGCAGTGTAACAGCCAAACTGACCCCATCCTTCCCCTGCTGGAGTATGGCATGGATAAAGTCAATTCATCTTTTTTTTTTTTTTCTGTGCTATACCCAGAGACCCCTCAAAACCTGTCATGTTTCCTCTGTCTCCTCATGCCAAACTTCGTCAAAGAGTACTCTACATTCATGCATTCCATTTCAACCTCTTCTAGTCCTCAATCTGCTATAACCTGGTTTCACTTCATTTCCTCTTCCATGTTCTCTTTTCTGCATCTCAATTGCTCCCCTTTTGGCTACCCAAACACCAGTCCCTGGCTGTTCTACCTCTCTGATCATTTCTCCTTCTTTCTATCAGCAACTATTGTTTTATCCATCTGCTGAATGCTAATATTCCTCAAGCTTCCACTTCTAGTTCTTTTCTCTTTTTCTCACAAACTTTTTGGGTAATCTTACACATTTACTTAGGAATTTATATTGCTAGAGCTAACTTCTTTCCTGAGTGTCAGACTCATTTTTCCAACTGCTTCAAGTTTATTGCAGAGCCATATAATAACATCATGGTTGGGACCACAGCTTGGAGTCACAGATACCTTGGATTTTATCATCCGAAAATGGTGATTTGTATGCTGCCATACAGGGTCATTGTGATGTTAAATGAGATAATGTGTGTGAAGGATATATTATCTAATACATAGGCGTCTCTCTCTCTGTCTCTGTCTCTGTTTCCCTCTCTGTCTTTCCTGCTTTCTGTCTTTTTCACTGCCCGTTGGATGTCTACCCCTAAGTGCAGAATGAAATTCACATTTTGCCCTTATACCTGTGCTGCTTCTATTTAACTGAAAAGCAATATCATATAACCAGCTAGAAACCTAGGAATTACCTTAAATCATTCCTCATATCCAGTTGGTGCACTTCCTGTCTGTCTTATTCCTTAATGTCTTCTGTGTGTACCAGATCCCTGCTACTTCTCTATTAGGTGGTTTAATAGGTTTCCAGTAGTCTACTATTAATAGCTTCCTCTTTCTTCCCCTTCAACACATGCTCTACATTGCTGCCCAGATTACAATTCTCAGGCATAAATGGGAATGTGCTTTAAAGTTCCCTGCAAGCTCGCCTTTGCCTAGGCTTTCTCATGCACAGAAGGCCCTCAGCAACAAGCCCTTAAGCAATCAGCAGGGTCAACTGCTTTATCAGTTGACTCATGATTGCAACAGAATTTATATATCTTTGAGTGTTTTGAAATTAAACAACTTTCTCCTTTATAGCTTCCAATGAACTTGTTACAATGCCTGACATATAATCACCTTCATCAACATTGTTATCGACCTCAGTCCTGATGGTAAATGCTACTGTTATTGAATGCTGCCTAAATATGTGCCTTGTGCTGTGTTATGTGCTTTACATGTTACCTCATTTAACACTTTATGCCAAACTTATGGAGTAAGTACCCATACCACCAAAACGAAGCACAGAGATGTTAAATAAATTGTATAAGGACTCACAGGTAGTACACAGCAGAGCCATAATTTGAACTCAGGCAGTTCAACTATAGAACTTGCCCCCTTAAACACTACTTTATTCACATAGGTGTATCAATACATGTTTGTTGAGTAGGTGCATAGAAGCATCAAATTGAAAACAATGGATTTCTTTAAAAGTGCATAAAACAAACTGGGCAATGAGAATTAAAATGTTACTATTTAGCAGTATTTATTAAATGAGATTTTATGTATACTTATGTGCAAAACAACTCTGTGAATTCAAGAGAATACAACAGTTAACTTATGGTGTGCTTCTTCCTGAGATTAATTTATTTTTAAAATTTGTCATTCTAAAAATTATTGAAAATTTAATTATTAGACAGATTTCTTCTGTGGCCGTTTCTCAAAGGTGAACTAGTTACACATTTTCTGAGACATTTACAGTGTCTGTTATAGTGGTGGTGGCCCAAAAAGATGTTGAGATTAGCAACTTCCCGTTATAAAATTTTTATTTTTTGTCCCATCTTTTAATGTGTGTATTCTGTTGTTTCTCAAGCAGAAAGCTAATAAAATTACTCAAGTAATATTTAAAAATTTATAGAGATACCTTGTAAGTAAACTAGGCCAGTGATTGCCGCAGCGGCAGTGTAAGCTCTCTTTCCTTCAGAGTATGGTGTTATGAGAAATCTAATAATTCCTAAAGATCAATCTTTGAAAACTTGCAGGAAGAGTAACTTGAGAGGTGAACTCAGTGGTCAAATTTTTGGATGATGTCTCAGTTAACTAGCTTTATCTGAGTTGGCTAAGTTTAAATGCATCATTATCAGCTAGTCAGTCTTGCCTTTCCTCCTGTTGTGACCCAGTTCTTATTAAACATGTGCATGTTTTCATATTCTCAGTATTAAAAACCATAAATTTAACATCTTATTTTTTTCTATTTCTAAGATTATTTTCACCTTTACTCCCAGTGTCCTTTTATTGATGGCAGTACTATAGAACAAAAGAGTCACTTTAATAGCCATATAACTTATAGCATTGTGTACCCGAGGATAAAAGGGCCTGGTGTGAAATAAGAACTTTATAAGGTAGGATTTGTTTTATGAAAAGCACTGCACCTTGAGCAGAGTACAAAGATCAGTTATGATACATGTCTGACTGGCACCGTAAAGTTGTTCCCCTCAATTGTCATTGACCAATTACTGGTTTATTGTATTTTCTTTTTATTTTTATGACAGAGAATACAATTTTTCCCACAATCAGTCCTTGAGCACAGATACAATAACAATTTGGGGAAAGGGAATAAAAGGAATCTTAGTTTTATCTGCACAAAAGGACCCATTGGGATTCACTTGTGCATGTAGTCATATTTCAATAGAGTATTCCAAAGATACCTTCTTATTGTAAATGGTTCTTTACAGAAAAAAGCAACTAAAGGGAAACTTGATTTCCTTGACTGTATAGGAATATTACAATTCCTACAGATTTTATATGGGTATATGCAGAATATATTTGCAGAAATGTAAATGTAATAAAGTAGAACATGATATTGATTATATTCTGGCTAACAGTCATTATTGTTGTCATTAGGAACATTGTCAGTTTCTTTTGTTTAAAAAAAATCTATTTTTATTAAAACTTTCCCCCAAATTAGAGATTTAGTATTTAAATCTAAGGGCTTATGTTTTACCATTTGAACAAATAAACACATAATAATATATTTTTATGAGAGATGTACCCTTTCTTTAATTTTTTTAACATAACACCAGCATTTTTCCCAATGTTTTATTTTAACTCTCTCCTAAGGAAGAGATAGCCCTTGCATGTTCGTAAGTTACCCTGTTCTTAGGGAAAATGTGGCAACAAGGCAGCCCCACAATGGTTCTCCACTCCCCTTTCCATCTCCTCAACACAGAAGGTGTGAGGCAGTGGAATATGAGTAACCATCAGGCAGAGTTACTGCTTCCTTAGCACCACCATGTCTCAAAGAAATAAATACAAATTCGATGTTTCTCCTTCCCAGCCTTTCTCCTGAGACTTCTTGAGGGGTGTCAACAGCAGCCCCAAGAAAAATGGAAGGCTATGTAGAATGGCTTAATAATGCCTGTGATAAAAAAAGAAAATAATAATAAATAGAAGACACACAGAGAGGCAGAGAGAGATAATATGGTAAAAAAAAAAAAAAACAAAAACAAACAAACAAAAAAAAACAAAAAAAAAACCTCTCTATGGTAAATATAAAAAATATATGTAAATAAATGTACTTTGCTATTCAGATTATTTTATTTTATTTTTTATTTACAATACAAATACCAGTACTCACAGTTGTGCTTTAAAAAATGAGTCTATGTGATGCTTTTCTTTGTGATTCAGAGGATGTTCTAATGTGATATATTGTGCACTACCCCACCAAAATTGTCCTCAGATCATTGCTTTGTGGAAATGTAATTTTATCCTGTTAGAAAATTACTCACTAATATGATATGTGTGTGTATATTGAGGTGTAAAATAAAATAATTTTAAACAGTATTATGAAAATGAATATTTGATAATGTAGGGTATTCGTAGGGGTTAACAATAGTGGAGGGTAGGTCACGGAGCATTTACTATTTCCAAAGTAATACTTCAATGGAATACATAGCATCAGAGTTTCTACTTAACAATTAGATTGCCATCTGTTAAAAGATGTCATTTTCTTTCTTTTTAAATATGTAATATTTCTATATGATATTGTCTCTGAAGCCAGAAGAAGACTTTGAAACATTACATATGTATTGCAGAATATTCCCATTTTCTTCTAAGCTTGAGCCCAAACATGATAATAGGATTTGGCTTCTACAACATGACAGAAAAACAATATTCAAGTGCTAAAAATTTGAAAGAACTTAAAACATATTTTCATATAGTATATTTGTTTTCTTCTTATATTTGCCTGCATATCTGTTAAATGATAAACTCTAATGATGTGAAAGAAGATTTTATTTACATTTGTATCCTCCACCTTCCAAAAGCACTTTAGATAATTATTAAAAGAATGCTACAAAGTTGTCTTTGACATCTGAAAATAACTTAGAACTTTTTTTTTACTGAATACAATGCATAATATTTAATTATAACTTCTAGCACACAAATAAATTGGAAAATGATTTTAAGGCCTTGAGAATAATATATTGTTGTAAAGCTTAATGCAAATAATATAAAAACAGGGCAGGGGCAGCTTCACTCTTTTTCATGTTATTTCTTCTAGAGAAGAGGATAAAATGTCCAAGGATGGAGAACCCCAGCTTTAGAAAAGGCGGTCTCTCTACAATAACTCGGGATAAAGATTATTATTGGAAAACTAATGTCAAGTAGTTAAGTAGAAGGTTGTTTGTCACTGATTGGGCAGAATTTCTCACAGCTCAGTAAGAAGTTAAGTATCAAACATCGACTCCTTCAATATTTACATTTCTATTGCATAGAATGACACGCTGCAGCTTGAGAACAAATAATTGCTGTATTTTTGTCATTGTTGGGACTTTAGAAATATTAAGGGTCGAGGGGGGACTCTATTCTGAGTTCTGTTTCCTTTCCTAAGCCTTCAGTTCTGATTTTAATTTTCATCAGCTTGCCTCTGAGACGCTAAAAACTACAAGATCTTGTTCACAAGCGTGTTCAGAATCTTTCTTTTAGACCCAACCCAGCTTTATTTTTTTAAGTGACTTAATCAAAGGTAATTCGAGTTCACATTTTTGTATCAATGGTTGTATTTAAAGAGGTCTTATCTGATTTCCATCACCAATTACAGGCTTGCGTTTCTTGTTTATATCCATCTAAAAGCTGACAAGGGCCTGGTTTGGTTTTGATAGGAAGTCAAGCCTTCATCTCATGTCAAAAGTCCCTAAAGCACATTTGTTCTGGTAAAATTATATCTCGGGAATGATGGGTTCTAATACGAAATGAGGATGTGGTGGCATGGGGTGGTCCCTGCCACTTTGTTTGAAAAATAAATTGTGAAACCTCAGTAGTAAATATTTGCCTGAGAGAACACAGTGGGAGGGAAATTACAGTGCTGAGGAATATTGCCATTAAGAGGACTGAAGTCAGAGGTTAACGTAACAGGAGTTGGTCTAGTCAAAGGGGTCACCGTGGGTTGGCCCACTCAGCAGAGAGCTCCTAGATGACTTTTAACTATTTTTGGCAAGATAAACATCGTATGTCGCTGCCTTTGGGAGCAAAGAACAAAGGTCGAAGACCCAGGGGGATTAATTTCTTAAAAAGAGATATAATATTTAACTTGGCTGCCCTCAAAAGCCTTGGGTTTTCTGGCTTGCTTTCCTTAGCAATGGAATTCCAGGTTTTGTTTTAAACAAATAGAGTATCTTTATAGAAGTCAAGATGTGGACACTAAACCTAATGCTACAAGAAATGGCAGATTTTAAGTTGAATTTTAGATTCCAACTTATTTCAGAGATGTAGTGGTCTGAATCGTTCTGTGCTGTGAACCACCTCCCCACCACACCTGGGCGTCCTCTGCACCTCTCTTTAGTTCTTACAGTGCCCTGGACCCCCTGGCACCTGCTCTTCCCACTCTAGGCTATATCTGTTAGCTGTTTGTTTCATTCCAATGAACTCTGAGATTCCTGTGCTTCTCTTAGTTTATATTACTTATTATTGATCATTTAGTTCAGATAGTTATTCTTGAGCCAGATTGCCTTTGCTTCTTCTATGCTGGGTAAAATTAGACAAGTTATTTGTTCTCACTATGCTTCAGTTTCCTTGAACTTAAGTAGCAGTAACGATAGCACCAAACTCATAGGTTTGATATGATGACAAAGTGAGTTAAATTGAAACACAATCCCTGATTCACAATACTCAAATCCAAAATGTTCTGGATACCGGAAAATTTTCCATAAATTTGTAGCAAACTCATTTGGTAAAACCTGGCCTGAACTACTGTGAAGCTGTTTGTAGACTTTATCCCATTTGGTGTGACTATTCATATGTTTCAGTGCAGAAAATTTAATATATTGCATTATGGGGTGTTGCTCCAAACCCATTTAGCTTGTTGTATATTCCACTAGCATCTTAAAAATTTTGAATTCCAAATCATATCTGACTCCAAAAGTTTCAGATAAAGATTTTTGCTTAGTGGCACACAGAAAGCAATCAAAACCTGTAATCTATAATTACTATTTGTATTCAAACACCTGAAGCAATACCTGGCACAAAGCAGGTACTCAGTAAATCCTAGTGCTGTTTTTTAAACAAATGCTCATTGATCACTTATGGTGTTCTTTACACCCAGCCTGGCTCTTTACACCAAGGCTTGGTGAAGCCAAGGTCACACATTTAGTAGGTGGGGGAGTAAGAATTAAAAGACGGGCAGATTGACTTCAAACTGTATGCACAGAACCAGTTCATGAATTGCTAGTACTGAAGCATACAATCCACATCTCCTAGAACAAAGTGATGGTGCTGCTTGGATGGAATCTGAATGCAGTGTGTCCAATGGCATTTTTAAGTTTTGTGCTTTCTGTTGAATTTTATGTTGACATTAGTGAAATCAGGGGGCAGAACAAAATAGTGAGCATCTCGAAAGAAAGATTGGTGACATATTACATATGTGTGTGTATGCATGCTTTCATCTGCTCACGTCACCCAGTAATGCTACTGCACAATTAAGATGTATGGGAATGAAATAATAAAGGCATGTGCTGCACAGCTTTTCTGTTGTTTTCCTTCTGTGAATCACTTCTATATCCTGGGTCAGTAAATATTTGAATAGTAAAGATATTTAGCATTTGCCCTTTCACTTAATCATTATGTCAAATATCTATAACACAAAAATCATCTCAGAATTATCCACTTCTTGTACATCTGATGGAAAAAATGGGGTCATTCATTGATTATGGCAAGTTTTATTATGTAAGCATCACATCCATTATTTATGAAAAATTTCAATGTATACAGAAATTTTAAAAGATTTATTCTTAGTGCCAATTAAAAATAGCTTCTTTGAGGCTTAGAAAAATGTATTCACCTTTAAAATATATTAAATTATCTTATATTTCTATTAAAAGCATGGTCTATGTGATTATGATCAGCCAATTTAAACTGTTTACTATGTTTTACCCAAAATAATTACTCTCACTTAACTTATATAATGAAGAACATTACTAATAATTACTTAGTGTGATAGAAAGAATTCGGGAGAGGAATGACAGATGCTGAAATATGCTGTGGTTTTTCACATGTTATTTAGTGCATTGGCTGGACTGATTGTATTAATAGCCCCACTTTTTCATGCTCCTAAGTATCCACACTCTTGATGCCCATCAACACAGACTCTGGGTTTGGTCACATGACTTAGTTTGGACAGTAATCATTAACAAAGTTAATGAAAACAAAGACCTGTATTCTCAAGTTTACAGAAGAGAACTGCTAACTTTATGCACATTGTTGTACAGCAGATCTCTAGAATTTTTTCATCTTTGTTGATGCAAATTCTATACTCATTGAAAAACAACTCCTCATTTCCCTCTTCCCTCATTTCCTGGAACCACCATTCTACTTTCTGCTCCTATGAGTTTGACTATTTTAGATACCTCATAAAAAGAATCGTGCAGTATTTGTCCTTCTGTGACTTGTTTATTTCACTTAGCATAATGACCTCCAGGTTCATCTACATTGTAGCATATGTCAGGATTTCCCTCTTTTTTAAGGGTAAATACAATATCATTGTATGTATATACTACATTTTCTTCACCCATTTATCCCAGAGGACTTGTAGGTAGGCTCCATATCTTAGCTATTTTTTGAACGATTCTGCAACGAACATAGGAGTGGAAATATCTGTTCAAGATCCTGTTTTCAGTTCTTTGAGATAAATACCCAAAAGTGAGATACTTGAATCATATGGTAGTTCTGTTCTTAGATTATGAGGAAGCTCCATCCTGTTTTCAGCAGCAGTTGCGTTTTTCATTACTACCAATGGTTTACAAGGGTTCCAATTTCACCACATCCTCCTAACACTGATGCATGTATTTATGTATAATGAATACACATATAATGGCCATTTTAACCACTGCAAGGTGATATTTAATTGTAGTTAGATGTCTAATTGTAGTTTTGATTTGCATTTTCCTGATGACTAGTGATGTTGAGCATCTTTTTATATACCTATTAACCATTCGTATGTCTTCCTTGGAGAAATGTCTATTCACATTCTTTGCACATTTTTTAACCAAGTGTTTTGTTTGTTTTTGCCATAGAGTTATAGAAGTTACTTACATATTTTGGATAGTAACTCCATATCAGATATATTGTTTGTACATATTTTCTTCTATTCTTTAGATTGCTTTTTCACTCTGCTGCTTATTACTTTTGCTGGGGGAGAAGCTTTATAGTTTGATGCACTCCCACTTGACTTTGTTTTTCGTTTATTGCCTATGCTTTTGGTGTTATATCAAAAAAATAATTGCTAAGACTGATATTATGAAACTTTTCTCCTATGCTTTCTTCCAGGAGTTTTGTAGATTAAGATCTTACATTTACTTCTAATTCATTTTGAATTGATTTTTATGTATAATGTAACACAAGGTTTCAATTTCATTCTTCTGCATGAAGACATCCAGTTTTACTATTGGATTAAGTTGAATCCTTTCTCCATTGTGTGTAGTGTTCGCACTTTTGTCAAACATCATTTGACCATTTGACTGTACATGGATGGGTTTATTTCTGTCCCCTTGGTCTGTATGTCTATGTTTACACCAGTACCACACTGTTATGATTACAATTGCTTTGTAATATGTTTCAAAGTCTCTAGCTTTGTTCTTTCTCAAGATTGTTTTGAAAATTTGGGGTTCTTTGTGATTCCATATGGATTTTAGGGTTGTTTTATCTATTTCCGCAAACAAATGTCATTCAGAGTTTGATAGGAATTGCCTTGAATTTTTAGATTGCTTTGGGTTTTATAGGTATGTTAACAGTAGTATTTCCATCTGTGTATATGATATGTCATTCTTATTTGTGTGTTACTTAATTTCTCTTAAGTGTTTCATAGTTTTTACTATGCTGATCATTCACTTTCTTGGTTGAATTTATTCTTAAGTATTTTATTCTTTTTGATGTTATTGTAAATGGAATTGCTTTCTTAATTTCCTTTTCAGATTTTTCACTCTTCGTGTATAGAAACAACTGATTTTATGCCCTGCAACTTTGCTGAACTTAGTTTATTAGTTCTAACAAGTTTGTGTGTGTGCATGTGTGTGTGTGTGTGAGAGAGAGAGAGAGAGAGAAATTATCTGTAAACAGAGATAATTTTTCTTTCTGATTTAGATTTGTTTATGTATATATTTATTTATTTATATTAACTAGCTGCTCTAGCTAGGACTTCTAGTACTATGTTGAATAGAAGTGGTGACAGTGGCCATCCTTGTCTTTCTCCTAAACTTGGAGGAAAACCTTTTAGTTCTTCTTTATTGTGTATGTTGTTACCTGTGGCTTTCCATGTATGATCTTTATTATTTTGAGATAATTTCATTTAATTCCTAGTTTGTTGAATGTGTTAAACATAATTTTTTTTTTTTTTATTTTTATTTTAATTTTTTTATTTTTATTTTTTTACAGTTTTTTTTTTTTTATTGCATTTTAGGTTTGGGGGTACATGTGAAGAACATGGAAGATTGTTGCATAGGACACACATGGCAGTGTTTATTTAAATTTGTCAGTGCTTTTTAAAAGATCTATTAAGATGGACATTTGTCAGTGCTTTTAAAAAAATCTGTTAAGATGATCATGTGCTTTTCATCTTTAATTCTGTTAATGTGCTGTATCACATTGTTTTGTTTTGTTTTTACTTTTTGTTTGTTTGTTTTTTGTACTGAAGCATCCCAGGAACAAATCCCACTTGGTCATTGTGTATGATTCTTCTCATGTGCTGTTGAATTTCATTTACCAATACTTTATTGAAGATTTCTGCATCTGTATTTACCAGAGATATTGATGTCAGGGGTTTTTATTCTTAGAATATGTCTTTATCTGGATTTGGCATCAGTGTAATGCTAACCTTATAAAAAGAGTTCAAAGAGTCTTCTCCTACTCTATATTTTTGAAGATTTTGAGATGGAATGGCCTTAATTTTTCTTTAAAAGTTTGTAGAATTCTCTAGAAGTTTTTTTTTTTTTTTAATTACTATTACTGAGTTAACCTCCTCACTAGATATGTCTGTTGAGATTTCCTATTTCTTCATGATTCAGTCTTAGTAGGTTTATGCTTCTAGGAACTTACATGTTTCTTCTAGATTACTCAATTTGTTGGCATATTATTGTTCACAGTATTTTTACAAACCTTTCTATTTGTGTCATTGTTTATGATGTATTCTCTTTTGTTTCTTATTTTTAGGATTTGTGCCTTTTCTCTTTTGCTTAGTCTAGCTAAACGTCATTCTTTTGGTCTTTTTAAAAAAAACTCAGTTTTGTTGATTTTTAAAAAATATTATTTTTCTAATGTCTATTTTGTTTATTTATCTTCTATTATTATTATTATTATTTACTTCCCTCTGCTAACTTCGCTGTTAGTTGGTTCTTCTTTCTCTAGTTTTTTTGAGATAAAACTTAAATTGTTTATTTAAGATCTTTCTTATTTTTTTAATATTGATATTTACCACTATAAACTTTCCTCTTAATACTGCTTTTGCTACATCCTATAAGTTTTGGTATAAGGTGTTTTTGTTTATCTCAAAATATTTTCTAATTTCCGTTTTGGTTACTTCTTTTATCCCTTGGTTTCTCAAGAATATGTTGTTTAATTTTCTCTTATTTGTGAATTTCTAGTTTTCTTTCTGCTATTAATTTCTGCTTCCATTCCTTTGTGGTCAGAAAGATACTTGGTATAATTTCAATTTTCTTACATTTGTTAAGTGCTCTTTTCTAACTTAATGTGATCTATCCTGGAGAATGTTGCATGTGCAGTTGAGAAGAAAGCATAATCTGCTACTGTTGGGTGGACAATGTTTTATGTCTTTTAGGACCATTTTCATCTGTAATGTTGTTCAAATCCTTTGGTTCCTTATTGATCTTCTTTCCAAATATTCTATCCATTATTGAAAGTTAGATATTGAAATATCCTTCTATTATTGTGTTGCTGCGTAATTCTCCCTTTAGTTCTATCAGCATTTGCTTTATATATTTGGGTGCTATGGTGTTGAGTTCATATATATGTGTGATATATATATATATTTAATTTTTTTATTTCCATAGGTTATTGGGGAGCAGGTAGTATTTGATTACATGAGTATGTTCTTTAGGGGTGATTTGTAGGATTTTGGTGTGCCCATCACCGAAGTAGTATACACTGCACTCAATTTATTGTCTTTTTCACTCCCTTCCCACTCATTCCCCTTGAGTCCCCAAAGTCTATTGTGTTGTTCTTATGCCTTTGCATCCTCATAGCTTAGGTCCCACTTATGAGTGAGAACATATGATGTTTGGTTTTCCATTCCTGAGTTACTTCATTTAGAATAATAGTCTCAAAATATTTTGTTGCCAAATTTTATCTTTTTATATCATATTTTTATTAGCATGTTTTATAGTTATAATTATTTTTAATACTTTTATCATTTAGCTTCCTTTCCAGAAGTAAAAGTATTGTACAAACCACCATTGCACTGCATTATTACAGTTTTCTATCTTTATCCACATATTTAGCTTTACCAGTGAGCTTTATACTTTCATATATTTTCATGTGTGCTGTGTGCTGTCTTTTTGTTTCAATTTAAGAACTCCCTTTAACATTTCCTGTAAGGCAGGTCTAGTGGTGAAAAACTCTCTCAGCTTGTATTTATTTGGGAAAATACTTCTCCTTCATTTTCTAAGGGCAGTTTTGCTAGACAAATTATTCTTGGTCGACAGAGGTGTTTTGTTGCATTTTTTCTTTCATCGCTTTGACTATATCATCTCAAATTCTCTCTAGCCTGTAATGTTCTTGCTGAGAAATCTGCTGATAGTTTTATGGGAGCTTACTTTTACATGATAAATCACTTTTTCTGCTTTTGTATTCTCTTTTCTTTGACTTTTGAGAATTTGATTATAATGTATCGTGGTGTGGACTTTTTTGGTTCATTCTACTTAGAAATCTATTGGCTTCTTAAATCTGGATGCCCATTTCCTTCTTCCAGTTTGGGAAGTTTTAGGTAATTACTCCTTCAAATAAATTTTCTTCCCTTTATTTATCTCTATACCATCTGGCAGCCTCACAATGCGTACGTTAGTCTGTTTGATCGTGTCCCATAAGTCTCTTAATTTTTTAAAATAATTTTTAGTCTTTTTTTTCCTCTTTTGACTGGATAATTTTAGATGATCTGTTTTTTATTTCAATGATTCTTTCTTCTGGATGATTAAGTCAGCTGTTGTGTTTCTCCAGTGAATTTTTTCATTTATTCTATTCTTTAACTTAAAAATTCTATTTGTTTTTAAAATACTTTTTATCTCTTTGTTACTATTGTCATTTTATTCATGCATATTTTCTTGAAATTGTTGAGCATCTTTTTAATGGTTATTTTGAATTCTTTGTCAGGTACTTTATATAGCTTTATTTCTCTGTTGCCATTAAATCAGTATTTTCATGGGGGGAAAGAAGGTCTAGGTCTTTCTATTTCTTTGTCCAGTCTATCATTGATGGGCATTTGGGTTGGTTCCAGGTCTTTGCTATTGTACACAGTGCTGCAATGAACATATATGTGCATGTGTCTTTATAGTAGAACGATTTATAATCCTTTGGGTATCTACCCAGTAATGGGATTGCTGGATCAAATGGAATTTCTATTTCTAGATCTTTGAGGAATCGCCACACTGTCTTCCACAATGGTAGAACTAATTTATACTCCCACCAACAGTGTAAAAGTGTTCCTATTTCTCCACATCCTCTCCAGCATCTGTTGTCTCCAGATTTTTTAATGATTGCCATTCTGTCATGAGATGATATCTCTATGTGGTTTTGATTTGCATTTCTCTAATGACTAGTGATGAGCATGTTTTCATATGTTTGTTGGTCTCATATATGTCTTCTTTTGAAAAGTGTCTGTTCATATCCTTCACCCACTTTTGAATGGGTTTGTTTGTTTTCTTGCAAAGTGGTTTTTTTTTTTAATACAGGATCAACAAATATCTATGAAATTATCATAATGACTTTCAACACTGAATTTTTTAAAAGTTTATTAGTCACAAAACTACCAATGTGGAATTATATTTTACCTTCATGTTGTTCATATGGTACAATGAGCATAACTTTCTTTTGTGCCTAATAAATGTTTGATAAATGAATAACAGGTCCATTGTTCTTTAGAAGAAAGAGTAAGAAGAAAACTTTTTTTCTCATTTTATTGATGTACTCTAGAGATACCAGCTCCTTGGTATAATGAAGTCACTACATTGGAAAGTTTGCATGAAAACTAAACATCCACTGATTAAGCCTTTGCCTAGTTTTGGACTCAAGCAGCACTACAGTCAATATTCAAAACTGTCTCTAATAGTTATGCTTATAATACCAAGCCTTACAAAAAACATTTTCTATATATATTGTCAATAGACAATTAGGAAATTTAATAAGAGAAAAGATCCCAGTCTCAGTTGAAGTAAAAATTAAAAAGTATCATGACAGAAAATACATATAGTTATAATATACCTAACTAATTCCTAGGGACATAGATGCTCCACCCAGACTACCTAAATGTGAACTGCAGCTCTACTGCTTACTAGCTGTATAATACTAAGAAATTTTTTAATGTACCTCAAGTATTGTGTTAAAAATGCAAAATATAATAACTATTTCACAGGGTTTTTGTGTGGATTAAAGAAGGAGAATTTGTATATATTAGTTCAAAAAGTGCCTGGCACAGAGTAAATTCTATGGTAGGTTTAGTTTATCATTATTATTGTTACTATTGCATGAAGAAAATTACAAAATGGTAATGAAGGACATACCAGGAAATAGATGAAAATAGAAATAAATGTTATGCTCGGAATAGATAAACTCAAATCGAAATGCAAATTAAGATAAAAATCAATGTTACTTCCTTCTGCTGAATGAAGTACAAATAAAAATCAAAATTCTGAATAAAATAATTTAAAATAGACTTAATTTATCTATAAATTTAATTAAATTCTGCTTAAAATCCAATTTGGCTTTGCAGAAATTGAAAAATAGATTGTTAATTTGGAAGATAACATGAATAAAGATAGCTGTAAAAAACTGAAAAAAGCAATAATAATGATATTGCCCTACTAATATTAAAATATACTGTAAAGCTATTTTAAATAAAACTATGCAGTACTCGTAAATAAATAGACAAACTTATTAATGGAACAGAATAGAGAATGTAACTCAATCAGTAGAGAACATAATGAGTCTAAGATTCATTATATATGGGAATTTCATGGGTGATATGGCATTTCAAATAATTAGGAGAAGGACAGACTACTTACTAAATGGTGTTGGCTATGGCTATTAATATGGGGAAAGTAAGACAGATTTTTTTACACTTTATTTTACAAAAATGTAAATTTCAGGTGAATTCAAGATTTACATATGTAAAAACTACCAAAAATAGAAAAGTCTTATACATATTATACAGAATACAAAATATAGAAGTCATGTCATATTTTTACTACAATGAAATGTAGAGCTTTTATAGTAAAAAAAGACATCAAAAATTTTAAAAGCATGCAAAAGAATATGAAAAATATTTGACATTTATGATTCCAGATGATTACTATCCATATGTTAGATCTTGAAAATAATCAATTTAAAGATAAAACCCAACATACATAGACAAAAAATACATTATCCATGCGATGTCCAACTTTATCATTAATTAGACAAATGCAAAATTATTTTTAAAAGAGGATTTGTTATTTTTATTCATTAGATTACATGAAATTTAAAAGTAGTAGTATTCTATTTGGATAGTAATGCCCAGTTTCACCACTGAGAGAATTGCAACTTTAAGAGTTGTACAGAATTACTGTAGTACAGGGGAGGTTGTGAAGATACCTGTATTTTTGGTGGTGCAAATGCAAATTTCTAATGCATTTTAGAGGATGACTTGGGGGTTTCTAAAAAGATAGTTTCTATACCATTTGATCCAACAATTTAATTTTCGGAATCAAAGTTACAGGTGTACTCACATAAAAGCAGATATACACACACACATACACACACACAAACACACACACACACACAATGCTCATTGCAATATATGCTAATTTTGAAAAATAGAAAAAAAAATTAAAGGTCTATCCACAGGAGAATAAAATACTTCCAAATTCTGCAATACTATGCAACATTTAAAATAAATATGGTAAATCTTTATGGAGTGATCCAGAGAAATCACAAGATATATTATTAAGTAAAAGGAGGGTTGTAGAATATAAAATAATAAAACAACAATACTTATATAATGTTTACTATGTGCTAGTGATGGTTCTAAGTATTTCATGTATATGAAGTATTCAGAATTGTGGAACACATACACATGAACAATTCTCACAAAATTCTTTGAGGTGTATACTGTTATTATCCATATCTTAAATAAGATGAAGCTGAAGCACAGAGAGGTTTAGGTTGAAGATTTTAAATCCAGGAAATCTGACTCCTAGTTTTGCGTGCATATGAGATGAGGCCTCCCTAAAAACAAAGACAATAAAAATTTTAAATGTCTAAAATTCTACAGGTATATATATGCAACACACTATGAATGCATGGTAAAAGACCTCAAAGGATATACATTAAAGTATTAAGGGTATTGGCTTTAGGATAAGTGGGGAGTGTCTTTTTACTCAATATTTTTCAGTATTGTTTGGAGTTTTACAACAAGAATTATTCATTTTTTTAACACAGCAACATTATATCCTAAAGAATTATTCATTCAATACTTGTATAACTAAAAATAATCATTTAATTTAAAAATAATCATTTATTATACACACAAATATGTGTTACATTTATTCAGCTTATTTATTCTGTGTATAATGTTGCTGGTTATTTGTGAAAAATTATGTATTGATCAAGTCAACAAGGGCTAGAATTTAAGAACAAATGAGATCATATACTTCAAATAGTTTATCGACCATGGAATCAACCAAATTAAAATTTCAACCTGTTGGGCCACTATTGGACAATTACATAATATAACATATATCGGAGTATAATAACCTGTACGTCTTGATCCAAGGTCATGTTGACTGCCTTCATATATGTGTTATTAAATAGTTCATCTTCCTTTCTACCATTTGTAGTTTTCCTTTTCTGTAATCTTTAAATCAGTGACTAGATCCTATAATGCAAAAATAGTTTATCACTGAAAAATCTTGGCAACCTGAGTCTCTTGGTTTTTAAATGATTCTTTTATTCAAATTGATTTAGAATCCAAGCCTCTACCAGTAATCCCAGGTGCCGTAAGGCCTGGGACCTGAAGGAGACCCACTTCCAACAAGTGCCACCTCATTGTGCCTAAAGTGATTTAGAAACACAAACTTAGCACACAATGGGGCCTGGAGGGTGGGGGGCTAGGGGAGGAATAACTGGGGGAGGAGGGGATTTGGGGAGGGGATAGCATTAGGAGAAATACTTAATGTAGATGATGGGGTGATGGATCCAGAAAACCACTACCATGGCACGTATATACCTATGTAACAAACCTGCACAATCTGCACATGCACCCCAGAACTTAGTGTTAAATAAATAAATAAAAAAGAAATACAAACTTAGAAAATAACTGCTTACAAAGTACATGTCTGCTGCTTCAGGGATGCTTTGAAAAGTATCTTACAGCAAAGGGGGGCCCCTGCCAGAATAGAAGAGGATGTTCTGATCTGAGTTTTGTTTGATGATGACATTGGTATGAATTAAATATAGCAGATATTTTCAGTATAAGCATTAGCCAACCAAGATTCTTTATGATAAAATACAATATACAATGATTTTATGCAGTTGAAAATTTAAGAGTAGCCAAATTCTAAAGCTTGATTGTTCATGGGATAATACTTCAAGCTTCCAATCATCCCATTTTAAAAGACCTCGAGTTTACAACAGTAAATCTAAAAAGCACTAACAAATCCTACCCATTCAACTCTAGTTCTTGAAATGGCATCTGCCTTTGAGCTATAGAAATAACAGTTGATTGGCCGGCCGTGGTGGCTCATACCTGTAATACCAGCACTTTGGGAGGCTGAGGTGGGTGGATCATGAAGTCAGGAGATCAAGAGCATCCTGGTCAACATGGTGAAACACCATCTCTACTAAAAATACAAAAATTAGTTGGGTGTGGTGGTGCATGCCTGTAGTCCCAGCTACTTGAGAGGCTGAGGCAGGAGAATCACTTGAACCCAGGAGGCAGAGGTTGCAGTGAGCCAAGATCATGCCACTGCACTCTAGCCTGCTGACAGAGCAAAACTCAGTCAAAAAAACAAAAACAAACAAACAAAACAGATGATTTGATGATTTTTGATAACTTATCAGTTAACAGACTGCTTAGTTAGGGTAGCATATTTTAATGCTAATGTCAGCAGGGAGGAAGAAGAAAAAGAGAAAGAAAGTAAAAACATGGAGCACTATGGTAGGATAGGGAGAGATTTAAAGTCTCATTTTGCTAAGAAAATTAGGGATTTTCTCTTCCAGACATTTTTGTCCCTAAGGTAAGGTGGAGACTTTAGTGACTTGGACTTGTTTAAACTTAAACTAAGTTATAGGAGTAGGTGAGGGGGAGTAATAAAATATGATTTTATGTTTAAGTCTTATAAAATGTGGCTTATCCTGGACACAACAATGAGAAACTATGGCCAGAGAATTTCGTTGAAGTGCCAGTGAGCTAATATTTAGTTTAGAATAAATTATAGATCTGTAGAATCTCAAAATTGGAAGAAACCTACAATTTTGTTGGTACAACTTGTCACCTAGAGTGTACATCCTATCTTCAACAGCATAATAAAAAGCGTGTATTAATATATGATATATTTAAATTTTAATATTTATTAAGTATTATGTTCTAGATACTTTACTACCCTAATCAATTGGGTGACTAAAGAGCATTAATTAGAACAGTATATTGTACTTGAATAATTAAGGAAGTACAAAGTTTACCAGATAAATACAGAGAACAGTATTTAGGAAATGGAAACAGCAAAGGTAAAAGCTCAGAGTAAAAAGAAAAAGATGATGTACATTCAATGAAGTTCATACTATTCAACAGTAGAAGACATATTGTATCAAGGGGTTCAAAAAATTAACCTGGGAAGGAAGATAAAAAGCACCATGCATGCCATGCCAAAGAGAGAAGAGCAATCACATCAAGATAGAACCACATGAAACAAAACTTTATTTACATGCTGAAGATATCATTTAGACTTTGTTTTGTTTTGTTTTGTTTAGTCATTGCTTTTTATAAAGTTGATTTAGGGGGCACTAATGCAGTTTTGTTACATAGATATATTTGGTAGTGGTGAAATCTGGTGTTTAGTGTAGCCATCACCCAAATAGTGTCCCCAAAAGCTTTTACTTTTGCTGTTTTCCTTTTCTAAATATCATTCTCCTCTTTATCTATCTGGTAAACTTTGCATTTCCTTCATTATTCAAGTAAAATTTACTGTTCTCATTAATACTCTTTAATCATCCAGTTGATTATTGTAGTAGAGTGTCTAGAACTTAATAATTTCTCATCCCTAACCCACCTCCGTCTCTTCTACCCTTCTGAACCTCCAATGTCTATTACTCCATTCTCTACATGCAATATTTCTGAGTTATTTTACTTAAGATAATGGCCTTTGCTTCCATCCATGTTATTGCATAACACATACTTTATTCTTTTTATGGTTGAGTAGTACTCAGTGGCATAAATATACCACATTTTCTTTATCCATTTATCCTTTAATGGACACTTCATCTAATTCTGCGTATTTGTTATTACAGTGTTACAGTAAACATACAAGTGAAGGTATCTTTTTGATATAACGATTTATTTTCCTTTAGGTAGATACCCAGTAGCGGGATCCCAGTAGTGGAATTAAATGGAACTTCTATTGTTAGTTCTTTGAGAAATCTCCATACTGTTTACCACAGAGGTTATACTAGTTTACATTCTCACCAACAATATATAAGAAGTTTATTTTCTCCAAATCCTCTCCAACATCTGTTATTTTTGACTTTTTAATAATGAAGAAGCAAATATTTTAATAAGTATAAAAAAATAATAAATTGTAATAATAAATGAATTTCAATATAAGCATTAATAATATCCATGCTGACTGCTAAAGATGGTATCTCATTGTGGTTTTAATTTGCATTTCTTTGATGATTAGTGATATTGAGCATTTTCTCATATGTTTGTTTGCTGTTTGTATGATTTCTTTTGAAAATGTCTATACATATCCTTTGCCCCCAGGAACCAAAATAGCATGGTACTGGAATAAAAAGAGGCATACAGATCAATGGAATAGAATAGAGAAGCCAGAAATAAAGCCACAAAACTACAGCCAACTGATCTTTGACAAAGCTGACAAAACCATACACTGGAGAAAGGACACCCTATTTAATAAATGGTACTGAGACAACTGAATTGCCATATGCAAAAGAATGAAGCTGGATCCCTATCTCTAATCGTATACAAAAAGTTACTTGTGGTTGATTAAAGACTTAAATGTAATACCTGAACCTGTAAAAATGCTAGAAGAAAACTTGGAAAAAATTCTTCTGGATATTGGCCTAGACAAAGAATTCATGACTAAGACCTCAAAATCAAATGCAACAAAACCAAAAATAGACAAATGGGACTTAATTAAACTAAAAGGCTTCTGCACTGTAAAAGAAATAATCAACAGAGTGAACAAAAACCCTGCAGAATCAGAGAAGATATTTGCAAACTATGCATCTGACAAAGGACTAATATCAAGACTCTACAAAGAACTCAAACAACTCAAAACAATAACAACAAAATAACCCCATTAAAAAGTGGGCAAAAAACATGAATTGACATTTTCCAAAGATGACATACAAATGGTCATTTTGAATTTTGAAGGATCAGTCAAAGATAGTGGTGGTTGCTCGATGAGTCTACATGCAAGTAGAAATTCAATTAAAGAACTATTTCTCTCTGATAATAGTCCAAATAAAATATACTAAAAAGCTAAATTTAGCCTGTAGGACTGAAAAGAAAGGAACTGAGATAAGACATTTTTAGTACATCATCTCTGTATGTTTCAGAGATGAAAGAACTTGGGGTTCCTCCTGAGCTTCTTGAACAAGTGACTGGAAAATTGTGTATAATTAGGCACAAAGAGGAAGAGAAAGCTGTGAGAGCAATGACAGGCTTGAGGGGCTCCAGTTTGTCCAGGTGACAACTAGTAAGCTGTTGGAAATATGGGGCTTGAGTGGTCTGGACCAGAGAGGTTTTGGAGAGTTGTCTTTTTCAATCCAAGTTTTAATTAGCTTTTATAGAAAATGATATAAATGACCATTTTCTCAATTCTCCTAAGGATGGTACATTATCTGTTATCATTTTTAATGCACAAGAAAAACTAATTCGTCATATAGAATAAAGAATGACAGCAGTAGTGTTTCATTCTGTGAACTTTGGCTGACATGGGATGAACTCACTCAGGGAAAAGAGGAAAGAGCGAGGAGCAGTGTCCTCCCAGATATCAGGGTCAGGGAATAAGAAGCCCACAAAATAACCTAAGAAAAGAACAGTGAAAAAGGTTGGAAAAGATGTTTGGAGCTTGGATTTCACAAATCAGTTTGTAAAAACTAAAGAGAAATTTTCAAGGGAAAAAAAAGATAAATTTTGCCAAAGTCTCAGACTTCAGGGAAAAAGATAGGGTTGTGACTATGGTATTTATTGAGTAGCCATTGAAAAGTACATGTAACATATATAAATAATGAATAATGAAAGGCTTTTAAAATTAGATTGAGGAATTAGAAATTCACTGATGACATTATAAAAGAACAGTCAATTGAGTGGTAATTTTAGAAAACAGATGTAAAAACTTTAAAGTGAAGAAATAGAAAATATAGCAAGATTTTGGTTCAAATATAGGGAAAGTTTTCTTCAATAGCTTTTTTTTCTCTGATACTTAGATCAGATCTGAAATCTGTCACCACTTAACAATAGTGTGTCCTTAAGTAATCTGATGTTTCTGAGGCAATCTCCCATTTTTGGATTAGCTCTGATGTTAAAGATGATCCTGCTTATCGAGAGCCAAATTCTGTTCCCCTGTAGCTTCCACTCACCTTGTCACTTACCTGCCTCTGAGCATCAAGGGAATATGTGCAGAGACTTCCACGAAGCATCCTTTCAAACACCTCATATAATGTCACGTTTGTTCTGAGCCACTGCTACAGATGGGGAAACCGAACAGCATGAAGTACCTGGCGCAGAGTTGCATAGTAGTGAGTGACAGACCTAGAATTGGAATCCAGATAAATCTGACTCCATTCAGTATCTTCATAGTACAGATGAGGAAACCAAGTCCCAAAGGGTGATATGTGAGTACCCACAAATCAACAGTAGAGTCAGGCTCTCTGATTAATGAGCCAGTACTTTATTATATCTACTGCTTCTGAG
Source organism: Ateles fusciceps (assembly GCA_036589455.1). Classification (NCBI taxonomy): domain Eukaryota; kingdom Metazoa; phylum Chordata; class Mammalia; order Primates; family Atelidae; genus Ateles; species Ateles fusciceps. Next base: position 4,612,227 of record JAZHEH010000889.1, read on the forward strand.
AGGAGTCCTCATGAGGCCATAAGGCAATTATTATATAAGAAAGTTTGGTTCTGTAAGTTTGTTCAACCTGTGTTTAGGAGCAGACAGTTTTAACAGCATTTGTAAGAATAAGGAAAATTGAAATACTCTTGAATATCTGACAGAGTACTTACAGAGCTCTGGTGCTTTATTAATACTGATAAAATTCATTGATGTGAATTTGGCCAGGATTTTATAAACTCCACAAATGAATTCTCCTTATAAAACTACTCTCACAGAAGGCTTATCATCTCTCTCTCTCTCCCTCTCTCTCTTTGAGACAGTCTCGATTTATCACCCAGGGTAGAGTGCAGTGGTGTGATCTCGGCTCACTGCAACCTCCACCTCCCAGGCTCAAGCAATTCAAGTGCCCCAGCCTCTCAAGTAGCTTGGATTACATATGCCTGCCACCACGCCTGGCTACTTTTTGTATTTTTAGTAGAGATGGTTTCACCATTTTGGCCAGGCTGGTCTTGAACTCCTGACCTCAAGTGATCCACCCACCTCTACCTCCCAAAGGGCTGGGCTTGGACTTGATAATTTTCAAATATGTCTGTCAAGGCATAGAAGAGATTACAAATATTTCTTTTTTCTTTTTTTGAGACAGGGTCTCACTCTGTCGTCCAGGCTTGAGTGCAGTGGCACAGTCATGGCTCACTACAGCCTCGACCTCCTGGATTCAAGCAATTCTCCTGCCTCAACCTCCTATGTAACTGGGACTACAGGCATGCACCACCAGCCTGGGCTGGTCTCAAACTCCTCGACTCAAGTAGTCTGCCTGCCTTGGCCGTCCAAAGCACTAGGATTACAAGTGTGAGCCACCAAACCTAGCCAACAGAATTACAAATGTTTCCATCAACAACAAGGACATTTTCTAGGACCCCACATCTTGTTTGTTTGTTGTTTCTTTGTTTGGTGGCAGAGAGGGCAGGGAGAAAAGCAGGAGCTGCTAGTTTGGGAAAGGCATCTTAGGATTTATCAAGATGGCATCTCTTCCTCTTTATGTCCTCCCTCTCTTTTTCTCTTCTCTTTATTGTTAGTATCTAAAACCTTCCCAGACCTAGAGGAGTGCCAGGCTTACAGTAAACATCCAATGAATGTTTGTTGAATGATACATGCTTGTCAATGGATATTGCTATGAAGCAAAGACAAGGCTGGTCTTCCCAAAATTTCATCACAGAAAAATACAATAAAACATTCTATAACTTTCCAGTAAAAGCATCATATAGGTGAGCCTAAATATTGGCATGTGGACTTGTTTTTGCCAAATAAGTAAGTAAAGATGAGAATATTAATTAAGAGGTGGCAATTGCCAAATATTTACTGAATGCTGAATGAATAAATGCCTGCACTCATCAAAGTATGATGAGTGTGTGTGGGGGGGGGGTGGGGGGAAGTGATATTTTAGACAGCTATAACAAAGTATTTCTTTGAAAGTTCGTGAATTTTATTGTGTAATTTGCAAAGAAGAATGGTATCATGAAGTGTGTGTGTGTGTGTGTGTGTATGTGTGTGTGTGTGTTGGGGAGGGGGTACAAAAACTCAAGAATGTGAGTGAATGAACTTATGATGACACCTGTAAATACAACCATCCCCTTTACTCTCAAACCCTGACATACACACTCGGTTTTATTTTCTGGAGAAATCTAAAAGTGGCACCCAGTAGGGAGGATCTGCATTCTGATTCTGCTGCACTGGGCTTCAGCCTGTCTTCTTCAGGGGTGAATGGAAAGACAGGGGGTGCTTTCCTAGCTCCTCAGTTGCTCCACTGTCTTGTGGGATTTGAGATTTGTTTTTAATTGGGTTACTGTCTCCTTAGTGTTCTAAAGGGCGAACAGGTCACTTTTAGAAGGTGAGAGAGTCAATGATTAGTCATTGTTTCAAACCAATTATTGTTTCAAACCAATTTAAACTATGCCATGTTCCCAATTAGACTATCCATGTTCACACTGTAAGTGCTTTAAAATCTCTTCCAACATCAAAGTCATTGATTCTTTAGCCGTCTAGTCTTGGTAGCTAAAGGGAGGTCAACAACTACACCTGATTTATGGCCTCTTAATGTTTAACAGTTGGCATACCGCCCCCCCCCCAATATTTTACCAACCCTATCTGTTAATTATAAAATAAAATTCACGAACTTTCAAAGAAATACTTTGTTATAGCTGTCTAAAATATCACTTCCCCCCCCACCCCCCCCCCACACACACTCATCATACTTTGATGAGTGCAGGTATTTATTCATTCAGCATTCAGTAAATATTTGGCAATTGCCACCTCTTAATTTATGATTTGTACTAAACTAGAGTTTCAAAGACAAATAATATACCACCCCCAATATCCTGTGAATTCATAGGCAAATAAGGGAAAACCGATAAGTAGAACTGAAAACGTGCTTCAACAAAACAAGTAATTGTTTCTTCAAATGGGATGAAGAGTTTATTCTTCTGAGTTAAGTAAATTGTATCTCTGTATCTCACATTTGAATAGATGAGTAGAGAAGCCTTAGTGTGGAATTTCAGATTATCATAGTAGGAAGCCACCCTATCCTTCTCCAGTGATTTTTATTTTCTCCAATCAGGAAAAACAATCTCTAAGATGAGACCTCTCTGAAGTCTATTATCCCCCAGTTATTAGTTCATATATAATTATTTCAACTCAAGGCCTTGAATTTCAACATAAAAATGTTTAAAAGACATCAGTAAACACGAAGAAAACCTAGGATTCTGCATATCTGTGATACAGTCACATGTCTGTAACAATCCTAGCAAAAGCTGTGTTTAGGGTTGTGAGTCATAAGTCACATTGGTGTCCTTCTGTGTACACTGTCTATAATAAAACGATCTGCATACATTAAGTCTGATGAAAATGGAAGCAATGTCTCTCTCCTCCCATAACTTATTTTTCATCTCTCTGGACACTTTCTATCTTGGTTTGAATCATCTAAGTATATGAGTTCCTGTAGTAGATTGCCACAGAGTCCTCTATGAAATGATGGCAGTTATGGGCTCTCTGTCTCTAAGTAAAACATGTAAGAAGACCACCCTGAAGAGGACCCCATACCCAAGATAATGCAAGACAGAGAGAGAAAATGAGGGAGGCACCGAATTTAAGCTCAAAGTAGAAAGAAAATCATAAAAACTGACCAAACCATTTAAAATTTACCAGAAAATGAATCCATTAAAATCCAGATTATTAAATGAGTGCTAACAGTGTTACCTCAATTTAAAAAAGTGGTTTTCACCTCAATATTTTTATTTTCATTAATATATGATAACTAATAAGATGACAGTGAAATTACAATTTTGCCTCACGATTTGGACCAAATTAAACCTCTTCCATAAAATCAAAAAAATCTAAATTTGGTCAAATTACACAGGCAAATCAGAAACGTATCTAATGCATAAGATTTGGAAGATGGGTTATTCGGGCTTATGGGCCAAATTTTTAAATTCTATAATAAAATAGAAACAGTTGAGAAATTCAAGTACACTAAGCCTCATGCATTTTCTAGTCTTAAAAAATCACATGCCATCCCATACATTCAACATAGTTCAGGACAATTCTAAACATACTTGCTTCCTATGAAACAAATATATATGAATCATTTACAGATACAGGAAAAACACACCACCTATTATGCCTAGCAAAATGGAAGTCAGCTGGATTTCTGAATTTTATTTTGAAACATGTTTGGTGCATTGAAAGTAAATAGATATAAAAAATCATTCAGCATATAAGGTAGACAAATATTATCTAAGGCCGTTGAAAAGAATTATGCCACTTACACATTGATAGACTGTAAGAGAATAAATTATTTCTTTGACTGGATCTATAGTCTGAGCTTTGAATTTGCCAATCAGGAGACAAAAGAGGGACTTTATCGTAATGTTATCTACCATAATAGCTCTGTGACTTTCTTAATTTGAAAAGTTCATCAAGCACACATAAATTTAAATGTGTTGCAAACATATATTTCATGCATAACTGATGTGCACCTTTAAATATTGGGAACTCTCTTCCATGTTTTTATCAGTAGCAGCCACTGTCTGAAATAAAGTAACCAGATACACAGTGGAGTGAATGTGGTTCTTAAATGGAATGTGTTACTCCTTCCCACTCTACTGAATGAACTGTTAAAAGACCAAGAAGGCTGTCATAGAGATATCACAGGAAATAAAGGACTCCAAGCCAAGGGTGTGTCCAATGGGGTTGGCATGGAATGACAGACCGCCCTCCCCACATGGAAAATCTCGTCACCCATCTGAGATATCACATAACGGTGGCAGCGCTCCAGAGACAGAATGAGCTCCACCTGTTTGCAATGTGTTTAGCTATTAATATTTATGTAGTAATTCAAGGGAGTAAAAAATGACAAAATGAACCAAGTTGTATCACTGTTGGTGCTTTCAACCAAGATTTCTCAAAAAAAAAAAAAAAGTAACAGCATGAATCTGTCCTTCACTGTAGCAAGAAATTGTGTGACATCCTTAGGATGCCAAGGATTGTTGGAGAAGAGAAGGCAGAAGCCACGGCCTTGGCATGCCCAGAACCCTTATTCTACCATGACTTAATAAGAACATTTTACTATTTGTAGTTGTACTTCTGGCTCATGTAAAAGCCATAGAAATCAGAAAAATATGTTCTGAGAGTCCTGCTAATATTAGCAAGCCATATCTTTAAACTTAGACAAAAAAGGCATAAATTTCTCATCTCTCATCTGAAACAAAAGAAATAAAAAAGACTGTCGTCTCTATCAATGTCCCCAATAATATTTTGTGTAAGGTCACAACCATTCTCAGTGGCAGCAGCCTCAAAAGGTGAGCAGTATTCCACGAAGATCATTTTCTTCATGTTTATGACCCTGTGATCCATTGATTTAGCTAAACTTACTTGAACTTACTCATTTTATTGACCTATACTCTGTCTGAAGGAAATGAACTCCTCCAATGTAGTGGGAAAATGATATGTTCTCCTATTTACCCCAAAATGGCCTCTTTCAAGGACTTATCCTGTGGTGTGTAGCATTATGGCAAAACTCAAAACTGGATCCAAGGACATCCAAACTCCAGTTCTGCTTCTGAGCAATAAGATTGGTGTGATGAAAAAATTAGGAACATTAGAATCAGGCAGACCTGAATTCTAATCACAGATTACTCCAAATTAGCTGTATGACTTCATGAATTTATTAAAATTTTTGAGTCATGATTGATTATTTCTTAAATGGTGATAATAATATTATCTTACAGAATCTTGGTGAGAATTGAGGATTTTGGCACTTGTAAAGTGCCTAGAACACTTTTGAATTTCCCTTCTACTATGTTCTGGGCTAGGACTAATTCCAACATCACTAATGTAATTTGCATAGGATACAGTGCTGGACTGAAAAATACCTAGAACTTATTTTATTTCATTTAGTGCCTGCTACATAAAGGGTATTTTGTATACATCATATAGAATATGTGATGCATGATTTTTTCATTTATATATGAATGGAATGTATATACATATATACACATTTATATATAAATGGAAAAAGGCATATACATATATATTTATATATAAATGGAAGGTATATACATATATATGTGTGTGTGTATATATATGTGTGTGTGTATGTGTGTGTATGTATATACAACACACATTTTTATATAAATGGAAAAAATTCAGTATTGGATATATGGTTCAAATGAAGATCCTCCTTTCATAGAGGATGGAAGTTTTAACCCATCTCAATAAAACTCTGAAAGGACCTGCTTCATGTTAGGACCTTCTGGAGACTATAGAGATATCTATTTTGGATTTAATCCCTGTGGGAACTACAAAATGGCATTGGTTTTGCCCTCAAGTTTCTTACAATTCACTTAACACTAAATTACTCAAAGCTTCTTGATGATAATTTGTTCCTAGGAACCTCTCTGACATCTACATGCACCCTACAGCACAGAATTGCCAGTTCTCTAGAGTGATATCTCGATCAAGGTCGAATGGTTTCTTCCATGTTGGAGTTTAATGCTTACATCCTAGAATAGTTGCATGCAATTCTATTCCTCTTATTCTCTCAATACTGAAGATTTTAAGAACTGTGAACGAGTACTACGGTCACCTGAAAATGAACCCTGACCCTAGCCCCTCACCAAAAATATCAGGTCCTCATCCCTGGAACCTTTAAATGTTACCTTACAAGGCAATGTCTTTGGAAATGTGATTAAAGACCTTGAGATAGGAAGAGGAGCCTGGATAATCAGGGTGGGCCCTAAGTGCTTTCACAAGTGTCTTTATAAGAGAGAGACAGAGGGAGACTAGATAGACACATAGAGGAGATGATGAGATGAAGACAGAAACAGAGGGTGATGTGACATGCCAGCAGCCCCCAGAAGGTGGTAGAAGCAAGGAGTGAATTATCCCCCAAAGGCTCTGGAGTGAGCACTGTACTGCCCACACTTTGACTGTGGCCTAGTGATACTGATGAAAGTTGTCTGGCCTCTAGAACTGCGAGAATACATTTCTCTTAAGTCACCCAATTTGTGGTACTTTGTTACAGCCATCACAGGAAACTAATATAAGTATTCATTCTTCCTCTGGGGTCTATTTCACATTTTACTGAGCAGCTATTTGCAAGTCACTAGGTGGGAATTGGGAATGCATTTATGAGTATGTGATGGTGAATCTGACTTTAACCAGTTCTGTAGGAAAATAAGAGGAACGTAACATTCTTCTTTAGCTACTGAAAATAAAGACTTGCTGTCTAGGCTGCTTCTGTAGACATGCCAAATATTTCTGGACTTCCCTTTACCAGAACAACAATCCCAAATACTTCCAGAAACTCCTGGTGATTGGTTTTCCATTCCATGAGTTTTCTGTTCTGATTGTCATATCATAAGCCTTTAACAGCCTCTTATGCCTACAAATGGGACCCTCCATGTCTCTCCATCCTCTTTGCCACGTTAGTTATTTATGTTTTCCTGAACCTACCTGTTCCTCCAATACACCACCCACGCTCTCATCACTGAGCCCTTATACTTATATTACCTCTACTGGAAACCCTTTTCTCCCTCTTCTTTTCCCTGACTTCTAGGCAAAATCACCACCCCATGTTCTGTGTTTTTATAACACCCTATATAGTCTCTCTCATTATGTTTATTATTATTTGTAATAATAATAATATGGTCTAATATGTTTTCCCCAATGAACTACAGGCTTTAATTGGTCTAATGTGTTTCCCTCAATGAACTACAAGTTCTGTAAAGATAGAGACTGTGCCCATTTTATTTATTACTGCATCTTTCCTGCCTACCATCAAGTGTGCCTCGCTGTCATAATAGGTATATTAAATAAATATTTGTTGGTAAATGGATGACTGAATGAGTTAATGGATGTAAAACTCTCCCCCAGAGACTGAAGTCCCAGCTAGCATGTTTACTTTCTTTTCAAAGTATGATTCAATTATTTCGTGTTGCCATGATTTCATTTTAACCCTAGGTACATAGGTCTGAGCCTGAAATATATTTTATTGTTGTAATAAAGGTCCTGTTTCTCAAATTTGAATTTGCCTCACTTCATCAGTTTTATTTATTAAATTGGGTGTGCGTATCCTATAGCAAGTATATAGATAACATCTGCCAACATAGCCCCACCTACCAGAGAAGGGTGGATTACAATTCCACATAAAAAGAGGTCTATAAAAAGTCACAAATACCTAAGACATATCTCCACCTGTTTTAGCGAACATTCCTGAGGTGGTGCTGTCTTCTCGTTTTATCTACACAAGCTCTGTGGAGAAGCTGCACAGAGTAGCTTAGGATACTTATGTAACACCCTTTTGCCCTGTATTTCATGAGTTATCCTATTGTGAGAGTTGATGCCAATTTGATAGCAAACAAAGTTTTCTCTCATCACATGCCAACTTTTTGGACCCTCTGGAATTAGTTAGTGACCATAACTCGTTTCTAGTGGAAAAGGCTGTATGCAATAGCCAGCTGTCTGAGTAGGAAGGAAAATGATTTGCTTTTTCAAATTGGCTTTGAAAAGTGTATCTTCTGCCAAAAGGCCTCTGGGCATGTGTATGAAACATCGAAAACAGATACAACAATACATAAGAAAAAGAAATAAATCCCCAGAGCTGGCTCCCCATGAAGTAGCCAAATGGGCTCTACCAATTGAACTGAATGAACCATGGAAACATCACTCTTCTTCTGTATAATCATGAGAGTTGAAATACATGGAGAAAGGAGACAGGTACACATTGGAACAATTCTATGAATTAAGGTAAAAAATATTAGTGACACACCTTTTTAAGCAGTTCTGCTATTTTTGATCACATTTTCTATTTTAGCAAAATAGTGCATCTTAGAAATAGTATTATTTAAGGATCCATAAAGACTAAAAATCTTCAACCTCTTTGAAAATTTAGAGATGCTTGTTAATTTAACATTTAACTACAATAACTTTAAGGAAAACTTTGGCTTCCTGGTTTCATTATACAAATATATTCTTACTCTCTTGTTCATAGGAGAATCTAGAATTCATATTTAATGTTCTGATTAATGAGCATAAACAATGCTTTTAAGATTTGTTTTTACCTGTGTATAATCAAGCCATCTAGTTACCAGTAACTGCAAATGTCACAGATTTCAATGGTCTCTTTGGGACTTTTAATCTGTTTGCTTTTATAAAGAAGGTGATTTTATTTTTACATTAAGGAAGCATTAACATCATTAAATGGGCTCCCTCTTTATGATAACTGCAAATGTCACATTGATCCAGAAAGATAAGAAAATGTGCTCATCTTTGGAACAAATATCTAAGGCATGAGCAGGCAACCCACACTATTTGCATTAAAAAACAAATTGTATAAATGCAGAAGATTGATGTGCCATCTGTTCATGTCCTTCACTTTTCTGGCTCTTCTGTGTTGAGATATTTTTATGGAATAGTTAGGTTTATTATTTTGAAAATGAGCCACAGGTTAAAAAAGTTTATGGTGGGTAATATAACTCAAAGCTACTGTTTTACTCTGTTCCAGGTATTAAAGCTTGCATTATGTTACATTTCATGCTTTTAAATGTATCATTCTGTCCCTTAGGTGGTCTGATGTTCAGACCAAAATAAAATGTATATGAAATTACAAAGGATGCTTAGGACCAAATCCAAAATAGCTTACTAATAAATGGAAAGGAGAAGAAAAAATCTTTTAAAGATTAATGACTTCAGAAACCTCTAGCAATAGGCATCAATTTGCTCCGTGACTCCCAGGGAACACAAAGGAATAAAACAGAGTAAATAAATATGTTTTGGGGGAAGCACATCGGATTTTAAAGCGTCTACTAAGACACTACTACTTTCTTCATTTAATTCATCATAGAGCTATCTACTAGCTCATCTATACCTCGTGAAATTCCATTTCTCTTTTACTTTCTTTTACTAACATCAGTAATATTTCTTTTTTTTTAAATGGAAAAAGAAATCGCAACCAGTTTTCCTGCATGAAGTTTAAGGTTCCATTGTGAGTATTTTACATTTTTTGATTAATTGGACAAAAAAACACACACGCACAAAACAATTGTGCAGAATGAAGCTCTCCTTCAATAATCGCCCTCTGGTGGCAACTGCCTTCGACACCCTAGGCCAAATTTTTTTCTACAGTACCTTTAAAAATTTCACAAGCCTTCTCCTTTTGCTGTAAAAATTGTACGTCGTGTGGCGTCTATACCACTGAATACCATTTCATACATATTTGTATATGCGGGGTGATTTATCTATAGGTTAGTGTTCCCTCAGAGTTTGATCTTATGCCTTTGGTATCCTTGGTTTCTGGTTAGAAAAACAGTGCCAAAATAAAAATTAAAAAAAATAGAAAGTTTTTTCCTGAATTCTGAAACACTCCTGTCACTAAAATCAAAAGCTTAAAATAATTTTTAAACACATAATCTCATATTTTCCGAAGGATACCTGATTTTCTTCATCCTAAACTGCAAACAGTCTGCTATACTTGGAAAAGATTATGATGGTAGCAATAATACAGATTTCTATTTCACTGTCTTCTCACTGAACATGTGAAATAAACGCACACTACAATAATTTGCCACACCATCAATAATAAACTTCTTTTACGTGATTTCATATTTAGCATGTGGAATATTCAAAAGCAGTTCCTATTTTGATTTTTTTTTTTTTTCCTGCAAGTGATTCACTAGTGTAGGTGAAAGAACAGGATATTTTCTGCTGAGAAGGTCAAGCCATATCACTTAGCATTCCTGGGCTTGGGACATGCCCTATGCATCCATGGAGGTCCTGTTTGATTAATTTAGAGTCTAAAGAATCAAAGAAAGTTTCTAAATGAGGGAATATGGATCAAAGACAGCAACTAGAATGAGTGAAGGAAATGCACAGAGTAGAAGAAGTACTGGTTAGGATTTTATGGAAGAAGTGAAAAAGTTGTGAACATAGAAAAAGCCACTACAGAGTATTTTAGAATTTCTACAACTTTTTCTTAAAATTGTTTTTACTTAACCTTAGGCAATAAATTGGTCTGCCCAATGACTTCCAGACCACAAGGATAAAGCTAGAGATCAAGTTGGAAATGTGATATGGAAAACATTAGTAAAATAGAGCTTTCGTTCATTACAGAACATAAGTGACCTTCACATTGTATATTGAAGAATAAAATGCTGTAATATAATCTGCCATAGCATTTTATAAAGGTCAGAGAAAATTCCTATAAACCATATTTACTCATGGAAGGAGTAGAGTCCACATTGGAAGAAGCGATGGTTAAAACAAGTTTGTAATTGCTAATATTGGAAACATGCAGAAAAATATATATACACATATATCCATATTTTTTTCATTTTGAAAATCTAAAGAAAGATTTTTATTTTGCAACCATAAATTGATCAATGTAAAAGGCTGGAAGTGACTATTTTGGCTCATTCTTCCTTATCTACTTGTACAATTCCAAGACAAAAATTCACGTTGCTTCTTCTTCTGTCTGAAATTTTGTTTATAAAATAATTTCAAAGGCATTTCATCTTGGTGCATCACAGTGTATAGTTCAGAATTCTTTATGTTCACATGAGAAGGCACACACAGGACTTTAGGGGCCTGTAACATAAAATGAACCTGGACACAGTTTTCTGAATATACAGGAGGATGTAACAATCTTTTGCCTATCCATTCTTCAAATCACAGTTGTGCATTTATATTTTGTGTCACACACACTAAAATCTCAACTTATTGAACGTTTATTTTGTTCTCTATTTACTTATTTTAGAAAGCAATATTTAGAAAGCTATTTCCCTTCAGGTTTTATTTTAAAATAATAGTATACAACTGCAATGGATAGTTAGTATCCAGTACACAATTAAATGTTATATCTTCCTTAGTTCACTGCTGTGTTCTTGGTACTGAGTGTCTTAAATCATGTACATTTCTTTAAACACAACATTAGAGATCTGTATGTTTTAAAAGATGTAAAAGAAGATTCTATTGGTTATTGTATTTTCTTTGTATACATTTGACTATAATATTATTCCTTTTCATGCTATTTTTTTAAAAATGATTTTACTGGGGGATTTTTAGAAATTATTAATTTTCTTTATTGGAAGGAACTTGATCAGAGTGTAGTTCAAGTTCTCATTGTGAGTGTGAAGGTTACTTTAATTCACATGACTATTCAAAGCTAAAATAAAATACACTTAAAGTATGGTAGAACCATTGTCTTGAGTCCTTTCTTTATGCAGGAGAGAATGCCCTTGAGTCCAGTAGAAAACTATTCCATTAAAACAATGTTGTCCATCTCTTGCAGACACTGTACAGTAATGTAGCTGGAATTTATTAGCATAAAAGTTCCAAAAGGGATGCTGCAGTATGTCTTTAAAAAAAAAAAAAGGAGAGACAGCAGCTCTTCCTGTTTTCTGTATTCTTTCCTGGATGTTAGATTAAGCTTTGCTGAGATAATGCCAGGATCTGGCTTTCCTTTTTTTTTTCTTTTTTAAACCTCTTATAAGAGGCTATATATTTTAACTAAGTTATAGGTCATGATATCTGCTTTAGATGTTTAACATCAGAAAAACTTAGGGTTTTTCAAAGTGAATGTAAATATTAAATTATTCTCAAGCTTTTTCATTGCTGCTAATGTAATAAATGATATTCATAGATTTGATTTTCCAGAGAAGGAAGTGTAAGGAAGCAAATGATTTGATATAACTGTAAAATACACTAAAATATAAGTAAAAACAAGCTTGGGAAATCTTTTAAATGTATGCATTAAATTTTGGTGAGACTGTCATTTTATATGTGGCAGTACGGTAAGTGAAAAGATAGTAAGCTATGTGTATCCACACTCCACCTTGGGGTTACTTGCTACCTAAGACAGATCATTCTAATGTGAAATGCATTTTTTTAAAAATGTAGATCTGTAAACTCGAAAGAACAGAATCCTATGGTTTGGGAGAAATAATGATATCACACCACCTAATGCTAGGCAATTGGGTCCACAGTAAAAGCATAAAACCCTCCCGCAAGTGAGACTGGGTACCAAGTCTTGTTGATACAGATCAAAAAACTTTCACCAACAACTGAAGGAAATAATTCATTTTAATTGACAACTAAAACAGAGACTTTAAAAAAATCACACAGTGACTACAAAATTAAGTGTGTGTGGAGATGATAGGGCAAAAGTCAGCCAACTGCTTGTTTCAGTTAAAGGAGCATAAGTAACTCCTTTGGGTAAGCATTTTTAGCTGAATTGACCGATTGTTTTAGCGTCATGTATAATAGGAACAAGTAACAATAGGGATAAAGCATTTATTTTCCCATTCCTAGAGAAATAAGCTATGATGCAAGAATATTTTAGAGCCTTATTGTTTCTTTTTTAGTATTTTCATGTGATTTTTAAGTATATCAGATAAATTTACACAAAAAAAGGCAAAATTAAAGCCTTAAGATACATGTTTCTTCATATATGTGTGGTTGAAAAAAGAAAACAGATAGGTGGAGAGAAAAAAACCACAAATGGTAAAATAGAAATTTCTCAGTTATATATACATATCACATTTTTATAAATAAACAAATAGGCATAATTTTTTTCTTTTTGTATGCATATTATAAATGAGGCTATGTTATCTTAATACTAGTATTATAAAAGGAAATACTTTATGATATCTATGATTAGCAGTCTTTAAAGTCTTTGAGAAGTAAAATTTTTTGAAGAATAAGATAAATTATTTTGGGGAAAATATTGTTTAAGCTGGCAAGAAATTGTTTCCTAAAAATGCTATCTAATGAGATCTATTCATATTATTGTTTTTCAATTTATTACAGAACTTTTGTATTCTTTTAAAACAAAAAGTTGCGAATAACTTTCCTCGAGTTTGAGAAAAAATAGAAATTTTGACTTTTAAAGGTCGAAAGAACTTTTCTAGTACGGTCTCCTCATGTTGTACATGAAATATAGTTCTCTTATTTCATATTTGGCTTTGCTTTTTTTTGCCCTGTTCCTCCACACTGCTGCTGCACACAGAACCCGGGGTTACGTTCCTATGTCCTTTTCATGCATTTCCCCTTTTGTAAGCACAGGGGGGTACCTCCTCCTCTAACTGATTAAGCACCAAAGTTATGCTCAGAATTACATAGAATATAAAATTAGATATTGTCCCTGCCCAGTGGGCTCACAGTATCTCCAAATTTGCTGTAAAATATGTCTACATATTGTATAACAGATGCACTTCCAGTGCTAAATGTCTGGAGATAAATCTATTATTGACTTCATCCTCTCAACCTTTCCAATTTCCTTTATCATTTGTCAGCTCCCTCTATGTACATGCCCAGGCAGATTGGTAATTGCAAAGCATGTTCTTCATTTTTTTGTTAAGAGGTGCCACGTCCAAATCACCCATGACAGATTTTGGTCCTGCATACTGTGGCGCTAATACCATTTTGACCCCAATCCATGGGCATTTGTCTCTCTACACTTAGAGCAATGGTAGATACTCAAGTACGTTCTGTAGTACTTTCTGCCTTATTGGAAAACTCAGGATTCTGTCCATTTAAAAACATTTTATAACTCGTTTTCAAACAAATTTTATGCGTTTTAGGACACACCTATAGTGCTGCTGTTTTTAAAAGAATGTTCTATAGTTATGTTAATGTACCTTTGCATTGGCATATTTATATTGTGCATTTCAACACAGACATATATTTGATGCAGTAATTTATATACTTAAATATGTAAAAGCATTGCTTTCTTGATACCTCAGTGCTATTGTACATACTTTATTTATGCAGCTATAGCTTTTGCAAACATCTAGGTAAAAACCTGAATCTCCAAGACAGCAGGTCTGTAGTACCACAAATGTTAAAATCACGTAATAATTATCCAGCTAACTTCAAGTCTGTGGATCAGTAGTTAACGATAAAATTCTTTCAGACTTTGGAGTTGAAATGTGTTTTAAGCCTGCATGAATACAACTTTTGTCATTTATTTAATAAAAGAACAGTTTTACTTCTCATCTTAAAAATAAAGCAAGAAAAAATGTAAAAATAAAATGTCCTCTTCTTCCCTCCCCTTTTTGTTTATTTCTGAGTCTTTTCTTCATTTCAAATGAGTTTTTAAACACATTTGGCAGTCAGTACCCCTAATCATTCAAAGAGTTGTGTGACAAGGGGGGAGCTGGCTAGATACCATCAGTTCTTTTAAAATGTATTAGTCTTTAACCACCTGTCTTCTCCCTCAAAATTTAAAGAGAAAAAAATATATTTTGGTGAGGGAATCAGCTTAATGATTTTGTAATGAAGCTTTGGGATACATACGTTAGCATATATCATGACTTAAGACCTTGTAAACATGATGGAAATGAGCACATTTGTTCAAAGTGTGTCTTTTGGTAAAAATCGTCCTTTTTTATCACAATGAACCTACATGGGGCAAATGAAATTGATCATTAAGAATGAATCTTTTCTATTGCTGGCTTTGTCTTTATGGCCCAAGGTAAAGTTGTATTTTGGTTTCCATGTTAGCTTTCTGTTTCTGTCCCCTGGGTAAAGAGAGCAGAATCTCATTGTTATTACACTGTTGTCAATCATCTCTTCTATGTTCATTGACTTTCCACCTCATAAAATATGGTTTGCATTAAGACACTAGTACCTGCTGATCTATTTTATACATCCTCAGTTTGGTTACGCCCTGTCATGTAAATACATGCTGCATCCGCTGACTTAATGGTTTTAACTGAAAGGATGTCAGTAGAATTTTGAGACAAGCTCTTTAAAGCTATAGGCCATTCTGAAAGTAATCTGTAGCATTCATAGCCATTAGTGAATGCTGAACAAGATGATCTGAAGGTATTTCACTTTAAAAGTATAATGTTCTCAAGAAACAGACACATTTTTGCACAATGCGTTCCTGGCATTTCATAGGATCCTAAAATCTCAAAACTCTTTTGGGCTGTGTTTCCTCTTCCAGAAATGCTGACACCTTCCTAGAGGTAGGGGAAAAGTTCTGATAGTGGAGTCAAGGTCATAATAATACCATGCAATATAATAGAGGAGTAACTGCAAATGTGCTGACCACTTTCTGGCCCATGGATCCACGGGTAGCATTCCTAGGCTGGGGAAGGAAGATGGAAAGCAGAGGAGAAAGGAGAAACAAAACAGTATAATTTTCCAGTTTGGGACATTTAAGACAGATGAAAGCTGGAAAATACAGAAAAGGAAACCTACTATTAGTAGAATATTTAATAAATAATTGGTCATACTCTTGAAAAATCATAGAAGTTACTCTGTGATAATCAGATTTAATTCACTTAATCCATGTTTGTTAAATGTCAGCTGTGTACTGGACATTATACTGGGTGCTATGGATTAAATGGTGAATAAAAACTCATGTAGATGCTAGTGCAGCTAACAAATGTGTGAATAAGGTATTCACGCAGGTATTAATAAAATGGTAACAGAATTGCAGTGTACAGACTTGCAGTCTTAAGATGAGCAAGTTCTAACTTTCTAACGTATCGCATGAGCGGTGAGGGATGCGTGAATTCATTTGATTGTCATTATTACACAATGTATGCACATATTAAGTCATGTTGTATAGCTTGAATATATTCAGCCTTTATTTACCAGTTAATTATTTTTAAGTTAAAAATAGACTCCAATGTTACAAAAGGAAGATAACATGGTGCTATGAAGGCAGATCATAAGAACCTGGGCTTGTCTGGGGATCCTGAAAAAGTTTTGATTGAGATTTGAAGAATAAATAGAAGTTACATTATCATTCCATCAACATTGAAAGGTAGAAATAATAAAGCAGACAGATTAATAAAGCTAGGTTTTTGTTTTGTGTTTATAGGTTTAATAAAAGGAAATTAAAGACTTCATGTATCTGAAATTACTGTTAATTCATAACCTCATATGCTATTCAGATCTCACAATGTAACACTCACAGGCAGTAGTTTTACTATATATCTATAAACTTCAGTTTTCAGTTTAAAATCTCAGATGTTTCCATTTGCATTTAGCTAAAAAATTGGCAAGAAGATTATCATCTCTGATCCAATTTTTTTAATGGAAAACTAATTTTGATTTATGGGGTGGCAAAAATATAAACATTTTAGATAAATCTTTTGCCAATTTCTAGATAAAAAATGGTTTTAACTGTTAACTTTGGCCTTTTGAAGGATTATTTTTAACTGAACATGTCAATGTTTTCACCCTATTATGTTTCTCTATGTAAAATCACTAAGTATTACCTTGTTCTGTGTCATAGTACATCGTAACCCTTTTATGAGACGTTGGCATTTGCATCCTCTGCAATAATAGTCACTGTCTGATAAAGCCAGAATCTTCATGTCATTAGCATTTGTTCAGGCAAGTGGGCAATAGTTATTAGCACATTACACAGAACATGGAAACTCTTTTAAAATACATTTAATACTTTATGCGATTGCTTTAATAAAAAAAAACCAAATACACTAGTGAGAAACATTCATGGTATATCAATATCAGCATTAGTGCTCAGTCGATGGTAGTGTGGTGATACCAATTAAAGGCATGTAGAAAATAAGAAAGCTAGTTTAGGGAAAAAAATCCAAGCTCAGGATCTTTATGGGAAACCAACTCTAAGCAAGTTTAGAATGCCCAAGGCTCTTAAAGTTTCCATAGGTAAACTAAGCCAATTACTTCTAAATTCTTGCCTTATAATGTTGCTTTTTCCTTTTCAATATTATTTGTTGCTAAGTACACTGACATTAATAACAAAAATACTTTCACATTTAAAAAATATAATTTGTCTAACTCTCTCATTGAACTCTGGTCTTTCCCTTTCAAATCATTTATCAAAATTTATAATTATGATCTCATTTGTTCATTTGCTATTTTCTTAACCATGTATAAATATTTTAATAAGTAATATACTATGTCAGCTGATCCTCATCAGTTTTAGAAATCAGTCTGAAAAACCTGTTTTAAACTGTTTTAGTGCTCAGTGCAGAAGTGTTAGTAACTTTTGATTCTTTTCTTTTGATTATGTTGCATTTACTGTTTACATTAAATACAGTGGAAGACCTTTCTTCAAACCCTCTTAAATTCTAGTTTTATGTTTCACCTTTTCCAAATGTGATATACATATGTATACATAATACATATATTACGTATATATGCACATATGTAATTTTTAATAATTAGAAATGTCTTAAAATGTGCATGCATGTATATATACATACACATTTTTCTGTTATATTTGTTTAAAATTACATATATATCTATATATTATATATAATGTCTATATATAGGCAATTAGAAATGTCTTTTTTAAATTTAAAATAGTGTTAAAATTCCAGTTTATGCCAACATTCTGCCAGCTTCCTTGATATGCACTACATATGAATACAATTCAATAATTTTAAGTGTACACTTTTATAACTTTTGACAAATGTATTTAGTCTCATGACTCCCACATCAGGATGTGTAACATTTCCATCATCCACATAGTTTCCTGGTACCCATGTATAGTCAATTCCCTTCCTCTGCTTTCTATCACTCTAGTTTTGTCTATTCTAGGATTTCAATATTGGTCACTTTTTCAAAATGATCTATCTCTTCAACAAGACTGTAAGCTCCCTGAGATTAGGCATTGGATTAGTCAACAGGCAACTGGATTTGAGAATTGAGAAGGAAGAGTCCTCAGACACAAAGACTTGGTGAAAATTACACTTCACAGCAGCAAGCTTGAAAGATACAAGGACAGCCAAGAACATGAGTTGAGTGAGTATGATTCTCAAATCTTAGTTTCTTCCTGAGACACACCCTGGTGGCTGTGATAATTAAGCTAAATGAGATAGATGCTGCCACCTGGTATAAACACATTAATCAAACTCCTGTGCTCCCTGTCACATCACTCTGAAACACTGTCAAAATTGCCTTATGTGTTTGACTCCAATCTTACATGTTTGACTCCAATCTTTATATTTCCGGTGTGATTCACTATGTGTTACATTATTTTCAAGTCAACTAACAACCATTGGCTTTCACATGTGTGGGGGGTGGGCTACAATGACTCAATACTGAGCAGTCCAGGTGTCTCTGCACTGGTTTATCTGCCTCATGACTTGACTCATGAAGGACTGAGCAAGGCTGTCCTAACCAAGATCTCGCTGCGCCTATTTGATTCGTTACCATCAATTTAGTGTTCAGCCCAGGTCTTGCACATAGTAGTTACTCAGTAAAGATCTGGTGAATGAGTAAATGTGAAGCCTCTGTTTATTCATCCATAAAATGGACTGAAATCAGTATATCTAGGTAAAAACGCATGTAGAATATTTAACATGGTGCCTGGCACATATTTGATAAACACAGATAAAATGTTTATTGCTCTGATGACTAGAATAGCTCTGCAAATTAGAAGTCTAGATTAATTATCCAGATGATCCAAGAAGGAGCTTTTTAGTTTGTCTTATTCTCGGTTTTTCTTAGACTTGGGAAACTCAGCTAATTGAATGGCTGCATATATAATAACTCCATAACCACAGTTCCTACTTCTCAATTACTGGGTGATTGACAAATGTATTGGTCTAAAGAGTTTCATGAGTTTCACAGATTTTAATGAAATCTCCAAGTCAGCTTGTACTTCTGCCTGTAACTTTCTCCATAGATTTTTGTAGAGGGTAAAGCCCCTGATGAATCACCACAAAGAGCGTGGGTGTGTGGGTTTGTGTGTTACCAATGTAATTGTGCCTGAGAGTTTGGCATAGAGGGATTATGTTTAATCTGCTTATGGGGTTTTTATAACCTCTGAATCTGTTATTTAAAGTTGAAAGCTCATGGTCAATGCTCATCTTCTTGTTACCTTGATCTTGTTTACTCGTCGAATGCACATTTGTTAAGTGCCACAGTGTCAGCCACTTGGTTTAGACACTATCCAGTAAGCCCTCATATATAAAACTGATTTTCTTATAAAATTTAGAGTTAGAAAGGACATTAGAGATTACTTAGTTTGAGACAACAGAGAATTGCCCTTGAAAGTTAAGGGTAGAGTTTGAACCTACAAGGTTTCTTAGAGTTCCCTTTCCACTTAGCTTCTGTTTCATTTCACCTATCTTTAGGGAGGCATACAACTCCCCTAAAAATTGCAATATCATTTGCCAGTTATATTTTTTTTAATTAAAGGATTTGTTTTCTTTAGACCAATTACGACGTTTTAATTAGGAGTACCTAATCTATGTGACTTTTGCCACATGACCAGTATCATCCTCTCATTACTTGTATTTATACCACTATCTTCTGTTAATATCCTCTAATTCAGGGAAAAGAAAAAATAAACTAAATTTGTATACAAAATTGCCCCTCAAATATTCAAATACAAATTAGACAAAATGTTAAAATTAAGTAGAAAGCAAATCCAATGCTAAATGTTGAATTTTCTACATGTCTTTCTCTGGTGTCTTTCCATTTTTACATGTGATAGTTTCAAATATTAAGAAAAAAATGAAAACATCAAATTTGCTATAAATCAGTTAGGCTTCCTCCTCACACTTCATCTTTTACTAAAATACTGGTTACTTTATTTTAGTAGCATGGCTACTGATGATTCATAACCAATTGATGTAAACTGTTAAGTTCTGTAAGGAAATTAGTTGGGGGTGCCTCCTGGAACCTTATCCTGGGCAATTTAGATAACCTAAAGTTTCATCAATAGCACACAGATAACAAATTTTACATAGAAACAGAAATAGTCCTGTGATTGAAGGCGGCCATGAGCATGGACAGTGGAAATGAAAAATATAGTATCCAGGCATATAAAGGTTTAAAAATGAGGTTGGCCAAATTAAGACTCAGGAAGAAACATGTAATAAGCTAGAGTTTGTGTTTATGAAACTCAATAGTGTTATGACAATGTGAGTGATAGACAGGAGGCAATTTTTAAAATGACAATTGTATTGGAAACATTACTTTTGCTTAATTAAACTTTTTAATTGTAAAAATGAGACATGTGCCAGGTAAACAAACAAAAAACAGTGTGCCAACAAATAAATTGCATAATGAAAAGTAACTGTCTGTCCACTTCAACCCCTAATTCCGCCCATGTTTCCTTCAGTGTCCTTTTAACTACCTTCTGAATGTTCCCAGTGCCCACTGAGGTCACGTCACAAATGCTTGAGATAATATTGTAGTTTCATATGACGCCCATGCAAGCAGAATGATTCTTGCAAGCCCTTTAAGGAAACCTATATATTTTTCACATTTCTAGGGCATCATTTCACAAACCTACTTTAAAAACCATCCAAAATTGAACATATTGGAGGCAATGAGCCAAAAATCAAGACTACACCATGTTAAGCATTAAGAGCCAAGAAGAGTGACTGGATGTCATGTGCAGAGCTGTGAAAACCCAGCCCATCTTGACAAAAAATAGATTTACTGTATACCGTGTACTGTAAATGGCAGCATGTGGAGCGAGCAATCGCATCAGCTGAAAGCAACTCTGTGACATGCCACATCGCAAGCTCTGCAGGGCTGAGATGCAGATGAACTTTATGGTTACTTTATGTCACAGACCATCTTTTGGGTATACTGTACTTGATCTACTCATGAAGGTGTACATTTTTCAACTCATGTCAGCTATTCTGTAAATCAGAACAAAAAGGTTTGGGTACAGTGAAATTGTGTAGCTAACTCATACCCAGTTCTCTTCGACTTTGTGGTATGATGCATCCTGGTATGGGATAAACCCTGCACTCCCAGGAAACAACAACATCAAAATGGAGTCAAAGTGTTGTTTCAGCATTAAATGGCAGATACTCTAAATGCCAGTACTTCTATCACTTTTAATTTGTATTATTTCTGAAAGTGAAGAGAAATATTCATAGGGAGAGAATCTGACTTTAGATCTCATATCCTTCTAACCACAGCAAAATGAGAAATGATCCTGAAAAGTTCAATAATTTTAGGCCATTTACTTTTTACATAAAACACAAAAGGGTAAATAACATTCAGAGTTATTTCCTTTCTGTCACCGTATATGTTTCTCACAGAGCCAAGAGCTCCTGGCACTACAAAATGCTAAGGACTCCTAAAATCAGTTGGTGTACTTTTCTTACTCATTTAATGAAGGATGTAATTTAAACAACATTTTCCACTTGAGAATTAAGCAATGCATGATAACTTTAGATATAATTACTACAGTGATAGCTATTGTCATGTTTTAGTGTTAACACATTTTATAAATATTCCAAATGCAATAAGATTTACATGATATTAATTAGATGATAAATTATACCCAAAAATACGATATACCAAAGAGTACACATTATAGCATATATTATATTTTATTATATATTATTCATTATATTATATGCATTATACTAATATATTTTATATTATGCTGTAAATACGTATATTTTATATTATATAAATAAAATATATAAAATTATGAAATAATAGTGCATATAACTCTTAAACCTATTGATTTCATGTTCACAGTTTTTTTCCTTAAAATCAAAAAGCACTTAAGCTGTGTTCAAGAACTCAATAAATTAATAACAGCAATATTTCAATTTAAATACTTCAATTTAAATACTCAAACTGTATGCATCATATACCCAGTGGGGTGTATTTTATCAGAAGTTTTTGAATATCCTATGCAGAATTGTACTTTGTGGTTTAGTACGAACAAAGAGAGTATCTTCGAGAAAGAATAAGAATGTTTTCTTGTATATTTGTGTTCGTTATAAGTGGAAAGTCTCCAAGTGCTGTTACAACATTATTGTATAGTAGCCTTCAAGAAAACAGTATTGTGAAACATAATTGCAGTTTCAATAGTAGTTTCCTCTTCTTACTTAAAAAACAAAACAAAACAAAACATATATTTAGTCAGATACCATGCACACTAAGTTTAGTTCACTTGGCTATGCTTTAACCAGCTTTTTCTTCATAATCTTTGTATTTAAAATAAATCTGAAATAAAACCCAGATAAGCTATAATTCAATGAGCATCTGAGCAATGACTATACATATCCTGTTTTAACAGAAAAGTATATTACAAAGATATGATCAATTTTTTAATGCAATGTACTGAAATGGCATAGAATAAAAACACATTGGTCTTTCTTTTATCTAAAAAATAAAATTGCTGGGAACTAGTTGTGGTTGGGGAGAGGAAACCTATCAAGTCAAGAATTGGTTCCTGAGGAGAAACAGCTCTCCTAGTAGCTGTATTATAGTAAAATGAAAGGAAAGTGGCTAGCACAGCATTTCTAAATAACAAGGCAGTAATGACATGTCAGATCATTCCACATTTAAAATCACAAATTGAAAATAAATAGATGTTATTTCATCAAGAAATTAAACGTAAGCCTTCCTTTCCCTAACCCTTTCAACAAAGGGAACTTAGAGGTCAGAAGCAAAGGGCTACTTCTTCTTTTCTGATAGAACAAGCTATTTTCAAAGTTCATCAAACTTTATCTTCCGGAAGGACTATGGGGGTGGCATGTGCATTGCAGAACACAGAACTTTTCAGTATTTCTACTTTATTTGGGTCTATGTGGATGGGAAGGAGAAATCCTTCTCTCCCATTGCCTCAAAAGACTTGGATATAATTTGGTTGTTCTGCTACTTCTTTTTCATAGTGATACTGTGTAATGTGTATTGGATCAAATAACAGATTTGAACCTATTAATCTATTTCCCCTTGACTCAAATGCAAAGATTCCCTGAGGTGAGCAAATTCACCTTGTGTAACATATCAGGCTATAGATTTAATAACAGATTGGAACCCTAATACCTAATTACTACCCTATGCCTAATTACTAACATATTTTTAAAATCTGTTTACTTCTTTCTTGAATTATGGAGCAGTTTCTTTGAGGGAGAAAAATGAACACTTTTACTTTTATTATAATTATTATTTAATAAAACCCAGCCATCTAAGAGCTGCATCTATCTCCCAAACTGTCATTCGGGAAACAAGCAAGATTCCAAGCCCAGGCCAATGGAGTTCATGATTTAAATACTACCATACAATAAGTTGAATATTAAATAAGCTACCATGCCATGGTTGTTTATGATGTGGATGAGGGCATGGTGGGCTTTGAGCATGCAAACCTTTCCATATTCCCCAGGCAGAAAAAAACCCTCCAGAGTTGGCAGAAGGCCTTTGCCTGCCCTCAAGTTGCTTCCTCCCCTTCAGATTTCTAGCATCCAAACTAACAGATATTTTCTGCAGCTCCTTTGTGTTCAGCTCACATTTCATCAATTTCTGTTAATTTCTTTATTTTTAATGTTTCCTCTAACACAAACAAAATTGAAAAACGATTTGGTCGAAAAATTAGCAAATGAGACAAGGGCCCTATTTTGAACAGGTCTGTGTGGCCCTTGTGGTTCCTATAAGCTTAGGATTATTATAGTTTCCTTGAATGTTTCTTATTGTTCACACAAGTCTTATTCCTTTACAAATGTGGTTCAGCAATTTATTTGCTGCCTCCTCCTTATAATTTGTCATACATTTTGCATATAATTCTTCAAGTGTAACTTTTGAGTTGGTATGGCCTGGTAAATCCAAACTTTGTCAGTCCCACAGTTTGAATAGAGGTTTTATTATGTAAAGAAAGGCCACTTTCTTTACAAAGGAAAATAAAGACATTAACAGTTGTGTTTTCATTCTGTGCCATACATTGAACAGGTGATGAACAGATCTTATCTCCTTTAATATTCCCCATACCTTATAATCTGTAGATATTATTATTCTCGTGATATCAATATGGAGGCTGGGGTACAGAGAGGTTAAGTAATTTGTCTAAAGCCCACAAGTATGTGTGAAATCAAATTTGGCCTCTACAATGTTGCCTTCCTGGTTTTTAATGAGTAAATCAAGTTTTTCTTTTGATTCTATTGACTTGGTGAAGTAACCACATTGTTAACAGAAACCATGCTAAAAGAAAGAAAAACAGTAGTGTTTATTTAAAATCACTCTCACCAAAGATTGGTATTTAGTTTCTTTCTTTCTTTCTTTCTTTTTTTTTTTTTTTTTTTTGAGACAGAGTCTCACTCCATCACCAGGTACCAGGCTGGAGTGTAGTGGCGCGACCTTGGCTCACTGCAACCTCCGCCTCCCAGGTTCAGGCAATTTTCCTGCCTCAGCCTCCCGAGTAGCTGGGACTATAGGCGGGCGCCACCATGACCAGCTAAATTTTTTTGTATTTTTAGTAGAGACAGGGTTTCACCTTGTTGACCAGTATGGTCTTGATCTCTTGACCTCATGATCTGCCCGCCTCGGCCTCCCCAAGTGCTGGGATTACAGGTATTTAGTTTCTTAAACTTTGTTAAACAGCAACTATCCACAAGTTCTTAAACATTATCCAATTGCAAAATCATATATAGTCTTTGGCAGTAAGATTGTAGAATATTGCAAGGAAGATACAGTCTTATTTCTTCTTTGATGATCTCTAATAAAGAACATGTTAAACTTACTCCTTCCTGTATTACCATGATTTTAAATTCTCTTACAGTCAATTTTTCCCCAAGAGTTGAACATCAATCCTTTAAAAATGTATCCTGGTTAGTGTTGACTGATCAAATATGTGAATGATTTTCTATTCTGTTCTAAGGGGAATGATTTGCCCCTTAAAACGTTTTTTATTCTGTGCCTAAGAATCTAAGCAAAATGTTCTAAAATATGGAGTAAACTTAATGGTAGTGTTTATAATTACAATTTTAAAAATCACATGTTAGGCGGGGCGCAGTGGCTCATGCCTGTAATTCCAGCACTTTGGGAGGCCAAGGTGGGTGGATGACGAGGTTAGGAGTTTGAGACCAGCCTGGCCAACATAGTAAAACCCTGTCTCTACTGAAAATATAAAAATTAGCCGGGTGTGGTGGTGGGCGCCTGTAAACCCAGCTACTAGGGAGGCTGAGGCAGAAGAATTGCTTGAACCTGGTAGGCAGAGGTTGCAATGAGCCGAGATTGTGCCATTGCACTCCAGCCTGGTGACAGAGCGAGACAGTTCCTCAAAAAAAAAAAAAAAAATAGTATGTTAATATAATTGGAAGTTTAGCCTCCATGACTTGCGATTATACTATTTAATTAACTTTCATATTCTATTTGGAGGAATATAAGAATACAGGAAAAAAGTATTTCTAAGGCTGAAATAAAGAGGTGAGGCACAGTGCAGGAAAATGGGCAATATAGTGCCTGGCATATCATGTTTACAATTTCTAATAAGTGTTTTTTTTTAAAAAAACTAAATGCTTTAAGAAAACTTTGAACACTGATATCTTTCTTAAATGAGTATGTACCTGAACAGGTTCTAGCATGGTTCTTGGTACATAGTAGTTGCTTTAGCAAATGTTTTTAAAATCAAAAAATGAAAAAGAATGAAGAAGGAAGGAAGGAGAAGGAAATGGAATTCAAAATTAAAAACTAAATGAAATCAATTACCTAGATGTTTTTAAAATTACTATAACAGATGTTAATAACACATTTTCTACTTTTCTAGTCTAGATTTCTTCCTAAAGGAATTCCAGACAAGAATCTCTACTCCCGCTGAGAAACAGATAAAATAATCATGTAGATTATTTTGTCTCTCCTTTTTTTTTTTTTGATAGTTAAAAATAATACCTTTACTTTTTACTAGGGAGTTGAAGACCAGAGTTTAATCAGAAAAGCAGTGACTTATTTCAATAAAATTCACAAATGTATGTCAACCACCTAAAACTAGTAGTCTGAAGAAAACAAAAATAAACAAAACGTAACAGCTGCCCTCAAGGAGGTTGAAATTTTGAATTTAGAATAGATTAGAATTTAGTCAGCAGCATAAACAACTATTGCCAAAAAAGTCCCACTTTTGAACAACTCCAAAACACAGCATAAACTCTGTATGTAGGCTAATCTAGACATAAAGTTCTGAGCTGAGAGCCAGGAGAAACCAGGATTATAGAAAATTCACCTGATGCCTTTAGACCTTCCGTTCTTTAGTCTCTCTGTTTGGAATGCTGGAGTATTAGTACATGCTATACAATAATTTTTATGGACGTATAAAGATGAATAAATGTGTATCAAAGCAATTTTCTCTTTTGTAATGAAAGTTATTACTCATGTAAAATATTAGAATAAATATGTATTCCCATTAAAGGCATTCTAGGAGCTCAGTGAATTTAGGTTTAGCTGGGAAAAGCTGTCTGTATTTGTCAACAAATAACCGTAGGCATTGACATAAAGGAATCAAATTCTTTCAAAATGTTGTCCAAATGGTTCAAGTGATGTTTCTGATTATAAAATGACTTTTCTGCTGATAGACATTTCCTACTGTGTTTGTCAAATGGTAGGTTCATGGCTTAGTCAGGGACAAAGTTATTAAGGACATAAAACACCATCTGGATGGAGCTAATAAACATAAAACATAACCTTCAGATACACTGCCGCAGTGGCCAGACTGTGCCAGCCCAGATTATCCTTTGTTTGTTTAAATATGAGCCATGTTCTAAGCTTTCAATTGTGCTAGCTTTAGATGCTTCCCCTTGACTCAAATGCAAAGATTCCATGAGGTGAGCAAATTCACCTTCTATACCACATCAGGCTATAGATTTAATATCTGTATGACTGATGTGACATGTCTAAACTATTCTTCCATTATTTTCCTCAGAAATTTCCTGAAAGAGTAACTTCATTGACTTAGAAAGTAAGAACTCATAAAATTATGAAGGGAATACATTTTACGCTCTACAAGCTTTCTTTTAGTGAAGTCTAAGAAAATAAGCATTATAACCAGAAAACCCTGACCTTGTAAGTCCCTTGTAAAACATTATCTCCAACACAGAATGATCATGCACACACTAAGCTTCAGGACCTAAGCTTGATTGCAGTAGAAAAATCGATATATTTCTACATAAGCTTGCAATAATCAGTGGACCTGTCTCTCTCTTTCTCTCTCTCTCTCTCTCTCTTTTTCTTGCTCTCTTTCTCAGGTGTGATACAAATTACTAAAATTGCCAAAGACTCCATTTAAGTTATTTAGAGTTATAGAATGTATCAAGATGATTAATGATAAATCATTAGGCAGTAGGGAACAGATTCTTGAAGAATATTCCATAGAAGGACCTTCTCACAAGTCAAGGAGATAGTACCATGCTGCTTACCTGATGTCTGACTCAGCCTCTGTCATTAAGACAAATGTGACACCCATGGTGGAAACTGTGTTGTGCCACCTAGGTCCCCATTCGGGAGTGAAAGACTTCTTTCCACAGCTGATGGGAGTGTCTCTGGTAAACAGCCCTCAGCTGTCCGCCATTTTCAGGGATTGCTTCAGCTGATTGCATCATGCAAGGTCATGTCTCCTTGCCAAATCGTCCCACACCCAGGGAGGGGTATAAAAGCCAGCCCTCTCACCAGAACTTGAGTTGACTCTGATGCACCATCCCACTTTCATGCTTCCATTCTGACTGCGTTGTAACACAACTTCTCCTTCTTTCTAATCCTGCTTCCTTCTTTTCCAGAGGTATTAATCTCATGAACATGCCTCAATAAACCTCCTAAACACTCATGTCTGCCTCAGGATCTATGTATTAGTCAGGGTTCTCTAGAAAAACAAAACCGATGGGATATGTGTAGTTATGCAGATAGAGACTTATTACACAGGATTGGCTCACACAACTGGGGAAGTTGAGAAGCCCCACAATCCCCCAACTGCAAACTGGAAGCTCAGAAAATCTGGTGGTAGAGTTCCAGTCCAAAGCCAAAGGCCTGAGAAAGAGGAAAACCAATAGTGGAAGTCCCAGACTAAGTCCAAAGGCTGAAGAACCAGGAGCAGTAATCTCTGAGGGCAGGAGGAGATGAATATCCCAGTTCAGAAACAGGAAATTTACCCACTTCCCATCTTTTTGTTGTACTCAGGCTCTCAACAAATAGGATGATGTCTACCTGAATTGGTGGAGGTGACCTACTTTACTCAGTTTACCAATTCAAATGCTAATCTCTACTGGAAACACCCTCACAGACACACCCAGAAAGAATGTTTGACCAGGAATCTGGCATCACTAAGCTAAGTCAAGTTAACACATAAAATTAACCATTACTGTCTACTTTCTAGAAAATCCAATTCTTCTCAGAGATAAAAAAGAGTAAGCTGCACCAGCTAGGATGCCCTTTTCAAACTCCCTTCCCCTTCTTGGCACTCGCCAAGTGAGAACATGTGCACTCACTCTGCAGACATGGCCTAGATGCTAGTCAGTGCTGGAAGAGTTAAACAGATTTAGTGACTGACAAAGTAGGATTATTTTTTAAAGAAAAATCATAAAACACTATGAGCCATGCTATGCAAATTGCCCTGAAAGCGATGGCAGTAAAGGCTGACTACTTAGCAACATCAATCCATACCCACAGGCCTCTGCAATTAGTCTACCATGGTGAAATTGCAGCAACAGACACATGTTTCATTCTTCATTTCTGTGTAGCCTCAATATTTGAAAATTTCCTCTCTTCCTAAGTAAGTGGCATTTCATTAGATCAGAATGACAACTATATAGTAAGAATTTTAAAGCAAAAATGCAGATTACAAGTGGGAATGCTATGCAAAATGGTGATTAAATTAATTATGAGGTCTTTTTAAAATTTTCAAAGCCACATTATGTTAATATTCCCCAATAGATTAGGAATCTGAATGCTTTTCTTTCAAATGCTAACAGCATTAGGTAGGATTATCTTGATGTCTAATTGTATTTGGTTATTAATATTTTCCTTACACTCATTTATTTTAGTAATTCTGTCTTTTGTTGATTGACTAAAGTTAATTGTCCTCATGAAGACTTACATTTATGCTACTGAAAGACAGAACTCTCCAGACATGTATTCTGTGAGCCTACTGTGACCTCAATACTCTCCTGAAAGCATTTACCCTTTTGATGTTAGTCACATAGAACTTGATGCCGTTGCTTACATTGCTGTTCTTTTTGTTGTTATTGGTTTTCTACTTGATACCACTTTAACTATTGCATCCTCTCTGACTGAATTGCCAGTCTTTTCAGAGCCAAGATGTTTCTTATGCTTCTTGGTAGGTTTTATAGCACTTTTCAAAGTAGCTCAAATATGGGTAATGCTTGATCCATATTTTGCAACTAAGTTTTTATTCTATTCTATTACAGACAATTTTATTTGTGTCTCAGAGCCTGAGCAGTTGAATGGAAAATTCAATGACATGATCTCTGACTGCCTTTAACACCATAGACCACTCTCTCATTACTGACAGACCTCTCTTCTCTGGGCTTTTGGGATGCTGAGCAATTCTAGCTCATGTTCTGCCAAGCACCTCATATGTCCGGCTTCCTTTCCAGCTCTTCTCTTTCCTATGTTCCCTCACTACACAAGCCAGGCACTCTGCCAAGTGTTGAAATCCAAAGATTAATAATCTTTAGTACCTATCCTCATCAACAGAAATGTCTTATCTTAGAAGGGGAGACTCATGCATTTCCAGCCTCTTGTATTTATATTTTACTTATTTAAGAAAACATTTACTGAATATCTACAATGTGCTACAACACTGTGTTCTGAGGGCTGAGGTAAAATAGAGAAAAAGCAAAATCCCACTCTCATAAAATTCTGGTGGGGGTGGAAGTGGAGAAAGACAATACCCTAAAAAGATCAGTCAAATATAAAGCTGTTAGATGATGGCAGTGCAGTAGAACTGTAGAGAAGAAACTGAAGCCCCTATAAAAGTGACTGGCCTTAGTTAGTGCATGTAGTATTTACTGAATAAAGAAAAAATCGCCACAAGTACTATGAAGAAAAATAAAGCGGAGGTAGTGGATAGAGAGGGTGAGTGTGGGGCTGCAACATTACACAGGGTCATCAGGGAAGACCTCGAAGAGAAGTTGACACTGGACTAGAACCTTCAAGGAAGCAGGGCACAAGGCTTGCAGATGCCTTTGGGAGGAGCATTCCAGAATGAACAAGCAGTTAGCACACAGCCTGTTCAGCAGAGGCATGCTGGGTGTGTCCAGCAACAACCAAGAGGCCAGTGTGGCTGAAAAAGTGAGAGGAGTGCAGAATAGCAGGGAGTGGATCACCTTCCTGCTGCCTCTATTATCATTTAACTTCCATTTTTAAACAAGTTCCAAGTTCTAATAATCATTTGTTTTCCCTACATGTCCCAATTTGAGTGATGTTCTGTTTTAACGTTTTAGTAAAAAATGATATCAGGCATATGGGTCTGCATTTTGTAAAATTTTTCCGTGATTCTTTCTTTGAAAACTGTTAGACTGCTGCCCATTTCCAGTCTTCTGGATCCTCTCCATCCCCCAATATTCCTCAAGGGTTATCAGCGATGGTTCTGTGATCAACATTTCTGAAAATCTGCAGATGTAATTTGTCTTAACTTCATAGCTTGAACTTGTTCAAAGTGGAACTTGAGTGGAGAAGCATTCCCTTAGCCAGATGTATGTCTGTCTTCAGTCCTCTCTTTCCACTGTTTCTATACTGCTTTTCCAGAGCTTTCTTTCAGCATTTAAAACTCCCTCGAGCAGTAAGATACCCTTCTGTCTTCCTCTTGTTCGGTGCAGGTGGTCTGAGAAGGCTCTCTGGCATCATGATCACAGTTTCACTTAGCTTTTCTATATTTGTTTTTAATTTTATCTTTTTCCTTTTATCTTGGTAAGAATTCCTTGCAATTTGAGATTATCAGAAAACTTCCTGGGTAGTCATTTTTATTTTCTTTATCTTCTCTTTCTTTTTTTTTTTTTCACGCTTGGATACTTTCACTTTTTTACTTCTATAAATCACAAATATATTGAGGTTCTTCCAAACTTCCTGTTCCATTTTCCTTTGAGGTGATACCAGGCAACTTTTACACAGTTAAAATCCAGCAGACAACTTAAATGATTAAAATGTCCTGGCTGGGGCTTTGGTAAACTGGAGAACTTCCTGTGGAGAGGGGACAGCTGATGCTCTGTTCCAGTTAATCAGCTGGATGATACCAAAGTTGGCTACTTTTCAGAGAAGTTGAAGATCCAGAATTTTTATACACAAGTCACGTTAATTTCCTAGGGCTGCATGGCTTAGTGACTTAACTGAGTGATTTCAACAACAGAATTTTCACACAATCTTGGAAGCTATAAACCCAAGATTAAAATGTCAACAGAGTGTGTTCACTCTAAGGGCTCTGAGTGGACTCAGCAAACCACCAATCCTGTAGCTCTTGGTGGTTTGCTGGCAAACTTTGACTTCCCTGGCTTGTAGAAGCATCACCCTCATCTCTGCCTTCGTCTTTACATGTTGTTCTTTCTATGGGAATGTCTGTGTCTAAATTTCCCCTTTTTATAAGGATCCCAATCATATTAGATTAGAGGCTCGCCTTAGTCCAGTATAAAATCATTATCTACCAGGACCTTTTTTCCAAGTAAAGTCACATGCTAAGGCACTGAAGGGTAGGATTTCAACATATGCATTTTTGGGAGACATAATTCAACCCATAACACAAGTTACGTTAGCAACCATTTATCACTTATTGTTAATCCCTGAGCAGTTCATGCAAAACTTATTGTTAATCCCTGAGCAGTTCAAAGCCAAACTCATTTGGTGGGTCCAAAGTTTATAACTTCTGCTTCAGTTCTTAGTCCTGGGATCTATTTCTGTTCTGAATGTTGTGTCTTGTGTGTTCCTAAGGCTTAAATCACTTATCTGGACACATCTAAGTTATTCACTTTTAAAAATGCTAAGACAACTTGGTTCCTTGCCACCAAACTCCTAGTGTGCCTATTTCCCTAACCTGGTCTGTCCTGACAGTTAAATATGTATTAATATTATGTATGAATAATCCCTCCAGGCTTATTCACCACAGAGCAGACTTATGTGGGGGCCTCTGAGTATTGCAGTTTTTTATTGTAATGAAGGATATTTTTGTGCTTAAACTTTTTTGAACCCAGATATTCCCAAACTGTGAATATTTAGTCAAACTTCATTCATACATATCTTATTCTGCATATTGCATTATAAATAATTGAGAGGAAGATAAAATTGTAAAATATTCAGGGTGATTTATATTTACAAAATATCATTTTTTAACATTCATTCAAATATAAGAATGTGATTATATGATGGATTTTTGTGAAAAGGAACAAAATGGAATTTCACTAGCAATCAGAAAAAATGTCGAACTGAACAATTTAGGCTAAGAGATTTAAAAAAATCTAGTTGTCATTTTGAAGTCTGTGCCTCTAATGAGTTTAGCTATGAAAGAAAGTTTTCTAAGTAGATAATTATAACTATTAAAATTGCATGAGGAGCTTTCTGTATTAGCTATAGAAATTCAGCTTGCAGATTTTCACAAATTTCTATCTCTAGAGAAAGTAAAGATATGAACAGGAAATTCCTCTCATTATTTCCTTCTTTTGGAAGTTTGCTGTATATTTTCAGGATAGACAGGTTATGATTTTCTTTAGACAAATATTCAAACTATTTCTGAGATACCACATCACCTGCTTGGTTCAGGTCTAACAGATATGGGAGATGAATTGCCTGTTTGTGAAGTTATTTACAGTTTATGTTTTTACAGAAACAATGAGTCAAGCCTGCTCTTTTTGAAATTCAAGGTTATAACCATCTCATAAGTCCTTTTGCAAAAGTGGATCTTATTTTGCAATTAATGCCATACTCAATTTTTTCACCAAGGTGAAATGAGTGTTAATTTTTTTTTGTTAATTTTTTTTTTTTTTTCTTTTGAGGTGGAGTCTCACTCTATAGACCAGGCTGGAGTGCAATGGTGCAATCTCAGCTCACTATAACCTCTGCCTCCCAGGTTCAAGTTATTCTCCTGCTTCAGCCCCCCGAGTAGCTGGGGCTACATGTGCGCACCACCATGCTCAGCTAATTTTTGTATTTTTAGTAGAGACAGGATTTTACCATGGTGGTCACGCTGGTCTTGAACTCCTGACCTTGTGATCCACACACCTTGGCCTCCCACAAGTGTTAATTTTTACAAAAGTTAAAGAAAGCAAAACCTTTGGAAAGAGTTCACAGTGGAGAGAATTACAATGTTCCTTTTTCAATAAGGTAAAAAAAAATAATAATAATAAATGGAGGAACACCAAAGGGTCTTTTCCTTCAAGTAACAGGCATTTTTATTTCAGGCACTATGGCCACAAACACAGATTCCCCTGTTCCAGCTGGCCACTGTCAGCCAGCTTGCTGGAACTGGAGCCCTTTTCTACTCCTCTCTAGGCACTGCGCTGAGAACTTGTACCAATTTGCGTCTTCTGTTGCAAACAAAAGAGATCATCAGTTCTGCCATATTTATGCAGAATAAAGAATTAATAGGAAAGGTAGCTTACTGAATCAGTAAGAACATTGGAGAACCAGACTAAAACAAAAACAGAAACAAAAAGCAAACAAACAAAAACCCAAAAAAACTGGAGAACTAAGAGAGGTAGACAGCAAGAATAGCCATAGAAACTTCCTAGTTAAGATGATGCAACAGGAAATACAATTACTGTACCAACCACCAGTGACCACTGGTGCCATTAAGTAGATATCTGTTGTGCTACTGGTCCCTTCACTTTGTTGCCATTAGAGCCACGTTTTTTTGTTTGTTTTGGATTTTTCTCATTCTTAAAGTTTCAAAGTACTGATTGGACAAGCTTAAATCAAATATCTATGTCCTACCTCACTAAAAGAAAGGAGAACAAATGCTTTACTTCAGTTTTACGATGCAATGTGGAGCTCTTTCTCCCACTGATTCTGGAATTTTATCAAAAAGGAAATATATTTAATTTCCTAATTGCCGAAGTTGGACAAATTTCACTAAGCCCCACCTCTTTGGCTCCGTTATATTTCTACGCACCCTTCTTTACATGCTTACAGTTCAAAAAATATAATGCAACCTCTCTTTTATATAATTTAAAATAATTACTTACTGTTTACAGGAAACTAACTAAAATTTCATCAGATAATTTCTCTCGCTGAAGCATGGAACTTTAGGATAATATCCATTCAATCCTTAGTAGATACATGCATCCTTTGGCATCCATTAAGCATTGATTCCAGGACCTCCTCAGATGATAAAATCTATGGGTGCACGTCTCATATACAATGGCATAGTGTTTGCATATAATCTATACACATCCTCCCATATATTTTTTAAAAATATCCATATTATTTACAATATCTAACACAATGTAAATGCTATGTAAACAGTTGTTTATACTGCATTTTAAAAACCTGCATGTTTTTGTTTATTGTTCTTTTGTATTGCTTTTTAATCAGATATTTTTTAACCACTGTTAGTTGAATCTGCTGATGCAGAACCCACAAATATGGAGGTCTGGCTTTATTCTGATACTCATGGTATTAAATTGTAGAATTCTTTACTACTAATTCCCTTAACAAATAATACTGGGAGACAGAGAAATAAAAATAGTTAAAATACATACAGAACACAGAAGGATGGAAAAAGAAGATAAAAGTTATAGTATTTGATTCAACAGGTGGTCATTAAAATGTCTACCATATTTATGACTTTCTGCTATTAACTATTCCATGTGTCTTTTACTTTCAACTTGCCTCTCAGTTGGGGTTCTTTATTCAATGGAATAACTCAAAGCTTCATTCTTGAGAAATCTGTATCTTAATGTTTCTATTTATAAGGGTTCTATTAAATTTAACTATTGGACCAAAGAAGCATCATATGAGATTACCTGTTTTGTTTGTTTGTTTGTGTTTAGTGTATGTCTCTTCCATATTTTTCTTGACACGAGGATTCCAAAAAGGCTAATTCATTTCCAATTAAATAGAACCATTTTTATGCCTCCTATTGTAAGCATTATTACTTTAGATAATGAAATCTCTAGACAGCAGAGTTCAGAATTACAGAGTGAAGAAGCAAACATTTGCCAGTGGTTAACTTGTTTTAATTATGAGAGGTGCTACCTCACTGCCATTTCTTTGGAGTTTAGGGAGAACCAGCAACTTCTATGAGTTCCGATTATACATCAGTTCAGAGGATACACAGAATCTCACAGGCTAGTGTTTTAACTTGGCAGAGTAAGTGTTCATCTGACACCTTAAATGGAGTCTTGAATGGCCATTTTACTAACCTATAAGGTCACCTGTTTTGGAAGATAGGGCACGTAATTGCAGTAAATCTCATGGACATTGATTAATCACCTTAATTTTATATTGGAAAACAAGTTTCTTTGTCAGAATAATTCTTGTGCAAGATACCGTATGTGTTTAAAACAGTAAATCTATGGATGGTGGGTTGAGACAAACATAGTGGGCAAGAAAAACAAAACTGACTCATAAGTGTCTATTTCCATAAGAAAATGATAACTAAGTTATCCAGTAGCTGTCTCATCCTTAGAAGCTGAGTTAATTACTACTACTATTTTTGCTCTTAATCCGATACCAAAGGGAAAAACAATGTGCTGCTGAGGGGTATAGCTTTAAAATGGTGCTCAGCTCAGTTAGGCAAGGAATGCCCAGAAAAGGCCTGATTTTGGAAGCTGGAGTATGAAAGCAGAGCGACACTACCTTGAGTATTGATAATTCACTGGACTTGCAGAACTTGGCATAGCAAAATTATTCATACTGTCCATATTAACAAATTTAGGTTATTAACTAAGGTTTTAATATTCCCAATATTCTAAGGAAATATGGAAATATGCTCTTTTGATATATAGAAATAAAAAGTAGTCTTTCAGCTTAAAACAAATTTCTTTCTAGGAGCTGCCAATTTCAAAATTAAATAATAAAGGCCAGAGTGAAAAGATAAAATTCCCATAGTACTGAAAATGAATGCTGGCAGGCAACTGAATGCCAGAATCAGACATGAATTTCAGCAAAATACAACCCTAAAGCATTTGGATTGAGGGGGAATAAATTGTCCATATTTAGTTTTATAACATATTTAGCTTTGCTTTAGAAACAAAATTTATCTGAAGAAAGAGACGGAGATCTTATCACCCCCAACAAACACCATCACCAATATAGTCTGCCTTTTTGATTCAGAGGCCTATATTCTTATTAAATTTTAAAGCATTCTACAGACATGTTTCTGTCAAACATGTGAAAATCAAGGTTCTCAGCCCACATGTATTGTCCTTTCAACTCTCCCATTTTTTTTTCTGTATTATTCAACAGATAACAACCACCAGGAAACAAGGCAACGAAAGGTAAGAGTGGGCAGAGCACAGTGGCAGGTTGTCTCATAGGAGTTGCAGTCACTACAAGTAAGGTTCTGTAATCAGAGTGAAAAGTCCTGGATGTCACACTCTTGGGGGAGTTTCGTTTTGTTATATATTCCACTGGTTCCAGGTCTCAGATAACAGGGTAGGGAGAGTGAAAGAGGATTCCACCTCCTCGGGTAATCAGAATCATGCAAGAATCCCAAACAGATGCCTAGAGTTGTGCTAGGATCAGATTATAGCAGCCTTTTCAGATGTAGAGCTGGTCATCCTAGCAGACAGTGGGTTGAGCAAGAGACAGCTACATGTTCTGTATTAAGATTCATCTGGCTATGTATGGCCCACCTCATTTGGAGATTCATAAAGAGAAAAGAATGCAATGTATGAAAAAACATACTGCAGAACAGGAGAAAGAAAACATCATTCTGAAGACTAGGGGAATAAGTGGATGTTTGGAAAATAGTAAAATAGTTTAGAGTCACTTAACTGAGTCAACAAATATTTATTATGTGCCTGGCATGTCCAGGCACTGATGGTCTCTGGGATCTATAATTTTTAAAAATAAGACATACCTAACTTCTGCCTTTATAAAAATTCAGTCTAGGTAGAAATATGTCCAAATAAACAGGAAGTTGTAATATCTGGTAGTAAATTTTACAAAAAGGGATTATAGAGTGTTACAGAAACACAGAAGGATCACTTAATTCAGTTTGGTGAGTTTGATGGTTTGGTCAGAGATGAGATCCTGGATAAAGTGGTATCTAGTTGAAAGTTGAGGTTAGTTTGGTAAATGGCAAAGAGGATAAATGTCTAAGAAGACAGTGATTGGAGGTAGGGAAACACGTGGCTCCAGCAGTTCAGTCTGGCTGCACCACAGTATACATGGAGTGAATGGGCAGGGAACATTGGCTGGAGGAAGTGACTGGGCATGGCAAGGGGTGGGGTAGTGAAGGAAACAGGGGACAGGAGCCTGTGAGACTCAATAGGAGTGAAGACTTTATCCTGAGGGCAATATACAACCACAAATGCTTGTTTAGGGGATCTTATTTAACATAATTTTAATGATTTGGGGACTTTAGAGGCACCATTCTGCTGCAGTGTGGAGGATTATTTAGATGTAGGTAAGATAAATACAAAGTGACCACATAAAAACGAATAGTCATAATCAGGAGAGACAATGGCCTGAGCTGATGCCTAAAGAAAGTACAGGAATGGAGAAGGTGGATGGAATTTATTCACCCTTGAGAGGTACAAGGATAGATATTTGGTAATTGTATAAAATACAGGAAGATGAAGATTTATGAATCAAGAGCGGCTTTGGTTTTCCTGGCTAGGGTGATTTAGTGGTGGCGATGCATCCACTCTGGGAGGAAACAAATATAGACCAGATGAGAAGTGGGGGAATGATGAGTTAAAATTATGACATGCAAATATGAATTTTCTGTGAAATGTTAGAGTGAAATTGTCTAATAGGTATCTGGAGATGTGAGTCTGACTCTTTGGAGAGACAGCTTAAGATTTTGGATTCATAATCTCCAACACACAGACCATAAATGAAGGTGCTGTGCTGCTGGAGATCAGGAAGGAAGAGATTGTGGAATGAGACGACATCAAAGGAGCCTTTGCATCCAGGGGGGATGGAGAATTCCTCCTCTGTAAAGAGGGAAAGAAGCAAGGATGAAGACAAATGTAAGTCAGGTTGTCCTATTTAAGTCAGAAATTTGATTGGACGGTTTGTATTGCCTGTGGGACCTAGGAGGCAAGTTCCTCTCTGGGAAAGTACATCAAAGGAAATAAGGGACAAAGCTGGCCAGAAAACAGATTGTTAGGCAGGTGCATTTGGAGCCTAGGGAATTTGTAGCAATTCCAGACTGCAGGGTGGAGAGAGCACTCCCTCTTCTCCCAACCAGAGATCTCAGTAGCTGTGGTATAGAACCAGAGGGAATATAATGGAAAGGACTAAGTGATGAAAAGGTACAATAGATATGATGATTGATACAAGCCAATGTGCAGAGTAAAGAATAAATGGAAGCAAGAATATGTGTTTTAATAGGTTAAAAAAAAGTGTCCTTGCCTGTACATTATTTTTCAATAACAGGCTTCACTTTTGAACAAGATAAGTTTAAATAGATACCTCACCCCTGCACTGTAAGATAGATCATGATACTGTTGTGGTGGTGTTGTTTTTATAAGAACTGAATTCAAAAGAGATGCAAGCATCCAGGAGAAGACAAAAACAAAACAAAACAAAAAGTGTTTGCCTACTAGAGAAATGAAATCAAATTATTTTCAGAATCCTCTGTAACACTAAATGAAAGAAAACAGGTTTTTGTTGGGGAGGGAAAGTAACCAAAGGGAATTATATTATACATCTAAATTTAATCCATATTATAAATATGTATTTAATCTGTGAAAGCAAAATAATCTAAGATAACATAAAGTTTTAAGAAGTTTAACACTCGTATCTTCTAATTGAAACAAAAATTTGAAGATTCATTTCAATAGACTGAGAGGTAAAGGAAAATTAAAGTTCAATAGTAATATAGTATTAGAGGTTTTTGTGAATGCTGAAGTTAATTAAGCAGAGAAATAAACAAAAATAATTGTGAATTTAACACAAGTCTAAGTAGGAATACTAAAAAGTGTTTTTGAAAGGAAGTCTATGTAAAGTTTTTGCATAAAGTAGGAAATATATAAACCGTATGTCAAATATATTCAGCAGCTTACATGAGCATGAAGAAACAAAATATTGGTATGTCTAGCAATAAAAAATTTTAGAAAGTGCAATTACACAAAATTTGTGACAAGGGAGTTGACTACTGATACGTATTTTTGGAAATGCAATAGAATATTGTATGAAACAATTTTAATAAAATAGGAATCAAAATTAACTTGAGGAAAGCAGGCATTTAAAAAATGTAATAACCATAAAAAAAATATAGGTATCAAAGAATTAGTATTAAATACCAGGTCAAAAGTCTTGGGATTTTTATGACGATGTTATTTGAAATTTGTATATAAATGATGTTTTTACTGTTTTAATATTTCTAATGTTTACAGTTTCTCAATTAACAAAGACAGTACAATCTTGATACCAAAACCTGCCAAAGACACCACACAAATATAAACTACAGGCCAATTCCATTTATGAGTAAATAAAATATTTTCTATATAAAATACTAGTAGATCTTTTTAAAAAATTTAATGCTTTTTTTTCAATCCAAGAGTAATGCATATCATAAAAACTAACATAATTTTTAAAAATCCTAACCACTAGTATCCCAAGGAATGTTAAGAGAATAATATACCGAGAACAAGGAGGGCTCATTCCAGTCATATATGGATTGCTTGATATTAGAAAATTAATTAGTGTCCAGGAGATTTTTATTGTCTCAGTACTATAGGAACTGATCTTTAGAAGTAAATTCACTTGAAACTGGAACTATACTCTCGTGGTTAGTAGTTTTAGAAACAAAAACATTTTATTGACAATGAACCTTAAAATAAAAATAAATTTGTGAATTGTATTTGTTTTCATCTAACAATATGTAACTTGGAATTGAAACTTGAACCAATTCTATAATAAAATAAAGATGAATCAAATAATAAATCTTCTAAAAATAATTCTCTAATAAAGTTATAATATTACACTTTCACAAATTATCATAAAAAGATCCTATGGCAAAATGTCTAGAGGTCTCAACTTATTTTCCAGGGACCTTTGGAGCCACTGAAAGTCAAAGCATTAAATGCATTTAATGTCATCAAACTTTTTGATGTTTTCTTCTTCAAGTACCGATTGGCTTAAATCTTTCAGACCATCTTATATCAATGGATTTGAGTATGATCCTAGCATTTTCCAACATTATTTTTCTTAATTTCATGAAATCATGTATATTTACATTTGCTATTTCAGTTTACAATTGATTTGCATTATCTGAGGCTTACTGACTAGAATGAATGAATAATTTAATAGCATGATGTGATATCTTTATGAGGAAGAGATTATTACAAATGTATTAATCATGATAAATTATAGGTATCAAAGAATTACTATTAAATACCAGGTCATAATTCTAGGAATTTTTATGAAGATATCATTCATATCTTTTTTCCTTAGGATAACTTTCCTTACGATACTAGTGGTCAGAATATCATTTTAGTTGTTATGATATGCATTACTCTTGGATTGAAAGTTTAAAAGTGTTCAGTTGGCTATTGAATGTTTTTGTACTCTGATGAATTTTGCACCCTTATGTAATATTATGAGCTCTAGAGACTTCAATAATAAAAAATATTTTGGTGTGTTTTTTCTACTTCCTCCCTTATACACTTGTAAATATATATATTTTTTACCATGTGAAATGTGGAAAAAAAGGATGTGTTATCTCCAAAATTACAAAAACTGGTATAAAGAAAAAAATACCTCATTAGAAAAAAAATCATGTAAACTAGAATTTGATAGATAATTCCTTAAGATATTTTAAACATCTCAAACATATAATGGATTAATGTGTAATTAATAGAGGCACTATCATTAATATCTCAGACTAAGACAAAGTCAATTCTAGAACCGCTATTATTTAACATTGTTTTGGAAGTTCTGATCAATTCAAAAAGACTAGAAAAAAGAAATGAGGCTAATTTATTGAAAACAGAGAAAATTCTTGGTCTCATAAAAAATATGTGATTGTATAATTAGAATAACTAGAAGAGTCAGTTAAAACATTATTGAAATAAGGGAAATTTTTCCTATATAGCAGCTATAATTAGGTCAATATATAGTGGGTAGCTATTCCATTTATAATAGCAGCAAAATATAAAATGTTAGGATATTTAGCCAAAAAATGAATAGGACTTACAGAAGAAAAGTACACAACTTTACTAAAAAACATAAAATAAGACTTAAATGTAGACACAAAATAGTTTACTGGAAAGAAAGGCAATTATTACCAAGATGTTAATTACTCTAAAATTGATTTATAAAAATTAATTTATAAAAGTGGAAATCATAATCCCTTCATGATAAATCTCACAAAACTCTAATTTTTATCTGGAAGAAAACATTGGCAAAATTAGTCAGAAGAAGAAATGAAGAACAAGTAATTGTTGAAACTTGCATGATCAGAAATAAAAATATATTAAAATATCACCATAATGAGGAACACTGAACTATTTGCTCAGAAGATGGCATATTGTTGGAACAGAATGGAAACTCTAGAAACAAGATATTTAAACACACTCACAGTACCAGTATATCATGACAAATGATAATTGTGGCACATAAATTCATTAAGAATGTACTGCATTAACAAATACTTCCAGGACATTTTTTTATTTGGGAAAGAACCTATTATTTTTGGAACCAGAGCTACCCAACAGGCAATTGGAAATATGAATCTGATTTTGGTCTTTGGGGAGATATTTAAAAGTACAATTTTTGAAAGTCATTCATGGTTGAAATTATAGGAGGGCCCATATGAATAGAAAGAATGAGAAAGAAACTGGATATACAACTTTGAGGAATTACTATATTTATGGGCAGAAAAAGAAAAGGAGCCTGTGTAGAGACCCTGGGTCCTCAAAGTCCAGAAAGCAAAAGGTATATCAAGAAAATGGCACTTTAACAAAATTTGAATCATCAGAGAGATTGAAGAACATACTGTATTTGAGAAAATGTGGCACATAGACACCATGAAATACTATGCAGCCATGAGAAAGGATGAGTTCATGTCCTTTGCAGGGACATGGATGAAGCTAGAAGACATAATTCTCAGCAAACTAAAACAGGAACAGAAAACCAAACACCACATGTTTTCATTCATAAGTGGAAGTTGAATAATGAAAACACATGGACACAGGGAGGGTAACATCACACACCAGGGCCTGTGAGGGGTTGTGGGCTAGGGGAGGGATAGCATTTGGAGAAATACCTAACGTAGATGACGGGTTGATGGGTGCAGTAAACCACCATGGCACATGTATACCTATCTAACAAGCCTGCACATTCTGCACATGTATCCCAGAATTTTAATAATAATAAGACAATAAAGGGTTACTGGGGTTCTGTGAAGGGCAGAAACCAGTTTATGGGAGGTAAAGGAGAAAACAGATGATAAAAAATTGCATTCAAAGGGAGACTCTGCATTAAAAATATTCAGCTGTGAAACAAAGGAGAAGAGGTGACAAAAACATGTTTATAGGTAACATGCTAGACACTTCCATGTGCCATTAATTTTTTTAACATTTATTTTTGCTTTTAATTTTTTCATGCATTGCTCTTTGGAGTAGAGTAGTAAGTTTACTGATGTATAATTTACAAAGCAAAATTTACCCATTCATGGAACAGTTACACTATTCTATGAATCAACAAAAATATACAGTCATGTAAACACCACTACAGTCAAGATACAGACTATTTTCATCATCCCAAAAAGTTCTCTACTTTTTCTTTGCAGGAAGTTCCCATCTACACCCTACACCCCTGACATTTAGTGATCTTTTCTGTCCTTACAACTTTGCCATTTACAAAGTGTAATGTAAATGGAATTATATCATATAGTATACCGCCTTTTGATCCTGGCTTCCTTCACTTAGCATAATACTTTTCAGGCTTATTCATGTTTTGAATATATCATTTTTATTGCTGAGTAGTATTCCCTTTGATGGGTATGCCACAATTTCATCATCCTAAAAATTAATCCTCATAATTATTGAGGGAGATATTATTATCTACACTTTGTAGAAGACATAATTGAGGATCCAGGAGGTTACTCAACTTCCTGAAACCCATGGCTAATAGGAATTGGAGCTGGGGTTTATGCCTTAAACCCCAAGCATAGCGTATACCTCAGAGACTGAAAAAGTAAAAAATATTAATAATAGAAGAAGGAATTATTGCAGGTCCAGAAAATAGCGCAAATAATAATTTTTTAAAAAAATTCTATTAATTTGTCTCTCATGGAAACTTAGGATAAAATGTTTGTTTTCTTTAAAAGAAACTTGTGCTTTTTCAAGTTTCATGTCTTCACTACCCCCTGTTGTGTATTTCGCCATTTTAAAAGATAATATAAGAATTTGAGTGAACTCAACCCACTTTGCACCCCTGGAACATTTTAAAGATCTTGAAGCAAATTGAACTTCTGATTTGGATCTGTTCCTGGGGGACATTTGCCACAGCCACATGCTTCCATCAAGTGTACAGTACGTGATCAGAAGGATTCATACTATAGATAGAAAAAGGACAAACTGCATTTGAATCTGTTCACTTCTAAATTTAACGGTTCATTTTTGTGTTTATGTAGAGCAGCATCAAAGCTCTGCTTTGCCAATACTGTATTTTATTTAATTCTTAAATTTATACTAATTCATCCATTTCCTGACTTTTGACTGTCTCATCTCCTTGCAGGAATGATTTTGTGCGTATTTAGAAAACAAGTTGATCAGAATTCCTGCTGCCTTTGGTCCTGCAGCAAGTTCCTCTCTTTTTTTTTCTGACGATAATAAAGGCACTCCACAAGGGCCACCACAAGGGAATGTGTTTCACATCACAACACAGATGGCTTGTTTACACCATTTCCCCTTCTTGCAGAAATTTTTAGGGATGAATTCAAATTTTACTTCTTGTCGCATTATGTGTCTTATAATTCCATTCTCATCAAAACCTTGTTTTGCCCTTGACATACAGTAAAAAAAAAAAAAAAAAAAAAAACTATTCTGCTTTCATTTCTTTGAATATATGAAGATCAGCAGGAATTAGAGTAACTAGCTACCACCCCCCAGCTATTTGCCAACTTTTAAAGAGCTGTGTACATAATCCTTAGAGTCACTCAGTGCTCACCTTGATACTAACAAAGTGACATCTAGAATCTCTGTCTTGAATTTTGGAGCATTTAACTCCTTAAATAATTTGCATGACTTATTTAGCATGATATATAAATGTTTCCAGTCAGTCTATTTTTTTCCCCTAGGTGCAACATTATTGATAAAGGCTAGAATAATGATTCTTAATTTTTATCACACCTGAGAATTACCTGGGAGCTTTTACAAATTGGTGATGCCTGGAGCCCATCATCACAATTTCTCAGT
The DNA here is from genome assembly GCA_036589455.1 of Ateles fusciceps. NCBI lineage: Eukaryota > Metazoa > Chordata > Mammalia > Primates > Atelidae > Ateles > Ateles fusciceps. Next base: position 4,656,983 of record JAZHEH010000889.1, read on the forward strand.
TGTTTTGGGATACAAGGGCATGAGCATCAGAATTTTTAAGTTTCTTCAGGCAATCTTAATGAACAACCTGAATTGAAGAACCCAGGTCTAGAATTTCAATCAAACATTCAATAGGATGCCAATAGAGGACTTAATTTACTTTTTTCTTCACCATCCTCATAAAGTATGTGTTTGCCATTTAAGGTTATAGGAGCACATGGATGTGTGAAGGTTTCCATAGTGATGAATATTTATGGAGAGAGTGGCAGCTCTCCTATCATGTATCCAACAGGTTGGTGAGAGTATTTTGTAACCTTCTATAGAAATATGATATTTTCTAGTTCCTGGAGCAGTTTTTATTCTAGTGTCTCACCCTGAAGGACATTGAGTAAGCTCTACTCCCAAAACTAGAGATGTCTACTCTCCAATTCTGAAGAACCCACCAAAAAAACTACACTTCCATTGGAAACGCTAAGCCATTGTGTCTCAACCTCAGCACCGTTCGCATCTGGGCCAGATAATTCTTTGCTGTGGGGGCTTTCCTGTGCATCTAGGATGTTCAGCAGCATCCATTCTTCCTATCCACTAGATGCCAGTAACATTTCCCTAGCTGTGATAGCCAAAAATGTCTGGAGACATTGCTAAATATTCTCATAAGGGCAAAATTGCCCCCAGTTGAGAAACTGTTCTAAGCATATAAATGTAATTTTATATTTTGCTTGAAATGTTTTATCAGGGTCATTATCACTGGAGCATTGATATGTGCCCACATTGCCACCATACTCATTTTTCCATTAAATATCAGGAGTATTTAATATTGGTTCTCAAAACTGTGCCAAAATGTTCATGTCAAATTAGGCACTATTGTATCAATATTGTTATAAACTAGGGGCTTGGGGGCAGGTGGGGATGGTTAATGAGTACAAAGCAAAATAAAACAAATAGTTAAAGAATGAATAAGACCTACTATTTGATAGCACAATAGGATGACTATAGTCAATAATAACTTCATTGTAAAGTTTAAATTTGTAACTTAAAGGGTAAATGTTCGAGGGGATGGATACCCCATTCTCCATGATGTGCTTATTTCACATTGCATGCCTGTATCAAAATATCTATCATGTACCCCATAAATGATGGTTTCCATATTCATCCATTCCCTACGAAGGACACGAACTCATCGTTTTTTATGGCTGCAGGTCCCTGTCATTCCCACCCTCACACTCTTGCTGCACTGGTACTGGGGTGAAGTCATGATGAGGTCCTGAAGATGCAAGTCCCTGTCATTTTCACCCTCACACTCTTGCTGCACAGCTGTGTTTACTTTTTCTGGGTAGAGGATGCTGAACTGACTCTCAGCACCCTCCTGCAGGGTGGGGTTAGGGAATTTGGTGCTCAATTGCTCTCCCTTGCTCTTCCCCAAACTAAACAATACCTACTGCAGGATCCCTCGGGGCATGCTCAAGCTTGTCTGCCAACCCTCTTACTTCCTTTGTTACAGGAGGGGTTGGCCTGGGGTGAAGAGTCCTGCCCTCTGCAGGGAGCAGCTCCAGCTGCCTGGCGTTGCTCCCAGACTGTAGGGAAGCCACACCAGGTCTGGGTGCCTGGGAGGATAGGTCCTTCCTTTCATCCCCAGGAGAGTAGAGAGCTCTTTTCTAGGCCCGTGTTCTGCCAGCGACGGGGGATGAGTGGGCATCTGCACCCTGCACAGGTGTCTACAGGTTGAGGGTGGTTGGTCACAGTGAGAATCTTGGGGTTTGACGTGGCCTTGGGCAGAGTGCAGCAAGGGAGGGAGGGTGTGGGTGTGCGAGCATGCATGTGCTGGTGTGTAAGGGGGAAAGGGTCTTTCCTGGTTTTATTTAAATAAAGTAGTTTATGTAACAAAAAAAAGTGTATAAAGTAGTATGGGAGACAGGAAATGTAAGGAAAAAACTAATAACAATACTAACTGCTAGTATCAGAATCCCCTTTTCAAAGGCTCTGACCCTTTGGCATCCTGTAATTTACAAATAAACAAAGACTAAATCTGGTAGATTCATGGAAAATATAATGATTCTATTATTTCATCCTTTTCATGAATCCATGTTCTTCCATATATGTGAAGAACATTGATATGGCTCGGCTGTGTCCTCACCCCACCCAAATCTCCTCTTGAATTGTAAATCCCCCAATTCCCATGTGTTGTGGGAGGAACTCAGTGGTAGATGATTGAATTATGGGGTGGGTCTTTCCTGTGCTGTTCTTGTGATAGTGAATGAGTCTCAGGAAATCTGATGGTTTAAAAATGGGAGTTCGCCTGCCCTTCATGTAAGATGTGACTTGCTCCTCCTCGCTTTCCACCATGATTGTGAGGCATCCCCAGCCATGTGGAACGGTAAGTCCAATTAAACCTCTTTCTTTTGTAAATTGCCCAGTCTCAGGTATGTCTTTATCAGCAGCATGGAAATGGACTAATACAAACATTATAAGAGAGATAGAAGAAAGTAGCTTGTAATTTTGCCTTTAATTTGGAAATCATCTATTTGCGAGTTCTCCTTCTCCTCCTCCTCCTTCTCCTTCTTCTTCGAGACAGGATCTCACTCTGTCACCCAGGGTGAGTGATGTATATAGTAGTTTATATTGGAGTTTAATGAAGAAGACAATCATTAAGGGTGAAAGAGAGAGAGATTTCACAGAAGATCCAGGGATTGATCTGGTTTTTGTAGGAAAGTTGTCTTATATAAGTATAAAAAAAACGAGGAAGATACTCCAATGGTGACAGAAGAATAGATAATGTCAAGGAGAACAGAGAAAGAGAAAGTGAGAGAGAGGGAGTGGAGAAATCATTTGAGTGAATTGGTGCTTTAGAATGGCCTATAGAAAGATTAAATATGTATAAGTAGATTAAAATGAAAGAAAGTCATTGGATTAAACTAAGTTTAAAAATACGGAATAGAACAAATACAAAATAGTGGCAGAAGAGTGGTATTGGAAACTCTGTTGTTCTATACACCAAAAATAGAAATCAGTATTTATACCTCATGAGATGAGGTCAGGAACTCTGTGTGTATGTGTGTGTGTGTGTGTGTGTGTGTGTGTGTGTATGTGTGTCTGCATGCACACACACACATGCACTATTGTATAATCATATAAGACATTATTATTTTTATCTGATTGAGATAATTTCAAGATATGTTATTATCTTTCATGGAGTTAGTAGGCATTCCCTGTGCTTCAGGATCCTGTCCAATAATAAGGACCCATTGATACACACACGGCAGACAGAACTGGCCAGTTTTTTAAGTCTGAAAAGCATTCTTGATTGCCTGCTAGCATAAAGGGTCCCCTTTAAACTCTGTGTCAAAACAAGACAGTACCAAAAAGCTACCCATAAAATCATATGTTCTATTCATTTCCCTCTATATATAAAATTAAACATGGAAATTCACCTCCACACAGGTGTATAACATATATATACATAAAATACTAGAAGGAAATGCAGCATTGTTATTCCAGAATATTTGAATTATGAGTGTGTGCACACTTTTATTTTCATCTTTATGTATATCTTCATTTCCACAATCAATACTTATCACTATTTAATCATAAAACACATACAAGTTGAGCATCTCTAATCCAAAAATTCAAAATCCAAAATGCTTCAAAATCCAAAACTTTTTGGATTGTGCACATGATGCCACAAGTGAAAACTTCCACTCCTGACGTCTTGTGACAAACACATTCAAAACTTTGTCTCATGCACAAAATTATTTTAAATAGTATACAAAATTACCTTCAGGCTATGTCTAAGAGGTGTGCATAAAACATAAATGAGTGTCATGTTTACACTTGGGTCCTATTCCTGAGATACATCATTACATATATATAAATATCTCAAAATCTGAAAAAACATGAAACACTTCTGGTCCCAAGCATTTCAGATAAGGGATATTTAGCCAGCATCAATATTGGTATGAGCCAGAAATGATGCTAAATCTTTGCAATACTTTGTAGAGATTATCTCATTAAATTCCTAAAATAGCCCTTTGTGGTAAATCTTATATTATCCTCATAGTGCAGATGAGAAAAATAAGGATAAGAAAGGTAAAAGTGTCGCAACTGATACAGTTTAATAGTGGAAAAGCTAAGGTTGCACCCCAATCATTGTAACTCAAGAGCCTGTGCTTTTAACCTCGGAAAGCACTGACCCCCTTAATAAAAACAAGAGAATGGATACATGAGAATACATGATTAAATATCATGAGAGTATGTAGATTTCTCTAAAAATTCTAATCCTCTCCCTATTTCTCCATATTTATGCCAAATTTTATTTTCATTACACTCAAGGAGAATTTTACCTATTAGCTATGTGGTTTCATCTTCTTTTTAAGTGGGTATTCCAATATTTTTGGGATACACCCTAGACAGAGTTCACAGGATGCTGTTCCTTCCTAAAAGTCCAAACCAATATGTATTTTAATAGATTATTTGAGTCACAGCTTGCAAAGGCAAGGTTAAGAATGACTGTTTTGTGTAGTAACTGCATGACCTTGAAGAACACAGGTTATTTGTCAACCTGTTCTGCTATTTACACCAATTATATATTAGTCTAAATGTTACTTTTCATGAGTTTCAGGTACATAATTTAGAATGTAACTAGCTCAAAACTAATAATAAAGCTAAAAGCTATACATTTATTTTCAGACATCACATTTTAAGTGAAAGTACACTATTTTTTTATTTTATAAAAATAACCTGCATGTTTTCCATTTCACTTCCAGTGTTTTCCCAAAGTGAAATCTGACTCATATTTTACATGTAGTAAGATTTCTAGGACAGTCTTTATTTAAACAATTAAAACTCTATGGCACAAGAAAGACTGTGCTCAGTATAGTAGATATAGAAGCAACATGTGTTATAATTTCAATTTGAGTCATTTATCACATATCACAGGAGTATAACAAAAATTTTGAGGATCACATGCTATTCACTAGACCATTTAATTCAACCTAATTGAGGTTAAAATTAAGTGTAATTTAAGATTACAGGAAAGCCCTTCATATCTACAATCCTTAACCACTGAGCAAAGAAAAATTTTGAATTCTTGAATTTTTTGTACACATGACACAGGCTTACATATATAGTTGGTTTAACAACAAGCAGGTTTTATGTTTGTGAACTAATTTACACTCTCACCCCACACACATACACACACACACACACACACACATATATATATATGTAAAGCAAATTTTTACAAAGGCTACAAAAGTTAAGTATTTTTATAATTTTGACATTTGCATTTAATTTGAAACAAAACATCCAGTAGACATTTTTCTTATCCTTTTTTTCTGAAACACTATGCCTCTCATTGATATATTACAGAAAAATAAAAGTCAGTACATGCAGCAAGTGAAAAGTTATGTAGGTTTTTAATACTTAGTATCATGAAAAGTTTAGATCTGTTAACTACCAAATGTAGAATGTCTTATCTACTATGACTTATTTGATTTTAGCTGGAAAATACAAAAAGATTCAACTTTTGGCTTAGAGTAGATTATATTAATGGGCAAGAATATCTGTGTCGTTTTCTATATTTAGATAAATGAAACTCATTGTACCATTAAAGATATGGTTGAAACATCTTGATTCTTTCTATTAACTTTTTTGATTTCCAATTTTTATTTTAAGTACAGGTGTACATGTGCAGGACATGCAGGTTGGTTAAGTAAGTGTGTGTAAATAAAGTACACACATAAGTAAATGTGTGTCATGGTGGTTAACTGCACAGATCATTCCATTTCCTAGGTATTAGGCCCAGCATCGATTAGCTATTCTTCCTGATGGTCTCCCTCCTCCCCCATCCCCATCACTAACAGGCCCCAGTGTACGTTGTTCCCCTACATGTGTCCATGTGTTCTCATCATTCAGTTCCTACTTTTAAGTTAGAACATGCAGTATTCAGTTTTCTGTTCCTGCCTTAGTTTCCTGAGGATAATGGCTTCCAGCTTCATCCATGTCCCTGCAAAGGACATGATTGCATTCTTTTTATGGCTGCATAGTATTCAATAGTGTATATCTACCACATTTTTTTAATCTAGTCTATAATTGATGGATATTTAGGTTGATTTCATGTCTTTGCTATTGTGAATAGCACTGCTATGAACATATGTCTGCATGTATCTTTATATTAGAAAAAATTATATTCCTTTGAGTATATACCCAGTAATGGGATTGCTAGATCAAATGGTATTTCTGCCTCTAGGTCTTTGAGGAATCACCACACTGTCTTCCATAATGGTTGAACTATAGACTCAAGCTTTACTTTTAATGTTTGAAATATTACATTGATTGAGCCACTGCATTTGTTTGCTAACTAATAAGAAAAACATAATCCTATAAATAAAAATGTATATACTTCTCTAGGATATAGACATATTTTACATAATTATATATTAAAGCAAATAGAAAAAAAAGACTTCAAAAATATAGCCTCCTTGTTTCCATTATTAATAACAACATCTTGATTATCTTTATACAGATTTTTTAAAAAGTTTATGTTTGAGATTTTTTTACATGTATGAAAAAGTTTAGAAATCAGATCCTGACTTGAAGCCCATGACTTCCAATTACAGCAATGGTCCTAGATGATTGAACTTTCCTATTCTCCTATACTTAATATATTTACAAAGACCTCACTTGATGTTTTAAAAATAATTTATCAAAGTGCTTTAATTAGAGATTTTTCTCTATTGATGAAATATACTTTTTTTTTTAATTGGAAGTTATGCATCCTTTATTTGTAAAGGCAATGCTACTGTCATTTTTTAAAAGTAACATGTTAGTCATTAACAACAAAAAACTCCCAGATAAATTTCTTCTATTTGCTCTTGAACCCAAATTTCTAAAAATTAATTTCTGGAAGAATAGTTTTATTTAATGGAAATGGGAAGGCAGAAGAAGGAGAAGGTCTGAAGAAGAAGAGAGAATAAAAGAACAAGCAAATATTGCCAGTAGCTTAAAATTGGACAAGATGGTTGGAGAGCTGGTTAAAGAAATTATTTACCAGCTGCTCATTAGCAGGGTCCTGGCTCATACCAAGGAAAGTGGAAAAGCCTTTATTAAACAAATGTAAGTCTTCAAATGGAAATGGGTTCAAAGCTAGCTCTGTCCCTATGATGCAAAGTCAGATGGGTCATGCATAGCTTTGTCCCTATGATGGAAAGTCAGAAGTAGCATTTTGGCTGCTATAGACAACCTGATTTTAACCAGTAAACTTTGGTTTGAGATGGAATCAAATATTCTTTCACCTGCCCCTGTGCTGATGTTTGCACTATGTCAAAAATCTCAGTACATAGGTATGACCTCACAAAATAATTAATTACAGACCATGTCTTTAGACACAACCCCTATCAAATACCTATGATCTAGTTAAACTTCATAGATGATTATTTTAATAAAACATGTTTCTAATCCATTTTAAATTCAGGAATAAAATTTTAAATTATTCCTGATTAGGTAAGAATGCTGAAAATAAAATATTAATTAAAGTTTGTACTTCTAGTTACTATAATAACTCATCTTCACTGCTTTAGCTATTAATTCTGTGTGGACCTAATTTCTTGAAAGAGTAGAAAGAGCCAGTCTTAAAATCACAGATAATACCTATTTCACTGATAGAATTTTGATGTGAAAACACATTCTCAAAGGCAAAGATCTTAAGTTCAAATTGTAAAATCGATACCAAATGAACTGAACTTTACTATCCCAATACCTGGTTGTGGAGAAGACTAGTTAGTACTTGCTTTTGTGCAAACAAACATTAGCCCTTTGTCATTTGGCCATGAATGTCTTTTAACCATAAATCAAGAAATTTGTATAGGAGAAAAACAAAGCCAGTCCCCAAAGCAACTATGAATATTATTAACAAGGAGTATTTGGGAAAGCAAAGCTAAAGCCAAAGCCACTGGTTTTCATTTAGATGATAAGAAACGTCATTTTTCAACTAAAATCCCAGCAAGTTATATCCATTTGTAACTGTGACAATGAACAGTTTTCTATTTCCCATTTGAAAATTGTGAGGAAGGTGAGGATGATTACGATGATTATTTATTCAGGTTATTTCTGCCATAAGACTTTTGTTAGGTCTCTATGCTGTCTCTACAGTGTGCTATGTTCTTTCCAAAGGGAAAACCAAAATTACTTTATTAAGTGACCCTTGAAAATTTCCCCAAATCTCCATTTGGTTTGGATTTCCCTTAATCTATTCTAGGATGAGAATATAGCAGAAGAAAGCATATGTTCCTAATAGATATTCAGACCAGATGTTAGTTGTCTAATACATATCCTATTCCTGAATGGCAGAGCAGCGGAGTCTATAAGAGAAGATGGAGAAGTCGTTAACTAGAGACCTTGGCCATTCCACTATTCTTACCAGCTTACAAAAGTTAAGAATTCCACATTGCAGTACCTCCGGTTCTGTCACTTTGAATTTCCGGACAATGTTAGCAGCAAAATTTGTTACACATACACACACGAAGTGGGAGGGGGAGGAGGTACACCTGAGATCCTATCCCAGGCATGTGTTAGGAACAGGAGTGCTGACGACCAGGTTCAGTGCATCGCCACATCTCTGTTGTCTACAGCAGGGAACACATAAAACCTCTTCAAGGAGTTAAATTTTCCCCCATTATTCTAAACTAAGGCATATCCCAGGAACCATTGTCTTAATTCCTGTGACCTAACCCAGAGCTTGGTACACAATAGGAATACAACATATATTTATTGAATAAATTAATAGAAGCAAATTTATGCTGACATTTTTGGAGACCAGGGCTCTGAATGGAATTGGACAGTATGAGTTTCAACAAACTAAGCATAATTAAAATGTTTTATTATGTGTACTTCTTTGAATCATTAAAATCAGTTGTAGTTTTGTTATTAGAGTGATTATATCTTTTTGTTTCTTTAAGTGGTAATGGAACACTCTGACTGCAGAGAATATAGTTCGTTTAACTATACACCATTACAAAAGAAACCATTTTTTTAAAGCCCATACTAAAATGTCTTTTACAAAACAAGTCACAAGAAGTTGTCTATACCAGGAACCATCATGGGGTAAAATAACAAGATTTGATAACCAAGTATTAGATTTGTAGATTAGGAGTGTAAATGATCTTTCTTTTCAGTTGTTGAATACTACAAAAAAAGTGAGCGTGAAATGAAATATTTTACACATGGATAATTATGAAGAGAGACACAAATATGGTGCAAAATTGAAAGCCTTCTCTTTCTACATAGAGAAAAGACAACATTGCCCTTTACAGGCCAATTGGAAAGACTTTTTAATGAGAAGTATGGTTTGGAGGATAAATACTGTATGTTATTGTTTTAATCCCTAAAATCTGTTTTTACTAATTGATAATCGCTGGCAAGTGAGGACTGTTAGTGATAAATATAGTTATGATGCTTCCCTCTTCATTTGCAATGAAAATCTGTTTTTTTAAAAAAAAAATACAATTTTTAATCAACAGGAGCTAGAAAGAGAATCGAGGTCATGTACTGCCTACAAATCATGTATACAATTCTAATACTGAAAGCACTGGAATTTTCACAAGAGCTTACATGAACTCTTCTCAAATTATGACCTTTTCTCTCACCACAAAAGGGTTTCGGGCTTTGTCTTTAAGTTCAACAAGATAAAAGAAGAAATCAAAGAAAAGGATATCATAGCAGTCCTCTTAGAATTGATCAGCAGAAACCAACTATAGTTTTACAGGCGGACTCTCTGTAAAACTATAGGGGAGTCAGCATTGACAGGAACCTAGAGGGACCTATATGGAAAATTCATTAGGCAAGGAAATTCTACATGCCCCCAAAGATGGTAACACAGCAAACATCCTGGAGATGAAAACATCCCAGTCAGGATACCTCTGCTGGGATGAAGGACTAAGGGCACCCAGTTCTTGCCTACATTCTATAAGAGTCTTTGGAGAGGCTTCAGAATGGCTGAGTTTCACTAGCCTCCTGCCCTGGACCTAGGTCCTCCCTATCAGGGGTGGGGAAGAAAAAGGACCTGGCTCCCTTGGCTTTCTTAGTGGGATGCCAGAAGCCAGAATTACCTTCTCAGCAAAACTACACATAATGGGTGACAGATAATTTGCTGAGCATTTAGAGTGCCATAAGGAAGAGGATAGGATGCTGGCAACCAAATGCCAAACAGTGTCCAAGACCAAAATAAATTACTTATCATCCAACATGCTATACCTCAGTTATCAGAGGAAGAAACCAGTATTGATGGCAGTACCTACACAGCCACTATGGGCCATGAGACCCTAGAGAGATGAGGATTGGAGAGAAAAGAGAAGTTTTAAGTATTGATCACTTGCTCTAGAGAAAACATTATGGTAGATGTTGTACACGCATTCACTCATCTGATTCAGGACTACACAATTAAGTGAGTTATATTGATTTGTCCATTTTAAACATAAGGAAACAGAAGCACAGGAAGATTAAATAATCACATAAAGATTAAAAGAGAAAACTGAGAGATGAATTTGGATGTGCCAGATTTAAAAACCTACACTCTTTCCACACTAATAACACATGCCTATATGAGAGTCAGGGCTCTGCAGGAATTGCTGCTTTATACCAAGCCTCACAGACACCAGCTCTGTAACAAGGAAAGTCTGGACGGGAGAAAGAATAGCTGAGAGGGAACTTGGCAGGAGTGGAGGAAGATGTCTGTAATTTTATTCTCCAGCTAGTCATGAAGGACTGCTTACTTTATGCTAAGGAGTCTGGGCTCTTTCCAGTAATGGATAGAGGAGTAGGAAAAAAATTGTGAAAAAAAAGAAAATATACAATTAGATTTTTCTTTAAATCCCTAACTCTCATGGCCTTGCAATGAAGTAATGAGATGATGGCAAAGCTGGTGGCAGTGATTTTAGAAAGAAATCATAACCATCTACTTGAGCATTTATGGCAACAGTGAACATGGAAATGGAGAGTAGATGCAATGAGAAATTTAGATGAGTTTGGGGAGACTTGATGACCAATATAATTTGGCTACATGTGGGAAAGAAAAGAAGATTTTCCAGATTTCTGGCTTAAGTGCCTGGATAGATCATTCCCTTAGATCAATGGTACTCATACTCTAGCATGCATCAGAATCACCTGGGGGCTTGTCAAAACACAGATTGCGAGGCCCTACCCGAGTTGGTGATACAGTAGGTCTGGAATAGGGCCCTAGAATTTGCATTTATAATAAGTCCCCTGATGCTGCTGATACATCATTTAAAAACGTATGAAGCAAGATTTATTATTAGCTCCATGTTATAGAAGAGAAAATCAACATTTAAGAGATATTAAGTAATTTGCCTAACATCAAGCAACAGTTTCTCTCTAATGTCTATGCATGTAAACACTATACTTACTGTCTCCCAGCATACGGCAGATGAGAGATGCAAGAAAATAAATTAGAGTTTGGGTGGGAGGATAGGGAGTAGATAGGGTAGTAGGAATATTTGAGAAATAATGAGTTTAATTTTAATTACATTCGGTTTGAGCCACGTAGATGTTTGAAAATGTAGGTATACAGACAAGGCTACGTTACAAAGAGAGAGTTAAAAGTTATTTCCACATTAATGGTAAATGAAAACGTAACAGTAGAGAAGATCGCCTTGCAATGAAATTATGAGAAAGTACCTAAACATGGAAACATAGATGATATCATTTTTATGGGATGGTCAAAGAAGCTCATGAAAGAAATTGAGGAATGAAAATGAAACCTGGAAAGTATGACGTTCAGAAACTGGAGGGTGTAAAGTGTGAGAACGTTTTAAAATGAAAGAATCCATCGACAATGTCAAATACTGCACAGAGGGTTTATGCAGAACTGGTTGACTCCACTTTACCCATCCCTCCTCTAAGGGCAGGATCTGTCGCCACACCTAATTGGGTTAGTGTTTCTCTCCTTTATTCTCTGTTAAATTTTCTGACATTCATATATCCTGATCTAAGAAGAAACACTCAGGAAAGCATCCCCTTTGGTATGAAAGGTCATTAGAATTACAGAGTTAAAAAAAAAAATAAAGGTACAGGGTTTTAAAAATAATCTTGTATACCATTTCTTATGAAAAGTTTATGAAGTACCAGACCATCTAGACTCTCAAAGCATGGTTCTAGAAGCAGCAATAGCAGCATATCCCAGGAACTTGCTAGAAATACAAATTTCTCAGTTCTCACTGTAGTCTTACTGAAGGAGAAATAATTCTGGGCCCAGTAACTTGTGTTTTACCCAGTCATCTACAGGATTCTGATGCTCCCTAACATTGGAGACCACCGATTTAGAACATTTGGAATGCCAATTAGCAGTAAGTTCAATTGAGAGGCCAAAATCAGACCCTGAGAAGAGTTTTAGAAGTATTCCTGAAAAGAAGAAATCCCCATTCCCCCCCCCAGTAAGTTTAACACTTTATTATGAGATGTGACATTACAGAGAGAGAGGTGGTATAATTGGGAGGGGATATGAGAATACAGTGTAGTATGGAAACAGAAGCTTATTAGTTAGCATATTTTCATTGAAAACTAATTGCCAAACCTAAGGAAACAGAGCTAAACAAGTTAGCCATTGTATCCACTCATAGAAGTTATGCTTGAGCTATCACATGCTTTTCCCTGGGAATGTCAGTAAACATTAGACAATTGATCTACAAGAGAGATGGATCTAACTTCACCAAATTTCCCTGGAAACACAGTCATGGTATTTGGTAAGGGAAAAGTGTTCTGTGAAATCCAAAATTCTTTCCTGTTTATTTGCCCTTCTGACATTGTTACCAATGTTTTTCAAATGTTCTGTGTGTGCATGTGTGTATTTCTATGTGTATATATATACATAAGCATTCATAAGTAGATGTATGTTTACATGTACACACACATTCACATATACATATATATATATGTATGTTACATATAGGGTACATATTTTCAAACACTTGATTTTTGTATCACCACTTTCCTTAGTTTGAAACTATACCTATGTACAGTAACTTTTGTTGTAGTGAATATCTACCTATGCATCTACTGAGTGTCCAGCCTAACAAATAAAACAACACCAATGTAAGTAAACCCCCACGTACCCTCTCAGATCTCACTCCTGACCCTTCCCCTTAGTAGCAGCCATTACTTGTTGCTTTTTGTTCCATGGGTTTATTAATGATTTATATATTTGCCTCAATCCTTAAACAATATGTAATTTTGTTTTGTATGCTTTTAAACCTAAATAGATGACATCATAATGTATTCTGTAACTTGCTTTTATTCCTCCTCAACATTAATTTCTGAGATTATTTGTGAGTCATTATTTTCAAGATTTATCCAGGTGGATAGGGATAGATATGGATCATTCACTTTATACTACTCTATAGTCCTCTACACAATATCCAAGTTCATTGATCTTTCTTTTTGTTGACTGACATTTAAATTGTTGCCAATTATTTTCTACTATAAACACTGCTGATTTGTACATAACTGTACATTTCTCCTTTTGCATAGGGGGACGTTTTACTAGGTTTTATTCTAAGAGTGGAATTGTTTGGTTTAGGATATGTGCATCTTCACAAGCTATTGCCAAATTTCTCTCCAAAGTGAGTTTTGACTTCCCACAATGTGAACAGAATGTAAGATTCTGTCACTCCTCACTCTTACTCCTATCTGGTATGGTTATGTATTTTAATATGGATGAATTATGATAGCTAGGCAAGAGTTTCTTCTTGTGGGATTAATTATGTTTCTTCCATTCTAATGAGATCAAGAGTATTTTCATATATTTATTGGCCACTATAGTTTCTTTTTTGTGAATATATCTTATGATCATTTTATATTCGCTTGGCTTGGCCTTTATTTCACTTCTTCCTTCCTTCCTTTTTTCTTTATTTCTAGGCATATTTCATCAGTCCCTTGTCCTTTACAATGACATATATTATACAATATATTCACCGTTTGTAGCTCACTTTTTTCACTTTGTTATATTACCTTTAGGAGCACAATTTTTTAAAATTTTCATGCATTTAAATGATCAGTCTTCTTATTTATGGTTTGAGTTTTTTTGTGGATTACTTAAGAAATAGTATTCTGTGGATACAAATATATTCTTTCTATATTTCAGAGTTTGCTTTTCACATTTAGATCTTTAATCCAGCTGGAATTTATTTTTTCTGTATGGTGTGGTGCAGGGATTCATTATATATTTTTTCCACATGAATAGCTAATTGTTTCAGAACCATTTAGCAAATAGTTCATATTTTTCTACTGATCTGCAATGGCATCTTTGCCTTATATCAAGTTACCACGTGTGGGTGTATGTTTCTGGGATCTTTATTCTATTTGTCCATATGTGTGCAAATACCATATTCTCTATATAACTGTGGTTTTAGAAGTCTTGATATCTTATGAGTTGTTACCTTGCTCTTCTAATAATATTTTGGCATTTCTTGCTTGGTTTTTCACATAAAGTTTAGAATTAGAATTTAAAATTGCATTGAATTTATAGATTAATGAGAGAATTAATGTATTTATCATTTGGCTCTCATTTTTTTTGCTTATTAAAGTATTTTAATAAAATGTTATACAATTTGTCTCCAAAAAGTGATGCTCAATTTGCTAGATTTATTTCTAAGCTCTTGTAGTTTTCAAATTCTATTTTAATATCACGCATGTAGTAAAATGGGCATTTTCTAACTTTGATTTTTGTTATAAAAAATTGAAATTAATTTTATAAGTAATTTACAAGTGTCTTTCTGAATTAGCTTATTAATTTGCATAATGTGATGGTAGAGTTTATTGGATTTTATCTAGCAATTTTAAGTTTCAAAATCAATGCAAAACAAAATAGAACTAAATGCCAAGTCCAATGGAAATTTGTAAATTCCTTCTTTATCTGCCTTGTCATGTATTTATTATTATTATTATTATTTTGGAAAAGATGGAGCTTTAAATTTACAAGGCTGACTTATTAACCAAGAATTCATCTTAATTCATTCAAGTTTTGATAAATGTTCTGTCAAATGACTTATTAGAATTGTAATATATATCATGTCTTTCTTCCTCTTTTGTCTTTGTCATATCAAGAAAAATTCAGTTCTCAGACTTCAGCGACACAATTGTTTCTACAGAACTTTCTACTATTCTTTACTTTGCAGATTGCTAAAGCATTTATTATTACTATTATATTACTATTTTGCTATTAAGGCAATATAGTCTCAATGAGGGAGGAGGCTTGGCGAGTATGGTACAGTTTTAAAAATACTGTTGTAAGCATGGAAAAACAGCTGACTAGACACCTTGGTACTGAGGTCTCCAAACATTTACTTGGAGGTATCTCTAGTCTACCACAGGTATGTAAGCGCAAAGTATCCACACTTCTACTGTTGTGTTAGTCCCACTATATTATTATTTTTGTTACCACTACACTGGGAGATCTTCAAAGTCAGGGTCATAATTTTTAAAGCTTCGATTTCATAAATCTAATAAAACATCTTACATATAGCCCGGGCTCACAAAGTTTTTGATGAACTCATTGCCCCTCCTATAGAGAGGGGCAATGCCCCACAGAGAAGCCTGTGATGCTCTTTGAGTAGGCCATCTTTAAACCAAGGCAATCTATATGAGGTTTTGGAGCCATTATCTGTGCTCAGGCATTAGTTAAGGGCAGCTTCAAAGCAACTAGGGTTTGAATTCTAATTGCCCATGTATATTCAGTTCCTCAAGACTTTTTCACAGAGTCTATTTCACAATAGCTTTTAGATTTAAAAAACAAGATTCCTGAGGTTTTAGTAGGAAGCCTCTCCTGAGCTACCTCAGTTGCTGAAAGACAGCCCCTCATGAACCCCACATGCTTCTGTGTAAGATTGCATCAGATTTTCTTGATCAGTTTGTATATGAAATTCCAATTCCAGATTTAGACCCTAAAAGTCATCCACCTGCATGCTTTAAAATGCAGTGACTAAGGATTATTTAATTTTTCTTCAGAATTTTTATGTT
This sequence comes from Ateles fusciceps, assembly GCA_036589455.1. Classification (NCBI taxonomy): domain Eukaryota; kingdom Metazoa; phylum Chordata; class Mammalia; order Primates; family Atelidae; genus Ateles; species Ateles fusciceps. The sequence continues at coordinate 4,672,982 of JAZHEH010000889.1, forward strand.
TTTCAAAATGTTGAGTCACTTCTTTTTCCTCTAAGCTTCCATTTTACCTATAAAATAAGGGTAATACAATGTTTCACGGTTTTGGTCTATATGAAGATCAAACTAACTGTCATATACTAGCACTGTTGCATTTTACCTGAGTCCTTTGCTCCCAAAAAACAAAGAAGGGTTTAAAAAATATCCCACCACCCCTCTTTTGGGTTCCAGGAAATGGCTAATCTTAAAGGAGTGTGGTGCTCTTGTATGTTCTGAGGTTAGCTCCACTTTCACCTTTCTTCAGTGACTTGGCTAAGATCCCTTACTCTCCTTTCTCATGACTCCCATGACTCAAGGATAATTCCTTTGTCTATGTACCTCTATAAAATCCCAAGTCCCCTTCCTTTTCTTTGATATGCTTCTCATTAATAAATGTTCTGTCTATTGCAATAGCCTAAATAAAATACTCTCCTGTATTGTTTTGTGAATTTTGTCTTTGACAGTACAGATTATCTAGCATAGTGCTGATACATAGGAGGTTTTCCATAAAGGTTTGCTCTTTCTGCTTTCCCTATTATCCTGCCCCATCCTCCAAAATTCTTTTTAATTCACACCATGAAGCCATCTACAGCTTTTTGGAGACCTATCATTTGCTGACTGTCAGCATCTGTCTCTTCTTCTGTGCCTCCGAAATATTTGTGTCTTGCATGTTTCCTCTGTTGGACATAAATAGCTATGTTGTGTGACCATGTGAGAAATTCTAACTCATGGTTTCATTTAGCAGACTTACTAAGAAAGGACTGTGTTTTCTCTAAACAGTTAAAAATATGTATATGTAAAATTTCATAGACCATGTATTTTCTACTCAATAAAATTTCCATGAACACACTCCTATAACCATTGTTCTGATTAATAAATAAAATATAACTAGGACCCAGCTAGACTTGTACCACTTCCAAGTCAACACTTTTTCCACTCCTCCCCAAGGGCAACTACTATCCTGACTTCTAATACTATAGATTATTTCTGGCTTTTTAATCGTTACATAAATGAATTTGTGCAGTGTGTATTGTATCTGGCTCTTTTCATTCAGTTTTCTCTAGCATGAATACATCCTAATTTATCTATATCACTATTAATTGGTATTTTATTTTTTTCTAGAGTTTGGCTCTTATGATCTGTGCTTCTAGACACACACATATACACACACACGCATGTCCCTTTTTTTGCTGCATGTATGTGTACATTTCCGTAGGTATGTATTTAAGAGTACAATTGTTGTATCAAAGAACTAGCTCTAGTATTTATTAAAGAGTTTTTCAGATTTTATATACTTCAATCAGTAGTATATGAGATTTCTAGTTTTTCCATATTCTTACCACTGATTTGTTTTCTATCCCTATAGTTTTACCTTTGGGGAATGTTGTTTACATGGAATTATACAGTATGTACCTTCTTGAGACTGGTTCTTTTTACTCTGGATTATGTCTTTGAGAGCAATCCAAGTTGTTGGGCATCTCAATAATCCATTCCTTTGTATTGCTAAATAATATTTATTGTATGGATGTACTTTAGTTTTTGTTTTATTCACCCATTGAACTACATTTGGATTATTTCCAGTTTTGGGTGATTATGAATAGAGCCATATAAATATTTGTGAGCGGAATTTTTTTGTGGCTGTAAGTTGGGTAATCACTAAAAGTACGATTTTGGTTCATATAGATAAAAATATGTTTAACATTAAAAAAATGTTTTTCAGAGTAGCTGCCCCATTTTGTATCTCTGTCAGCAGTGCATGAGAATTTCACTTGCTCCACATTCGTGTAAGCATTTATTATAAATAGATTTTTAATTTTAGCCATTTTAATAGATGCATAGTAGTATCTCATTATAGTTTTAATTGCAAATTATTTTATCTTTCTAAAATTTATTTGTCATTCATAGATCTTTTTTGGTAAAGTTTCTATGTTGCTGATTTTTAATTGGGTTGTTCCTTATTGTTGAGTTGGAGAGTTTTTAAAACATTTTGGTTTCAAGTGCTTTGTTAGATATGTACTTTGCAAATATTTCCTCTCAATCTGTAGCTTCTCTTTCATTCTCCTGTTAGTATTTTCAGCAAAGCATTTTTGAAAATTATGATAAATTTCAATTTACCAATTTGTTTTAAAGTATCATGGTTTTGGTATCATATCTAAGAACACACTTCCTAACCCCAAGTTACAAAAAATTTCTTCTGTATTTTCTTCTAAAATTTTATAGATTTATATTTACCTTTAGGTCTTTATCTCCTTTGTGTTAATTTGCATAAATGTGAAGTTTAAGTCAAATATAAATATATACATAAATATAAATGTCCAATTTTACAATAACATTTGTTAAAAGGCTATCTTTTCTCCATTAAATTAACTGTGTATGTTTATTAAAAATCAATGTGCATATCTTGAATTTTGTCATTTTTTTCTGTCAACTAATAAAATTACGTGTTTTTTTCCTTCATTAGACTATTAATATGGTGGATTGTATTGATTATTTTAAATACTTATGTATTTATTTTTATTGATACATATTAGAGGTACATATATCCAGGGTACATGAGATAATTTGATAGATACATAAAATCAAATAAGGGTAACTGGAATATTCATCACTTAAACATTTATCTTTTCTTTGCACTAGGAACATTCAAATTATTCTCTTTTGTCTATTTTGAAATGTATGATGAATTAATGTTAACCATATCCACCCAACTTATCTATCAAGAATCAGGTCTTATTTCTTCTAAGTGTATATTTCTATCCCCTAATCAACCTCTCCTCATTCCTCCTTCCCATCGTCCTTCCTGGTCTCTGGTAACCACCAATATACCATTCTTGCATTCATCATCCTTGCATTCACTTCTTATGTGATATACACATCTATAGCGGGTTTTATTTGCTAATACTTCATAGAAAATTTTTGTATTCGAGATTACAAAGAATTTTAAATCCATATAACTTTGGAAAGCATTTTAACTAAATATTCTATTTCTTTATAGTTATAGGACTATTTGGCATGTAGTTTGTGGTTTCCAAGAAGTTGAGTCACTTGATCTAAGCTGTTAAATTTATGTCTATAGAGTCTTTCATAAAAATTCTTTTTATCCTTATATCTCTAGTGTATGTAGTAATATTCCTGATATTATAATTTGTGTCTTCTCTGTTTCTTTGTCAGTTTTACTAGCGGTTTATTAATTTTATTTATTCAAAGAATGAGCTTTTGATTTTGATTTTCTCTATTGTTTTTCTATTTTAATTTATGAATTTTTGTTTTTATCTGTATTATTTCCTGTCTTATGTTTGCTTTGGGTTTATATTTGCTACATTTTTTTAGTTTATTAAGGTTGGAAACTTAGAGAGATTTTCTTCTCAGATTTAATGCTATAAATGTAATGCTCTAAACATTTAATGCTATAAATTCCCTTCTACACACTGTTTTCATTGCATACACAACATTCAATATGTTGTAATTTCATTTTTATTCAGTTCAAAATATTTTTAGATGAGATTGGGAACGTTCAGGGTGGGTATGGCCGTAGATGCCAGTTCAAAATATTCTCAAATTGTCCTTGAGATTTCCTCTTGAACCCACTGCTTATTTTTAAGTGTATTGTTTAAGCATTTAGGGCTTCCCCCTGTTATCATCCTGCAATGGTTAACAGTATAAATCCATTGCAGGATAATGCAAGTAATATTTTGCATAATTTTAATATTTTAAACTTGTTTAATTTTGTATTCTGCAGTTGTGGGATGCAGTATTCTTCAATTAGTTTTTCTGTACTGTACTCCTTTTTCTCTCCTTCTGAGACTGCTTTGATAAAAATTTTAGATCTTTTGTTGTTTTGTCTTTTTTTTCTCTGTTGTTCACAATCATCTATTTCACGTTTGCTGGCTCTCTCCACCATCTCCATTCTGCTTTTGGGCTCATTCAGTGAGGATTTGTTTTATTATTATTGTGGTTATTATATTGTTCAGTTTTAAAAGTTCTGTACGGTTCTTCTTTATATCTTCTTTGCTAAGATCATCTATATTTTCATTCATTTCAAGAGTATTAGCTCTTCTTGGAACACTTTATTAATAGTTGCTTTAAAGTCTTTATCTAACATTTACAATTTTTCTTTATCTCTGCACTGACAACTGTTGATCCTCTTCTCATGTGAGTTGAGCTTCTCCTGGTTCGTTGCATGTGGTGTAATTTTGGAATGTATCCAAGACATTTTCAATATGTGGTTATGGGAATCTGGATCTTTCTAAAGTTCTATGGAAACTGTTGATGTTTATCCTTTAGCAGGCAATCAACTCAATTGGGTTTAGGCCACAAATTTTGACTAGCCTATTATTTAAATTACAAAATGTCAGTTTAGTTTTCGGTGTGTACTAACCTAAGAGGATTGTCTGGAACCTAAGAGGTATAGCCAATGTTTTCTCAAAACCCCTTATATTTTGCTTAGGGTTAGATCTGTGAATGGGCAGCTTAGGAGTCAGCCCAGGAGTTCATGTGCAGTCATTTTTCTAAACTCCTCCCTCTCTGTAATTTCCCTGTTCTTTCTAGTTTCCTGAGGTTCTCCTTTTCCATTGTCCATCAGGAAGGCTGGAACAACAGCTACTCCACTCTGCCTTGACTGTATCTGTTTCCAGAGCTAAGTGGTGGAAAGGGAGGAGGGGGAGAAAAAAAGGCAACAGGAATTCTCCCCATCCTCCTAGGGTCACGCCTTCTCTGATCAGAGAGTTTCAGGTGCTGCGGGCCCCCTCTGCTGCCACTGTCACTACTGTCACCATCATAGCTACACAAGAGAGTAGAATAAAGAAAAAAAAACTCCCAGGGGATTTATTTATATTCCAAGGTTTAGGAGTCTTCTCTTCTGCACCTCAAGCTAAAACTGGAGCAAATGTCCTGATGTTCCCTCTGGAGCTGACGTCTAAGTTGAAGGATGCCTCAAGTCCAGAGCTCAGGATAACGGGGAAAAAATAAAAATTTACTTTTAGGTTTCTGGTACATGAAATTCTGATCTGTCCTTTTTACCCAGCTACTTTTTAGATTTACTCTTTGTGTTTGGTTTTTAGTAGTTTTATTATAATTTTTGTAGATACGGTTTTTATTATATGCAAACTGGTTGGGGTTTATAGCATTTATTAAATTTCTTTCTTTATACCTTTTATCTCAGCTGTTACCTCTTCAAATAGTGTTACTTCTTTCTCTTCCTATTCTCCTTCTAGGATGCTAATTGCACATATGTCATACCTGGGTGTTTTTTTTTTTTAAATGTCATCAGTGTCTCTTACATTCTTTCCTGGAATAAGCATATTTTTCCCCATGCTTCACTCTCAATAGATTTTACTGACCTCTCTTCTCATGCATTCATCTTTTCTCAAGCTTATCTACCCTATTATTAAAAGCATCTATGAGGTTTCTAAATTTAGTTATTTACTTGTTTGGGAAGAGTATATTCATTTGATTCCTTTTTATAATAAAAATTATCTAATAAAATTTTTATCTTACTATTTTTAAATACTTTATGGTTATTTTAACAATTACATCTGGTAACTACAATATCTAGACTTCTAGTGGATTAAGTGTTCATTTTTCTCTTAATTTCTGGTCATTTCATCTTGTCTCTTAGTACATTTTAATTTTCTTTCCTACAGAATATTTTGTACAAAAAATTATAGAGATTGTTTGAGGATCTAGGCAATGTGATCTATCTCCAGAGAGGATTTACTTCTTTTGCTTCTGTCAGGAATATCACTTTAATTCACCCTGACATTATGCTCAGCTTTGAATCCCAGTTTTGGTCTTTGCAAAACTTTTATTTTCCCTCACAAGTAGGGTATAGCCCTTTGGGGATATACCTAAAAATGCTGAAAGCTCTGTTGACCTTTTCAGCCTATTTGTCAGTACCTACTAATTAGCAAGCACTTCCAATGTAAAAGCAAAGCTGAATGTTAAGATCACTTCTCTGTTCTTTCCTTCTCTCTGTCATCTTGTCTACTCAAGTCTTTGATGCTTTATAACCTCTCCTTTAAAGAGATCTTCTGGGAGTATTCAGTGGAAGTGTTCTTCTGACAATCTAATTCATCTTGAAGCAAAAGTCTAGGTTTCATTTTATATTTTTATGTTTTCCTGGAAAGAATAAAATTATAATGCTAAACTCAATTGAATATGTTTTACAAATCTCAAATGTTACAATATAAACAAAATATTCTTAAAGCATTATAATATTTTCCATTTAAAAGTCACACTGTATTTTCCATCAAATAATTGTGATTCATCACTTAAAAGTCTGTGACAATATTTTCCTCAATAATTGGGATCAATTTTATGTTGAAAAATTCTAAATTTGTATCACTATTGTGTATAACAAAATAGCTTATATTTTTTAAGAATTTGCTACATACCAGCAACTAAGCAAGTTGCATGATCAGTATTTATTAAAATCAACTAAAATAAAAAGGTTTCTACTGAAATTATATCAGTTGCCAGTCAACAGAATTCTGTTCCTAAATCAATGTATTTTATGTCTTCTTTACTATTTCAGAAATATAATGGATGTGAGAAGAGACAACTTTTCTCAGTATTTCCTGATTGGTATATCCAACTAAGAGGCCAAAAACACCATTTTCTCCAGCAATTCAATCTGTACATTGTTATGTTCAATAGCCTAACTCAGCTGCTTTACATGTGGTGAAGAGTACTTGACCCTGCCCTGTCTATTCACTGCCTTACATGCTCTGAACCTTCTTAGTTAGAAATCCCGGAGAGCATTTGTGTTTGGTTCACTTGTGTACAAATTGGCATAGTCCCCTAGCAACCTGGACAAAGTTCTAAGCTAAGTGATACACGCTTGAAAACAACTCACTACCAGCTCAGCTCTTCTACTTTGGAAGAGTCTGCATTGTTGCCAGTGCAAGAGAAGGACTATGTAAAGGTATTAATCAGATTTTGATTCACAGGCCAAGTTGTCCTAGACACATAGATCCACTGGGAAGTGCTTTAGTTATTACACAAATTTCGGTCTTTATGATGAGTGGGAGAAGTGCCCATCACTGTCAAGTCTGCACTGTCCTTTCCTTCTGCTTACTCCTTTACCACACACACACACACACACACACACACACACACACATACACACACACACACACATACAAGACTGGTGTCAACCCGTGGAGCTATGATAAAAGAGAGAAGACTGATGCTTACATACTTTTTGTTTTTACAAGTTTATCTCCCTTCCTTAGGACAGGAAGCTATAAACTAAACCCATCCCCCACCTTCTGGCACTTAAATAAATACAATGAAAATAAAATTATCTCCAACTGAAATCACACTTTTCACTTGTTTCAGATAAAAATCAAGGTATTTATGGTTGCCACTCAAAAAAGAAATGTCCTTGGCTTCCAGAAACTCAGCCCACAAATCCTCTGGAAACATGTTAGCATGAAAAGTAAGTCTAGAAAGCATCTAAATGGTCAATCTGATTTTTTCTTATTTCCCTAAACTCTTTGTGAATTTTTGTCAATTATGTAATCTAATTAAAGTATACTCAATTTCAATAGTCATCAGAGTTACTTCAAATATTTTCCAGTATTTTATAGAGAAACTTTCTAAAAGTTTTTATAAATGGTGAATAAAACATTCTGGATGACGGCAAGACTAAATTATTCTGGGCAAGACCTATTAGTATATTAAAAATAAGCATTAGACTTTGGGGGAGAAAAATGTACAGGGTGTAACATTTTTCATGTGGCTACAATGAAGTAAGGGATTTGAAGGCAAAAACAAATCTGGCAAATTATAAGTTAGGGTAGTAATTCAAGGAAGTCATAAAACAGAAGACTTTTATTGCACCATGGAGACAGTTTGGTGCTATTAGTGGATTAAAAAGCATGTGGGACTGTAACGCTGGAAAAGATGGAATCTTGAAAGAGTTGGTGGGTTAAATATTAACAAAGAAAAGATGTTTACTGACAGTTTCTGCAAACATGCTCTAATAAATAAGATCCTTCAAGCACTCAAAAATAGAACTGTGCAAAGCCACAAAAATCCATGCTATTGATCTTCCCCACCAAACTTGGTCTTCCTCAGTAATGCATGACTTCACTGTCATCAGAATTTGTGTTAGTCCTTTTGGAGAATGTTGCCAGCATATTCAAAACCTAGTAAAAATGGGGGGAAAAAAATAGATGACAATTTTGCACTTGTCTTTAAAAACGGACTACAGTACACTGAAAGCAGTGAAGTGTGGTAGAAATGTGCGAATATGAGCTTCAAACAGACCTGAGCTTAAATTCTCAAGTCCCCACAAGTTAGCCTCTCCGAGCCTCAGATTCCTTATCTGCAGAACTGAGATCACCATACAGAATTCTCAAGGCTGCTTTTTAGTGTAAATGTTGGTTTTTTAAAGTTTAATGTGCATATTAAACACCTGCTAAAATGCTAATCCAATTCTGTAAATCTGGGGTAGGATCCTGAATGTTTAGCAAGCTCCCAGGTGATGCCTGTGTTGCTAATCCCAGGAGCACATTTTGATAGAGAAGCTTCAAATCTTCGAAGCATTTAGTGTACACTTAACTAACCTGCCACTTAATTTTAATAATAATGTTTTGCTTTTGTTCACAGTAATTTTTCTATAATATTTCTACGTCACTCTTTTTAAGCTTACAAATAGCTCTTGGGAAAAAAGAGACAAGGTATTGCCATCCCAAGAGGAAGCACAGACTCGTTACAATGACTGGATATGTCCATGGTCTTGAATAGAGGGGAGTCATGGCCCTGTGAAAGTCATTCATGGGGTCTTCAATACACCCAGTATTGAAGACTAAAATTTTTTAATTTATTTACCTTTTCAGCTAATTGTACTGCTTTTAATGCAATGAAAGGAAGGAAACCAAAAGCCTTGACCATCAATGCATTATTTAAAAATATATATATTGAAGCTCATTTAAAATGTCCAAAAAGTGTGATTTGAAAATAACCACATTTGTAGGCATCAGGAAGAGCTTAGTGAAAAAACATTTCAAGTCCTGCCCACCACATGTAAATAAACTCTTCAGAAGACTTCACTCGAGAGCCTTGGCAAAGCTTAAAACAAACTAACAGTAAATGATGCTGAGGGTTAACAAGAAAAATCACCTAGAATAGGCTTTTAAGAAAAGACAAGTCACTCTAATAACAACTAGACAATTATCTGAGCTGTAGCAGGCTTCAAATGTTTGTGTCTCCTACTGTAATGGTTTTTTTTTTCCGAAGAGAAAAGACTATCGGGTACTGATTTTACAGTCTTAATCTAGCATCTTTTTATGAATTATTTTTTATCTTATTAGTTTCATTAATACCTTTGAGTACTAAGATTAAGCAGATGTTGCATAAAATGTCCTTTGCACTTTTTCATTTTATCTTTTAATGTACATTTTTAGAACTAGGTAAGGGTAATTAAAGGAAAGAAGTAAAAATTAACTCTATTTGGAATTACTATACTCAAATGAAATGTGCTGAATGAACACAATGTATCCAGTTTTCTTTAAGAAGCTAATAAAATTATAAAGTATGCATTCTTTTGTTGTAAAACAATGAAGAGCTAAATGTCTAGGCATGATGCAAAGCTTAGAGAAGTTGTTAATGGCTGTGGGTTGACTATTCACAGCACTGCATTTTATTGTGTTTGTTTTGTTTTGTGTTTTGCTAAAATCAAACAGGATATATACCCCAAGGGGTTCCTTCTCATTGTAAAATTGAAAATCATAGCATTTTTTTCTATCAAAAGTTACAACTGCTGGGGGAAAATATGCTTCTAAAAGCATTACTTAATTTTTTTTCACATGGCAAGACCCATATCATTGCATTTCTTCTCAGAAGGTTAGTGAAGCAAAGAAGGAAAGCAAACAATTTATAGACACCAGAGATTTAACCATACCTGGGAAAGAAACAATGATATTGCCATAGTCATAGTATTGTGGTAAACCTGAAGAATCTGTAGGTCACATGGGCAGAAATAAACTACCATCTGCTTCTACCAGCAGGTGGATGAGAAAACATACAGCCTTTCTCACTAATTACCTACAACACCATCTAACTCTAAATATTTTGCATGTAGAGATTTCCGTTCTATGTTTATAAATACACATATAGGACAAAGAAACACTTATTTTAAAGATCTTAATATCTTGTTTGTTAAGCAATTAGTATTTAGGAGAAGGGCTATGTTGACAGCTCTGCAAACAGAAGTTTCCGATTCATCTGCTAAAGAGCTACTCGCATACGTTGGCAGGCTTCCTCACTCTGCTTTGTTGAATGGTTTACCCATATTCTACATATAACCACCTTGTCTTTCCCAAACCACCTTAAATATCTATCTCAATAATTAATCTGTTAAATATTAGAGTAGTCTGTTCATTCCTAGAATCGAGAAATGTCAATTTAATGTCAAAATATTTTATTTTATTTTATTTTCTCCTAGAGGCACCTGTGTTATTCAATCACATCAACACATAATCATAAATGAAGAAAAAATTCCAATTATGAATTCCAGGAAGGTAAAATATGCTGTAACCATTATCCACGAAGTTGCTTTCATACTTCTTTAGCATAACCATTTGAGCATGTGAGCATGACTGTGTGACAGCAAATTCTAACTACACGCCAAAGTCTATCTTCTCTTTTTCTTCCTGGGAAGAGCTGGATTACATTTTGCAGGCTCCCTTGCACTTAGGCATGGCTGTGTGACTGAATTCCAACAAACAAGATGTGAGCAGACTTGAGGGATATCACTCTCAGGTTGCATGCACTAGATCACTTCTATGCATGTTCTTCCATGGTTGGCTCCTTTTCTGGCTGACCAGGATGGAGGTAACCAGGGTGAACATAAAATAAAGGTGTGGAAGAAACCAACAGCATGGCTGCTAAAAATCCTAGTTTTTGAGACATTATGCATTTGGGAATCCACTGTTATAGCAGTTGACAATATCCTATATCATACAGACAGTAGTCCCAAAAAGTTTGAAAATCAATTTGCTGTATTTTTGAATAGCCTAATGCTTAGTCGATCCAAGGTACTCTTCATTCTATTTTCAACACATCAGGGATATCTATTAAAGTTTTCCTTAAAAGTTCCTATTAATTATTTATATCTGTTCATTCCTAGGACAGGAGAACACTATTGCCACTAAAAAACAAACAAACAAACAAAAAACCAGTATTTTTAGAGATAAGTTTACTGATCATGAAAGCAAAAATAAAAACAAAAACAAAAACAAAAAATACCCTGGAGTTTAGTATGTAGAAACAGAGGGAAACAGTTAGCAAATAAAAATAAGAGAATTCCCAGTAAAATTTGAGTTTTAGATAACTACATTCTTTTCAGTATAAATATGTCCAAGATGATGATATAAGAGGCAAAGCAGGACATACTTATACGAAAATTTTTTCATATCCAAAATTCAAATTTAACTGGATGTTCAGTATTTTATCTAGAAACTCTAATCAGAGTGGACACAGTCAAAAGACAAATTAATTTACTGAAAAAGTAAGGTTGAATTGGAAAGCACTGGGGGAAAAGAGAAGCAATTTAAAAAACAAATCATAAGGAGAATAGATGTAATATTATCAACAAACAAATAATAAAGGACTCAGAAGAAAATAGTAGAAAAAAGATTTAAAATATTTGAATAAATTATGATGAAAAATGACATAATAAAACAGAAAAGAAGGACTTCAGGAGACAAAGGGTCATAGATGAGACATATGATAGTAAAATTGAAGAACATCAAAGACAAAGAGCTTCTAAGAGTTAAGATCTAATTCTAAGAGTAAATTCTAAGAAAAATTTTAAAAGCAATTCTAAGCGATCCTAGAATGGAAGGGGAAAAAGGTAGATCACAAATGCAAAACAATCAGTTTTCCAGCAGACAATTTGGACGAGGATAATTCAACAGAATCCACAAGATTAATACAAAGCCACTGGCTTCAGCAGCAGAGTAGTGTACCACCTGGCTTGTCAGGCATTCGTTTATTAGCAAATAGCCTTCATTCTAGAATTTATTAATTTATTCCACAAATAGTAAGGTTTTACAAAGTGTTCTATGCTCGGCATTGATCTCCCTAAACACTGAAAGTTTAGATGCAAGAGCTTTCCTTAAATCTCAGTGTACTAAATGTATTACATCCTTCTAAACCAGCATGTCCTGCAATGTGATATAGAACACCAGTGTTCAACAACTGCTAAATAAGTTTGTTAAAAGAAAAAAAAAAGGATGCTTATGTTGGGAGATGATACAGCTCCTTAGAGATTAACATTACATGTTGCATATAAAATACTAAAAAGTCAAAAAAGAAATCCAACTTTGTTTAACTCAGTACTTCTTATTAAACACAATTGACCACACAATTTTTTTTTTTTCCAGAAACACTACGTAACATTTCTAGAAATCCCAGTGGTCTGGGGAACTCGGTTTAGAAAAATTAGTGTTTTCATTTAAAAAATAGTTAACATTACATAATAACATTCAATATGTAAAAATAGTTACACATTGAATGGAATACATAAACTGTATCAGCTATGGTATTTAGCCATATAAATAAAGAAAAGGTACCACCTCACTTCTTATGTCATTTGTTTAAGCGTTTTTCTTATTTCGTATGTATTGAATGTGCTTTTGCAAAAACAGTTAAAGGAAAAAAACACACTGAAGCAACTAAAGTTGGTGCTGAAATTTATACCCAACAGTACTTAACTGTAGAAGTATTAAAATTACTATGGTACACATGGGGACTCACAGGCCCAGGATTTACTATCATTGAAATCACCCCTGAGTAGCTGAGTACATTACAAAACACAACACTATAAAGGAGACTGCAATATTGGAACAATGTGCTAGGAAAGCATTTCAGTAAATAAAAAGCAGACTTTATGGCTATTGGTAATACTTGTCACTTAATACAGTTTATAAAAATTTCCTTATTAAATTTTGTAGGGCAAAATAACACATCTTCCCATTTCTAACAGTGATGTTGCCATAGGTTTCAAAAAGCTGCAGCTGCAGTCTTCCCGGACCTTCCTCCCCCGCTTTATACAATATGTGTTGCTCTGAAATTTTCAATTCAGCTATAAACAATCTACTTTATCAACAACATGCTTTTGCACTTTTTGAAATGGTGCTTTGAGGCAGATAAATGAAAATAAGTATGGCAGAGTGCCAATAAAAATTCTGCAGACTGTATCTCCAGTGAAGTACAAGCTAAGGCAGCACAAGATTTTATGTATTTATTTTTTTACTGTTGATTCCAAAATTCATTTCTATCCTTACAATAGCTGCTTATTTTTGTTGACTGTTCTAATCTCAGCTGACACTTTTAGATAGTAATGGCTCCCACACTTTTAGTCAATACTAAAAGAAGTGGATTTTTTGTTCTTTGTTTTGGAAATCTGGCATTTTTTCATTGCTATCCACGTTTGCAAGGTAAAGGGGGGTTGCATTCTGAAGTTTAGGACATAATGAAAGTGTCATTTACTGCCCAAACTCAGCCATTTTGAATGTATAAGACTCAGATTCTAAACTGAGATCTCTTCACTCTGAAGCACTTTATGAAAAACATAGTTACACACATTTAGGATTCTTTACAAAATTTGCTTTAAAACAATCTGCTATGTGAAATAACAATGAAAAATAAAAGTTAATATATGTTATGAAAGAAAAGAGGCTGTGAAATTGAATGTCTTCACTTCATATTGGTTTACTATGAGAACTTCAAATTCCAGTTTAATTCTGTCTAAGTAAATTTTAATTTTATGCACACTAATTAAAGACTTGCTATTTGATATTAGTTTGGAAATATCCAATTACAAAATACATTTTAACATCATGGGCTTTCAGTCCTAAAATGTTGTCCTCAGGGATCCCTTCTTAGTAATTAATAATTTTATTGAGTTTGTAGGCAAATCACATATGTCCATGATCCAGAGTCTTCCACAAACCTAGCAAAATTTTATTCATTTTTTAATTATAATGAAATGATTTGTTTGATAAGCTTAGAAAATTTAAATTAAGTTAGGTTATAGAATTCTAACATTGAAAAATAGATTTTAAAGGCGCTTGGTATGAATGCTTGCATACAATAAACAATAAATATCAATGAACTCTACTTTACCTGTGTTTGTCTTTATATTATCTGAAATCTGAAGAATGTTCATGCCAAAATAATGCACAAATTTAACAGTCTAAAATTTACTGGTCTTGTACTTTTGGTTACAAATATAATTTCAAAATTATTTGATATTTCATGGCATAGTTATACTTATTTGAAATTAAATTTGAAAAGTAAGTCTTTAGCATGTTTTTTTCTGTCTCTAACAACAGGAAATAAATGCTCTTATCACCAGGAAAAATTTCTGGAAATTCATATATTCCTGAGTATCGATTTAATGGGTGTGATAGTTTTATTTTAGCCTATTTTAATATATACTTTAAATTATAAATTTAGAAATTATTATAAATAAAAATATATAGATTCAAGAATTTTGTATTAATAAGGCCACTACCTCAGCACAATTTACATGAAGACTCACAAATTGTGAGTGGAATTATAAAACACTCCTAGGTAGAAAAATAATACCATTGGGGAATAATTCTAAACAACATACTTATGGAATTTCAAAAATAAAGTAAATTTGGACACATTGCTCTGACATCTACGCTCCCATCATACTTGACAAATCAAAACTGGATTAGAACCATCTACTTTGTACTTGAATAAAAAGAAGAAATAAAAATTCTTAAAAGGCACAAAATACAGCACAGAATTAAAGTTCATTTCCACCCACATACACACAACAAAAGGATTAAATAAGGGAAATACAAATGAGATTTTTAAATGGATAACAAATGACAGAGTTATTTCTGGGCTGTTCCATAGCCAGTCTCGATTACTGCTAACCCTTTAAATTCACTCCATTTCTGTTCTTACTACTTCTTATTCTAACTACCTGTAAGGCATTCACCAAGAACTTTTGCACGTAGTTTGTATTTTTCTCACCTGCCTGTCTTGTGCAATCACCACAGTTGACAGTCCACCCAAGTCTAAGGATTCTGTAGATTTTTAGCATGTATAGATGATAGGAATGGGCTGATAGCATGAGAGTGTAATATTTGCTGTGAACTTTTGGTGTTGATCTTCCTGTGTACTAGAAGCTAATCACACACCACGCCCACAATTTCCTGAACACTCTTTGTTTCATGATTCTGCCCCTTTGCATACATACTCTACTCAGATTGTCTTAAATGACCTACACTCAGACTCAATCAGGGTAAAACCTTTGCTTGTTCAAGGGCCAGATATATGCCTTTTTTCAGTAAAGCCTTTCCCAGCTCTGGGGAGCCAAACAATTGTATTCCATGAAGTTCGGTAATTACCAGTTTAAATACAGTTCACTCCTCACTCAATTCTGAATGATTTGAGGACAGAAACCAAGCCTTATTAATCTTTCAGCAGTAGAGTGTTCTAAATATTGTTGATTGAGTAAAAGAACAAAAAGAGGATTCAATTGAGATTTAGCAATGATCTTTTGAACACTCATGTAATACAGATGCTGTGTTAGGACTAGAGGAGACACAAGTTAAACAAGATGTGAAACTCTCCAGGAGCTCACAGGGTGGAGCTTCCTCCTGGGAGAAGAGATGGGGTAGACCATGATGAATGCTATGACAGGTATTTGGGCCCACTATGTGCTGTATACAAAGTGATATAGATGCTCTGATATCAGGCACAGAGAAAGGGCAAGCCATCACATCATCACCAGTTTATTGAGAACAGACACTCTGCTAAGTATATTAAAATCATGTCTTTCCATCATTAGAAAAGCTGTATGATGACAGAAATAGTATTATTCCCATTTTACAGATGAGGAAAAGAGAACTCAGGTGGGTAAAGCTACTTGGCTGTCCACTTACTTTGTAAATGACATATTTAAGATTCGAATACAGACTCTGGAGCCCACACACTGTTAATCTTTCAGAAGTCAAAACATTTATTTAAAACAGCAGTTTGTTTTAGAGGTACTTTCTAATGTAATTCTTTAGTAGGAACCTCTTTGGCACAATTTTTATTTGGATAGAATTTAATCCTTAAGATAAATTCTAGATGAGAACAGGTTAATTAACAAATGTAATATGGCAACACCTCAGCACAAGTGTTCGTGGAGTGAATGTATTTCCTCTTCTAGGGTTTGGGCCACACTGTGTTTAAATAACTTAACTGGTAATTTGAGCATCTGGTGTGTTTATTTAATCTCTCAGCATTTTAGCATCAGATTCTAAAATAGGGAATTATCAGTTCCTACTTCCTCAATCTTATGCTTTTTAACACTGGAAAACTGATGTGATATCCTGAAAAATATGTTCTATAAATACCCAAAAGTGGCTGCTTTGCTAGAAGTAGCAGGAGTAGTGGCACTATTAGACAGATGTGACCATTTTAAAACTTTTAGAGAAGGTACACATTATTGCTTTTAAACACAGGCAACTTGTGAGAAAGAAAAGAACACGGACGTGTACAATTTAATGTGGAATTGGATTTCCTTTGTTACGTACACATGAGAAATATTATTTGAGAAGTAAAAGATGTGAATGAGTAAAGCTGTAAGTTGATAGAGTGCGTTGAGTTGGTGGATGAACTATGCAAAAACAAAAAACAAAAAACTGTTCAAATATGTGAAAATGTGACTTTGGTAATCTTGCCAAGGTCAGAAATGCTGAAGGAAGTATGCTGAGTGCAGGCTAGCTCTGCAGGCAAGAGTCAAGGTTTGTTCTACATTCCAGTTGGACCTCATTCCCCCTTGCTCTATATGTCCACCTTTTTTACTTCTGTTATGTGTCATATCTCTCCTAGACACAGGACACACATTCTAAGAGAAAGAGAAAGAAAGCCTGAACTTTGAAGCTTGTAAATAAGTTCACTGTGGAGGAGCTTGTTAATGTAAATGACATGACTGGCTAGCCCTAAGAAAGCTGAGCAGAATGAGCCTAGGAGGCCTCCTCTCTGCATGGGCACATGGCACACCCATCAGCATTGACAGAACTTAGGCATTCATACTGAGGGACTGCAAACCCCTGGGCAGAGACACACGGTATACACACTAGATATGGAAAATGTATGAGGTAAAAAGATTAACTGACAAAAAGTTAATTAAAGCTGCTCTGATTATGAGGTAGAATTTAACAATTACTTTAAAAAATGCAGTGTGACACAGTGCAGCACTGCAGCTAAATTAATCATGAATGAGGAGAGCAATGTTTAATTTTTGTGTGCAGGAGGAAAACACTCAACAGATTTGACAATTAGAGCAGGGTAACAGCATTGCATGGCACAATGCAAAGCGGGTTTTCCCAGTGGTTTTTTGGGAGGGAGCTAAGCAGATGTGCTCAAATATTTACAAATGCACAATATTCACACGCTCTTCAGCTGCCCACACTGCTGATTTCGCAAGAAATCCCCTTCAATCTGGAGGCCACTGCGGGAGCTACACACACTGGGTCTCGCACAACTCTAAAAGCAGCTCAGACAAGGCCCCTGATTGCTTCCAATCCATCTATTGGTTGCAGGAACAGAGAACGCCAACAAGCGCTTTCAAATACTCAGCTTCCAGGATTCACTTTGTCCCACAAAGTGGGCAACACATGAAATTATCATGGATGAGGGAGTGTCTGCACTGAAACTGCTGTTGTTTGGTAACTGTTCTCAATGAGCATTTCCACAACCCAATACCACTCTGTTTAGAAAGTTCACACTTGAAGCTGTGAAGCAGCAGAGATGACCATAAAAACCCCTGCCAGCATGGCCCTGTATAAATTTGCTTCGCTTTGCAAATTTCAGGCTGAACATTTACCCACGGAATTATTTCAATTAGTATTAGGGCATAGAAGGGTTTTTTTTATTTTGCAATTTTAATGAAATATAATCCATGTAACATACAACTCACTCATTTAGAGTGTATAATTTAAGAGTTTTTAGTACATTCACAGCATTGTGCAGCAATCACCACAATCAGTTTTAGAACGTGTTTTATCACCCCCCAAAGAAACATATTGCTCTTTGGTTGCCATTGGCCAATCCTCCCCTTCCCCAGTCCAGAGCAAGCACCAACTTACTTCCTCTGTAGATTCACCTATTGCATATATTTCATATAAATGGAATCCTATTATATGTGATCTTTACAACTGGCTTATTTCACTAAGCATGTTTTCAAGGTCCATCCATGTTGTAGCATGTGTCAAGACTTCGTTTTTGTGGCTTAATAATATTCAATTTATGGACATTCTCAGTTTTATATTTTCATCCATCAGTGACACTTGGTTATTAATACTGTTTGTTTTTTGTTTTTTTTTTTTTTTTGAGATAGAGTCTTGCTCTGTCACCAGGCACCAGGCTGGAGTGCAGTGGCACAATCTTGGCTCACTGCAACCTCCACCTCCCAGGTTTGAGCAATTCTCCTGCCTCAGCCTCCTGAGTAGCTGGGACTACAGGTGCATGCCACCACACCCAGCTAATTTTTGTATTTTTTAGTAGAGACGGGGTTTCACCATGTTGGCCAGGATGGTCTCGATCTCTTTACCTCGTGATCTGCCCGCCTCAGCCTCTCAAAGTGCTGGGATTACAGGCGTGAGCCACTGCGCCCAGCCCCAATACTGCTTCTATGAACATTTGTGTACAGGTTTTTGTTTGGTCATCTGTCTTCATTTCTCTCGAATATATACCTGGATGTAGAATGGCTGGGTCAAAACAAACAAACAAAAAAACTATGTTTAGTTTGTTGAGGAACTGCCAGACAGTAGCTGCACCATTTTACACTGCTACCAGCAGAGGTTGAAAGGTCGGATATTTCCACATCATTTCTAACTTTTGTTTTTATCTACACATATTTTCTATTAAAGCCATTCTAGAGAGTATAAAGTGGTATCTCATGGCTTTGACTTGCATTTCTCTGATACCTAATGATCTTGAGCATATTTTTATATGTGCATGGGCCATTTTTTTGATCATCTTTAAAAAATGTTCATTTAGACTGTATTAATCCATTCTCCCACTGCTATGTAGAAATACCTGACATTGGGTAATTTACGTAAAGAAAAGAGGTTTAATTGACTCACAGTTCCTCATTGCTGAGGAGGCCTCAAGAAACTTACAATCACCGCAGAAGGCAAAGGAGATAAAGACAACTTATTCACAGAGTGGCAGGACAGTCAGTGTAAGCAGGGGAAATGCCAGACACTTATAAAACCATCATATTTCATGAGACTCACTCATTATCACAAAAGCAGCATGGAGGAAACTGACCCCATGATCCAATTACCTCCACCTCATCCCACCCTTGACACATGGAGATTACGGGGATTATAATTCAAGATGAGATTTGGGTGGGGATACAGCCAAACCATATCACAGACACTTTTTTAAAATGTAGTTTTTATTTGCAATTTGTTGTCTTTTCATTCATGAATTGTAATTATTTTGTATTTATATTCATACATAAATGTGTATGATACATGCTGTATTACATATGTGTATACATATATATTCTCGATGCAAGTTATTTTCTCTCATTTGTTGGGTTGTCTTTTTAATTTCTTGGTAGTACCCTTTGAGGCATAGAGGTTTAATTTGATGAAATCCAATGAATCTGTATTTTCTTTTGCTGCTTGTACATGTCATATCTAAGAAACCATTACCAAATTCAAGGCCACAAATATTTTACCCCTATGCTTTCTTCTAAGAATTTTATAGTTTCAGTGCTTACGTTTAGTCTTTGACCATTTTGGGTTCATTTTTATACACAGTGTGAAGTAGCAGACCCAACTTCTTTTTGTTATTGTTGTTGTTGTCATGTGGATATCCATTGTCTTGGCACCATTTTGAAAGAACATAGACATTTAAAATATTACCACTCCCTTTATTCTCAGGCCTCTTCCAATTCATGTCTTTGTCACCCCACAGCAGGCTTCTGGAGGGTGTGGGAGGAAGGACTCTTAATGACATCCCAATGATGAGTATGTGTTTATCCCATTTGAACTGCTCATCTCTGCCACAGTCCACCTACCATATTCTGCCCACATGTCCAATAACTCTCCAAAGCATGAGATTTGGAGTCCTAGATCTAGACTCATTATTGACTTTCCTATTTATTAATCATGTCAACTAGAGAAAGTTATTCCACTCTTCTAGCTTCTATTTTTTTTTTTTTAATCTGTTAACTAAAGTGAGTGAAACAGATGTGAACACACTGGGGCTTGGTTCATATTCCCTCTGATTTTTTTCATGGGTACTCTTCCCCCAGCTCCTATGGCATTTTCTTCAAACAGCCTGCATCTGAATCTCCCTTTGGAAGACTTCCCTTGAGTCACTAGCACCATTTTTCCTGCCTGAGCAGAAAGCTGAAAGTGTCTGGGAGTTACATTACCCCATAGGGATATGGAAGCCTCTACCTTATAGGGGCATGATCCAAGCTGTAATTTGCCCTCCAAAGTTCTCCTGAAGAATGAGGCCAGCACTAGAACATCATGAGAAACTGTATCCTGCTTGCCCTCTTCCCTTCCCTGTTCTACCTTCCCCATGCCCTTCCTGGCCTCTCTCGGGGCAGTACCTTAATGAAATGCTTTAACACAAATCCTCACCTCAGGTTCTCCTCTGGGGAAACTGGTCCAAGATAAATAACTACCTTGTACGACTCCTGCTTGGATAAATTAGATTTTGTATTCCACATGCAAAAGAATGAAGTCTTACCTTACACGATATACGAAAACTAACCATAACATAGACCAACGACCTAATGTTAGAGATAAAACTGTAAAGCTCTTAGAAGAAAACATGAGTTTCACATAGAATAATATCTAGAAAATAAGAAGCGAAGCACCCAATGCCATTTGTCTTGTGATTGTCACTGTTGCTTGAATGGCTACCTACTAACCAAAATTCCTAGGGTTTGCTGTGGTAACATGACAGCCCAATGAGTGTTTTTGTATTGAATTTTAAAAACTTTATTTTTGCTTTAATGTATTTTTCTTGTTTTAACAGGCCTTTTGCGAAGACTTTGAGGTTGAGGGTTCATTCTGCCTCCATATATATAACATTCTAAGGTAAATTTAGTTTAACTTAATCGTTCTGATCATCCACTAAATAAATAAGTACAACCTGATGTCAGTCAATTTATGTGTCTTATTATTCCCTGATATATTTTTTTTAAATGTATCTCAAATGAGCATGGT
Organism: Ateles fusciceps; assembly: GCA_036589455.1. Taxonomy (NCBI): domain Eukaryota; kingdom Metazoa; phylum Chordata; class Mammalia; order Primates; family Atelidae; genus Ateles; species Ateles fusciceps. The sequence continues at coordinate 4,694,239 of JAZHEH010000889.1, forward strand.
TTCTAACATCTCTGAATAGCACATCTTCCCATAGTTCAGACCAGGTGCTCCATGCCTGGAAGAAAAATCCTCATTAAGTGGAATATATTTGGCTCTTTTGTTTCCAATAAGGTAATGAAAACAAAAAGGTTTAATCCTATTAATCATCTTTAGGAAAGCACAACAATTATTTGTGTGTCTTCAGCAGCCTATGGGTTTTTCAAGGTCAAAAATGAGTCTATTTCCTTGTGCAAAATTCCTTTCATAAATTCTATGAGAGATTGTTTGTTTTGCTTTCACTGTGACAAGATTCAAGCCTTTGAGACTTTGTGTTCATCTTCTTTTCGAAAATAAGTACTATGGATAAAGAATCTATGTGCTGTCATATTATGCCACGGAAAAATACTCCTGGAAAGGTACTTGCACTACTTTTGGAATTAGAAATGTATCACTAATAGCTGGTTAGTTATATTAATACATAAAAAACTGTTTAAAAAAGATATTAATAGGATCTAGTTAACATCGAGACAATATTGTGCTATTGTCTGGTGACATGAATATTAGTTTCCTCTGCTGTATCACTTGACCATACGGCAGTCATTCAGAGCGATATTAGTTAGGGTTCTTCAGAAAAATAGAACCAGAAAAGCAGACCTCTCCAGAGAGATAGAACCGGCAGCAGGAGTATATATATACAGAGAGATATAAATATAGGTATCAAAGAGTGATTAATTATGGCAGCTTTCTCACACCCTTGTAAGTCCCCTCATGTGCCATCCTCAAGCTGGAACACCAGGAAGCCAGTGGTGTAGCTCAGTCTGAGGCTGAAATCCTGAGAATCAGGTGCGTGGGGGAGATGCTGGTGTATGTTCTGAAGTCCAAAGCCCCAAGAATCTGAAGCTCTGCTTTCCAAGAGCAAGAATAAAATGGATTTCCCAGCTCCAGAAGAGAGAATGAATTTGCTTTCCTTTGCCTTTTTGTTCTATCTGGTACTTCGACCAACTGGATCAGCCCCTCACACTGGGTGAGGACAGAGATCTTTACTTAGCCCACTGGCTCGAAAAATCCATCTCTTCTGTAAACATGCTTACAGACATACACAGAAACAATTCTGTGCTAGCTATCTGCATAGCCCTTAACCCAGTCAAGATGATCCCTAAAATTAATTATTACAAGGGAATTTATTATCTATCTCATGAATCTATTTTTTCTGTTGCTGCTTGTACATGTCGTATCTAAGAAATTGTTGCCAAGTCGAGGCCATTAAAATGACTACTGTGTTGGAGATAAACAATACACAGAATAGTTGGGTTTTACCTTCCAGAGAGTATAGTTGTTGCTACAAAAAAAAAGAAAATTGGCTGTCTAGACAAAGACTGCATCTTCTAAGCTCTTATGCCATCAAGAATGGCCATGAGACTACATCTTGCCAATAGACTGTGAGCAGAAGTGAAGAGTGTTACTTCCAGACCAAGGTTTTTAACAAGTGAGTCTGCATTCATCATTATCCTTCTCCCTATCCACCATCTGAAGGCAGGGGAGTCTAGAGCCCCCAAGGATACAGAGATCACAAATGGGAGGAACATGAATCCGTATATCCCTGAAGTAAGGAAAACCACCCACCCAGTAGGAACCACTCACACTGAATTGAACCCAGAACTCATGCCCTTACACATTAGGTAAACATGCAGTGGTTCTTAAATGTCATTGGGTATATAAGCACCAGTGGAGGAAGATTATAAATGCAGATTTTCTGACTCCAACCCAGAGTGTGCACTTCCATGGGTCAGTTTAAATCAGCACCTTGGATAATTCTGTAATACCATCATGATGAAGAAATACACCACCATCCTACTCTACCTCCATTAGACTGCAGAAATTACTTGCCTTGTGTCTAGATCAGTATCTCACCCAGAGTACATTTTCAATATTTTAAAATATTTTTCTTGATGAATATATTATTTATTATGCAGGAAATTTAAACTAGAGGGAAAACTAGCATTCACTCTCATGTTCCCAAAGATTTCAAACATTAAGGAAGGAGGATGATAGTGCCTTATCTTAGATTGCATGTCTAGGTTACTCTAGACAGCACTTTCAGGAGAAGAGGTAAGTAAAGTGGAAATCTGGAACTGGTTTAAAAAGGGGACATGATGATAAGGATACAAAAAAAATACCCCAAAGCCACTCTGACTCTTAACTATCACAGAGATAATATAATGCAAGGAGATTAATTTTTAGGACTTAAATAAGCTCACATTATTATTAAAAAATTAGTTCAAAGCTTCAAACACATTTCCCATTATAATAAAATTAATTAATACCTAATAATCCATATTCTTTATTGTTGGCTTAAGGAAACATGAGGATTTCTGTTGTAATTCTGGCTTAGAAGTAAGAGCTAGATATTTGGAGAACTATCCTGAGCTGGAAAGAGATTGGTGGTGTCAGAGATGAGAGTGCACTGACAAGATGTTGAATAGAAATTCTGGAATTTCAATGGTTTAAAGGGAAAATCTTCAAACTGTCTCTTTTTCTGCCAAAGAGTACATGAACATCTGGAAGATATGCTGAAAATGTTGGTAATCATTAGCAGATCTAGATCAGTTTGACTGTGGCACTGATCAGAAAAGAAATTAAATTGCAGGTTCTCAAGGTGCCCCAACTTCATTGTCAAAATCAATGGCATATCCAGGTCAATGACATTTGTCACCATTTAAGCATGGTGGACATATCCTTAAATTTCATTTATGTTTACAACCTATTTAAAAATGGTTTGCAGTAGTTTTTTGGTTTAAAATTGATTATAAATTAAGGATTTTAATAGTAACATTTTATACCTTTATTACCACAGCAAAAAATCTTTGATTTGACATAAAGTTATGTCTTAATCTGTAGAGCCAATTCTTTCTTATGTCAGAATTTACAAATCTTTTTCTGTTTTCATGGTCATTGTCATCACAATGAATGTTATGTTGCAGTGAAAGACTGAAATGTTCTAGCTGTTTCTACATTTGATTTATTCTTTTTTGTTATGATATTTCATTTCTTTTTAAATGCAACAGGTTGTTTTACTAGTGTTGGATAACAAATTCCTTGAAGATTTCCAGAATACAAAAGTTATATCAAAATGAGAAAAAACAACTAAGCAAAATTCTAAAACACTTTACTTCAAGCACTAACATGAGCTGGCTTAGTAGTGTCTACAAAGTGCCAAATCAACCTGGTAGAGAGAAAAAAAATCATTAACTTGTTTGGTTGCTTTGGCTACATGTTGCTAGTTTCACTTTTTCACGGAAATATTTTGGCATTAGGAAGAAAAATATACACATTGTAGATTGAAGAGAGTAAGAGTTTGCTTAACTCAATTGTATGGATTTTTTCTTAATTTGAAGAATTAGACTTTTTAAAAATGTTAGTTAAAGACTGAATTAGTAGAAGAAAATAATGGCATTTTCTTTCTAAATCAGATACTTCGCTGACATATTGAGCCATCATTTTTCTCTTTGAAACACACTTATTTCATAGTAAGATTGTGTCCTTTTTCTTAAGCATAATTAAATTAAATTAAATTAAAAATTAAATGTGTTATGTACATCAAAAGATGAGAGGAAAGTTAAATAAAATTTGAGCAATTACTGAGGAAATAATAACTTATCAAAGATTACTAGGCTTTAAAAAGTACAATTGACAAGGATCCTGAAAGAACCAAAGAAGAGGAGAGTTTGAGTAACATCAGGCAATGTGTTAAAATTTCACCATTTTATTAAATAGGTTAAGAAGAGCTGAGTTGGCAATAACACTTCAAAATGAAAAAATGCAGTTTATAAGAATTAATTTACTTAAATGAAATGTTTCATTTTTAAATATTGGAAATCAAAGATTAAAATATTCCATTTGATATCTTACAAATAGTATTTATACTCAATTGTTATTTAACTTTTTTTTTTTTTTTTTGAGATGGAGTCTTGTTCTGTCACCCAGGCTGGAGTGCAGTGGCGCAATCACGGTTCACTGCAATCTCTGCCTCCTGGATTCAAGCGATTCTTCTGCCTCACCCTCCCAAGTAGCTGGGATTACAAACATGTGCCACCAAGCCTAGCTAATTTTTGCATTTTTGGTAGAGACAGGGTTTCATCATATTGACCAGGCTGGTCTCGAACTCCTGACCTCGTGATTTGCCCACCTCAGCCTTCCAAAGTGCTGGGATTACAGGTGTGAGCCACTGCCCTGGCCTATTTAACTTTTTAATAGTATAATATAGAAGTCTGTATTGGTGGCTTCAGTTAAACAAGTAATAATTTACCTACTGTGGTCCGGGCTCAGAGGCTCACACCTGTGATCCCAGAACTTTGGGATGCCTAGGTGGGCAGATCACCTGAGGTTAGGAGTTTAAGACCAGCCTGGTCAACACAGTGAAACCCTGTCTCTACTAAAAATATAAGAATTAGCCAGGTGTGATGGTAGATGCCTATAGTTTCAGCCACACAGGAGGCTGAGGCAGGAGGATCATTTGAACCCAGGAGACAGAGGTTGCAGTGAGCTGAGATTGTGCCACTGCATTTCAGCCTGGGTGACAGAACAAGACTCCGCCTCAAAAAAAAAAAATTGCCTATTGTGTAAAAAAATATGATGTTTTAAATTAAGGAAATGGAATATAATTATTATTTTTACCTTATATAATAGAACAAATACATTATTTCTTGTTTTCTCCTAATATATACTAGTCATTAATAATGAATTAATATCTGTTTAAAAATTACAATTTAACATACCATCTTGAGGCCATCTTGAATTTTTCTAAAGATGCATGAATCAAGCAACATAATGTTATTATTTGCCATTCTTAGAATTTTAGTTCAACCCCTGGACAGATCATTTTCAATTCACCATGTTTTGTTTGTGTTGCAACATTCTGCATCTCTTGACACTTCTGCAGAATACCTGTTATAATGTTTGTCTCTTCACCTCTTCCATACCCCAGTGTTCACACCTCGAGGAATTATCATGTTACAAGTAAACAAATATGTTCTATCTACCAGTTTGCAAAAGTGGGCAAAACAAGTGTTTTTTATCACTACTCAACATACACTGTAAATACATCTCATGCATGCTTATTAAGTTTTAATTGAAACATTAAAGCTGAGGTTTAATTACTACTTAATTGCAAGACTACTGTTAATTGTTTTATACTTTGTTTGGCAAGCAAATCAACAATTGTGTTTTGTATATGAGAGATATTGATGATTCAAAAAAAATGACCTAGAGATTCTACCTGCCTAGGGAAAAAAAATAGAAAGTTAAATGTTTTTTTAATCTAATTTTAAGATGATCAGATATAGAGTAATACAAATACAATTTCCTAAGGAAAATTGTATTTGTATATCTTTTCAAGTGTAGTATTGTATTTCTTTGGGAAAAGCTGAGGACTCTGTTCTAGAATCAGATTCCAGGTGTAGAAATCAGCAGATGTGATTCTCCCTATGATGGAATCGAATTCAAGACAGCTGATGGGAAACACAATTCACTAAGGCTGTCCATCAGTAACTTTCAACTTAGTTTATGCATTTTGCATTTTCAGCAAAGATGAAATGCTTCATAAGAACCTGATTCAGGCAGTGAGTGCAGTCAGATCCACCGCTGGCAAAATTCCACTGGGTAAAATAGAGCAATGAGATAAGCTGGAGCATTTGCCAGTCTAAAAAGAAAATGCAACCCTAAAAATATGTTTCCAGGTTTATTTAGAGAAAATTATTTCCATAGAACCATAATCATGAGGTGTTGTGGTATCTGCAGTAAGCAATTTAATGTTGTATTTCAACTCCTAAAGGCAGTGAGGAGGTAGCAGAAAATAGCATGCATGGAAAACCTTACCATATGATGTCAGTGAATGTTATGAATGACACCTGTGCCACTCAGCCTGGTTACATTTTTTAATCATTATTTTAATAAAATAAAGGCACATATAGACAGTTTTCAGGGTTTTTATTAATACATTATATATAAATAGCCATCATTTTCATTGAATCTCTAATATATGGCTAGTATCATGCTAGGTTCTAATATACTGTATATGATAGACATTTAGATTTATGTGTATTACATTATACCTGCTAAATATATATATGCCTACATATGCATCCAGATGCATAAATATATATATGAAATAAAATGGAGAAAATGAGGCTTAGAATAGTGTTAATTTAAAGAGAAGCTGTTTGTGAACATTATTACAACATGTAAAAGTGTCCTTGTGAGACTTATATGTCTTCCTAAAAATAAATGGAGTGTCTAAGTTAATTTTTTAAGTTACTCTAATTTTTCTCTCAGGGACATGAAAAAAATTTTTAAATTTAAAATAATAGTTGTGTTCTTTCTCCTAAGGCTACTGTGGACATGTTCCTGGAAATTAGTGTCATTGCACATCAACAATTAAAATTTGGGAGATTACAAAATGCATTAGGAATACTGACCATTTTGGATGTTGTGTGTATAAAGTATCTAACCTACTTAAATATTTGAACACCACTCCCTCAAGGATTTGCTTTTAAGAAGAGGTGTTAAGTGGTTATGTGAACGTGCCTCTTGTTTTCCTACATGCAGCGTTTAGAAAGATTTCATATTCCACTCAAGGATTGTTCTCTTACAATATCTTCTAAGAAGATGTTGATGTGAAGGTTCTCTTAGACAGCTAACATCTCATGTCTGTCAGCCAAAGAAAGAATTCACAGAGAAGAGTGTTTCCATGTGAGCTGGTGTTCTGCTAACTTAAAATTGTAACCTGTGTCCAGAAAAATTACAAACAAAACTGAAATAAGGAGCAAATAACTTCCTACAGAGAGTTACATGTCCTTGAAAAAAATTCATGTTATTGAAAACATCTTGCTAATTGATAACATTATTTGAAACACGCTGGTAACTTACTTGGACCATTTGAGAATAAATTTCCCATGAGTACTAGTAATGAGCAACATAGAGCCTACCCACCCAAGAAAACACCAATTCCCTTTAACTCCCTCTGTCCACAAGCCACACTATTCCTCCAGCCAATTAAAACATGCTTCAAATATGTGGTGAGGCATGACCAGACCCTCCCAGCCATGACAGAGGAGTTCATAAAGCTGAGTAAAGTGGGAGGAGAGATAATTACCATCAATGTGCCTCCCACGTGGGAAACTGTTAAACTTATTCTCTCAGTGGTATGTTTGATGTAATATGTTCATTTTTGTGCTTATTCTTATGTTTCAGGATGTCTAGGAAAAGGTGTCTAGACAGAATGGAAAAGAACCTTTTCAGTATGTCTTGTAGTGGTTGTAAAATGAGTGACAAAATAACAGATCTGGTCATTCTGTGGTGGAAACTTCTAAAAGGATTGTTTTCCATTGTTTGTGGAGTATTTTGAATGTTTCTAAAATAGCTCTTGATACAGGGAATATTCCTGTGAAATAAGAGTCCCCTAAAATCTTTTAGCAAATCCATCTTTGCTGTGCAAGATACCCTGAAAACTATACTGAACAAAAAATGAAACAAGCAAATAATTAAATCAGCTGTGATTTTAGAAAAATTTCATGATGACTGGCTCTCCAAACCTTAAGAATACGGACACTGAGCATTGTAAAGGTTCATCAGAACTGTGACGCCACTGACCAGAGCTATAATATAGGCACAACACTGGGTAACATGTAACTCTCATAACGCATCATAATAATGCCCAAAATTGATTGTTTAGTAGGTATTGTAGTCAACATATGTAGATTATGTAATTTAACCATCCTTACAAGACTGTGCCAACATATTAGGTTGTGAGAAAGCAATGCATATAAAGATATAATCTGTAATAATTATGTATCTACCCTTTATTGGGCATTTATTAAGTACTATGCATTAACATTTATTACCTATTTTAATCTTTAGTCAGTCATTAGAAAGATATTAGTATCATTATGGTTACAGTTTAGGAGAATAAGGCAAAGAAATCATAGATAATTTGCTCAAATTCACATAGAAGATCTATATTCAGGCTCATGTTTAACTACCCAAATCAGTGTTCTTTCCAAAATAAAAAAGATATTAAACTCCCTGTTGTCACAGAGAATCTTTCTTTTTCCTTTTATTTTAGTTGACACACAATAATCGTACATATTTATGGGGTACAGAATGATATTTGTTACATATAACAGTGTATAATTATCAAATTAATTAGTATATCTAGCACCTCAAACACATAATTTCTTTGTGCTAGGAAGATTCAAAATCCTCCCTTCAAACTTTTGAAAGTATACAATAAATTCTTATTAATTATATTCACCCCATAGTGCCACTGAACACCAGAACTTAATCCTGCTTTCCCTTATAATTTTTTTTAGCCATTAACAACCCTCTTTATGTTCTTCCCTCCCCCACTACACTTCCCAGCCTGTAATAATCACAATTCTACTCTCTACTTCTTTGCCTTGACATTTTTAGCTCTGACATATGAGTGAGAACATGCAGTATTTATCATTCTGTGCCTGATTTATTTCATTTAACATAATGTTCTCTAAGGGACAGAGTTTCCAACCCCAGGGCCTTGGACTGGGAGCGTCCCCTGGCAGGAGGTGAGCTGCAGGCAAGGGAGCATTACCTCCTGAGCTCTACCTCCTGTCAGATCAGCAGTGGCCTCAGATTCTTATAGGAGTGTGCACCCTATTGTGAACTATGCATGTAAAGGATCTAGGTTGTGCACTCCTTATGAGAATCTAATACCTGATGATCTGAGGTGGGACAGTTTCATCCTCAAACCATCCCCCACCCAATCTCAAACCCCAGTGGAAAAATTGTCTTCCACAAAACCAGTCCCTGGTGCCAAAAAGGTTGGGGACTGCTTCTCTAGGCTCAATCACATTGCCACAAATTACAGGATTTTATCTTTTCTGTGGCTGTATAGTATTCCATTGTAAATATATACCTTATTTTCTTTAGTCATTCATCTGTTAATACACATTTAGTTTGATTTCATATCTTGGCCAACATGAATAGTACTACAATAAACATGGGCGTGCAGATATCTCTTTAATATACTGACTTCTTTCCCTTTAGATAATCAGTAATGAGATTGCTGGAGCACATGATAGTCCAATTTTTAGTGAAAAACCTCCATACTGTTTTCCGTAATGGCTATACTAATTTACATTGCCAACAGCAGTGTATGAGCTCCTTTCTCCACTTTCTCATTAGCGTTTGTTATTTTTTTGTCTTTTTGATAATAGCCATTTTTAGGTGGGATCATATATCATTGTGGCTTTGTTTTGCATTTTCCTGATGATGAGTGACGCTGAGCATTTGTTCATATTTTTGGCCATTTCTATGTCTTTTTTGGGAAATGTCTATTGAGATATTTTGCCCATATTTAATGGGATTATTATTATTATTATTATTTGCTGCTGAGTTGAGTTGGTTGTATATTCTGGGTCTTAGTCCCTCATTGCATGTATAGTTTGCAAATATTTTCACCAATTCTACAGGCAATGTCTTCACTCTGTTCATTGTTTACTTTGCTGTGCAGAAGCTTTTTAGTTTGATAGAGTCTCTTTCTCTACTTTGGTTTTTGTTGCCTGTTTTTGAAGTGTTACCCAAAAAATCTTTGCGTAGATCAAGGTACTGAAGCATTTTTCCTATTTTCTTCTATGAGTTTTACAGTTTTAGGTCTTACATTTAAGTCTTTAATTTATTGTTGAGTTGATTTTTGTATATGGTGAAGGGTAGGGGTCTAATTTCATTCTTCTGCATGTGAATATTCAGTTTTCCCAGAACACTTTATTGAAGAGAGTGCCCATTCCCCAATGTATGTTATTGGTGCCTTTGTCAAAAATCAGTTGGCTGTAAATAAGAGCAAACCTCAGAGATATGGATTCAGTGCCAGACTACTGCAATAAAGCAAATATCACAATAAAGTCAAAAATTTTGGTTTCCTGATGCATATAAAAGTTATGTTTACATAATACTGTAGTCTATTAAGTGTGCAATAGCATTATGTCTAAAAAAGTAATGTATATGCCTTAATTAAAAAATACCTTATTGGCCAGGTGTGGTGGCTCATGCCTGTAATCCTAGCGCTTTGGGAAGCCCAGGTGATCAGATCACTTGAGGCCATGAGTTCAAGACTAGCCTGGCCAACATGGTGAAACCCTTACTCTACTAAAAATACAAAAAAATGAGGTAAGTGTGGTGCGGGTGCCTGCAATCCCAGGTAGGCTGAGGCATGATAATTGCTTGAACCTGGGAGGCGGAGGTTGCAGTGAGCCAGGATTATGCCACTGCACTACAGAGCAAGACTCTGTCTCAATACAAAAACAAATAAATAAAAATACTTTATTGGTAAAAAAAATATTAACAGTCATTTAAACCTTCAACAAGTTTTATAATATTTTTGCTGGTGGAGGCTCTTGCCTTGATTTAATGGCTGCTGACTGAGCAGGGTGGTGGTTGCTGAAGGCTAGGGTGGCTGTGGCAATTTCTCAAAGTGAGACAACAATGACATGTGCCATGTTGATGGACTCTTCCTTTCATGAAAGATTTCTCTGTAGCATGTGATGTTGTTTGATATCATTTTACCCACAGTAGAACGTCTTTCAAAATTAGAGTCTATCCTCTCAAACTCTGCCACTGCTTTATCAACTAAATTTATAAACTATTCTAAATTTTTTATTGTCATTTCAGCAATGTTCACAGCAGCTTCATCAGGAGTAGATTTCATCTCAAGAAACCACTTTCTTTGCCCATTCAAAAGAAGCAACTCCTCATCCATTCAAGTCTTATCATGAGATTGAATACATTTTTCTGATTCTGGTTCTCTCATGATTCATATCACATCTAGTTACTTCCTCCACTGAAGTCTTGAACCACTCAAAGTCATCCATTAGGATTGGAATCAACTTCTTCCAGATTCCTATTAATGTTGATGTTTTGACCTCCTTCCATGAACCATGAATGCTTTTAAGGGCATCTAGAATAGTGAATCCTTTCCAGAAGTTTTCAATTTACTTTGTTCAGATCCATCAGAGGAATCACTATTTATGGCTGCTGTAGTCTTACAAGATGTTTTCCTTAAATCATAAGATTTGAAAGGTGAAATTATTCCTGGACCCATGGGATACAGAATGGATATTGTGTTTAGTAAGCACAAAAACAACATTAATATCCTTGTACATCTTCATCAGAGTTCATGAGTGACAAGCTACATTGTTGATAAGCAGTAGTATTTTAAAAGGAATCTTCTTTTCTGAGCAGTGGTTCTCAAAAGTGGGCTTAAAATATTCGGTAAGTCGTGCTATGAACTGATGTGTTGTTATACAGGCTGTTTTCTTTCATTTATAGAGCATAGGTAGAGTAATTTAGCATAATTTTTTTTTTTTTTTTTGAGATGGAGTCTCACTCTGTAACACAGGCTGCAGTGCAGTGGCATGATCTTGGCTCACTGCAACCTTTGCCTCCTGAATTCAAGTGATTCTCCTGCCTCAGGCACACAAGTAGCTGAGACTACAGGCATGTACAACCATGCCTGGCTAATTTTTGTATTTTTTAGTAGAGATGGGGTTTCACCATACTGGCCAGGCTAGTCTTGAATCACCCCAAGTGATTCACCCTCCTCGGCCTCCCAAAGTGCTGGGATTACAGGTGTAAGCCACCACACCCATCCAATTTAGCCTAATTCTTAAGGACACTATGATTTGATAAATGGTAAACGAGCATTGACTTCCACTTAAAGTCACCAGCTACATTAGCCCCTAACAAGATAGTCAGCCTATCTTTTGAAGCATTGAAGTCAGACATTGCGTTCTCCTCTAGCCATGAAAGACCTAGATGACATCTTTGTCCAATAGAAGGCTTGAAAACCTTGAAAACCTACTGTTTAGTGCAGCACCCTTCATCAGTTATCTTAGCTAGATCTGCATAACTTGCTGTGGTTTCTACATCAGAACTTGCTACTTCACCTTGCACTTTCATGGCACAAACATGACTTCTTTCCTTAAACCTCATGCACCAACCTCTACTAGCTTTAATCATTTGTTCTGCATCTTCCTTATCTCTCTCAGCCTTCACAGAATTGAAGACAGTTAGGACCTTGCTCTGGATTAGGCTTTGCCTTTAGGAAATGTTGTGCCTGGTTTGATCTCTATCCAGACTGCTAAAACTTTCTCCATATCAGCAATAAGATTGTTTGGCTTTCTTATCATTCGTGTGTTCACTAGAGTAGCATTTTTAATTTCCTTCAAGAACTTTTCCTTTGCATTCACAACTTGCTTAACTGTTTGGCACCAACGGCCTAGTTTTTGGCCTATCTCAGCTTTCAACAAGCCTTCCTCACTAAGCTTAATTGTTTCTAGCTTTTGACTTAAAGTGAGACATTACAAACACCTCTATGCACACAAACTAGAAAACCTAGAAGAAGTGGATAAATTCCTGGAAACGTACAATCTCCCAAGATTGAACCAGGAAGAAATTGAAACCTTGAACAGACCAATAAAATATTCTGAAATTGAATCAACAATAAAAGTCTACCAACCAGGAAAAGCCCTGGAACAGAAAGATTCACAGCTTAATTCTATCAGACATATGAAGAAGAGCTGGTACCATTCTACTGAAACTATTTGAAAAAATTAAGGAGGAGGGATTCCTCCCTAACTGATTCTGTGAGGCCAGCATTATCCTGTGTATTAAGCCAATCTTGCACTGCTATTAAGAAATATGAGACTAGGTAATTTATAAGAAGAGACTGAATTGGCTTATGGTTCTGTGAACTGTACAGAAAGCATAGCAGCATCTGCTTCTGGGGAGGCCTCCAGAAGCTTTCAATCATGGCAGAACAGAAGGCAAAGAGAGAGCAGACACATGGCAGTAATGGGAGCATGAACAGGTGATGGTGGGCGTGCCACACACTTTTAAATAGTAAACAGACACATTTCTTGAAAACTCACAATGATGAGGATAGCACCAAGGGGATGGTGGTAAACCATTCATGAGAAACCTTCCCATGATTCAATCACCGCCCACTAGGCCCCAGCTTTAATACTGAGGAATACAATTCAACATGAGATTTGGGTGGGGAAAAATATTCAAACTATGATTCCACCCCTGACCCCTCCCAAATCTCATGTGTTTCTCACACTTCAAAATACGATCACACCTTCCCAACGGTCCCCCAAAGTCAACTCATTCAAGTATTCACTCCAAAGTCCCAAGTTCAAGTCCAAAGTTGCATCTGAGACACATCTCTTTCCACCTAGCAGCCTGTAAAATCCAAACAAGTTATTTACTTCCAAGATACAATGAGGGTTCAAGCATTGGGTAAAGATTCTCATTCCAAAAGGGAGGAATCAACCAAAAGAAAGGGGCTACAGGCCCTATGCAAGTTTGAAACCCAGCAGGGCAGTTATTACACCTCAAAGCTCCAAAATAATCTCCTTTGATTCCACATTCCACAGCTAAGGCACACTAGTGCAGGGGATGGGCTGCCACGGCCTTGGGCAGCTCTGCCCTTGTGGCTTTGCAGCGACCAGCCACTGAGGCTGCAATCACAGCTTATGGAGTACTTGTGGCTTTTCCAGGTACAGGGTTCAAGCTGCCAGTGGCTCAGTCCAAGTCTGAAACCTTCAAAACCAAGGAAGCTAACAGTGCAGCCTTCAGTCTGCTACCAAAGGCACAAGAGCTCCCAGGATCCACTCGTGTTAATCCCAGAGACCAAAGTCCAAGTGCAAGAGGAGTGGTAGCAAGCCTCCCATTTTAGAAGGAAAGAGAGAGCCAGAAGACTCAGCAAGCAAATGTATCCCACCTTCCCCCATCTTCTTCAGCGTGCTTTGTTCTCACTGCTCTGGTATTGATTGGATAGTGCCCACCTACATTGAGAGTGAATCTTCCTCTCCCAGTCCACAGATTCAAATGGCAATCTCCTCTGGCAACATCCTCACAAACACACCCAGAAACATACTTTATCATCCATCTAGTTATCTGTCAATCCAATCAAGTTGACACCTAATTTTAACCATCAATCACATCCTGATAACAAAATCTGGCAGAGACACAACAAAAAGAGAAAATTTCAGGCCACTATCCTTCATGAACATATATGCAAAAATCCTCAACAAACTACCAGCAAAACAAATCCAACAACATCAAAAAGCTAATCCACCGTGACTGAGTAGGCTTTATCCCTGGGATGCGAGGTTGATTTAATGTACTTAAATCAATAAATGTGATTCATCACACAAACAGAACTACAAAAAAAAAAAAAAAAAATCACATGATCATCTCAATAGCTACAGAAAGCTTTCAACAAAATTTGTCATCCCTTCATGTTAAAAACCTTCAACAAACTAGCCATTGAAGGAACATACCTCAAAATAACAAGAGCCAACTATGACAAACCCACAGCCAGCATCATACTGAACAGGCCAAAGCTGGAAGCATTTTACTTGAGAACCAGAACAAGACAAGGATGTTTACACACACCACTCCTATTCAACATAGTACTGAAAGTCCTAGCCAGAGCAATCAGTCAGTAGAAAGAAATAAAAGGCAGCCAAATAGAAAGAGAAGAAATCAAATTATCTGTTTGCAGACAATATAATTTTTATCTAGAAAACCTCATAGCTCTGCCCAAAAGCTCCTATATGTGACTAACAACTTTAACAAAGTTTCAGGATACAAAATCAACATACGAAAATCAGTAGCATTTCTATACACCAGCAATGTCCAAGCTGAGAGCCAAATCAAAAACGCAATCCCATTCACAATAGACACAGAAAAGAATAAGATATCCAGGAATAAAGCTAACCAGGAAGATGAAGATCTCTACAATGGGAATTACAAAACACTGCTGAAAAAACTTAAAGAGGACACAAACATATGGAAAAACATTCCATGCATATGGATATAAAAAATCAATATCATTAAAATGGCCACACTACCCAAAGCAATTTACAGATTCAATGGTATTCCTATCAAACTACCAGTGACATTGTGCACAGAATTAGAAGAACTATCCCAAAATTCATTTGGAAATAAAAAAGAACCCAAATTGTCAAAGCAATTTAAGCAAAAAGAACAAAGCTGGATGCATCACATTACCCTACTTCAAACTATACTACAAGACTAAAATAACCAAAACAGCATGGCACTCATACAAAAACAGACATCTAGGACAATGAAACACAATAGAGAGCCCAAAAATAAGGCCCCACACCTACAGCTATCTGATCTTTGGCAAATTCAACCAAAACAAGCAATGCAGAAATGATCCCTTATTCAGCAAATGGTGTCGAGATAACTGGCTAGCCACATGCAGAAGATTAAAACTGTACCTCTTCCTTTCACCATATATAAAAATTAACTCAAGATAGATTAAAGACTTAAACGTAAAACCTAAAACTATAAAACCCGAGAAGAAAACCTAGGAAATACCATTCTGGACATAGACTCTGGCAAAGATTTCATGATGGAGACACCAAAAGCAATTGCAACAAAACAAAAAATGACAAATGAGACCTAATTAAACCAAAGAGGTTCTGCACAGCAAAATAGAGATCAAGAGAATTTATTTCTACAGAATAGGAGAAAATATTTGCAAACTATGCATCTAACAAAGATCTAATATCCAGAATCTATAAGAAACTTAAATAAAGTAACAAGCAAAAAACAACCCCTTAGAAAGTGGGCAAAGGACACAAATAGTGTCCTTTTCAGAAGAAGACTTCCTTTTCAGAAGAAGACATACATGTAACCAACAAGTATATAAAAACTACTCAACATTACTAATCATTAGAGAAATGCAAGTCAAAATCACCAAAAAAAAAAAAAAAAAGAATCCTTATATGCCACTGGTGGAAATATAAACAAGTTTAGCCACTGTGGAAAGAAGTTTGGTGATTTATCAGGGAACTTAAAATAGAATACCATTCAACCCAGTAATCCCATTATTGGGATTATACCCAAAGGAATATAAATCATTCTACCATAAAGACATATCCATGTGTATATTAATGGTAGCACTATTCACAATAACAAGGGCATGGAATCAACCTAAATGTTAATCAGCAGTAGACTGGATAAAGAAAATGTGGTACATATACACCATGGAATACTATACAGCCATAAAAATGGGATTATATTCTTTACAGCAACATGGATGGAGCTGGAGGTTATTATCCTAAATGAACTAATGCAGGAACAGAAAACAAAATACCACCTGTTCTCACTTACAAGTGGGAGCTAATAAAATTCCATGTCTCACTTACAAATGGGACACAAAGAAGGAAACAATAGACACTGGGGCCTACTTGATGGAGGGTGGAAGATGGGTGAGGATCAAAAAACTACCTATGGAGTACTATGCTTAGCACCTGGATTTCAAAATAATCTGCACACCAAACCCCTGTGATACACAATTTATATAACAAACCTTCACATATACTATGGAATCTAAAATAAGAGTCAAAAAATTATAATAAATAAAGTGATACATGCGTGATTCTTCCTTTCACTTGAAAACTTAGAGGCAATTACAGGGTTATTCATTGGCTACATTTCAGTACTTTTGTATCTCAGAGAGTAAGGAGGGCCAGTAAGAGTGAGAGAGATGGCTGGTTGGTGGAGCAGTCAAAACACACACATTTATCAATTAAGCTCACCATCTTATATGAGTGCAGTTTTTGGCACTCTGAAACAATTACAATAGTAACATCAATGATCACAGATTACAATAACAGATATAATAATAAAGTTTGAAATCTTGACAGAAATACCAAAATGTGTCACAGAAACACAAAGCAAGGACAGGCTTTTGAAAAAATGGCATCAATAGACTTGTTCAAGATCAGAAATATTTCATGTTTTAATTCAATATCTGCAAAATGCAACAGAACAAAGCACAATAAAATGAGGTACGCCTTTATATGGATTTACTTCTGGGTTCTCTATTCTATTCCATTTGTATATATGTCTGTTTTTATACAGATACTATGCTGTTTTTGTTACTATAGCTTTGCAGTATATTTTGAAGTCAGGTAGTATGATGCCTCCAGTTTGTTCTTTTTGCTCAGTATTGCTTTGTCTATTCAGGTACTTCTGTGTTTCCATACAAATTTTAGGATTTTTTCTATTTATGTGAAGAATGTCTGGCATTTTAATAAGGATTACATTGAATCTGTAGATTGCTTCAGGCAATATGTCATTGTTAACATAACTAATTCTTCCAGTTCATGAGCATTGAATAGCTTTCCATTTTGTTGTGTCCTCTTCAATTTATTTCATCACTGTTTTATAGTTTTCACTGTAGAGATGTTACAATTTTTTGGTTAAATCTAAGTATTTTGTAGTCATTGTAAATGGGATTGCTTTCTTGATCTTTTCTCAGCCCATTTATTAATATATAGACTCACTACTGAGTTTTTGTATGTTGATTTTATATCCTGCAACTTTACTGAATTTGTTTATACATTCTAAGAGTTTTTACTAGAGTCTAGATTTTTCTATATACAAGATCGTCTCATCTGCAAAGAGAGATAATTTGAGTTTATTTTTTCCAACCAGATGGTCCTTTATTTATTTCTCTTGCCTAATTGCTCTGACTAGGACTTCCAGTATTATGTTGAGTAAAAGTGGTGAAAGTGGGCATTCTGTCTTCTTCCAGTTCTTACAGGAAATTCTTTCTATGATGTTAGCTGTTATATATGGCCTTTATTGTGCTGAGGTGTTTCTTCTATATCTAATATCTTGAGAGTCTTATCATGAAAGGATGTTGAATTTTGTCAGATGCTTTCTCTGTGTCTTGGGATGATCTATTTTGTCATTTGTTCTGTTCATATAATGTACTACATTCATTGATTTGCATATGTTGAACTAGCCTTGAATCTCTGGAATAAATTCATTTGATCATGATGTATTATCTTTTTCATGTGATGTTGGATTTGGTTTGTTAGTATTTTGTTGAGGATTTTTGTGTATATGTTCAACAGAAATATTGGCCTGTAGTTTTATTTCATTGTGTGCTTTTCTGGTTTTAATATCAAGACATTGCTGACCTCATAGAATAAATTAGGAAGCATTCCCTCTTCTTCAATTTTTTAAAATAGTTTGAGAATTGGTGTTCATTCTTCTTTAAGACTTTGGTAGAATTTAGTAGTAAAGCCACCCATTGCTGAGCTTTTCTTTGTTGGGAGACTTTTTATTACTGATTGAACCTTTTTACTTATTATTAGTCTGTTGAGGTTGTCCATTTCTTTTTAGTTCAATCTTAGTAGGTTGTATTTGTCCAGGAATTTATCCATTCCCTCTAGGTTTTCCCATTCGTTGGCATGTTGTTTCTCATAATGGTCTCTAATGATGCTTTGTATTTCTCACAGGGAATCTTTGACAGTGGCTTAACCTGTTTGAACTGCTGCTTCAGGCCGAGGTGATAGACCCAGGTATATGAACTCATATTTCTAAATTAGCGAACCTTGGTTTTTTTATATGGTTTACATTACATGGTTTATAATTCAAGACTATTACCAAGAATTATCTATAGCTTATAGTAAAAACTTCAACTCAAATAAATTTAAAAAAGGATGCTCTAGGTGGCATTCTTATGTACTGGCAATTCTAGATTCTTTCAAAGCACATCCACAAACTAGTAGCCTAGATATTGAGCAAAATTTGACAAATAATTTTATTCAGGTAGCAAAATATTTTAAAATATTGAACCAATTTTTTAAAATCAGAAAATTTCATAGAAAAAATGTCTAGGTTTAAAACTCCTTTTAAACCTTCAGAAGGCTCTAGCAACCAATACTGTGCTCACATTCTCACAGTTCAACACTTGGCTGGAGTCAAAAATTAGCTACCCTCATTAGGTGGGGTCTATGCTCAGTTTGCCACAATTCCCAAACTTTCCTGATGCCTCCCCTAAACTGAGGCTGTACATTGCCTTTAAAAGTCACAATTACACTGTTGTCTCTGTTGCCATGTCACCACAAAAAGTTATCAAAAGAAAAATACAGGCCGGGCGCGGTGGCTCACTCCTGTAATCCCAGCACTTTGGGAGGCCGAGGCGGGCGGATCACGAGGTCAAGAGATCGAGACCATCCTGGCCAACACGGTGAAACCCCATCTCTACTAAAAAAACAAAAAAACTTAGCCAGGCGTGGTGGCACGCGCCTATGGTCCCAGCTACTCGGGAAGCTGAGACGGAAGAATCGCTTGAACCCAGGAGGCGGAGGTTGCAGTTAGCCGAGATTGCACCACTGCACTCCAGCCTAGTAAGAGAGTAAGACTCCCTCTCAAAAAAAAAACCAAAAGGAGGGCTATGTTTTCTATGAGACCTGATATTCTATATTATATGTGTGTGTGCGTGTGCGTGTGTGTCTGTGTTTGTGTATACATAAACATATATATATATATTTATTTATTTATTTCCATGAGCTTAGATATTTCTTTACGAAAATGAAAATCATGTCCATATATTCAATGTAAAATACCTAATGGCCTTCCCTCACTTACTTAGCTGGTCCCTATAAGTGTTTTAGCTTGCAAACCTTTTTCACTCATTCTTCCTGAAATTCTGAGAGGAGCTTCTGCAGCTGGGAGTGTAATGACTAGGGTCACTGTGGCTAAGACTCTGCCATCCCTCACTTTTCTTTCTTTTTTTTTTTTCTTGTTACCCAGGCTGGAGTGAAAGGGCGCCATCTTGGCTCACCGCAACCTCCACCTCCTGGGTTCAAGCAATTCTCCTGCCTCAGCCTCCCGAGTAGCTGGGACTACAGGTGCGCGCCACCATGCCCAGCTAATTTTTGTATTTTTAGTAGAGACGGGGTTTCACCTTGTTGACCAGGATGGTCTCCATCTCTTGACCACGTGATCTACCCACCTCGGCCTCCAAAAGTGCTGGGATTATAGGCATGAGCCACCGCACTCGACCATCCCCCCACTTTTCTTATGTCAACTCGCCTCAACCCCCACAATCTGTTTATTTGTTAATATCTGCAAACAACTATTGTTTAAATACATTATACTATGGCTAAAATTAAATTTGAAAAACACCCTTATAATAGTATTAGAACATCTGTATGCACACTTACACCCTTATGAATACTATGACAAGGGTAAGATTCTAACACCCTCTAGTAATACTACTACACTATACTGAGTAGAGCATCAGTAAAATGTGTCAGGAAAGACAAATAGGTCATCTATATGATATGTTAACATACCTGACAATATGTCATAATTTGAAAGGTAGTTGTAAATATTACATTTCCAGACACCTTTTACCCCATAAAACAAGAATATTCACTATTTAAACAAATTAACTGGTACCATTTCAAATAAGAAGTCTTAATTAGTAGGCCACTAACTCCCACTACTCCATTAGCATGAACTGTCACACTACTTATAAAAATCCCCCACTTCTGAGAAAGATTGTACTTGCGAGCGGTATTGCATTAAAAACAAAGCATTACTGTCATGAATCCACTTTCTGAGTTGCACATAATTACTTCCTTGAAAACTAGGGAGGAAAGCTATCACATACTTCCTGCAGGATGCTCTTCTGGACTCTCCATCTATGGGATTCTTTGGGTAACTTACAAAGATCTCCTGGACTCTGAGGCATCACTCAAAGGTAAGTTTTACTGAGAACACAGAATCCAAGCCTTCTCCAATTCATACTTTCTAAGAAGATGCAATTTGATGTCAGTATTTCAGAGCAAAAATACAAAGCAGGTTTTCTCCTGAATGATAAAGGCCTGACAAGTGCCTCCTCTTAGCCCTGGCACCTTGTTCCTATATATGTTTGCTAGTTTAGCTGCACAAAGAAACACATTTTGGGGGAGAAAAAAAAAGATAAATAGATTTTGCCAGGTTGGCTTTGAACCTATCTTTCACACCACTGTGAAGTGCGCTGCCAGGATGTGCGATATGTAGTTAGAAGCAGCAGATGGAAAAGCATTTTTTGAGGGGCTTTTTGATGGTTCTGAATCTATGCAGCATTTACACACCAAAGCATGCTTGTTCATCTGTTATATATTTAGGGATATTTAAACTGTGAACATTTGTCTTCCTTAAAGACTACAAAAGTATCTGGAGACTGACTGACTTACTAAATAGACATAGTAAATTGATCAATAATTAGTTTGACATCCATCACCCCATGGCCCCTCACTTTCAACCAATTCCTGGCCCTCATTCTGTATTGCCTGGCAGTAGCCTTATGTGGAGCCACGAGCATCCTATGTAGTGGAAAAAAATGTCACAGCACCAAAAGAAAAATACACTCCCTGTGTATGAGTGTGGAGAGAGAGAGAGAACTTTTTAAAAAGTTATTTTTTAATTGACATATAAAACTGTATGTATTTATTATGTACCACATGATGTTTTGAAATAGACATATATTTGTGAAATGGTTAAATTGAGCTAATTAACAAATGCATGACCTCACATAGGTATCATTTTTCTGGTGAGAACACTTAACATCCCACTCTCTTAGCGTTTTTCAAGAATGCAATATATTTCATTAACTAAATTCAACATGCTACACAATAGATCTCTTGAACTTATTCCTCCTGTCTAACTGTAAATACCCTTGGACCAACACCTTCCTAACCTTCTCTCCTCTCAGCACCTGTTAACTACAATTCTACTCTCAACTTCTGTGAAATCAGTTTTAGATTCTACATGAGTCAGAGAGACCGCTTTTAAGAAGCTCTGTTGAAAATGTAGGACAGTGAAATGACATTGAATGTCATTCTGTGATTCAGTAAATGGTAGAAGTTTCCACAGTTGGAGACTTTCCGCTTAGAACTTTCCCCTAATATTTCTAAATATGATATTGGAGATGAGTGCCACCAAGAGACAAATACACTTGAACAAGTCACAGGTGATTCATTTCTTTCCCAATTGCACATGTCTTACTCAGTAGAAACCAATGAAAATAAAACAACGTGCTTAAAATTTAATCCTGGGATAAATGGATAGCCACTTTCCAGAGCTAGTACCAAAATGGATCCTAAATTCACGATATTTAAATTAATCACTGACATTCTCTGAAATGCCTGCATCAGACATTTGTGTTTACTATATATCCTTCACCCATTCTTAACCTTATTGCCCCATATTGGCAATTTCAGAGGACGAGGTCATGGCAAGAATAGATAAGCAGCTATTTATGGACAACAAAGTCACTGTTGTAATAACAAGATCTGGTTGGAAGATGGAATTATTCACTCTGGATTGTTCTGTGAATTC
Source organism: Ateles fusciceps (assembly GCA_036589455.1). NCBI lineage: Eukaryota > Metazoa > Chordata > Mammalia > Primates > Atelidae > Ateles > Ateles fusciceps. Next base: position 4,716,472 of record JAZHEH010000889.1, read on the forward strand.
TGAAACCCAAAGATTATTTAAGAACTTCCCAAAGCAAACCTCAGATCCTCATCAGGCACCACACTATGCTTACCAGTGCATAAGTGCTATAGAATGTGAAAGAAACGAAGGAAGGACAGCAGAACTTCAAAGACAAGCAAGCCCAATTTTGACAAAATATGGGCAAAGTAAACAAGTTTTTATCCAGGAAAAAAGTATCCAGTTTTGACCCTTCAATTAAAATGTATTTTCTCACTACTTCAGTCATTGCTTGGATTCATTATAGTGAATATTCAGAAATAACCAGTAAATTTAAAAATCAGTAGGGCTGGAACCTGAAAATCTCTAATGGTTTATTTCCTCAATCTCAGAAAGCTGGGAACAGTAACCATACCATCTTTCACTGACCTCATGGCCTAAACTCTAACGGGTTCTTAGCTGATATACCATACTGCTTCCCTGAATAAATTAGCATATGCACAAAGCACCAAGCACAGCCTGAGTCCCAGAAGAGACAATCAATAGGTATCAGTCTCAATCTTTTTTTAGCAGGGATGTTTTGAGGATTCATAATCAAAGCACTATTGCCTGGCACATATTAAGGGCTCAATAAATGTTAATTTCCTTCTTTCTGGCCTTTTTCTTATAGTTAAACAAAAACATAAAAACCATGACATTTTTAAATGTGAAACTCCGATAAATTTGAAAGAACATTCTGTGGACCCAAAAATAAAAAAATGATATCTTCTAACTAAATATAATGTTTGTGAAACTGATTTGCATTTCAAATTTTGGCAGTACACCTATGAAGGGTGTCTCTGGCTCAGAACTCTGGCAAGAGGTGATGAGGACTTGAACTAAGGTGGTGGCAGGAGATTGGAGATAAATGGTTATAAGAGGCGGGATAGCAGAATTGTCAGGCCTTGAGTGCTGTCGACAGACAACCTGGGTTCCATCTCAGCGCCAACCCTTGCTAACTATGAGATTCAAGCACTTGTCTTACTTTCCAATCTGTGAAATAAAGAGAAATGTATCCTATCTTCACTGATGGATATGAGGATTAAATGAGACAATATGTGTAAAGCACTTAGCATGGCTCCTGACATGTTTGTGCAATAAATGTTGGTCATTATTAATACCTGGAGATTATTACTATGTGATTATTCCCAACTGAAAAATATGTGTTCTACTATTTAGTCTCAACTGGTCCCTGATCACATGAAAACCTTGAGAAAATGGTCCCTCCGTGTGGAGATGGGACTGTTTGTTTTGTGGGGAAAAGAATGCAAGTTAAGGCTGGATGTGGTGGCTTGTGCCCATAATCCCAGCGCTTTGGGAGGCAGTGGCAAGAGGATCACTTGAGGCCAGGAATTCAAGACCAGCCAGAGCAACACAGCGAGACTGTCTCTACAAAAAAACTGAAAAAACAATATACATTAAAAGATTTAATTGTCATAACAGAATATCAATCTTGGGACCTGAAAAATCTGGCATTCAGTTTTTGAGTCTCGTTTTAACCAATAACAGAATTCTGGTGTCCTGGGTATTAGAAAGCTCACACTTAAACTGAGAGACCATTCAATTCCTGCCCACATTTGGTTGTAAAAATATGTTTGAGAAACAAAATTATGTACCCACCCGTTCCCCAAGGGGTTCTAGCGGGTTCTAAGTGCTAGTCTCTGACTCATGATAAAAAGCCTAGGAATATTAGCTTTTTATTAAAATATTTTGGCTTAATTTTGTTTTAATTCAGAGGCAATAGAAAAACATGCCTGTCTGAAAAACCTGTTGTATTGCCAAGGAAGCTGCTATTAGAGCCATCACCCATTAAATTATCTCTATTTAAGATACCAGGTAAGAATTTTTCTTAGATATGTAAGGTATGAAAATTCACCCCTGAAGAAATAACATATTTGTGTGCTTCTTTTTAATTTTTAGTCAATAACTACATTGTTTTATTGTGGCATCCAGGGATCTCATAATTAAATTTTCTGTCCTAATGTAATATGATTTATGCTTAAAGTTAATAAAATTGGTAAAACTGTTTTCCACCTTTTTCTACCATGATTTGCCTGTCGTTCTAGAAATATAGCTGAAGAAGCTAGTCAGGAATTGATACTTAATACTTGGTCATCAGATATCGATTCCCCCCAATATTCTTCAATCTACTAATAAATTTTCATTCTTTCAGACATTATTAACTATTATAAATGAGATTTTAGTAGAAGATATATAAAGTTTTTAAGAGTAGGGTACATGTGACTTATCAATACAGTCATGGCCCTCAATATTTGTGGTTCTGGTTGAAGTATTACATAAATATTTATTGGATGCCTATTATGTGATATAACAAAACCATCTGGTATTGGTAATGGCAATTGAAATAAATTTAACTCAATAAATAAATCAAAATGTTGGGAACACATTTCATGCTCCTTTGGCCTTGTTAAGGAAATTTTATATTACATAAGTAATATGTAATCATTGGAAGAATAAATTTAAAAATGGAAATAAAAATAAAGAAATAAATATTAAAATCACTTGAAAACCTATTAAGACAGTCTTTATTACTATTTTGCTGTATAACTGCTTATACTTTTCCCATGCAAATTTATTCATATAAATACATATTTCACTTAAATTGAGAATCAAATCACTGACATTATAGTTCAATGTATTATAAATGGTATTTCATATCACTTGATATACAGGGACACCATTTTTGATGATTGTGTAGGACTCAATTGTATAGATATACCTTCACCAGATAAATGAGTCCTATACTATTGACCACTTAATTGTTTGTCATTGAAAAAGAAATTGTCTTATCTCACTAAAAATTGTGTTTTTTAAAAGTATTGGATTTGTAGAACTATCAGAGACAAACCAACCTAAAGAGAGAGAAACATCTTAAGTTTAACTACTTTAAACCAGTGATGTGAGTGTGAGCACTAGCACAGGAAAATGGGCACTCTCATGGCCTCCAACGGGTGTGCAAATTGTTACAGGTTTTCAAGAGGAAAATTTGCAAGGCTCTAACCATGTGCAGATCCTTTCAACTGGCAATCCCACCTCCAGAAAGTTATCTTAAAAAGTAATTGAACTAGTGGCATATGTAGTTAAACAAATAAATGCTTCTCAGCAATGTTAACATAAGGCAAAAGAAGATTTAAAAAGACTTTTATTCCTATTGTTTTACAGTACTTAAAAGTTTTAAGCTATTTGTGCATTTATGAAATTAAGTCCCCTAGAATTTATTTTGCTGTAATGTGTGAAAATCTAACTAGTTTGTTTCCTGATGGTTAGTCATGTGTTCCAACACCATTTACTGAATATCTTATCCACAATGATGTCAGTAAAACCTTAAACATTTTTTAAGCATATATTTATGTGAGTTTCTGTATTTTTTGTTCTGGTCCATACATTTATCATCTATTATAATGGTGGCATCAGACAGCTTTTATGATTGTAATTCTGAAAACATTTATCTAATTACCTGTTCAACAAATATTTATTGCAGATCTGTTTTTTTGTGAGACATTATAGCTGACACAATGAGCAAAAAAGGCACAATTGTTGCCATTATGTGGCTTACAGTTTAATGTAGAAGACGGACAATAATAAAATAATCTCACAAGTAAATCTATTCCTACAAAGTATGAGAAGTCCTGGAAAAGGGAGGTACAGGTAACTGTGAAGGAATACATTGTTAACTTTAGGGCATCAGAGAGGCTTCATTCCTTCCAATTAATGTTTTCTTCCAGAATTTCCTTGACTGGATATATTTTACAAATGTCAGGTATATTTTCATGTTTTTAAACAAATTCAATCCACACTTTAATCAGAGTTGAATTAAATTTGTATTTGAATTCAGGCAGATTTAATATATTCTTAATATTAAAATTTTACAGTAAGTACCGGTGTATTTTGCTTTAACTATGTATTTTTTTTAAAATCCCTTTAGGAAAGTAATTTTTTTGATAAAACTTGGATACTTCTTAATAAATTTGATATTAGACATCTAATTCTTTTTGCTATAGTCGTTAATGTTATCTGTTTTCATATCATTTTAAAGTCAATTGCTGGCATACAGGATAGCTATGATCATTTGCATATTTATTTGATGATATACTTCATTTCATAGTAATAATAGTAACAGTACTAATATTAACAATTAGTAATATTCTATATTCTATGTCTGTTGCAACTGTTTTATTTTTATTCTTGATATTTCTAGTGGATGATCAAATAATTAAGTTTTTTCATTTCAATATTCATACTGATTTTTAATGTTTTAATTGACTTACTGGCTAGCTCTTTCTTAGCATTGTAATATAAAATTGATAATAGATAGCAAGCTGGTTTGTCTTTTTCCTGACTTTAAGTTGATTTAAATGCAATTCTTCTAGTGTTATACCAACATACATGATGCTGATTGTTGGGTTGCTATAAAGTTTATCTTGTTTGGAAATATATTCCCAGTATAATAAAAGTATTTTAAACTAAAATACAAATGTTCTTCAAACTTATTAAATAGATTTAAAGCCACAAAGGGGATGCTCATGCTCTTCTTTTCTTTTTGTCCTAGAAGTATGGCAATTTATATCAGTAACTTTCCTAATATTGAACTATCGTTGAGTGAATAGCTGAATTCTGTCTATCTTCAATCATTTACTAAAACTATTTGTACTATATTTGTAAGTTTAACCCATAGTTCTCTTATTTTTCTTTCTCTTTTTTGTATATCTTTTATTCATTCCTTTATTCTGAAAATAGAGTTTCTGATATCAGAATTTCCAGATTTTTATTATAATTGGAATTTTTTTTCTCTTTTATTCTATACAAGATGTTAGAGGGCTTAAGAATTTTTGTTTCTTAAGGTTTTTTTTGAATGACATTCTCCAACAATTTCTGTATGCCTAGCAGTTTTTAAAAGGGAAGCTTCTTTGATAATTTTTTAGGATTTTCTATAGACAATAATCTATTCAGGTTTTACTCTAATTTGTAATATTTGATCTTCTATATATTTATGCTGGTTAAATTCTTTAATATTTATCAAATTTTGTCAAACATGCTCTTAAAATCAATTTTATTTTTTCTTTATATGTAATTACATAAACTTTTCAGGTTGAATTTGGAATATTTTTATTTTCCTTTTTTCTGCTTTTTTATTTGCTGTTTTTTTCCAACTTTCCAGGTAGGCTCAGTTTATCTCATTCTTTCTGTTTGGTTTCTTGTTTAACAATAACAGCCCTTGAGGTAAATAATCTTTCTCTAAGAATAGTTTTTGGCTAATCTTATGTGCTTTGATACATGGAATTCTAAATAATTTTTTATTTTCTAAATAATCTATAATTATAGGTCTGATTGTTTTTTAACTCGTGTTATCACACACAATATACATATATATGTATTTATATTTCATATATATAAATATATGCATATATGTATACATATTTAATATTGAAGTCAGAATGTTTTTGTATGTGTTTATAAATTATATTTTTATATGTGTTTAGAAATTATACTAATTTCTAGTTTTATTTTATTGTGGTTAGACCACATGGCCTAATGTTGGAATTTATTGAGGTTTTTCATTTTAAAAAATATGCTATGGGTACTTGAAAAGAGTGTATATTCCCAATTTTGGGGAATATCAAAGTCTTGGCAGTTTATTGGTTGGTCTATTTGGTGGTAGGGTGAAGCAAGGAAACTACTAAGCTGTTCTCTCCATCAACTGGCTCCTCCATATCTCTCCAAATTTATCCAATCTCAATCCGTATGGCTGCTTCTTTTTAGGCAGATCTAATCTCTCCTGACTTCCTTAATACACCTTACCTTTCCCTGCCTGGTTTTTCTTTGCTGTTTCTTTACTCTCTTGTCTTTGAAGTCTCTGGTAATCCACAATCAGCACTTCATTTAAAACAATCTTCCTTTTATCCTTTTACCTCTTGGCATCCTCACCTAACTAACCCATACTCTCTCTTTTGCTGACACTATGGATGGCAAATGTCATTAATTGCATACTCCATAGTGGTTTTCCCATAACTGCTGACAGAACTCTGCTTTTGTTTATGACAAATATATGTGTAGCGCCAAAGCAATGGATTGGGATTGGGATAGGCCAATTATGGCAATCCTGGGATCCACTATTCTAGATTACAATTCAGGTAAGTGTGTCCATGTAACTCAGACACACACACACAAAAAAAGTATTTGGATTTGCATGGATTTTGAAAGGTTTTTGGAAAAGTCTGCTACACAATATAATTTTGGGGAAAGCTTCAACTTTCTAAAGAGATTCACTGCCTTCCCTAATTTCTTTCCGACTTAAAGAAGAACATGATGATTTGAAACTATTAGGAAAGTGTTGAGAGAGTTGCAGAAACATTGGCACTGGTCAATATTCTAACACTAACAACATCCCAGCACCAAACATCCTCTATAATGTATGTCCCTATTTAAAAATAAAGAAAGAATTAAAGTTGGGCTGCTTTGTTACTTGCAGGCAAATGCATTCCTAACTGATACATTAGATTTATATCCCCTTCTGTGTTGCTTTATAATCATCCTTCCATTTCTTTGCATATATTTAACTGTATTGCATATATTAAACTTGAAATCACTGATATTCAGGAAATTTTCTTATATTTATTTTGCATCTGGAAATGTCTTAAGTCAGAATGTAGCACATGATTAGCATTTAATCATGCAATTAATTAGCACAGCTAAAATGTTTAAGTACTTTCTATGTACTATACAGTCTTCTAGGTGTTTTACATATATTCATTTTTTATTCTCCAAAACCACTGTATAAGGAAGCTACTATTTTTATATTCCCATTCTCACAGATGAGGAAACTAAGGTGCATCCCTAACCCATGTCCTGTTTAGGAAAAAAAAAAAAAAAAAGTGCAGCTCGCTGCCTGCACTAATTCCTTGGGGCAAATGGGAAATGGGTTAAGAATCAAAGCCCAAGTTTGAACTGAAGTAATCTGGCCCCAAAGCCTATGCTCTCAATAACCAGGATATACCATCTCTTATTTGATACATGATGTCAATTGTTTTAATTTGGCAATGAGTTTTTGTATACACGTATATTTGGCAAACATACAAACACACATGCCTACTCCCACCCATATACAACACAACCCCAAAGAACTCTTTACTTGATACTACAATCTGTTTAATAAATAGTCATTCTTTTCCAGGAAGCCCCTGTTTTAGTAGCTGTGGTAAATCGTTGAGTCCCTTCTTCATTCAAAGATTAATTTCAGCATTTTCCCTCAAAGGCTAGCTAAAAGTAGAACTTGCCACAATTCTAAATACTAGATTGTTTGGAAACAAAGGTAGTCATTTTATATAAAATAAGATTTGACCTGAATCTTCACCCTTTATTGGACTGAACCCAAAACCTCAACATTTCTGAAGCTTTGAGAATGAACTCTGGGTTGGCTTCATCACTTTTGTTTTTATACACCTCTCTATTCTTTGGGTTTATCCAGGATGAAAAACTGAATGACCAAAATAGCAGAGAGAAGATGCCCTTTGAGGCCCAGTAGAGTCAAGAAATAGTGAAAATTTACGTAGAAAGCTGCTGTTTTTTTTTTTTAAAAAAAAATTCTAGTGTCATTTCTAAATCACTATTGTTTAAATAGAAAATCAGATGTTTATGTGACTAAAAATGTTATTTTATTATAACAAAATTCTAGACTCTCTCACTAACATTCACATAGTGGAGTGTGTAATGTAGACTCCCTTAAAACATTACAAGTTTTGTAACCTTGTAATGTCACAAGGCACTTAACCCTCTTAGCCATCTATAACAAGGTTAATAATGGTGGCTACAGCTAGGATTGACATGAGTTGTATATGAGCTGATTCTCATAAGGCATCTTCATCATTATTGTCACAGAACAGCTAATAGGTACGTAGTTCTTGCTATATGTCAGGCTCTATTCTAAGTTTCTTTTTTATATATTAACTCCTCTAATTTTTACAATAACACTATGAGATAGCTGTTATCTTCATTTTAAGAGATGAGCAAATTGAGGCACAGAGTGAATAAATAACTTACCTAAATTCACACTGTATGAAAAGGATTCACACTGGGCAATCTGACCCCCATGACCATGTATTAACTACTGCACTCTATCATGCTTTCAGAAATAACCATTTTTATCACTACATTTTTCAAAATAATGCATAATTATTAAATGATATTCCAAATCAAAATAAATAATATTCAGCATAAACAACATCTACATAAGCCAGCTGAATTCATGTCTGAAATCAAAATAGTATAGTCCTAAAGGAACTTAGGCAAGTCATCTGTATATACTCATGTAGATATGCATATATCTATAGTGTCAGGGGTATCTGCAAAAACAGAATTAACTTATGTTTTTATTAAGCCATTTATTTTGAGATAATTATAGATTCGCCTGCAGTTGTAAGAAATAACAAAGAGAGATTTCATATACCTTTTACTCAATTTTACCCAGAGTAACATCTTGCAAAACTATAGTGCATATCACAACCAGCATATTTATTTATTAATATATATAGACAAGATACAGAAACTTCCATCACCACAAGGATCTCTCATGTTACTCTTCTATAGCCATACCCATGCCACTTCCACCCTTTCCTGGCCTTAGCCCCAAATCACTGATTGGTTATTCACCTCCAAATTTTGTTATATGCAAATATCCATATTTTTGTAAGTCTCCACAAATACAAAGTGGTTAATTGATTTTACGAGATTTTGAACTTACTTTGTGTTTATTAGATCCTCAGAATCGCCTTACTGAATTGTCCTTAGGATAAAAGTGGGCATAAGTGTGAATAATGAGAGAAGTAGCAACATAATGACATAAAGAAGGCAATTCTTTTTGTTCTTCTACAGCAATCTCATTCCTACATATGACCTCTGGTTTAAACAACAGTTTTGTCATTTGTAAGTGTGAAATACTTTTTAGAAGATTTTGCATTCCAAGATCTTGTATTAATAAACTTTTATTGTAATAACATCATATTTCTGCCTGTGTATATTGTCTTTTGTGAAGCAAGGAAACATAAAGAATTACCTGGGAATGTCAAAAGCAGTTCATTTGCCCATAATGAAAGGAACTTATATTACTAAAGAATTCTGCACAGAAGTCTCAGGATTTCATATAGAGAGTGACCAACCATAAGAATGCATAGAAAACAGAAGATAGTATGTGTTTGAAGGAGTTGATGGAGTTGGAGCCATGAGTGATGTATTATTTTACACTTTACTACCTTTTCTGATACTTGTTTAATAAGCACGTATCACCTTTATGACATAAAATCTTACTTTTTGACAGAAATATGGTGAATTAATTTTTCACATCCCATGCCACAAGGGCTGTTTTTCTGGAGAAGATGATATGCAAGTGCATGGAGTCTCTGCATTTAACTGTGTGTGTTTCTGTGTGTTCTGACCTGTTTGTATATTACATTCTAAAAACTACTTTGCAAATGTTTACCAGAAAAGGGTGATGATCCTATTTGTTTTTCTAAATCAAGATAACACCTGAGTTTATTAATAGGCCAGTGAAAATTACATTGCATATAATGCTGCTCAAAAGTTGCCTTTTACACTTCTTAAAACATTATTTCCAAAAGACTTTAATGAGTTAAATTTTATTGACATCACTTAAGTTATATTATGTACAACATAGTGTTGGAATTAACAATAAATTACTTGATAAGAAAATGTAATCACTCTGAATTTGTTTATATTCAATAATAAATTATCCTTACATTTTCCTAGCCTTCATTCCTATTTTAACAACTCATTTACACTTTAGTTTTTCTGAATCTCTTCTTTCTAGCTTTTGGCTTTATGCTTTCCATTAGTTTGGTGAATAGTCAAAAAAGTAAACAATAAACTTTTTTCTTTGCCACCCCTTCCCCTTTATTTTGATCTTTTTAAACATCTTTATCCTTTGGTATTTGGAAAGATAAGTGTAACATCTGATATACCAAAAAAGCATTTGTAAAATGATCTAATCAACCAATCCTCAGAGTCCCCAGTTAAGCCAAATATTCCAGTGATTAATGGTATATAATAATAAAAATGAAAAGTCCTTAAGCAAATATAATATTTCTCTAGACTGATCTATGCCAAACAGTCCTTAGGAACCCTAAACAAACTTACTTATCAGGCAAGCATTAGTACCCCAAATAATAGCATGTAATTCCATCATTCTGACTATTCTACTGATGGTCAATACCCTGAAGCCAGTCCTTTCCATACATAACTCCTCCCACCTCGTCAAGAGGATGTGGAACATCTGTATAGCATTAAAGGCTAGAGTAAATGCTTCCTCTTCTAAGGCAGTTTTGGGTTTTTTGTTTGTTTGTGTTTTCAGCCTAGATAGTATGAAGCCAGTCATTTGAAATGTATGCAGCCGATTCTTTGTTTAAATCTAGAAGTTGGCACATTGCAAATTAGTTTGACTTGTTAGCTCTCTCTTTTGCCTTGATAGATAATGATTTTGGTAAGCTCACAGAAAAAAAGTCAAGTCACTTTTCTTGAATCTAAGCTTTAGCTGCTAACAAATAGATGATCAGTAATTCATGTCTCAGTAACGTAATAGGCACATTTGATTAAAGTTCATTTAAGCCTTTTCCAATAGGTGCTCTGTGAAATGAAGCAAATAGGAGAGCATCCGTCTGTTTGGGTTGACTTACCAGCCTCAGCACATTGAGGTGAAATCAGGAGTCATTGGGGATTATCAAATACAACTTTCATGCTTGCTTAGAATTAGATAGTAGTCATTCAGGGGAAAAAAAAAAAGAAACATTATGACTTATGGAGTTTACAATCCTAGCATATTACACATTTGCTTAACTTTACCATGCCTACAAAAGACATTTTTTCAAAGGTGTCAATGGTCAGACAGCCAAGTGGCTCTAGTGTAGAAATCAAATTTGTTTGCTTCAGAATCAGGCGTAAACAATGTTACACAAACTGCTCCAGGCTATCTAATGGCTCACCTTTATCCCGCAGCTGAAACCCCACCTGGTCCATGGGAGCCCTGAGTCATCATTCTGTGCCAATGCATTCTGTAGCTACACCTCAGCACCACCTCTTACTCCTATCCAGAGGCAACTAACTCAATTTAAGTTCTGTTAAAGTTAACTTAGGAAACATGTAGCCTATAAATAGAGGGGGAACATTTGGGAGTGTGTGTGTCTGTGTCTGTGTGTGTGTGTGTGTGTGTGTGTGTGTGTGTATTGGCATCTATTAAAACATATCTACTCTTTCAAAAGTTCTCCATTGTAAGGGGAATATGTGGGCTAATTCCCATATTTCTACTTGTTTAACTAACTATTAAGTGACATAATACTTGCCTGTAATGTTGCTATCTGTATTAGGAATGACATAATTATCATAATTCTCAGTTTTAAAAGCCCTCTGTCTGAGAGCTTTTTTCTTCCTTTGTGAAAATTAAAACCGTTACTTCACTACATGCTCTATTGGGATGACTGACAATTGATGAAAACATACCAAGCTCCCACAAATAATTTTAATTTCCATCCAAAATAAAAATGTGTTAATTTCTCATGCCTATAACAAAAATATTTTCATAATGATACTGTTTACACAGATTTAATCAGTTGTGTCACTGGGGTACAGCAAAAACAGCAATGTGACCTGCTGTGATTTAGCACCAGATTGCGATTTACAGTCAAGGCAACAAGAGTCACTGAAGTGCATAGCTCTCGCCCCAATTACTAATTAATCAGACCCAAAGAGGTCTCCATAAAAGGCACGACATACAGCTGCATCCCATAAATTTAAAGGCCTCCTCTATATTTTAAGGAGGAAAGGTGACCCATAGAGTCACATCATTACATGGTACCTGTCTTGTACAAAACCTCATCCAACACATTCCATTGAGTGCCTACTTATCTTTCTCCACTCCGTTTTTAAATGTTCTGAATACAAAATTTCACACTGTGGCAGTAGCCCAGCATCATTAAAATGTCAGTATGCTGGTTTCTGTATAAAAACAAGTGACTGGCTTGCTTTTTGAGTTTCTGTATCTGTACAAGTCTTTTTTCTTCTGCAGTTAGTATCTATAGAAAATGAAGGGGTGTAACAGGTTAATGTATTTTAAGAGTGTGTTGGAAATTATGGGGAATAGCAATCAGTGTAATTCAGTTCAGTCCAACTTCTACCCAACTTCATCAAATGAAAAATATATTTGATCCCCTTCACATGGGGATCAGATAATAGAAGTTTTATGAACTGCTCTGCTTTGACAAAAAATGATTCCAGTTGAGTAGTCTAAAGGAAAACATGCATTGCTGACTTGTTTATTTTAACCATCTTTAAAATAATGAGCTGGATTCTCATTTTTCTTCCTTCCCTGATCCCTCCTCTACGTGGAACACTCCCTTTGAAGTAAATGGCAGCCCTGGACCTACAGGAGATCTGCAAGGGGAAGGAGCAAAATGAGAATCAGGCTGCTGATTTCAGATCCTTGATGGATAGCCTGGCCAAATGAAAGGTAAAATGATTTGAGTCATGTTGCATTAACCACACATTGTTCTGTTTGGGCCACCCTAAGGCACAGTATCAGACCTGAAGGCAGGGATATTAGTATCCTCATATGAGTGCAGGAAAAATGCCCAATTGCAGAAATTATAGCTACTTTATCAGAGGTTTTGATGATACAAACTGTCCTCACTTTTGCTTATAAGGGATTTCTGGAAACTCATGAAAGAGGTATTATAAAGCAAATTATGTTTTTGCAGAGGAAAGGTACAATGACAAGAGTTTTGCATTCTTAACCAAGGATTCCATCAGTTAAATCATAGCTGTGGCAGAATAAGCTATGATAAGGTAAAAATACAACAGCTATAAGTCATGGTAAGAATTTTTTTTTTTTTTTTGAGATGGCATGTTGCTCTGTCACCCAGGCTGGAGTGCAATGGTGCGATCTTGGCTCACTGCAACCTCTGTCTCCTGGGTTCAAGCAATTCTGTGCCTCAGCCTCCCAAGTAGCTGGGATTACAGGTTCCTGCCACCATGCCCAGCTAATTTTTGTATCTTTTAGTAGAGATGGGGTTTCACCATGTTGGTCAGACTGGTCTTGAACTTCTGACCTCAGATGATCCACCCGCCTCAGCCTCCCAACGTGTTGGGGTTACAGGCCTGAGCCCCTAAGTCTGGTCCACAATAAGAATTTAAAACAGCTTACTTATGCTTCAGGTCCTCAATGCACATTGTACACTGAATAGAGGAGGAATCACATTTGTAACCTGGTATTTTTAGTTCCTGTCTGCCATAAGGGGCTGTGTAATAGGCATGAGCATCCCCCAATCTCTCTCTTTCTCTATAACCTGAATATACCATATACATCTACAGTATGTATCGATATTCTAGTGAATTGCTAATAATTATGTTTATTTCCTTAGCACATGGAGGAGGAATACCTAAAATCCATGTCATTTAAAAAGTAGACAAAGTCTGAGCTGATATGTTTTCTTTCTCTTGATGACTTTCTCTTCTGTAAATAGAAATGGATGATGAGGATGGCAGTGGTACAATTTCAATAATAATGATCGTTGCATTATGTATTTAGCATGTGATGAGCATGCTGCTAAGTGCCTTCTGATCCTTTTTGTACCCTTACGAGTCCATGAGGACAAAATGGATTGTTTCAGGCATTTCACATATTTTTCTTGTTGTTATTGTTGTGGCTGATGGTTTGATTCTTCCACCAGGAAAAGTACTTCTGCATTTTCACACTATCAAGCCTCCTTGTGCATTTGAAGTTAGAACAACTGTTAAATGCAGACCAAGTAGCACTTACCAGAAAAGAGGAAGGGCAGATAAAAAATTCTTCTGTGACCTATCTGATCACAACATCTCTTGACTGTATAACAGCCATTACACACTTAGAATCCTTATACACTTAGTTGGCAATTAATTTAGAGCATGACTATGCCATTAAGTGCCTGCTTTTGAGTTAGATCTTGTCTCACAAACTGTTAAAAAGCAGGGCCAGCTACATAATTTACCTGAACCAAATGTAAAATAGCCACCTGGGAAATCAATCTCCCCTTAGCATGAGTCACTGTCCTCACCCATAAGGGATGAGAATATCCCTGAAGGATTACTATTTCTGTGCTAGAACACATTTGGCACCTAGTTCAGGGTGGGCAACAGGCCCCCAACAAGTATCCTGCCAAATGCACTGTGGTACTGCCAGCTAGCATCCAGATGGACAGTTAGGATAACATGAGGCACCCCACCCTCTCCAGTTCCCAGGAACCATCAGTGCAGAGAGTGGAGGCAAAATGTGGGGTTCCTCCATCCTAGTCCCACCTCACAGGACCTGTAGCCATCACTTCTGGAGGATAGCAGAGGTATGTAGGGAGACCTGACAGGGTTTCCTGCCCCATGGGCAGCTGAGAATCTGTTGGGAATGAGGGGAAGGAAGGTATACGGAAGAAGAGTGAGAACTAGACCACATTTGCACCGGGGCTTCCTCACCCCCAGCAGAGGCTCCCATTAAACTTCACTTGCAAAATACAAATTCCAAGAAAAAAATTAAGAATTTCAAGAGGACCACTAAAGAACATTACACCCCAAGTGGTGAACCCTTATGAGCAAAGGTTCTGTACTATTACACTAGTCACACACCAGTAAGCCAGCCTTGCTAAATGGTTGTTCAAGAATATCCACAGGCTAGGTGAGGTGGTTCACACCTATAATCTCAGCACTTTGGGAGGCTGAGGCAGGAGGATTGCTTGAGGCCAGGATTTTGAGACAAGCTTGGACAACATAGTGATACCCCATTTCTATAAAAAAAAAAAATCTTACAAATCAGCTGGGTGTGGTAGTGCACACTTGTAGTCCCAGGTGCTCAGAAGGCTGAGGTGAAAGTATTACTTGAGGCCAGAAGTTTGAGGCTACAGTGAGTTATGATCACACTCTAGCTTGGGCAACAGAAGAAGATCTTGTTTCAATAATAATTATAATAATAATAATAGTATCTATCAGGCTGCATGAGAATAAGCGAAGTTGCAACTACTAAACCGAAGGAGGAAATTGACTTAATTTGCATTAAACATACCATTCCATGAATTCTGTGGGGTAGCGTGACTGAACTGTGCTATTCTGTCTATATTAGCAAGGATTCTCTAGAGGGACAGGACTAATAGGATAGATGTGTATGTGAAGGGTCGTTTATTAAGGAGTACTGATTCACACAAGGTGAAGTTCCACAGTAGACCTTCTGCAAGCTGAGGAGCAAGGAAGCTAGTCCGAGTTCCAAACCCTCAAAAATAGAGAAGCCGACAGTGCAGCCTTCAGTCTGTGTTCAAAGGCCCGAGAGCCTCTGGCAAACCACGTTAATGTTGGTCCAAGAGTCCAAAAGCTGAATATCTTGGAGTCTGATGTTCGAGGGTGGGCAAGAAGCATCCAGCATGGGAGAAAGATGGAGGCCAGAAGACCTAGCCAGTCAAGTCCTTCCACCTTCCTCTGCCTGCTTTTATCCTAGCCATACTGGCAGCTGATTAGATGATACTCACCCACATTGAGGGTACATCAGCCTCGCCGAGTCCACTGACTCAAATGTTAATCTCATTTGGCAACACCCTCACAGATACACCCAGGAAAAGTACTTTGCATCTTTCAATTCATTCAAGTTGACACTCAGTATTAACCATCACACCGTCCATCACTGCTCTCTCTTCATCCATACTCTAAACCTTCCTTGCAGCTTCCCCACTGAGATAACTCACAAGGGTGAGACAGTTGCTCCCCCAGAAATGCCAACTTGGTTAGTTTCCTAATAAAATTTATCCAAAAGGAGGCTTTTCCCGAAGACAACCACGCAGTATGAGAAATGCCAGATTCTTATAAAAATACCTTTAGTCATCAAATATATACAATTACATTTTCTTATGCCTTAGAATGTTCACCTTCTCCTGAAAAATTACATTCAAATATTAGAATTTCTATAATATGTAAAGCATATTTTTAATTGTAGTTTTTTAAAACCGTAATAAATTGGTTAATCATATTTTAGTTCGCTTTTTTCTTTCTCAGAACTTAAACAGATATTTTGTTCTGTTTCTTACTGTTTCTTCTGTGCAGTTGTAGGAAACCTAATTTTCTTTTTTCTGTTTCTGTGACATGTGATGATGATACATCATATGTATAAAGTGTGTTAAAGCATATTTACATATAATTCCGTGAGCTGATTGGAATAAACTGTAATGCTTTCATCTTAGAAATGATGATAAAATCTTTCCAAGGGTCAGATAATTTGTCCAAAATTACAAGAGAGTGAATGTGTGAGCTAGGTGTAGACCCCTGGCTTCCCCGTGCTGGGTAGCTTCTCCTCTTCACCATGTACGTTTCCTAGGATCAGAGGTTCCCCATAGCACCAAGCGGCAGAGCTGGTAGGTGAAGTATGATAATTGGCACCTGCTTTGTGCTTGGTGCGTTTCATGTGTCTCTTCAATATCTCCAAAATATGTAGAATTGTCTGAATCCTGAAAGGTTTTTGCTTCAATTTTGTATATGATTTCCCCATGTCCCAACAATGAGAAGAGTGAAAACTTTCTGAAACAGGATAGAGTATAAACTAAGCCATGTAAAATAGAACATAAATCATGTATCTGTGACAGTGGACACAACACTCATTTTTGGAAAAGTTGGTAAATTAAAAGAATGCCTAAGTGTCTTTTTGGGAAGACCTCTGCAAGAGAAAAGTCAGAACATCTGTACACAGTCAATTATGCTCCCAATATCAGGTAGAGTTAATGCTTTAATGTATAGATAGGGAGAATGAAGCTCAGAGAGATTACCTAGTGTGGGGGAAGATCACAGGGTTAAGTTTCAAACACAAGTCTTTGTGACTCCAAATCCCAAACTCCTTTGCATTCTGGTTTATGTTGAGGAGAGTATGTTTCTTGAGTTCTCTCTGCAGAGGACATTGTGCAAAGAAAGCTCTCAGCAGAGCAGGGGAAACCTCATCAGATTATCCAGTGTGTTAGAATCCAGACAGTGAGTAAGCTGCTGCTTTCATGAGCTACAACTGCAGTCTGTTGCTGAGAACAACAGTTCCCCAGCATGTAAAGGGTGAGGGTGGGAGGAAAAGGAATACAGTTCCAAAAGAACAGTGGAGTTGAATACCGAATTCAAGGACAAATACAGAAACTCACATTGACTCATTCATGAATAAATGAAAGGTGAATATGGGAAGGGTATCCTAGATTACCCTAAATAATGTTCTAATTATACCAAGGACAAGGGGCAGAAAAATATGTGTGAACAGGAAGGACAATGACTCGTGTGTTGTGTGTCACAACATTCTGTGCTATGCTTCTTTTAAATCCACAAAATAATTCCTTTCATGTCTTATGTTTTTCTCTCTGTCACATCCTTTCTTTGAGGCTCAGGAATTATTACCAGTTCCACAGTATTCTAGGAATCCCTTATTACTTGTATAAAGCTATAAATATTATGCATAGTCTATGTGTCTGTTAGAAAATCTTATTAGAAAAAAAGTCGACTGTAGAACCCTAGATATGAAAGGATGAAATTGGAATGTGCAGTATATCATATTTCCTCTCTGCTGGGAGAATAAGGGAATAGCATGCCTTTTTTCCATACTGTTTTTAGCTCTAGAAGTGAAATGGGCATCTTTTCACAGGAAGGAAGCACAACTTCTTCAAGATCACTTTCATATCAGACTTTTTTTGATATTTTATTTTAGGTTCAGGGATAGATGTACAGGTTTGTTATATGGGTAAGTTGTGTGTCAAGGGGGCTTGGTGTGCAGATTATCTCATCAGCCAGGTGAAAAGCATAATACCTGATATGTAGTTTTCTGATCTCCCATCTCTCCCTTCTCCCACCCTCCACTTCAACTAGGCCCACTGTCTGTTGTTTCTTTCCTTGTGTCCATTTGTTCCTAAGGTTTAGCTCCCACTTATTAGTAAGAACATAGGATATTTTGTTTTCTGTTTCTGCATGAATTCCCATAGAACAACGGTCTCCAGTTCCATCCATGTTTCTGCAGAAGACACAATCTCTTTTTGTGGGAGTGTAGTATTCCATAGTATATATGTATCACATTTTCTTTATCCAGTCTATCGAGCATTTAAGATGAATTCCATGTCTTTGCTGTTGTGAATAGTGCTGCAATGAACATACACGTGCATATGCCTTTATGATGAAACAATTTATATTCCTTTAGGTGTATACCCAATAATTAATTGCTGGGTCAAATATTAACAGTAGTTATATTTTAAGTTCTCTGAGAAATTCCCATAATGCTTTACGCAGTAAACTAATTTATCTTCCCAACAGCAGTGTATAAGTGTTTCCTTTTCTCTGCAACCTTGCCAGTATCTGTTATTATTTTACCTTTTAATAGTAGCCATTCTGACTGGTATGAGATGGTATCTTACTGTGGTTTTGATTTGAATTTTTTTAATAATTAGCTATAATGAGGATTTTTTCATATGCTTGTTGGCCGCATGTGTGCCTTCTTTTGAAAATTGTCTGTTGATGTCCTTTGCTGACTTTCTGATGAGGTTATTTGTTTTTTGCTTGTCAATTTGTTTAGGTTCCTTACAGACTGAATATTAAACCTTTGTTAGATGCATAGTTTGCAAATATTTTCTCTTATTCTGTAGGTTGTCTGTTTACTCTGTTGGTAGTTTCTTTTGCTGTGCAGAAGCTCTTAAGTTTAATTAGGTCCCATTTGTCAATTTTTGTTTTTAATTTCAATTGCTTTTGGTGTCTTCATCATGGAATCTTTGCCAGGGACTACATTCAGAATGGTATTTCCTAGGTTATCATGTAGAGTTTTTATTGTTTTAGATTTTACATGTAAGTTTTTAATACATCTTGAATTGATTTTTGTATATGGTACAAGGAAGGGGTCCAGTTTTAAACTTCTGCTGTGGGCTAGTCAGTTATCTCAGCAACACTTACTAAATAGAAAATTATTTTCCCGTTGCTTGTTTTGTTATCTTCATTGAAGATCAGATGGTTGTAGGTCTGTGGCTTTGTTTCTGGGTTCTCTATTGTGTTCCATTGGTCTATGTGTCTGTTTTTGTACTAGTACTATGCTGTTTTCATTACTGTAGCCCTGTACCATAGTTTGAAGTTGGGTAACATGATGCCTCCAGCTTGATTTTTTTACTAAGGCTACTCATGCTGTTTTTTGGTTTCATATGAATTTTAAAATGTATTTTTCTAATTCTGTGAAGAGCATCATTAGTGGTTTGATAGGAAAGCATTGAGTCTGTACATTGCTTTGAGTAGCATGGTCATTAATATCGACTCTTCCTAACCATGAACATAGTATGTTTTTCCATTTGTTTGTGTCATCTCTAATTTCTTTGAAATGTGTTTTGCACTTCTCATTGTAGAGATTTTTTTTACCTACAAAAGCCACATGATCATCTTGATAGATGTAGAAAAAGCTTTCAACAAAATTTAATATCCCTTCATGATAAAAAGTTCCAACAAACTAGACATTGAAGGAACATACTTCAAAATAATAAGAGCCATCTACGACAAACCCACAGCCAGCATCATAGTAAACAGGCAAAAGCTGGAAGCATTTCCCTTGAGAACCAGAATGAGATGGGAATGTACACTCTCACCACTCCTATTTTACATAGTACTGAAAGTCCCAGCCAGATAAATCAGTCATTAGAAAGAAAAAGCATCCATATAAGAAGAGGTCAAAACTATCTCTGTTTACAGACTATATGATTCTATACCTAGAAAACTCCATAGTCTACTTGAAATATTCTAGATCAGATAAGCAACTTCAGCAAAGTTTTAGGATACAGAATCAGTGTACAAAAATTAGTAGCATTTTTATATACCAATATCCAAGCTGAGATTCAAATCAAACACAATCCCATTCATAATAGCCACAAAAAGAATAAAATGTCTAGGAATTTAATGTCAGACTCTGAACATAGCTTTGAGGTAGATTGAAGGCAAAAACAGAAACAGGGTTTCTCTATGCAATCTACATTAAGATGTTTTTGCTATCAATCAGAATTTTTAATGAGTAAAAGGGAGTTGTGTATCATGAATTGGTAAAACTATTCTGAAAGACATTTCATAAAATGAATTCCTAACATGTTCCATTTGCCTCTGCCCTGCACAATAAAAACGGAAAGAAATATTTTGAAAACTTAGTTACCACAGTAAGATAACCACATTTTATGTATGACTTGATAAAGTACAGTATTTTAACCACTTGGGTGTAGCTTTTTCTTGTTAGAAAATATTTTAAGAACACTAAAATGAAATTATATTGTATGAAGGTAGTTGGATGGTGGAAGTGGAAATGAGGAGGAGGAGAAAGTCCAAAGGTCCTGTTCTGTACTCTTGATTGACCTGTGAAATATGTGACCAACTCCAGAGGAATCGCCTTACAGACTTAAAGTATGTATAGTACACAGAATGTTATGAAGCATAGCACATAAAAATCATTGTCTTTCCTCTTTATGGACATTTCTGTACCCATTGCCTTTGGTTTGATTAGAATATTATTTAAAGTAATCTAAAATACACTTTTCATATTTTTCTTTCATTTGTTAATGAATTTCCTTAAAATATTTAAACTTTTCAAGATGCAATATGTGTGTTGAGACTCTGAACACGGAATCTAAATTGGATTCTACATTACCTTATTTTGCATCAGTTTTAAAATCTATGTTGTTGGTCAGGTTGTTTTGTGCTGTGCCTAAGGTTTAAACTGTAAATCTATGATTTTAATATAAAAAGAATGCATACTATAGTAAAAAAAAAAAAACTATAGCATAGGGTTATTGCATTATTAAAGAGAAATAATTTCGTACATTGCTAATCTGAGAGATCAACCACACACTTAAAGAGAATGTGTACCAATTCATGTTTGACAACTAGACATAAAATCAAATATGCAGCTATTTCTATTTCTTCTTTTGTCAAATGCATGGCTATTCCCATAACACTGGCAGGGGTGAAGTAGGGAGGGGGAGTCTTTCGACTCTTCCTACCCCTCAACAACATAACAGGGAAATGAAATGCACATCTGTAAATAAATGCATCATTAGATTCTCATCAGTTTGTAAGCTTCACTTGATGTATGGCTAAAATAATCCCACAAGGAAAACTAAAGAAGTGCTTGGTTCCAAGCTCATGCCAAATAGAGGAAGGGAGGGGGTTGATGAATGGGAATCAAATTATTTAAATGAAGAATTTTGCAGATGCTAGAAATATCTTTTACAACCGTCCAGAATGAGGAACTATTTTAAGTACATGGCTACCAATATATTCATTAACAGAGGAGAGCTCTGGACATATTAAAGGAGCACAGTAAAACAACTAATGATGCACTTGAGCAGTAACAGGTTGTCATTAGACCAGCATCTGCTCTCATCAGAGTTAATTATTCAGTTGCTTTGTTTTCCAAGTAGGTGTCTGGTAAAATTTAGCAGAATCTTAATTAAAACACATTTTCAAACTCCTTGGATGCTCATCTCATCTAAAGGAATCAAGACAATTTCCACCATAAACATCAAGCTTCAGTTGAGCTATCAAAGTGAAGAAGGAATTCAGCCAATAGAATTTTTTAGGTATTAACTATTGGGATGCCCAGAGCATGCATATAAGGAAAACCTAGCTTGAGAAACAACCTGTTTTTCCCAAATTACCAACTAGTCATAGCACATAGTCAAATAACAAGTATACTTATACCCCTAATTTGCTTTCACTGTGCAATAGAGAAACGAAAATGTGCATATGAACTTGAGACATCAAAAAGACAATCCAAGTGTATGTAGTTACCCTTGAATTATTTATTTAATAATTAAAATATGACGTGTATATACATTTCAACTTCAAAATTTGGAATAAATTTTAGGAAAATGAAAATATTTTCCCAAATGACCACTGCTTTACAATCAGCTGCTAATGTATGGAAATACCATTGAGAATCCTACTTAAAACCTTAATATCAGCATAAATACAACAAATGTTTGTAATTTCAATATATAATTGATAAAATTATAACATGTATACTGATGTGAGGTACATCAGTTCAATATTGCTATATCCATACATTGTAAATACAAAAAATATGAAAATTTGGACAATCAGTCAACAATAATTATTGTGTTTGACCTAATACTTAAGTACTTAGAAAGCATACTGCTGAAGTGAATAGAATAAAAGGTAAAATAATAATAATAACTAGGAGGAATAAGCATAGATCTATTAGGGCAGTTATTAGAGTGAAATCAGAGTATGCTACCAGCACCTTCCATAACTGTAAGGATTATAACTTTACCCTGAATTCTCAGTATCTATAGCACTGTCTGGAGGATAAATGTGAGGCATTCAGTAGAAAGATTCTTTGTATGAAAAAAATAATGAACACTGATTTTATTCTGCCATCAAAGTGAGTGTAGGGTTAGCATATCTCATAAAACGTGAACTTAGCACTCATGGAAAAAAAAAATAAACCATGCTGATTACTTAGTTTCACTAATCTGGATGTTAGGATATAAACTCCCCACACTGGATGGAGTCTATTTGAAAAGGTATCTATTTATTGTAATTATGATACGGGTTCTTTAAAGAACAGAATTATGATAATTTTTAAAATGTATTTACGAATGTAAATGTATATTTACGAATCATATACACCATGGAATACTATGCAGCCATAAAAAATGACGAGTTCGTGTCCTTTGTAGGGACATGGATGAACCTGGAAACCATCATTCTCAGCAAACTGACATAAGAACAGAAAATCAAATACCGCATGTTCTCACTCATAGGCGGATGTTGAACAATGAGAACACATGGACACAGGGAGGGGAACATCACACACTGGGATCTGTGGAGGGGGAACTAGGGGAGGGACAGAGGGACATGGGGAGTTGGGGGGGGGGATAACAGGGGGAGAAATGACAGATACAGGTGATGGGGGGAGAGAGGCAGCAAACCACATCGCCATGTATGTACCTATGCAACAATGTTGCATGTTCTTCACATGTAAAAAAATTTTTTTAAAATGTATTATGAATGAGTAAATCCAATCAGTAATCAAAATACATATAGTTAATATATCCAATGAACTATGAAAGATATTCAGAGTCTTCAGCTTCTTCAGTTTCTTCTCACCAAGAAATAGATGATAACCCTCAACCAGTATGACTAAGGCATCTCTAATGCTCCATTTATATTTTTCATAATTCTTATTGCTCTAATTCCATACAGTCTGACTGCCCTATTATGTCTGTTTATCTAAATTTAGGGCTTATCTTTTTTTCTTTTTTTAATAAATGGGATCTTACTATGTTGCCCAGCTGGACTCAAACTCCTGAGCTCATGCATAAGGGCTTATTTATTTTATTTATTTTATTTTACTTTAAGTTCTGGGATACGTGTACAGAGTGTGCAGGTTTGTTACATAGGTATACATGTGCTATGGTGGTTTGCTGCACCTATCAACCCGTCATCTAGGTTTTAAGCCCACATGCATTAGGTATTTCTCCTAATGATCTCCCTTCCCTTGTTCCCCAACCCTTGACAGGCCCCAGTGTGTGTTGTTTCCCTTTCTGTGTCCTTGTGTTCTCACTGTTCAACTACCACTTATGAGTGAGAACATGTGGTGTTTGGTTTCTGTTCCTGTGTTAGTATGCTGAGGATGATGGCTTCCGGCTTCATCTGTGTCCCTGCAAAGACATGATTTCGTTTTCTTTTTTATGGTTGCATAGTATCCCACGTTGTATACATGCCATATTTTCTTTATCCAGTCTATTAGTGGTGAGTATTTGGATTGGTTCCATGTCTTTGCTATTGTAAATAGTGCTGCAGTAAACATACAAGTGCATGTATCTTTATAGTAGGATGACTTATATTCCTTTGGGTATATACCCAGTAATGGGATGGCTGAGTCAAATGGTATTTCTGGTGGTAGATACTTGAGGAATCGCCACACTATCTTCACAATGATTGAACTAATTTACATCCACACCAACAGCGTAAAAGTGTTCCTATTTCTCCACAGCCTTGCCAGCATTTATTGTCTCTTTGCTTTTTAATAATCGCCATTCTTACTGCCATGAGATGGTATCTCATTATGGTTTTGATTTGCATTTCTCTAATCATCCGTGATGATGAGCTTTCTCATATGTTTGTTGGCTGCATAAATGTCTTCTTTTGAGAGGTATCTGTTCATATTCTTTGCCCACTTTTTGATGGGGTTGTTTTCTTATTCCTTGCAAATTTGTTTTAAGTCCCTTGTAAATTCTGGATATTAGACATTTGTCATACGGGTAGATTGCAGCATTTTCTCCCATTGTGTAGGTTGCCTGTTCACTCTGAAGCTAGTTTCTTTTGTTGTGCAGAAACTCTTTAGTTTAATTAGATCTCATTTGTCAATGTTGGCTTTTGTTGCAATTGCTTTTGGTGTTCTAGTCATGAAGCCTTTGCCCATGTCTATGTCCTGAATGGCATTGCCTGGGTTTTCTTCTGGGTGTTTATGGTTTGGGTTCTTAAGTCTTTAATCCATCTTGAGTCAATTTTTTTATAAGATGAAAGGAAAGGTCCAGCTTCAGTTTTCTGTATATGGCTAGCCAGTATTCTTAGCACCATTTATTAAATAGGGAATCATTTTCCCATTGCTTGTTTTTGTCAGGTTTGTTGAAGATCAGATGGTTGTAGTTGTGTGGTGTTATTTCTGTTCCATTGGTTTATATATCTGTTTTGGTATCAGCACCATGCTGTTTTGGTTACTATAGCCTTGTAATATAGTTTGAAGTCAGGTAGCATGATGCCTCCAGCTTTGTTCTTTTTGCTAAGGATTTTCCTGGCTATACAAGCTCTTTTGTGGTTCCATATGAAATTTAAAGTGGGTTTTTCTAATTCTGTGAAGAAAGTCAATGGTAGTTTGATGGAAATAGCATTGAATCTATAAATTATTTTGGGAAGTATAGCCATTTTCATGATATTGATTCTGCCTGTCCATAAGCATGGAATGTTTTTCCATTTGTTTGTGTATTCTTTTATTTCCTTGAGCAGTGGTTTGTAGTTCTCCTTCAAGAGATCCTTCACATCCCTCGTAAGCTGGATTCACAGGAATCCAGCTTACGAGGGATGTGAAGGATCTCTTGAAGGAGAACTACAAAATCATTTATTCTCTTTGTAGCAATTGTGAATGGGAATTCATTCATGATTTGGCTCTCTGCTTATCTATTGTTGCTCTGCAAGAATACTTGTGATTTTTGCACACTGATTTTGTATTCTGAAACTTTGCTGAAGTTGCTTATCAGCTTAAGGAGTTTTTGGGCTGAGACACTGGTGTTTTCTAAATATAGAATCAGGTCATCTGACAGAGACAATTTGACTTACTCTCTTCCTATTTGAATACGCTTTCTTTCTCTTGCCTGATTGCCCTGGCCAAAACTTCCACCACTCTGTTGAATAGGAGTGGTGAGAGAGGGCATCCTTGTCTTATGCTGGTTTTCAAAGATTTTTGCCCATTCAGTATAATATTGGCTATTGGTTTTTCATAAATAGCTTTTATTATTTTGAGGTATGTTCCATCAATACCTAGTTTACTGACAGTTTTTAACATGAAAGGATGCTGAATTTTATCAAAGCCTTTTCTGTCTATTGAGATAATGATCTGGTTTTTGTCTTTGGTTCTGTTTATGTGATGGATTATGCTTATTGATTTGCATGTTAAACCAGCCTTGGATCCCAGGGATGAAGCTGACTTGACTGTAGTGGATAAACTTTTTAACGTGCTGCTAGATTTGGTTTGCCAGTATTTTACTGAGGATTTTCACATCGATGTCAATCAGGGATATTGGCCTGATGTTTTCTTTTTATATTGTGTCTCTGCCAGGTTTTCATATCAGGATGATGCTGGACTCATAAAAAGAATTAGGGAGACATCCCTCTTTTTCAATTGTTTGGGATGGTTTCAGAAGGAATGGTACCAGCTCTTTTTGTACCTCTGGTAGGCTGTGTATCCATTGGTCCTGGGCTTTTTTTGGTTGGTAGGCTATTGATTACTGCAGGGCTTATTTTATACTTTGCTCTGGCATTTGGCCTACTCTTTAGGAATTAAATTTTTCATGATGGCCTTTAGCTTTGGGCACTTCAGCTGTGGAAAGGCAGTAAAGTCAGTGCCTCTCTGGAATTTTGGTGTTCTGTCTACAGCTGTGGTGACTGCACCCAGCTCCTGCTGAGAAGCATGTGCCATTAGTCAGGTAATAAATGGATCCCAAACAGTGAATTGAGAAGGATAAGAGTTGTATTTATCTCTCAAGTATCTGTCTAGAAGTAGATAGGGATGGGAAGTTCCAGCTCGTGGCACCACTCTGCTGCAAGTCATTCAGGAATCCATTTATTTGCATCTGTTACTCCTGAATCTTCTAGGGCATTGTTGTTATTTGCCTAAGTTGGGTCATGGTCACATCTATATTCTAGGGATGAAAGTAAAAAATGAAGGGGGTACAATAAATTCATTTTAAGTGAGTGACATCATAGCTGTACACATCACTTTAGTTCCATTGGCAAGAACTGATGAGCCGATGCCAGAGCAAAGGCCAGGAAATATAGTCTACAGTAGGTTAATCATATACCCAGCCAAATAAATTTTTTAAAAAGATGGGGAGAATAGACTCTTGTGGGCAACTAGCATACCTGGAAGGAAATAAACTAAAACAAATACTCATGTGGGGTTCACCTGCCTGTAACTGAAACAGTCTTTTTGTGAATGAAATTAAAATAATAAGTAAGAGTCTTCTATATAAGCAATGCCTGTGTATTTTCATTAAACAGCAATTATATAACAGTTTTTCCAGGAATTACTGTTTAATCACTTCCAGTCAATGTCAAATGGAAAACCTTATATTTCTACAAAGATATCAAAAAAATTTATCTTTGATCTTAGTTCTTAGAAGCATAAAGTGATCCTGGGTGTAATTTGGTCCTGAGCTTCATTTTACAAATGAGAAAACTAAAGTGAAAGATGATACAGTGACAAGAAATGGTCTCCCTATATCTGAGATTACTGGCCTGGGAGTCTGGACGTCTGTGTTCTAGGCTCTGGTACTACTTCCTGTCTCTTCCTCTCATTCTTCCAAGATTTATGTTGTATTGTTTTAGTCCAGAGCAATGAAATAACACCAGGTAGGGGTGAGGTGGGGCTTCAATGCAAGTCTGACTTAAACCAGGTGAAAACATGATAGAATGTAGAAAACTGACTAAGGGACTACAAAGTGAAACATCAACATATTGGCCTCTGTCTTTCAATGATTACTTACCAAAATCTCCTTTCATATATACTGTACTGCTTATTTAGCCTGTGATTTCTAGGTCTCATGTTCATCTAACGAAACGAAACAGGGAAATTAAGGCATGTCTCACAGGGGAAATATTGTCTTTGTACAGAAATGCACATCATTGTTCGTATGGTCTGATTTAACATTCTTTGTCATCATCCTGCAAATCTTAATTACTACAAATTAATTTGAATATAGCAAAAAGCAGTCTAGAAAATTGAATTAGACACAGTCCAGAATTCATTCTTGAGTAAAGTGTGAGAACTACTGGTGACTACTGGATTCCTCATTATGACATACAAGTTCTTAAAACGGGAAGAATCACACTTTTGCCCAAAGCATTATTCACCCTCAGTCTATTATGAGTATGATCTAGACTAGCTGAGGTTTTAAATTATCAGAAACCAACTCAATTCTAGACTCAAAGTAAGGATGTCATGTCTGGAGGCCAATTCTGTATGGTAGCTAGCATAGCTCAGTATAGGGTGGATATTTCATTTTAAAAAACATTTTTGACAATTTGTAGGTTTTATTATTATACCATTCTTTTAGTATTTAATTTAGGGTTAGTAATCTATAAGGTTCAATGCTTCTTAAAGAGCTTAGAGCTTTTCACTTTTCATTGTTAATTTTATTTTCCCCCTTTCTCCCACCCTCCCTGTCTTCCCACCTTCCTTCCTTTCTTCTTTCCTTACAAAAATATTGACTCAGCACTTAGTGTGTACCAGGTACCTGCTAGAGATTAGGGCTATAGAATGAATGAGAAAGTGTCTACTTGCATTAAGCTTACAATCTATTAGTGAAAACAGATACTAACTTACAAATTTTCTACTATTGTAAAAGTTAATAGTGCACTCTCTGGATTTGAGGATTTAAAAATCTTTCACCAATTCTGCCCTCTGAACTTCTGGGAAATATCCAAGTTCAGCCAAAAGAACATTCTCTGTTGTAAAAAATGCTTTTCATATTAATTTCAGATCAACAAAAAGGCTTCTGAAGTCAGGCTTTAAAGGTGTATGCAAATAAGTGGTTCATGGGACAGTCACATATATGGGCACACCCACACCTTTCCTATTCCCAAAGCACTCCATGGCCAGAGGAATAGGGAGTTTCCTCAGTTAACACTGAATTGACTGTTGGACTCAATATTGCAAATTTTATTTTATTTTTTCAGTTTCTCTGGTCATACAGTGCACCTCTCTACAAAGGTTTGTGGACCTGCTATTATTTTAATGAGTTAGTCAACTTGAAATTTAAGAACGGATTATAAAGCCATCACTTTATACAATGAAAAGGGAGACAGAGACAGACAAAGAAAGAGAGAGAGGTACTGCACAAGGAAACTTAAAAATCCCACCACAACAGATGGCTTGTGCCATTTTGAATTTCATCTCCCTAAGGAGCAAACCCTTGTAGAGGCTATTAAAGCTGCTGTTTGCATGAGAAAATGCTATTTCAATATTGATGGCTATATATGTATGACCTCCATTGAAAACAAAGCCACAGAGATTTATCCTTATTTCAGAGGAGTGAAACAATGAGGTTGGAAGACTAAACCCATTCAGTGTCACATGCACTTTTGAGAAGTGATTAAAGTGACAGCAGTGAAACAAAACTGCACCACTCAATACAAGATTTGCCTCAAGGAATAAAAATAAAATAGGCATATTACTCCTCAAAGACACATATTTCATTTAGTTGTTAAGAGTAGAGTGTTGGAATTTTGAAGAACTGTTGCTATTTAATAGAGGTGAAAGTTTTAATGTGAATACTGCCTGTGTGAGCGCGTGTGTGCAAAGTTGGCGTGACACATTCTGCTCAAATTAGACTTCTAAATAACTAGTAACAGCTGTGGTGCTTAGAAATCGGTTTGGTTTAAATGATGATGTCATGTGCTTATATAAGTAAAATAGGTGTACTTATTGAATCGCAGAGTAGATAACTCACTTTTTATCTGAAGGAGACAGTGTAGGTACCTTCGTTTAGAGGCTGTAAATATGCCATACTTAAAAGTAAATTATGTTTTTCAACACACCTAAAATTTTCATCTTCATGCACTACTTAAAAGTATGTATGTCATATATATAGCAGAGATAAGAGCAGACATATAAAATTATTTTATGGCAGCAAGAAAAATTACCCAACATTTATATCCTGTACCTGAATTAAGACTTGTAATATGGGTGACTGGGATCCTCCATCCATGGTTAAAATAAAATAATAAAATAATAAAAATAAGTAAGTGTCAAGAAATAAGTTTGCAGAATTACATTTTTATTTTCTAAAGGCACATTAAGAACAGAAGCTAGTAAATAAAAATCACTTTGAGAAGCAGTTATAATTAAGCTACTAATTCTCTTTTCTATTGGTAAATATTGGATAGAGATTAATGTCAGGAAACATTCTTGCTTAAAAATTAGAAAAAAAGTCATACAATAAACACAATTAATATCTTTAGCCTATCTGACTGTAACGATTTGAGAAATGGATGGTATTTGAATGGAGAAAAGGGAGCACATTTTAAAATTAAGTATATAATGAAGATTCTTCTCTATTACTAGAGGTCTGAAATCATGAGTAAGTGTAAATCTGACGTCTCTCTTCACACTCACAAAGATAGAACGATAGCAGTTAGCAGCACAACATACTTATTTTGATATTGTCTTATAAAAGACCAGGTTAATTATAAAAGCATTATTCATTTATGTGAAAAGATTTCCTGCATGTTCTTGATTAAAGAAAAGCTCAAAAGAAATGAATTATTTTTGTTTTGAAACTAAAAATATGGCTCTTTTAAATGCCTTTCCTTCCAAAGCCTTAAAAAGAGAGAGAGAGAACAGCTTCTCATTCAGAAACATAGAAGACAAGTGTTCTTCCAGGGAAGCTTATGTTATTATTCACTCTCTGCACCCCTCGTCTTTAACATTGAGGGAATCTGGTGCTAACATACTTTCTTTGCAAAATCACCAATGCCTCTCATTTCAGCTATTAAGTATTTAAAGGCAAGTAGTTTGGGAGTGAGTCTAGCTCTTCTTCTAATCCTGTGTGGGCTAAATAAAGTCCAAAGTCTCAAAATGGCTTGCCATCTTAGAGAAGGAAGGAAGAAGTGTTTAAGAGGACACATAGAGGAAAAAGTGTTTCCAAAAGAAGTTATGGTGATATAATATGGTAAGCAAAAAAAAAAAAAAAAAAAAAAATGTTTGCTATGTCCTACACTCAGCTGGAACATCTCCTGTTTGGAGATATTTCACAAAATGATTTCACAGACAAATGGTTTAATGCATGGCCAGCCAATTTAGCCTTTATTTTAAATATATTCTTTATGCATATAGATATTTTGAGATTGTGCCTTCTGGAATGATTACTGAAACCACATTGAAAAGTCATTATGCAGAAACATGGGTGTACAAATAGTTCATAGCTTAGGGGAACTATAAATAGAACTGACTGAATCTTGTTAAAGAGTTCATGTCCTGGTTATTTAAAAGAACTATTTTGATGGCATCGATTAGCTATAACACTTCTAATTAGCATTTCACTAAAATAAAATACAAAAACAATCACACTCAATTTTTGGAAAGGATATTGATGAAAAATACACTAAACTGAAAAATAAAATATGGTCTAATTCCAACAACAGGGCAAGTTTTCTTTTTCCTTTATGTCATAATTTTTTTAACTCTAAGGACATATAAAGCAAATACCTGTAATTTTTAGGTTTACATATTCTGGAAACTAATGGTAATTGGAAAATATAGAAATATCTAACCAGATTCTTAAAATTTCACTGACAATTGTTTGGAACAAAGTAATTAATACCCCATAAATCATTCTAATATTATGTGATGATGACAACTACATGTGGTTGTGGTATAACACTAGTTATTATCAAAAGGGGTAACAAAATATGATTTTTAATTCTTTAGGTATATTTATAAATTTGATACAATAAAACTGCATGCTACTCTTAATAAAATCCCAACATCTTATCTTAGGAAATAGTCCTTGAGTTGTGATACTCTCACTATATTATCACTCTTCTCAGGAATCCTTAAGTGACTGCAGTCTCCATTTCAACCTTACCATTTGGCATTTCACATTTAATGGATAATTGCTTGTATTTAGCAATTTTAGGAAGAAATGGATAATGTTTTGATACCTTTGGTGGACTACTAAAGGGTGCTGAGGCATACTTAACATCTACAGATATAGATATTTAATCGTCCGCATGTATGTATGAAATATATTTGCTGATGTGTATATACATGTCTGTGTACATACATACGTATATCCTGCTTCAGCAATTTATAAGATCACAACATCTATCTTAGTAAAAACTACCTTGTTTGGGGATTACTGTGCACGGTGTTAGCCCTGAATGAGGTTGGAAGTTTATAACCTCACAGACATTTATGGCTAGTTTTTTAAACTTTGACAAGTTTAAATTTTACATTATTGAACAGTTTAATTATCTATTGCATGAAACTATTTGAAAGTATTTAAAATATGACTTACTCATTGATACCAGATTTTAAAAGCTTGCAATATGTAAAACTATTTTTAAAGCATTCCATCTATTAGGCTCAACGTTAAATATCACTGTAAAAATAAGAAATAAAATATTGGATGACAAATTCAAACACCCAACACAAATATTTCTATTTTATTTTTCATAGGAAAATAAAAAATAAATGCCTTATCTCAAAATACATAAAGAAAGATAGTTTAGGCTTTTACGTAGTGCATGGGCATGGGAGTGATTTCCTTGATTTTCACATCGTTCTTTCCCTCAACATATTAATACTCTTTCTCTGTTCCTCCATCTCTTTAGCTGCTAACAAGGGTAATGCCAACCCAGCTGAAACTGATTAACCAACAACAATCTCATTTTAAATCCTTTGTAAATAATTTAAATGTACAAATCTCATGAAAAATGCTATGATACAACATGATGCTTTAAGAGTTCAAAGAAGTTTGTGCCATAATACTTAAATAGGACTAGCTGCTTCATTCTGTGTCCTGTGAAGCATTATGCATACAGAATACTGAAGTATGTGGTGGGAAAATTAACGCATAATCCCATGAACAACAGGAAAGATGTTTTTACAACATATGCCAATGAAATAGTCATTTGCCATCACTTACTTAAATGAACCCAAAAGATAGATAGCATTTTGGGCTTTAACCAAAAAGGAGGGTCTGGTGGTCAATTGCAAAAGCTGCAAAATGAAAGGAAATCACTCTGAATGCATTTCAAATTAAATTCTTATGGTTTAATTTAGATCTGCCTTATTAATCCATATTAATGGATAGTAATCACTTCAATTATTATTTCCATGTATTAAAAGAATATTTTCATTAATTAGGTGCCCAATGAAGTTGGATCTATGTGAGGAAATAAAATGATTCAAAAAAAACTGCTGAGCTTAAATAATACCACCATATGAACTTGGACACATCTTTTACTTCTTAAATTAATCAGATTATTCAATCATACTAATGTATTCAAACATACAAGTGATACAATACAGTTATTATTTTTTCATCGTGGGATACCTTGTTGAAGAGAAAACCAGATACCTTTTAGACTTTCATCAGGCTAGTAATAATAATCTACCATCAGCATTAATTGGTTCTGAGGCAAGTATCTAACCTAAGATAAGTTGAGCTCGATCTAAAGATTCTTTAAAAATAAATTACGGATGGAGAGCAGTAAGTTGCAGGTCAAGTTGTGATGTGTGACACTTGGAATTCAGTGGTTATGTGTTCTGCCAGATGGACTGAAAGGCAGAAGGCAGTGTTTGCAGCAGAGAATAATGTCCTGAAAGCATTCACAGTGTTGTATATCTATTAACTCTGAGGGCTCACTAGACCCTTGCTGGTCAGAGTTACATTAGGTACTCCAGTGTCTTTCAAATACCTCTCTTCTGTCTAATACAGCTCAAGTCATCTTCCTATTCCTTGAGCTCAAAATAATTATAATTAACATACCAATAAATCAGTAAACATTTCTGATCATTTACTGGATGCTTACCATTTTTGAAGACATTTAGAAGAATCAGTAGATTTAGACACAGTACAGGAAGGTACAATCAACTCATCCAAACTATTGTTATACAGCACACATTAACTAAGTAGCTACTATACATTTTACTAGGACCTTAATACTGAAGTGTGTAAGGCACAGTCTTGGGATAAAAGCCAAAAAATTGAATAAATAAAAGGGAAAAGGCTAGTGCAGTGGCTTACACCTATAATCCCAGCACTTTAGGAGGCTCAGTCGAGCAGTTCACTTGAGCCACAGAGTTCGAGACCAGCCTGGGCAACATGGCAAAACTTTGTCTCTACAAAAAACACAAAAATTAGCTGGGCTTAGTGGCATGTGCCTGTAGTCCCAGTTACTTGGGAGGCTGAGGTGGAAGGATCCCTTGAGGCTAGAAGGTGGAGCCTGCAGTGAGCCGTGATCATGCCACAGCACTTTAGCCTGGGATACAGAGCCAGGCCCTGTCTCACAAAACAAAAATGCGGGCGCTTAATAGAAATGAAACCTAGGATATAGCGTAGGAAACTCTAAGTTGTTTAGAGAAGTTAAATCAATATAGTGGTTGAGGGAGGTATCTCTCCACATGGACCTGAGGGGCAGCTTTACATAAGCCCCATTTGGCAAAGAATTCCTAAACTGTTCCAAAGCTTCCTCCCTGTAATTCTTTCCCATGCTCAGGCAGAGAATTTTTGAGAAGGCTGGGAAAAACAGAATTGCAGCTGAAGTGGAAATATGGTGGACAAGAGTTGTTTACATTATGACCAGGACCATGAAAAGGACTATGGACATCAAAAGCAGGTGCCAATACAGCATGACGATAGACCAGATAGAAGAAGGCAAAGGTCAGCAGGGACCCAGGTCTCCACTCAGACCAGATTCCGTCCTGCCCCCTCCAGGGTCCTGATAAACGATGGGATGTAAACTCAATCACCACCCACTAGTTTAGATCACCCTCAGGTGAAAAGAGAAGCAGTATAACCCTGACTGTTCATTGTACTAAGTTTAAATTCATAATTGATAGAATTTAAAACAGATTATGACTGAGATAGCTTAAAGAGGCAGAGGCAGGTATACATTTTTTATCCCAAAGAGAACTCATCAGCTAGTTGAGTTTAGTTAAAATATATAGAAGTATCTTATGGTGTTAGGCCTCATGTTTAAATCTTTAAACCATCTAGAGTTAATTTTTGTATAAGGTGTAAGAAAAGGGATCCAGTTTCAACTTTCTGCATATGGCTAGCCAGTTTTCACAACACCATTTATTAAATAGGAATCCTTTCCCCATTGCTTGTTTTTGTCAGGTTTGTCAAAGATCAGATAGTTGTAGTTGTGTGGCATTATTTCTGAGGCCTCTGTTCTGTTCCATTGGTCTATATCTCTGTTTTGGTACCCAGTACCATGCTGTTTTGATTACAGTAGCCTTGTAATGTACTTTGAAATCAAGTAGCCTGATGCCACGAGCTTTGTTTTTTATATTTTGTTTTCTTTTTTGCTTAGGATTGTCTTGGCTATGCAGGCTCTCTTTTGGTTCCATATGAAGTTTAAGGTGGTCTTTTTTTTTTCCAATTCTGTGAAGAAAGTTATGGGTAGCTTGATGGAGATAGCATTGAATGTATAAATACTTTGGGCAGTATGGCCATTTTCATGATATTGATTCTTCCTAACCATGAGCATGGAATATTTTTC
This sequence comes from Ateles fusciceps, assembly GCA_036589455.1. Taxonomy (NCBI): domain Eukaryota; kingdom Metazoa; phylum Chordata; class Mammalia; order Primates; family Atelidae; genus Ateles; species Ateles fusciceps. The sequence continues at coordinate 4,751,557 of JAZHEH010000889.1, forward strand.
CATCTGTTTGTGTCCTCTCTTATTTCCTTTAGCAGTGGTTTGTAGTTCTCCTTGAAGAGGTCCTTTACATTCCTTGTGGGTTGTATTCCTAGGTATTTTGTTCTCTTTGTAGCAATTGTGAATGGAAGTTCACTCATGATTTGACTCTCTGTTTTTCTATTATTGCTGTAAAGAAATGCTTGCAATTTTTGCACATTGATTTTGTATCCTCAGACTTTGCTGAAGTTGCTTATCAGTTTAAGGAGATTTTGGGCTAAGATGATGGGGTTTTCTAAATAAACAATCATGTAATCTGCAAACAGGGACAATTTGATGTCCTCTCTTTCTGTTTGAATACTTTTCATTTCTTTCTCTTGCCTGATGGCCCTAGCCAGAACTTCCAATGCTATGTTGAATAGGAGTGGTGTGAGAGGGCATCCTTATCTTGTGCCAGTTTTCAAAGGGAATGCTTCCAGTTTTTGCCCATTCAGTATGATATTGGCTGTGGGTTTGTCATAAATAGCTCTTATTATTTTGAGATATGATCCATTGATGCCTAGTTTACCAAGAATTTTAAGCATAAAGTGCTGTTGAATTTTGTTGAAGGCCTTCTCTGCATCTATTGAGATAATCATGTGGTTTTTGTCTTTGGTTCTGTTTATGTAATGGATTACATTTATAGATTTGTGGATGTTGAACCAGCCTTGCATCCCCAGGATGAAGCTGACATGATCATGATGGATAATCTTTTTGATATGCTGTTGGATTCAGTTTGCCAGTATTTTACTGAAGATTTTTGCATCAATATTCATTATGGATATTAGCCTGAAATTTTCTTTTTTAGTTGCATCTCTGCCAGGTTTTGGTATCAGGATGATATTGATCTCATAAAACGAGTTAGGGAGGATTCTCTCTTCTGCATTGTTTGGAATAGTTTCAGAAGGAATGGTACCAGCTCCTCTTTGTAGCTCTGGTAGAATTCAGCTGTGAACCCATCTGGTCCTGGACTTTTTTTGGTTGGTAGGCTATTAACTGCTGCCTCAACTTCAGACCTTGTTATTGGTCTATTCAGGAATTCAACTTCTTCCTGGTTTATTCTTGGGAGAGTATAAGTATCCAGGAATTTGTTCATTTCTTCTAGATTTACTGGTTTATGTACATAGAGGTGTTTGTAGTAATCTCTGATGGTAGTTTGTATTTCTGTGGAATTGGTGGTGATAGCCCCTTTATCATTTTTTTATTGCATCTTTTTGAATCTTCTCTTTTTTATTTTTTGTTAGTCTGGCTAGTGGTCTATCTATTTTGCTGATCTTTTCTAAAAAACAGCTCCTCAATTTATTGATTTTTTGAAGAGTATTTTTGTGTCTCTATCTCCTTCAGTTCTTCTCTGATCTTATTTATTTTCTTCTGCTAGCTTTTGAATTTTTTGATCTTGCTCCTCTAGTTCTTTTAATTGTGATGTTAGGGTATAGATTTTAGATCTTTCCTTGCTTCTTATGTGGGCATTTAGTGCTATAAATTTTCCTCTAGACACTGCTTTAAATGTGTCCCAGAGATTCTGGTGCATTGTGTCTTAGTTCTCATTGGTTTTGAAGAACATATTTATTTCTGCCTTCATTTCATTATTTATGAAGTAATCATTCAGGAGTAGGTTGTTTAGTCTCCAGGTAGCTGTGCAATTTTGAGTGAGTTTCTTAATCCTGAGTTCTAATTTGATTGCACTGTGGTATGACAGACTGTTATGATTTCCGTTCTTTTGCATTTGCAGAGGAGTGTTTTACTTCCAATTATCTGGTCAATTATAGAATAAGTGTGATGTGGTGCTGAGAAGAATGTATATTCTGTGGATTTGGGGGTGGAGAATTCTATAGATGCCTATTAGGTTTGCTTGGTCCAGATCTGAATTTAAGCCCTGGATATCCTTGTTAATTTTCTGTCTTGCTGATCTGTCTAGTATTAATAGTGGGGTGTTAAAATCTCCCGTTATGAAAACATAGGCTATACCATTCAGGACACAGGCATGGGCAAAGACTTCATGACTGAAACACCAAAAGCAATGGCAACAAAAGCCAAAATAGACAAATGAGATCAAATTAAATGCCAGAGCTTCTGCACAGCAAAAGAAACTATCAATAGAGTGAACCAGCAACCAACAGAATGGTAAAAAATTTTTGCAATCTACCCATCTGACAAAGGGCTACTATCCAGAATGTATGGAGAATTTAAACGAATTTACAAGGAGAAAACAACCCCATCAAAAAGTGGGCAAAGGATATGAATAGACACTTTTCAAAAGAAGACATTTATGAGGCCAAAAAACATATGAAAAAAACCTCATCATCACTGGTCATTACAGAACTACAAATCAAAGCCACATTGAGATACCACCTCATACCAGTTAGAATGGTGATCATTAAAAAATCAGGAGACAACAGATGCTGAAGAGGATGTGGAGAAATAGGAACAATTTTACACTGTTGGTGGGAGTGTAAATTAATTCAACCATTGTGGAAGACAGTGTGGCGATTCCTCAAGGATCTAGAAATAGAAATACCATTTGATCCAGCAATCCCATTACTGGGTATATACCCAAAGGATTATAAATCATTCTACTATAAAGACACATGCACACGTATGTTTATGGCAGCACTGTTTACAATAGCAAAAACTTGGAACCAACCCAAATGCCCATCAATGATAGACTGGATAAAGAAAATGTGACACATATACACCATGGAATACTATGCAGCCATAAAAAAAGCCTTTGCAGGGACACGGATGAAACTGGAAATCATCACTCTCAGCAAACTGACACAAGAACAGAAAACCAAATACCGCATGTTCTCACTCATAAGTGGGTGTTGAATAATGAGAACACATGGACACAGAGAGGAAAACATCACACACTGGGGCCCGGGGGGTGGGGGGCTAGGGGAGGACTGGCAGGGGGTGGGGGGGGGATTGGGGAGGGATAGCATTAGGAGAAATATCTAATATAAATGACAGGCAATGGATGCAGCAAACCACCACCATGGCATGTGTATACCTATGTAACAAACCTGCATGATCTGCACCTGTACCCCAGAACTTAAAGTATAATAAAAAATGTATATAGAAATATTTTAAATCTGTTCAAATACATAGCCATGTAAAAAAAAAAGTCTGGAAGAAGGAAAAGATATATATATTAAATAGTGAAATGCACCATTCATTAATTATGTAATCCCCCAGAGACTGTACAGTTCCTGAATATGGATATTAGGTCCCAGAAGACAGGGAATGTAATGGAAACAAACTTTCTATTTATGTAATATTAATTATTATTACAAAATTGATTTTTGGTGATAAGGCATATTGATATTCAGTGAAGAAAAAATAATTTAAAATATGTGACTTGCTATATAAATCTAGAATATGTAAACTCCAGACTTGAACTTGGAATATTTAGGTCCTAGCTCTGTCTTATATGAGTATGTTCTTGAGTAGGTCACTTAACAGATCGGAGATATGTCTTATTAACCTGTAAAACAGAGAAAATAAAACCTTTTCTACCTACCTCATATAATTGTTGTGAAACCAAATGACAATATATGAGAAAACACCTTAAAACTTCAAAACTTTATAAAGACATAAGATTAAAACGGTAACACTTAAATAGCAACTTGCTCGTAAAGAGTACTTAGTACATGACTTTGATTACTCCTAAATTATTTATGAGTAGCTAGGACATAATTTAGAAGCAAAGTAATCCCAAATTTTGATGGTTTAATAAAACGCACTTAGATTTCTTGCTCATGCTATATATCTAATAAAAATTGGCAGGATACTGTTCCACAGTTGCTTAGAGCTCCAGGCTAACAAAATCTGCATCATTTCATAATGCTGCTATATCAAGAAGTGACATCAGAATTTGCCACATCACTGGAACAGCAAGTATGTGGGGTACATATACTCACCCTTAACTGCTTCAGATGAAACGTGACATGCTTCCCTTCCATTCAAGGCCCATTGGCCACAGTTTTTTACATAACTCCCACCTAATTGCAAGGAAAAAAGTCTTTGCATGTATCCAAATAAAAAAAGAAAGAGAAGTGGATATGAATATGCTTTATAATCGCTAATAAAAAGACACCATGAGGAATAGAAAAGATTTATGAATCATGTTAATACATTTTAAAAGACATATTTAATTGGGAAGAGGAAACAACATATATATATGTCTGAATATATTTATAATATAATATATAATTATATTATTTATATTATATACTATATTATATCACATTATAATATATATTGTTGTATTATAATTAAGATATATGTTAATTAAAACATGACTAAGTGCAATATTTCTAGTGACTATCACTTCAAAAAGCCCAAAGATGGGGACATATGGTGGACCTCACTGTTTTTTTCTGAAAATCACACATCTTCCTTTCTTCTGGTAAAAGTGTCTTTATTTTCCTTTGCAGAATCATAATTTGCATCATCTCAGCCTATGTGCCAGAGGGGTGCCTGACCCAGAAGTGACCATATTCAATTATTCCAGTATCGATGACTGAACTATGACCCCAGTACAGGCAAATGTAAGTCAATTATAAGATTATTTTTGTACTAGTGATGGAGAAAATTTCTTTTCCAGTGGAATTACAACTTGAACTGAAAATATAAGCCTGGAGCTGCAAGAGGTCATCACATGGAAAGAGGAAGAAAGAATTTTTAAATAGGAAAAGAATAAAGAAGAATTAATGACGTCAAATCAATGGATCCAGCAGAGCCTAAAAATGCAGCAGTGCCAAAAGATTCTCCATTTTGCTTCAGTTGAGTTTCTGTGGCATGCCATGGAAGTAGTCCTGTCATACATGGGAACTTTATGGGCTAGAAGTTGCATTGGGCTTTACAAGGAAGGAGTGTGAAAAGTGAGCTCTGGAAGAAGAGTAGGACTTAGCTCCATAGGAGGTGCATGGATAACATCAGTGATGATCAATAGCATAAGGAAAATACAGAGGCAGTAATGATGCATATTGAATTAACTGGCCTGGAAAGTATATGGTAGTTAATAGTGACAAACAGAATTGAATGAGTAGTGCAGAAATAGATTATAAATCATCATAAAATTCAGACACACTATTTTTAATTTGGTAAACAAGCAATTGGGTGCTGTACCAGAAGACAATAAAACACAAGTGAAACCAACAGAAATGACAAATAGCACAGATACATGGGGTCTCCTAAACTATTGACATTATCAACTCCAGACAGTAAAACTATGCTTACCATAGTTGAGTAAATAAAATCCAACCTTAAATTTTTGGCAGTGAACTCGAAACTATAAATATTGCTATGGCGGCCAGGCGCGGTGGCTCACGCCTGTAATCCCAGCACTTTGGGAGGCAGAGGTGGGCAGATCACGAGGTCAAGAGATAGAGACCATCCTGGTCAATACGGTGAAACCCCGCTCTACTAAAAATACAAAAATTAGCTGGGTGTGGTGGTGCACGCCTATAGTCCCAGCTACTCGGGAGGCTGAGGCAGGAGAATCGCTTGAACCTGGGAGGTGGAGGTTTCAGTGAGCCGAGATCCTGCCATTGCACTCCAGCCTGGACAAGAATGGAACCCCATCTCAAAAAAAAAAAAAAAAAATTGCTATGGCAAGTTTGAAAAGAAACAAATTTGAAATTCTAGAATACAAAAATAAATGAAATTAAGAACTAAGTGGATGGTTTTAACAGATTTTATATATGTATGTATATATAGACATAATTGAATGAGATAAAGAGGATGGCAGAGTAAAAAATTAATTAAAAAATAAAATATCACCGACAAGAAGCAATAAATAAAAGAGGAAGAGAATAGACATGTCTGAAAATAAAATATAGACAAAGAGGGACAGCTTGAAGTCATCTGAGTGAATTCAGAGAAATGAAGAGAAAAAATTGAAATAATAGAGAATAGTAGTACAGAAAGTATTCAATCTCTGTCTGCAAAGACAAACATCATGTTTTTTAGTTTGTATACTGAATTGTATTAATGGGTTCTCAAATATTAAACTCGCTTCATAATTCTTGAATAAATCCCGCTTTGTCAATGCATTTTTTTGATATATTTTGAATTTGATTTGCTAAAATTTTGTTTTGAATTTTTTACCTATGATAATGAGAAATTTTAGCATGTAGATTTCTGTTTATATGTCTTGGTTTACTTTTAGTATCAGGCTAATTATCAGGCTAATGCTAGCCTCATATAGAGTTGGAAAGTGTTACCTTCTTTTCCATTTTCTGAAGAGTTTTTGTAAAATTGATATTCTTTCTTTCTTTTTTTTTTTTTTTTGCTTTTTTTTTTTTATTGCATTTTAGGTTTGGGGGTACATGTGAAGAACATGGAAGATTGTTGCATAGGTACACACACTGAGTTTACCAGTAAAGCTATGTAGGCCCAGAGTTGTCTTTGTAGGAAGATAATTAACTACAGATTTAATTTTTCATTAATAATAGATACAGAGATATTCATATTACCTATTTCTTTTTTAGTGCATTTTGATAGTTTGTAGCTTTCATAGAACTTGTTCACTTCATCTAAATTGTCATATTATTGATATGATGTTCATGATATTCCTTTATCTTTTAATTTCTGTATACTGTAGTTATGTCATTCTTTCATTTTCATTACTAGAAATTGTGTCTACTATCTTCTATTACTAGTTAATCAAACTAGAGATTTATTGCCTTAAAACAACATGTGTAATAATGTAAAAAACACCAACACAAAATGTGAAACAATGGAGTGAGATAAAGAGGAAGATGGCAGAGTTTTTAAAAGTAAAGTGTCTTCATTTAGAAGCAATAAATAAAAGAGAAACAGAATCAGCACATATGAAAATAAAATATTTTGACTCATTTTAGAGGCAATAAATATTATCCGTTTTAAAGACCAAGTTTTTAATTCATTGATTTTCTCTACTGCTTTTCTGTTTTCTGTTCCATTGCTTTCTGCTCAGATATTTATTATTTTGTCTCCTACTTACATTGGGGTTAACTTGCTCTATATCTTTTAGTTTCTTGAGATGACATCAGAGATCTCTAGTTGAGACATTTCTCATTTTCTAATACATACATTTAGTGCTGTAATTTTTCTCTTAGTGCTGCGTTAGTCCATCCCATAAAATTTGATACGTTGTATTTTTATTTTCATTAAGTGCAAAACAAGTGTTTTAATTTCCCTTCTAATTCTGTCTTTGACCAGTGGGCTAAGTGTGTTCTTTAGTTTCCAAATATTAGGTAATTTTTAAAGGATTGTTTCGTTACTTATTTTAACTTAGTTTTATTGCCCTCAGAAAACAGGCATGATTTATAATCCTTTGGATATATACCCAGTAATGGGATTGCTGTGTCAAATGGAATTTCTATTTCTAGGTCCTCGAGGAATCACCACACCGTATTCCACAATGGTTCAACTAATTTACACTCCCACCAACAGTGTAAAAGTGTTCCTATTTCTCCACATCCTCTTCAGCATCTGTTGTCTCCAGATTTTTTAATGATCACCATTCTAACTGGCATGAGATAGTATCTCAATGTGGTTTTGATTTGCATTTCTCTAATGACCAGTGATGATGAGCATTTTTTCATATGTTTTTTGGCCTCATAAATGTCTTCTTCTGAAAAGTGTCTGTTCATATCCTTCTCCCACTTTTGAATAGGCTTGTTTGTTTCTTGTAAATCTGTTTCAGTTCTTTGTAGATTCTAGATATTAGCCCTTTGTCAGATGGGTAGATTGCAAATATTTTTTCCTATTCAACTGGTTGTCAGTTCACTCTAATGATTGTTTCTTTTGCTGTACAGAAGCTCTGGAGTTTAATTAGATCCCATTTGTCTATTTTGGCTTTTGTTGCCAATGCTTTTGGTGTTTTAGTCATGAAGCCTATGTCTATGTCCTGAATGGTTTTGCCTAGGTTTTCTTCTAGGGTTTTTATGGTGTTAGGTCTTATGTTTAAGTCTTTAATCCATCTGGAGTTAATTTTAGTGTAAGGTGTCAGGAAGAGGTCCAGTTTCTGTTTTCTGCACATTCCTAGCCAGTTTTCCCAACACCATTTATTAAACAGGGAATCCTTTCCCCATTGCTTGTTTTTGTGAGGTTTGTCAAAGATCAGATGGTTGTAGATGTGTGGCATTGCCTCCGAGGCCTCTGTTCTGTTCCATTGGTCTATATCTCTGTTTTGGTACCAGTACCATGCTGTATTGATTACTGTAGCCTTGTAGTATAGTTTGAAGTCAGGTAGCCTGCAGTCTCCAGCTTTGTTCTTTTTGCTTTGTCTTGGCTATGCAGGCTTTCTTTTGGTTCCATATGAAGTTTAAGGTGGTTTTTTCCAGTTCTTTGAAGAGGGTCATAGGTAGCTTGATGGGAATGGTGTTGAATCTATAAATTACTTTGGGCAGTATGGTCATTTTCACAATATTGATTCTTCCTAACCATGAGCATGGAATGTTTTTCCATCTGTTTGTGTCCTCTCTTATTTCCTTCAGCAGTGGTTTGTAGTTCTCGTTGAAGAGGTCCTTTACATCCCTTGTTAGTTGTATTCCTAGGTATTTTATTCTCTTTGTAGCAATTGTGAATGGGAGTTCACTCTTGATTTGGCTCTCTTTTAGTCTGTTATTGGTATATAGGAATGCTTGTGATTTCGGCAAGCTGATTTTGTATCCTGAGACTTTGCTGAAGTTGCTTATCAGTTTCAGGAGATTTTGGGCTGAGACAATGGGGTCTTCTAAATATACAATTCATGTCGTCTGAAAATAGAGACAATTTGATTTCCTCCTTTCCTATTTGAATACCCTTTATTTCTTTTTCTTGCCTAATTGCTCTGGCTAGAACTTTCAATACTATATTGAACAGGACTGGTGAGAGAGGGCATCCTTGTCTAGTGCCAGATTTCAAAGGGAATGCTTCCAGTTTTTGCCCATTCAGTATGATATTGGCTGTGGGTTTGTAGTAAATAGCTTTTATTATTTTGAGATACATTCCATCAATACCTAGTTTATTGAGTTTTTAACATAAAGGGCTGTTGAATTTTGTTGAAGGCCTTCTCTGCATCTATTGAGGTAATCATGTGGTTTTTGTGTTTGGTTCTATGTATGTGGTGGATTACGTTTATAGACTTGCATATGTTAAACCAGCCTTGCATACCCAGGATGAAACCTACTTGATCATGAGGGATAAGTTTTTTGATGTGCTGTTGCAATCAGTTTGCCAGTATTTTATTGAAGATTTTTGCATCTATATTCATCATAGATATTGGCCTGAACTTTTCTTATTTTGTTGAGTCTCTGCTGGGTTTTGGTATCAGGATGATGTTGGTCTCATAAAATGAGTTAGGGAGGATTCCCTCTTTCTGTATTGTTTGGAATCGTTTCATAAGGAGTGGTACCAGCTCCTCTTTGTACATCTGGTAGAAATCGACTGCGAACCCACCTGAACCTGGGCTTTTTTGGTTAGTAGGCTATTAACTGCTGCCTCAACTTCAGACCTTGTTATTGGTCTATTCGGGGGTTTCAACTTCTTCCTGGTTTAGGCTTGGGAGGGTGCAGAGTCCAGAAATTTATTCATTTCTTCCAGGTTTACTGGTTTATGTGCATAGAGTTCTTTGTAGTAATCTCTGATGGTAATTTGTATTTCTGTGGAATTGGTGGGAATATCCCCTTTATCATTTTTTATTGCATTTATTTGATTCTTCTCTCTTTGCTTTTTTATTAATCTGCCTAGTGGACTATTTTGTTGATTTTTTTCAAAAACCCAGCTCCTGGATTTATTGACTTTGAAGGGTTTTTCTGTGTTTCTATCTCCTTCAGTTCTGCTCTGATCTTTTTATTTCTTGTCTTCTGCTAGCTTTTGAATTTTTTGATCTTGCTCCTCTAGCTCTTTCAATTTTGATAATAGGGTACCGATTTTAGATCTTTCCCTGCTTCTCATGTGGGCATTTGGTGCTATAAATTTCCCTCTAGACACTGCTTTGAATGTGTCCCAGAGATTCTGGTATGTTGTGTATTCATTCTTGTTAGTTTCAAATAACATCTTTATTTCTGCCTTCATTTCATTGTTTATCCAGTCAACATTCAAGAGCCAGTTGTTCAGTTTCCATGAAGTTGTGTGGTTCTGAGTGAGTTTCTTAATCCTCAGTTCTAAATTGATTGCACTGCAGTCTGAGAGACTGTTATGATTTCCATTCTTTTGCATTTGCTGAAGAGTGATTTACTTCCAATTATGTGGTCAGTTTTAGAGTAGGTGTAATGTGATGCTCAAAAGAATGTATGTTCTGTGGATTGGGGTGGAGAGTTCTGTAAATGTCTATTAGGTTTGCTTGCTCCAGATCTGAGCTCAAGTCCTGGATATCCTTGTGAATTTTCTGTCTCATTGATCTGTCTAATATTGAGAGTGGAGTGTTAAAGTCTCCCACTATTATTGTGTGGGAGTCTAAGTCTCTTTGTAGGTCGTTAAGAACTTGCTTTATGTATCTGGGTGCTCCTGTATTGGGTGTGTATATATTTAGGATCATTAGCTCTTCTTGTTGCATTGATCCTTTTACCATTATGCAATGCCCTTCTTTGTCTCTTTTGATCTTCGTTGGTTTAAAGTCTGTTTTATCAGAGACTAGCATTGCAACTCCTGCTTTTCTTTGTTCTCCAGTTGCTTGGTGAATCTTCCTCCATCCCTTTATTTTGAGCCTATGTGTGTCCTTGCACATGAGATGGGTTTCCTGAATACAGCACACCGTGGGTTTTGACTTTTTATCCAATTTGCCAGTGTGTGTCTTTTGATTGGGGCATTCAGCCCATTTACATTTAAGGTTAATATTGTTATATGTGAATTTGATCCTGCCATTTTGATGCTAGCTGGTTGTTTTGCCCATTAGTTGACACAGTTTCTTCATTGTGTCTATGGTCTTTACCATTTGGTATGTTTTTGGAGTGGCTGGTTCTAGTTGTTCCTTTCTATGTTTAGTGCTTCTTTCAGGAGCTCTTGTAAGGTAGGCCTGGTGGTGATGAAATCTCTCAGCAATTGCTTGTTCATAAAGGATTTTATTTCTCCTTTGCTTTTGAAGCTTAGTTTGGCTGGATATGAAATTCTAGGTTGAAAGTTCTTTTTCTTTAAGGAGTTGAATATTGGCCCACACTGTCTTCTGGCATATAGGGTTTCTGCTGAGAAAGCTGCTGTGAGTCTGATGGGCTTCCTGTTGTGGGTAACCCGACCTTTCTCTCTGGCTGCCCTTAGCATTTTTTCCTTCATTTCAACCCTGGTGAATCTGATGATTATGTGCCTTGGGGTTGCTCTTCTTGAGGAATATCTTTATGGTGTTCTCTGTATTTCCTGGACTTGAATATTGGCCTGTCTTGCTAGGTTGGGGGAAGTTCTCCTGGATAATACCCTGAAGAGTGTTTTCCAGCTTGGATTCATTCTCACTGTCACATTCAGGTACACCTATCAAATGTAGTTTAGGTCTTTTCACATAATCCCATATTTCTTGGAGGCTTTGTTCATTTCTTTTCACTCTTTTATCTCTAATTTTGCCTTCTCATTTTATTTCACTGAGTTGATTTCAGTCTCTGATATCCTTTCTTCTGCTAGGTCAATTCAGCTATTGAAACTTGTGTATGCTTCGTGAAGTTCTCAAGCTGTGTTTTTCAGCTCCATCAAGTCATTTATATTCTTCTCTAAGCTGTTTATTCTAGTTAGCATTTCACCTAACCTTTTTTCAAGGTTCTTAGTTTCTTTGCATTGGGTTAGAACTTCTCTTTTAGCTCAGAGAAGTTTGTTATTAGCCACCTTCTGAAGCCTGTTTCTGTCAATTCGTCAGATTCATTCTTCATCCCACTTTGTTCCCTTGCTGGTGAGGAGTTGTGATCCCTTGGAGGAGTAGAGGCTTTCTGGTTTTTGGTGTTTTCATCCTTTTTGCGCTGGTTTCTTCCCATGTTTGTGGATTTACCTACCTGTGGTCTTTGTAGTTGGTGACTTTTGGATGCAGTCTCTGAGTGGATGTCCTTTTGTTGATGTTGAAGTTATTTCTTCCTGTTTTTTAGTTTTCCTTCTAACAGTAGGCCCCTCTGCTATAGGACTTCTGGAGGTCCACTCCAGACCCTGCTTGCCTGGGGGGGTCACCTGCGACAGCCTCTGTGTTGTTCTCGCTGGGAATTGCACTCCATAGTTGTTCCTATTTGTCCATCTTGGATCTCCCCCCAAACATGATCGATTTTAATAAATATTTTATGTGTACTTGAAAATGATGTATATTCTGTTGGTGGATAGAGGGTTTTATAGGTGTTAAATGGATCAACTTGACAGTACATATCAAATCTTCTTTCTCCTTATTGACTTTACTTATTTTAATGATAATTAAGAAGGGATTATCAGAATTTCTAAAAAATATTTGTGGATTTGACTATTTCTCCTTGAAGTCCTGTTCATTTTTCTTCAGATATCTTGAAGTTCTATTATGAGGTAGGTGCATAAACATTTCACATTGTTATAGCTTCATGATGAATAATGAAGTCATTACAATGAATCATGAATTCATTAGGAAATTACCTTCTTCATTATTAAAACTATTCTTTTCCTTGAAATATACTTCTTCTGATATTATTAATATCTTTTCAATTATTTTAAAAATCAGTATGACATATTTTTTCCATTCTTTTAGTCTATATATATCTTATATTTTCAAGGGCATTTCTTATGGACAGTATACAGTTAGATCTTGCTTTTATATCCAATTTAAAATTCATTCCCTTTTAATTGGATATTTAAACCATTTATACTTAGTGTGATTACCACTATAACATCTTGCTTTTTATTTTCCGTTTAACCCATCTGAACTTTTTTCCCTTTTTTCTTCTTTATTTTCCTTCTTTGGGGTTAATTGAATATTTATGATTTCCTTTCCCTTGTTGTCTTATTAACTATAATTTGTTGTTTTATTATTTTAGTGGTTGCTTTATGGTACAGTATATATCTTTAAATTATTATAGTCTATTTTTAAGTGATACAACCACTTTGGATATTGTATAACAACTTTACAATACTATGCTTTCTTCACTCTCATCCTGATTTGTGCTATATTTATTGTACATTTTACTTTTACATACAAGCTCCATACATTATTATTTTCTTAGTCAATTATATTTTTAAAGGATCATATTTTTTAACATATATATTATCTATTCACCCATATAGTTATTATTTCCAGTGCTATTCATTCTTTTTTTGTAGAGCTATATTTTTTATCTGGAATCATTTTCCTTGTGCCTGATGAACTTCCTTCCTTTGAGGCTTTGGCCTTGATGAATGTTTTCACCTTTTTTATTTCCACAAAATATTTATTTCACCTTTCTTTTTCAAATTATTTTTTACATGCATAAAATTCTAGGTTAATAATTTTATGTTTGGTTTTCTTATTTTCAGGAATTTTTAAAAAATTAATTATTGTGGGTACATAATAGGTGTATATATTTTTATGTTTTGAGGTTCATGAGATGTTTTGATACAGGCATGCAATGTGAAATATGCATATCATGAAGAATGGGGTATCTATCCCCTAATGCATTTATCCTTTGAGTTACAAACAATCCAATAACATTCTTTAAGTTATTTTAAAATAATACAATTAAGAAATTATTGACTATAGTTGTCCTATTGTGCTATCAAATAGTAGGTCTTACCCATTCTATTTTTTTATACCCACTCACCATCCCACCTCCCCATCAGTCCCCCCACTACTCTTCCTAGCCTCTGGTAATCATCTTTCCACTCTCTATGGACATGAGTTCAATTGTTTTTATTTTTAGATCCCACAAATCAGTAAGAACATGCTGTATTTGTCTTTCTGTTTTCAGCAATTTAAAAATGTGCTTCACTGTTTTATCATTTGCAGTATTGCTTACAAGCACTTTGTTATCCTTCTTATCTTTGTTCCTCCATGTGTAGTATGTGTTTTTTCTTTAGCTTTTAAGATTTTCTCTTTCTCACTGGTTTTGAACGATTTGGTTATAATTTAACTTGCTATAATTGTCTTCATACTTCCTATAGTTGGAATTAATCGACATTCTTATATCCCAAGGTTATATATTTTATAAAATTTGGTATGGTTAATTAGCCAGGCATGGTGGCACACACCTGTATTCCCAGCTACTCAGGAGGCTGAGGCAAGGGAATTGCTTGAACCAGGGAGGCAGAGGTTGCAGTGAGCTGAGATTGCGCCATTGCACTCCAGCCTGGGTGACAGAGTGAGACTCCATCTCCAAAAATAAATAAATAAATAAATAAATAAAAAGTTTGGTACTCTTCACCCATTAGATTTTTCAATTTTTTATTTCCCACTCTCCAGTGCTTTAGAAATTCTAATTACGTGCATATTTCACTGTTTAAAGTTGTTCTACATCTTACTGCTTCTATGTGCATTTAAATTCTCTTTTCCCTGTATTTTTCATTTTGTATAGTTTCTAATACTAGATATTCATGTTGACTAATCTTTTTCTTCTACAGTATGTAATCTACTATTATTCCCATCCATTATAATTTTCATTTCAGACTTGCGGTTTTCATCTTTCTAAGTTTGATTTGTAACTTTTATTTTCTTTTTAACTTTTTTAAGTTTTACTTTATTCTAGATTCAGAGGGTACATGTACATGTTTGCTTCATGAGTATATTGTGTATTGGTGGGGACTGGGCTTCTAGTGCCCATTACTAAGTGAACCTTATACTCAATGGGTAATTTTTCAACCCTCACCCACTCTCACTCTCCCCCTTTTTTGAGTCTCCAGTGTCTATTATTTCTATTTTTATGTCCATTTGTACCCATTGCTTAGCTCTACTTATAAGTAAGAACATGTGGTATTTGATTTTCTGTTTCTGACTTAATTCATTAAGGATAATGACCTCCAGCTCCATCTATGTTTCTACAAAGGACATACTTTTATTATTTTTTACATGGTGTAGTATTCTTGTGTATGTATATCACATTTTCTTTATTCAACCACTGATGAACACTTAGGCTGGTTCAAGGACTTTGCTATTTTGAACAATGTGTATTAACTATATGAGTGTAAATGTCCTATATAGTGATTTTGTTTCTTTTGGGTAGATACCCAGTAGTGGAATTGCTGAGTTGAATGGTAGTTCTATTTTGTGTTCTTTGAAAATCGCTCAACTGTTTTCCATAGAGGATGAACTAATTTACATTCCTACGAACAATGTATATACATTCCCTTTTTTCTGCATCCATGTGATTCTGTTATTTTTTAACGTTTTAGTAATAGTCATTCTGACTGGTGTAAGACGATGTCTCACTGTGGTTTTAATTTGCATTTCTCTGATGTTTATTGATGTTGAGTATTTTTTAACGTGTGTGTTGGTTGCTTGTATTTTTTCTTTTAAGAAATGTTTGTTCATGTCCTTCGCCCAGGTTTTAATGGGATTGCGTATTTTTGTGGCTGTTGAATTATTTTAGTTCCTTGTAGATTCTGGATATTAGTCCTTTGTCAGAGGCATAATTCGCAAACATTTCCTCCCATTTGTAGGTTGTCTGCCCACTCTGTTGATTATTTCTTTTGCTATGCAGAAGTTTTTTCATGTAAGTCCCATTTGATTATTTTTGTTTTTGTTGCATTTGCTTTTGGAGTATTTGTCATAAATCTTTGCCTAGGCCAACATCCAGAAGAGTTTTTCCCAACTTTTCTCCTCGAATTTTTATAGTTTCAGACCTTACATTTCAGTATTTAATCCATCTTGAGATCTTGAATTAATTTTTGTTATGGTGAGAAATAGGGTTCCATTTTCATTCTGTAGTTCTCAGAATAACTGTAGAACGTGCTGGGAATGCAATAACTTAAGATAAGGAGGAACTGTTTGAAACGGCCTGGACTCTATTCCTGTCCACCTAAGAACAGAATGTCTTTCAATGCTTTACCCCCACTATATCATTGCCCCCAGATTATAAAATTCAGGATAGGCTGCTTTCTGGGCTCTTTCACCTTCACTTCAAGTGGGGCACATGCAACTGAGACTCCTTTGACCCTAGACAGCTTTCCTGAGCATTGGGAGACTGACTACTCATAAATCCTAGACTTCTGTTGTCCCATGCTCCCTATCTATAAGTAATAAACACACTTCATGGAACCTGTGTGTGTGTGAATGTTGTGTCTAACTGTACTCATGCAAACAGTAAAAGTACAGTCCAAGATACAGAATGAAGTAGCAACCAGTACACCATCAACCTGGTTTGCACCTTTTTCTTGCACTGGTCAGTTTCTCCAGTGATACACTAGTCCCTTGCCTGGTGCTACAAACTTGGCTACCAGCATTCTAAGGCCAAGTTGGAAAAGGATGAAAGTCATAGTTAAGTATAAAGGATTCACCATTTTCTTTTCAACTCAACCCCTCACTTTACTGTGTTGGGACTTCTAAGATCAGAGTCTACCTCTCCATAGAATACATCTTGAATCTTGTTCTGCAGAGACAAGAGAATAAATATGTATGTTCTAAGCTCCTAACAGACTGTAAATGAACTATTCTGTTTTCAACCCCACTTCAAGAGAGGTTGGGTCCAGAAACAGTGTTTGAGTCCTTGTCTACAATAATGTCTGAGCCATGTTGTCCCTAGACTGTTCAGTTGTTTCCCAATAAGTTTCCCTGGATTGGATTTTCTGTAACTGGATTTTCTATTCCTTATAAAGGAATCCTAATTAATCCATAATGCTATACTCAGGAAGCTCCCAAGCTTCTCAAGAGAAATTATTCTGAACAGAATGAAAAGGAAGTAAATACTAAGAGAAAAATCATTAGACGGTATAGTGTTAAAAAACAAAAGTTGAGAGAAATTTGAAACCCAAACCAGTGACCATATTGAAAGGACAATTTAAATTCTCTCACCAACAGATGTCCTGACCTGACCAATAACTGCCCAAGTAAATGAGAAGACAGTGGGGAAGAGAATAGGAAGAAATCATTTGATCACCAGCAATAGTTTTTCAGGAACAGTGGTGTGCGGTGCAGGTGACTAGAAATGGAGAATAAACAGATGCTGCAGTGCACAGTGTCAGTAAACTTGAAATCAATTTGGAAAAGATTTGAGAACAAATTATTATGAGACTGTAAGGTCTTAGAAAGGAAACTCATAATCATCAGAAATCAGAATAACATCAGGAGGAATTAATTAGGTCAGAATAAACCTAATTGTTTTGCATTTTTATTGTGAACAAGATGTAGATATGAGGTCCAGAAAACAATATTAGATGAATGTGTATATAGTAGAATAACATGGTTCAAGGAGTGCTGAATAAGAAATACAAAAAAAAAAAAAACCCAAAGCAAAAATGTCACTACTTGACTAGAGATCACTAGTTTTATACTTGAGATTCACATTTCAACCCTTTTCTGTTAAAAAAAAAAAAAAAAAAAATTATCACAGGCCTAGACAAAAAATGGACAACTTCTTTATCTCTTTGGTGGGATAGCAAATACAGTTGAAGATGGAGTTAGGGCAATAACAGTAACTACTTTTCACTGACCACTCACTACATTCCAGATGCCCTATCAATAACTGCACATGCATCCATTTTATAAATAGCTCACCCAATAATATTAAGAGATTTAGTATTAACCTTACTTTATAGATGAGAGAATCAAGACTTTAAGAGACTATAACTGACTTTATATTATACTGATGTCCCAAAGCCAGAAGTATCAGAGTCAGGTTTTAATCACAGGTCCTAAAATCAAAATCTGTGCTCTTAAATCCAAATTTGTGCCCCTCTTAAAATGGACATAAAGTATGTAAACAAGATAAAAATATCTGTGCTTAAATCCAAACAGAGATCCAATATAAATGTAAAAAGTGAGCTTAGAAGAAACAGTGCTGAAAGGTAACATGTGCTAAAATGATTTGGTAATTTTGGTTGACTTTGAGCTTAAAAATCAAAACAATTATGGAATGGCCAAAAAATTAATGCTACTCTGGATTAACCAGACCACATCTGTGACATCACATATAATTGTTGAAGTCATGGTTCAAGAAGCAATTAGATATTCTTGAGCATGTTCAGGCTCATTTAACTAGAAACTGATGCATGAGAAGAAAGAAGGGAGAATATGGGCTTAAGGAGGAAATATATAGGATGAACACAGGTGCAGTCTTTAAATGTGGGAAATACTATTAAGTAAAAGAGGGATTAAAGTCGTCCTACATTGATTCAGCCTTATTATTACAGTGTACTGATTTCAGCTCGAGACTGCACATAGAATCTATTTTAACCTGATTCTCTCATTTTGCAGAGAGAAAATGAAACTGCAAAAAAATAAGTAATTTGTTCATAGATACATTAGTTATTGGTAAAAGCTGAGACTGGAATTCAGGTTTCAAAAATTCCAGTTGGAGAGGCAAAATTTCTCCTTATTAGACTATTGAAAGGGAAAATAGGCAACAACATCTTTATCTAAAATCACCACTACCTTTGAACTTCTTAGCAAGCAGGGCCCAGGATTAAGAAAATGGTAATTCATTTAAGATAATCAATAAAAACTGTGTTAATTGAGAGAATTTTTTTTAATTATACTTTAAGTTCTGGGGTACATGTGCTGATTGTGCAGGTTTGTTAATTTATCTGTAGGCAGTAAATCAGCAATCTCCATACTTACTTCATTGTTCCATTTTAAAAGACTGGAATGCTTAACAGTATATCTTAATTAAATGTTCCTTTTCAGATATTAGAAGAACATGGTCTTTTCTAATCCGGCCCCTGGACTTTTACATGGTAAAACCATTCATTTTTTCCCCCCCTCAGTACCTAAAGCTTTAGGACTGATTGTCCTCCTTTTGAGGCCACTTCTAGGAAGTCAGACTTCCAGTCCACTCCTTTTGCATGGGAGTAGGAGCAGCTGAGGGGAAGCAGCGATGGCATGGCTCAGAACACACCCACCCAATTGCCTTCCTGCTCCTGAACATCAGCTGTTGAGCGGGGGAATAAAGCCAGAATTATCACCAGCTGTTTCCCAAGCTGTTTTGGCAGAGACTCACAGAAGAATAGACTCCCCAGGCATATTCTTGAGTAATGTTACTGGAACTAAAGCTCCGTCTCCAGAAACATACAATACAGAGAAGAGACAAATAGGCTTGATCTCTTTATCTTCCAATCTCTACACCATAAAGCTTTTTCAAGCACTGCCTACCAAGTTTATAATCTCTAATATTTGCAACAGTCACCAACACTTTAATGATCCTATTTTCAATGTCTCCGTGAATGTTGGTACCATTTTATTAACTAAGAACAACTGGAATTGTTTTTGATGAGTGACGGGGGAGTCAAAACAACTGAAATCAAACCAACTGGAGCTTTTGTTGTTTGCAGCCCCAGTATACTATACAAAAAATTACTTTGAATTTGACTAGAGAGATGTTATCCTAAGCAGTAAGTGATCTGTCAGATTGCAAAGTCACTTTTCAATTTTGGCTCTATGTATGTGGCTTGAAGAAGATTGTAGGGCAGAGCTGCAGTACAATTGATGGCTTAAGTTTCTAATTGTAGTTAACCAAAACAAGAAATTTTATTTATTATGAGGTTCTAATTATACATGCATCTCTACGTACATTGCTATCCATCATGTGCCTCATACTATATTTATATAATTGGGAGAAATGTCTCCAACATCATGATAATCTATAAAATAATTATTGTTCAGTGTATATGAATTCATCTGAAAATGTAAATCACTCAGTTTTTTTTAATGACAAAGAATACTTGGAAAGCAAAGAATGTTTAATGAAAGTTCATGTAGAAAGGAAGCCAGTCAAGTAAAATGCAAATGTTGTACCAAAAGTTTATTGAGAAGTCAGAGCTAGAGAAACGTTAGTAACTCTTAAATTATTTTCCTTTGAGGGTTTTTCCAAAAGGATTCAATATATCTCACATGTTTTAGTGCATGACTGTTTTCTTGCCAATTCCAACTTGAAATATTATATTCTAAATATACATGTCACATAATCATGAATATCCTTTCCCTTACTTGAATGAGGTCTGGCCAAACATTTTCCTGGCAGTTATTATGTCTATAAGAATATACTAGATATTATAGAGCTAGCCAAAAAATTGGTAGGCTAACTGCCATATAAGAATATAAAAATACTTATTTGATCAATATTAACAGGCTTTATGAAACAGACAGTATAACATAGATATTATTTGACATCAGCCTTTCAAAAGCATTCACTGGTAGAAGGAAAAAAAAAGGACTGGTAGAAGGAAAAAAAAAGGTTGATTTGGCAAAGTACCACTATGAAGTTCATTTATCTCTTTATTTTATCTAATGAGGAAGAAGAAATTTAAACATGCAAAAATAAAAAGGAAAACTGCATTCATCTTCCACTAGAAACAAATTAGGGTTTCATTAAACAAAAGTACTTGCTATCCTTATGCTCATTTCTTTAAGAATAACGGTATTCTGCATCTGAACGCCTTTTACTTCTTTTAGTTGTCTTATGGCACCAGCAAGGACCTTCACTACAGTGGTGAATAGAAATGGTGAAAGCATACTTTCCTGCCTTGTTCCAAATAGTGGCAGAAACCGTTTAATCTGATTATGTATAACTTTGTAGATCCCATTTATCAGGTTGAGAAAATTCCCTCCTATTCCTAGTGTACTGACAGATTTTTAAAAATAAGTGGATATTAAATTATCTCAAAAGATTCTTCTGCATCAATTGAAATGATCACATGGTTTTTCCCTTCTTATAGTGAATTGTATTGATTGATTTACAAATGTTAACCCACCCTTGTACTTCTGGGATAAACACTACTTGGTCATTATCTATTATTATTTTTATATATTCTGGAATTTAATGTATTATTTTGCATCTAGGTTTATGAAGGATATTATCCTATAATTTTCTTTTTACTCATAATGTCTTTTTCTGGCTTTGGCATCAGGGTAATTCTGACCTTATAGAATAAATTGAGAAGTGCCTTATCTTTGTATCAGTTATATATTGCTGCCTAATGAATTACATAAATTTAGTGGCTAAAACTAGCTTGGGTTAGCTACATCCTCCGCTTGGGATCTTACAAGGTTGTAATCAAGATGTCAGCCAGTTTTTTTCTTGTCCTGCTTCCTCTTTCTGTTCTTTTTCTTCTTATTTTCCTTCTTCTCTTTCTTATTCTTTTGCAGCCCTTTATAATTTACAAATCAGTCTTAGCTAGAGTACTGCACAAAAACAGATCCCAAGCAATATTTGACCTGTGGGCTATAGTTAACTGACCTCTCGTCTCAGATTCATTTTGCGCCGCCACTGAGATAATACTCAGCTTAGGATTTTATTCAATATCCCATGGGTTAGATTTTTTTTCCCCATTTTAGCTATGGCAACACAAATGATTCCTAGCCACGTGTGGGGCTCTGCCTGATCCCTTCTGGTGAGAATTTTCCAGGCCTCATGCAATTTCTTCACATGCATGTGAAGCATGAACAATATTCAGCTCAAAACTTCACTCTAGATTTCAGTCTCTGTGCAGCTCTCTTCTCTCCTGTACATTGCCCAAAGTCTAGCCACTGTATGCATTTTAAACTCTGTCTCCTCAACTTGAAGAAAACACTGAGATTTGGGTGGTTTTTCCTCATTGGATTGCTGCACTTCTAATGCAGTGAGAAACTGAGGACAGCTTCTCTCAGGGCTCACTCTCCGGAGTTGCCTGCTTTCCATTATCTAAATCATTTTTTTTATTATTTTGTCTGGATCTTTTCAGTTGTTTAATGCAGGAGGATAAATCTCATCCCTGTTACTCCTTCCCTCAAAAATTCTTAACAGTCTTTAAAATGTTTAGCAGAGTTCTGCTAAGCAAGCCAAAGTGTATAGGGTCAAGAAGAAATAAAAAACCTTTTCTTGTAGCTTCTTTTATCTAATTTTTTTTTTTTAAAGACAGGGTCTTGCTATGTTGTCTGGCCTGGCCTGGAATATCTGGGCTTAAGCAATCCTTTCGCCTCAGCTTCTCAAGTAGCTAGGACAACAGCCATGTGCCACCATGCCCAGCTTACACATTTTACTCTAGAAAAACAGATTTTTAAAAATTATTCTTTAGGCCATAAATTTACAAAATAAATCTCATCTAGTTTCTCTTTACTTATTTTAAAGTCATGCCTCGGAAACAGTTATAAAAATATTTGTGCCTTAAGATAACATACACAATCTTTTTTTGGAAAATCCAGCAATCCTAAAGAACTTTTTTTTATAAAAAATAATTTTAAATTCTAATAGCTCTTTTTGAAACTTTGCTCGATCACATAATTTGTTAATTTGAAACCGATACTATACCAGTGGTCTCCAAGCTTGATTCAAAGCGAATTGTGGTATGCCAAACAGTGTTATGAGAGATTACACAGAGAATGCAGATCATCATGAGTGTGTAAAAGCCAGTTATCAAATGGTAATAACTGTACTCATTTTCCTAAGAAAAATATTAGTTTTAATAATAATCTTTCCTATAAACTCAAATTAGAAGTGAACATAACAAAGGTCTTTGGGTATATTAACATTTACAAGAAGCTTAGATGTCCAGTTTCTAATGTTGAACAAGTTTTATAAATAATAAGATGCAAGAATCTTTTAGTTACTAATTAAAAATTATTTGCATTATCTTAGACAATAAATTAAGTAATTAATTGTTCTAGTTTTAACTCCATAGTTTTCCAAATATAAATTTTTAATGTAATCAACTCTAAATGATCTTGGTTTAAAATACACTACTATCTTTTCATATGATTGACAGACAGATAGATATTAATCTACAACCCACATTTGAGGAAACAAAAGTTGAGAACAGTATTTCCAAGAGCACCGAAAAAGTACAGAGATTCTTCCATCTTTTATAAAATTAATACTGCTGAAAACTGGGACAAATATATTTCAAGACTTCTGGTTAATGCTAAAGAGTTATGGGAGTAAATGAGAGAAGCTGACCATATAAACACTGAAAACTGGTTTTCATTTGCTCTAATACCTCAACCTGGTTAGGAAAGAAGTCAGTTTTTCCCGGTTCTTGGGGAAGAAGTCTGTTTATAAGTGGGCTAAAATTTATCTTTGGAAGAGAAAGTTGAAAAAAGTTCAACAAGTAATGTTGGAAGTATGGAGATGGTATTGTATGATGTAAGGAAATATTTAATATTTTCCTAACTTGCAATAATTTCATAATTAATAGGCATTAAGTACACCAACATGACAATAATTGAAATTTGAACTTAAACTTGAATAAAATTTGTTATAATTCACTCGCCTTTCAGGAAAATAACTGCTTACACTTTTATCCTCTAATAAAAAGACCTTTACATTTTTTATTATAATTAGGCTATTTTAAGAGCACTATCACTTGGCTAATTCCCTGTCACTTGCTGAATTTAAAAGTTGCTCCAATAACATAAAACTAATTTAACCTAAAAAAACTCATTTTTAACCTGCAAATACTCCAGGCACACTTCCCATCTGGAAATGTTGATCAGATTTGGCAGGGAGGGGTGCTTTGGGGGTGGGGAGTGCATATTCTAAAAGAACTCAAACTCATGTTTGAGTCCATGGCTTCAACGGGAAACAAGTTGAATTTTCTAGGGAAACATATGCTCAAGCACCCCATTCACAGCATGCACCCTGGGGCTGAAATATGTTTTCTGGTGGATTGTAAGCAAAAGAAACGTTAAATATTATTGACGATAATGGAGTAGTCAAAGATAACTTTTATCAGTGTTTTGCATTTTTCTCATATAATTTACTATCTAAGAATTATTTTGCTTTCAATTATTAATCTGTTTCATTGGACACCTATGCATTACTGCAAATGTTCTTGGGATCAACAAATCTTATCCCACCCACTCCTGTGATGATTAATTCTATATCTGCTTTGACTCCTTTTAATTAGGTCTAACCTGACAGCATTTGACCAGATGTGTCTTGTTTATTTCTCTAGGGTTTCACTGGTGCCTTGGGAATCTTTGACACCCATTTGCAGCTCAAAAGTCCATGGAGCACCTTTATGACCAATAAAAGAGAAGGACCAATGTATAAATATTTTTTTCTTCTCTAAGGATGGACAATTCTGAGATGCATTGCATAAAGCATCAAGTTAATATTTAATCAGTTGAAGTATAAGATATTGCAACTCGTACATACCTGGCTTAAGGCAGGATGCAAAGGCATAGAATAGAAATTGAATCTGAGTACATTTAAAAAGAATGTCATAAGTCTCATTGTTTCCTGGCCATATAAGAATGAGACTCATGATAGTATAAAAATCATGAATAATTTTCATAATTCTCCTTCTCCAAGGCCCTAAACAAATCTTTTGCTTCCTAAAGGAACCAGTTGATTGTTTCTTTTTCTCAGGATTGTCAAGAGAGATTTTTATCCTCCTGGACTAGAACACCTTCTGATTAGAGAAATCTCTGCCAAAAAAAAAAAAGAAGAAGAAGAAGAAGAAAAAGAAGAACCTAAGGAACGTGAATGTGCCATAGAAATTTCTCTTGGTGGTAACCCAGCCTCAAACGGACCAACTGTGTGCAAAGCTGTTCCCCCATTTCCTAAAGGAACAATGCTTCTCTTAATAGTATTTATTTTTCAGGGGCCCCAATTTCAGATATGTTGGATTTGGCAGTCTTCTGCTCAAGCTGTATTTTTTCCTACTGAATTACAGTAAGAACTAAGTATTAGAGGCTGTAATTAAAGGCTGGTGAGACAAAACTGGAAATGTGCTCAATGGGCTGCACCCAGATCCAACTGATCCAGATACATAAAAAGTTTGGCCAAAACTCCCTGTTTATGAAACAGCCAAGTTCTAGACTGAAGAGAAGCTTTTGAGACCCTCTGGATGCTTTCTCTCAGCTTCTCTGTTTGGGTTGAATTTTTATGGGTCTTCATAAAGGTTATTAAGTTAAAATAAGGTCAATAGGGGGAGGCTCTAATTCAGTATGTCTAGTATTGCTAGACGTAAGAGCAAAAGACACTAGGATGTGCACAGAGGAACCGCCATATGAGGACACAGGAAGAAGTCACCATCTGTGAGCCAATGAGAGATGCCCCAGGAAGAAGCAAACCTGATGACATTTTGATCATGGACTTCTAGTCTTCGAACTGTGAAACAATAAATCTCTGCTGTTTCAGCCACTCAGTCTGTGGTGTTTGGTTATGGCAGCCCTAGCTGACTTATGCAGTCCCCATGGTGAAAGTGCCCTGTGGGGCAGGCAGAGATTCTTGTGGTTCCCAGAGCATGGCATGGCCTTTCCTGTCTACTGGCTTTTGCATATGATACTCATGTCAGCAGGAAACCCTCCTTTATTTCTTCACATATCCAAATCCTACTCTCTTTCCATGAAATGGGAAAGCCCCTACACTACTTGTAAGCTAGTAAGCGTAGCTTTCATAGACCTTATGAGGAGGAAATTTGGTAATACCTATTAAGAGCCTCAGAATGTTTATCCTAAAAAGGTATTAAAGATATGTCCAAAGATTAAGCTGGATGCTCATCAAAATACTATTTTGAGTACTGCAAAGCTGGAAATACCCAATGAGCAACAGAAGATGAAGTAAGAAACTCATTAAAATGATGTTGCTTAAGTGCATTATTGCAGAAATACGCTAAATAAAACATAGTATTAAGGAAAAAATCATCATATAAAATAATTTTAATACATATGTTTATATAGAAATATTTCTGCAAAAATATATGCTATCAACAATTTAATTATATATATAATAAATGTCACATTTATTTTATTTATTATTTATTTATTGCATTTTTTGTAGTGAGTGGGTCTCCCTATGTTGCCCAGGCTGGTCTCAAACTCTTGAGCTCAAATGATCCTCCTGCCTCAGGCTCCCAAGGTTCTGGGATTACAGAAAACAAATATACATCAAGTTATCAGCAAAGATTACAGCTGCTAGATTTGCTTATGAGGTTTTTGTTTTGCTTTGTTTTTGCCTTTCTTGATATAATTTTTCTGCAATAGATATTTGTTGCTTTAAGAAAAGTAGTTCTTTTTTCCAAAACATAGAAAAAGATTTTCTGTCTTTTAAGTTCAACTTTACTCATTACTACATTTTTAAACATATTTAGAGTCTACTACATATCAGGCACTTTTCTAGGTACTTCGCACATACATCAGTGAGAGAAAGATGCCACTATAGTAGAGTTTACATTTTACCAGAGGAATAATCATAACATTATTATAATCAATTATATCATATGCTAGAAAGTTATAAGTGCCATGGAAATAATAAAACGATGAATAGAATAAAGAGAATTGGAAATACTGGGATCGGGCTATAGTTTGTTTTATTAAATAGAATGATCAGAGTAAACCTCATTGAGAAGGCAAGATATGGGCAAAGAATTGAAGAATCCAAATGAAGACGTGTGAAATAAGAGCATCCCAAGCAGAAAAAACAGTTCCAAGGTGAAAGCATGTCTAGCCTGCTGGAGGAACATTATGGAAGGTTTGGTTAGAGGAGCTGTGTTATGGAAAATTATGAGAAGAGTAGATCAGGGAGTTGACGGGAACAGAAGATCACACAGGCCTTTGTAGATCATTGCAAGGAGTTGGTTTAACATGATTTCATATTCCCAAAAGAATCTGGCTGCTGTGATGAGACTGGATTGCAGAAGGGCAGGGGCAGAAGTAGGGACGCAAGTGGCAAAAGCAATGCAGCATTCCAGGAAAGAGATGATTGTGGCACACCCCAGGGGTAGCAGAGGGGGTAGTACAAAGCTGGTTAGATTCTGGCTATTTTTCCTAACATTTTTAATGTAAATTTTAAAACGTGGAGTAAATTTCAAAATATTTTACAACAAATATTCATATATTCCATCACTAGATTTTGTGATTAAAGCAATATATTTGTTTTATTACTTATTTATACATCTGTTTATACTTCTGTCCATTTACTTGAATGCTTTTCAAAGTTTCAAGGATCAGTACATTCCCCCCCAAATACTTTTGCATTTGTCAGGGAGTTTAATATTTTTACAGTACTTTTTTGAAGTTAAATTTATATAAAATGAAATGCACGAATTTTAAGTGTATCATTTGACAAATTCAGACAAATGCATACATTTGTGAAACTAAATTTTTACGATGATACAGAACATTACTGTAACCTCAGGGAGTTCTCTCATGTTTGTTTTCAGTGATTCCCTATCCCTAGGCTCAAAGCAACCACCATTTAAATTTCTTTCACTGAATATTAGCTTCACCTGTTTTAGAACTTCATGTAAATGAAATAATACTGTATGTGCTATTTTTTATAAGTATTCAGTGTAAAAATTTTGATATTAATCTATGTTACTGCATAGGTCAGTAGTTCTTCCATTTTAGTGCTAAATAATTTTCCATTGTATGAATATACTAGAGATTTTTCATATTTTCTCCTATTGAGGAACAACTGAGTAGTTTAGAGTTTGTGGCTATTATGAATAAAGCTTTATGAATATTTTATACAGGGGTTTTAGTGGATATATTTTTTCATCTCTCTTTGGCAAATACATAAGGGTAGAACTGCTAGCTCAAAAGATAACTACATGTTTTATAAGTATATGTTTTATAAGAAACTGCCAGATATATTTTCCAAAGCGTTTTACCATTTTACATTCCTACTAACAACATATAAAAGTTCCAGTTGCTCTAAATCCTTGCCAATATTTGGTGTTATTGGTCTTTTTTAATATTAGCCACTCTAGTGAGTACATAGCGGTATCTCAATTTGTTTTAAGGTGAATTTCCATACATTTACTTTTAAGGTCATTTTTCTGTATCAGTTCTTCCCAGAGCATTACACGTCATAGTGTTCTCTCTCTTTCTACTTGCATTTGTTACATTAATGAATGTACCGCATCTGACTCTTTTTCACCTATTGCCTCATATATTTAATATTTTTACTATAGTAATCCTTGTTTTTTCTAAGATTATATTAACCTTGAAAGTAGAATCTTTATTCTTCCTCTGTGTTCCCTGTAATAACTAACACAACACTGGGCTTAGAATAGCCACTCCATAAATGTTGGTAGATGGGACAAAATTAAAAATCAACCTTGGAGATGAATAAACTGTGGCATATTTACACAATGGCATGCTACTCATCAGTAAGAAGGAATGAGCTAGCAAGTTGGGAGAAGACATGAGTGGATCGCAAATGCATATAGGTATGGGAAAGAAACCAGTCTTAAAAGGCTGTATACTCTATTTTGCCATTTATATGAGATGTGGGAAAAGCAAAACTATGCAGAGTATACTCAGGTCATTGGTTTCCAGCGCTCAATGTATGGAGGTGAGTCAGTGGGAAGACTGAATAGGTGAAGTACAGGGGTTGTTTTTACAGTGGTAGAACTAATATGTGTGATGATATAATGATGAATATTTGACACTATACATTTATCAAAATCCATTGAATTCACAACCAAAAAATTGAACCTTAATGCATACCAATTTTTAAAAAAATTGTTTAGTAGATCAGAGTAACCCACTATGCAATTGTGATAAAAGAATCTATTTACATTAGAAATATATGAAACAACCAATGCCATGGTGAAGTAAGTGGAGTCTATATGACTTCTATTTATTTTAAGCCAAAGAAGAGCGTGTTTATTTCACTTAAATTCTTAAAAATACTTTTTTGGCACTTGCTCCATAAACTGTCCTGACATTAAAAAAATTCATTGAAAAGAAAAGCAGTTTTAAAAGACCCAAAATACTAAGATTTTATTTACAAAGTGTTTTTGACATATAGAAAGTAAAAATGCTGTTACATTCTTAGTGTAAGTGGTAGCCACTGTCTAAAGTCCATGTAAACACTGTGCTCTACTTGATGAAGTTGTTTCCTATTGGGGATATGGGTTAATATTTCTCAAACTACATAGGCATACTGGAATTGAACAATTAAGAAATGATGAATGGTAGAAGCCAGGTTTCTTACTTTTGGAGTAGAAAGCTGTAGGCAAGCAAGGTGGGGGAGGTTAGAATGCTCCATATTGTAATGGATTAGAGTTGGAGAAATTAGTGTGAACTCATGTTTAGCTTCATGTATATATAGATCATTGCATACAGGCATATTTATGGTTATTGGCTTGTACAGGGTTCATACACACACACATATTTCCTTACTCTGTCAATTAACAAGGTCTAAAAGCAATGATACCTTAATAGCAATGGGCACATCAAGCACCCAGATCTAATACCATTCTCCAGTAAAATAAACCAGGGCTCCCAGGAGAAATAGATGATTCTAAGATTAGGGCAAGAAATATACCCAATGAGCCTGAAGCATCTTGTAGTACCAAAAATAAAGAAGTGCTCACACACATACACACACGTGCACACGCATGCACACACACACCAATGTTGATATGTCAAAAAGGCATATAAGCCAATTGAAAAGGCTTTTAATGTACCAAAGATGGAACAATTTCAGCAAAAAATAAAGTAGCACTGGATTATAATTCAAAGTATAAAATAAATATTCTTGGCTTCATGCTGACATAATTGAATCAATTCAATAAATGAAGGAGAATAAACAAAGTTCTCATACAGAAGAATTCCAAAAAAATTTGTAAAGATATTTTACCTACAAGGAGGTAGAACATAACTCCCTACTCCTTCCCCTCCAAAGCGTACTGTATTGAAAGGAGGGGAGAGAGAGAAAAACTATACAGTGTAGAAACCCAGCAAATGCTACCTCAGCCAGGTGATCAAAATTAATATCCACAGTGACAGGTCATTTTGAGAATATGTACATTTGGTATGATATGATGAGAATGAACGTTTTCTTCTGTGGTCTTCCTCCCAAAAACCCATAACCCCAATCTAATCATGAGAAAAACATCAGACGCTTCCCTATAGAGTAGTATTCTAAAAAATACCTATTAATCTGCAAAAATGTCAAGATCATCAAAAACAAGGAAAATCTGAGAGACTGTCATAGACAAGAGGAGCCTGGGAAGACATGATGACTAAACATAATGTCAAATTTTGGATGGGATCCTAGAACAGAAAAGGAACATTAGATAAAAATATGGAAATAAGAATAGTGATAGGCTTTAGTTAATAATAATGCACAAAGATTGATTCCTTAATAGTGACAAATGTATCATAATGTAGGATGATAATGGGGGAACTAGGTACTGTGTTTATGAGAAATCTCTCTGCTATCTTTGTAACTCTTCATGAACATAAAACTGTTCTGAAATTTTAAAAGTGTTTTAAAATGAGTGGATTAAAGCACGTGCACGAATAAAACCCACAAATACGTTTTCTTTGTTTATTTGTTTTGTCTGTTTGTTTGTTTTGAAACAGGGTTTTACTCTTGTTGCCCAGGCTGGATTGCAATGGTACGATCTCAGCTGACTGCAACCTCCGCCTCTCAAGTTCAAGAAATTCTCCTGCCTCAGCCTCCCAAGTAGCTGGCATTACAGGTGCGTGCCACCACGCCCGGCTAATTTTTTGTATTTAGTAGAGACAGGGTTTCACAATGTTAGCCTGGTCTCAAACTCCTGACCTTGGCTCATCCACCCACCTCAGCCTCCCAAAGTGCTGGGATTACAGGCATGCACCACCACACCCAGCCAGACAAATACACTGTTAAATGAGAGAAATCGAAGAGAAAATGATGGATAATGTATGACATTGTTTACCTAATTATGAAAATAGACTTATACATGGTATTAGAAATCAAGAGAGTAGGCCGGGTGCAGTGGCTCATGCCTGTAATCTCAGTACTTTGAGAGGCTGAGGTGGGCAGATCATTGAGGTCAGGAGTTCAAGACCAGCCTAGCCAACATGGTAAACCCCAACTATCTCTATTAAAAATTCTAAAAATTACCTGGGAGTGGTGGTGGCTGCCTGTAATCCCAGCTACTCAGGCAGCTGAGGCAGGAGAATTGCTTGAGCCTGGGAGGCAGAGGTTGCAGTGAGCCAAGATTGCACCACTGCACTCCAGCCTGGGTGACAGAGCTAATTGGTCAAAAAAAGAAAAAAAAAAATCAAGAGAGTGGTTTCCTGGAGAAATAGTCTTAGAGGGGATGGCAGGTACTTCTAAGGTGCTAGTGATAATCTGCATTTTGATCTGAGAGGGGGTTATACTAGTGTTTTCACTTTGTGTTTATTATTGAGCAGTACACTGACGAATCACTCACTTGTACGTATGTATATATGTAACATGTCAAAGTATTTTAATTAAATGTTGTGCATGTTCTGATATCTCCAGGATTTCCACATAGAGTTATATCATAATCTGTTTTCAAGCAGCGTGATTGCCGATTTTTATGAAAAAATGTTTTTTATACTTACTAATATTTCATTAACTACTTTTGCAACATTCTATTTTTTAAATGATGGAAGTTCACTTTCTACTATGATTTACAGATTGTCTCATTTTTAGAGGAATTAGTTCCAACCTGTAAGTCAGAATAGATCAGAATAAAGTTCCTTATTTTCTTATGAAGATGTGAAATTATGAATCCTCAAAATAATATTTCTGAAAATTTTAATCTAATATAATCAAAGACTAGATAAGAAGGAAATCTGATTTCCAGTGACCAAATTTGGCTAATGAAGAACTATAATAACATAATGGTTTCTTACACATTTCCACTGAGTTCATGTAATTTAATGCTTTATTATTTTCTTTAGCCATCCTTGCTCTTTTATAATCACATATTGACTGACAAGACTTTGATAGCTAGTCAAGAAGTTATCTATTAAAAAAATCAATTGCCTAGACATTTAAAATAGAGTATTAGCATTTGTGAGGAACATGTAAGTAAAACCATTAATGGTATGGATTTTTATTATACGTGCTATTTGTATTTACAAATTTGCCATGTTAACTAAGTGAATAAATCAGCAATGTTTCCTCTCTGATAACTAAAGGGAAGCTTCAGTGGCCGATACGAAGCTAAAGATATCTCTATCACGCATATTTAAGCTTTGCCTAGACTCTTTGATGTCGACAAGCATGTCATTTTAAAATGCCTCAGTTTGGCTGGCACGTCATCAATTGATGTCCAAGAAACAGACACAATTATACTTTTTCACTGTTTATCATTTATCCTCCTTTCTGCCCAATGATTAACAAAGGAGTGGTTTTCACTGTTTAGTCTCTTGTTAGGATGGGATGCAAGATAGAAAGCCCCAGGGTAAGTTTTCTCCAATACACTCTGTTTAGTCCACTGGTGAAATTACAGTATGTGGTTTAAAAAAAATCTTTGAATGTTCATCTTTATTTAAATATATATAATCTCCTGCCAGAGAAGATTTGGGAAACTGCATTAAAGAGAAAGTTCTCAACATTTTCACAAAGAAAAAAATAAAATGTTTCTAATTCAATATTTTTTTTCCAAATTGGATTGCATTGACTAGTTTCCTAATATTGAAAACCCTGCTTGCTGACCAAAGAACAAGGAAATTTTATTTACAGTAATTTTATATATGAAAAAAATGGGCAGAGAATTAATAATATAAATAATTCTATCCAAATGAAGGTATATAACCAACAGGATTGGGACTTAAAATTACGCTGTAGGTCAGAAAATATTTTTAATGTCATTTCCCATAATTTTGGTTACAAATAGCATATGATTTGAAGTCTTCCACCAAAACTTTGTTGCTTAGAGTCAAAAGAATACCAGCAGTTTGTTCCCTTCCCAACTAGTCATTAGAGTTCCTTCTTTAGAGCAAAAAGCTTCTTCTTCAACTACACTCGTGTCTCTCTTCACTAAAAAAAATAAAATGTTCATCTTTTGTATCTCCCAAGGAGATTTGGACAATGTAAGAAGAGTCAGAACTTCTTGGTTCTTCTTTGAAGCATTAAGTAACTGTTGCTTATACACTTTACAAATAGAAATCTTTAATTTTTCTTTTAATAGAAATTAAATTTATAGATCACAATAATATATTTCTTGACTACAGTGTTACTGGGAATAAAGCATGCTTCAAATGAAGTAATTTATTCTGAGCAGAAAAAATAAGAAGAAATATCCCATTGCAGATGGGCTTTTTTTAAACAAAATGTTTTGTGCTCCAATTCTTACTTGCACAGGTCTGTTGCAGCATCTATATATTTGATATAAGGATAATTCCCATGGAGTCAGGCAGTGTTTCCTAGTGTTTTTCTGCAGACCATTGCCTTGGGTTTAAAAAGAAAGTTTCAGGCTCAAATGAACTTGAGAAACACCACATATTATTTGCAATTCTTGTAACTCTTGGAGAGTCAAAATGTACATTGACATAATATGAGCCTTAATAAATATTTCAAAAGAGAAATCTGTTTAATTTTGTTTACATTGATGATTTCCAAGTTAGTGGGTCATAGAATCTATGTAAGATTATGCACATATTTTTGTCTAGGTATGTATTTTTTTGTGCATCTGTGTGAAAGAAACACTTATTAACATTTCATGGAAATCAGTGCTTCTTGGGAGGCACTAGGGGAAACCGCTTAAGAAATTGTAACTCCAGAAAGACAACATTAAAACACAAGGAGGAGTAAATACCCATTAATGTCAATGTCTATTAATAGATGGGACAAACATGAAAGCCCAGAATGAAACTCCTTTGATAACCAGGAGGGAACACTAAGACAATGGGCACCTGCTTCAGGCAGGAAGTTCAGCAACTTGTGAACCCTTTAGAGAGATGCGGAAGACAAAATTGTCAAAAAAAAAAAAAATCAGTAAATTCACAGTCTGTTCCAAGATTAACACAACTACTTACACATAAGGAACACTCACTATCCTTTGAAAGAAAAGTTCTCACTCTTATCAGAAGTTGAGACTACACATGTTTTACTAGGTAAGAAGGCTGTCATTAAAATATTTGCCAAGATTGGATTCTGATGTTATTTCATTTGAAGCTCATATTGCAATATAAAGATACTATAATATAAAAGCAAAATTTAATGAAAAATTGTTCAATATAAAAAATATAAGCAGTTTACAAATCCAAGATGAGTGCCTATAGTAGAAAATATCTAGTTTTTCTGTTTCTGTTTATTCTAGGAATACAACTAGACATTTCCTAGCCTCCCTTGTAAGTAGGTGAAGATGTTAAGTCCCAGTTCTGACCGACTGAACATGAGTGGAAGTGGTGAGCCTCTCTTGTAGGCTTGGTCCATAAATATCCTCCCATAGGATCACACACTCTATCTCTTCACCCATTTGTTGGCTGGAGATAAAGGATTAGGCAGAGGCCTATGAGACTCTGAAGGTAGTAGCACCAAGGACTAAAAAGAAGTTGAATTCCTAAATCAATATATAAAAGACTGCCCCCCCAAAAAACTTACATTAAACCACCATACGAGCAAGACATAAAATTTCATGATCCTAATTAACTGAGATATGGTACATGTTATAGCAGCAATTAGACTATCCCAACTCATAGAACGCCCAAAGAAGAGATTAACAAATTGCACATAGTACCTTTTAGTCTTTCTCAAGAACAGAGCTTTTGAAGTATTTCTTACAATAAATATAGAAAGCACTTTACTTTGAAAAGTCCCCTTTAAATTTGAAAGAATATTTATTAATCATTACAATGAAATATCAGTTAACACCGAAAATATCAATAGCACAAAAAGACTATTTAGAAAGCATTTGTCAGCCAGTAAAGCTTAATGTTCTTGAATAATGTTAAAAGGCCTGCATAATGTGGCTTGATGTATTAAAGAGTATAAATGAGGAATATAAGAAGAAATCTTTTGAAATTATATATTCCATAGTTACAAAGATATAAACAATAGAAGGAAGGCTTTACGGAAGGCAGAATGGCAAACATGAATAGCAGTTGGAAAGAACACGGTAGTCTTTATAACTGGCCTTGAGGTGCTTCTGTCATCTAGATGACTGTTGGAGTGACCTGGTGCAGATGCTATTTGCCAGGAGTCTAACCCACATGGCTTCTGTAACTTGTTTCCTGTGATTTGGCCTGGTTAGGATTAGAAAAAGTATACTTGGCTACTAAAGAAAAATTGTGGCTAAGAACAGATTTCCCACTTCTATAACAATCGATAGCTTCATATAATCAGGCAAAAGACGATTATGTGAAGTCAGTTGGAATTAGTCTCTTTCTGCTTTCTGCTCCAATATATCTAAGTTAAAACATCAATGCTAGCTTTTATCACTTTGGAGATCCACTGCTAGATTCATGAATAGACCGAAAGTTCCTGGTGGTCAGTTAATCCCTGAAACTTCTGAATCAACATATCCTAACAGCCTTTAGAACTTCTTGCTTACAGAAAATTGCTTTCTGTGACTTCGGTAAGATGCGCATCTCCTTTAAAACTACGATTTTATAACCCTACTTTAAATTTTTCTTTGAGAAATCATACCTATTCAGCTTTCACAGAAGGAGACCTTCCTAGCAAGATTATGGAAGTTGTAAAAAAACTAAACATTCAATTCTTGAAATGATACTTGGCAAGGTCGAATGTGTACAAAGGAAAAAATATATCTGGACATATATCACTTAAACAGTCCTTTATAGAAAAGGTTCTTAAGCTTCTAAAGGGCTCCAGAACCCCATAGAAAAGTAAGGTAAGGCTGCCTTGCTCTGGAGATCAAATGTTGATGGCATCCACATTATCAGCACCAAAGGAAATAGTAAAAGAGGGCTTCAAATAATTTCAATAGTTGAAATGAGGACTCTGCTCTTTCCAAGTATAGTAATATCTAACACCTCTTTTGCACTTCGTGGCTACAAAAGTTGCCAAGGGAGATTTTTTTCAGTGCCATTATATCATGCTGTCTGCTTTGCAAAGGACTGGAATCATCAGTCTGATTCATCTCATGCCAGTTGCTGATGCTACAATCCCACAGAAAATGACTAAAATTTAACACATTTTTATACAAAGATTTACCACTGAGCAACATTCATCATATCTCTTAAATGCATATTTTTAAGTCCTTTACAGAAAACAGTCCTCAGTATCTCACAATAAAGGCCAGGAAGAGAGTATTCTTTGCAATGTCCAAGTTTGTGAGATTTTTGGCTAGGACAGAAGAAGAAGGCATCACACTAAGAGAGAGAAAATGAGGTATAGCATTTTCATTTCATCACAAGTTAAATAGAAGAGGCTGTTGCCATTGGAAACTGTGACAAATGTTAACCTGAATTTCCTGTGTTACTTTTAAGTTGCTTGGAATTGGCTTTATATGCATACATATCTGAGGTGTAGACTATATTAGGCACAAATTATGAACCAGATCCAAATAGCGTAGCTTGGGCATCTTTTTATAAAATCAAATTGCTTCAAGATATAGAATGTGAAACTAAAATTATCCTTTTCTTCGTCTTTGATCTTTCATCAACCAAACAACTATGAAATAGATAATATGTAACTAAAGTCACCTTTCTCTCAATGGAAATGAAAAAATAGATGAAAGATAAACGAGAGAGAGGTGTTTAAAAGTACAAAGACACATCATAATTTAGGCTAAATTTCATTTTCCAAATATATTTTTCATCTCATTCTGCACATAAGCTCTCTTACCACCAGGCTGGTCTATTCATGGCCCTCAATATTCCTTCTGTACCCCAGCCTCTAGTATCTTTCTGCTTCCCTCTCCTATTTATCTCATTCTTCACTGCCCAATATGAAACTTAAATCTTTGAAAATCTCCCTTTGCAATAAACACTTTTTTCTTTGAAACTTGATAAATGCAAGATTGTTTTACTTTAGATAAGTGACCTGACCTTCTTCTGTGGAAATGAGGATACATACTAACACCAGCATTTTATGACTATTGTAAGAATTAAATGAGATAATTCAAGAAGAAATGCCTAGAATATTAACAAGCACACAGTAGCTGCTCAATAAATGCTAAAGAACTTAGTTCTTACTTTTATAACACTCTCTGATTAGCTCAGTGAAAATACTCACGCACTGACATATATAATAAAACAGAAGCCATTTATTTTATACATTTTTATCTCTCACACTTTTTATTTATAACACATAGATGCTCAGCAAATATCTACAGATTGAGAAATGGAATAATTTTGCCTTTTTTGTATGTAGGCTATATCTATCCTTTAATCTTTATTTTTACTGCTAAATTTCAGAAATTGGGTTTCTCATTGCATCCATTTTCTGGGTCCCATCTGGCTCTCAGAAGCACTGAAGATTCAATTGTCGGCTGTCATTGCCAGGTGCAACAGGCACAGCTGCCGCAGACCTGCAGCTTGGTCTTACATCCACGCATATTCCAATCACATCACCTACACATCTTCAAAGCTAATCTTTACTCTGATAGTTTTCCTTAGTTGTTCACATGTCCTATCACTCCTGACATTAGCAGTCACTGGAAATCCTAAACTTTTTAACTCTAAGACAATCTATAGCTTCAGGAAATTTTCCATTTCCTTGTAGTATACTTGTGAAAGAATTATCCATTATTTTATGCCATTCACTTAAAATCCTCTTCTCTTCACCTTTGTAAAAGTAATAGTATATATTTCCAAGTATTTTCCCATTGTGATTTGAGCAGAGATATGAAGAAACATCTGGCTTGGTGATTTTTTACTTCTCAATGCAAATTTTCATCAATGTATTACACATACAAGAATCAATCACTCAAGCTTAAAGTCTCTTTTTATTCCTAACACATTAAAAGGCCTTATCACATTGATCAGTCCCAAATGTCAAAATATTTACTTCTTTTATGTACATCATCTTTCTTGCAAATAATCATGTTGTCATTCACTCTCTATCTACTCTATCTAATGATTGGATCAATACACAGCAGGGAAAGTGTGAGCAGGGAGAAATAAGAGCAGGTTTCTATGAAGAGAGTAAAAAGATAAGCAAAAGAAAGAGGGAAGAATTTCTGGAATAATGTCTTTCAGTAGGGAAGAAGTCATGAAGAATTGGCTTTAGACAGGAGCAAGGGAAATTCATATGTAGAAGAAAACAGAAAGGTAGAGCATAGGGATAATGATAAGACTATTGGTTGGAGATTGCGGACAAGTATTTAACACTTGAACTAACTGTTAGTGGCACACATTAATCACAAAAACAAAATAGTTGTGCATAACCAAGTTGGCTGACATGAGCTGGCAATACAATCTAAGTTAATATTCAATTGTTACAGTCAAAACAATATCACTCTACTATCAAGGGCGGCATTATGGCCCTTCACTGGGGCCCTTCACAGCAATCTTATCTTACGAATCTTGCCCTCAAAGTGCTCCCTCACTCTTCCATAAGGGACACTCCTCTCTTCAGCCCACCTTAAATTGTGCTTATGCAGTTGTTTTGGTTTCTTCCACAAACTTTTTGATGTAAGCTCCTAAAAGGTTAAAACACCTTAGTTTTCCATTATTGTGCTGTTGTGTGTGTGTGTGTGTGTGTGTGTGTGTGTGTATTGACAGAATATCCACAGCATGCAACTCACTAATGATTAAATAAGTCAAGTTTATGTAATTCACAGAACCTTCTTTTTGCCCCATCTGGAAATGCAAAAGGCAGTTGCTGCAGATTATTTTGATTATGGAATATCATTTAAATTGCCAGCCCCATTTACAAATAAGGCTAACTCAGCCTCTTCACGCAAATGAATTTGAACCAAGTTTAGATTTCTAAAACGAGAGATCTACAACTAAATTTAGTATAAATTCAGTTTAATGTAATTAAGAATGTGCATTTTCAAGTAAGACAAACCTAGATTTGAAGTCCAATATCATTATTCACTAATTTATGTGACCAAGCCTCAAGTACCTTGTATGTAAAATGAGGATGACACTACCTTATAGGGTTACTATAGCTAAATAAGTTTTTATATATATATAACTTACAATACATAATATTACAGGGTACCTGACATGACTGATACTAGCACCATTTAGCAGCACCCTATATATAATTTTCTGTTGGAATCTCATATAATTGTGTGCACTTTGACAGCAAAAGCCTATATGCACAGCTGCAAATTTAAATAATTTCTAGAGAAATAGGAAATTATTATGTAAGACTATTTTCTCTTTTGACAATAAGAAATCTCATTTATAGCAAGCCTAACTTAAAACTGCAGGCATCATGGTTTAGGACCTGACAACGTAAAATGATTGTTGGCCCATTACTGAGTGTGTTCCTTTCATAGGCAGCAGCTTTGAAGTAAATGTATGACATTGACTCCAGGCTGAGCTAGGCTCTCATGCTATCAAGTGGAAGAAACACTGACTAGCTACTTCAGCTCCATAGATGGAGAACATCTACCCTTAACCTTTGCCTTAGATTGCAGAATTATTATCAAGAGACATATATTCCTATAAGAGAAGCAGGAATGTTAAGATGAGAAGGAGCACATATGGCAGAAATAAGACAACCCCACAAATAGTAATAACACAAGGCAGAACATACTATAGCATATGAAGATTTGGGGTCCTATTGAACACAGATAACAGGAAAGCTCCTTAGAGGAGGTGAATTTGAGATATGTCCTGAAATATGTGCCCAAGATGCTTCATATTTTAATACAAACATGGTGTTGTAGAAATAGGTCTTGACTTTCAGTATGAATGTATGTCAAGCATATGGCACAGAGTGCATGACATAGTAGAAGTTTATCTACTGAAGATATCATTTAGCCGTGTTCATTGAACTTTATGCAGGCCCTAAATCACTGGAAGGGACACAGAAATAACATTACTCATGGAATCCATGACTTAAGAAATGATAACAATGGAAGTTTTCTTGTTAGACAGTTTATTCTGCATGCTTGTTCATCTTAATGAGTCCTTTGACAGACAAATGCCCTGTAAATTTTATTTTTCTTTGTTTGACAACTATAAATTAGACACAAACATTGCTAATATAGTGGAGGAAAAATATCTCAGACAGCTAAATACTGCCTGTTCATATGTAAGGCATGCAGCTGTTTCACTTTTTAAAATCCAACTCTAATACACGCCTCAAAAGGAAAAAAAGAGAAAACTGAATGTTTCATCAAATAAAAGCCCAGAGCTGAAAGACAAAATATTTGAAGACAATGTAAAATAAAATCTTTTTTTCAAGTCATATAAAAGCTGTTTTATGAAATTAAGCTGGAAATATTATAAGTGGGAAATGACCACAAAACAAATAGGAACCTTTTAGAAAAAGAGCAAACATGTGTTATTTATTTTCCTAGTAAACAGAAGTGGCAGATTCAATCAGCAAGAAACATTGGATAGTTGTGACCATTTTAATCATGTAAAAAAATTCATAAGATTTGTTTATGATGCATTAAACAGCATCTTCAGGTTAGCATTAAAGAAAGTGAATAATTCTATCTATCTGATAAAAAGACTAGAGATAAGAAGGAACCAGTTCTCTTATGTGGCTAGTAATGTAAAGGGACATAGAACATTTCAGCCTGTCTGTGGCTACCTCCATTTACTCTTTATAAACACATGGAAATAGTTATACTCAATTGCATAAAAAATATTTAAAACTATAAAACAGTTCCAAAGCATGTACTGTGCCATATTTCATGTGGAGAGAGACTGCCTTTAGTTCCGTTTTGAAAGGCCTAAAAAGTGCAAAGCAATAGTGCTTTAAGTATTTATATCTACTTAGATTCTCTAATGTTTAAAGTCATGTTGAAAAATGTTAATTTTAGATGTTAATTATAGAGCTGGAATAAAGCATTGGTTATAAAATAGCTAGCTGAGGTTAAATCTCTACATAATAATCAGTTTTCTGGTACTCCCTGTTATTTAAAATACTACCAAAGAAATACATTACAAAAAATACACTATCATGTGGCATATCTCTTCATTCGGAATTTTTATGAATGATAAAACTAAACACAAGGGAATCAAATATTTATCTGGCCCCAACTCTACTTTATTCCCTAACATGTGACAGGGACGAATCTTATATTTTATTTAGAATCAATGATTAAAGATGATAACACAACATAAAGATATCAAATGTTTCTTGAAGGATAGAGGCTCAGTTCTACACAACTCTTAATTTAATGTCATTTTTTGCCTTGAAAATTATTATGGAGCTTTTGAAAGAGGGATACACAAACAAAAAAATGTTAAGAACTACAAAGATTTGGTAAAATTCTAGAGAACTCTCTGTAAGTAAATAATTTCTCTAACCATGAACCAGTTTACTTCGGGAAGTCAACATACAGAATTTCCCAATACACTAATGTCTCCTTGA
Source organism: Ateles fusciceps (assembly GCA_036589455.1). Lineage (NCBI taxonomy): Eukaryota > Metazoa > Chordata > Mammalia > Primates > Atelidae > Ateles > Ateles fusciceps. The sequence goes on from JAZHEH010000889.1 coordinate 4,792,740, forward strand.
CAAAGCAGACTGAACAGGAACAACTTACTAACAACTCTCCTTGGTGTTACATGTGATACAGTTGTCAAAGAAGGAATTTGATTTCCTGTGGATATGTAGCAGAGTTCAGTCTAATAAATTCACACTCACCTTATTATTTTTATACCAATATGTGAAGAAATAACTAAATTTATATCCACTGATGTTTTTATCTTTTAACCTTTTTTCTTCCTTTCCACCCCAAATTACCCATGTTTCATGCTGTACTTCTTACATGCCAATAATACTCACTTTTGAAATGTAGTCTGTGAGCCTTTAGTCTACCTTTCTCCTGGTTGAAAATATAGCTGAGCTACTTTGCAAGCCATCAGAAACCTCTTTGCCCATTTTCTAATGTAACAGCTATAATAGTAGCTTCATTAATAAAATTATTGTAAGGCAATCACAAATAAAGACATATTATGGCAGCCTTCCATGAATACACACACACACACACACATACATATATATATATATATATATATATATAATTTTTCTAGGCACTTAAATCTCAACACCTAATCTGAAAGTCACCTGTCAGTGGACCTACACAAAGCCTGTTCCCACTATTAACAGTACAGAGAATGCCATTGATTTTAAGTCACATCATTATTTTATGAACCACTAAGAAAAAAATTATGCTATTTAAACCATGCCATGTTGCCTTAATGATAATCCTGTACAACATGAATTGAGAACATCAGCCTCTCATTGCTTTGAAATGATTTCATCTATTCCAAAGAATTTGGCAATCTACCCTACCTTCAGTTGCAGTACTTGGAGTGTGAGAGTAAGCTTGTTGCAAGTATTTTAGGAACAAAATATAACACATCTTCATCTACTTGTGGATATCTTCCTTTTTTAGGTCCCATAAAACCCTTGGTTGTTAATTTGCAAGAAAATATGAAATTCTGATTATTTCCACAATGATGCTTTATTAATATCAAATTTATTTTTCACCAACGGATATACAGAACCCAAAAGAGTGTCATTTCCACTCATATAATGTGTACAGAGCCAAATAAATTCACAAGCTTTCTTGAAACCATTGAAAGATGAAATTGGAGGGCAACCAACTAGCCCAAAATCTAAGAAAAGACAGGTGCCTGCAGGAAGTGATAAGACATATGCAAATAGATGCAACTGAAAACCAGTGAAAAGGGTTTATTGATGTAGTTTGCAAATTGGTGGAGACCAAGTATACTCTAGAGAGAGTGCAAAGTTCCTAGGAGATGAGAAAATTAAAGAGTTCTACATTCTCCTTACGGTTTTTCTCCATGAACCAATGGCAATCACCAAAAAGATTCAAGGAAGCTTTTAGAAAGTGTTTCTTATGGAACACATCAGCCCCTCCTGGAGGAACACAGAACCCTACTTACACCCTATTACTCTATCTCTGCTGTGGAACAGAGCCTTAAACTACAGAGGCAAGTGCCAAAAACACCCTTAACACACCAGTGAAAATCAACTGCAGCTAGGAGAAGAGAACAACAATTTTTAAAATCCTTCTCTTGAAAGAAGGACAGCATTGCATGCAGAGTCCAGGCCTAGAGGCTGGGAAGGGGAAACCACTGAGGAATTTACACTCCAGGACCCAGAACACAACACCATGCCAGCCTAAGACTAAAGTTTAATATAAAGAGAGAATCCCCCAGTACCACCCACTGCTGACAAGCTAACAAGTAGTAACTAACAACATTGGAATATGACTTGGAGTGGCAGAGGAGAGGAACAAAAGGATGAAAAGAATTTTTTTTGATGCACAACACAAAGGAAGATCTAGAGTTGATATAGGATCACCCACTAAGTGAAAGAAAAGGAAGGAAGGAAGGAAGGAAGGAAGGAGGAAGGAAGGAAGGAAGGGAAGGAAGGAAGGAAGGAAAGAAGGAAGGAAGGAAAGAAGGAAGTCCTTTGGCAAACCAACCTAACATAAGGTATTGCTGGAATTTGAAGCCTGTGGTGCCCTAAGGGTCACCACAGCAACAATAAACCTAAAACCAAGCTGGCCCCCTTACTACATTAACTTAAATCTTCTATATAATAGTTCTAACAGAAAGAGAGACATTAATTTCTAGGGATAAAAATTATACAAAATGGCTGGGCACGGTGGCTCATGCCTGTAATCCCAGCACTTTGGGAGGCTGAGGCAGCTGGATCACGAGGTCAGGAGTTCAAGACCAGCCTAGTCAACATAGTAAAACTCCATTTCTACTACAAACACCAAAAAAAAAAAAAAATTAGCTGGGCATGGTGGCAGGCACCTGTAGGCCCAGCTACTTGGGAGTCTGAGGCAAGAGAATTGCTTAAACCTGGGAGGCAGAGATTGCAGTGAGTCGAGATCACGCCACTGCACTCCAGCCTGGGTGACACAGTGAGACTGTCTCAAAAAAAAAAAAAAAAAAAAAAAAAAAAAAAAAATATATATATATATATATGTGTGTGTGTGTGTGTGTGTGTGTGTGTATACATATATATATATATATAAAATGCCTGACTTTCTTATCCAAGATGCCTGATTTTCAACAATAAAAATTACAAAGCATACAAAAAGTCAAGTAAAAACAACACACTCCTAAGAGTCAAAATAGTCATCAAAACCAGACTTAGATATGACACAGGTAGTGAAATTAAAAGACAGACAAATTAAAATAATTGTGATTCATATGTTAAAGTCACCAATGGAAGAAGTGGACAATATGCAAGATCAGTTAGATAATTTCAAGAAAGAAATGAAAACTGTAAGAATCAATTGCAAATGCTAGAAATTAAAATACAACATACATGATTAATGTCTGTTACAGGCTCATCCTTAGACTTGACATTAGCAAAGAAACAATCAGTGAGTTTGATGATAATTTGATGAAAGATCAATAGAAACTACCTAAACTGAAACAAATAAACAAACTTTTTATGAATGGAAATGTTTTAAAAAATTAAAAACCACAACATACAAAAGCTATATAAAAATATCACCATATCAATTGATCTAAGATACATATTTATTAGAATTCATAAGTCTAATCCCAAAAGGAGCAGAAAGAAAGAGAAAACAGAATGTAAAAAAAAAAAAAGTTTGAGGAAACAATGGCCAAGAATTTTCCAATGTGAATGACAGATAGCAAATCACAATTGAATAAGCTCAGAGACCACCAATCAGATAAACACACACAAAAAAAAGCTCTTTCTTTTTTTAGATCCCATAAAACCCTTGGTTGTTAATTTGCAAGAAAATATGAAATTCTGATTATTTCTACAATGATGCTTTATTAATATTAAATTTATTTTTCACCCAGGGATATAGAGAACTGAAAAGAGTGTCATTTCCACCCACAAAATGTGTACAGAGCCAAATAAATTTACAAGCTTTCTGGAGACCACTGAAAGATGAAATTGGAGGGCAACCAACTAGCCCAAAATTATATTAAAAGGCATTTTATATTAAAAATACCAAAATCAAAAGCTCAAGAGAAAATTTTGAATGCAGCCAGAGCAAAAAAGACAAATTACCTACAGCAGAACAAAGATAAAAATTACAATAACCAGATGTGGCGGCTCATGCTTATAATCCAAACACTTTTTGGGAGGCTGAGGCTGTATCACGAGCCCAGGAGTTCAAGACCAACCTGGGCAACATAGGAAGATCTCCTTTCTACAAAAACATTTAAAAATTAGCCAAAAATGGTGGTACACACCTGTGGTCCCAGCTACTCTGGGAGCTGAGGTTGGAGGATCACTTAGGCCTGGGAGGTCAAGGCTGCAGTGAGCCATAATTGTATAACTGTCCTCTAGCCTAGGTGACAAAGTAAAACCCTGTCTCAAAAATTGTAATAATAATAAATAAAATAATTACAGCAGATTTCTCTTTAGAAATCTTGCAAACTAGTAGATAATAAGTGACGTCTTTAAAATGTTGAGTTTTAAACAACAAAATAAAATGTCAATCAGAGTTCTATATGAAATAAAAACATATTTCAAAAAAAGAGCAAAAATTATTTCAAGTCAATAAGTAGTGAGAAAATTCAGTGCCAGAAGACCAACTTTATAACAATTATAAAAATAAGTTTTTCAGACAGAAATATACCATTGTAATTCATTGTATGTTTATAGAAAATACACAATTAAAATATATGAAAATAGAAAAAAGAATAGGAGAAACTGTAAGTATACTGTTATCAGTTCATTACAATATACAGAAAGCAGTATAATATTTGAAGATAGACTCTGATTTACTAAATATATTTATTATTAACTTCAGGGCAACCATTAATTTTTAAAAGAGATACAAATAATAAGTCAATAGAGAAGATAAAAATCATGAAGATGTTCAGTTAAATTAAGTTTTCTTTTTTAAAAAAAAGGAAATAGGAAACAAAGAATAGATAGGGGAAAATAGAAAATAGCTAGCAAGGTAATTGTTTTAATTCAATTATATCAATAATCACATTGTATGTGAATGGGTTAAACTACCAGTTTAAAGATAGAGATTATTGTCAGATTAAATAAAAATGCAAGACCCAACTAAATGCTGACAACAAGAAACCTATTTTAAATATAAAGATAGGCTAAAAGTAAAAGAATAGAAATATATACATATATATGTGTTTATATATATACAATGAATGCAAATACTAATAAAAGAAAGCTGGAGTAGTTATATTAATATCAAATAAAATGATTTCTGAACAGGAAATATTATGAGAGACAAAAACGGACATCACATAATGACAAAGTGGTAAATTCCCTGAGAAGTCATATGAATCCTACATGAGTATGCACATAATGATAGAGCTCTAAAACTTGTAGAAATTAAAAAAGAAATAGACAAATTCCAATTTAGAGTTAAGACTTCAACAACCCTCTTTAAGCAAGTGGCAGAGCAAATAAAAAGAGAATCAGTTTATAGATGATTTGGAAATACTCATAATTTAATCTGACTGATAATTACAGAGCACTCCACCTAAAAACATCAATATATACACCTATTTAAGTGAACATTGAACAATAACTAAGATAACCCACATTCTGGGCCAAAAATAAAATGCTTTAAATATTTAAAAGAATAGAAACCTTACTAAGTATGTTCTTGGGCTGCAATATAATTAAACTAAAAAGCATTAAAAGAAAAATGAAGTGGAAATTTTCCAAATATTTGAAGATTAAACTACATACTTCTAGATAACCCATGGATCAAAAATGAAATTTGTAGTATAAAATACTCATATTAGGACAATGGGGGTTTCAAATCAGCATCTATTCTAAGAAACTAGAAAAAGAAGAGTAAATTAAATTCAAATCAAACAGAAGAAAGGAAATAATATAGGTAAAAATCAAAATTCCTGAAAGTGAAAATAGAGAAAAATCAATGAAACCAAACACAGGTTCTTTGAAATAAACAAATATTAAGTTTATCCCAGCTTCTTTTTATTGCTTAATACACAATAACTGCATTGCAACACTAAATCATAATCTTTTAGAAGATATTTTAAGTGGCAACCAAACTCAATATATGTAGTTTCAACAATGCATATAACTCAATCAAAACAGAAATTCAAAATAGATTCATAGATAGTTCAGAAAAAGGAGTTATTAGATGGGGGGACTTTAAAATAGCTATGATTAATATATTAAAAATTAAAAATATGTACAATTTAGATGAAAACATGGTTAATTTAAACAGAGAATTGCAAAGTTAAATGGAAATTCTAGAACTGAACAACATAAAATCTGAAATGTAGAACTCATTGAATGAAAAAGACAAGCAAATAAAATATTATTTTTAAGAACATAGCTAAGTAACATGTAGGATACAAACTCCAACCTTCATTTATTCGTTTCCAAGAGAAGAAGGAGAGATTGAGATACAAGCAATATTTAAAGAGATAATGGCAAAGATGTAGATCAACCGGCATTCTCAGGCATTGAAGGAAGGATTATACATCTGCACAACGCCTTTGGATAAACTGTGTGACATGGAAAACAAATATGTATTCCATGGCCTAACAATTCCATTCCTGGTCATATACTCCAAAATGAGTACTTATCCTTACCTAAAGCTTGTGAAAGACATATTATGAAAGCTTTATTAAAAATAACTTAAAAGTAAGAACAATTCAATTGTCCATTAACAAGAAAATGGGGAAATAAATTTATATATGCGCAATGCAATACGTCACAGTGGTAAAAGAGGACACAAAAAATACCGATACATCTCAAAACTATGATGTTCAGCAAAAGAAGCCAGACGTACAAAATTACATATTGTATGATTCCATTAATATAATGTTCAACAATGGTTACCTTTGCAGGAGTATTAACTGGGAGAAACACAAAAAAGCTTCTTAGTGCTAGAAATGTTCTATATCTTAATCCAGATGATGGCTACACTGGCCATATCTATATTTATCTATCTACCTATCTAGCATTTAAGATTCACATATTTAATGTATCCAAGTTATGTTTCAATAATGAACAGTTTCAAATATACTGTTAAGATATGTCTATTTTGTTCCTGGTTTCAGTAAAGTTCAGTCAAGAGACAAAAACCACACCGGTTTTTGTACACAGAAAATTTAATATAAAGAATTGACAACTAGGTACAAAGTTGTTAACTATGTAATTGAAAGAATAAAAACAGGACTGTACGGTATCTCAGAAATAGCAACTGTAGAAAGCAACTATCAGATTAGGGACTGGGGAACAAAAATTTAAAGGCTGAGATTATTAAAATCTTAGAGGAAGAACCCAGTGGGGCTCAAATGCAGACGTCTGTTGAGGAGTGCTATTTAGGTGAGGTGTCTCTGCACTGGGACATCTGAAAGCTGGTTCTATAGGTGTTGGCAAAATCACAAACCGGATTTGCTTCCTGTTCTAGTAACATCATTCCCTCCCCCTCCAGCTTCCCAGTCTTCCTATAGCACCCTTTATAGGCAGAGTCTTACAGGGCAAGGCTGAGTATAGAGCTGAGAGACAGTAACTTCAGTAATAAGCACAACTTATTTTTAATTTTTCTTAAAATATATACTTTTTTTCTTTAGGGATAAAATTTTCCATTTTTATACTTTCATGGAAAAATTTAAAAGCAAGTAAAAATTGTGGGATGGTCTATGTTCTAGTGGCCATAAACAACAAATCTGGATTTTGTCTTTTATCATTCAGTAAGACTAACATTTCTGAAGAACAAAATAAAATCATTTATTTTGTTTAAAGTATGATTTATTTTCTCTTTCTCTGCTGCCCCTGTTGGTCTGTGTCCTTGTTACCACAGATTTTACTTCTTTTCCTCCCGCTGCACTGTAGGTATTCTATGAGAATGGGCTTTTATCTGTTAGTCCTCAGGACCTACCACAGTATCAGGAATAATGCAGATCCTCAAGAAATATCCCCAATACATATTATACTCTTTGTCTTTGTATAAAACAGTGTATTTTTACTTTAAATATTTTCACTGCTATTCTTTCTCACCATTTAAACTACTCACCATTTAAACTACTCACTATTTAAATTTTCTCACCATTTAAACTACTAATGCATTAAGAAAATCATTCATTGACAATTGTGACATGAGATCAGTTTGCCTATTTAAAGTACTTTGATACTGAGGTATTTGTTTAGACATTATGGATTTTCAAAGTACGCCGTTCCTACAGATCATCTTGTTCAGCCAAGGCCTCACTTACTGATGAAGTTGAATTCCAGGAGGGCTCCATGATTGGCGCATTATCATACATTTTGAATCTGGGTTTGCCATTCCCTATAACCCACTACTCCTCTATTATTTAATGATTTTGCAGTTGATATCAGCCTTTGAAACATATCCAGAAAATAAATAAGTAATTGATCATGGCCAGAAAACTCTCTCCTGTTTGAAGGTCTATATTGTTTCCTGAAGCTTGCTACATAACAATGACTTGATGTTACTCTATTTTATGCCTCACCTGTTATACAACACTAGCTAACATTATTGACTTATTAAGTGTCAAATACTCATCTAAGTGTGTGTATGTATATATAGATATTTATTCAATTTTCATGGCCATCAACCATCAGTAGGTATTCTAATTTTGCAGATAAAAAAAGAAAGCATAGAGAGATGATTAAGTAAATCGATCAAGATCACACAGCTCTTAAGATTTGGAACCGGAACTCTAGCCCATATGGTTTGCCTCCATAGCCTGTGTTTTATCAAGACAATATACTAACTCTGAAAATTCTCTCATTTTCTCAGATTATTTTATTCCCTTTGAAAACTAACTTACTTTTGATTTCCAGTTCAACTTTTCACATGTATGCCGCCCTCTACTCAAAATTATTGAAAAGTTTAAAATATAAATTCATGACGTATTTGCAATAAATTATAGACTTCACCATAGTCTTGTAGAAAAATTAGCCAATGTATCAGTCATCTATTTCTACAATAATACTGTATAACGAACTACCCTAAGCATTATGGCTTAACGCAATAATCATTCATTATTTTTCACAAAGCTATGGTTCTGCTGAGCAGTTCTGCTGATCAAGGCTTAGTTTAACAAATCTAGGCTGTGCTCACTCATGGGTCTAGTCAGCTGGAGGTGGACTGGCATTGGCTGGTCTGGGATGGCCTCAGCTAGGACAACCCTGACCTCTCTACCCTCTAACATCCCTCCAGCAGGCTAGCCTAGGTGTGTTCTCTCGGTAATGACAAATGTCCAAGTGAATACATGGAAATGCACAAGCACTTTTCAAGCCACTTATGTCAAATTGTCTCATTAGCCAAAGAAAATTCTGTGGCCAAGTTTTAGATAAGTGTGGGAGAGTGATTATATGGATTGGATGTTTGTCCCCTCCAGATCTCATGCTGATATGTGATACCCAATGTTGGAGGTGGGGCCTGTTGCAGATGATTGGATCATGGGGGCAGATCCCTTATGAACGGTTTACCATCACCCCCTGGGGGATAAGTGTATTCTTGCTCAGTTAGTTTACATGAGAACTGATTGTTTAAAGAGTCTGGAACCTCCCTCTTCTTTCTCTTGCTCTCTCTCTCTCACCATGTGATGTGCCTGCTCCCACTTTGCCTCCTTCCATCTTGAGTAAAAGTTCCCTGAGGCCTCACTAAAAGCTGAACAAATGACAGCACCAGGCTTCCTGTACAGCCTGCAGAACTGTGAGCCAGTTAAACCTTTTGTCTTTATAAATTGCCAGCCTCAGATACTCCTTTATAAGGATGCAAAAATGGTTTAACAGTGAAGCCACAGGGCATGGCTATAGAAAGATATGAAAACTTAGGGCCTTCAATTCAATTGATCAACTGCATATACATTTCCCATTTTATCTGGACTCTATCTTCAAATGTATTACAAGAAATCCTTTATCTCAGTAACATGTAAGATGCTTACATCTCAAAGCTTACACCTTTCCCTTGAGGAATCTTGGAACTCAAGTGGTGTGTCCTTAAGGGAATTATCAAATGTCTCCTCAGTGATGAAGATTAGTGTTTTATAAGGCTTGCTGTAATACATAACCACTTTAAATCTCTTCCACATATAGTAATATTTAACTCAGCTTTATTTTGTGATAAAGTAAATGAGCTAAGATAAATGAAAGGCAATGTCTGCAAATATTAATGTTAATTTGAGTCATTGTGAATTAGCACCTTCTGTGGAACAGTCTGTACATGGTAGGTTCATTTGGTTGGTGAATGGAGCTAATATAGATAGAATTATGCATTTAATTCTTATTTATTTTGCCTCATGGCCAGAGAAACAGATCCTCATTCTAAATATTCATTATATTAATTAATAGGAAGAACAAACAAACAAGTCTCAATTAACTGATTGGTGGATTATTCCACTTATGCAGGAAATATTTAACAAGTCTTTGCTATTCCCTTAGTTCTGGGGATACAAAGAGACTTAAGTCTTGGTCTCTACCCATTTCCTCCTTGAGGAAGAGAAGGTGGTACATGGTGAGTTCTGCAAATGCCTTCTGTGGTCAGGTGCGAGAAGTTAGACCAGTGAGCTCAAGCTGGTATCCTGTAGCCACAACTTGGGCAGAGCCAATTGAGAAGAGTCCAAGCAATTGCCAGGATGAGGCCAGAGTTGAGGAGTTTTATTTTACATTAGCCTCTGGTTCCTAGGTGAATCAGATCAATGACAAAGCCAAATGAGGTCAAACAGACCTACCCTTCCAAAAATTCTAGTGCAGAGTCCTAAAAATGGCCAGGTGCTATCACAGTGATCTGGACAGTATGCTATGAGAACACTGAAGACATAGGAGCAAAAGAAAAGACAAAAAATAATAATAATTATAAGTTTTTGCAACTAACAAGACCTAGGGGCCTACGAAGTATTAAATCTGCATATACATAAGGCAATGAGTGACATCACTAGGAATTTAAAGCTGGGGAAACTCATTTAGCCCCCTGTCTTCAAAAGAAAGAATAAGAGGCCAGGTACAGTGGCTCATGCCTGTAATCCCAGCACTTTGGGAGGACAAAGTGGGAGGATCACCTGAGGTCAGGAGTTCAAGACCAGCCTGGCCAACATGGCAAAGCCCCATCTCTACTAAGAATAGAAAATACCAGCTGGGCCTGGCGTGATTGCCTGTAGTCCCAGCTACTGGGAGGCGAGGAAGGAGAAACACATGAACTCAGGAGGCCGAGGTTGCAGTGAGCCGAGACTCTGGGCGACAGAGCAAGACTCCATCTCAAAAAGGAAAAAAAAAAACCATGAATAAGAAAAGTAGAAAAAAGTACGTTAAAAAAACAAACGAATGTCAATAATAGAAGGAGCTTTACGGTTTTAGGAAAGTGGTTCATTCACCTGAGAAGATTAAAAGGAGGAAAACCTTATAAAATGATGGTTTTTGAAACAGGGAAGTAGGAGGATAGTCTGGAGAAAGTCTAGATAAAGAGGAGATTGCAGCAACAAAGGAAATGTGCTGCTTCTCTTTTGGAGCACAGTCAAGAGTTTCGTAACTGGGTAAGTTGTTTCCCCCCATAAGACACCCATGACATGGATCCAAGGACACAAGTAACCCTTTGTTGCTTATTTATTTTTGTATGCAAGTGTGTTTCAGTAACAATAGGCATTTGAAGTGATGGTCACAGTAAGGAAACTGGCCCTCCTTTTACGCTTGTCTACTATTGAAAAATGTCAAATCTGACTAAGAAAAATCACTTTGTAAAAATTGCTCTGGTTGAAAGCTGAAAAACCACATTAAATCTTAATATAAAATCTTTTGGTCAAGTTACATTTTTGAAATAGGAACACATTATGTAAATTCTGACATAGTTTTAACCATAGAAATGTTGACTTTTATAGTACCTATACCATTATCTATTTTGTAACTGCATGTGGAATTTTCATATAATGTTGATGCGTTTCATCAAAGTAATACATATGTATTTAGTTAGCATGAATTTTATGTGACTATGAATCATAGTAACAACTATATAACTACAAGCTAAATGAAAGTCAGTTTATTAGAGTAAATGAAATCTAATGATTTAAAACACCTTAATATATTTTACTCTTAAAATTAGAAAATATGGATGCAACAATTAAAAGAATATCTGAGACCAAAAGGAAAGGCAAAGTTTCTGTTTAAGTGGCTTCAATTACATTATAATTATACAATTGTCCTAGATATTTTGAAACATACATTTTGGTTAATAGCATTAATTATGCTGCATTTGTGTATTGGGCTAATTACATGACTACTATTTATAAACCAGGAAAGTTATTTTCAATACAAATCTACTTCTCATATACTCTCTTTGTTTTATATGTTGCACTGTGTTTCAAATGCACCCTTCAAATCAGAAAAATAAATCTACATTGTGCTATAGGTTCATTTTATAACCATAATCAGATGTGGTCACAAATAATAAGCATTGGATTTAGATAATCCAAGACAGAGAGCCTCAAAACATTTGGAGATTTTCATTCTTAACTGCAAGCCTTGTTCATGTCCCATAATCATGCGACCATTGAGCCTTGAGAAATGCTCTTCCCATTCTGGAACTGCTCTGGGTATCAAGAAGTGACACTTTACCCCTCCCAATCCCTACAATTTTCTGTACTTCCTGCACCGCAGTATGTTACAGGAAACTCTGAGAGGCAGAGCTGTACCACATATGTACATCGTCATTACAGTGTAATAAAACCAGTGTCCTCTTTGTTCCCTGGGCCTCACCTTGGCAAGCAGAAGCTGACTCCATCTGATGGCATACTCTATTTTTACCCTGGCTCAATAATGCTTAGGCTTTTTCTCTGTATTTCTGACACAATGGAGATCTCACCTAAATGTTACCAGGAATAACATCCCTTCTGGTGTTAGTTGGTAGAAAGGACACTACATCTTGGAACAGAGGCCAAGCCTGGGAGAAAGAGCTTGAACCCTAAAGGCAGAATGAGGTAGAAGTAGGTGTTAGGGTTGGATGTTGAGGGAATGGGGGTCCCTGCTGGGCTTTTTCCCAATCCTAAAATCTCATGTGGATTGGACAGGAGCCAGTTAGCTGTGAAAGAATAAGAAAGACAACTTTACAGACTGCTTATATGTACTTTTTGACCCTCTTAAGTATTTAGCAAAGCCATCAGAGGGTCTGAGGTATCTCAGCTTCAAGGAAAGAATTTTAATCCCAGTTGGACCATAACCTACGTAGAAGAAATGTACCACACCCCTTAAGACCAGCATGGAGTTGATCCTGCAAGAAGCCCAAGAACTCAGGAGGCTCAGAGTTGTCTTTATTTCCAATGGAATTCTCTCTCCCAAGGCAAATCTAGGAGCAGCATTTCCATAGCCAGGCCTCCTTTTCATAAATGTAAATACTATATGAACACACACACACACACACACACACAGCCTTACTCAATTTCCAATTCTGTAACCTGTACAGTGTAGCCTGACCCAATGAAGACACATCAGCCCACTGCCACCATCCAAGATAATCTGTCAAACTTCACCTTCTATAATTTTCATCTTTTTCACTTTCTAAATATAAAACTATGTTACAACACAAAATATGCCCCCCCACATTTTTTTTTTTTGAGACAGAGTCTCATTCTTTCACCCAGGCTGGAATGCAGTGGCACAATCTCAGCTCACTGCAACCTCTGCCTCCTGGGTTCAAGCAATTCTCCTGCCTCAGCCTCCCAAGTAGCTGGGATTACAAGCACCCACTACCATGCCCAGCTAAGTTTTGTATTTTTAGTAGAGACAGTGTTTCACCATGTTGGCCAGGCTGGCCTCAATCTCCTCACCTCAAGTGATCCATCCACCTCAGCTACTCAAAGTGCTGGGATTACAGGCATGAAGCACCAACACCCAGTCAGAATATGCCTTTTTAATATCACAAATACTTATCCATCTACCACCTATTAAAAGTTGTTGCTTTGGATTGAAGCTTTTAAACCATTTCAAGTTTATTTTGATATATGATACAAGGAAGGAGTCCAGTTTCAATCTACTGGACTGATCAGTTATGCCAGCACCATTTTTGAATAGGAAGTTCTTTCCCATTGTTTGTTTTCATCAGTTCTGTCGGATATCAGGTAGTTGTAGATGTATGGTCTTATTTCTGAGCTCTCTGTTCCATTCCATTGGTCTATGTGCCTGTTTCTGTACCAATACTAGGTTGTTTTGGTTAGTGCAGCCATGCAGTATAGTTTGAAGCTAAGTAATGTAAAGCTTCCAACTTTGTTCTTTTTGCTTAGGATTGCGTTGGCTATTTGGGCTCATTTTTAGTTGCATGTAAACTATAAATAGGTTTTTCTAGCTCTGTAAAGAATGTTATTGTTAGTTTGATGGGAATAGCATTGAATCTATAAATTTATTTGGGCAGTATGGCAATTTTAATGATATTGATTCTATCTATAAGCATGGGATAGTTTCCATTGGTTTGTGTCTTAAATGTAAAACCCAAGACTATAAAAACTTTGGAAGACAACGTAGGCAATACCATCCCGGACATAAGAACGAGCAAAGATTTCATGACAAAGATGTGAAAAGCAATTGTAACAAAAGCAAAAATTGACAAATTTGATCTAATTAAACTAAAGAGCCTCTGCACAGCAAAGGAAACTATCAAAAGAGTAAACAGACAACCTACAGAATGGAAGAAAAATTCTGCAAACTGTGCATCTGACAGAGTGCATGTAATATTCAGCAACTATAAGGAACTTAAACAAATTTACAAGAAAACAACAAACAGCTCTACTAAAAAGTGAACCAAGGACATGAACAGACACTGTTCTAAAGAGAGATATACATGTGGCCAACAAGCATATGAGAAAGAGCTCAATATCACTGATCACTTGAGAAATGTAAGTCAAAACCACAATGAGATACTATCTCACATCAGTCAGAATGGCTACTTTCGAAAAGTTAAAAAATAACAGATGCTAGCAAGGTTGAGGAGAAAGGGGAACACTTATACATTGTTGGTGGGAGTGTAAATTATTTCAACCACTGTGGAAAGCAGTATGGAAATTCTTCAAAGTGTTAAAAACAAAACTACCATCTGACCCAGTAATCCCATTACTGGATACATATCCAGATAAGTATAAATCATTCCACCATAAAGACACACACATGAAAATGTTCACTGCAGCACTATTCACAATAGCAAAGACATGAAATAAACCTAAATGCCCATCAATGACAGATTTGATAAAGAAAATGTGGTACATATACACAATGGAATACTATGCAGCTATGAAAAAGAATGAGATCATGTCTTTTGCAGGAGCATCAGTGGAGCTGGAGGCATTATCCTTAATAAACTAATTCAGGAAGAGAAAACCAAATACTGCATGTTCTCACTTATAAGTGGGAGCTAAATGATGAGAACTCATGAACACAAAGAAAGGAACAACAGACACTGGAGCCTAATTGAGGACAGAAGATGGGAAGAAGGAGAGAAGCAGAAAAAATGATTGGGATCAGGCTTAGTACCTATGTGACAAAATAATCTATACAACAAACCCCTGTAACATGAATTTACCTACATAACAAACCTGTACATGTGCCCCTGTATCTAAAATAAAAGTTAAAGAATAAAAGCTAGTAAAATTTGCTTATATAGGGGTTATGAGTTTCACCTTATAAGGGTTCTTTGAATATCCTAATAATTCTGTTGTATGTCAGAGAGTGGGGGACATAAAGTTAAAGAAAATTTGGTAAAACTTGGTAACTCCTTTGAAGGAGCTCAGAGTAGAGTGGTGGAGAGAGTAATGTAAACAAATCATAAGGATTCTCAAATAGAATCTACAGCAGAATGAAGAAGGGAACAATTAATTTTGACTATGAAACTGGGGAATCCACCTTAAAGAAGGGACATTTAATCTCTGTGTTTTTCATTTAAGTGATTTTTTGATTATAAAACCATTTGCTAAAAATATAAAAAAGCAAAAAAAATGCCACCCTGAAATATCCATTGAAAATATTTTGTTGTATCTTAGCATATAATCTATTTTTGAGAAATGAATTTGGCATATGTATTTTATAACTTACTTTTCTGTAAAAATAAACTGTGGATCAATTTGAAGAAGGTATCCCTTGAATATTCTGCTCAGTATGGATCTGCACCTGTGTTTGAGGAAACTACATGAGCATATGGAATGAACTACCAGAAATGATTAGAGACTGTCCAGGCCCCTAGAAGACTAAGAATAGTACCTGTTCCTAACAGCCACCTCTGAGAATCTCATGGTTCATGGGAATTTGACAGAAAATACAAAAGGTTTCTGCCTCAGTAATAACAATCAGTAGCAGACTGAGCACTGGTCAGGTTCTACCTAACAAGCCTTAAAAGCAAGACCCAGACCCAAAAGGATCAAGTTGTTTCCAGATAATATAAGTGTATACTAGAAGAAAGCTCAAGAATGTCTGAAGAAATATGAAAATATTCAGCACCCATAAGGCAAAATTCAAAATAATTGGTATCCAATAAAAAATTAGCAGTCAAGAAAAGAAGCAGAAGAGCTGAAACCATGATGAGAAAAATCAATCTATCAATTAAAAGCACCCAAGAATTGACACAGAAACAGGCAAAGATAGTAAATAATGTATTGTTACTACATTCCATAGGTTCAGAAACTTATATAGAGATGTAGAAGACATAAAAATGACTCAAATCAAACATCCAGAGGTAAAAACTATAATGTATGAAATTAAGAATGCACTGGATGGGATCAACAGCAGACTAGACATTGCAGAAAAGATCAGTGAACTTGAAGACATAGTATTGGAACCTATACAAAATAAAAATCAAATTAAAAAAAGTATCAATAAGCTGGAGAGAGAGGGAAAGGTGAAGACAGGAAGAATATTTGAAGAAATAACAACAGAAAGTTTTCCAAATTTGATGAAAATCATAAACCCATAAATCCAATTCAATGAAACTCAAGTACAAAAAAAAAAAAAAAACCTACACCAAGGCACAGCATAATCAAATTATTCACAACTTGTGATAAAGAGAAAATATTAAATTTGGCATCCAATAATAAATCACTAGTCAAGAAAAAAGAGGAAAAAATTATTATACTAAGAAAATAAATAATACAGCAAACTTTTTGTCAGAAACAAAGCAAGTGAGAAGAGAGTAGAACAACCTCTTTAAAATTATTAAAGTAGAGAAATGTAAATTAAAACCACATTGAGATACCATCTCACACCAGTTAGAATGGCGATCATTACAAATTCTGGAGACAACAGATGCTGGAGAGGATGTGGAGAAATAGGAACATTTACACTGTTGGTGGGAGTGTAAATTAGTTCAATCATTATGGAAGACAGTGTGGAGATTCCTCAAGGATCTAGAAATAGAAATTCCCATTTGACCCAGCAATCCCATTACTGGGTATATACCCAAAGGATTATAAATCACTCTATTATAAAGACACATGTACACATATGTTCGTTGCAGTACTGTTTACCATAGCAAAGACCTGGAGCCAACCCAAATGCCCATCAATGATAGACTGGACAAAGAAAATGTGGCACATCTACACCACAGAATACTATGCAGCCATTAAAAATGACAAGTTCGTGTCCTTTGTAGAGACATGGATAAATTTAGAAACCATCATTCTCAGCAAACTGACACAAGAACAGAACATCAAACACAGCATGTTTTCACTCATAGGTGAGGGATGAACAATGAAAACACTTGGGCACAGGGAAGGGAACAAAACTCACTGGGCTAGGTTGGGGGATGGAGGGAGGGGAGGGAAGGGACAGCAGTGGGTGGGGAGGATAGGGAGGAATAACACTGGGAGAAATGCATGATGTAGGTGATGACGGGGCAGGGGGGCGAGGGGAGATGGAGACAGCAAACTACCATGGCATGTATGTACGTATGCAACAATCCTGCAGGGATGCAGGATGTACACATGTACCCCAGAGCCCAAAGTACAATAAAAAAAAAAAGAAAAGAAAATAGATAGAAAAAGAAAAATAAACAAAATTATTAAAATAAAAATGTCAACTTAGAATTCTATACCCAGTGAACATATCTTTCAAAGATGAAGGTGAGGCTGGGTGCAGTGGCTCATACCTGTAATCCCAGCACTTTGGGAGGTTGGGGTGTGTGAATTACCTGAGATCAGGAGTCCACGACCAGCCTGGCCAACATGGTGAAACCCCATCTGTACTAAAAATATAAAAATTAGTCAGACATGGTGGTCGTTGCCTGTAATCCTAGCTACTCAGGAGGCTGAGGCAGGAGAACTGCTTGAACCCAGGAGACAGAGGTTGCAGTGATCCAACACAGTGCTACTGTACTCCAGCTTGGGTGACAGAGTAAGACTGCATCTCAGAAAAAGAAGGCAAAATAAAGACTTCTTCAGATGTATGAAAGCTGAAAGAATTCATCATCTATGAACCTATCCAGCAAGAGCTATTAAAGGAAGTATTTCAAATAAAAGGGAAAAAATACCAGAGAGAATATAGATAAGTACAGACAAAAAGGCATAGAGCACTAGAAATTCTAACTACAAAGGTAAATATAAAAACATCTTTAAAAGACAATTGACTCTTTGAATGAAAGCAGTAAGAATATAGTTTATAACATATGTAAAAGTTAAATATGGCAATAGCACAAATATCAGGAGGAAGGAAATGGGAAAGTACTATTATAAGGATTGTAAACTATACATGAAGTGGTATAGCATCACTCAAAAGTAGATATGATGCTAAATGTAAGTACTACAAAGCCCAAAGAAACCACCAGAATAATAAAAGAAATAATTAAGGTTAATCAGCTACTCAGGAGATAAAATTAAATCAAAAAGAATTAATCTAAAAGAAAACAGAAAACAGGAAAGGGAAAATAGAAGGGACAAACAGAAAACAAATTACAAGATCATAGACTCAAACCTCATAATCACCTTAAATGTGAATGTGGACATTAATATCCCATTAAAGATTGGATTTTACAAAAAAAAGGCAATTATATGCTGCCTACAAGAAATACGCTTCAAATATGAAGACACAAACAGGTTAACAATTAAAATATGAGTAAAGAAAAATCACATGTATAATAATTGAAAGAAAGCTGGAGTGTCTAACACAGTATCAGTTAAAGCATATATCTGAGCAAAGGATATTACCAAGGACAAAAAGAAGATCATTTCATAATAATAAAGAAGCCACTTCATCAAAATAACCTACAGTCCTAAACATTTATGCACCTAATATCAGAGCTTTAAAATACCTGAAGTAAAGACTGATAGAACTGAAAACAGTATAAATAGATAAAGGCCACAGTAATAGTCAGAGACTTTAATATTCCTTCTCAATAATTGATATAACAAGTAGATAGAAAGTTGTTATGAATAGAGAAGATGGAAATAGCACAATAACTAATCTGACCTTATTGACTTACAAAGAACACTCTACCTAACAGCAGCAACATTCTTCTCAAGTGTGCACAGAACATGTATCAAGGCAGACCATACTCTGGGCATAAAGAAGCCTCAATAAACTTAAATCATTCAAATTATACAAAGTATGTTCTCTGACCACCATGGATTTAAATTAAAAATCAGTAACAGAAAGCTATCTAGAAAAAACTCCAATACTTGGAAACTAAATAATACACTTCCTTATAACCCATGAGCCAAAACAAAAATAAAAAAGGAAAGTAATAAAAGAAAAATTTTTAAATATTATGAATGAAAATGGCAACACAGCATATTAAAATTAATGGTAAATCACTAAAGAAGTTTAGGGAGAAATTTGTAGCATTAACTAAATGTGTGTATTCCTGTCTGTAGAAAGTTGGAGACTCACAGATTTTTTACATTTCAAATAGCCAGTCTCTTTTCTGTTCCAAGCTTGTGGTGATGCTGCTTATACATTTCTCTTAAAACTTTTGTGGATTTTTATATATTTGATTTCTATCAATTCCATCTACCCAAGCCACGTGCATGATTCTTTTTAAGTCATATTCTGTATTTATGGGCTCTTGGAGTGAGTCAAACATTTCTGAGATCACTCCCTTGGGCTTTTGTGGACCCATTTGTCCCATGAGAAATCTGCTAGATTTCTCCAATCCTTTTGGCAATCTTAACAAAGAGTGTTTCAGCTGCACCTTTGGTTTTATCATGTCTAATTGGCCATGTCTTTCTGGCAGCACCCCAGATTTAGTCTTTAACTTGTGATTGTGTTAAAATACCCAATTTATTGTAATTGATTTGGTAAGAAACAATTTTTTAAGTTTGAAATTTCTTGGCTCTTTACATTCCCTCTAAATTCTGCATGGAAATTGATCAGTCCTCTTCTAACCTCATTTCCTTCTTGTAGTATTTTATCAAATTCACCTTGCAACAGCCAGTAGATAACCTTCAACACTTCTGATACTTCCCAACCAAACTTTGCAGGTTCATTACATACATTTTCTTCATACGACAGGCAATAGTTTTGCCAAAATGCTTGCCACCACAAAATATGGATTGCTACTTTTCCAACCTTTTATAAAGGTTTCCACATCATTCCTTCACATAGACCTAAATCAAATACCATATATTTCAGTGTTTTTATGACAGTACCCCACCTCTTGGTATCAGTTTCAGTATCAGTCATCTTTTTTGAGTGAAAGATACTACAACATTTTAGTGGCATTTAGCAATTAAAGTCATTTCTTGATTGTGCATTGGCAGGTGGCTGGGCAGCCCTGCTTCAAGAAGCAGGTGTATGGGTTGGTTTGGATGGCTCTTCCCCACATGACTCATTCTAGTATCCAGGGAATGTCATCCTCATGGCTGTATCAAAAATACAAGAGAGCAAGCCCGACTGCATCAGTGCAATTCAAGCCTCTGCTCACATTGAACCCGTAACGTCTCAGTAGCCAAAGCAAGTCACAGGACAAAGTTCAAGCTCAAGGGGTGAGAAAGTATATTTCACCCACTGTGAGGCCTAGACCAAAGTGATATATGATATTATTACGGTGGAGTGAAGATTTAGGGCTAATAATTTCATTACTTTTAAGGAGAGGAGGGGAAAAGAGAGTATAAGGAAAGAAGTACAAGAGGTTGGCTGGAAGAAGAGAGTAGATCCAGAGAAGGGGAAGAAGAGAAAGGATATTAGGGAAAGGAAACGAGCTTTCTATTAATGCCTCTGTTCAATGCCAGCCAGCTCTTTCTCTTGTCCCCCCCTTGTACCTGCTGTATCTGAACCCGGAGTGTCTTGGATTGTGGTGAGATCATACTATATGATATGCCAGGAGGTTTCCAAAGTGTTTCCATATTCCAGCTGTCTGTACTATTTAACCAGGGAAAATCAGGAGACAGTTTTTTGAAACTGACATATAAAAGCACCAGAATTGAAGGAGGTAAAGAAAATTACTGGAAGATAGGTAGATAAGGACCAGATCATGAAGCACTTTGAAAAACATCTAATAAGAATTTATATTTTACTCTGTATGTAGGCAAGGCCATTGAAAGGATAAGACCACAGATTTATAAGATCATATTTGTATTTTAGAAAAATAGTCCTGTAGATATCCAATTAAACATGGCAGACTAAAACCAGAAATTTACCTTAGTTACCTTCCAAAACTCTACTGAAAGAAATGAAACTGCTATAATCCCAGAAGATCAAAACAAGTGGAGAGGCAATGAGAGATATTATAAAAGATGGAAAGAAGTTCATCAAGTGGTTGTTGGCTTAACAAAACAGAAAGGGATTGAAGAGACAAAGGAGAATTAACAAGGTGAAAAGGGACCAGCACTACAGAGCCTGGAAAGGACATTAAGGAAAGCAGCCAGGTACTTCTAGGAATAGAAATGGAAGCTGCAAACAAAAAGGGGAGGATTGGTGGAAACTTTGAAGACAGATCCCCATTCACCATCTCATCAAGAGCCAGGAAAACAACTCACAAACAAACAAACAAAAAACCAACCATCTTGTATCCAGGCAGAAGAGAGATCATCAACTCCCAGGAGAAAAGAAAAGACAATTCCTATCTTGGAGACACTAGGCATTTAGAAGGCTACATGGAGACAACATACTAAAATAAAGGAGATTGAATAAAAACCTATTTTCTAAACCCTGGCTTATATCTTCTAAGCATGAGTTTGAAAGGTTAGAGAAATCAAGACTATTTAGAGAATACAAAAACTCAAGAAAAAAAGATGCACTCAGAGTCTCAAATTTGGCAGAAGTCAAGAAAGAAAATTTAAGAATATCCTTGGAATGTGAGAGTGAGAAAGCCATTTGCACCTTAAAAATAAAAAGAAAGGAAAAGAAAGATAAAGAAACTGGGTTTTGGGGACAATATTTTAACCCTAAGGAATTTCTAATATGGCATGTCTATCACTGTGACTCACAGGCTGCAAAAAGATGTGAGCAAGAAGACATTCCTGGAATCATCCCATCATGTAACACAGATGACCACCCACTCTACATATGTGAAAAACAAGTCATGGGCAGGAATTCTAACGAGCCAAACTTTCTTAAATTTAATCTTTAAACAACCTTGAGACTGATACCTAAAATTTAGGTCCTAAATCATCTGAAGATACAGAAGTATATAGATAAAAGACCACCATGTTTGAGTGGACTTAATTACCTGTCCTCTTAAAGATAAATAGTAGGAAATTTTCAGTCTGGTTAAACAGTTTTATAATGACATTATTGAGACTGTGAACTTTAAAATCATAATGATAACCTAAAAGGCAATAGAGATAACCTCTACAGGATGAAGTTTTCATGTTTTATAGCCTTTTCAGTCACTGATAGAGCAAACTAAGTCGCCATCATATTTTATAGAAAAATCAGTACAACTAGAATATGGGTATTATTTCTTGTCACTCTCCTCCCAGTACTCTCTTTTCCAACCCCGGTGATCATTCTTGTAGTATGCTATACACGTTCCCCTCTCCATCCCTCTCTGCTCTTCTGAGAATGCCTTTCTTTTGTCTTTTTCACCTTCTCTACCTGACCGACATTCTTAGCCATTTTTAAATAGCAATCCAAGAGTCCTATCTGTGGAGCCTTTTCTAGTTCTCTTCAGGCAAAGTTAGTAGCTTCCTTCTTTATGTACCAAAGCACTGTATAAATTAATCTTCTATAACACTTACTACATTGTATTATAATTACCAGTTGATATGCATGTCTCACGACTACAATCAAATAGAATCCATGTCACTTTCAGCTCCATAGTTCCAGAGTCCAGAAAACCTTCTGGAACACAGTCAGTGCTTAGTGGTCAGGTAAAATGACTATAATTATTGGATTAAGATATTATTCTCTCTCAGTATTTTCCCCATCCCTATGATTTTTTTTCTTTAAATGGCTATTAATAAAAGTATCTCATGAATCTTTATTATAAAGCTTTTTTATTGATTTACTTTTTTTTCAACAAAGCAGTCAACTACCGATCTTGAATCAGAAACTCAATGTGTGTTAGAGCAAAGGTCTTAAGAAAGCAAGCTCAGGTCTATATGTAAAATTATTTTAATGACCCAGTCCCACCACATTTGCTTGCTCATTAATTATGATTTCTAAATAGTTTTGAGACCCTAAAATAGAAAGCACCACACAATTATAGAGCATTATTATATAAGCATGTATAATTAGGGATTACCATTATCTAAAGAAAAATGTATAGCATTTCTTTTGAGCATATATATTTTTAAAAAGGGAATATTTTTACTGAATATGGTATAATATAGTGGAGAGAGGAAATGTAAGAAAAAAAATTACCACTTGTTTCAAGATGAATTTAGTATAGACTTCATTTAGCAACTACTAAATGCCAGAAACTGTGCTAGACACTGGAGACTCAGCCGTGAGCAAGAGAGATACGGTTCTCTGACCTCATGGAACTTAAAATTTCATGGGAAACTTGGCAAATTAACTACATATATGAAAAAACAAAAGTAAGTATAAATTATCATAATTGTCACATAGGAAACAAACCACCAAGACGGTGTGTTGAAGATTAACAAGGGTGTATTTGCATTACCTAATGCAGTCAGGGAAGATTTCTCTAAGGGTTTGACATTAAAACTGACACCTGGAGAATGTGGGGTCAGTTCTGAAACGTTAGGAAAAGATCAGGCAGTCTGGGTTTAAGGCCAATCATATACAGGCTGAGATGAAAAAGAGCTGATGTGCTTAAGGAATTTAACAATAAAAAAAGTCAAAGTGAGTAAAGTATAGTAACCAAGGAAAAGAGCCATAGACTGACATGAAACTCTGGAGGAGGCAGAAGTCAGATCACTCAGGGTCTGATTGGCCAAAGATTTTACTTCAGAGAAGTAGAAAAACATAAAAGGTTTTAAACAGCAAAGCCATATAATCTGACTGGCATTTTTTAAAAGATCACTCTGACAGGTTACATGGAAAATGGAGAGAAAACAAAAGGGAAAGTTGGCTGCTTCTGTTATCCAGGTGTTCAGGTGAAAGGCGGCCATGGTTTAGACTGGCAGGATTGAGGTAGAAATGTAGAAAGAAAAAAGGATTCGAGAATGTAGTTGAATGCAACATCAACAGAATTTTCTGATGATTTAGAGGTGGAAGTGAGGAAAAGCATGATGCTCTTGTGTCCAACGTGAAAGACCAGGGGAGAGACATGTTGGAGAGGTGACTGGGTTAAGAAGATCAGGAGCTCATTTGCAAGTCTTCTAGATTAGGACGTCAATAAGGTATGCAGGTAGATAAGGGAAAGGTAAATGAGTCTGGACCTAAGGAGAATCTAGGCTGGAGATGGAAACTTAGGGAGCGTTGGCATATGGGTGATATTAAACAGCACAAAAAAGATAGGCTTCCCAACAGGATGTAAAGAGAGAAGAGAGCAAACCCAACAGAGATCCAAAACTTACTAGGAAATTTTGGACGAGGAGCTAGTAGAGGAAACTGAAAAGGAGAAACCAAGGAAATGAGAGAAAGACCCAGAAGTGGCAGGGTCAGTGAAGCCAAGAAGGTGAGTGTTTTTAAAGGGAGAGATCAATCAACCTGTTGAATGCTGCTAAAAGGTAAAATAAAGTAACAATAGAAAGTGATCTGTGTTTTGATGGATTTGACAAAACAAAATTTACTGTGATAGTAACAAGATCAGTTCTAAGTTGAGTGGTGGAGGCAAAATCCATATTGAATTAAAATATTTGGGTATTTTAAGGAATTTGGGTAGCAGTAAGAGACTGCTGATACACAGTTTCTGAGAAGTTCACCTATGGTCATGAAATAAGTTAGTAGCTACATGGAATATGAAGACTAAAGAAAGTCTTCATGGATTTGCTTTAGTGGGATTGGAAGAGACCTGTTGGGAAGAGAAATCCTGGAATGTGCTTGAATACCAGTAGGAATTATTCACTCTATTTGAGAAAATGGATGATGCAGGAGAGAGACAGGGAATAGCTAAAGGAGGGAAATATTTGAAAGGTGAGAGGTGGCATGTCCTACAGGACAAGTGGAACAATTTACCTTTGACAGCTGGAAAGATACTTCCTTCACTGTAAATGAAAAAAGAAGAGAAAATCGATGCAGATATAAGATTTGTAAATTTGCTCTTAAGAAAATAGGGCATTTCAATAAGATGGCTATTTTTTTCACCATGAAAAGGAATAGGGCTAGTTAAACATCTAAGTGTCTGGAAGCAGGGGTATTGAAATTTTGAGAAAAGGAAGAGGTTATAGAAGAGTCACCTTGGGTATAAGAAAATAGAATTGAGGGAGATGTTGACTGTGTATTTGATGGTTGTGATCACAACTTTAGAGTAAAAACCCATTATTCAAGTTCTGTGATTTAGTTTTTCCCATATTCATGCTGCTCCTCAGATTCAGGCATAAAGAAATCAAATGAATGGGCTTTTTACTTGCCTGGATTTTCTAGATGAATACAATGAAGAAAGAGATGGACAAGGAGTTAAGGGCATGTCAAGACAGAGCTCAAAACATTGGGCCACAGGAAAAAGAGAAGTGAAAAAAAAAGGTCCAATAAACATAGTAATAGAGGTAGTGCATGCAAAGTCTTAAAGATGATGAAGAATTGCTGCAGAGTAATTGAGCAAGTAAGAAAAGAAGAGGAGTTGGTATAGATGTAAAATGTTTAAAACCAATAAATAAGAGATGCTACAGACTTGATGTTGAAGTCCATGAAGCAACAATGAGAGCAACTGACTGAAGAGTAAAAAGGCACAGAAGATGTAGCTGTCAAGACACCAAGAAGCCAGGAACTGGCCTGCCCTTACCAAGACGCCATAAGAAAGTAAACTGTAAGAAGTTGTCATAGCTACCCCATTAATATTTAAATAGCTCAGCAAGATAATTAAAGATTGGAGCATGACATTAATTTTAGTAAACAAGAGGAAGTACAAAATGGTGATTTTGGGGAGGAAATGGTGGGAATGAAGTACAGCACTGGAACCTGGAGTTCAGAGTAGCAATGGGTTGTACCTCAGTGGATTAAACATGAATAAAGGCCACTAAGAGAAAGGTGGACACCTACTTTACCCAGTGACCCTGAGGACGTGCTTGAGGGCGGACTATGAAGAAAGTGGTATTATTGGAGGACATCAAGTTTTCAGTTAAGATAGGAGATGGAGTTCTCTTAAGAATAAGAATTGAGGACCGGGTGTGGTGATTCCCCACCTGTAATTCCAGCACTTTGGGAGGCCGAGGTGGGTGGATCACTAGGTCAAGAGATCAAGATCATCCTGACCAACTTGGTGAAGCTCCATCTCTACTACAAACACAAAAATTAACTGGGCATGGTGGTGTGTGCCTGTAGTCCCAGCTGCTCATGAGGCTGAGGCAGGAGAATCACTTGAACCCAGGAAGAGGGAGTTGCATGCCACTGCACAGAGTGAGTAACAGAGTGAGACTCCATCTCAAAAAAAAAAAAAAAAAAAAAAAAGAATAAGAATTGAGGAAGGATGGAGGTCACTGGACAAAGAAAGGGATGTTCAGCAAACAAACCTGAAGAGTGTGGGGGATGAGCATGGATGAAGTCAGAGGGGAAGCACGTGTACAGCAATGTAAAGTTGAGACCAGGAATGATAACACAGCTGGGACTGGAAAGTGGTGACTAAGATTAAGACAAGCATGATGCATGGTGTTGGCTCTCTTAGTCCCTTACATAAGAAAGATGGCCTTGATTCCAGTGCTATAACTAGGTCAAGAGGAATTTCAAAACATACTTGGTCATCTGTCCATTGCCAGAGCAGTAGCTGCTCCTTTGGCCACTGGCAGAAGAATGGCAGTGATGAGAATATCACCGACTCCCACTTAATGGCAGCTTATTACTCTACTACTCAAAATATACTGCCTTTTTCATTTCCAATCAGTCATGCATCACTTAACAACGGCGATACATCCTGAGAAATGCATAGTTAGGCTATTAGGTGATTTTATCATTGTCTGAACATCAGAATGTACTCACACAAACCTGGATGGCATAGCCTTCTACACACCTAGGCTATGTAGTAAAGTATATTACTCCAAGGCCACAAACCTGTACAGCATGTTTCTGTATGAATACTGCAGATAACTGTAACACAATGGTAAGTATTTGTGTATCTAAACCTATCTAAACATAGAAAAGGTACAGTAAAACATATGGTATAAAAAAACTAAAAAAGAAAACAAAGGTACATATGTGGCTGGGTACGATGGTTCACGCCCATAATCCCAGTACTTTGGGAGGCCTAGGCGGGTGGATCACAAGGTCAAGAGATGGAGACCATCCTGGTCAACATGGTGAAACTCTGTCTCTACTAAAAACAAAAATACAAAAATTAGCTGGGCATGGCGGCATGTGCCTATAGTCCCAGCTAATCAGGAGGCTGAGGCAAGGGAACCACTTGAATCCTGGAGGCAAAGGTTGCAGTGAACCGAGATCACGTCACTGCACTCCAGCCTGGCAACAGAGCAGGACTCAGTCTCAAAAAAAAAAAAAAAAAAAAGGTACAAATAGGGTACTTACTATAAACGGAGCTTGCAGGACTGGAAGTTGCTTTTTGTGAGTCAGTAAGTGATTGGCGAGTGAATATGAAGGTCTAGGACATTACTGTACACTCCTGTATATTTTATAAACCCTGTACACTCAGGCTACACTAAATTTATCTTTAAAATATTTTTCCTTCAATAATAAATTAACCTTAGCTTACTGTAGCATTTTTACTTTAGAAACTTCAATTTTTTAAATTTTTTGAATCTTTTATAAACACATCTTAAAACACGAACATATTGTACAACTATAACAAAATATTTTTTCTTTATATTGTTATTCTCTACACCTTTTTTCTACTTCTATTTACTTCTTAAACTTTTTCATTAAAAACTAAGCTACAAACACACATATTAACCTAGGCCTGCACAGGGTCGGGATCATCAGTATGACAGTCTTCCACCTCCACATCTTATCCCACTGGAAGGTCTACAGAGCCAACAACACTCATGGAGCTGTCATCGCCTATGATAACAATGCCTTCCTCTGGAATACCTCCTGATGGCCTGCCCTGAGGCTGTTTACAGATAACTGTTTTTTACAAGTAAGTAGAGTATACTCTGCAATAGTGATAAAAAGCCTAGTTTATTGCAAATACATAATCTAGTAACCACTGTTTATTATCAAGTATTATGTACTGTACATAATTGTATACTTTTATATGACTGGCAGTGCAGGTTTGTTTACACCAGCACATCACCAGGAACATATGAGTAATGCATTGCACTGTAACTGACATTATGACTACAGCAATCACTAGATAGCAATTTTTCAGGTCTATTTGAATCGTATGAGACCACCATCATATATGCAGTCCGTCATTGACATTATGTGGCACATGACCGTACTTTAGTTCAGCCTGAGAGAGTATTTTAAAAAATAGAATTCTATCTCTAATGTGTCCTTCCTGAGTTTTCTGCTCATATCTGTGCATGTCTTACAGGCTTGTGATAATAGTCACAGATGGGCTTGGCGAAACTTTCATAAGAAATGCACCATAGTGACTGTGCACCAAGGAAAAGTCCTAGTGGATGACTGTGTCTCTGAAACCATTTCATTTTCACGGGCTGGTGGTGAAGGAGAAGAGGATCTTTGAATTCACCAACCTCATCCTGTCCAGTGAAACTTTCAATGGGAGTGCGTAGCTTTTTCATTTGTCAAAGACAAGCTTATTTCCCAACCATGGTAGAACTGCAATTGGAAGACAAACTATAGCAGTGAACAGTCCCAGCTAGAGCAACCCTTCCCTGTGTCACTGCCCTCCCCACAACCTCTCTTGCACCCCAATCCCAAGGGGCCAGAGGAAATCCATGAGATCCGACACAGCAGCAGTGAAGAGCTGGCTATGATGGAGCCTTAAAGAGAGAAGGAGAAAAGAGGGCTTTCAAGAATGTACAATAGCAAATATGCTGGGGAAGGGATGGGGTTTTTATTTTTGTTTAATTTTTTTGTTTGTTTTAGTAACAAACTAACAGTTCTTTTCTTGAACAAAAGGAAGTGGTAGTTTCTCTGAGAAAGATACCAGCATCAGGCTCAGAATTAGACTCGCTGAGAAAATAGGAAATGCAATGCTTCCAAGCACAAATTGTGCCACTTTAATTTTCTGACAGTCTATCTCCTCTTTGAGGAATATGAAGTTATTTTTTTTACTAGCTATCTGTTCAAATTATGTACTATCTGTTTATCAAAGGAGCAAAAGGTTTTTATCCTTGAAGAGAAAAAAGGAAGCCTCAAAAAGAATTAAAATATTTAAGAACTGCTTTTAAAACGATTGTGTGTTTGTGTGTATGTGTATATATTATATATGCAATATATATAAACATACACATATATATGTGTGTCTCTGAGATTTTTTAAATGAGGAAATATACAACGTGTTGTTAGTTTTGTTACTTCCTTGACATTAAGAGCTCTTTCTTCTCCTTCTTTCTCTCTCCCCTTCTTCTTCCCCCTTCTCATCCTTTCCTCTTCTTCCCTTTCCTTTCCATCCTCCTTTCTTTTGCCTCCTCCTCAACCAATATTCTCTGTAGCCCAAAGGTCAGAATTGACATAACTAAAATCTAGCATGCAGTGGTAAAGGAGACCTAATAGCACTGGCTCAGGAACTGGGGACAGGGCAATTGGTTGACCCTGTGTTATGTCAGAGAGAAAAAAAATACTCAGTCCCATTAAAATTCCCTTGAGATTCCCAGGTGCAATGGAGCAGGAGAAGCCACCCCTGGGATGGGGCAGTGCATGTTAAATTTGTAGGATTACTGCATTGGCAGAGAGCAGATGACCAAACATACTTCCTGGGTTTCTTTTCCAACTTCTCTATAAAATTGCTGGAGGGGCCCATTCTTGCCATAGCATGAGCCAGGCTGGAAACCCTTCTTCCTGGGCTCTGTCTCTGATTCCTCACTTTGTACTCAGTCACAAACCTGCAGCAGCTACTGCTGGTGCCTCCACCCAAGGTCTTCAGCAATTGTTCTGGCCCTAGCCTTGCCATGAAGCAGTTACTCAGAACCAAATACACAGAGTGAGCTAGTGTGAAGGGGTGATCAGTAGAATTATTCCTGTGTTCTAATAGGCTTATTTCTTTCTTCTGAAATTATTCTGAAACTTCTTGGCTGTAGCGACACATCCTTGACTATGAAGCAGTAATGCAGTATGGATCAGACAAATTTTAGGGAAACTGAAGCAAAGAGAGAGTAAAATAAAATGTAAAGGAAATAAATACAACTTCTTCTATTTAAATCTTTTCTTAAAAATTCCACCAGTCATTAAAATCATTTGAATTAATATTTGTTAAACTAATATTAATATTTAAATAGTAGTATTGCTCTTAACCTTGAAAAAATTATATATTTTTACTAATATATCTTGCTTGTCTTCAACTCAGTAGTCTATAAATGGCAGGTTGTTCATCTTTTTTAAAAAAGTTTGAATTAACAAAAAATATATATTATGATATATAACATGATGTTTTGATATACGCACTTATTGTAAAATTGCTGTCAAATAATATATGAATTACTTCACATGCTTATTTATGTGAAGACATTTAAAATCTACTTTTTTGTAATTTTCAAATATAAAATACTGTTTTTATCTATAGTATTTTATATATTTTATATGTATATCATATCATTATGATATACGATAGATATCTTTGTTTATCTAAGGCAGTAGTGATACATCCTTAACTATAAAGCAATAATGCAGTATGGATCAGACAAATTTTAGGGAAATTGAAGCAAAGAGAGAGTAAAATAACATGTAAAGGAAATAAACACAAGCAGAGTTGTGTGAGGGAAGTACAAGGAGTGAGAAAAATAAAAATTTTTTAAATGAGTTGAAGAGTCACCTCCAAAATTTTCTACAGATACAGAAGTTTCTGAGGATGTGTCTAGCTGCTGATTTTATATATTGGACTTGATTGTCACTCCTGGTGGCTTTGCCACCTTGGTGTCCCACCTGGTGGCCTGGCAGCCTGAAAATGTGCCCAGCCTGTCTGGGCTGGAGACAGGCCTAGATGACAGGGTAGTTAAATGGAGCCTTGGAGGAGTGATTATTACATGGTTCAACTCCTCCAATTTATTTTATTATTACTGTTGAAGGATAAATATAGAAAGAAGAGAAAGCCACTTCAACTTTGAAAAGGAAATCTAGTAATTTCTCTGTGGTATGTTTAGTCTCCTGCATTTGCCCTAAGTTCAAATGCAATTAAATATCTGTAAATCTGGTTTTAAAAATGGTGATAATGATGAGATAAGGTGTTTTTAATTAAATTCTTATTTAAAGCATGTAAATTATTCTACTGTCATCTTCTTCTGTTTAAATCTTTAAAAAAATTCCACCAGTCATTAAAACCATTTGAATTAATATTTATTGAACTAATATAATTATTTAAATAGTAGTATTGCTCTTTACTTTGAAAATTATGTATTTTTACTAATGTTTCTTGATTTTGTTTCATCTGAATGGAAATGAAACAGACGCAACATAATGCTATGTGGGTGTTATTCTGACCATTACAGTCATCTTCATAACTGGCACCAAAACTGTGACTAAATAAATCATGCAATAGCCTGCCTTTATTCTTAAAGGTGGTTATAATCAAATTGGTCATGCTGCAATACAGTTCAATAATAAGGAACAAATGTAGTCAGAGCTAGTGTTTTATATGCAATATATGCATTTAAGCAGAGTATGTCCCATTTTTTTCATTTTCATTCATCTGTTATACTTATTGATTGCCTACTATGTGTCAGCCTCCTGGTAAAAGAAGGTTTGCTGTGTATCTAAGTTCATTCAGGTCATTTAAAAAAAAATAGATTGGGTGGTTTATAAGCAACAGAAATGTATTTCTCCCAGTTCTCAAGTCTGAGAAGTTCAAGATCAGGGTGCCAAAGATTTGGGGAGGAACTGCTTCCCAGTTCACAGATGGCATTTTTTACCCCCTGTAACCTCATACAGTGTAATGGCCAAAAGAGCTTTCTCAGGTCACTTTTTTTTTTTTTTTTTTTTGAGATGGAGTCTTGCTCTGTCACCCAGGCTGGAGTGCAGTGGCATGATCTCGGCTCGCTGTAACCTCCGCCTCCTGGTTTCAAGCAATTCGCCTGCCTCAGCCTCCCAGTAGCTGGGATTACAGGTGCACACCACCACACCCAGCTCATTTTTGTATTTTTAGTAGAGAGGGGGTTTCACCATGTTGGCCAGGCTGGTCTCAAACTCCTGACCTTGTGATCTGCCCACCTTGGCCTCCCAAAGTGCTGGGATTACAGGCGTGAGCCACGGCGCCAGCCTCAGCCCACTTTTATAAAGCTCCTAATCCCATTCATGAGGGCACAACCCTCATGACTTTGTCACCTACCAAAGGCCACACTTTCTAATACCATCACCTTGGGGATGTGAAGACTTCAACATATGAATTTTAGGGGGACACAAACAGACCATAGCACTATGGTAGCAAAGTCCGGGGCCTTCCCTCAGGGGCTTACAGTCTAGAAATTGATTTAGAAAGAGAATTACAGTAGAATACAGCACTGTACACAGGCAAGACTCCTAACCTGGACTGGGGTATCCAGGTAGTCTTGAGGAGGATCTAATCTCTTAGCTGATACTAAAGGAGAATAGGGTTTAAAAGGCAAACGCAGACTGAGTGAGCAATGGGAGAGAGGCAATTGTGGCCAGAGGAACCATCATTTGCAAAGCAGAGGAAAGAGAAAGCCCCATTGTTTAGAGCAAACAGAGAGAGCACAGGATGATTGAATACAGTGTGAGAGAAGTCAAAGAAAATAAGTAGAAGCCAGTGATCCTGAAGAATGGTTTTTGGAGACAGAGGTGGGAAGATCACTCGAGGCCAGGAGTTCAAGACCAGCTTGGCTGCATAGTCAGACCTCATCTAGAAAAAAAAGAAAAGAAAGGAAAAAGGAAAGAAAGAAAAAGGGGGGAAAGGGTAGGAGGGAAGGAAAGGGAAAAAGAGGGGAGGGAGGGAAGGGAAGGGAAGAGAAGAGAAGAGAAAGAAAAGAGAGGGGAGGGGAGGAGAGGGGAGGGGGAGGGGTAAGAGAAGGGAGGGTAAGAGAGGGGAGGGTAAGAGAGGGGACGGGAGGGGAAGGGAAGGGAGGGGGAGGGGGAGGGAAGAGGAAGGGATGATTAGCCGTGGTATGCATCTTCCCTCTTAGCTACTCAGGAGGCTGGGACAGGAGATTTGCTTGAGCCTAGGACTTAAGCATAACTTGCTTGAGCAATGAATTATAATCATGCCACTGCACTCCAGCCTGGGCAGCAAAGTGAGACCCTGTCTCTAAAATATTTTTTTTAAATGTTTCAAAAGAGTTGTGCAAGCCATGTTGAAATTTTGTCTTTTTCTGACAGGGAT
Source organism: Ateles fusciceps (assembly GCA_036589455.1). Lineage (NCBI taxonomy): Eukaryota > Metazoa > Chordata > Mammalia > Primates > Atelidae > Ateles > Ateles fusciceps. Next base: position 4,826,056 of record JAZHEH010000889.1, read on the forward strand.
CATCCTCCAAATATTTTCTTAATAATCACCTTAAAATGAAAATGTCTCACAATTATTTAAATAAGTCAAAATCATATAACAGACATTTTATGACCATTTTTGAAGACAAATTTATACACCAAATTAATCTATATTTTGCAACAAAGCTTGCAGCATATTTAAACAAAAATCAAAGCAAGGTTTCAGGAAGTATGTTTATGCTTACTTGTGGCAATTATTTACGTGATACACTCTAATACTAATCAAGTGAACAAAACTTTAATTTATAAGTTCTGTTCTGAAATCCTAGCTGACTCTAAATTTATTTTATGAAACATTTCTCAAGCACCACTCTCTTACTCAACATGCATATTTAAAAATGTTTGGCATCAGATTTTTAATAAAAATCTAAAATATGTATAACAGTTGCTAATGATTAATGAAGATCTCTTTTGAAACCCATATGTTAATTACTCACATCATCCTCTATTTTTCTAATCTGTACCTGACTTTGCTCTACTTTCCTTATTTATAAAAATTAATTAATTAATTTCTAAATATTAAATATATGATGAATAATAAATTTGACTGTCTTCTCTGTTGCCACCTGTTATATATAATGACAGCCAGAATAATCCAAAATTCTAAGAAAAAATATATACTTCTCAACACTTCTAAAAATGAATTTAATAAGACATTGTGTTTGCATTAAATTACAAAATTGGGACTATTATAAGGTAAAATTTAAAATTTCACAAGATCCTAATATATATTATGTAAAAGTTAAATACCAATAAAACAGCTATACCATTTACAATTCCATATGGAATCAGATGAGAAGTTAGTTAAGAAAACAGCTTAGTAATCAGTATTAATGACAGTATGTTAGGAAGAACCTTATTTTACTGACATTGAATTATTCTGAGTTTTAAGAAAAATAGGAAAACAATCAGTTTATATATGCATGATAATCAAAGCATATTTATTTGGCAATAATTTTCGAGGTAAACGTTTTCTATAAAACAGCATAGGAGGCAAGTAAGCAGAGATATTTTGAGAGTTCAGGTATCAGACTTTTGGCAACAAGTGCAAAACTAATACCAAGAAAAATATCAATAGCAATGCTTCAGCAAAAGTCCTCTTTCATTTCTCCAGATCAGTCTGGCTTATTTCATAATTTCCCAATTTCTTGTTCTCAGAGAAAGGCAAGGAGAAAATAAGAACTAATATATGTTACTTCTTATGTTACCTCACTTAATCATTTAATATTCACAATCAGACAGACAGTAGATGCAGCCCTTTTTCACAGAAGAGATGAGTTGTCCATGTCATACCACTGGGAAAGGGAATCAAACTGCTATCTACTCTTTACTGCATGTATAGCCTTCATCACAAGGTACTACTTAAAGTTTAGGAACTACGAAATGATAGATTATAATGATTCATTTTTCTATAGCCAAAGTCAACACTCTTGGGGATGATAACATTCTCACTCAGCACGTTTTAACTGCCAAGAAATTAAATATCTTAATCCCTTAAGAGGACCTAGTATGTGTATAATATTTTTCTATGTCCCAAACGGGATTAATACAAAATGCTTTAAATAGCCATTGTGCCAGTGAGGGTTAGATTTGGGCACATTCACCAGCAATCCTAAAATAAGTGAAACTTATACAAGATACAAATTTCTTTCTCTCTCATATGAGGAAATCCAGAAATTAGCAGCCAAAGACTGGTAGGGCAGCTTCAACAGCTTCCTATCTTTCTGTCTCAGCATTCTAGGGCATGAATTATATCATTCAATTGCCTCATGGTATAAGATGGCTTCTGAAGCTCCAGCCATCACATTGGTGTTACAAACAGAATTTAAAAAGACAGAAATGCCAAAGACTTGTCCCTTTCAGCTGAAATAACTCTCTTTAGTTAGCCTTCCCAGAAGTTTCATAAACTACCTCCACGTACATCTTATAGGTCAGAACTATGTTGCATGGTTACACCTAAATGCAGGCGAAAGGGATAGACAGACTTTTACTTCAGCTGGCCAAGTGTCCAGCTAAAAGTCAGGGTTCTGCTCCTGAGAAGCAAAGAAAGAATGGGTGTTGGGATGAGAAAATGTCCCAGTCTCTACCACAGACTTCATGCTAAAAGATGTTTGGAAATTAACATACATGCAATGTTAAAAGGAAGTAATAATCAAATTAAGTATTTGTGTCTATAGAATTAGGTCTGTACTTAGGCTGGCTTTCAAGATCCCTGACATTTCAGCATATTATAAACTGTGCCTCCATTACATGCTCCATAATCCTTCAGTTCCCATCACACCCCGACATCTCCTCTGGAAAATGTGCTGGCCCCATGCCTTGCAGTGACCCAGCAGTAATCACATATTTTCATTTTGTGCATCTGAGTGCCCAGCACGGTGCCTTGCACATAGCAGTTACGCATTGTTTCATGAAAGATGCACCCACCAGGGGCAAGGCGATACATTCGATGCAGGTGAAAAGATAACAAAGACAACTTCAGCATCCTTAAAGATCAATATATCTCAATTAGACATGCAAAATAGAGACAATAATTCTGCCCTGTTAGAGTGTTATTTGGGTTAATTCTTTTAACAACTGTTTTTTGAGTATGTTCTTGGAGCAAAGCATAAGGCTGAATGTTACAGAAGCCACAGAGAAAGCAAAACAGTGAACTATCCTCTAAGGGAGTTTATAATGAAGAAGGGAAGATAAATAATATGCACATAACTAAATATAATTCGGAGTAAAGGATGAAATCAGAGATGATGTTCAAAAAGTGCTCTAGAACTCAGGAGTGTAGATGGCAAAATAACACACACACACACACACACACACACACACACACACAGCAGGAAAGAATAAGATATTCTAGATGGCTAAGTGAAGAAAGATGGAATTCAAGCTCAGTTGGCCTTTTCTTTTATGATTCATAAGCCCATGTGTGGAAGGTCTGAATAAGTAGGAGAGACCAAGTTAGCCTTAATTGTGCTTTTACTAACTTGACCAGTTTGATGACTAATCCATCTCTAAATTGTATGGTTTTTATAGGTACACATTTAGGTTACACAATGCCACATTAAAAATAGCTATTAAGTTGATTAAGATTAGACATGCTTTCAGGATCCATTGTAAACAATTTTTCATGCCTGATGTACACTTGGAGACCCTATGAAAGATATTATAATGTGAGCAAAGGTCAAAAGAAAGTTAGGGAACACTAAATGCACTAAATGTGAATCTGCCATGCAAGACTGCAGGTGTGAAAGTAAATGCTTTCCTGGAATTTTACATCTAGTGGCAAGTAAGGAAAAATGGCCTCATGATCTTTTTTAGTTCATCAGACCCTCTTTAATGTTTAATAGCTCACAGGTAAAATGAGGTGTGGAGAATTTAAAGAGCCACCAAAAAAACCGTTAAAAATTTTTAAGACCATTCTTTACAGGGTTAAACAAAAGGAAATTGACTCATTTTCTGCCTAAAAACAGCTGAAAGAGAACATTTAACAATTTTTAAATATATGGAAAAAAAGTTGAATGCTTCGTCATGAGTCATACACAGCCAGGAGCATGAATTCCTCCTGACTACTCTCCCTGCTACCTGGCTCCCAGCCACACCTTGCAAAAGCAACCATTCTCTCACACTTTCCCATCATGTCTCATCATTGCAAAATCTAGTGATACTTTTTTTCCAAGTTCCATACTTGAACTTTTGGCCTAAATTCCCTAACTAGGTGTGCCCCAGATTGGTTCCTTATACATTTCAGCAGGAAAATATGCTGCTCGCACCCCTTATACTGCCTCTAAGTGTTTCTTCTCAGTCAGTATCATCTATTCCTCTTCTTCTACCTGTTCTTATAGGGAATTTTGTTTCACCCCTTTTCCTATTGCTATAAATTTTCTATCTGGCTATACGGCAGGAGAATAGGGTCTGGAGGCAGGAAACCTAAATCTCACTCACTCTGACTTCCTAGAGCTGAATCAAAAGGAAAACTCCCCCTTCTCCACGCCCAAGTAACAAAAGGATCAGGGGCTATTCCCTTTGCAAGCCCTGCCCCTTTCCATTGCTTTGAAGATAAAAAATGGAAAGTACCTCTGATTGGTCCCCTCCCACCAACAATAGACTAGTCACAGGCCAAGTCTATTCTTTCCATGAGTTTCAGTGTTCAGATCTATGCTATGACTTTTAAATCTACATTTATAGCCCCTTATCTCCTAAATTTTGTATCTGAATTTCCAATTCTCAACACAGCAATGTCCATGTTTCAGATCCCATGGCCAGAATCTGGATTCACTGCCATAGATTTCCATCTTCTCACCCTCCTGTGTTCCCCCATCTCACCTATTTCCTGTTCTTTCTTGTCATCCACACTACAAATATAAAAAAAGATGTGCCAATACTTTGAGGGTCAAAAAACCCATACTAGTCCACCTCTGCCATATCCCCAAACCCCAGCCCTCTTCATTCTCCTATTTACTGTCTCTTAGCCTAGCCCATCACAGTAGACTGGTATTTTGTTTACTTACCTGTCATTTTTCACATGTCCGATTCACCCTCACAGCATCATCATATATATGTATGTGTGTGTGTGTGTGTGTGTGTGTGTGTGTTATATATATATATATATATATATATATATATATATATGGAAATAAAGTTTTTATTAATTAGTTTTCCAACTGGTAAGCCCTCCAACGGTACCAGGTATCTATTCGTCTATGATTTTTAATGTGGGATTCTCCATGTCCTGATTTTGAATTCCTATGTTTTTGCCATCTTACGTGTGGCAAAAAAAAAAAAAAAAATTGAAATTGAACTTCCACATGACCCACTCATTTTTTACCTTTGCCCAAACTGTTCTATCAGCCTTAAATGCCATTTTCTCATCTCTAGCTTTTAAAATCATATTGAGAATAACACATTTCATTAAAAAAGTTTATGAAACTTTGGCCCAAAATTCTCTGTGGCCCACTTTGGTAAGAAAGAACACGATTTAGATGACATTTGCATTGAAATCTCCAAAATAAAAAATCTAAACAAAGACAGTTCTAAAAGGAACATACAGGATCGATGCTTTAAAATGTAGTAAGTCAATGATAATTTTAAAAAATGCAAAAATCATTGTAAATCACTTTTAGCACATCAGTCTTAGAAGGGCATTAGAAATTGTGAGGGAAGCAAGGGGAGACACTATATTGTTTCAGGTGATTTTTCAGGTATTATGTACTATTAAAGTACTTCTCTAGATTATGTTACTATAGCCTTGGAAAATAATTATAAAAATTTTAATAAAATAATTCTCTTTTTGTCTGCTGTGCTACAATGATTTCACAAGGCAATACATTTATGAGAGGGTAAAACTACTTTATTAACTCAGGGAATGGATTCTTGGGTCCTAAAAAAGGAGATTTACTACCCGGTCCAACCCCACCCCATCCTCAGAGTTCCTGAATCTGATGGGAGAGACAAGGCCTCACACCTGCAAACTGACCTTGATCATCATAGGCTTGCTTGAGCTGAAAGCTGGGCATTTAAATACACGTTTCAACATATTTCACAACCTCTGAAATATTTCTAATTGCTGTGACTCTCTTGCTGATAAACCTGGATCAATTATTGAGCATTATCAGTAGTTTTTTCTTAAACTAATTTATACAATTCTGCTTTTAAAAACTTGTTTCTGCAACTAGATTGTGTCCATTATCTAGTCACATAGAAAGACAGTTATTTCCAACTCCTCCTTCATGCCACTTTCACTCATTTATTTATTTGTCTTGTGTAAAATACCATTACTTCTGAGACACAAAGTTCAGAAAGTGTTCAATTTAAAATCAAATAAAGGCAATGACAAGGATAAAAGTGACAATTGTAAGGAGTCAGATCTGGTAAATTCCATAAAAATTGTGGCATAGCCATTGAAAAGAGAGGCAAAGCTCAATTACTTAAGCTACAGGAGTTAGATTAGCACTAGGAAGAAAAAGATTCGTGAAGGAGATCACGAAGAATGTGTAGCATTTCAAACAAATAGTAAGATGACAATTCCAGGCTAAAGAAATTATCCCAATAAAGTGTAGAATGTTACATTGTTGGGTCCATGATGAGCATCCCAGCTTAGTGGTTGAAAGTAGCATAAAAGAATAGCAGGAAATAACTGAGAACGGTTGATTGTGATCACAGTCAAGCATTCACGACGGTCTTGAATGTCAGGCTATACATAGCTTGAACCATTTCATTCTTTATTCTGCCATCAAAGGAGGGCCATCAGAAGATTGTTCTGTAGATTAATCCAGCAGCATTTTGGGAGCTAGATTTTTGGGATATGAGGAAGCACTGGAAGGAAAGACTGAATGCAGGATGGCTGAATAAAGAATGGATGCATCACATTAAATCCTCAGGTCTTGGCAAATATTTGGCTATGTTGATGGGGTGGAAGGTAAGGGACCAGAAAAATTGTGGAGTTTCTAGCCATGGTTAAAAAAACAAACAAACAAAAATAAAACAAACAAAACACACACCAAAAAAGCCAGAAGGTATCATAAGCAGAAGTCAGAAAAAGAGACAGAGGGTCAGGTTTAAGGAACAATGAAAGGACTTTTTTTATAAAATGTTTTTCTATGGTGGGGCAAAATGAGTTACTCCTACCAGCTTTGAAATCATGCTAAACCTGGATGCTTCCTAACACTCACCGACTGCTTCTATAGTCACACTGGCACTCCATCTTGCCTCTTGTAGCATTTAAGTAGCATGATACCCCATCCCTTCTACTTTTGAACTCTCCTCTTTTCCCTTCAAAAACCTAAATCAGACTACATGTTTCAAATGAGCAGGAAAAGTCATATCATTGACTTGGGGAATGGATTCTCTGAGGTGCTAATAAGAAACTTTACCACCCAGGCTGGGCTAGGTAGCTCACGCCTATAATCCCAGCACTTTGGGAGGCTAAGACATGTGGATCACTTGAGCTCAGGAATTCAGGACTAGCCTGGGCAACATGGTAAAACCCCTTTTCTCGTAAATGTTTGTAATTATGGGGACTTTCTTACTGATAAACTTGACTCAATTACTGAGCACTACCAATACAGTTTTGTTTCTTAAACTAATTATATAGTTCTACATTTAAAAAGCCTTCTTTCTATAATTAAATTCTGTCGATTATCTGATCCCGTCAAAAGACTGTCAATAAATTATTATTGATGATCACAACAGGCCTTGAAATGGTGAAAATATTTGTTATTATTTATTCCGCTCAACATGTTGACTTTTAAATCTTCACAATTCTTGAACACCAGAGAAATGCTGAAATTCCTGGAGGTTTTGAATAGTTCATAACTAACATTAACATTTTATGAAACTCAATAAACACAGAAAATGATTCTAAAAACTTAATAACTTGGGAAGGCGCCAGCTTATTATGTAATTAGCAGGCCAAACTTTTATCAGCCTATAACTGTACAAGACTGTTTCAAATATTCACTCCTTCTCAGGGAAAAATGGAATTATATAGAAGCTTTTAGACAAGTTTTCTTCTTTAACCAGCTTTTCAAATTTATATTGCTTTTTGTGGAGTGAAAACTAGCCAAAATACTAAAATCAAAGCAAATATTTGTATAAAATTATGTTGATATAATAAAGATATTATAGATTTAGTCCTGTCGATTTTATTTTATAATATTTGCTCACAATAAAAGAAAAATGTTATTGATAACTCGGGTGTTGCTACAAAAGGTTTAGATATTTCATGATATTCCATAACTCAATCCTCTAAAATTGCTTATATTTTGCTTCATTCACCCACTCATCCAACCATTCATTAAATATTTACTCAGCATCTATTACTACAAGGCAGGAGAGGGAAACAGGAACAACAATAAAATTACTAGCCTAAATGTGAATATTCTCTCATTTCCTAGTAGTCTGCAATATCAAATTATCAGCAACAAATAGAATAATATTTTACAAACTAAGATTTTTTTTGTTTAACTTTCAGGAAATTGAGGATAATCTTGTACCAAAATTTTAAATATACAAATGTCCAGAAAAAAATGGACACTGGAGCTTGAGATGGAATTAGAAAGCCACTAGACACAAAACTTTCAAAACTGCCAAGAAGTATTCTATTCTGGTTGACCTGGAGAAAAAGCAACAAAGAAGCAAGAAGATTAAATTTTAAAAGAATGCAAATATAGATAGAGTAATATTTACACTGGTTTACAGTTTACAAAGTGTTTTCATGTATGTGATTTCCTCTAATTTCAACTTCTTTAGGGTTAGGTATGGTACTTATGGCAGTGTGTGTGTGTGTATGTGTGTGTGTGTGTGTGTGTGTTTGTGCATGCTTTTTTAAAAGCCAAAAGATCATTTCTTTTCCTGTAGGAAATTTTCTCCATCTACAAAGACACTGAAGATTCATCCATCTATGTCTAACTTAAAATGACAAGACGTATTTTCTTTGATTTATTAGTAAGCAACTAAATAGCAACATTAAGCTTTTAGGAAAAGATTAACAACATTGCACTGTAGTACCTGTCACGGTAATTTAAGTGAAAGCTGTTAAAAATGTTTATTCTTTATAATGAAGCATTCAATAGTCTTTGCCTAATGGATGGAAAGATGGTATGAAGTACCTTTAAAATTAGGGCAGCATGATAAGATGCAGCCATGCTTTAGTCCAAAAAGCAGCTTGTTTTAAAATTAGTTAAATATTGAATGTATGGTATCATGTCTTTTCTCAAGTGCACATACAATTTTTTGTTCAAAAGCCTTAAATCTGTATTGTGCATAAAACTGAATTTATTTGATAAAACTAAGGGTTATTCATCTAATTTTGCAACTTTCCTTTACTTTCTCTCTCTGGAAAAAAATACCTGTATGTAAACAGATGCTTTCCCTAAGTGCAGAACCAACAGTCAAAACTGTGAGAATATGAGATCTTTGTCCTCGTGTAACTGTGATAATTATGATCATTCCCACCGTGACAGTGGGGAAGTGAATCACTAATGAACAAAATCACTTTGTTTGTTATGGAGGAAATAATTGAAAGAATCTTAAAGATGAAAACCCTAAAACTTAAATTATTTCTTTTCACCAAAAGTCACAATGCATCTTCCAGAAAGTAAATATTTGATCTATTCACCCACTAAGAGATTGAGACTTTAAAAACTCTTCATAGTATGTTAAAGTAAATGAATTTTTAATTCTGGATATGAATATGAAAATTTATCTGACTCAGAAATTAAATTTCTGAACTTTTACTTAGAGACCAGGTTCATGTCTTTATGAAAACCTAGGTCAATGAAATATTTGCATTCCAAATTTCTTCCCCCTCCTCTGATTATAGAGGTGAACAGCATGTGAAATCTGAATCTGTAAATGTTTCCATTATACTCACTTCTATGACATAAACATTGATGAATCAAAGATAATTGTACATATTTGTTCAGTTAATTTGTTTATTTTTATGAGCCCCTGCTACTATAATCCCTACATTTTACCAAATTGAGTTTATTTTTACAGATACAAACCAAAATTCTTTCATTTGGAAAGAAATAAAAATATACTAACTCTTAACAAATCAACATTAATCTAGATTTTAAAATACACTAAAATATGAATTGGTGATCTTTGAACTAAAAAAATATAGCCAGAAGATTAATCAACATCAAAAAGGCAGTTTCAGGAAAGTAGAAGTTGAATTCTATCTACTGTAGACTGTAACACTAGCAAAGAAAGTGTTTTTTTTTAATTATTATTAAATTTGGAAAACTAATCTGGTTCTATTATAAAGTGGAATAAAATTGAGAGAACTAAGTCATTTGGGGAATATCTTACTGTCAATTCAATATATTTAAACAACCAGTGTGCCATGGAGCAGAAATAACCCACAGAAAATGGTGGGTTAAAGAGGGTTTCCTTGGTTTTCCAAGCAGAAGCCTTCAAAGATGCATGAACCTTACAAGATGAGCAAAATAAACCACACAGCACAGAAAAACTATTACCAGAACTTTCATTTATGTTTACTATTCATATAAAAGTGAGAAAGAAAGAAATAAAGCTCTATTAATATTTAAATGTAGGCCAACTCTACTGCCCCTGTTTGATGTCTTTCAGTGGATGGTATATGCCATACAGTCCTCATGATGTCTTGATGGAAAATCTGTCGTGGGCAACAGAGAAACTCACACCCATTCATCAGCTTTCATCATACTACAGTGGATTTCAGAATATGTTCAGGAAAGTAGATTTACAGATTTTATTATCAAGCTGTAACTAAACTATTCCTCACACAAAGATCAAAGGCTTAAAAGATTATTGACAAGAAACTGTGGACCAAAGGAGATACCACAAAGTAAGCAGGAGCAGACAGCAGGAGCAAGGCAGTGCTGGCATTGCACCTCTTCCCATGATGAGCTCACCAACCACACCATGAGGTAGAAAAACAAAGACGAACAATAGCTGAGAAGATATAGGGCCAATTTTGCAATCTTCAAAAAGACTATTTGAAATGTAGATTTATATTCATTATTAATTATGATAAATCATATTTTAAGTGTATGTTTCACCTTGAAAATAAGTATACTGCCTTATATTTTAATTTAATGATTCATCATTATATTATATAAAACACATTATATATTATGCAATATATTAAAGGTAACATATATAATACATTTAAATAGAGGCATTTATTGAATGCTGATTCTCTAAATATTTTTACTGGAAAGAGTCCATGATCCATAAATGTATGGTTCACTATAAAACCAAATAAAGCAGCTCATAGTTTACCTATTCCAACACAAAACAGAGATTTCTGTGAATTTATACTCTTCAGAAAAGCAAACAAAAGAGAAACAGAGAGGAAGAGTTAGTGCAGTGCCTTTGATGCTGCTTCCTAAATTTCATCAAACTGGTCTCTATTCAGAGCAGAACATTTGTTTTCATGGTTGAGGTGGCTACACTCCAGTTGTATGCAAATGTAGGGGAAGAAGGAAAGGAGAGAGGGAAGCAGAGAGAAAAAGGAACAGGCAGACAGAAAGATAAACACAAAAAGAGAAACAAAAATAGCAGAAAGGGAAGACAAGACAGGAAGACAGACAAATGGAAGGAAAAAGACAAAGGCAGAGAAAAAAAATGAAGAGACACAAAAAGAAGGAAGGACAGATGGAGAGAAAGACAAAAGGAAACATTGGCAGAAATACAGAAAGAACAGTGAGCACTGCCCCCTCCTACACCCACTGTCCCTCTCTGGAACTGGGGAAGTGCCTCCGGAACAGAGAGAAGCCTGGTATCCCTATGCCCTCTTCCTCCTCCTTCGCTTCACCAAACTTGCCCACCTCTCACCATCCACAGGAAAATTCCTATATACACTAATTTTTCTTCATGCCACAGGAATGAGCTAAAGGCCACAGTTTCCATTGCAAAGATGACAGGAAAGAAGTAGAAAACAGTGAGTAATTTATAAGGGTTAATTAGTTCTTTAAGTAGTAGAAACCATAATGTATAATCTGTTTCCAAAACAGAGCAAACATGCAGCACAGGTCTGCAAGGAATGATTTATTTACACACAAGGATAACTCTACTGGTGGTGACTGTGATAAGGAGCAGGAGACAGAAGTGCTACAGACATCTGCAGAGTTACACAAGTTACAGAGACATCTGCAGTTACAGAAGCTATAGAGCATCTGCAGAGTTACAGAGGCTATAGAGACATCTGCAGAGTTACAGAGGCTATAGAGACATCTGCAGAGTTACAGAAGCTATAGAGACATCTGCAGAGTTACAGAAGCTATAGAGACATTTAGAACACTGATTTAATATACAAGGGGCAAAAATATGACCCATAATATAAACATTAAAAAGAATTCAAAGAATTCAAGACCCCCACATCATCTAATATGTTCTGGAGTCTTTACCTTTTTGTCTTTATTTCTGTTCACTGGCCTCCACAAGTTCAGGCTGGAGGACCACTGGTCTCCAATATTGCAATAATCCTTTATTTGACCACCCCGCCCTTCACCTCTTCATGTCAATCCATCTTGACTATTGCCTTAATAAGCTTCCTGGAGTGTTTTTATTTTGTGACTCTGTTTAAAATTCTTCAGTAGATGCTAATTGTCTCCTGAATTCTTCAGTCTGAAATTCAACAGCATGATCATGATCCCAACATGCCTATCTAGGGCTATTGCACATTTTCCCTTATCGTATTTCAAACTCATCTCTCCCCCTGATAGATGTGTTCTTCAAAATACCATTAGGGACCAAGTGAGGTGACTCTCCTGACTTTAGAAAACAAGAGAAAACGCTGGGTGTGGTAGCTCATGTCTATAATCCCAGCACTTTGGGAGGCCGAGGTGAGTGAATCACCTGAGGTCAGGAGTTTGAGACCAGCCTGACCAATATGGTGAAACCCATCTCTACTAAAAATACAAAAATTAGCCAGGCATGGTGGCACATGCCTGTAGTCCCAGCTTACTCAGAAGGCTGAGGCAGGAGAATCACTTGAATCCGAGAGGCAGAGGTTGCAGTGAGCCCAGATCGTGCCACTGCACTCCAGCCTGAGTGACAGAGCAAGACTTTGTCTAAAAAAAATAAAATTAAAATTAAAAAGAGGAAAAAAAAAATGAATGAACTTCAAAGAGCAGATTCCATTTTACAGCTCATCCTTACAAACAATATGTATATAAGCAGTGGGTCTGCAAGGCACTGCTGGGAGGTGACTGCACAGTTACTCTGACACAGTGATTTCATTAATGGGTTTATAGAGCCTCTGCTGTGTTCTTAGTCAGAAGGGATACAAAGCCCAGCAATTATGTCATCCTACAGTGCTTGCTCTCAGTGAAGTGCATCTCTCTGTCCACTGTATCATCTGTCTTAGAATTTAGTCTCATTTAAACCTGGAGCCATCTGCCTATTACTCCTCTGTAAAGAAATATTACTCCTTTGTAAAGGTGACTTCTGCAAAAATGTCCTCATCTTCTGGACTGAGTCTTTCTATTATAATCACATACCGAAAGAGATTAAATATCAGACCATATTCTGTCATTTCAAGTCCTTTTAAAGTGACTATTAAACCTTTATTTTGATAGTTGGAAGCATAAGGGGAAAAATTACATTCTCAAGCTTTACCCACCTACTGTTTGCCTAAGGTATAATTATTGTTATTAGGGATTAGCAACCAAGTAAATGCCTTTTAATTCACAAAAGCTAAAAAGAAGCTGGCGAAAAGAAGAAATTACTGTTTAACAAGAAAATATTGAATACCATGTTTCAAATCAATGTATCTTTACATATTTAATAGCAAGTATTACATATTGGTATAATTTTATTATTTTGATCATACTTCAAAATAAAGTGCAAAAACATGACATTTTAACACAAGTGATTTCAAATATTATAACTCTTTTTTATGACTGTTGTTACAACAGGGGTTATACATAGAATATCAGCATTATAGAGGAGAAATGTTTCCTATCTAAGATTTAACCATCTCAGTAATATATGTTATCTATTTATCCACAGAGCTTGATGAGCTACATTTCTTCGACAGGAAAAGATACAGTTTATAGAGACAGACTTCTCCATGCACAGACAATTCAGTTAATTCCGGCAGATATGGAGAATTATATGGCTGTCAAAATATTCTTAAATTTTTCATATTTGTGAATATTGCTGTCTTCTGACTAAGCAACCAGGCACCAACTTTGCAGGTTTAAAACACGTTCAACTCTTGTATTGAATATTATTTTTCATATAACCTGATAAAAATTATGTTCACAATTTTTAAAATATTCTTATTTATAAATGATTACAGGGTTAAGGCAATACGGGAACTTTCTTTGACATATTTTTGTTTTCAAACATGTATCTGTCTTCAGAATGAACTTTCTTACCCTGGAGAAACAGCCTTTTGTTGTCATTCCATGTTAATTTATGGAATATAAGAAAATATATTTTGTGTCTCATGATAGCTTCTAGGTAAACAATGAAAATCAAAACAAAACTTGCTAACATCACCAAATGAAAACTTAGGATAGCTTAAAAGTCACATACATTCTAATAAAAATGCACATGGCATAAGTAATGTGTTTTCTTTTTAGTTTTATTTTAATTGATAAATAATAATTATATATTTATGGGGTACAAAGTGGCATATTAATATGTGTATACTTTATGAAATGACCAAATCAGAGTAATTAGCATTCCACCTCAAATATTTATTATTTCTTTCTGGTAAGAACATTTAAGATCTTCTCTTTTAGCTTTTAGTAGGTGAACTTTCTAAACTAATGCCTGCCCTTTGGGGCAAATATTATGTATTCCTTGAGCATTTCAAACACAGGGTTGTGAGTTTAAGACTATAACAAACATAATTCCAGTGTATGTACAGACCAAAATCTAACATTAATACTAATTTGTCTTTGAGATTAAGAAGCTTAAAGACCCCTTGTAGACATAAAGACTGAAAGGCCACATGGCATGGTAGTAGGAAATATGTGTTCTGAGGACTGATTTTCTGAACTGGAATGACTTTTTACTGAGCTGACTTTGTGTCTCTATTTTCTCACCTGAAAAAAGGATATATAGGGTTACTGTGAGGATCAAATGAATTAGCATTTGCAAAGCACTTAGAACCATACCTACTACATAATAAAGACTAGATTAATATTTATTAAAAGTAACATCTGATAAGATTATACCACGTCATAAAATGATACAATAATGAAACAAATACATCTGTAGAAAAGAAACACATTTTCTCATATTACTTCTTAGATTTCTTTTTTCTGTTACAAATTTATCTTCCTCATAAGCCTCTATCCTGTTAGATGAAGATAAGACGAGGAGGTGGTGGAGACAACACGACACTGGCTTTTTATATTAATATTTAAATAACATCCTTCAGAAGTTAATTTTGAGTGGATAGTTGACATCTTCCCTTCCATGTCTTGTTGCTCCCTTATCAAGAGTAAGGATGTGTAAATAATTCTACAATTCTTTGCCCTGATGCAAGATTAAGCTTCAAGACAGAGGGGTGAAGACTTTCTGTGTGATTTTCTTATTCTACCTGACTTTTCTTTTCTTTTCCCCACATTCCTCTAAGGATGCAAGGGGTTAAATTTTTACCCTTTCCACATAGTCTAGACTTCCTCATGCTATATCCCTAGGTCTAGCTACATCTGGTTTATAACACCCTGTATACTCAGATTAGCCAGGCCCAGCTCTTGGTATTCAACCAGCAGAACATAACTAAAAACCATAGATTACCATGTTCAGAAAATATGTGGTTTACTATTCTAAAAGATAATATCCTTTAACCTATGAATTTATTTTTCTAAAGAGTCAAAAATGCCTGGAGAAATTGATACAAATTATTATTCCTTCATTATAACTCTTACATCAACATGATATTTCACAAGTTTTCAGAGAATATTCAATACACTATCTCATTGTGTACTATTATACACTATCATATACAGTATAATATTAAATGGCATTCCATATGTATATCTCATTGTGTATTCAACTATAGACAGCAATGTTATGACACATGTAAAGTAGGAATTAACATTTCCATTTTTATGAAAGAAAACAGTTCAGAAAAGTTTAGATGAAAGGGCAAATAAACGGAAAAGTCTAAAGCTCAGGCTCTCTGAATCATAGGTTAGTTTCCATCAGTAGTTCATGCTTCTCACTGCTCCATCCGAAAGTCTATACCTGACACCTTCTATCCCAGATTTGCACAGGACTGCAAATATCACATGGATAAGAGAAAAATGGCCTCTTCAATACTTTGTCATCAACAATCTAAGAATACACTACTTTTACTCCGTAAGTTTTGTAAAAGAGAATAATCATCAGAGCAATCTATTTCCCGCATGTCTACTTATATATCACTTAGGTGCATGTAATTAATAATTTCTAGTTATTCAAAAGTTCATGTATTTTTAAAGCTAGTCTTATGATGTTATATCCTGTATTATAACTTGTATCTTTAAAATGCCCACTACAATCTGTTTGCTAAATAAAATAGTTTCAAAGTACAAAAGAAGAGAGAAGTTATGAATAAAAAGAAAAGATAGTGCATCCTCAATTGATTCTCAAAACACTGGCCAGAGCCAGCATCTTACTCATCTTGACTGTTTTCTACCCACGCCATCATATCTACCCTACTAGATCCCTGCACATTATTTCCCACAGAATAAATGTTCAATGAGTATATCATTTTAAAAGACACTGTTCCTGATATATCTGAGAAAACATTGTCAACATTATTTCTAATTCCGGTTAAACATATCTTCTTAAACTATGAAATCGAAAGTATTATTTTTAAATGGTTGCATTCTATCAATGAAAAGAAATGTATACCCTTCTTCACTTCTGCAAAAGCTCTTGTAAAATCCTAAGTCATCTAAAATATATATGACTTTTAAAATACCCTAACATATCAACTTGCCATACAGCCATTCATCCCTTCTTCACAGTCAAAAATATTCATTTTATATTTGCAATATTAAAAATTATACGTTTCAGTCCTATTACAAAAATTATTTAAAACAAATATATTTTAAATAAAATATTCACTCCTGGAAATATAAACAGACACACCTTAAAGAATCCAGTACTTATATACAAGCAAATGAGATAAGAGCATTCTGCAGGCAAAAGAATTAAGAGATAACTATACCACATTGCAGAACAGATATTGAAGAAAAATCAGTGCTTCTCCATAACTGGTCAAAAAAAGGAGGAAGGTTTCAAAATGGTATTTGATGTTTGCTCCAGTAATCATTAGCATGCCAAAAAATAACTGAAATTTAGTTAAATGGAAAAGAAGTTTATCAAGTTTTAGAACTGAGAGAGATCTCAGAGATATACATGGTCAAGCCCTTATTTTAAGTCTTATAGAACAAATTTCCAAACTTTATATACAGGGTTACGGCTTTTCAAGCAGAAGCCTCCATTCCAACTAGCGAAGGGGAAAAATTTTGTTTCCCCTCAATTTCATGCTCATCTGCAAGTGGAACGCTCTGCCTCCTTTTGTCCTAACTTACATGGATATACCAACCTCTGACCTTTCAGAGCAACAATATAACGTGCAACACTCTGGGTATTTCTCTTACAATAGTCACCGCCCTTCTCCATGTCCAAGCATACATCAAGCATTTGGCAAAGCCAGGAAGATCTTTTTTTTTAATTCAAATCCCCAGAATGTTTTTTCCCCGTATATCAGTTCAGTAGTAGATTGGATACACACATATAGCATTTTTTTATATTCAGAAAGTGGCTATTTTCATGTATTTTAATATCATTTGAGGAAACTGAAAGATCTTTGTATTTATAAAAATAGCCACCATTTATCTCTGCTCTTTGTAAGTCAGGCACCCACCTTTTCCCTGAGAACACTATCAGCAATACACAGTGGTTTTGATCTGTAATACAGACTCAACATTCACATATGTCAAAACAAAAATGGACATACTCCCGGTAGGCATGAACTCTTGGTGAGCTGCATACAGTCTAGCTCAGTCTGTGCAAATCTTGTGGCTTCCCAACAATGGTACATGATTACTTCAATGTCATCAAAGATCTTAGATCAAAGGATGCAGCTTATAAAAATTATTATGAGAAAATTTATTCCTACAATATCATTGTAAATGTTAAATAATGAGATCCATTTGTTGTTTGTTAGCAACGATGAGATCAAATAGTTTCAGATGGGTTTCATTTGCATATTTAAAGTATATAGTGCTAATAGATAATTTGCACTGGCATATTTAGATTCTCTTTTTATTTAAACACTTCGATTGGACTTAATGTAATTTTCATGCATTGATAGATTACATTGCTTGCAGTTTCCTAGTTTTCACTCAGTATCACTTTTTGCTGTAAAAATTCAGATGCAATCCTTTGAGTTTTTCAGGTTTGAGGAAAAAAATCACAGCAATAGTTGCCTTTATATATTCTATATAACAAGAGCTCTTTATTTTGAACTCAGTTTTTCTACTTCAGCTGTAAACAATGCTATTGTTTTTAAGCAAAATAACGAATATACTGCAGATGCATAAAGTATATTACAAAATTTAATAACCTCTATAAAAGCAGAATGGAGCATTCACAACCACTGGAGTCTATTCAAAAATATCAAACATTCTGTCCCCTTCCAGCAAGTGCTAGCACACATTCATGAGCTGGGCAAAGCTTCGTGAGTGAGCTCTGTAGTTCAAAGACAAAGGTGATAGCATTGCAATTGAGCAGCCAAATGACAGTCAGAAAGTCTGGAATCTGTCTGCACCAAGACTGTACATTTTTTATTCTACTCTCACAAATGAAACAGCATTCTCTCCCTAATGAATACTGTCTTTTTAGTAGCATCCGTCATCATATTCATTTCATTTTTACAAAGCAAATCAGCAATGTTTGGTATCATCTATGGCTCTCATCATCTAAAATAGCAAGTAATATTTTGGGGAAAAACTGACAATTAATTTTGTGTGAGTTACAAGAAAACCAACCGCTGAAAATTAAAAGCATGTTCGTACAAAAATACACTTTAGATGTATTTCAATTATTCAGGTAGCAGATCATGGGAAAACGTGTCTAAGAAATAGAATTTGCAAAAATGCTATGCGAGGTTCAGGAAAGCTAACAAGAGTATTGATTTTCATTCAATGAGTCATTTAGGTAAACATTTAGGTGAAAGTTTGTGTTTATTTAGGAAGAAATATGTGTATATAAGATCACTAGAAAGAAAAGATAAACAAGAAAAAATATATTACTAATGTATCCTATTAAACCCTACTTGTAAATTATGTACCCATTCATGCATTTTTTTTTTTTTTTTTTGAGACAGTCTTGCTCTGTCGCCTAGGCTGGAGTGCAGTGGCATGATCTTGGCTCACTGTACCTCTGCCTCCTGGAATTAAGCAATTCTCATGCCTCAGCCTCCTGTGTAGCTGGGATTACAGGAGCACACCACCACGCCTGGCTAATTTTTGTATTTTTAGTAGAGACAGGGTTTTACCATGTTGGCCAGGCTGGTCTTGAACTCCTGAACTCAAGTGATCCACCCATCTAGCCTCCCAAAGTGCTGGGATTACAGGTGTGAGCCACTGCGTCCAGCCCCATTCACTCTTGTAGTCAGACTTAGTGCATCTAGTGACCGCAATGCAAAGCAAAATGACAGTATCATAGTCACTATGTATTTTACTTAATACTAAAATACTTGCACTACCATTGCTGACATTTTATCAATAGCAAGATTTAATTTAGCACCAAAAAATATTTTCCAGTTTAACTTTGTTGTTAATGGTTTTATTATCTTAGGTAGAGATTTTGATACAGTGTTATTTGTATAATTTAATGGAGTCACATATGCTAGTGGTTTAGAAAATCTTTACAGTGTGACTGTATAAATTTTGTTACAAAAGATTTTTATTAATTGTCATATTTTTTCCTTCTTATCAGGGTTATGACAATACAGAAAAACACTTTCTAAAGTGTTTTTGATTCAAAAAAATTTCAGCTGGCCATGGTGGCTCAGCACTTTAGGAGGCTGAGGTAGGGAGATTGCTTGAGCCCAGAAGTTCAAGACCAGCCTGGACAACATGGTGAAACCCCATTTTTAGCAAAAAAGAAAAAAATTAGCCAAGCATAGTGGTGCACACCTGTAGTCTCAGCTTCTTGGGAGACTGAGGTGAGAGGATCAACCTCCATTTGAGCCCTGGAGGTGGAGGCTGAAGTGAACTGAGATCATGCCTCTGCATTCCAGTCTGGGTGATAGGGTGAAACCCAATTTCAAAAAAGAAACAAAAAAATAATAATTCTAGGTATGCCTTAAAATGTAAATGCTTCAAGTTTTAGATTATTAATACCAAAATAATGGTATTATTCTAACAAAAACATGAATATTTCAATGAATAAAAGTACATACTGAAATATCAATAACTAGTATTGCCAACTCTGAGTATTAAAACTCTAAGATTTGGTCAAATTCTCTCCTTTTATGGATATGAACAAAAACTGTCCATGTATGTTTTCAAGCACATAGTTTGCTTTAGTGAATACACCTAAGATTACACTTCTCCCTCTCGGCAGGGCACAAATTGCACATTAGGAGAACAACATTGGCCACTACTATTATTAGCACTGCTGGCAGCCAAGACTATACCTATGTCTGACACATCAAACTCACGGCTCCAATATGACTGATAGGTGGGTCCTTCTTAACCTTTTTTTTAAAATTGTATTTAGTTGCCAACATTTAAAACTTGTTAGATTTCACATGAAAATGTCCATCTTTTGCATGAAAATCCAAACTTGTGGTTTCCGTTGAAAACTGGAATATCTGGCAACATTAGGCTTACATTCCCATTTGGCAGCAAAAGGCTGTCATCGGAACCCAGTGAAGAAATGGCTTGTGTTCCCCACATGGCCACAGCTTGCACCCAAGACATGACTCACATTAACTGCCTGGGTCCTTGGGGGCATTTGAATTTGCTAACCCTGAACTTTAGGTGTACTGGATACATAAGTGCCAGGAGCATGAGGAGGGATGCTGGGTCTAAGCGTGTAGAAACTATTATACCACTGTTATAGTGTTTGCAGGGTTCTGGGCATGGGTCCAGGAAAATTCATTGTTGAAGTAGGGGTTAGAATCCATCAGTATTATCTTGGTTATTTTCCACTCCCCCTCTTCTTCCCTATGTTTAATGCAGTGGGGAAAACTAAGCCTTTCTTCCCTGCTTTGGAGCAACCAAACCAGCCATGTGTCTCACTCCAAGCAGGGAAGAATTGTGCTCATTGTCATTACTCTTATAAGGTCATATTCCTATCCCTCTCCTCTTCCGGAAAATAACTTCTACATAGGTTGCTCTCAGAGACACCCTTTGCAAAATGTTAATGCATAAGCAAAAAAATGTAGAGCCAAAATTTTCTTTATTCTTCCTACTTTTTTTAATATTCATAATGTAATGTCATTTTATAAGCTATACCTCTTAAGAATAGCATTAATCCACTTCCTACATCTGATCATATGCAAAGAAGCAAACCTCACCAGTCCCTATGCCATTCTCATCTCCATAACCACCATTTACTCAAAGTATGTCCTGGTGTGGCATTCCCAGAGTTCAGGAAGCATGTTCTGTGTGGTAAGGGAGAATCAATTGTGAAAATAAATTTGAAACACATCCCAAGGGTCCCAAGTACACAGGATGGGCAAGTTCAAGTATATAAGAGTTGGTCAGAGGATACATAAAGAAAAAAATGACCTGCTTTTACCAGATCCTCTCCAGGGAACCCAAAGCAACTACATTGTGTCTCAGTCTTTTGACCCTAGAGATCATGTGAGGTGGAGACAAATTAAGGTGCTGAAATCCACACCTGTGCCTCGTATTCCACCATGGAGTTTGAAAAGCAGACCCACTGATGATGAGCCCATAATACAATTTTCTACTCTCAGACTGTGGTGTGACTTGATAGCAACTCTGTAACACTTAGTATATCATATCAATTTGCTGATTAAATACTTTCTTAATTGACAAAATATGGCCTTTGGTAAGAATAATATAACTATTAAAGTAATTTTTAACATGGAAAATAGATTTAAAGAAAAATACAGTTTATTGTAAGAATGAATCAGAAATACATCAATTATATTATCCCAACTAAATCATGAATGGAAAAAAATTCAGGGAAAAGTAAAGTCAAAATTTTATTGAAGCCAAATCTTGGAGATTTCTTTAAGAAATTTAACACATCAGACTTAATCCCCTCAATACTACATAAAAAGACCTTTTGGGATAACACTTTTTTTCTGGGTTATAATGTACTGGTTGAGTTTCTTCTTTGATGTGACTAATCCCAGAGCTTTCAAATATAATTTCTCAATAATCTGCCTTATTATCATTTATACCTGCTATGTCCTACCAAAAAGTTAGTAATTAGTTAAAATCCAACTAAGATCCCCCCTTGGTTGCACACAGTCACAAATAAAAAGTCACATTGTGGTTGACTGCATTCCATTTCTAAGCAACAAATAACGGGCAATAATTATTTTTCATTTTATATGAGATGAAGGGGGAAAAATATGGTCTTAAAAATACACTTATATCTGCTTTTTATTCTCTTGTTTTAAATAGATAATGTCTGAAAATTAAGAAATGGAAATTCTTTTAAATACCAAGCTAAAATGGATACATTTTAAAAGCTTGTACGTGTTGAAGGCTTATTTAACTTACAAAAGACACAATTTTCTTATAATCCTAAAAAATTAGCTCATTTTGCTTTTGCCTTTCTCAAAGGAAGCAAGCAATGCAAACACCAAACTTTCAAAATTCCTTTTAAAGTTTTACACTGAAACCAGAAATAACACTGTGACAAAGAGAGAGACTCAAATAAAAAGCATTCTAATATAAGAAAGCCATCGTGAATTTATAGAATTTACTTATTTTTAACCAAATTCACTGCTAAACACATGCACAGAATATTTTCAATATTTTTTTTCGCAGGTGTGATTCTACATCTGCAATATCTTGGTTTTAGAAAAATCTATATTTGAAATAAGCTATTCTTCTAATTAGCAATTTACATTCAGGACTGGTGTACCTAATTCCATGGATTAAGCAGCAATGTAGCTACTTCGTAATAAAAATGAATCTGTAATTGAAATCCTTCTACTGAAATGTGAAAAATTCGTCTGAGTCTAGACGTATCATGTAAAACAAAGATCATGAGTCAATAAATAGAAATCCAAGTTTCTAAGAATCATGAAATTTTACTGCTACAGATGAGGAAACTGAAGCACACTGGTCCAAAATGGCAATCAGAGTGAATGAATCAGAAGCATATGAATTATATTATTCCAAACAAGGCATCAATGGAAGTTAAAAATCAGGAAATCCAGAAGAATTTAAATATCCAACTCCAAGTAAATGATTTTTCTAACACTTATTTCTCTTCTTTTTTCGAGGGAAGGAGAATATTGGTTGGGGTGAGAGACACAGAGAGAGGCAACTGAGCAATCTGGTGTTTTAAATTAGCTCATTTTAATGTGCACTCCTAACTGATTTAAATCCCAGATTAACCTTCCTATACCTTGACACTACTATGCCAAATTTTTCAATGCAAAGACAGTATTAAAAAGTTATTTTCAAAAGAATAAAACAAGTTATTACAAACAAAAAGAGGAATAACCCCTACAGAGCACATTTTAGTCTTAAGAACTATGAACCTATGTGCAACTAATGTGCCTTTTCCAAGTAATTGCCTGCATTATGTAAATGTGCACGTCTAAATTCCAAAACTTACGCAGCTATGAAATAAGACAAGGTTTCGTTTTCATTGTTGTTTGTATGTTTTGTAGTCTTCTCGCTTTGTACACCATACTTCATGGACATAGCCCAATTGTGGGCAGAGTCAAACCAATGGTCAGGTGAACCACTGTTACACATTTAACAGAAGGAGCAAGTGCTATTTGAGTACGGTTGGTAACAGTTGCAGTTATTCATCATGATATCATCTCTCTATTTAAAGATATACCCTAAATTAGTGTGTCCCTGAGTAAAGCAGTTTTTCTAAAATCTCTGAATCTCTATTACTCCTCTGAAATGTTTTCAAAGATAGGAGTTGTCTTAGTCTGTTTTTTGTTGCTTATAACAGAATACCTGAAACTGGGTAATTTATGAAGAAAAGGAATTTATTTCATATAGTTATGGAAGCTGAGAAGTCCAAGACTGAGGGACTGTACCTGGTGAGGGCCTTCTTACTGGACTCCCTGCAGACTTTTGAGGCCACATGGCGAGGGTCTCTCTTCCTATAAAGCCCCAGTCTCACTCCTGTGATAACCTATTAATCCATTTATCCATTGATCTAGTCATGAAGGCAGAGCCCTCATGGCCCAATCACCTCTTAAAGGCCCCCACCTCTCAATAGTGCCACAGTCAGGTTACATTTCAACATGAATTACAGAGGGAACAAACATTCAAACCATAGAAGGAGTACACC
This sequence comes from Ateles fusciceps, assembly GCA_036589455.1. Taxonomy (NCBI): domain Eukaryota; kingdom Metazoa; phylum Chordata; class Mammalia; order Primates; family Atelidae; genus Ateles; species Ateles fusciceps. The sequence continues at coordinate 4,850,052 of JAZHEH010000889.1, forward strand.
CAGGATTAGTACTGCTCCTTGTAGTTCTAGTAGGGCTTCAACATTTATTGACTGAAGAAAACAATTTTGTGAAGCTGTCATTCCAAGAAACTAAAATGTGGTAGCAAATCATCACTTTCAATGGGTCAGTGTCATTCTCAATAAGGACAGCCCATGTACTTAAAAGATAAAATATTTTTAAGACTATTCAATACATTATATTTCAAGCTGTATGTTAGAGTCTAACTTTAAAAAATGAAAGTTACTTAAATTATGTTGCAAGCAAGAAAATAAAAATATCTATCACTCAATATAGTAAAATAGAAGAACACTAAATGAGTCACTGTGCCCAAAAACAGTTCTCTCTGTATCGTATGCACTGTCTCCTCCCCTGAAGCTCACCCTCCCTCATCTTTCTCTCATTTTCTCCACACCAAGGTAATGTTACCTTTGACAAGTGAGTAGGTAGGAGGACAATTCAGATTGCCTCTCTGAAACATGAAAACAATCCACTGACTGGTTGTATTTAGTCAATAATTTTATGCAACTCTGTCAAATCAGAGTTGCATAACCCAAAACGGCTTGAGAAAACTAACCATATTTGTGACTAACCAGCCATAGTCAATTCAACAAAAGTCATCTGAAATGTTTCAGTCTACTTATATTGCAAAGCTTTTGGATTTCACCTTATCATAAATTTATTATGCTATAAATATCTTTGCATTATATAAGATGTGTCATGGAAAAATAAAACAGATTTGTGTAGGTGATAAAATAATATTGTATAGATTTTCCTGGTATATGTAGCATCGATTATTCAGGTATTACTAATAAATTAATGCTATTTCTTATTCCTACCTTTGGCAGACATTGCTGGTTGCCTACCAGATTTCCCACTTTCTCCTTGCTAAATGTACTCTGACTTTGTTTAGGTATCAGAAAGCTGGGTGGACACAGTGGCTCATGCCTATAATTCCAGCACTTTGGAAGGCCAAGGCAGGCAGATTGCTTCAGCCCAGGAATTCGAAAATCAGCCTGAACAACATAGCAAAACCCTGTCTCTACAAAAAAAAAAAAAAAAAAAAAAATACAAAAATTAGCTGGACATGGTGGCATACGACTGTAGTCCCAGCTACTCAGGAGGTTGAAGCAGTAGGATTTCTTGAGCCCAGGAAGCAGAGGTTGTAGTGAGCTATGATAGTGCCACTGCACTCCAGCCTGGGCAACAGAGCCAGACCCTATCTTTGGAAAGAAAAGTAAACAAAGCCTTATCCCTCATGGTGGAAGGTGATATGTTCATTAGTTTAAACCCATCAGAGTAATCCCATTCTCCTGCCTATAGTCAATATAGGCATAGCCACATTCCTCAACTGCTGACCAATCAGTCATAAGGGTATATTTGATAAACTTCACTTAAGATTTCAGGGAAAGTTTCTTCTTCCTTGCAGAGTGATACATGACAGAAACCTCTCCCTTTCATGTGTTTGGACAATGCTAAGTGAGGATTCAAGGAAAAAGCCACTGAATTAAGCATTGAGCCATTGGCTCACCCAGTCAAGGAGGTGCCTGCCATCCACTTTACTTCTTGTTATGTAGGATAATAAAATGCCCTTTATGCTTTAGCCACATTTTAGAATGAGTTACATGTAGCCAAAATCATCCTAATATAGTGCTCTTCAGAACAATAACAAAGTAAGCACTTGTAGATTCTTTCTTCCCTTACATAGGAATTTGTAGCATATAAATAATTTGAGAATGGGTACTAAGCGTATGTGAGAATACATGTTAGTGCTTTCACAAACAACAAAGTATATATCCACTTAAAAATCTAGCTACATTTTACTCTGCCTAATTAAAACGGACCTTCTAAAGTCTTGAAATGAACCTACATTGAGTACATACTCCTTTTCAAATGTCCAGAGTATTTTAATATGTAAATACCAGATTCCTCTTCCGACAAACTTTGTCTATAATATAATGCAACAGAGTAATGGAATGTTCATATTGTTCTAATCAAACAGTTGATTTTATAGTGAGAATGTTTTCACCAATGACTTCAACTAAAATATACCTCAAATTAAAAGTGCCTGAAAGCTTGAACCTCTTCAAGTAGCCTTACAATGTTCTCATCCATTTGGAATATTACGCACAGGTGTGCTTTGAAGTTCATAAGCCATGCCTCAGTACTTTTAAAATGACTTCTGGAAAATTTAAAAAAGCAGAGTGTGTATCAGCCTATGCTCAGGAAGGCGGGCCATCTTCATCATATTTACAATTATGACATATTAGATTATTTTCTTTCAGTGTTCGAAAGACCCACACTTTCCAAAAAGGAAATACAGTTCTTTATATCTGGTTCACATAATCCAGACCTGCAGTGTCAGTGCCTGAAACAAATTACTGTTTATATTAGAAACTTAGTTTAATAAATTAGGTCTGGTCTATGAACTGTCAAAGTCCTTCTAGTCTGCAATTCATATATAACAGATGCCTTTTCCATGACTCTTAACCAGAAGTGGCCAACGTGATTGTTTCCTCCTTGCCATTACTACATTCTGTAGGTTTAGTTATCTACTGCCCACAGAGAATTAAAAACAATTTAAAAGGGCATCTGGAATAAAGCACTCTAAGGAAAAAAAATCTTTCCATATACAATAACTTTCTGTGTAGGTCAGAGAATTATTCAATAATTGGCACTTGTTTAAATAGACCATTCAGGATCGGTTTGGTTTTCCAATCACAGATTGAGTTACAGGACTATTTATTCCAAACTTACATTGGAAGTCCTAATTTCCAGCATATTTGTGGCACCACTGTGATTAACAGAGTAGCTAATTTTTGTATAAGATATGAACACATTTTTCAAAAGTATTGTAAATAATTCACTAATTTTTCCACATTGTTTATAAATTATGAATTTTAGTTTTTACTTGCCCCAGTTTAGAAAATACACTGGTAAAACAGGGAAGCTAAAAGCAGTAATTTTAGCTTATGAATTTATACAATTTAAATTTCATGAGGAAGCTGGGTTCTTCCATCTTTTATGCTACTTTCCCCACAAGCGTCCCTTTAAGAGGTGGATCAAGAAATCTGTGCCTGCCCTGTATGGTATCTCCACTTTTTCCATTGTTTACGCTCAACACAGAACAGTTGTTGCATAAAAAGTTAATAATGATGCATATCCACAAAGATTAAATAATAAGGCCATGGAAATTCACATCAACTCACAACAACACTTATAAATTCAGACAACACTTATAAATTGAGACATACAGACACTTTTTAAATGCTAATTTTTTTAAGTCTCCACTTCAAAATGCTATTATATTACATGTGTTTCCTTTTGAGTAGTTTGGTCAGCAAACTTTCAATTCTAGAATTTCTATGCAAATAATTATTAATTCAATTCTAGAATTTCTATGCAAACAATTAAGAGTAATTGTATTTGCTCCTATCTTGACAGCCAAACAGAGAAGATGCTCGGTGACATTTTAACATTTATGTCCAGTAATTCATTTACATTTCAGTATAGCAAAAGTTACTCTTAGTATGAAATGAGATTATTTCCTTACAATAACAAAAAGTCTGTCAAGCAAATTTTTTAAACTTACAGGTTTAAAATATTCACAGTAGCTACCACAAGTTGTTCTTAATATAAAAATATTAGCCTGTTAGTACAATGAAAATTCAGTTAAACAATCATCAATGTCTCTCTACAAAGCAACACAGTGCTTTGTGAATATGTAATCTTATTTTAAATTTCATTCTTGTGCTTCGGTCTCTCAAATGATTATAGTTTTCCTGGAGTGAAAATAACTTAAACTTACTAGACTTTTTAATATCTTTACAGCCAAACTGCTACAATTCTCACTTTGCTAATCTGTAATTCTCACAGAAGAACTGGCAGCGTTACCCGGCCTTTAGCAAGGACCCTGAAGTGAAATCACTTAAAACTTCCTCTATTTTAATTTCAAATGATATATTCTGTATATAAACCACACTTACATGCTCTATCAAATATATCGACACGTACCTGTGATGTTAACATTTCTTCCTAATACCATCAGACTGAGGACATTCATGCATCGTAGAAGCTTTGGCTTACTCTAGAACAGTAAAGAGCTTAAATTTCAATAGCTAGTTACCCTCCTTACCTCTCTGAAGGCCCAACCATTGTAGGCTATTTGTCTAAGAGGCTACAGCTGAGTAGGGGCAGATTTTGAACTTGCACCTGCATCCAACTTCCTTAATAGTTTTTTAACCCTCACTGTCCATTAGAATCACCTGGGAGGCTTTGCAAACACCACCACCATCTCAGCTCTACCCTACATTCTTAATTAAGAGCAATTACATTTGCTCCTATCTTGACAGCCAGAGAAGATGCTCAGTGACATTTTAACATTTATGTCCAGTAATACATTTACATTTCAATATACTAAACATTTATGTACAGTAATACATTTACATTGATGTGGGGTGGGGCCAATCGAGTATGTTTTCATGTCTTCCTGGTGATTCTAACATGGCCTATATTTATAACCACTGGACCACTGCTCTTTGAATCACAATTTTATATTTCAAAAGATTAGAATTAGATTTTCAGATGTATCATCACCCTTTCACAGTTCAGTTTCTCCTCTGAAAGCAGTTGAAAACTGTATTTGAATATTCAGAGAATGAAACTGAAATTTGATAACTACAAACTCCATTTGATAAGAACCCAATGGTGCAAGACCCTTAAGGAACTTACAGCTTCTGCATTACACTTTCAATAGATATAAACTAGTTGTAAGAATATATTAACATTTATTTTAAGAAGTAAAGGGAGACAAAATGTCTTAATAAAGGACAAGCAAATACTTAGTAAAACTCAGTATCTATTTACTCCTAGAAATCTAAGGATGTAATACAATAAAAAGAATCTAAGTATAAGAAAATTAAACATCTTTTCCAAACCACTGATAGTGAATTCACAAAACATATAGAAACCAACAAGTCTCATGTATACTAGCCATAGTAAAAAGATATCACTTTTTCACCAAAAAAAAAATTATATCTCCCCCAATATCTCCATCACGTTTTTAAAATTTATTTAAAATATCCTGTATTAGTGAGCATTTTAGGAAACTAGGCATTCTCATATTCTGTTGATGACAATGTAAGTTAATATTATACAATTTTTGCTTCTTAGAGGCAAACTGTCAACATGTTTTACAGCCTTAAATTGTCCATTTCTTCTAACCCAACAATCCCACTTTCAGGATTTTCTTTAAGAAGATATAAGAATGGTACATAAAGATTTACATGAAAAGATGCTTTGTATAGTATTACTACTAATAGCACAAAATACTGGAATTAACCTAAATGGCACTAATAGGGAAAAAATAAAATAAATGATAGGCCAGCCATATGATGCAATATTATCAGCCAGTAAAAAATCAACTCTGAAGAATATTTAATGACATAAGAAATTGTCACAATTGAATATTAAATTAGAAAGCTATGAAACAGGACATATATAATCAATCCTTATTTTGTATATGTATATACACACCTATATATGTATCTATATGCCTATGTACATATAAATACACACACCTATATACATATATATGTATACATGCTTATAAAGAGAAATTTGATTTACACACATATATATACAGACATCAAAATACAGATAGGAAGAGAAACTACCAAAATATTATCAGTTATTAATTTGGGGTAGGGAAATTATAAGTACTGTACTTTTTATTTCAGTTTTTATAACTTTCTGAATTAAAAATTGTTTATACCCAATATGAATTTATTTTAGAGTCAGAAAAAGAAATAGTTGTATTTTCCAGAAAGCCCAGATTTTGTTTTGGGATTCGTGTCAGTTTACTCAAATTTACTAAATGTTTAGAGTGACATTTATATTACTATCTGGGAAGAAAGGCACAAAGGCTCCGGAGAGAAGGATACCCAACCAAGGGCTCCCACAGTGAATAAAACTGACTGTCAAGAGGTCTTAGAGAAAATAAAGAATAAAAGAGTACTGAATGCCTACAATGAACTAAGCCTAGACTAGGTATTTTTTACCTAACACCGAATATACTCCTCTCTGCAACACTATGAAGTGCATATTATTACCTCAAATTTCCATTTTACAGATAAAAACACTGAAGGTCCAAGTGGTTAACCAGTTTACAGTTAGTGATCCAAGTCCGTGGCTACAAACTCCATGCACTTTCCCCGTTACCTCCCTGTCCTCCACACAGAAGTGGAAGACTCTGTGAGGCCCAGCTTGAACCAATAACTTGGAAATCCTTGCATCTCAGGAGCCAAATTGAGATTCTGATCAAAACATAAATTAATCTGAACTGAGGTTATTTCTTTTTGCAATGGCATCTGGGAGCCAGTAAAAATGAAAAGGAACAGCTGCGAGCAGCCATCGGCTCCCCGAAGTGTTACTTCAGAAGTGTCACTTAAGCAGCAACTACACGCAGAGGAATGTTGGGCATCACCCCTCTGGGCTTGCTGGGGTGAAATTTTAGATGAGTGAAAATCATTCCCCCACAAATAGTTTGATCTATATCTGAAACTTAAAATGTCTAATACATGAAATGTTATGACTTTTAAAATATTTTGCTATTTCTACAATAACTGAAACAAGAGATCACGAAAACTGGTGTTTCTACACCATCTTGGTTCCAGCTTTTAACCAAAAGCCAGAAAGAAGCAAAGAAAAATTCTAGTGCCTAGAATTTAACATCAGCTGGCAGTTAAGACCCTATTAATTAGACTGTCAATTTGCAGCTCACAATATATTTTATGTTTCTTAACATTCCTAATATAAGCCTGAGGACTTGATGAAAACTATTTCTCTTCAAAAACATCATCCTTTCTTACTGTGCATACTTAGGACAATCCAAATGTTGGATTATTACATGGAAAAATTAAATTCAAACTAGAAGCAATGCAGAATGAAGCAAGTTTAGAGCCCGTATTATATTTTTCAAGCATAATTTTGACTATATTTCATACATCATTCTACTTCAGATAGTCCAATACATAATGCTGCATTATCTAATAGTGATTCTACTAAATTACATAAAGTGAAAACTACTGAATAAAAGGAATAGTGTTTCATTCATGCCACTAACAACCTAACTCACAAAAACAACAACAGAAAACTTAAAATTCTCTTGTAAGCATTCAAAATACTGTATTTTTCTAAAAACCAATATTTTATCATTTCTGACCCTCTCCCCCAATAGTGCTATAAGACAGGGAAGTCTTCAGTAGCTAAGGCTCAATTTCCAGAAAAGTAAAGAAAGGCTCTTTTGATCCTGTTACAGGGTCAGAAATTTCCAGCATAAACAGCATTTCTAAAGCATCCTTTTAATGGACAAGTATTTTAATTCCCTGAAGGTACTAACATGGTGGAATTAATTTATTCCTTTTCATAATTTCTCACCTAATGCTGTGATGATCCTTGAGGAAACAGGGCATACTGTGAGTAACATTTGATAGGAAAAGCATATTATGGTACCACAGTGAAACCTTGGAGAGGGAGAATGAAGAAGCTGTAGTTTTTAAATTGCTGAGTAAATGACTGTAAACTCACTTTCCTCAGTTGATGTTATAGCTTAGGATTAAACTATAGAAGCTTCACTAAAATATTTTTTCTCTTATATTTCTATATTGGTAATTAATTTATTGTAAGTTTTATTTAGCATCAATTTCCTATACTCATGTTTCTTCGTAATGCTATACGTGTCCTTTTCTTTAGCGTTGGGATTCAGTGATTTCAATTGGCTCAAGGATATTGGAACATTTGAACAATACTCACTATACTGACTCAAAATAGTCTTGGAATGACTCTGCTGGGAGACTTCAGACTCTCTTTGTATAAATTAGAACAGTTGAGGATATGATTTTCTTAGCGCTAAAAAAGCAGGCATCATTGTACCATTTTTCCCACTTTCACATATCACCAACATTTTTCAAAGTTTTAATTGTAAGTCTGCACATGTTCACAACGATCAAAAGTAAAATGTGTCTCTAATACAAACCTCAAGTGGAAATCTATAATCTTTGAGATATAGAAAGTGAATCATGCTACTTTATTCATTTCTAGATTTCTTTATGCTATAATCATAAATACTTACAAGACAGCTGGTAGAAACTGACTCCAAATGAGAAATTTATACTTTACATTTTAGTAAAATAAGTTATTTTAAAACTTGGTCCCACATTCTTGAACACCTAGGCATGTCTCTTGTTTGAATTTTCATTGGAACTCCCTTTTGAAGCAATACTAACTTTGCACCATGAAATATTTTAATGAATTCAACTTCCAAACAATTTCTAAATGCAGCATATAACCAGGCTCTGTAGCTTGTACTTATAATAAAATGAATAGTTTAGTTTTTATTTAGCTGCCATTTTCTCTTTTCATTTTAAAACATTGAAAATAGTTTAATGTTTTCTTGTTTTATACTGGTTATATTTTTGAATTCTCTAAAGTTTTAGCTTATTATATGCATAATAAAGCTTAACATTATATACTAGCCCCTGGAGGCTCTCTTTCTCCAAGTATAGTTTGAACACAATTTTTACATGAAAAAAATAGATTCAGAGATACCTCTTATGGAAAATGTTAATACACCATATATTCTTACCCTTATTTGTATCTGTTTGGAGCAGTATTTCCATAGTTTATTACCATACTCACTGATACTCAACCATTATCCTCTATGCTGAAAATAACTATAATTAAGCATTTGGGGTTAATAAAAAAGCAAAAAATAATTCTAATGATGTGTTCTTGAGATTATGGGGAAAAGGAAGTGTTCCAAGGCAAATAAGGAATTGAAACCAAAGATATACATGATGAATTAGATTCATTTATTTAGGCATGCCCTACCTTGGTCTTAAAAGTATTCATGGAAGCATAAAATAATATATGGGAGGTCTGGATTTACTATGCATGCAAGGAAGGAAAATTAGAGTTAGGAAGAAGTAAAGGGACAAGATTGTGACTTAATTCCAAAAACTTCAAAAAATATGTCAAGCATCTTTACAAAAGGCACTGTACTACTACAGTCTTAAGGGTTTTACAAAAAAAAAAAAAAAAAAAAATGGTAAGCCACCATGTCTACTCATACTTTGTCGGGAGTCCAAAAATGTATGTTAAAAAATAATTGTGTATAAAACTGCACTGGGAAGACCAAGACAAATCAAACATGTATCAGTTTTGCGGTGTAGAAAAGGGAGATGGATGAGCAAGTCCATTGTAATAGTTCTGACATATTATGTTTGTTGGGATAAAATAATGTATAAACAACAATAATGGAAGACTTCATAAGAGAAGTACACTGAAAATAATTGAGTAATAATGAGAAATACTCAAATAATGAGAGATAATAGAGTAAGTAATCAATAAGTGTCAGCCATGTGGAAATATACTAAGCTTTATATGTGTTATTCTACCTCTCAGAATAATCATACCACCACTTACAGGTGAACACTGAGGCACGGAAAATTTCAGTAGCTTCCCAAAGAACACTGTTAGGAAAGGAAGATAGGAATTCGGTCTCAAGAGAAGTGGGCATTTAACCACAGTGCCTCTCAAAATGCAAGGAGATTTGTGGGAAGGAGAGCTCATGACTAGAAGAGGTTGTTGGTAATGACTCTTGAGGGAGTTGGTGTATTTTGTTTATTTAACAAATATTATTGAGTGTCAGTTGGGTGTTGCAAGATACTTGGAATACACAGATCAATAAATAACAGAAGTATATTAGATAAGCCAAATTGATGGATAGTTAGTATTTCAGTAAGAAGAGAGTGAAGCAGGGTAGGGATTAGGAAGAAAAAGGCATTTCCCCATGAAAATCACCATATTAATAAATATGTCAAAACAAGAGCAAGTGATTGCTTCTGCATTTAACTGCAGAAAATATATAAATGTACATTCCATTTGAAGGGGGAAGAAGAGAGGAAGAGGCAGAAGCATTTGGACATTTGGTAGCAGCCTCTAAAATGACTCTATCTAATCCCCACCTCCTAATATTCATGCCCTCATGCAACCCTTTCCTTGAATGTGGTAAAACTGAGTCACTTTTAATGAATAGAATATGGCAAGTGTAAAAGAGTGTCATTTCTGAGATTTGTGGCTTCTATTTTGGGTTCCTTCTCATACTGTTTCTTGGAACACTTGCCCCAGGGGACATCAATTGCCACATCATGAGACAGTCCCTGGAGAGGCCCACATGGTAAAAAACCAAAACCTGCCAACAACCAGGTGAGGACATGTGAAAGTGAATTCTGCTCCCTGACCCAGTGGGCCTCAGATGAGGACCCAGCCCCAGCTGACAGTGTGACTACAATCTCATGAGAGAACTGATTCAGAAGCTCCCAGCTAAGCTGCACCCAGATTTCGGACCCCTAAAAACTGTAAGGTCATAAATATTTGCTGTTTGAAGCTACAGTTTGGGAGTATGTGCTCCTCAGTCATAGATACCAAATAAAGCATTCTATAGCACTCAATCTCTCTCATATTCCATTTTGAACTACCCATATATAGATTTTCATCATGGAATCCCATTTTATAATAAACCCATTTTAAGAAGAAAGAAGGCAGGAAAAGAGAAAAAGCTTGGAAGGGAGGAAGGAACAAAAAGATATAGCAAGGCATCTCTGCACATATCCTCTGACCCAGAGAGAAATTAACAAATGTGTGAGACTGTGTACACAAAGTCCACCTGGACATGAGTTTTATTTGCATTTTGTGGGTATGTATTGTGATCCTGATGTTTACATAGCTTCCATTTATTATTTTTTATTTTTTCTTCTTGCACTTTGAATGGGGTGACAGTGTTGGCTGAATCAATTTGAAAGTGTGGCCGTTTCTCTAGCTGACATTAATTCCTTCAACATTGCTGCTTCTTAATTAATCATTTGATTAATATTATCTGTGGCCCAGAAGTTCAATTAGAGATACACCTTTTTTATAGACAATAAACAAGCATGTAACAACTGATATAACCCAACATGTATGGGTAGTTAAAGTGGGCATTATTTTTTATTTGCTTTCAAACTGCAGAGCAGGCTGAACAATAGACAATAAACAAGTTGTTTTGTATGGCTTTTGTGGGACTTGAAAAGAATTTTGACTTAATGGAAACTGATGCTTTGTTGAAAGAACAAAAGAAGCAATAGAAGATCCACATGGTAAGTGCCCCAAACATATCTCCACAAATGATACATTTAACTCGAAAATTGGGTGGTAAAGGTTAGTTTGTAGTGTAGAATTAATAGATGGTATCTCACTAAGACTCTTCACCTCCTGCCTTGAGAAAACTTTCAAGGTTTCTACAGATAAAGAGAAGGACTCAAGGACTGGAGACCCCTCAAATATGTAGATGACACTGTCATCCTTTGCTTAAGCTAAAGACCTTGAAGCAATGGTGAAATAATACAACAGAAGAGCAAAGAATCTGGATCATTATATAAAAGAAGCATATGCAAAATCACATCGAGTACATACATTCAAGAGGGAAAGCTGGCTGCAAAAAAATTAGGCATTACAAAGGAGTGTTTGTTGAGGCCATATGGCGCACATTGTTACAACCCAGAAAGGTTCAGAAAGCAGAATAGACCCTTGTTAGAGTCTCTGCAGAGCTGAGCATGAATAGTTTTCTACATTTAAAAAACTATCTACTAGAAGAGAGATATGATACTAGCACATGCCTGGTTTTGGCAACTATAGCAAAAGCACACATATTTAACACTGAGAAAGAATAAAATTTGTGTAATAAAATAGGAAACACTTTGAGTATGGTAAGATGTGAACAGACAAAAGAAAAACTGGTCAATAGCAGAACAAGGTAGACAATTACTATGCAGAAAAATATCTGGCTTTCTTTAAAGATGTAATTCATTACAGGTATAGAATGAGCCTGGTACACACCTGGGATGACCCTTTCCCAGTGGGTCAAAGAGAGCAGTTAGGTACCTTCATGAACTCAAATCTGTCTTTGAGTGTATGTGGATGAAAATCATCAAAGCCATAGAACAAAGATGCAAACCTTATGATTATCTTATATTCTAGAATAAGCCTGGACCATGGTTAGATTTCTTAAAATTACTCCTACCCTAGGCTTATGCCATTACTGCTTTCCTCTTGGCTTCAAAGATGGGACAACAGGACTACTCTGAGTGGAGGCAGGTTTCTTGTTAATACATAAGGCAAAAGATTTTCAGTATCTTAAAAGTTACAAAACTTTTCTAGGCTCTTTTAATAAAAAGAAAAATATAAATTCTCTTGCAGTCAACTGAATAAGCAGACATTGAGATAATTATCTATCAAGTGAGAATCTTAATGTCAGTACATTAATCAGGAAATAGTTACTGAGTCCCTTCTTCCATATGTAAAGCATTGTGCTAGAGGTCAAGGTGAACCACACAGACAGATTCCCTAGACACATTTTCAGTTTAGCAGGGAAGTGAAGGAATAAGGACACATAAATGATAACAAATTAATTACAATTGTACAAAGAGATGTTAAAGGAGGTATACAGATTGCAAAATCACTGTATAGAAGTGCACCCAATATAACTGAAGGATCAGGAAAGATTTGTGTACGTTCAGTGTGTGTGTGTGTGTGTGTGTGTGTGTGTGTTTCACAGATCCACCTATACACATATACCCATAGTGGAACAGAAGGCAGAAACACAGATAAGAGAAAGAAAAGATCTTGGAACCATCTGAGGAGATAAAACACATCCCTTATTCCTTGGATATAATAGGGGAGTGATGCAGGGTGACACCAGAAGCAGAGAGGTCAGATCATGTGGGACCTTGTAGGTCAATATAAAGACTTTGGACTTTATAATGTGAGCAAGGTAAGACCATAAAACATGACCAGCTAAAAAGTGAGTTTCTCTTTACCTGAGAAACATTAAGGGAAATGAATATTCAGTAAACCCCTAACAATTCTCTGATTCATATACATGTCTCTGGAGGACAGAGTCCACATTAAATGTATCCCTGTATTTTACATTGTGCTTCTTGGGAGACTAAAGCAGATGCATAATTAACCCCAATGCAACACAAGAAGCCACAATTGTCCTAAAGGAGAGCAAGTGGACACTACTAGAAATCAGCACTGGGAAAGTTCACTTGGAAAAGGGAATAGGTCATAGCTTTCTGTGAGATGTTACCTATAATAATACATGTGATGGGCTAAATAATAGCCCCAAAATCCTCAGAACCTGGGAATGTTACTTTATATGGCAAAAGGGACTTTGTAGGTATGATTAAATTAAGAATCCTGAGACAGAGGGGTCATCCTAGATTATCCTGGATTATCTGGGCTAGTTCTAAAGGTAATCACAAGGGTCATTAAAAGAGAGGCGGGAGGAGGGATCCAAGATGGCCGATTAGGAGCAGCTCAGAATTGCAGCTCCCAGCGAAACTACGGAGGGTGGGTGGACGCTCGATTGCCCACAGACCAGGAGATTCCCAGGTGGAGGACCCCCCACAGGTCGCCAGCGTGGCTGGTTTGGCCAGCGCGGCTGTTTTGCCGGCACCCTGGCATGGCGGTTCTCTACAAATACACGGGTCCAGGCGCCATTTTAGCTGGCGATTGGAGCTCTAGGGAATACAGAGTCACCCATTCATCTGATTAAAAAGGGGACTGAAACAGGGAGCCAGGCCAGGAGATTCCTGGCCAAAAAAGCGCCATGAATCTCAGCGCGGCTGTTCCAGCGCAGTGAGTCGCCGCACGGGAAATCACAAAGATCCTGGTGCCTTTTCAACAGGTGACTGGAACACCTGGGAGACAGTCAACCGTTCAACTGAAAAAAAAAGGCTCTGAGGAGGGAGCCAGGTGATCAGACTCAGCTGGTCCCACCCCCCACAAAAAAAACAGCAATCAGAAACACTCTGGATTGAGAGTTTCACAGCAAGCACAGCTGAACCCAGGACAGTCCAGCTCTGTAGGGGGAGGGGTGTCCACCATTAAAGAGGCAGTCCACCACTACGGAGGTAGTTTGCCATTGCTGAGGCAGCCCACCATTGCCAAGGCAGCCCGCCATTACAGAGAGAATCTGCCATTATAGAGATGGGCCGCCATTGCCGAGGCAGTTCTAACTACACCCATATAAACAGGACTGCAGGGAAGTTCACACGGCAGCTGGGCGGAGCCCACAGCAGCTCAGCAAAGCCCCTGCAGGCAGACAGTGACTAGGCTGCCTCCTCGCTGGGCAAGGCAGCCCTAATAAAGGCAGAAGCACAACAGAAACTCATAAATAAAGCCCTAACTCCCTGGGAAAGAGCACCTGGGAAAAAAGGGGGGTGGTTTATGAGTTCTGCTGCAGCAGACTTAAATGTACCTGCCCAGCAGCTCTGAATGAACAATGGAGCTCACAGCTCAGCATTTGAGCTCCTATAAAGGACCGACTGTCTCCTCAAGCAGCTCCCTGACCCCCATATATCCAGAGTCATCTCATAAAGGAGAGCTCAGACTGACATCGGGCAGTTATCCTTCTGGGACAAAGATAGCAGAAGAAGAAACTGGCAGCAACCCTTACTGTTATGCAGCCACTGCAGGTGATCCCCCAGGCAAGCAGGGCCTGGAGTGGACCTCAGAAGTCCTACAGCAGAGGGGCCAGACTGTTAGAAGGAAAACTAAGAAACAGAAAAAAATAACTTCATCATCAACAAACTGGACATCCACTCAGAGACCCAATCTGAAAGTCAACAACTACAAAGACGACAAGTGGATGAATACACAAACATGGGAAGAAACCAGTGCAAAAAGGATGAAAACACCCAAAACCAGAACACCTCTCCTCCTACAAGGGATCACAACTCCTCACCAGCAAGGGAACAAGGCTGGATGGAGAAAGAGTGTGATGAATTGACAGAATCAGGCTTCAGAAGGTGGGTAATAAGAAACTTCTGTGAGCTAAAGAACATGTTCTAACCCAATGCAAAGAAACTAAGAACGTTGAAAAAAGATTTGACAAAATGTTAACGAGAATAAACAACTTAGAGAGGAATATAAGTGAATTGATGGAGCCTGAGAAACACAACACGAGAACTTCACGAAGCATACACAAGTTTCAACAGCCGAACTGACCAAGCAGAAGAAAGGATATCAGAGGTCGAAGGTCAACTCAATGAACTAAAACAAGAAGGCAAGATTACAGAAAAAAGGGGTAAAAAGGAATGAACAAAGTCTCCAAGAAATACGAGACTATGTGAAAAGACCTAATCTACGTTTAATAGGTGTACCTGAATGTGACGGAGAGAATGAATCCAAGCTGGAAAATACTCTTCAGGGTATTATCCAGGAAAACTTCCCCAACCTAGCAAGGTGGGCCAATATTCAAGTCCAGGAAATACAGAGAACACCACAGAGATATTCCTCAAGAAGAGCAACCCCAAGGCACATAATCATCAGATTCACCAGGGTTGAAATGAAGGAGAAAATGCTAAGGGCAGCCAGAGAGAAAGGTCGGGTTACCCACAAAGGGAAGCCCTTCAGACTCACAGCAGATCTCTCAGCAGAAACCCTACAAGCCAGAAGAGAGTGGCGGCCAGTATTCAACATTCTTAAAGAAAAGAACTTTCAACCCAGAATTTCATATCCAGTTAAACTAAGCTTCATAAGTGAAGGAAAAATAAAATCCTTTGCAAACAAGCAAGTACTCAGAGATTTCATCACCACCAGGCCTACTTTACAAGAGCTCCTGAAAGAGGCACTAAACATAGAAAGGAACAACCAGTACCAGCCACTCCAAAAACATACCAAATGGTAAGAAGCATCAACACAATGAAGGTGCTACATAAACTAACGGGCAAAACAGCCAGGTAGCATCAAAATGGCAGGATCAAATTCACACATAACAGTATTAACCCTAAATGTAAATGGGCTAAATGCCCCAATCAAAATACACAGACTGGCAAATTGGATAAAAAGCCAAAACCCATCAGTGTGCTGTATCCAGGAAACCCATCTCACATGCAAGGATACACAAAGGCTCAAAATAAAGGGATGGAGGAAGATTTACCAAGCAAATGGAGAGCAAAAAAAAGCAGGAGTTGCAATTCTCATCTCTGATAAAATAGACTTTAAACCAACAAAGATCAAAAAGAGACAAAAAGAAGGATCAATGCAACAAGAAGAGCTAACAATCCTAAATATATACGCACTCAATACAGCAGCCCCCAGATACATAAGGCAAGTTCTTAATGACTTACAAAGAGACTTAGACTCCCACACAATAATAGTGGGAGACTTTAACACCCCGCTGTCAATGTTAAGACAGATCCACGAGACAGAAAATTAACAAGGATATCCAGTACTTGAACTTAGACCTGGACCAAGCAAACCTAATAGACATTTACAGAACTCTCCACCCCAAATCCACAGAATATACCTTCTTCTCAGCACCACATTGCACCTACTCTAAAACTGACCACATAATTGGAAGTAAATCACTCCTCAGCAAATGCAAAAGAATAGAAATCATAACAAACAGTTGCTCAGACCACAGTGCAATCAACTTAGAACTCAGAATTCAGAAACTAACTCAGAACCGCACAGCTTCATGGAAACTGAACAACTGGCTCTTGAATGTTGACTGGATAAACAATGAAATGAAGGCAGAAATAAAGATGTTCTTCAAAACCAACGAGAACAAAAACACAATGTACCAGAATCTCTGGGACACATTTAAAGCAGCCTCTAGAGGAAAATATATAGCAATAAATGCCCACATGAGAAGGAAGGAGAGATCTAAAATCGACACCCTATTGTCAAAATTGAAAGAGCTAGAGGAGCAAGATCAAAAAAACTCAAAACCTAGCAGAAGACAAGAAACAACTGAGTTCAGAGCAGAACTGAAGGAGATAGAGACACAAAAAACCCTTCAAAAAATCAATAAATCCAGGAGCTGGTTTCTCGAAAAGATCAACAAAATAAACAGACCACTAGCCAGATTAATGTAAAAGAAAAGAGAGAATAATTAAATAGACACAATAAAAAACGATAAAGGGGATATCACCACAGATTCCACAGAAATACAAACCATCATCAGAGATTATTACAAACAACTCTATGCACATAAACTAGTAAACCTGGAAGAAATGGATAAATTCCTGGACACTTGCATCCTCCCAAGCCTAAACCAGGAAGAAGTTGAAACCCTGAATAGACTAATAACAAGGGCTGAAGTTGAGGCAGCAATTAATAGCCTACCACCCAAAAAAGCCCAGGTCCAGATGGGTTCACAGCCGAATTCTACCAGACACACAAAGAGGAGCTGGTACCATTCCTTCTGAAACTATTCCAAACAATACAAAAGAGGGAATCCTTCCCAAATCATTTTATGATACCAGCATCATCCTTATACCAAAATCCGGCAGAGACTCAGCAAGAAAAGAAAACTTCAGGCCAATATCCATGATGAACATAGATGCAAAAATCTTCAATAAAATACTGGCAAACTGATTGCAACAGCACATCAAAAAGCTTATCCACCATGATCAAGTAGGCTTCATCCTGGGAATGCAACGCTGGTTCAACATAAGCAAGTCTATAAATGTAATTCACCACATAAACAGAACCAAAGACAAAAACCACATGATTATCTCAATTGATGCAGAGAAGGCCTTTGACAAAATTCAACAGCCCTTTATGCTAAAAACCCTCAATAAACTAGGTATTGACGAACATATCTCAAAATAATAAAAGCTATTTACGACAAACCAAAAGCCAATATCATACTTGAATGGGCAAAAACTGGAAGCATTCCCTTTGAAATATGGCACTAGACAAGGATGCCCTCTCTCACCACTCCCATTCAATATAGGATTGGAAGTTCTAGCCAGAGCAATCAGGCAAGAAAAAGAAATAAAGGGTATTCAAATAGGAAAGGAGGAAGTCAAATTGTCTCTATTTGCAGACGACATGATTGTAGATTTAGAAGACCCCATCGTCTCAGCCCAAAATCTCCTGAAACTGATAAGCAACTTCAGCAAAGTCTCAGGATACAAAATCAATGTGCAAAAATCACAAGCATTCCTATACACCAATAACAGACTTAAAGACAGCCAAATCAAGAGCAAACTGCCATTCACAATTGCTGCAAAGAGAATAAAATACCTAGGAATACAACTAACAAGTAATGTAAAGGACCTCTTCAAGGAGAACTACAAACCACTGCTCAATGAAATAAGAGAGGACAAAAACAGATGGAGAAACATTCCACGCTCATGGTTAGGAAGAGTCAATATCATGAAAATGGCCATACTGCCCAAAGTAATTTACAGATTCAATGCTATCCCCCATCAAGCTACCAATGACCTTCTTCACAGAACTGGAAAAAACCACCTTAAACTTCATATGGAACCAAAGAGAGCCCGCATAGCCAAGTCAATTCTAAGCAAAAAGAACAAAGCAGGAGGCATCACACTACCGGACCTCAAACTATACTATAAGGCTATAGTAATCAAAACAGCATGGTACTGGTACCAAAACAGAGATGTAGACCAATGGAACAGAACAGAGGCCTCGGAGGCAACACAATACATCTACAACAACCCAATCTTTGACAAACCTACAAAAACAAGCAATAGGGAAAGGATTCCCTGTTTAATAAATGGTCTTGGGAAAACTGGCCAGGAATGTGCAGACCACAGAAACTGGACCCCTTCCTGACACCTTACACTAAAATTAACTCCAGATTGATTAAAGACTTAAACATAACACCTAACACCATAAAAACCCTAGAAGAAAATTTAGGCAAAACCATTCAGGACATAGGTGTAGGCAAGGACTTCATGACCAAAACACCAAAAGCATTGGCAACAAAAGCCAAAATAGACAAACAGGACCTAATCAAACTCCACAGCTTCTGCACAGCAAAAGAAACAGTCATTAGAGTGAATTGGCAACCAACAGAATGGGAAAAAATTTTTGCAGTCTACCCATCTGACAAAGGGCTGATATCCAGAATCTACAAAGAACTAAAACAGATTTACAAGAAAAAAACAAACAAACCCATTCAAAAGTAGGCAAAGGATATGAACAGACACTTTACAAAAGAAGACATACATGAGGCCAACAAACATATGAAAAAATGCTCATCATCACTGGTCGTTAGAGAAATGCAAATCAAAACTACATTGAGATACCATCTCAGGCCAGTTAGAATGGCGATCATTAAAAAAATCTGGAGACAACAGATGCTGGAGAGGATGTGGAGAAATAGGAACACTTTTAAACTGTTGGTGGAGTGTAAATCAGTTCAACCATTGTGGAAGACAGTGTGGCGATTCCTCAAGGACCTAGAAATAGAAATTCCATTTGACCCAGCAATCCCATTACTGGGTATGTATCCAAAGGATTATAAATCGTTCTACTGTAAGGACATATGCACACGAATGTTCATTGCAGCACAGTTTACAATAGCAAAGACCTGGAATCAACCCAAATGCCCATCGATGATAGAGTGGACAGGGAAAATGTTGCACATATACACCATGGAATATTATGCAGCCATCAAAAACGATGAGTTCGTGTCCTTTGTAGGGACGTGGATGAACCTGGAAACCATCACTCTCAGCAAACTGACACAGAACAGAAAATCAAACACTGCATGTTCTCACTCATAAGTGGGTGATGAACAATGAGAACACATGGACACAGGGAGGGGAGCATCACACACTGGGGTCTGTCAGGGGGAAATAGGGGAGGAACAGTGGGGGGTGGGGGAGTTGGGGAGAGAGAGCATGGGGGAGAAATGCCAGATATAGGTGATGGGGGAGGAAGGCAGCAAATCACACTGCTTTGTGTGTACCCATGCAACAATCTTGCATGTTCTTCACATGTACCCCAAAACCTAAAATGCAATTTTAAAAAAGGGTATCTGCAGAGAAAAGGGGGGCACTGCTGATTAAAAAAAAAAAAGCCAGGATAATAGGCATAAACCAAGACTGCACTGGGCAACATGAGGCAAATAATTGTCCTTCTGGTATTATACTTTTTCCATGTACTCTATGGGAATCATATCTATTTTGTTAATTTCTTATTGCTTCGCTAACAAATTGCCATCAACTTAGTGACTTAAAACAACCTCAATTTATTCCCCTACAGTTATGGAGGGGAGATTATAAATCTGTGTAAACAGAGCTATTGAGGCAGGTGTTTGGAACAGCAAGCAGAAAACTGAGGGCCAAAGGGACATGGAGGCAGCCTCTACTTTCCATTCTAGTTTGCATAAAACACATCTCATGAATAACCACAACAATGCCTATAAAATTAAAGATTACACATTGATATACTGCTTGAAAATGTGTTCTCAATTGAAGAAGAGAAAAGGAAGTCATGGCTTGCCTTATTCTTTCCAGTCTCCTAGTCTTGCCTTTACGTAAGAGGACAGCCCTGCTGACTACTGAAGTCCACGAGATGATGAGGGAAAGTGCATACAGTCTGAACATTTTAATACCAGTGTCATAGATAACACCATTAGCACAGATAACCTATACGGAGCTTTAAGATCACTTAAAAGCAAAGATGCTATGTTTGAAATTCAAAGAGATAGATTTGAGATTTCTGTGGGGAAAAACATCTCTCTGGATTAAATGTATTTTTCTTTTTTTTTTCTTTTCTTTTTTTTTTTTTTGAGATGGAGTTTTGCTCTTGTTGCCCAGCCTGGAGTGCGGTGGCGCAATCTCTACTCACCACAACCTCTGCCTCCCAGGTTCAAGCAATTCTCCTGCCTCAGGCTCCTGAGTAGCTGGGATTACAGACATGCACCACCATGCCCAGTTAATTTTGTATTTTTAGTAGAGACAGGGTTTCTCCATGTTGGTCAGGCTGGTCTCCAACTACTGATCTCAGGTGATCCACCCACCTTGGCCTCCCAAAGTGCTGGGATTACAGGCATGAGCCATCATGCCCAGCCTGGATTAAGTGTATGTTAAAGAGATCCCCAGTATCCCATATCCCCCCTAGTTTTGTTTGTCCCCTATCAGCCAGGTAAAAGAGCAATCTTGTCACAAGGAGGTTTTTTAGTTTGTCCTCTTAACTGCTGCCAGTTTCATCTTATGAGTCCTGCTACATCCATCTCTTAAGAACCAACAAGGGTGTCCAAGTTTCTCTCATTTAAGGCCCCAACTCCATTTGCTGTGGCCCCTCCTAGTCAATCTTTTACAAGCTCATAGTCCAATCCAGCAGGTCTGCTCCTCATCCCTGCACACCGCATGTCCATTCTCTCTCATATCACAGCCCATGCCCTCCCCTACACATGGAACACCATCCCTCCTCTCTCTCATCCTTCAAGGAAAAGCTCATAATCCCTGGATGCTTCCTATAGCTCTGCAGGGCTCTTGCTTCTCTGATTATCTGTTGCATCTATATCCAACTATTATGTGTCACTTGTTGAGTCACTTCAATGTGTCAAGCATTGTGCTGGTCACTGGCATATAATTGGTAAATTTTAAAAAAGGACATAGTCCCCTGGCTTCAGATAAATAGCCAAAAATCAAGAAGCAAATAAGAAAATAATCACCTATCATGATAAATGTTAAGAAGGAAATGAACAGGAGATAGTGCTAGAAAAAAATATCAGGAGCATTTACTTAAACAGGACAGTTATTGAGGAGGTGACACTAAAGCCAATATCCGAAGAAGCCCTCAGTCATGCAAAATCTACCAACTACAGCATTCACAGCTAGTAGAACATCAATGTTAGAGTATACGCCCATAACTGAGTTTAACCGTCCCAGCAGAAAACAAACGGGAGCTCCAAAACTCTGAACACCTTTCCTAAGACTATATAGCTTGAGGTGGATCTAGAACTATAATAACCGGGGTTCCAGACTCCCAGTCTGAAATCAGGCTCAGGCATCACCTCCTCCATTGATTACTTCCTAATTGTCTCATGTGATTCTTGATGAACAGATGCTAGGTCTTACACTTTTCTTTCCTACAACTCCGCATATATAAAAGGTTCTCAATAAATATTTACCGATTATGGTTGTTTTTTGCCCCTGTAACAGTAGCCACGTTTTGCTTCTTTTGACTGGGCATTTCTGCAGCAGCTCACACAATAACAGGTTGGTGCTTAACAGTGTTGTATAGGAAATGTGGCATCCACATTTCTGCACAGTGGAGGAATTCCTATTTTTGCTCACATCCAGTTTGGAGCCACTCATCCCACTCCTTGGATCAGATTCCAATACCTTTCCTTGGTCCAGCAGAGCCAGAACATAAAGGCTGCTGGCCGGGAAACAGAGAACGCAGATGCTGCACAACGGTTGCTCTCTGCTGGGAAATATCCCCCACGTTTCTCTAGTGAGCTCCTTCTCCCTTTATGCCCCAGGACTATTTGCGTTTCTCATCAAATTTCCTTCCAGACCTCTCCCTGTTCCTTACTCCTCAAACTGCATGAGAAAATTGACGTCATCAGCTAGGAATTCCCACCTCTTCCAAACCGATATATTGTTCTCTCTTCCACCTGCCACCTCCTCCTCCTTCTCTTCGTTTTCCCTTATGCTCCCAGTCCCTTAAAATTGAGAAAGTGTCTTACCTCTTGCCAAACCCAGGCCTTCCACATTGGTTCTGGATCCCATCCTCTCACATATTCTCACCTTTTCCAGGATTTCCTGTCTTTAGTTATCCCCTGTCACCTGAATCTTCAAATTCTCCCATTCTATCAAATCACTACCCTGAGCATTCAAACTGATCTGGCAATTACCATTTCAACCAAACTTCCACTGACACCTGTAGTCACCTCTGGCTTCCACAGCACTTTTGTTTCTCTTTATAGCTAAGCACTTCAAATAAATAAAATTACTTAATCTGTCTCAACTACCTTTCTTTAAAAAAATGTTTACAACAATAAAACTATTTTGGAACATATAAAATATACTTTAATTTTCAAAAAGAAAATAACAAATTAAAGTATAAGGAAGAAAGCAAAAACAACCTACAACCCACTTCCCTGAGATAACCACTATTCACATCTTGGAAACTTTTCATGCTTCAGTTCATATGTCCGAACCCATAAATATCTATAATTTTCATATTTCATTGCTATCACCTTGTTTAAATGTAGGTTTTTCCCCCTCCTGTGCCTCTAAAATGGCAATATACCCCACTTGCACCTCTTGTAACCAATGTTAACCTGGTCTAAATCCCTCCTCCTCCTTTTTCTCCTTTTTCTTCTCCTCCTTCTTCCCCTTCTCCCCCTTCTCCTTCTTCCTCTTCCCCTTCCTCCTCCTCCTCCTCCCCTCCTCCTCCTCCTCCTCCTCCTCCTTCTTCTTCTTCTTCTTCCTCTTCCTTGAAATAAAGACTCACTTTGTTGATTGCCAGGCTGGAGTGCAGTGGTGCGATCTCAACTAACTGCAACCTCCACCTCCCGGGTTCAAAAGATTCTCCTGCCTCAGCTTCCTGAGTAGCTGGGATAGAGGTGTGTGATACCATGTTGGCCAGGCTGGTCTGGAACTCCTGACCTTAGGTGATCTGCCCGCCTCAGCCTCCCAAAGGGCTGGGATTACAGGCATGAGCCACCACACCCAGCCTGAATCCTTCTTCTAAGTCTTCTTGTTAATATAATTGCTTTCAACGATATATATGTATATTATATGGGCTTTCTGAACCTTTTTTATCCTTCATACAACAGTGGATAGCAGATATTTCTCCAAGTTAACAGAGATGCATCAAATTGATTCTTTTAACAGCTGCATAATAGCTCATCGTGAAAATGTAGCACAAATTGTTCAACACTTCTCTAGTGATAGGCATTCACTTGATTTCCAGTTTTTGAAGGACTTTTTGTTTCTTGCTCCCTCAAACACTGATATAAACTAATTCTCCTTATATGTGTATTCTTACATATTGCATCCTTTATTTACCTAGGCTGCCTGGTTTCATAGCTGGTATTCTTAATTTTGTGTTATTTTAATTTTTTGCCAGTGTGATAGATATAAATCGATATGTTCTCTTCCTTTAATTCCTTTTTTTCTTAATACTAAAGTGGTGAATCATCTTGTCAAATATTTATTTCTCATTTAGGCATGTCCTTTAATAAACTATTGATTTATGTTTGTATCAGTTAGGGATTAAATTGAGCTGCCTTTAAAGGAAAGCCCAAATAAGAGTGACATACCAAGGAGTTATTTTCCTTTCATACAAAACAAGTGCAGGGGTGAGCAGCCCAGCTCTGCTGCAGTGGCTCCCCTAAACCACCGGGGACCTGGGCTGCTTTGAGCTGTCCCCCTCCTCCCTCCTTGGGGCAGGAACCCCTCTCCACATTCATAAGGTAGTTACAGAACTCCAGGTAATCAGAGAAGAAAGTAAAATGCAAAAAGCAAGAAGCACTTTTCCAGAAGCTCACATAGCAACCAGTGCTCCTCCATGCCTCCTTGGCCAAGACCACATGACAAGGACACTCCAGTTGCAGGGGAAGGTACAGTCCCTTAGCTGGATCCACATGACCCTAAATGCAATTAGTGCTCTAATAGTAAGAGAAAGAAAAAGAGAGAATGGTCACTAGATAGACAACTGGTCATTAGAATAATATTCTTTGCTCATTTTTTCTATTGTGTTGTTTATCTTCTTTTCATGAATTTATAAGAACTCTTTCTCTATGTGCTATTAATCCTTTACATGCCATCTGTTTGCATATATTATTCCCTAGAGCTCTTTTGTCTACTGACTCAGACACTAACTCCAGAATTATTTAGTGAGTTCTTTCTATGTGCCAGGCATTGTACTAGGAAAAGAGTAAGGAATAAAACCAGCAAAAATCCCTGGGGCTTATATTCTAGTGGAAGAATATGGAGGAAAAAAAATAAAATGCACAGTATGTTAAATGGTAATAACTCTGTTAAAAACAATAAAGAAAAAAGAAAGACGGGGAACAGAAATACAGGTTTAAGTAATGTGGTCAAAGTCCACTACTAAGAAGATGGCATTTCTAAAAGAACTTGAAGAGATGTGGTAATATTTGAGCCATCAAAGTATCTACAGGAAGAAATTTCCAGGAAGAGGATGTTGGAGAGCAAATGACAGGGTAATAGGAGATTCATTCTAGTGTGTTAAAAAGAGCATAGCGTGTAGGGAAGTAGAGTGACTGTGAAGAGTTTTAGTTTCACTCCTGTCGATGTGGACAACCATTGGAGGTTTTTTTGTGTAAATACATGACCTAATTGTTTAAAGGATTGCTCTGACTGCTCTGCTGAGGATACGCTGTTGAAATGATAAAGACACAAAATGGGAGATCAGTTAAGAGGCAATGGTAACCCAGATAAGAGTATATAAATGTATGGTAAGTGGTTGGATTTTGTACATGTTTTAAAGATAGATCAACAAAGTTTATGTAAGATTAGAAGCGGGTTGGAATAGAAGGAAGTCCGGAAAGACTCTTAAGATGTTCAGCCTAAGCAAGCAGAATAATGGATTTACCAGTAATTGTGTTAGAGAAGTCTTTGAGTGAAACAGATGTGTGGGGTGCTGAGAATCTGGAATTCAGGGGGAGTGGTCAGAGCTGAATGTATAAATTTGGGAAATTTTCAATGTAAAATGTTTTTCAATGTGCTAAGATTAGGTGAAATTGAGAAGACAGTGAATTTAGTTAGAAAACAGAAAATATCCAAACAACTGCTTGTACAGTAGAAGGAAAAATAAGAAAGTAGGTGTGTTCTACCTGGGAGAGTGCAGCCACCTCCTCTTAGCTCAATTATCATTCACACGCTAACAACATCCGACTTTATATCTCCAGCAAAGGGGTTTTTCTTCCAACAATCAAGATGCTTTCTCACAACTCCAACCCAATCTAATGAGACTTCTACAAGGCTTTTCCTTATCCCATACTCCAAACTCCTTCATTCCTAAATTTTGTAAGGTTGTTCATTGCCAATGATTCTGAACTATCATTAAACTTCTTCTTGCATTATTATTACTTTTATTTTAAGAAATTTTATTTATCCTTTACGGTATACATTCTCAAGCTCTCTTTAAATTAAAGTATATGTTCTGTACAATTTACACATTTCTGCCAGGTTTAGTAGCTCACTCCTGTAATCCCAGCACTTTGGGAGGCTGAGGCTAGTGGATCGCCTGAGCTCAGGAGTTTGAGACCAGCCTGGCCAACATGGCAAAACCCCATCTCTACCCCAGAAATACAAAAATTAGCCAGGCATGGTGACATACACCTGTGGTCTCAGCCATTCGGGAGGCTGAGGTGGGAGGATCACTTGAGACTGGGAAGCAGAGGTTGCAGTGAGCCAACATTGCACCACTGCACCCCAACCTGGGTGACAGAGTGAGATCCAGTCTTGAAAACAAAAAAAAATTTACACATTTCCTCTTATCTTCAGCTTACCTTATCTCAGGATCAACATATGTTTTTATCAACACATATGTTGTTTGACTACAGGTACTTGGTTAATCTTTTATCTAAATTACTTACATCTGCACTTGCCTATATTTTGCTGTGATAAAACAATAATGTTGTGCTTGGTTTGAAATTTTAGGGAAACTATTGATGTCCATCATATTATTGTATGCACATATTATAAAAAGAACAGGAATAGACACTTTTCAGTATATCTACCATTATTTCTTTATCTAAAAGATATCATAAAGATTTGTCCCAGGAGGAATCCCAGCAGAAATATCAAAATTCTTCAAGTAGAAGAAAATGCAATCACTAGGATCCAAGGAACCTTACAGCAAGAGGCGCAGAGTTATAGATAACTGCATTCACATACACACGTGTAAACATGAAAGTCGGGAGAAACCCTGCACATGACCTAGGTCTCACTAATGGATAGACTAATGTCCCCCCTCTCAGAGCTAAAATTGGAAAGCCAGCTAACTGTATATATCATGATCTAATCTATTATCCATCTGGCACTCATATAATACAGTGGTCTCCAAATTATTATGTGCTTGGTTATATATAAACACACAGACATGTGTGCCTGAAAAAAAGTTTTTGCAAATCATTCCTTTACTATAGAAAGTGTTTCTTACATACCCTTTTCTATATCTTTGCTTAGATTGTTGGTTATTCTTCCCTAAATGTATTGTATTACATACTCATGATTACATCCCACGGTTTGAAAGAAACACCAGTTTACTATGCCTTTTAGTATAGTAAAGCAAAAAAAAAAAAAAAATAGCTAACATTTTTCAGAATGTATGCACAAGGAATTATGCTAAGAATTTTACATGGATTATCTCATCTAATCCTTAAAATAACCTTAAAAGATGAGGACAATTATTGTTTCCTATAGAATATAGAGAAGAGAACTTGAGAATTAGACTGGTCAGTTAGTTTTCCAAAGGTGACACAACATAGCCATATCATTCTAGACACAATGCTGATAATTGCTACATCCTATTACCGCCTACCTCATCCTCTCATCCAGTCATAGCTCCCTATAGCCTCAAACTACTAGGCTCAAGCAATCCTTCCACCTCAGTCTCTCTAGTAGCTGGGATTACAGGTGTGCACATCGTTACATTCAGCTGATTTTTCACTGGATAAAACATATCTTGAAAAATATAAAAGTCTCCAAGATATATGAATTAGAAAGCCTCAGTGAAACTCTTCCTTCCCCATGTGCCCTCCATCCCAACAGCCGTTCCAGTCCTTCTTTTAGGAGGAGCTGTAGTGGTCCCTTATGATGCTATTGAATCTCCTCATTCTGTATTTCTGCATACATTGGCTGGTATCCTTTGTTTTCCTATATTATCTGCTAGCTCGTGATGATCCTGAATGCTTATCTTTTTTATGACCCTTCTGATTAAATGCCTGCTGCTAATTGGCTAATTCAGTATTCCTGGTTAAATTCCTGGGGGGGGAAAGAATCTGTTTGGCTTAGTTCATCTTCTCACAGCTAGTAATGGCATCAATTTGTGCTTATTCTTGCACCCATGCATATGTGTTCCAACTCCGTGATCACAATAGCTGTGGCACCTTATCGCATATATAACACTCTACCTACCTTTTGTTCTCCCTTATTAGATTGTAAATTCCTTGAGAGCAACAGGTATGTCTTGTTTACCATTGTACCAAGTGATCTTAACTAATAGGGTAGACTTGTGTAACATAGACATGAATTTAAAGGAGTGAACTTGCTGATAAAGTAGCAACCACAAATAAGAAAGAGATATAATGAGATCATACAACCAAAAATTAGAAACAGGGAAGAAGTAATAGAAAAGCTATGTAGATAACATTCTGCCCTTAGCAACAAGACAGTATCCAGGAGGAAAGTATAAACGTTAAGGTTGACCAGGCACAGTGGCTCATGCCTACAATGCCAACACTTCGGGAGACCAAGGCAGAAGGATTGATTGAGGCCAGGAGTTTGAAAACAGCCTGGGAAACACAGTGAGATATCCATCTCCACAAAACTAAGAAAAATTAGCTGGGTATGATGGTGTGCACCTGTAATCCCAGCTACTAGAGAGACTGAGGCAGAAGGATTGCTTCAGCCTCGTAGTTTGAGGCTACAGTGAGCTATGATTGGGCCACTGCACTGTAGCCTGGGCAACAGAGAAAGACCTTGTCACAAAAAAAGAGTTAGGGTGATGTAAGTAGCTTTAACCAGAGACCGCACATGACCTCAACCTTCCTTCAGAAAAAGAAGTGAAAGATGATGCCAAAGGGGTTTTACCTAAGTAAGGATATGGAAGTGAATAATGGAGAACTGTGTTTGCCCCAAGCTCAAACTGCAACAAACACATATAAGATGAATTCAATATGTTGAAAACACTCAGAAAAGCAGCATTGGTCAATTTGACCAGTATTTCTGTGTTAATTAAGCAATTTTCTGAGTCAAATGTTGTCTGGTTTGAATCACAAAAAGTCTAGGAAACGAAGACATGTTGGGCTCTAGGGAAGACAAAGGGTCAGAAGGTAAATCATGTCCCAGCTATTAACATGCCAGAATTGGCTCTCATAGACCAACTTCAGGTCTTAAATCAACCAACAACTTCCAAGAAATAAGGAAACATAAGCGAATAAATGAGGCCCTGGCTGCTATGTATCTCCCTTACACATCCTTTCAAAGTCAAGTAAATGTGAGGCCTGCTATATTAAAAGTTGAATCCAGGCCTGGTGCATGGCTCACCCCTGTAATCCCAGCACTTTGCAAGGCCGAGGCGGGTGGATCTCTTGAGCCCAGGAGTTCAAGACCAGCCTGGCCAACATGGCAAAACACCACCCCTAAAAAAAAAAAAGAAAAATTAGTTGGGCATGGTGGTGCATGCCTATAATCCCAGCTATTTGGGAGGCTGAACAGGAGAATCACTTGAACCCAGGAGTCAGAGGTTGCAGTGAGTTGACATTGTGCCACTGCACAACAGCCTGGGCAATAGAGCAAGACTCCATCTTAAAAAAAATTCCAATCCAAGAATGGTAATCCTACCTCAGCCCCCAAAACACATTGCTGTTGCTACATATTCTCACCAGTTTGAAAACATCAAATTGATTTTATAGTACTAAATTTCATATAATACTACGTATTCTAATGTAACTCACTACGCTTTTAAATTGATGCTACCAGATAATATAATCTAATGTAACTCACTGTTATATGCTTTTTAAATGACACTACCAGATAATAAAATGTTCAATTGCAATAATATTAGATTAAACCTGCTTCTTATTAGTCAAAATATGTTTAATGTAAATATAAATAGCAGCAATTTAGAAAACATTTTGACTACTCCTTTATTGCTAAAATATGTTGACTTTCCTTTTCTTTCCTTCCTACCTCTTAATTTTTTGTCTTAAATCTCTCATAGGTTTGTTTAGAGAATAATTCTGTTATCTGAATATTTCAAAGAGCTTTATCCAATAGGTTCCTTAATCAACTGTCAGTTTCATCCTTGTTTTGCCTGTTGTAATACTTGCTTATTAGGGAAATTCTGCCTTTTGTTGGCTATGCATGTGTCTCCAAGGACAGAACTGGCCTGGTGTTTGTATGCCTCATCACTGTTTTCATTGCTACTCCGGCTGTGCTTCTGTTGACCAACTCTGTGGATTTACATAAGCTCCTCTTATTTTTCCTACCTCATCTCCTTTTTATGACCTTTTAAATGTTAGAAAACCACATTTCTTATGTTGAAGCCCATCAAATTTTCAGCAGTTTTTATCAGACCACATGTTTGAAACACAGCAAACCTTAAGTATTCATGGTTGATTATTAAATCCTCCTTTAATTTCTTTGGAGATCATATAGGAAGTGATGACATATAAGTAGATTCTCTAGAAGGTTAATGAACAAGAGTGTGGGCTATTGCTCCTTATGGAATAAACTATCACGTACTTTAACATAAATAACGGAATGACATGTTTGCTATTTTTAAGTGATAAATCTTAAAATGTAACAATGCAGAGTTTGTATTTTCTTAAATTATAACTTTCATTCCAAATGCTTTGGTTAGCAACCACAAGGTATATCTCATGATATATACATGTGGCATGTGATGTCATTTTCTTTATAAATAAATCATTCTATGCCATCATTTTGAATTAAAATTTGTGATTAAATATTTCAAATGAAAAAAATAAAAACACTGATATCAAGCCATTTATTGTATAACAACTATCAACCTGAGTCAGGGCTGCTGAGAACTCTGCTGGAAGCTAATTTCAAGCCAGCTAAAGACTGGCTTGAGGTACAGTGTGTTGATAAACAGAGGAAGAGGCTCTGTAATAAGGTGGAAGCACAGAAATTACCACAAATTAAAGAGTAGTAAGAACTTCCCATTCTTATTATGATGACAATAAAGATCAGGAGTAGAGGAAAATCAATCAGATGGCCAGTCATCATGTGCAAAAACCCGTTGCTTTAAGAGAAGCTATTATGGTTTTGGAGTACAAAGGAAATATAGTCTATACCACTGCATACAATGTAAAATGGAAAGCATTTCAAATGGCCAAAAACATACCGAATATATATTGCTAGTTAAAGTTGTACACAAGCATGTGCAACATTCTAGGGATAAGCTCCTCTTATTTTTCCTACCTCATCTCCTTTTGATGATCTTCTAAATGTCAGAAAACCTACATTTCTTCTGCTGAAGCCCATGAAATTTTCAGTAGTTTCCATCAGACCACATGTTTGTAACACAGCAAACCTAAGTATTCATGGTTGATTGTTAAATCCTCCTTTAATCTATTTGAAGATCATACAGGAAGTGATGATAAGTAGGTTCTCTAGAAGGTTAATGAACAAGAGTGTGGGCTATTGCTCCTTATGGAATAAACTATCCTGACCATGTTGTCAAAATGACTGTACTCACTGATTTAAGTGGAATTAGTCTAAAAAGACCAATAGAAGAGGTGAACTTAGGAAAGAGTTCTCAATAACAGGTTAGGAGAAGTCAAAGGGAACAGTGAGGAAGACCATGAAAATGAAGCAGTTGCCATATGCAAAGCTTTAGGTTGTAAGAGTTTGTGCTCCTGTTTGGAATGCTGCACACATTTGTTTGGCTGAAAAATATAAAGTGTCTCTTAGGAGCTTAGCATTTACAACAATAAGAACTAGAAGATCTAGTTGGAAACTATATTCCTGTAGTTTCCAAGGGCCTGGCCAAGTTATCACTCAATAAAAGCACAGTGGGTAGAAAGATGCATGGGTAAATGGGGGAGGCAAGAAACTAACACTGGTAGACTGCCTATTCAATGACAGGTTCTGTGCTGGGTACTTTCACCTATATTAGCTGATTTTATCCTTCAACTCTAAAATTTAGGTATCATCTCATTTTTGCAGATAAGCAAATTGAGGCATAGAGAGAACAGACCGAAGGTCAAAGAGCTAGAAACTGGGAAAACAAGGATTTGAGTGGAAAGCTTCCAACTTCTTGTTCTTTTTTACATTATGACTTTAAATCTGTCATCTGTCTTTAAATTTTTTTTTTCTTTTTCTTTTTTTTTTTTTTTTTTTTGAGACAGAGGCTCTCTCTGTCACCTATGCCGGAATGCAGTGGCATGATCATAGCTCATGGTAGCATTGAACTCCTGAGCTTATTTGATCTTTCTGCCTCAGCCTCCCAAGTAGTAGCTGGGACTACAGGCTTGTACCACCATGCCCAGCTACTTTTTCTTTTCTTTTCTTTTTTCTTTTTTTTTGGAGTCAGAGTCTTGCTCTGTCGTCCATGCTGGAGTGCAATGGCGCAATCTCGGCTCACTGCAACCTCCACCTCCTGGGCTCAAGCGATTCCCCCTGCCTCAGCCTGAACAGCTGGGACTGTAGGTGTCTGCCACCACGCCTGGCTAATTTTTGTATTTTTAGTAAAGATGGGGGTTTCACGATGTTGGCCAGGTTGGTCTTGAACTCCTAACCTTACGATCCACCCACCCCGGCTTCCCAAAGTGCTAGGAGTACAGGCATGAGCCACGGCGCCAGGCCTTTTTTTTTCTTTAGTAGAAATGGGAGTCTTGCTATGTTGCCCAGGCTGCTCTTAAACTCCTGGCCTCAAGAGATCCTCCTACTTTAACCTTTCATTTAAACCTTAAATGAAAGAAAGGTTTCTGTTAAGAAAGAAGGCAGGCAGAGTAGGTGGAGCTCTCCCTCCTTTCTGAAGACTTATTCTAGAGCTGAATGGGCCTTCCTACTCCTTATTCTCTACTTTCTATCATCTGCAGATTGACTTGCCTATTCTTCACAGACTATAACCACGACTGGCCTTCTGCTTGTTTATTTGCTTTGGAATAGTCATTGTCTTGTGGTTACTGACCCAAGTCCTCTGCAAATATTATAGAGTCTTTTAGACATCTTCTTTGGGGTGGTCAGCCAGTAAGGCCAACTATATCATGTGTTATTTATCAAAGTAAAATTATATGGCTAGCAAAATACAGCACACAAATTATAGAGAGATGCTTACATCTTTAGGCCAATATCCGCAGTGCATTCTGAAAAGCAGGTATTTATTCACATCATATTATGCTGTGAAACAAAAAGAATCTGGAATTTGTAAGCTAATTGACTGGAAATGATTATAACCAATGAATTAATCATGTCTATTTGTTCATGTTTTTCTACATGGAATGTGACCTATATGTTTTAAAAATGTAAGCTTATTTTAGTGTTTATTTTCAATTATGCCATTATTTATGTTTCTGTCAACTGATTTTTAAGTGTACTGCATTTTTATTTTTGGTAAGATTATTAACAAACCCATTCTTACATAAAGACAAAAGTCATGGCATATATACAGGCCATCTTATCATATATATGCTCATCTCTGACATTAACAAAACTAACCTTTTTAAAAAGGATCATTAATCTACATTTGCTGCCATAACACATTATTAATCTTTCATGATCAAATGTACGCCAAATATAGATTTCTTACCTGATGAGAGATTTAGTATCCAGTCATGCCCATGTTGGTAAATCCAGTCATCTCCTTAACGTAATATGGCCAAAGCAGCAAAGACAGACAGAAGAATTCTCAGGTAAACAGCGTTTCCAAGAACGCCAATATTTATTGCCACTGAGCAGGTCCTATGTAGAATGGAAACAAATAGAATAAACTTTTGTGCACACTGACCACCAAGAATGTATTTCTACCACAGAAATTATTTTTTCACTTTGTTCTGGAAAAAAAAAAAAAAAAGAACTAGCAAATGCCTTGAAGAATCATTCCCAGAGGTAGAATACTCTCCCTCTACCTTGAATCCACCCCTGTAATCCACCCTGCTCTGGTCTTTAACATATTGATGCAGTTCAACATTTCTGTCAATGTTCGTTACCTCCAAATACAATTATTATCATGCTCAGAAATACAAAAATGAATCTGATATAATCTCCTGCCCTCAAAGAGTTTACAGCTCACTTGGGAAGAAAGAGAGGAGACAAGTTTAAAGGCAATGTGTTGTGTGATATAAGGGAATTATGCAGCAGCACGTGGTGGTAGGTGCACTCCTTTTCCAAATACCCTGTTTTGCATCCACTGATTCATATGGTAGCTGAGGAGTTTCCAAGTAGGTAAAGCAACTTGTACTGTCTCTTAATTGATGTTTAGATTTATCTGCCTGCCCAAGGGGAAGTCAAAATCCTGAGCAAGGATTATAGCATCCCTAGAGAGAATGTACCATATGGACAAGAGTCTGGAAGGGTACATGTTCACTAGTGAAGGTGCATGTCAGAGGAAAGGAAAGTCTGCAGGTAAGGCATTGTGGTGAGTGCTTGAGCCCATCTAGACTTAGCAAATGGGGTGGCATGTGTGCACAGGGAAAGGGAGAATTCTTTGATTAAACGAAGGAACTTCATAAGCTCTATAGCATGCCAGGGCCCAAGAAACCCCCCCTGCACATACCTCTCACTGAGAGTAACTCGAGAGAGAAGAGTTCTGTGTTCACCTTGGTGGAGACTGCTAAGCAGCTGCATCAATGCAGGTCCCTGTGGCACAAAGTGGATAGCTTTGGTTCTATGGTAGCTCAGAGCAGTTGAAGCCAGTTCTTCAGACTACTAGAGATGAGCCCAGTGTTACAGGCCAGGTGATGAAGATTTTATACCCTATGGAAAAGAATTTATATTTTATTCTAAAGCCTATTGAAGACTTTTAATGAAATCAATGGTTTAATTGGATTTCTGTTTTTAGGACAATCACTCTGGTAGTTTGGGGGAGTGGGCTGGAATGAATTAAGGCATGAACACCCTGGCTTGGCCTTAACCAGTTAGATAAGACAGCACTGCCATTTGCTGACTTATCCACAGATAAGTCAAGAAGACACAGCAGATTTCTGAGGGGGGCAAAATCATCCCATTCACCAGGATGACCCAACCAGGAAATACATGGAAGAGTTAGAAGTTATATTGAGCAATCAAACTATGACAAATCAAATTTTAAATGTTGTATTTGTTAAAGGAGTTGAGGAAGACAACATAATGATTCAGAAACGGTGTTACAAATGAGAGAAAAAAATATATTGCAATAACCACACACATTTGGAAATCCTTCCAAAAGATAAAAATTACATGCTATATTTTAACCTTTATCATCACCGGAAGGCAACCATTACAGTAAGTAGATTAATTGAGAAATGAATTAAAAACTTGGGCAATGGCTTCTCAAGACACCACCAGGTCAGTAACCCATTGTTTAGACCATAAGATACATACAAGGTAATCCCAGCACTTTGGGAGGCCAAGGCGGGTAGATCATGAGGTCAAGAGATCGAGACCATCCTGGCCAACATCGTGAAACCCCGTCTCTACTAAAAATACAAAAAAAAATTAGCTGGGCATGGTGGCACGCGCCTGTAGTCCCAGATACTCGGGAGGCTGAGGCAGGAGAATTGGTTGAACCCGGGAGGCGGAGGTTGCAGTGAGCCAAGGTCGCACCACTGCACTCCAGCCTGGTGCCTGGTGACGGACTGAGA
Source organism: Ateles fusciceps (assembly GCA_036589455.1). Lineage (NCBI taxonomy): Eukaryota > Metazoa > Chordata > Mammalia > Primates > Atelidae > Ateles > Ateles fusciceps. The sequence goes on from JAZHEH010000889.1 coordinate 4,885,442, forward strand.
CTCTGTCTCAAAAAAAAAAAAAAGATACATACAAGGTATCCCACCATTCCATGAGAGACCTGCTGGTGGCCAGAGTCATCAGTTTATGAACAGCCCTTAACCACTTACATTTCATAAATTTTTCCCATAAAGTTGTCCTTTTCAATGTATACCATGGGCTAGAAACCAAAAGCACTTGCTTTTGGAAATAATTGTTGTGACTAATCCTTTTTCACAGGGTACAACTACTTTATCTCAGTGCTTGTGATGATGAAATGTGCACATATCACCAAATACTCAGAAGGTCTCACCCAGTCATAGTTAAAATGAGTTAAGGAGCTGCTTCTATGAAATTAAAATGTCATCTACAGATTTAGTGAGATTAGCACTAGGGAAAAAAAGTTCAAAAAAGTAAGAAAAGATTTACAGATTTTAACATTATGCTAGCTTCACTGAAATAAACAACCTCCTAGGTTTTACATCTAGGGAAAAAAATCTATTTGGTTTTCAATTAACCTTCAGATCAAACATTCCAATAATCTGTTATTTCTTCATAATATATGCATCAAGGGAAGTATTTATATAAAATTAAGTATTTATAAATACTTAATTTATATAAAATTAAGCCCCTAAAAATTTCAGAGTCTGGTTCCATTTTTATGTCCAACGGTCACAAAAACATTCTCTGACCTCCCTTGCATCTGTTGTTTTAAAATAACTCCATAATAATGTATGATTTCTATTCTTATTTTGTTGAAACCACTGGCATCTGCCCAACCCGTAAACAAAAACAGCATTCTAGAAACCACCAGACATCAAGTATGCAATTTTCTTCCCTAATACTTGGTCTTAAAAGAAAGGCTACACTCACACATTTACTGTAACCAATGTGAGTGCATCATATCTACCACCATCTACTTAAATTCATTGTTAATGAGTCACATCATGAAGCACTATATATTTTTGTTGCTAAATTTATTAACATATACTTAAGGGCATACAGTTATAAAGGTTTTCTTGTGGTGTTTGTGTTTGTACTAATTCTTGCTAATTTTCTTTTGTTTTTCCAAGGAATATTTTTGCCTTTCTAAACCTCAACAATTACCTTTGATGTGGTTATCAAGAAAAAAATTCAGCAGTTTTAGGATCCAAAGGCATCTATTTCTAATATGTATTACCCATATATTTTGAAAATTCTTTTGGAAGATAAACCTGGCATGTAAAGTTTACCTTCAGAATTTCCTCCACTCTGATCCGTCCTGGATATTATAAATATAGTGAAAGTATTATGGAAATAAATTTAATAATTAGATTCAGGGTCTATAGTTCCCAATAGTGAAGCAAGTGATCCATGTTTTCAACAAGAATAAAAAATGAAGTCAGCAATGTGAGACAGTGGAAGTGAGCATGGGCTTTGGCATGACCAGACTTAGTTTGAATCAGAGTTTACAAAACATTATTTACTCTCTTAAAATCTGTTTCTTCTACTGGAAAATGAGAATACTATTACCCACTTAAAAGAACTGTTAAAATAATTAAGTAAACTCTGCTTGAAAACTGCTTATACCTTAGACACATAAAGTAAATTAATATAAAGCAAAACAGCAAGCTAAAAGTTTTGTCATTTTATTCTACATATTTGTAGGCATTTTATATGTAAATCTACATGTGTTCATATCATATTATGCATATGTACATCCATATAAAGCAAGCAATACTGACACACACAAACGTCCACAATGGAGCAGACTTATGTGAAGACCTGAGTTAGACAAAGTGTAGAAAGACCTTATTTTCCTATTAAGGTCAGTTATATACATGCATCATTGCTAAATAGGAAATTGGAAGTTTATTCAATGTCAAGAAAAGCCATTTAGCCACTGATGATTCATATTTTGCCTTGAGTAGTCTGGCAGGAAACTGGCATATCACTTGTTGGCAAATCTGAACCATATTAAATTGAACAGGTAAAAAATAGACTTGTGAATTAACCAAATTAAATTTGGAATACATATTTCCGAATGGCATGGATCAAGGAATGGTGATGTAATTTACAGAAAGTATAAGGATTCACAACATAGTCGTCCTTTCCAAAATCAAAGCTCTGCAGCATTCTAGAACCTCTGCCTCTGGGGTAATGGTGTGTAGCTGCAGACTGCATGGTCTTTGGGTCTCTGTCTCCTGAAACCACAGCCAGAAGTCATTGGTCCTTTTTCTGTCAGAAAGATGATAAGGTAAGTCAAAGTCCATGCACATCTACCTAGTAAAGCATATCTATTTCTGTTCACTCACTTTTATAAACCTTCATTTATCTCCATTTCTAGTTCATGTTCATTGCCATTTTGATTCTGACTCACTTCTCTACTTTGACTTCCAGTTTCTATTTCCTGGATCCAGACCATCTCTTGACTTTCTCTGATTCATGAGTTTCAGTCTTCACTGATTGTGGCTGCAGCTTGAATCTCTAATTCTGTTTCCTCTCTTCCATTCCCCCGTTTTCTTTGATTCCACTGGTGATACCAAAAAAACATCTGTAGAGTATTCCAGGTACCTACACTCCATGGAGACAATAAGGAAAGGAATTATCTCAACATTCTAATCACTGAACATGAGAAGGAAATTCCTATTATACTTCTAGGAATGAAATTATGCCATTCAGCCCAAGGGAATATGAGTTAGTTCTCAAAGAAGAACTGCTTGTGCTGCATGAACATTTTCAGAGAGATATTTTTTACTTTTGTGTGTTCAACATAACAACCAAAATACAATTTCAGGGGAGGTAGGAAGAACCTGGAATTGCCTCTCTTAGATGTTGACTTTTTTAGTTTTTCCACAAATCCAAGTAAAATCAAAATATAACTAATTTAGAATACTAAACTAACTCCAAAGACTTTACTGGATCCTTCAGCAAAATTAGACCTCCTGGGCACAGTCCCAAGAGACAAGCTGATGTCCTGATGTTTCAAAAACAGTAACAAAGAAAAATGAGGTTTCCAACCACCAGTCTTTTTTCCATTTTAAACACACAAGTCTTGGAGTACTGATTTTAACCATGGCAAACCCATCTTCAGCCTACAGTCTGGATATCACTGGAAGATACAGGCTCTGTCAGACTAGCACCTCTCCATGTCTGGGATGAATGGTGATTTTGCTTCCAAAGTGTTTTGTATTTCTATGTTGCACTTCTCCAACCCTCCAAAAATGTCATAGCTATTCATTGGTTTATTACAGTGTTGCTAAATTGAGACCATATGAGATGCCCGTTCCAAAGCCACCCACTAGCTTTGGTAGCCATTTATATTCTTCCTTCCGCCTTCCCCTTTGGAAAAGTGTCAAAAGTTCAGTGGGACCAATAGTATACAGCAAACACTTAATTGCCTCCTGTTGGGAACAGAGTTTTCTCTCTCTCCCACCCCATGTTATTCTAGGTACCATTTTACATTTGTTTTCTTCTCCTACCTAAATTTCAGTGCTATATCATATTAGATAAGGCAATCAATCTACTTCAGGAGCTTTTCTTTTCTTTATCCTTAATGACCTTATAACAGAGTCACTATTCTTTCATACAATGGGATTCAGAAGAAGAGCAATAAAAGGGAGTTGGCATTTTTCCTAAATGGAAGAAAAACACCTGTCATTTTGAAGTCATGCCATCATGGTGTCATATAGAGCAAGCCTCTATTATTGTTCTACAATGCATAGAAAACCAAAAGTCTATAGTCCTAGGCATAAGAGGGCAAAAACAAAAAATAAAATAAAAATACTCCCCCCTTCACCCAAACAATTAATGCAAATGAAATGAAGATCAACAACACAGAGGCCTTGGGCTGCAGGTGTGCCTCTTCGTACACAATGTAGGCTTGTTGCATTACAGAAATCTATAGACCTTGGGACACTCCCAGATACCTGCCAAGCCATGCTGTCCTGGAAAAAACTATAGTCAAAAAAGAAGAAACAACTCTGTAAGGATAAACTCAAGCTCAACTTCAGAAATATGGCCTAACTCTACCACTTCAGGAAGAAGGAGCTGAGAAACACATCTGTTATGTAACAGGCAAAGAATGATGCATATGTGCAAAAGAAAATGGTATGACAAAGGCAGAGTGGTAATGCTGAGAATTGCAAAATGCATGCTTCCAGTCTAAAACATGTAGAATGCATGAATGCTGGTTCTTACACAGGAAAAGATCTCATTTTTATAGCTAAACTTTCAACAAATATTCAGTTAATACCACATGCTGGATCCGTAAGACATACAAAATTCTGTTGATAAGTTGCTCTTAGCACCAGGCAGAGGTAACTTTGATTTTAGTTTCACTATTATCAAATGCCTTTCACAGTGCATTAATTTCACAGTTGTCTTTACATATTCCTAAATGATTCTTCACAACTACGGAGGGCTTAAGGGAAAAGAAATCTACCTGTCTATGGACAAGTTCCCAACATAGACCAAACCATATATACAACTTACAGGGAGTAGAGATTATAGTCTCAGCAGTCATAAGTACGTATCTATAAAGGTTGGGTCATCATTCTCCCCCCTCAAGCATGACCTAAATTTGTGCACGTCAGTTCTCACAGCCAGTGCATTCTCTTAATATTGAACATGAGGCATAGAAAGAGCCCCATGTTTGATATTAGACAAGAAGACTGACGATGAGATAATGTATGTGGGATAGTGTCCATGTATATTAAGTTATAACAATATTGAAAATTTTATTTCCAATAAAAGAAAGGTCTTTTTAATTTTGTTAAATGATTCACAGGATGCCTGCAATGCCTTTCCTGATCAATTAATTGTTTTCCTTTTTAATCTCCAGTTGCCAAGTGTATAGAATGTGACTGGATGGATGGATGGATGGATGGGTGGATGATTAGCTGTGATTGATTATATATTTTCTTCTTCACATTTATTCATTTAAATTTCTAAATTTTCTACTATTATCAGAAATATATTCTGAAATATATTCCCTGACATTTTTTAAGAACTTTGATTTAGTTATTTTCTTCTCTTTTATTAATTTTCAAGTGCTGTATTTCTTCTACTCTTCCACAATGCACCCTGTACATTCAGAATTTCTCACCTCCTTAAACAGGGCACATCAAAAACAATGAGTTCATGTCCTTTGTAGGGACATGGATGAACCTGGAAACCATCATTCTCAGCAAACTGACACAAGAACAGAAAACCAAACACCGCATGTTCTCACTCATAGGTAGGTGTTGAACAATGAGAAAACAAGGACACAGGGAGGGGGAGCATCACACACTGGGGTCTGTCAGGGGGAAATAGGGGAAGGACAGCGGGGGGTGGGGGAGTTGGGGAGAGATAGCATGGGGAGAAATGCCAGATATAAGTGATGGGGGAGGAAGGCAGCACATCACACTACCATGTGTGTACCTATGCAACAATCGTGCATGTTCTTTACAAGTACCCCAAAACCTAAAATGCAATAAAAAAATAAAAAATAAAAATAAATAAATAAATAAGGCAAAAAAAAAAAAAAAAAAGGCACACAGAGCCCCTATTGCACCTCTCCCTACCATAAAAGACCTGGGTTTTAATACTTGGCCTTCACGCGTACATCTTTCTATCAGCTTAAGTTCTATCAACAAAAATTAAAACACTTCTACTGAAAGCTGCCTCTGCCAAGGACTCTGATTGATGTTTCTCTGCTAAATGATGAAATAATAATGATCATTTAATCATTCAAAGACTTCTTGATGGCTTGTGCCTAGAGAGCCAAGGCAGGAAATCTCCTTCATGCCAAGTGTCATCTAGTTGCTGTGCAGAGCTGAGTAATGTCAGTGGCAAACCATGGCAGGGTAAGAAAATAGAAAATCGGTGTATGTAACAGCCTTTCACAAAGGTTAAAAGTTCAATGTAAATACAATGTTATCAGGAAAAAAAACAGGCATCTTAGTGGTTAAGAGTATGGACCCTGGCAACCACTAAGTACCATCATTCTAGGGCTTGTCATTCTGGCTGGACCACTCACTAGCTGTGTGACCTTCAGCAAGTGACTTGCTGTCTCCGTGTCCTAATTTCCTCTGTAAAATGGGTGTAATAATTGCACCTACCTCTTAGAGTTAGCAAGAGAATTAAATTCATCGAATAATGGGAAGTGCTTAGAATAGTGCCTGGCACAAAGTACTCAAATGTTAACTGTTATTATCATTTTTATTATAATTGCTTTTTATTATCGCTTTGAAGAGAGAAGAAAAAAAAAAAAGATTAGGAAAAGAACACAGAAAAGCCCAGAATGGGGAGAGTGAGAAAAGATGGCACCAGCTTTTGACAATCAAAGGCTGCTTTGTGCTATCATGTTGTGTTTAATTTAAATCTATCCCCCACCCCACAGATACAGGGAAAACTTATGAACAAAGTAGTTCACTAAAATTCCCAAAACAATATGTCAATGGCAAACCTCCTTTATTTTCCATGAACTATTCATTTTCTGTAACTGCTTAAAAACTAAGTGAAATGTCCCATTTTCTTTAAGTATAAAATATTAGAAATATCAACTCTTTAGTAGTTGACATATCTTCAGATTAACTCTACAACCAAAACTTCTTCCTATATATAGCCTCCAAAATAGTCTCTTTTTTTCTTTATTCCACAAAGTATCGATCCAGGCTCTAACTACTCCTTTACTTTAAAATCTCACTTTTCTAAACCACAGATACTGAGAGTTTTATTAGTCTTCTTAGATGCAAAAACTTTGTATTACTTTCTTCTAGAAATTCCATTGCCATATGTAAAAGGATGACTTTCCTTTCAGTGCTCACAAGGTTTGTTTTCAAGCAGACCTAAATTCTCCCGTTTCTTCAATCTTTCTTATCTGACTGTTCTATTCCATTCTAGTCCTCTCTATTGTACTCTCTTTTGTTCAAAGAATCCTTTATCTCCTTTTTTCAACTCACCCACATGAATCTGATTTTACCACCTACATTTTCAGTGCCATGCTTGTTCATGTTCATTTGACAGGTATTTACTGCATGTCTACCATGGTGTATCCTAGCATTGCAGATACAGCAGAGAGCAAAAATAGACAACTTTCCTACATAGCTTATATTTTAGCTGGGAAAGGCAGACAACAAATAAATAAACATATAATGTCTAGGTGGTAATGAGTTTTAAAGAAAACCTAAACAAACTAAGAGGACACTATCTTGAGATAGAACTCTCTAGACAGCTCGGTTAGAGAGGGCCCTTCTGATACGATGATATTTGAGTAGATGTATGAGTAAGGTGAGGGGTAAAAGATGTAAAAATCTGATGTATCGTTCTACATAGAAGCCCAGGTGCCAGCATCTTTAACATCAGGAAAATTACTTAACTTCTATAAGCCTCAGTTTTCTTATCTGTAAAGTAGCAATGATGATAACACCATTGTTTTGGGGTTATTGTAAAAATTAAAGCCAATGTCTGTAAAAGATCACAAAAGGACCTAGTGCAATAAATAATCATCATTATCTCACAGAGCTATGTAAGAAAGTTTAAAAATTTAGGATACACCAGTAATACTTTCTGGAAATTTAGGATACACCCATAATTCTTTCTGAAAATTGCCTAAAATCATTTCAGAGTTTATAGTAAACTAAGTACCTTCTTAAACAGAAGTTTAAAAAACCGACAAATCTCTGAGCCCCAGTATTCTAATTTTCTGGATGTAAGATCTTGGGAAGCTTATACAGTTTCTCGAAATTTGAATTTCTTTGTCTGTGTAATGTGTTGTGTTAAGGCTGAGCGCGGTGGCTCACACCTGTAATCCCAGCACTTTGGGAGGCTGAGGCAGGAGTTCAAGACCAGCCTGGGCAACATGGCAAGACCCCATCTCTACTAAAAATATAAAAAATTAGCCTGGCATGGTGGTATGCATCTGTAGTCCCAGCTATCCAGAAGGCTGAGGTGGGGAAGATCGCTTGAGCCAGGGATGTCGAGACTGCCATGAGCTGTGATCGTGCCACAGCACTCCAGCCTGGACAACAGTGTTACACCCTGTCTCAAAAAAAAAAAAAAAAAAAAAAAGGGAAAAGAAAAGAAAAAGAAAGGATTAAATAAGTTGATATATGAAAAAGGCCTAGCACAATGCTTGACCTAAACAAATATTGATTTCTTTTTCCACAGCTTTTTCTACATTTACTTAGGTAGGGTAGCACAATTTGTTTGTGTAATTTGATGCACAGAATTAAACATGTTACTCTTACAGATGAAATAGTTAAAGGTGTTACCATATGGTCACAATAACTTTGAGGTTATTGGGGTATTGGGAGAAGGTAGAGAAGAGCAAGAAAAATAAGTAGTTGGCCTGTGACCAACCGCTTCCACCAAATACCCCAAAGGTAAGTCCCTTTTACAGAACAGTTTTTCCTCAGAAAAGTTTGTTTAAGTCAGGAGAGCTTTACCATTTTACCAAAAGTGAAGTCCTTGAAAACACCCAAAGATATCCTTAACTAAAAATTCCTCATGAAGTTTGACCTTCCTAAAGCTCCCAAAATTCCTAATCCCATTAAAAAGTAGGGGAGGGGGATGGCGAAGCCTCTAAAAATTACTACGTCTTCAACAGTCTGGCTGAATGCTGTAATAAAATTTTTTAATAAAAATTATTGCATCCAATATTGATTAAAGGCAAAAAGACCAATGTGTTCAGTCAGTTGAAGAGAACAAAGGTCGTGAACACAAGATAAAGTAGCATCACTTTGAGGAACTAGTTTAAACCAGAAAGTAAACTTTAAAACAGAAAAGACAAAATACAATTCAAATCCTGGCCGAGTTCCAAATTTGGACATAAATCCTTTCACAGATGATATGCTAAAATAGGTTTGTTCATTCAGCAACTATTACGAAGAGCCTACTGCATGTCAGTTATCTCTCTGGGCACTGGGGAAGCAAAAGCAGACACAACAGACAAAACCCCTGCCCTTCGGAGCTTACGCATGGATGGCAAGAGATGATACACAGGTGAGAGATACGGCAAGTCAGAGGGTGATAACTGCCATGGAAAAGAATAAAGCCAGAAAGTTGCATGAAATGCAGGGTCCACTAGACAGGGCTACTTTTTTTTTTTGAGACAGAGTCTTGCTCTGTCACCAGGCGCCAGGCTGGAGTGCAGTGGTGTGATCTCGGTTCACTGCAGCCTCTGCCTCTCGGGTTCAAGCAATTCTCCTGCCTCAGCCTCCCAAGTAGCTGGGACTACAGGCGCACACCACCACACCCAGTTAACTTTTGTATTCTTTTAGTAGAGACAGGGTATCACCATGTTGGTCAGGATGGTCTTGATCTCTTGACCTCATGATCCGCCCGCCTTGGCCTCCCAAAATGCTGGTATTACAGGCTGAGCCACCGTGCCACGCCTTCTTTTTTTTTTTTTTTTTTTTAACAGAGTCTTGCTCTTGCTCTGTTGCCCAGGCTGGAGTGCAGTGGCAGGATCTCCACTCACTGCAACCTCTACCTCCTGGGTTCAGAGATTTTCCTGCCTCAGCCTCCCAGGTAGCTAGGACTACAGGCATGCGCCACCTCACCTGGCTATTTTTTGTATTTTTAGTAGAGACGGGGTTTCACCATGTTAGCCAGGCTTGTCTCGAACTCCTGACCTCAGGCAATCCACCTGCCTCAGCCCCCCAAAGTGCTGGGATTACAGGCATGAGCTACTGCACCTGGCCGAGGGCTGCTATTTTTAAGAGTGGTCAGGGGAACTCCTACCCAGTACATAGGTGAATTTGGGGAAAGATATTATGCAAGTGAGGAAGTGAGTCATAAAGGTATCAGGGGAAAGGAGCACTCTAGGAAGAGAAAATAACAAATCCCTTGGAGGCAGGGATTTTCCTGGATTATCAAGCAAGTGCAAAGTGGGACATGTGGCTGGCATGAAGTGAGCCAGGAAGTAGAGTAAGGGAAGAAGCCAAGAGGTATCTCAGAGGTCAGATCCAATAGAGCCCGGGGGTCATTAACAGCACTGTGGCCGTCACTCTGTGCTAGAGAGCCACTGGTGGGTTTTGAGAAAGGGACTGAAATGGACTGATATTTAACCTCTACAGATTTGATGTCAGGGTGTACTGGAGTAGGGAGAAATGGACACAGGAAATGATGACAGCAGCTTGGACTACTGTCTTAAAACTGAGGTTTTATCCTGAAAAAATTCCTTTTCTAAGACAGGAAGGACTGTTAAGAAGTGGCTTGTTTTGTAAGGTTGGGATGGAGTTTGAGAAGCCTGTTGGACATCCAAATAGCAATGTCCAGTAAAAAAAAGAAGTTAAATACACATGCCAGGAATTCAGGGAAGTAGTCCTGGCTGGAAATAAATAATTAGGATATTTTAGACTATTGACAGTATGTAAAGCCTGAGCGATTAGATGAACCTAGAAAGCGAGTGTAGAGAGAGACACCTGAGCTTCCCAGGGTTCAAGAAGACGAAATATAGGCTGGGTGTGGTGGCTCATGCCTGTAATCACAACACCTTGGGAGGCTGAGGTGGGCGGATTGCTTGAGTTCAGGAGTTCAAGACCAGCCTGGGCAACACGACAAGACCCTATCTCCATTTAAAAAATTTTTTTTTACGTTTTTTAAAAGAAGATGAGACACAACTAACAAAGAAAGGAGTGGAGCAAGAGCTGGTGGTGAGGGAGGAGGGCAACCAGAAGCCATGTGAAAGAAATCGTTTAAGAGGAGGGAGTGAACCCCTATGAGAAAAATGAAATGCTGCTTCTATGTCAATTAAGATAAGGACCGAGTCATCACATAGGAGGCAGCAATAAAAGTAAATAAATAAAAGATGAGGGCTGAGGACTGACTGTTAGGTTTAGCATCGTGGAGGTCCTTGATTTTAGGAAGAGAGCAACAGTGGAGCAGGAGAGGAAAGAAGGAGGGGTGGAAAGCTTAGGACATCAGATACGAACAACCCTTTAAGAGGTTCTGTCTCTAAAATGGACTGAAAAATGGGCCACGTGCAGTGGGGGGCACGCCTGTAGTCCAAGCCTCTTGGGAAACTGAGGTGGGAGAATCCCTTGAGCCCAGGAATTCAAGACCAACCTGGGCAACACAGTGAGAGCCAGTCTCAAAAAAATAAATAAATACAAAATAAAATGGATTGAGAAATGGAGAGGCTGCAGGAGAAGTGGGGTAAAGGGAGATAGGAGAAATTACAGCAGAGAAAGGGAACGTTTGATGATAAGAAAAAGGACAAAGCAAGGCTGAAGTGGCATCCAGCGTCAGGCTCCAGGGAGTTAAGGTGCTCTCCGATCAGGAGAAGGGGCTGGTCTCAGAGAGGGTGAGAAGAATACAGCCATGGTAACAGCAGGACACAGAAGCGCTGGCAGAGGCAAGTAAGAGGCTGAATGTGGAAAGTCAACCCCCAATGTGTTAGAGCAGTTAATGCTACTGGTCTCTTTGAGAAGTAACTATGAAAATCTATAAAAAGCCAAAGCAGCTGCACCCACAGTTGATGTGAACCTGGAAGGTACAGCCATGTGAGAGGACCATGTCATTATTATGGAAGGGGTTCTTAGAATTGCCACCCAAGTAGATTCTGTCGGAGATGGGAAGAGAAAGGGAGGAAAGGAAGTAGAGAAGGCCACACACAATCTTAAATCCAATATTTCACTCCCATTAAAGATAAGCTGCTTATAAGCTCCAGTGTAGGGCATGTAATTCTATGTAAAAACTCTGTGGTTCCCCTTCCCACACGTAAATCATGATCATTCTACATTCTGCTCTCCGGGAGCCCTCAAGGCAAAGAGACAACAGTGCTCGAGGTATAGTAATAAAATTCTGGGTATTATAAAATCCACTCTGAGCTCCAAGAAAAGAATGGAAAGAAGGAAGCTCTGAAAGTACTAATTTATCAAAATACAATGCAGTTTTGTAAATTTTTATTAACATCCCCAGGAATCCAAATGCCTACCTTCTTGATACCTGAGGGTTTTTTTTTTTACTCAATTATGGCTATATATGGTTTAAAGATAAACTATGAATTCTCTTTAAACTAACTGCCTTGATAAAATAATGGGTATTAAATACATCTCAGACCACAGAAAGGACTTAGCATCGCAAGTCTTTGTGGTAGCTGAGGAGTGCCCCTACAGTCTGATATGCACAGTGCAAGCAGATGAAGAGGAAAGACCTGAGCGGCAGTATTTCAGGATTCTCAATAAGGCATCAATAAAAGAAAGGTAAGAAACCTTTGCTGAACAAAATGTGACACTAAAGACTAGGAAATATATGGACACTATGAATTATTGTTTTTACATATTTGTAAACAGCAAGAAATGAAAAACCTTCGTTTGGACTTTTCTTCTATTTGACTCTCACCACCTATTGCCTGCAACTAAAGAAAATACGATGTATTAGTAAAGTCTGTTTTGTTCTTTAGTTACTTCATATCAGTATTTGAATATAAATGAAAATAGTAAAAAAGACATTTTATTTTGCTGTGCAAAAACAACTACCTGGATTCAGAAATGATTTACATCAGATGTTAGCAACAAAAATAAAATGTAACATATTTATTAAAATGAAGTTAAATGAATTCTAGTTTGAGCTTTCATTCCTTTTTGTAAAGACTCCACAGAGAAGTATTTGCCTTCTATGAACGTTACCACTTAAAATGTTAATGATTTTCAAACTAAAAATCACAAAAAGCCTTGAAAAACATATTCTATGATTATCAATAAGTTTAAAAATACATAAATCTATATTGTCAAAATATATTACTACACTAATATTCAATATTACACACTATATAAAATATATTGTAATAATATTTGAGAGGCAGAAAGTTATATGGTATATAAGCTAATCATAGTTAATAAATTTCATATATAACAACATATTCGTTTAATTTTCCATTTGTAAGAGAAAGGAGACAAAATATATACCAAAACCTTTACATTTTTTATTAGAGATTTTTGAAAACTAATACTGGCACAATTTAAATGTACCAATCTGTTTGATGTCTTTAAGTTAAAATTCAAATTTCATAAATCCTTAGATATGTACAGAATAGTATCTATCCAAATTAACAGCCTTTTACATGATCTTCGAAGACATGTAGATCTTTGGAAAACTGCATTTAACATCATAAAATGTTCATTTAGACTCAATTTCACATACACTCAGGAGAGATACATAAATGTATGTGATTAAATTGATAAATTATACTTCCAAGCATTTTCATAAAGAATCCTTTTCACACTCAGAAAGAGGCAATTAGGGTCATGTGTTGATGACTTCTTTTTATTATGGAATTTAATAAGATATAATCAAATATTTATATATTGCTTCTTCTAAAATTTTTCAAATTGCATAATAATGAAATTAGAAAATATATTCTTTCCTGTAGATAATAAAAGCTGGTGTACTTACAAAAAAACTGCTTGATATATTAATCTTCCTAAGTGTTCTGGTTATTGACCTAATAATCACAATTGTCTCTTCTTTCCTTCTTCTAATAATATATACATAATGTATTCAGATGTTAAAATGCAGCACTTGTGGAAATGTTATTTAAAAATATTAACATATAGGCCCCCAAAATGTACAGTACATTCAAATTAATGAATCTGACTGTTTTTACATGTAATTAACCTTTTGAATGCGCTCACTCTCATTATAGAATCCTTGTCAAAGTGCAGTATAAAATTAAAATTATGCTCTTAGTAATATAAAACATTTCAATAATATAATGATTCTTCAATTTTTAATCCAAAAATGAGGAAAGAAGGAAGAAAGGAAGGAAGGAAGGAAGGAAGAAGGGGAGAGAGGGGAGGAGAGGGAAGAAGAGAAAGAAGAAAGAAAAAGGGGAGAAAGAGGAAGACAGAGGGATGGAATTAGGCAAGTCAGCCAACTGATTTAAGTAAATGAATCAACATTTATAAATGTGCACATTGTAAAATTAATAATTTTCAAAAGAAAGGAATTAATTTACAAGAATAGCATTGATTCAGAGATAAAGGTTATTATTCTTAGATAACAAATATGAATAAAAAATCAAATGTGCCCAAGACTTAAATATTATACAATGCTGATTATACAGTCTTGTCAATTCTGTACAAGAATTAACAAGCATGATTAAGACAATTCTGAATAAACTTTTGTTCAAAAAGTACAATAAAGTACAATTAAGACAATTCTGAATAAACTTTTATTCAAATTGAAAACACAATTTTATGCCGCATATACTCCTTTGGTGTTTAGAAGATATCATAAATTCAGTTACTTCCTCATGCTCCAGAAAAATGCAGATATCTTTTAGAAAGGCTATTGCTTTCATACTGTTTCTAACATGAAAAATGCTACCTTTTTTGGCTAATACAAAGAAACCACAATTAACAGTGAAACCATAAATACTTTCTGTGTTAACCACAAATGGCCTTTTCCATAGAGAAATGGCTTACATGTGTTCTAAATGTGTTTGGTTTCATTTTGTATGGAAGGAGCTGTGGGTATGTTTTTATCTAAGAAAAGAATATGGCATGCACATGCACAACTTTCTAAAATGAGAAACACTCATTGAATTTAATCGGAGTTTCGTCTGGGGCGGAATTCAGAATTAAGTTCCATGGGCGATGATTTTGGATTATCTGGACAGGACTTCAGGGTCTACTTGCCAAACATTCTTGGACTCTCAGTGCAACACGAGGCAGAAGGGACCTTTGCCTGTGTCCTATTATTGTATCTGGTGTAACTATGGGTCGATAGCACCAGGCACAGCCTTCACACACTTCACTTTATCAGTTTCGTTTGAGTCTGTCCCATACACAACTGTCCACTGCTCGCGACTCTGCTCTGCATCAGTCCTTTGTGTGTGCCTGTATGTGTGTAACAGCATCTCATTTCTTCAGTATTACACATTCTGTGAACATCAGGCAGTCCATGGAAATCTACACATGTTGATGTTTATAATCATTTTTCTATTTGGATATAACATGGGCTGGGTCATCTTTATAAATGTTGGCAACACTCTGAGAATACATAAGAAAGAGGAAGTTTCTTTTAAAATGTGACCTTTGCTCACTTGTATTACTGAGTCTCCTTGGAAAAGGTCTAAATGAAAATTAAACCAAATTTTTGTTTTGTAGTTTTTCAGTGGTCACATATAAAATAAAAAATAAGGAAATCAAATTGAACAAATGGACAAATCAGGAGTTGTTCAGAATACTCTCTACCCAATTGAATTTACACCGACAAAATAGCACATCTAAGCAGAAAGATTTCCCCCGCAGAAAGCATATTTTAGAAAACTTTCTGTAAATATGTATCCCACTAAAGATTCATCTAGTTCTCTGTTTATCTTAATAACCTATAGGACTAAGGTTATTAAGATAAAGAATAAATAGTCATCCTCCAAATAATAAAAAGACAACCTTCTTATCATTTGTAAGCTTAAGACAATAAATTGAATATTTGTTTTCTCAATCATTCTGTTTACTTTATATGTGCTAAGAGAATTACTAATTTTAAAAGAAGAAAGCTATCATCTTTGTGGCCCTGTAAATTATTTTATTTTTAAAAAGCTAGGTATTCATAGCACTGAAATTAGTCTTTTTTAAAAAAAGAAAACATTCAGTTCAGAAATATTAATAAAACCCTTGTTTAACATCTTGCAGACAAAGCTATTAATTGACCTATGAATTGATTGCTTTTTGTGAATTTGTGATTAATTTGAATATGGTTGTAAGTAACGCTAATAATCAGTAATTCAAAATTAGTATTATTTTGGTTGGCTGGTTGATTTGTTTTCATGAAGATGAGGCATAGGGGGGTGTGGAGGCATCAGTGGGTGTGGGTTCCCTTGCCTAGAGGAAGATTTAATGAAATTATCCACAGCTATGGCTCTTCATCTACCAGAGTAACTGTCCATTCACACCCCTATGTTGAGCTATTAAATATACATGATAAAACTTGGAAAGTCTTTTATTCTGCTTTCACTCAGTTATCTTTTTAAAAATGGATTCAAATATACCTGTATTAGTCTTTGGTATGTAAGTTTCTCTGTCTGTAACTAAGGTAGCTACCTATATTTAAAATATAATCAGATATATGCTACTAAAAAACATATGTATCATGAGATATACTCTGATTTTCATTACAGTTTAAAACTTGATTATAGTTAAAAACTTAAAATGTGTTCTTTATGAGAATTTTCAGTATTTTGGGAATGAATGGAAACCATGGGTGAATGTTGAGAATTATTTTGAAAGGAAATTTTTTACATTCATTTTATAAATCAGGTGAATCCAAAAGATGAGGTGGACAATAAACTTGTGTATGTTTTTAAGACATACAGTTTGATTACAGTTAAAAACTTCAGACAAGGTACATAAAAGGTACAAGGTACATAAAAATAAAATATTAACCTAAGGAGATTATTTATCCTAGAAATCATCTTAGTATAAGATGGTGTTACAAGACATCAGAAACCTTAAAAGCTGGTCTTATAATACCATCTTATACTTCTCAATGTATTTCCATTTACCTTTCCATCTGCAATACTAACAAAAGAAAACAAAAACAATTGCACCCCCTGTAATCAAGACCATTTTTACTATCACATGAATATTAAAACAATCATGTCTTACAAACACCATCAGTCTTATAAATGAAGTCTTAAAAACATACTTTCTCATCTTTTGAATTCACCTGATGTATTAAATGAATGTAAGAAATTTCCTTTCAAAAGAATTCTCAACATTCATCCATGGTTGCCATTCATTTCCCAAATATTGAAAATTCTCACAAAGAACATATTTTGGGTTTATTGTCCCCCTCATTTGATGTCTCTTAAAGTGAGGCCCATGAACCACTTACATCAAAATTTATCTCTGAAATTTGTTAAAATGCAGATAAGAATCTCTGAGGTGGGGCCTGAGAATATGCATTTAACCATCCCTGAAGGGCTTCTGACACATTCTTAGGTTTGAAACACCTTCAAATGACAGTTTCAGGAGCACAGCTCCCTATTAACCTATCTTTCCCCTGCACCTGGACCTGCACCTGGCACAGAAGTGCGCTGAGCAGAGTGCAGCTGAGGTGCATATCTGGCTCGCTGTTGGGATGACCTGAGACCACAGCAGTCCTTCTCAGCTCACAGCTGCTCAAGGTGGATGCCTGTATCCTCAAGTTCTCCACAGCATGCACCATGCACCCAGTTTGGGATGCGTGAGCACCAAGGAACCCTCGCTTTGTGTGTTACTGAACTGACCTGACATTCTAACCAGAAGATAAATTCTAGAAGAAAGTTTTGTTTCTTTTGCTCATTCAACATTCATTGTATAAGAGTTTATTGAGCACTTACTTCATGCCAAATGCCATGTTTAGAACTGAGGTATAACAAGAATAAAATAGACATATTTCTGGACCATTGGAAACTCCTTGACTCCTGGAATGGTTCTCAGGAGGGATAATTCTACACCTAAGTGGCAATTTAGACTTATAGTGTGTATTTCCATCTACTAGTAGTGTCAGAGCATTTACAGATTACATACATAGTATTTCATCATATACTTCCCTTTTTTATTTCCTATATTTTACAGTTACAACATCATAGATCTTTCAATGATGTGCAGAAGTAAGTATTATCTGTTAATTTCATTTAAGATTACTATATTGGGCATGATAAAATATATTTTTGTAATGGATAATTGGGTATAATATGGTTGAAAATCATTAACTTGGTGAATTTGTTAATATTAACTTGGAGATTTCCTTAGCACTAACCAGAGAGATATTTACAAAGTATTTACCTAGTAAAAACATACAACTTAATGGATTAAGTAATAATTTCACTGGTGACCTCTTGACTGTGCTGTAAACTTTCCTTTAGTCAACAAAAGCTTTCACATAGTTCTCAGATATATGCATTAGTGGTCTTTAGTTTAATACTATGTCTACATGACTAGATGGCCAGGAGGTTTCATGGTTTGTCAGCTAATTAAGTTAACTACAGTCAGCACTTACTATATCACCCTGACAACATTCTGACCAACTAGGTGGTGACCATTCTCTAATGACATTTTTAAAAACCAAACTGCTCACATTAGTATAACTATACTATCTAGTTCCATTCCAAATAAGCAAGCCAAAATTACCAAAAAAAAAAAAAAAAGTAAATGAGATTTATCCTACAAGTAAGACATGTTCTTGATATTTTCTTACACTTGAAGGACAAACAAATGAAAATTACTCAGATGCTATTAAAAAGTAATAACAATGCTATACCTTGGCAGCTCTTTTCTTCATTGGAATTCTAAATCACAGAGACACTAACAAAGTTCGACTTTCTTTACATGAATGATTTTAAATACTTAGCTTATTCTGGCTTAAGCTGACGGTGAAACAATAGCACCTGATACATCCCTTATATTTGCAGTTCAGGTATAGCAGGAGTAATCAATCTTTAGCATTAGAAAATACGCTTTATCAGCAAATGAAGAAACAAAAATGATACCGAAAGATGATGAAGGAATGACCCAGGGTAGTTCCATTGAGCTTTTATCACCATACTGTGTGAAGACCATCACTGTATAAGGAATGGCTCTTCTCACCTAAGCCCTCTCCCTCAAGTCAAACTCGTGTTTCCCTTTTAATGAGCAGTAACCACCAGGATGCCTATTACTTAGCTTGCCAGAATGACTACAGATTTATAGGAAAGAGGTAAAAATAAACACAAGCAATTTAAAATGCATTAAGGAAATGCCTTCTTGGAGTAAACTACATTGTACATTTTATCAAAAATGTCAGAAAATATTTGTACATCTTAATTTTCGTTTCCACAAGAAAAGTGGCACCCATGTCACTCAGTTCAGCAATGTGAACAGTTGCATGAAATGGAAAACTCTTAAAAGTAGTAAGTAGCTTTCACTAAACTAAGAAGCCTTGAATAAAAAAAAAAAAGGTTGTATAAAATACGTCTTTTTCTTAAAATTAGTTTTTTCAAGACTTTTGATTACCTGGGCCACAATCGATTTACTATATGCATTGATATAACCATCTCTTTCATTCACAGTAGAAAGCAGAAACCATGGATGTCATGGGTTAAGACAAAGGCCTAGGACAGTGGGACATGTTAGGCCATAAACATGTACACATGTGAAGTGCAGTTACTCCCTTTCAAAGGAGGATGTGGACCACAAGACACACTCCAACGATGTGTACAGTAGTGACTGAGCCATGCAGATGCAGAGTGCTCAGGATTCTGCAGTATTTGATTGATTTTCAGTTATTCCAATACCTCCTTCTACAGCTATTGTTTTTAGTCTGAGCTCTGGTACAAAAGAGCTGCAACCCAGGAGGAACAGAGGTTATGGAAATCGTCAGAGCTACTTACTCCATGTCAGCACAGTCTACAATTCTCTCTGTTTCAGCTCAAGATTTCCAACTCATTCCATTTCCTTCTTTCCTCAGGAGGATAATGGAAGAAAAATAGCTTATGTATTTTCATATGAATATTCCCAAAAGAGAAATAAGAAGAAAGGAGTAAATGAGAGGTAGTCATAGATATCTGCCTCATTCCATCCCCAACTTAAATCCTCCTGACCCCAGAGACAGAATGCACATGGATTTAGTTGGGATCCCAGGACCAAAAAAAAATGTCTCAACAAAAAAAAAATGGCTTGTCAAAAAAGATCACGGTCTCAGGTCTTCGTATTCGTACCTACCACAGAATCCTGCTGAAAAGCAAGAGTGGCCATTGACTGGCAGTGTGCTTGAGAGACCTGATTCAGATATAACCGTGTGTGTTGTGATGAGGTATTTCACAAAGACGTCCTGACTCCTTAAAACTCATGTATTCCTGCAGTTTGACAGGAAAAATGTCAAAAAGGCAACTGCCACATCCAGCATGTAACAAAATCATATTGATTTTCACTATTTAGCTATAAATAGTCACTAAGGCTTGAAGCCCTTCATTCTTTCTCTTTACCTCCTACCACTTTCTCACTGTTGATAGTGGACATCTTACATCTTTCACACATCAGCTTAAATCACTTCTGTAGGGTGTCATTCCCCAACTCACATCATCAAAATTACTTCCCTGTCAGAAACACTGCACTCTCTCTTTTAACACTTGTTACACCTGTATTTGAAGTTTATCTTTTCTGGCAGGGCACAGTAGCCCATGCCTGTAGTCCCAGCACTTTGGGAGGCTGAGGTGGGAGGATCACTTAAGGCTAGGAGTTCAAACCCAGCCTGGGCAACATAGTGAGACACCATCTCTAAAAAAAAAAAAAAAAAAAAAACAGTTAATTAGGGGGTGTGGTGGCACATGACTATAGTCCTAGCTACTGAGGAGGCTCAGGCAGGAGGATCACTTGAACCCAGGAGTTTGAGGGTACAGTAAGCTATGATCACATCACTGTACTCCAACCTGGGCAACAGAGCGAGACCCTGTTGCTTAAAAAAAAAAAGTTATCTTAGAATGCAAGTTTTATGACAGCATGGACCATGCCTATGTGAATCACCACTATATTAACAATGTTCATTCCTTGCATGGGGTAGGTGTTCAATAAAATATCAATTGAAGGGAATAATATTTTAGTACCAGCTAATGGCAAATATTTTCTGCCACGAGACTCAGTAATAAGTTCTCCAGCAAATAATATGCATTAACTATAACATTGCTGTAAAGACCAAAATTCTTAACATCAAACCCTACCACCTTTTCCAGGTTCACATTACACCCAGATTTCTCTTGCTATTCATTCACACTATTCTTTCAGTTCTCTGCATGTACCATGGACTCCTTTACCACCATGGGGCTATTTTCTTTGCTGGAAATGTTCTCAACACCTCCATCTTGCATATGTTCCTCATATTCTTTCTCACAGTTGAATTTTGCATTTATTTCTATAACCTTTCAATTCCTCACCAGATCGTGCCATCTGTGAAACTAGGACAGTATCTCTTTATGTTCACTATAGTATCCCATTGCATAGCACAATGTAGGCACCTGATAAATATTGTTGCATGATTAGATGAATGAACAGATAAATATATTTACTGTGCCTTAAATCAACCAATTATATTACCATCTTGTTATTGGTATTTATTGCAATGTTGCCTTTGAAACTATAGATTTTTCTATTCTTTATAAAGTTGCTACCACCATAGAATGCAAGAAAGTCAAAAATGTGCCACCTATTTCATTATTTTTCTCCTTTATCAAGCCAGGAATTTTCCACAGATATACATCAGATTTACCAATTCCTAGATTTCTCCAAGAATATGGCCAGCCTATAGGAAAGGCCCGTCTTTGCAGCTAGAGCTTTGGGATTATAACTTTGAATTGTGGTCTGTCATATTCAGTGGCCCCTAGTATTAATTCTTAGCAGATACAAGCAAAGTACTACTCCCTCAACGAGTCCTGAGGACTAGACCAAGGTGAATTTATGAACTATGTTAGGCCAATGGATTAAAATATGTCCAAATCACTCACATTTTGTGGGAGACATACTCTCTATCTTCCACATACAGCAGAGATGCACCTGCCTCCCCTGTTACTCATCTCTGGCTGGATGACTGGAATTGGTATTTTGATTTCTTGCCTGAAAATGGTAAGGTCTGACATCACCTCTCATCAGAAAGATCCAAAATTGATTTCTTAAAATGGGATGAAAATGACTTTATGGATTACACAATGGGAGGCTAGACACGGAATTACACTGAGAACAAATAGATAAAAATTTCTTTGCTTAATCTCAGGAGTCCTCTGGGCATAGGCCACTTGACAGCATGCAGAGCATTGGCTAGCATTCTTTTCTTTCTGCTCTTTTAAACCACAGGTCATCTTAAGTAGATGTACCCACTTAGTCAATCCAACAGATGTTTTGCTGATCTGGGTCTGATTGTGACAAAATATGTGGGGTGTTGACTTTGGTCACCAAACCCAAGCTGTTCAAAACTGCTGACATGTCAAACACAGGTTTTCTTATAGACATATGTCAAAGGCACACTGTGTGCTCTGGCTCCCAAGCAGGGGTTTTAGAGTTGTTGGCTTCCTAGCTTGCAATTTAAACCCTCGGACAAAGTCTTCTTCTAGGTAGTGTGGGTGCAGCATTTGCAAGCTTTAAGTTGTTTAAGCTGAGTTGCCCCAAAAGGCAATTACTGGCAACATTTCACTATCTTTCTGCTATTTTGAAGTGGTATTCATTTTGTTTGAGGCATTTGCCTAATTTAGGAGATACGAAGATTCTGTTAGGATTACCTCTTAACCTCTCCTAGGGTTGAGGAATGGGTAGTCTCTGCACAAACCACAGAGCCCACTGCATAAATTGAAACACACACACACATACACACGCAACCCAAAAGTGTACATCTAGCATAATGAATCCAGCATCTAGGCAAAAAAGCTGATGTCTACAGATCACAGGACCTATCCCCCTCTTGGTTTATCACATTTTAACCCCTTCTCTCATGAGACATTGTAATAAGTGTTTTGAAAAGCAACACAAACAAAAACAAAACAACACCCTGCCTTTAGATTGACATTCGAAAGGTATATCCACAACTCTTTTCCCTGATTGTAACTTTACAAAGATCTTGTGGCCTTAGAAAAATGTCTTCAAAGTGTGAACATATCCATCTTCACCTAGAAAAAAGTGAACCAGGTGGATTTCAGAGCTGCATGAGTAGAAGCAGCAAACAGGCCTGAAGAATGAGCCCACATGTCCCTAGCAACAGGTCGGCATCTGCTATTTCCCTATTTAAATTATATCAGGATAGGGCCTCAGTAAAAGTTTGAAGTTCTGTGGGCACTGGAAGAAGGGAAGAGTTTAAGCTACATGCCAAGTATGCTTCCAGGTGAAAGTGGGCCATAGTGATGCACGAAAATAGAGTTGCTTTCAAACATCAATAAGGTCCATTCTTGAATAAGAACAATTTTTTTTTTCTCTTTCAATGAACTTTTATATCTGGAAAGTAAAATGAAGACAGATGATAGATTTTTGAAACAGGTTGTAAGCAATGGATCCATTTTCATTATTTCAAAACTTTGCTTCATTGGATTCATACTAGCTTAAAAATTCAAGTTATTAATGCAAATGTTTAAAATAGTGTGGTGATGAGAATCAACATGAATATGTTAAATACTTGTGCACTTTTGTATACTGGGCATGAATATTACTAATGGTTCAAACCTAACATGGCTTTTCTTTGCAAAATGACTAAATCATTCTCACATTCTCAGTACTAATGATGTTATTCAGAATAATCTCTTTAAAAATACTTGTGAATTTTTAAAAGGTCTTTGCCACAGAATATCTAGTTGCTACTAATATGAATTCAGGAAGCATGGAGTTAAAGATGTTGGCTTTTTTTTCTTAAATCTGAACATTGGAATCAGCAGTTTGCATTATTTTAAAAATGAATGCTTAGAATCAGCAATTTTCTTGTTGTTGTTGTTTTTTTTTAAAGATCTTGAGGGTTTTTTTATTTAAAGTGGAAAACTACATTAAGTGCAAGGCAGTCAACAAAGAAGCAGCCATAAAGCCTAAGTATTCCTAGAGTTATAAAATATGTCCATTGTGCCAATTCCACTGCCAACAATGAAGTTTTAAGCATTAATATGCCTTCATTGCAGTTTTAATGCCTTAATATTGACTCTATAGCTCTTTTGGGTAATTTTGCTTTCTCTGGTACTTGAAAGGTGATGATGTCAGCGTTCTTCGCACTGATTCATATGCAGGTTGATGAAGCTGAGTTATTTATTGAGTTCCATTATATTTTCTATAAACATTAGTTCTCAATAAACAGAGACATTTAGCCGAGGGTTTATTTATTAAATAGGTACTGTACAGATGGTTTTGCCACACATGATGTGCTGCAGAGGATATTACTCAGGAATAATCAGCTGTGTTATAGCTTGGCTAAATTAATAAGATGATAATGATGAAATTGATGCTTTTGAGCTAGGCTTGGTAAATGGTTTTTGCATAAACAAACTGATAAATTTGAGAAGCAATTACTTGCTTGTCAAAGATAAAAACACAACAGGGCCCATTTATAGTTAGGTCCTATTTATTTTTAAAGATTGTACCAGATTTTATGTTTAATACACTGCAATGAAAAAATAATACTTAAATGAAGAAGAATAAAAAAAACTAACTTTCTGAGTTCTTCAAATATGAAGAAACCCCATTGCTTGATTAGACATCAAGAAAACTTTTTTGCTGCATGTGGAAGGAATATATATATCTGAAAAACAACAGTGTAATATTGTACATAAATTTTTTCACCATGTAGGCATATTGCACAAACTGCTGATTTACAACTCCTGCTTCTCTATTTTTCACCCTCTTCCCCAGAACACACAAACACACACTTAATGAAGGGCTCTACAGAAACTTATCTAGCTCCCAAATAGCAAAGGGATAATTTAACCTAGTTAATGATGTCCTACAAAAATTACAGTATTCACCAATCTTCTTCAACCAAAGGTTGTTCGGTTTTTACCTGAAGTCTGAACATGAAAAATAGATACCTATTGATGAAATTTACTGATATATTTTCATTACATAATGCTGGCTTTTTGCACTGTAAAAGTCAGACCTGACTTCTAAAATCAAGGAAACATTAGCTTCCCTTCTTAACTTTAGCAGAATTTTTTAAAGCCCTCAGAGCCCACCTTTTAGACCTGGATATGCTCACTTAAGTTCCATTAGTATCAATGTGAGCTACACAACAAATGTATATTGTCTACATCTGTGTGTGTGTGTGTGTATGGGTGTGTGTGTGTGTGTGTGTGTATGTTTTTAAAGTATACAAAAATAACCTACAGGCTATCTCCCTATATGCTGCAGTATCTTATCAAAAGCTATTAAATAGCAGTTTCATTTTTCTCCTCTTTAAAGAGTTTATGATTACCAGTAAGTTTTAGCACATTTTTACTACTTAGATATATTTACCGATATCTACAATGAACTATTTGACATATAGAAAGAGAATCACACAAAAAAATTAAGTATTTTAATTCTAGATGTTAGGAACCAAAACTTTTGTAATTGTAATACATCCATTTAAGAAAAAAAGTAACAGAGGGAGAGACCACCACTATTCAAAACTATAACATGATTGTGAGATGAATCAGATATTTGTTTCATTAAAATAGTTATCTTGTCTTTGGTAAAAAAAAAAAAAAAAAAAAGACCTGGATTTCCTTTATTTAAAAATGTGTTACCTTAAAATAAATTAATGCCGTGACCATTCAGTGCAAGCCACAGTATTAAAATGAGTATTTTGCATTTTATTGTTTTTGTGACATAAAATGAGCTACAGAAAAATGGTGTGTATGTACATGGTAGGAATTCTATCCCTTTGGGAAGCTCAAAAACACCAAAATATTTATCTTCTCAGGAAATGCCAGTAAGTACAAAAATGTAATGATCATAAATAAATGAGAATGGGCAAATTTGTTTTTAAATATATGTAACAGATTTTTATCATAGAAATTCATAATACACTGGTCTGATATCATAATGCCTAATGATTTGATATAAAACTTCAGTTGTGATTTTATCCTCTGGTTAATTAGTCCTGCTCCCCCAGGACTAATTACAACTCTATCAAAAAGAAAGGTGAGCACAAATATGTCTTAAGGGAATGTAAAAACTAAATTTAAAGGTGAGAGCCCATAAACTGAATTAAAGGATGAAATTTAAAACCACTCTATAAGCTATGCTTTCTAGAGACTGTTGCAATGAGCATCAAGGAAATAAATCCAAAGAGTTTTCCAGTGATGATAACAAGAGGCATGAAAGCATAACATACTGACATGCCTTAGATAGTGAATCCACATTGATCAGCTCAGAAATTGCTTATTGTTAATAGAAATTCTATGTTGGGTTGAAACACCATTTGCTTTACTGAAAAAAATTTTTGGTAAGTGCTTAACAGAAACTGACTGCTTGAAACTGGTCTGAATTACCTAAGAGCACAAATATGCACATGAATGCTGCCCTAAGCTGTAATCTTGGTAATAATCCCACCTAATATGTATCATTTAGTTCATACTTGAAAAGTTCAAGACATTTTAAACTACCTATGAGATTAAAGAATGAATAAGTTCAATGGTAGCTCTGTGTTTTCTTGTTTTGCTATGAAAGATTGCAATATCTGAATTGATTTCTCTTTATTTCCAATGTGCGTGATCCTATGTCACAAACCTGAGGATCTGGTTTTGCCCTTCCTTTCATAAATACTCTGCAATGGTGATTCCCACTAAGACACAGCATACTCCTGACAACTAATACCAGGGTTATTTGGTTCTAATACTAAAAGGATTTGTAAAGATTTGCTGTTTATTTGGCAGTCTAATGTTCAAACCAAATGAGTAATGTTGAACTTAAGAAACATATTTTGAGATTAAAATTGTCGCATTTGTGAAGTTGTTTCTAATCAGTGTTTATGTGATACTTTTTTTCTCACAAAAAGGGAAATACTCTAGTCAAAGTTCATATGTAGATATAGAAAAAGGGAAAGCATTTTACTAGTCAAAAATTATAACAATTTCATAATTAAAAGATTTTATTGTTTATGTGCTTCACATATTTTATCAACATATACTAATTTATATTCACCATTTGCTACATTTAATAGTCCTATACTAAATGTTGGTGATCTATTCAATTAAATAATCAAAATAAGAATCAAAGCTCTCTTTTTGACACATTTTGACAGCTATTTTTGGTTTATAGTTTTAAAAATAGTACTATTTCACATTTTAATGATAAATTATATTTTAAAAATAGCAAAACAGAAACATTTACCCAGTTCTAATATACATGAGAAAAACAATTCTAATATATTTACTCGCAGTACCAAAATGTAGTCATGGTTTCTCATATTTATGAAATTCTCTCCTTTGTGTTAAATAATTTTATTGGTTAAAATAATCAAAATCACATTCATTAAATTATTATTTCACATGAAATGAAAAACACTGGATATAGCAGTGGTGAAATTATAAACTCTAACAGAGAACACAGAATCCTCCTTATAGACACATATCAGAGCAGGCTCCTCAGCTAGAAAGCTGAATTATGCCGATTACAAAGCAATTGTATAAGATGGCTTGCATAGATTAGAACACTAAGCAATCATTCAAAATGAGAGTGGGAGAATGTCAAAGGCACCAAGAAGAATAGAGTGATGAATTCCTGCCACTCTGTCTCTTAGACTCTGTCTCTTTCATATTTACTTCTTACTTCACTTCTAGATGTGGGTATATGTCTCCAAGAGGCTAAAAATGCATTCATTCATTATTCATTTTTTTCTTTCATTCATTTACTGAGTACCTGATGTGTGCACTACAGAATGCTACAGTGAATCAAGCAAGGGTCCTATATCAGAGACCTCAGAACAGTGGGGGAGATAGCACAGTATAAAAGATGTGTATCCTAATCACCAAGTAAAGTACAGCAGAGAAGAAAAATTCATTAAGAGGTAGCAATTGAACCAATATGTTCAGCTCTGTATGTGCGTGAAAACTGAGGAATCATAAATCCTGGGAGAAAACATGAAGTCTGAGGTTGAATTGATGAAATAATATGGTGGCTACCCAAGTGGATGTTCTGCATCCCAGAACATGTTCCCTAAGATAAGAAAGGAAAAAGTGGGACCAAATGTTTAGTTCTAAAATGCAAGGAAGATAAGAGAGAGACGATGGACAAATAACTGAAAAAAGTCCTTTCAATGCTGGAAATGTCTAGATCTCCTGAAAATACTGTTTTTTGAGCAGTAGGTAATTATTTACTGCTTATATCCCCAAAGACTTCTTTATCTTAGCTAACAACAGCTTCTCCTTTTCCCCCATTTATTCCTCTGCTTCTCTTCTGAGACTTCCAACAAACATGCCAATTAGTGCCAATTGTCATGATGTTTTGAGATGTAGACACCTGTCTTCTAATAACTGGACTGAGACCACCAACTCATTTCATACAGACCATCTAACAGACATCAACTAGTAATGGCCTACATTTACTATCAACCTGGGCTCAAGCCAAGACCTTCTCCCATGGAACTGCTTCAGCATTCTTGATAGTGAACAACAAGTTCAGTATGTGCTCACTGTCCTCCAATAAACGGACCAATGCCTGTGGCAATAAGTGCCACTAAATAATCATGTCTCTCTCTCATTCTCTATGTTACCACCATATTTGACCTTTGTACAGTAAGCCTCTCTTAAGCAAGTAATTTTAAGACCCATTGAAGTGGAATGCAGATTAAGACTTATGCACATTTTTTAAATATGGAAACTACATTTACATATTCATGTCCCACCATAAGACAAGGAGGTAAAGAAGGCCTGCTGTATGTTAAATTCCAAGAAGCAAAATAAACAGTATCAACAACAGGGCTGCATGAATTCCACGTAAAGTATTTTATAACCATCTGCATATTGTAGTTCTCTAAAATAATCTTTAAAGTAACTTTAGGTTACCTAAGTTCTAGATTCTCAGGTTCCTATATATACTTTGAACATTAAAGGGGATGTGTGTTTCTTTTTCAAATGTTAGTCTAAATGATCAAACACACATACCCAAAAAAAAAAAGAGTTAAAGCAAATGGCAGTATTTGAAGAAATTAAGAGATGAAGTCCTAAAGAAGTGCAGGATACAGAGAAATTATTTTTAGTTCCAGCAGTAAGAAATAGGATTGAAGAAGTAAGTTAGAGTTAGTCCCTAGAAGGCTAAAGAATTTGTTGGGATGGGAATGCTTCAGGGATATTAATGTAACAGAATAAAATATACCTTACATAGAAAGACCAGATGCAGGAAGGCAAGGTGCAAGCTAACAATAGTTCTCTCAGAAAAAGCTGAAGTGGGGGAGTGGCATTTCTTAGAGAGAGTGTTAGTTGAAATGGATAATTTAGGGGAGAGGCTGTAGACTTAGAAATAATAAGACTTGGAAATTGATTAGCAGAGAAGGCAAAGAAGGAAATGAAGTTGACCCTTAGAAATACCTGGGTATATAGAAGACAGTGAGCTAGCAACAACAATGAATTAATCAATCAGTCAATCAATAGAGGTAGAAAAAAACAGAGGAGGTCAGAGGTAGATGCAGATGCGGATGTGGATTAATTTGGGAGGGACATAATCATTTCAAAGTGCTAGTGAGACAGCCAAGCATGGCTATCTCACGAGCACCCACAATTTCTATCTACTTTGGGAGTCACCTGAGAACATATAATGAAATGCAGAAGGTAGATGAAAATGTAAAAGGCTGCAGAGATAGAAGACAAAAAGACAAGCAACCTAATCCCTCAGAAGTACCTTGTCTAACCATAGAGAGAATAATGCACCTTCGTGACAAAACAAAAAAAAAGAGAGAGTGTTGGTAAAAGATGCAAAATGTTAGCAACACAAAGCATTTAAATGTATACACATTTATTCTTCGTAATATAATATTTCTGACTAATTTTAATAACCTAGAAATTTTGGAATTCTGAGTCATGAAAGCTAAAGGTTGTCACTGTACAGGAGTAACTCTCAAACGAGGATGATTTTTTCCCCTCCAGAGGACATTTGTCAATATCTAGAAATATTTTTGGTTGTCACAACTGAGAGGTACAACTGGTATCTAGTGAGTAGAGACCAGGGATGCTGCTAAACATTGTACAATGCACAGGATACCCCCCACCACAAAAAGTTACATGGTCCAAACGTCAATAACACCAAGAAACCCTGCCACAAAGTCGCTTTGGGGTTCTTTCCTAATATTATCTAAGATACTTGACCAGTAAAGTCCACCAATGAGATGAGCTAATACATTACCTGACCTCTATTCGAGTGCTTAAGATAGTTATTCAAGGTACAAAAAAGACACTAAAATGTTCTAAGGTAATTTCTACTGCACTCGAAAGTAATGTTCATGGCAATTTGTATAAATATGTAGCTAAGCATTTAGAATTTCAGCCATTTAAAATGTTCAACACTTTCCAACGTACTTATGTTTTCTACATTTCTATTTCCCAAAATGCCATTAATTAGTTCATTCCTCACAGTTCCAATCCTTTAAAATGTTAATATAACTTAATACATACAGAACTGTACCTTGGCTGACTTTATTGCTAACTTTCCTCTTTGACCCCTTATAACCTCTCTAGCATTTAAATTCCAGTACACTCTGATGTGTGTTGTTGTGTTATTTATGCCCATAGATCTCTGTGAACACTTATTCTGCTTTTATGACATTTTATTTTGGCAATGCTGCTACTGTTGTGTAAAAGTGCCCCCACCTAAGCCCTCTCACAATGAAGCCAGCCACAGAACCACTTACCATCTGTGATTTATGGTTTGCAAGGCACTTCCGTGACATCATCTTACTCTTCGGGAAGTCTGTGACACCATGTGTTACCTCATAGCACGTGCCAGGAATTATCACCATGTTGGGAAACTTTGGCTTAGAGATACTCTTAAAGATTGGGCCCAGACCTTGAGCCCAAGTTGAGTTGTGTGATTCTGGGTCTATTTAACCACATTCTTTACTGGATTGTGGTGAACACACCGAGTGCCCCTTTCTCCAAACTCCAGGCTCCATGTTCACAAGGTCTGTCACTGTGTTTCCACCTTGTATAATACCGCTTGTGCAGGCAAAATAAAATGTCCAATTTCTGAGGCTGCTATTAAAACTCAAAAAACAGGTGGCTTCACTGGACAAGATTTTGATTACCACACTTTTTCTAGGCAGAGACTTAAGCTAACCATTCAAATAGGGCTAAAATATTCTGTTTTAGCCAATCCTTCAATTCTCAGTAGGAAACGGTAGGTTGCTGGCTTAAAACATTAAATCTGACAAGATTCCATTTGCATGGATTTTCTTGTTGGATATTCACAGAAGAGTTTGCATGTGAGAAAGAATTCTGCCAACAAATGTCGATATTGGCTTCCACTGCTAATGAGGGGTCCCCTTGGTCTCCAAGTGTCTCAGTCTCTTCCCTCTCTCCACCACCACCAAACTCCTCTTAACATCTTAGAAAATGGGTGCTGAGGTAGTGGAGTCAGTTATTAACTGAAAGCTCTAGACTAGAGATGATCAAACATTATTTGGGATCTTCTCTGAACCATACATGGAAAAGTAGAAAGTGTTCTTTGTAGCTGATAAGAACTCATGAAGAAATGTAGGATAGAACCATAGAAGGTATCTTAGAGTTCAGTTGTCCAAGAAGTTCATTTTCAGCTGAGGAAACTGAGCCTCAGAGAACAGAAACTTTAGTATAAATCATGGTCATTGCAAATACATTAAAAATGATGAAAGTCTCTCCTGTCCATTTACCTTCTGCAGATTATCCTTCATTCCAATGCACCAAGTACCATTTTCTCTGGATTTTTTTCCTTCTGTTGTTGACTCATCTTTCCCAGTGCTGTAAACTTCTTGTTGACTCATCACTGAAATGAATTATTTGTGTTCATTTAGCATTCAGTCTGCAATTTCTTCCTCATGTTAAATATGTGGACTCTGGGACTACCCGGATTTGAATGCTACTTTTATCAGATGTTGGACAAGAGACTTAATCTCTCTGGCCTTCATTTCCTCATATTTAACATGGTGATAAAGTTGTACCTACATAATAGATGTTGAGAGAGAATAAAATGAGATTATAGATGTAAGAGTGTGTGTGTTGTGTGTTTTGTGTGTGTGTGCGTATACATGTGCACCAAGTGCATTAAGGCACACATGCTTAGCACCATGCCAGGCACATAGCAAATAATAAATATCAGATAGATTTAGTTATCAAACTTCTGGTATGTAATTGAATTCAATAAATAAATAAATGTCATAAACCAAGTCACCTATTTGATCTCTATGTCTTTCCTGGGAATCGGAGCTACAAACATGCCTTACGAAATAGTAGCCATTCACTGAATAGCACTGTTTGCCCAGCCCTGTAGTAAGAATTCTTGTTGTTTTGTTCAGTTTGAACCTTACAACAATCTAACCCTGTTTTTCTGTTTGAAGATGAGAAAAGTTAACCAAATCTGAGAGGAGAGATGACTTGCCAAAGGTCACTTAGAGACACTGGAGACAAGACAGGAAACAAAAGGTGTCTCATTTCAGGCCCTTTCTATCTAAGCCACTTTGATTTTTCCTTCTCTTGAGTGTGCCCTGCTCTCGAAAGTGTATAATCACGTTCTCAAACTATGCACACAGAAAACAAGGGATATGCTACCTAACAGCAAATGTGCAAGGCCTTCATCCCTCTAACTCTTCTGCTTTTTTTCTTTGGCATCTACCACTTAGTTGTCTCAAAGTTTCATTCCACAAAGTTTGGATTTTAATTTTAAACTTTCATGACACACCTCTCCCTGCCTAATCATATAACCATTATTATATCTTAATTTATGTGTCATTGTATTAAAAATGATTCAAAACAAAAGCAGTTAAAGCTCATCATAGGCAAACTCAAGAAATTTTTTATAGTTCACCAACCTTATGCTATCCATACAAAATAAAATTGTCATTTTATTAATGATTGATTGCTTCCAAAATATCTCTCTCATGCCAAGTGTACTGCCCTTGAGAATCCACAAAGACATAAAATCATGTTTACTAGGCATTCCAGTCTACAGAAGATAATCAATTCAAAAGAATAAGGGCTAGATTTTTTTTCTGGCAATGGAAGTTGAATGATAGGAAAAACAATGTACTAAAAAGTAATTTTTATTACTTTTCTTTTGGAGAGGAATATTATTTAAACATACACGTGTGTGTGTGTGTATATATGTGTGTGTGTGTGCATGTGCGCATGCGCACGTATGTGTACTATGTGTTTGCTTTTCATAAAGCCTCTAAATAAAATTGAAGAGTGTATAATCCAGGAAACTCTAATGTCAATCTTTATTTTACAGGCACCAAAATGTATATCAGAAGAAATTGTCATTCATCATGACACTTCACATGTACTGCATTGTTTTAATAGAAAAATCTAAAGTTTCATTATGTTAATGTTGAGCAATGAAAATAAAACATCATAAAAAAATAAGCACTTTTTGGTGATTGGCTATAGCAATTTTCTGTCAGCTTCAAGCACAATAAAAGCATACTGAATGGAGATAGAGCAAACCCCAGGAATCCAGCAGCACCAAAAATGTCTTACTGGATCCCCTGGAAATCTAGCGTTCGTAAGTGCCAGCCAAATAAAATGCAACTTCTCCAATAAACTATGTAATAATTGTTTCAGAGAAGAATTAATAGAATGATTCTTCCTATACACCAATACTGAAAGAAATTTTTCCAAATAACATTTCTCATTCAAAGTGATGGACAAAATGACAAATTTAACATTTAATAACTAATGCAGGTCAAATTCAAGATAAATACTTCAGAGAAAATGCAACCCAGAAGCCCATTTTTTACTTTGATTTTTTTCCTTTTGTAGACAACACAAATATAGAATTGATGTACAATATTAACAGGAGAACTGTCTACCATATGATTATTGTGCAGACAAAAAAATTCACAAATACAGTACTGTTGTAAATAAGCTTGAGTATTTTCTGCTTACAGACACTTATAGGGAGATTAACTAAAAGCGTAGATTGATATAAGAGGAAAGTGTAGATTTGGCTTTATATAAAATATCTTACTCTAAAAGATAAACTATTTCTTCTTATGTATAAAAAATCCACTTTTAGAAGATTTTATTATGTTTATATTTTTCCCTCTTCACTTTTTGCTTAAAACTCCCTTATTACAGCAATTCTCTTTGTAATAAAACAAATACTTTTTATGTTATGTGATGTACTAACCAATATATAATATTTACTTTACAAGAAACCTATAATAAATGATCAATAAATATTTATTGAACTGAGTTAATATTTAACACTTTTACATAAAAATATTTCAAAATAAACCACTCTATTTGAAAGTAGATTAAACAGCATTTCCCTGCAATGTACTAAATTCAAAATATCCATCAATTCATTTACAAATCACTTGAAAGAAGGAAAAGACACGCAGGCTAGATTATCAGGTCAACAATTTCCCTTCATTTTTTGTAGCAGATTATTCAGATATAATACAATTTATAGAACATTTTCTGGGAGATGATTAAAGATGTTTTAATCTGTCTTTCCTGAGACAAGTGAGTAAAATATTGTTTAATATATCCTACCCTTGCATGAAAAAAATCTTGAAATACTAGTCAGTTTTACTAAATTTTTCTATTTTATGTCCAAGAGTTTAAGTATTATCCAGCCCCTAACTTTGTGAAACTGATTTTTCTTTCCTATTCAGATTCCTTTACATGGCAGGACAGTAACTGTCCAATAAAGGCAAAAGCTGAAATAATTGCTCAAAATAGATTTATAACACCCTTTTTTGCAAATCTGGATTTGTTTTGTTTTGTTTTGTTTTTTGTTAATGTCTGATACAAATTTTGATGAAGGCTTAAATGAATAGACCTCTTATTTTAGTGAAGGTTTATAGAGGTTTGTGTTATATTCTATATGTCTTACAATACAGTGAATTACAAGATATCAGTATTTTTCCAATCTTCTGAGAGTATCTATGTTATTACAAACTTCACAGCCTGAATATTCCTGCTTAATTCTCTTATATTCATTTTAGAGAAATGAGTACTTTCCAGTCTGCAAGAGGATAAGCATTATCTAACCTATGCTGTGTGAACTCTTGAAAAGAGTTCATATGATGATCTGCAGGAAAAAATAAATGAGTGTCCACTTGGCAGGAGTCCTAGAATTTCTTTTGGTTTCTAGGACCCCTGGATCATTTTAGTCCTGGTGTTCCTGCTTCTCTGAAAACAGAGACAGTTCATGGCCAAACCACTGGCACTGCCAAACCTTTGGCCGAACTATCTGATGGAGTTCATGAAGATCCCTCTTTGTTCTGTTGTCTGTGCAGACAACACTCACCCGACTGTGTAGAAAAAAGTGCTAGACTGAAGCTGTGTGCACATAAGTAAAATATTGTTGAATAGTGCCTAAGGAAATGAAGAACATTATTTTAAATTATCTCGATCATAAAATCCAAGTGAAGATTTGGCAATGTAGCAACAAAAAACCCTCAAAACCAGTGATTCCTTTTAAATAAAAACAAAAATGAGAAACAGTAACTATTAGAAATCCCACCTGGTGCTTTTCCTGTGTTAATGATGCTTCTTAAATTGCATGTGGGTAAATGGTAATTTTGTCTCACACCATTAAAAACTAATGGAACCCTTGATGATAAGAAATGCCATAGCTAGCTTGTTGGAAAACGTTTAATTAATAAAGTAATAAAATTATTGTAAACTAGTGCAGTTTCAGGGAGAATTCAATGGGATATAAAACAGATAAAACATCCTAGCGAGTTTGTATAGAAAATAAACATTACTATGTAAAATACCATATAAAGAAAAAGGGGTTTCTCTCACATAGAATTAAAATTAGCTATTATGCTAATAAAAAAAGATTATTCTTTCAGGGAAAACGTGCTAGAGGACACAGCCTATAAAAAGCCATTTTCTATCATTGAAGAAAAGTCAGAAACAGAAAAACAGAAAAAAGGAATGTTACTGTATTTTTCCATAAGTTGGAACTCAGAATTCAGGCATAAATATGTATAATAATCTTTGGATGACCGAACAATAGGTTAAAATAAAAACAATGTTATTCTTTCACCTGCCTTTTCTAAAAATAAGTTAATTCTTTAGATAAACTTCTATACTTTTTTCCAGTGCACTTTACATTTTTGTCAGATATTGAAACTTGTTCAAGAATCTCAAAGGAAGACAATTTCGCCATTCATTTGAGAATAAATCACTAAATAATAAATATTCTAATGACCAGCTCAGTTTTTCCATAACTCCATAGCATAGTGCTGATTCTTTTCCAGTTCTCTAAATCTCCTTAGGAGTTATACCATTCTAAGACTAAATTTATAAAAGGAACAGATTTAATGTCCTTACAAACAGGAAGATTGGGAATCTTCAATCAATGCCTCAAAAGGAATTTGAAACCTTCGATTTCCCATTTCACAGTAATAAGGAGAGTTGCCTCTGTAATGGTGCTGTTGCTATCTTAACTATAATACTGATTAATACTGAGTTAGAGAGTTCTAATAATTCAAATTTTCATATATTCCTTTATAAAAACTTAGATGTATACATTCATTCATTAATTACAAAAATGTTATTGAGCAACTTCTGTGTTCCAAGTGCTGCTATGGGGGGGACACAGCAGTGAACGAGACAAAGGTCACTCCCCCTCATCCAATTTGTATTCTAGTTCTCATTTCTATTTTGTTTTGAAATTGAACAAGTTTCTCCTTTCCTAGATACCATTCTATAATCTGTTCTAATTGTGTATGTTTTTGTCCATAAATCCCTAATTATTTTTTATTTTTCACTTGACCTTTTATCCCTAGATTTTTGTTTTTAATTAAAAATTACTCTACTTATCATCTTGGGAAAGGGGGTCTTAGCAAACCTCCAAATCATAAATCATAAGGAAAAGTTTGACTTCACTATACAAAGAGCTTTTTATAATCAATAAACAAATAATAGATAACAATTTAAAAATTAGCAAAGAAATTTTAACAAGTAATTTATAAAAGAGAGAATGTAAAGGTTAATAAATATAAGAAACATAGTATTATATTAAAAGTAAAAGAATTTCAGATTAACACAGTCACAAGAAGTTTTTTTCCTCTCTGATAGAGAAAAAAATCAAAAGTTTATTATACCAAAGTAGGTAACAGAATGTGAAAAGATTTACTCTGAAATTTAGCTGATAGAAAAACTTCTAGGTGTTAATTTGAAAATACCAATTAAAATTTAAAATATGTACAATCTTAACTAAATGATTCTGTTTCAGAAATTTATCAAAGGTAAAAAATGGAAAAATATACAAAGATATGTAAAAGGATATTCATAGGAACAGTATTTGTTAGTTGAAAATTTAGAGGAAAAAATAATAAGGGACTGACTAAATAAATTATATGTACATAAAACAAAAACATAATGAAAAAATAGCTCTCTATATATTTGATTAGAAAGATACCCATGACACACTGTTAAGGAAGGCAGATTATGAAAAACTATGTATAATTTAGTACCATTAAATGCAAGAATGTTTCTATATCTGGAAGATACACCTTAAACTTTAACCATTGTTTCTAGTGCTGAGATTATGGTAGATTGTAAGGCACTTTTCATTTTCCATTTTATATATTTCTCATTCGATTCTCTCTTGCTTGTAATGAGCGTTTATTAAGTTTGCAACCCAAAAAAAGAAATAATTTTTTCTTCAAGAAATTTAAAAAGTCATTCTATTCTCAAAGATGTAGAAACCAAATATAATTTTCTGGTTCAGGATGCCAAGGTCAATGGCTTAGAGTTTAGAAAATGATGTTTTTTCAATTTTTGATGAGTTTGAAAAATTCACATTGTCATAACTTATGAAAAACTTCAAATTTCTACGATCAAATATTATACCTGGAAAAAGAAAGAACATGCCCAACATATATATAAATGTATCTTTACATGCCTTTCCAAAACATGGGGCAGAGCATCCCTGAGCATTCAAAGCATTGTTTCTTCACAGAGCAGCAAGAAAGTTTACTTCAGAATTACATCAGCATTTGCATACGGTTAATCATCAGCCATAAATACAGATGGAGGCTTAGGATTTGTTTAATCTAGGTACCCAGCAGTGCCAAAGATATCATTAGATAGGCTGGGCTATCTAATAAAGATGTCATTAGATAGGTGACTCATGCCTGTAACCCCTGCACTTTGGGAGACCTAGGCAGGTGGATCACCTGAAGTCAGGAGTTCAAGATCAGCCTGGCCAACATGATGAATCCCCGTCTCTACTACAAATACAAAATACAAGCTGGGCTTGGTGGTATACGCCTGCAATCCCAGCTACTCAGGAGGCTGAGGCAGGAGAATCACTTGAACCCGGTAGGCGAAGGTTGCAGTGAGCCGAGATCATGCCACTGCACTAGAGCCTGGCAACAAGAGCAAAACTCCGTCTCAAAAAAAAAAAAAAAATCATTAAATAACACAACAGTAATTTGGGAATTTTATATATATTGGATTTAAGATATTTTAGTGAACTGGACACTGTCATTGTCATTCAGAAATTCATGAATCGTGTGTGTGTGTGTGTGTGTGTGTGTGTGTGTGTGTACAAAACAGCTGTTCAGATTACCATAGTGTATATCCCAGCACATTCGTTCTGGGAATTCACAAGAGATATTACTGAGAAGCCATTGTAATTCACAAGGCTTCTCTCTGTCTTCCAAATTTGTCATCAAGCTCAGCTGATTCTATCTAACGTCACTCTCATCTTTCCTCCTATTCACCCGTCCTTATAATGTTAACTTCAGCTCGAGCAATTTCTCACCTGGCTTTCTGGTCTCATGATCCTACCCTTACTTCCTTCTAATCCATCCTCCTGATTGGGGTTTCCAAAAGACTGATGAAATTATATGGCTCTCTTGCTCAAAGCCCTTTTGTGAATTCCCAAGCTTTCCTAAAATCCAACTTCCTGCTTCCTTTGTTTCCCTTATAAGACTGAGACCCCCTTTGAAGGCAGAGATACATTTGGCATAGTTCTTGGCACATATTAAACTCTGGAAATTTTGGTGGGCTGACTGAGTGAATGAGTGATTAAAGAATGTATCATCCTGTACCCTGGAAACCTACACATCACCAGATATTTTCATTAATAATTATATGGCTGAAAACCATCACTGATTTCCACTACTTAGTTTATAAACTGAGCTTTGGTGCTCTGATTGACCAAAGTCATTTTTAAAAAGTGAAATGAGAAGCAAATATATTCCTAGTGAGATCTGCAGATTGAGCTTAGCACAAAAGACCCTCAGTACCCATGTTAAAAACCAATTACATAAAATAGTTTTGTCATCTAACATGACGTAGGGCTCTAAGTCCACATGTTGTTTAAGATAATGGTGTTTCTAGTGACAGTCATACAAAAATATGTCCTCAAAATAGGTTACTAAACTGGAGGGAATCTCTTTCCATTGAAAAATGTCTGGATCTGTGTATGATTTAATAGTAACAGCAGCTTTATGGTGTGATGAAGTTAGTCAACACATGATATAGCTGTGGATTCGAAGGAAATAAAAGCAGCAGGCAGACGGACAGATAAGCCTTGCCAAAAAAAGTAAGAATAAAGGAAATTCTTAACAGCAAAGATCAACCAAAAGGCAAAAGAAGAGAGAGAAAAATTGATTCAAAGGCCAGCTGCAGGATGGCAGTGAGAGCTCTGAACTAGCAGTAGGAACCATGTTTGAATCCTGGCTTCAACCTGTAAAGTGGGCATATCCCCCCTCAAAACCTCTGAATTCCTAGCTTTCAGTGTGTATTGGCGGGGGTGAGAGAAAGAGAGAGAGAGGGAGGGAGAGAAGACAAGGTAAGGTAACTGTTTTACAGTCACTTAAACATTATATGGTACAATATAAATAGAGAAAATGTCATTAAACTATAATACACTTATTCAAGGAAGCATGGTTGGAAGAGGCTGCTGGTCACCTTCAGTTTTTCTAATTTATACCTTCATCTAGAAGTATTCAAAAGTCTGTTTCATCTCAAGAAATTGTTTTGAATGCAGTCTTTCACTGACATCTAGCTATTTTTAAACTGCCATGTGTCTCATTTACCTAAGAGCCAAGTTTCCCAAACAAATAACCAAAAATTCCCTATTGTCTCTTATGACATTGAGGCTTCTGATCCCAATTCTCTGGCAGCCTTGGCTAATGGATGTTTTTAGTCTTCATCTTGGTTGATTTCTCTGTGGTTTTTGACATTTATTCACCATCTCTTTCTTGACTATCTCTTCTTTGACTTCCATTTTCTACTGGTCTTCCTCCAATACCTTTGACTGCTCCTTCTCAGTCTCCTTCACTAGTTCTTTTCTGCATGTTTCTTAAAATTATACCCCTGCCTCCACTCCAACCAGACACATACACACAAAGAGACAGAGAGAGGGAGAGAGAGAGATTTCTTGTCTCATTTTCCCTACTATTCTTGGGCAGATTATCTGAAGTGCTTTAACATACTAAGAGGAGATTTATACAAAGTCTGGGTAAGGATTAACAATAAAGAGAGAAATATAAACACTAAACTTTCTAAGAAGGCTGCAATTAAAGAAACTTTTTAAGAAGGTTGTTGAGAAGATGAAGGTAGAAAGGTGTCAAATTCCTATCCTCTGTGTAAAGAAATCAGTGGATAGTATCTAAAACTGAAAAATGAGCAGTCTGTAGTAAAAACAAGCTATTTCAAATAACAAAAGAAACAACATCAGGAAAACCAAAAGTCAACTAGAAGCACTAAAAGTGCTTCCCTGAGGAGGGAGAATTGTGGAAGAGTCCAAGGTCTGCTAGGCAAGGGACTGCTGTTTGTCACAAGACCTCTTATAATGCCATTTGGCTTTTTAAACTTCATACACATTCATATAAAAGCTGACAAGGATACTATTCCAAGGCTACCAGTTTCTTGAAATATAAAATCAGTATTTTCATGTAAAATTTGCCTAAATGAAAAAAAGATAACTGGCACCATTCCAAAGCAGACCTCCAAGAATGGAGCAATAAAACAGAAAAAAAAAATGCTAGCATGGCAGTTGAAGGAGGAGATGCGAGAACTGCCGTATGGAATGATAAAGACTTAACTGCATACCCCTTTTCTATTAAGCACAAAACTGTATTACAATAATCAACTCCTAAGTCTTCATAGTATCTGCTATAAGCAACTCCTGTGTTTGCCATTAGGAGTCTCCTAGGTAAAATTTCATCTGCCAATTCTTATTTATTTTTTTTTTTGGTATTAAATCTCTTCTAAATGTATTTGATTCTTAATTTAGATGTTAGACTAAATAACATGATCTTAACTTTTAGGTCATTTATGTTGGTGGATAACACATTCATTATTTATCTCTTTATGTGCATTAAGTATAAAAAATCCAAACATAAAATCCTTGACAATAAATCAAGGGGTTCATATTTATATGACATGTCTTTTGCATACAAATGCAAGAGTATGAAAGAATTAAACACAGAGCTTTCCACAGACTCCTGTATATTCCATATTGTACATATCTACCATGAAGCCGTAGTGTGACATCTTGTAGAAGCCTTTGGGGTTTTACAAGTATTATTGGATTCCAGTACCAATAATTGGTTTAACATATCTTCTTTACAGGCATTTCTGATTAAAAAACATAGAAAGACAATCCAGAGAATGGAAGGGGTGAAGAAGGAGCATTCTTTAGTAATCTCAACCCAATCCATAAACTATTGATCCAATGGACAGAAGTTTCCCTTTGCTTTAAATCAATTAACATTTATACATGAGTCATTAAAAAGCTATCATGCTTATAAGCCATTACAGTGTGTACCTATTGTATTGATTAGCATACGGTTATTAATTAATGACATCATAACTCTCAAACCTCTTAAAGGCTTTAGTGTCTTAAAGAGACACACCACCCACCAGAGTTAAGTACTGTATATCTGACACTCTTTATAGCCTTGAGTAGAATACTATGCTTTCATAGATCTTCTGTGTATCCTTCTAATGCATGTTGGACACACACATACTGCATGGTGTGTCCTCTGAAATAACTCATTGCATTTTATAAATAAGCCATAAAAAGCTCCAGTGACAAAATGATTTTAACATTATTTGTATGAGAGACAGAAGCATATTAACTTCTCAATGCATACCCAAGATGAAAAGTGTGGTAATTTGCAAGATATGTACAATGACTGCCTTCTAAAGCTAAATGCCTCTTTCATCCTAAATACCCTCTTACACTATTCCTAGTGTCCTGACAAAGCAGGGCCTAAAACTACACAAAAAAAACACAAACTCTACAAAGTCTGTAATATCAAATATGCTTTATTTAATGCAATATAAACCAGAAAAATATTTTTTTATATTTTTTTATTTTTTTTATTTTTTATTATCTTCAAAAGGTTGTCTTTTTACAAAAGGAAAAAATGTCTTCAAATCTTTGAAAATGAAATTTTTAGCTCAAGTTTCTGCATGGATGTAACAGAATTAGAATAAAACCCTAAATCATATTGTGAAGCAATCACACTTAAAATACTACCGCCTTTTAGATAACACACTATCACCATTGAAAAAGTCTTATTAAGTACACAATAAAGTAAAATTTACCCTAGGGAATCTAAAATCTATTAAAGAATGTTAACAACATCTTTCTATCTAAATCAAATTAACCTCTGAAGAAGACACATATACCACAAAATAACTAATTATTGTTTTGCCTGTCTCCTATTTATCATGAATAAGCTAGTTATTTGGTTTTCTTCCTAAAACTTTAAAAATAATACAGACATTTAATTGACATTTCTTCTTTATTCAACTGTACTTTGTGATTTTTAAAAAAATCTTCTCAATAGATTTACATTAAATAGGCACAAGAATGAGATCAAATCACCTAATTATTTTTTATTTTTCTACTGTGTTCTTCTCTGAGGTCTTAGCAAGTTATTAATTATCCTCATTCAGAATCATTGGGAAAAGAAAGGTAGAACAAGTTTGTGTTAATTAAATCTTTTGAGGTTGAAATAATGTTATGAACACATTAAGTGTGCAGTATTATCCTCCAGTAACACTCCTCTAACATAACTCAGCCTGGAAGATGAAATTAAAAAGCACCAAGTAAGATGATGGTGGTTATTAATACTACTTTGCCTCAAAAGAGCTCTCTCTACTACCAGCCTCAAAAGAGCTCTCTCTACTACCAGCCTCAAAAGAGCTCTAACCTTTCATTAGATTAGAGCTCAACCTGAAATCATCTGAAATGATGGTTACAGCATGAGAGGACAGAGTAAGAAGTAGGTTAAATAAGGCTCCTGTATCCAGTATCTGGGCTTCAACTAGTAATCAGGTGTATCTTTTTTTATGAAAGATTTTGGTTCACAAAACAGTTTTTTGGGTGTTTTTTTTTTAAATCACAACAAAGTTATGCTTATTTCTTCCATGAAGGAAGACATCTTTTTTTTTTTTTAATAAAATTGGCAGTGAGGTTATGTGTAAGGCAAATTGTGACTGAGCCAATAATCTGTCATTCTTACCATCCAGAATGTTCACATGAAGACATAAACAGAAAAAGAAGCCACTTCATATCTAAAGAAAAAAGAAGAACACTCTTCCTCAGGATCTCAAAAGCTCAGATTCACACTCATCATGCTCAGAGGGAAGAGTGAGGTGAGCAGCAGAGAAGGTATGAAGGGAGAGAGAGAAAAAAATACTAATGGGGGAACAGACACCACAAATGATTTCATAGGAGGGACCTTTCTGTACAGTCTACACAAGCACCTTTGGTAGGCCCAGTAATGCTGCTCTGGTTTTAATCAAACAGGAAATCATTATCACATGCTATGTGGTCCTG
This sequence comes from Ateles fusciceps, assembly GCA_036589455.1. NCBI lineage: Eukaryota > Metazoa > Chordata > Mammalia > Primates > Atelidae > Ateles > Ateles fusciceps. The sequence goes on from JAZHEH010000889.1 coordinate 4,928,807, forward strand.
ACACAGGTACAAGCAGGCTTTTCTTCAGAAATAATAGCTCAACCTCTAATGTCCCCTTGTCATGCAGTGGTATCTGCAGGATCTTGTCACAAACACATGTGCCATTTCTGCACTCCATCCGAAGTCACAACCATGCGATTAGTAATAGATTAATTACATGAGAATGAACTCATGTTAATTCTCTCTTCGTTTTCCTCCTTTGGTACCCTGAAGTCCATGTTTTTAAAAGATTGTCACTTCATTCAAGGAGAAATCCACAGGTAGTTGAAAGATATCTTTTGGTGTTTGTGTGCATCTAACTGTCTCAGAAAATTATAGAAAGGTTCAGTAACTCTAAAAGAAAACATTTGTGGGGCCAGGCTCAATGGCTCATGCCTGTAATACCAGTACTTTGGGAGGCCAAGGCAGGTGAATCATGAGATCAGGAGTTTGAGACAAGCCTGACCAACATGGAAAAACCTTGTCTGTACTCAAAATACAAAAATTAGCTGGGTATGGTGGCAGGCGCCTGTAATCTCAGGTACTCAGGAGGCTGAGGCAGGAGAATTGCTTGAACCTAGGAGGTGGAGGTTGCAGTGAGCCAAGAATGCGCAGCTGAACTCCAGATTGGGCAAAAGAGCAAAACTCTGTCTCAAAAAAAAAATTATATTTGTTGACCAGAAACAAAGGAATATATATATATGTATGTGTATATCTATACATATATATATATGTGTGTGTGTATAGTGTTTGTATATATATGAATATATAGTGTGTATATATATGAATACATATATATATACATATAATTATACATGCCATAATGATGAGGATAGGTTCTGAGAAATATGTCATTAGGCGATTGTCTTTGTGCGAACATCATAAAGTATGCTTACACAAACCTAGACAATACAGCCTACTACGCACCTAGGCTATATGGTCTAGCCTATTGCTTGGGCTACAAACCAGTACAGCACACTCCTATATTGAACACTGCAGACAAATGTAACACAATGGCAAGTATTTGTGTATCTAAACATATCTAAAGACAGAAAAGGTAACACATAGCACTACAATGTTATGACAGATATGAAATCACCAGGCAGTGGGGGTTTTTTGGCTCTATTATAACCTTACATGACCACCTTCTTAAATACACTCCATTATTGACTGATACTTCATTATATAGTGCGTGACTGTATAACAAATATAGTAGTTAATTAGTTATTTGGAGCAGATCATTTTACTGGCACTTATCTCAGATGTCAACTTCTATGAATCTGGGAACCTATCTGCTAAAGATCTTACCTTACCTTAAAAAACAGATTGGCACTTACTTAGAATTATATGGAGTCCGTTGCTATTCTGAGGTCAGAAAGGAGCAGTGAGCTCAAAAGAATAAAGTTTATTAAGCAGCTCTGGTGTATCAAGTAATATGGTAGGTGATTTAAGCATTGGTCCCTCACAACAGGATCCTTATTTTAGAGGATACTGAGACTCAGGGCAAAAACACAACTCATTAGTGCTAAAGGCTGGATTCGAACCCAGATCTTGCTGATTTCAAAACCTACTTCCTCTCCATTGCACCAGTCTGCTTTAATTGCAATAAACTGGAGATGCTCCTGTGATAGGTATCACAAAATTTCCTATAACACAGAGCTTAGTACCCTGCACCCAATGAAGAAACAGCAAAGCAAGGGTTTTTATTTTTATTGTTGCTGCTGTTAATACTGCTTTAAAGCATGGATCAAAATTCAGACAGACTATTGTAAGTCATGGCCTGCTGTGTATCATCTAACATAGGACTCTCTGGCATACAGTAGGTATTCACTATTTAGCAAGCTTTTCTTCTCGGTGGTGAAGAACTTTACTTTTCCATTAAGAGTTTGATAGAGTTATTTAAAAATCAGTCAAGACAAAATTGAAAGTGATTATTTAAGCCTCTTCAAAAACTTCAAACCTGAAATTTAAAAACAACAAAAATGGCAAAATTAAAATTGATAGAAGCATGAATTTTCATGTACACAAACACACCATATAGCCATGTGTGCTTTAAGGGAAATGTTCCCTGTCTTATTGAAAGAGAGGCAACTTGTTATGATTTGTGCACACTTTCATGAAATACCAAAGAGGGAAAAAACCCTCCTGTCACTTGTCAGCTAGTTCAGTCACTGCTGCTGTAGAGGTACCATAACATATGCACGTCCCCCTTCTGAAAATGTATCAAAAGGGGCTTTGGTAAACTCCTGTACAAGCATATCATATGTGCTAAAGCCAAAATGACTTAAATTCCATTCCCTGATGGATCTGCACATCAGATGTATAACTGATTAGTGACAACTGACACAGAAACAGAGAAAATGTTCACTGTTCGGATGAACACACGATTCACAAGAAATGCTATCAGGATGGCATACTATACTTTTTGTATTCACGTAGAGTGTGCTCCTCTCCTAGAAGAAAATTCTAGCCAAATAACTTTGCCTTTTAAGTACTAAACCCTCAAACTGACTTGGAAATATGTCTTAAAAATGCTTATCAATTTAATATGTTCATCATTAAAACCCTGAAAAGCAGCAAAAACATTCTACTCTTGAGTTAAAAATAATTCATTCAGATATATTTCTCAAATACCTACTCCGTGCAGTGTGTACTTCCCCAAAGTGACAGAAAAAAAATTTTTGCTGGTAGCATAAAGAAGTTCAAATGGAAGTTGATCAAGTTACGTGCATGGCTCATATACTGAACAATTCTCAAAGATGTGAAAAATGTCAGAGATTTTGAGTGGCCCTTTAAGAATGATCAAATTAAACCAGGATAGTATTAAAGGATCCAAGAAAAAGATAATATTCACCATGTATATGAAAGACAAAACTGCAAAGCACCAAATTCTCTACCTAGTTTATTTATATTTGTTCTTCAGGAAAGTCACATGGGGATTTCACTACCATATGGAAAACTATGCCCTACCATTAGGAATAATAAAGAATTTAGGCCGATCACAAAACAGACTTAAGAGAAATTATTTTTCTTCCTTCAAAAAAATGTAAAAATATATTAGATGCATAATTTCTACAAGTTCTTACATTGGCAAAAAAATATTTTATGTTCCCTTGCTTTCATTTGATGTTCCTTAAAGATTTTTTTATCTTTTCAAAAAGTTTTTCTCACCACAAATGTAGAGATGATCCATTTTATGATGCCTGCCTTACCAGATCTGTCAATAAAATTTCAACATATATTGGTAGATGTGTCCAAGGTCTCAGGTAGTCAAAGAAAAGACAGTCCTGGATTATTATACCTCCCACTTTCCTCCCCTGCCCCTACCATTTCTAATTCTGAATAATTTGCTTTATTTGTTTAGTTTCCCTTCCTTTGCAAGCTTACCTCCTGCCCCCCACCTACCCAGTTCCCCCCGCCAAAAAAAATCTGCCAGTTTCAAGCTAGTTGGAATCTGCAGTTTTTCCTCCTTTGCAAGCTTACCTCCTGCCCCCACCTACCCAGACCCCCCCCGCCCGCCAAAAAATCTGCCAGTTTCAAGCTCTCTCTGCTATTTTCTCTGCTTGTTCAAATCACATGTAAAGATGTAGATTCAAGAAAACATCTTAATTCAGTTCGCCTAAAACAAAATGCCTTATGTGCCCATCTTAAGTGCTGCAACAACTGCCAGCCATGAAGAGACGTGAATTACTGGTTGGGGAGGGTACGGGGGCCAGTCCTCTCACATCGGGTCTGCACAGGATGAAGGAAGCAGCCAAGCACAGGTAACATGCTCACTTCTTTCACCCGAAGGACTTAGGGGTAGAAGAGGATCCCTTCTCCCACATGTATTCTAAAAACCCTTCTTTTTTCCTTTCCCCTCCCCTTGCCTCCTTTTCAGGTAGTATTCTCACAAAAAGTCGCTGCAGATGCTCTTTGTGAGATGGTGACACTCCCATCCCAACCCAGGCTGCTCTGCCTGGCACTTGCTCTGTTTCCTGGGTGTCACGGCCCTTTGGGAGCTCTGCTTACCCACGCTTCCAGCCCGGATGCCAATGCCATATTCTGATTGCTGTGAGGAAGCCAGTCACTCCAGGAGGCTATGTATTTAAAGTTTTTCATACCACAAGAACTGCACATAGATAAAGATGCCTTTCATCAGTCCTGTGAGAAACCAACACCAAAACAAAACCCTGGAGCAATTGAGTCACTTTCTTAAAGTGAAAACCCAAAAAGCCAGAATTCTAGGCCTTTATAATGTCCATTCTTAGCAAGTAGTTGCTTTTGCATTCTTCTCTTTACAAAAGGAAGAATAAGATCATGTCGACTTTATATAAATGTAAAAAAACCCCTCTCTTAAGATTCCTTTTCTCTCTCCTGCCATTGGCACTAATACCCTTGGTATTCTGCTGTCTCTTTTGCCTGGTATGTTTTTAGCATGTTTTTATACCCTGTGCTCAGTACTGTAACATATAATAAAGGTTTCCAATCTCTGCTTGCATTATTTGCCAGGGAGGGTTTACAGAAAACATAGCCAACTTATATGTAGAATAACATCTGAAGAATATTTCAAACTTATGAGAAAGATGCTCACAGGAGAGAGTATTGCTTTAAAAATCTGTAAAATAAAATAAATCAGCTCACATGCCAATTAACAGCTTACCAGAACGTTACCTTCTTCTATGTGAATTGACTGCCTTTTGCACTAGTTCCTAATGTTAATGGAGGTGATACAGAAACTGCAAAATATAAAGGAAATATGTTACAAACCAACCTGTTGATATTTTGAATAAGAAAACTCCATAGACTGCACCAAGTTAAGCACTAGCTATAATATAATATGTGGGACAATATTCTAATGTACTAAGGAAGTCCCTTAAGGTTTAAATTCTGATGATCTATTCACTTTTGATAATTTTTATGATCCAAAGTAGTTCTCTCTAATATAAAACACATCTCTAACTACCTACTAGTTATGAAAGCCATTAAATTCTTGTAGATTGAAGGTGGAAAAATAAATTGTGTATCTTTTAGACCCTGAATGATCTTCCTACAGCAATTTTCGAACAAACTATGAAGAATTCTGCAATTTTAATCTCAGTAGCTTCCCATTACTAAACAAGCAAAGCGCCACGATACGAATGTAGACGTTACATGTCATCTTGATCCGCTGCTTTTTTCTTTCATTAAAGCTTTAATGCAGCAATTATGGCTACGTTGCCCTATAAAAAAGGAAAAGGCAGTTTACTTTAAAAAGTGAAATTGCATAGCCTACTATTTAATTATACACAAATGTAAATGGCCTATTTTTCCATAACTGGTTATTACGGCACTGTTTTACTTTCTGAGTTTTCACAATCTCTAAAACCTACAAAGCTTCCTGCTATATAATTGTTTTGTTACATTATTGTTTTCATCTTATTTTTTCTTTTAATGTGAGTGCAGCGGGGATAAATCTTGGTTTTAAGCCAGCCACTACTTCATCTACTTAAGCTTTTATAGATGAAGATTGCTGTAATTATCAGAATACCCGCTTATTTCTGAAGTATTATCCTGGCAACCTGCTGGCATTTACAACCAATTAACAAGCTTTGCCATTAGTTGCATAAGGGGTATCGCAGAGTAAACCCATTGTGTGCTAATTTTCTATTTTAGATAATCAGTTTGGCCATCCAGAATAGAAAGAAAAAGAAAAGAAAAGGTTTGACACTCAGTGGCAGACATGGAAAAATTACTGCGTGCCCCTAGAGACAAAGGTATCCTGCAACTCAATGATTGCTTTCTTGCCATCACTATTGGTTCTTAAGTATTTCCCTTTGTCTCTTTTGGAAGAAAAAAAAGTGGAGATTCAGCAAAGTAATCATGTCCTGTCTCACGCACTCTCAGTCTTTTAAAACTGACTAGCTTCTCTTGCTGTCCTGCCCATAATTTGACCAAATTGTACAAGTGTTAAACATCTAAAAAAAAGAAAGAAAGAAATTGAGCACCAGTTCTTGGTTTTCTTTTTTTTTTTTTTCTAACAATGCCTTTCAACCTCTGTCCCCTCCTCTCCTCCATTGCTATTAGAGTAAATTAATGCATGGGCTTCCTCCAACCGGGCTGCCTTAAAATTAGCCTGCAAGCTGGGTTTAGTTAAAGTAGTGTGTTGTTTTATTGCTCTGTTTAAACAGTCTCTGATATTAATATGTCATGAAGTTTGGTCTAAAGCAAGACAAGAAGGTGCAGTTATGCTTTGCTCTTAAAGCTCAAGGGTTACCGTAAAAGGGTAAATGGCATCATCAGACCAAGAACTTCAGTATGGGGCCACAGGAGCCCTCTGGGGGTTATGTTCAGAAACAGTCTGTCACCCTGTATCTTAGGCAATACTAATAATTGTTTCATCCAAATACTCTCTATGTCTATCTGAAAAGTTCTCCTAGTCAAAAACCTGCCTCCTTCACCCTACCCCCCAGATGACACCAAATCAGATGCAACTCTTCTCTCTAGGAGAAAAAGCACAAACTGTCATTTTAAAAACACTAGTATTGATCAGCACCCATACTGGCATTTGTAAAGCTCTTTGGCCACAGAGCTCCTTAAATTTCCATGCCAAGAGCCATTTAAAATCGTAGTGTTTGGCACCTCCAAGGTGAGTTAATAGGTTATCTCTATTTGCAAACCTAGCTTTAGAGCAGACAAGCATCCTCCTTGCTTTGCTGCTTCTCAAAGGACCATGTAGGAAAACAGTTGTAAAGTACCCATCTCTAAGAACCTGAAGCTGCTTTAGCTGGAAGTCATTCCCTGCCTTCCCCTCCCCCAACAAAAAAAATCTGTGAAAGAATACTCACTATCCCACGCATAAAGTTAAAACTTCCAAAAATCTCCTTTGTCCAATAGTTTGGTCACAGATGCAGGTAATGAATGTGTCTAGAGACAGAGCCATATTATCGGGGCATGACACCTCTGTACTAGATTTTTCTATGTTCATAGCCAAATTCAAGAGTTATTATGCCATTATATTTGAACATATCTTTCCAACAAATAAAGACATTATTATGCTTCTCACAAATACAGCTTATTGAAATCAAGAAGCAACATTCTATTCAAGGTTTGTTATACTCTCATTCTATTGTAAAATTCTTATGAAGAAAATCCTAGCTAACTTTTCAACTTTCACAGCATGAGGACCTAAATGCATGTGTTTTGTGCACAGAACTACACACACACACACACACACACACACACACACACACACACACACACACACATACAGAGTCAGAAGCCACTTAAAAGCTTGGACAGGAACAGAGAAGTAAATTTAAATGTTGGAAGTTCCTATGTCATTATTTATATCTCTTGAATATTTCAGACAGTTATGTTAGTTAGCCCTGTATTATAATGTTATATTGTTACTCCTATAGTTATTTTGAGAGGCTTTTATTCTTTAAATTAACAATTATGGCTGTATTAGTTTCTGGTTTAAAAATTGCCGATTTCAGAACTTAGTGAGTTGAATTTAAACCTCACTTGATCTCTTGGAGCTGTAGTGAAAGAGGACAGAGAAAACAAAACCAAAAATGACTTTCTGGAGAATGCTGGAATTAACAGGATCAACAGGTAAGTGAGAGGAACATTCCCTAAGTCTTGTTCCCTCAACAAGCAAAAGAGCCACAGACTGTCTCTGCATCTGAGAGACATACATTTATTCCTTTTGTATGTGCTCTATTTATATTCCTGCGTCCCAGAAGTGCTAGAGTTGTAAAAACAAGGTTTTCAACAAATTTTTAATCTCAGTGATTATGAGCATCATCTCTGAAGTTCCTGTATTTCTCCAACTATTTCTAGCTTTGTGATCTTGGTCAAGTCACCTCTCCGTGCTCAGTTTTCTCATCTGTAAAATGTGAGTGACAATAGCCACTTCATAAAGTCATGTTCATGTTCAGAGTTAAATTTAATAATGCATGTAAAATGCTTAGCACAACGCAAAGCACATAATATATACGAATGCAATTTTTGTAATTTTAACAGTGTGCTGATTATGCTAATCACTGCCAGGCTGCTCACATTCATCAGGGCAGGAGTCCTTGTCACATAGAGCTTATGTAACCAACCAAGTAAAAGATCCTGGCAGAGGCCAGAAGGGAGGAATTTAAGAATATTTCATATCATTTCCCCCTGAGCATAAGCAGAAACCAAGACCAAAGGTTTGGATTTTGTTAAACAGGTAAGGCTGAAAAGATTGTGGTGAAGGAGAGCTAATCCCAACATGATATACTGGTAAGCACATACATAGTGTTTTATAATCCGTTAATTTTCAAAGAACTCCAGTAGAGTAAGCGAAATAAATAGCAGTATATGGCTATTACTAGTCAGTATTTGATATTTCAGAAATATAGCTCAGCTTGAAATCAGCTAAAAAGAGTTTATCTAATAACTGGAGATTTTATTTTCAAAATTACTGTCATTAGACTCAATAGAAAGTGTTTCCCATAAAGAGAGGAAGTTTGGTTTCTTTGCCTATAAGCTCCCTGAGCGCAAAGACCCTATCTAGTTTGTTTATTGCTGCATCTCCAGCTCTCAGCCAGGGTTTAACACAATTACTATTTGTTGGATGGATGAATGAATGATTTCATTTTCTGTTGATAGTATTTCTATCAACCACTGGTCTTTAATAGACTATTAGGTCAATAGGTGTTAAGCATCTAGTGCTGCATTAAATATGGAGCAAAGAATATGAGGGAAATGATATGGGAAGATTCTGTCTCTGAATAGCTTACTCAATAGTTTTAGAGCCTCTTTAGGGACTTCCCTGTGGTAATGTTGCTATGTATTATGTACTAGAATGGTATTAAGCTTTGTTGAAAACTGCAACAGTATTCTCAAGCTGCAATTGTTTTATAAACAACAAATTCAAACTTCTTGTTTCTTGACTGCAGCAAGATTGGACAACTGTTCATCAAACCCCAAAGGTCGATTAAAAATCCCAAATATGCTTTTTTCAAGTAGTGTTTTAAGGTTTTGTTCAATTGCTAGGCCAGCCCTTGTTGATCTAATAATCCATCAAAAATGTTGGAAAAGAAAAGCAGCATCTGCATCAAAATTATTAGACAAAGGAGAATTTAAAATTGAGTATGTCTGTTTTTAAAATTAGTTGACAGTTTTCCATTTTAAAATAAAGCCAGAACATACCTTACAACTTGAAAACTTCTGAGCCACATTTCTATTGCTGTCAAAAGGTGAAATTGACTCCACCTCAACAGCCTCATCAAAGTTCTCCAAATGGCAGCTTTCAGCTGTTGAGAGTTACATTTCGATTATACTTCAGATGAGTTTTCTAGTGTGCTTTTTTAATTGGCAGGAGTTTAAGAAACATTTTTATATCACAAAGAGTTTCCTTTTAAATTAATGAAAGCAAATAAAGTCTTGCAAGATTATCATTTGAAGTTCATATTTTTCTGCCTGATGTTAAATAATATCCCATGTAGCCATGGGAAACTCAGAATAAAAGTACTGCAGTTTAGATTAAAGGCAGTAAAATGTGGTCTAATGAGATATATCCTTTAAGATATCTGTAGCTCTTAAAGAAGAAAGCAAGTAAAGACAGTTATATTTATGTTTCCAGCCCAATAATTAAGAACACATTTTAATTGCCATTGTTTTTCAGTGTTAAATTAAAACATCTTTTCAAGGGAATGTTAGTCCACATAAGGATGTGAATCCTCTGTGTTTCTTCTGAGTTATTTGGTTATTACCATGCAAAATCACAAGTCTCAATTCAGCCCCAATATCACTATTACAGGTTTGATCTATGATATTAAAAATATATATCAAGTCAATTCTGTCATTATGACCAAACTTGTCAGTGTCTTCTTAACTTAGGTCCTTCTGAATTGTGGAATGTCAAATTCAATAAAATTTGAAAAGGTTATAGGGAATATGACATTCTTTCTAAAATGTCTACACATCATTTTTCACCAATGTAAAATAATTTCAAAACTATATTTTATTTTATTTTCTGTTCTATTAATTTATGGTTGAGAGTTTTTCAACCATACACATACATACACACACACTCTTTATCATTTTTTACAACTGTATTTAAAAGCATTTTAAAATAGTCACATATGTAAGACTATATTTTCAAGATATTTGTGGAAGGAGCCCAAATCAGAACAAAAAAAAAGTAAGTAAAAGTGCACACAGACTCAGGAATGTGCTTTATCATGTCACCACTTTTGAAGGAGAAAATAACAAACGTTAGGAAAAGCAGTTGATAGCACAACAATCTGGAAAGGAAGAGAAGTGTCGTTTATAATGACACAAAACCCATGCTCACAGATGAAGTGTTCTGGGTTGGGGAAGGGTGACCATCTGAAATGGTTGCTGCATGTGGTATCAGGGTTAGGGTTAGGGTTAGGGTTAGGGTTAGTAATCTCTACTCTTCCATTTATCAGTTATATAAATCTTTAGCCTGGTCAGATTGAGTCATCTTTCCAAGCATCAGTTCTTTTTCTTTAAAATGAAAAAAATAAGAATTTGTTTGCAGTATTGTGGGAAATTAAATAGAAAGTTAGAGAGCTAGAGACATATGGTTTATTACCTGGCACACAGAAAGCATTCAATAACGTAGTAGCAAATTTACTAAGGGGCCTCTCTTCTTCTTTTTTTTTTTTTTTTGAGACGGAGTTTCGCTCTTGTTACCCAGGCTGGAGTGCAATGGTGCGATATTGGCTCACTGTAACCTCCGCCTCCTGAGTTCAAGCAATTCTCCTGACTCAGCCTCCTGAGTAGCTGGGACTACAGGCGCACGCCACCATGCCCAACTAATTTTTGTATTTTTTTTAGTAGAGATGGGTTTTCACCATGTTGACTAGGATGGTCTTGATCTCTTGACTTCGTGATCCACCTGCCTCGACCTCCCAAAGTGCTGGGATTATAGGCGTGAGCCACCGTGCCCCGGCCAAGGGGCCTCTCTTCCTCATTCTGTGGTTTATATAGTGGCCCAAGCTGTCCCATTTTGGGGGGGTTCACTTACTCCCATGTTGTGGAGAGGAGCTAGCAGGCTAAATGCCACTCTTTAATCCAGAGACAAGACAGCCGCATACATTCTGGCTTATCCTCTTACTGCCCCCCCACCACTAGCCTTAGCCCCAGTCCTGACTACAGACCCTCTTGTTAGCAACTTTACTGGAGGACAGAAAATGACAAATAGCTATAGTACAACCTAAAGCATAAGAATCTGGAGACTACTATTTCTTGCTAATACTAAAATATAAGGGAACTCTAGGGCTTGGGTTCAAGCCCTACTGTTGTCACTTTGTAGCTGTGAGATCTTAAGTAAGTTACTGTACAAAAATTTCATGCTCTGTAAAATGGATATGAAGACAGCACTTATCTCATAAACTTGTTTTGAGAATTAAATGAGTTCTGAGGCTCCATGTAAAGTGCTTAGCACAGTGCCCAGAACATAATTGATTCTATATAAATATCAGCTGTTTTTATCATTATTGTAATGTGAACAATGTCTATCCCCTGAGTGCTGGCACCATCCCACCTCTCCTTCTTATGTTGACCCAAAGCACCAGAGACTGCCAAACTAAGTTTGTGTCTCTGGACACATGAGTATTTACAGATGGCTCTAGAGAAGAGAACATAGCTTTATTTATTGAACACTGCCTGTTTGGGAACCCATTGGTCTTGCACAATGGACTAAGTCAAGATGTTGAGAGGGGCCCCAGTGGCCATTATGTACATGTAATGTAGTCAGTTCCAAAGGGAGTGGTCAGACAGACCTGGTTTGGAATCTCTCCTCTTCCATTTATCAGTTACATAAATCTTTAGCCTGGTCAAATTCAATCATCTTTCCATGCATCAGTTCCTTTTCTCTAAAATGAAAAAAATAAGATCTTGTTTGAAGTATTGTGGGAAATTAAATAGAAAGTTAGAGAGCTAGAGACATATGGTTTATTACCTGGCACACAGAAAGCGCTCAATAATGTAGTAGTAAATTTACTAAAATCAGGAAAAGTTAGATTATGGACCCAGGGAAACTGTGTGGGCAACATTATAGTTCCCCAAAGATGTCCATGCCCTCATCCCTAGAACCTGTGAAGATGTTACATTACATAGCAAAAAGGACTTTGCAGACATAATTAAGGTTAAAACCCTTAACATAGGGAAGTTTTCTTAGATTATCTGGGCAGACCCAATCGAATCACATGAGCCCTTAAAAGCTGAGTACTTTCTCCAGCTGGAGGCAGAAGAGTGATAAGGTGAAAGAAGTCAAAGAGGTTCTAAGTATAAGAAAGATTTGCCTCACTGTCCCTGGCTCTGGGATGGAGGCAATCACAGGCACAGTGAGGCCTCTAGTAGCAAAGGGTGGTCCCAGCTGACAGCCAGCAAGGAAAGAAGAGTTTCAGTCCTACAACTGCAAGGAACTAGATTCTGCCAACAACCTGAATGAGCTTGGAAGCAGATTCTTCCAAGAGCCCCCGGATAAGAGTTTGCTGGTCAACACCTTGATTTTAGCCTTGTGAAACTGGCCACAGAGGAGCCAGCCATAAGCTGAGCACGGTGGCTCACACCTGTAATCTCAGCACTTTGGGAGCCCAAAGCAGGCAGATCCCTGGAGACCAGGAGATCAAGACAAGCCTAGCCAACATGGTGAAACCCCATCTCTACTAAAAATATAAAAATTAGCCAGGCATGGTGATGCACGCCTGTAGTCCCAGCTACTCTGGACGCTAAGGCAGGAGAATTGCTTGACCCTGGGAAACGGAGGTTGCAGTGAGATCGCATCACTGCTCTCCAGCCTGGACAACAGAGCAAGATGCCACCTCAAAAAAAGAAAAAGAAACAAGCCATGCCCACATAGAGTCCTGATCTGTAGAGCTGTGCAATAATGAATGTGTTTAAGTGTGTGGTAATTTGTTACGGCATTAATAAAAATCCAATACATGAATTACTAGTATAAATGGTATTTTACTTCTAGATTTTGATAGTCTCGCTAATAAGAGTCAATGCCCTCGAAAATTTACTTAGTAGAGCACAGTGCCAAGGCCTTTATATATATCATCTCCTTTTTTTCTTCACAAAACTCTGTAAGGTAGGTACTAATATCATCACTGTTTTGCAAGCGAAGAAGTAAACTAAAGCACAGGAAGGTTAACAACTTGGCAATAATCAGACAGCCCACCCATGGAGGAACCAAGATTCAAACTCAGGAAGTGACTGCATAGCACATGCTAGTAACTGTAATACTATGCTTCCTTCCTCAGCACAGCACAGGGATTGGTGTACAATCTATATTCCATATTTAATGAGTTATTGAACAAATTAATAAATGGATACAAAGAAATATGGACACAAAGAAATCATTTATCTTCACTGATTTAACCAGTCTTTTCATAATCTGATTTATTCCAAGTACAAAATCAAGCCAACGAAGACGGTATTATTAGATTATTCTGCTAGTGAGTAAAACTAGGCTGTGGTAACAAATAGTCCCACAGCCTCAGTGTGTTGTCATGACCAAGGTTTATTTCTCATTTATGCAAATTTTGTTCTGAGTTCAGGCAGTACCCTGGGCCAATTGTCTGCCATACAATAACTTGGAGAATCTAGGCTCCTTTGACTTTGAGGCCAGGCTGCCTCCATAGGAAGTCCTGTAAGTTGCTGATGTACAAGAAAAAAGCACCTGGCTACATTACACATATTCTTCTACACTTCAGCCTTAAGGTAACATCAGTTATACTCACAAAACCATTGGCCACTACTAGTCATATATCACCGCCTATTGCAAGAAGCCTAAGATGTGCAATCTTTCATGTGCCAAAAAGAGAAGAATCAGATATTGGTGAGCACAGAAAAATCAATCAAAATCATTAAATCCCACCATCTCCAGAAGAAATAATTATTTAAAAAATAATAGCCCCCACTTCCTGTATCAATTATCTAAAGAAACCCTATTTCAGCCCAGTCTGTTCAACATCCTGCCCTCCCATCGGCACTTCAAATTCTTCATGACAAAGGAAAAGTTATCAGTTTTCATGTAGGAAAGCCACTACCTCCTTTCTTAGTCTGTACATGGCCAACCACTGGGTAACAATTTAGACAGCCCACCTGCCTTCTGAAGCTGTAAGAAGCTTTACCAGGGACTCTCAGCCCCAGGGTCTGTCCTCACACCATCCCCTAACTGAAATACTTTCATAACTAATGTCAACTGATATCGATCAAATATGTATCTACTCTCAGCCAAGACAATTCAACTATCAAAGAAGACAAACTGAGATTTGTTTGGGTTTTTTTATTATTAAAAACTTACCCCTGAAAGTTATTTCAATGTTATAGAAAATTCCTCATCCTGCTCAAGTAAGGCTTTTATAAGAATTTCATTTAGACTCTTATTTTCTTAAATTAATAAGTGAGTAAAGGTCTCATTTTGAATTAATGAAGGTGTGAGAAAGAGCAGGAAATGTTTTCTAATAAGTAAACCTACATATCTGCATAGTCTTGCCATTAGCGTTCTATATGTGTAATATTACAAACCCGATAAATGCAGCTTAAACCACAGGGATATTGGTGTTCACCCTGGAGAGATTGACTAGATCTCTTATTTTAATAGAAATATGCAAAATTGTAAGATTTCACATTTTTGGAAAAGGAAAAAAAATAAGTTTTACTCCATGTCTGGAGAATGCTAGGAGGATATTTTGCTATTTATCATATTTAAAACAATGGTTCTTAAATGTCCAATGTATAGAAAGATGATTTTCAGAGTTTATTAATAACAAAGATTTCTAGTGACTCTCCTCCCCAAATGCCTTATTTAATAGGTGTTCTATGTAGCCCTAAAACTGCATTTTAAGAAGTGATTCAGGTGATGTATCAGGCAGTGCTGCTCAAAGTGCCTAGGCTACAGAGTATTTGTTTTCGGTCTACAATGAAATAAGGAACTCATGTTAGACTGTAAAAGTACATAGATTCCTTCATCAATAAAGTCTTCCTAGAAAAAAACTGTTAGCTACATTTAGTGTATTTGGTGATGAAGATGATTTATATTCTGAAGCAATATTTTGTCTTGAGCAGACAAAAAACAGTTGGTAGGCCAGAACTCCTGCACTTCCCATACTCTGAGGAACGATGGAAGATGTCCACACTTGAAAAACCCAGCTCTAAGAATACTAAGATGTGGGCTTATCCTTTCCTATAAAATACTCTTCTGTTTTACAAGTCACTATGAAGTCAGACCCTTGAGAATGGTGCCCACCCTTGTCCTACTTCCTGCTTCCTTTAATATATTACAATGTAGAAATACAGCTATAAGTCTTTCTGCGTGTTCTGATGAGGGCTATGTACATGTAGGCTTAAATAAATATTTCTAGTACTCAGTCCAACTGCTAGATTCATTTAATTTTATCAGTATTTTATAAATACACATATAGTGCATGGTCATTTACTGAATAAAAATAAGTTTCTGGTGCAAAATACGAAATACTCTTTCTACTTCCAATGAAATCTATTAAAATCAGAATGCCAATTAAAAATCGTGAAATCTCAATCATCCTTGATTATGAAGATAATTGGTTAGCTTTAATCCAAACCACCAGATAACATCATAGAATACCTACATTTTTAACTTTTTAATCAATTTTAATATATTTAGTGTTAAATCACACCTCTATTTGGAAAAAGCCAATATTAAGGGCAGGATTCAAACTTATCATATAATACTATAGTATCCAATCCATGAAAAAGGTATTTTCATGTAGAGGAATGTACCTGAATATGAATATGAGTTTCTTATTTTATCCTTTCTTCATTACAAAATTACAAATTTATTAAAGGTAGAGGGGCAAACAGCATGATAATTCATCTTTATAATTCTCAGAATACCTTGGATATATAGGGCTCACAAATCAAATAAACTTAACCATGAATTTAATTTATTGTCTATGGTATGCCTAATAATGCCAATTTTAACTTATTTTTGGTCCAACCAACAAGTATCTATTGAATGTCAACTATATTCCCAGTACTGAGCTAGACGGAGAAATCACTAAGACAAAATTCTTGCTAAGTGTTTGCATTCAAGTCTGTATGACAGACAAACTAAACAGATAATTATAATATTATATGATAGTGCTTAGAGTATGTAATAATAATAGTAGCCAACATTTCAATGGTTATATGGAACTGAGTAGTACTCTTGGAACTTTTCTTGTCTTTACTTGTTATTCCTCAGAAACACAAATGCACTGTTTCAGGCTGAATTCTTGGATGCAAGCAACAGAAACTGACTCTGACTACTTTAGGCAAAAGGTCAGTTCATTGGAAGACTTTTGTGTCCCTCACAAAATGAACAGGAAGCTGGAAGTCTGGGCTTAGGTATAGGCAAGATTGAAGGGCCCTTCCAAAACTAAGAGATAGGAAGCAGAAGCACAACACTCAACTAGCTTATGGATGCCACCACCATTACAGGCCACCATGGCTGCCACTGCTGTTCTTATGCGAGTTTCTAGTCATGCCTCAGGCCTTGTCACTTCCTCAGATTTGATGTACTCAAAGAGGGTGTATAATTGGCCAAAACTGACAGTCAATTGCCCATGACAGTACTAGGAAAGAATACTAGTAGAGATGCAATTTCCTAAAAGGCAGGGAAAGTGCTTGAAGAAATAACAGATTCTGGACAACCAACAATTGTCAAATGTTAGAATCAACATAGATAAGACAAAGTCTAAAATAAAAATTTACTGTAGGAAAAGAGTGGACAGAGAAAGGTGTTTTGTGATATATTAAAGTTAATGATTTTCCAAACTAGAATTTTAATTAGCACATAAAAATTTGAATTCCCTGCTGGTGTTTAAGGAAACACCTAAATTATTTCACTCCATGCTTGAGCTATTCAAACTTGTAAAAACTGGCTACTGAATAAAGTCAATTGAGAATTATCTAATACAATCTATTCACTCATTTAATAAAAATCTATTCGAAGTCACTTTTGAGATAGAGAGATATTGTACACACAGTGATACAGAAATGCAGACTTCTTTGACCTTTCAGTTTCAAGAGTTTAAAAGCAAATTTAATCATAACAAAACTCATATCCCTTATTCCTTTTCATAGTAATAATGCTTTACATTTAAATGACATCTTTTAACTAAGAATACTTCACTGCCTTTATTCCTCACAATACTTTTATGCTTTAAACTGAGAGTATTATTCTTTTCACTTCAGAAAATTAAGTCACTTGTTTGAAGTTACACTGACTATTTAGAGTAAGAATTATCAGAAGATCATTTATGCTTACCTTTACAAGTTATGTTATTTACAAAATCCAACTATTGTTCTAAAACTCCTACTGCTTTAATAGAGACTAATCAATGAGAATAATGAATAACCTATGTTCCAGGATTGTCTCACACAAATTTTATTGTATCTGAAAATATTGGATGACAAAGTGCAAAGTGACAGTGAGTCAAGACTTGAAGTGTTTATAGAACTAATTTTTTCAGTGGTAACAGAAAAGCCTGGGAGGAAGGAAAGACTAAACCACACCTATAAATGGCAGATGAATCAGACTGTGACTGCAGAGTTTTTTCTTTTATTATCTTCATGCAGGATATGGGCTACCACAACAAAAATAATTTGTGGTAATCAACTTCTAGCATTCATATAGTTGATGAGAACAAACTGATTGTGTTACAGTAATTTATTTCACCCAGAACAGCCTGCCTCAAGTGAGGGGAAAAAAACACTTTTGGAGGCAAAGTTCACTTTTCACGGCCAGGGACTACTAGATTATTGTAAAGACTAAATGAGATAATATACATGAAAATACTTTGTAAACTACAAGAGAATCTTAGGTGCGCCATAAACCAGTGATCGGTGTGATAAACTATCAGAAGGTCACAGAATTTTTAATAAATAACAAGGAATTTCAATGACTGAAGACTCAAAATAGCTAGTTAGGAAAAACTTCCAGTTTTGCTAACACTTTTCCGTGGTAAAAAGAATACCGTCCACTTTTGCGATGCTGCTGCTGACACTAGAGTATTTTTGCATAAAATATTTTAGAGATATCAGCAAGAAGAGGGTTAGTGCCAGCAATCTGTTGAAGAGAGTGACCTCAATCTTATAGTACTTTCTCATTCCTGACTTTGCCTTGCTCTGATCTGTCCTGTATCTTTGGCACCCCATTGTCTTACACACTCACTTCAAAATCTTGATAGGACAACAAATGACAACCTGATCTTTAATTTCTCTTCCCAATGAAGTGTGGAAACTGAAAACATTAAGAAATTTTACCTCTCCCAAGAAAATGTATACATACATAATTGGGATCATTGCAGTTGATGTCACAGTGAAATAAAGAGATGGGATAATAATGGCAGAATTTTAGGCATCAGACCAATGAAGAAGAAAAGGATTATACAGGCATCAGAACCTTTCTGCTAAGCCTGAAACCATCCTCCCAAGGACATCATTTAGTTGAAATAAATAGAGGGTGAACAAAAATAAATTGCAGGACACTCTAACATTATCAAAATCCAAGTTGCAACAAGCATATGATTTGCAATAAGCCAGCGTGGTACGCTATTGCTCTCAGAAAGGTCAGATATCTTGCCCTCAGAGATGACTCACCCCACAGCCAGTCTGATGTTAGTTTCGCCCACCTGAGTTTATATCTCTGCCATGGAGGACTGGAAATACAGTAGACATTTGGCTCATAGTTCTCTTTTATTTTTCTCATGCTCCCTTAGTTGATGCATCACTGACTCTAACAAGGTCAAAGGCGAAAGAAACATATGCACCAAAACCTAAAAGCTGCCCCTAGTTCCTTTTAGAAACTTTCCAACATCCTTGAGATCTGGGGACAAAATAACATACTTATTTCCACTACTGGATTATTAGGAAAATGTTTGGAAGACATGACAAAAATTTCATCTACTCAGCAAATATATATGAATTATGTGTCAGACATTGTTCTAGACACTTGATTTAAGAGGGAAATGTGAACCAGAAAACAAAATTTATTTATTTCAGTAGGAAAGGTGGCAAGACTTTTTAATCGGTTCTTCAGGTAAAATATCGGGTAAAACTGAGATAAACCCAAAAAGATTATTAGGTATCCTGTCTACCATACCCTTCTGGGTCATCCCTACCTTTTATTTTGAGTTATCTTGTATTTCTGTGACTTATAGTAAATTAAAAATGCAAATTATTCTAGTTCATAGAAATACAAACAAAGCGTGACCTGTAGGGTGCAATTCATTATTGCCTCAAATAATTACCCATTTTGCTTCTATTTGTAAATTATTTCAGCATTGTTTATTTGCCTATGTGTGGATGTGAATTTGAATCATTTTTGAGTAGGTTGTAATATTACTGCTTTCCTCATTAATTAATATAATAAAATATTTAACATATGTTCTTATATTTGCATAAGAATCATAATTACACTTTAAAAAATATCCTTTAACAGTTTATAGTAACTGTTCATTATGGGACCATCTACTTCAAAAAAATATGTTTAAAAATACAGTAAATTGTTTTTAAAGCTCTTCAAATGCAAAGTATTAAATGCAGGGAAGTAGTATCTTCTTAATATAATGTGGTATTTTAAGGCATATTTGGTAAGGTCTCAAAGTTCCTTCACACTACTGATCCCAGATAGAGAATTAGAGCTGAGCTAGGGTGGAAAAAAAAAGAATATAAGATCTCTTGTTATTTTTTGCTTTAAAGAAATAATAAACTGCATTGTTGTAACTCAGTGTAAGTAGATTCGAGTAAGGCAATAGATATGGGGTGCCAGAAGCTACTCATATCGTTCTTTAAAATGGAAATTTACCGTCTGCTGCATCACATGGACAAAATACAGAACTATTTTTCACAGCTTGTTCACTGAACAGATTATTGTAGAAAAAAAAAAAACTTTTACATTTTCTGCAGATTCCCAAATCTCAGTCAAAAAACTCTTGGCAATTTTTAGCAGTGAAACAGATTTCACTTTCAGATTGAGATACTCCATTTAGCAGTAGTCAGATGATCTTCCAAATAAATATAGACTCGTTTCACTCTTGATTTTATTTAAAAAAAATGTTTTCATGAGGTGTCTTGGAGGAAACTTGCACTTATTTGGTTTTCCCAAGCTAAAGCAAAGAAAAACTCGAAGGTCTAAAAATCAGAGTTAAATAAAAAAAGAAATGTTAAACTGAAAATGTTATTACAAATAATGCATGTTCATCACAGTACCAATAAATAAATAACCCTATAAAACTTTAGAATTAGTTGCAAAGATGCTACAGTCTTTTCTTCCCTAAATCTCAGCTCCCCAAAATATTACTAAACAGAAGTGCATGTGTTCAGTACAATATAACAGGCAGCAATATGTTGAGATACTTCACACAAAGAGGTCTCTGGGCCACTTTTCTCTTTCAGGATTAGCTCTTTCACTTAGGTGTGAGGCAACTGCACTTATAAGTTTATTTCTATGACCACTTTTTCCTTAACTACCAGTTATTAATGCCACAGAAAATAATGGCTTATTTCAAATTAAAGATAACATTAAACCCATGACTAAAATGAGAATAATAATTTTAATATAATCCTATTTCTGAGGTTCTACTTCTATAAACTCTCTGCCTCCTCCCCAAATTTCTGTACTAAATTTTGCCAGTATTTTTTCTGTTCATGAAAGGAGGCTATATTGTAATTACGAGTAAAGTCCAGAGGTATTATCTTACTTTTATATTTATAAAAACATATGATGTATATATGAATACCACAGGATGCTCACTACATTTCACCAAATTTTGTTGCTATTTTTAACAAGTTTTTATAAATTTGTTAAAAGTCCATCCATCCCAGTGACATTAAAGATTATCTCAGTCATAAGCCAAACAACCTGGAATTTAAAGCAGATGCTTTACCAAGTAGAGAAAACCAGAAACAGCTCATGCTGCTAAAAGCATTTTATTATTCTCCTAATGAAAATTATACTGTCTGAGGATTCATTGTGTCCAATTCCAAAAGCCACATTTCTATGTTTAAAGTGACATAGAAGAATAGGCCAGTTTTTGAACTTACCATAACTCAATGAAAAATTTCAAAGAAAAAAAGCATTTTTTAAATATCCTAATTCTGATTTTATAAATATTTGGATAACATGAAAGAACAAAATATTTACAATTATTTCTTCATAAAAATTTAAACTATTATCATAAAATGTATAAAAAATTGAATAAATCTACTATGCCATGATAAAATGTTAAACGTTATAAAATCTTAATAAAACCAAGTTGCTTGGCTCCAGGGTGATAACTGAATGAGACAAACTTGCTGTGCTTTTGCATTTAAGTGTTGGTTTCATTTATGGGTCAATGATAGAGGAGTGGGGAGGATGGATTAGAGAGAAAAATGTAAAAGCTTAATATTCAGACATTTTTCCATCTGAAAAGAATATTTGAAATAAACCTAAAGAATTTTTGAAATTATAATTCAAGCAAATGGGAGAATGAGAACTTGCAGACAAAAATTTTACCACCACCAAATAATAACCTTTCCTTCTTTTTCTAAAAGTAATTCAAACCTCTGTGCCTGCTTTTAAAAGACTCACTAGAATAAAACATATTCTGAATCTCAAACTGTTGAAAGTTTAGACAACTAAAGAGAATAACTTGGTACATTTCTAGGTGCATATGGCCAATTGGCAAACCCACCACAGGGGCCAGTACTGAGCAAGTGACTTTGGCCTGAGAAGAGGACAGGAGGAGCTGCAGAGGAAGAGGGAGAAAAGACAACGGCAGTTGCTCCTAATTTTTCTCAACATGTAGAGTTTAAACAAATAAAATAAATAAATAACAGAAGAATGATAAATTGAAATATTCCCACACGTCTCAGAAATTAACCCCAAATTCTGATCTTTTCTTGTAGGAACCATCTGTGAGCCTAATATATCAAGATAGATTCTAACCCAAATCATAGTATTATAATAATAACCACAAGCGCTGTACCTAAAATTAAAGGATTCTTTTTATGTCTTATATTGAATTTTGGAGCTTGCACTCTTTAGGAATGTATTTTGATGCTGGCTACTAGCCCATACTGCTGAAGTCAGCCTAGAGAACCTAGACCTATATTCAAGGCGATCTTCCTTATTGATGATGGCACCTGCCTTCTGCATTGTTAAGTTTTTGGAGTCTTAACCCTGCAGAGTGCCTTTATCAGACAGCTGAATTGAGCTCTTTAATCGAGCATATGTCATGGGGTGAGTCAGCAAAGGGTATACCAGCTACCAAGACTCTTAGTCCATGCTTACAGGCTAGTTGCAAACATCTCCCATGGAAAGGGTTTATGTCAATTCATCATAGCTAGACTTTAGCTAATAGCCCACCAAAACACTCAGCTGACAGCCAGTGTTTCCCAGCAAATGAAGAAGATAATGAAAGCTGATGGTGTGGATCTACTAATGCCCAGCTGCCTGCCAGACACCCCACAGCTAATGATGTAACACCACAGGTCTTAGGCGTTTAGAGTATCAGGTACAGGAGTCAATTGGGATTTTCCTAAACAACTATGGCTTTTACAGAAGGCTACAGCTGTGAAATTATGAAGGGTTTCTTCACAGGCTATAGTTGTTGTTGCTTTTTCTTTTTTTAGAGAGGACTAAAGGCAAGAAGGGTTAAAGTGGTGAATTATCCCTTGAGTAATTTCTATCACATGGCCCTTGCCCTGCTAATGGTTATCTTTTCCTCACCACCCAACTTCCTCTTTACCTCTGGCTCAGCCACTCAGTGTCTGTGACCTTTAGATTTCCCTGACCTAACTACTTGTGCCTGTGCACTTACTTGCTCAAATTCTTACCTCATTGTCTTGCCATTATAATAAAGTGCTTATATATTTTTAGTGGTTACAAAATATAGCTCGTAAGAGATGAGAATCCCCTTGATCCTAAATGGGGACACCTGCGGTAAATGCAGCTAGCCCATATTGCTCACTCTCTCACTTTCTCTTTTCTCTTCTTGTCTCTTTGACCTTTTTTTTTTTTTTTTTTTTGTAATGGGAGAAAGAAGAAGGAGTGCTTTGCTTACTCTGGAATCTTTGTTCAGTAAATGATGGCTTTTCAACATTTACCTGTTTTGTGATAATACCTACAAATTTCATTCCAGCAATTCCATTGCTTCCAATAGTCATTTTACTCATCATTTTCTAGGTAACCTTTAACTGCTTCCTTTGTGCATGTCAAATGCATTTCTAAAAATTTTTACCAAAATTTGGGCATGTTACACAGAAAGGTAATTTAGTAAGAATGTGAGCAATACTTTTTAAATAGAAAGGGAAATCAAGGGGTATTTTATTCCTAACTTTCTAATTTGTAGAATTTTAGAACTTTCTGTGATCCGAGAGATCATCTAACCCTAAATTCTCATTTTACACATGAGAAAACCAAGACACAGAGAGCTCTGTCAGACCTAGAACTGGTTCCCTGAAATCTTAAAATATATTCCAATATCCCTGTCTAGTAGGCCTATAGCTTATTTTACCTTTAATTTTTATTTTATTATATCTCAACTAATTAAGAAGTAAACATCAAGTCTGTAGTTACTTCACTTTGTGGGGACTTCCTTCATAAAATTTCTCACACCATTAAGAACAGTATCTAAAATTGTTATGCATTTATTTTATGGCTTAACTGTTCATAAGGACAATACAAAATATTATCATTCACTGGTAAGAAAAGTTGTAGTCACTGACTGTGACACATAAGGTCAGCCTCTTATGAGTCCATAAGTTACAAGAAATTGGGTCCAAATGTGTATTTATTTTTTATTTAGATTTTCATGGTCTCTTTTACTCCAAAGAATCATTTTTACATGAGTCTTTGTCCCAGGAAGAAAAGTTGTGATTAAATTTCACAGGCAGACTCTCTACTGCCCAGCTGATTAAATCCCAATTCTTCAGCAGTGTTCAGCAGCCTCTTTTTTTAAGCCACAAGTTTGTATTTTTAATTCATAGCCTCTGAGGAAGCTACTGGGCATTTGAATGCCACCCTTACTTGGGCCGTGCTCATAAGAAATGATAGATTGTAAGAGATATTTTACTAAGTAAATTACAAAATATAACAATCATTTGAAACTCTAGGGGGGGGAAATTAAGCTAAATGTCAATGGTATTCTCACATAAAGTTTATTGTAATGTGAGTCCTGACTTCCAGGACAACTTGGGTATTTGCATTTGGAAGGGGTTTTGGGTCATTCCATTGATATCAAATCTATCAAAATGAGCAGAGATCAAAGCTCTGAATGTCTTGGCATCTCTGATTTTTATTAAAAGTTTCCCTTGACTTCCTGGCTGGATGTATTATTCTCAACAGATCTTGGTGGTACCAATGATTCAGATTCTATAACCTGGCCCTTTTAATTATTCTGGGTATGGAAACCACCCTTTGACTGTGAAGACATAACTTGTGTTGGCGCCACAAATGATGGAAAGAAAATTATGAATAACTAAGATTTAGAAAAAATATTCTTTTGCCAGGTTTATTTTATGCAGTTTGCTTTAATTCCTTGTAAAGAATCAGGGGAACTCTCAATAAATACATACAAAAAAAGTTTTTTAATGTAATAAAAGAAAATTGAAAGTGAATGATTGTTCATTAAATCTTTCTTTTCTTTTCTTTTTTTTTTTTTTTTTTTTGTGCCCTAACCCACAAATAATTCACAGGCCACAAAAGAAGGCTTAAAAATTTGGTAAAAACATAAAATCTCTGTATCAAATAAACAAAAAATTCCATCTCCTCATTTGTATGGTTGAGAATCTATTTTGTTAAATAAGGGAGATAATTTTGTTTTTCATTCAAAATAAACCTAAATATTTATACACTTCGTTATGATTTAGCAATTTAAATTAAAAATGTTTTCTGCTTCTATTTGTCAGTAAATAATGAGCTTCATCGTATTACATTTTCAAAGGCCAATGTTCTGCTCTCTACTTATCTTACTATTTTATTTTACATCTCTTAATAAGCTAATCTTTTTGCTTTTAAAATGACTTTTCCTGTTCATCTACTATACAGGCTGCAGATAAAATCTCCATAAATTTACAATTGTAAAGAATCCCTTTTACAAGAGCAAAAAACCAGTCATCTTTAATGCAGTGGGCTTTTTACAATTATACCACACATTTTTTATTTTACTTTTAGAAAAAAGAAAATAACAATATCTTAACATTTGTGTTATGCCATGCAATAAAAACATCTCATAACTTTTTCTCATATTTCACCAAGTTTTCTATTAGAACTTCTTCCTGGCAATTTAAATATGCTTAAACTAATGGTTTTCTGTAATTTGTCTTTTTTCTTTGGAAACATACCGTGCCATTGTCAGTTTTTAAAAAGAAGCAATTTTCTGACTTTTAAGATTGAGTACATAGGTCAAGGAAAAATTACTACTGTTGAAAACCCGTAATTAAATAGAAAATGCAGCTGCACTTATGAGAAACTAAAATTAAGTTTATTAATACTTGATTCTGAAATGGGTTTTTGAATTTTTGGTTAAGGTTTCACTTGGAGCCATGCCTTATCTATACCCTATCTTTGCTGATTACTTTTCATAAGTAATATGTAGGAATATAACAATCCTACTTTTATGAAGAGACATTTCTGATCTCTTTCTCCTTTCCTCCTTAAAATATCAATTTCAGAAGTATTTTTAAAAAAAACTAATGAAATGTTCTTTGTCAATTTGCTTTTTTAATTATGATTATTCTAGATAAATATATGTTCTCCCTAAACATTAAAACTATATGTCCAATAAGTACATTTTAAACATAAATTTGTATGATCATTTCATAAAGGGTAGCATTTTAGAATATAAAATAATCAAAGTTTTCTTTTTGTATTGATTTTCATCTTCATTAATTTTTCTAAATGTAACATATACCATTTCATTAAACAATACTCATAAAAGGAGGTTTACTAAGAATACAAACTAATTTTTGAATTTATGAGATTGCCACATCTATTTGCTGAGTATAGCTCCTATTTGAACAATTCATCAAATTAGATTACGTTTAAAGAGTTAAAATATTTTGTACAAACATAAAACTAATAAACAAATAAAACCACTTAGAACAATTTAAAAAGTCATAATATTTGTCACTGCTTAATTTTAATGGTGCATTTTAACAGATCAAGATAAACACCCTTTAACCTCCCCTACAAAACTCTTGGATTGAAATCTGAATAACATTTACATAAAATTAGGTATAATGTGAAAGCCTTCTTAAAGCAAATGTGAGTACTATAAAATTATTTATGTATTGAAATAGTAGTAATCTCCATTTCGAAGCTGAAGCTGAATGTCAGAATATACATAAATGTTTGCTGCATCTTTCATTATCAAGCTTATGATTTTTCATAAGTATATGTTAAGTGGCACAGCAATGTAAAAAAATAGTAATTATTTAACTGCAAATATCTAAAAGCTTAAGCTTTGAAACTTAGTTCTACTTTTGAAAAAATAACTTTTTTTCTGAGAACGAATTTTCTGGTTCTGTTTTTGCTTTTGTTTAGAATTGTTTTAAACACATCTTCAACCAACGTGTTGATTTTTTTATTCTGACTACATACTCGTACTCTAAAACTATGGGACAGTGGCTGGGAGACAGGGGATATGCAACAATATACTTTCCAGTTACTAAAGATTTATGGAAAGAAAGTACTAGGAAGTGAGAAAGGCACACAGTTTGCATAGGAAGAATTACAATAAAACTGGGGCCTTAATGAACATACTCCTCTTTGACATTTTATGTCAGTTCTGTTACCTGCGTGGTTTGGTCATTTCTGTTCATTTGCTAATGTGCTAAGGCTCTTGGAATTCTATTTTCCAGATGCTTATATTCCACAGAGGGAAGGAAAACTGATCCATGAAGTTGATATTTGCATAAAAGGCAGAGGCATCTGTCACAGGCTTCTTCCTGCATGCAGGCATTCTGCAGCTGGTCTGCCACAGCATTAGGTCCCCGTGCAGGCAAGGAGAGTCACCGGTGAGGACAGCATGTAGGGGTAGGGCGAGAACTTGCTCAGTTTGTGATCAGCGTATTTACAATTATATTTTTGATAGGATGATGACATCACCGGTCCTATCTCTCTCTGTGTCTCTGTCTCTCTCACACACACAGACACACACACAACTAGTTCAGAGTCAGCTTAAGAACAATTGTAATTGACCACATTTTTCTGTAAATATGTTTCTTATCAAGATCATGATAAATTAATCATAATCACGTTGCATAGCATTATGTAGCAGAGAGGGTAGAAATTAGAAGGCAAGGTTAGGCTTATTCGCGGGCCTTTATTTCAGGGGGGGATTTTTGTTTTGTTTGCCTTTGGTTTTGTCTCATCTTCTCTTGAGTCTCATCAAAAGCCTATCAATGTGGGTATCTTTGTGCCCACTTCACACATTCACAGAAAAGAAAATTGCTTCTATTGCTAAAGTAAATTGTAAAATCAGGATGAATCAGGCCCGTCATGGTGGCTCAAATAAACTTTAAAGAGGTATACTGCAGTTTCATTATGTTTCAGCATTTATTCCTGCATGACACTCAAACTAACAATTACAAGTGTCAAGTTCAGTGACCAAAAATGTCTATAAAATCCATTACTGCATTGTTGCACAAATGTAGATACGATTTTCCACAAAGATAAATATAAATCAGCTCAAAGCCAAATCATTTGTAATATTTTCTAAAGCACATTTTAAATATATCTCCAAGTGTCTGATGTAGTAATACTACCTATAAAACACTTCTTATTAGTCTACCTTCATTTTTCAGTGCTGGTATATTCACTATGACCTGTTTCCTGAGGATAGAGTTACTGCAATCTGTCTGACAATGTCTTCGTGAGTAAAATGACACAAAGAAGCAGGCATAGTAACCAGTTAACAAATTCAGACTTTGAAATAATAACAGTTCTTTGTAACAAACTGGGATAATTGGACTTAAAGTTTCTCTGATGCAAGTTCATCAGTAAGCAGTAATCAGATAGGAGGCTTCTTTGAAACTTTTCTGATTCATAAATAATATAGTAGTTTACAAAGAGGAAGTTTGTGGGAAGCAGCAGTAAACAGTCTCGCGATCCATCTGTTATTATGGAATCCAGAAGAGCTGAATCAGGATCCACGTTGTTTATGATATAAAAGATGCTTGGGAAATGTTGCTGAAATAATTATTAACCAAAAATGTCATGTTTTTAGTTTTTAGAAGTCTGAGTCATATGTGGTTGTGATGAAATGTACCCACCTGTGTGAATAAATGCAGGACGTTTACCTGGATTAATAATTGAACAGAATACCAAATGCAATTCTTAAAAAGTTTTTAGATAGGCATTGCAGAATGTGTTCGTATTTTTTTAATTACTGGTAAATTTTTAACAATTACATCCAAATATATTATTTTTAAGCATAATGTGATTCTTAGGAATATAACTTTAGAATTCCATTTGACAAAAAATATGATTAAATTCAGTACTCAGTATGAAATTAAAATAGCCAAGGCTAAAATTGTCTTCCTACTCTGTCTCTTGACCTTGCCCTCACCCCAGTTTTTCTCCTCACCAGCAGCCCTAGCACACAGACGAACACACACAGAGAGAAAGAGAGAGAGTTAAAGAAAAGGAAAGATTTAGGGTGAGAGTTTCAGTGTTGCCTCCTTTTCAGTTCCAGGAATTATTCCTCAAGACGAACTTTTCTGATATTTATTTAATTCTTCAACATTTTGCAAAGAACAAACCAAGAAATGTGTTACTACAAAGAAATTACAACAGTGAGACCGGCTTTGTTTCATATTTACTCTAAATGAAATAAAAATGTTTTTCCTTGTACATCTTTTTGTCTGAAGCAGGATAATAAATACATACATCCTATCATAGTAAGATAAGCCCCCACAGCTGGAAAACACGGTTGGTTGGTAATATACAACCAGAGCAAAGGTTTTAACATCCTGAAACAATAGCAACACAATTATGTGTATGGATTTCCAATAATACTAACTTAGAAATGTAATACGATTAATCCGTCACTTACCCTTAATTAGCTAGAAATAGATTTTGCTCATTATGGGGGAAAATAAACTAAAAACCTAACCAAAATAGAATGCCCATATGAAGATGGAGCTATACTGACCATCAGGAAAGTAACGGATATATGAATCTAAAACATTGATCATGTATCATTTTTCTTGAGTTTCAAATTGGTTTGGGTTTTTTTCTGTATTTTATAGAAAACCTATATAACAAAAATCTACACATAATCCTCCTTTAAGGGCATTCTATTGGACTGAACCATGCAGAAACCAGCTTGAAAAACAAGACTTCGTTATTCTCTGCCTGCAAACATTGACAACAGTGCCATCTTCTGGCTCTATAAAAGCAACGACCACATTCCACTTGTCAAACTGCTGAAAGTTCTTTCCACCGAGAATGAATAATCCTTAGCCAGGGTTTCGAATACAATGGTCTTTATTAACAAGTGTGAGATTGTGCCTTTATAACTAGGACCAGGACAACTTAATTCCTGTGTTTCTTTTCCTTTGACGTATATACCTTTGTAAGTAGGAAACTCTTTATTTCTGTTAATTCTTTCTCACTCATCCATTCTTATCTTCAATTTCTGGTGTTTTATCTTAACCTTACCCATGCCTACCTACTTGTTTTGTTCTAAGAATTTGTTTCTCTCCACATGGTTCTATGTATGTGTCTCCACTCTTTTTGTTCTATTTGATCTCCTCAGCTCTATTGGTGATGTTTATTTGGAATTATTTTCATGTTTTAATTCTGTATTGTCTAGTATTTCTTTTTCCTATCTCCTCATGGCTTTCTTTTAAACCTCCTCTTTATTTTTCTAACATCATCCAAATTGGTAAAATTTAACAATTAGTAAAATGTAAATAAATAGCTGTAATTGCTTTAAAAATCTCATAGCCATAAAATACTATCTGCTGTTGACGAACGTTGGAAGAAAAGCTACATCTTTTCATGTACATTCGGCAACAGATAAATAACCAAAATAGTAATGTCTCTTTCAACCTTTCAATATGTTCAGTACAGTTAAACACCAAATGGAGTAATGGTAACATGCAAGGGGAATTATGCATCTCCGTAACAAGTTTAAAACTACCACTGAAAGAGGAATAGCAGTGCTTTGGACAGCATGGGTGATCGACAGATGCTGTACGAAAAATAATTAGGTCATCAGCTCCAAACAAGGACACAGGAAATGACACAGGTGAATGGAATATGAGTTTGTAGAAAGGAGGGCAGCATGTGTGTAAATTTCCTAATCAAATGAGTGCACAAAAGACACTGGAGTTTTTTCCCTTCAAAAAAAAAGCTGTATTTTTTTAAAGCACTAAGCTTGTCAAATTTTAATCAGGGAGATAGATGAGTGACAGATGAAGAGTAGTAGATGACGAGAAATTTTCAGTGAGCGTGAAAATGAGTGAAAATGGAGAACAAAAGGTGAAACAGGGAAGCAAGCTAGATGGTTAGGGGAAATGGGGGAGAGAAGGGGAGCAGCCAGGGTGAGATCACAGAAACCCAGGTGAACTGAAGCTCTTTCTTGAGCCTTGTGCCAGAAGAAAAAAACTAGAATATTGATTGTTGCCTGGGGCTTTGTGAATCATAGTAATGTGCCATCCAGAGTAAAGTGAGGAAAACACAAAAAAGCAGATTTGAGGGTCTGCTGACCTGACTTCAATGCCAAGGGAATTATGAAAATTCCTGCGGAAATTATAACCCAGCCGCACAATGCCACAGGGACGTACCTCCTGCTTCACAATCAATGTATGACAGCGTCGCTCTCCCGCCAGCCCAGCAGTTCCCAGACTTGGCACCTTAGCATCACCTGGAAAGCTTTTGAAAGTCCTGATGCTGACATCACACTCCCATACAAACTATTTAAATATGAATTTCTGGGGGCCTAGCATGCATTAGTATACATATTCACAGATCCTCAGATCCGTCCAATGTGTAGCACAGTTTGGGAAGCACTGAACTAGACTAAAAATGTTCCCAAGGGCAAGGTCTACAGCTTGGCCCCTTTTGTTACCTTCAGGGTATTAGGCATAGTGGCTGCACTACATACCCTTTTTAAGGGAAAGTAATAAACATTAGCTTTTGACCTTCTACCTTTGTGTGTGTTTCAGAGTCATGGACTTTCCTTCCTTTCTCCTGAACTTAAGAGTTGAACATTTCTGCTTCCTAATCCTATGACCTAGGAGGAGCTACTTAACTCCCTCAGCTTTAGTTTCCTCGTTTGTGAAGTGGGCTTTATCACAAAGCTGTTGAGAGGATCAAGTGAGATAATGCGAGCAAATCCCTCGGCTTAGTGCCTGCCAAATAGTCAACGCTCCAAAAATGTCAGCCGGTATTATTATCCATTTATTCATGAGTTAATTCCGTGCCAACATAAAGGATTTTTTAAAAGTCTTTTGAGAAAGAAAGTATCAAGAACTTTATCACAGCAGCCCGAAAAAGGGAAGTCCAACAGACAAGAGGAAGAAACAATCTTTTTTTGAAGGGTTAGGAGAAAGTTGAAGATGCATGAGGGATGAGGTATTTATTTTAAATCCAGCTCAGTGCCTTACATTTCAGCCCACAGCTCCCAATTAAAGAAGGTGAGACTTAGAAAATCAATAAATAATTAATCAGTTGTTTGGAAAAACAGAAACATGCTTCAAGGGAGGGAACATTAAAGCACGTGAAGACCAAGTTTAGTGTCCCTCACTTCCTCCTGTCCCTTAAGCCGGGATCTTGGAGCCTAGACAAATGAGCGCATGCCTGGCGTCCAGTGGCCCCTGTAAGGCGGTGTAGGTGGAAGCTGCCCCATGAGCCCTGCCTTCTGACCCACTTGCAGCTGGTCAACCCAGGAGACCTCACTTTGTCTTCATGTGGCCAGAAATTCCTCCTGAAATAGAGCAACTCCTGAAAACAGGAGACCCTGATTTTTAATTGCCCCTGCTGGCCTCTCCACTAGAGTTTTGGAGACCCCGTACAAGTTGTCCAATTGCAAAGAACTCAGTCACTGCACCCCCAAGTGAGGGGTGGGCACAGCAGCAGAAGTGTTGGGGCAGGTCTGCCAGGGCAGAAGAAATTGCACTGTGAACAAGACGACAGCTTATAATTGAGTTAAATGTATTATCTTTAAGTGGTTGAAGTCTGAAAGGCAAATTAACCTAAGAAGCCCACCACAACCATTATGGTGGGGTAAAAAGCAGATCACTCTGGGTAGGAAAGGTTTCATCAAAGGCCAGGAAAGCTAGATGATTGGCCATTATGTGTAAATTGGAATCTGTTTTCACAATAATCAACTAGTTAATTTTCAATGAAATTATTTCAAAGAAATTTTAGCATTTCCTGAACTCTCTTTATTTGCCTCTATCTTTTTCTTTCATCAGATGGACAGAATGTCAATGTTTAAAAGGAAGTATTTATGCCTTTCTTTCAACAGTTAATTACTACCTGTCAGGCAGTTGAAGATATCAGGCAAGCCTGAGCAAAGTAAAATGTGTCGCTTTTCCAGGCAGAAATTCACTCACTCAGTAAACGTATGTTGAGTACTGATGTGTGCAGAGCACATTGGTTGTTTCACTGAAAGCTGGTCAGTAATCTCAGGCAGAGAAAGACCATTGCCCTCCACCATTCTAAAGTTACACAAGCAAGCACCCAAGATGTTATGGATTGGATTGTGTCTCCCCAAAATGTATATGTTGATGGGCTAACCTTCATTATCTATGAAGGTGACTGTATTTGGAGATAAAGCGGGGGTCCCTAACCAACGCCCACCCCCCTCCCTGCCACAGACCAGTACCAGTCTGTGGCCTGTTAGGAACCAAGCTGCACAACTCAGGTGAGCAGGCTAGCGAAGCATCATCTGTGTTTACAGCCGCTCCCCATTGTTTGCATTATCACCTGAGCTCCTCCCCCCTGTCAGATCAGCCTAGGCGTTAGATTCTTATAGGAGTGTGAACCCTATTGTGAATTGTGCGTGCAAGAGATCTAGGCTGCATGATCCTCTTGATGAATCTAATGCCTGATGATCTGTCACTGTCTCCCATCACCCCCAGATGGGACTGTCTGCTTGCAGGAAAACTAACTCACTGATTCTACATTGTGTCAAGTTGTATAATTATCTCATTATATATTAAATGTAATAATAATGGAAATGAAGTGCACAATGAATGTAATATGCTTGAATCACCCCCAAACCATCCCCTCCCACCCCACCCCCTGCCTGTGGAAACATTTTCTTCACCCAAAAACGTTGAGGACCACCGAGATAGAGCCTTTGAAGAATTGTTTAAGTTAAAATAAGGCCTTTAGGGTGGTCCCTTATCCAATCTGCCTGGTGTCCTCATAGGAGGAAATTTGGACATGTAAAGACATGCCAGGATTCCATGCGCACTGAAAATAGACCATGGAAGGGCACAGTAAGAAGATGGGCATCTACAAGCCAAGGTGAGCGGCCTCAGGAGAAAGCAGTCTTGCCAACACCTTGATCTTGCACTTCTGGCCTCCAGAACTGTGGGAAAATAAATTCTGCTGTTTAAGCCACCTATTTTGGCTTATTCTCTGATGACAAAAGTATTTTGTTATGGCAGCCCTAGCAAACCGACATATAAGCCAAATATTTATAGGACCAAAATGTTTTAGGTTCTTTCTCATACGTGGCAAATTCTAGTTCCTTCAGGTACCATTTTGTGTCCTCTTTTTCTGGAAGTCTCAGTCCTAAATTAGTCCCTGAATCCTCTAGAAAAAAACTCACTACTTTTTTCCTGTAACAAAGGAATTTGTGTGTGTGTGTGTGTGTGTGTGTGTGTGTGTGTGTGTTTTGGGGGTGGGGGGGTGGTAAAATATCCTATGATCAAACACTGTTTCTTAGTGAATTACAGAGACAAAATGCTAGAAAAAGTATGTGCCATCTTGTTACATTCTCTTAATTCCCTTTAGAGTGAGTACAATAAAGTAAAACTTCATTTTATCATGGAATATAGTTTGTACAAAATAGTACTACTTCTACATTGAAAGATTAGTTCTGCCTGGATCCAGTACACATGTCATATTTCTGGAAAGTCATTTGACACGAATCAGTCTAAAAAATAAAACAAGCAGGTGCATAATATATTACCCAGAATAAAATAAACATGGCTTCATTTTTAAGTGCCAGAGTATTTCGTCCAGTAAATCTCCACCAGCTACTGCGTGATTGGCGCCCTCTTGTGTCCATTTTGGGATAGTTTTATGTGTGTGTGTGGTATTTGCGAGCCATTCACCCAGGGCATCTCTAATTCAATCCCCCAAAACTGCCAGAGAGCACTCAGTAGAACTCAATCTCTCCCTTGTCTACATCAATTATACCAGTTGTAAAAATACTATTTGGTTAAATTATATAAGATTTCAAATTTTAAGTAAACATTTCTATACCCATTGACTTCCTGAATATTTGAGCTCTTGCTGTAGATTACTATAGAGAAAAGTTTCTTTCTCTTGCTTTTATAGTTAATAGGTATTCACATTTATTTGTTAATCCTTCAATATTTTACTTCTAAAATGTACTCCCTTAGGTGTCCTTTAAAAAATAATTTTTAACTCAGATGATCACTGAAAACTATTATGTAACATATTTTTACAAATCAAACCATAAAGTATGTTCTCTGCCATGACTATATCTGTACAGTTTTGTTTGAGATACCAATTGTTAAAACCATCGTTGCTATTTCCACCAAAAAGATGAATAAATATAAACAAGTTGCCAAAACATGACCTCATGCAGATTAGCTTAGTACGTTGGTGATTACAGTACAAAGGCCACATTGCATGTTAAAGTTAATTTCCCCAATTCCAATCTAATAAGGCATCCACCTTGGTTATTTCCTTGTTTGGTGTAGATATCATAAAATATGAATTGGCATCTATTATCACAAATCATCTGGGCCTATCCCTATTTCTCATTACTAACATTTAGTTTAAATACCATTCACCAAAATCTAACCACCCAATTTACATTTACACTGTACTCAGATAAATAACCATGTTCATCTGGGGCATGGGCTTTGTTTCTTTTGAAGGCATAATTAGAGCCGGGCACAATGGCTCATCCCTGTAATACCAGCACTTTGGGAAGCCAAGGTGGGAGGATTGCTTGAGACCAGGTCAAGGCTGCAGTGAGCCATGATTGTGCCACTGCACTCCAACCTCGGCAACAGAGTGAGAAAAATTTAAAAATTTAAAAATAAAGGCATCATTAAATTCCCCAAGTAAATTTATCGAACTTTACTCCCTAGGCAAGGGACTGGCAAACTGACAAGGACTATTTCAGAAGCTTCCAAAAGATGCAAAGGCAAAATAAATATCTTATAAGTCATAAGCAAGATGGACAACTGTTGAGAACAAAGAGAAGCAACCTGAAGCTGGAATCAGCAAAAGCAGCAGTGAGGTAGGACAAGAACGTTTCACAGCAAAGCACGCACCAGCCAGGGACCTTTGTCAGATCATCACCAGCAAAATAGGGATAATGCTTACTGTATCCATTGTTAATGGGATAGCACATAGGAAATACTTAAAAGAAAAGGGTATGAGTAAAAAGATGCATTTGATGAATAAATGCAGTTTAGATATTTAATATAGGGTTGAAACAAATATACAAATAATGCTTTTATTCTTAGAAAAACATCTTTATTCTTTCAGACTCTGAGAGTTAGTCTGAAATTGCAGATAAGTGCAAAATTACAAATAGAAACTTAGAATTCACCTTTTTGTAGGGGAA
Source organism: Ateles fusciceps (assembly GCA_036589455.1). Classification (NCBI taxonomy): domain Eukaryota; kingdom Metazoa; phylum Chordata; class Mammalia; order Primates; family Atelidae; genus Ateles; species Ateles fusciceps. Next base: position 4,964,566 of record JAZHEH010000889.1, read on the forward strand.
CATAGGAAGAAGGTAAAACAAAGTGTCTGTGATTTTGTATCAACCTGGTTAGGCCACAGAGCCCGTTTGTTTGGTCAAACATCAGTCTAAATGCAGCTGCAAAGGTATTTTTTAGATAATCTTTGAATAAATCAGATTAACCTCCATAATGTGGGTGAGCCTTATTTAATCAGTTGAAGGCCTGAATTCTACAGCGGATTTTGAAAACGCCAATATTCATAATGGCATGAGCCAATTCCTTTCTTATAATGAATATTTATTTCTTACCCTCTCTCTCTTTCTCTTCACACACACTCACACACACATCCTTTTGGTTTTGTTTCTCTGGAGAACCCTGGCATACACAACCCGTATGGTTTATAAATATTATATACATTTATATTTACATATATATACATCTTACACATTCTCTGTATGCATATATATGGATGTGTGTGTGTGTTTCTCATAGAACCAGGTCAAAAGTACCCTTGACAAGGGTACTTTTATAAATAGGTTATAGCTTTCTGGCAAAGCAGGAGTTAGACGAGGATTAAGATGTGACAACCTTCTCCAGGCCTGAATGAAACTATGGCCTAAGATTTTCTAATTCCACAAGAGCTTGCCTCACCCTGTCCTCTCTGCAAGATACCAGGTCACTGTGGGTCATGTACCCATCACTACACTGAACCCACCTCTCCTCGCCTCTCCACTGTCACTCCTTAGCCTGTGTCGCCTCTTTGCCCATGACAGTGTCCTCTCTGGTCAGCCTTATTAAAGTCCTCCTCCCCACAACCTTCTCACCACTGTGACCACCACCTTGTCACCAGAGGAATCAAATCACATCACCCCCTCACTTTAAACCTTTTGGTGACTGTCACTGTGCCTCTCCTTTGTCATTGTCATTTTTTAAAAACATAATTATTTGTATTTCCTCAGCCATACCCTCATTGTGTACTACTCCACACCTTTACAGAAGTGGCCACCTCTTCTTGGAATGGTCTCCTCTCGCCTTCTCTTGTCCATCTCACGCAAACCCAGTGTAAGCATCACTTCCTCTGAAAGCCTTCCCAGCCAACCCCTCATGGCAGCATTCCTCACTGCCTCTTCCGGGAGACTGCCTGGCATTGCACCCTGTGATAGTGATCAGCTCCTAGGTGATTCATCTTTGCCTACCAAGCACATGGCCCCAATGCCTGGCACACAGTGGGCCCTTCCTGAGTGATTACCTGAGAGAAGTGAATTGAACTCATCAAATGCCTAGGTGCAAGCTGCCATCCTGACTAACTATTAGAGGGAGCTGCAAGGGGTGGGAAAGGTGTCTGTTCACAGCCCTAGCTGGAGCCAGAGAAAAGATCTTCCATCTTTCCTTGAGGGGTCGTCAGGAAATCTAAAGCTAATGATCTGCTGCCTGCCTGGCTGGGACAAGGGTCCAAGGAAGGCAGTGGCTGGGGGGTGTGTAGGGCTGGAATTAGGGGATGTGGAAGAAGACAGGATATCCTGAACTGACAGGGAAAGTGGACTCAAGAAAATCAGAGGCCATCAGGCCTGAACTTTTGAGAGAAAGATCTGGAGTAACGTAGAATCTGGGAAGTGGTAGCACAAAATAATGGTGATGGTGATAACAACAGCCATAAGCAAAACTGAAATCGAATGTGTGGCAGAAGTTCGGGGGGTAGCAGGAAGAGACAGTGAATGAGCAGATACAATTGGAAAACCTTGTGTTGATGGGCAGTGAGCAGCCGGCAGGTGGAGAAGAGGGTAGCGGGTGAAATATTACTGTTTTTAAATCAATAACTTGTCTTAAAATGATAACTAAACTTACTATTAATTTCATTTCATACTCATCTTTCATAAAACTTCTTTGGGAGTGATAAGCCCTCATATGACACAACTTGATCCTCTCTTTGAAGTGTCCATGAATTTTTCAGTTTCCAACATAGATTACATTGTTTATCATCATTTCTCTCTTTGAAAACATGCCTAAAAATGTTTTAGAATGTGGGCATAGAAAAAAATTACATTATTTTAAATTAATATGAATGAATAAGGTAAGAACATTCAAGGAAATGACAAACAGGGAATTAAAGGCAAGCTTTTTTCCAGGTAACTCTAGCAAACACTAACGAAGGGATGACTTGAGACATCAATCATCTGTTTCTTCCTTGCCTATATTATCAAATTGGTTCAAAAAAGGAGCCAAACATTTTACATTAAGAACAACTAGCATGCTAAAATAATTATTTATAAGTAATAATATGTTAGTCTGAAACTTTAGATACCAGTCCTGAATCTCAGGACTGGGAAAACGCACTTGGCCAAGCTCAGAAGCCACTGAAACACTGTGGGTTTGGCATCTCATGTCAAGCCCGATCCCTTTGCTATTTGAGTTCATTTATTCTTGGCAAAATGTAACTTCCTGCCACTAAGAAGAAAGATTTTTAAAGTCTCATAAAAATGATTCCAAAGTTTACTTGGACTTCAAAAGGCTCTTACGAAACAACATTTTTATTAGTTAAATTTATGAAATATGGTGCATAAGGATTACATTTTCTTTTATCTTAAATAAGTAACAACTAGGGCAAAACCAATGGGATATGGAGTTTGGAGAAGCTTGGCAAAGAAGAAATCCACAGAGGACCACTTTGCCATGAGTTACAGGAAAAATAGAATCTCCAGAGAGGAAGTGTGCTCTCTCTAGGAATCCTAGAACTGGGGTGCAGCTCAGTTTTTCTACAGATCATCAAAGCCCAGAGCTCACTACCTTACACTAAGGTCTCTGTGCAATGGCTCACATCAGGTCTAATCCAATATCAGAAGGCAAAAAGAACCTGATAATGCGTATTGCTGGTATCTTACTGGATGGGTCATGTTCTTCAAAAGATGAAAGGATTGAGTTACCTTCTCCAGTAAAGGCTGAGCACCAGCAGGAGGAGCTGAGGTGTGAACTGGAAAGCCCCAGGTCATGAGCCTTCCAATTCTCACAGCCTGGGCAATACCCAGTCTCAGAGAGAAGATGCCAGGAATGCAGATCACCCTTGCCAATGCCCGCTCTGCTTGATTATTAATCTTATATTTTGAGTGGCAGGTTAGGTTGAAAGTCTCGATCTTTAGCCTACTAGATTTATTTGGTATAACAGATCTTTGTTAACCGAGCATTCATTTGTGACTTCCTGAAGATGCCAGATTGCTTAGGAAAGCAAAAATCATCCTAACATTAAGTATTTACTAGTAATCTGACAACTTATAAAAATTACTCCCCACTCCAGGAGTCCTCCTGGCTGGGTCCATCCTCACGTAAAGTCAAGGTTTTGTTTCTTAATTTTTCCGCAGATAGTCTGCTATTGGAAATGTTGGACACTCTAGTGCTAAATACTACAAATTGATGTAAGTCTTGCAAAAGATGCAGGCTTTCATGTAGTCAGTGAAAGTGATGTTGGTGGATCTGCTAGAATTGCAGGCAAAGCCATTCCATATCCTACCCTGGAGGATGTCTAAACAGACAGCTGCAGAGAGGTTCTGCCTAGGGTCCCAGGCATGATCAAGGAGACCCTGTGCAAGCACAGCTGATGGTTAAGAGGGAGAGGGAAGGGAGGGAGAACTCCGAGCTGGTGAGCGAAAGGCAAACAGGATGGATTGAGAACATGCTGCAGGTACCACAAAATGAGGATAATGTGAAAAATATAGGGACAGTGATTTAAAAATCAAAGGATCCCACTTAAGGGAATTCTCACTGAAAGTTGTGATAATTCAAATATTAAATAATTATTATTATTACATAATAATTAAATAAAAATAAAATTAGTGATAGTATTAGGTAACTGGAATGATTTGATCTATAAAAGACCACGAGTTCAAAATTAGAGTCAAAGGAGAAAAGCTAAAAGAAATAGTAAAAAAAGAAACTTGCAATACAAAAGAAGAATGAAAGCAGGATTTATGTTTGTCATGATTTCATGAGGTAAAGGATGTAGATATGCCTATGTGTATACCAATTTACATACATATGCATATATGAATTATATGTACAGATTTGGTTGCTACATTACTTTATAAACATATGTGTGTATATAATACATATGTTCTGGGTAAGTAGAAAAGAAGAATAGACAAAATAATTGGGAGTGAGCTGAACTAATACAGCAATAGAAGGAACTCTCTCCAGAACAGGAAGGGCTGATCAGTATCCTGGTCTTGTATAATAACCAGGGGACCCACATTTAACCTCTCATGGTCACAAAATGACCAAGTAGAAAGAAGGCTCAGAAAGCTCAACAATGTGCTGCAAATGACAAAACAGAAAGAGGGGCCAAAGAGGAGGGCTCATAAAGCAGACTGACTTCCTCATCTCCTAGGAGCCAAAACCTTTAGATAACCCACAGATTCTTATACTAACAAGGAACACACACTTCTAATGATGCTAAAAAAAAAAAACAAACAAACAAACTAGCTCAGTGAATCATAATGTTAGGACAATGGCTATGTACCGACCATGCGAAGCTGGAAGGATATCTTATTTCCTGGGAAGACATCTAGTCTCAAAAAATTAAAATCTGTATGCCCAATGAGCACTGAAGATGTAACAAGGAAGACTTGATTATTTATGAACACTCAACCTAATGATCAGTGTGCAGGCTTGAAGCTCCTGAACTAAATAAACAGGTCTCACACTCACCCATAAGTTTTGGACTGGACAGCCCAGATCTTGTCATTTCTACTGGTCTGAGATCACGCCTTGTTTTACTTTGGGTAAGTGTATTGCTACCTGAAAGCCTGAGGCAACCTCAGGAATAAATGAAAACGAAGATAAACATTGCAGTGAGAATCCAGATAAGGAAAAAACCTTCTGCTTAATTGTTCTAGTGGTAAGTGTGCTGAGCATTTTTAGAACCCTGGTTACTTTGTGTTTCGTCTGTTTTGAAAGATTTTTAATCTTTGTAAGGTAACCTGGTCTGTTAAACTTGTGATTTTTTTTTTTTCATGAGATGGAGCCATGCTCTGCCACCCAGGCTGGAGTGCAGTGGCACGATCTTGGCTCACTCCAACCTCCACATCCCGGCTTCAAGCGATTCTCCTGCCTCAGCCTCCCAAGTAGCTGGGATTACAGGTGCCCACCACCATGCTGGCTAATTTGATATTTTTAGTAGAGATAGCATTTCACTATGTTCACCAGGCTGGTCTTGAACTCCTGACCTCAAGAGATCCACCCACCTTGGCCTCCCAAAGTGCTGGAATTACAGGCATGAGCCACCTTGCCCAGCCCTAAACTTGTGATTTTAATTGTTTAAGAGTGTTTATGTGTACAAATATTATTTGAATGTTAGGGGAAGTTTTATTTTTAAAGTAAATTCTGTAAGTAGTATGTTAATATTTAGTATAATTGCATATTTTTTAAAACAGTCATTTGATGAATAATTAAGATGAATGAAGCATTACACAAAGTGATCTTGTATACGTTTCCACACTCAAAAGGCCATTTCATGGAGAAGAATCTAATCTTTGCTCATTCTAAAACCAATGCAAAGCTGTAATCATTCCTTGCATTTTTTTAAGTATAACTTATTTTTATACATTTCATTCCCTTCTCCTAAAGATTTATATAACTTAGCTTGACCTTCTTGTACATCAGTTTATATACAAGTAGCCTGGGATGGATCTTCCTGCTAATTCTATATCCAGTACTTCCCAGGTCAAAACCTTTTATAACAGTAAGTAGGGAAGGACATAGCAAAGGCTTTTGTTGTTTCTTTCAGAAGGCAGAGCTGAGCAAACTTGTCAATTTGTCTACATGAAAAAGACATTTCTGGCTGGGTGTGGTGGCTCACGCCTGTAACCCCAACACTTTGGGAAGCCAAGACAGATAGATCGCTTAAGGCCACGAGTTCAAGACCAGCTTGGCCATCTCTACTAAAAATACAAAAAAAAATTAGCCAGGTATGGTGGTGCATGCCTGTGAACCCTGCTACTTGGTAGGCTGAGACACAAGAATCGCTTAAACCTGGGAGGTGGAGGTTGCAGTGAGCCGAGATTGTGCCACTGAACTCTAGCCTAGGCAAGAGAGCAAGAATCTGTCTCAAAAAAAAAAAAAAAGAAAACAAAAGAAAAAGAAGGCATTGCTTAGAAAAGTAACTGAGTCCTGTTGAGCCTAAGTAAAGGGTAATAACGGAAGTTGTAGTCTGCAAAATATGAAGATGCCCCCAGAGACACAGCTGTGGGTGCCTCTCATGAGACAGATGTTCAGGAAACCTAGGCTCTTGCTCTGGAATTTTCAGTGAGTTATTTTACTTGCCTTTGCCTCAGTTTACAGAAAATAAATTGGCAACAATACCTCCTTGTTATTGTGAGGATAAAATAAGAGAGTGTGAGATTTCTCTTTTAAATGTATAAAAGGCTGAAAACTTGGAGGCAACTAGAAAGTACAGTGGTAGAGGTGAGGTAGTAGGGGGGAGGAAGGATATATAAAGCTCCTAAGATGAAATAGGCATCCGGAAGGCCATGACGTGATGTGTGAGTGACACTGATCAGCTAAAAATCCTATATAGTGTCTTAAAACAGCAGCAGTAACAACAATGTTTATTTGAGAGTAGGAATTTTGAAGAAAAGCTTCTTTCATACAAAAGAGGCTTCTGCTGCTCAAATAGTTCATTCCTCAGCAAAGGCAGGTTACTCTGTCTGGGTCCTTTGTAGTTCTATGGAGCAAATAGGACAGGACAAGGAGATGGTTCCTGGCCCCTGTCCTGCCACAGATCTGCCCCACCTCCCAGACTCCATGCATAGAGTGACAGAGATGGGAAGCCCAGAAACAGTCCCTTTAATGCACTTATTTGCAAAACAAGATGTCACTATGCAGCATAGTGACAGTCCTTTCTCTGGGAACTGTCCCAGAGTTCTGCAAGCTAAAGCCAGGGCTACATTCACCATCTCAGACTCCTGCTGAGCTAAGTAACCACCTTGTCCTACCTTCTCCTGGGGAGCCCTGGCACCCTTGCCCTGGGGGAGAGTTTGAAGAGCAACCTGGAAGTTCCCAGTTTTTCCTCAAGTCTGGGTTTACATGAGTATGGGCCACCAGTCAGCGAGCCACGTGCCTGCCCTTGCCTGGCTCGAGACTGTCACTCTCTGTCAGATTCATCTGGCTCTCTGACCCTTAGTCTTCCAACCTGGATCTTGGCCTTGAACTGAACTCTGTAGGAAGTTCTTGACACTGAAGGAAGTTATTTCTCTCTTTTCAATTAACCCAAGCACTTTGCAGCACCTTTTAGCACTTTAAGCTCTATGACTCCATTGGGTAAAATGTTGGCGAGCAGGACATTGACACAGCCACAGAGTATCACACACGGAATCCTCACTCATTCCCCCAGGGAAACAGCACCTATAGAGGACAGATATGGTAGACACCACTGTGACAGCTGATTTTATGTGTCAACTTGACTGGGCCACAGGATGTCTAGACATTTGGTCAAACTTTTTTTGGGATATGTCTGTGAGGATGTTTCTGGATGAGATTAACATTGAATCAGTAGACCGAGTAAAGCAGACTGCCCTCCCCACTGGGCGTGGGCCTCGTCCAACCTGTTGAAGCCCTAAATAGAGTAAATTGGCTACATCACTCCAAAATATGGTGATCTCCAGCTGCCTGACTTCTGGAGCTGGAACGTTTTTCTTTTTCTGCCTTCAGATTCAAACTGAAAATCAGCTTATCTTGTATCTTGAGCCTGCTGGCTTCCAGACTAAACTACACTTTGACTCTCCCAGGTCTCCAGCTTGCCAACTGCTGGTCTTGGAAATTATCAGTCTCCATAATCATGTATAAGCCAATTTCTATATATATCTAAAAATTCATATATGTGTATCTGTACATGTATATATATATATATATATATATAGTCATGAATCACTGAGCAACGGGGGATACTTTCTGAGAAACGTGTCACTAGGCACTTTCGTCATTGTGTGAACATCACAGCGTATACTTACACACACCTGGATGGTGTAGCCTACAACACACCTCGGCTATAGGGTAAAACTTGCTGCTGGTAGATCACAAACCTGTACAACCTGTTACTGTACTGAATACTGTAGGCAATAGTGACACAATGTTAAGTATTTGTGTATCTAAACATATCCAACCATAGAAAAGGTACAGTAAAAGTAATGTATAAGAGATAAAACATGGCATACCCGTATAGAGTGCTCACCATAAACAAAGCTTGCAGGCTGGAAGTTACTCTGGGTGAGTCAGTGAGTTAGTGATGAGTAAATGTGAGGGCCTTGGACAATACCCCACCATAGACTTTATGAACATTGTACACTTAGGTTACCCTAAACTTATTTTAAAATCATTTTCTTTCTTCAGTAATTAGTAACCCTTAGCTTACTGTAACTTTTTTACTTGATGAACTTTTTAATTTTTAAAATTTTCTGACTTATAATAATACTTAACCTAAAACACAAATGAATTGTATAGGTGTGCAAAAATGTTTTATTTTTATTTTTATTTTGTGGGCCCTTTTCTATTTTTAATTTTTTTTACTTTTTAAAATTTTTTATCAAAAACGAAGACACAAACACTCATTAGCCTGGGCCTACACAGGGTCGAGATCATCAACGTCACTGTCTTTTACCGCCACATCCTGTCCCACGGGAAGGTCTTCAGGGGGCAGAAACATGCAGGAACTGTCATCTCCTGTGATAAGAATGCCTTCGTCTGGAATACCCCCCTGAAGGACCCACCTGATGCTGTTTTACAGTTATTTTTTTATATTAGTAGAAGGAGTACACTACAAAATAATGATCGAAAGTATAGTAAATACATATGCCAGCAACATAGTCATTTATTTTCATTATCAAGGACTATTTACTATACATGACTGTATGTGCTAGATTTTTATATGACTGGCAACACAGTAGCTTTGTCTGCACCAGCATCACCTCACACACATGAGTAATGCATTGAGTTATGACGTTACCATGGCAGTGATATGCCGGGTGATAGGAATTTTTTAGCTCCATAATAATTGTATAAGACCTCCATCATGTAGTCTATTGTTGACCAAAACCTTGTTATACAGTATATGACCATCTATGTATAAACATAGAACCATATTTTTGAAAAACTTTAACAATGTATATAAAAGTCTGGGGTTTGTTTAAATTCTTCATAAAAAGGAAGAAAAACAGGATGGAGAAAATAATACAGCAGAATCTTGCTAAATGAGTGATGCTAATGTCGACTAGATATGTATCTAGTCAGCTATATTGGGGTTCACTACAAACTTTATATTTGTGTATGTTTGAAAGCTTTTATAATAAAAATTAAATACAGTATATATTAAATATGTATGCCACTTAGCACTTAATCAGTCTTTTTTTTTTGCCTTGCTAGATTTTATTATTTTATCTTGACCAAGTAGCATCAACATAGCCTGGGTAATATAGTCAGACCTCATCTCTACAAACAATTTTAAAAATTAGCTGAGCATAGTGGTGCACACCCATTGTTTGTTCCACCTAGTCAGAAGACTGGGGTGGAAGGATTGCTTGAACCTGGGAAGTGAAGGTTGCAGTGAGCCGAGATCATACCACTGTACTCCAGCCTTGGTGACAGACAAGACTCGTTCAAAAAAATAAATATAAATATAAGAAGTGTTGCTGGTGAACATATAGTGTCCTGCATCTAGAAAATGAAGTTACTTTCAAGAGATTAGTAGTAGAAGGGATGACTGATGATTCCTTGAAGCCAGGGTCATATTTGGAATGGGAAGCAGCTCAGCTAAAAAAACAAAAAAAGAGAGAGAGAGACAGAATGACACCCTTACTGGCACAAGGACAAAGTGTAAGTTATCACTTCCCTTTTTCTAGTGTTAAGTAAATTACGTTTAACAAAGATGACTCTTGTAAATTTGGTATCACTTTGACTCTTAGTTTCTAAGCGGCACTGCTTGCTCTAACTTAGGCTAGAGAGTTACTAACAGAAATGCAGCTGTAACTGAAACATGCTGCAACTACTCCTTTCAGGAAGGATATAAGAGGAGCAACTTTTAAATGCTTGGCTCCACATCTTAAAGACAAGTTTTCACTAAGGTGAGAAAGGCCACAGTGTAGAATGAATAGCATACACAGCTGGATTCTAGACTTGACTCTGCAATTAACCAATCATGTGACTTTAATCACTTACTTTCTCCAAAGTTCTTTGTTTTTGTTTTTAATAAAATGGGCTGGTGGATGAATTGGACTCTCTCAAAGATCTCTCCCAGGACAAAGACATGGTCATGCATATTCACCATACCATATCCAGCATCTAGCACAGCTCCTCAAACATAAAAGAAGTCCAATTCGTATTTTACGAGAAAAAAAAAACCAGAATATCAAATATTCGGTTACATGTGAGGACAACTTCAAAAACCTGTCGATCCGGAGAGTTTCTCACATTTGTCTTATCTCCTTGCCCTGGATCTTTTCAAGTTTAATCACTTTTCCCCAAGAGAGCCTCCAGAAGTGAAGACGGCGTATAGTGCAACCTGACCACTAGATGGCAGCACGAACCCACCGCAGAATCATCCCTAAAGCGGCCACAGACCTGAGACCAGCTGTTTCAACTGAGCCTGCACAACTGAGCAGATTGTGAATAAAGGCTGCCCCCGGCTGGTGGCTTTCCCTATACCCTTCCTTTTGTTTTGATTATAAGGAATCTATATGAGTTTCGCTATCGATAGGAACATAAATGATCTGTTGTTTCAGACCTAGGATATTAATATTGTCTTTATATAAATTGTTATTTTGTTCATCATGGGTTTCATTAATTTTGATTAATGCAAATTTTAAGTTACTTCCACCTTAGTCCTGAAAAAACAAGGCTGCTCCAGGGACCACCAAAATAATCTTACAGAGAATTTAGGTATAAACAGCATGGGGAGATGCATCCGTGCACACTGGAGACCTCCAGTATATACAGCAGGAGCTCAGTAACGTTTTTCAGTGAACCAGGACAAGGATATTTAGTGTCTGGGTACTTTAAAAAATGAATGCAAGCACAAAAGGTGAGACCTTTCTTTCCTCTTGTTTGTTTTTTTCACTAATTCATGGACTTCTTCATCACCTCTCTCCTCCTCCTTCCAGAGCTCCATCTGCTTCCCTGTGTACCACATTCTGAGCCACTTTACTCCCTCCCTTTTTATTTATTTATTTTTATTGATTGATTAATTGATTGAGACACAGTGTCTATCTGTTGCCCAGGCTGGAGTGGAGTGGTGTGATCACAGCTCACTGCACCCTCAACCTCCCAGGCTCAAGGGATACTACTGCCTCCGCGTTCTGAGTAGCTGAGACTACAGGCGCCCACCACAACACCCAGCTAATTTTTGGTTTTTGGGTTTTTGTAGAGATGGGGTCTTGCCATGTTGGTCAGGCTGGTCACAAACTCCTGGGCTCAAGTGATTCTCTCACCTAGGCCTCCCAAAGTGCTCGGATTACAGGAATGAGCACTGCACCCGGCCACCCTCCCCCTTTTAAAAATCTTCTATCCTCTCTCTGCTGTCCCACCTTACCCAGAGAAGTTTTTCTTAGTTCCGTCTCCTGTTCTATTTTTTTTTCTTAGATCCCAGAGGAAGTAAGAAGATGGGCTGGGAAGGGAAAGGGGGAGAATCTCAGAGAATGGAAGGATCAGAGAGCTGGAGGCCAAATCTAGACTCTTAAGCTCCTGGGCACAGAACATCCCTGCCAAACTTGGCACAGTGCCTTGCACAAAAACAGGTGCACAATAAATATCCATTTGCATGGATGATTACTTGTGTCGATTAGCAATGTGCTCATACGACTAATGAAAAGTCATACAGTAATCTTAAACAATGTCCTATATACAACTATCTCAATGACTTAGCCAAGTGACAACATCCATTAACACTGTAGCTAATTACCTTTGTGCCTCTCCCCCTCCTCCCAGTAGCTTCAAGTGCTCAACTCTTAAAAATCCTGAAGGTCAAAGGGTAAGCAGATTCCAGGCTCCCCTTGAACTTTCCCTGAGGCCCAGTCAACATCAAGGCCATGGGCACTGCCAAACTCTTTTTTACTGGCATTGGTAAAGCATGGACTGTGGATGAGGTCCAGGACCCAGGGCTGTACTTTTCATTGATGCATCCGTGCTTGGTGTCTTTGCTTTGCACCTCCAGATTCACTCCCCAGACTTCTCTACCTGCTCTCTGGCCTGAAGAGCCCCATCATCAAAACTCTCAAGCCCTCTAGATTCTGGCTGGGTGTGGCCAGTAGGAAGTTTTGGTATCACAGGGAGGTTATGACCCTTTGCTTCCTTGCTGCAAGGTTATCTGCAGATGACACTATCTAGAAAGGTCACCCCTGCTCAAAGGCAGCAGTCTACAGCCCTGCCTCCTCCCTCCATTCCTAGGAAGGAAAGTTGACTACTAGCTCTGCTAGTACTGTCACTATGGTCCTCAGATTCAGGCACGTGGGGACCTGACCAATCTTTACTGAGCTCTCCACTTGTAGAACACACTGTGTAGTCAGAACTTAGCTTCCTCATTCTGATAGACCGAAGCCAGCTTCCAGAGTCTGCTCAAGTCTAATCCTCAGTTCTCTCTCAGGGTGGATGGGAAGCTATGACCCCAGACCCAAGGGGCAGTGGGGGCAGTTAGGGTGGGTGGGAAGCTGTGGCCCCAGACCCAAGGGGCAGTGGGGCAGTTATTTGTGGAAGTGTGAGCGGAGTTTGGACACATGGCCTAGGGTGTCTGCCCATGAGCTTGTCAAGGTGTTTGCTGTGTGCAGAACCGAGGGAAGGACATCTGTCCCTCGCCTCCATGTTCTGGTGGCATGGTCTGTAACCCAGAGAATGCAGTCATTCTACGTGCAGACCTGGCCTTCAAAATCATTGCGTAAGTGCCCCATTTGTTGAGGTAGAGAACAGAACAGATTTTATTCAACAGTGTGCTTGCTTGAGTTATAACTTTGAAATATTCTGACTCGGACCACATGAGCCTCCATCTGTACTCTTGCCCTGGGCCCTGCAGCTGTCAGGGGAGCACTGACAACCCGCTCCGGCGACTGCACCAGTCTTCAGAGCTCCCCACACTCACACAGTGTGAACAGCCCCTGCTGTGCAAACTCTCTGGGAATAATCTCAGTTTGAGAGTTCCCCTCTGTTTTCTATTGGTGCTGTTGATTGATAGATATCACCAAAGCCTAACAGTACCCAGCATACAGGTTCTCTATTTTAAAGTGTTATTGACTGGAATGAGTGGAAAAGGGGAAGAGAAACAAACTCACATATAAAACTAACTCAAACTAAACACCAAGGGGCAATCAAATCAGCTGCAGCAGCAGGGCTAGATCAACATAGTGCTCTTAGGGACACATGTTCCTGTAAGATACAGGCCTTCCAAGGTCATGGGGAAGAGATGTACAGCTCCTCGGGTGGGGATGCCTGGACCAGCCACACTGGGCCACTGCACTTGAGGGGGCATGGCCACAGGGGGCTACATCTTGTTCTTCTTTCCCAAAGATTCTTAAAATTCAGTTTTGATTTTTTTTTTTTTTTTTTTTGAGATGGAGTCTCACTCTGTCACCCAGGCTGGAGTACAGTGGCGCAATCTCCGCTCATTACAACCTCTGCCTCCTAGGTTCAAGCAATTCTCCTGCCTCAGCCTCCTGAGTAGCCGAGACCAGGCGCGCACCACCACACCCAGCTAATTTTTTGTATTTTTAGTAGAGATGGGGTTTCACCACGCTAGCCAGGCTTGTCTTCAACTCCTGACCTCATGATCTGCCCGCCTTGGCCTCCCAAAGTGTTGGGATTACAGGAGTGAGCCACTGCGCCCAGCCGAAGCTGCTGCTTTTCAAGTGAGATGATCTTAACTGGATCCTTCTGGTTAAGTTGTCCCAGTCCCTGGACCTTTCTAGAAACTTCCATGACTATTTCCCTGGTTTCCAATGTCTATGCTTCCCTCAACAACATTCTCTTTATATATTGCTTTCTCTCACCTTTGTTTATATATTCATTTAAAAATATCGAGAGCCAGCATGTCCCACAAACCATTGTGGTGTTAATCTGTCATAAGAGTTTAAATTAAAAAAAAAAAAAAAAAAAAAAAACTATTGTGGCCTCTGGGGAAACAATATGGAGAAAGACAGCAGATCCAGTGGGAGAGACAGATGACATATAGATAACCACCCAGCCATTTAACTGGCATGTACTGATAACTTCCAATGTGCCAGACACTGCTCTAGGCCCTGAGGACACAGCCCTAAATGAAATACACAACACACACACACACACACACACACACACACACACACACACACACACTGCCGTATGGAGCTTATATACTAGGAGGGAAGATAGATGATAGTGTTGAAAAGCCAAGTATATAGTATGGGATTTATACTTTGGGGAGTTTGCCTAGAAGATAGAACCTGAGGCAACAGCTTATGGCAAACACTTCTCTGACAGTGAAATTCCAGAGAAGCAGGAATAAGAGAAACGATGAAGCAGGGAAAGAGAAAAAACAAGGGCTGAGTTGCCAAGCTAGCTACAGCTGCCTTAAAAGCAGCGCTCGGTCCAGTTGGGCCTGAGCATGGAATGGGAGATTGGATGTGGCTCTCGCAGAGGGCCCAGCTGACCAAGGCTGGAACGCCACCTTGCCGCCCCACCAGGTTGGTGACAGAGCTCCGGGAACCTGCTTTCAGGCAAGGGCAAGCCCTCCGCTCTATGCCCACCAGAATGTGGTGGCTGCCGGGTGATCTTCCCAGAGCTTCATTGAGCAGAGAAGCACTGCCCAGCGAATCCAGGAAGGGGCATGGACTGGGTCCCTGAGAGTAGTTAAGAAGCGTGGCGTGTGATGAGGAGACGGAGCGGCAAGGGTCTAGGAAATGTGAGAGCAATGGAGATTTGCAACTTTAACAGAGTGGTCAGGCAAGACCCTATGAGTAAGGGATGGGAATTAGAAGGGAGCGCAGAGAGAGATACACTAGACAGAGAGAGAGGCATCAAGACTGGAGGACAGCGTGGAGACAGCGAGTCTGGAGAGGACAGGCCGCGGAAGGTGAGTGGTGGGGTCAGGGAGTGAAGGCGGCTGCCAGGGAAGCCACACTGGGACGGGGCTGTGGCTGAGCTGTGAGGGAGGCGGCAGGCCCTCAGATGACTGGCCTGGAGGATGGACTGATCCTGCAGTGAAAGGGTGGCAGGAAGATTATGAGGCCATGGCAGGAACCCAGGCGAGAGGCTCTGATGACGTGCACCAGACCAGAAATAGCAGAAGGCCGAGAGGCAGACAGGCCTCAGATAGACTCTAAGGGCAAAACCAACGGGATTCCAGGAAAATGCATGTGCAGTAGGAGAGAGAGGGAGCAGGCAAGGAAGACTCCAACGATTCTGGCTGAAACAACAGGAGGGCCAGAGCTTCCATTCACCTTGACAGAGAAAGCCTGGGAGGGCAGCTTAGAGGGATCAGAAGTTCCACTTTCGGGTATCCAAGTGGAGATGTCAGGGGTCATTTGTAAATCTGATCTGGAGTTCAGGGGAGAGGCCCCTGCTGGAAGGGTGACTTTTGAACCTGTTATGAAGTAAATGGTCATTAAAGCCACAAAACAAGTAAAATAATTGCAGATGGTGAGAAGTCCGATGAGGAAAAGCAAGCAGGATGATGGAGAGAAGGCACAGCAGAAAGCCGGCCAGGTAGGACAGTGGGAAGGCCTCTCCAAACAGGGGAATGGTCAGCTGCTTCTCGAACAGTGGTAAACATGTCCGGCATCCCTTGTACAAAACCCCTGGGGAAAGGTGAGTTTCAGAATTGGAATTTGGGGGTTTTAGACAGAGAACACAGTGCACACACCATATCGTATATGACACCAACAGCAGGATCTGGGCAGCAACTCATGATCCCTCTTATGAATACTTCTGCAGAAAACATGTATTTATCACATGAAGTGGGATAAAACACACCAATGGCCTCGTCAGTACAGATCACATTCGACGGCCACGTGAGTTTGCAAGAAACCTACTCTTTTCACTTTACTTTTTTTTAATCTGACAAAGTTTACTCAGCTGTATGTTTTTTGTTGGTTTGTTTTTGTTTTTGTTTACTTTTCAGTGCAAGGAACTGCTTTAAGTGCTCACACACATGAATTCATTTACTCTTCATTACAATCCCAGAGGGCAGGGACGCTGTCACTATCACCACATTACAAATGAGGAAACAGGCACAGAGGACTTTCTTGCATTCCCATAACAGCAGAGCCCGGCTTTGTCCAGCTCCCAGGTCAGCCCTCTTCATCGCTTTGCCACAAGCACATGCAAAGGTCCTCAAGTGGGAGGAAGTGCAGAGTGTTTGAGGACCCAGGGGCTGGAGGTGGCGAATGGCAGAAGTTGGACAGGATGAGACAGAAAAGCCTGGCAGGGCCTTATCCTATGATCCCTACTCCTCTGTGGGACTGAGTGCCCTAAGTACAGCATCTGTTTCTTCTAAATGTTTCTGTTTGTTGCTTTGGAACAACTTAATCTGATCCATGTCTTCATAAATCCATGCGGGCTGCTCTACAGGGAGAGATTGAGGAGGGCATCATGCAAGCCAGTAGTCAGGTCACATCTCAAACCCCACATTCTTATGTCTGCCACCCAGCAAACCCTAGGAGCATATAGAGTAATTGAAATTGAAGGAAATTTAAAAATGGGAATTTGCATGACGTCTTGGCCCCAAATTGGACATATTTAATTCATTTATTATTTTTCTAATTTACTTTGTTGAGACAGGGTCTTCCTCTGTGGCCCAGACTGGAGTGCAGTGGCATGTGGCATGATCTCTGCTCACTGCAACCTCATCTCCTGGACTCAAAAGATTCTTCTACCTCAGCCTCTCAGGTAGCTGTGACTGCAAGCACAGCCCACTGTGCTCACTAATTTTTGCATTTTTCCTAGAGACAGGGGTCTTGTTACATTGCCCAGGCTGGTTTCGAACTCCTAGGGCTCATGCAGTCTTCCCACCTCGGCCTCCTAAAGTGCTGGGATTACAGGCATGAGCCATCGTGCCCAGCCTGGACACATGTAATTAAAAAGCAAAATCAGCCCAGGCACGGTGGCTCATACCTGTAATTTCAGAACTTTGGAAAGCCAAGGTGGGAGGATCGCTTGAGCCTAGGAGTTCAAGTCCAGCCTGGGTAACATAGAGAGACCCTTATCTCTACAAAACATTTCAGAGTTAACTGAGTTTGGGGGGCACATGCCTGTGGTCCCAGCTATTCAGGAGGCTGAGCTAGGAGGACCACCTGAGCCCAGGAAGACAGACAAGGCTGCAGTGAGCCGTGATGAAGCCAGTGCATTCCAGCCTGGTTACAGAGCAAGACTCTGTATCAAAAAAAACAAAGCAAAAAAAAGGCAGAAAAGAAAAGAGAAAAATTGCCCCCAAATTCGCCATCTACAGTTATATTCCATATAAATCCTCTATTTCTTCACATTAACATGTCAGTATTTCTTTTCTTAACCTTACCTAACTGCCATCTTTACATTGTTTTGTGTCTTTTAAGGTTTTTTCCTAGCCAGTTATTTCTAGTAAATATCCCCTTGGAGTCCCTTAATAGTCTGTTCTCACTTTATCACAATGATCAGAACTGGCCCCATGTGCATGCTCCAGGCTGCTAAACCCCACAGAGGGTCAGGTTGCCCCCGTGACCACCCACAGCCTTCAATAGACTTTGGGAATATTCTACCTGGCAAACTCATTTGTGGGCTCCTGAGGAAAATTTTGTTTGATATATCATTGCTATGTAGGGTTGAGATCATTAAATATCTAAATGCACAATCAAAATCAAGGCATTTATAAACTGGCATGTAACAATATTTCTTATTCACAGCCTCGTAAACACTTCTCCCAAAACTAGAATCAAGCTCATATTTGCTAATGCCACCCTTTCCTTTCCTCAGACCTTTACTGTCCAATACGGTGGCCACAAGCCACATGCAGCTGCTAAGCACTTGAAATGTGTCTTGTCCAAATTGAAATGTCCTGTAAGTGCAAAACCCACACCAGTTTAAAAACTTAGTACCAAAAAACCAAAAAGACTGCAATATGTCTCATTAATAATGTTTATATTGATCCCATATTAACATGGTAACATTTGGGTATATTGGGTTAAATATATTTGTTATTTAAAATGAATATGTTTCATTTTACTTTTTATTGAGGTTGTAAACTGTAAGAGGAAAGGGGAAAGAGACATGGGAGGGAAGAAAAGGAGAGAGGGGAAGAGAAAGAGATGGGAAGGGGAAAATAGAAGGACAAACTATTCTGTTCTTAATACCATGATCTGTTTTATCTGGAATGGCCTGATTCCGGGTTTCCAGAACTCAGTGGTATTTCTATAGTTCAAAAACATCTCAATACTCATATCTTAGCCTACGAAGCCACTTTTATCTTTGCGAGAAGAAATGAGCTACATGTTTCCTTTGATCAATATGTGTTTCCTTTGATCTCCCAGAGGATTCTTCCCCTGGCCGCATCTCAGGAAGGTGGAGCCTCTTCACTTCCCAAATGTCACCAAAATAAGTGGGAACCCTCCTAGCCCACTGAGGCTTTTAAGATTTTTAGCTTAAACAGTGTAGGTAAAATGCCTCAAGCCCACACCTAGCTGGGGTCTGGTTCATTAAAAAACAAGAAGATGGAATTAATCATTTTTTTCCTGCAATGTCTTACAAACTTATAGAAAAAGTAACAGAAAACATAAGTTTTTCTCCTTAGAATGTCTGTTTTTGAATAGCATTAAGGGCAAGCCTTATTTTCTCATCTTGCTAAATATTATAATGTGCCTAAATGCTATTTCATATCTTTATGTGACTGTTTTATAAAGTTGGCCTCTGGTTAAATTGTTAAAATATTGCAAAAGCACCTTCTCCAACTCATTTCTCTTGGAAAAGAAATGAGTAACATCATAAAAGGACATTTTATAAAAGTCTAGTAATTAGATGTGATCACTTATAAATCAAGATATTTATCAAGTTACTCTAAAGCACACATTGGGCCTTCCTCATCTTCCTTTGGAGTTTGGAAGTCATTTTATTATACACATCAGAAGACAAACTTCGGGGATCTGAACGAGCTCTGGACAGAGGTCTCTTCCTTTCAGAGTATTAACTCTAAGAGGAGGGTTAATTGGGCAACATCTTGGAGAATGCGTTCTCCAGTCCTGCAACATCAAAAACTGAATATTTACCTGATTCTATGCTTTAAATTACTTTTTTCTCAGCTATGAAAAATGTCCTAATTTTTGTTGTTGTTTTTACTTTCTAACTCCAGAGAGCACTTAAAAAGTCAGGGCTTAGGGTTTTAAATGATTGTCAAGTGGTAGTAATACTAAGCCACAGGATGACTTAATTGTCTCTGCTCTTCAGCTTAGACCACTGATTGTCCGGAATACAGACCACAAAAGTGGTTCAACCTTTGTCCTCCAAAGCATGTAACGAGTGCCATGCATTTTCTGGGCCACAACCTTATTGGTCAGGCCTTCGAGCATGGACTTAACATAGCCTATTACTCTTTTATGTCCAGGGATCGACCCTCACATAATAAATTGCGGATGTTTGGCTTCTAAGTAAATAAGTGGAGGAAATTTTATGAATATTAGAAGACATTTTTTTCATTCTTATGGAGCCCAGGACTGCAGAGCTCAGCATGACTGCCAGCCTCCTAGCCAGGGGGGGGGGATTCCTGAATCCTACGCAGGACCTGTCCTTCCCTCCACCCCACACAGACAAATGGAACAAATGCCTCTGAAGCCAAGATACTAATGCAATGTGTTTCTATAGAGGGAAAAGGCAAGGGGTCGGGAAGATTGGGGAAGAGAACAGATGTTTCTTCTAGCAGCAAAAATTACTCCATTCAGCTTCCACATATGCCCTCTAGAGCCTGGTCCACTGTAGAAACACACTAAAACTTGAGAAGACTTTATGTCACCACACATAGAAGTGTACCTACTGCTTGGACCTGTTTTGGCTAAAGAGTTAAGCTGAGTGAAGGAAAAGGCCAGCTAGGCGGGTCATTTGCCGTCTGTGGCAGCCTACTGGTTGTCTCTGCAATATCCATCTCCCCTTCTTTCTGGGTCACAGAATCGTGGACCAAGTGCTTAGCAGATAGTGTCCCACTATCCTCTCTGTACGTCAAGTTAGACACAACCAAACAAAAGGCTCAGTCCATGCACCAAAGGGCTGACAGGGAGATTTTAGTACAGCCTTGCAGATCAAGTTGTCCTATTCCCAAAAATCCAATAAAAAGACCTTGTATTAGTCAGGCTCTCCAAAGAAATAGAACCAATAGGATTATACAGATACAAAGAGAGAGTTATCGGAAGGAGTTGGCTCATATGATAATGGAAGCTGGCAAGTCCAAAATCTGCAGGGTGGGTGAGCAGGCTAAAGAGCCAAGGAAGAGCTGTGGTTGCAGCTTGAGTCTGAGGGCAGCCTCATGGCAGAATTCCCTCTTCCTCAGGGAACTCTGTCTTTCTTTGTCTCAAGGCCTTTAATTGATTGGATGAGGCTCACCTATGTTATGGAGGGTGACCTGCTATTCTCAAAGTCTACTGATTTAAATGTTAATCCCATCTTAAAAATGTCTTCACAGTAATATCTGAAATAGTGTTTGACCATATATCTGGCTACCATGGCCTAGCCAAGTTGACACATAAAATTAACTGTCACAAACCACCAAACAGAAATACCTACGAAAAAAATGTAAGGAAACTTATGCCCATGCTAGGATCCAGTGTCCAGTCGGCATTAGGAGCTGTGTGGGGCTGCTCTGGGCTTCCTGTTCCTCTGCACTGCTGTCTGGCAAGGAGCATCCGTCTCCTATGGTTGCTGACAGTTGTCCCATTCTGAGTGTCTGTGCTGAGACTGCCAATGCTGGGTCTCGGTATGGGGGAAAAACATGAACCTCAACACTCACCTCACCCAAGAGTGAAAGTAAGTAACTGGAAATGGATCATGCATCTGAAAGAATAGCTAAAACTATACAACTTTTAGAAGAAAGCATTTAGAAGATACTATTCTTAATAGTTAAAAACAGGGAGTGCTAAGTAATGTCATGTTGGATACATACAAGTGCACGTGGTAAACTAAAAAAATGCATGGAAATAATTATGTGGTAAAATTCTAAAGAAATGCACAGGAATAAAGTCAGGACGGTGGTTGATTCTGTGGGCTGGGAAATGACACTGCGGGGGAGGTTCTCAGGGCTCTTGAAGGTCCTCGTATCATCACCAGCCAAGTAGTGCACCCTCTTCAGAGGTCTAGATTTAGGTCTGTGGGCTCCTCCTCGAAGCTTCTAAGTTTTAATAATTCCAGCAGCTTCCCTTTGTTCTCCCAGTTCCCGAGCTGGTAGCTGCTCCCTATAGTGCTTTTTCTTCACGCTCCCCCTACCTAGTTAACAACTGCACGAGCACTTAGCAACTCTTCATATTAAAGTCACTTTGTTCAAATAACTAGTGTGGCTTCACTCAGCTGGCTGGACCCTGACTGATAAAATATTCTTAAATTGGCTTGTAATAGCCTGTGAGTGTTTGTCTCATTAATATTCTTCATCATACTATGTGAACATAACAAATATTCTTTTCTATCAAATATTTCATAATTTCCAAAATGAAATGATTTACACATCAGATCACATTCCTCTCCTGGTTAGAAACCTGCAGTGACTTCCTACTGTGCTGGGAAGTCTCCAAGGCTCTCTACTGTGTAACGCCCTCACCAAGACCTCCGTGGTAGCGTGTGATCACAACAAAGTTTCATCACATTTTAGAAGCCTTTAGACCAATATTCTTTAATCTGAGAATGTTCTGTTCTCCTCCTACTGTCCCTCCCATATGCTCGCTCCTAATTCAGTGAGAAGGCCCTTCTGGAATAAGGAGCATAAATCACTCCAGGAGTTGTTAGCAAGTGATACCTGCCTGCTTCTCACCCAGGCAGCATAGACAGAAGCCTGATGATCAGAATACACATCCCATTTTCACAACAATAGCTACCACTCTCCCATTCTAGGGAGAAGTCTGCAGGGAAAAAAGACCTACAATTTCAGAAGAGATCCATGCCAACTGCCTATACAAACCAACATAGGTTGGTTACATTTATATACGAACAGTATGGGCTGATGTTTGTTTATCTATCTATCTGAGATAGGGTCTCTTTCTGTCACCTACACTGGAATGCAGTGGTGTTATCACAGCTTACTGCAGCCTTAAACTCCTGGGCTCAAGTGATCCTCCCGCCTCACCATCCCAAGTAGCTGGGACCACAGGTGCACACCACCATGCCCAGCAACCTTTTTTTTTTGGTAGAGATGAGGTCTAACTATGTTGCCCACGCTAGTCTCAAACTTCTGGGCTTAAGCAATCCTCCCACCTCGGTCTCCCAAAGTGCTGGGATTTCAGGCATGAGCTACCATGCCCAGCCTGTATGTATGTTTGTTACACAGTATGATATGATATCTATTGTTGATACATACATACTTTTATATATATATATATATACACACACACACAAACACATATACTTATATATATATGTATGTATATGTATACATATCAGGTTTTTGAAGAAAACCAACATCATAAAAGAATAGGAAGTAAATTGTATTATTGTTTGTAATTTTTTACTTCCCCTTCTGGTGACAGGATTATATAACTCTATTGATTGTATTCACTGACCTGTGACTTACAGAGCCTCCTGTGGAAGAAGTGTACTTCCTATCCTCTTGATACTGGATTTACCTTAACTTGCTTTGGCAATACATATCCAAGCAAAATTGTTTTTTTTTAGACAGAGTCTTGCTCTGTTGCTCAGGCTGGAGTACAGTGGCGCAATCTCGGCTCACTGCAACCTCTGCCTGCCCAGTTCAAGCAATTCTCTGCCTCAGCCTTCCTAGTAGCTGGAATTACAGGCACCCGCCACCATGCCTGGCTAATTTTTGAATTTTTAGTAAAGGCAGGGTTTCACCATCTTGGCCAGGCTGGTCTTGAACTCCTGACCTCGTGATCCACCTGCCTCAGCTTCCCAAAGTACTGGGATTACAGGCATGAGCCACTGCTCCTGGCCAACTTTTTTTTTGAGGCAGAGTCTCGCTGTGTCACCCAGGCTGGAGTGCAGTGGCACATCACAGCTCACTGCAGCCTCTACCTCCCAGTCACAGGTGATCCTCCCTCCTCAGCCTCCTGAGTAGCTGGGACTACAGTCAGGAACCACTATACCCAGGTAATTTTTTGTACTTTTTGTAGAGACAGGGTTTTGCCATGTTGCCCAGGCTGGTCTCAAATTCCTGGACTCAAGCAATCCTTCTGCCTTAGTTGGAGCTGCAGGAGTGAGCCAGCAAAATTTTAAGAGCCCTGTGTGTTTCTATCAGTACTCCTGCTCTCTTCCGTCTTCCTTAAAGAAAGTCATAGGCCATATTAAGCCCCATTCTGAGTCTCTTGGAATGAAAAGATACGGGGAGGAGGAGTGGAACCAGTATTGACTTTTAACCAACATAAACAATAAACAAGAAATACACCTTTGTTCTTATGAGCCATAGAAATCTCTTGTTACCACAGGAAAGCTGACAAATACAAGGAAGAAAATTAATAAGCAGAATAAGGAAAGCTGGAAGGAAGAGAAATAATGTGGAAAATGGAAAAAAAAAACCCAAATATATAAGGAGTAGCCTCAGAGTGTTTCGAGATGGTATGCATCCATAATCAGATTAGACTGTGATAAAAATGAGTAATCAAACATTTTAAAAGGGCAAATACAGTTCAAAATCTTATCTGAAATAAAAATAGAATGGCAAGACTGTACAATAAAATTGGCACAGTGAAGACTAGGTGATCTAGAATGGGGCTTCTCAGCTTCTTGGTGTGTACTGGTCCCTGGGGGTCTTATTAAAATGCAAATTCTGATTTAGTAGGTCTCAAATGGGGCCTGAGAAAATGCATTTCTAACATACTCTCAGGTGATTCTGATGTTCTTGGTCAAAGGTTCAGAATTTGAGAACCACTGTTGTAGATTCTTGCTACTCAAAGTGTGTAGTAGCTTCAATATCACCTGAGAGCCTGTTAGACATGTGATACTGATCCTCAGACACACTTTGAGTAGCAAGGATATAGAGGAGTATCTCTCAAACTGTTGGCCCCATCCCATTAACCTCAGAACTACCAGATAATTTGTCACAAAGGCAACGTATTGAACCCCACTCTAGAACTGTCGAATCAGAGCCCAGCAATTTATTTTTTAACATGTCTCCAGGATGATTCAAATGCACAATACAGTTGGAGAACCACTGAGTTAGAACTAGTAAAAGGCAACTTTTACAAAAGACATATATAACTAAAAGACAAAAAGAAAATATGAGAAAAAAAGTCAAACAACAGATGCTAGACCATCTGTTAAAAGAAGTCACAGAAGAAGAGAATAGGTACAGTGGAGGTGAGTAAGGAAAAGTTTTTCATAAAATGTCGAGCAGGATGAATAAAAGTGGACCCACATCTACATACCAGCATATAAATGTGCAAAGAGATAGTTCTAAAATCATCCATATAGAAAGCATTTTTTTGCTCAATGAATACCAGGCAATTCACTTCCTCTTTTAATTTATGAACTCTGCAACTTGAAGCTGGTACTTCTAGCCTCCTACCCAAGATGAGTAATACAGAATTAAAATAAGTAAAGATTAAAACCTCTCAATGTTCCTCCCACTTACTCTTTAAATTACTTTTAAAACCTGTTTGGCAAATTATTTGGTGTTTTTTTAATTTATTAGGAACACTGGAATAAAACAAGCATGATGTCAGATAAAAGTTATAGCTTACATAAATTTTTTCTTGATGTGGCAAAAGTGCTTAAATTAAATGATATTTGGGTTTTGTTAACTTTTAAATTTATTTTCTCTATTATGCCACTTTTAAAAAAACTACAAGTAATTTTAATCACCAGTTATTAGAGAGAAGCCAATCTAGCTACAATTTCTTTAGCAATTTTGTGTCTAGCAACATAAATATTAAACTGTGTAATTTAAATACATATACATTAAATTTTAAAAGATACAACATTTTAGACAATAAATTTAGTCTCCGAAGGATTTTGTTTTGATAAATTAGAGAAACTGAACATATATTTGTAGAAGGCAGAGGTTACAAATATATGAGAAATTTTCATGACCTTTATGCAATTTGGCCATGAATTCTTTATGACTCAGTTCCAAGTTGGTAGGCATTCATTATGCACCTAGGAGGCTCTGACACAGCAACAGTAATGACAGCCACTGTTTTTGCCCTCATGGAGCTTACATTTTCCTGTTGAAAGCAAGCAGGAAAACAAGTGAAGAAAGAAACTCACTGCAGATGGTAATAGGTGCTGCACAAAAACGTGAGTAAGGTGCTGGAAGAGAATTAAAAAAGTAGAGGGGCATCCTTCCAAGGAAGGCCAGCAGCCCAATAAGGTAGAGACCCACAGGATGGTCAGCAGCCTTTCATGGAGAGTGAGGGCAGCACTGGCAGGAGAAGGAGCAAATGTACAAGCCCTGAGACAGGAAAGAGTTTAGGGTGTCCTGGGAAGTCAACACAAACCAGTGTGGCTGGGGCATGCATTGAGTGGCAAGGGAAAGGCACCAAATGAGGTTAGAAAAATAAGCAGGGGCTAGATATGTTCAGGCCTGATGACTATGGTAGGGAGTAATTAAAAGCCATGAAGAGTTTTAAGCAGAAGAAGACATTATTTAATTTGCATTTGTAAAAGATCACTCTGCACACCCATTAGAATGGCTATTTAAAAAATTAAAACCTGAAACAAAGTAACACATGTTGACAAGGATGTGGAGAAATTGGAATATTTGTGCATTGTTAGTGGGAATGTAAAATGGTACAGCTACTGTGAAAAACGGTATGACAGTTCCACAAAATATTTAAAATAGAATAACCATATGATTTAGTGATTCCACTTCTAGGTATATACTGAAAATAATTGAAAGCAAGGATTCAAACAGATACTTGAACACCTATGTTTATAGTATCATTATTCATAACAGCTAAAAGATGAAAAAAATCTAAATGTCCATTAAAATAGATAAATAGATAAACAAAATATGGTACATACATATATGGGATGCATGCTACAATAAGGATGAACTTTAAAAATATTAAACTAAGCGAAATAAGCCAGACACAAAAGAAGCAAATATAGGATGATTCCACTTACATGAGGTAACTAGAGTAGTCAAATTCAGAAAGAGAAAGCAGAATTATGGCCATGGGTGCTGGGGAGAGGAAGGAAATAGGGAGTTCATTATTTAATGGGTACAGAGTTTCAGTTTGAGAAGAT
Source organism: Ateles fusciceps (assembly GCA_036589455.1). Taxonomy (NCBI): domain Eukaryota; kingdom Metazoa; phylum Chordata; class Mammalia; order Primates; family Atelidae; genus Ateles; species Ateles fusciceps. Next base: position 4,990,874 of record JAZHEH010000889.1, read on the forward strand.
GAAAGAGTTCTGGAGATGAATGGATGGTGACGATGGCTACACAAGAATGCATGTACTGAACTGAACACTTTAAACAGTTAAAATGATACATTGTATATATATCTATATATTGTATACATTCTCTCTCCCACATGCTCTCGCTCTCTCTCTCTCTGTATGTGTGTGTGTGTGTGTGTGTGTGTGTGTGTGTGTGTGTAATATATATATATATATATATATACATACACATATAAACAAAGCCTTTCTGGTTTTTAACTGTCTGATATCATATATATATATATATATATATATATATGACAAGCAGCTCATATATATATATGATGTCTGGCAGTAAGAGAGAGATTCTGTCTCTCTACCTTTCTATATATATATTATACATATATTATGTATATATAATATATAATATATGATGTATATTATATATTATATATATAATGTAATATATAATATATATTATTTTATAATATACATTATAATAATATATATTATTGTATATTATAATATATTATTTTATAATTATATATTTATATTACATATTATATACATTATATATTTTATATATGTTATATATATTATATATTATTTATATTATATATTTTATATATATATATATATAAAGAGAGAGACAGAGTAACAAGAATATAGAGGATTATCTCTTAAACTGTTGGCCCCATGCCATTAGCCTCAGAATTACTAGATAATTTGTCACAAAGGCAATGTATTGAACCCCACTCTAGAACTGTTGAATCAGAGCCCAGCAATTTATTTTTTAACATGTCTCCGAGATGATTCAAATGCACAATACAGTTTGATGAGCTCACCCTGCTGCACCTTCGTGAGTTTGACAAGAAGCAGCTGATCTCCGTGGAGACAGACATCGTCATGGATCACTACAAGGGGGAGAAGTTTGAGGACGGGTCCCCAGCTGCCGAGTGCCTGTCAGAGGAGACAGAGGAGCTCATGGCCTGGATGAGAAAGGTGCTGGGGGTTGCGTGTCACCAACGTGAAGGTGACTCTCCAACTGGACACCCACCCCCCCCATGGTCACCATGCTGGAGATGCGGGCTGCCCAGCACTTCCTGCACATGCAGCAGCTGGCCAAGACCCAGGAGGAGTGAGCATAGCTCCTGCAGCCCATGCTGGAGATCAACCCCAGGCATGCACTCATCAAGAAGCTGAATCAGCTGCGTGAGAGCGAGCCTGGCCTGGCCCAGCTGCTGGTGGATCAGATATACGAGAATGCAATGATAGCTGCTGGGCTCGTTGACGACCGAAGAGCCATGGTTGGCCACCTGAATGAGCTGTTTGTCAAGGCCCTGGAGCGACACTGACAACCAGAGGCCTCTGCCCAGGCAGGGGAAGAGGGTCTGACACCACAGATGACAGCCCCCACTTCCTTGAGCTTTATTTACCTAAATTGAAAGGTATTTCTTAGCCTGAAAAAAAAAAAATACCATATATATATATATATATATATAGAGAGAGAGAGAGAGAGAGAGACAGAGAGACAGAGAGAGACAGAGTCTTGCTCAGTTGCCAGGCTGGAGTGCAGTGGCACGATCTTGGCTCACTGCAACCTCCACCTCCTGGGTTCAAGTGATTCTCCTGCCTCAGCCTCCTGAGTAGTTGGAGCTACAGGCATGTGCTACCATGCCCAGCTAATTTTTTTGTATTTTTAGTAGGGACAGGGTTTCACCATGTTGGTCAGGCTGGTCTTGAACTCCTGGCCTCAAGTGATCTGCCTGCCTTGGCCTCCCAAAGGGCTCGGATTACAGGCATGAGCCACCATGCCCAGCCATGTTAAGTATACTTTACCACAATAAAAAATGCTAGTGACCTTAAAAGATACATATCACTCTGGCTGTTATGTGAAGAATGATTTGGAGGGGGAACAACAATGAAGTGGAAAGAGAATTGGAAGACAGTGACAGCAGCTGTGGTGAAGGGACCTGGTGGATTGGACTGGAAAGAAGGAGACCCTCTTCCCATTGGTGATGGCATTTTAATAACGGATTCTGTAATGACTATATAAAATAATCTACATCCACCACTACAAGTAGGTTGACCAAGGATATGGACATTCTTATTCCAAAGAGTTCCACTTTCAGTCAATTCAATTACCAGTCAACAAAGCTAATACTCATCAGTGTTCTGTGTGTGTTGGGGGTGCATGCATGCCAGTGCTTTGTGGTACCATGCTCTAAACAGTGAGAAAGTCTTCATGTAAGTCCACAGGTACTATTAGCTCAGACTTCCAGCTTTTTTAATGTAAATGATATCTTAAAATCACCAAATTAGGTAAAAATACAGATCCCACCAATTCTAAACTTTTATGACATGCATTAAAATATTCCTGAAGACTTTATTTCAACTAATACCAACATGAACTGTTCTGTGTGTATTTTACTTGATACAATTTTATATAGTGTAAGTGGACAGATGTTTTATTTGACCTACATGATATACACACACATGAAAAAAAATAGTGATTACTATACTTTTAAGTATTATTTGTGCAAAATGTCCTTTCTCTGATTTGAACATTGGAAATATACTAATGTCTTTCTAGATATGCTTCTGTTTAATTTCACATGAAGTTCCTTGGATTTCTGCAATACAAACTGCTCCTGGATATATTGTAAAGATGTGAGAGCAGCTTCCATATCAATCCCTAGGTATGGAGGGTTGACATATCATAACCTAAAAACACTGGAGGATTTTTTTTTTCAAGAGCTTGTTTGACAGACTGGGGCCAAAGTGTAAAATGACTATGTTTATCTAATACCTATGTGCAAGATTTGATATCCTCTTTCTATCCTCACGATCTGCTTAGGAGTGATTCTCTTTTAATGTTATAGATGAAAGCTTTACTTAAAAGATACTTTTAGTCTGTACTTTGGCTTTTCTTTTCTCCTTTTACAAATTATGAAAACTTCTAAGTGTATTACTTGGTGAACTATTTCGGAGTACATTATTTAATTCTGTTCTATTCTGAAAGGAACATTATAAGACAATTCCCACTGGCACATGAACAAATAGCTTCCATTTGTTAAACAACGCCTTTCTGGTTTTTAACTCTCTGACTTCCTGAAAGTTATATCCAAGGAAACAAATCTGAAATGCGGTATTCTCTTTGTTCAGATGGAATTGCTACTTCCTAATGAATTAATGTTCAGAAATTTTGGCACCTTGGTCAGCAGCCAAAGTTCTGCAAACTTTGCATGTAACAGCAGCAGAAAAGGAGGTGACAAAGAGATCTCCACAAATCCTCTGTAGACCACTGTGTAACCTTGGACCATGTATCTGGAAAATCTTGCTACTAATTGGAAGCATACACACACTTAATGCTTTTGCAAGCTGGGAAGTTGAAACTTTTTCAGATGTGAGCAGAAAAATGTGCTAAATGACTTTTCAGTTGAGGGGTTTTAAAAACTGGTATTTTCACACGGCTACTCCTGCATAGCAAATAGCTCACTAGTGAAATTAATGTTTCTAAGAGATCTAAAACAAAACAAGTTAGAAGTAATGTTATTGGGAAGTTAATTTCTAATTTGTTTTCAAGGAAAAAGCAGCTCACTTCATTATAATCTTCTGCAATATGAGACCAGGAGTAGGATTTCATTTTTCCTGTATTTACTTGGAATTCCAAATTAAACCATATCACAGTTTTCAAGTAGGCCTGGCCCATTAAGTATATTTCACCTTGGTATGAGTAACAGTAGTCCTTCTGCAAAGAGCTCATACTAAGCAATTATATTTTTAATGAGTCAAAAGCAAAAGTTATTTTAGTCTTAAATATATATATGTAAATTGCTTTTAAAACCATCTGATTTAGAATTTTAGTCTAAACATTTTAAAAGATAAGAGATGATTTTTAAAAAGATTCAAATAATATTTAGCAGCAAGTCTATTTGGCAAATGACTAATGGGAAATGTTCTTTTCTTTCACAGATATAGGAAAAGGAATTAGTTAAGATGTTAGCTGATAGGAACCAACTATTGCCTCTAACAGAAGAATGATGATTAGCTTGACATATTTAACACAAATAATTCCTAGCAAATTAAACCAATGTAAATACAAAAAAAAGGTAAGAGATGATTCTATATTAATTTTTTAAACTACTAAACTGATATTTTTACTTTCTATAAAAATATAATGTAAAAACCATAGACTTTATGGTTTACTTTAGCCAAAGTATAGGAGAGCTATTGAAGACATCATATTTTAGGAAAGCACTTTACATATATTTTTTTCACACCCATTTGTTCACCCAAGGAGCATTTTTGCATTTTGGCATCAACGTCACATTGAACAAGAAAAGTTAGTTGTTTCAAAGCACAAATTAAGTGGCCATATAAATGTCTAGAATTGTCTTTTACAGGTTTTCCAATGAAAGTAATAATAATTGCATTTGGTTTCTTATTAAGGCCATGCAAATGCTATACTCCAGTGTGCCTCAAACTTTTGTGTGTGCATGAACGTCCTGGGGACGAAAATATGGCAATTACATGGATTAGGCCTGGCACGGGGCTTGAGAATGTGCATTTCTAACACAGGGTATGTTGTTCCACCACTCTATTAAATGCTGTACTTTACCCACTATCTACAATTTGTACATGTTTTGACATAGAAGATGTTCACTATCAATTTTTAAGTAAAGAAAGAAAATTTCTAGTAGCACATATTGTAGGATACCATTCAGGGGAGAGAAGAAAAGCATTTCCTATATGCTAAGAAGAGATGGTTAAAAACTATTTAAAACAACAGCTGATCAAAACTATTTCTGCCCACCAGAGGAATGTTGTGATTTCTCTCTAGCCTTAAACACCCATTGTTTAGGAAAGATGCCTGAGCAAGCTTGGGTGTAGCAACCGAGGTGCTGCAGAAAATGGTCTGGAAAGAACCATCAAAACAGACCAAACATTGAATTGTTCCCAGCAAGGACAGTCACAGGATCTGGAGCAGAAGGAGGGGTGAGTGAAGAGAAACATTAGCTGAGAGAGAGAGAAAGACAGACAGACAGACAGACAGACAGACTGCTCAGCCCAGTGATGCAGCAGGTGGCTTACACTCTCGGATAGCAAGGCATCCTCAGGATGAAGTAGCTAAAGGAATTTTGAAAATGGAGATGTGTTGCAGGCATGCTGTGCTCTTCTGTAACATTTTCCAGCCCCCGCCCCCAACTCTACCCCCGGCAAAGGGAATCTCAGGATCAAGGACTAGGAGTTGTGTTCCATATCTGCGTCTACACAAGCGACTAGACACAAGGGCGATCAAGACAGCCATGGAAGCAGGAAATTGAAGCAAGATGTGACCAGGAAAACTGTTCGCCCAACCCCCAAGAATCCCTGGGGCTATGGTGAGAAATAAAAAGTTTTCCAACGTAAAGGAGGTCCTGGTGTGCATTACATGTAAAATTCCCAGAACAGAATGACTCCCACCAATTATAGGACCTAGGGTCATTTAAGTAATTGATATTTATATGATACAGACAGAGAAAAGATTTGGAAAAATACACACCAAAATGTTAACTTTATATTTGCTTTGAGTGGTGAGATTGTGGATGAATTTTTTTTCTTATCTACATTATCTAATTTAGGAAATAAAATGCATTTCTTCAAAATAAAAATCTTTTTAAATCTCACCCAATGATGCCACACTCCAGCAGAAATGATATTCAAGCTGAGATATAAAGAATAAAAAGTGTTATCTGAGTTAAAAGTGGGAATGGCTGGGAGAGCTTTCCATGTGCCAAGGCCCTAGGACAGGGGAAGAGCCAGCTGCGAGGGAATTGCAGAGCAGGCCGAGTGGGGTTAGAAAGAGCAGATGACCAAGCTGAGACTACACCAGCAGTCATGGGAGGAGAACAGAGAGCTTCAGAGGCTAGAAGAGCAGTGTGATTATATTCTGACTGCAATGGCAAACCATCAAAAGGTTTTAAGCAGGCAGTGACATGATCTGGTTCATGTTTTTTAAATATCAGGGTAGGAGAAGAGATGGAAGTGAGAAGAGATGGAAGTGAGAGAGGGGGAATAGTTGAGGCCAGGAAGTCAGATAAGACCCCTTTGCAGCTCCCAGGGAAAAGGAACCATGGAGTTAGTGCCAGTGATCGGGTTATAATTGACAGGTTTTGGAGACAGATGGGCTAAGAAATAGGAAATTAAAAAACAAGCAAGCAACAATCAAACACACACACACACACACACACACACACACACACACACAAACAGTCTCCAGGGTTCAGCGCTTGAGCAAATAAGTGGTGGAGGTAACCTTTTCTGAGATGGAGACCTGGGGAAAATGAATGTTGAAAGGAACAGTAAAAGTTCAGTTTTAGAAATATTAAGTTTGAAGTGCCTGTAAAACAGGTAAGGAAAGATGATTGGTAGAACATTTGATAAATAAGTCATGGATGAGCTGGGAACCATTGGTCTCTAAGTAAGAAGCATATATAATTTATTAACCAAACTGGGACACTTCTGAGAGTAAAAGAATATGCTATTAAGAATTTCGCTGAGACAACAGGCATAACTATGGGAGAGTATTAATGGAAAAGAGAAAGAGACCTAGAACTGACCTCTGATAAATTCCATTATTTATTGTTAGGCAGTAAGTGGAGAAGAAAGAGATCAAATTCCCCAAATGTTGTTTGGAAACTAAATCCCCAATGCAACAGTGTTGTGAGGTAAGACCTTTAAGAGGTGATTAGACCATGAGGGTTCTGCCCTCAGGAATGGATTAATACAATTACTGTGGAAGTGGGTAAGTTATCATAGGAGTGTTTTCCTAATTAAATGAGGAATTCAGCCTCCTTCTCTACCCTCTCTAATGCCAGTGCTCTCTTGCCCTTCCACCTTCCCACCATGAAATGAAACAGCAAGAAGGCCCTTACAAGATGCCAGCACCTTGATATTGAACTTTCCGGCCTTCACAACTATGAGAAATAACTTTCTTCTCTTTATAAATTACCTAGTTTGTGGTATTCTGTTATACCAACACACAATGGTCTAAAAAAAAAAGGGAAAGCTCAACTGAGTCAAATCTGATTAGCAGCTCTAATAAGATTACTGAAAAATGTTTATTGGATTTGGCAATAGAGAAATCAGTGATAACCTCAGCAAAGGTAGTTTGGGCTGAGTGGTGGGTGTAGAAGCCAGAAGAGATTGAGTTGAAGAGTAAATAAAATCTGAGAAAGTAGAGACAGTTATGTACCACTCTTAGAAGAGTCTTGGCTGGAAAGGAGAATATAGATATCTAACAGTAGTAGCAAGGGAATATGAGACAAACAAGGATAGGGACAAGTGAATTTAGCATAAGAGAGGCTACAGACTGAAAGATCATAAAAAAGATCCAGGAAAAACTTTCTAGTAGAATAAGTCTACCAAAATATTCATAGTAGTATTGTTCACAGGAGCTCAAACCTGGAAGTAACCCAAGTATCTATCAACGGAAGAGAAGATGAATATATTATGATACATTTATGCAATGAAATATTATACAGAAGATGAATGAACTGTAGTAAAACAAAAATGTGGATCAATCTTGAAAATATATTTAAACAGTAAATCCCAATTACATACCTTATTATGCTCTTCATAAAGTTAAAAATAAACCTTTAAGATTCTAAATAAATGCAGTAAAATTACATAAAATCAAAAAAAGGAAATGATGAACGTGGAATTTTGGGTGATGGTCATCTCATGTCATCTTATGTCAGAGATGTGGGGTGATGACAAGATGGAGTGGAACCTAGAACCTGGGATTAGTATGAAGATCATTGCAGGTTCCCAGGTTATGTTTCAAGAAGTGGATTTATAGGTGATTACTACACTGTAAAAAATAAAAATAGCCATGAATAGATCTATGTTGGGTGTATTTTATGAATCACATTTATGATTAATCTAGGTGTTTGCACTCAGGCTCAATGGCCATTTGGAAGTGTAAGGGAGAAATTAGTTTATTAGTTCTATAACAATCTTGAGACAGTCACAAAATGCTTCCATAAAAATACATGGCTATCTCCAACACAACAGGTGAGGCAGAGGAAAAGATATTGCTGCAAAGACAGAAGCAAAAACTAAAAAGAAAAACTCTTCTGTCTTTACAAGTAAGATAGTTCCAGCATTTTCTATAGACAGTAGAGAGATGTTATGCCATTCTCAATTATGAGATTTCCTCTTACCTTTTTCTGGGCATCAGAGAATATTCACTCCACCAAGATGAGTTGTTTGGGGGCTATTTTATTTTTGAAATCTGCTATTCTTCTTGCTTCAATTACAGCAGCAACTTAATTGTCTCATGTATGGTGCAATGATCTTTTAAAAATCATTTTATCTGTGATATTTCTATTGATGTGAAACAATATACCTATTGTTATGTTAACACATTCACATGATTCATAATTATTACATTAATATCCAAATCCCCAAAAGCTTGCTCGACAGTTTTATGGAGCTTAGATTTTGCCCAGTGGAATACTATGTTTTTATTTCTCCTCCCTCACATGAGCTACTTTATTAAATTTCTGATTTTACTGATTTCAGCCCATGTCTCCCATTTATCAAGATCAAATTGCATTTTAAGAACATCTCCTAAACTATTTGTAATTCTGCCCCAATTTTTTATCATCTCCATCTCATTCCAGTAGAGTACTTTCCACTTTCACTTCTGAATGCTTCAGAAACATATGGGGGAAAAAATTGAAATAGGCATTCAACAGTAAGCAAATCGGAATTTTGTTAGACAAAAGCAAATAGGGTAGGACAGGCTCAAATGACGCATTTCTCACTGCTTAGTTGGCAGCTGTGATGCACACTTGTGAGAACACTCCCAGTAGCTTAGCTTTTGTTCTATCTTCATGACAATCCCAAAACATTCTTTAAGACTGCGGGTAGGGGGAGATCGCCGATTTCCTAGGGGTTATATTAACCAAATGTTTTCCCTAGAATCAGCTTTGGCCCCTTTTTCTCCCCTAGGAATTCTTTTGAGTAGAATCCAAGGCTATATAACGCACTGCTCTAATCAGCACCAGCAGCACTGTGACCACTCAGACTGTTTCTGCAGACCGCACAGCACCCTGAGAAGAAGACAGACAGCTGGCAGCCAGATTGTCAACTCTTCTGCTGGGTTCTGATTAATTCATTGATTTGTGGACTTACTAATCTCTTCCTTTACTTAAATAATTATAAAGTCTAGCATGCATTTGGTCTATTAAGGGTTTGGGTCTAGAAGATCTAAGTTAGCTGGTTATACTGTGAAGATCTCACTGTGGTTCCCCCATCCCATGTTTCAATGCTGCCTTCCTCCTCTGTGTGGATCCTCCTCTTGAACAGAGAGGCAATGATCTTGCAAGCCAAGACTTGTAATTTGCAAGATCCAGCAGGCTGAAACTTAAAAAGCTAGGCCATAAAGGATATTAGGCCCAGAGTTCCTGCTATAACAAAAGATTGGAAGGAGACTAAAAAAAAAGCCAGGCCATCCCGCCTCCATAGACACAGTCTGTTCACACTTGTGAGCAGCACTTTCAGACAGGTGGGAAGAACAGCTTATAGGCTGTGTCTGGCAGGCCCCATTCTGGCTTAATCCCAGAAGAAGAGGAGCACCATAGAACTTTCTTTATTCATGACAATAAGCACCAAGGCACCTGTGCCTTGCTTCCTGGATGAAATCTAGAGAATGGAGAACTTCAGGGGAAAAAGTCTCTACAACAGTAAGGCCTTGAAATAGAACACTTCTCTCTGGGGGTTTGCAAGGGCAGCAAGCCCCACAGCACTCCCCATGCCACCCTGCATGGGAGAGATGTTTGCATGGAGTGCTAAGGCCTTGGTAAGCTATCTGAGAAGTCCATGTGTTGATGATGGGGTGTGATGAGGCATCCCCATGTTTCCCCTGACAGCAAAGAACAGTGCAAGTGGGACACTGAGAAGCAGCAGGCAGGCGTGGATCTTGCATTCCTAGTGAGAAATTACAGACTCCGGTGCGAGGACACAGACCAAATGGCACATGGATTGTGTGAGTCAAGCTCAAAGGGAGACTGAGCTGCCTTATAGGTACCAGTGGGGGCTGTTGCTGATCACTACAACCAGTGGACCACTTGCATTGCCAGAAGATTCCAGGAAGACCAGTAGGACCATCTCAGTCTAGAAGTCCTACCTAACAACACAACATGGACAGCAAGGTCTCCTCCACCTGAAGATACAAAAGAGAAAGAAAAGAATAGAGAAGAGAAAACCAAGATTGACTGAGAATATCTTGAATTTGAATAAGAAAAATCACCAAGTGTTCTCACTCATAGGTGGGTGTTGAGCAATGAGAACAAGTGGACTCAGGGAGAGGAGCATCACACACTGGGGACAGTTGGAGGGAGCTTGGGGAGGGATGGCAGGGGGTGGGAAGGGTGGGGAGGGATAACATGGGGAGAAATGCTGGATATAATATGCACCTATGCAACAACCCTGCATGACCCACACATGTACTCCAGAACCTAAAGTAAAATAAAAGAAAAAAAAGAAAGAAAAATCACTGAAAGGACAAAGTTTACCTGGAAGTAGAGACTGGGTTTTCTGCACCAAGAATAATGTCATCTCAAAATAGAGGTTAGGTCATTACAGAGAATTAAGTTAAATTCTACTTTTACATTCCTGGGGTGTCTGACCCACGAAACGGTGTCTGCTATACAGATAATTAAAGAAATATTCCTTGCATTCAAGGAACCCACAGTCTAGCAAAAAGAAACAGTGCTCATAGTATTTATTATATTATGGTTCCTTGTTCCTAAGCTTGGTGTGGCACTTCCTCATAAACTCCATGAGACTGGGAACTACTTCTGCCTTTGTTCACTATCGTGGCCCCACTGCATAGCACAGTGCCCAGGACACAGTAGATGCTCAACACTTATTCATTATATTCATTAGGGTAATTACTTTGTTAGTTATACTGATGAATATTCATTGTTGATTAATGAAATAATTATTAAAGAAAATAAGTTTTAAGTGATTTTTTATGTGCTAGGCATTCCACCAAGACCTTCACACACACCATGTGACAAATATATAATCTTGTCCTCAGTGCTGAGTAATAAAAGTTGAAAAGTGCCATTAGAATTTGAGCACATAAGATTATTGATTACAAGTCCCCGTATCCCATCTTGCTCTCCTCCAACCCACACTACAGTCATACTTATCTTTCTAAAATGCATATCTGACCATTGCCCATATGAATTTATGGCCATAAAGTCAGATAAATAGAAAATAACATATTTCTTTAACTCTGTAAATTTTATTCTGAGCCCATAGTCAGACATACTGTGGAAAAATTCAATCTCAGTCATAAATGTGCCTTCTCCTTTTTTGGGGTCACACAAAGACCCTTCAGGGTAGAAACTCCTTTGGTCTTTAGCCAACAGGGCTCCCTTCTGAAGCACCCAGTGTCTGAGCTTTCCTGTCCCTCAGAGTTAAGGAATCTGTTCCTGTACCCAGGAACAGGCGAGGAGTCTGGGCAACTAGCCAACCATTCCTGGAGCCCCTCTCATCCCCTCACCACCCATACAGGTCCACACATCAACTCTCAGCAGGGTCAGAACCCTCGGACCACAGGTCCTTCCCAGACTTGGGGAAATTATTCTCCCCCCCACTAATACCCTTACATTCTCTTCTCCTCTACTCAAAGTCAAGTATCGTTTCTTTTGCAACCTTCGCTTTGGTTAGCTAGATAAGCCTGTGGTCATTTATGCAGCTTCTCCTTCACTCACTTTTCATCCCCCACCAAAAGTCCTGAGGCAAGAAGACAGAAAGACCAGGATATCAGAATCACTGGATAGAGAAGTAAATAAAGGCAGAAAACAAATGTTTAAGATTATGCTACCACTTGATTATGTTACTTCCTTGTTTAAATCCTTTAATAGTTTTTCATTGCTCCTAAGAAAAAGACTAAACTCCTCTGTATGGCTGAACAGAGGGACCCAAAGGGATCTGATCTCACCCCACTTCTCTAGCTTTAATGGTAAAGAATGTTGTCGATGCCCAGTGAGATGATATTTTTTCCCCCAGTTTTTCGGAATCTGTGGAACACCAAAGAATTAACTACCTCCCATTGTAAGATCAGAGACCCAGAGAACTGCTCATTGTTAGGACTTTCTGCCTACTCTCAGGGCTGACAGAAATTGCCATTTCTGCATATAACCATAACACCACTGTCACCACAACCAAGTATTAATAATAAGAGGACTGAGGAAAGAGAAAGTTTGATTTTTTTTTTTTTTTTTTGAGACGGAGTCTCATTCTTATTGCCCAGGCTGGGAGTGCAATGGCAAGATCTCAGCTCAATGCAACCTTTACCTCCTGGGTTCAAGCGACTCTCCTGGTTCAACCTCCCGAGTAGCTGGGATTACAGGAATGCACAACCACATCCAGCTAATTTTTTTGTATTTTTAGTAGAGCCGGGGTTTCACTATGTTAGCCAGGCAGGTTGTGAACTCCTGACCTCAGGTGATCCACCTGCCTCGGTCTCCCAAAGTGCCGGGATTACAGGTGTGAGCCACCACGCCTGGCCAAAAGTTTGCATTTTAAAGGACTACAGTGTCTGTGAAATAGACTATTGCAGCTGGGCAGGGTGGCTCATGCCTGTAATCCCAGCACTTTGGAAGGTCGAGGCAGGTGGATCACCTGAGGTCAGAAATTCAAGACCAGCCTGGTCAACATGGTGAAACCCTGTCTCTACTAAAAATACAAAAAAATTAGCCAGGCGTGGTAGCAGGTACCTGTAGTCCCAGCCACTCAGAAGGCTGAGGCAGGAGAATCGCTTGAATTCAGGAGGTGGAGGTTGCAGCAAGCCCAGATCATGCCATTGTACTCCAGCCTGAGCAACAAAAGCAAACTCTATGGACTATCCCTATCGTAAGCTAACTCCGAGGGGGAGTAAAGGGAGTTGTTACTATCCCCAAATCTGAGGTATGCCCAAGAGAATTACTCTCAAAGAATGATGTTACCTTCACCCCCATAAGCCAAGGAGTAATGATGATTTCCTCTCTTGTCTGAAAGCTGTCTTGATCTAAAACCCTAGATTGTCTGTTGCTGCTGAAATTGCCACTTTAGGGTGCTGGGGGAATTAAGGGGGAGGTAAGGGAAGAATCCATTCATTTCCTGTGGGCAAGTGAGCCAGAGGAAAGTGGCTGGGTTTGAGCAGTCTTGCTAGTGCCCAACTAAGACGTCTCACTACTGGTTAAGTAAAACCCAACATCAAGAGATCATGGAATGCAGCATGTAAGGTAGGGATTAGGGAGTAGGGTTGAAGAGGTTAGACCTCAAGCAAGATCTTCCATAGGTTCTATTCAAGAACCACAGATAGGCAAGGCTTTGAACAATGTTTGCCTCACAGATGCATCCAATAGGAAGTCAGCATTAGCCAGAGAAGAAGCCAACTGAGTCATCACACAAGGAGATCTCAGCCTCCGTCTACCATCTTTTCTGCCTCAACACCAGGAAAGTGTAGGAAAGGGGCCGGGGGGGGGAGGGGGTGTGAGAACTAACCACACCTGCCTTCCATTTCTTTGGTTTTTTGGAAAGACGGAGTCTCACTCTGTCACCCAGGCTGGAGTAGAGTTGGTGCGATCTCAGCTCACTGCATCCTCTGCCTACTGTGTCAAGAGATTCTCCTGCTCAGTTTCCCAAGCAGCTGGGACTACAGGCATGCACCACTATGCCCAGCAAATTTTTGCATCTTTTAGTAGTGATGGGGTTTTATGATATGTTGGCGAGGCTGGTCTTGAACTCCTGTCCTCAGGTGATCTGTCTGCCTCAGCCTGGCAAAGTGCTGGGATTACAGGCGTGAGCTACCACACCTGGCCATGCCTTCCATTTCTTAGTTTGCATCTCTGCTCACATCTCCCTGTGACCCTAAACTCTTCTGCCTCCCCTTCTACTTTAAAGAACCCTTGTAATTATTGGACCCACCCTGATTATATAGGCCCAGCTCCCTATTTTAAGGTCAGCTGATAAACAACCTTAATACCAGCCACAACCTTAATTCTTTGTTATGTAATATAACATGTTCTGGGGTTAAAATGTGGACACCTTTTTCCAAAGCATTTGTATTAATCAGGGTTCTCCAGAGAAGCAGAACAAATTGGGTGCATAAAAGGGATTTAATGAAATGGCTCACATGATTGTGAAGGTTTAGTGAGTCCAAAATCTGATGGGGGAGACTTGGAGGCTGGAGAATCAGAAAAGAATTACAGTTCGAGTCGAAAGGTGGTCTGCTGCAGAATTTCCTTCTCTTGCTGGGGAGAGGTCAGCCTTCTGTTCTTTTCAGGCCTTCCACTGATTGGAGGAGGCCCAGTTTGGAGGGTAATATATGCAGGATGTAGGAGAGCCATTGCTTTACTCAAAGTCCACAGATTTACGTGTAAATTTCATACAAACATACCCTCACAAAAATATCCAGAATAATATTTGACCAAATATCTGGGCCCCATGGCCCAACCAGTTGACACATAAAATTAACCATCAGAGTGTTACCTTACCAAAGAGCCAAAATGTCTCAATAATTCATTTATACTTATAACTTGTCACTCTCATCAAACTTGCCCTCTCTGGCGTAGTCAGAAAGCAGACACTCTCTTGTTTCAATCTTTCCACCATACTATTTCTAACTCCAATTCACTGTTTAAAACTTTCTGAAGAGTCCTTTTACATGCACTCCCACAATAATAGCTAATATTTATTGAGTGTGAGAAAGAAAAATAGCTCAGAGCAGTCTGAACTATGCGAGGTATGCAAAATTTATCAGAACCAGAGAGACATGAGTATGGGAATTCAGTCACCCCCCACGCCTACACTCTTACCCGGAGGCAATTGTTTCAAGGTATTTTGTTTATAGCTGGGTGTAGTTTCTATAATCCCTTACGGCTCAGGAGTCATGTGGCCAGAAGTCACAAGATATGAGACTTTCCCAATTGCTCCTATAGATATCATTACCGTTATAGAACCTAAGATGATAGGTGGTTTTTTTTTTTTTTTTGAGATGTTTTTCAGACTGGTCCAACCCAGCTTTGTGACTCATGACTCAGCTAGTCCTGTGGCCTGTGGCCCCACTCAGAGGCAGACTCAGCACACAAGGACTACTTTCCACACCCTTATGGTTTTATCCCTAACCAATCAGCAGCACCCATTCTGCCCACCAAATTATCCATAAAAACTCTAACCCTCAAGCCCTGGGGAGACTGATTTGAGTGATAACTCCAGCTTTCCCACGTGGCTGATCTCTAGTCAATGAAACTCTTCCTTTACTGCAGTGCCTTGGTCTCAGTGAATTGATGGCTGTGCAGCAGGCAGGAAAAGCCTGTTGGGTGATGACAGCCGAGCAAATGGCAAAATTGGGATCCAAACATAGTGGCTTCCATAATCTTCCTCTTGATTTCCAGGCTAGAGCACCCAAGCAGAGAAGGTACCTACGGAGTATATAAAAACTGCCTGTATTCCTTCCATACTTAACATAGGACCATAAAGTAGATGGCGAAAGAAATGTGTCCATAGTAGGGGTATTGTTAGGACTATCTAAGGTTTCAAAACTGTTGACTCTGAATAGTTTTTGATGAGCAACAGCCTCAAATTCAGCCACAATCCCCACCTCTCCCTGATTTTTTTATTTCCCCCACTCCAACTCACTTCAGGCATTTATGTTACCAACCTAAGAAAGCAATGGAATTTGCAACCCCAGTTTCAACTTAGATAAAAGCCAAAACTACCTATATCTTGTTCACAGTTATTTCCCAGTGCTTAATACAATGACTGGCACATAGCAATGTCTGGTCATCAAAACAGGATCCAGTTAGAGGTGACAGTGAGCAAACAGGGTCAGAGAAATTATGGTTGCCTAGTAGCAGAAAGTCAGAAGGAAGCAGACTTAGGACTCCATCCTCAGACTCCGAAGCCCATGTTTTAAAAGCTCACTACAATATTATGTGTAAATGATGTTTCATTCTGTCTGTTTATAGTTTTGGTCAGTTATTTCAAATAAAGCTGTGATATATAAATAAAAAAGAAAGACTGGCTTAGGAGAATAACTTAGCTTTTGACATAATAAATCAAACTTTACAAAATGCATTAGTACCAGACACAGTGGCGCTTGCCTGTAATCCCAGCACTGTGGGATGCTGAGGCAGGAGGATCGCTTCAGCCCAGGAGTTCAAAACCAGCCTGGGCAAACTAGTGAGACCCCTTCTCTACAAATAATTTTTAAAAATCATCTGGGCATGGTTGGCACATGCCTATGGTCCCAGCTACTCAGGAGGCTGAGATGGGATAATCACTTGAGCCTGGTGGTTGAGGTTGCAGTGAGCCAGTATTATGCCACCGTATTCCAACCTGGGTAACAAAGTGAGACCCTGTCTCAAAAAAGTAAAACAAAAAAACATAATTTTGTCATATGTGGCATCTGGGGACAGGCGAGCTCTGCATAGTCCTATTCTCTAGGAACTTATCTCTATAGAAGCTGACTTGGATAAATTAAAATCATGAGCTATCCCAATCATGAGTGGAGTTTTGCAAAATAAGGTTAATGAGTCCTCTACCCACAAGATTTCAAAGATTGGAAGTCTATACAGACTTCCTTATCTGTGTGCACTTTCCTGAAACAACTGATCTATGAAGGAAATAGATGGACAATAAACCAAGCCACAGGCAAGACAATTATCAGTTTGCCAACCTCGATTATGATTTATTAGACAAGAAAGTATAACAGTGCTACTCAACTATTAAACAACCTCTGATTTACAAATGTCATTGTTCTGGCCTAACAGGTATTATGGAGATGGGATGAGAAAGGAATAGTGGTGAAGTTAAAGGAGGTTCAACACATTTTTCAGTAAATCACACAAGAGCTTGTAGCAAAATAATAAGCTATATAGTTATGAAGATGGATGTAACACACAGATAAAATGGTATACGTTAAAAAGGGCCAGTGGGCTTTCCCCAAAAGCCTTTAAAATAGTGCATGCAACAAATTTAAACCCTTTTAATCACAGAATCTGGCATATTGTTTAAAACAACACAAGGCCCGGCACAGTGGCTCACACCCGTAATCCCAGCACTTTGGGAGGCCAAAGCAGGTGGATCACCTGAGGTCAAGAGTTTGAGACCAGCCTGGCCAACATGGTGAAACACCATCTGCACTAAAAATACAAAATTAGCCAGGTGTGGTGGCATGCACCTGGAATCCCAGCTACTGAGGAGGATGAGGCAAGAGAATCTCTTGAACCCAGGAGGCAGAAGTTGCAGTGAGCCAAGATAGCACCACTACACTCCAGCCTGGGTGAAAGAGTGAGACTCCTTCTCAAAAATAAGAAATAATAATAAATGTAATATAAATTAGGTCTCTCTAATAGCATGTTCTACTTTGTAGCATTTTTCAAAAATGTAATTATTTAAACAGTAATTTTAATTTCCTCTTATATGTCTGTTTTATTTATTGACAGAAATCCCTAATCCACATGCCCCTTCCTTCTTAGCATCAGAACTCCACTTTTCTTTGGCTTAGCAATGCACTTAGCTACAAGGCTGAAGTTCCAGCTTCCTTCGGACTTAGGTATAGCAGTGCAGTTCAGTGGTCAGAGATATAAATTAAACTCCTGTGTGTAACATCTAGGAAGCCTGCTTAGAGGGAACTGACTCAGCTGGGAGAAGGAATATTTGGTTCTTTTGTCCTTTCTCCTTTTTTTTTTTTTTTTTTTTTTTTTTGAGTTGGAGTGTCACTCCATCACCCAGGCTGGAGTGCAGCAGTGCCATCTCAGCTCACTGCAACCTCTGCCTCCCAGGTTCAAGCAATTCTGCTCCCTCAGCCTCCCAAGTAGCTGAGAGTACAGGCACAAGCCACCACATCCGGCTAAGTTGTATATTTTTAGTAGAGACAGGGTTTCACCATATTGGCCAGGCTGGTCTCGAACTCCTGACCTCAAGTGAGCCACTGCGCCCTGTCCCTTTCTCCCTTCCTTCTTGGAGCTGACACAAACAAAATGGATAAGATGCAGTCAAGATGGTGGGGCAGGAAGAAGGAGACCAGAGAGATATGAGAACAGCCCTAAATTCCCTAACTCCAGACTCCTTATTTTTGGGAGAGAAATAAACCTTATTGTTTAAGCTAGTATTATTTCTCAATTACCACAGCTGAACCATATCCTAAGTGATAGACCACAAAGGATCATAATTTCCAGTATCAAGATAAAGTATGCCTAGCCTGGCCAACATGGTTAAACCCCGTCTCTACTAAGAATACAAAAATTAGCCAGATATAGTGGCACATGCCTGTAATCCCAGCTACTCTGGAGGTTGAGGCAGGAGAACTGCCTCAACTTGAAACTGAGTCAGTCAATACAGAAAAGGTCCTCCACCCTACTCTTGGCTGATCACCTTTGCCAGATGTTGTTTAACTTGTTTTATCCCCACTGTTTCCTATGATTTGGAAGTTAGATTTCTAAATAATGTTAATTAGACTCATTTGATTTTTTTTTCTTTCTTTTTTTTTTTTGAGCAGGGTGTGACTCTATCACCCACAGCACTGGAGTGCAGTGGTACGATCTCAGCTCACTGCAGCCTCAACCTACCAGACTCAGGCGATCCTCCCGTCTCAGCCTCCTGAATAGCTGGAACCACAGGCATGCAACACCATGCCTGGCTATTTACTATTATTATTTGTAGAGATGGGGGTCTCCCTATATTGCTCAGGCTGGTCTCAAACTCCTGGGATCAAGCAAATCTTCTGCCTCAGCCTCCCAAAGTGCTGGGATTACAGGTATGAACCACTGTGCCCAGCCAGGTTTGATTTTTATGTGATTTTTACTTCATAGATGATGCCATGTACTTCACCCTGCATCATATCAGGAGGTACCTCTTGTCTGGTTTTCTCACTTTTAGTAATGCTTGAGATTAATTAGAGTTCAGTTCTCCACCACCATTTCTTTTTCTTCTTCTTCTTCTTTTTTTTTTTTTTTTTTTTGAGAAGGAGTCTTCTCTGTAGCTCAGGCTGTAGTGCAGTGGCATGATCTCGGCTCACTGTAACCTTCGCCTCCCAGGTTCAAGCAATTCTCCTGCCTCAGCCTCCCGAGAAGCTGGGATCACAGGCATGTACTACCACCCTCAGCTAATTTTTGTATTTTTAGTAGAGACAGAGTCTTGCCATGTTGGCCAGGCTGGTCTTGAACTCCTGAGTTCAGGTGATCTGCCTGCTTCGGCCTCCCAAAGTGCTGGGATTGTAGGCGTGAGCCACTGTGCCCAGCCTCCACCACCATTTCAATGACTATTACCTGCCCAGATACTTTATTAGAGCTTACAAAATAATTTTTTTCCAATTCTATTATTCCTTCTGCATTTATTAGCCAGAATTTTTCTGCACAGAAAACATTTCCCTCATCAACCAATGCCATTTGATTATCCTGAAAAGAACAGTTAATACCAGAAAGCTGAGATGAATGCTTCATTATTTTCCTTTAGTTATCAATGTTCAGAGTAATGAGCTGAGTCTTGGTTCCTCTTGTTCTTAGCCTAAATGACCCCAAGTACAGCTTATTCATCATTGCGCTGGCCCATGCATGTTAATGAGTGTTTCACTACTGCTCTCTACAAGACGTTTTCCCTGACTTTATTAAGCTTTTCTTTATATTTGAGAAGCATGGGGGAGCAAACAAAGCAAAAGGACCAAGTCAGGGCCAATCTTGGTTAAAATCGTAAAAATAGGCACTTCCCTGCTTCCTCTGTTCAATACCCTGCCTGGTCATCCCCCTTAATTCTCAGATGTCTTAAAACACCACATGGCCACCCAGAGCTGTTCTAAGCCTGCTCCATTCAGTGAAGCCTAATGCCTATAAATTATTCCTCTCCCCATCTGGGTACAAACTCCTACAAGTCCCATCTTCTTTCAGTTGCCAACTAGTACAGGTGTCTCCAGCCCTCAGGACACGGACTCCAGTACTGATTGCTGGCCTGTTAGGAAACGTCCCTCACAGCAGGAGGTGATCAGGCATTGCTACCTGAGCTTGGCCTCCTGTCAGATCAGCAGCAGTATTAGATTCTTATAGGAGCTTGAACCCTATTGTGAACTGTGAGGGATCTAGGTGGCTTCTTCTGATAATCTAATGCCTGATAATCTGTCACTGTCTCCCATTACCCCCAAATGGGACCATCTAGTTCCATGAAACAAGCTCAGGGCTCCGACTGCTTCTACATTATGGTAAGTATGAAATAATGACAGGAATAAAGTGCACAATAAATGTAATGCACTTGAATCACCCCAAAACCATGCCCCCACCCATCCCCGGAAAAATTGTTATCCACGAAACCAGTCCCTGGTGCCAAAAAGATTGAGGACCACTGAACTAGTACAACTTAACATGGGGTTTTAGAATGGAATACTGAAGAAACGTGATACTATCAACTTAAAGCATTCCAGTAAGAACAATGGTTGATGCTGATTGGTATAAAATGTTTCCCAAGTCCTTTGCTGTTAACTTTTTACCTCACATTGTAGCTATGGCCTGTTTTACCCTCGAGTAGAGTGGGTTTCTCAAGTATAAGATTTCTTCTTATTCATCTTTGTATCCTTTAGTGCCTAGCATGGTTCCTGACCCATAGTAGGTGCTCTGTAAGTATTTTGAGTGAGAATAAATAGTGAAATGTTTTCCATGAATAAAAGCTAATGCTGTATACTACAGACATACCATCTGTACCAGAGCTTGGGATAGAACAAGAGAGGCCACCTTCTGATCACAAATACCTCAGCCATAGTAAATCTAGGGGTTGGCAGAAATGGAGGGGTACCTTCAAGTGTCTGCACTTGTTATGAACTGAACAGTTCAATTGCAACTATTGAAAGAGGATGATGTTTAGTACCATATGGGTGTTTACTTAAAGAAAAATGTTGGCTGGGTACAGTGGCTGATGCCTGTAATCCCAACACCGTGGGGAGGGGCTGAGGCAGGAGGATCCCCTGAGCCCAGGAGCTTGAGACCAGCATTGGCAGCATAGATAGACTCCATCTTTGTAAAAAATAAATTTGATTTAATTTAATTTAAAAAAAAGAAAATATCATTCACAACAGCTAGCACTCTAGTTATTGGCCATTGGGAGAAATTCAAAGTCATAATGTACCATTTCTTTAACTTTATTATTATTATTCTCTTTTCTATAACTCAGGGAAATTTTTTCTTTTTAAATAATTATTATTATAGGTTTATATTTCTTCTACATTTCCCAATCTACATAAGCCTATAAGACAACAACTAAAAGAGATGCAAAAAAAAAAATCACGTGAAGTCTCAGCATTCAATTTCCTTTCATCCCACAGTACCTTTTACAATAAATCTCGAACTTGATGCATTTGCATATTCTCCCTGAACAGGCAGATAGCTTTTGGAAATTTTAGTTTGATTTAGGAAATATCTAACATTTTTTGCCAACCCTTTGTTCATGTGGGTAAAGGTACATTGTTCATGTTCATTTTCAATTACACTTGGAAATGTAGCCATCATTGCTGAACTAAGTGTATTTCAATTTGTAGACGTTTGAATCACTATCTGGCTCAATATTTCAGTTTTAGTTGAGGTTGGCTATTCAGTTCATGCAAATCTTTGTTGAGAACCCTAATTTACACAAACCTAGACATTCATTTTATCACCAAAAGAACTGTGCCAAGGATAATATCACAAATTCTGTGATTTCTAATCTTAACTGTGCAAGGAGGCTGCTGTTGTGTGTACGTATAAATTTAAATCCTTTTAAAAAATCTTCAGTGTCACTTTGAGCTGACAGGTATTTTTATCTGACCATTCTCTGGTAATACAAACACATAACCTTCCAACTGCTATTTAATCTTTTACACTTTAGACATATTTATAAGACAAAGCTTTGTGAAGCTTAACTTTCAGATCTATGTACTAATAACTCACTTCTTCTCCTTGTACTTCCAATTCACTAGTGAATCATCTCACAGTGCCCTTCAGTACAAGCAATGGGAACAACAGAGTGCAGAGAGGGACAGTCTGTTTCCCTCTCTGCACCCCATGTAATGGATACTGGGGCTCTGTCAGCATTTACCAAAGATTTGCCTCCTTTCTTCATCAGACCCGACCTTTCTTGATTATTTTTCCTTTATTTGATCAAAGTGAAGCAAAAATTGTAAGTCATCAAAAAACAGATCAGTCAAAAAAAAAGTACACTTTCTTCTTAATCTCTATCAAATTCAACGTCACGTTATATTTGCTTATTTTTTTAATGTGGTTACTAGAAAATGTAAAATTCCCTATGTGGTTCACATTTGTGGCTTGCATTGTATTTCTGTTGAATAATGCTGATCTAAATGGTACTCATCCTCCCTCAGTCCTGCCCTTTCCTGGAAGGCAGAACTCTTTCAGCCACTGCAGGGGTCCCCAACCGGTTCACGGCCTGTTAGGCACCAGGCTGCACAGCAGGATGTGAGTGGCGTACAAGTGAGCATTACTGCCTGAGCTCCACCTCCTATCAGATCAGCAGAGGCATTAGATTCCCATAGAAATGCACATCCTATTGTGAACCATGCATGCGAGGGATCTAGGTTGGCACTCCTTATGAGAATCTAATGATAAACGTAATGCTCTTGAATCATCCTAAAACCATCTCCACTACCCCCCTCCTCCAAAGGAGTTTTGGACTTTTTCCAAGACCGGTGGGGGGGGAAAATGTCTTCCATGAAACCTGTCCCTGGTGCCAAGACTGCTGCTGTATAGAGTCCTCAGCCTTAGAACTGGCCTTGTCACTCTGTTGTTGGGCAAAGGACAGAGGAATTGCCCACAGCTTGTAGCCAAGCCTGTGTGAATAAAAACCTACCGGGGCAATGTTTCAGGTGAGGAGATGGAAGTAGCTCTGACCCCTTTATTGCTTTCCAGGGTACAGAACTCTGGGCCCATTATGACATCTCAATACTCTACAGTTAGAAACATAAGCGAGAGCAGCCTTTTATATACATATATATATATATATATATATATATATATATATTACATACACATATATACATATATATATACACACACACACATACATACATATATATATATATATACACTTTAAATTCTGGGGTACAGGTACAGATTGTGCAGGTTTGTTACGTAGGTGTACACATGCCATGGTGGTGGTTTGCTGCATCCCTTGCCCCATCATCTACATTAGGTATTTCTCCTGGTACTATCCCTCCCCAATCCCCCACCCCCTGCTATTTCTCCCCTAGCTCTCCACCCCCCGGGCCCCCCATGTATGATGTTCTCCTCCCTGTGTCTGAGTGCTCTCATTGTTCAACACCCACTTATGAGTGAGAACACATGGTGTTTGGTTTTCTGTTCTTGTGTCAGTTTGCTGAGAATCATGGTTTCCAGTTTTATCCATGTCCTTGTAAAGGACATAAACTCATTCTTTTATTTTTTTTTTTTATGATGGAATCTCGCTTTGTTGCCCCGACTGGGGTGCAGTGGCATGATCTCAACTCACTGCAACCTCCTCCTCCTGGGTTCAAGTGATTCTCCTGCCTCAGCCTCCTGAGAAGCTGGGACTACAGATGCGTGTCATCACACTCAGCTAATTTTTTGTATTTCTAGTAGAGACAGGGCTTCACCATGTTGGCCAGGATGGTCTCAATCTCCTGACTTCATGATCCGCCCACCTCAGCCTCCCAAAGGGATTAGCCATGAGCCACCACACCTGGCCAGCCTTCTTTTTTAGAAACACAGAAAGCAAATGAGCATGAGGCTTTCTCAGCAAACTGACACAAGAACAGAAAACCAAACATCCCTCTTGTCCCTCCAAGACAAGAGGGAGGCATAGGTAGTAACTTAGCCAAAGTCACATGTGTTCCTCCTTCACATAGATCTTGTCTTGGAAGGGGACAATGTGAATAAACCCAGACAGAGAAGACTAGTCCATCTCCATTATCCACTCGTAAAACCTATTACCATCGCAAACAGAAATGGTCACCTGGTGATGTTAGGAAGTTCAAGCCCCCACCAAAAAGGAATTTTCTAAGTGTCTTCCATGGAAGGCTCGCTAACTTCCCAGGTTGAAGAGATCAGCACTATGTCACCTGAGAATATCTTGGTGAGAATATAGTGCATCCATTTTTAAAGGTTTACAAAAATAACTAATTATCAGGATTACCTGGGGGAACTTTTCAAAAGCCTGGGCTCCACCTTAAACCCACTCAGCAGGGATCTCTGGGGATTGGTCAATGTGAACTAATGGCCAGAGCCTGCATGATGCTCACCCTTCCTACTAGGCAAAGAGAAATTCTTACAGGAATAAAATGAGGCCAGCTTCTGTTTCTTGATTCCCTAATGAGTTTTTAATTCTGTAGGGGAAGAAAAGGGTGGTGTGGGACATTGTGCTAAGAACTAAAATCTGGGCATATGTTATGGAACATGTATACCATAAAATGATTTATGGATTATACTCAGCAAGCTTATCATGTATAAAATATCCAAACAATATTAGTTGTTAGATACATTTGGACATAAATTCTGTGTATTGTTCTCACAGTATTTTAAAAATGCACTAGTGTGTCATGATTCTGTTCTTAAAAATTAATACCTGAGGATGTGGTATTATTGCTGGGAGATATTAGCTCCTTGTTGAAGAGCAGAAAACTCAAATATAAGGTAGTATGAGCATCTGTTGTTCTTACCCATTAGGCGCCCTCTTTCTACCTGGAACATGGTCCATGTGAAATCAGAGTAAGTGTCAAATATAATTATAGGATTTTTCTGATATCTGGCCACAAGAGTGAGAAAATGATCCAATCCTTGACTTCCCAATTACGATATTCCATACTGTGATTGATCCAAGGATCAAACAAGATCAAACCCCGAAGTAGGGGGTGACGTTGGGATATAGAATATACAGCTCCTGAGTGACTGTTTTTCTTCTCTCTGAGATTTTGACCTGGGAGAACCTTAAAGCCTAGAGCGTCTCAGAATCCTTTTCATTTGTTCCCAATTAAGTAGGAGTCATAGTTTAGGGGAACTGGCCCAAAATTCAGCTCCAGGGATGAATCCGAATTTTCATAACTGTATTCTCATCTGCCTTGCCTCAGTGAACAGCTCCATCAGTGTAATGTACAGGATCTCTGTTTGGTGACTAGGGTAAAAGGGAACCCCTCTCTTGCTCTGGACAATATGGTATATCACTGTGACACCCGAAGCTGCTACAGCCATTTGACTACTGGGAGAAGTTAGTACAAGAATGTAGTCAACACATGAAGGACAGAGCCAAAAGAAACACAGACATGGAGACAGCCCAGATCAAACCTCTGCCGTGCAACCTCTAGTTATGTTAACCATGCAACTCCTTCATTATTAAAGCCAGTTTAATTATATTTTCTGTTATGTGCAACTCAAAGTACTCTAACATATAGAATTAAGGGCTAAGAATGAGAAAAATAAACCTCTGAAAGACAGACTTGGCAGAGAGGAAGAGGGCCAGCAGAGGGCAGTGTGGAACCCAGTGTCCCAACCTGAAGGTTGGCGATCCCTACCCAGAGGCTGTGCCAGCTGCCATTTATCTCTTCAAATTGCACCATAATTTTCCCACGGCAAAAAAAACTTTTTCCTGTGCTGATGACTATTAAAAGGCATTAAAAGTAGAAAACCTTTTCTATTCTATTAAAAGTAGAAAAACGAAAGATAGCAGAGAGTATTGCTGGTTTCAAGAAAGGAGAGAAGGATCTCTGGGCCTGCTGTGCTCATCAGACATCACGGTCTGATCCCTGTAGGCATTTGAGTTTACAAGCCCTGGGGAAACTGCCACACAACTGATTTAGGGAGAGGAGGGAGAGTCAGGGAAGAATACGGTGTTTAAACATAAGCCCAGTTTCACTGAGAGGGGCAGAAAGAGTATTCTGAAAAAAGGAATAACATGTGCAAAGACCCTGTGACAGAAAAGAACATCAGCATACAAAGGCTACAGAGCCAAAGAGGGTGGAATGAAAAGATCATTGAGGAGGCGATAGTTGGTTGACCCTGAAGAGTCACTCAACAGCATTTCTTCTCAAAGCTTAATCTACTCTAATATTCAATTGAGGTCTACAGCTTAAAAAGACAGTGTATTCTAATAGCTTCTATTGATTTCTTCAGACTATGTTTAGTCTTTTAACTAAGGCATACATAAAATCAGGAGGCTGCCATGATGGAAAGAGTATGGCCATGTAAGAATCCTTTTTAAGTTATTAATATTTAACTGCTTCAAATCTTCTCATTCATAAGTTTATATTACATCACAAGAGCTTATGCCGTGTAGTATGTTAAATTTTTTTCCATTATTGAAGCCCACTAAGAGGTGTCAGTATCCTTGTAAGAATACTTCCAAATATAACACCAAGAAAGACTTATACAAAACCCAGTTCAGATGTATCTGTTACTGTAGAGGTTTTGCAAGATGAATGATATGTGAAAGTGAGCCATAAGGAAATGTATATTTATTTGTGTTTTTCTTTAACAGCATACATTCCAGGAACAGAGCAGTAGGAAAAGAAAATTGAATTGTGTACTCTTTAAAAAACTAATATTTCAAGGGTGATATAATGAACTGTAAGGCAATACCCAAGAGGTAGGACAATTAGGGTTCTTTGTTAGAGCTACAGCCTCTGTAGACACATTTTGAGTCGGAATTTGTAACAGCCTCTGTTTCCAATACTTCTTACCTCCTGAGCCAGGACCAGCCTGAACCAATTTTTTAAATGACCATGATTGAGATCAGATGTTTACAAAATCTTACTAAGCAAAAATCAATGTGATTTTATGTGAGACAGTGAAAGAGAATCAAACATAAACCTAGATTTATTAATATTTTCTCTTTACTTGTAAAGAATAAAGGATGGGACATGGTGTGATGATATAAAAGACAGAGGGAACTCTCCAAGCTAAGCATAGTTCTGCATGGCGAGATAGAGCTAGACTTCTTAAGAGTGAGGACTAGGAGTTAGACTATATCATTTATTACCTATGAAACTTTGTACAAGTTGCCCTCTCTACCTTTCTGTTTTTTATATGTGAAATAGAGATAATAATAGTATCTCATAAAGTTGTGAGGATTACATAAGCTAATCATGTTTAAACAGAACAGCATCTTGTACATAAGAGGGTCTTCATAAATATTCCTGTGTTCCTGGTACATAAGTGTTGTCATTTGCAAGTTGTCTAGTAAGATGAAGAAATATTATAGGTTTCCATAGCTTGTTATTTCTAGGAAACTGCTGATCACCATCTTAGAGTTCATAAATTTCTGCTGATGACCTGGAACTTTGTTGGACAATTCGTAATTGATTCCCTGAGCTATTTACCTTCAATATTTCCTAAAGGTCAGTTTCTGAGAATATCTAAACAATACTTGAGTTTTACAGTTCCATGTATTAAGTAAATTATTTTTGTTAAATGATTTCATTTCTGAAATACTTATTGGCACACAACACAATACAATGGCTGATGGCCACTTTTCCCTTTTGCTTTATAACAAAACTCTTCTTAAGGTAATACAAGGAGCTGCTTCTTTAGGCTTAGGAATTTCCCTGCACAAACAGGATGTAAGTCAAGGCTAAAAATTGGGTTACTGTGCAAATAGGGGGAAAAGTGATGTGCACATTACTTCTTATCCTATTTTTAGTTTCACTGCCTGCCACACTGCTGCTAGAGTTATATCTGAAACGCAGATGGGGTCGTGTTATTCTACTGCTTAAATCTTCAAATGGCACTGCCTAGAAAATGTCCCAACTCCTTAACAAGCCCAGGGCTCGAAACAATCTGGTCCCAATCTGCCTTTGTAAGCTCATCTCCACTCATTCCTGTCTCTACATCCATGCTGATATCTGAATGCATCTTGCACTTGCTTCTACTCCTTTACTCATGTGGTTCCTATGATTGGAATACCTTCTTTACCTGGCATAGTGTCTCCCACCAAGCTCAACCAATATGCTGTCTGTGTCAGGCTTCATGCTTACTCCATCTCTCACTGACTTCCAGGCAAAATTAATTATTTTCTCCTTAGATCTTGTAAAGGCTTCATTTCAAGTACTGTGCTGGGGACACAATGGTAAGTCAAAACACTCTCTCTGCCTTTGTGGAGCACATAGTCTAATGGAGAGTAAGACATGAATTAATTAATATCCCAAATATAAATTAAAACTATGATAAGAAGAAGAACATGGTGATATAAAATCATTTAGGATTCTTAAGGGATTTTCTAAAAAATCTGAAGAATTGCAGTAAATAAGGTGATGGGGGGTAGGAAGAGTATTCTGAAAAAGAGGAATATCATGTGCAAAGGCCCTGTGGCAGAAAAGAGCATCAGTATGCAAGGGCTGAAGACCCAAAGAGTCTGGAATGGAAAGATCATTGAGGAACACAGACCCTGAAAACTCACAAAACAGCCTTTCTTCCCAAACCTTAATCTAGTCCAATTAATCAATCCTCTTTGTCATCTGGAAGAAGATAATGTGAGATTTCAAGAACATTCAATATGGAATTAGTCATATTTTCAATATCCTATTGATTCAGAAAACTGGCCCCTAAGAACCACATAAATCATATTTCATAAATAAAATAATAAATGAGCTAGCCCTACTTCCAGCATTCATAAATGATTATTTTGTTTTATTATTATTTTAATTTATAAAGGAAAGAGGTTTATTTGACTCACAGGTCCCCATGGCTGGGTAGGCCTCATAGTCACTGCAGAAGGCAAATGAGGAGCAAAGTCACATCTTACATGGTGGCAGACAGGAGCTTATTTTGTTCTTTTTAGGTCTTTATGGACAGCTTCTGATTGACTGTTCATGAATTACAAAAGCTGTGCTCAGAACCAGAAGTTGTCACAGCTCAGAAAATAAAACAACAGCTTGTTTTTACTGGAAGGAGTAAATCAACAACCTTCTTCCGACTTCCACTGCCAGTACAACCCTGCCCACTGCCCCCAACACACACACACATACCTAGTATATCCTGTAGAGCATAAGTAAACTAATTGTTAGGGAAATTAACAGCCTCTAATTTATTAGGCTACATTCCTCACAAGATTTCTAGTATCATTGACATTAGAATTACAAAGTAATTCCTGTAAGACTTACATATCTGTTCTATCCCATTTGATCTTCATATGCAGAAACATCAGGTATTACTCTCCACTTTGTGACTGAGGACATTAGCATGCCATAACTAATTATAGTGCTGGTCACAGAAATGACGGATGAGGCAGCAAGAATTTTGAAGATGAGTCCAGAATCATAGTACTCTATCACTTTTGATAGAATTGGAACAAAACTTTCCATTCCGTTTATGTGAAGTAGGTGGCAGAGTAAAGCAAAAATGTAACCAGTCTCTCAATTCTAAAATTAGGGCTTTTGTGTTTTGACTAAACGCCTTTGTTGGCCATTCTCTCCACTCAGGACAAGAGTCCCACCGTGATGTGGAGAAAAAGGACTTGTGGCAGATGAGGCTGAGGCCAATTTGTGCTGGTCACCCTCGTATTACTACAAAAGGACCCTCACCTGTTCATCCACAGGCAGCCACTCCTCAACTAGACATCCAAGCTCACTGTAACAGTGTTCCCCCGCTAAGTTCAACTTCAGGTTCTCTCTGTTCTTTTTAAAGGAAAACTTACATGATTCTTTCCTTTATTGCAGTAGTTCATACTTCTGTCTCCATCTGTCAGATCTTTAAGTCCTTACAATATCAAACACTCAACCAGAAATTTATGACTGTGGGGATACTGAATATCCTCCAAACAGAAATAGGAGAGACAGCAGTATCTTTTTCCTCCATTAAATCACTGTTTCACACAAAGTTGTTTTTATGATTTTGGAGAACACACTCGGTATCTTATTTTCAACCAAGGGTCACCCTGCTTCTTATGTTTGTGTGTGTTTAGATACCCCTTTTTGAAAATAGTGCATTTCCAGTATGACCTCTTTAAAGTCACATTCTTAAGAATTTTGAAATTATTATGGGTAGAACCTGGAAAAAACTAAAAACTGACATTTAAAACCTATAAAAATGTTATCTTGCAAGATATAGTAACCTCAGTTCTCTTATGAGACAATTTCTTTGTTCTTGATTATGAGTGAATGGGCTCCCTTAGCTATAAAAATAAAACACAAATATTAATCCATTGTCTTTAGGGATAACTCTGAAGCCCGATAAACACTTAGGTGGCATTAGAAATGAGAAACTATCAGCTTGGTGCACTGATATAAGCTGGATGGAGTCTCTGCAGACATTGTTGCTTTTTTTCTGAGGCAGGCAGTCAGAAAGAGAAAAATGTTTCTTTTTCCTTTGGAACTTAGAGTATATTATGCCTAAAAATTATCCTCATTTGTGTGAAGAGATTGTATTTTTGTCTGAGTAGAAGCTCTTAGATGAGATGAGAAGCTAGAATCAGAAAACCTGGGAAAAGCATGTCGATAGCCTTTTTGGAATCAAATTAGAAAAATGACTCAAAAGAGACTGGACAAAACCTGACTTCCAAGCAGGAACACACTGTTAATGTTCTTTTTGTGCTACTTCACATAAGACAACCCAGACTGAGAAATATGCTGACTTTGGACCATTATGTTTTGAGGTCATTAACTTATTGGCCAGAGTATGAGGTCACACCCACACCCAATAACCAGAGTTAGGACTGTCCTTGAAGAAGATAGTGAATATCCCACTGTCAATTACCTGTGAAGAGGTAGTTTAACAAACCCTTAGCCTTTGGTGAGGACAAAAACTTTTTACCTATTTCTTGCCCCATGGCTATTTATATTAGTCCTACAAAAACAGACAATTTCTGTTGCTTTCCTGGTAATGAAGACCAAATCACTGTCAGCTGCCTGAAAGTAGGCTGGGGAGAGCTCTACCTGTACTAGAGCTAAGCATGATTGCCTGTTAAGACTTCCCAGGAGCAGGAGTCTAGTTCTGTGGATTCTGAAAGTCATCCCATCCTGTAGCAGTTGTATATTTTTCAGTGCTAAACTTCCATTGGATTATATGCAAGTGTATGGTTTAAAAAAACAGTAAATAACTAAAATGAAAAATACGCTAGAGGGCCTCAACAGCATATTTGAACTGGCAGAAGAAAGAAACAGTAAACTTTAAAACAGACAAGTTAATATTATCCAATCTGAGGAATATAAAAGAGAAAGGGTGAAGATAAATGTATAGAGCCTCAGAGATCTGTGGGACACCATCAAATGTACCAGTATATCCATAAGAAAAGCCCAAAAAGAGAAGAGAGAACGAAAAGGGCATAAAGAATATTTAAATAAACAATGGTTGAAACTTCTAAAATTTAACAAAAACTATTAATCTGCACATCTGAGAAGCTTAACAACTCTCAAATAGAATAAACTTAAAGAGAGCCATACCTAGATATACAGTTAAATTATGCTAAATTTTACCTGAGGCTGCCTTCATACCTTTAGGCCCTATATAAGGAACTGCATCCTAACTTAGTACATAAATAAAAACTTAAAAGTATATTTTTGGTAACAACTGGCTGCATCTCAGCCAATAACAGCAGTCAAGCTTCAGCCAATCCCAGACAGCCAACTGATCAGATCATGTCGATATAAGGCAAATGCCAAGCTATAAATAATCAAGCTGTTTCTGTACCTCACTTCCATTTCCTGTCTATAAATATTCCTTGTCCATATTATGAAGTGGAGCTCTCTGAACTCCTGGTTCTGATTGGCTGCCCAATTCACAAGCCATTATTTTCTCAATTAAACTGTGTTCAGTTTAATTTGTCTAAAGTTTTTCTTTCAACAATATTCACACTGTCAAAAGACAAAAGCAAAAAGAGGATTTTGGAAACAGCAAAAAAGTGATTCATTATATACAAAGGATTCCCAATAAGATTGACAGCTTATTTCTGATCAAAAATTGTTGAAGCCAGAAGGCAGTGGAATGATGATATTTAAGGAATTGAAAGAAAAAATTCTGTCAACCAAAAAATTTATATCCAACACAACTATCTTCAAAATTGAAAGAGAACTTAAGACAGTCTCAGACTTTAAAAATCTAAGAGTCATTGGCAGGTAACTCCAGGCCAACACCAACCTATCTTAGATTACTTATACCTTGTAGTCTAATCTCTTCTTATATTAGAGTTGAAACACTTGGTCCTCAATGTATTCCAAACTAAAAATGGACTGTATCTCTGAATTTGTTTAGAATGTATTTTATACATCAATGGGAATTGATAAACACTTATTAAACTTTAAGTTAACCAAACAGCAGATTTAAAAGTACACCTTCTCCTATTTTGAACTGAAATGTAAATGCAATTCTGGCTCTCTGAATCTAAACATATGTCCATAATCTAATTTATGTTCTATCTCTAAATGTATTTATTGATCCAGCAGGTAAGAATCAAGAGAGGTCACTAGGAAGGTGCAAAGAAGTCACTAACTATAACCATTTTCCAAAAATCACATCAAATTTTCAGTAACTCCTAATAGTTGCATAGGCTAATGCACTTCAAAAAAAAAGATGCTCATTATTTAGCAGCTCTGAGTACAGACTTTGCTCATCTTTAGCAAAGATGCTTTTTGAAAAATCAAGCACTATATTCACCTGCTCATCTGGATGTACTGACTTCAGTCTGATTATCTTTGACAACTGTGTTCAAATCAGCCTCCTCTACTCCTATAAATCCTCCCACAGTGCTCTTTGGATGTTTCTTTTTTTTTTTTTTTTTTTTCCTAACTCAGTAGCTCCATTAACCTGTCTGGATTACTTGTCTTTTAAAACAAAAATACATCATCCTCTGTAAATCCTTTCCTGATATCCTGAAAACTGGTCATTCCCTCCTTGGCAGTTCCATTTCTACTTTTATTTCTAAAATATACATGTCGTATTATCCAGTAATGGCTATCCACATGGCTGCCACTACCACTAGACTGATTCCTCCAGGATTAGCACCTCTCATGGATCTCTGTATCCCTGACACTCAACACAGTAACCAGCAAAGAGAAGGGCTCAGTGAGGACTGGTTTAATGAATCAACTGAAATACGTTACTATGTTTCACTAATGAGTTATAGATATAAAAGCCTATAATGGAGTAATTGGAGACTCTTAATGTAGCAGGGTCTAACACCAATGACCTGAAAATAAGATACTCTCTGATAATTCACCAATATAGAGAAAATCCTCTGCTTCTTCATGACTACTAGTGATACAGAAGGATATGAGTAGTCAATGTACTAGGGTACTTTGTGTATGTTTTATTTACTTGAACATTTGAAGCAGTACCCTTAAGAAGTAATCAATATTGGCCAGGCACAGTGGCTCACACCTGTGATCTCAGCACTTTGAAAAGCTGAAACAGGCAGATCACTTGAGGTCAGGTGTTCGAGACCAGCCTAGCCAACATGGTAAAACCCCATTTCTACCAAAAAATACAAATTTAGCTGGGTGTGGTGGCACACACCTGTAGTCCCAACTACTTGGGAGGCTGAGGTGGAAGATCACTTGAACCTGGAAGGTGGAGGTTGCCGTGAGCCAAGATGGCACCAGTGCACTCCAGCCTACGTGACAGAGCAAGACTATGTCTCAAAAAAAAAAAAAGTCATCAGTGTTAACCTCACCAATTTGATCACTCATGCCAATCTATGTCTGATCAGCTCTCTTTACAAGTATTTCAAATGTGCCTAGGTATGTCTGAAAATAACAGTGAATTCAGGTTTTGTCAGGGAATGTAGTATATACACTGAAGTAACTTACAGCATACCCAGTACAATGTTTGGCATCAGATTGATGATAAGTGGATGTTGAGTCAGTTAATTAAACACAATTGTCTTGATTTAAATAATATGAGTATTTCCTGCATCTTTTTCTTGTATTTACTCCTGCTTCTATTCCTAGTCCAAGGCATGATCCTCTCTCTCAACACACCTTGTCACTGAGGAAATAAATCCTTTTTCAGAATGATTTTCTGTAGTTATTCCTCTTGAGATCAATTCAGCCTCCATCTGCAACATTTGATGTCTCAAATAGAATTGCTTTCCTAGTTTTCCATTTCAGAATTTCCACTGAAATAGTAACAAGTATAATTTGATCACACAAAAATAGTCTCTTTTCATTAAACTCACATCCCTTGTGAACCTTCTTGAGTTTATTCTCAAGACCTTTCTAAATGATTTTTCTGCAAGACAATAATGAAACTTTTCATCTCCCAATTTTTCTTCAACTCTTCCTTTTCTGAAACCTTTAATATTTCTTTTTCTACAGTCCACTCTCGTTTGCATTTCTTTTCCTGAGATCCACACATTGGTCTAAAGACCAGTCTCGGTAATGTTATCTCCTCTTGTCCTACTTTTAAATACTACGGAGTCACCCTTTTGTCTGTAGTAAAATAGATTTCAGTGCAATCAAGATACGGGAAAATAAAGTGCTTTTTCACTCTCCTCTAAATAATGGGTCACTTGGAAAGAATTATATCTGTTATATGAGAAATAATTCTAAATATATTTCTTTATCAGCCATCTTAGATGAATTCATGCTGGTAGAATATCAGTTTCTAATCATATTAGTCTGCTTGGGCTGCTATACAAAATACCATTGATGGGGTGACTTTAAACCACAAATATTTCCCACAGTGCTGGAGGCTGGGAAGTCCAAGATTAAGATACTGATAGATTTAGTTGCTAGTGAGGGCTCTCTTCCTGGCTTGGAGACAGCTGCCTCCTTTCTCACTGTGTCCTCACATGGGTAAAGAGAGAAGGATTATAAGTTTTCTGGTGTCTCTTCTAAAGCCACTAATCCTGACATGAAGGCCTACCCTCATGATCCCATCTAAGCCTAACTATATCCCAAAGGTCTCATCTCCAAATACCATCACACTGGGAGGAGGGCTTAACATATGAGTTCTGGGTGAACACTATTTGGTCCACAACACCAACATAACCTTGTTAAATAGAATAAGTTAGAGATAAAACTCAGCGATCTCATTCTTCCTTTAAAGTATACATCTTTCTGATTCACATTCAAATTGCCATCAAAATTTCTGAAGCGGTAGAATTTTAAAATAATTGACAATATGACTAATGATCTCAATGAGCAGCATAACTCTCTGTCATACACTCTGAATTTTCTTTTAATTTCATCTTGACCAAAGGAGGCAGGTCAGTTTCAAAGGTTTCAACTTCACTTTTTCCACTATGCTATTTCTTATGGACAAAGGCTGCAATGTGGGTATTATTCCAACTGCCAAGTATATCAATCCCAATTATACATTTAGAGAGGCTGGGCATGTTACCACTAGGTAGGTCTGCAGAATGTGAGCCTGACCTAAGTTAGGATTGCATTTGCTACTGGTCTCTATAGGTCTCCACTCGGCCTGGGGGTCTCATGATGAATCTGTTCTCCAGATAGGAATGTCAACTCAGATCCTGAGTCTGCTCTTCAACTGTGTGCACTCTTCCACTGAAGACAATAAAGACATCCTTATTATCTACAAAGAAAATTATAGAAGAGTCTTCTACAATTAGATTATAAGGATGCCTCTGGCTCCCACTTAGAATTTATTCTTTTTGTTTCTGTAGACCTCCTCTGTGGACACCACGTAGATTTTAACTACTTATTAATCTCAGTTTTCATCCCGCTGCCTGGGAGCAATAAATCATAGCAATAACCAGCTATCCTCACTGTCTTTATAGGCATTGTTGCCCTCTTATCTTTTGATTGCCTGAATTATGGCACCTGCAGGGGTATTCTCTTCCACAGGGACATTTTCTCAGATCACTTCCAGTGAAACCTTTAGAAATTGGACCACCCCCATGCACCGGAATAATCAGTGCCCTATGTATCATTCAGGGTGGTGCCTTTTTGCCCAATGGGAAGTGAGTAAGCTAGTCCCCAAATATTCATCTTATTGACTATTTTCTTGGACCTCCCCATGTCCAGTACCATCACTTTAGTTTGGATCCTCAAGAAATAGATGCATAACCGTTCTAAGAAAATTTTGGCCAGGATGGGAGGACTTCAAAGTCACCCATTAGAGGAATCTGGTTTCCTGAACTCATACTGCTAACATGTTCAGTCATAGGCTGGGAGCAGTCAGGGTGAGCTTTGACTAGTAAGAGTGTGGTACTAAATTAACTGGACTTGTCAGTCAAGATCTGGAACAGGAGGTCTAAGTAACACCTTTTTTGTGGTTTTTACAATAGGAGAGAGTCCTTATTTGGGAAAATATACACTGTTATATTTAGGGATATTGGGCATTATGTCTAAAACTTGTTTTCAAATGTTCCAGAAAAATGATAGTAGATGAGAGAGATTAAACAAATGTAGCAAAATGTAAATAGCTGGAGAATATAGATGAAGGTCATTTGAGAGTTTTCAGGCTGTTCTTGCAAATTCTCTGTAAGTTTATAAGTATTTCAAAATAAATTAACTTTTAAAATTATTTTTTAAATCTAAGTTGTTTTGTAAACCTAACTTATAGGAAAAATAAAATGTTTCATATTTAAGGTTAATTACATGATAAGGAAATTAGTCCACATTCCCTTTACATATAAATTAAATTGGAGGAAGGGACAGAGTGAAGGGAAGACTTTTAAAAATATTAAAGTAGATTTTTATGCTAAAAGGAAAAGCCCTATCTTACCCCTATAAAGGCTTTGAAAAAAAAAAAGGCAATACTGGAGGAGAGAAAATGTCTTCATAAAGAACGCAGAACACATGAAGAGAAATTTGCTTTCTACAGGAGGGTGGAAACTATTATAACTAGAGGCAAAGTAGACACAGCAGGTTGAAATGGTGCTGGAGGGTAGATAATATTTTTTGGAAGTTTCTATATTCTCAATGAAAGATGAGGCAATCTTAGATACTTGATAGGGAGAGGTATCAGAGGAGATTTATGAAGAAAGTAGCCTGGAAATAATCATTTGGGGATGACTAGTTCAGTAGGAAAGCAAGGACGCTAGGAGGAACAGGGCTATGGTGAGACAGTGGTTAATGAGTGGTCATCTAAGATTTGCTCTATGTTTTGGCTTTGGCTTCTTACTGATGCTCTAACACATTACACATACCTGTGGCTTGAAACAACAGAAACTTTTACAGTCCGGGAAGTCAGCACTCTGAAATCAGCTTTGTGGGGCTAAAATCAAGGTGCAGTCAGGGCCACAACCCTCTGGAGAGTCTAAGGGAGATGCCATTTCTGTCCTTTTCCTAGCTTCCTGCATTCCTTGATATAATCCCTCCCCCTATCTTCAAAGCCACCAGTGTAGCATCTTCAAATTTATCCCTCTATCTGACCTCTGATTCTATCTTCACAATACCTACTTTGAACTTAAACCTCCTACCACCCTCTTATAAGGATTCATGTGATTACACCAGGCTCACCCAATAATCCAAGATAATCTCCCCCATCTCAAGAGCCATAATTTAATCCATCTGCAAAGTCCCACATTCACAGGTTCTGGGGGATCAGGATATGGGCATCCGTCATGGGGGCATTATTCTGTCTATCACATACTATGACTTTGAAGTGAGCACAGTCAAAAAAGTTGCATTTTTCTACAGCTGATGGGAAAGAAGACATGGAAGAAGCAGAGAGCTTGGTTTGACCACAGTTGTAACTCTGCCAACCCTGGAGGGAGAGAGGGCCAAATTAACTAAAAAGAATTATAATGATAGACCTTACAAGCTAAGTTGGATAAGGAAGAATGAGAAGACACATTGATGGGGGTGAGGGTGATTAATAATGAGACAGTGGTGAGGCCAATAGATTAAAGGTCTGGATGGAGTCAAAGCATTGCTAAATAAGATGCCTCAAGCAGACTAGTAGATGCTAGGACTCAAGATATCAGAAGCATAAAATCATAAGGTCAAAGGTGTGACCATAGAAAAGAAGTGCTGAGGTGAGGTGAGGTGAGGTGAAAGGACACTTACTGGGTTCAAAGGGGCCCCTCAGGAATTGCTGTGATTAAGAAAGCTGGAAAGAGATGATTCACTGAATAAAAGGAGTTAGGTTGATATTTGTCAGGAGATGCAGCCCATAAAAACTAGAGTAAAACATTTGTTTCTAAACAGGCTTATTCCAGCTAATTCTGTAGCTTTGCTCGTTAACAAAACTAAAAGTCAATTCATAAGTATTACTAGATAGAAAACTAAAATCATTCCTGTGCTGATCTCCTTCATGAATTGCTAATAATCTGGGTTACTTGGTGTTACGGGGTAAATTGTATCCCCCAGTGATGCCTGTGGTAAAGCCCCACCCCCCCAGTACCTCAGAATATGAAGGTATTTGGAAATAGGAGCCTTAAACAGGTGATTAAGTTAACATGAGAGTGTCATAGGATGGACTGTCATCCAGTCTGACTGGTGTCCTCATAAGAAGAGGAAATTAGGACACGCACAGACACCATGGGTGGGTGCACAGAGTAACAATCCTGATGACATGACAAGAAGGTGGCCGCCTGTGACGCACAGAAAGAGGCTCAGGAGAAGCGAAATCTGACACCTTGACGTCTGACTTCTAGCCTCCAAAACCGTGAGGAAATAAATTTCTGTTGTTGAAACCATTCGATTGGAACCACCGCACCTACTTTGTTTTAGAGATTATTAGCTAGAAATTGTTCCTAATTTTAACACGACTTTAGAAATATCTTCCTACCTAGAAAGCTCTTTTTCTTTACGATCTCAGAATTCATTTCCTCTTACTTAATCCAGAGTTCTTAGAGTCTTAGTGAAAAGGAAGTGAGAAGTATTAATGGGAGCAAAGAGAGGTGGTGGGGAAAAATCCCATTGTGGCCTGGACATGACTTTGATCTGCATGGAGGCAGTCTTGGTATATGGAGACTGTGTTGTGAAATGCTCCTCGGAAAAGACACACGACTGAGTCTTTTCCACAGGCTGCATCTGGAAAAGTCTGAGTGCAAGCTGGCAGTAATTTAAGAGCAACCTAGGAGTCCAAGTTCTTTCTAGCCTGCCTCTACCACATGTTTTCCTTGTTGCCACTGATTTTCCATTGACAGGCTAAGGGGTTTTGTCATCTGAGTTAAGATGTTTTTGCTAAAACATTCAGGAAACAAGCAGGAGTAGGAGAATAGGATGTACAGTTCCAAGCAAACAAGCAGTGAAACATAAAAATTAAGTGCCTTATGAAGGAGAGTTTGGCAAGATGACCCACATTCTCCCACCAAAGACATTAAAAAGGCAAATGTCTCCATTTGGAAATGTTACAATGGGAACATAATGTTGTGTTCTTGTGTAGTTCAACTCATGTTTTTTAGCTACTATGACATTAATTTGTGGATAGGTTTCTACTCTTTTGGATCTTCAAGTATTTGTAGAAACTACTAAAGTTTTGGTCACCAAATAATTTGTGGAGTTCCTGTAGGAAAAAAAGAGCAGAGATTGGTCAGTAAACACAAGCTGGGTGAGAGTCTTCATGTTGTTTATTTCCCATGTCACCTATCTGATTCATCTTTGGCAGCAGAGGCCTTTTGTAAAAGTCTACACCTGGTGTCCCCCAATTGAGGCAGGCCACCTGCCCCAAGAGGAGCCGGTCTACTGCAACTGTTTGGAGAGTAACATTTGCAGCCTTCACGGCACCCAGCAGGTAGCACACTCCATCTTTAACTTGTCCTGTGAGGCCTTCCTGCTGTTCCATCAGCTCCTGCAGCAAGTGCAGGGTGGATGCTCTCATCCAGAACATATCTGGATTCAATGATGCTCCATGTGACACCCAAGAGTCTGTGTATAAACAGTCATCCTGCCACGAATGCCTGTCACTGCCAAAAACGCATGGCAAG
This sequence comes from Ateles fusciceps, assembly GCA_036589455.1. NCBI lineage: Eukaryota > Metazoa > Chordata > Mammalia > Primates > Atelidae > Ateles > Ateles fusciceps. The sequence goes on from JAZHEH010000889.1 coordinate 5,030,669, forward strand.
AGGAGAGCATGTGTTAGAATGCTTACAGCACAAAGGGGTGCATGCATGTATTTTTAAACAAACAGCAGAATTAAAGCTGTAATTATTACTCATGCCTCCTTCATATGAGTCTCCCTCACTATGAGAGGAAAATCAATTTTAATGCGTTTCATGAAATCAGAGGAGCAAAACCCATCATTTTACCAGCGAGACCCAAAGAAGTCTTTGTTCAATGTTACACAGAAGGTCATGATGTTTGCTTAGTATTTGATCAAAGATGCTTGTTAAAAGTTCACATGGCCTTGTAATCGCAGGTTCTAATTGAGTGAACCTGGGTCAGGACTCAGAAATCTGAAATTTAACAACCACCTCCCCTTCAGTGATTTGCATGTAAGTGAGAAATACTTGGATAATTAATTGCAGGTCTCAGTCACTTCTGTCTTCAGTGGCAGCAAGCTACCTGTGACTTCGGTAGCCTGAAAGTCTCTTGCTAAGTACCTTCACCATAATATTCTTGTTTTAACTTAGAAATAAATCTTTGGAACTCATGTTGAGCTACAGCTTGTGCATGGCTTGCAGGCAGTTAAAGTATTTGTTAATTATTCAGGAGGCAGCAAAATGATATTTATAATAAACATTTTATTTAGAAAAGTATTAAATCCTAGAGATGAAATAGTAAAATAAAGAGCACTTAGAAAATTGTAAGTCCTATGCTAAAGTGACTGCCTTTTAATGGCAGACAAAGCTGGAGTTGAGAAATGTCTCCCTGATTTCCTCTAAAGCCCTAGATTTAACCAGTGTCAGAGAATCCACGTAGGAAGGGACAACTTGGCAGGGAGGGTCGCTGGCAGGTGACTGTGGAAAGACACTAACCTGAGATTCAGGAGATGTGGCCATTGGCTTTCACTGTTCTACTAACTAGGTAGGTAGGCTCACTTAAGTCGCTACAACTATTTAATCTTGGTTTTCTGTCTGTAAAAAACAAGCCTGCAGTGGCTTAAAATCTAAGAGCTCATGAGAACTATCTGGGGGTACAGATTCTTTGACTATACCACCAGAGACTCTCGTTTGGTAGGTCTACCTCCCCCATGCACCAAGATATTTTCAGATCCAGTGGGTTCTGTGGAAATTCACATCCACTTCAATGTTCAAAGATTTTATTGTAGCCCAACCTGAAGGTAGAGCATGGGAAAGACATGAGCAACAAGAACCAGTAAACTGTGCCCAATGAAACTGGCTTCAGACTCTCAACCTGACAGCAACTGACCTGGTTTAGAGGTGGCATGTTCTAGTAGGTGCTTTCTGTCTTAACTAGGAATCCTAAATTTAGTACGCCAAATACTGTGAATGACATGTGTATTTACATAAATTTACCTTCGGAATTGTTAACGAATTCTCCTTTAGATAAGTTCTTTTGATTTTTTTAAAGTTGACAGATAATATTGTATGCTCTTATAGTATACAACACAATGTTTCAAAGCATGCATACATTGAGGAATGGATATGTTGATTCTTATAGCATCCCACAGCATATCCTATATTCTCTTGAACACAATTCAAGGTGTAAAAGAATCTAGCTGTTGGATCATTTGGAGCTTGATTCTCTTTTAAATTCACTTGTTTCTAGTTATGAATGGATCTCAAATGAATTCAGCCATTTTTTTCCTCACTCTTCTGGGGGAAAATAAATGCAGTTATTATATTTTCACTAGTGAAAGAGTATCTAATGCTTAGGCTCACATAAAATTACAGTGGCCAAGGAAACATACATAATAAATCAGAAGACAAGGGTTAGCTTATAGCAGTGGTCCCCAACCTTTTTGGCACCAGGGACTGATTTCATGGAAGAAAATTTTTCTACAGACAGGGTGGGGATGGGGGGATGGTTTCAGATAAAAGGGGTCACCTCAGATCATCAGGTATTAGTTAGATTCTCATAAGGAGGGCGCAACCTAGATCCCTCGCATTTGCAGGTCACAATAGGGTTCACACTCCTAGGAGAATCTAATGCCTCTGCTGATATGACAAGAGGCGGAGGTCAGGCGGTAATGCTCACTTACCCCTTGCTCACCTCCCGCAGTGTGGCCTGGTTTCTAACAGGCCATGGACTGGTACCAGTCCATGGCTGTGGGGTTTGGGGACCCCTAGCTTATAGAATCACTCAGACATTTGGGCAAGTATGCTATGTACCAGAATCACTAGAACTTTTCTACAAAAGTACTTACTGAGCAACTACTCTCTCCAAATCTTGTGTTAGAGGTTAGAGGAGAGTCAACATCCTGCAATCATCAAGATATCTGACCAGGGTAGAAGATGAATACAGAAAGATAACCAGCAGTATCTACTTCACTCACGTAAGCTGCTTATAAACATACAGCATAAACAGAGGTGTGCTGGAGCTGGCTAATATCAGCTTGCAAGATCAATTGTTACATTTTCAGGAATTTTGCAAATCATTTGTTAAATACAGCCATATTTAAAAATTGAACTATATAAATTTATAATAAAACTATATTATAAATCAGAATGATGAATACTCAAAACTCATTACTTCCTAATAATTTTACTACATTCTACTATTGTCTATATTGTTGGAGTGATTTATATCCATTATATCTGTATGGTGGAAATAAAAAAAATAACATACACCTCTTTTCAGCTTCGAATTCCGTGACATCATGTTGGTAGCTTGAAATTAGCCATGATGGTCAGGTTTACACCATAGAAAACAGCAAATGCTACAAACAAGGGCTTGAATTATTGTTCTGTTGATTGTCTAAACTGGGGGTTGGCCAACATTTTTGATTGAAGTTCAGAAAGCAAATATTTTAGGCTTTACAGGCTATACTGTCTCTGTCATAACTACTCATTGTTACTGTCGTAGTGAAAAAGTAGCCATGGACAATATGTAAATGAGTATCATGGCAATGTTTCAATAAAACTTTATTTACGAAAACAGGTGGCAGCCAGATTTGACCCACAAACAGTGAATCCCAAAGGCTGAGCTCAGCTGAAGGAAATGAGGACCTTGATGGTCCTGTCACATGGAAGCTGGAAGAGACGTCCCTCAAGGCGGAGAGGAGTTGGTCAAAATACCCTGGCTTCTCCCTCCTCCAGCCCTCCAGTCACTCACCAAGGTATCCCATTGATCAAACCCTAAGAAAAGCCAGATGAAGGGGACAAGAGGAAGCGTTGTCTGCAGCTGTCACTCCACACTTAACAAAGTGAGGAAGAAAATATTTATGCACATCACATTTAAAAGGATGTTGTGATATAATGTAGCCATTACATCATAAAGAGCACAAAAATGTTAAGGAAAATGTTTTCCAGCATTCTAAAACTATTTTCCAAGTCAGCAAATTCTTTTCATCTCATTGATGAAACAGCATACATCATAGTTATTTCACTTTCATCTGAATTGCTAACATAAAAAAATCAACAAACACATCAGAGCTTCTTTTAAAACATATTTGCTTCAAAAATAATGTGTCTCTAGATTTTTTTCAGGCAATTGGTCAGATATTTAAAAAGTTTTAAAATTGGCTGACATATAATCACTTAGGTGTTTTTTCCTTTCTTCCTTTTTCTTTCCTTCCTTCGTTTTTTAACCATTAGACTCAGAACGCTTACTTCTAGTACTTATTTTGCTAATTTTCTGTACAAATTAGAATACTTTACACTACAGGTAACACGAATCCTAATTCAACCTCCCTTCAAAACAAAGGAAGTTCCTTGGCTTAAGTAACTGGAAGTCCAGAATACAGAGCAGGTTTCTGAGTTGATATCATCTGTGGCTCTGGCTTTGGGTCCCTGCTGTTTTGCCCTCTGCTGTGTGTGACTTCCTGCTTATGAAGTGATTGCAGCACTTCCGGGCCACACATCAGCTGCCAACAACATTCAGAGGAAGATTAGAAACAAAAACACTCTCCCAGAGGAGAAAAGATGCACTTTTCTCACAATCTCTAACACAGCACTCCTTAGTGCTTCTTGGCACAAATTGGGTCCTATGTCAATTCCTGAACCAGTCCCTGGCAAGGGGGGATAAGCTTATGTAAAAGCCTACCCCTGGAGTTTGGTAGAATCATCTTGCCCTGAGATATGTGGACTGAGTCAGGCAGGGTTGAACACCTGAACAAAAGGGAGGAGGGAGGATATGTATGATGAAAAAGGCACTGGAGAGATCTACTATTATGTATTTCTCATTTACCTTTTCTTTGGCTTCTCATTTTCTCTGCAGCTTGATCTCAACTGAGATTGCAAAAAAAGGAGGTGTGTTCATAGCAGTTATGCTAAGTAGGCATTGAAAATTACTCCTCTGGATATGATAAAATGACTCCATTGGTCTGTAAAAAAGACCCACAGCTCATTGACCAGAGCTTCAGTTAGTTCCAGGAAGGGCCAAAGTTCATAGCCCTAAATCGATTTCAGTCAGTTAGAGCCAGTTGTGATGAAATGCAACATTATGTTTTGATATCTCCTAGGTGAGAGTAAAATATTTTCTTGCCCAGTGCAGTGGTAAGCACCTGTAGTCCCAGCTACTTGTGGGGCTGAGGCAGGAGAAGTGCTTGAGCCTAGAAGTTCCAGGCTGTGCTGCACTATGATCACACCTATGAATAGCCACTCCATTCCAGCCTGGGCAACATAGCCAGACTCCATCTCTAAAAATTAAAAAAAAAAAAAGAAAATTATCTTTATATCACTTTGAACCCACATAATTCTGGGTCCAGCAAGAAACACAGAAACCACACTACCATTTAAATAGAGAGAATTTAAGTCAGAGAACTGGATACACAGGAGATGAAAGAGTTGAAAAATCAGAGGAAGATGAAAGATTAGCAAAAGCAAGAAGCTACTATCCCAACCCTAGGCTGGGGGGACAAAGGGAAAGTCAGTGACAGTGAAGCCAAAAGGCTGATGTTGGCTGAAGTGAGGACCTTGATGGTCCTGTCACATGGAAGCAGGAAAAGATGTCCCTCAAAGCTGAAGGCGGGGAGCAGTGGTCAAAATACCCTGGCTTCTTCCTTCCTGCAGCCCTCCAATCTCACACCAAGGTATCCCATTGGTCAAACCCTGATTGAAACCACATGACGGGGAAATTGGGGACAACAGGAAGCACTGTCTACAGCTGTCACTTCAGTCCCCATCCTTGCCTACGGAGCAGAGAAGGCATGGATCTGATCACAAATAGGTCAAGGTCTGGTACAGAAGGTCTTGAAAGTATTTGTGTGTCAATTACAGAGACACTCCTAGAAGTCCATCTACAAAGAAGAATGTTATTCATTGTTTTTCTGGATTATAATAGTTTTATTTTCTTATATTCAATTGTTTTTATTCTCTGATTTTTCTTCAATGAATATATATTACTAAAGTTATTTTTTAAAGATTACAAGCTGTTTTAAAGAATTATGTTATTAAAAAAGGAATTGCAAATATTTGTTCAACAAGTCACTGTGTTGTTATCTTCTGTATTGTTATTCATGTCCATGTTGCCTGGGAGGGCATGCAGGTGTAATTGACCATGAGAAATAAAATCAGATTCTTCAGGGTGGAGTATTTGCAAAGAAAAACAAAACTTCCTTTTGCTACTCTTAGCTGATTCTCAAGAATAAAATATTAACATGTTATTGTGTTAACAGAAATGATTTTTTTACTCTCAGAAAAGATCCTGTCTTTTCCAGAGATAAACAGTAAAAGTAAAATAATGGTTGAAGAAAAAGAATATTTCATTCTGCCACAGTTCTAATGGTTCAAATATTTGCTCCCTATGGAAGAGTAAAGTATAATTGCAGGATTCTCACAAGGTTGGCAGGATGCAATTGACAGAAAGGTGCTGATGGACAAAGCTAAAGCTACATGCAAATGTATGTAAAGGAGACAGCTTACTGCACATAAATACACAGATAGGGAGGGTCATAGCGTGGCATGTCCAAGCTTCCAAAGCCCTGTGAATACACCACATTATTGGGGGAAAGCAGGGAGACAGCATGGAATCCAGTGGGCTCATCGGGAAGGCTCTTCTTTGCCATTCTCATAGGGTTTTTATAGCCACATGGCACTGTCTGTAGACACTGGCAACCTGCTTGAACAGTAACTACTAACAATGCCAACCCATTCCCAAATGCCTCTTAAAGCGTTAAGAGACTAAATGAACTGAAAATCAATTTTCCTGGCATGCTACTCCCTGGTACAATGTATCTCAACCTCGACTGCCCATTAAATTAACCAGGGAAGCATGTTTTAATACCCATACCAGGACCCCATGCCTAGAAATTGTGAGATGTGTGTGAACCTGGAACATCCACAGTTCCTGCTTGTCAATTGCAGCCAGGGTTTGAGATCACCACAGTCCACCAAGGGTTTATTTCTGAAAGTGTTCCTTGATGCACATACGTGAATCTCTTGCTGGGTATGTATCAGAGCTACTCTACCTCTCTTACTCAAAACAAAGACTAAATGGAATTTTCTAGCTGTTAACATTAGATACTTTTTTAAAAAGACATTTTTCTTAACTATCACCCACTCAAAAGGGGAACTGAAGACATCCAGGTCAATTTAGCCTGTGGCTGGGCAGCAGCCTAAGACTTCTTTCCCCACACAGAGTGAAGTTCAAGAAAGGCAAACCATTTACCCTACTTCTCCACAAGTGTCTTTGCTTTGTTAATTTTTAGTTCCAAGACACATCTGTATTAAAAATTAGGCACATACTTATAAACACAAAAAAACAGATAAATTTGCTGATTTTAGCTCAAGTCCTGCTTTGAGCAATAGGACCTTAGCTATATAACTTTCCTCATTTCACTGATGGAGAAACTGAAAAAGGATGACATGGTTTGGAAGTGTGTCTTTACCAAATCTCACGTCTAAGTGTAACCCACAGTGTTAGACACAGGGCCTGGTGGGAAGTGACTGGATCATTGGGGTTATTTCTTATGAATGGCTTAGCACCACCCTCTTGGTGCTGTTCTCAGGACAGCAAGTTCTCCTGAGACCTGGTTGTTTAAAAGTGTGTAGCACCTCCCCCTCCCTCTTGCTCCTGCTCTCCCCATGTAAGACACCTTGCTCCCACTTTGACTTCTGCCATGATTAAGTCTCCTGAGGCCTCCCCAGAAGCTGGGCATGTGCCAGATCATACTTCCTGTATAGCCTGCAGTACCATGAGCCAACTAAACCTCTTTTCTTTATAAATTACCCAGGCTCAGATATGTCTTTATAGCAATATAACAATGGACTATACAACTGGGTCATCTGGTTTTCAACTTAAAGGTCTCTTCTCCCAGGAAAAAGTCACAGTTCCTTAAGTTCACGTCCTTTTCCATGGTTCCGCCACTCCCTCTACTTCCCTATCAAACCACATTTCATCCTGTTTTATACTATCCTGGTATTGCCCAGTGGAGCTTGGATTCTGATGATTACAGGCCATTTAGGCTGAGATTTACACTCTTAGTGGTTTGGGAGTGCTTGGAAAATAATCAGCAGTCTTTTACTACTGAAAAAAAATAGGATTACAAGATGTGAACCAACGGTACAAAGTAATAATCTCAATTACCTAAAAATCTTCCTCATTTTGTCTTAATGTTATAGAATAAGACATCTAGTGGAATGTATATTTTTAGAATCCTATACTTTTCCTAATGTTCTCACTTCAAGCAAAACAAAGGTACATTTAAGCCATTATTTTAAAGAAAAGTATCTTGTTAAAAAATATATTTTTCCCAGCTTCCACATCAATTTCCTATAGCTTTGAATAAATAAATGTTTAGCTAGTGTTTTCTCATTTAAAAAAAAAAAAAAAAAAAGACAATTGCCTTGTGTTTTTAGGCACTAAAAGTCCCTATTAAGTAAATTGCGCTTTTAAAAATTTTCCCCTTTTACATGAAAATACAGGAGAAAAAAAACTATTGTCTCTTTCAAACAATTCTGTAGAATTTTCTTTTTCTTCTTGCTTTCTCCATTTTGTGAACTCAAGCATTACTGCCAATATCTCCATCTGCCTTGCAACAGTGAAGATCTGCTACATATATTCTTCTCCTAGATATTTATCAAAACTCAGAGAGAAGGCTGTACTCTCTTTCACACACTGTCTTTCCTGTGCTCCATAGTCTCTCACAGGCAGGATGGGAGTGCTCTTGGTATTTCTCCACTCCTCTCCTCCCCATCTCACCAGCAGATCTTTATATTCCCCCTTCCTGGTGGCATAAGAGGGAGAGAAGGCTAATTTCTACAAATACAACATTTAGTCAAAAAGAAAAACAGTGTTAGTAAAGCAGACTTCCCCTTGCTGGTAGGGGAAGTAGGCAACCGAGAACTGCTGTTGGAAACAGTTGCTTAAAAACAAAAAATAAATTCAAGCACTCAAACAACCAGGAGACAAGTTGATGGGTTGTGAATTAAAAACTAAAACATTAGGAGACAGTACTAAACAACATGCTGTTGGGCTTAACCTCAATGGTCAACATTAGTAAGGTAAATACCAGTTTATTATCAGCTTTTACACCAGAAGTCCTGGTTTTAGGCAAAAGACTGAGGTTTCCTGCCAGGCCTGGGAATTATACACACATGAAAAGCAGATCAGGTCGCAGCTGCCTGACAGCTACCCAGTATAGATGGATAATATGTTTAGGAATTAACTGAGGCTTCTCTCCCTATCCCCTGTTTTAAAAAACAAATAATAATCTTTAAACAAATTAGTTATGAAAATATATCAAAATTGTACTAAATCTTACTTCAAGGAAAAAGGCCTTAGCAGACCAATTCAAAGATTCAGTAGGATATTTTAGAGGAATAGAGAATGACTCTATGGCTGTTTCTCAGCCTCAGCACTATTGACATTTTGAGCCTGATAATTCATTGTCAGGAGGTACAGGATGTTTGGTTGCATCCTTGGCCTCTACTCCTAAATGCCAGTAGCACCAACACCCCAAGTTGTGACAATCAGAAAACACCCCCAGACATTGCCAAATGTCCCCCCAGGAGACAAAATTGCCTCTGGTTAAAAAGCACAGAGCTAGATTAACATTCTTAGACTGAAATAACAAAAAAGAATGGTTTGTTTAAAGTTACCAAATTCTTGACAGACATCAGCTGGGTAGGTGACTGACTGGATTCCCAGAACAAGTTTTGATCCCATTAAAGTCCCTCAGGAAATTGCTTAAATATTTTATCAGGAATGCTATTTCCCACCTGCCTGGAAAAAGGTTGTGAATTGCATCACAGAAAAATTCTGTTCCAGATCAAGTTTGGGGCAATTTTCTTTTACAACCTCCATGAACACACTTCTTTGTATCCATTACCCTCTCCCCAGGCATTTAAGTGATAACATTGACAGCTTTTCATCTGTGCTGCTGTTGAGGGAAGAAAGATACAGCATGAAAAAATAAGATGGATAAATTTCTAAATATTATTAAATGCTTAGCTGGAGTAATCATGGGAAAGTTAACTCATGAAAACCAGACCTCCTCTTGTAAGAACTAGGCTCTTGAAAGATCAAACATGCATTGAACTCAAAGCTTGAAAATCTGGAGCATTGAGAGTAGAAAGGACGCAAAATGCAACATTCCCACCAAAAGAAAAAATATGATAGAAATACAGAGATAACTCCCTAGTTATTTCTGAAAGGGCTCTATCCCTGACCTTAACCAAAGTTAAAACACAGCTATGGCAGAGGGGGTGATACATCAGGAAACACATCCAGATCCCAAAAGCAATAAGGGCAGGTCAAAACAAACTCTAAAGGGCTACACAGGGCTACAAAATGACCCTGTAGCAGAGACCAAAGGACTGACCACTCAAATTAAGTTTCAAATGAGAATCACAGCTAGACCGTGGGAGAACTTACAGCTTCACCAAGAGCTGGGTCAGCTGAGTCAGCAGTATGAGACCTCTGTCCACAGGTCATGCTAAATGTATGAGGGAGTTAAACCAGTGGTGGACACCCCAACAGTGGATGCAGCAACAGCAGAGTGGGAGTGGGGGAAAGCGGGGCAGTGGAGAAGATAGATCTCAGATAGTACACGATTAAAAAATTTTAAACGGTTCTTGATAGCAAAAGAGAGCACTACAGTTGTGAAGCTAAGCAAACTATACTGACTTCTCCTCCCCTCCTGAGGAGTTCAGGAAAACACATCTCACCTAAACACTAGCAACAGAATGATTGTAACTGAATTCCCTATAAAGTTATTTTAAGCAAAAAGTAAATAAAGAGTAGAACAATATTTCTGCAAACAACAAAGTCATCCAGAAATTTACGTACAAATATAAATATATAATATTTTAAGCAAGTTAAAATAATTTAAGATAATAGAAGCTATAAAAGTACAACCTCAATCATAATTTTCAAATCTCAGAAATGAGATGTTTGGGCAAAAGAGAGCTGACAGAGCAGAAAATTAAAACTAATAATAAGGCAGGTCAAGAATTAAGATAAATTAGAAGGAACACAAGAGCAAATAATTATTCCATAAAAGAAATAGGAGATGAAAGGAACAACGTATTAAAAACCAAAAGGAAATGAAGAAAGAAAAGATTTAAAAAGCTGAAAGAAAGCCAGGAAGCCTCAGCAGACATATAATAGGAGTCAACAAAAGATCTATAATTCAATAAAGTTCCCTAAAATGAAAAGAAAGATATATATTTAAAGGACATTTTGTCTACCTGGGAAAAAATTAAACCAGTCAGTCAAATATCAAAACATTGTCTAGCAAAACTATCACCCAATAGAATAGAAGATGCTGGGATTCAGACTAACAGACCAAGTCACTTATAAGGGGAAAATCAGATTGACAAGAACAATTTGTAACATTAGTGTTTTATGCCAGAAGATGATTGAATAACATCAAAGTGGCTCAAGAAAAGAAATTATGAACCAAGTCAGTTTTTTTTGTTTGTTTGTTTGAAATGAAGTCTCACTATGGTCACCCAGGCTGGGTGACCTCCACCTCCCAGGTTCAAGCAAGTCTCCTGCCTCAGCCACCTGAGTAGCTGAGATTACAAGCGCCCGCCACTACACCTGGCTAATTTTTGTATTATTAGTAGAGACGGGGTTTCGCCATGTTGGCCAGACTGATCTCAAATTCCTGATCTCAAGTGACCCACCTGCCTTGGCCTCCCAAAGTGCTGGTATTTCAGGCATGAGCCACCACACCCAGCCCAAGTATTTTATATCTAAGTATATTGACATTTCAATATAAAAGTCACAGAAAAACTGTTGTGAACATACAAGAATTGAATAAATATTGTTCCTATCAACACTTTCTGAGAATTCTAGAAATGGAGTTTTTCTAGAATCTGGAGTGACAACTGCAAAATGATTGTGGTTGAGCATTAAATACATATTTGCCTGTAATACTTATTTTTGTTTAATTTTTATATTATGATTTTAAAAATTGCTACTTTACTAAATTCTTTTTGTATATTGTACTTTTCACATTGATTTTTGGAGGCTGTCAAGATATATAATCATATTATCTGCAAGTAGATATAGCTTTGTTTTTTCATTCTAATTCTTATTTCTCTAATTACTTTGTCTTATTTAAATTCATTGCCTACTACCTCTAAGAAAATGTAGAGACGTGCAACCTTGCTGTGTTTCTCATCTCAGCAGGAAGTCCTCTAATGCTTGTCCATTAAGTAAAACCAGCTTTAGTAGCCTGAGGTATATATATTTTATCTTGTTTAGAAAGTAACCACCATATTCTATTTTATTAAACTATTGTTTAGTTTTGTCAAATTATTTTTCTGCATCTATGGAGATAATCATATAATTTTTCTCCTTATTTGTATTAAAATGATAGATCATATTAGCTGATTTTCTCATGATGAGCCTTTGCTTTGCAGGAAAACAACTCATTTGGTCGTAATGTATTATTTTATTAATGAGTTGTTGGGTTCTTTTTGATAATATTTTATTTAGAATATTTTAATTGATGGCCAGGAGTGCTATGATCAAATGTAAGTGTTCTCCCCAAGTTCATGTGATGAAACTAACGCCCAAGGTGGGGTATTAAGAGGCGGGGGTCTTTGGGAGTTTATTCGGTCATGAGAGTGGAGACTCCATGAATGGGATTCATGCCTTACAAAAAGGAGGCTTGAGGTTACCTGCTCACCTCTTCTGCCATGTGAAGATACAACAAGAAGTTGCCCTCTATGAGGAATTTTCCCTCACTATACACCAAATCTGTGGTGCTTTGATTTTATACTTCTCAATCTCCACAATGGTGAGCAATAAATTCTCTTGTTTATAATTTACCCAATCTAAGGTATTTTGCTAAAGCAGCCCAAATGGACCAAGACAATAAGATTGACCTGCAGTTCTATTTTTTGGAGCAAATTTTGTCAGATTTTTGGATCAATTTACTTTATAAAAAGAATTTTGCTGGCCAACATGGTGAAACCCCGTCTCTACTAAAAATACAAACATTAGCTGGGCATGGTGGCGCATGCCTGTAATCCCAGCTACTCGGGAGGCTGAGGCAGGAGAATTGCTTGAACCCAGGAGGCAGAGGTTGCAGTGAGCCGAGATGGCGCCACTGCACTCCAGTCTGGTGCCTGGTGACGGAGCGAGACTCTGTCTCAAAAAAAAAAAAAAAGAATTTTGAAGATTTATTTTTAAACCATGTTTTGGAATAGTTTAAATACTGTTAGGATTAACTGATCTTTAAAGTTGTAGTAAATTCCTGTGTGAAACCATCTGGGCCTCATAGTGGAGTGTTGTTCGACTTTTCTACTTATTATCTCTTAATTGGTCCATTTAGGCTTTCTATATCTACTGTGAAATTGTATTATACCATAAATTTACCCATTTCATATTTATTTGCAGAGAGTAGTGCAAAGCAGTCTCATAATTTTTAGTTTTCTCTCCTATGAACTTTCTTATTTCTAATTTGTGTATTCTTGAGCTTCCTTTATTATTTCTTCATTAATATGGCCAGTGGTTTGTCTATTTTGTTGATTTTTCCCAAAGAACCAGATTCTGAACTTAATTTTTAGTACTCCTTTTTTGCTTCATTTTCTAATACATCATTTTCCCTTTTTATCATTATTAATTCCTTCCTTTTTGTTGTCTTTGTAATTCTCTAGATTTTTGTGTAAGGTGTACCATTCATTTACTTTCGTTTTATTGGCATAGCTATTTAATGTCCTGTGTACTACTGTTCTGACATATTCATGGCAATAGAAGCGCATTCTGAAGATCTAGCCTAATATAGAAACTAAGAACATTGCAAACACATGAAAGGCTGGTTGATTTAATAGAGTTACATCCATACTATAATGCAGCCATGAAAATAAATGAGTTAATTCTATACAGGTTGCCTGGCAGAAATTTCTACAAAGAGTTGTTTAGTGAGAAAGCAAGATACATAAAATGCTATATAGTTTTCTCTAAAATAAACAATGATAAGCCTTTAACTACATACTCAAATATGATTATCTATCCAGGGAAAAGGACTAGAAGGATAAATACATTAGTTACTTGGAGGAGAAGGGAGAGTAGGTGAAGACAAGAATACATAAAGAAAAATGTTTTTAAATATGACCAATAAAAGAAATGATATAATCATATTTAAGATAAATTATAAATGTGTAAAAATAAATATAAAGAGAAACACAAAAAGATGGTCACTAAAATCTAAAATCCTGATATCTGAAAATGATATGATTTAAGATATTTTTAACTTTGTTCATTATATATATCTTTTAAAAAAATAAGAGGATAGTTAGAAATTTATATGAGGAAAGCTTCTCATAGTTATACATGCTCATCCTAACTGATTCTCATTTATACCAACATATAATTATATATTTTCTATTATTGCCATCTATTTTTCTTATAGACTAAAAAATCTCTCAAAGAGAAATTTATTTTCTGAGTTGAAAGGTGATTTAACAATGATTTTTGCAATGAATATTGTATAAGAATGAGTAATTATCCTATTAATTTCAAAAATGTTTAGTAATGTAGTAGCATTCCATGAAAACCTGAATCTCACAATTTTATAGCAGTATGGTGAGCTTACTAAGGATTCAGAGAAGTATCAAAAAGATAATTAAAGGACCTGAAAAATAAAATTTATGGGGCAAGTTTAGAGGAAAGTATTGTTTAGCAAAGTAGTTGACAAATGAAATCATTTTACATCTATATAAGCCTCTTCTACTTTTATAGAAGAGAGGGGACAGCTGGTTTTAAGATCCAGAAAGGGGGCTGGGGGAAGAGGAAATTGCAGCAGATGAGACATGGACTAACTACAAAGACAGTGGTGGCGAGATTTGTCAGACCTGAGATGAGTTACTAAGGGAGGTTGTGGGATTACCTCTTCCTTCTCCTAAGAAGTGCTTCCCTCATCTCTCTGGAATGGTTTAAATGCAAGCCAGCCTTGAGAAGGGTGAATGCTTTCATGACTTATAGGCCCTCCTTGTGCTATATGTGAAAGACAAATTTAGACAAGGATAAATTTAAAACTAAAACGATTACATTCCCTTCTATCACTCCCCACTCCAGTGTCCAATAATGGGATACTTAATGTAAAAGTTTATGAGGCAACATGGCAAAGATTGGCTCCAGCAGGCAATTTAACAAAGAGAATAGACTGCGGAACAGCATAACCCTGGCTCTGCTACACACAAATTTCAACAAAGAAATTTTATTGTGTCCTGTAAACCTAATCAAAATGCTTTTGCTGGTTTCCTAAATAATTTGTTTTACTTTGGACCATTCTATTAATATAGAATCTTTTTTTTAAGACAGAGTCCCAACTCTGTCACCCAGGCTGGAGTGCAGTGGCACAGTCACAGCTCACTGCAGCCTCAGTCTCCTGAGCCCAAGCTATACTCCCACCTCCGCCTCCCAAGTAGCTGGGACTGTAGCTGCACACCACCACACTTGGCTAATGTGTTTATGTTTTGTAGAAACAGGAGTCTCATTATGTTTCCCAGGCTGATCTCAAACTACTGGGCTCAAGGGATCCTCCTGCTTTGGTCTCCTAAAGTGTTAGGATTACAGGTGTGAGCCACCATACCCAGCCTTGATATAGAACCTTAACAGTGGCCATAGAGCTGGGCCTCTTTGCAAGATGACTATATCTTATTTTGCAACCATATTTCATGAGTAGCCACTTTCATTTATCATTTTGATCTGAATATTAAGCATTAAGTAAACACTTGTCAGAAAGTAACAATGAAGAAGAGATCAAAGATTATTCCATAGCATAAGCGTGGAATAATCAAGTTCAAGTTGGGATAAGGTCTAAGGATTCTCCACAAAGCAATGTAGAGAAACCTATGGAAAGCAGGCTGAGAAGTCAGTGAAGAGACTTAAAATGCCTTAGAAATATCAATAGCTAGTGCCTATAGGTCCCAATTTCTTAAAATTTTTAATTATGATTAAAAAAACATATACACACAACATATAATGGGTCATCTTAACTGTTGCAAGTGTGATGTTTAGGAGTGTTAAGAACATTGAAATTATTGTATAACAGATCTCCAGAACTTTATCTTGAAAAACTGAATCACTGTACTTATTAAACCAATTCCCATTTTCCTCTCCCCCCAGCCCCTGGCAACCATCATTTTACTTTCTGGTTCTCTGTGTTTGACTACATTAAATGCCTCATATAGGTAGAATCACATGGCATTTGTCTTTTCATATTCGACTGGTTTCACTTAGCATAATGTTCTCAGGTTTAATCCCTGTTATAGCATGTGGTGGGATTTTCTTCTTCTTTAAGGCTGAATAATAATAATCCACTGTATATATGTACCACATTTTTTTATCCATTTATCCATTGATGGACATTTGGATATGCCCTCTAATTTTCTAAAATTCAGCATAAAGTTTTTTGAGAAGTGTGTCAGTTATGATGCTATCATTTCTCAGCTTCAAAGCCACCCTTCTATACACATTTCAGACTATTGGACCTGAGACTCGTGCATCCCATTTCTGCTTTGCAGTTTGACTCCAGTTAGGTTCTGTCAGCAGGGGGCGCAGGAAGAATGCTGCTGGGGGAGGAGGAAGGCACTGTCTCCTTGACCCTATTCCTTTTGTACTCTTATAGTTATTTTGTCACCCTGCAGTGTACTGCACCAAGCAGGGCAGTCCCCCTTCTGTGCTGTAGCAGCAGCTCAATGCAATTTGCCATTTTTCTAACACTTGCAGGGCCAGCCTTAGTGCACCCCTGCCCCAGCAGACCAGGCTCTTTCTACCTGCCTGGGTTTTACCTGTACAGGTTCCTGCTCCAAACGTCTGCCTTTCAGAAATTTCAACCTGTGCCTTTAGCCCCCAGCCTTAGTGAAGTGCAGCAGCTGCAGTCACTACCTCTGAGATAGAACAGTGTTCTCTTTTTGCCTTTCCAGTTATCTTTCCATATAGCTCTCTACATGAAATTCACACTATTCAAATAACTGGTCTGGTTTCTCCCTCCTGACTATACCCAGACTGGTAAGAAATCATGCAAACATGCCACCTGAAATTCTCAGAACCTTTCAAAAAGCAATTACAAGCCTGAGTGTGGCCAAATAACTAAACACATCTGTTTAATCATTCATAAGATGAAAGCAAAGATTATGACACAGTGTGGTAAGCCTTATTAAAAGGAAATGTAGGTTGTTATGGGAAGTCAGATGAAAGACCCTCAAAGACAAAGAACAGTCAAAGACAGCTGAGGGAGGCCACCATGCTCCTATGCAGCAGTCAGTGTGCAGGATGGGCCGGGGACACTTCAGGCCTGCACTCTCCACACTCAGATGGGAGGCCTGCACCATCTGGTGCTGCTTCTGCACACTGCCCTCCCTCTCTAGGTGATTCTCTGTGGTCATCCTTTAAAGTTACAAAAAAAAAAAAGTGTGTGTGTGTTTGTGTGTGTGTTCTCTTGTCTTCTTTAAGTTCTGAGTTCTGCAAGACAGCAACAAGAACAATAAGGGAGGGCCCAGCCGGAAGATACTTGAATAGACAGTCTAGGTCTCTGTGTGCCACAAAAATTCATTCAGATGGGGAGGTGTGGATGAGCAATCACAGGGACATGTCCACAGGTGCTCATCAGAATAATAATGACATTTACTGCAGAAGGGCTATGTGCCAGGCATTGTCTTGATTGCTTCATATCCATTAACTTCTATTTTTCAAAAACATTATATCATTATTATCATTACCACCGTCTTACTGATACTCAAACAAATTAGACTCAAAGAGAGGTTAAGGAGCATGCCTGGCCTCACACGTGCAGGATTTGAACTGTTTTGTCTAATGCAAGAGATTGCAGTGTTCTCTTTACTGCCCCTGTTACCCTTTTTTTAATATATATTTTTCAAATTTTCCTTTTTTCTTTTTTTATGAGATGGAGTTTCGCTCTTTCAGCCAGGCTGGAGTGCAGCAGCACAATCTCGTCTCACTGCAACCTCCGCCTCCTGGGTTCAAGCGATTCTCCTGCCTCAGCCTCCGGAGTAATTGGGAATACAGGTGAGTGCCACCACACCCGGCTAATTTTTTCTATCTTTAGTAGAGACAGGGTTTCACCACGTTGCTCAGGCTCGTCTCAAACTCCTGACCTCGTGATCCACCTACCTTGGTCTCCCAAAGTGCTGGGATTACAGGAATGAGCCATATTTGTTCATTTATTTAATTTTTTTTTGAGACAGGATCTTACTCTGTCACCCAAGCTTGAGTGCAGTGGTACAATCTCAGTTCAATGCAGCCTCAACCTCCCAGACTCAGGTGATACTCCAGCCTCAGCCTCCCAAGTAGCTGAGACTACAGGCATGCACCCCCATGTCTAACTAATTCTTTTGTTTTGTTTTGTTTTAGAAAAAGGGTCTTACTACATTGCCCAGGGTGGTCTCAAACTTCTGGGCTTAAGTGGTCCTCCTACCTCAGACTCCCAAAGTGCTGTGATTACAGTCCTGAACCACTGTGCCCAACCTACCCACCCTTTCTATGAATGAAAATAATTTTAATAAATTCTGTTAGTCTCCTGATTTATCTTCTATTTAATTATATTGTTTTAGAGATAATGTTTAAGAAAATTTTTTTAAACCCAGTTGTTGGCTTTTAAATATAAATTGACTCTTGCTTGACAGTAGAAACTATTCATAGTTTATGATGATAGTGTATATAAATATAAAATCATTTTTACATTAAACTTTTGGGAGTTAGAGTAATAGAGCTACTCTGGAGAGTAACATTATGGCAGTACTTAGTCAAAAAAAAAAGTGTGCATATACCCTATGACTCTAGTATCCCACTCCTGGGTATCCATCCCAGAGAAAACATCACACAGTCTAGAAGAATCTTCACTGGAGCTTTGTGATAGTAGAAAACGAGCAATCTGCTTGTCCACATTAGGGAAGTAGATAAGTTAAAAAGTAGGTAAGGGCCATGTGCAGTGGCTCTCACCTGTAATCCCAGCACTTTGGGAGGCTGAGGCAGGTGGAGCACCTCAAGTCAGGAGTTTGAGACCAGTATGGCCAACATGACAAAAAACCCCATCGCTACTAAAAATACAGAAATTAGCTGGGCATGGTGGTAGGCTCCTATAATCCCAGCTACTTGGGAGGCTGAGGCAGGAGAATCACTTGAATCCAGGAGGTGGAGGTTGCAGTGAGCCAAGATAGCACCACTGCACTTCAGCATGGGTAACAGAGCGAGACTCCACCTCAAAAAAAAAAAAAAAAAAAAAGTAGGTTAGTGTGGTGGATGCATATTACTGAGTTCTGTGCCGGAATGCTAAAGAATCACATTTCCCAGACTAGTTTGCAGCTATGGCTGGATCTGATTGATGCTACTCTATCAGATGTACTTGTGTTGCTGTAGGGGCTTCCTAATTACAAGGGCCTCTTGGTCTGTGGTAGGGCAGCTTGATTCTGGCATCAGCAACTTGCCAATACAAGTAGTTTCTTGGTGGTCTTTAGGCTTTTCTTTTTTTTTAGACAGGGTTTGGCCCTGTCACCCAGGCAGGGGTGCAGCTCACTGCAACCTCCACCTCCCGTGTTCAAACAATTCTCCTGCCTCAGTCTCCTGAATAGCTGGGACTACAGGTGCACACCACCACGTCTGGCTGATGTTTGTATTTTTTTGTAGAGATGGGGTTTCACCATGTCGCCCATGCTGGTCTCCAACTCTTGGGCTCAAGCGATCCACCCACTTCCGCTTCACAAAGTGCTGGGATTACAGCCTTGAGCCACAGCACCTGGCCACCTTTAGGTTCCCAAATCAATTTTTTAAGGCTCAATCCTTAACCTTCCCAATGATTCTGTAAGCTGATTACCATGTAATAAATTTATTTTGCCCAAACTTAAGTAGAATTTCTGTTCTTTGCCCTCACCAAAACAAACACCATTGTCTATCTTGAAAAAGAGGCCTTGGGAATAACTTGTCAGAACCTGAGAAGAGCAATCTGCCCCTCTGCTGCAGGGTAAGCAGGCTTTTGGATTTTTTTTCTTTTGCTAAAAATAAGACTTTGGTGTCTAGCATGTTTTATGGCTAGTAAATTTAGTGTAAAAAATACAGCTTTTTAAAACTAAACATGCAGTGATATCGCCTACCAGCTATATACACAAAATGCTGAGAAATATAGCCTATCTGCATCAGGAGGCACAGATATGACTTTATTTATACTAATATCCTTGGTGCAAGACTTTCAGGCACCTCAAGTGAAACCTTGAATCATGTTTTGTTTTACTTTATACTCCTAGCTAAAATGGAATATACTTTCTTTGTTTGTATAGTTTTACTTTAGCTTATATGAAGCTAACAATGGAATCTGAGGAATCTCAAGGAAGCTTCTCATATTCCCCTGCAGCAAAATCCACAGCCACACTGCTGGGTGGGATATATACTGTGTCCCTACTCTTGCAAGGCATTTGCTTTCTTTTTCCAGCCATGTTCACCATGTAAGGAAGGAGGGACCAGCCTTTAAAGCTAGTATTACAGAAGGGATCAGGATTGGACCATCTGAAACTAGGAAAGAGGATGGTGCTGGCAATGAAAGGAAGCCTCCAGTCAATGGCAACAGTTTTCCAACCACCTAGGCCTCAGGCCCCAACACTTGCAATGTAACAACTTTGGGCACCATGGCTAGGCTTCTCGGCTTTCTCTTACCTTTATCCTTTTGAGACAGAGTCTTGTTCTGTTGCTCGGGCTAGGGCAGTTTTATATTTTTAGTAGAGATGGGGTTTCACCATGTTGGCCAGGCTGGTCTCAAACTCCTAACCTCAAGTGATCTGCCTGCCTTGGGCTCCCAAAGTGCTGGGGGTTACAGATGTGAGCCACCGAGCTCAGCCTTACCTCCATCCTTAATGGTATAGTCAGCTGTACCTTGGGAAAGGAATTGTGAAGAAAAACAAAAAGCAAACAAAAAACCCCACCATTTCCATTTGCTAAATTACTTCTGGAAAAAGGGAAAAGTTTAACCCTTAATATTCCAGAAAGAGAAAATGGTAATACCAAACCCTAACAGCATTGCTTTTAATTGTTAAATGCAGAACTTGAAAATTAAAAATCTGCACATAAGTGTCCACCCACCCCACTACTTATTAGCTCTAGACATTGGGCAAATCACTCAATGTAGGTTTCCCACTTCCTCACTTTGGAGATAATTTCTTTCTGATCTAATCCCGGGATTGGAGCTGGGAACATAAAACACTGTGTATGAAGCCACCTTATGAACTTGAGGAAAATCATACATTGTCAGGTGTTAGTGTAAAAATACATTATACTCTTGTCATCCATGTAATGACTACCAGCTTCCTAAAACAACATCTGCTCCCCAAACTGTTGCTAACAGACATTGAGCATACTTCTTTAGTAAATATTTATCAGACATAAGTGTCTGTTGAATGAAGACATGTATGAATGACTACAGTTGTGACCCGAGGGAGGGAGTGATTGCAGTCATGCAGGGAATGCATGTTACAATGTTGCACAGAGCCAGAAGAGAGGAAGGCAGATGCTTCTTTGCTTCATCATCTGTATCTCTCACTGAAAATACAGCAACTGAACTGTAATCACTTTTGAAATCCCTTGCAGGTGTTTTGCTTGGCTCCTCTGCTCTAGCTCCAACGACTTTCCACATTCTGGAATCTGTGGGGATGTCTGATAATCATACATGGTGACAGTCATTAAATTAGGAAAGAGAGGAAAGTGTGTGTCATGACTGCTTCCAATGGCTCCAAAACGTAAATCTTGCATCTACTATGACACTGGAGCGGTTCAGTAACGGGTGTTATGGTAATACCCAGTGTCTTAATAGACTCACTGATGTTTTTTCCAAAGACTCATTTCACCAGCACGGTACATCTGTGTTAGTAACTGCACAGTCTTCTAATGCACATGGTTAGCAACTGCCGGCTCTATGAGCAGCATAGAAACACCAAAGAACTGGGAAACAATTTTGTCAGATACATAACCAGAAGCTTCTCTT
Source organism: Ateles fusciceps (assembly GCA_036589455.1). NCBI lineage: Eukaryota > Metazoa > Chordata > Mammalia > Primates > Atelidae > Ateles > Ateles fusciceps. Next base: position 5,052,055 of record JAZHEH010000889.1, read on the forward strand.
TCACTCCCTCTTTGTCTAGGGAATACTGCTATGTTTGATTTTTAGAAGTACAAGATTCTCAAATAACACTGAAATATGAACTCAATTTTGATTTTTATATTCAGCAAAAAATCACTTTTCAGATTCAGTTAATTATAGCAATGACTAGCTACATGTGTAAAACACAGGGTCTGACTTGGTTTTTCTTCCAAAATTTGAAGCAAACTTAAAGCTCTTGGAGTTATTTCTGGGCTAATGTTTTATAAAAGATTTTTTAGGACTCTACCATTCCAAAGCAAATAACATTAGAAATGAGAAATCTTGCCAAACTCTTTCAATTTTGATGTAGACAATCCCACTGTCTGGAAAGTGTCCTCCCCAGGATTACATGAGACATATACTCTTCCATTAGTCCAAAAAACTTCTCCTAATACATTTACCAATCTTTGGGTGGAAACTATTTCTTAAGAAAACTTGTTCTCCAATAATAGCATATTCCCATGCCCACTGCAGGCCTACTAAATTAGTAACAGTGCAGGGAGGGCAACGATCTTTGGTTTAACAAGTACATCAGGTGATTCCAATGCGGCAGTTTATAACTTTCTCAAACTGCAGCCAGCCTGAGAATTTGCATTTCTAAAAATGAATCCCAGATGGATTAAAGATTAAAACATAAGACCTAATACCATAAAAACCCTAGAAGAAAACCTAGGCAATACCATTCAGGACATAGACATAGGCAAGGACTTCATGACTAAAGCACCAAAAGCATTGGCAACAAAAGCCAAAATAGACAAATGGGATCTAATTAAACTTAAGAGCTTCTGCAGAGCAAAAGAAACAATCATTAGAGTGAACCAGCAACTAACAGAATGGGAAAAAATTTTTGCAATCTACCCATCTGACAAAGGGCTGATATCCAGAATCTACAAAGAACTTAAACAAATTTATGAGAAAAAAACAACCCCATCAAAAAGTGGGCAAAGGATATAAACAGACGCTTTTCAAAAGACATTTATGTGGCCAACAAACATATGAAAAAATGCTCATCATCACTGGTCATTAGAGAAATGCAAATCAAAATCACATCGAGATACCATGTCACGACAGTTAGAATGGCGATCATTAAAAAATCTGGAAACAACAGATGCTGCAGAAGATGTGGAGAAATAAAACGCTTTACACTGTTGGTGGAAGTATAAATTAGTTCGACCATTGTGGAAGACAGTGTGGTGATTCCTCAAGGATCTAGAAATAGAAATACCATTTGACCCAGCAATCCCATTACTGGGTATATACCCAAAGGATTATAAATTGTTCTATTATAAAGACACATGCATACGTATGTTCATTGCAGCATTGTTTACAATAGCAAAGACTTGGAACCAACCCAAATACCCATCAATGATAGAATGATAAAGAAAATGTGGCACATATACACCATGGAACACTATGCAGCCATAAAAAAGGATGAGCTCATGTCCTTTACAGGGGCATGGATGAAGCTGTAAACCATCATTCTCAGCAAACTGACACAAGAACAGAAAACCAAACACTGCATGTTCTCACTCATAAGTGTGTGTTGAACAATGAGAACACATGGACACAGGGAGGGGAACATCACACACCAGGGCCTGCTGGGGGGTGGGGGAACTAGGGAACAGATAATAGGGGGTAGGGGGATTGGGGAGGGATAACATTAGGAGAAATACCTAATGTACATAATGGGGGGGGATGGATGCAGCAAACCACCATAACATGTGTATACCTACGTAACAATCCTGCACAATCTGCACATGTACCCCACAACTTAAAGTATAATAATAAAAAAAGAGGTTTCCAAGTGATGCTGCCTGTCTGGAGACCACTTCTTTACAGTATTTTTTAAATCCTAGTATGACTATCTGATAAGCCAAAACAGGCTTTCCCAAGTAATTTTACTAAAGCTATCAATCATTTAAACAATCTCCTTTCTTTCATAGATGCAGTATGTACTGAATAAATTTTAAAAAGCATTTTATCCTAAGAAAGCTCTCAATTGATATTTTAATAATATTGTGCTTTTTGCAAACAGCTGAGTTTTGAAATCTCTGTTTTGTTGCCATTGGTGTCTATGGACATACCCCCTGTGAAGCTATTGAAACCTCTGTTTGGCTTTGTCATTTTCCATGAGTGGTAGACATGGATACAGGGTAAAACTTGATTCCAGGATCCCTCTAGTCTCAGGTACAAATCTGTTAAATGCTACATAAGTGATTTCATGGTAGAATAAGCCTTCAGCAAAGTTGAGACAAGGATGCCACAGCAAAATTCCAGGGAAGCCTGATTCACATTGCTGCAGAATGGTGGTGTCTGGAGTCGTGCTGTGCACAGCCTGTACAGCCTCACTCAGTCACCCTCCCACCAGCTACACACATACTGTTTAGTACTTTCTTTTATTCCTGGCCATTAGTTGACAGTGCCTAAAGTTAACCATCATACCCTCTGTCTTAAAGAGAGAGCTCTGATAATATGCTCATGACTTCATGCAATGTAAGATGGCTATTCAACTTACATTTGAGAAGCTGACACTTTTGGAGGTGCCTGCCCAGCCACAGACCCATCTCTGAAACTACCTTCTTACTCAGGGGAGTAAACTCCTACAGCCATATCTATACTACATGATCTAAACCTCTGGTCATAGCTAATTAGATCATGAGGAGTATCAAAGGAAAGAGACTAGACTGGCTGACTTGTGGCCAACAAAAATCTGTCAAGAATTTGAATTAAGAATGTGGGGACTAAAAGTATTGCAAACTGAATCATATCAGTGTGAAACATTAGCAGTAAAGTCCAAGGAAGTGCTAAAGTTTCTGTACCTGGCTGGGATACCTAATGTAATAGGCCTAAAAGCAAAATGTAAAAACACATAATTGTGTGCACAATTACTAACCATCATAATGCACAACCCGAGTTTTTGATGAGATCCGTCAAAAGCCTGGATGAGTTATCACCACATCATCACTGCACCAGTAGCCCAAAGAGCCAAGATCTCAAGAAATTGTATCTTTCATAAGTACAGATAAGCAAAAGGATATCTCTTCATTTACTGAGGAAGTTTCAGAGTTTTCCCACCCATGCACAATGCTTACACACAAGTCAACCTTGTGATAACACACTTTCATGGAGTCACATTTGCCAAAAAAGTACATAAAATGAATTAGAACTCTCTAAAAATCTACATATAATTTTATGCCTCCAGTATTGAAAATGATGTAAAGAAATACCAAGCATAGAAAATTGTGAAAAATAATGCTGACAATTTAAAATAGTGAAAAAATCTTTTTCAAAAAACAACCCCCTCAAAAAAAAAAAAAAACACAGACACACACTAAAATGAAAATTTGACATATGAAAAAGTAGATTACCAGGCTAGATTATGGGCAATTGCACAGAAAGAATCAATCCATAAGAGCTGGCCAACTTTCACATCAAATGTTTTGAAGTCCTGCATCCCAATGAATAGCTGTCTTTTTTTTTTTTTTTTCCTTTTAGAGTGTGGCTCTCTTCAGAGAATACGTTCACATTCATTTTCTTTTTTGAGACGGAGTCTCACTCTGTCGCCCAGGCTGGAGTGCAGTGGCACGATCTTGGCTCACTGCAACCTCCACCTCCAGGCTTCAAACAATTCTCCTGTCTCAGCCTCTTGAGTAGCTGGGACTACAGGCGCCCGCAACCATGCCCAGCAAATTTTTATATTTTTAGTAGAGGCAGTGTTTCACCATGTTGGTCAGGCTGGTCTCGAACTTCTGACCTTAGGTGATCTGCCTGCATTGGCCTCCCAAAGTGCTGCAATTACAGGCGTGAGCCACCATGCCCAGCCCATTCACATTTATTTTCTACATAGCTCTGCTTTTTTGAAATTCTACGATTTAGTATACATCAATATGAGCATTCCTTATTAAGTTTTTTCAGCTTCTGTATCATGCTTCTATGTTATTTTGGGTACTCAGAAATTCGTTTTGCATGCACTCACATGCAAACCACAAATTTGGCTGAAACAATACTGATGATGAAACAGCAACACCATTGCATAAAGTGTCTTTTTGTCCTACTATACACATAATTATTTTATTTTTCTTTTCTTTTTTTTTAATTTTTTTTTTTTTTTTTTTTTTGAGACAAAGTCTCACTCTGTCACCCAGGCTGGAGTGCAATGGCGTGATCTCAGCTCACTGCAACCTCCTCCTTTGGTGTTCAAGCTATTCTTCTGCCTCAGCCTCCTGAGTAGCTGGGATTACAGGCATACACCACCACGCCTGGCTAATTTTTGCATTTTTAGTAGAGATGGGGTTTCTCCATGTTGGTCAGGCTGGTCTCGAACTCCTGACCTTGTGATCCGCCTGCCTCGGCCGCTCAAAGTGCTGGGATTACAGGTGTGAACCACCGTTCTCGGCCACATAATTATTTTCAAACCAGCCAGTAACTTCACTGGCTTCTTCTGGCAAATGTGGCTTTAATTTATTATAAGCTCTTAGAATGTCATCAGCTGGAAGAAATTTTCATTCAGAAAAATGATACATTTTTAAACTGAAGTTTCCATCATTGCTGTGTCATGTGGCCAATCCACTCATCTGAATTTTCTGCCAAATGCATTGGACTGAACAGAAAAAACAACTTTTTGGTAACATCTTGAAATTTGCTTTTGGAACCCTTCATTGCACCTAATTCCAAATCTGTCATTGTGGTTTGGGGAGTCACTGAAATTCATTTTCTTCTGCAAATCTCACCAACTCTTCAGGTGAGAGTTTATAAAGTGCTTTTCCATTGATTAATACATGAACAAGCACATAAGTTATAAAATTTTTGGATCCTACAGGGCCATGAATTGCTTATAGTTGACAAAAACAATAGCAGAAAATAATAGAGACCGTTTTCTTTTCTTTCTTTCTTTTTTTTTTTGAGACAAAGTCTTGCTCTGTCGACCAGGCTGGAGTGCATTGGTGCAATCTCTGCTCACTGCAAACTCCGCCTCCCAGGTTTAAACGATTCTTCCACCACAGCCTCCACAGCGGCTGGGATTACAGGCAGGCACTACCACCTGGCTAATTTTTGTATTTTTAGTAGAGACAGTGTTTCGCCATGTTGGCCAGGCTGGTCTCAAACTCCTGACCTCAAGTGATCCACTTGCCCAAAGTGCTGGAATTACAGGCATGATCCACCCTGCCCAGCTGAGAAAGGACTACTTTTAAAGTGCCATCCATTAGTCAGAGTGAAGCAAACACTAGGTCTTCTATGTTAGATTTAGTGTTGCTTATTAAAAAGTCTATCTTCTTCAACAAATTCTAACAAAAAATAGTTAACTGTTTAATGTGTTTTTTAATACTAGAAAAACCTCTATGCCAGCAAGTGTCTTTGGTTCAGAAGATCGCTGATCCTGTCAAATTCTTTTTATTCTCTAATGAAGAGTGTTTTTTGAAGGCACACCTAGTACTATGTGTGAAGGGACATGTTTGAATAATTTGACAGGGGAAATTTCTTGTATTTTCTGCCTTTGTTTTCACTTCTATGACCTTCAAAACACTCGCTGCACTTGTATTTGGAGAGTGGTTGTGGCCTACAAATCTATGCTGCCCATTTGAAAGCCTGGTTATTGCTCAGCCATTGCAATTGAGCAATTTTCAGCTTTCATGACACCGATGATAATTCAACTAGTGAGCCTGGAGTTCTGATGTCCAAGGCAACCGAAGAAAAAGCTGCCTCAGCTCTGAGAAAGAAAGAATCATGCCTTCTGAATTTGTTCTCTCCTGGCCCCCAGCTGATTGGATGGTGCCAAAGAGCATTTCCAGCATCTTCCCCACCTCATCCACTCAGATTCACTCACTAATCTCCTCGGGAAACACCCTCATAGACACACCCCCAAAATAATGTTTTACCAGGTCCTTAGATATTCCTTAATTCAATCAAGTTGACATCTAAAATTAACTCCATAAATTCACCCCTTGTCAACTTGGCACCCATGCACATCTCCTTAAACCATACTTAATTTCCAAGTAAAGACAAGAACAGGGTAATAGTTTCACCTAATATGATGCCACTAACACGATGCAACTATCCTGCAGACAACCAAAAATCCACTAACCCCCTCCCCCAGAATTCAGCTTTTAGGATTTCAACATTCAGGATTTTAATATTTTGGAATTGTGATTTTCAAAAATTTAGACATTAGACATTTTAGAGTTCAGGGATTTTGGTCTTTCAGGATTTCAGCATTTAGGATTATGGCATTCTGGATTGTGTCTTTCAGAATTATAGTCAGCACTGCTGCACCTCTGTAAGCATTTCTTTCGTTAATATTTATTTGAATCATGAGTGAATTCCGTTTCCTGCTGGAACCCAGACTGGCACCTTCCATCACAATTCCCATATTACTAGTAATAGTATTTGTTTAAGTTGGTTATGATTGAGCTGTGGCACTTGCAAGCAAACAATACTTAACTAAGATATGCTGCCTTTTACAGGGGATTGCAAATTCCAAAAACTAACACTTTCAGGTAAACATGGTAGATGTATCTTCTTTGAATCAAAAATTCCATTGAATGACAGAACTAAAACATTTAACAGGTACCAGTCCATAAGAATAAAGGAATGGGAGAGAAGTGCAACAGAGAACTAGAGATGGAAGCAAAATTTAGAAGATACTAAGTGGACAGAGAAGTAATAACCAAATTAGCACAGAAAACTGCAATCTGGCAGAGCATACTCAGAGGCAACAGGCTGATTTCCCCCTCGCCACACCTGTGAAAAAGTAAGGACTTAGAAGTAACAGGGAAAGGTGGGGTCAGAGGTGGGAAGCTGGGTGAGACTTTTGCCTTAAAAAGGAAGATTGGTTGAAAGCCTGTATATGACGTTATTGAAATTCTAGATCTCTTCCTCCACTCCCCCAGGAGATTTTGCACTGAAGAAATACAACCAGGATCAGCAGAGGATGAGTCTTAACATGTGGCTGAGCTCTGGGGGATTGTGTGGGAGTCTGAACATCTATTCAGCCTCCAGAATTCCAGCAGCCAGGAGGGATTAGAGATTTCTCCTCTGGAAAAGTGACCTACTTAGGGAGAACATGCCCAAATACTGACAACTGGAAAACTAATGAAGGGCTGGATGCGTGCCTGTTCACCACAGAGAGAATCCTGCAGGTTGATGATCCTCACTGTTACACCCTGAAAAATGTCTTCTTAGCCCCCTGTTCTCTGATAAGTGAAAAGCCAGAGCAGAACCACTCTTGGGCCCGGACAGGAGTAGCCCCTTCCCTGGCCCTTCATTTTAGAGGTCACCATATATCATTAGCACAAAGTTTAATTTATTAAAGAACACAGTCTCTCTGAACTTATCATAAAGCTAGTAGAGTGATCTACCACCTTTAAAATGTTCTCTAAATATCTTGAATAAAAATAAATTTTTGACAATATACATGAAAAATAAAACTTTTACTTTTTTATATTCACTTTAACTTACATTTTCAATGAAAACGTTTATTGTCAACAAGTTATGTAAAAATCTTCCTTATAACCTATTTGGTGCATTTGCTTAAAGGCAAGAAGAATAATTTATAGAATATATAAATTATTATATATATTCTATGTATAAATTATTATATATATTCTATAAATTATTCTTCTTGCCTATATATTTTAATAAATAGAATATGTAAATTATTCTGTTACTCATCCACATATCTACAGATATCTAGAATGCCCAGAAATGAGCTATAATAATTAAATTCAATTGTCTTTGATGCTCTGATGACTTCTAGTCCTATAAAAGCCAGCTTTACACAAATTTATAATTATTATCATCATCATCATCATTGTTTGGAATTATACTTGTCAAGATAGGAGGATTGTGGTATAGTCTTATATTTGTATCTTGTACTGGGCCCCACAAATATTAGGGACAGGCCTGAACCATAATTCCTAGGATGTTTAAGGAAAATGAAAAATTGAAAAATAAGGAAAGAATATAAAACAAACAAAGGAAAGAAATTTCCCAGGTATAAAATAAATGCAGATGTCAGAAGAAAACTCCCCCTAAGAAATCTACATGATTAATTAATAATCTCAGAAAGATAGGAGAAGCCATTGTATCCCATGTAGAAAACAGATCAGGATCACTTTTATTTATTTTTGGAATTCAGAGAATAAGAAATATCTCATGGAAATGGAAATGACCAAAATAAAAATTTAAGACTATGTACTGGTCAAACTCAAGTGTAAATATAATTCAATTAGAGCATGGACAAAAGACATGAAAAGACATTTCATCAAAGAACTTATACAGATGGCAAACAAGCACAAAAAGATGTCCAACAGCATTAGATATTTAATTTGTATTAATACAAATTAAGTACCAAATGCAAATTAAAACTACAATGAGATGTCACTACATACCTGTTGGAGTGAATTAAATTTTAAAAAGTGTAAAAAGTCAAATGCTGGTGAGGACATAGAAAAACTGTATCATTCATACAGTGCTGGTGGGAATACAAAATGATATATTACTCTGGAAAATAGTGTGATAGTTTCTTGTAAAACTAAACATGCAACTACCATGCAATCCAACATTTGTATTCTTAGGCATTTATCCCAGAAATATGTAAAACTTATGTTCACACAAGAATCTGTGCAAGAATTTTCATAGCAGCTTTATTCATAGTAGCCCAAAACTATCAACAACCCAAACATTTTTCAACAGTTGAATGGTTAAACAAACTGTGACACATTCATGCTATGTAATACTACTCAGCCATAAAAAGGAACAGACAAATGATATACAAAACAACTTGCATAAATCTCAAGGGAATTATATTGATATTGAATGAAAAAAAACATTAAAAATGTATCTACTTTATGACTTTGTTTATAACATTCTTGAAATAAGAAAATCATAGAAATGGAAAACAGATTAGTGGTTGCCAGAGGTTAGTTAAAACACTAGGGAAGGGAAGTGAGTGCAGTTAGAAAAGCCCAGTTAATGTATCCTAGTAGTGATACATAATTTTGTATCCTAGTAGTGATACATAATTATCCTAGTAGTGATACATTTCCATGTTCTGGAAATGTTCTGTATCTTGACTGTATCAGTATCCTTGCTGTGATATTATACTATGGTTTTACAAAATATTACCATTGAGAGAAATTGGATAAAGGGTACACAGGCTCTCTCTGTTTTATTCCTTACGATTGGATACAGATCTATAATTATCTCAGAATAAAAAGCTTAATTTAGAAAATAATAAAGTAGTAATACTGGAAGATCAATTCAAGGGAACCTAGAAAATAGAATATAAAGAACAATACATTTAAATAGGATGCAACGGAATTTTTTTTAATTGGAAGCCAATCCAAATGGTCTAACATTTAACTAACAAGAATTCCAAAAAGAGATTACAGTAAAAAATAGAAAGAAAAAAATTATCAAAGAAAAAATATTTGAAATGTCACTAAACTGAAGGATGTGGGACTCCAGATGTGAAAGATAAAATGAAAGATGTGATGGTTAATTTTATGCATCAACTTAACTGGGCCATAGATAACCAGACATTTGACAAAGCATGATGCTGAGTATGTCTATGGGCATGTTTCTGGATGAGATTAACATTTGAGTCTATGGTCTGAGTGAAGAAGATTGTCCTCCCTAATGTGGGTGAGTCTCTTTTCATCATTTGAAAAATTGAATAGAACAAAACGGCTGAGTAAGAGGGAACTCCTCCTACCTAACTACTTGAGTTGGGACATTAGTGTTTTCTGGCCTTTGGACTTAAACTGAAATAGCTCTTCTTGGGCCCCTAGCCTCAAACTTTTGGGTTAGAATTTACACTGTCAGCTCACTTGCTTTTCAGGACTTTGGATTCAAGACTGTAACTACACATTAGCTCTCCTGGGACTCCAGCTTGCTAACTGCAGGTCTTAGGACTTGTCAACCTCCATAACTGCATGAGCCAATTTCTTAAAATAAATCATACTATAGACATACACACAAGATTAAATATAAGGAATATCTTATATTCCATATACACATACACATAAGGAATTGTCATATATATATGTCTAAGAAAAATATTTGAAACTATACATACATATAAGGAATTATCTTAAACATATATAAATATGTCTAAGTATTTGAAACTACATGTACATATACATACACACATGTGTGTGTGTGTGTGTGTGTGTGTGTGTGTGTATAATATCTCCTATGGGTATTATTTCTCTGGAGAACCTTGACTAATACAAAAGACCTTACTGAGCACTCTTAAAATAAATGAAGAAAAGTCTCATAGTATATCACCGGTATCAAGAACTATGAAAGGTCTGACATTTTATCCTACTTGAAAGCTAACAAGTTAGCCTGCCACAGTTTCATAGATTCTGGCAGAAGACATGACACTCATGGGTCAGAGACAAATAACTTTAATATAACACAGCAAGCAATTTTATATTCACATGTTCCCTTTGCCCCTAATCCCCCATGGGGACAACACAGAGTAACCCAGATGTGCACTGTACATGCTGTGGTTTTGTGTCACAACTGAGAAACTCTGAGCTTGAGAAACATAAATCTTTTATAGTGGGCTTCAAGCAAATCTGCCTAAACTTTTGCCCTGGGGGGAGATATTATTATGCTAGACAACAAACAAGCCTGCCCCATTTTAAAAAGGAAGACACTCTGTCTTTTAAGACTGCTTTCTATGCAAATATCTTTGAAAAACAGGTCAGAACAAAAAGCTGTCAGTCCTTCAGCTCATAAGACATGCAGAAATGCTAAAGACTTAGGGATAATTGTTTCCCAACAACCAGAAATAAATAAAATAAGAAGAAAATTCTAAATGTTTACACAAGGAAAATGCAGACCTATTCAGACTTTTAATTGCCAATTCTAGAAACTAAAATACAACGAAGCAATGCTAAATGTCTAAGGGATTATTTTCCACCAAAATTTTACACCCAGCCAAATTATCAATTGAGTGAGGTAGAATACATACATTCTCAAATATACACAGATTTTTTAGAAAATAAATTGCTAAGCACATTCTACAGAAAAATACCAGCAAGCTACGCAGTAAATCAAATGAATGTAGAAAGAAAAAAATATAAGATATAGTATACAGGGGATTTAACATAGGTGATCAGCAGAGGGAAATTCTAAGATGATGGTGAAAGAAATCTCAGGTTAACTGCTTAGCAGATCATGAAAGCATGCATTATAGAATGGGAAGAAGTGATGCCTTGGAAGGAAGAGATCAAGTGGAATAGGAGGGAGGGCGAACTAATACATTTTATTTAAACTTACTATTTGAAAAACAGTACTGACAGAGGATGACAGATCTGTTCCAATTTGGGGGTCTAATTAGTAACAGGTTGCTATGGTCAGAATGCTTATGCTCCCCCAAAATTAGTGTTAAAATCAATTACCAATGGGATGATATTAGAAGGTGGGTGGGGCATTTGGGAAGTGATTGGATCATGAGAGCAGAAGTCTCATAAATGGAATTTGTGCTCTATAAAGAGGTTTCAGAGAGCTAAATAGCCCTGTTTACCATGTAAGGACACAGCTAGAAGGTGCCATTTATAAACCAAAAGCAGATCCTCATCAGAAACTGAATCTGCTGGTCCTGAATCTCAAAATTCCCAGTCTCCAGAACTGAGAAGTACATTTCTGTTGTTTATGAGCTATCCAGTTTATGATATGTTGTCATAATAGCCTGAAAGAAATAAGACATAGGTATATTTTTTAAACTAAGCATATGAAAAACTGGAAACAGTTAAGTCCAGGAAAAGAGTTACAAAAAAAAAAGAATAACACTATAGTATTTGACTAACAGAGACTAATATTAAATAGTCAAAATAATTCAAACAAATACAGACTATGGAACAACTGTGTTGTAACTACATTGGGAAGATGAGCAGAAGAGAATGGGAAGTGATAGTTATATACATACTAAATACTAAATTCTCATCTACTAATAGAATGTAACAAATTATATCTACTATTAACAACAAGAAGTGACAATCCAAGCATTTTATTTTAAAATGTGGAAGTAGTATCACAAGAAATAGCTAAAAATGTTGAAAATGCTTTATTCATTGGTGAGTGGGACCAGGGTATTTATGAATGAGGCAATGGAATGGCTTGGGAGGAAGACAGAAATAGCAATTTTCTCATTGACTTCAAATTTGTTATATACCCTTAAATGCTATAGACCTTTTTAAAACATGTGCTTATTTGACTCAGACAAAGTTAAACTGTGTTACAGAACTCCATGTTTATGTGGAAGTGTTTTAACCTCACCATTCTTTCAGTTATTAAAGTACCTCTGTTCCCATTTGTTTTATATACTGGGCTTCTATTTGGATTAATTTTAAGGCATTGTTTTCTGTTAAAATATAAGTGAATGAAGGAAAAAACCTAAATAATATTCCCTAACAAAGTAATAGTATAATTAAATAAAATAATAATATAAAATAACAAAGTACACTTGGAACATACCACATTAAAGCAAAATAATAAACTGCTAAATATAGGATGTTATGTATCAGAAATGGGCTAGTGTAGAGATCACTTGAAGGTGATGGGTGATTCTTCTTGTTCTTGTTGTAGGTCATCCTATGTTGGCAGTAGACAGAGCAAGCCCTATCTAATAGTGAAGTTATAATTCCTCTTAGGAAGGAAAATATTCCCTTCCACCTTTATTCTTACAACATCCAAATCTTGCTGATACATTTACAAATTAAGATCTCTTAATTGCAAGTGTCATAAGCTCCATTTAAATTAGCTTAAGGGTTATTCCCAGCTTTCTTGTGATCAGTTAAAAACATTAGCTTAGAGGAAAATAAAATGAAACTTCCTGACTTGTGTAACTGAACAACTTAGAATAAATTTTTATGCTGGTTAGATCCAGGAGCTCAAATATCAGGTGTTAGCCAGAAGAGCTTACTCTCTTCATCCTTCAGCTTTGCTGCTCTGTATCAGCTTTATTCCAAGGCAAATTCTCTACTCACAGAATGGAACTCCAAGCTGATAGCCAATAATCTCAGTCACCCCAAGAAAGAGTCACTCTTTCAAAACAACTTCACAAAATTTCCAGATTAGTTCTGATTGAATCAATTTAAGTTATGTGCCCTTCCATAAATCAAAGCCCTCTAGATCCTCATGGAACACTAAAAATAGGAAATAAAAAGAAAGAACCATGCAAATTATTTGGCAGCATCATTCCTGCTGGGCAGGTACCAGTCCGGGAACTGGATGTTGAAAAAGGGTACAACTTACCCTGCCCTCCATGTGAGTAAAGGTTGAACACTTTGTGAGGGTGGTTCCACTCCCTGCTGCCCCTGGATCCTCAAGCAAAGCCTCAGTAATGAAGGCTAAATTTTGCCTCTTGGCTAAGTTGCCTTAGATGATAGCTTGGAGGAGAACTGCTTTCCAAAGAAAGTAAGTGACCTGCCTAAGGAAGGTTCTATTAATTTGAGAGTTGTACTTTTTGTTGTTGTTGTTTGTTTGTTTAAATGCTTGGGTGGATAGCATTATTATCTTTAAGCCTTTAAGTTCAACTTATAATTTCTTTAAATTTTTATAAATCTAAAAATTGTTATATTGTTAAATTAAATAAGCAGGAGGTCATTGGCCCAAGGTGCTCTCCATACTTCGAGTTCCTATGTAACAAAACACAACCTAACAAAGGATGTAAACAAACTGAAAACATAACCAAGGAGTGTAACAAAGAGCAGAGTCCAGCTGGTGAGGAACGGAGACTCAGTCAATCATAGGCAGCCAGCTGATCAGACGATGTCCAATAATGCAAATACCTAGCTTGAACAGTCAAGCTATTTCTGTACTATATTTCTATACTTTACTTCCATGTGCCATCTGTAAACACTCACTGTGCACTTTGCAGAGCAAACCTCTGAACCTCTTCTGGTTCTGAGTGCTGCCCAACTTATGAATCATTTTTTGCGCAAATAAACTCCATTACATTTGTCAAAAGTTTTCCTTTTAACATATTAAAGTTTCACATTTGATCAATAATAAATTAACTGACAAGGTAATTTATAAAAAGGTACCTCCAAAGACTGAACCAGGAATAAATTGATTTCCTGAACAAATCAATAACAAGTTGAATGAAGAAATTGAATCAGCAATAAATAACCTAACAACAACAACAACAAAAGCCCAAAACTTGATAGATTCACAGCTGAATTCTACCAGATGTACAAAGAACAGCTGGTACCATTCCTACAGAAACTATTCCAAAAAATTGAGGAGGAGGGACTTCCCCCAACCCAACTTACTCCATGAGGCCAGCATCATCCTGATACCAAAACCTGGTAGAGACACAACAGTAAAGAAAACGTCAGACCAATATCCCTGATGAACACTGATGCAAAAATCCTCAACAAAATACTTGCAAACAAAATCCAGCAACACATCAAAAAGTTTATCCACCAGTCTTATTCAATGTAGTATTGGAAATCCTAGCCAGAGCAAGCAGGCAAGAGAAAGAAATAAAGCACATTCAAATAGGAAAAGAGGAAGTCAAACTATCTCTGTTTGCAGACAACATGATTCCATATCTAGAAAACCCCATATTCTTGGCCCTAAAGCTCCTTCAGCTGATAACTTTAGCAAAGTTTCAGGATACAAAATCCATGCACAAAAATTACTACCATTCCTATACACCAACAACAGCCAAGCTGAAAGCCAAAACAGAAAGGCAATCCCATTCATAATTACCACATAAAGAATAAAATACCTAGGAATACAGCTAATCAGGGAGGTGAAAGATCTCTACAATGAGAATTACAAAACACTGCTCAAAGAAATCAAAGACACAAACCAATAGAAAAACATTCCATGTTTATGGATAGAAAAGATCAGTATCATTAAAATGACCATACTGGTCAAAGCAATTCACAGATTTAATGCTGTTCCTATCAAACTACCAATTACATTCTTCACAGAAATAGAAAAAACTACTTTAAAATTCATATGGAACCAAAAAGGAGCCCAAATAACCAAGAAAATCCTAAGCAAAAAGAACAAAGTTGGAGGCATCACATTACTTGACTTCAGACTATACTACAGGGCTATAGTAATCAAAGCAGCATGGTACTGGTACAAAAAAAATAAATAAATAAACAGGCACGTAGACCAATGGAACAGAATAGAGAGCCCAGAAATAAGGCCACACACCTACAACTAC
Organism: Ateles fusciceps; assembly: GCA_036589455.1. Taxonomy (NCBI): domain Eukaryota; kingdom Metazoa; phylum Chordata; class Mammalia; order Primates; family Atelidae; genus Ateles; species Ateles fusciceps. The sequence continues at coordinate 5,067,269 of JAZHEH010000889.1, forward strand.
CTGATCTTTAATGAAGCTTACAGAAACAAGCAATGGGAAAAAGACTCATCTCCACTACTGCTTAAGTATTTTTGTTGTTATAAATGGAGAAGACTTACTATCCCAACAAAACTGAGGTCTTTGGGTGGAAGGCCTGGTGATAGGTGTCTTATCTGTCAGAATTTCTAGGCCAGGACATGGGATCTGATAAATTACAGGATGAGTCTATCTAAGCCACAGGTGAACACTATGAGCCCTTTTCTCATAGTTATTCACAATCTGTGATGTCAATGAGCAAACCTAAGTCCACATCTTTCAGTTAAAATGTATTTTGCCAACGAAGTCAATATGCAAGGCATCTGTCAAGTTTTATCTTTATCAATGTTTGCTCTTCCATCTGGAATTCTTTATTGCAAAATTTTATTTCACCACTATCTGTTTATTGAATAATAAAATTATATATTCTTTTCATATTCCCTGGCCTGCTTATAGTCATTCTATTGACAGTTATGACTGCTTAAAAGAGAAAGAGCAGAGCTGGAGGTAACTTGGCTGTCTTTCTCTTTTCCCCCATGTCTACTAGGACCACTCTAGTAGACATGGGGTAGCAGGTGCAGAAAGAAGGAAACATAGCTCTACCCAGTCATGAAACACTGCCATTGCCCTCTCCATTGTCCTCTATACTTTGATGCTCGTGATGGTCCCAGCCTGCTCGCCTGCTTTTCACTTGTGTATGCACTGTCCAAGAAAACCTGCCTTGATTATTCAGACCTCAAACATCCCTTACCTCAAGACACAGCAGTACAAACATGTTAAAATTATGATAACTACGAGAAGAGCTAAAAACAGAAGGGTAGGGTTAAATTGGGATACAGAAGGAATACAAATATTATAGTTTAATATGAACTATAATATTTTATCTCCTACCTGCCATTTTCCTCATGGTTAGCATATAGCAAATACATAATGAAAAGCTCCAGGAGGGTTGGTACCAAGTCAGTTTTGTTCACTGCTTTATCCCCAGTGCTTGGCCTACAGTGTAGGCTGAACAGGTGAAAGATTGGGTGAATAGATAGGTAATGAGCCATTCACACAGTGAAATACCATACAGCAATTAAAGCAAATAGTTAAATCTCTAAATTGATACGAAAATATGTTGTATTGTTAGTGTTTTGGCAGCAAATAACAGAAAAATTCCCAAATAGATAAGCCATGTAAAATAAAAAATTCTCATATAAGAAGTCTCTAAAAAGAGAAGCTATCGAGTTAAAAAAAAAAAAAAATCCAGGCCAGGCATGGTGACTCATGCCTGTAATCCCAGCACTTTGGAAGGTCGAGGCAGGAAGATCATTTAGGACCAGCCTGGGCAACAAAGTGAGACCTTGTCTCTACAAAAAAAAAAAAAAAAGAAAGAAAAGATAAAATTAGCCAGTCATGGTGGTGCACGCCAGTAGTTTCAGCTACTCAGGAGACTAAGCTGAGAAGATCACTTTAGCCCAGGCAGTTAAGACTGCAGTGAGTTGTAATCATGCCACTGCACTCCAGCTTGGGCAACAGAACGAGACTCTCTCTCTCAAAAAAAAAAAAAATCCAGTTTCTATTCATGTTTCCACAGTCAATAGTAGGCCAACAACCTGTCCTGAGGCTGGTTCTCCTCATGTTACAAGGTAGCTGCTAGAGTGCCAGCTGTCACATGCCAGTATAGCTCTGTCCAGCAGAAGATGTGTTGTCACTTTTAATTTTTTATTTTATTTTAGGGATGGGGGTCTTGCTATGTTGCCCAGGCTGGTCTCAAATTCCTGTGTCCAAATAATTCTTCCACTTTCCAAGTACCAGGGTCTACAAGCACACGTCGCCATGCCTAGCACATTTGCTGTCACAATTTAGGAGCAGAAACCTTTTCTACACTTTCCAATTGACTTCCCTTCATCTCTCATTGACATTGCAAACACTCCTAAATCAGTCCCTGGAAAAAACAATAAAATTGTCTCAAATAGCTTGGTGAGGTACATGGTCCTATAGAAGAGAGATGAGTATCTGAACCAAATCAGAATTCCTTATCAAGGGTGAATGGGAGAAATGGCCTTTGGCTATGCCACATGCAGTTCCTGCCATAGATGTCTGCAATGCTGTGAATAGAAGAAATGAGTTGTAAAAAACTGTATAATATGATTCCCATGGTGCTAAAAGTAGATATATAGATATTTATAAATTATACATATTTATAAATATTTACATTTACTTGATAATATTTATAATATTGATATTTATAATATATATAATTTATAAATATATATATAGACACATTCTATTTCTATATTTCTTTTAATACTTTGGGTTTCGGGCTTATATGGTAAAAACAATTCTATTACAAAATCTAAAATCCTTTGTCCTTTGTTAGATTTATTACTAAGTATTTAATACTACTGTGAGTGGTATATTATTTTTAAAAATTATATCCTATGTTTGCTGCTTGTATCTTTTAGAAAGAGCTTAATAGTCTTACTGCTCCTATCCCATAATCTTCCAGACATTCCTCTACCTACTGAAATATAGTTTTTGCCCCTAATAGTTCTTGCCCAAAGCAGGAATATCCTCTTTAATCCATACCTTACACTTATAGAATCCTTTCACCTTGATGAACATTTCCACTTTCTTGAAATACTCTCTTCTCTTAGATTCTGTGACTATTCTCCTACAGCTCTGGCTTTCCTTTTCAGTCTCTTTTGTGTTCTCTTCCTTTGTTCATTCCTTAGGTTAGTATTTCTCAACATTGTTGCCCTAAACCCCCTTCTCATTCTGCACATTTTATGTTGGCGGTCTCTCTCTTCATGTGTGACTTTACATATTATTTATAACCAAATGACTACTAACTGTGCATCTTCTGCTCTATTCTTTCAGAAACTATGCCAGAGACTGTTGATGTTCACCAATATCCATATTCTCCTCTTCTTTCTGAGGCACAAGCTATTTTTAGCCATTTTTGGTAATGTACTTTTTAGCCATTTTTGCTGTTCAGAGTGATTATGTAATGTTACTCTGGAAGTAAAATTACCACTTCTAGGGCTGGCCCATAAAACCCTCCCATAAGCAATACTCATTCTGCTGGGTAAATAAAAGAATATCAGAGACCTGGATGAAAGTCCTAGATGAAAGGAGCCTGAATTATCACATGCAGCAGATTCCTATTCTACCACTCCAAACCACATTGGACTTTTAAGTGAGTGTGAAATAAGCTTTTACTGTGTTTAGTTTTACACAGCATTCTCCTCTTATCCACGATTTTGCTTTCTGTGGTTTCAGTTACCCAAATACAATACAATTTGCTGTTTGGAGAGAGAGAAAGATCACATTAATATAACTTCTATAACAGTACACTGTTATAATTGTCCCATTACTATTGTTGCTAATCTCTTACTGTGCCTCATTTATAAATTAAACTTTATCATAGGTATATATGTATAGGAAAACATAGTATATGTAGAATTACATAGTAACTGTAGTTTCAGCTGATATTGGGCTCTTGAAATGTATTTCCCATGGATAAGGTAGGGACTACTGTACTAAAGCATTGTCTGTTTCAATAACTAACATTATTTACTTTAACTAATAGAGACCCACATATTTAATTGCTTCCATAGCTTTGTTAAATACAACCAGACACAAAGTAAGCTCATCACCTTCCTCTCCCCCCAACAACCTCCTACCTAACCTTCTTCTCCTTTAGTTCTGATCTTTCTCAGTTATTACCTTATCCATCTAATTTTTTAAAAGGAACATCTGTCAATCTTGAGTCCTTCCTCTGTATCACATAGGGCTAATTATCAAGAGCTCTCTGGAATCCAGCCACTTTCCTCTACGCCCACTTCTGCCACTTTCATTCCAGGCATCATCACCTGGCTTACTGCAATAGACTCCTGATTTCACTGCTTATATTCTTGCCTTTCTCCAATTTGTCTTCCATAGTGCAATCAGATTTGCCTTGGAAAAGTGTAAATAAAATCATGTTACTATTCTCCTCAATATTCTGAGAATAAAGCTTGTCCACCTTAGCCTGACTTAGGAAGCCCTACATTAACTGTCCCTTGTGTATCTCTCCAGCCCCATCACCTGTGCCACTTTTTCTTATACTCAATCCTCTACCATGCTGAATATTTTTCTTTTCCTCGAACATATTATAAACTTTGTTATTCTCTCTGCTACTGCCTATTAATGTGAATAATGGCGGTGACAACATTCAGTTTTTATGCTATTGTATTTTCAGAGTGTTTGGTATAAGTTAAGACTCAATACTTTTAAAGTGATTGATAGACTAAGTTTGCTTAGACCACAGACAAAATCTACATGTATATTTCATATAAAGACATATGTCAGAGTTCTCAGTCACATTAATATCTATAAATAAAAACACCAAAATCAACTGTACTTTTAAAATAGTAATTATATTAGAGAAAAAGGATATATGTAGCTGTAGCAAAGAGACTCATAAGGAAAGTAGCTTAAAGAACAAAAAACTGTATTTCCCACTCATATCACAGTTCTAATGCGGGTTGTCCAGGTTGGCAGAGCAGCTATTGTCCATATGGACATTTAAGGATCTGAATCCTTTCCTCATACAACTCCTCCACTCTCTCTTGGAGATTGTGCCACCATCTACATGGTCAAAACTGGGTCACCGTGAGTTCTAGCCAGTGAAAAAGGAGAAGAGAACATGGAAGAGACAAGAGACTACAGCATGTACCAACCTGGCTTCCAACAGAAAAGCAGAACCAGTAGGATAGATATATATTGATATGGGCTCCATGTCCCCACCCAAATCTCATGTTGAGTTGTAATCCCCAGTGTTGAGGAAGAGACCTGGTGGGGAGGTGACTGGATCCATGGGGGCATATTTTTTCCTTGTTATTTTCACGATAGTGAGTTCTCAAGAGATCTGGTTGTTTAAAAGTGTGTAGCACTTCCCCCTTCACTGTCTCTCCCCTGCCACCATGTGAAGACATGCTTGTCTCTCCCCCTCACCCTTCTACCATGATTGTAACTTTCCTGAGGCCTCCCCAGCCATATCTCCTGTACAGCCTGTGGAACTGTGAGTCAATTAAACCTCTTTTCTTCATAAATTACCCTGTCTCAGGTAGTTCTTTACAGCAATGTGAGAACAGACTAATACAGCAAATTGGTACCAAAGAAGTGGGCCATTGCTATAAAGATACCTGAAAATGTAAAAGCAACTTTGCAACTGGGTAATGGGCAGAGTTTGGAACAGTTTGGAAGGCTCAAAAGAAGACAGGAAGATGTGGGAAAGTTTGGAACCCCTAGAGACTTTTAAAATGGTTGTCACCAAAATGCTGATAGTGATATGGACAGTGAAGTCCAGACTGATGAGGTCTCAGATGGAGATGAGGAACTTATTGGAAACTGGAGCAAAGGTCACTCTTGCTACACAATAACAAAGAGACTGGCAGCATTACACCCCTGTCCTAGAGTCCTGCGGAACTTTGAACTTGAGAGAGAGGATTTAGAGTGTCTGGTGGAAGAAATTTCTAAGCAGCAAAGTGATCAAGATACTGTAGCCTGGCTACTTCTAACAGCATATGCTCATATGCATTCAAAAAGAGATGGTCTGAAATTGGAACTTATCATGAAAAGAAGCAGAGCATAAAAGTTTGGAAAATTTGCAGCCTGACCATTTGGTAGAAAAGAAAACTCATTTTCTGGGAAGAAATTCTAGCTGGCTGCAGAAATTTGCATAAGAGGAGCCAAATGTTAACAGCCAAGATAATGGCGAAAATGATTCCAGGGCATTTCAGATATCTTCACAGCAGCCCCTCCCATCACAGGGCTGGAAACCTAGGAGGGAAAAATGGTTTGTGGACTGGGCCCAGGGCCCTGCTGCTCTGTGTAGCCTCAGGACATGCCTCCCCTGTATCTTAACTGCTCCAGCAAAAGCAGTGGCTAAAAGGGGCCAAGGTATAGCTCAGGCTCTTCCAGAGGGTGCAAGCCCAAAACCTTGGCAGCTTCCACATGGTGTTGGGCCCGCAGGTGCACAGAAGGCAAGAGTTGAGCTTTGGGAGCCTCTGCCTAGAGGATGTATGTTCATTTCAGAAGATGTATGGAAACAAATGGATGTCCAGGTAAAAGTCTGCTGCAGGGGCAGAGCTCACATAGAGAACCTCTACTAGGACAATGTGGAGGGGAATGTGGGGGTTGGAGTCCCCACACAGAGCTCCCCACTGGGGCACTGCCTAGCAGAGTTGTAAGTAGAGGGCCACTGTCCTCCAGACCCCAGAATGGTAGATCCACTAACAGGTTGCACCGTGCATGTGAAAAAAACTTTACGCACTCAATGCCAGCCCATGAAAGAAGCTGTGGGGGCTGTATCCCACAGAGTCACAGGTGAAGAGCTACTCAAGGCCATAGGAACTGACGTGCCATGGGTGTGACACATGGAGTCAAAGGAGATGATTTTGGAGCTTTAAGATTTAATGACCATTCTGCTAGGTTTGGGACTTACATGGGATGTTTAGCCACTTTGTTTTGGCCAATATCTCCCTTTTAGAATGGGAGCATTTACCCAATACCTGTGTCACCACTGTATCTTGGAAGTAACTAACTTGTTTTTGATTTTACAGGCTCACAGGTGGAAGGGACCTGCCTTATCTCAGATGAGACTTTGGACTTGGACTTTTGAGTAAATGCTGGAATTAGTTGAGACTTTGGGGGACTTTCAGGAAGGTGGGGTTGGTTTTGTAATGTGAGAAGGACATGAGATTTGAGAGAGGCCAGGGTGAAAAAATATGATTTGGCTCTGTGTTTGCATCAAAATCTGATGTTGAATTGTAATCCCCAGTGTTGGGGGGAGGGGACCTGGTGGGGAGGTGGTTGGATCATGGGGATCAATTTCTCCTTTACTGTTCTTATGATATTGAGTGAGTTCTCCTGAGATCTAGTTGTTTAAAAGTGTGTAGTACTTCCCCCTTCATTCTCTCTCTCCTGCCACCATGTGAAGATGTGCTTGCTTCCCTGTCACCCTTCCGCCATGATTGTTAAGTTTTCTGAGGCCTCCCCCAGCCATGCTTCCTGTACAGCCTGTAGAACTGTGAGTCAATTAAACTTATTTTCTTAATAAATTACTCAGTCTCAGGTAGTTCTTTATAGCAGTGTAAAAGCAGGCTAATACATATATCAAGAGATTTATTGCAAAGAATTGGCTTGGGTGATTTTGGGTAGGAATCCAAGGAATATTGGCTAGAAAAATCTCAAATCTGTAGAGTAAGCCCCTCAGGCTGCAAACTCTATGACAGAAACTAATGTTCACAGAATTTCCTCCCCATCGAGGAAATCTCACTTCTGCTCTTAAGCACTTTCAACTGACTGGATTGGTCCCAGTTCAAGGATAACATCTTTTATGCAAGGGCAACTCAGTTATCAATCACAGCTACAGAAGTTATCTTTAAAATACCTTCACAGGCTGGGTGTGATGGCTCTTACTCGTAACCTCGATACATTGTGAGGCCAAGGCAGGAGGACTGCTTGGCCCAAGAATTCCAGACCAGCCTGGACAACACAGTGAGACTCTGTCTCTATTTTAAATAAATAAATAAATAACCTTCACAGCAATACCTCAAGTCTCAGTTTATTGAATAACTGGGGACTGTAGCCTAGCCAAGTTGGCACATAGAACTGATCATCACAGAGGAGAAGGGAACATGGAGGAAAGCATAGAGGAGAAGAACACCTAGAGAAGAATCACCCACTGAGTTGAAGCCCAGGTAAAGGAGGCACCTTGACTTGCACTCACATTCCATTGTGAGATCTTAGTCATGTGGATGCACCTAACTGCAAGGAGGGCTAGGAAATGTAGTCCAGCCATGTGCTCAGTATAAAAGCAAAAACAGTTTTAGTGGACAACTAAGTGAATACTATGGCTTATGAGAAAGTGGGTCTTTTTGAGAAAGTGGGTCTCAGTTCTTTAGTTGCATGTTTGGTCTCCATGCTACAGAACTGAGAATGGACTTTTTCCAAATAAAGTCCAACTAATACCTAAAAACCTGAAATCATTGCTGATACATATTGGCTTACATCCGCAATAGAACATACAAGACTATCTCCTCAGCATTGCTTGTTCAGCTGTTGTTTTTTCCAACAAAGGTATGAGCTTTGATCAAACTTCAGTAATTATTTGTGCAAATTTTCATCATATAACCCTGATAATTGTACTGAGTCCATATTATATCATTGACATTCTACTACCTATTTTATAATAAACAATTGAGAACTACTAGTTCTAGCAATTCACCGAGAAAGAATGATAAACACTGAAATATTTTGGCTGACTAAACTAGAGAGATTTGATCATGTAAGAGCAAGCTTCTTGACTTTGAAACATGTGAAAGAGTGTGCGATCACTCTGGGACTGGAAACATGTTTTACTTCTTTTAGCAGCTTTATTTCGCTTTCACTCATTCACTCTTTTTTTGCATCTATAGACATGACTCCAAAATAACCTTTCTGCTGGCACCCTTCCATTCATTTTCTCCTCATTGTCAGTCTTCCTAAAATCTAATTACTAAGCAAGGAAGAAAGAAATAGAAGGAGACAGCCTGGAACTTCACTGAGTTTGGCTTCCCTCCAGCTCTTATTTTTCCACATGCATTCCCAACACTGCTAAAGAGGCTTAAGTGACTTCCCCTGTTGGTAAGATAGCATTATCACTATACTACCATCACTCCAGGGTCCCTAAAACATTATGTGTGGCCATGTATTGTAGTTACTATTTTAATATGTCTCACTTTCAAATGAGGTAAAAGGTAGTGAGGAATCCAGTTAAGACATGGTGCCTGTTCTCCAGAAATTTACCAGTTAGGGACATGACAGATATGCACAGAACAAAATTAGAGCCCATCCTTTACTAGAAGAATCTTTGGGTTTTTATGAACTTTTCCCTCCTCCTCTCCAGATTTTGTTTTCAGATTTTTCTGAAAGCATTACTGAAGCCAGCTGGGAAGAAGAGCAGTTTGGATGAGTTGGGGATAAGAAGTAGTTAATAAAACTTGGTTATCTATTCTGGAAAAAATAAACAGCTGATACCATCAGTCTGAACTATTACGGTGAATTCCACATAGACACTGGAAACGTAAGCTTTCATGAATTGCTTGCCTTTGAGTCAGGTACTATGTTAAGGACATTATGTTTAGGACTAGATTTACTTCTCCATAAAGCTAAGTCTATGAGGTAAGTATAATTAGTCCCAATTTTCAAATAAGAAAATCAGTGTTTAGAAAGATTGATTAATTTGCCCAAAATCAAATTGCAACCATGTGGCAAAGATGTTACCTTATCTGTGTTTTTCTGCTGCACATAAATGCAAAAGGATCTGAGTTAAAAGAAACTGTCTCTGGCAGTATCTCAGTGCAAGCTGCTAGTTTTTAAATGTTGTTTAAGCCTGGGAGACTTAAATAACAGAAATGTATTTCTCAGCTCTAGAGGCTGGAAGTCCAAGATAAAGACACCAGCAGATCCAGTGTTTGGTAAGGACCAGCTTCTTGGTTTGTAGATATCCATCTTTTCATTTCATCCTCACATGGCAGGGAACAGAAGGCAAAAAGCAGAGAGCAGAGAGAGGTGCTACCTCCTGTATTTTTATAAGAGCACTAATCATTTATGAGGGCTCCACCCTCATGACCTAATCACTTCTAAAAGCCCTACTGCCTAATACCATCATATTGGGGATTTGAATTTCAACATACGAATTTTAGGGGTAACACAAACATTTAGCCTATAGCAGGTACATTTAAAAATAATTATTTCCACTCATTAAAAATATGAAAAATAAAAATGTTAATTGTTAAAGATTTTAATGTGTATGAGACTGACTGCAGAATCTATTTTCAAAAGATCACAGAACTAGTTGGATAAATTGAGTAAAAGTTTAGAGAGCAAAAATGGTGCAAGGACAAAGAAGAAGGGAGGAGGAAAGAGAACCTCTTTTTATCCTTTGGCTGCTGAAAAGCTTGCCTGAAGTTAGCCTTAACTAGATTTAGAAATAAATTCCAACACGTACTCAAAGTTAGTGCGTCTTAAATTACAATGGTATTAGATTTATTTATAAGCTAAAGATATTAAAAATGAAATTTTATTTGTATATATTTTTATTCCCTCATTAAATGGGCCTTTTAAACTATCATTACAAAATAATATAATTATCACTTTTTAAATGAAATGACCTCAATCTATATTCTACTTGCCCTTCAAGACATCAAGTCCTTAGCTCACATAGTATTTTCACCCACAAAGATAACTCTCAAAGCACCAAACTGTTTCTGCCTCTATTAGCATACTTTTTACATTATACTAAAATTCTTTTTATGTATTTATAAATGACATCTAACATGGTACCTGCATAGATAACAGTGGATGAATGAAAGAGGGGGAGAGAGAGAGAAATGAAAGGAAAAAGAGAGAAGGGATACTCAGAAAAGGATCTTTGCCCATGATCCACTCACACTCATGGAAAAGAGCAACAGCATTGCCACCCTTGCTAGCATTCACTGAGCACTTACTATTTGTCAAGCCCTACTCTGTAAATAGTTACCATCATCCTTCTCATTATTATCTATGAGCACACATTATTTCTCTGAGAGAAACTAGATTATGCAATAAGACCAAAGTCACATTTAGTAAATGATGAAGTCATTATTTAAACCTTAGCAACCTGAGTCTAGATCCCATACTCATATCCAGGACTTTCTACTACCTTCCAAATAAACAGGTAATTACAGTGTTCCATGCCCAAAGAGAACTGTGTTCCAAGTGCCAAAGGAACAGAGAAGGCGTACTCTGTGCAGGTGAGAAAGATGACAAGCCCAGGCAAAGAGAAAAGTTTACCCCAAATAATAGAGACCTGAAAGCCTGTGGCAAATTCCATGGGTGAAGAAGGTAGTACGGGGTGGAGCGGGGGAGCAGGGCTGGAGGCTCTAAATGTGGGCTGGGAACTGACTGTAAAATATATTTTTATTCAACATTTCACAATCAACTATTTACTGAACACCTACTCCAGGCCAGCAAGCAGCCATGAATAAAGCAGACAGAAACTCTTTATGGGGCTTACATCCTGCGGGGAAGGTGACAGACAATAAATGTATATATTGTGGCACACGGTGATGAAACAGGAAAAATTTTCCCTTATCCCCCCTCACAGGGCATGCGATAGGGGTGGGGCTCGCTTCTTCTGTGTCCCGCTGCTCAAACCCCTAGGTGGAACATGCAGAGGGGAAAGCCATGGGGTTCTGACACCACAGTGCATCTAGGGTGGAGTGCTTACAGCTCCCGAAGCTATGGTGGGTAAGTGTTACAGTGTGCTCTTTCCATTTGCCATCTGCAGGCGGCTTGTGTTAATTAACTCAATTAGACCCTCTGTCTTATCACAAGGGCAGAGGACTTTCTGTATCCTGGGGTTCTTGCCCTGTGTACCGGAAAAATCAGATCACATGTGGGCTTGGAGGATGGGTGCAAGGTTTCACTGAGTGAAAGCAGCTCTCAGAGAGGTAGATGAGGAGGCCAGAAGGGGTATGGAGTGGGAAGGTGGTCTTCCCCTGAAGTCGGGCCACCCAGAAACTGGACTCTCCTCCAACCAAATTCCCCTCAGTGTCTGCATCATTCTCCGTCGATGGCCTGTTGGCATTTGCCAGTGTTTTCTTCTGCTAGTGTGTTCCTCTTGACATCCAGCCACTTATGTGCATGCCCACTAGTGTCTCTGGGTTTTTATAGGCACAGAATGTGGGGGTGTGGTGGGCCAGAGTGGTCTTGGAAAATGCAACATTTGGGGGTGAAAGCAGGAGTGCCTGTCCTCACTTACGTCCGGTCCGTGTGCACAGGCCTGAGGGTGAGCCCTCACCCGGGACCCTGCCCTTCTCTACCCAGCACTGCCCTGCCCCCTCCTATATCAGTGGTAAGTGCTAAGGATGAAAATCAACCAATATCAGGAGACACAGAGTGAGGAGTGGGTGCTTTTTGAGATACGGTGGTGTCTGATAAAACATTTGCCCAGAGAATGCAAATAAAGGAAGGCTTTATTTTATGAGCAGGGACAGTTCATGAAGGAGTTTAAGTAGGGATGTGATTTGATAAGATTTCCTTTTCTAGAAGCCACTTTTTGCTAATGGCTTGGGGTGGTGACAGGGAGTTGAGGTTGAGGAGAGGCAGAGGACCAGTTAGAAAACAATTGTGAACAATTATAATAATAATGGGAAATTATGATAGACTAAACCATGGTGGCAACATGTGTGTGGATTTTAAATAACAATAAGCTTTTAGTAGAACCTAGAACACTAAGGACGTCTCTTTCAGTAACTTGGACCAGAGACAACTGTAAATGTGCTAAAAGCCAGAAGATGTTGGGGAAGCTGGCAAAGAGAAAACCTGAGAGTTATTTATTGCTCAGCCTGCTGCATCCATGAGTGACTAAAGGGAGTATGTGGACCTTTTTCTCACTTCCAAAAGCAAGTGCTACCAGAAAGGAAGAAGAAAACCTTGAAGTTATCCTAGCTTACGACAGTGGTATCATCCAGTATCTTTATTGTCATGGATGACAATAGGAGATAAAACATTCTGATAGCTCCTAACTCTTTCCCACTCACACAGACATTAACCACCCCATGGTCAGTCCCCACCAGCATGTGTGCCCACCACAAAGGTCACTGGCACACGACATAGATGCAGTGAGGGTAGGTACTGCCATACAGCAGCGAAAGGTGAGGGCTGGCAGCCTGGCAATGGAGAAGAGGGAAGAGGACAAGGTGGTATGCAGACAGGAGGGAGGGCCTGGGCTGTGCCCGAGCTAGCTTTATTGGACCTACTATTAGAAGACTAAAAGAACTGAAAGTCAGCCAAGAGCTGTGGCTCATGTCTGTTATCCTAGCGCTTTCAGAGGCTGAGATGAGAGGACCGCTTTAGGCCAGGAGTTCAAGATCAGCCTGGGCAACATAGCAAAACCCCATCTCTTCAAACCATTTTAAAAATTAGCCGGGCATGGTGGCATATGCCAGTATTCCCTGCTATTCAGGAGATCACTTGAGCCCAGGGGTTCAAGGCTGCAGTGAACTATGATCATGCCACTGCACTCCAGCCTGGATAACAAAGCAAGATCCTGTCTCTAAAAAAAAAAAAAATTAAAAAAACAAATGAAAGTCAACAACCCACAATGAGGACGAACACCAAAGACCACTGTACAGAAAGGGAACAGGGGCTTCAGGACAGTTCAGTGGCATGAATTCTTTCTTTCTTCTTCCCTAAATCACAGCAGCACTGTTTACAATAGCAAAGACCTGGAACCAACCCAAATGCCCATCGACAATAGACTGGACAAGGAAAATGTGGCACATATACACCATGGAATACTACGCAGCCATAAAAATGATGAGTTTGTGTCCTTGTAGGGACATGGATGAATCTGGAAACCATCATTCTCAGCAAACTGACACAAGAACAGAAAATCAAACACCACATGTTCTCACTCATAGGCGGGTGTTGAACAATGAGAACACAGGGACACAGGGAGGGGAGCATCACACACTGGGGTCTGTTGTGCGGTGGCCAAGGGAGGGACAGCGGGCGGGGTGGGGAGGTCCAGGAGGGATAACATGGGGAGAAATGCCAGATGTAGGTGACAGGGGGATGGAGGCAGCAAACCACATTGCCATGTGTGTACCTATGCAACAATCCTGCATGATCTGCACATGTACCCCAGAACCTAAAGTGCAATTTAAAAAAAAAGAAAAAAAATTTTTTTACAGGGCTATCGGTCAGATTTTAGGGAAAAATGAAAGATTTCATTAAACTAGAGGTTCTGCAAATAGATAACAGGTGTGCCACAAAATATAGATGTTTGTACTGTTTTCAGTGATGACAAAATTGAGTCATTTTAAAACAACTATTTCAAATTTGCTACAGTTGAAATTATGCTTGAGAAGTATTTTTGTAAAAGTCTCTCTGGATGTTTCCTGAACTCATGAATTCTTATTTTGCTGGTAAGCTTGGATGAATAGCAATCTGCAGAGAGCCCTCTGTAAAAGCTACCATGTAGCACAAGTCCAGGTGTGTAATACAAAATACAGTTTTCCTGTGTGCTTCATGATGTACAAAGACAGTTAAACTCTTGTTTGTTTTTTAGAAGGAATGCAATTTATGACTAAGTTTTGTTTACCACACTGTCCTTGCCACCTAGCAGAGAGCCTGGCACCATTAAAAGTTTACTAAAAGCTTGTTGAGTGGGAAAGTTGATTTAAGAGCCCTGGGAAGCTGTTTTAGGGTCTCTAGTGGCCACTTGATCCGCTGGAGGTCCACTTGGGGACTGGAGATACCTTCAGTCTGCAGGTTATTTTTGATTCTGAAGAGCTAAAATGAACCGGAGCAGGGCAGAGAAGGAAAGCTGGCTGCTTGCCAGAATCAAGAGACAGAGAAATAAGGGGCTTCCAAAGCTTTCCTTGAGCATAGTCAGCCCAGGCTCTCCAGAGTGGAAAGAAGGCTGGGACTCTAGAGGGATCTAGCAATCACGTGGTGGACAATAGAGTTGCATAGTACACACACTTAGCTTCCACACTTCACCTAATTCTGCTCCACAACAGGTAGTGAGAAAGTGGGGGGTGGGAGTCAGGGAGAGGAGTAAGAGAGGAGAGACTAGAAAGAGAATAAATGAGAAATCGCTACACTGTTCTCCATGCACTGAGCACCTCCAAGTGTGACATATATATCCATTGTTCCCTTAGCCATTTGGTACCCACATGCCTCTCACAATATAAACATCTTGCTGAACTAATCTCTTCAAATATTTAATTTTTTACAGCATAAGGCATCTAAACATAGGTACTTAATCTAGTGCTAAATTATAGAAACAGAAACCTATTCTAACACTTTGTCAGACTTGTAAGAGACGGTGTGTTGATCTCTACCATGACACCTTCCTAATGGATTTTCAAAGGTTTGACTTCACGGGCTGGGCTTTGTGTCTAACTTCAGGAGACATTTGGCATTGTTATATTGCTCGAACACCTGTTCCTGATGAAATGGGAAAAAGCAACTTTTACCAGCCAAAGTATAAGTGCCATTGAACAAGATGTAAATTAGCCAACTTAGTAATATGATAAAAGGCACGTATATGAAGACACAGTTTGCAATCAAGTGTATTGCTCCAAACATGTCTGATTTAAGTCAGAACTTCCAAACTGTGAATGAGTATTACTTCTCCCTCTGATTACACTGATTAGAAGCTTCACTTCTATTTCATAAACCATCTCCCTTGCACAGTTTTCCAGGCACCCCTTATTGTAGACCCTAGACCATTTCTCCCTTACCACACACTTTCATGTTCTGGAATTTTTGCTTATGCTGTTCCCCTCAGGGTGAGAGTCCTTTCTCTCATCTTCTAAATTTACAGAAAGCATATTCTTCTTGCAAGGCTGTGTTCTAATAGCCTCTTCTGTGTCTTCTATTATTTGCCTAGCTGTCTACTTGAAACTCATAATATAGTTAATATATTACTCTATAACAGATATGGAAAGGTCTTAGAACTATGGATAAAGTGCCCTGCAACTTAAACACATTTCATTACTTTTTTCTACTTTGTACTATAATTATTAATATTCCTTCTTATGTTAGTTTCTTATTGCTGCAGTAACAAATGACAATAAACTTAGTTATTTAAAACAACACCAATGTATCATCTTACAGTTCTGGTAGTCAGAAGTCTGGAATGGACCTCACTAGAATAAAATCAAGGAGTCATCAGGCTACATTGCTTCTGGAGGCTCTAGGGGAGAATTGTCTCCTTGCCTTCTCCAGCTTCTAGAGGTTACTTGTATTTCTTGGCTTATGGTCCCCTCCTCCATCTTCAGAGTCAGCAGCAAAGCAGCTTCAGATCTCTATGACCTCTGCGTCCATCATCACAGCTCAAACTCTGACTCTCCTCTTCCTTTTTCACTTACAAAAACCCTTAAATTTTTTGGAGGCCCACTCAGATAATTTCCTCCTTTCAAGATCCTCAACTGAATCACCTCTGCAAGGTTCTTTTTGCCATGTGGGGAAACAGGTTCACAGGTATCAGGGATTAGGACATGGACATGTTGGTGGTAAAGGGATC
The DNA here is from genome assembly GCA_036589455.1 of Ateles fusciceps. Lineage (NCBI taxonomy): Eukaryota > Metazoa > Chordata > Mammalia > Primates > Atelidae > Ateles > Ateles fusciceps. Next base: position 5,083,380 of record JAZHEH010000889.1, read on the forward strand.
ATCCTGCCTAACACATTTCCCTGTTGAGCTTTTTCCAGCTTTATTAAAAATGATTGGCAAATAGAAATTGCATATATTTGGGTACATGACACAATGTTTTGATGTATGTATACATTGTGAAGTAATGAGCTAATTAATATATCCATCATTTCATATAGTTTTGGAGTTTTTTGGTGTGGTGAGAAAATTGAGATCTACTCTGTTTGCAAATGTCAAGCATACAACACATTATTAAATATAATTGCTATGCTGTACGTTCTATCTCAAGTACTTACTCATCTTAAAGCTGAAAGTTTGTACCCTTTGACCAATATCCCCCCTTTTCCTCACCCCCCACCCCAACCCCCTGTTAACTACCATTCTACTCTGTTACTATAAATTCAACTTTTTTAGCTTCTACATATATAAATGAGATAATGTGGTATTTGACTATCTGTATCTGGCTAATTTCACTTAACCTAATATCCTCAAAGCTAAATAATATTCTATTATATATGTATATATATGTGCATACGTATATATGTAAATATATGCACACAACATTTTCTTTATCCATTCATCTGTTGACAGACACTTAGGCTGTTTCCATATCTTGGCTGTTATGAATAATGCTGCAAAGAACATGGTAGTGCTGATATCTCTTTTGAGACAATTATTTTCTTCCCTTTGAATATGCAGGCAGAAGTAACATTGCTGGATCATATGGTAGTTATATTTTTATTTTTTGAGGAACCTCCATACGATTTTCTGTAATGGCTGTACCAATCTACCTTCTCGCCAACAGCATACAAGAGTTTTTTCATCCACATCCTGGCAAACACTTGTTATCTTTTGACTTTTTGATAATAACTGTCATAACAGGTGTGAGATGATAGCTTATGGTTTTGATTTGTGTCTCCCTGATGATTAGTGATGTTGAGCATCTTTTCACATACCTGTTAGCTGTTTATATATCTTCTTAGGAAAAAATGTGTATTCAGATCCTTTGCCCATTTTTAACCAGGTTATCAGTTATTTTGGTATTGAGTTGTATGCATTTCTTGTATATTTTGGATATTAACTTCTTATTGGTATGTGGTGTACAAATATTTTCTCCCATTCTGTAGGTTGCCTTTTCATTTTATTGTTTCCTTTGCTGTGTAGAAGCTTTTTAGTTTCATGTGGAAACAAGGGATCACGTCATATCAATCTGTGTATCTTTCACAGCACCTGCCAAAGAACCTGGCACATAGTAGGTGCTCATAAAAGGTACATGAAAAAAAATTAATGTTGCCCTTGCACCTCCTCCTCTGGATTCTTACCCTATTAGAATCACATTTGCCTACAAAGTCCAAACTCCAGTAAATAAACTTGAGTGTCAATTGTACAAAAGCAAGTATTGTTTGATAATCAAATGTAAACAAATAGTTTATTGAGAAAAGCTTTTGTAGTCCTCAATCCCAGAAATGTTAAGAAGGAACTGGACAACCTTATACCCGGTGCTGACCAACAAAAGGGAGGAGGAAGGATTCAATATGAAATGAGATGGTTCACAGCCTTCATCCTCTAATTTTATTCATTTTTCTCTGAGTAACCATGTTCTCTTATTGAGGTTACCCTCCGCCCAGGGACTGAATCATGACTGATTCAAGCCATTCATGGTTGTTTTATTATCTTGCAAGGTGAATGGTTTTAATATGAATGTATTATATAATTCTTTCCAGTTATAAGTGAGGGGGAAATCAACTGGGATGATTACAGAAAGGTTTTCATTACTCTTACAAAAAAAAAAAAGCAAAAACAGAAATATTTCCCCTTTGTCTACCTCTGGATATTCTTGTCTTCATAAGATCACTTGTAACCAAGCAGCCATTGTGGGAATCAGCAAAAGAGGATGGCATAAATAAAAGTATCTCTGTTGACATCCGAGGCAAGTTGAAGGTAGGGCAAAAAAAAATTGCCCTACCTTCAAACTTCTAGGTATGCAGTATAATAAGTCTTCTTATTATTTAGACCACTTTTTAGCATGTTTTCCTTTTATTACTTGTAGCCTAAGGTGGATTAAAGATGTCCATAAATTATTTACTTCTCCTATTGAGCAGTATTGTCCAATTGCTCTCCCCTTGAATCCAGGTGGGCCCTAGAGGCTAGCTTGATCAATAAAATACAATGGATACTTACGAGCTCAGGTCATAAGAAGACTTGCAACTTTCATATAGCCTTTTTTTATTACTTATTTTTTTTTTTTTTAGAGATGAGGTCTCATTACATTGTACAGGCTGATCTCAAACTACTGGGCTCAAGCAATCCTCTCACCTCAGCGTCCCAAAGTGTTGAGATTACAGGCATAAACCACCATGCCTAGCATCTATACAGTCTTCTTGAAGGCTCCCTCTGAAAGACAGTAGCAGCAATGTAAGAAATCTGACTATCCTGAGACTGTGATGCAGTAAGAAGCCCAAGCCACAAGAAGAGGAAACAAATAGGTACTCTAGTTGATAGCCCAAGCTTACTTCCTAGCCAGTTTCAAAGACAAATTGCATCAAATAAATTAAGCAGGCAAGAAATATTTTATTCAAGGTTACTGCAACAGGGAAGAGAGATGGAACTGAACTCTGAATACAACAGTAGGAACTGGGGGTTCATAGCTAATGGGCAGGATAAAGAAGTCAGTGGATGGAAAATTAATAAAGTGAACTTGATAAGCTGTAAAGGTAGAAGATTCTTGCTAAACTGGCTTGGCAGGATTCTTGATAAAACTAGGCTGGGCAGACCAAGAACAAGAGGCCAAGGATGAGGTCTGGTAGAGAAGAGGACTTGGAGAAGCCTGACTGTAGTTTGGTCAAGTAGGGAGTCCTTGTCACCAATAGCCACATCAACTGCTAGTCACATGAATGAGCATCTGAGAAATCCAGCCCAGTTAAGTCTTTAGATGACTCTAGCCCAACCTGTCATCTCACTGCAACCACGCAAAATATACCAAGCAAGAACCACCCAACTGAGCCCCATCAAATTACAGAATCATGAGTGATGTAACAAATTGTTTTAAAACACTAAGTTTTACAGTTTTTTATGCAGCAATAGATAACCAAAGCACAACCAAAAGCATTCCAAATGATACAAATACCTAGAAGATATGAACAAATTTCTTTGCCTACTAGTATCTTCTGAGGAATTCAAGTGTTGAAGTGACATAATGAAAAGAGTACCAGAACTACTCAAAGGACCTGTATCACTGCAACAGGAGAGGGAGTGCTACTAACGCTTGACATATAAACAGGGGTATTGGTCCATTTTTACACTACTATAAAAAAATACCTGAGCCTGGGTAAGTTATAAAGAAAAGAGGTTTAATTGGCTCATGGTTCCATAAACTGTACAGGAAGCATGGAGGCATTGGCTCAGCTTCTGGTGAGGCCTCAGGAAACTTTCAATCATGGCAGAAGGTGAATGGGAAGGCATCTCTTACATGGTAAAGCAGGATCATGAGAGACAGCAGGGAGGTGCTACCTACTTTTAAACAAAAAGATCTCACAATAACTCACCATCATGAGAACAGCACTAGGGGGATGGTGCTAAATCATTAGAAACCAAATTCATTAGATCCATTCCCTCCCACCAGGCCCTACCTTCAACATTGGGGATTACAATTCAGCATAGGATCTGGGTGGGGATACAGATCCAAACCATATCAGCAGGAATCACAGGGTGGCAGGAAATTTGAACTAGACATGTTTTGGAACCCTCTGTTATCACATAAGAATTGAGGAGCTTTAAACAATAGCTGGAAGACTCACTGAATCATTCATTATACAGTCAACAAATAATGAGAAACTTACCAGAGAGGTAGACCAACAATAAATGAGTGAATGGATAGGATATAAACAGAGCAGGAAACTGGTAGTCCACGGTGATTGTCATTTTTGCTGACACTCCCTTTGCGACCCCACACGACTGTGCTGTGCCTCACCTGGCCCTATACCTTGAGTGTGCTCTCTGAGTACACTTATAGGTGCCTCTTCCCATAGCTCTCTCCTCAACCTCAGGCATGGCCACAGAGACCCTCACTGATGGCTCTCAGGGCACTTGATGTCCAGTGCCACAGCCATTGTCCAGCCATCCCTTATCTGTCTAGTACATGCAAGTTGGGCCTGGTGCTGCCACTGAAGAAAATCCTCAGTCCTCATCCTCTCCCCCTTTTCTGAAGATGACTTTCTGTCTCTTGGGTTTGTCCACCCTTGCCTTATCTAACCCTCAGCCATCTACCTTTGGGCCAGTCCAGGCTAATCCAAATCAGTGATCTAGAAACCCTTACACTGCTCCACCCAGAGGGCTGGCAGGTAAGGATGGCTGGAGGGAAAGAAGCCCTGCCTCCAGGAAGCAAGGTCAGGTCTCTCTTTTCTGGGATGGGGGTGTGGTGTGAAAAGAAATAGTTCACAAGAAGGAAAATAACAGTTTTTGCTTCCTTTTTACTAATAGCTCATGCTATTGCACATGGTATTTAGAAAGGAGAACTCGGTATTTTAATCCATGGGGAGAAATCATTCTGAACTCTTGTAGTACATTTAAATTGTTTCTTGAACTAAAATGATGAAAGTATATTTCAGAGGAAAGATTTGAAGGTAAAAAGTTCATGGAAAAGATTTTCCTTATTTATAGCCCAGCCTTCCCTTGAAATGAACAGTTTTTCAGTTCATATCAAGATAATTAATAGACCCGAGAAAGCAGTATTCCTAACAAAGATGATACTTGAAAGTGCCTATTTCATTAAAAAACAAAATATACTACACAGCATAAAGTTGACCCGTGTGTCCATTTTATAAATTCAATCTTCCCAAAAATACAGAAACATCATAAGGCTCAGCACTTCATAAATTAAACACAATCAGCTAAACATGAAAGTATGTTTTGATACTGATAGATGAAAGTGCCAGTTTGAAGCAGTAACATTTAACACAAACTGACAGTAATTTAAAAGGGGTCATTTCCAGAGGTATAATCATTCAACCATAGTTTTTTGTAATTTATAGAGAGAAAAATAATATGAGAGTTACAACTGATTGTTCCATCATGAAGGGAACATATCCACAGGGAAGTTCCCTGCAGTTGGAGTCAGAAGCCTTGGCACTTGATGGCATTGCAAACACCTGCTGGGGGAGTGGAGGCAAGTTGCTGGCCCGGGAGCTCCGTTCCTCACCCCTGCCTTGAGGATATTATCACCCACATTGCCTGCCTTCCAGGGGCTCAAATGGGAAATATGTGAAAAATATGTATAATCTCTTTTCAATATGTAAATGCTAACTACCATTGTGATTACTGTTGTCAAAGCCAGTTTTGACAGCACTTGAGATACGGTGTCACATAGGACAGAGGTAAGTGTGCTCCAAGAATTTAAGGAACTTAGAGTGCTTAAGGTTACAATGCTATGTGTAGGAGTGTGTATGTGTGTTTGTGGGTGTGAGTGTGTGTGTATGTAAGTGTGTTGAGCATGTCACAAGAGGACAATAAATAAAACAAAACATTTTCATGAAGAAATATATATTTCAGCAAAATTTTTCCATGAGTTAGCTCAAGTATATAGTATTTTTAACTCTTTCATAATGAAAAATTTTAAACACAACACAAAGTAGAAAGAAATATATGATGAACTCCCATGTATCTATCATACAGACTCACAGTGATCAACATTCTGCTTGTTATGGACGGAAATATGTCTTCCCCAAATTCACATGTTGAAGCCTTAACCCCCAGCACCTCGGAATGTGCCTATCTTAGGAGACAGATCCTTCAAAGAGGTCAGTAGGTTAAAATGAGGTCATTAGGGTGGGCTCTAATCCAATCTGCCTTGAGTCTTTATGAGAAGAGGAGACTCGGGCATAGGAGAGACACCAGGGATGTGCATATACAGTCACCATATATGACAGAATCACTGCATCATTCATTATCCAGTCAACAAAGGAGGAGGCCAAGTAAGGACACAGCAAGAAAGTGGCCATCTGCAAGCCAGGGAGGGAGGCCTCAGGAGAAACCAAATAGAACCTTGCTCACTTACAGAGCTGTCAGCAACATGAGCACACCTATGTCAGTCTTGGATAGGATTATAGCCTGGCAGCAACTCCAGAAAGATAAAGGTCAAGGTCAGAGCCCACAGCGTGAGGCCAAATGGGAAAGCTACGAACTGCAGGAAGGTTGGCCCTTGCCATGCTAGAGTCTTAGAAATTAGCCAAACACATTCTCAGGGGCAATAGGCCAGAGGCTGTTTCCACAGAATTCTTCCAATTCCATATCTAAAACTACTGCAGCATTCAAGACTTCTGAGTAGAGAAAAGAAAATGAAATAGGAGAGGAATGGAGCCCAGATCTTGCACTTGCACTTCTGACCAAGATGAAGTAACAGAGACCAGATTTATCTTCCTGCGTGACACAACTAAAAAACGAAAACATCCATATATATGTGAAACATTGACATTGAACATTGCACATCTCCCATGACATTGCGTATCAGTTAACAAAGAACAATGATACATAAGAGATGTGGAATAAATGAGATGAGTCCCATGAGTGCCCCAGATTACTGCCTAAAGAAAGTTTCCAAACTGTGATGTAGGGAGCAGTAACGCAGGCAGAGCCAGTGATCTCTTTGTGTTGAAGATATCCAAGGTTGGGAATCTAAGGAGCACAAGGTGGCTGGAATTTAAAGGACAGGGTACTAGAAATTCTTAGCTATACAGAGAGAGGACTCCAAGGGTCCCCCTCAAGTACTCAGTTGAATACTGATCAGAACACATATTTAAAAAAACAACTTGAGGTCTTGGCTGGGGTAGATGGTAGCTGGAAAGGATTGCTGAGAATAGTGCCCAGAGATCACACAGGATCAAGAATAGCTCCTGCTCCCAAGCCAGAGTGGAAAACCTCATCACTAATGGAGAATTGGTTAGAGAACTAAAAAGTCTTTTGCTTAAGTAGTAGGAAAAATTTAACCCTCAATTAAACACTACAACAAGGCTTGAGGGTAAGGCACAGAAAGATCTGTTTCTAAAAAGCTTAACTGCACTGAAGAATATTGCAGAACAAATACTGCAGAATATTTAAAGGAATACAAAAATATTTAGTATCCACCAAGGTATAATATACAATTTCTGATATCCAATCAAAACTTGCCAGGCAAGTAAAAAAGAAAAATATACAACTCATAAGAAGAAGAAAATCAATTAATCAAAATTGATGCAGAAATTACATAGATAATACAATTAGTAGATAAAGCCATTAAACAATATTATTTTATTATTGTAAATGTACTGTAACTATTACTGTAACTGTATTCCAAAGGCCTTTTAGAGATGTCTGAGATGAAAACCTCATGGATGGCATTAATAGCAGTTAGAGGTTGCAGGACAAAGATTAGTGAATTTGAAAAGATAGCAATAAAAACCATGCAAATTGAAACAGCAAGGGAAACAACTGAAAAAAATAAACAGAGCATCAGTGAACTGTGGGGCAATTTCAACCAGCAAAATATGTATGTATGTAATTGGAGTCGTTAAAGGGCAGAATGTGACAAATATTTTAAGAGACAATGGTCAAAATTTTTCCAAATTTGATAAAAATTATAACCTCCCAGATCATACCAATAAGCTGAAAAAATCTGAGGTACAAGAAACTTGAAGAAAATTACAGCAAGGCATATCGTAATCAAATTCTAAAAACTAGTGATAAAGAGAAATCTTAAAAGCACATCTTAAAAGATATGTTGTGTACAGAGGAACAAAGATAAGAGTGACAATATATTTCTTGTGGGAAACAATGCAAGCTAGAAAACAGTGGAGAATCATCTGGAAAGTACAAAAAGACAAAAAGTGGACAACTGGAATTCTTTGCAATTGAATATAGCTTTCAAAACAGAAAATTAATATAGCTGAATTCTACCAAACATTTAAAAAAGAATTATTACTAATACTTCTTAAACTCTTCATAACAATAGAGCTAGAGAGAATACTTCCAAACACATGTATAAGGCCAGCATTACTTTGATAACTAAGCCAGACAAAGATACTTCAGGAAAACTATAGGCCAATATCTCCGATGAACACTGATACAAAAATCTTCAATAAAATATTAGCAAACTGAATTCAAAACACATGGAAAAAATTGTACATTGTGACCAAGTAAGATTCATCCCTGGTATACAAGGCTGGTTTACCAAATGCAAATCAATAAAGGTAATGTATTGCATTAATAGAGTGAAAGATAAAAACCACATGATCATCTTAATGCAGAAAAAGATTTGACAAAGTTCAGCATTTTTTTCTTGATAAAAACTATTAACAGTTTGGGTATAGAAGGGGAGATTCTTAATATAATAAAGGTTGTTCATTAAAAACCCACAGCTAACACTATAATCAATGGGGAACTACTAAAAGATATTTAACTAAGAACTGGCACAAGTCAGGGAAGCCCACTTTCACCACTTCTATTCAACACAGCACTGGAAATACTAGTGAGAGTAATCAGACAATAAAATGGGTAAACAGCATCCAAATTGAAAATGAAGAAATAAAATTATCTCTATTTGCAGATGGCATGGTCCTATATGTTTCTACATATAGAAACCCTAAAGATTTCACAAAATATCTTAGAATTACTAAATGAATTCACTAGTGTTGCAGGGTATACAAATCAACATACAAAAATCAATAGCATTTCTGTGTGCAAATTAGACCCAGTTGAAAAAGAAATTAAGAAAATAATCCCATTTATGAAAGCATTAAAAAATCCTTAGGCATAAATTTAACCAAGGAAATGAAATATTTGTATTCTAAAAACTACAAAACATTAATGAAATAAATTGAAGAAAAACAAAATTGAATGGAAAGGGATCCTGTGTTTATGAATCAGAAGAATATTGTTAAAATCTTTATACTATTGAATATAATATACAGATTTAATATAATCTCTCTCAAAATTCCAATGGCATTCTTCATAGAAATAGAAAAAAAAATCCTAAAATTTGCATAGGACCCTGCTCACCAACAAAAAAACCAACAACAAAAACCTGAATAGCCAAAGCAATATGGAAAACGAAAAACAAAGAGGCATCACATACCTAGTTTTAAATTATATCAGAAAGCTATATTAATCAAAACAGTATGGTACTGGCATTAAAAACAAAAACATAGACCAGTGGAACAGAATAGAGAGGCCAGGAATAAATCCAAACATAAATAGTCAATTAAGTTTCAACAAGGGTACCAAGAGAAAACAGTCATAAAAGAATAGTGTATTCAATAAATTGTGCTGAGAAAACTGAATCTCCACCTGCAAAAGAATAAAATAGGGACCCTTTGTTACACCACACACAAAAATCAACTCAAAATGAATAAAAGACCTAAATGTAAGCCCTAAAAATCCTAGAAAAGAACACAGGGGAAGAGCTCCTTGACATTGGCCTTAGCAATGATTTTTTTTCATAACACACCAAATACTCAGGTTATAAAAGCAAAAAAAAAAAAAAAAAAAAACAGAACTACACCAAACTAAAAAGTATTCACAAACCACATATCTTATGAGGGGTTAGTATCCAAAATGTATATAGAACTCTTACAACTCAATAACAGAAAAAATAAAAAATAAAAAATAAACAAATAACCAGATTAAAAAATGGGCAAAAACCTAAACATACATTTCTCCTAAGAAGACATAAACATTGCCAACAGATACATAAGGTACTCAACATCACTAATCATCAGGGAAATACAAGCTAAAACCACTATATCACCTCACACCTGTTAGGATGGCTAATATCAAAAAGATAAGAGAAAACAAATGTTGGTAAGGGTGTTGAGAAAGGGAAACCCTGGTACACTGTTGGTGGAAATGTAGATTGGTACAGCCATTATAGAAAGAGTATGGAGGTTCCCTAAGAAATTAAAAATAGAACCACCATATGACCTAGCAATCCCTCTGCTGTGTATATATCAAAGAAGATGAAATAACCACTTCATAAAGATATCTGCACTTCCATTTTCAGTGAAGCATCATTCACAATGGCCAAGATATGGAACCAACCTAAGTGTCCAACAACAGATGAGTGGATAAATGTGGCAGGTATGTACAATGGAGTATTACCTGGCCTTAAAAGAGAAGATCTTGCCATTTGCCACAACATGGATAAAACTGAAAGGCATTATGCTAAGTGAAATAAGCCAGACACAGAAAGAAAAATATTGCATAACCTGACTTATATGTGTAATCTACAAACAAAAACGGAACATACAGAGATAGAGAAACAATGGTTAACATGGGCAGGGGATAAAAAGGAGATTTCATCAAAAGATGCAAAGTAACAGATATGTATGATAAACAAGTCAGAGCTCTAATGTACAAGATGAGGACTGTAGTTAATAAATTGTATTAAATATTTGGAAGAAAATATAGAAGGAAATCTTTGTGACATTGGCCTGGCAGAGTTTTTAGATACAAGAACAAAAGTACAGTCTATAATAAAAAATATAATAAAAAAGGAGTTGACATATTAGACGACGACAATTTAGAAACTTTTTGCTCTGAAAAACATTGTTAAGAAATGAAAAGACAAGCTAGTGACTGGGAGAAAATATGTTCAAACCACATATCTGATGAAGGACTTGTATTCAGGTTGAAGAATTCTCAGAACTGAGCAAATAGGAAACAGACCAATTTTTTTAAATGCACCAAAAATTTGAACAAACACTCCACTAAAGATATACTGATGGCCAACAAGCACATGAAACATCGGCTGTTTTAAAAAAAACATGTAAATTAAAACCACAAAGAAGACCAATGTATATCTATAAAAATGGCTAAATATAAATAAAAAATAAATAACAAAAACCTACCCATACCAAGTGTTGATGAGGATGAGGAGCAACTGGAACTCTCATATGTTGCTAGTGAGATTGCAAAATAGAGCTGCTCTTGAAAACAGAGCTGTTTCTTATAAAATTAAACATACACTTTCCATATGGCCCATCAATTCCACTTGAAAGTATTTACCCTAAAGCAAGAGTCACACGTTTTTGAAAATGAAGTTGTATTGGAACACAGCCACATTTACTCATTTATGTAATGACTGTGGCTCTTTTTATACTTCAGGGGTGGTGTTGAGGAGTTGCAACAGAAACTATATGGCCAGCAAAACCTAAATATTTATAATCTGTACCTTTACAGAAAAAATTGCTGATCTGCTTCTAAAGAAATAAACGCAAATATTCATTGCCCCCCCCCAAAAAACAACCAGAAACAACTCAAATGTTCTTCAATAAGTGAATGGTTAAGAAATTGTGGTAAATATATACAATGGAATTTTACTCAGCAATAAAAAGAAATGAATAATTGATACATGAAACAGCACAAATGAAGCTCAAAATAATTATGCTGAGTAAAAGGAGTCAGACAAAAATGAAGAGTATTCCAATTCTTCATTCAAAAATGAAGAATCATCCAATATTGAATGATTCCAATTATATGAAGTTGTGGGAAATGGAAAACTTATAATGATAAAGTGCAAATCGTTGTTGCACTTTGGGGGCTGCAGCAGAGAGGCAGAGGAGAGGATTGCAAATGGGCAAGGGGAAATTTGAGGGATGATGGATATGTTTGTTATCTTGATTGTGGTAGTGGTATGTGTGTGTACATACACGGAGGAAACAGACCAGTTTTTTTAAATGCTATATATGTCAAACCCTTTAAATATATGGTTTATTATATGTCAATTGTCTCTCAATAAAGTTATCAAAAGCCCAGACCTGCATGAGTCCAATGCCCACACATTTCACCATGATGTTATACCTTATCTTGCATGACAGGAAGGAACTACACCATGGAAAGTCTAACCACTGACACCAGGTTGTAAATAACAACCTACCATGTTTTAATTCCACATGCTCTGATCTTAGAGTGGGGCTAGTTAGGAAGACACAGTCTGCCTCTTCACAGAGGAGTTGTGCAATCGTCAGAGCCAGAGCCACAGGCCTTCCCAGGAATAAGCCTGCGTCCTTGCCTTCCACGCCTCCCCTTCCACCCTGACTGCCTGATCTGGCCCAGGTAGAGTGTCTCAGAAGTCCTAAGAGAAGTCTGGGCACCTCTATTTTTGAGACTCCAAGAAGCCAGAAAAGCATAGGCTTATTTAAAATAGTGTCATTCACTGTCACAGGTTGGGCTATCTGGAAGCAGACACTGACACTGAGTTTGGTGCAAAACATTTATGAGGAACCAGCCTGTGAAAAGAAAGGGACAGGACAGAAAGAAGTTTAGGCAGAAGGATAATCAAACTGTGACCAAGTCCAGCAAAGCCTTGGTCAACTTGAAGGGGAGCTCTGAGGTGTCCCCGGCAAGTGCGTCCCAAGTCAGATCCAAACAGCTGGTTCTTTGTACCCCTGCCACACTGACTCACTACATGCAGCTGACAAGGAAAGGGTCAGCTTAGACCGAGCGCCCTTCAGCAGCTAAGGTGGGCCTTGAAGGGGCTAATGGCTAGATGCTGTCATCTGGATCACAGGGTCTCTGTAGAGTCAGGGTGACTTGAAATAATTATACTATGCTCATTTGTCATAACTATACTATGTCATTTGTCATTTGCACAAATCAGTGTGCAAAATATAAATGTGGTCTCTTGACCATTTTCACTGGCCATAAATTCAAGGCATCAGAAAAGAAATTGAGTCCTCTAATTACAGGCAGATCAACGTCACTAATTTATCTCTTGTCCCTTTCATGTGCTGCCCAAGGTTTCCCCAAGTTTTCCAAGCTTTGTCACATTGTGAGTGATAATGTTGGATGGCAGATTTCCGAGTTAGCTGAAAAGGAAAAATTTAAAAGTAAAACCACATACCTGACCTATTAGGAAGAAACTGCATATTATATTCAGAACGAGAAAGTAGAGAACTAGTCATTAATTATGGGTATGCTTGACTGATTATAGAAAATCTGATAGGTGTAAAGCAGTAGAAATCGGATGAAGATAATGAGGCAGCCAGCAGGGACCGAGGATCCTATTCATGGTGCACCAAGCTTAAAATGGGTATCGGCAGGAGCAGCAGGAGGAACGTGGGCTGTCAGGTCTGTGATGAACAACAGAATTTCGGGGAACAGTTGCTGCAATAGTAAGATTTTGCCAAATACTGAGAGCAAAAAAAGTTAGTGTGCTGCCGGATCACGAACAGAGACAAGTGACTATGAGTTGGTATTTCTCAAAACTGAACTGTCAGGAGTAAGCTTTTATTAATCAAGTTATAATGTTTTGCTGTTGAATGGTACTGCTTGCAGACTATGGAAAAATAATGAATTAGGATTCACAGAATATGTGAAATGCTGGTCTATGAAAATAAAATACCTTTGCTTTTAATGATGAAGGAAAACTAGAATTTTCATAGAAATGAAAGCAGGAGACAAATGTAAGTAACAGTAGCAGTGGAATACATGGTAAAAATGGGCAAAAATGGGCCTCTGGAACTTTTTCTCCTCTTCATTTGTCACTTTCACAGCTTCATGGAGGTCCCTGCCAGCTTACAGATAGATCATCTTCCTCTGAGGCCCCTCTTCAGCCTACTCTGCCCAGATAAGCCCCTGTTCACCAACTGCTTTCCAGCACACCTGCTATGTGTTTTTTTATCCTGGAGGATCTTAATAAGAGTACACAGCAGAGAGCCACTGGATCTTATATTAATCTCTAGTTGAATAAATTAACCATAATGTATATGATCCTTCCAGGAGCATTTTTATTTTTTAAAAAGGACTCCAAGCCATAGTTTCCTTGCACGTTGGTGGAGGAAACATTTTCAGGTTGTTTAGGAGTCCTCCAGGGATTCTCAAGTCACACAAGTTAAGCAGTGACATCTCTGCCTAGTAGTCAGACTAGCCCAGTATCTAACCTTTGCTAAATGAAGTTCATACAAGCAGGAAGAACCTCCCATCTCCTCTCATTCTGAGCACAGTATTTTTTCCATGACTATTTTCCTGCTTCCTTATCTATTCTCTCTAAACATAATCAGAAGGCAATTGATACAATAGAAAGAACAAAATAACCTGCATTTAAATCCTGACTTTCTGATCACCTGAACGAAGTGCTTGGCAAGTTAAACTTCTTCGAATGTAAAATTCACCTGTAAAAACTGGTGATTATAGCTACTTCATTGGGTAGCTGTGAGAACTGTTCAATGCTTGGCACATCCTAGACTCTCAAAAGTCAGTTTTTTTTTTCTAAGCCAGAAAGCCATGAGCTGAGACTGCCATGTGTTTTCCTGGGCTCTCCAGGCTATCCATGGCCATAGCAAGAATCCCTGATGCTAAGCACATAGAAGAGGGGACACTTGTGCTCCTGCCACTAAAGGCCACATGAGAGAATATGCCAAGGCTAGATCCAGGAGACCTGGCTACAAAGTTCAGCTCTGCCACACACAAGCTGTATGATTCTGGACACTTAAGTGCCTTCCTGAGCCTCCAGGTCTTCAAATGGAAAAGGAGGGTGACACCCCATGGCTCTCTCTATTCCAGAAGAGCATGATAAAGGTCAAGTATACATAAAAATGTCTTTATAACAATAAATTATGCAATGTAACATTGCAATTCTAGAAATCCCTCAAGTAGCATAAAGGAAAAGATTGTTAACAAGTTTTTTTTTTTTTTTTTTTTTGAGACAGGGTCTCACTCTGTTGCCCAGGTTGGAGTGCAGTGGCATGATCACAGTTCACTTCAGTCTCAACCTTCTGGACATAAGCAATCCTCCCACCTCAGTCTCCCAAGTAGCTAGAACTACAGGCTTGCACCATTATGCTTGGCTGATTTTTTCTATTTTTTTGTAGAGAAGAGGTCTCACAGCTGGGAGTGGTAGCTCAGGCCTGTAATCCCAGCACTTTGGAAGGCCGAGGCAGGCTGATCATGAGGTCAGGAGATTGAGACCATCCTGGCTAACATGGTGAAACCCCGTCTCCACTAAAAATACAAAGAAAAATTGGCTGGGCATGATGGCACATGCCTGTGGTCCCAACTTCTCGGGAGGCTGAGGCCAGAAAATCACTTGAACACAGGAAGCAGAGGTTGCAGTGAGCCGAGATTGCACCACTGCACACCAGCCTGGGTGACAGAGTAAGACTACATCTCAAAAAAAAAAAAAAAAAGAAAGAAAGAAAAAAGAAAGAGAGAGGAGGTCTCACTCTGTTGCCCAGGCTGGTCTCAAATTCCTGGGCTCAAGCAGTCCTCCTGCCTCAGCTTCCCAAAATGTTAGAATTACAGGTGTGAGCCACCATGTCTGGCCTATTAACAACTTTAAAAGGAGAGCTGAGAAACAGAATCAAGAATCAATGCCTTGATTTTCAGCCATCTTACTTTCCTCCTGATATAAGATTCAACCTGGCTTTAGATACTACCAACATCTACAAGGTTAAATATATTTTTCTTATTTTAACTTTAAGGCAAAATTAATTTTTGTTTTAGTAACATTTTAAATGTGGAAATATCAAATATTGAATTACTGAGGTTATGAAATTTATACACGAACCTAGAGAATTACAAAACATAACACATTTCTTAAATTAACCAGAATATTTTTGGATAAGGAAAGCTGTACTATATAACTCAAACTAAGTTTTGGTTTCCAGAAAGAAATTCATACCAAATTGATGTAACCACTGCTATATATACACTATTGTGACCATGACATTATCTGTTCCAATCACCATGTCACCTCTTGCTGCCAAACAAATACTTGGAGAGGGGTCAGAATGGAAGACAATATGAGAAAAGTATTGGTGAGCATGAGGGATGTTCCCTGAGGACTCCCAGACATAACTGGGTGAGGTTTTCATCTAAGTGAGACTGCAAGTCCTATGTCAGCTATGAGGGTTAGAGGGATAAAAATACGGATTTTGCTTAATGTGACCTGTATGTGTATCCATAAGCTGTGGAGCTGAAAAACATCCTGAAACCTGTACTACTTCCTGACATCTATAGATATTCCCACAGACAAAAATGCAAAGAAACAAAATACTGATAAAGTACCTCTGGCCCTGAATATTCAACACTGAGAGTCTTCTGAGGTTCCTCAACAGAAGACTTTCAAAGTGAATTGGGTCAAATCCTTTCAATGTCACTTTCCCTGAGTGTATTTTAATTAGGAAGAAAATATATTCACCACCAGCTCTGAATCCTGGTACAGTAATTAAACGCACCGGTGGAAAAACCTGTACTGTTTGAACTAACACCATTATTTTAAACTTTCATTTGATTTAGTCTCAGTCTCTACAAGGATCTTAAAACAGGATGCCATTATAGGCAAACGGGAACACCTGTACAAATGAATAGGCACAAGGCAAGCCGTAGGGTATAATCCAAGTAGAGAGTTATAAGGGGTGGGAAGGGCAAGAGAGACCCCTTGGGAAACGTGGTAGCCATAGCGAGGTTAGGGTATTTCCTTAACTGCTAGTGACTTTTAAGGTTCTGTATTTGCTTTACTTACAGATAATGAAATAAAAGAACAAGCTTTTCTGGGGAAAAAACATATATTCTTCAGTTATGGTTTTTCTAAAACCTCTTAAAAGCAAAACTTTAGCTTAACTTGAATGAGTAATGGGTTTTGAAGAGGAAGAATCATGGTTTACACACACACACTTCTCTTCAAGTAGGGTGGAGAAAGATCACTGGACCCAGACAACTGGTACACATTCAAGCCCTACAAGACCACCATAAGCTGCTTAAACTCTCTAGAAAACATACTTCATTGGGTTACCTAATCTTGATTGACAACTGGTGAAATTCTACCTTGTAGAGTTTATAAGTTTCAGTGGACATTGAGTCCCATGTGAGACTCAGTGTTTCCAATTAGCCAAGGCAATTTTACCTTCTCCACCTCCATCACCTCCCAGAAAACACCTGTCTGTATAAAGCAGCTCCTTCTGGGAATAGTCACAGATTTCTTCCCAGCCACCAACACCTCTGAATCCCTGCTACATTCCAGGGAACAAGGGGCATCACTTCCCCTCCATGTGGCCCAGATCCATCCTTTGTGGAAAGAACCTCCTGCACATGTACAGTGTGATATCCCCAGAGTACACTGACACTGGTTTTGGTTGTCTTTTCCTGGTCAAAGCCTTTGCCCATTTCCCTCACGGATTATTTCTTTTTATTAGGAACTCTTGTCATTAGCTGGCAAGCTAGCTGGTATTTCCATAAGCCTGTTCAGCTCCTCTGGTAGGAGACAAGGTTACCTCATACTCCAAGTTGTCAATTCCTCCAGATCAGAGTCTATGGCTTTTTCTCTGTGCTCCCAAATTTTGTTTAATGCTAATTTTTTTAAAAAGCAAATACTGTATCCAGTAATTCCTGTTAAACAAGCATAGATAGGAAGAAAAGCCTTATACCACTCTACATGAGTGACTGCCTTCAGAGCAAAAGGTTTCCACAGTTTCTGTTTTGTAATCCTTCAGAAGGTCTCCTAGAAATGTTCTGCAGAACCTGCCTGGGTTTTTCCAAGGCACCCAAAAAGACTGCCTCTCAGTTGCCTATTCTCACCCTTTTTTTCTATTCTGTACAAATCTCACAAGACAGAAGCACTGCTTTCCTCACTGAGGAATGATTAGTAGATCCAATTTTCAACTGCAGAGTATAAGGAGTTGAATAGCATCCCCTACCCATATTCATGGTCACCTGGAACCTCAGACTACGACCTTATTTGGGAATAGAATCTTTGCAGGTGTAATTAGTTTACAATCTCTAGATGAGGTCTCCATCCTGGATTATGGTGGGCCCTAAATCCAATGACAAGTGTCTCCATAAGAGAAATAATACAGAGGTTTGCAGCAGAAGCATAGAAGAGCTACAAAGAAGGCTATGTGAAGACAGAAAAAGAGACTAGAGTGAGTCAGCTACAAGCCAAGGAATGCCAGGATTGCAGGGAGACTCGATTTCAAACTTCTGGCCTCCAGAACTGCAAGAAAATGTGTTAAGTCACCCCATTTGGGGTACTTTGTACAGCAGCCTTAGAAAACAAATACACAGAGAGTCAACCTTAATATGCCCAAACCTGTCCTTCACTTTCCACCATCCCCTTTTACCTAACCTCAGGTTCTGAGAATAGAATCTGATTGATAGACGTTGATGAAGGCAGTGTGGAATAGCAAAATACTAGCTTTAGAATCAGATTATATGCCACAAATGTGACTGTCTCATTGAGTTACACGATGCCTGCTACCTTTACTGTCAAGAAGTAGTACATTCCCTGTTAACGAGATGATTCTGAGAATTTAGTGAGATGATATGGATAAGGATACCTTGAAATATTTAAAATAACCTAGTGTATCTTGATTAAAACTGGAATGTAGGCCCATATGTCAGAGTGACATGATGCAAAAAGGAATATTTACCAAGTTAAATGTGAATAATCTCTAAGGTGATTAAGCTAGTCAGCCTTGGCCACACATTGGAATCACCTGGAGAGCTTTCTAAACTCGTAAGTCTCACCCCAGACTAGCCTCTGTGAGTGAGGGAGGCATTACTAATTTCTTTCATAGTCTCCTTTGTGTAGCATTTCTAATTTGTTTTCATTTCACCAGACACACTTCTTTTAATAGATCTTATCTACTGATGTCACCAATAATTTCCTCTCCTCATGTCCCATCATAGAAAATGGGACAAAAGAATGAGGGTTCAGATGCAGCAAAACAGTCATACCCCAGTGACCCTTGCTAATATCCCTAACAGCACAGACACTTGGTGACAAGACACCACTGAATACAGTTTTTATCTCCATGACAAATTTCACAGTTAAGATGGCTGAAAATAAACCATTCCACATTAATGCTTGAGCATGCAGAGTGGCTGTTTATTATACTGAGATGTCTACTGTTTGGCTGTTGATGATGTGCATGTATGCATGTACGTGCATGTGTGTATGTGTGTGTGTTCCAGTTAGCAGTGCCTAATTTGTTATTTTCTATCTATCCCCATTCCTTTAGCTTATTCCGGTGCCTAGCCATACAAAAATTTCCAATAATGCAGCATAGCAAAGCCCTTTAAATATAATCCATATTTTGCTTCCTTAGTGAAGAGGCATTGATTATCTTCCCATCTCACGCGTATATAACAAATAAGTCATTTCTGCAGTCACGGTGCATCATAATGCATCCAAAAATAAATATTAGTAAAGCAGATAGCTTTGAATCTCAAATATAGAGCAAACCTTAAGAAAAGCTGGCAGTGTCCTTGGTGATAGAGTTGCCTGTTGCCATGGGAATGAGTCCAAAGATTCTATGACATTTCCAGGGACCACATAAGCTAAGTGGAAAGGACTCCTTTTAGACATCAACCCTGTGCTCATATATTTACCTGGTAAAATCTAGAGAAGGAAAAACTCAAGATGAAAGGAATATATAAGTAGTTTCTGTGAGACTCAGGCATTACAAAATTTCTATCTGAATGTTCTTTTTTAGTTGTTATACAAACTGCAAAAGAAGCAGAATGAGAGAAAATGACAATAGATTGCCTAAATTGTAATCCCATTAAATCTTGAAGTATAATGTGTGGGATAACAACATTCTCACTGAAAACACCAGTAGACTTATTTTCATGTCTCTATCTCTTCCCCAAAACAAGCTACACTAAGCTTTGCAATTCACACAATCAGGAGGCCTGTAGGTACAAGTGTGGTCACTCCATTGCCTACCTTCATGGACATTTTGTCTTAATCTGGGTTTCAAATAAGCATCCTAAGGATTTAGCTGACTGGTTTTGCTGCAACAGACACTCAACCAGAAAGCTATTCCGACTTGATCTGACTCTGTTCTTCACCACAGAACTCATGTTTGGAAGTCGCAATGAAAGCTGGCCTCATCAGCAGTCCGTGGACACTGTGCGAGGTCACCGCCAAGAAATAGGTAGCTTAGTTCTGCATTCACAGGGCTAGGGAGCCATTGCCCAACACCCTTACCAGTCTGTACCTTATAAGGTCCATCCTTTTCTAAAATTTGCTACATTTTAGATATTAGGTTTTAAAAAAAGGCATTGCCTATCTTCAGCCTCTTTTGACCTATGAAAATGGCAATTTCCATCT
This sequence comes from Ateles fusciceps, assembly GCA_036589455.1. NCBI lineage: Eukaryota > Metazoa > Chordata > Mammalia > Primates > Atelidae > Ateles > Ateles fusciceps. The sequence continues at coordinate 5,103,436 of JAZHEH010000889.1, forward strand.
AATAAATTGTTATTCTGCTAGGCTCTACTTAGAATGCAGCTACTAAATATTTATATTTGATATTTAAAATTCTGTATGGTTTAAAATCTATATAATATGTATAGACATAACGACATCACTTATCTATGCCCCATCTAACCTGGCTAAAGGAATTTATTTTTTAGACATTTCTATATTTTTCTAATAAGTATTGAGTATTTGCTATGTGTCAAGCACTGTGCTAAGAACCATGTATGTTTTTTATAATTTAAGACAATGTGAGGTAGATGAAATTATTACCCAATTTTAAGATCAAATTGAGGCGAAAGCAGGTGGGATATTTTGTCCTAGGTCTTATAGCCCAGAAGATGTGAAGCCAAACTTTGACCTTGGGCAGTCAGACTCCAGAGCGTAACGAATAAGGGTCTATGGCGCATTGGGGCCAGAAAGAGTTTTTGGGTGCATTTAATCTAGTGCTTTCTTCATTTTTTTAACAGCAGCAGGAAGCTATTATTAAGCAAAACTTTATGTGGAACTCCCAGTGATAATGCACTGATAACAGAGCTGCTTTGGTCTGTTTGGAGAAAGCAGGGACTGTTGAGACTGACCCCGCCGAGCATTTGCCCCTTTTAAAAATTGTAGCCCACTGTTGTGTCCCTGCTTCCAGGAGTCATGCAGCGGCACGTTATGTCCAGCTACAAGTTCTTGCTGTCTCTAGGAAACCTGTGTTATGGGAGAATTCCCCCATGTCACTACATCCCCTTCTGCAAGCATTGTATTCTATTTCCCCTGATCCAATACTTTCAAGAGCCCACCCTACGTGGGTTCTCCTGGTTTCACCAGTATATATTGGCCAATTCTTTCAGGGAGTAAGCTGTGTTCTCCAGGAGCAGAGACTTACCCTCCTCTATGCTGAGCCCTTACCTCAGGTACTTGTCTGGAGGAATAAAGCAAGGTGATGATCAATCTTGAGGAAGACAGGCCTCACCTTCCATGGCATCTTTCTCAGGTCAGGATTTTAATGGTCTTCAGGCTGCTTTCTCCACCTCAAGACAAGGAGAAAGAGGCTGCTTCTGCTGACTCAGATAGTTCAGAAGAAACTGGAGGCTCTAGTATTTTTGGGCTCATGCATCCAAATATTCTCATCTTAAGTCTTCTTTATCAGGACCCTCATTTTCTGCACAGGAACCTGTCACTCTTGTGCATTTTCTCCCCTTATCTCTACCATGCAGGCCTGATTTTCAACAGTCTGCCTTGTGGCTTTACGAGAAGAGAATCTCTTTAAATGCTGCCTTAAATGAGTTTCAGATTTTACGCTCACTCTGAGTTGATAGTTGGCTAAACTGATCTGGCGGTTTTCTTTCTTGAGGACTTTTATAGCCAGTGCCATAATCTTTCAAGTGACCATGATCCTCCTACTACTCCAGTGCTAGAGCCTTTGGGTGGGTAAATCCTTCACCTCCCACCTGTACCTCATCTGAATCTACCCAGGTGAGTCTTTGTTTTGGGGGATGCTTCAGCATGCCGCAGGTTACATCAGGAATCAGCCATTTACCACCAGCAGCAGGTCCTTGTTACTATTTGCCTGGTGAGTGAGTGTTCCAGAATCTTATCTTAACGGGCTGCTTTCGAAAGCTATTCCTGATACCAACTAGCTTACCTTAGTTTCCCTGCAAATCAGTCCCTGAAATGAGACCTGTGTGTTAGTAGTCTACTTAAGAGCTGATTCCAAGGCAGAGGCGAAGAGTAAGAAAGAGTAAGAAAGGGGGAAACAGCAACAATTTAGGCGAGTCATTGTCATTACGACGGTGATGGGAACAGCTTGGTTTCACCATGACCTCCAGAGCAGCATAAAAACTGTCTCCCAAATTTGTACCATAGGAGGACTAGAGGCAGAGAGCTTTATTATTCATTATGTCACACTATTCACCAAAGTAATCTGGAAGCCCAGAGCTGACCCTTACATAATTATAATAATTTCACTTGCTAACATTAACCATATTCCAAGGTACCAAGTCTGGAACTAAGGCAAAAGAGATTACATCGTTTTGATTACATACGCATGAAAAACATCAACTACCCTTGCTATAAAAAGGGCAGCCTACTGTATTAAACTCAAATCATAATAATGCCCTTTTTTCAGAGATAGGTTACACAGTAACAACAGATACATTTGGGAAGAAGTTTAGTTTTTGGGGTTTTTTTTTGTTTGTCTGTTTGTTTGCTTTTTGCTGGGGGTGGAGGTTGAGATAGAGTTTTGCTCTTGTCACTCAGGCTGGAGAGCAATGGTACAATCTCGGCTCACTACAACCTCCGCCTCCCAGGCTCAAGCAGTTCTGCCTCAGCCTCCCGAGTAGCTGAGATTACAGACGCATGCCACCATTCCTGGCTAATTTTTGTATTTTTAGTAGAGACGGGGTTTTACCATGTTGCCCAGCCTGCTCTCGAACTCCTGACCTCAGGTGATCTACCTGCCTCAGCCTCACTAAGTGCAGGGATTACAGGCATGAGTCACTGCACCCAGCCAGAAATTCTGTTTTAAAATGTAGAATTATTATACCTGCAAAAATATTTCAGTAGAGATAAAAGAATTCTAGAATAAATTCTTTAGTAAAAGTCAGCTTTCCTGAAGCAAATTATGATTTTCCCTATGCAACTTCTGTTAGCTAATTTATTATGTTAGTTGCTTTCTAACCTTTATGAAACACATATTTATAGGACATTTTCTATATTCCAGGCACTGTGCTAGAAGCCAGGGGTAGGGTGGTGAATAAGACAGATGAGGTCTCTGCATGTTTATATTTTACTTGGAGAAGGAGGATAATAAACAAGGAAGCCAAAAAATAAACACAATGCTCCGAAGAAATAAAACAGTAATTAGCTGGAGAATATTTGGGGACATTACTTCAGATTGTGTGGTCAGGGAAGGTCATTCCAAAAAGGCAACATTTGAGACCAGAATGGCACAAAGAAAACAGTCACAGGGAGAGAAAAGATCTAGTACAGGCAGGTGTAATCTTGGTGGGTTTGAGGTTAGAATACAATAGCAGAGGGACTAGCAGATAACAAAGGCAGTAAGTAGTCAGGGACCAGAGTTCCTAAGTCATAAGGATCATGCTTAGGCATTTTGGTTTTAAGTGCAATCAAAAGCTATTTGAGGATTTTAAGTAGAAGCATGACACAACTATACACACACACCTATATCATTACACAGACACAGATATATACATACATACATAGATTTCTTTCATTTATTCTGACTACTGTGGAGAAAAACAGACAAAGGGAATTTAGTTGGAAGCTATTTCAGTAATCCTGGCAAGACAATAGGTGATATAAGTAGATGACAGAATTCTAGACAGAAAGAAGCAGGAAAATCCCAGGACATATTTGTGAGGAGATGCTGAGAGAAATTGGTCATACATTGGATATGGGCAGTGAGAGGAGTGACATGAAGATGGCCTTCTAGAATTCTAGCCTGAGCTTCTAGGAAGACGTCGACGTGGTTAAGAGAGAGAAGATGGGGGAAGGCCAGGTGGTAAGGGGCATGTACTTGTGAGACTTTTTTTACGTGATGCTTTGACTTTAAACTCCTCTATTTACAATGGCAGAGAATACTGCTAGCATGTTTATGACTTCCCGGGGGAGGGGGGCCGGGGGGGGGGGAAGAAAGAAGGCATTATTTTGTAAATTGCGACAAAGAGGCATTCCCTGCACATACCTTGAGGAAAGAACACAATCTATCACTGACAACAAATGAGCCCATAATTCATGAAGTCTTATTCTATCCATGGAATATACTTTTCATAATTATTTAGAAACTGTTGAAGGACAGAAGTAATGAATGAACATTTTCTTACTCAGAAATGTATTTTAAATCTTAGAGGTATCAACATGTTCTCTACAAACGAAATGGGATAAAATCTGACACTGTTAACAAATGAGCAAATATAGAAACAAATTTTAGTAGCATTTTTCCTTGCAATTTGGTTTTTAAAGTAGCAGAAATACGATTCCTTAAATTGTCATGTTGAATTCCTCCTCGCAACTAAATTGAATTGATGGCACAGAGAAATTGATAGTAAAGAACTCTATTGTGATATTTCAACCAAAACAAAAGCCTCCTCAATTGGTGACTGCTACAATACACAGCTTCAGTGTGAAAGCCCTTTGTTTTCACAATGGAGGGTGGTTCACCATGATATGTCTGGCCCATAGAACAGGTTCAGAAACATTACTTTTTCTAGAAAAATTAATCAATTAGAAGTTAGAATGGCACATAGGAGTTAAAAATCCAATAAAGATGGCACAGGGATAATAGAGGATTTGATTTGTTGGAGGAACAAATGCAAAGTGTTCATTGACTTATCTTGGTATGTTGGCCTATGAGTTATGTTTTTTTTTTTTTTAGTTATGTTTTTAAATTTTTCCACACAACTTGGTATTTTTCTTGCTTGAAAGGCTAATTGAAAATTTGAGCACAGGAGGAAATCAATGAACAGATCATGGAAACAAAGAAAAATATCGAAAGTGTAGTGGAGCAGCAACAAGAAGACTGCCATGAGAAGAGAGAGAGAAGAAATTCAGAATAAGCAGCTATAATTGCAAACCAGGATCTTTTACCCTATGTCCCCCTGGTGCTCTGCCAAAAGGAATACAGGCCTTCATAGGTACCATCCACTGAAACCTGACCCAAATTTGATGACAAAGAGGTTGGAATACTAGAAATCCAGTATGTTATTTTGGCTTTTTTTTTTTTTAACCTAAGTCCTTATATTTTGTGAAGGAAAAATCAGAATACATGGTGTCTTGAGTATAGATATACTTCAGACTCTGTGTAGAAAATCTAAAATCTGAATTCTCCAGCTTGCAAGGTCAAATTACTTATACCATATACACTGATTGGTAGCAGCTGTATTTTCTAAGTAAAACAGATAAAGAGAACTTTAAAAATATGGACCTTAATATTAGCTACTGAGCTAAACGTCTAATCATTGAATAGCTACAAGGTCCTTAAGATTTTATGTGAATAACATTTTTTTTCCATTCAGCTGTCTCATTACTTTCTTTAGAGATAAGAGGTGCTGTACAATATTTATATAAAAGCTATTGTTATTCTCACCGATGTCAATGGTTTGTTTTACCCAACAAGTAATTGTGAATTCATTGTTGAGAAATGCTGAAATTTGTGGTTACATAAATAAAAGACAGTTAAAAGGAGTTTTAAGCATGTGCCAGGAGCTGTTAGTATATTTGTTTGTTTCAGTAATTCTAAAATTTAAACATTTATATGCTATATTTTATGAAGACATAGTACAGAGATGACAATATTTATGTGTCACATTTGGAAATGGACAAATGCTAACACAAAAAATGAGTAGAGCATCATCCAATCTACCAAACAACAGACAACAGTTGTCCCTCAGTAACTGAGGAAGAACAGTTCCAGTGCCTCCTTTGGATACCAAAATGTGCAAATACTCAACCCTCTGATATAAAGTGATATAGTATTTGCATGTAACCAATGTACATCCTCCCATATACATTAAATCATCTCTGGATTACTTATAATATTTAATACAATGTGAATTCTATGTAAATAGTTGTTATACTATCTTGTTTAGGGAATAATGACAAGAAAAAATCTGTACATGTTCATCAGAGGTGAAATTTTTTTCCAAATGTTTTCCATCATCGTTGGTTGGAATCCAAGGATGTGGAACCCATGAATATGGAGAGCTAACTGCATACACATTCCTATAAAAATATATTCCAATTTACATATCTATTTTCCAACATGTATGTATATATACTATATATATAGGTATATATGTTTCCAGACAGCTTGGTATTTCTCTTGCTTGAAAGGCTAATTGAATATAATATATATAACTCCTCTGAGATTTAAAATAGATTCTGGAGTAAGAAAATATTCATTCATTACTTCTGTCCTTCTTCAACAGTTTATAAACAATTATGAAAAATATATCCCACAGATAGAATCAGACTATAATAGAATATATATATTTTGGAAATATATATATATTTCCAAAATATATGTATTCATTTTTTCCCAATCTGGGACTGTAGAAATTTAAAGACTTTAGAAAGAATTTAGAACCTAGAAGACCATTTTTACATAATGTCCCCATGATGCCAATAACCTGCTGACTATGATAAAGAAAGGAATCCAAATGCCCATCATTGCATCCTCAGAACTTTGTTGAGTTTAAACTGAAATCAACTATGACCTAAAGATATTTTGAATGACTTACTTTCTGGTTTCCTTTACCTTGTTCACAAGTTACTGCTAACATTCCTGTGAATGAATGAAAGTTCACTAAATAAGGAGCCAGTCAATATAACTTTCAGGATCTACTATACAAACAAATATGCTTTGGTTTCCCCAGAAGACAAATGAAGATTTTAAAAACTGCTGTAAAACATTAAGAATGTTGCAAAACAAATCATTTCATAGGTACTAGCCACTGAAACAACATTATTACATCATTTAGGAATGAAATAAATCACTGGGTGCAGTAGCTTTCTCCTGTAATCCCCACTACTCAGAAGGCTAAGGCAGGAAGATTACACGACACCAGGAGTATGTGATTAGCCTGGACAATGTAGCTAGATCTCATCTCTAAAAATAATAAAAATAAAATTTTATTTTAAAACCATGTAAAGTTATTCTCCTTTATTATTACATAGCTGTCTTTTTATTAGAAAGTGAAGGTGCTTACACTTTGGTATATTTTAGTTCCTTACCCCTAAAATAAGAAGATCACTAAATAAATAACATCAGATTCTGCAGCTTATGACCAAATATTTAATTTTTCATTCATATTTAAGTAAGAGTTTTAATAACATACAAGCTGAAAAGAAAATATAGCAAGAATAAACTCATGCCATTTCTTAAGGAAAAAAACAGGTTTAGATAAAATATTAAAGAGTAATCAGAAAAAATCAGAATGAATCTTACAAAAATATTTTGTAATATAAAGTAAGAGACTGTAATACAAGACCATGTAACATAAAGCAACACAAGAGTAATGGAAGGTTATATTTGTAAGTTTTTTAAATTGAATTAGCATCTCTTTTATATCAAATTTAAGAAGACTTGATTTCTATGAAATAAGAAATTCCAGTGTTATTAGTTATCATGTGATCTTATGAAAATTGCTTAATTTATTTGTAAAACATCATAATTTTCAAAAATGGCAACCACAACATTTCTGGTTTTACCTATTCTTCTGAAACCTCACCATTACCTCATCAAGAATTAATGTTTATCCCACCCCCTCTCCCTGATATTGGGTGTACCTTTGCGGCTGCTTCAATGAATATAATGTGATATAAATGACCTCTATGACTTGTAAAGCTAGGTAGCTCATAATATGTAGTACAGTTTCTTCCTGGCTTGCTCTGTCTAGGGATGCTCACCCTTGGGACCTAGCAACCATGTTATGAAGAAGCCCAGGCGACATGCAGAAACTACTTATATTTCATATTCTTATATTTTTCCATGTGTGTGCTGTGTGCATGTGTGTGTTTCTAATTTGTAAACACACACATACATGCACACAGCATATGCAGAAAAATACAAAAATGTGAAACAGAAATCATCTATAAACTGAAAAAAGCTTAATCTACAAATTCACTAATTCCAAGACAAAAGAAAAATTCAACTATCATTTTTTTAAATCTACCTCAAAATTATTAACTTAAAGATGCTCCTATGTGTTTCTAAGAGCTTTATTGAGATATAATTCCATAAAACAAACTGCACATATTAAAAGTATACGATTTAAATTTTGACATAAGTCTAACATGTGAAAACACGACCACAATCAGGGTAATGAACACATACTCATCCCCAATCCACTTTGTAATCTCACCCTCCCCATTCCACACTGGAATGATCTGCTTCCAGTAACCACTGATCTGCTTTCTGTCACTATTCATTAGTTTGCATTTCCAGAAATGTATATTACTGGGTAAACAGTGTGTACTATTTGTCTAAGTTATTTAACTCATCATCATTTTGAGATTTGGCAATTTGTGTCTTTTAAGGAATTTGCCCATTTCATTGAAGTTGTAGAATTTATAGGCAGAAAGTCTTCATAATGTTTGCCTATTATCCTTCTAATATCCTTAAAATTTGAAGTGATGTAATCTCACTCCTTTTTTTTAATTCAATATTGAAATGATGTCTGATCTTACTGTTGATATTGGTAATTTGTGTCTTCTTTCTTTTCCTTGTTTGACTAGAGATTTACTAATTTTATTGATCTTCCCAAAAATTCAACCTTTTTATTTCATTGATTTTCTCTATTGTTTTCTATCTCATTGATTTCTAATCTTTATTCCCTTTTTTCTACTTAGAACTTAATTTTCTCCTTTTTTTTTCCCTAGTTTCTTAAGATGAAAATGGAAGTCTTTGGTTTTAGAAATTTCTTTTTTTTCTAATACAAGTGTTAACTGCTATAAATTTCCTAAATATAGTGTTAGTGTTATCCTATGAATTTTGATGTTTTGACACTCAAATTCAAAATAATTTCTAATTTCCTTTTTAATTTCTTCTTTGAGACAAGAGTTATTTAGAAGTGAGTTATTTAGTTTTTAAATATTTTGAGATTTTTCAAAGATTATTATTGATCTCTAATTTCTTTGTGGTCAGAGCACATACTTTATATAACATTAATCCTTTTAAATTTATTGAGATGTGTTTTATAAATCAGAATATGGTCCATATTGGTAACTACTTTCTGTGTACTTGAAAATAATATGTAATCTGCTGTTGGTGGTGGAGTGTTCTATGAATATCAATTGTGTCGAGGTAGTTGATCATATAATTTAAATCATCTACATCCTTAATGATTTTCTGTCTGGTTGTTCTATCTGTTGAAAAATAGATATTGAAAATTCTGACTATAATTGTATAATTGTGTGTTTCTCCTAGCAATTCCACTGGATTTTGCTTCATATATTTTGAAGCTCTGATTAGTTGCATAAATACTTAGGATTATTACATCTTCTTGATGAACTGATGCCTGAGTCATTATTTAATAACTTTCCTATCCCTGGCAATATTCATTGCTCTGAAATCTACTACATCTGATATTAATACATCCACAGCAGCTATCTTTTGACTTGTGTTGTCATGGTATATCTTTTCCAATCCTTTTCCTTTAAACTATTTGTGTCCTTGTATTTGAATTGTGTTTCTTATAAGCAGCATATTATTTGGTCTTTTTATTTTATTCAGTCTGACAATTTCTGCCTTTTAATTTCATTATTTAAACCATTTACAATACAATAAGAGATTTAAGTAATATACCTTTTATAGCTGTGCCACAATATCAGCAAAAGATTGGTTCCAGGTCTCCTCATTCACTGCTTGCAAATACCCCATTTACCCCCTGCAACCAAAATCCCTAGATGTTCAAGTCCCTTTCATAAAATAATATAGTATTTGCATTTAACCTTTATATATCTTCATGTATATCTTAAATTATCCCGATTATTTATAATACATAGTAAAATGTAAATGCTATATAAATAATTGTACTGTATTTTTATTTGTACTTGTTTAATTTTGTATTATTTTTACTTTTTAAGTATTTTTAATCCATTGCTAGTTGAATCCACAGATGCAAAACCCCTGAATACAAAGGGCCAGCCATATTTATCCCTGCAGTTACTATTTCTAGCTCTCTTCATCTGTTTTTGTACATCCATATTTTTACCTGGCATAATTTTCCTTCAGCCTGAAGGATTTCCTTTAACATTTCTTGTAATGTAAGACTATTGGTGATGAATCCAGCTTTTGAAATTTTTTTGTATAACCTTCAGTTTTGAATAGGTATAGAGTTACAGAATTCATTTTTACTGGGTATAGAATTCTAGGATTACAGTTTTTGCTTTGTTTTCAGTACTCCACTGGCATCTCATTTGCATGGTTTACAATAAGATATATCTGTCTTTCCTATTTTCTCTGTACATGTCTTTTTTTACTGGCTGCTTTTAAGATTATCTCATTATCACTACTTTTGAACGATTTGGCTATGATATGCCTTGATTGTTGCAATGGTTTGAAGGTGTCACCAAAACTCATGTGTTGGAAACTTAATTGAATTCCCAATGCCAGAGTGTTGGGAAGTGAGGTCAAATAAGAGGTAATTGGTTCTTGAGGGCTCCACCCTCATGAAGGGATTAATGTGTTATCATGGGAGTGGGGTAGTTGTAGAGGAAGTGACTTTGTTATAAAAGCAAAGCCTCCTTTATATAGGCTCTCTAGACCTTCCACCTTTTGTCCTTCTGGCATGGGATTACACTCACCAGATGCCAAAGCCATGCTCTTGGACTTCTCAGCCTCCAGAACTGTGAACCAAATAAACTTCTTTGTAAGTTACAGTCTGTGGCATTGTTATAGCAGCAGAAAACGGAGTAAGTTGTTCTCATGTTTCTTGTCCTTGGAACTTTTGAGATTCTTGGATATGTGGGGTTATAGTTTTCATTAAAAATGAGAATTTTTTTAGCCATGGTTTCTTCAAATTTTTTTCTTTCCTGCTCTTCTCTCCAATTTCATGTATATTAGATTCTCGATGCTATTTCATTATTCTCTGATACCCTATTCATTCTTTAAATTCTCTTTTCTCTTTATTTCTCCTTTTTTAACCCTTTTACTGAGATAATTTACATACCATAAAATTCACCCTTTAAAATACACAGTTAAATAGCTTTTAGTACATTCACAAGTTATGTAAACAAACATCACCATTATTTCCAATTCCAGAACATTTTCATCACACCAATAAGAAAACTCATACCCCTTAACAGTCACTCCCTAGGCCCCCACAGCCACTGGCAACCATTAGTCTACTTTCTGTATCTATTTGATTTGCCTATTTTGGATATTTATAAAAATGGAACTGTACAATATATGGCCTTTGTGCCTGATTTCCTTCACTTAGCATAATGTTTTCAAGGTATACTCTTGTAGCATGTATCAGTATTTCATTTCTTTTAATGTTGAATAATCCAATGTATGAATATGTAGTTTTTATTTATATTTTCATAAATCAATAGACATTTGGATTGTTTCTCCTTTTGACTATTATAAATAATGCTGCCATGAACATTTGTGTTCAAGTTTTTGTGTGGACATATATTTTCATTTCTCTTGGGTAAAAACATAACAGTAGAATTGCTGGGTCATATAGTAACTCTGTGTTTTTTTAACCTTTTGAGGAAATGCCAAGCTGTTTTCCAAAGCAGCTGCACTATTTTACATTTCTACCAGCAGGGTAGGATGGTTCTAATTTCTCCACGTCCTCACTAACACTTGTTATTATCTGTCTTTTTTATTATAGCCAAACTACTTGGTGTGAAGTCATATCTAATTGTGGCTATGACTTATGTGATCTTAGTGTTTAACGATCTTTAGCATGTGCTTACTTCCTGTTTGCCTATCTTCTTGGAAGAAATGTCTATTCCAATCCTTTGTCCAGTTTTTAAAAATTGGGTTGTCTTTTTATTATGTTTTAATAATTCTTTGTAAATTCTGGATGCCAGTCTCTTATCAGCTTCATAATCTGCAAACCTATTCTGTGGGTTGTATTTCACTTTCTTGATAGTATCCTTTGGAGTACAGAAGTTTTTACTTTTAATGAGATTATTTAGAGCCAATTAACATATTAATATGCATCCAATCTCACTAGAGATAAAATATAAAGAGAAATAATATTTTTGTAACTTAGAAGATTGGCAAAGATAAAAATAAGAAAAAAATAAATTTATTATTAGCAAAGATTTCAGCACTCTCATAAACTCCTGGTGGGGTTTTAAACTGAACAAGTTTTCCAGAGACTATTTGGCAATGTATCTCAAAATCCCTAACAAACAAAAACAAAACAAAACAAAAAACTCTATATCCTTTGACCCAACAATTCCACTTCTAGAAATTTATCCCAAAGAAAAAGTTGAACAACTTTGCAAAAATGGATTTTATTACAGGAATGTTTATATAACAAGAAATCAGGAGACTAAAGTCTAACAATAGGACGTTGGTTAAATATATTATGGTAAGCCATATAATAAGATACTATGTAATTATTATAAATGATAATAATTTTTTTACCTTTTAAAGACATTGTTTCCCAGGCTAGTCTCCACTCCTGGCCTCAAGAAATTCTCTCACTTTGGCTTTCCTATAAATGATAATTCGCATCAAGTTTCACCAGCTATCATGTCCACAAGGTCCAGATGTAACATAAATGAATGAAAAAACTCTCTAGAAAATTCAACAGCATATGCCCCTTTTGGAGAGGGCAGTTTCTATTAATTGATGCCAAGCAAGAAAGTATATGTGTGCTGGTTGTGAGGTGGGGAGTGGGAGGTGTCTTGTGTTGTCAGATTATCCAGCACTTTAAAACAAGCAGGACATTGAATTTTACGTAACATTTTCTGAATTTCAAATGCTGTCTAATGGTTAAATATTTAAAAAAAATCAGTGGCCAAATAAAACACAGCATTTTTGGACTAGACTCAGTTCAAAGGCTGGGAACTCTAATGTACATACACATTTATTGACATAGATATCCATAACATATTGTTAAAATTTTAAGCACCCTGCTACAAACAGTTTATATAATATCTCAATTTTGTTAAAATAAAAGCATATTTACATATATGTATAAACTCTAAACAGTGTCTAAAGGGATATAAATCAAAATGTTAATAGTGAGTAATTTTGCTTTTCGGTTGTATATAGTTCTCTATTTTTGTATTTTTATACTGACCATTAATATTTTATATTCAGAAAAAAATGATATGGCTGTTTGTATCTGTAGTTATAAAGGTAAGAGTTAATAGTCTGGTTTAAAATTTTGAGAATAAACTTAAAATCAAAATCACTAAATATATAATCTTGCATATGAAATCAGACAGACCTGAGTTCAAAATCAGTTATTCCATTTATTACCTCAGTGGCCTTGGGCTTTCTCACCTTTAAAATGCCAGTGATAATACCTACCATCTGCACCTCAGATCCCATTGGTGATGTAAAAATGAATAAATAAAAATAGAATTAATATCTAAAACACTAGCTTCTTAGCATCACCAAATCTAAGTGGACAGAAGATAGAAGGGGGCTTTTTCTACCACAGTTCAAGTCTAGAAAGGAGATAGATACTCCTTGTAGAATGTAACAATGTCATGGAGGAATAATACACAAAAAAATTGTTTGTTTTTGCTATTCTGTCTGAAGGAATGTGCATCACAGGAGACTAGGAGAATTTTCCCTTTCCACTCCTTCACTCCCAGAATCCAAAGCTCCTCCCTGCTCCATATCTCACTCCCCATCTAGCAAGAACATCCAGTGGAATGAAGCAGAGTATGGCTGACGACCCACTGCCAGAAGTAGCAACAGATGAGGTGGAATCCATATTATGTTCTCGAGAATCACTGGGTACGTCCTAACTGTGAGTGGAGCTCTAGGACAAATAAAATAAACTAGGGAATCTACTTCAAAAGATTGGATTTGACCCTGGAGTAAAGAAATGTATAAATATTGTTTGAGAGTTTGCCATCCTTTACCTTCTCTTCCCACCTATCTGTATATCCAGTAAAGACATGGATTTACCAAATGAAATTCAAGTAGATGAAGAGGTACCCTAGTAAAATCAACCAATCAGCTGATATAATGTGGGTTTTGTTTCTGCTCACAGAACCTTTTTCACCACAAAAGGCTTAACACCTGCATTCCACTATTCCTCCTACCAGCAAGTTAAATATAATAGAGGGTAAAGAAATTTTTTCAGGCCATTGTAGTATCATTGGAAACTTGCCTTAAATTCAGGTACCTCCTCCTCGCGTGCCCAGTTTTAAACCCAGGGGAAAAATTTTATCATATCTGATCCATGGAAATAGCAAACTGTTTCAGATATTTTAATGTAGTAACCCATTTTCATTAGCTTTGCTTTCTCAATTCACAATAAAAGAAAACAATAAGTGTTTTTTTCATATCTTTACTCTTTCAGTAATGTGCAACATGAACGTAATAGTGTTAAGAAGTCAGAAATAACACAGAAGCTATAGGAGATGTTTATATTTGCAAAATTTCAACAATTATCTTCTCTAGGTTCCCCAGATTAGCATATTTGTTAATCAAATTAATTAAGAAGCTTTTCAAAATAAAAGCAATGTTTTAAATAAATATATTCTTTCATAACCATAGAACATTTAGTTCTGCTGGAGGTAACAAACATTACACTCAAGTACTTTATGAAGACATTAGGGTAAAAATTATCTAGATGCAATTATAAATGTACCCTCATTAGTCATTTGTTTTTGTATGTATGCTTTTCTGTGTGCATTAGGATTATATCATAGATGTTTTATAACTGGTTAGTTCTTAAATTATCACAAAGATGTTATCTGACCCACAGAATTTATATCAGCTCAATGTGATGATATATTGTTTGAACAATGTCTTGAAATTTAAATTTAGTACCCTAAATTACATCCAAAGCCAAGACCTCTAAGCTGCCTTATCTGTTACAGAAAATGAGTGCTAGAGTCTCAGCTTGAAAGAATGAGACCTTCCTACAACTCTTGAAATTATACAACAATATTATTGTTACATCAAAATCCTAATTGCAACAGAGCTTTCAATATGTTTCAGAGTACCACATAGGTAGGTATAAATTCACTTATGATCAGCTTTTCTAGTGAAATCACATGTTTAGTAAATGACTACAGAAAACTTTCTAAAAATTGATTTTATTTAATAAATATTTTTTAAAGTTTTCTAACTGAAGAAATGACTTTGCTAATCTTTCTAGAAATTCTGATCATCTGTTTAATCTTTCATTCACTTTTATTTCTACTGTGATTCTTAGGAATTTTTCTAATCTATATTTAATCTACCAAAACATCTATGCTTTGATAAATTTGATAAATTTACTTCCTTCAAAAACAAGCTATGCTAAGGATCTCTAAATTAAATGTCAAAGGCAAAGACATAAAATTAAACACAGCGACAGGTTACAGTAAGTGCTCTTTAGAATTTCAGATTAACAAAATAGTCCCAAAATGATCAAGGAATAACTCACTAAATGAATAATGCAACACAGAATAGATTTTAACAGAATTCCTCTTTGTCTCTTTTTCTCTCTCCATCACACACACACACACGACACACGCACACACACACACTCTCTGTCTCTCTCTCTCTTTTCCAAAGGCATCCACACACAGGTGTTGACAAGTCTCAGAGTTTAAAACACTGCTACTAAAGGCTTTAACTTAGATAAATTACACTAAAATACTGACATTGTGAAAATATCTATGTCCAATATGACATAGAGGGTATCATTTTGTGAACTTCTAAAACATTTAAAGAAAGAAAACAAGAATGAGAAACCAGAGTCCTTTCAAGACGGGTGAACATGTCGATAATGCCCAAACTCACAGCTTCCCATTCTCCTCGCTACTTTCCTTCTCCTCTATGGCTTCCAGGCTGCGCTTGCTCTTGGCCTCAGCACTGCTGCTGGGGGCTTTACTCAGTCCACAGGACAAGCACGCCAGCTGGATCTGCTTCATGTTTTCTATAGCTTCATTCTTGGCATTCTTCAACAGATCTCCTTGGCCCTACAAACAGAAAAAATACATATCAAAGAAGACAGTTATGGGCCAGGCATGTGCTGAGTGGCATCACTCTATGCTGAATGAGGAAACAAACTTTTCCAGGGTTTAGCCCAAGGTTCTTTTCTAACATTATTAAGTGACTTTGCTTGTTAAGCCAAGTACTTCAACCTGAGCCTGACTAACTGGGTATGCAGTTGCTGGCAGTCCCTTGAGATTCCTGTTGCAAGGAACCCTCCTCTTTATGTGCTGAAGGCATCAACTCTCCCATCACCATGGTCTGAGACTGCACGCTGCTGCCATGCCTACCCCACCCAGACCCAACATTCCTAGTCTTGGGACAAAACAAGGAAAGAAGTCCTTCCTTAAAGAAGTTAAAATCTCCACCTCTGTGTACAAGAGCTTACAAAGCAAAGTGTCTTCCGTAAAGTAAGTCACATACCCTTATGCTTGGTGAGCTGGTTTTTAATATACAGGGTTATCCTTGCAATCTGCCTGTTGTTAAATTATTAGTTACCCACATTACTTCTGCCTTTTCCATCATCCTAAGAAGATTCCCATCTGGCAGATGGAGAAAAAGATTCTCCAGAGGCTCAGCATGTTAATCAAAACAAAAAGGAAATAAAGATTGCAGGAACACATTAGCTGTCATTTACATCAGTACCCAACAGAGATCTTCTTCCACTATTTTTTATTTCATATTTCAGTTCATTGTTATGATGATAAAGTGCATACACTGATACTGGCCCAAGGTTGAAGGACTGAGTGTGGGGAAGCGGGGACAGGTGTCTATGATGTATAGACAGAGGAGGAAGTAGCTTCTTCCCTCTCCTCTCCATTCTCACGACAGTGCCTGAAAGTGTGACCTTGAAAGTAAAGGACAATATGGGAAGATATGGGGTTATGACAATTGCTGGAGCATTATTCTACAAAGCAGAGGCTCAGTGAAAGGATAATTCACCTATTTTATGGAAGGCCATTCTATCTTTTTAATTTGATAAATGCTTTTTCCTTAGGGCATATGAAGAAACTTGTATTTTAAAAAGCTTCGAATATTTTATTTCTCAAAACAGAAACATACACTTGCCAATTCTGTCCTTTGTAAAAACTGCTAAATCCTTCTAATAGCAACTTTTAACTAAATGGGATGATTAAATAGTTGGGCCTTGCCTAATGTTTGTGTTAAAGAAATTTCCTCTCCAGTACATCAATCATAGTATGGGATTTTGAAGAAGAGTTGGAGGTGGATAGTTTAGACTTCTCATGAGGAGAAATGAAATTGAGCTGGATAAGGTTAATTGACTGGCCCAAGGTCACAGCTGGTTAATAACTGAGCTGGGACTAAAGTTCAGGTATTTGGCCTCCTGGATCAGTGCTCTATTCCCCACACAATGTTTACAATCTAGTCTGAGACTAAAGACTAGAAATTAGAATCTAAAGACTCTGCCAGTGAGAGATGTATTTTCTAAAGAAAAATATTCACTACACCAGCAGACTTTGGGAAGTCTGTTCTGAGCAGTATAGATATCATGAATGAGTCTGCTCAACAAACTTCCACATTATGCACATGTATCCAAGAACTTAAAGTGAAAAAAAGAGTGAAGTCACATCCACTTTAAAAAGCGCATTCTTCAGTAATAACAACAGACCAATGTATGGAGTGCTTCCTCAGTGTGGGCACTATTCGTGCTTTTATATACGTTCATTCAATCATTCATTACAACATCCCTATGAGACAGGTACTTTTGCTATTCTCAACTTACTGATGAAAAAACTGAGGCCCAGAGCAATCATTCTTCTTAAAGTCATACAGCTGCTGAGTGGTAGAGCTGGAGCTTAAAGTCCAGCAGCTGGCTCAAGTCTGTGGTCTTCACCACCACCTGATAGGCATCTTTTAACGGCAAAGCAGGCATTCTCTGTAAGGCACCCTAAAGCCTCCTATTCATTGTTACCCATGGAATCAACACAGATAAAAGAAAAGCACTGCCCATGTGACAC
This sequence comes from Ateles fusciceps, assembly GCA_036589455.1. Classification (NCBI taxonomy): domain Eukaryota; kingdom Metazoa; phylum Chordata; class Mammalia; order Primates; family Atelidae; genus Ateles; species Ateles fusciceps. The sequence goes on from JAZHEH010000889.1 coordinate 5,121,061, forward strand.
AGCCTGACACAATTTAGAGACAGCATCCAGAATCAGGAAGACGGGGCACAGCAAGAACACACTGGCAGGGACAAGGGTCAGAGCATCTTCCACCGATTTTTATCTGGGCCATTTTCTCTTCTGCAAAAATGATGAAAATATCCTTTGGCTTTTCTCACAGTTCTAAGACTAAAGAAAATATATTGAAGAGCTCTTTATGATTTAAATGGTCGTAAGTATAGGAATCATAATGCTATAAGGTGATTTGGAAAGTAGTTAACATTATTTGCTACTATATATAAGTATCTTGGTACTATGTATATTTTATTAAAAATTTGACTAACATTTAAAATGCATCTACCATAGTCTGTTTTACAGAGATATGTATACTGTATATGCACTACTATTTTTACAAATAGAAAGATTCCCTTTAAAATAATCTATTAGTAATGAGATTATATCCTCCTTCATTTTCAGAGTATTACTTTTAAGTGTTCCCTTTTCATTTAGTTTTGAAAGTTTCATCAAGCATTTTAAAAGCATATCAGTAGCAAAAGTGGCAACCTTCCTCATTGTAAGAGAACAGTGAAACATGCAAAAACATCATTTGATACTACTATTGCATAAATTTCTCACATCCCCTTTCCCACAGCATGGCATGAAACATATTTTAATAATCCAGAATATCATCTCACTGGTTCTAAGAGATGGCATCCAAATGCCAGACTGTGTCATTTCTGGTAAATAGAAGTCAGTCTCTGTAGAAAACAATGGCCAATGGGAGAAAACACTTTGTACCAGTGCATAACTAACACAACTACATCACCTCCTGATAACCCTGGAGACAACACACACTGGCTGCACCACACAGGCAGAAAAAAATAGTTCAACTATTAACTAATAAAAGAAGCAAAAAATGAGAGGCTGTGTTGTGAAGCATGTACATGGAAACATTGATATGAACTTCTGTTCTCTCTTTTTTATGAAAGAGGAATAGCAGTCCTCTTTCTGTTCTGTGGTTCAAGGAATCACATCCCGAATCTCATCTCTTCTTTGGGTCTTCCTAATCAAGGCACCAGAACCAGAAAAGACATTCTGGTGAAAGTTGTAAAGAGGGTGAATTTTATTGTTAACAACCACCACCTTGGCATTTCCCTTGGCGTGCTGACTCTTTTCCCATTTTACATGTAGCAATTTTCCCTAATCATCTAGCAACCTCTTTCTTTCTACTCTGTCACAAACACCCCCCAAACTTCTCTTAACCAGCCAGCTCAGACCAGATCTTCCTCTAAACGTCTTTGTCCTGTGTATCATTTCCTCCAAAACTTATTAGGTACAGCAGGTGTCCCCAACCCTGGGGCCACGGAAACCAGTCCCTATGACCTGTTAGGAACCAGGCTGCACAACAGGAGGTGAGCAGTGGGTGAGTGAGCATTACTGTCTCTGAGCTCCGCCTCCTGTCGGATCAGCGGTGATGTTAGATTATCGTAGGGGTGTGAACCCTATTGAGAACTGTGCATGCAAGGGATCTAGGTTGTGTGTTCCTTATGAGAATCTAATGCCTGATGATCCAAGGCTGAACAATTTCATCCTAAAATAATTCCCTGACACCCCCCCATGATATTCAGGTCAGTCAAGCCATTTAAAAGTATTTGTCTGTAGTATATATTTAAAGAGTAATCTAACAAGTCATTCTTAGAGAGTGTTTTAATCTTACTCTCCCTAAACAGAGGTCTTAGGGGGAGAAGAGGGAGCCCAGGAGAATTCATTTTATTTGGTGATATAGAAATTGAAACACCTCTTTAAGTCTAGGGTTGTTATGGCATGGAATGAAGAATTAACGTACAAGTTGGCCACTGAACACTCAAAAATAAAATGTCAAGCTGCTGCCAGCATTTTTATACTAGCAATCTCATGGGGATTTGAAGTATCCTCTGGTACTGGGGATCCTTCAGGGGGAAAAAATGAGAAGGATGCTTTAACCCAAAGGAAAGTAAGGGAGTAAGGGTAATAGAGAGCACCTCAGGTAGACTGATGCTGATGGGACAACAAGACTAACAGAAGTCCCAAGAGCAATGGCCACCATTTAGGCTCCACAGTGGTTTGGCTTCTGAATGTAAGTCTCCATTGGCAGGTACAACACATTTAGAAAGTAACATGGAACCATACAGAACCACAGAGATCATTATAGAAAATCTGAATATTAAAATGAGTAACAATTAGTGAATATTTTAAAAACAAATATTAAGCATTCCTTATCAAATCTTTCCAACTGTATTAAACTGTAATTAAAGTACATTATTTAGAAATCAGGAAATAACTTATGCAATTTAGATTGCAAATTGGACTGCCATACACTGCTGTGGTGATATATCACCACAATTTTGATTGCTACTAATAAATTTACTACTGACAAGAAATATTATCACAACACTGACAGTAGTTAATATTTATTGAACACTTAATATACTAAACATAAACCAATTTACACACATCTCATTATATCCTAACCATAAAATAGGGTAGAATTCTAAACGTAAATTATCTTTTAGTTATATATCTTACAACTTATCAAAAGACATTTAGGATTTCTGTTATCCCCATTTTTTACCAAGAAATGCAGTCCTCCCCCCATCACCACTGAAATGGTTTTGGCTACAATCTGGCAGAATTATTCACGAAAGACATCCCTGGATCCTTCAACTACTTTTCCCATGAACCATACTATCCCTTGTGATATTAGTACACAAAAGAGCAGGAGAATATCATAACTAGTGATCTCATCACGTGTAAAGGAAATGCGTGGGTTGTTTCAGAGCACACCACAAATATTTAAAGCAGCTAACTGGGACTCTGGGAATGAGAAAACCCTCACATGTACAAAACTGCACACATAAACAAATGCAGTGCTGTCTCCACATCAACTCGTGTGGGTATTTTTGAGCCCACATTCAGTAGCAGACTGGATTCTCTGATATTCTTTCCATGGGAGAGTCCACACCCACAGTAGAATCACCTTTGGACAGTGCTGCAGTAGAAACTGGTCACAGACACCATAATGGGATGAGTAGTTCTTTATTTGGTCCATTGGTGGACCATACTGTGGAGGGCTGTGTACAACTGCCATCTTACTAATTCAAAAACCATTCTTTGGGACTCTGTCATTCTTTGGGACTCTGTCATTTTGTAAGGTTTAATTCTTTGCTCTGAAGAGGTAAAAACAACTGCTACAATAACCTCCATTTTCGAAATTAAAACAAATCAAAAATGTTTTAGTGTCGTGTCAGACTTTTTTTTTTTTTTTTTTAATGTTACACACTTGGTTTGTTACTGTGTTTGGAATACTGGGAGAAACCATTCAAAGATGGCCTGGAATTCTCTCTAGAATGAAAGTCTAGCTGTGTAGGGAACATAAACAAGGTGTTAACAAGAGTTGCAGGTACAAAGGTGTAGCCAGTGAGAAATTGCATATGAAAACTCTTAATTTTGCATGAAAATAGAAGTGTCCACTGTACTAGGTTATCAATGCTCACATTTATTTGCAACACCTCAACAACCAAATATTTCAACCGCATTCTACTTGCCATTTAAAAAGTTAAATTTTTACTCCATGAATACTCAAGAAATATGGATGAATAGTCATAGAGTAGTTGTGTTCTAACAGTCTTGGCTGAATGAAACTGTTACTCTTCTGAAACTCTAAACCCAAAACAAATGAAACTCTGCTTTTCAAATCTTTGTTATATAATGCAATAAAAAAATAATCTTTATAGGAATATGAAGAGAATTACAATGGACATGCTCACCTGAGAAATTAGATTTTGTAACTTTATAAAAAATTCATTTTAAATTAGTTTTCTAAAGGATATATTTTAGGATTGGTCACAAACTCTGATTAATTAATTGATACTTTTGAAAACTATGGAAACAGAATACAAATAAGGTTTTTTCATTCCTAAGAATCTAATTCTCAAGAATTAGAGTACACAGAAAATTGTAAAATGCAGCAGATGACATGTTTAGTAAGCACAACCATACAAAAGGCTGAAAAAATTTTGAAATCATAGCCTGTTACAATTCAATATAACAAAAGTTAAATTTGAAACATCTTCTTTTCCTACATTTCTTTCACAAATAACATCTGCATTGTTACAACAGCTTTGTTATCAAGAAATCTTGAATAACTTGAATGTTGAAGAAATGAAGGACCCTAGTTACTTCAAAATAGTAATTACCTGTATTTTAGGCAGAAAACCTTTGGATTAGCCATGTTTCTTAAAAATAGTTTTAATATAAGGATGCAATTTTTATGTACTTGTATATATAGAATTCTACATATAAGTGAAGTTTTTCAACATTATTTAAACATTACTCACTGATAATAATATAATAGGTCTGACAATAGGTCCTGTTACTGGTGGGAAACATCTGTATCACTCAGTAAAACCCACTGCATGGAGATGCACTTGTTGACCAGAGCTTAAAAAAGAATTACGAAATTTAATATCTCAAATTCCCATTTATTGTCCCTGTTATACCTTGTTTAAAGCTATGTATATGTGAACTGAGATACACCCATCTCTTCCCTGTGCTTTAGGAACCATGGTGGTCTCCCTTAGCTATTAACGAGGACTTGCACCTTAGTTTTCATTTTATTCACTCATCCATCAAACAAATATTAATTAAATACTTACTATATACCAGACTTTGGCCTGTGGTTTTCAATCTATCAAAACCAACCCTTTGAAACAAATATTTTGTAAGGTTTCCCTTATTATCCTAAACGTGAATTCATAGATAATATAACCTACTTACTTATTATTAAAATAAAGTAAATATAATACCCTAGCTATAATATAAAGTAGAAAAGGGAATGGTAATTTAAAATAAAATAACATGTTTTGCTATATGTGAATGCTCAGGCAGGCACACCATAAACCTGAAGTAGGCAGATGCCTGTACAAATATGATGCATAAAAGAGAAATAAGATCAGATGCCATTCCACACACAAAATATATATTTATAGGAAAATGATAATGCAAATGTACAGATAGACACTAGTATGAAAACAAAGAATGGCAATAGACCAGATGTATTTACATATAATGAAAGAAGGAAGGAAACAACCTCAATTAAGGTAGGCATTACATGCCATGACAAATACAACCCTTCACTGTAGAGAAAAAGCTGATGATCCCATAAATGAGGAAGCAAATAATGTCCATATACCACGCCAAAACTGCCAAATCTTTAAAAGTACTTCAAAGGTCATTTTTCCTTTGATTGATAATATCAGCTGATATCTTGTGGGACCCAGGGGGATGCCTATCATAGATTATCAATAATAAAAAATAAGGCATCAAGTTAAAAACATTATCTGACTTCCCAATTTGTTCCAAGAGTACTGTGTAGCAATTATAGAATCAAGTGGACAAAATACCCAAGGTGAGTAAATTATTCAGTAATTTGGAAACAATGTCTTTATTTCATTTAGGCTTACCTCTCAATATCTACCTTTTACTCAAGTACTGGCCTTTCAAACAACTTCTTGTAAAAAAAAATAATAATTAATTAATTAAAATCATACACTAAAGTACTCTGTTTTTATTTTAGAGGGTGATATGGTTTGGCTTTGTGTCCTCACCCAAATCTCATGTTGAATTGTAAACCCCAGTGTTTGAGGCGGGGACCTGGTGGGAGGCGAATGCATCATGGGGGTGGATTTCTTCCTTGTTGTTCTTGTGGCAGTGAGTTCTCAGGAGATCTGGTTGTTTGACAGTGTGTAGCATTTCCCCTTAGCTCTTTCTCTTTCCTGCCACCATGTGAAGATGTGCTTCCTTCCCCCTTTGCCTTATGCCATGACTGTAAGTTCCCTCAGGCCTTTCCACCCATGCCTCCTGTACGGCGTGAGGGACTGAGTCAATAAAACCTCTTTCTTTATAAATTACCCAATCTCGGGGTTGTTCTTTATAGCAGTGTGACAACGGACTAATACAGAGGGTTTACTCAGACAGAACTTAACAGAAGTCTTGCAGGACACATGGCAATTTTTCATTACGTTGTACCATCCTGCCCAGAGCATGACATCGAGTATTCCTGTCTGTTCCCTAAATGCCAGGAGAATCCTCCTAATCACCTCTACGATTTCCCAGAACACACCCTAGGGGGCAGCACTGCACTCATTGAGAATCACCGGACTGGACTCGCGTGGGTACACAAATGAGCGCGGACATCATCCCTTCCCCTACAGAACCTAAGTGTAGCGTGGGATACAGGTATATATAAAATAATCACAAAAATAAAGTTATATCTAACCATAAGTTATGCTAAGTGCTTGAGGCAAAAGAATGTACTGCTGTGAGGACTAGGAGATTAGACAAGGCCTCCCATAGAAAGTAACAAGAGAGTAATAATGTGCAAGATGAGCAGGCATCTTCGTTTCTTTCCTGGCTCTTACAATCAGCGAAACACAGTACAAGAATTTTTTGATGCTTGCCTGGAGGAGAGGCAAGAATCCTCTTCCAGTCTTACAGATACAGATATGGATGGTATGGAAGAGTGTTCTGGAAGGTTGCCACCTTTATGGCACAGCATCAAATTGCCTAATACATTCCATTTTTCCTTTTTGTCTATTTAGGATTTATTTTGCTTCCTTGACATTTATACTGAAAGGAACACTGAAAGTGGAAAACAATAAAGTGTCATTTAGTGACAGTATCATTGAGCTCTACTAAACAACAGTTCTTAGTAATTATTTCAATTTTTTGAGCTGTTCAAAAGAGTGCTTTTATAATTTTACAGGTGAATAAATGGAACTCAAAAAAGCTTTAAAAAATTTTGCCCAGGTTCACACAAGAAATAAGTGTGCAGGAAATGACTAATAATGCTGGCTTCCCAGACCGAGTTGTTTTTCTTAATCACTATATTGTTTGGTTTTGTGTGTGTGTTTTTTTTAAAATTTAGGCATATTACATTATATGGTATATGCATGTCATTATACACATGTCATCAAATACATATTAGAAATGCAGAAAAGAAAAACTAGCTTAAGACCTCTTTGGTTTACAAAAGAATTCCTTGATAGAACTTCATGAAAGTCCCAGACATAAATACTACCTTTGTGCTGATATTTTGATTTCTGACTTTTGTCTTCAGTGTGGATACAGGGTTTGGAAGCATTTAATAATTTTAGTCTGAGCCAAATTTTCAAAAACCAAAATACAAAAGCAATAATAGAGGATTCATGAGTGGAAGAAGTAGTAGAAAAAAATGACTGGTTTTCACTTCAAAAGTATCATCATAAGCCCTGACGGATCAGATCCAAAAAGGTTACTAAAGAATCATATTCATGAAAGGCACCAGCTGAACATTTTGAAGGATGCTATTAATGTGAGTCTCATCAGTTAATCGCAGGGACCCTGTACTGATTTATCCTTGCAGCACCCATGAGCCCCCACAAGCCTTCTATATAAGATGGCAGCACACACAAGCTGAGGAATGGAACTCCAGGAGTGATGAAGGAATACATCTGAATTTAAAGATTCCTCATTCTCTCATAGACTAACAGTCTAGACTACAGACTTTGAATCGTAACCATATTGCCATTCTTACAAGTGAATTTACAGCATAAGCTCCATTCTTACTGTACCTGGGCTCAAATCCTGGCTCAAAGACTTATTAGCTTTTTAACCTTGGACAAGATCACTGAGTGCTTCAGTTTCCTCATCCATAGAATGGCTATAATAATTGCACTCACCTCATAGATTTTTTTTTGTGAGATTAAGAGAGATAATACATCTAAATTCTTTAGAACAATGCCTGCCATACATGGCAAAAACTAATTATCATTAGCAATTATTTTTCTATTATATAAACAGAAATAACAATGTTATAGGTAAGTCCACTGATTGTCTTATAAAAATGAGAGGAAACAAAAACATCTTGAAACTGAAAAAGACAAGTTGACCTCTTTTTCCGGCTGGAACCATGGAGGGTGTAGAAGAGAAGAAGAAATAGATTCCTGCTGTGCCAGAAGCCCTTAAGAAAAAAGTGAAGGGATTTCACAGAGTTGAAGATCAAGCACCTGAAAAAGAAGTTTGCCCAAAGATGCTTCGAAAGGCAAGGAGGAAGCTTATCTATGAAAAGGCGAAGGACTGTCACAAGGAACATAGGCAGATGTACAGAACTGAAATTCGAATGGTGAGGATGGCAAGGAAAGCTGGCAACTTCTATGTACAGGCAGAACCCAAATTGGCATTTGTCATCAGGATCAGAGGTATCAATGGTGTGAGCCCAAAGGTCCGAAAGGTGTTGCAGCTTCTTCGCCTTCGTCAGATCTTCAATGGAACCTTTGTGAAGCTCAACAAGTTAACATGCTGAGAATTGTAGAGCCATATATTGCATGGGGGTACCCAAATCTGAAGTCAGTAAATGAACTAATCTACAAGCATGGTTATGGCAAAATCCATAAGAAGCAAATTGCTTTGACAGATAATGCTTTGATTGCTTGATCTCTTGGTAAATATGGCATCATCTGCATGGAGCATCTGATTCATGAGATCTATACTGTTGGGAAACACTTCAAAGAAGAAATAACTTCCTGTGGCCCTTCAAATTATCTTCTCCACGAGGCGGAATAAAGAAAGACCACCCATTTCGTAGAAAGCGGAGATGCTGGCAACAGGGAGGACCAGATCAACAGGCTTATTAAAAGAATGAACTAGGATGTCTACCATGATTGCTTTCTAAGCTGGTTGGTTAATAAACAGTACCTGCTCTCAAACTGAAGAAAAAAAAAGACAAGTTGACAAAGTGGAGAGGATAAACTGTGACAGAATAAAAGCCAGGATTGCATTATTCATTAGTCCAATAAGAGATCCCATAATGTTTAAAATAAAAATGACAATTGCATTAATGTGGCAACTTTCCTTGAGGAACCCCAAAAGGCATCATCCTCCCCCCTCAAAAGTTTATTTTCTTATTCATAATTTAGAGGCTACAACATTGTTTAGTGTCAAACACCAAAGCATTGCTTGCTATTGGAATAAAAAATGTAAAAACAGCTGTTTCATTTAAGCCAGCAGAGAAAGTAAAAATGAACTGAAATTATTTGTCACCAAAAGAAATTAATGCCAAACATTATCTTTTGTGACAGACCTGTTTTATTTCTGAATATACCATAAGATAGGTTCCTACGGGGGTGCTCTGTTTAAGAAGCCATCTGTCTGCTTTGGGCAAATGACTGCAAGCCTAATCCACTTACAGAATATGTCAACAAAATTGCTTCAACACCAGTGAGCTGAATAATAGAAAACCCCAAGCTAAACTTTAAAAATATAATTCAACTGCAGGAAGCCTTATGAATTTAGGTTTGTGTGATGATACTGGCAGCCTGAGAATTCTCTTGCAGTCATTTTGACAAAAGAACCATTCAATAAAATAATAGCAGTCCCTGCTTGTTGGTTCCCCCTGCTCTCTGCTCTTTCCTTCCCGTTATTGCAATCATCCCCCTCTATGTCAACAGAACTAATAGAATAGGACAGAAGATTAATGTCAATCTTTAGCAAGGTGATGAAGGTAATTCATTGCATTTCAAATGAAATTTAGTAATAGATCGTCATTAGCACAATAAACAAACACTGTTTAAAAGTTCCAGTATCTCAAATTAACTTTCCATGGATAATAAATGACCCTGAAGTCTGAATTCATACTACCTTCATGAGTGCCATAAGCCAAATACAAAGGAGCTTCTGTAGAAATTTCTACTTGGCCAACTCATGCTATGCCCATTTCAAAAAAGATCATCTATAACAGCTTGAAAGACAGAGGATGGTACAAACCCCAGAGCAAAGGCTATCGAGATAGTTATGAATATTAGTAGAATATTTTTTAAATACTTTCTGGTATTTGCTTGGTAAAGTTTCACAGCCCAATGACAGTTGTATTACATCTGGTCTAGATATGTCCTTTTACCAAGGACATTCATTCTTTATTCTCTGCAAAATCATAACGCTTTTAAAGAGGCTGAAATTGTCCTCTTCAATGGTCAATCATGGCATGTGCATGGCTGGCCCATCCAGTGGCCTTGTAGGCACCCATCTAGGCTGGCATGGGTTCCAGGTTCAGTGTTAATTGAAGTGGCCAAATAGTTATTAGCAAGATATTTCTAAAGGAGCAACTTTTTCCACCCTCCACCCAATAAGTCAGTTTTTAATGAATGAGGCTAAGACAGATATCAAATAAAACAGGCTACTTCTTAATAGTTAAATCAAGAATGTGGCCAACTCAGCTTCCTCCACAATGATTGGTTTGGAGATTTGGTCATTCATGAGATATTCACTCTTCGGTGCCCCAAATCCAGCAAAGCATTCATTTAAACACCAGATCAATGTTACTGCCAGGAAAGTCAACACTTATTTTCCCTAATGTGAGACTGGCTCCAATTTCAGATTTCAGACTCAAGCCATCTACACCAACAGACTACTAGTTAAACTTTTTCCTCCAACTTTTTATATTATTTAAAGATTTTTCAACCCAACACAAAAGTTGAATGAGTAGCATCCATAGTTCCCAATTTTTCAGATTGTGTTTTGTTGGCTTGATCAATTTTATCTAGCCCCATTTAGCTAACAATGTATACTTCACCCTAAATACCTCAGTGTACAGATCATGAAAATGAGGACATTCTATATAACTGCAATACTATTATTACCGCCAAAGAAATTAACGTTCATTCAGCAATTACATCTGATATATAGTACAACTAAATTTGCCCAGTTGTCCCAAAACATCTTTTTTATTACTTTTTTTAAAATCCAGAGCTAATCACACATTACTAGAACCTTTGAAAATAGCAACTCAGTTACGTGAAGTTAGAGTAAAAGCATGAGTGATGGAGAGTGTATTGGGAAACAGAACAGCAAATTCACAGCAGTAAATACCACTCACTCAGAAGACAAACATTTCCACAGCTTCACTCCTGTCAACTTTATGGAATACGCACCATTAAATCATCACATACACTTGTCAAAACATTTCTTCTAAATGTCAAATACCATCACTCTTACATTCTTATTTTTAAATCAACTTTATAAGTACATATGCCTGGAAGAAATTCACCATACATTCACCAAACCCATTCAATTTTTTGAGTGTCATGATAAAGCCTCCCTAGTCCTTCTTCCTATCCAAATTTCTTCCCAGAATATCTTAATGTGAAAATCAAACTATCAGCATCTAGTGGGAGAGAACGTCATATTCGATTCCTTAATATGTCAGTAGCTGATATTTCTTAGAACTTTGAATATGTGAACCAAAAAAATCCACATTTTTAAAGAAACTTTAAATTATCATCATGTAGAAAATCCAGAAGTTTAATTGACAGGCCTTATGCAATGCTGTCCACATCCACAGACCTCTGCTAAAGAAAACAGCCCCAGGCTGACCTTGAGTTGGAATGGCCCAGCTCTGCACTGTAAGAACCAACCTCTCCAGCCAAAACCGGTTGGACCACAGATTCACACACGGCCCAAATGTGGCCAATCAGTAGCTGACCAGTGACCTATGAGATGTCCTGACACCAGGCAGTAATGACAGTAATTAGACAAACCAATTGGATTAACTCTTTCCGAGACTGGAACTGAAAAATTCAGAGTCTTAGTCTTTTGTGAGCAGAAAGAAGTGCTAGAAAATAGAGAGGAAAGAAAGAGCAGCAGAGCTGAGCCCCTATAAGGCCACAGCACTAGAGTGAAAAGCTACAATTCTTGCTCTCAAGGCAAGGAAAGGGGAAATGGAAAAAGAAAAGATAACACAGTCCTCTAAAGCCTGCTTCAGTTGTGAAGGATCTTCTAGCCTGAGATTCCATGAGTCTGCTCATCTGTGGCTCCTCCTCTTCCTAGGAGATGTGGTCCCTGCACTGTCACATGCGGTCTCACTTCAAGAAATCTGAATGAATCCTGTTTTATTTTAAGTGAGAAATGACAGGTCTGCTACAATTTTAATCACACCATTTGATTGCTTGATAATCAAGGCAAAATAGAGTTTAAACCATGTCCAGGCTAAGGCTTTCAAGCTTCCTGTAGAGAAAACCAGCATCAGTCAAAAGGATACAAAGAATAGGGCTTATGGCTGATGTCTGCAGTGGGAAGAATGATTAATAAGTTATGAATTGACTTGGTGACCTTGGAAATGTCCCTAACTCCTGTGGGCAGCAGTCTCCTTTTCCACAAAACATGGGGATTTGATGAGATGTTCTTTGAGTTGATCTTATATGCTAAAAATCTATTGTTTATTAATTAGGGCTCAGGTTAAAATTGATATGTTAAAATTCATCATCTAATTGATTAAAATAATAGAGACTGTCTAGTGAGAGATAAAAAAGCAATTAAAGTCCTATAATAGTAAAATAACAGGATTCCTTGGGAATACATGCAAGGATACCTAACTCTGTTGAAGATGGGGGGCAGGAGAAGGCATCCGTGAAGGCATCCTGAAGACTCTGTAGTGAGTGATCAGCCATGTGGAATGGGAATGATTAGCCATGTAGAATGTTCCCAACCAGTCAAAAAAGATAAAAACTGAAAAAAGTGTCCATGAGATTTTGTGACAAGGAGGTTACTGGTGACCTTGGTGAGAATGATTTAACGGAGTGTCAGGGGAAGAAGAAAGATTAAAGTTGGCTAAGAAGTGAGCGTGGGAGGTAAGGAAGTGGATTCAGCAAGTATCAACAATCCTGTTAAGAAGTTTGACTATGTAGGCAAGGAGAAAGAGGAAGGAGATGAGCTGGAAGAGGGCTGAAAGTCCTTTAGAAAAGCCCATACACACACACACACACACACACACGCGTGTGTGTGTGTGTGTGTGTGTGTGTGTGTGTGTATTGTTAATCAAAAAAGCCAGCCAAACTCTGTAAAATATTAAGGAGATTTATTCTGGGCCAAATGTGAGGACCATGACCTGTGACGCAGCCTCAGGAGGTCCTGAGAACATGGCCAAGGCAGTTGAGTTACTTGATATTTTACATTTTAGAGAGATATAAGACATCAGTCAATACATGTGAGGTGTCCATTGGTTTGGTAGGGAAAGGCAGGACAACTCAAAGCAGGAGACTTACAGGTTATAGGTGGATTCAGAGATTTTCTGATTGGCAATTGGTTGAAGGAGTTGTTATTACCTAAAAACCTGGAATCAATAGAAAGGAGTGTCTGGGCTAAGATAAGTGGTGTTGGAGACCAAGGTTCTTATCATGTAGATGAAGTCTTATAGGTGGCTATACTTAGAAGCAATAGATAGCAAATGCTTCCTATTCAGATCTTTAAAGGTACTAGACTCTCAGCTAACCTCTTGAGGATCAGAAAAAGACCTATAAAAGGAAGAGGACTCTACAGAATGTAAATTTCCCCCAAAGAGACAGCTTTGCAGGGCCATTTAAAAATATGTCAAGAGGGAGAGAGATCCAAGATGGCCGATTAGCAGCAGCTCAGGATTGTAGCTCCCACTAAAGCGCAGAGAGTGAGTGGACGCCACACTTTCAGACGAATTTTCATTGCCTACGGACCAAGAGATTCTTGGCGGAGGAGCCCCACGGGTTGCCAGCACGACTCTTTGGCCGGCGCGGCCGTTTTGCAGGCGCCCCAGTGCGGCGGTTCTCAGTCCGGAGTATATGGGACTGAGTGCCCTTTTGGTTGGCGTTTGGAGCTCCGGGAAGACAATCTCCCATTCAGCTGATTGAAAAACGGACTGAAGTGGGGAAGCAGACCCGGAGATTCCCGGGCAGAAAAGCGCCACGAATCTTAACGCCGCTGTTTCAGCCGGCGTAGTGGGTCGCCGCAGGGGAAGGCTGGTCCCCCGCCGACACACAAAAACAGCAGTTGGCACTGCTGAGGATTGAGAGTTTCACAGCAAGTAAGCTAACCTGGGAAGGTCCAGCTCTGTGGGGGGGGGGCGTCCACCGAAGGAAAACTAAGAAACAGAAAAAACTTTACCACCAACAAGCTGGGACGTCCACTCAGAGACCTAATCTAAAGCCAGCAATTGCACAGACGACAGGTGGATAAATCCACAAAGATGGGAAGAAACCAGCGCAAAAAGGCTGAAAACACCCAAAATCAGAATGCCTTTCCTCCTACAGAGGATTGCAGTGCCTCATCACCAATTGAAAAAGACCTATTGAGAATGAATGTGAGGAATCAATAGAAAGGCTTCAGAAGGTGGATAATGAGAAACTTCTGTGAGTTAAAGAACATGTTCTAGCCCAATGAAGGAATAAGAACCTTAAAAAAGGTTTGATAAATGTTAACGAGAATGGACAATTTAGAAAGGAATAAAGTGAACTAATGGAGCTAAAAACACAATACCAGAACTTCGCGAAGTATGCACAAGTTTTAACAGTGAATGAAAGCAGAAGAAAGGATTCAGAGGTCGAAGACCAACTTAACGAAATAAAACGAGAAGACAAGATAGAGAAAAAGTAAAAGGAAGAGCAAAGTCTCCAAGAAAATGGGACTATGTGAAAAGACCTAATCTACGTTTGATAGGTGTGCCTAATGTGACGAAAAATGAATCCAAGTTGGAAAATATTTTTCAGGATATTATCCAGGAAACTTTCCTAACCTAGCAAGGCAAGACAATACACAACTCCAGGTAATACAGAGAACACCACAAAGATATTCCTCAAAAGAGCAACCCCAAGGACATAATCATTAGATTCATCAGGGTTGAAACAAAGGAGAAAATACTAAGGGCAGCCAGAGAGAAGGTCAGGTTACCCACAAGGGGAAGCCTATCAGACTCACAGCAGATCTCTCAGCAGAAACCCTACAAGCCAGAAGAGAGTGGGGGCCAATATTCACATCCTTAAAGAAAAGAACTTTCAACCCAGAATTTCATATCCAGCCAAGCTAAGTTTCATAAGTGAAGGAAAAATACAATTTTTTACGAACAAGCAAGTACTTAGAGATTTATTACACCAGGCCTGCTTTACAAGAGCTTCTGAAAGAGGCACTATATACAGAAGGAACAACCAGTATCAACCATTCCAAAAAACCATTGGTAGCTGCATCAGACCCACTCACATGCAAGGATATACAGAGACTCAAAACAAAGGGATGGAGGGAGATTTGCCAACCAAATGGAGAGAAAAAAAAAGCAGGAGTTGCAATTCTCATCTCTATAAAATAACTTTAAAGTAATAGAAACCAAAAGAAAAGAAGGACATTGTATAATGGTAGAGGGACAAGTAACGGGAAGAGCTAATGATCCTAAGTCTATGTGCACCCAATATAGGAGCACCCAGATACGTAGGGCAATTTCTTGGTACTTACAAAGAGCTTGGACTCCCACACAATAATAGTGGGAGACTTTAACATTACATTGTCAATTACAAGGATACCGGGACTTAACTTAGACCTCAACAAGTAAACTTAATAAACATTTACAGAACTCTTACTCCATATCCACAAAATACATTTTTTTTCAGTAACATTACATTTATTCTAAAAGTGACCACATGGTTGGGAGTAGATCACTCCCCAGCAATTGCATAGCATTTATAGGTTTAAATGAAATATTGGTTGGCTGTTTGTTATTTTCCTCCTTATTCCTTCCTGTCTCCATTGTGTAACACAATTATTAGCATAAAACTTTTTAATATCCATTTCTAGACTGCATTCTAGCCTGGGCAATAGAGCAAGATTCCCGTCTCTCTCCCTCTTTTCTTCTTCTTTTCTTTCATTCTCTTTTTATTCCTTCTTTCTCTCTTTCTCTCTTTCTTTAAAAAAAAAAAAAAAAAGTGGGGCTAAGGAGGACAGTACTTGAAATCACATAGACCCCAGACAGAATCCTCTTTACACTTAGGCTACTTAGGATGAAGAATAGAAATAAAAAAACAAAAAACAAAAAACAAAAAACAAAACAAAAAAAAAACAATGCTGCACTTGATAAAAAAAAAAAGCAAAAAGAAAACATACAACTGTCTCAATTTGCAGATACATAACTGTCAACATAGAAAATCCCAAGAAAATATTTTTTAAAAGCTATTAGAAGTAATAAATTACTTAAGAGTGCAAGCCCAATATATGAAAAAAAAAAAAAATATGTCAAAGAAATATATTTTGGGGTAAAATACTTGATTTCTTTCAGGGCCTGCTATCTGTCATGTGATGCTATACTAGAGTCAGATTGAAATTTGGTATCTTGTTGCTACAAAGAGTCTGCTTTGTCTGTCTTAAGATCTCTGTTTTAATTTTATGGCCCATCTGATCCTGTGATGCCCACCCAGGAACTGACTACGTGCAAGAAGATATTAACGCCCCACGATTTCATCTTCGACCCAACCAATCAGCACTCCCTGACTCACTGCCCCTCCCCCTCCCACAAACTGTCTTTACAAATTCTAATCCTAGGGAGACTAATTTGAGTATAATAAAACTCCCGACTCCCACACAGCCGGCTCTGTGCAAATTACTCTTTCTCTATTGCAATTCCCCTGTCTTGATAAATCACCTCTGTTTAGGTCCTGTGAAAGGTGAACCCATTAGGTGGTTATACCATCAGGTTCCCATCATGACCTGAACTAGCTTTTTGGATCTTTTTGGAATCCCCTTCCCTGCAGAGGAAAGGTCCAGTCAGTTGGTTAAGGGGCTTAGAATTTTAGTTTTGGTTTACAATATAAATGCAGTTAGGCTGAACTATGAGTGAAACGAAAAAGACAAAATATGAAATGGATTAACTAAAAGCCTCTACTTCTAGAATTGATCGTTGTTCAAATTTGATCTTCATAGCATCCTAATTTTTTTCTCCTTATTTTAGAGACCCTTTATTAGTCTGAAGTGAAAAATTACTCAGGAAAATACAAAGTACATAAATTTAAATACGTAAGCAAATCTACCTAAACTTAAAAGTAAAAAAGCAGGGATGACTGCCTCCAGGAAAATGAAGATTTTTTGCACTGTCCAGCAGGTGGCTCCCCCAGCTTTGGGCTTAGGTAGGGAGTGCCTGCTGTCCACAAAAAGCCTGTGCTCCAATGATCAGAAATGGCCTTCTAAACTTCTGCTTCCATGTAGATTTGCACCTCAGTCATTCTAAATATATAAAAGTGATTCAAATAGATTTTAAACTTACAACATCATCCAAAAAACATTGGCGTGTCTCCAACCTGTGTAAATAGGCATTTAAATTAGAAGTGAACACTGTGTACACAAATTTTCAGATGGACACTATATTTCTTAGCAAAACCTGAAACTGTCATGCCTCTTCAAGGGGAGAAAACATATCTAGCTATTTGCTCTCACAATTTGGTGAAAGGAGAAAAAAATGGTAACATAAAAATATGTCCAATATTTCACATAATAAAAAATAGGTTAAAATAGCCATACCTCTTATATGTATAAGTATATATTTATACTTGCTGTTTGGAAAATCTTAATATATACAACTTAATCTAACAGAATATAAAGCTCTCAGGTTTAAATAATTTGTTGGTATTATAAGACAAAGTTCTTTTCTCTACTTGGTAGGGGTCGTTAGCATGATTTAGCATGTGGAAAATGTTGCCATTACGCATTTATGATTATTCACAGTACAGAGGGTATGTGGATGGAAGGGCAATTGAAAAAGTTCACCCCATAGACACCTCCCTTTGCAACTCTCCCATTCTGCTGTGCTACAAACCGCCTACTAACACTGGAAATAACAAGGGAGAGAGAAGGGCAAAGTTCAGGTTTTCAACTGTCAGTGTACAAAGGAACTAGAATACACAGTGCGCGCGCGCCACACACACACACACACACTCATTCACTGTATCAGATAAAACCAGCATCCCTCACCTGCCAATCTGCTCAGGAAATGGCTCTATCTTGTTGCTGTTGTTGTTTGGAACAAGGTCTCATTCTGTCACACAGGCTGGAGTGCAAAGGTGCAATCATGGCTCACTGCAGCCTCACCCTCCCAAGGCTCAAGTGACTCTCCCTTCAGCCTCCAAGAAGCTGGGGCTATAGGCACGTGCCACCAAACCCCGCTAATTATTGTATTTTTTGTAGAGACAGGGTCTCACCATGTTGCCCAGTCTGGAGTTGAGCTTCTGAGCTCAAGGGATCTGCCTACTTCAACCTTCCAAAATGCTGGGATTATAGGAATGAGCCACCACACTTGGCCTGGCTCTATCATTTTTAACTTGCTAATGGTATGAAATAAATGTGAGCACCTAGATTTGGAATCCTCATGGTTATTAGCTCAGAGCTAAGGTAAGGATGGTCCCCTCCACACAGCCCCTGGGTGGTCCCCACAGCCCAGGCAGCAAATCATGTGAGTTCTCACTCTTTCCATCTTACCTTATTTTCTGCAAAACCTAAAGACAAAAAAAAAAAAAAAAAAAACACTGAAAAGATTAGCCACTGAGCAAAATCACCTCAGAAGGAGACATGGGCTTTTTTTACAAAGCAGGCACAGATTTATCATCATAAATGCAATTCTTGTTCAAAAGATGTCAAGACTGAGTCTTCTAGATTGTAGAGGAGTTGAAGGGCAAGCACAGAAGAGAAATAGTGTATGCAGAGACATAGAGGCAAGAACACACATGGGATATTTGGAGAATTGCAGAGGAATGGCCATGGTGGGAAAGGAGGGGCTAAGTGGAAAATAATCCAAGAAATCTGAAGTCTGTTGTAAGAAAATGTCCTATTTAACATGAGAAAGTAACCCCACTAGAAACAAAGAATTATATGCACTTAGACAGGATTTTAAAACTTTGTTATCCTAGAGATTTGAGAAGCTATATTCCACTAAAGAAAATATATGTTGACTAATATTTGAATACTTTATATGTCTGTTGGGTTGCTAAAGCAAAAATTTACACATATCTGTTCAGAACAAATTCTGAAGCATTCAGCTCAGTCTATTAGCAGAATCCCATGGCCCTTTCTTCCTTACTCTTTAATTTTCCATATTTATTTGTTCAAACAGTCAGGCTGACACCTGCCAGAGGATGTTTCAGTACTAGAGAGAAATCAATGGATCCTGGCAGCCATCTCAGCTTCCTTCAAAGAGTGACCTTTAGGTGTGGCAGCCAAAGATATCCCCCACCATGACATATTATTTTTTTATAGTCCTCAGATTCAGGTTGTTTTAATAAAGTCCTCTACTAATGTCAACTTCAAGGGTATTAAACCAACACGGCCAATTTCCTTATTCTCTACCCACATATTCTTTTCTTCTTTTTCTCTTGTACTTGAAAAAAAAATGGGGATTGGTGGTACTGAAGCTGAGTTTAATTCTTTCAGCTGTGAAAAGCCCAAACTTTGCTATATTATTTTAAGGTAACAGATTCCAACACTCCTCATATCTGTAAGCCACAGGTTGTTTATTTTATGTAGTCAGATATTTAAAATAAAAGGAAAAAATATAAAAATCCCCTAGTTCCTATGGACAAATTGCTTATACATACAAAAATGAGCACTCACAAAATGCAAAACCCTAATACTCATAAGACTAAGAGACAAGGAAATCTGTCCTTGGTTTAAAACCAAGCCCATTCTTCATTTTGAAGGCCAGACTAAGATGAGATTTATACTATGGCCTGCAGCCAAAAGTGAACTATTTTGGTATATATTAAATATATATATATATATATATATATATATATATATATTCTGTTCTCTAGGGAATTAAGTTAAGGGCTCTCTTTCTTGACTTCACAGCTCCGGCACAACTCTAGAGCCCAGACAGAGTTCTCCGGTAAAACTTGCAGTGATGGCAGAAACATTCTGTATCTCTGTGGTCCATTATGGTAGTCACTAGCCACATGTGGCTACTGAGCACTTGAAATGTGACAAATGCCCCTGGGGGAACAGAATATCTAATTTTATTTAATTGTAATTATTTTGTATTCCTTAAAATAGCACACCTATGGCTAGTGCTTTCTATACTGGACAGCATAGGCTAAAAGGTGCCAACCTTCAGCAAGATACTGAATTAAATAAAATTATTTTTCATTCTCTCTGGCCTTTTTCCAGAGGCAGTACTTGCCACAATTACAATTAAATAACTAATTATGGCTTGTACTTTGTACTCTGTATCTCCCATAAGAACATAAACTCTGAATGCAGTGGCTGCTTCTATCATGTTCATAGAGGCACCCCAGGAGTTAGCATAGGGCCCAGTCAAAGCAAGGCTCCAAAGTGTTTGTTCAATGAAAAAATAAATTGGATGCCACTGAATACCTACTCTCCTCAGCCTAGAATTTCCAGGGACCATGACTACTTACCACCCAAAAACCTCATTTTCCAACTTCTTAATTCTGACAAGGAATAGTCAATTTACCCAAAAATTAGCCCATTCTTTTATAACTAGTACATTGCCCCCAACCTTTTATGCAGACCCATTTTAACAAAAGTTTTCTCTAGAGAAAACTATCAAAAGACTGACCATGATGCTAATTACTAATTTCAAGGTCATAGGGAATTATTATTATAATTATTTTAATTACATTATATTATGACAGGTATATCTGGGGGAGGCAGAAGCCAGTGGAGTAACAATGTGTGTATTTGTTGAGAGATAAGCTAGTGAAATCCTAATCACACTGGTTAAGGAGACTGTCCTATCTGCCCACATAAAGAACGAGTCCTGTGGCCATGGGCACCCCACTTTACATAAAAATGCATTCTAATTAAATTACATTTTTCTGCCAAAGATCGAGAGAAAACTGTGGAGTTTTAAATTTGTTTCCTGATGAGTTTTGCACTAGGAAGCTCAAACTTTAGCTTTCACTCTTTCTCCTCCTGGGTCCCTGTATTAGTCTGCTAGGGCTGCTGTGACAAAGCGCAATAGACTGGGTGGCTTAAGCCAGGGTCCCCAACTTTTTTGGCACCAAGGACTGGTTTCATGGAAGACAATTTTTCCATGGACTGAGGGGCTGGAGGGGGGGTGCATGGTTTCAGGATGAAACTATTCCACCTCAGATCATCAGGCATTAGCTAGATTCTCATAAGGAGTATGCAAGCTAGATTCCTCAGGTGCACAGTTCACAGTTGGGTTCCCATTCCTATGAGAATCTAATGCCGCTGC
This sequence comes from Ateles fusciceps, assembly GCA_036589455.1. NCBI lineage: Eukaryota > Metazoa > Chordata > Mammalia > Primates > Atelidae > Ateles > Ateles fusciceps. Next base: position 5,142,101 of record JAZHEH010000889.1, read on the forward strand.
TGATCTGACAGGAGGCAGGGCTCAGGCAGTAATGCTCATTGCTGTGCAGCCTGGTTCCTAACAAGTCACAAAGCAAGGGTTATGGAACCCTAGCTTAAGCAACAGAAATTTATTTCTGACAATTCTAAAAGCTAAAAGTCCCATATCAAAGTGTTGGCAGGATTGGTTTCTTCTGAGACCCCACTTCTTGGCTTATACAGATAGTCGTCTTTTCCCTATATCTTCACATGGTCTTCTTTCTGTATCTGTCTAAGCCTAAATTTCCTCTTCTTATAAGGACACCCATCATATTGGATTATCCTCCCCCACACCAATTACCTCATTTTAATTTAGTTACCTCTTTAAAGGCCCTATCTCCAAATATAACCACATTCTGTGGTATTGGGAGTTTAGGATTTCAACATACAAATTTGTGGAGGGGACTCCATGAAATCCATAACAGTTAACCCCTCCCAATATTCCAATCTCTGTTGCAACTTGATCTGTTATCTACAGCCAACCACACTAGAAACCTCTGTATTTAAAATTGGGAGATAATTTGCCTATTGTAACATGAATGACAAACCCTTCCCTGCCCATCTGAAGATCAGCATCTATCTCTCTGCATTTATATATTTACAAGTTTAGGAGTTTAACTGCTATTATTAAGTGTGGATTTACCATTGTTATTGAGCTTTTTCATTCATTGTATATGAAACAGCTGTGTACCAGGTGGGGCAGTTTGTAGACTGTGGACAAGGACTCCGGGTCCACACTGCCTGGGTTTCAATCATGGCACTGCCACTCATCAGCTATTACCTAACCTTTCTGTCCCTTGGTTTTTTCCTGTATAAAATGGACGTCATAATAGCATGTACATGGTTGTTATTATAATTTAATGATTTAATAAGTACAAAACACTTAGAACACTGTCTAGAGAGAATACATATTTTATAACTATAAGGGATTATTTGTTGTTTTAGTGTATTTTACATTTTAAAAATATATTTTAAAGCTGGAACAGATTCAACAGTTCCAATCAGTCATATGCTTGATTCCAGCTTTATGGTGAATATTCTGATCTTCTCTAAAGTGTCCCATTTCTTTCTGGTATACCCAATTTGTTTTACAATAATTCTCTAATTTATTAAATAGAAATAATGATGATCTCAAGATGAGAAGCTTATTCCAAAAGTATAACTGAGACCAAAGGGTTTGCCAATTTGTAACATAAGTGAATACTGGAAAGGGCAGCATTTTCTAAAAGCATTTTTATATATTTATGGCACTAGATACGTGATGAGTTCTTGGTAAATATTTAAAGATTGACAGTGATGAAGACTGTGATGATTCACAAAGGAAGGAAGACACTCAAAGATAAAAGTAGCCCAGATTTTAAGAAAAGATCATATACAAAATCTAAACTTCAGTCACTTTGATTGTTATTGTCTGAACCATGCTGGAAAAGATAATAAACCTAAAGAGAATTAAAGTGTCTTTTTTTAATCCTCTTATGAGTAACAAAAGGCAATAGTGACCAACATCTTCTTGTACTGGGATAACTGTTAATATTTTTTATAGATTTAAATTTATATAATTCAATTCATCAATCATGTCTTGAGCACATATTGTATGCTTCTTCTATAGTAACAATAAAAAAAATTAAACATAGGCACTAGAATTATAAAATGTAGAATAGGACCACCAAAAATTGTATATAATGTATACTCAGGATATCTGTGTATGAATGTGCACAGATGCCTGTACACAGTATGAATTCAGGAAAATGACTGAAAGGAGCTGAAACACTGATCTAGAAACCTGTGCAATTCTATCAAATAACCCTGAGAACAGTCACCAGTTGCCTGACAGAAGTTGGACACCAGAAGGAAGAGAAAAATAAAGGTGGGCACTGGTCCTATTGAGAGAAAAAGCCAAAAGCAAATTAACAGTCCAGTGCATATGGGAGCCTGCCTGTAATCTGAAAAGATGGAGTGCTCTGGTAGGAAAAGATGAAACTGAATGAAAGAGTAGGCCAGGGACTTTAAATTATACAACAGAGCTGTAATAACCAAAACAGTATGGTGCTGGCATAAAAACAGACACATCAACCAATGGAACAGAATAGAGAACCCAGAAACAAATCCACATACCTAGAGTAAACTCATTTTTGATGAAAGTGCCATGAACATACAGTGGGGGAAGAGCCACCCCCTCAATAACGGTACTGGGAAAACTGGATATCCATATGCAAAAGAATGAAACTAGACCTCTATCTCTCATCAAATCAAAATGAATTAATGACTTAAATATAAGACCTCAAACTATGAAACTACTACAAGAAAACATTGGGGAAACCCTCCAAAACATTTGTCTGGACAAACGTGTCTTGAGTAATACCCCACAAGCACAGGCAACCAAAGCAAAACTGACAAATAAATTCACATCAAGTTAAAAAGCTTCTGCACAGCAAAGGCAACAACCCACAAAGTGAAGAGACAACCCACATAATGGAAGAAAATATTTGCAAACTACCTATCTGACAAGGGATTAATAATCAGAACACATAAGAAACTCAAACAACTCTAGAGTAAAAACTCTAATAATCTTATTAAAAACTGAGCAAAAGATCTGAATAGACATTTCTCAAAAGAAGACACATGGCAAAAAGCATATGAAAAGCTACTCAACAACACTGAACGTCAGAGAAATGAAAATCAAAACTACAATGAGATATCATCTCACCCTAGTTAAAATGATTTATATTCAAAAGACAGGTAACAAAAAATACTGGCAAAGATATGAAGAAAAGGGAACCCTCATACACTGTTGGTGGGAATGTAAATTAGTACAGTCACTATGGAGAACAATTTGGAGTTTCCTCAAAAAACTGAAAATAGAGCTGCCATACAATCCAGCAATCCCACTTCCGGGTATATATTCAAAAGAAAGGAAATGAGTATATCAAAGAGTTACCTTCACTCTCAGGTTTATTGCAGCACTATTCATAATAGCCAAGATTTGGAAGCAATCTAAGTGTCCATCAGCACATGAATGGATAAAGAAAATGTTGCACATATACACAATGGAATACTATTCAGCCATAAAAAAAGATTGAGATCCTGTCATTTGCAAAAACATGGATGGAACTAGAGGTCATTATGTTAAGTTAAATAAGCTAGGCACAGAAAAACAAACTTCACATGTTCAAACTCATTTGTGGGAGCTAAAAATGGAAAGAATTGAACTCATGGACATAGAGAGTAGAAGAAGGATGGTTACTAGAGGCTGGGAAGAATAGTGTGGTTGTGGGGGAGATGAGGTTGGTTAATGGGTACAAAAAAAGTTAGAATGCATAAGACTAAGTATTTGATAGTACAATACAGTCACTATGGTCAGTAATAATTAATTGTATATTTTTAAATAAATAAAAGAGTATAATTGGTTTATTTGAAACATAAAGGATAAATCCTTGAGGGGATGGATACCTAATTTTCTGTGATGTGATTATTATGCATTGTATGCCTGTACCAAAACATCTTATGTAACCCACAAGTATATACACCTATGTACCCACAAAAATTAATTTTTTTAAAGAGTAGACCAAGAAAAATGAAACTCCCCAGAGGCTGAAGTAGGAAAAAGAGGACAAAATTTCAACCCCATGAGAAAATGGAGCTGCCAAGAACTGCAGAAACATCCATCTTCCCAGATGACACGTAGGCATCCAATGGTGACATTGGACACAACATCCATCCAATATGAAGAACAAGCTTTGGGACACAGGCATCTACAGTGACCTCGGACTCGTGACTGTGGATATTAAGAAAAGGTTTTGGAGTCACACAGATCAAGGTGTGCATCCATCCTCACTGCTTTCTAGTTAGTCACATCATCTTGAACAAATTGCAGAGCATCTGTAATCTTCTGTTTTCTCATCTAAATCTCAGCACTGTGTTAAGGCACAGTCCCCACTCTGAAGGAGCTGGATTTTGTATGAGAAAAAGACATCAAGATACATCATTACAATTTAGCGGGTCAGGGTGCTGAGCATGGGAATAAAATTGTGTATAAGCTACAGATCTGGCACTAAACAGGAGGTAATTTGGTTTTGACGAGAATTGGGGGGTGAGGGGTATGGAGGGGACAAGAGCAGGGAAGGCTTCCCTGGAAAGGCGATGGATAACACTACTGCTGGATCTCAGAGATGAAGTGGAGCTGGTGGGTGACTGAGTAGGGAGGGAAAGAACATCACAGTTGCCAGGAACAGCAATGCGAAGGCATGGAATCCCAAAACTGTCTGATATTTCCAAGAAATAGAACTGCAGGCATGAAGAATATAAAATGTGAAGTGATCAGAGGTAAGCAAAGGCCCCATCACAGAGGACCTTCTATCCAGGCCAAGAACTTGGCATTTTTTCTTAAAGCTGACAGACTAACATCAAATCATTTTTCTCACTCGTCTTAGGTTCTTAAAATGATTAATTTATTTTTAATTCTCTTAAATGAATTTAGAGCATTCTTCAGAAGATTAAATGAATTTAATTAAATTTTCTCACAAAAGAAGGATGGATTAGACTTGAAAAGAGGACTGGATATTATTTTCCAAATGTCTACAGTTTCTACTGTCAAGTTACAAACTGAATCAAGTACATTTGGGTCAAAACCAATCAAAGTTAAGATCTAGCTGAGTTACAATTGACATTTTCCTCATGTGATGTATGTAATACTATGGATTCTTGGGCTTCTCTACTGTGCTTCAATACACAAATAACAATAGTTTCACAAGAAGACACATTACTGCATATGAATCCTTTTGAAATGACTGAAAATGTATCCTAAATATAAACCTTAGTAGGGAAAATCACTACATTAGACAATAATTATAATTAATGTAATAATAATTAAAGGCACTCAAAACTTCATGGAGAACAAAAGGCTGGAGATAGAAAAATGCTTAGCCTGACAACTTCATGGTAACCACATGACAAATCCAGAGGGCACTATTCACATACATTCAGTGGGAATGGCACCCCCTATGGTTGTGCAGTGCACAGTTGACATAGTAGTATGCAGCAACTGTGGCCAATTCAGGGACTAGACTGTTAAACCTTATGCTGTAAAAAAGAAATGACAGACAAACTGGTATAGAAATGTCTAATCGAAAGCTCCAGGAAGATAATTCTGGTTGTGCTGATGTTTAACTTCCATGAAATTCATAAAGTTTCATGTAATTAATTTTCAAGGCTCCTGTAGTTCAGAGATCCCTATGAAAACTCTTCCTGGGTATCTTTGACAAAACAGCCAAAGGACCTGACCTTCCCAGGAGCTGTTATTTAAAGAGTAAGGACAGTAGTAATCACTTTATTATTTGCTTCTCTCTTTCTCTCTCTCTCTCTCTCTCTCTCTCTCCCCCCTCACCCCCGCCTCTCTCTCTGACCAGAGAAGAATCTCTAGAATAAAATTATACTTCCTGAGATGAGCCCAGCAATTTTTAAGGTGGTGATTATTAAGTAGAGGATGACTGAATGATGAGTATCGTTGATGAAACTGTGATTTAGTAGCAAAGACTGTATTTTCCAGAATTTAAAATTGTAATTTCCATTTTGATAGCATTTATAATTATTACATTGCTTACACCTTTTTATGTTTTTCATAAGAACAGCTGAGAATATATTTAGTTAACCAAAACCTCCAAGGAAAATTTCATTCCTCTATTACTGTTATTGTCACATCTACATGTATTCTTATAGAGCTTACAATAATCAAGGCTTAATAAATGAATTGTTTAATATAAGAAACAAGAGCCTATGATATAACACATACACAAACACCCACTATATATACATATAATTGTTCCTTTCGATGGCATTCTTCCTCTCCCAGGCTAAAATGTACTACTACTGATAAAGGAGAACAGGAAGGAAGTTGCTGGCTTTTTCCTTCTCTAGTTTCAAAGTACATGTAAAGACTCTATGGGCTGACTCAGAGAATACACAATATATATTGTTAAGAAGCTTCAGTCTCGTTTACTCAGATTTAATACTAGGACAAAGTTACCACTAAAACATACTTTTTAATATACGAGACTTTACATGCTAGCTTTGTTTTTTAGCAGTCTTAGATATCAGTTTCTTGGTTGATAGCAAACCCACAATAAACAAGAACCTGCTCCCTGCAACATGTATGGTAAGTGTGGAGAGCCATCTGGAAGGTAAGGGAATGAGGAAGCAGTGTGTAACCATCCATGATTTCACCAGCAAATAAACTGTATGTAACTTTCAAGTATCTACAGGACTATTTCAGCATAGGTTCAAATTGTGCCCATCCAAGCAGTTTGGCAAAATAAACTTCTGTTGTAATGATGTACCACCAGAGAACATGAGTAGTTCTAACACATGTAACCTTCCCTTTCTATATATCTTTTCTTACAAAAAAGTAAAGCCCAATTAAATCTGAAAAAACAAACAAACAAACAGAAAGTGACAGTGAGACAGACCCATATTTCTGACCCAAGTAAATCAAAATTTGTTGTTGAAACCTAAGTTATACTTTCAGGGCATCCAGTATATTTTAAATGTATATGAAAAATACATCTCTTAACTCATGCTTAAGAAAGGGAGTTCAACTTTCTGAGACCAGATTTGTTTGTAATTGATCAGGAACTTTCTTTGACCCAAGAAAAGGATAATTCCCAGGCAACAAATTCATGAACCAATTTTATTCTAGTTGTTTCATAATGCCAGCTGCTGAGTAGCAGACAACTGAGAGATCCAGAATATTCTAGTTGATTAAGGAATATCTCCGAGAGATTTGAATTGCAATATTTTTTCCCCCTGGAATACACTGTAAAGTAATTTAAGAACTTCCCATCCTTGAGTACAATTGACTCAAAAATCCATTGAGAATAGTTATCTTTTAAATAAACACTCAAAGACTTTAGCTATTTTTAGAACACATAGTTTCATCCTGGCAGATTTACAAATCCCATCATGAGGGGTTAGTGTATTTCACTGCATAGAAAAGGATTCTCTTCTTTGAATCTGAAACTCTGGAGTTTCTACATAATGATTTGTTGACCTTTCCATAATATTACGCAATGATGCGAAAGTCTAATACTCAATTCTAAGTCATGGGTCTGTGAGAGTCTTTTCCTTCCAGAAGTTACCTTTTTTAAAAGCATTCATGTAATTATGATAATGATCCATATTTCTTGTCTTATTCAAATAGTTCTCTGAAGAGTTATATGTAAATTTTTATGAATCTAAATTTATTTTTAAAACTCCAGGGGGATATGTTTTCCAAAGAATCTATAATTAATCTCATAAAAGCATGAATTTTTCCTTAAAGGGAAAATTCAGTTATTAGTTATTCTGCATTGGTAGATAGGTATCTTCACTTACCACAAATACTAAAAGTATCAATAATGTATGGAGAGTAATTAACAATACAAAATCATTTTTTAAATAAGAGAAAAAAAGATTTATCCTCCTGGCCTATTACTATCAGTATGTAATCTCATATACGATATATCTTTGAGCACATTGTATCCACTTGAAATAAGAAATGTTTAATTAAATTGGAAAATAACCACTTATGACTTGAGGGTAACTTTCCTGCTGCTCCATAATTTAGATCTTTTCAATATGACTTTTAAAAAGTAGCATCTAATTTCATTATACTCAACCTAAATTATCCTTTAGATTTTTACATTTACATATATGTATGTACACATATACATATATACATACAACATTTTATATACACACATGTAGAAATGTATATTTATATGTATCTATTTTTATATATTTAATAAGTATATTTTTATATATTTATGTGTATATATTTTATATATTTAATAAATATATATATATGAGATATAGTTTGGCTGTGTCCTTACCCAAATCTCCCTTGAATTGTAATAATTCCCAAGTGTCAAAAATAGGGCCAAGTGGAAATAATTGAATCATGGGGTGGTTTCCCCCACACTGTTCTAGTGGTAGTCAATAAGTCTCACAAGATCCAATGGTTTTATAAATGGAAGTTCCCCTGCACAATCTCTTTCTTGCCCATGTAAGATATCCCTTTGCTCTTTCTTAGTCTTCTGCTGTGATTGTGAGGCCTCCCCAGCCATGTGAAACTGTGAGTCCATTAAACCTATTTCTTTTATAAAGTCTCGGGTGTATCTTTATTAGCAGCATTAAAACAGACTAATACATTATATAAATGCATAGGTTGACAATGTTAAACTTTATCTGAGCCCTGTGTTCCAGGAAATCAGGGATGGTTAAGAAATCTTCCCATCCTTTTGTGTTCCTTGAAAGACTCCTCTTCCCCACAGAACTTAGCTAAGACTCATGGAAACTCCCTTGTTTATCTGTGATAAGGCCAGACATAGACCTTTCAGAATCTCTTTCTTACCTCATAAATGGTTAGCCAAACTGTTTGTATCCACTAACAAATCTGGACAAAATATTAATACCTGCTACCTGGACTTGGCCAAACTTTAAATTAGGCTTATCTCTTCCCCTTAGGCCCCTGAACTTTAATCCACTCTCAGCCTGAGTCAGCACACAGCCTCTCCTTAATGGCCTCTTACAAAAAAGGGCTGACCACTGAAAAGAAGTTTCCTAACTGTAGGATCAGCTGTGGGGATCACGCTACCCACTCCCTCATATGTGCTTCTTTCTGACCTTCTTGGCCCTTGCCTACAAAAGAAAAATCCTTTCTACCTGATCTTTCAAATGCGTACAGATCTTAAGATAGGGACATTCTCTCTGTTACAATAATTCCCCTATCATAGTAGTTTCCTCTCCTTATTGTGATAATTCTTTTGAACAGATTCTCTATCTAAGTTCAGATTTGATTTGATTTTACAATGTGTGTGTGTGTATACCTATATATATGTGTGTGTGTACCTATATATATATACATGTGTGTACCATACGTATGTGTGTACCATGTATATATGATACACACACACACACACACACACACACATTCAGAGATGTGAACTCATTTTGCTCTGATTTGGGTTAACAATAAGGAAATTAGATAGATGTAGCCCATTTTTGTCTTCCTTGAGTAACAACATCAGAAAAGGAGCTTGTGAATGTAAAACCTACAAGAGCTGTAAGAAACCGGAATGAAATCGTTTGATTATCAATGTTTTCTTTCCACTTATATCACTGTAAGAAATAGTTAATGCAGAGTTAAGACATCAAACTCACTTAAGCTACAACTCACCTTAGGCTAAAACTCTGTGTATAAGAAACAAATTTTCTCTAAATAAAATTTTCCTGAAAGAAAAGTAAGACCTTCAATAACTTCACTAGTTGGAGGCCAAGTCCTCTGGTCTATGATGCATCTATTCATTAGGATCCTGCCACTTTTGAATTATTCAAATTCATTATAAAATGCAGCTTTCATCTGAAAAAAAAAAAGTATACCACCAAGAGCTACTAAATTTAGTTCTACTGCAGATAAAGTGAAGTGGTGTGTGCTTCCATAATCATGTCAACAGCCTGGCTTTTATCTCTACTAAACTCCTGGGCAGCACAGCTGGGATGCAGCCACCCAAGGCAGAAATCTGGAGACCATGTAACCAGTCTGCCTATTGCTAAGAAGCACTGACATTCTATTTGAACTGTCCTATATTGTTGGATAAGGGCTGTTTGAAATAATGTTTTAAACTTGTGGCTTTTTTTATTATAGATGCATCAATTATACTTTAAAAAATTTACCCTTTTATCTAACACTACCATTAATACTCTGTATTATATAACTCCTCTCTCTCTCTCTCTCTGCATCTTTTCAGTTTTAAATTGTAGAAATCACACAAAAACCAACCCTATAACATCCTCCTCTGCAACTATAAGCTGTCAAATGGATTTTATGGATACACATGGTTATAAAACTTTGCCACAGATTATATACTAGAAGGTAGATGATTAAATTCATTTGGAATTAATATGGCCAGATTTGATATAATAACAAACTAGCCATAATGCTAATAAGTGGTAATTAAATGAGCAAGGCAGAAATTTTAGAACTCCCCAGACCATGTTGAAGAGATCCAGCACGTCTTTATTTTGATTTGTTTTCTTTTCACCATTATTTTCAGATTGTTTTGGCAACCACACTCAAGTATCAAGATACAGGGCAGGGTTTTGGAATCTATGAAAGGCTAGAATATCTACTCACTGCTGAACTGGTACTTCCTCATGGAAGACTTCCCTGACCTCTCCCAAGACCTAAATAGAACAAAAAGATCAGCATCCCCAAGCAAGAGGGAATTCTAGAGAAGACTTATTTCAGACTTCATCTGCACCATCAGCTCTCCTGGGTCTCCGCCTGCCAGTCAGTACTGCAGATTTTGAACTCACCAACATCCATAATCATGAGCCAATTCTTTTATATATCTATATATCAGAGAATCCTGACTAATACATGAGATTTGGCCAAAGTCACATAGCTAGTTTGGAGCACACAAAAAAAATTTTCTAATTCCCTGTCTAGAGTACATTTCAGTATACTGCACTGGAACAGTAATCCTGGTAGAGTGAGAGATGACATTACAAACATGTCTATGTACATACAGTTCTATTATAAAAGCCTGAGACTGCACACACAACACAATAATTCTCAGAAGGTAGTTGCAGGACTGCAGAATCATGTAGATGCTTGTTTATATAAAGACTCCTAGGCCTATTCCCGATCTTTTGAATCTAGCTCTCTAGGAGTGGGACCCAGGAATCTGTATCTTGGCAGCTCCCCAAGATGATCTGTATGCATGCCAAAGTTTGAGAACCCTATAGCAATTAAGAGGCAATACAGATTGGTACTTAAGAGCACAGATTCTAAAGCCGAAATGCCTGAATTTAAAGCCCAACTCTACCACTTACTAGCTATGTAAGTGGCCTTGAACAAGGTACATAGCTCCTGTGCTTGAGAGTACAGTACACTTCACAGCTCACATCATCTGTGATGTGAGGATTGAATGAGGTAAGGGTGTAAATATTCACACAGAGTTGGCATTTAATAAATCGTAGCTTTTATTACTAAACTCTCCTGCCATGGGTGTTCAGGCATATTTTCACTATCATGCTAACTTGACATTTATAGTGACCATCACAGTGGTACATCTTGAAGTGTGCCACTTGAAATATCTTGAAATACTTTCTAAAGCAAGGATCAGAGTGGTTAGATGTTATGTGTTTGATTTTATGCAATTTTAGGATAAGGTGTATAGTTTAGTTTGGAGCAAACTTGTCCAAACCGTGGCCCATGGGCTGCATGTAGGCCAGGACAGCTTTGAATGTAGCCAAACACAAATTCATAAACTTTCTTAAAATATGATTAGGTTTTTTTGCAATTTTTTTTAAACTCATCAGCTATGGTTAATATTAACTTATTTTATGTGTAGCCCAAGACAATTCTTCTTCCAAGGTGGACCAGGGAAGCCAAAAAATTAGACACCCCTGCTTTATAATTTGGTAACTTGGTACAAAAGAAAATTAGAAATAATATGGATTCATAGAATATTTAAGTCTTCTTCCCCATCAAAAAAAAAAGGCTAATTTACTCATATGTAAACATTTCATCCCACCAAATTCTTAACCAAAGAGTTGTTATCAGCTAATAAACCAAAACTATACAAATATAGAAGCTATTAGACAAGGGAAACCACGTGAGAGAAAATTGAGAGATGCCAGAAATATGATGGTCTTTTTGATCATTTAGAACCAGAAATAAACTTGGGATCACTTTGCATTTGATTTTATAAAGATTAAAATTAGTCTATCAATAAAGTGGATCTGCTTCAGGACAACTTAAAACATGGAAAATATTTTGTAGATCTTATATAACAAAAATCACTGAGGGTGAAAAATAAAAATAATGAAAACCAACAATTATCACAGAATTTAACTTGGGATAGAAGGAATATGCTCAAGAAAATAAGGACATGGGCAAAATAAGGCATTTGGCATAAAAAGTAACATTCTTCCATTTCGAGCTTGGAGCAGGATGAAGGGCTCTCCAGGAGGGATTGTCCAGATTGAGCAGAAGCCAATAGGCTAGTAGTGGGGAGGCTGTTCCCTGTAGACGAGATGGTCTAGAATATGTAAGGGAATCAGCAATCTGGGAACTATAGCCAAGACTAGAATGCCAGTGGTCACAACTTAACAGCCTAAGGGCAGACTACTACATCTACATGTATCCAATATCATGCAAAACCCACCAACTTTATACTAGTGAGAGGCTTCTAAATCAAAGAAAGAAGCAGGAATAAAGAAGCTACAAGAAAAGAGGTTTCACCAAAACTAAAATCCTTCATCCACTGGCCCATTCAATTAGCAATTATAAAGGTCAACCCTGTGCAAGGTACTATCCAAAGAAAAGCAAAACAAAACAAAAGACATGGCCCCTGCCTCAAAAAAGTCACAATCTAGCAGAAGGACACAACATAAAGAACACATACACAAGAAATAATCATAACACAAGGGAACAATCATAATGTTTTAAGTGAGCATCAGTATTCTGGAGAGTTAAAGGAAGAAAAGATGATTCCTAGTGGAAGTGAGTGGGAAAAAATGGATGGAGTTAAAAGCTTTTAAAAAGATCTGATTAGTTGGGCTTGACTTGATTATAAGATAGAAGGAAAATAATATCAGAAGAGGAGGCACAAACAAATGCCTATGAAGGGAAGAACAGAGAATAACCAAGTAAAGAAAGCAGTTGACATGGGTAAAAACTTCATGAGGAAAACACCAAAAGCAAGTGCAACAAAAGTCAAAACTGACAAATGGGATCTAATAAAACTAAAGAGCTTCTGCACAGCAAAGGAAACTATCATCAGAGTGAACAGGCAACCTACAGAATGGGAGAAAATTTTTGCAATCTACCCATCTGACAAAGGGCTAATATCTGTAATCTAGAAGGAACTTAAACAAATTTACAGGAAAAAAGCAAACAACCCCATGAAACAGTGAGCAAAAGATATGAACAGACACTTCTCAAAAGAAGACATTTACATGGCCAATAAACATATGAAAAAAGCCCAACATCACTGATCATCAGAGAAATGCAAATCAAAACCACAATGAGATCCCATCTCACACCAGTCAGAATAGCAATCATTAAAAAGCCAGGAAACAATAGATGCTGGTGAGGCTGAGGAGAAATAGAAATGCTTTTACCCTGTTGGTGGGAATGTAAATTAGTTCAACCATTGTGGAAGACAGTCTAGCAATTCCTCAAGGATCTAGAACCAAAAATACCATTTGACTCAGCAATCCCGTTACTAGGTATACACCCAAAGAAATATAAAAAAATTCTACCCTTAAGACACATGTACACTTATGTTTATTGAAGCACTATTTACAATACCAAAGACATGGAACCAACCCAAATGCCCATCAATGACAGACTGGATAAAGAAAATGTGGCACATATACAGCATGGAATACTATGCAGCCATTAAAAGAACAACTTCATGTCCTTTGCAGGGACATGGATGAAGCTGGAAGACAACATTCTCAGCAAACTAACACAGGAACAGAAAAACCAAACACCACATGTTCTCACTCATGAGTGGGAGTTGAACAATGAGAACACATGGACACAGGGAGGGGAACATCACACACTGGGGCCTATTGTGGGTTTGGGGGCAAGGGGAAGGAGAGCATTATGACAAATACCTAATGCATGTGGGGCTTAAAACCTAGATGACAGGTTGATAGGTGCAGTAAGCCACGGTGGCATATGTGTACCTGTATTTTAAAACTACACATTCTGCAATATGTATCCCAGAACTTAAAGTAAAATTTAAAAAAAAATTAATAGAAAAAATTAACAAAAAGTGAAAAAAGGAAAGAAAGTAAAGAAAATGGGGTACATATTCACCATGGAATACTATGCAGCCATAAAAAGGTATGAGATCGTGTTCTTTGCAGGGACATGGATGAAGCTGGAAGCCATCCCATTGCACACTCTCATAATGCCATGCACTTTTTAAAGACACCCATCATAAGGACAAATTTAAGACACACCGTGTCATTGTTAAATGATTACTTCCCCCACTAGACTTTCAGCTCTGAGATCAGAAGGCCAAATTTTTATTCACCAGTACATCCCAAGCACAAAGCCTGTCACCTAGTAAAGATGTAACAGACACATTTGTTGAATTAATAAATTTGGTTTTACCGCAAATAAAATAAAATAAAAATGTGTTAAATTATGATTTGCTAATTTATGGATTAGAAGCCTCATTTATGCATTGCACTTCCTTATTTATAAATGTTGATGTGAAAATAAACGAAGTCATCTTCTTGAGGTGGGAGAGAAGGGTCTTTATTTTGCACTCACTAGCCAAACAATAACAAGATTCTACAAATGTAGCTAGGAGTATATTTTCAAATACCTTGTCCAAGGATAAATCTATCAAACTTAATTTATAAACCCCAGATAAATGCCATGCCTTCTAAATATATACTCTATACTTCATAAGGCCTAATAATATTTTCTTTTGTTTATAAAAATAATGGTACTGACACATGAGATTCAAGCTGTTTTTTTAGAAGTGATCCATCCATTCTCTCCCTTCTGCCACCCACCTTCTTCCTGGTAGTCAATGACATGCATTGTAAAGCAGCTGGCTAAGATCCCAAGTGAGTTTAGAGCTCACTAGGTTGAGTGAGACTAAACTGGCTGCCACTTGAATAAGACCATCAGTTTTGGCTTCATCCCTATTTTGCTCCACCCAGTTGCATTCACCAAATGTTTCTGGCATGACTGTTACCATAACTGTTTGCCAAAATTCCAACATTATTTTTAAACATTTAATAGACAAAAAATAAAATATAATAAAATAAATTTTACAACAAAATGAAAATTTAAAAAATAAATGTTTCCTAGAGAAGACACAGAATAGATTCTGCTCTAACACCTCAGTTGATAAAAGACAGATTGTGGGTCTGAACAGTAGAATTGTGGTTGTGAAGGAGGGGACATGCAGAAGGAATATGAAAGGGAGGATAGCCTTTGTAAAGTTTTTGCTAGAGGCATGGCTCTTAAGCTTCCTCTGTCCCATCAAGAAATGGCAGCTAGCAATGTCCACACTAAAAGCCAATGAACAGCAAAGCTGTCCAAGAGAAACAAGAGAAGGCTGACTGGGCTCTCAGGGGTCCTGGGTCTGGTCTTCTGCTTTGGTATTTTTGTTGTTGTTTTGCTTTGCTTTCATGATCCCAGTGGTATCTGTCCAAGGACTCAACTGTATCCATTCGCTCACAGGTGATCAGGCCCTGGGAAGCTGATTCATGCTAACCAAGGTCATAGGAGATGGACCAATAAAAAAGGAAGTTAACTGATTTACCTACAAAGAGAAATGTGACTACTGGGCAGATGGAACTGGTTATGTCACTTGGTCAATCCATTCTATTTCCCACTAGAAAAGTATACCTGGAAAACTAGATTGAGAAAGAGAGTTGCTTCGTCAATATAGTGTTGTAAATAAATTGTTCTCGAGCTGCACTCTCGCTGTAGCTTTCTGCACTGTAAGCATATACTGTCACAAGGAGATTGAAATATTCATGCTAGATGGACAGGACACTCACTCCCTTAGCTTAAGTAAAATAATAAATATAAACCACTTTAGTAGTATACTTGATACACAGAAAGTGCTCAATTAATACAAACCATTATTATTATGGTGCTGTAAGTATTTTGACAATATAGCACAGTGGGATGACAACGTGGCCTTTAGAGTTAAATCCTTGCTTCATCACTCATTTCCTATATGCCAGTGGGAAGGTTCCTAACCTCTTGAGCCTCAGTTCCCCTATCTGTAAAAGGGGTATAATAAGAGTAACTTTACAGGGTTATCCTTAAAAATCATTAAAATGTGTAAAAATCACTTGATTATTGTAAGCATTGAATGTTCATTTTTAATAATAAAAATAACAAACACTCACATAGCACTTTGTATATGCCAGACACTGCTTTCCATATATTTACTCATTGAGACCTCACTATAGCTCTATGAGGCGGGGACAGTTGAAGAACCTTCACCGATAGATTATATTTACCAATATCCGCTCCTCTTCCCTAAGAAGGTTTACATTTGTCCCACTCCACTGAAATCATATTTGACTGTGAAATGGGAGTGGAAGGGACATGTGACTCTACTGGGCAGAAGCTTTTAAAGCCCATTTTTGCATCCCTACCTCTGGGATTGTAGAAGTGATAAAATATTTATTAATTATATTTCTTTAATATTATTTTTATATATCTCTACTTGATACTTCTCCAGCCTGCTAAAATTGATTTTTTCATAAAACTTTTACAAACATAATGTAATAAAATTTAGTTTCTTAAAATAGCCAACAGGACAAGTTAGAAAATTAAAATATTAGAAAAGCTCACTAAAATGCTCCTCTTGGGTTCCTTCTAATTTCAGTTTTATAGATGTGACAACCTTTACATTGCAGTTCTTTTTCTGCTTAAAAAGTCAAATCACTCTGGATAGAGTCCAAGACTTTAAACGAATTCCACTTCATTGCAAATAGCCTTTTTTATCAGTGATATCGGGTAAGTCCACATCTTTCTCCCAAGAGATCTTCAGAACTCTCATGAGTGAAGCACTTCCAAAATTACTAACAATTT
Source organism: Ateles fusciceps (assembly GCA_036589455.1). Lineage (NCBI taxonomy): Eukaryota > Metazoa > Chordata > Mammalia > Primates > Atelidae > Ateles > Ateles fusciceps. Next base: position 5,158,742 of record JAZHEH010000889.1, read on the forward strand.
ATTAGAATATGTTGGCTATGTAAGTGAAGTTGTAGTATTCCTTTCTGAAAGCCTTAAAGAACAGGAAAAATTTCCATTGTGAGAGTTTAATATTATGTTAACAACCAAATGTCTATAATTTGAATGTTTGTGTCCCTTCTGAACTTAATCCCCAATGCAACAATATCAAGAAGTAGGACCTTTGGGAGGTGATTACTGCCTTATAAAAGGGCTAGCGGGAACTACCTAAGCCCTTTTGCCCTCTTTTGCCTTTCTTTCCCTTCCGCCATTTGAGGAGACACCATTCCTCCCCTCTGAAGCATGAAGCAAGAGGTCACTATCTTGGAAGGAGAGACTGTGCTCTCACCAGACACCAAATCTGCTCCTGCCTTGATCTTGGACTTTCCAGCCTCAAGAATTGTGAGAAATAAATCTCTATTGTTTATAAATTACCCAGTCCCAGGTATTTTATTACATCAGCACAAACAGAATAAGACACAAAACTCATTTTTGAAGGACATCATGGAGAAGAAACAGAGGGAAATGTCTGTTAACATGTGAGGATGGAATAGAATGGAGTTATTTTGGTCTAATTCTTGTCTTAGGTACTGATGACTGAGTCATCCTATCATCCCAAATAAACACAGTGGCTATGTAAGGAGACCAGTTTTGTGTACAACAGTGAAAAAGAAAGAAAGGGAGAGGAAATTGACTGTTACAGTTGGATATAGACATATGGCAAAAGTGTGGAAAAATGCAAAAGATATACTAAGCAAGCCCCTACACTGGACCCATGTAAGTGCTAGAATATGAATTAAAGCAAAACACAAGTATGGGGTCTTCCAGAACCACCTTGATTTCAGTTTCCTTGCAACATAGTAAGTCCCTATCTCTGGAACAATTTGGACACTGTAATTATTATTCTTATGCATTATATCATAGAGCTAGTCATCTTTCTTTCTGCAATTTTTTCTCCAGCTTCCCTGTCATTTTTAATATCAGATAAATATAATATTGAACTGCAGAAAACACTAAACAATTTATTTTTCAGTCTCAGCTCAATTTACTCTAAATCCAGTGCTCCTTTGCACCACTCCATGCTGCCAATCCCCACATCTTTCTGAGGATACATTTCTCATTTTTTTCCAGCTCCTTCCTTACTTATTGGAAATTACACTGGAATTAAATATTTTTTAGAAATATAAGCCAACAGATTAAACCAGTATTGGTTAATTCCCACTTTCTCTCTCTAGAGAGTGAGGAATACTTGTCTAAATCATGAATAAGGAAACTTTTTCAGTAGGCAATGCATAATTGTATAGGTAATTCATGCCACTGCCTCCTAATTCAGTGATTATGTCTTTCCAGGATGGTTATTAATCATTCAACCAACTGTAAGCAAAGTAAACTGAATCTAGTGAACTTACAAACAAAAACATTTATTAAAAGATTTTGAGGAGCTCTGGAAGTCAATAGCAAGGCTAGAGAATCAAGTAGGAACTGTTTCAGCTCTAAGGCACAAGAACTAATAGAAGAATTGTACAGAGAAAGGTGTCTTCTCAAACCAGCACCACTGGAATAAAAAGTCTCCAACAGAGCCCAGGCTCTTATTCTCTCAGCTAATAATTCAAAGTCAAAGGAAGTCATTTGTCCAGCAAAAAAAAAAAAAAGAAACAAAGACAAAACACCAGATTCACAGGCCCCAAACTCAATGGAGGAGAAATAAGGAACTATTGGAAGTGCAGAAAACTTCATTATTCTTGTTTCGCAGCAGTCCACTACTCTAGTGCTCAAACTGAAATACCAGCAGCTAGTATGTGAGTTATAATAATAGAAGATTAATTCTGTCTGAAAAGCTCTCTTGGAATAATTTGAACAGCATTAACAAAGAAACAAAAATGACAAAAACCTGGTTCCTCCAATGTTCATCCTCACCTGGCAAACAAACAAAAAGTACCAGCTAACATATATACTGTCTAGTTTTGTACACTGTGACTTACATCTTTTGTATGTATTTTCTCATTTAATTCTCACAAAATCTGGGATGTAGGTATTGTTACCAACCTCAGGGAGATTACATAACTTGACTAGACTCACTGCCATCAAGTAATCTTCACACAGGACCTACATTCTTATCCCTGCACTAGGCTGCCTGGACCCAATGGGACTGATATGGTTTGGCTGTGTCCCCACCCAAATGTCATCTTAAAATGTCATTCCCATAATCGCCATGTGTTGTGAGAGGAACCCAGTAGGAAGTAACCAAATCATAAGGGCAGTTACCCTTATGCTGTTCTCATCATAGTGAATGAGTTCTCACAAAATCTGATGGTTTTATAAGGAGCTTTTCTGCCTTTTGCTCAGCACTTCTCCTTGCTGCTGGCTTGTGAAGAAGGACATGTTTGCTTCCCCTTCCACCACGACTGTAAGTTTCCTGCAGCCTCCAGCCATGGTGAACTGTGAGACAATTAAACCTCTTTATTTAATAAATTAATTACCCACTCTCAGGTATGTCTTTATTAGCAGCTTAGAACAGACTAATATAGAGACTCAGCCACATGGATGGAGTTTTAGAGGAGGCAGAACAGTGTAGTAGATAAAAACCATGGGCCTGAGTTAAAATTGCAGGCTGGCCATTTACTAGCTGTATGATTCCAGGCAAGAAATTCCAACCCCCACAACCCCACAAGCCTCAATATCCTCATTTGCGAGATGGAGTCATGTCAGAGTCAGCATGTCATGTTGCAAGGTTGCACTGTTGTGGCAAGGAAGAAAGGGTACATATAAAGTATCTAGCCTTGAGTGTTGAGCACGTATTAAGTGCTGAACAATCGATGGCCATTATTAGTTAAATGTCTATCTCTCCTTATAGACTAGTCTTGGAGACCCAGGTAATCCTCTTGATTTGTATCCCTAGCATCTTTCTGTGACTGGCACATTAAAAAGCCCACATAAAATCTTCTGAACATGAAATGTGTATATCAGGGTTCACACTGCCACATTATAATCTAGGGTTATAATAAGCTCCTCTTTAACACTACAGCTCTAGGTCATCCCTGCTCCTTAAGCAAATGATGCATTATCCATCCCCCTCTTCCACTGGCCTCAGACTGTTACCTTGATGAGGTCAGGGTCTATATCTCTTGTTCTCCATGTATTCCCAGTGTATTGCACAGAGTCCAATACATAGTAGGGGCTTATCAGTTGTGGACTGAATTTTTAATAGACATGTGTAATATGTCTTACAGTTAACCTAGCACTCTCACATAAACATGTGCAGCATCTCTGCAGCACAAGTGAGAGACACAGGGTTTGGAGCCAGACTGCCTAAGCTCAGACTTCATTTACTAGCTGAGCAGCCTCAGGAAATATACACAGACTTTCAATTCCTCTGTTTTCCCACCTGTAAAGTGAGATTAATAACAATACTGAGTCGGTGTATTAAATTGTTATTCATATAAACCTCATAAAACAGTACCTAGCACAAATGAGTGTTCTTTAAATGTCAGCAATTATTAATTTTGTTTGAAGCTGTTTTTCCTCCCATTTAGCTGTCAAGAATATATTATTCTGTCTGCCTACATCATTTCTCTTTTCATAAAGAAAATATAAAAAGTGGCATATTTACTTCAAAATCCTAAAAATTAATGTGCAGCAGAGAGCAAATCATAATCTCAAGAAACTGACTTCCAAAGCTATTTGGAAAAATAAATGTATTTATAGGAACTGTTCTTAAAACAAAAATCCTCAATGGCCCTAGATATTCTGCAGTTTGTCTCTTCCAAATCATTTGTGTGGAAGCTTCCCCAGCGGCATTTGTCATATTCTTTCCACAAACAAGAACAGCCATATTGACTTGAACATAAGTGTTCAGTGAGTAAACACACACAAACACACACATGTACACACACACATACACACCAGGCAAATTAATCTCACACATGGGCTGTCCCCTGCCTGCACCAAAAACCTCACTGCCTTATTAAGCCATAAACCATGTCAATTCCAGTATGCAGCTCCCCATCTCCTAGAGTATGAACCTAGAGATCGAGCCACACATTCCTTAAGGCACCACATGACCCAACTTCAAATGATACTACAAGGCTACAGTAATCAAGACAGCATGATATTGGTACAAAAACAGACATATAGACCAATGGAACAGAATAGAGAGCCCAGAAATAATGCTGCACACCTACAACCACCTGATCTTCAACAAAGTCAACAACAATAAGCAATAGGAAAAGGACTCCCTATTCAATAAGTGCTGTTAGAATATCTGGCTCGTCATGGGCAGAAGATTGAAACTGGACCTGTTCCTTATACCATATGCAAAAATCAACTCAACATGGATTCAAGACTTAAATGTAAAACCTAAAACTATAAAAACTCTGGAAGCTAACCTAGGAAATACCATTCTGGACATAGAAGCTAACAAAGATTTCATGACAAAGACATCAAAAGCAATTACAACAGAAACAAAAATTGACAGTGGGACCTAATTAAAGACCTTCTGCACAGCAAAAGAAACTATCAAGACAGCAAACATACAACCTACAAAATGAGAGAAAATATTTGCAAACTATGCATCCAACAAAGGTCTAACATTCAGAATTTGTAAGGAACTTAAATTAGCAAGTGAAAAACAACCCCATTAGGAAGTAGGCAAAGGACATGAACAGACACTTTACAAAAGAATACATACACGTGGCCAACAAGCATATAAAAAGTGCTCAAATCACTAATCATTAGTGAAATGTAAATCAAAACCACAGTGAGATACCATCTCACAGTCAGAATAGCTAAAGTCAGAAAATAACACATGCTGGCAAGGTTGTAGAGAAAAGCAAACATTTTTCAATGCTGGTGAGAATGTAAATTCATTCAGCCATGTGGAAAGCAGTGTGAAAATTTCTCAAAGAACTTAAAACAAAATTACCATTTGACCCAGCAATCCCATTAGTGGGTATAATCCCAAAGGAATATAATTCCTTCCACCGTAAGGACACATAGACATGTATGTTCACCACAGCACTATTCACAACAGCAAAGTCATGGAATCAACCTAGATGTCCATCATTAGATAAAGAAAATGTGGTACATGTACACCATGAAATACTACACAGACATAAAAAAGAAGATCATGTCCTTTGCAGCAACATGGATGGAGCCAGAGGGCATTATCCCAGCAAACTAATGCAGTAACAGAAAACCAAATACCACATGTTCTCACTTATAAGTGGAAACTAAACAATGAGAATACATGGACACAAAGAGAGGAACAATAGACACCAGGGCCTACTTGAAGGTGGAGAGTGGAAGGAGAGAGAGAATCAAAAAACTACCTATGGCATACTATGCTTATTACTTGGGTGACAAAACAGTCTGCACACCAGCCCCCTGTGACACGCAGTTTGCCTATATAACAAACCTGCACATGTACTTCTGAATCTAAAGTAAAGGCTAAAAAATCCAAACCATCATATTTAACCTCTGACATTTCTCTACACATTGGAGAGATGAGGAGGAGAAAAACAAAGGCACAGGGGGCATCTGAATGTTTCATCTACCTTCAATACTGTAATATTCCAAGCAAAGCTCTCAGTTGCTTTGTTGAGTTTCTTCCTTTCAAGCCTTCTTTTGCCCCCAAATTATGAAGTTCTTCATGAAACTCCATCCCTTTGAAGAAAGAATGCATAAGAAATCTGAGTATGTATCTCAGAAAAATGGGCATCTTATTATGAAAATATTATCAGTAAAATATAATTTCACATTCCTGTCTTCTCATAATTTCCAAATCCCTAAATTGAATCATCCTTTTATTCTGTTCATCCCAAGTAGCTCTCCTTACGCATAAATTGACAATAGTCAATGCAATAGGCTGAATTGCATTTAAAACAGCCAGGAGCCATAGAAAAGGACATGAGAAGTAAAGAAATAAATTCTATGGGTACAAAAAAATATAGGAAGAATGAATAAGACCTAGTATTTTATAGCAAAACAGGGTGACTACAATCAATAATAATTTAATTGTACATTTAAAAGTAACTAAAAGAGTATAATTGGATTGTTTGTAACACAAAAGAGAAATGCTTGAGGGGATGGATACCTCATTTTTTATAATATAATTGTATATATTGCATGCCTGTATCAGAACATTTCATGTACCCTAAAAATATATATACCTCCTATGTACCCACAACATTTAAAAATAAAAATTTTTTTAATTAAGTAAATAAGTAAGAAGCAAATTCTTCCAACAGGTTACATCGACCTTATTTGCCCTCTTCCTGGTTTATGCATGAAACGGCCTGAAGTGTCAATGGCAACCATATGTGAGGAATCCATATGTCTTATTTTTCTTTATGAACCATCCCTGTGACTTAATAGTAGGCCCTGGAGCCCACATAGATAACAATAAGTAATTAGTAATGTTGACTAAAAATAAAAAAGGCTTTTTTAAAAATAGCATTCTGGGAAACACTCAAGTATTTCAGATTTGGGAATGACCTTAAGGTATTTTTAGCTCAACTATCTGCTCAAGCTTGACTATTATGAAAACCATCACCATCATGTTTCTTCAGTCTTTGCCTTAGCACCTTAAAGATAGAAATCATATTCTCTTATGAACAGCTCATTCCATCTTTGAAAAGCTATAACTGATACTGAGCCAACATCTCCTTCCCTGGAACTTCTACTCCTTGGTGCTAACTGGACACAGACCGAAAAGGTCTAAACTCTTTTCTACAGTGCAAGCTTTTAGGTATTTGAAGAAAGATATTGGGTAAAATCCCCTCAGGTCCTCTCTAGGTTAACCATTCAAGCATATTCAGCTTACCAATGAAACTCTTCTTTAAGGATGGCATCCAGGCAGGGCCACTGCATTTCCCAGCTTCCTGGAGCTGAGCTCTGTGGGAACCTGTGTCCAAGAGTGAACACTGGACTCAAAATGGGCTGGGAGAAGCCCACATGAGGTTGGGGATCTATCATCCATTCTCCTTGTTCTAGTTCTTGTATTTTTATTAATGCAGCCTAAGACCACATTAACTTTCCTGGTGCTAACATCACAAACATAGCACGTGGTAAAGAACATGAGTGTGGAGCCCAGCTCTAGCACTGACTAGCTATGTGAGTCTGGGAAAGACCTTGACATCTCTGGGCTTCAGTTTTCTCACTGGTGACATGTAGTTAACAAGTGGGTTTACCTCATGGGGTTGAGGTAAAGCTTAAGGGAGTCAATACGTATAAAGATCTCAGAACAGTGCCTGGAATCATGTAAGTATCAGGTATTATTATTTTTGTGCTTCCTGTCAACAGAAACATCTAAGCCTGCTGGTCAGTCAGTGAAAAGCACCATTTTAAAAGTTTGGTCTAAATTCAAAGGGCAGCTCCACCAAGTGTTAATATGGGACCTCGGGTAAGTCAGTCTTTCAGAGTCTCAGGTGCCTCATCTGTAAATCAGATATAATGATGATTACTGTGCAGAGTTATCATGACTAAGATAGTATGTGTGCTTGGTACAGCATATGCATACATATCAAGCAGTTGCTACTGTTGTCGTCTTCCTTGTCATAATCATTATCATGTGTGTGGGTAGAGAAGCCTGTGGATCCAGGAAATGAAAGCACAGGGGTGTGGATGAAGGTGAACTGAAATAAACAAGTGCACTCTCACAGATATGCGACTCATCCCACACTTAAAAAGAAAGAACAAATCTAAATCTAAAGTGAAGACTACTAAGGGGGCAAAAGCCTAGAAGATTATAGGATATTGGTTCCAATTGCAAAACTGAAGTGGGTTTTAAGGGACTGTATGGAACCATAGCTTCAATATCAGCAGTACAAGGTTTTGATGGGTTCCAAACCACAAAATCAGATTCAGAAACCCTTATCCCTCTAGACATCTTCAGATACCACCCCAACCCTGTATACTCACAACCCATCTATTATCACTTGGATTTCTTCTGTACTAAACAAAGACTAAAGTGTAACTTAAAGTATAGTTAAGCAATGCCATAAAATAATTGAATTTTAAGAGAAGAAGCAGAAAGGTTTTGAAAAAATCTATTAGGAATTATTATATATTTTTTTTATTATTGTACTTTAGGTTCTGGGGTACATGTGCAGATCATGCAGGATCGTTGCATAGGTACATACTATTATGGTTTCTAAACAAAATAGAAAAACCAACAGTAAAAATTAACAATTACCTGCTTTCTGACACTGTACAATCTTTTCCTGGACTGTGTCTGCCATTTCTATTAGACACCGGCTCTCTTGAATCATCTGTGACAAAATAAACATCAAAAAGGTGGTTGTCAGCATCCTTGAACTGGCTCATTGGGAAGATGACATAAAGAGAGACCCACATGATACCTCCAGTAACAGGAAGCCATAGTCTCACCACAACAGATGGGAGGGAGAAGAATAAGATCTGTTCCAACCCCCCATCCATCCTAACACTGAGGCTAGTGTCACCTTCTTTATGATTACTTCTTTGTGTAACATGCTTGGCACACATGAGCACCAAATAAGTAGCTGTTGAATAAATGTATATACATTCTTTAAGTCCCAGGTCATATTCACAAACACCTAATTCCACTCCCTTAACACCAAAGATTACTACGACATCAAGGCAAGTGGTATTGGAACACAATAGCAATAAGAACCAGAATAGGGTTGTTTATCCTTCCAGAGGCAGCCAAGTCACCTTTAAAAATATCTGCTCCATTTTATCAGCCCTGTCTCTCCTCTACCCGACTTCCAGCAAAAAAAAAATGAAGTATCTCCTGTGTTCTCCAATCTCTCAAAACTCCCTGTGCAGCACTCAAAGGTGGGTTTGAAGTTCCACTCAGCAACCAGCAGGCTCCAGTCCTTCCCATCTCACTCCTTCCTAAATACCACTTCCAGAATCATCGTCCAAAAGTACAGTACTAATTAATTCCTGGCTTTATCATTTTCTCCCTTGCTTACTGAATGAAGTAAAATTTTTCTAACCTAAAGCTTACATCTCCCCATGCGCCAGCTCATTTCCCCTCGACAGCCTTTCTGCTATGGTGTTCCAATTCCCCTAAGTCTCAGTTGACATGGATGAATCACGCTTCTCTATACACGCTCTACTTGTTCCTCCTACTATACATTTCTTTCTATTAGGGAAGACTTCTTAAGCCATCTCCGTTGGTCAAAATTCTGCCAGGCCTCAAAGCTCACTTCAATACCCTCTCCTCTATTGGTTTCTTGATTTCCCCTTATATCTCCTTCTCACTCCCCAAATTCCCAAAACATTCTATTTTTTTAATCTGTTCATGGAATTTTTTCTTTTCTGTCTTATAATTTATTCTTCACCTATATTATTTCCATCTTTTTACTTCCTTAGTAAATTGTAATTTACCTCCTTAGTAAATTGTAATTCCAGTAGAGCAGGGACCCAATCTTATTCAGCTTTGGATTCCCAGATTCATCCACCCATTTACATAATCACCTTTTTCCTCGGTTTTACTTTTGTGATATTTATTTCTTCTCCCTCTCTACTATCCACATATGTGTGTGCAATAAAACATTTTATTTATTACTGACCACTTCTCAAACTTGTAATTACCTTTTTGAACTCCCATCTCTCTTTTGTCTCTAGATTTCTCCACTCCTTTTTTTTCTAGGCTTCCCCATTTTTCTATAATTTTGTATGCTCTTAATTCACTTTCAAATTAAGTACTAGAAAATAAGTATAAACCTTTTAACAGGATTACCCCTCTAGAAATATAACACTCAAACATCAGAAAGTAAAACAAATGTTAAAACTTTATTACATGCTTATTTGAGGTAAAACAAATTCAAGATCAAAACATACTCCAAAACCTTATAGTTCAAGTTCTCCTCAAAAGCCCCCAAGTAAATATTTGTTAACCCCATAGTGTAAGATGTTTCTGTTTTTCCCATTGTCTAATAAATATCATAAAGTGATAAAGCATAACTTAACCTCAAAATTAGCTTCTCTTTGAGACTCCTCAGGAGATAACCTGAAATCTTTTGGTACTAAAAGTCCCAAATTGTGTCTCACTTATCTCATCATGAATATTCTCAGAACATAAAATCATTGCTCATATGAAATTGTTTCATAAGAGCATTTGATTTTCTCTATGACAACAGCTTCCACTGTATTGAGAATAATACATTTATTCTACTTTCTGAAGTCAACTTTCAATTATTAGTAGCTATAGAAAAATCAAATGAGATAGATAGCTAAAATATACCAATAATCCAAACCACAATTTAAGTCAACAATTTCAAATTTTGCTCTCAACTAAGTAATTTATCTAAGTTGTCAGGGAGAAAAAGAAATGGTTGATTTGAGTTTCATCTCCTTCCTAGGTCTCTAACAGATATAGATGGAAATAAAATACAAAGTGCAAAAGCCAAGCAGAGAAGGTGAGAAGATGTCCTCAGATAATCCCTGAGCTGGGAAGTCAGCACGACTCAGCCATGACTGCTGGGTTGACTCAGTGGATAGAATCTGGCAGTGGCCTGATTTACATATCTGATGTCTCAGCCTGAGCTGCTAGTTGCCTTTGCCTGTTGTAGTAATACAAAGAGCTTTTCTCTGATTCTGTCACATGAATATCTCCTAATGGATCTTATTTCCTTGTCAGGGCTTTGTCTCTAAAAGAATAGAGGACTTACCCAGATAAGAGTTGACATTACTTTATGTATTAGATGTATCCAGAGCAGGGGTGTGTAAAGTTGCCCATTAAGATTAAAATTATGTCTTTAAAAAGAAAACTTTACTGAAGGGGACAGTGATGCTGTTACTCAAAGACGGATTAAATTGTCCAGCTTTTTTGAAGAAACTATCCTTCCAGCTTTTCCCACTAAGAAGTTTAACTAATTGCCCAGAATCATTGCAGAGTCAAGGTAATTATTTAATAATACTGAAAAGATGCACTTTCATCATATTAGGGCTCAAAAAACTTGCATAGATTCCCATTTTCTCCTGAATTAGATCTAAATTCCTAGAACTACAAATCGTTCTACTTAGAAGTTATCTTATAGACAGTCTATCATGGACAATCACATTTTATAGATGAAAAAAACTGAGCTAGAAGTTGACTTGCCTAAAGCCACACGACTAGTTAGTGAAATAATTTAGACTAAAATCCAGGCATTCTTGAGGAGCAGACCATATTAAAGTGTAGAATTCCTATTGCAAGTGCAAGTTGGTGATAAACACTTAATAAAGTAACATTCATCAAATTAAGCATCATGAAAATAAATTTTGCCATGACTGCTTTTCCCTCGAAGTCTAATTCACAACACACAACCATAATAAATATTTTTTCTTTTTTTCTTTTCTTTCTTTTTTTTTTTTTTTTTTTTGAGACAGAGTCTTGCTCTGTTGTCCAGGCTAGAGTGCAATGGTGCAATCTCGGCTCACAACAACCCGCAACCTCCACCTCCTGGGTTCAAGCAATTCTCCTGCCTCAGCCTCCTGAGTAGCTGGGATTACAGGCATGCACCACCATGCCTGGCTAATTTTTGTAGTTTTTTTTTTTTTTTAGTAGAGATGGGGTTTCTCCATGTTGGTCAGGCTATTCTCAAACTCCAGACCTCAGATGATCCGATCACCTTGGCCTCCCAAAGTCCTGGGATTACAAGCATGAGCCACCGCACCCAGCCATATTTTTTCATATGAAACCCAGAAAGAAATGTATTTACTTGAGCCTTCTGCTTTTTCAAGAAGGAGTTAGGAACTTTGGAGAAGCTATTACTTGAGAAAATGTGAGTCAATGAAAAGCTAATCTACTCTAGACATTTTTTTTTGTCCTCTCCTTTTCGGAACACTGGAATAATTCCTCTATCTCTTACTTTCCTTCTAAGCAAAAAACTAGGTTTTGATTATTTGGTTCTGCTGTGGCTCAGCTTTTCAGATTAAAATAAGATGAATTTTATTAAACTTGGTATATTTGTAAATCAGATTGCTCTTACATATATATTTGTTAACTAGAATGAAGATTATTTCCTTTAACTCACAAGTTCCTTAAATATTTAAAATGAAATAAATGAAAGCACTGCTAAAAGATTGGCATATTGTTCAGATTGCTCTTACATATATATTTGCCAACTAGAATGAAGATTTTTCCTTTAATTCACAAGTTCTTTAAATATTTAAAATGAAACAAATGAAAGCATTGCTAATAGGTTGGTATTTTGTCTTTAAGCAATCAAGCCTGTCAATGTGGTCAACTCTCAGTCACACAGAAACAAGTATAAAGTCAGAATATTTGTAAGCTCACTGGAAGTTCACTGCCTTTGGTCTATGCAACAGAGCTCTCTGTCCTGGGACTAACACGTCACATTTTCAAGCCCCATTTGTAATGGTGCAGGACAAGTGAATTCGCACACAGAATTGTGTCATTTTAAATGAGGTCAGAGGACATTTATCTCCATGTTTACAATGGTGACAAAATCTACTTCAGGGAGCCCTTTCGGCATAAACGATCATTTCTTTCTCTTATTGTTTTGTTCCCCAAACAGTTGTAAGCTATACCTTGAGTAGTCATTAGAAATATTTGTTTTTATCCAGCTGTCATTACAGTTTGGCTCCTTCATAAAACTGCCAGGTAAGTAGCCTTGGCAAGCCTTCTCCAGAATTTTCAGGTCAATTTGACTACCTTACTGCCTTTAACTAAAAGTGTTACAAAGCCTGAGGATTCAGTAATGCAAAACCAACTTTAAATATGAACGGACAAAATTCCACAAAAAAAGCCAATTTGAAATACTTGCTTAAGGATATGTATCTCTGATATCCATGATCCTAAAAATCCTAGTACCAACTGAAAATTTTGCCACTCCCCAAGATGCTGATAATTTCCCCCTCACACACAAAATATGTCCACAGACATTGCTGTACCCTCATGTGAAGGAAGTTTCCATGCCCCAAGAGCACAGCATCTTGTTTTTAAACACCGGGCTCTGGTTGGGCACATGCCAAGCAGATGGTTCTATTGTTAGGTTCTATTACTATACAAACGAAGATACTTTTTGAAATGCAAACTAATAAAGTTCCACACAGACTTCACAATGAGAGACAGTGATGGAAGGAGAGTATCTTTGACTTAACCCAATTTTAATTTAAATTGATTTTAATAAGCAAAACTAAACTGGGGAACTACAGACATAACTACAACTCTTTTCCATCCTGAGGCTGAATATATACTGATTATAACACTGATATAAGAGAATGTATTTAATCCAACCATTGCACCTGGCTTAATTGTAATACCTACTAGTGTATTTGTTCCATTGCAAGTGTGATTAGACAGCAATTATCCCTTTTTGCTAGATTCCTGCTCATGCTAGCACAATCAACTGCTCTCCAAATCACCCCCCAACTGACTTAGTAAAATATTAAATAACCCTTGACTTACATTCTCTAGGTTGTTTTGATTTCTTTTTTTAAACAACAAATTTTTTAAAATGTGTTATTCTTACCATAGTAAAGTTTTAACTTTTATGTTAATGTTAAATAAGTTAGCACGGAAGTCACTTTTGGAGAATACTTTGGGCTTATTTTTTACAGTTGCAACCTTCTGTAGCTATTCCATTTCATAATGATATATTTAAAACATTACCCAAATATTTTCATATTAATTTAAAATACTGGAAACAATCAAATATGTTAGGAAAATACTTCCTGGCTGCATGAAATTAAAAAGGTGAGAACACTGAAAAGGAAAAGTTCAGCCATCTGAAGAAAAAATTATATAAAGTCAGATAACATTTTTCTTTCAAATGTGTTTGCAAATAAAATTCTGCTGAGTACCAGGTGGGGAGTGGGGGTAGAAGAAGTGTGTTATAAGTCACTGTGAAAGGTCTATCATAGGACTAAATGAGCTTAGACTCCAGCTAAGGACATAAAATACCATGCAGTCATCTCTCTGAACACTGAGTGTCACTACTGCTTCCCTACTTAGGTGTAAGTCCCCCTTTCCCATCAGAATTGTGCATTCCACAAGGACAGAAGTTTTGCTTCATACCTTTCTTTTTCCAGCACCTTCCACAGTGCCTTGCACATAGTAGGCATCCAAAGCATGCTTGTTTAGTTGACTAATTAAAAGCCTAAAGACATATACAAAATGACATATCAACTGAGAAAATGTTATTTTTCAAATATATATGTTCCCACACATTTTTCTATTTCTCTTGAGTTACAGAACTGTTATCTGTATCATGACTATCTGTGCTGATTCTGTCTCTGTTTATTCATCTTTGATTGTGTAGAATCAAATGTAGAAATGTGACTAGAGTAAAACGTTAGGGCTGGAACTAAAGATGGGTTTTGAAAATAATACTACATCTACATGAATAAAAACACTTGTAAAATGAAAAAAAGTCAAACCCATTCAAACTAATTTTGATAGTGCCCTACTAAAATTACAAAATGTTTTCCAATGTAATCACCCGCCATTACAACTCCATTTTAAATGATGAGTAACATATTCACATCACCATTCGTGGACTACTAGGGCTGGGTAGTACCTCACCAGGTTACATCTGCTGGTAAGCTACTGAAGCACAAGGTCTGCTGAACCTTCCACAGCATTTAATGCCGTGGCTTGCACATTAAAAGGAACTCAGAAAATGTTTATCAAATTAAACATCTCCATTTTCTGTCTATAACACTAGGTAACTCTTTCTGTAATCAATTTTCATTTTTGACAACCCCCAAATTAGGATGAAACCTAAATGAAAAAAGTCATATTACTTTTATTTGCAAAATATAATTATACAACATTATCAGTCTTAAAAGACAATGACTCTATGACTATACTACCTACTTCAGTGGGATATTTTCTCAGAGAAAGTAAAAATCCAGAGTTGGGAAGTGACGCTTGCTCTTTCAGAGACCTGAGCCAAAAAGAAGAATCACAGTAAAATAAATGGAAGAATCACTTAGAAATGATCTTCTGATTTTAAATTAATCTCCGGGGACAGTTTCTGAAAACCTTTCCTGATGACCAGAGGGCCACTGAAATGGCACCACAGTGAGCAATCTAATGCCAACAGCTCTTCTCTTTGTGTCTTCAGCCTGTGAAAGAAGCATCCATTCTACCTTTGAATTTTAGAGCCTTTTCTACTTGTCACAGTTATTGATCGATAGTGTTCCCAGTTCCCTCTAGTGCTGTTTTAGAAGCTGTACGCTTTCCACCTCCAGCTGTGACATATGTTTTATATCAGCAAAGTCATCTCTGCTTCAGTTGCACAATATATTAGATAGGCATTTATGCAGCTACATCCTATTCAGAGTATAATGGTAATTGTAAACAGGGCTGCCTGTAAGCAAATTACAATTCTTTGAGTAACCCCACTTTCACCTTACCCAGACTTGGTAAACCCTCTGTCATTACCATCTCTCCCTTTTCCAGGTTCAAATCTGTTTGTAGAACAGGATCTGCTAAATTCACTCAAAGGTATGAATGAATTACTGATAATCCAATGTGTTATTACTCACAGAGATGTTTCTGCATTTTAGAAAAGGTAAAAAGTCTTAACCCTAGGGAACTGGTTGTAATTTTGATATGTCAAGTCCCAGGAAGCAGACAGAAAATGTACACTTTAAATAAGATGTGTTAAGACAGGGGAGAGTGTGCCTTCCCCTGTCTTCTGAAATTATGCCATGTCAATAGGCCCATTTTGCTACAAATACATTTGGTTTTTGATTTCTTGATACCAATACAGTTGCTATAATGGAATTATAATTGCAAGACTAATATTAAAATGACTTTTAAGACTGAATTTTAAAATCCTCAGGAGGAAAGAGTTTCAAATATTTAATGAGCAAGTGTTCGGTAATAAATGGTGGCCACCGGAGTTTATTGGGGAGGGCGAAATATAGGGGAAAAAAGTGGGGGAGGAGGTGTGGTGGGGGTTTTGTAAATATTATTATTTTTTTTTTTTTTATATTAGTTAAAGGAGGACGGGGGGGGGGGGGGCCGGAAAGTAGGTAGGGGGGACGGCCGAGCCCGCTTTTTTTTTCATCAAAGAGGAAGTTGTATCTGTTCAGGAAAGATTTCAGGTTGTTTTTTATTCTAAACATATTCTGCATTTTTTAGTGGTTACAATTTTTCCTCTTGGATGGCATCTATGCAGTTCATTACCATTTTTGAGAAATCCAAACATTTAAGCAACTTAAGTCTAAACTGAACCCAAGCTGTTCATTTTGGAATATGTTCTCCCCATGCCAACCCCACCACTAGGCAATAAATCCTGGATTTGGTTTTTTCCCTTATTCATCCAAATCAGTTCTGCTTAATAGTCTGTGGTGGAGGGGTTAGACTGTATTTTCGTGGGAAGTTTAAAGCTCACATAAAAAGTGAATGGAAAATACAGAGAGTTCCCATCCTCTCACTCCACCCTCACCCCCCAGTTTTCCCTACTGTTTACGTTTTGCATTAATGTGGTATATTTACTACAATTGACAAGCCAATATTGATACATGCTTATTAGCTAAAGTCCATAGCTGACATTAAGGTTGACGATTGGTGTTGTACATTCTACAGGCTCTTGACAAGTATATAATGACATGTATCTGCCATTACAGCATCATACAGATACCATAGTTTCACTCCCTTAAAAATCCTTTGTGCTCTACCAGTTCATCCTTCCCTGCCCTACTCAAAGCCTCTGGCAAATAATAATCTTTTTTCTGTCTGCATGGTTTCGCCTTACTCTGTAAGTTTATTTTATTTATTTATTTATTTTTTTCTGAGACGGAGTTTCGCTCTTGTTACCCAGGCTGGAGTACAATGGCACAATCTCGGCTCACCACAACCTCCGCCTCCTGGGTTCAAGTAATTCTCCTGCTCAGCCTCCCGAGTAGCTGGGATTACAGGCGCGCGCCACCATGCTCAGCTAATTTTTTGTATTTTTAGTAGAGATGGGGTTTCACCATGTTGACCAGGATGGTCTCGATCTCTTGACCTCGTGATCCACCCGCCTCGGCCTCCCAAACTCTGTAAGTTTTTTAGCGAAATATAGGACAGGGAACAATTCAGCAAGGGTGGCGTCAGAGAGTAAAACCAAGGAGATTTAATAATTTATTATAAAACATACTCAATTATAGGATGGAAACTGATTTTCATCAACAGATGCTTTCATTTATTCTTCTTATTCAATGAACATTACTTGATAACATGCTGTGTGCCAACATTGTTTTGGGTGCTAGAGGTGACAGTAATAAGTAGACAGACAGAGTCTCTGACTTCATAAAATGTACATTCAAGTTGAGGGATAAAAGAGGACAGAAATTAAAAACTTCAAGCAAAGTATTTTTCAATACTGCTAAGCAGGAAGATGGAAATAAAACATGGCTATATGACAAAGGGATGAATGGGGACAGTAGTTAGGAAAGGCTTTTCTTTTTTTTTTTTTTTGTTATCCCTCCCCGACCTCCCCACCCCCCCACTGTCCCTCCCTTGCCCTGCTCAACAGACCCCAGTATGTGATGCTCCCCCTCCCTGTGTCCCTGTGTTCTCATTGTTCAACACCTGCCTATAAGTGAGAACATGTGGTGTTTGATTTTCTGTTCTTGTGTCAGTTTGCTGAGAATTATGGTTTCCAGATTCATCCATGTCCCTACAAAGGACACAAACTCATCATTTTGTATGGCTGCATAGTATTCCATGGTGTATATATGCCACATTTTTCTTGTCCAGTCTGTCATTGATGGGCATTTGGGTTGGTTCCAGGTCTTTGCTATTGTAAACAGTGCCGCTATGAACATATGTGTGCATGTGTCTTTACAATAGAATGATTTATAATCCTTTGAGTATATACCCAGTAATGGGATTGCTGGGTCAAATGGAATTTCTATTTCTAGGTCCTTGAGGAAGCGCCACACTGTCTTCCATAATGGTTGAACTAGTTTACATTCCCACCAGCAGTGTAAAAGTGTTCCTATTTCTCCATATCCGCTCCAGCATCTGTTGTCTCTAGATTTTTTTAATGATCGCCATTCTAACTGGCATGAGGTGGTATCAATGTGGGTTTGATTTGCATTTCTCTAATAATCAATGATGATGAGCATTTTTTCATGTTTGTTGGCCTCACATATGTCTTCTAAAGGCTTTTCTGAGAAAATGACATTTGAGCTAAGAATTAAGAGATAAGGAGGAATAAATTCTAATGTGTTCCATAGCACTGTAGTGACTATAGTTAACAATAATATATTATATATTTCCAAATAGCTAGAAGAGATGGTGTTGGTGGTACAGTGGTAAGTATAGCACCTTGCAAAATAGCCAGAAGAGAGGACTTCAAATGTTCTCACCACTAAGAAATAAATGTTTGAGGTGATGGATATGCTAATTACTCTAATTTGATCATTACACATTGTATACATGTGTGGAAATATCACACCATACCCATAAATAGGTGCAAAGAAAGGCAATGTTGCTGGAAGTGGGTGAGTAAAATAGAGTGTGGGGGTGAAGCTGGAGAAGCAGATGAGACTGGAGAGGCAGGTGAGGTTGGGGAAGGCAGGTGAAGCTGGAGAGGCAGGTAGGCTAGGAAAGGCAGATGAGACCAGAGATTCAGGTGAGGCTAGGAGAAGCTGGTGAGGTTGGGAGAGGCACATGGAACTGGAGAGGCAGGTGGAGACAGGCAAGTGAGGCTGGAGAGGCAGTTAAGTTTGGGAGAAGCAGGTGAGGCTGGAGAAGCAGGTAAGGTTGGGAGAAGCAGGTAAGGCTGGAGAAGCAAATGAGGTTGGGAGAGGAGGTGAGGCTGGAGAGGTGGGTGAGGTAGAGACATTTAGTGACATTGGGCAAGGATAGAGAGGCAGGTGAGGTAGACAAGCAGGGCCAAATCATAAATGACCTTGTAAAGCCACAGTCAGGAGTTTCTGTTTTATTTTAATAGGAAGCCACTGCAGGATTTTGAGCAGGAAAGTGACTTAATTTGATCTACATTTTTATTTTATTTTATTTCGTTGAGATGTAGTCTCGCTCTGTCACCCAGGCTGGAGTGCAATGGCACAGTCTCAGCTCACTGCAACCTTTGCCTCAGGCTTCAAGCAATTCTCCTGCCTCAGCCTCCCACATAGCTGGGACTACAGGCATATGCCACCACACCTGGCTAATTTTTGTATTTTTAGTAGAGATGGAGTTTCACTATGTTGGCCAGGCTGGTCTCAAACCCCTGACCTTGTGATCCACCCGCCTCACCCTCCCAAAGTGCAGGGATTACAGGTGTGAGCCACCACACCCAGCCCCTTGATCTGTTTTTAAATGTTCACTCTAGATCTGCAGAGATCTTAGAAGACCTCTTTAAAATTAACACAAGCAGTAATACACCAAGATCATTAAACATACCAACCAATACAATGCAAATCCTAGAATGTAAAAATGGTGTTTTAATTTCAAGGCCAATATTATCATTACACGTATCTGTCCCTACCCACCCTATTCCTCAAAATTAATACTCAGCAGAGATCTCAATAGTGTTTTTAATCACTTCTGCATTCTACTGAGTTTACCAAGTGGTATAGGAATATTTACACTCAATTCCCTCCCAAAATGGTTTTCCATAAAGAACTGTAAATGAAAGACTTCATTATAAGTATTTCTGCTTCCACTGTGGCTGTTTTTTTAAAAAAAATCTTTGGAAAACCATGCTCTGCCTGCAATTACAATTTGCATTTTAATAATACAGATGAGAAAAGGCTAATATTTCAATTTTGGCTTTGGCAGATAAAACTGAAAAAAATAGGACACTATCAGACACTCGGGGGATGTGAAATAGAAATTACCCAGCCCCAGACCAGGTATCCTTCCGCTTATAACAGGCCGGCTCTAGGGAGCTCCCTCACCATGAATGATTTTTCTTTCTTAGCTGGAGAAGTGGAGAAGTGGAGGAATAAGTGAGTTCTACTGTCTGTCTCTATGGCAACTACTACCCTAATTTCACCTCTTAGATGGAAATTATACCTATTCACTGAATAGCTTTCAGTCCCCATTTTTATGATGAAAAAAATTGATTTCATGAAAAATGAGATACAGGTAATAGGTAAACTTTTCCCCTAGCAAACATGAAGTATAGTTTATAACATGTTTATAACATGTTCGCTCTTGTTACCCAGGCTGGAGTACAATGGCACGATCTCGGCTCACCGCAACCTCCGCCTCCTGGGTTAAGTAATTCTCCTGCCTCAGCCTCCCGAGTAGCTGGGATTACAGGCGCGCGCCACCATGCCCAGCTAATTAAGGCGCGCGCCACCATGCACAGCTAATTACAGGCGCACGCCACCATGCCCAGGTATGGTCATTCGTAAACAGCACACGTCCTGTGGAACTTTTTCTTTTTCATTTATAGAATGTTTATCTCAAATGTCTTTCTTCTAGTTGTTTAATGATAAAATATTATTCTTTTCTTCCTTAAGGTTTATTTTATTCAATTATAAAATTAGTTGGATTCATTATAGTTTGGTGAATACAGAAAAAATATAGAAAAGTATAAACAAGAAAATAAAATTCACTCTCATATAAAAACAATCACTATTAATAACCTGCTAGCATTTTAGGTGCATATACATAGATATAATTTAAATCCTATTGCAAATTTTCTATAGAGCATTGTAAGGACTTCTCCATATCATTAAGTACTCTTCTAACACATGATTTTAATATCTTCAAAGGAATCTATAATATAGATTATTATATTCACTTAGCTAATCTTTCTATGTTGATATTATTAACATAAATGTTTATGCATCTCTTTATTGGCTTAGAATAAATCCAAGAAAAGGAACTCTATAGATCAAATTAATAAGCATTTTAAATTGTATTGCCAATTGTTTCTCCAAGAAATATTATATCACTTTATTTTTCCACTAGAGGTAGATGAATGAGAGTATCTGTTTCCTTAAATTCTTGATCAGAAGTACTACTTTTAAAGAGAAGAAAAATGTCAATTTAATGGTGAGGGGAATATCTTACTACATTTTCTTAATTTCTAATTAAAAACTTATTTTAAGGTTAAATGTTCTCAATTTTTCATTGTTATTGGGTGGAGGGGCAAGTGAATTTCCTGTTTATCTCTGTAGCAGACAACTGGTTGTCCCTTAATATCCATTCCCCCCTTATTTCTTAGTAACAGAAGAGACAAGATTTAGCATATAGCCCCTTGAAATGATATTTTCCTTTCTTTTTGCAACTAAGTGTGATTATGTGTCAACTTCAAACTGATGAAATATAAGCAAACATGATCTATTCTATTTCAGAGAAATGTCCTTAAAGGAAAAAGCTATGTCTTCCTTCTTTTCATCAATTCTGATGGTTGGAATGCAAATATTATGGCTGGACTCAGCACCCATTTCAGACCATGAGGATAAGGGGTACATTCTAGGGATTAGCTGAGAAATATAGATTCCAGATAAATTTTGTCTCAACCATCATAAGGCAGCACTGAGACATGTTTAATTCTCATAGATACACAATTAAATGGTTATATTGCAGTCTAAAGTCATTTAGATGATGGATGTACATATTTCTGAGGGTTTGTTTAATAATTCATTTTTTGCTAAAGCAGAGCTTTTCCACTGATAACTTGTAGAGCTCCAGGTTCAAGTCATTTTCTCAGAGGTCTCCACTGAGACTTAGCGGAAGCTGAATGGGCCAGCTCTGCATGCTACCTCCAATCCATGTTTCAAAGGCAGTCACTCTGTGTTATTCATCGGAGTTCCACAAAAAAGTCCCTGCTATTTGTGATTTCACACACACACACAGATAAAAAATATGGAGTCGCAATTTCCTACCAGATCATAAGCAGCCAGCATCTTTTTCTGCACATCTGGAATTGCACCCAGAGGCTCCAGGTAAGGAAAGCTGTCTCTTCATCACAAGTGAGACTGAAGGAGTATTGTCACTGGTGATGAGCCGAGATGACAGTGTTAACAGGCACTGCTTCAGACTAGCAATTGGAGGGAGTCCACATAGTTCCTTAATAGACACGATTGCGTTCTGTGAGGGAGAAACATGGAATCACACTTCTGACCACCTGACACATCACCCCCAGCACTCCCAGGTTTACAGAAAAGTATATTCATTTTTAAAGGATAGGACAGAGAGCTAATTCATTATTATACTTCATCTTTCTCAGTTTTTAGCAGTCACCACAAACATGCCATGAAAGCAAAGCAGATTGGGATACGAGGCCATGAAGAGATTTTCAAAGCAGAGCGCTAGGGTATTCACACAACTAAGTACTGGCTGATCATGAATGTCATGTTTTATTTGTATCATGGTGATCAGGAAAACATAAAGCCAGGGGTTGTATACTGGAATGTATTTCGCTTGGGCTTTTTCCCTCAAGGTAGCAGGATACTACTGCTTACCACCCTCCATCTGACTAATCAATGGCATTCCTTTGTCACATCATCAGAAAGGCACCTACCTGACAGACACACACACATGTAGAGCTACATTTGTCCATGTCAGTCTTCAAAAAATTCATTTGAAATAGAAATCATGACTATTTTATATTTTACCAGCAGTGAACAGTACCTAACTTATTATGTGTCTCATGAATTTCATAGCAATGTCACCTTCATTTTTCTACTGATTAGACTCCAAATAATCCTTAACCCCAAAGACTTTATGTTAAGATAATATGAACTATCAATGCTACCTGGATACACTTTATAACCAACTCTCCTTTTATATAATATAAAATATGCAAAGCACATATTTCAAGAATTATATAAAATATGTAAAGTCTAATCTATAAAGTTAAGTGTAGAAATGATTTATAACTAATCTAACATAGGGATTTATAATAGTACTAGAATTATTTCAGAAAAAGTTACATAGAATATGCTGATACTTGGACTGTATTTTTTAAATGGTGGCTAAGGCAACCCACCACAAGTATTTAACTGTGTCATTCTGTATCACTTGAATGATAATGGTCATAGATTTTGGTACTAGGCAATCCTAAATTTATTTTATTTAATTTTTAACTTTTGTAGGTAGATAGTAGATATATATTTACGGGGTACATGAGATGTTTTGATACAAGCATGCAATGTGAAATAAGCACATCATGAAGAATGGGATATGCATCCCCCTCAAGTATTTGTCCATTGATTTGCAAACAATCCAGTTAGACTCTTTAAGTTATTCTAAAATGTACAGTTATTATTAACTATAGTTACCCTGTTGTTCTATTAAATACTGGCAGTCCTGGATTGAAAGGCTAACATGGCTATTTGTTAACTTGCAATATTTGAGAAATGCTTTAACCTCTTCAAGTTTATTCTCTATATTGAAAACAGGGTTTTTTGGCAAGGATTATTATAAACACATTTGCTAAAGAAATAAATAAAGTGAATTAAATAATATTCACTTTGCACTTTGCAGGTACTCAGTAAATATCTGTTGTTGTTTGCATCTCAATAACACTAGCCTAATATTAAGTAGTTTTTTTTTTAAGTTTACAACTGCCTCAGATTATAATCTGCGTTAATGAAGGCAAGTAAACTTGACATTGAATTTCTAAATGGCAATTTCCATATACTCTAATTTTACTCTCATAATAATTTTGTGATAAGTATAACTAGTTTTCATACCTTATGGAGAATATTGACGGTCAGAGACTCGAAATAATTTGCTCAAGATAGCACAGGAGTAGATTTGATCCAGAACCTATGTTCTTTCAATTAAATCACATTTCTAAGACAAGGTTAAATATTTTTCAACAAGTTTGAGTGCTGATTTTTTTTTGTTTAGTTTTACTTGTTCTTATGGGGAGTAATTTATTATTGTTGTCATTATGCATAATTTAAAACTAAAAAATAACCTAATAAGCATCACACTTGTTTTATATGACTTCAAATTCCTTCATGTTCATATCTGCAAATATTTTATATATACACTAGTAATTAGTATGTGTGTGTTTGTATACCTCTTGTATATATTACACACATATCTTGTACATTCTACTTTACCCCCCATTGTTTCAGATGCACATTTCCATGTATCAATTCTGTTTTGTACTAGGATATATGCATGGATATACAGCATTTTGCTACATCTTAGTTCAGTCCAAAGTTAACCCAGCATTCACAATTAGAAACATAAAATATATGTTTTATCACAGACAATACTGAACTTAGTTCAATGGTACACAGATTTACACATCTTTCTTTCTTTTCTTATTTTGAGAGAGGGTCTTGCTCTGTTGTTGCCCAGGCTGCAGTGCACCAGTGCAATCACAGCTCACTGTAGCCTTGACCTCCCAGGCTCAAGTAATCCTCCCACTTCAGCCTCCTGGATAGCTGGGACTACAAGTGTGTACCACCACACCTGGCTAATTTTTGTGGTTTTTTTAGAGAGGCAGGGTTTCACCATGTTTCCCAGGCTGTCCTCAAACTCCTGGCCTCAAGTGATCCACCTGCCTCAGCCTCCCAAAGTGCTGGGATTACATGCATGATCTACTGCACTCAGACTTAAACAATCTTTCTGAAAAAAATTTGCAAATCAGATAATTAATAAAACATTAGAAGGGTAGGAATAAGCAGGGAAGAGAAGGAGAGTGTGGGATTTTTCTCCTACCTGCATATTTTCTCTCATATCTATGGCTTCTCGTAATGGATGAACTGCTATTTTAAAGATGTCATCAATGGTTTTAAGACCGATATTCCTGAGCATGGTATATTCCCGAACTTTCTTCCCCATTCTCACTGAAAGACTGCGCTTCTGTGCCTTTCCTCCTCCACTTCGATTAGTTATTGCTATGTGGACAAAAAGGGTTACGTGTTCCATGATGTCACCCACAAAAGAGCGCAGGGGAACATGCCGATATCCAGGCTGCAGACATTCAAATGGTATCGTATATTGCCCTATAAACTCATCCCCAATGTAGTCATCATCCAGAACAACAAAACGGATCATGGCCAGCTCAGGTAGGTTTACTTGGAACTCAAAAGTTTCATCAAAAATAGGATTATCACTGTTTTGCTGTACAGTTTTAGTTCTTTGTTCTGAACAATCCGCTGGAATTCCATGTATTTCTATACAAACATAGGGATCTATGACATCCCCTTTGGCACAAGCTCCCTTGGGCTTTGGGAAATTCTGACCACTGATGATCTTGATATGAAGAGCTAGAGGAGACACCCCAGGTACAATGCCCTTTGTATTTGCACTGAAGTAAGAAACTTCATCTCGCATGATAGACGGCCTTAGAACATAACCACATCCCCCATTTTGAAGAAACCAGCCCGTGTGAAGGTCCATCATTGGACCCGGAGTCTGAAAATTCATTGCTACAATCTGACAGCCACAATTCCAAAAGTCCTGTGGATTCAAGTTACTGGAATCGATCCTCATGGCACTTGGATAGATTCTTGATAAGAACTTCTTATTATAATTAACAAAATCCTCTGGGTACTCATTTGCAATGCGGCTGGCCTCTGTTTCACTAAATGAACAAATTTCCCAATAGTTTTGGCTTTTCATAGATAGTTCAAAATCCCTGTACTGAACAGATTTACAAATAGATACCAAATCAGAGAGCTCCCTACAGAGCCAGATTTGTTTCTGCTCACCATTGTAATCTACTGACATCCTTCGAGACATTTCGGCTTCTTCATCTTCATCTGTTACTTCTCCTTCTAACACATCTGGATCAGAAGGCAACTTCTTTCCTTTCACAATGATCATTCTTTTTAATTTTTCTGGTGATGGGAGGTAGGATTCTGAGGGTAAAGGTGCTTCGGTATAGAGCTTATCGCCAAAAACCTTTTTCATCTGTTGAACCATTACCTTCTGCTGCGGCAGGGAGCAGTGATTTCCTAAGCAAAGAATGAGTGGGTATTCAGAAGCAATGAAGGCAAATTTATTTATTACCTCTATGACGCTTCGAAAGGAGACATGTGTTGTCATGTTGTTTCGATTACAAAGGATTGGTTCGTTATCTGAACCATCACTTACATCAAGTTCAATGCTTCGACAGCCCATTTTCAAAGCTCTCACATACCCATTGATGTCAGCTGGTCCCCTGAACTGGTCTTCTATTAAATAGGTGTTATGAGAGGCATTGATATAGTAGTGAGATAATGGCTGGGTCATATCTTGGGCAACCTTTTTTTGCTCAGGATCAAAAATGTCACATTCTGATGACAATAAATACTGGGTAAACCCATCAATTGCAAGAAACCCTTTTTGGCGTCCCCTCTTCAGAAAGTTCGTATCTCTTTATGATGTCTAAGCATATATCCTCAGTGATATGAGTGACTCCTTGCTCAGCTTCTAAAAAGAGCATGAGATCATTGGCATCCAGATATTCTTTGTTTTTAGATATCTGTACAAGTAAGAAATACACTTCTGGCCTGGTGCAAAGTTCACAAAAAGCTTCACAAAATTCCTCTTCAGTCACGCGAGTGGTCAGTTTTTCTTTGCTCTTCTGGATTTCTTTAAACTTTAACCTGATCTTGGCTTCCTTCAGAGTAGGGTTCAGTTGTTTTATTAACTCTACAGAGGTGTCTTCCAACATAATCCCATTCCCATCAACGTCCGCTGCTTCAAACACTGTTTTCAACCACATGAACCGTGGAGTGTTCTGGTTGCCCTCCATAAAATCAAGAGGCTGCTTACTTCGAGAAACCAGGTACCGTAACCCAGACACCCAGATGTTTGCCACATCTGCTGAATTGGCAACTAGATCCAGAGACTCGTAGTTTTCCCCATGGAGTATGGAAAAGGCACAGTCCTCACAGATCTGGTCAGCAAGGCCATTGTTTCTAAATGTCTCTGTATTTTTCCCCAGTCTGATCTCTTTTATGGCAGAAATATCAAGCTTAGCTTTCTCGAGGTCTTTCTTAGAAGGTTCCCAGCGAAGAGCTTGGAGGTCTGTGTCCAGAGTGAAAAAACGGTTGTAAATGCGAGAATTTGGCCGGACCTTCTTCAGCTCACAGCCAGCTTGCATGAAGCTGATGCAGTCATTTGCACTGCTGATTTTCTTTTCTGATGGCATGCTGCTGAAAGACACGGTTTTCTTTCTTCCACCACATTTTTGATTTGAAGGATCCTGTAAAATAATTTGAAAAGAATGAATCAATTTCCTTTAGAAAACAGACAAATTCAGTAACACTCTATGAAATCCTCGAACTTCAATTCACATATTGTGATTATTTAAACAGAAGCTAGCCTAAAATTTACCTTTTCACTCTTTCAGAAATGAGAAATTGCTAAGAAAGTTGAAATTATCAGGTTCAGGAAAAAACTTATTTTTCAAGTGCCTGTGTGGTCTTTGAAACAGCATCAAGTATTAAGTACAAATCACTCTAATTTGCTCATTAAAGTAGATTTCTTAGGAACCTCATGCTGGTGCCTCAACTACCTAGCTCAACTCCCAACAGATATGTAAAAGAAATAAAGCTGTATTTCTTTTTAAAGGTTTCCTCATTTATACTTTGCAACCTTTTAAAGAGGTCTCTCTTAACGTTGATTTAAATAAAAGGTTTTACCTTAACATACTTTGTATCACAAAGTACTTAACTAAACAGCTTAACTAGAAATCACTTTCTTTTTCTCAAACTATTTTGAAGTGTCTTGAAAGTGAAATTGAGAGCTAACAATAGCCAATGGTTCTCATTTGAGCACATCTTCAGACTGAGGTAAACTATTCGAATTAACATTACAGGAATTCACACCTGGATTTCAGTGTAATGTTATTAGCAGGCACAGCTTAAACCAAACAGAATTATGAATGGCTCTACTAACTTTTTAAGGTTCTTCCAATATAAGTTAAATTTCAAAGCCCTTTGTCAGAGAATTTACAGGGAACACTTGCACCTTGCAAATGCCATTTCTGGAAGTGTTTTTGGATCTTAGTGTTATAGAATCCCAGTTTCCTCAGCCCATTTCACCCTTCTGTGACCAACAGGGCAGCAAACTTCATCCGTTCAGATGAGGGTATCTTAAGCAGCTTTATTATTTTTTTGAGGCTGTTTCCTTCTTGATTGCATGTAGACCTTCTCACTCATCATCCTTCCTAAAATACTGTTCCAGTCCTCCAAATACTCATGAAATGACAGATTTCACTTCATTCTTGGACTGTCCACTGTGTCTATCATTCCCAATTCATTTATATTGAATATCTGACTGATGTCACTTAAATTGGATATTTCTTTATACAAGTCTCTGTTCTGACCACAGACTCAATTAATGATGCTTCCAACCACATCCCAATTCACATAACTGTCCCAGGAACAAATTTTCCAAAAGCACAGTAATGCATGTTTACCATGCCCAGTTTTATAACCATACCAAAGAGTCAGCAAAATGTAGAGTGCAAAGTACCTTGTTTGTCCTTGGAGCAAAAATAACTTTATTTTTTTGAGTCAGAATCTTGCTCTGTCACCCAGGCTGGAGTGCAGTGGCATGATCTCAGTGCACTGCAACCTCTGCCTCGCAAGTTCAAGTGATTCTCCTGCCTCAGCCTCCTGAGTAGCTGGGATTACAGGCACATGTCACCATGTTCTTGAGTTGTAATTATTCCACTCCCTAAATATATGACCTTGAGTGAGTCATTTAACCTCTCTCAATCTTAATTTCTGATAGGAATTAGTAATCTTTTTATATAACAAGGTGTCATTGTGAGACTCAAAAGAGAAAATGTGCGTGACAATTTTTATAAACTGTAAGTGCTTGGAAGGTTATGCTTTTCACAGGAAGAGGAACATTGCCTTATACACCCAGTAACTGTAGGACTATGAGTAGGTACTGAACAGGATATTGGGTGTTATACAGAAGTTAATTCATTCCTGACTTCCGAACATTTCAGACAAGTCTTCAGTGATAAATTGAAACTCTTTTTAAAACAACCACATGAGATTACTATTTCAAATACTGAAAAGTATAACCAAAGTAGTCTGAGCCGTATCCTTCATTGGAAATCTTTTAATACAGGGTAGAATATCTTCTCTGGGGCCTCAATTCATTGGTTCTGCCTATAATAAGCCTGCCTATCCTATGATTCAGAAAAGACAAGACAAGATAATTTATTATTCAATTGACTAAAACCCTGCCCATGAAAAGGAAACAAAATTTGCTTTAGTTATGAGACGTTGGTGGGATGAAT
The DNA here is from genome assembly GCA_036589455.1 of Ateles fusciceps. NCBI lineage: Eukaryota > Metazoa > Chordata > Mammalia > Primates > Atelidae > Ateles > Ateles fusciceps. Next base: position 5,187,850 of record JAZHEH010000889.1, read on the forward strand.
CATTAACTCCAGTATATAGCAGATCTTCAAGTGACAAAGATATAAATTACCCAATTTAGATTACAGAATATTGCCTGTTGGTGCCCCGGCTTTTAACAACTTAGCCCCTGCTTTTACAGAGTTGCTATTTTTAATTATTCCATAGTGGTCAATTTCCTCATCCTTAAGTTAAAAAACACCTCTAAATCTTCAGCTATTTATACACAGATGCTCTATTAGAACACATTTAAATTCGTCACAACCCACACGCTCAGAAATATCAGATGTTTGTGTGTATTTTTCCACACCATCAAGGCAGGCACCTAATGGCATTGCTGAGATGGGATTAATCTACCAAGTAAAATAAAGATGAAAACTGTGAATTGTGATGGTAAATGAGACTGTGACTCAGGTTTTAAAGCTAACCATTTGACTTGCCTTTTAAGGTAATGAGAGCTTTCACATTAAAAATGATTTTTATATAAGCAGCTATGTTCCAAATAGAATTGTTGTCAGCAGAGTGATAAAATCTCTAATAGTTTCTAACAAATATTAAATGGGAAATTAATGCTACTCTAAATGAATGTATATGGTTCCTATACCCCAAGTATGATATTACATTAGCCTTCTCCACAGTCTATTGCTGTGCTACTTGAGCCACTATTTATTTGTAAGAACAAAACCACTCTTGTCAGAATAGCTTTCTCTTATAAGGCTCTCCTCTGCAATATCTCCTTAAGTCAAGACATTCCCCTCCTAGAATGACGAGCCTTCAAGAAATATATGTTTCATATCTAGCCTGCAAAAGAATCCACCTGCCTCATAATGCTTACTTCTTGCTTTGACCTACAATTCCTACATGATTATAAAACTTATATCAAAATCCCACCTAAAACTTGGAACCTTTCAAAAGATATGATTCTTAGGTTCTCACCTCACAAAGGACAGAATCCAAAGTCATTACAAGTCTCCAAATGAGCTAAAACTTGGCCAGAGCATGTATGAACGAATAATTAGCTTGTCTGCTGATGACTACAGCCAAGATTATGTACATTCAAAATACACTGGAAAAGGTTCAGGACTCTGATATTTCTCCAGTTCTGCCACAGGAAAGTAAAATGTCTGGATTCAGAGAGCAATCCCACTATTCTTTCAGTAGCCACACTATTCATTGGCTCTGACAGGTTGGGAGGAGGGGGAGATGGAAATCGTGCTTCAGTGGACAGGAAGGATGGACGACCCCAAATCTCCTTCTAAGCTTCTTCACTACCAGAGTCCTACACCCCTATATCTGTATTCCCCTCAAGAAGATCTTGGCAAATTGGTGGTGGGAAAAGAAGGACTATTAAGGTAAACAAACGAGAAAAAGTTGAAGGTTGGGTATCAGTTTTCCTTCTTGGTAAATACAATAAATAATAATTATTATGATGATGACTGAATGAGAGTCAATTCAATTCACTATACACCTAACACAATTCAACTATACACTTAAAAATGGTTAAACAGTAAACTTATATATGTATTGGGAAGATGGGTACTTTTGGCACTTTCCAAAAGAAACCAACTTTATTATCAGTTCAGGTGTGCTCCAGCCAATGTCTAGCTCATTAGAGTTAAATGATTCCAATGACCATAACACCTTTCCAGGAGATTTTTATAAACTACAAGGCCTTTCAGTTTATTTCAAAGCTAACTCTCCTGACACAGGAATTAAGGAAAGAGGCTGAAGTACTAATACCCCCTCCATCTGACTCCTGCCCCACAACCAAAGTTTCTCCTAGAGCAGCTTACAACAAAAGCTTTGAATTTATTAAGATATATAGTGCTTTGTCATGCCTCTGTCCCCTAAATTAAAGCTTGACCTCATATTGTAGTTGAGGCCAAGAATTAATCAGACACTGAACTCAATCCTTTCTACTTCCTAACATTCTATGCATAAGTCTCCAAATTATCATTTCTCAAAAAGGGAATCACATTTAAATAAGTTAAATTAAAAAAAAATTGGGTTTATATGGTCTCTGAACATTTATAAATAATACTTCACACTTTGGATTACTGTCTTTTGAAATTAATCAATACCTTACAAAGGATTCAATCATCAGAATCAAGAAGAATCTCATGAACTAGTAAAGCAATAGACAAATATTTTACTCTTTTGTTAAAACAATGCAAGACTGATTTATCTATGAGCACTGTTTCTAACATATTTCTATCATAAAGATAATTTCTATCTAATATTATGCTATAAGGTCTGATTTCTAGACTTAGAAATCATTTCGAAATAAAAGGGAAAATGGCCAAATTTCTTTTTAATGTTTTAATTATTTTCTACAATATTGTTGCTTAGGAATGATAGGATATCAATCATAATTAAATGAGACTCTTCACAACAGTAAAAGATTTTCAGCTTCCTTAATATATTTTATTAAACTAAAATTGGAAACAAAGTTCATATAAACCAAATTAACAAACATGTTTCCATAAATTCCCATTGACAGTTGCTTTCCCTAAGCCCAATAAGATTGGATATAGTGCAAGTTCCTTAACCAAAATAAAACAAACAAAATCATTTTTCTTAAAAGCACATTGATAAGCCCCAAAACAACTCTACTTATTCAATGCAAGCTTTGGGTCTCAATCATGAAAATATTGAATTATTTCAATATAATTTTAGGAAAAAGTATACTGAAATAGCACAAAAAATATGAATGTACTTAATGCTTATACACTTAAAAATGGTTAAATTGTAACTTTTATGTAATGTATATTTTAACATACAGGGGAAAAATGCATACTGAAGCATTGTACGAAAATTTAAAAGTAAGTAAAGGAAATACCAAGCCCAAACTTCCCTGCCTTTGACCTGATGAATATGTTTAAATATCTAATTATATCATCACATATACTTTTTGGTGTTTTGGCAAGTTGTTTTTAAGGAAACAGTTCTAAAATGATTCTTTGTTAGAACAAATTTACACAACTCTAAAGACTACAAATCAAAACACCAGTTGTCAAACTGTGATGAGAAGGAATCTGTTTCATAACACTGAACTCCAGCTACATGGTGTAAGGGAGGGAAAGATTTATATTTCACAAGTGTTCTTAAGAAATTAGTAATAAAAATTTAATAGATTATACTAAAAGATAAGCATATAGGCACATGGGTTTGATTTTCACCACAGGGACCCTATCTCTTCTTATATACCACCTATAAACTATAAAAAGATGCTATTTATTCTAGTTTTGTGAAGTTCCAAGAAAACCTGAGAAACAAAAATTTGGCTGATATATGAAATTCTCAAAGGATTATAGACAATGTACAGACTAGAATACAGATAAGCTCCAACCTTGGATACTGGAGAGGCTTCTGATCTTACTCTTTATTTATTCATTTGACAAACAAGAATAGGTACCTACTCTGTGATAGAGGCTAGCACATTACAGAGTTTAGAGGAAACTGATAAGGCTTCATTTTTATCTTAGATGTATCACTCTGCATATGTGCTAAAGGGATTTGATACGGACAAAACTAAAGATGGTACAGTAGGTGACTACTTCATTCAGCATTATACTAAAGAGATGGTGATGGCCTGCAGTAGATCCCTAATAAAAAGGATGAAGAGGACCAAGATCCCTAATAAAAAGGATGAAGAGGAGTGGGAAATATCAGGAAACATGAGGTGAAACAAGAACTTATTGACTTGGTAGAGGAAGACTTCTAGGTTTTTGGTTTGAGTGAAAAGTGAAGGAAAATTTTACGAAATGAGATATGAAATATCAGGGGATGTGAAGTTGAAACAGAAACTAAGTTTACTTTGGGCCATGGTGGATTTTAGATGACTGTGGGCCATCTAGGTGAAGGTGTCCAGTGGAAAGTTGGATATATGAATCAAGCCTCCAGGGAGAAGTCTGGGCTGCAGTTTCAGTGTTGGAAATTACGGCTGTAAAGGGATAACCAGAACCTTGAGCATGGTAGAGTCACCTATTAAATAAAAGCATTTGGAGACGGGCTAAACCCAGAGGAACACCAGTATTTAGAGGCTGGGCAGGAGAGAAGACCTAAAAGAAAAAGAGCTGAGGGGCAAGAAAACCAGGGTGTGAGCTTCCACAGAAGCCAAGACTAAAAGAAAAGCGTGCTGGAAAATAAGATCTGAAGACAGCTTATTGAATTTAGCAGTTAAGCAGTTACTGATAACTTTGACAAGAGAATGTCTTATGTTCCTTTTAAGATGCTGAGGATAGAAAAAGAACTGAGACCCAAACTGCAGCCATAAGAAGGGTTTCAGGGAAGGAACAAAAGTCTTGCAGTGGGAAAGAAAGCCAGGATGGCTAACATATACTAAGTGAGAGATAGAGTGGCCCCACATACGACGAGCAACAGGCAGAGAAAGAGAGTGAAACATCCAGGAGAGGGCTATCCTCAAAAATGCTGGCCCCACTCACCTGGATTGTGATCACAGAATGGAATTAAGTTCTGATGCATACACTTTGCCTGTCCAATGGGCCTATGCCCAAAATCACATCCATGTTTGGGAGTTAAGTGGTCTACAGAAAACCCAAACCCATACACAAGGCCTAACTCTTCATACAAAATTTAAGGAAGTAGGGGGAGATGGGATCATCACTTTATCTGTTGCCTTCAAATTTCAGAGAAGGAAAGTTTGCAACTGTATCTTGTACTACTAATTTCACATTAAAATTTCCCAAGTTATATTCCCATGGTCAACTCCAGTTACTTAATGCAAAGTCACGAACAGGTGATGCACTTATTTATGGTTAACACCATGTGACTTACCCAATGTCACTGTGTGATGCAGTGGGAGTGGAAGTCCTAATAGCACTATTGAGAAGTAGCTAAAGCATAACCCAAGCTTTGTAAACCATTGGCCTTCCCCAGTGGGTCCCTTATTTGTAAGAATCTGAACAGTTATTTTATGATCAATAAAGAAAGCATTTGTTCTCTACACCATCTTCTAAGTCAACAGGATTAAAGGCAATGTGAAGTGTATGCATGCAAATATCTCTAGCCAAGTTAAATTCTATGTCTGAATTTAACATTAAATTTCATTTATAAAAGGTGACACATTTAATAAAACACACTAAAGCCATCTCTTTAGGAAACCCACTCTGATATATATGCTGTGGTGGGGATGGGATACTAATTAAAAGATAGGCAGCCGGTGACCCTCTCAATTTTGCACATCTTCTCTGAAATGACTCTTCACTTGAAAGCAAAAATAATTGATGTTCTATAGGCAAAGCTGGTGATAGAGTGCAGAGAAAAAAAAGGGTTCATTTCAGAGTGGGTAGTTAGTACCATTGATTTGTTTTGTTAGACAGAAGAAGCTTCCACTGTTCTGTACCTCACTGCAATCATTTGCTCATTAGAACTCATTAAGAAGTGACACTCTAAATAAAAGTGACACACTTGATTATCTCAAGCTCTTCTTCGGTATAGTCTCCATCCAGTTAGGGTTTTTCTGCAAGAATGATTCTTATTATAGACATCCCATGTATTATTTCGAATACAACTTTAATTTACACAAAGATTGACTGAGCCCCTACTCTGGGCTATGCATTGTACAAGTGATTTATTCTTTAAAAAATCATTAATCCCCAATTCTAATGTTGTCTAGAATAAATTTTAATGTATGAATTTTTATAGCTAATTAAATCAGCAAATAAGGACAAAGATCATCAAATTTAATAATTAGAGCAAAATATATGAAGAATTTTTCTAAATAAACAACAAAAACAGCTTTAAATAACATTAAAGATGTTCATGAGCCAAGCCCACAAAGGAGCATAAAAGGCTGATGAGGCGTATGAAACAGAAGTACTACACTCCTTTGTAGTGTCAGCTGCTTTCATGAAAAGGTCTTGTTTCTTACTTTAATCTTGCCAATCTCCTCTTGTATCCTTCACAGTCCACTGCTTCATATACAGTTACAAGGTACATGAACTTCCATTTTTCTAGTCAACAACATGGCCCTTTTCACTAATCCCACTGCTGCATGCAATGCATAGTTTGGTTAGTACTGTGCTTTAGCTGCGTCAATTTGAACAAAATGAGGGTGACAGCAATAAAGGTCATCTGACCATTTATTCAGTGGCCTCTGAGGAACGACTTGCGGCTATCAGTCCTGTGCCTCTAAGACAGATGTCTGCCTCACACTCAAAAACAATACATTTAAAATTAATAGGTAGCCTGTGCAACTCTCAGCAGAGGTGCCAAGAACCAAGTGGGCTTGGAGACTGAGATACGATTCTGTCCTTCCTCAGGAGACTCCTGCACAGCAGGGCCCAGGAATCCTGGTGGAGCTTATGCCAGCACTGACTTTGTTGTTTCTGGTGTGAAGATTAATTGGATGTTCTCTTTATGGAAAACAGGATGTAATGGCCCTTTAAAAGGAAAGTCAATGATGAAGACCATCTAAATGTATACTTTTAATACCTGTATTGCTTAATACATTTCTTTCAATGTATTGTTACAGAGATCAAATGTAATGCTCCAATTATTTCACAGATATAAACATCTATCTTGATGCTTAATTAGGGCATTCATCAGAGAATGATATGTAATTAGGTAGGCTTTCAAATCAGTGCATACTTTTATATTTTATTCTAATTAATGTTGCACATTTACTTAAAATACTTTATCTGAAAAATTAAAATATCAACAGGAATAAGACATTATTAAATAGAGTTCATGTCATGAACATTCCTGACAAAATTTCCACCTCCCTTTGTGTCCTATGTAGTGAGTTCACAGAATCATTTTTCCCTCATTGTGCCTTTTCAGTTTGTAGTGGTAATATTTACCCCCAACTATGACACACCAATATATTATTTACTTTGATTTTAGTCACTTTGGAGTCCAAATACATTCTTTAGTCATCTAAATTTGAATTCAGTATATTGAAAACTGAAAAGGAAATTCCCAAAGTGCTTCAATATTATGTGAGTTTTGCCATTTATTATCATAGAGTGTTACTGGAGCTCAGTTTCAGAACAGATGTGATTTATAAAAATAAGAAAGTCATTTACAGTTATAGTAGCTTAAGTGGAAATAAGAGACATAATCAGCCTTTCTTCAGAGCATAAAGTTTTCATTAATGAAATAGTTTGAAAAATAGTCAACTTCCAGGAATTTACGGTTTTCTGTGCAACATTTGGTAAGGACAGAACTCCACGTTATATGCATTACTTACAAATTTCACTCAAGGGCATTTAAAATATATAACTACTAGAGGTATTTCTTAAAAATGAAATCAATTCTATTGTACTGTACAGTAATATACACATGTAGGTTTTTCATTACAAAAAATCTTCTGTAGAAGATATAAAAACAGTAAATTTACTTTTTGAAAACATTTTATAAATGTATGTGACTTGGGACAAGGAGATTAAATTTTAGTTTTTAAAAAAAAATTGTATTCAAACTTAAGAAATAATACATTAATAGTCTAAACTGATCTCTCTCTAGATTTGGAGAAGTCTAGTCTACCACTTAATAAATTGGCATATATATTAACAAATGGACTCTTCCTTGCATTTGTATTAAGTCTGTATTGTAAAACTGACATTTAAATTATTTTGAACTGGCTAATTGAATATTTCTTTTGCAACAAACCCCTTAAAGCCATCTTTGAGTGCTTCATAATACCGATCCCAGAACCACATATAAAATAGAATGTCAATTCTCTTGACCCAATGCTACGTGCAAACACATCCTTAATATTTTTTCTCTTGTGACAATAATAGGATATGCCCTTTGGGATTAGTTATCATAGAGATATAGAAGCTTTGGCTCAAATAGCCAACTTGGCTTGAACGTCAAAACGAATCTGATTAAAGGTTTTAAGTTTTACCCGTAACTTCCGAAATGAGTTAGAACTATCTAACACTTTAATCCTTATTGCATTACATCTGATTAACTGAACATCAGCATCTGCTCATGTTCAAGGAACAGATGGCAGATCTCAGAGAATGAATATTCTCAGCTCAGGGACCCCTTTAGGGTGAACTCTCCCCTCACCCCCATTCATACCCAGTGAAGGCTCCATGGTCAAAATTGAAACAAATTCATTCTCATAACTTAGAAAAATGTATATTAAAAAAAACTATGTAAGCATAGTTTTTATTGGAGATAATAAAACCCAAAGTCCATAACTATCGTACTGATAGAAATTACTAAACTAATTAAATTCCTTCTCTCCAAACCAAAGTATTGGATTAGAGATTAATACATTTTACCATCATTACCACCTACGTGCATGACTTTTTGCAAAGCAAATTTCTATATCTATAACTTTTATTTGTCAAAAAAAATATATAATTCCTAGCCTGATTCTTAGGGCTATGTCAAGGAAAAAAGGAAATAAAGTATGCTAAAGCACTTTGTAAAACATAGACCACAATCTGATAAAATTGCAGAAAAGTGAATTATATATCTTTTTATGAAAATAAGTAAAATATGGCAATGTATTAAAGAAATATATTCTTCAAAAAGTCAGGTTTATTCCAGGAATGTAGGAATGAGTCAAGATGAGGCAGTCCATCAATGTAATTTAACAAGTAAATACATTAAAAGAGAAAAAAATTGATCATAACTAAAACTATCCCAAAGACATTTGACAAAATACAATATCAATTCACAACAAAACTCTCAGTAAACTGAGAAGAGAAGAAAACTTCCTTAACATAATCAAAACCATTTCAGAATCCTAAAGGAAACATTTTACCAACTGGTGAAGATTTAGAAGCATTCTACATGAAAATAAAAAAAATAAAAAATAAAAAAAAAGGCCTACTGTTTATTTGCTTTATATTTTAATATAATTTTGGATGGTTAAGCCAAAGTAATAAGGTGAAGATAAGAAATTAAGTGTAAAATATTGTAAAGAAACTGACAGATCATTATTACTTGCAGAAAATATAACTATTTACCTAGAAAATCCCAAAAGATCAAATGAAAAAATCCTTAGAACTAGTAAAAGTGATAGTGGCAAAATACAATATAAATATAGAAAACTTAATAGCTACCTTATATGCCAACCTGTTTCTAAACGTAATGGCAGGGGTGAATGGGGATGAGAATTCCATTCAAATTGCTAATTAAGATTATAAACAAGTCAAGAATAAACTAATAAACTTAAGAAGTTGTGTACAAAACTTATATATAGAATTTTATTTCACTTAAAGTTGAAAGGGAAAAATTAAATAAAAACATTTAAAATTACCAAAAATATACTATTGACAAAATTCAAATTCTTCACTAGTCAGCAGATAAATACAATAAAATTATAATGAAAAGCCCAATGGGATAGTTTCAACTGATGCAGTTGTAAGAGGCATTTTAAATAACAAAGGAAACAATACATTATTCAATTATTAGTGCTAACAAATTCACTATTCATTTGAACAAAAAAACTAGATTTCTGCTTCATGTCAAACAAAAAGTATTTTAAACAGATTAAAGATTGAATAAAACACAGAAATACTAGGAAAAACTGTAACAGTGTATTTGTATAGTTTTGGGTGGGGAAGATCATTTCTTAACAAATATATCAAGGCCAGAAAGCATAGAGGAAAAGACTGATACATGTGACCATATAGAAACTTCGAACTGTATTAAATTTTTTTTTTAAATTCAAACTAGAAAACATTTGTCATGTGTTCCTTAATTTATAAAAATTGTTCACAAACTATTTTGGAAAAGACAAATTCACAAAATTATACAACTGTTCAGAAAATATATAAAAAAGATGCTCAAAAAAATAATTATACATTATGTATATATACACAAAGGTATACACAAATAAAATGACTATTTTGCCTATCAGGTTATTAAGGTTTAAAAAATGTGATAGTGTAGGGAAATGAAAATTTTATACAATGGTACATTGAATATAAACTTGTACAACTTTTCTGGAAGGTAATGTAATAACATGTTTTAAAACATTAAAGATGCATCTACTTTGATCCAGCAATTTAATATTTAGGAATTTAAAGAAATCTGAAGGAAATACTTGAGTAAATGAGCAAAGATATAAGTAAGAAGTGGTTCATTGCCATGCTGCTGATATTTTAAAAAGAATAAGCTAATGAACTAAACATCCATTCCCAGTAAGGACTGGCAAAAGAAATTATGGTACATTTCATGTAATAGGATGCTATACAGACCTTATAATGGGTGATGCAGACCTATAAATCTTAAAATGCATGGGGTTTGTGTGTATGGCAGGGGGAGGAGTGGTGTGTACTTAAAAAGCAGGTAGCAGAAGAGTACTTATAGTATAAAATGAGACCTCACCATTTACCTATGACAAGTCTGGAAGAATATATTCCAATTAATGATAGTGGTTATCTCTAGAGAAATGGAGGAAAATTGTGGAATTTTCTTTCTCCGTATTGCTCAAATTATTTAAAATTAACATATATTAGCATATATTATGAGAAAACATAAAGATATTTCCATATTAAAGACAACAAAAAAGCATTAGTCCTATAATTACCTCATTAATTATCAGAAAGATACTTTGTAGAGATTAATGACATTCACCTTTTTTAAACTTTTTGAGTCATAACTAAAATGGTTAAAATTTCAAAGAGCCCAGGAGTAAGGAGTTTGAATAAGCTCTTGAAATTATTTTCATTAAAATAATTACACTGATGTTATTTTGAATACAATTTTTAAAATATTTATTATTCTTGGGAATGGTAAAGGCACCTCTAATACAATATGGAAAAATAGCCCTTAAATATCATATTTAGAAATTATTTTAGTATCTTACATTTTAGAACTAATATTGGTTAGCTATGGTGAAAAGAATGTTCAAAGCACAATTCAGTTTTATAATGTATCTGTAAAATTAGTCTCAAATATTTAAACAATCAGTTTCAATGCCAATGTATAGTATATCTTCTTTTAAATCAAACTTCTTCTATTTCTAAGTTTTGAGAGTAAATGTAAGTATATGAATATTCCCAGAGGAGGAAAAGAAGGTTAAACCTGAGATTTCCTTACTAGATGTTTAAATCAATTTGATTTTGATTAAATGCACTCCACTTATAATGAGATTCAAATCTGCTATATTAAATAAGGATTTAAGTATATCCGAAGGTATTGGGCTCAGCAATAATTCCATATAGGTTAAAAGGTCTTTTATCTTTCAGAGCATACATACTATTAATAATTGCAAAATTTTCAACCATAATCATCAAATAGAGAATATGTAGCCTTAAAAGATCTCCATCAGGTGAATTTGGCCTATCCCTCTATTTTCATGTCTAGACATGTAACTACAAATTTGCCTTTGCAGTCTGTCCTCCTAATATACTCCCAAATCTTCAGAAAATATATGATAGTTCACCAAAAAGTCTTTCATTGTCTTCTAACCCACATTCCTTTATTTCTTCTTTAATGAAGGGTCTTTATCAACTAATCTCACTCCACAAAATAATTTCTGCCCATCTCTGCCACTTAAAACACCCTTCTACTAATCATACTTAACTCTACATTTAACATGGGAAATCTCAGGACATTCAACTCATGAATGCAATATTCCACCCAGAATGTTACTTAAAATGGCAGATATTTTCTGAATCATTTTTATACTCTCAGGAAAAATATGGTTGTCAACATATTTAAAAAAACCAAATCTGCTCAGTTACCACCAGGCTTATTGCCTCCTGAGAATATCTGCAGCATGAGAATATAATTACAAGTAATAAAAAATGGCAACTAAAATAAAAAAATGCTCTCATAGCGCATGTAAATCTGAGCCAAATTCAGGTGAAATATTAACACTCAGTTCTGGTGCATATTTTTTATTTTGAGTCCAGTTCTTGCTCCGTCACTCAGGCTGGGGTGCAATGGTGGGATCATGGCTCACTGCAGCCTTGAAATCCTGGGCTCAAGCAATCCTCTCACCTCAGCCTCCCAAGTAGCTGAAAGTATGGGCATGCACAACCACTCTAAGCTGTCTCTTTATCTCTGTAAAGACAAGGTCTTGCCATGTTGTCCAAGCTGTTCTCAAACTCCTAGGCTCAAGTGATCCTCCTGCCTCAGCCTCCCAAAGTGTTGGGATTACAGGCATGAGCCACTGTGCCCAGCTCTGGTTCATAGCCTTGTATGTTGGTTCACTTTAAAAAAAAAAAAAAAAAGGGCACGGTGGCTCACGCCTGTAATCCTAGCACTTTGGGAGGCCAAGGCGGGCAGATCACGAGGTCAAGAGATCAAGCCCATCCTGGCCAACATGGTGAAACCCCGTCTCTACTAAAAATACAAAAATTAGCTGGTCGTGGTGGCGTGCACCTGTAGTCCCAGCTACTCGGGAGGCTGAGGCAGGAGAATTGCTTGAACCCGGGAGGCGGAGGTTGCAGTGAGGCGAGATCGCGCCACTGCACTCCAGCCTGGTGACAGAGCAAGACTGCGTCTCAAAAAAAAAAAAAAAAACAAAGCCTGCCAGGTGACTTGCTTTCTTAGCACTGAGAGAAGTTTACAAAATCTTTTGAAATTTGACATAGTTATACTTGATTATCTAAGCAATTTTTTAAATGGAATAAACATCACAGTTGTTTACAGGACTGTAAGTTAGCACATACTGATCTATAGGCTATCAGTTGGTCTGAACACAAAGATATTTAACACACATTTGAATTGTGTGTAGAGTGTGGTTGTTATATAAATTCATTAGCTTTACTAAGGAACTTTGAATTTCCATTTGTTGAGGAAACTGACCAGTATAACCCCTAAGAGGATAAATTTCTAGTACATCTACTAATATTCTCTGAAAAGAATAAGCTATTTCTCCCCCTGGGAGTATGAATCCCATGATGTAGAAATAAAAGAAAAATATTCACATTACATATTCTTCTTTAGTATTTAATCATAAAAGGATCATGGGCAGCAAAGATTCCATGCCATGCTAGGTCAATTAAATTAAATTTGTTTCAAAATAATGTTTCATCTTTTAGATCTCATTTAAATTATCAGTAAAAAGAACATTAAAGTCATTTATTTATATAGAACTGGTATAGTGACAGGGAAATAAACTTAATGAAACCATTTATAATCTATAATCATTTTATTAAAACAGCATTTTCACTAAACACTTTACAATGAAAAAGTATAGTGATTTACAAATAGCTTAGGGACTGAGCTCTAATTAATCTCTTAGAAAAAAAGACTTGACACCTCCACATAATAAAACTTTATTAGCTTTGCTATCAGGAAACCTTATAAAAAATGAGAAAGAAAATCCACAATGAATTCACTACACTTAATTTCATATTATCATCCTTAGGTGGTTTCTTAATAATAACTTGCGTGAATTGAGAGAAAGTGACAGCTAGTCTTAACTATGAGAGTGACTGTGTTCATTATTACTTTAAGAACCTCCAAGTCAAAGCACTTTATGTTCAAAAATGAAAATCAAAATAAAAAGGGTAAGAGCATCTCACATTTCTAAGAAGCTTTCATCTTTTCAAAAGGTTTCCATGTTTGTTTTCTGTTGAGCTCTCTGAAGATGTGAGATGAGAAAATGCAAGACACAGGAGACTGAACAACATGCCAAAAACATAAATCAGTGGCAGAGTCGGATGGCAAACCCAGGTATTCCTATTCCTGGTGGAATTTTTCCTCTAAGTTTATACTACCTCTGCATTTTACTACTGTATTTTCTTACCCTTCACTATGGGAAGGAATACAAGTTTTACAGTTATTGATATTTTCCCCTCACTGCATGTTGAATAAAAAGAAATAATGTTCTTTTTACTGATAATTTAAATGAGATCTAAAAGATGAAACATTATTTTGAAACAAATTTTTAATTTAATTGACTCACCATGGCAAACAGTGTGGGAAAAATATTCCATGAAGAAGAAACAACACGGGAAGATCCCAAGGAGACTCCACTAACACAGGCCACTACAGCAAGCCCACAGGAGAGGAGCGGGGAAATGAAACGAAGCTGTGGCAGGCGGCTGTGAAAGCCATTTTTTATAAATCTGGAATTTATTCTACGAAAGTTTTAAGACAAAGAGTTGAAAGTTCCTACATTTTAAAAAAAATGTATATGTCTAGTTGCTAGAGAATGGATTTGGGGATACAAATTAACAGAGTAACCACTTAGTGATTGCAAGAGAGATCAGAGTATACTGAACTAGGGTGAGAACAAGAGAAGTGGATTTATTTGAGGAGCTACTGATGAACTGAAGTGGGGTCAATGGGGAAAGGGAGAAGCACCCCCAGATCTCTGGTTTGGACAACTGAGAGGCTGGAAAAGCCACTTGTAGAAACAGAGATGTCTAGAGAAGAAACAGATTTGTGAGTGGCTCTTGAGTATTGAGAATGCAATTGTAAATAAGGAACTAGATCCCAAGATAGAACTCTGAGTTCAAGATAAAAATTTGGGATTTAGGAACTGTCAGGTTATTAGTGGTTTTTGAAATCATGGGGCTAAATAAGACAAGTTAAGGAAAGAAGGCAGAATAAAAAAGAGAAGAGTACCTAGCAGTGACCTTTGAGAATGTACAACATTTTGAGTTTAGTTACAAGAAAAGCTAACAAAGGCAAGGGAAATGGTGGTATCGATAATCTCAGGATTTCCAGTAAATAAATCACATTCGTTGAAATTTTTAGTAATAATAATTCTTAGCCCTCTGATATTTGATACAATTAGAAATTTGACATGATTACTATTATATAATAAAAGTGAACAAGCTATTTAAAAATAAAAATGTTTATAACACTTTTTTTCCTTATCTCAAGTTTAAAGAGATAGTCAAATGTAAAAATTGCATAATATAAAATCCCTCAGTATCTTATCAACACCTAAACTGGCAAAAGGCAAATTAAAAAGATGTTTTACATCCGATTTTGTATCCAAGATGAGACAGAGACTGATATTTTCCTATAGTTTAAACAAGGGAAAACAGGCTGTTTAAATTCTATTAAATTATTTAACAGCCACAAACAGATGCAATAATTCACTCTTGGCGAAACAAATCATTTTCTCTTCTTTCTCAATGCCAATAAAGCAAACATTCACAGGTGCTTAATCAACATTTTGCATAAGGCCAAACAATACAATCATTTTATGAATGACAAAGAAAACACACATTAATAGGGTGACAGAACAATGAGTCATTGATAAGCCAAAGATTTGGGAAAGTTTAAAAAATGATCCTGAAGGATATGGAAAACAAACGTTTACTCTAAATGTGAATGTCATTTCATTGAATTGACATTTATCAAGCAATTGGTGGAGAGAATTCTGTAAGAAGAATTAGGTTATTAAGACTTGAAAAGCTTTCTGACTTTCTTATTCATTTGGTCAGGAAAGTTGAAAGTCTTACTCATCCTGGATTGAGAGTATGTATTGGACTAAAGAAATTTTTTAAAGAAGTTTCCTAAAGTTTTCTGGCAAGGTGGCAACTAAATCAATCCAGAAAAGACTACCACCAAAGAAGATGAAAAACTTAGATTAATATTATTCTGACTTGCTAAAAATTTTCCTTTCTTCAAATAAAGTGGAGCTCTTCTCTTTATCCTAATCTTAGAGGATATTGAGTATGTCTATTATTCCCTACAATGCAGTCTACAGAATGTAGGTGTGTGCATTTGCTATGTTTTTGAAGACTACACACATATTGGCTGCCCCTCAGTCTTATTCTGCATTTCAAAAATCCTAATCCCTCGCATTTTCCTCATGAATCCTATTTTCTAGAGCTTTAATTATCTGTGCAGGTTCTTTCTGATTCAAGCATTTTACTTACCTGGACAAATCACTAATGGTCAGACCAGTGCTAAGTGTAAAGAAAATATGGCTGCAAGGCTCGTTAGACACCGCACTTTACATATCCTTTATTTGCCAGGTTTTGTGTCTCACTTATACAATGAGTCATGCCAATTATCATTGCAACTCCAGATAACTTTCTGTCATACTTTTCATGTCTACACTAAGCTTTAAAGTTTCTAGGACTGTGTTTTCTTGCTCCCACTATGCAGCTTTTGCCCAGTTAGCTCTCAACACAAGTCCATGGGCAAATCAGTGCCATGTCAAGTATGCTACTGAACATGCTAAAAATCCTCCAGGTGGGTAGACTTTGGAGAAAAAACAATGTTACAATTTCTTCTTCCTGTTACAGAGAAGCTGGCTTTGGTCCCTGGGCCAGAAAGAAATCTGCCCAGCCATTAACATTTCTGTCTCCATAATCTTCCCTATACCAAATGGTCCACTGAAATTATTTGCTCCAACAATTCATTTGCTGAGGATAAATGGGTGCTCTCTTGTCTGCAAAACATAAGGACTTTTCATTCAGTCTTTGCTTTGAATTAGTTATAATCCTATAGAAGTACAGTCATAAATGAATCACAGTTAATACAATTTTGGCAAAGTTCCGCAAAACTAAAATAGCAGTCTCCTTTTGGCCCAGGAAACAAATTTCACTTACATTTTCAAACATACTAAGACTATAAAAATGGTGCAGCTGGTGGGAATCAATAGCTTCTTAGATTTTGTAGTTAAATTTGACCTCAACAAAATGAAAATTATTAAATATTAAATAATAGAATTTGTAATACATTTATAAATTTCTAATAATAGAAAATCTAATAGAATTTCTAATAAATATATTTTAATTATGGCTAAGCCTTAAATTACAAGCACATCAAATAGACAATAAAAAACATAAAGTTCACTGTTATTTGCACTGGTAATATGGACAAAAATCAATTCGTGCCTAAGAGAGGATAGAAATGAAGACTTTTTTTTTAAGTCGCAAACTAGCCCCCTGAATTAAGGAGCTCTGTCTGATGAGTAAAGTAGCAACCTAGTCAGTAAATCTAAGTCACATCTGACTTTTGATGAGCCTGTAGAAGGTAAACAAACTTGAATATAAGGCACTATAATGTAACTTGGAGGAGTAGGGACTTTGTTTTAGTTTTGTTAATTACTCCATCCTTAACATCTACTATTATTATATTAGCTTTTTTATTCACAGGTTTCTTGCCTGTCTCCCAGAGCTCCCTGAGAGCAGATATCTCCAGTACCTGCCACCATGCCTGGTACCTCTCAGGCACTCAGTAAATGCTTGTTGAATAAAACTTTGTAGAAATCCCATAGCTATGTACTATGATGATTATTAGCTTATTGAACATTCCTATGGCAACAAAATGGGTCCTGTCTAAAAGGTGGAAGCAAGATTGGAACCCAAATATCTGACTCCTGGGGTACTTGCTCTTAACCACTACTCCAGGAGTTCAATTCCATGGAAACGCTATCTCCACATAAGTCTTCTGCCTGAACATTGGACTTTACACCCAAATTGGCTTTTGTTTTTCAAATCATGAGAGAGAATAAAAATACTTCCCATGAAAAGCTGATGGATCACAGTGTACATATTTAAATAATAGTTTGAACCCTAAATGTGATGGCTATATTTCTTTCATAGAAAACTAAATTTACAAATATGTCACTAGTCATGTGTATGAAAAGAGCAGGTAGCAATGATTTTATCCTCAACTGACATGAAAAACAGCTCTCAGATGATTGATTTCTCCATGTCAATATTATTTTCTTCTTTTCAGTATCTGAACTTTCAGAATCTCGACAGTAATGATTCAGACAATGCATTCGAATTAATCAATGCTATCATACTCCTACAGCCAAGTGACCTTTCTCTTCTCCTTGCAAAGTTAACAGTTAGCTTGACTTTTAATAAATTCACTTTGAGTTTGCTTGTAATTATGTTGTTTTACTGAGCTCTGGTTATTCTAGGGCAGTTATTACTTTGCAGGCCACTCACTCTCCCTTGAACCTACTTATCAGCCTCCTCCTTGCTCTCATTTCTGCCTCCTTCTTCTCAGTTTCCATCTGTGCTCCATATTTATTCAGGGTAGCTTTTATACCCAAGTATAGTATATATGTATAAGTGTATAAATTTATTTAAGGATATTTTTAAAAATTAAAAATAGCCGGGCGCGGTGGCTCACGCCTGTAATCCCAGCACTTTGGGAGGCCGAGGCGGGCGGATCACGAGGTCAAGAGATCGAGACCATCCTGGTCAACATGGTGAAACCCCGTCTCTACTAAAAATACAAAAAAATTAGCTGGGCATGGTGGCACGCGCCTGTAGTCCCAGCTACTTGGGAGGCTGAGGCAGGAGAATTGCTTGAACCCGGGCGGCGGAGGTTGCAGTGAGCCGAGGTCGCGCCACTGCACTCCAGCCTGGCGCCTGGTGACGGAGTGAGACTCTGTCTCAAAAAAAAAAAAAAAAAAAAAAAAAAAATTAAAAATAAACAGGAAAAAACTCAGTACAGTATAGTATTAAGTAACTATACTAAAAAACTTCAGCTATTAAATGAGACTGGAACCCAGATGTGTCTCATCTCGGGACTACATTCTTTCTACTACATCAGTGGTTCCCACAGTGTAATCTCTGGACTGGCAGCAACAGTATCATCAAGGACCTTGTTAAAATTGCAGATTTTTAGACTCTACACCCACTGAATCTGGGGGTGGTGTTCAGAAATGTGGGTTTTAATAAGACAAGCATGATTCTGATACACCCTTAAGTGTTGCTGCATTACATCATTGGTCCCAATCTTACCTGATTATAAGAATCACCTGAGATAGCTCATTGACACTGACATAGTATATTCTCAGGTTCTACACATCTGATTTAGTAGGTTAAAGGAGGGGGGACAGTAATTTATTTTTTTTAACAAATGACACCCTAGGCCCACCCAAATGATTCTTATGGTCAGGGAAATTTGAAAACACTGCACCGAATCAGAATATTCAACTTCATACACTTATGAAAAAAAGTAGACATTGCATTTAATTATATGATGGTTTCATGTTAAGAATATAAGCATATTGAAACCATGTTTTTTCAGCACTTGAATTTTAATTCCATTGTTAGCTCAGGAAAAAAAGGAAGAGTATTGTAATACAATAGGGAGTCACCACTTTAAATAGCTAAGAAATATTACTTTATATAAGCAGTTCTGGAGAATTACGTATAATTGAGTTATGTGTAAATTGTAGGTAATTGAGAAAGTCCAACCTCCATTCAAACGTAGAGAAATTAATAAAGAAGCTTTATTTGCATTATAAAGGATTTCTTCCTTTAAGAAAGAGTTTATCACAATTGTCTTGTATAAATCTGGAACTCCCCTAGAATATATAAAACTTGTTTTTTAATGCAAAAAATTTATCAGAAAGGATAACCTTTGCCATTTAAAAAAAATAACGTGTAAATGAGACAAATGATTTGAAGGGCAGGCTTGGAGCAATCTGGGGCTTCTTTGAATCTTCATTTCCTGAGGTTAGGCTCCAGAATCGTACCATGTTCCAGATGATTCAAATTTCTTACTAATGAATTGTAGCTGTTCGATGTACTCATATGAAGAGAAAGGGAGCTGTCATTTATTAAAGGCCAACCACTACCGTGCTACCCTCCATTCAGGATGGAAATGTATTCCAGCCTGAATACATTTCTTCTCAGTATTGTGTAATACGTATGGAGGGAAAAATTAAAAATCAACATATCTATTGACCTTAATAATACATTCACAGCCGGGTGCGGTGGTTCATGCCTGTAATCCCAGCACTTTGGGAGGTCCAGGAGGGTAGATCACGAGGTCAGGAAATCGAGACCATCCTGGCTAACACGGTGAAACCCCACCTCTACTAAAATTACAAAAAATTAGCCCGGCGTGGTGGCAGGCATCCGTAGTCCCAGCTACTCGGGAGGCTAAGGTAGGAGAATTGCTTGAACCCAGGAGGCAGAGTTTGCAGTGCGTCACTGCACTCCAGCCTGGGTGACAGAGCAAGCCTCCATCTCAAAAATAATAGTGGTAGTAATAATAATAATAATACATTCACAAGGGAGGAATGATTTGATAATTCCTAAATCAGTGTTTCCCTTTGTCCTAGATCATATACCAATGAAGCCTATTTCTCCATTTCCCCTTACTGCCTTCCCACCATTTCTTCCCCCTCTTAGGCAACAGCTGCTCCTCTCCCTGCCCACCCTCCTTCACTGTTGGGGCTGTTACAGAGGATTCGAACAGTTAACATCCCTTTACAACGTGTACGTAGTACAAATTACACTGGAAAACATTATTCACACCTCAAGCATTTCCTAATGCTCAAATAACAATAGAAATTCTACCTGTAGGATACAAATGTATTGAAAGTTACTAATTAACAGAGTGCACGTTTTAGATAAAATGCTCACATCTTTATAACATGCCCCCACCCTCATCACCATCAGTGGCTTTCAGTAATCATTACTTTCACATCTCATTCACTCTCACACACTGAGTTCCTAATTATAATTATCCGTAATCTTTTTTCACAAGCAGATGGAACTAGAATTCCACAATGGGACATTTCCAATGCTAATCATTACACTTGGCTGGGTCAATTTGCAGTCCTTACTTCCAATTGGGATTTGTTTATTCCCAAAGTAGCTTACCAGAAAAGTTAAATAGAAAGTTCCATAGAGTTGCTGACTTATCAGGGTGAATGAATACTTTCAGCTAATAACCACAATATTTGATACATTGATATCAGTGCATTGATCTTGAGACAATCCGATTAACATTCTTTATGTTCGTTCTACTTAATGGTACTTTAAAGGAAGGTGACATTTTTCAAGTTACCTCAAGGGATGAAATCTACCACTATCTTAAAACAAAAAAAATTCAACATTATTTCTTTAAACAACCAGTGATGCAAAGGTAGAAAGCTCTGATCAATTGAACCTAATTATTTTCAAAACATAAATTTGAAATACATTATTTTCAAAACACAAATTTAAAATATGTTAATCAAAAAGTTTTATACAAAAGTCAGTGGAAAGGAAAAAAAGAAAGAAATTGATCAAGATTCCAACAGCATGTACTTGTGTGTCAATACATTCCCATAAACTATCTCCATGGACAAACTGACAGCATGATGGTGAACTGCAGGACTGAAATGTTCCAACTCGGCCGGAACTACTGTGCCAGCTCAGCAGGAAAATTCATCTGAGGCCAATTCAACAAGCAGTATGTTTGTGTTTAACATTACAATATTCAGCAGCCTCCACACCCAGGAATGTATACGTCTTTGCTAAATTTAACATCTGTAATGACTTAACACAGAAACAGCTTCAACTCATTGATAATTCACATACCTCATTCAAAATTAGATCACAAATTTTCTGCATTTTGAATTGGGATCCACTGCCCTTTACCATCGTCACTTAAAGTTAGTACATTTTTCTGCTGTGAAGATGGCAGGAAATCAACGGACAGAACATCAAAGATTTTTTCTCCACATTTTAAGTGAACGGTCGTTTCTGATTTCTTCATTTTTAATGAAAAAGAAGTGAGACAAGCCAACCAGTGGTCCTTTTCAAAGGATTCGAATACAGGAGGGTATCAGAAACTTGTGAGCTGTCAGCAGCACCTGTGGCCCCTGCATATGTACACAGGGAAGGGCCACCCCAGGACCACAACAGCATGTGCAGCCAGATAACCTTGCGCTGCCCTGCCAACCTGACACCTTTAGAGATCAGGTTAAGCATTGCCTGTCTCCAATTCCAGATCCCACGACAGCGCAAAGTTCCTCTATCCTTGTGCAAAGATGGAATTCCTGAAACAAGAATGTCCTCTGTTTCCTACTGTTGGCCTGGGCTACCTCTATTCTCAAAGGTCCCCCTGCTTGCAAAACAGAGAGTTCAGAACCTTTCCCGTTTCCTCAGAAATCCACACATAATTAAACTCCATGATTGTACTTAAGATTCTGAGTGTGTGTATTCTGGGTAGAGGAGGCAGGGGGCTTACTTGGCTGAACCCACTGTACCATCCTGTCTCACCTTTCTCCTCCCTCACTGCCAGAACTACTTTCTTCCAACTACACCAGGCTCCTCAGGGTCTCTTCTCTGTCAAGCAAAGTGCTTCTTCCCCTCCAAACGAAATGCCTTGCCTAAAGAGATGATGTCTGTCATAGTTAATCTAAAGACAATTTTCTACCTCAAAATATGTAAAACATGTAATATAAAAATCAACTTTACTGGTACTATACAGAAATCAAACAGATGTGTCCAGATAATAATAACATCCTGATTCCTCATATGGTTTTTAATAAATGAGATATGGCAAATTTAAATCTTTGATTTTCTTTTCATATGTTCTAAGACTTTTCATATGTATCAAGTCACAAACCAGAAAGAGAATTTTGTCAGGTCATGCTGTCCATTTTCACAGGTATATGTGTTTGAAGGGGAGTGTTGGCTGTGTCTCGAAAGCTTGAGTTGGTCTCTGATAAATAAAGTCACACGAGAGTATGGGATAGCCAGAATAGGGGACCTGCTTATCCAGAAGGGGCAAATTGCAGGTCTGCTAAGTGTTCAGCACGGAGTAATGATAAGAACTCAGCCACAGCTCATGATTCTTGTTGGGGGTTATAGGCAATGAAACAGCATATATTAATGACATCCACAGTAAGATGTACTCAGGATTCTCTTAGGTTAGTTCTTTAGAAATCTTTAAGAAAAAGATAAAAATGAAAGTCATATCCTACTCTATGATTTGTTTTTGCATGAATATTTAATGTGCATAATTTTAATTCTGTCTTCAGCCTGATTGAAATGGAATTAAATAGAATAAAATAAAACAATCGTATGTCTTGATCTTTATACTAAAATCTAAAAAGAATGGAGAATTTTTCAAACTGAACCATATAAGGTCTAGTTAATAAGAGTAGCACTATTTCTCGCCACACCTGGCTGTGACTGATGGAAGTAATTCCTTTAAAGCACTTGGAGATTCATCCATCATACTTTGTTGGTGGCAGTACGATAGAAAAGAGCACAGACTTTGTCAGGCAGATCTTTTTTTTTTTTTAAATAAGTAACTTTTTGTTGAAGTGAACATATATACAGTAAAGTACACAAATTATAAATATACATCTTGATTGATTTTCACAAAATACACTGGATAAACAAAACTAATGTTTTCTCCTTTTATTACTGCTTTTCTATTCACTCTGTAATCTTGGATTAATGATCTCTCTGTGCCCTTGAAATAGGCATGACAATACCTGACTTAAAGGTGTACTGAGAAGACTAAATGAAACAATGTATACAAAGCATCTAGTACATGGTAAATAAAGGTTAGTGTCCTCCCTTCTACCCGCCACACCAGGGAATAGGTCCCAGCCACATCCCCCACCAGCTCCTCCTCTCTTTCAACCCAGCACCACCAAGAGCCTGGAGTGCCTTGTTCCCCAGACTGCTTTCATTACGAACCTCTTCATTAGAAAATGAGTTCTTAACACTGTTTGAAAGGAATACAATCACATCGAGGACTCTAATTTAGAACCACAGAGTATTAACTCCTAAAAGATAAAGAGGCTCATCTCCATTAAGAAAAGTGGTCTTTCGAATAATTCACAAGTTTAATTCTGCTACTTGCTAAGTATTATTAAAAATATAATGAAATGCAAAGATCCCTGTGTTTTCACCAGGGCCCCCACACATGCCAGGTGCAGTCTCACTCAGCAGCTCAACGTGCCCTATATCCTCAAACAGAAAACCCTATTTTTATTCAAAAAGCCAAAATCAAAGATTGTGGATAGCACTGATTGAATTGGAATTCATCGTTTGCCATTGCTGCTAAAGCTATGCAGGTGCTGAATGTGGTATCCAGGGGTGTAAATGAAAGTCGGAAACACCCAACCCTTCGACAGATCTACCTATACTGTGAGGTCTCAACCATTGCTCAGGTACTCCTCTATTGAAACAAAAGTTAGCAATGTGGTAAGCATGCTGCCAAATACTAATAGTCACAAAAGAAAATAGTGCAAAAATACTTTTTTTAAAAGAACAGCTACTATGAATCTCTGTGCCAGGCTCCCTGTTATATAAGCTCTTTACACACATGATCCTATTTTCCTCTCACAACAGGTCTTCGTGGTGGTTTCATTATTGCAGTTTTGCAGATGAGGAAACTGAGACTTTGAAAGATTAAGTAACCTGCCCAAGGTCACGAAGTGGAAAGATAAATTGAGATTCAAATCTGGGTCAAAGGAGAGATAGCTTAAATTTAATCCTAGGTCTGTCTGACTCAGAAGCCTTTGTCTCTAAAAACGAGATAGTACCAGAAAAGTTGTCTTTGTCCCACTGATGTTTGCATTCCAATCAAACACCAATCTTTTAAACTAATCGATTTTAAACTAATCAATCCTTATGGGGGGAGGGGGAGAAGCTTGATTCATAAGGATAAGAAAAAAATTCTTAAACCAAAAGACTTCCCAGATGAAAAATTTTGTTGCTAGAATTTTTCCAGTTGTTTTGTTTTTAATTAGCAGGTAATTAATAATGGAATAAACAACACAAAGACAGAGAAATGTTATTGAAATGGTTGTTGTCTATAATAATTTTCTCCACTTCTTTGAATGCTTTTAATTTTAAAATTAAAACAGAGGCATCTTAGTGTAACTCTTTCTCAATTTGAAGCCAAGAAATGGTGGAAATTTCATATGGAAATTTTAATAATCCCTTTATCTCCAAAGCCAATTATTTTTCTTTCCGACTTGGAACCAGCCCACTCCATTTGACTTCCAGCCATGAGCTTGGAGGTTGGTTGGAAAGCTGTAATGAGCTGAGGCTGCCAGCATGTCAGGTTCCATTGTGTTTATGTGACTGCTGATCAGGGTGATGAAACAGGGATTAGTTCATCCCTATCACTACAAATAAATGTGATTTTATGACAGCACTGGGGCTTTAATCATTTATTAAAAAGGAAAGAAAAAGATGTAAAGGCGGCTATACAATACTTATCATAAAAATCTGCTTGCTCCCTAAGGCTAGCAGTTGATTTTAATTTTATATTATCTACATTGTTGTGAGATAAAAAGCCTTATTAATGTAAACATCACTCCAAGGAGAACCATGCTTCATGTTTCACCTCATCATATTTAGAAGTACATAATATAAATGGTTTTCTCCAACCAAACCTAATTCACTCAGAGTTGAAAAAACAATACAGAAAATTAAAGGTTTGAGAAACTGTAGAATATTGATGTATTTAAGATTCAAATAAATCAATTATTCAATTATCTGGAGACTATCTGGAAATTAGATATAATGTGATACTCCAAGGACATCTGGAATAGATCTCTTTCTCTCTCTCTCTCTCTCTCTCTCATACACCCACACAAACACACACACACCACACACACACACACACACACACACACCACACACACACACACACACAGAGGCTTTGACCAGCAGTCCTTGAGGTTTGTGAATATTATGGGTTTAAGAGTTTAAATCAATTGGTTTACGCATTTTTCAGCCCCAAGTTCCTACAAAACAGGAAACGTTATATTTGCAGAAGGCAGGTCAGAGCACTAGCTGTTTCTTCCCAGAACCTTCGACCTGCACAACGTGACTAAGAAGTGTTTGGGAAGAGAGTTTAGGAAGGGTTTCCTGTTTGTCTTCACTTATTAAACTCTTCTCTTCTCTCTCAACATGCATATACTATATAAAACATAATGAATGCCACATAATGTGCACCTTCTGATTTGCCAAAATGTTTTTATACTTGTTTTCCATCTGAGGTCATTTCTTAATATATCTAGATATTGTTCCCAAAGATGTGGAATCATTTCTCTCCCTCAGAGATCATTATTTTCCATAATGCGCCAGTATATTGAGGAAGTGTATTCCAGCTTGCTAAAGCAATGTTGGCCATCCCCACTATGAACTATCTTATCCCATAGGGAAATCAAAATCTCAAGTATCTGCTGTTTTGCTTATTAAGTCTGAACCTAAAAGCCAGTCCCAAAAATGTCTCTGAAATTTTGCAGGCCATTTGGAAGTCAATTTTTATCTCCTCCCACAGCACTCCTCTTGCAAATGTTGCACTGACAAGAGGAACAGCCTGCTCATCTTGATCTCTTGGTAAAGAGCTGGTGCCCAACTGGCAAAGACTGGGTTCCTATTCCACTTCCAAAAAAGTTACAGAGATGGGGCTGGAGTCAATGACATTAGAGGTGTTCCAGGCTTAGCAAGCCACCAGTGGACATTCCCTTCTGGGCCACACACTGCTGTCCTCTCCGAATTTTGTTAAGACTTGTCTTGTGGCCTAAGACGTGATCAATCCTAGGGAATGTTTCATGTGTACTTGAGAAGAATGTGTATTCTGCTGCTGTTGGAGAGAATATTCTGTATATGTCTGTTAGGTCCATTTGGTCTAAAATGTAATTTAAGTCCAACACTTATTAATTTTCTGTTAAGATAATCTAAACAGAAAATCAATAAATATTGGACTTGAATTACACTTCTACACCTATGTGTAAACGTGTGAATATTGGACTTGAATTACATTATTATACCTATATATTTAGGTGTTCTGATGTTGGGTGCATATATATTTCCAATTGTTATGTCTTCTTGATGAATTAACCTCTGTATTCTTATGAAATGACCTTCCTGGTCTCTTTTTGTAGTTTACTTTTTTTGTCTATTTTTGTCTGATATAAGTGTAGCTACCCCTGCTCTCTTTCCTCTGAACTTCTATTACCCTTTCCCAAGAGAGAAAGGCAACCCATAAATACTCCTGCAGCTGCAATACACTGAAGTGGGAAAGGCACAGGGTTCACAGGCAGTGGAATCATGAAGTTTATCTTCTTTGACATGCTCTACACCAAACCCATAGCTTCTACACCCAAACCAGCTCCCCTTCCAAAGGCCTGTCTTCACCAATGGCAGTTACAATTATCTGAATTGCTTGATTTCTTCTGCTTTTTCCCCATCTATATAACAGGTTACTGCTCTGTCTCTTTCTCCTTTGGCAGGTCTCTCCTTCCTTTCTATTTCTATCACAACCAGCCTAGTTGAAGTACTTCAGCTCACAGCTAGATTACTGAAATGGACTGGATCAATTAGGGGCCAGTGAGGGAAATGGGAACCACTCCAAGTGTGCTAAAGAGAGGGAATTTAATACAGTGAATTGGATATACTACTACTAGAAGAGCTAAGAAACCAAGAGAGAATAATGAGGCAACCCAGAGACTAACAACTGCAGGTAGCTACTACCACTCCTTGGCTGGAGGGACAGAAGGAGAAGGTGGTATTACCAGCACCAAAGGCCTAGAGTCATGGAAAAAGCTGGAACCACAGTGGGCCTGTCTTACACAAGCTGGAGCCACGAAGCAAACACAGCGGCTGTGCTCGCCGGTCTCTTGCCAGTGCCTCTCATTGGCTAAACCCGGCTAGGAAAGAGCTAGGAAGTCAACCTGCAGGGCTTGAACCCTCAGCCATGCAGATAAGGGGAGTGAAAGAAAAGGAATAGATCTAACGCTAAGAAGACCAACAATTAGCTCATAAGACAAATTCATTCTTACATATAGTTCTCACTACAGATCACTGACTTCCCATTTTATATAATGAATATAGGCTCAAGAGGGTAAGTGTCAAACCTAGGGTCAAATGGTGCAGCCCAGGCTAGAACTCGAAGATATCTCAGACCTTAAATCCCACTTTTTCCCCAAGTATCCACTGCCTTCGCTTGTCAGTTGCTCTTCAGCTATAACCGTCAGGGGCTATAGCATAGCATGTGATTACTTCTAAATAATAAGCAGAGACTGTAACTGTAATCTCGAGGCTCCAGTCTTCTTCCAGGCTGGAAATGAACAGAGAGGTCACCTCATTTTATTTACAGGCCTGCAGCACCTCGAAGAAATACTTAACCTAGTCAGTCTCTTCTCTCCTGCCAGGCCAAGGCCCAGAATCAGCAGAGCCAGTCTTACCTGGAATGAGTGAGCACTTCCCAGGTGGGATTTGAGAAGACACAGAAAAGGCCCCGCATTTCAAAACAATATTTCTTATTTTTGCTCATTGTTTCATTTCACAAATATTTATCAAAAATTCAATGATATCCAATAAGGACTATGGGAAATCTATATTGGTTGGTGCTGAAATAACACTTCCAAAGTTTTATGTCAATTAGTATAAGGCAATGGTTTCTCCTTTTTTCTTTTCCAATCTCTATAGCTATAAAGACAAAACATAGTGAACTCATACCACCACAGTCTGCACACTGCCAGAGGCCACCAAAGAGTCCCATTTTAAAATAAGTCTTGCTTTTTAAAAATGCATAAATTTTACATTATACCCCACAAGAATTCCATGTTAATCTAAAAAATAGTGAGATTTGCCAAAGAAACTTCCAGTCAAAGCAATTTTCCAAGATCAAGTGCCATGGTAACATACCTAAATTTGGAACACTTGGACATAAAGTTTGCATCCTGTTAAAATGTAAATAACCCAGAGAAGGGCTGTTTTTTTAAGATATGATCAGGGGTTTTGTTTGTTTTGCTCTTGTTGATATGAATGCATTTGGAAGATATTACATATTCTCAAAGTATAAACAAGAATATAATTTTCAGGAATGGTAATGAGAATATAGGAAATGAATAGTTCTGTGTCGTCCTTGAAATATCATTACCTGTTGTTCAAAAAAGCACTTTCCCATTTGTATTTTTCCTTAATGTAATACATTTGTTTGCATCCTTCTTCAGAGAAACGGTTTGAAATATGTCAGAAATGTTCTTTAATTCCACCTGAAAATAACAATGTTTCAAGAGTTTAAAAGAGACTTTAAAAAATCACTGGTGCTTAAACATATGCCCTTTTAAAAAATGTAATATTGGAAACCAATGAATCCACTCTTGCTCTCAAATGAAGATGAATATTTATTAAAAAGATTGGCTGCCACTACAAAAAAAAGTAAAATTTTCAAATAGAAAATTATGTCTAATTTTCTTCTAATAAGAAAGTAGTGACATCTATAAATCATAGACTCATGTTTATTATAACCATTAAAAATATAAAACTGTAATATGTTAACATTAGGGGAAGCTAGATATAGAGTATATAGGAACTATTTATGCTGTGTTTACAAATTTTCTATTAATCTAAAATTGTTGCAAAATACAAAGTGTTTTTTTAAACCTCTGTATTTTTAAAGTCCCCATAGAACCTATGGATTGTTTTCCCTAGATATGGAAAATCCCTGTATTTGTTCCTTTTGTTATCCATTTTTCAGTTCCCTTTCTGATTAGTTTGTTCTCCTTATAATTTTCTTGTATCCCTGATCCTTTAATTTGATTTTATTTTGTGTTCAAGCCAGGAAAACCTACCAATTTGAACTTGAAAGAGACAGAACTCACTCAGCATAATTTCCGTTCTTTACATTGTGGTTGTATCACGTTAAAATGTTTTCCCTTCAAATTATACAACTAGCACTTTCAAATATGACCATTTGCAGAAACCCAATTTCAAAAAATCAAACACAGCTCAAGAAGATGTTGACTGTAAACAAACTCAATCCAGGATCATAGATGCCTCTAAAGAAACAGTTGCCAGATGTTCTTTTGCATATGGGAGAAGATAAAGAATTAGGAAAGAAGAGGCAAAGGAGAGAATAACCATGTGCGAAGACAGGGTCTCTTTGGGGGAAAGCTAGAAGGAGAATTTTTAATTCCAAATAATTTCCTGTCTGTCAAAACTGGCCAACTGATATATATAAGTCTTAAATACCACCACCTAAGTCAATGGAATGTTATGAGACAGATTTTAAAATATTCATCTGTCATACAGCACACAAAACAACCTTTTAGCATCCAGCTTTGAATGGAAAAAGTTCTAGTAAGTGGTGTCTTCCCCCTTTTTTTTAATCATTCTCAAGTTTCCCAAAATATCTTTACTACATCTCCATTTTATATACTCAAATAGAAGATATCTTCTTTCTCTTTTCCTCTTTTCCCTTACTCCTCCCCTGCTCTCCCAGCACCTCATCTCCTGAGACATAAGAGGGATAAAGGATCCTTAAGCATCTACATACTAACCATGTACTAGGTATTGAAGAGTTATGTTTACTTTCTTGTTTTAGTCTGTTTTCCTCAGCCTCTTATTTCTTCCAAATCTCACCTACCACTGTCTACAAACAGCCATTAAAAAGTAGAGAAAAAAAAAACAGGCCTTGGCAGACAGATGTCCTGAATATTAAGCTGGAGCTGTTTCCGTGCTCCAACCAGGCAACTGTGAGCTAGAACCCTTTCTGTGTCAGACTGCACACTACAGGAGGCCAACTTCCAACTCACAAAACCTCAGCTCTGCCCGCCCCAACCAGCCCGGCCTGCAGAGACTTATACTTGTCTGAGTGCTGATGCATTTATCCTTGCCAAAGCTTTTCTCACAGCTTTCATACAAGGCCTTTCAGGACACAGTGACCCCGTGGGTGATAGATGTGCCAATCAGCTCTTCATATTTACCAGTCCTTTAATTACACAAAGACCAGCTTCCTCGGCATTCTCTTGCTATCTTCTCTGCAGAATCTTTCAGCCTCCCAGTCCATCATTACTGGCACTGGCTCACCCAGTTTCATCATTCAGTGGAAGTTGCCATCTATTAACATTATCGAAGTCAGGGACAGTGTGACCACCACACAGTTGTAAGCTGGAGGTGCCAAGTTTCACTCAAGAGGTATGAAGGATGCTATGATTCATAGCATTTCTAATGAGCTGGGGATTTCTGGACCTATAGGCACCTGCTGCTTCTGTAGCCTCTGCCAGCTCCACCACCACACCCTGGAGTATTGAACAGCACCACCTAACCCCCTTAAGAAAATTTATGGTTAAGCTGTATTGAAAACCTTGCTCTGCCATCCACCTTCATTAAAAATCAACACTCATTAGGAAAGTCCATTGGGATATGTAAGATAAGGGGTCCTGCCTTTGCTTTTTCTTCTTTCTCTCAAAAGGAAAGCGATTTCCAACTAGCTCCATAGTGAAATAAAATCAAAAGGCAATTTTATTTATTTCCTATCTACATCCTCTGCTTTCCTATAAAAGATTTAGAACAAAGGGTCAAAAGGCTACAGGTGCTGTCCATTAGGAAAGAGGATTTATGTTGTTGCATTGTAGTCACTTGATGTTCCTTTCCCTCCAGGAATGTGATTTGTCTTCAGTTACAACTTGGAGCAGAGCAAAACAATCTCAGTGATTTCCAAACCAGGTAGACCTGTGCACACCATTTGGTCTCTTTGTGATTAACTCTGAGATGTCTCTGAGCATGAAACACTCAATCCCATAATGTAAAAGAATCACAAAAACCAGGCTGATCCACGTGGTGCCTTGGTTCCCTTATTTCCACCACCTTCCCACCCTCATCTCCCCCTCACCTTTCTTACTACTCGACTAATCCACTCAGCTTGAGGCATAAGCCATTCACTTTGCCCAAGTTTTTCCACACAAACCATGCCCATTGCTAAATATAGTCTGAAAGCTTACGCTCCCCAAAATTCATATGAAACTTGGTCCCCAGTGTAGTGGTATTGGGAGGTGGGGCAGCTAGGAGGTGTATATGGTTAGTGCCTGGTTATTTGTTCCTTCCATAGCTCATGTTGAAATATGATCTCCAATGTTGGAAATGACACCTAGTGGGAGGTGTCTGGGTCATGGGGACAGATTCCTCATGAATGGCCTGGTGCCCTCCCCATGGTAATGAGTTCACATGAGATCTAGTTCTTGAAAAGAGTCCGAGACCTCCCCACTCTCTCTCCTTCTCCATCTCTGTTGTTTCTTATCTTACCATGTGATGCACCTGCTCTCCCTTCACCTTCTACATGACTGGAAGTTTCCAGAGCCCTCACCAAAAGCAGATGCTGGTGCCATACATCTTGTACTCAGCCTGCAGAACCGTGAGTCAAATAAATCCTCTTTTCTTTATAAATTACCCAGTCTCAGGCATTTTTTATAGCAAACAAAATGGACTAATACAGTGGCCTTATAAAAGAGGTCTGAGAGAGCTTGTTTGCCTCTTTGACCACATGAGAACACATAAAAGGTATCATTGATGAGAAACAGGCCCTTACCAGACACCAAACCTGCTGGTGCCTTGATTTGAACTTCCCATCATCTAGAACTGTAAAACAATAAATTTCTGTGTTGTCTGTAAATTACCCAGACTATGGTATTTTGTTGTAGTAGCCCAACAGGACTAGTAAATTCATTCAAATCCCAGAGTCACCATCTTTCTTCTTTATAAAGGCAACTTCATATGTTACTCAGAACAGAAACTGAGAGCTAATCCAATATTCTCCATGAAGCTTTTCCCAGCTAGTCCAGACCACCACATTGACCATTTTTTTATTTTTATTTTTGACTCTGTGAAATTCTGTGGTTGGCAATGTGTGATAAAATGTTATATTATAGAAGGTTCTTAATTTGCCGCCACTCACATGGAAGAGTTATGCAAGGAACATACCTACTTCTGATTTTAACCTCCCTGCCCTCTGATAGCTATTTCAATATAGAGCAGAAACACTCCACTCTTTAAATCTGGGATCTGCTTTACTATAATGCAAGAGACTCAAGATACAAAACCAAATGTAAATGACACAAATTATCAATGTATCATCTTGTGTTATTTATGTTCACATATAAATTCATACCAATTTATAATTGTTTCTAGTGCCCCTTCCAAGTTCACCCTTTTCCCCAGTATATGTTCGATTGTGTACCATGTTATTTATTCCAGCTCCATCTAGTTCTCAAAAACAGATTTTCACCGTGTTTTAATCCCAACCCACCCTACCTAGGTCCTATTAAAATTGCGTTCTTCAGAAAGAGTTTTGATGACATCCCTATATACTGCAGAATTACCTGAAATAACTGCATCTTTTAGTCAGGTGCAGAGACTCACACCTGTAATCTCAGCACTTTGGGAGGCCAAGGTGGGCGGATCATGAGGTCAATCAAGAGACTGAGACCATCCTAGCCAACATGGTGAAACCCAGTCTCTACTAAAAATACAAAAATTAGCTGGGCATGGTGGGAATGCACCTATAGCCCCAGCTACTCAGGTGGCTGAGGCAGGAGAATCACTTGAACCAGGAGGCAGAGGTTGCAGTGAGCCAAGATTGCGTCACTGCAATCCAGCCTGGCGACAGAGTGAGACTCCATCTCAAAAAAAAAAAAAAAAAGAAAAAGAAAAATAACTGCATCTTTCCTGGCTATACTTAAGCAAGCCTACTACATCATCCTTTCTGATCCCACAATTTCTAGAAACGCTCGAGATTCCTTTAGAACCCTAGCTAACCTAGATACAACCATATAACTACATGACACAAAGTTGATGTTCCCATATCTAGATGAAAACATCAAAAAATATCCTACTATATTAGTGTGCTAACATTGCAATTTTGAGAACTTCAGAACTCTGACTCTCACCAGATTAAAGTGACTTTCAATTCATGTATGTTTATGATACAGAATATATGAGGGTTTTGTTTTTTGGTTTTGGTTTTGGTTTTTAGAGAAAAGGTCTTACTCTGTTGCCCAGGCTGGAGTTCAGGGGTGCAATCATAGCTCACTGCAGCCTTGACTTCTCAAGCTCAGGTAATTCTCCCACCTCAGTAGCTGGGGCTACAGGCACACATCACTACACATGAATAATTTTTTGTACTTTATAGAGACAGGATTTTGCCATGTTGCCTAGGCTGGTCTCGAACTCCTGAGCTCAAGTGATCCACCTGCCTGGGCCTCCCAAAGTGCTGGGATTACAGGTGTGAGCCACTGAGACTGGCCAGGTTTTTTTGATACTATAATACAATTTAGTCCTTGATTATAAAGTGATATATCTTCTCTGTTTATTTCACTTATGTATATCTTATCTGAAAAAATTTTCAAAGCAAAGGTTTCTTTCTCCTTTAGTATCTTGATGATTTGATTCCATATTGACGTGTTAAACTATAGTATACTGTCAGGTTTAAGGAATACAGTACTATAAGGGAAAGTTTAAACTGAGTTGACAAACTTTTTCAGTAAAGACCTAGATACTAATATTTTAGGGTTTGCAGTCTAGATAGCTTCTCTTGCAACTACTTAACTTTGTCATTGTAGTATGAAAACAGCTATAAACAATGCATAAACAAATTATTGTGTCCGTGTTCCAATAAAACTTTATTTACAAAAACAGATGGCAGGGTGGACAAGGCCTGCAGGCTAGTTTGCCAACCTCAAAGTTAAACTATGAAAACATCAAAAGGGACAAGTACTGCCCCTCCACCAGTCATCCTTTTAATTCAAGCTCAACTAGCAGGGTTTTTTGTTGTTGTTGTTGTTTGTTTGTTTGTTTTGAGACAGAGCCTCTATTTGTAGCCCAGGTTGGAATGCAGTGATACGATCTTGGCTCACGGCAACCTCCACCTCCAGGGTCCCAGTTCAAGCAATTCTCCTGCCTCAGTCTCCCAAGTAGCTGGGATTACAGGCATGAATCACCATGCCTAATTTTTATATTTTTAGGATAGACGGGATTTCACCATGTTGGCTAGGCTGGTCTTGAACTCCTGACCTTGTGATCCACCCGCCTCAGCCTCCCAAAGTGCTGGGATTACAGGCGTGAGCCACTGTGCCCAGACAACAAGCAGTTTTTGACTGCTCATTACATTGAAATGAAAAGTGGTAAGATACATGCAATGAAGATCTCTGTCAAATAAAGTGGTACATGTGTACCCTGTTAGGGCTTACTTCCAACATCCCTGAGGATTTTATTTCAAAAATAATCACAGCTAAACCTAAAGAGGCAATTGTATGCTATTATTGACAATTTTCAGCTGTTTCTGCTTTTCATCTGAGTCCAAAGAAATCAATTTCTAAGTAAATGTCTACTCATTAAAAATTAACATATGAATCTGGCAGAGCCATTGATTTCTGGCAGTTGAAATTCATTACTCTAGAATGCATATCCACGAATGTCTTCCTCCTTTCCTCCCACTCCTGGTTACTTCTCAAGTGCTTATATTAATTATAAATTAATGCAAAACAATTATTTCTCCTCATTGTCAATTTGGAAATTCTATAAAATAAGATAAACTGCCTCATCAAATATTTCCACAGTTAAGACAATAGTGAAAATGCCCTATGTAATAAAATTAGGAAAACCTATCTAAATTACAGTCTAACTTTCCATCTAAAATAATGCAATATGTTTCATATTATCTGCATTCCTGTGATTCATAACCCTCATAAAACTATAATGTTAAATAAAACTAAATAAATACTGGAAGATTAAAGCAAATCTGTCTTGAAAAGTCAGTTGACTCTAATGGACATGTGAGTTCCATTAGGCAACATAATACAAAAAAACCATACACAAATGTTAAGAGAAAAATAACTTGACAACAAAAGGACTTATCACCCCAAATTAATTTATATATTTTGGGACATAAATAAATAATTCTAATCAAGGTATAAAACTAAGATGTTCTATGCTTAGAGTTACTAGAATTCTCAAAAGAATATGGTATAAATCATAATAAAGTTAAACCATTGTTTATCTTCTACAGAATAGTGACATGGGAGACTTCACTCATTGCAACCACATTTTTTGAGTCAAAAGTTACTGGAGATCACAAATGAGTCAGCCTTTCTATTTCCCACAGAAATAAGCAATCTGCTAATTCTTATGTTTTATGCTACCTACTTCTAGCACCTTTATTTGCTGACCTTACAGAGTTTTCAGAAAATGAAACTAGAATTAGAAGTTAATTGACCTATTGAGGTAGGAAACAAAAGTTGTTTAATGTGATTCTAGCTGAAAAAAAAATAAAGTGCCCCTCTCCTCACCCAAAAATAGGTGAAGAGAAACCATCTCCAGGAAGCTGAGATTAAAAGCAATTTTTATTTTCTTTCTATTTTTCTCCCATTTTTCAAAATTTCTACCATGATAATGACTCACTTTTAAAAATCAGAAGAAAATAAGAATTTAAAGTCTTACTAAATTCATCATAATTTGCATTTATTCTTTTTAACTCTTATGGTTTATGTGTAGTTTTTACATAATAAAATTAGCACTATAACATATATATTAAAATTCATCCCAACATACAGAAATTGTTCCTAAGTTAATATATACTTGAGTTTCACAGGATTCCTCATGAAATGAGGGCAAAGTTCTTTATATAGTTCAATTACAGTGTGGAAGTAACACCAGTTAGAAAACCATGCAACACACCATCTGCCATATAATTAAATTAGCATGCTTTTTTAAGGACATTTTTAAAAATTGTGCTTCATAAAGATCAGTAGGAAAAGCCACTGTGAATGGATGGCAGGTTTCAGTAACACTGTAGGAATCCAAGGGTGGGGAAAATATTGCCAGAATTGGAACACTGATGGCTTTTTATTTATTTAAGAAGTCTCACCAAAGTGAGATACAACTAATTAAATTTGTACCTTATTTATACTTGGCCTCAATTTTAGTTATAAGTAAATAATGCACCAGAATATATTGAAAATATGCTGTGTAATTTTGCCTGATTTCTCTCTTAAAAAAAAAAAAGAACAAGAATTAAATCTCTACTTGTAACAAGCCACTGTGTCCTGGTACTCAGAAGCAATTCTTGGATCTTACCCTTTCAAGGTCTGTCTGAGATGTGGACTTACTCTGCTCAAGCCACCATTCTTTCTCTGCCACCTCCCCCGACCAAACCTGTTCTCTGGACAATCTGCCCTTGGACTTTAACCTCTTCCTGTGCACACTGGACTTCTCCTCCCTCTCCAGGAACATCGTTCTAGATTCTCTCACCTTCACAACTCCCTGTGAACCTCCACCTGATGCTGAGTCTCCTCCTCAGCTTCTGGTTCTCTGCTATGGTCCTGCCTGTGAAAGATACAAAATCATGCAGCCTTCCCCTTGGCAATCCTTGCAACTTTGATGGCAAGGTTGCAGGATTTTGTAGCTGCATGAAGTGGCAAGCTCCCCTTTCACTTCTCCCTACCGCTAGCCCAGCTCCCAACACAGGACTTCACCTACCCGGGGGGAGACAGCTGTTTACAAGTATATTTGCTTCCACTCATTACTTTCCAGAGCCTCCTTGTCATCCCTGCCACCAACTTCAAGGAATATCTGAACTGCCCTGAAACTAAAGTCTTTTCCAGCACCACACATTGCTTTTACTTTCTCTGTGTGTTTGTACCTTTCTTTCCACTTAAATGTTGGTCCTTTCCGCAATGTTCTTTCCTCCCAGTTTTCACTCTTTTTAAAACTATCTTTTACTAAGTCTACCACCCTTGCAAGAATCAGCCTTTCTCAATTCCCAGCTCCTTCAATGAATGATCTTTCACTACCATTTTCAGCTTCTACTCCCTTCACTTCCCACTTACTGCTCAGATCTGGGCAGCCGATACATATTCTCTTGGAAATCATTGGTGTCCTATTTTTACCAGATTCACTTTGTGTCAGACTTACCAAATTATCTCCTCATTCCTCATCTTTCTTGATCTCTCTAGAGCATTGGATACTGCTGATAACATATTTATTCCTATACCAACCCTGTATTATCTCCTTTCTCTGTCTCTATGTTTATGCAAATGACCTCTTTTCTCCCTCTCAACTCATAACTGGAGGCATCATTTATCGCTTTTCTGTCTCTCCATGCCCAAGGTCATAGGATTTGTATAGATTCACCTCAATTCAAATGTTGTATTTCTGACTATTCACATAACATTTCCACTTGGATGTTCCATCATCATAATCTCAAACTCAATATACCTTAAGACAGAAGTCATCTTTACTATTATCTGCCTATCCCCAAAGCTGTAATGCAGTCCCACTTATCTTCTCGATTAGAAACTTTGAAGTTATCTGGCTTCCTCTATCCCTCACTGAATCTGAACTGAATACTTTTGCTTCTTCTCC
This sequence comes from Ateles fusciceps, assembly GCA_036589455.1. Taxonomy (NCBI): domain Eukaryota; kingdom Metazoa; phylum Chordata; class Mammalia; order Primates; family Atelidae; genus Ateles; species Ateles fusciceps. The sequence continues at coordinate 5,225,608 of JAZHEH010000889.1, forward strand.
GAGATGTCTCCCTTCCTCCCTATTCCTCTGGCCACAAGTCTTGGCCCAGAACTTTTTCACCTAAGACCCATATTGCTGCAACAACCACCTTAATTCTCATCCCCTTCCAGTTCAGCTGGTGTGCTATTGCAGATTAACTTTTATTTTATTTTTTATTTTATTTTATTTTTTGAGAAGGAGTCTTGCTCTGTCCCCTAGGTTGGGGTGCAGTGGTGTGATCTTAACCCACTGCAACCTCAGTCTCCTGGGTTTAAGCGATTCTCCTGCCTCAGCCTCCCAAGTAGCTGGGATTACAGGCATGCACCATCACGCCCCGCTAATTTTTCTATTTTTAGTAGAGATGGGGTTTCACCATATTGGCCAGGCTGGTTTCAAACTCCTGACCTCGGGTGATCTGTCCGCCTCGGCCTCCCAAAGTGCTGGGATTACAGGCGTGAGCCACGACTCCTGGCCTCAAACCTTTCTAAAATAATGTTAAAACATTGTAAATAACTAAAACCATAACTCATACTGTCTTGCATAAACAGAGGTTAGTTTCTCTCACATAACAGGAAGTCCAGAGGTAGAGAATTGTTGGTGTGAGTTTAGCAGTTCAGCAGTATCAGAAACAATATCTCTTTGCCTTTTCCTCATGACAGCAAGCTTGTGGTATAGCTACAAACCTTGTATCTTCATTCAAGACAAGGAGGAGGGGAAAAGGAGGTGTCAACATTTTATAGAAAGAACAAAAACATTTCCAGAAATGCCATCAGCAGACTTCAGGTTGAAGGCAGAGCAAAATCACAGAGCTGCCCTAGCTCCAAAGGAGACTGGGAAGGCAAAGGATAGAATCATCATGAATGGGTTAGACCAATCATGATTCATCGCTTGCAGATAGGCACAAAATTGAGGTTCACTTATCAAGGAAGGGGGGGATACTTCGCATACTGATTGTCATCTGTTCTTTTATTGTCCGAAACACATACCATGCTCAACTCCATACTCAACCTTCTTACCTTTGCTCTCTTCACCTAAAATATTCTCTCCTCCACTTACCAGTCCTATTTATGTTTCATGGCTCTGTTCATATCCCACCTATTCAATGACACATTCTAGTCCACAATTATTTCTTCCTTGAATGAACACATTCATTTATCCATATTCAATATTTACTTCCAGGAGATTCCTATAGTGAGTAGTACATAGTTGAACATTTAATTGTTCTTTGATTCCTCTGATTTGATTTTATTTCTCTACAAACACTGTAACCTACATGAAGACTTGAACCGCCTCAGATTTCATTTGTATGCCTCAGTTCCTTGCATAGTACTGAAAACATGATATTTGCTTAGTAAATTACTGACTGAAAAATTCTATAATTACCTAGAAAGAACAATATGTGAATTACTGAGGTTGAGAATAAAAAATAAAAAACACTGTGGTTGGAACTTAGAAAACGAACATTATCTACTTATTTTGGTCAAAATATACTCTATAAGACAAGAAAATAACAATTATATGTATGCTTCAGTGGCAAAGGTAGCAAAATTAATCCATTTATTCTGAGAAAGCTAAAAATAACAGCAGAGCTAAGTAAAATTCAACATTGTCAAACAGAGAGGCAGTTTTCAGACATTTCAAATCTAAGGGTTAGTCTCCTAAGCCATTCCCTGCAATGTAAGGCAGAAAACAGTCAAGTGATTTATTTAAGAGAGATGCTGATCTATATGAGGATTAAGAGATCTCAGCCTAACACTGCTGGCGGCCACAGAGCAGCTTTGGGAGCGTACTAAGAAGATTTCAAACTGAGAGCAACTTATGCAAAAACACAATTCCCCAACCCCCTATCAACGAGGACTTTAAACAGTCCTTGTGATTTGCTTGTTGCCTTTTCCTTGGCCTATTTTCTGAGTAGACACGATCAGTCCCTCTCTATTCATACAGCCCTCTGGTTCACATATTTGGGTAAATTTGTTGTTACAGCTATCAGTTTCTACATGAAACTCTAGCAGAAGACAAATGAAGGTATACTTCAATCTATGGATCTCAGGCATTTCTTCTTAGCCAACCTATACTGTATGGGAACATGTTTTCTCCAAATAGAAAATCTGCAACTTCACCACTCAGCTCACAGAGCCTGTAGAATGGAAAGCTTTATAGTGTGTTCCTCATTCCTCTTGGGGTCAAATGAAGAGAACCTTTCAGAAGTTGGAAGAAGAAAGCATGTCCCAGGAAAGCTCATAAGCCTCCTCAGGTCTTTCTACAGAACTGAAATTCCACCCCCCTAAGAAGCAGTTCGGATCTACTGCGCCATTGATGACAGCTGGGTTCCTCTCTGCCTCTCCTCCCCTGTCTCCACCAGGAGAAAGAAGACTCAATGATAGGTCTTGGGGGAAAAGCTTTTTAAAAAGCATTCTTTCTCTACCTTCCTTTCTCTCAATACCACATGACAGTCATGATAGTCCAAGGATGGCTGCATTCTCAAAAAAAAGCGAAACCTGCAAATAACCCCTATGAGACCTCTGTACTGACTGTCCAAAACATGAAGCCCAAGAGCCAGTTTTCCAAATGCACTAATGCCCACGTGATGAAAATCTTGTCCTGTTTTGCCTATATTTTCCCCTACCCTCCTCAACTCACTATCTATGCTGAGAATATCAGCATGCTCTGTAATTTCCATTAAAAAGTAAGATTCAGAAAAAGAAGTATAACTAGAAGAAATATTATTGCAACCATTCTACTTTGGGATTTGGTATTGAGTGGTATTTAAGACATAATTTATTGCCCTACTTCAGACACAATGTCCAAATATGATCCATTCCCTCTTCCTAACTCCAATCTCAATGTCACTTCCATATTTTTCATGTATGTTAAGACATATGTTTGCCCCATTCTAGCAAATAACATGTTTTCCATTTCAATTATACTTTCATAGGGTAGCGTACATTTTCTAGAGAGTAGCAGCTGAAAAAGGAATATTGACCAATCTTGCAGAGAACTATCTCATCTAGCTTAACATCTCTAGTTCTCAGCAGCTACCTGACTCATGAATGTTCAGTGAATCAGTCAATGAGTGACGTGTTTGTACACTTAAATGGCTACTCTTCCTAACATAATAAAAGTTCTCACAAATTTCTGAAAGCACTATGTTGTGACCCTCTAAATTGATCTAAGGAAGCAAAAATAATCAATTAAGTATAACAAGAATGATCAAAAACATGAGAATCTCTAAGAAAGAGGTTCAGGAAGAGTTCAACTCCAGTAGAACAAAAATAGAAGTCATTTCTCTTTTATGGGACTTACAAAATAAAAAACACAGTACACATGGGTACACCAAGAGACAGAAAAAGATTTCATTATTACAATAACAAACAAACCCTGAGAAGTAATTATGCATCAGTTCTACAAGGTGATTTGGTAGAAATTACGTGGATAACTACAGGAATAAGATTTCAGCATAACATCAAGAAGGCTCCTAAAACATCTACAGGTATCAAAGGTGAGTAATCCATCCTGCTTGGCATAAAGTGTGGGCAGATAGATCACTAGAGTTTAAAATAATGTTTTTCATGTTGAATCTAGAAAAACTACTTTGCAGGTCCCAAAACATCCATGCCAGTTACTCTTCTTAAGAGTGAGAAACTATGTCTCTTCGACCCTGTTCAATATCACCTCCTTCCACAGTCCACTACATCCTGACATGTTTACCCTCCAAAAAAATGTACAAAGAACCTATCAAAATGAAGCAGACAGGGTTTGTTGTTAAGCATTAATTCAATTACTACACTAATATAATAGTTTTTGGTATTTCAAAAAAGCAATATTGCACTGGGTGGAAATACCTTTTCATATTCAAATACCAGCTTAATGTGTAGTTTAACAAATTACTATTTTACAGCTCTGTTTCTGGTATTTGTGAAAAAACGCAAGATAAAAAATCGAGTGAATTCTTTTTTCTTTTTTTACCTTTAATGAGAGGATCAACGCAGCATTTTCCCTTTCTGTTCTGTTTTGTGTATAACAAAAGCATTTCTTTGCTTCACTGATTTTCTAAACTACAGATCTCTGTGCAAACACAGTCTTAATTAAACCTGAGAAATGATTGTTGTATTCTACATTTCAAAAGGAAAACTTGGTCTGCAATAGAATAACTGTTTTGTTTATGCAGCACATACAAGTACAGATGCTAAAATATCTTACATAACAACATAAACTTAACCTTGAATTATAGGCTGCCATGCGACCAAGCTTAAGAGAATGTAGATAGACATCAAATGTTATTTATTACACAATCTTTTAAGAACTTTTACTACAAAATAACACTGAAAAAATACACTAGTAGTAAAATTTGTTCCCAGTCTTGAACGATGTGTATATATATGGACCACTCCCAGAGAGATTAGATTTTTAACCCTCACTTGTTAACAAGGCATTAAGCAATCCCATGGACTTACAATAAAGTTGAGAAAACAAAAGCAGTGTGTCAAGAATACCAAAGGTTCTGAAGACAACTGAGCCTGGCTTAAGGAAATATGACCAAAATCTGTGTGGAATAGTTTAAAACATGCCACAAAGGGTGTGTGTGTGTGTATGTGTGTGTGTCTGTGTCTGTGTGTGCATACACACTTTGCTTTATGGAGTCTTCTTTTAATTCTCTCTCTCTAGAACAAAAGCCCTTTTCTGACCCTTACAAGGTCTATACTTAGTCGCTTAATCAAAACATTCAGTCAAAGCAGGAAGTAATTAAAATTGGCATATATGTATCTTACAGGTTTTATTTAAATGTAAGGCTTTTGAGTATGACTCCACTGATTCAAGTTCTCTATTTGAACTCTTTCTTGAATAGTGATACATTTCAGTTTCTTTAAAATGCGTCAATAACTTAAAAGATGCTTACAAAGTAAGTTGCATTAGAAATTCTTTCTTTTTTATATTTTCCCAAATCTTTCATAGTTGTCCTGCCCTCACCTTATTTAATAACACTTTCAGCCATTCTTTTTAGAGTCTTTCCAAAGCATTCAATTTATTTTTCAAAGAAACAATAACTCTTTATATTTACACTCAAGAGTCACCGGATTATGTAATATGTAATTAAGTTATGTAATTATAATTACAAGTATAAATACAATCGAAAGGTTTTTGAAAAAAATCTCAATTGAATCTTTGTAAGCACACAACTCAACTGATAGAGAGCATCTAAGAGAGGTGCCTATTAGCCCAGAGTTTTATAAAGGGAATGCTGAGTGTCAGCTAAGTGGATGTTGATTAAGAAAGCTTCTCCTATGCTCTCTAAAGCAATGTTTTCTAAAGCATGTCCAAGGAAAAACTAATTTCAAGAATACGATGGAAAAAAGGACATGGGGTTAACTACATTTGGGAAATGCAAGGTTGAACAAAACTAAGCAGGTTTCCTTTATTGCGAGACATTAACCTCTAAATAGCTGACATGCATTTTTAATTTCCAAGATGGCACTATAGTATGTAATGTTCTCCCAGTGTATTTGATCAAAGACTTCGTTTTCATGAAGAGCTTCATGGAACTGAGATTCCTAGGTCCCTCCTGGTGCTTAGATCATCTCCTCCTCTTCCAATTCCATTATGACTTGTGTAATTTACTTCACAAAATTTACTACACAAAAACTTCAGCATGAACAGTGTGACATTATGTTCACACTAGTTGTTAGTTCAAGTTTTAACTCTGGGGGCAGTAGGTTGCCCTAATCAAGACTGTATACTCAGCCAGTATTTTATCAGAAAGACAATACTCCAGAAGCAACCACCATAAGTACTTCTATTATCCCTATATTTATTAACACCTATTTAATAATCAGTATAATGTATGCTAGCAATGAATTTTAATTGGTAAAACTAGTGGCTTATTAATATGAAGAACTTAGAATTGGACTCTTTTGAGTAAATCTGAAGACAACCAAGAGTATGTGGAGTAACAAAAATATTTTAGAGATAGTCTCCCCCTCTAGTGTAATGGAGGATAAGGATCCAGAGAGGCATTCCCCCCCGGAGACAAATCTGAGGTTTTTTTCCTAAATTGCGCAGTGTCAACCTGTTGATTTAAGAAGATTTGGGGTTGCCTGCTGGTGTGATAAGGGTAACAGAATCCGGCCTCTGGAATGTGGCCCTGTCTGCCTGGAAAGAACATTTATGCAAGGTAGCAGAACTGGGACTTCCTAACAAGTTGTATAACAAGCTGTAAAAATTGTTTTTTACTTTGCTTGCTGTTAATTATTCATGTAATCAATGGTCTCTGTGTGTAGCAGAATTTCGTCTGGCTTGCTTTCATTGTGAACTAGTAGCAAAGTCTTGTGCAGCACCTAACACTCACTCAGCTCAAACCTCTTTTGATGTATGAACCATGGGGGAAAAATCCACTAAGGGCTATGCATGACCAAATTAGCTTAGGTCAATTCTCAACACCTGTCTTCAAGCAGAAGACAAAATTATAGGCCCATCTATTCTATGATATAGAAGGAACCCTAAAAGTCTCATTTGCCCCCAAAAGACTCCCATTTATCTGCTTCCCAGGCAGATAACTTTTCTGATTTTATCAATAGCATGTTTGAAAATGCACTTATGTCAGCTGGCAATGAAAAATGCTTTCAGCAAACTTCTCTAGCATGTCATCTTAATTTAAACTAATAGAACATTAGCTAAGTGTTTCCTTGGAACGTGTGAAGAATCTAAACAGATGAGGTAAGATGTTACTCCAATAGTGGGAAAGCAGCGTATTTTGTGGTCTTATTCACTTACATGGTATGATGGGAAGGGGAAGGCCAGCTTAAGAACAGATTTGACAAAGGTAATTGTGTACTGAAAGCTGTGCACTGAATGGATGGGGAGAAAGAACAAATATAACATTATTATAAAAGAGAATTCATTGATGATCCTTGCCTTAAACAACCATTAATATGGTAGTTAACAAATGATGATTTTCAATCAATCATATCATATACATTTTTTGAGACAGGGTCTGGCTTTGTTGCCCAGGCTGGAGTGCAGTGGCGCAATCTTGGCTCACTGCAACCTCCACCTCCTGGGTTCAAGGGATTCTCTTGCCTCTGCCTCTGGAGTAGCTGGGACTACAAGTGCATGCCACCATGTCCAGCTAATTTTTTTTGTATTTTTAGTAGAGGGGGTTTCACTATGTTGGCCAGGCTGGTCTCAAACTCCTGACCTCAGGTGGTCCTCCACCTCGGCCTCCCAAAGTGCTGGGATTACAAGCATGAGCTACCACATCCAGCCATACCATATACATTTAATTGCTGGAATTCTATTGTAATGAATAACTTTCCCCTTTACATATTTATTCGTTTATTCTTATCAGTGTGAAACTCATGGATTCTATTCCATCTGTTACTAGCATTTATTTTTATGGTCACATTGTCCTGGATTTGGCTAGTAGGAGCCCCTTCAAGCTGGCTCATGTGTCCTTTTGACATGTCTCCATCATTCTTTGCTCACTTTCTTACTTTCAAATGGAAAAAAAACAAACAAACACCTGTTCCAGGCTTATTTTGTTCTTTTCCTGCCCCAGCAAGGAAGAAGACTTGGGTGATTTTTATTGGTGAATAGTATTTAGAAACCAAGATTATGATACTAGTCATGCTAATTGCTACTGAATTATCATTGCTTCTTTATCCTCTCAGAGGATAGAGTTAGGCAATTAGATGGATTTACGTAGCTATAAAAACCATGAATTCATATGATTAGCTCTAATCTCAATCCAACAGCACATGGGTTCACTCCAGCATTCTACCTTTTCACAACTATAATTCCTTTCTTCTTCAACAGTGAGAAAACTGACCCTTATTATCCATAATAGATGTATTTATTTTCATAGTCTCAGTGTGTCTCCCACAAGATAATTATTAATTACAGGGGACAAAGAGTAATTTTACAGTGCAGAAATATGGTAGATATCACATTAATTAAGTGGACACAAGTAAGGACAGAAATAGATATCATGATGAGACATGAAAAAGGACACAATATTCTTTCTGTGGTATTCTTGCCAAAATCATATAATCTGAATCTAATCATTAAACAACATCAGACAAACCCAAAATAACTCGCCTGTACACTTCAAAAATGTCAAGGTCATGAAAAACAACAAAAAGAACTGCTCTAAGTTAAAAGAGATTTTAAAAATGACAGCACAACACAACATGTGATCCTGGATTGATTTTCTAGACCACAAAAATTGGTTTTTGCCCTTTGTTAGAAATGACATTAATGAGACAATCGGCAGAATTTGAATGAAGTCTATTAACGTTAATTTTTAGGTGTTGACAATTGTATTGTGGTAATAATATAAGAGAATGTCCTTGTTTCTTAAAATACACACTGAGGTATAAAAAGACGGTAAATCTGTAACTTACTTGCAAACATTAAAAACAAAAGCGTGTGCACTACACAAAGACCCACACATGAGGCAGGGCAGGGCAGGCAGCGGTTACCTCCCAGGCGATTCTACTGCACAGCCAGCCAGCCAAAGAATATAAATAAAAGGGCTGGAAACAGAATCTTAGGAAACAGCCAGCTTGAGGGGGTGGAGACTGAAACCCAGAGAAAGAAAGAGGCAGCAGCAATCAATAAATCATGTAAACGGAGAATCAGGAAAGTTAAAGAAAGTTTCCAGCAGAAAAGGTGATGGGTGATTTCCAATGTTACACAAAGGTAAACAAGATGAGGTTGGATAAAGGATTACAGTTGGCAGTTTGGGCTTAAGAGTACTCATTCAACCACATGTATGTTTTGAATACTTGGATAGTAGGCATGTGAGGAAATACAGAAACTCAGATGCTGTTCTCGAGAGCTTTACATTGTAGTGATAACAAGAGAAAACAGTATTGGTAAAATCTGTCACATTTGAGAACACCCAATATCTCCAAATCTCATCTTCATGGTACCCTCACATGGAGAATTCTTGATGACAGTAAGTTCTGGGGTTTGCTGTCTGGGTTTCCTCTAGTGAGGGGGCAATTCTTTGGAAAATGTGGCTCTCCCTACAATAAGGGATAAAAGCCTTTGTGAGAAGAGCCTGCATTTACCAAAGAAACTTCATCTGTCCAAATTTAGCTAAGTTAAGGCCTCAGAAAAGTGCTAATGCTGCTCTTGGTATTTTCTGTGTCAAGTGCACTGCATAGTCTTCAGTGCTTCTCTGATTGCATTTTATCTTTGCTGTTCACATTCCAGGTTTGTCATCATCATTAAAATTATCCTTTTGTTCCCTGTCAGAAGAATCACATTTTACCTGTTCTACAACAAAACACATTTTCAACTTCATTCAGAAGCTGAGAGGAAAGATAACCCTGCTCTTTCCGTGTTACCTGATGACCCTATTTTTATTTAACTTTGTAAAGTTCAGGAAGCTGGGCTAGGAATTCTTGAGCAGCAAATCCCAAGTCCCAGTTCTTAGCATTTAAAGTGATGCACCAAAACAAATTCCCAATTTCCTGATACAATAATTTGGGTCAGAGGGAGGGGTGGAATAAACACATGCATTTAACTTCATTTTCCAGATAACAATAATTAAGATAACAAGTAATATTTTACAAAGCTCTTTCTAGCACATTCTTATTTGATCTTATAACCTGAAGGTAACCTGAATAAATAAAATTGCAAATCCAAAGCCATTAAAGAAAGTGATTTCCATTTCCAGATTCCTTTATCTCCATAAAACAGTCTGTGATATAAGATTCTAGCACGCACTAGATTAAGCCCCCAAACCAGGAAATCCATCCATAAACTAGATTTAGAGATGCAACAGCCTAAAGAAAATGATGTTAATTCACAAATAATTTGGTTCACCTGATGCTTAGCAAATTGTTTAATTTAAAAAGTAACAGCAAAGTTATCTGGGTATTTGATTTCTTGCACAATCCTTTTGTCTTCATGAAAGCCAAAGATGCACAGTCTTATTTTATCTTTCTGAGGCAATCTCTTGTCACTGATGACACACAGAAGCTTTAATTAAAATGGCAATTAGGTATTGGAAGGAGTTTTTTTAAATTCTCATTTATTTTGAGCCTGCTTTAGAAATGTTAATGTCAGTGTATTTGCCTAGTGCAGCCGTATCTCAGAGGAAAACGTCCAAATATTTAAAGGCTAAATTCTTTTGACTTTTGTTTTTTTTTTTTAAAGAAAGAAAAGAAACCAATAGGTTTTCACAATCTGCTAGCACACAGACAGATTGGTTCTTAGAAAAATAATTAGTTTTTTGAGACTTGTGATTAAACTGTCATAGAGACCACAAAGAAATTTTAGTCATTACCTTTCCCTTTTTTACAAAACAATCAATATTTTATGTTTATCTAGATATACATGCAGAAATAAGCTTTACTTTAACTGAATTTATTGTAGATTCATTCTACATGCCCAACGAATGAAAGATAATCTAAATCTATATGTATCCATCTTACATGACAATGCTATAAGATTTGTGCTCTCAAATTATTTTTGAGGCAATAATTATCATTAGTTTTTTAATTGTCACCCAACATATTTAGAGGCACAAGTTTCATAGTAACAAGTAATATTCAGTTATTTGTGACGCAAATATTTATTGAGAACCTATGAAATAAAAAAACATTCAAAGAGCATTCAATTCAATATGGGGTGACAAGACATGTAAATGAATAATGATAATACAAAAACAAAAGTGATGTGTAAGAAGAGAGATTAAAAAAAAAAAGCACTGGCCATTCATGGTGGCTGCATTCCAGCCTGGGTGACAGAGGGAGACCCTGTCTCAATCAGTCAATCAATAAATAGTATTACTGAATGGTTAATCCATACAATTGATAAATATAAAAATCCACCCCTTCCTTTAATTTTGCTAATATTTCTATAATTATATAACCAAAAAAGTTAGAAAATATATATATATATATATATATATATATATATTTTATTTTTTTTTTTTTTTTTTTTTAAGAGACAGGGCCTCTTGCCCTGTTGCCAGACTGGAGTGCAGTGCTCAGTGCTGTGATCACAGCTCACAATAACCTCAAATTCTTGGGTTCAAGCAATCCTCACACCTCAGCCTCCCAGGTAGCTAGGACTGCAGGTATGTGCACCCAGCTAATGGCTTTTTTTTTTTTTTTTTGGTAGAGACAAGGTCTCACTATGTTGCCCAGACTGGTCTTGAACTCCTGTGCTTAGGTAATCCTCCTGTCTCCACCTCACAAAGCACTGGGATTACAAGTGTAAACCACTATGCCTGGCCAGGAAATTTTTATTTAACGATATATTACTAAAGCAACTAAGGCATGGTGCATGGGATTTTCTTTAAATATGTTTTAGAGCACTTTATTAAGAAACTGACATTTTAATTAAGCTTATCCATTTTGAACCACTGAATAAAATGTAACATGAAGCAAAAAAGGAAGTCCTTAGCAGACCCCTGTGCCTTACGAACATAGAAAGTCTACCTTCTATATTACAACACTCACTAGCTCAGGTGGCTACCATCACCATCCCTCCTGCATCAAAGCAGAGAAGAGTAGAAAACAGCTTGGTGAGAATTCCGCCTCTGCAGTGTGCTTACTATAAACTTGGTTAGGTTGCTCCACTAAGCTCTCTATGCTGCAGTTTTCTCATTAGCAAAGCAGAATAACAATACACTCACCTCATAGAGCTGTTAACGAAAATAACCGCAGTGATGGCACATAAAGCATTTACATTGCATCTGGCACACAGTGAGTGCCAGAAAATGATAACTACTATGATTATCATCATACTATTGCTATCATGTGGCATTTGTACATACACATTCAACTACCTTGCTGGTCCCATTCAAAAGGAGAAGGTTCGTAAAAACCCCATTACCGTCTTCTCTGTTTCCTAAACTTTTAGCTTTTTTAAACTTCCTTTCCCCAATTGAGCAAAATCTTTTATTTGTTAGTTATTCTGGAATCTAAAACTTTGGGGTGACAGAGTGAGGTGACACTCTCACCAGGCAGTGTTCCCCATCCCTAGCTCAACAAAAGCAAGCAAGAAAGAGACAGAGCTGGAGGCCATTATCTTTACCAAACTAACACAGGAACAGAAAACCAAACACCATGTGTTCTCACTTATAAGTGGGAGCTAAATGATGAGAACACATGGACACATTAGAGGGGAACAACATACACTGGAGCCTACTGGAGGGTGGAGGGTGAAGGGTGGGAGGAGGGGAAAAAGTCAGAAAAAATAACTGACTACTGGGTACTAGGCTTAATACCTGAGTGACAATATCTGTGCAACAAATCCCCATGACACAGTTTTGCCTATGTAACAAACCTGGATGTGTACCCCTGACTGAACTTAAAATTTAAAAAAAGAAAGACCAGGCATGGTGGCTCACATCTATAATCCCAGCACTTTGAAAGGCTGAGGGAGGCAGATCATTTGAGGTCAGGCATTCAAGACTATCCTGAGCAACATGGTAAAACCCTGCCACTACTGAAAATACAAAATTAGTTGGGCGTGGTGGTGCATGCCTGTAATACCAGCTACTCAGGAAGCTGAGGCAGGAGAATCACTTGAACCCAGGAGACAGAAGTGGTAGTGAGCCGAGATCATGCCACTGCACTCCAGCCTGGTCAACAGAGTGAGACTGTCTCAAAAAAGAGAAAAGAAAGAGAGAGGCATGGCTGGAAGAATAATCAGACACTCCAGCAGTGGCTGCAGAGGGCTCATAAGTCTCCATTTGGTAATGCCAAGCATAGCCATCAGCCCAAATGGTAATTCCCACTTTTATTTGTCTAAAATACTGCTTTTCCTGCACTCTGGTTGTTCTTCAGGGGTACAGTGATAACAATACACAAAAGTGCCTGCCTCAGAAGCAATTTAGATCCCAAAGAGAATGCCGTCTCGTTCTCACAACAGGAAAAATATAATGTCTCACAAGTGAGCTTTAAGAATAGATATTCTCTGGTAGCAAATGTGTTGTGTGTTGTGCTAATCTGAAATTTATTCTGTACGTAATTGTGTTCTCTAAACTTGATAAAACAAACATAAATCTGAGGTTCAAGTGTTTGACCTATACAACATAGTATATAAAGCAAGAAACTGGACATGCCAAAAGTAATTAAGTTGTAATAATTATCAGAAAAGCCAGACAGGAACTATCATCCTCCCAAAGACAGAAAGTCTTTAGGAAGATGAATTACTTTTAGTCTCAGCATCAGAGAGTTCTTAAACACCTGCTGAAGATCATGATCATGCTGTGAATAATAAAATAAATCTCCTTACTCCTTCATCGATATGCTGTGAATATACCAAGTTAAGAAATGTCACTCATGAATTTGTCCTTTTATTTTTTCAATTCATCTGAATCCAACTATATCCAATTTCAGAAAGTTTGAATAGTATTGCATATTTGCTTGTAATCTCTTCTCTTTAAATAGACTTAAAATGATGCTCTGTAAAAAACAGAAAGGGGGGGGTGGCGCTGGCAGGGGGAGCTCCAAGATGGAATCATTTGTATGAATGGGCCAAAGTCATGTAAGAAACCTCAAAGAAAATAAGTTCATGAAATTTCAAATTCGCTTTTATAACAACTTTAAACATCAAAATCTAGAGAACTTGGTGAGAAAGCAGGCCATAATTACTCTTCTCCCTGAATATGAAAAGGTCAGTGTGATGTGATGTACAGAAGGATTGTGTACGAAAAAAATGACCATGATCTCTCTCTTCCAGTGTCACATGAAGGATAACTGTTTTTACTCTAGTCAAGGGGGAGAAAATGTCAGGGAAAAGGAATGACTGAAAAGAGAAACTGTTTGAAGAGCAAAAATAATTCCTTCTCTCTGCAAAGTTGAAAGCAGGATAAATCCTCCTACCAGGGTTTTGATTGCAAGGACTCTGAGCAAAGGCATCGCCATCTGATGTACATACAGTCTTTACATTCTTCCCTAGGCCCACACCTGTAGCAAGGGAGAAGGCCAATGGCAAGCCCAATCCCACTCTTGCTGAATGGCCTAGAAAATGTTTTAGTCTAAAAAAAAAAAATCCTAATAAAGCTAGGAAATTTTTGCATTAGACAATAATTAATATAATATATGCATTTTTATTTAATTCATTTCATATATGTTGGTATAATTTTTTACTTTTAACTTTTTATTTTGAGAAAGTTTTAGATTTATAGAAAAGTTGTAAAAATCATTGAAAGTTCTTGGCCACACATGGCAGCTCATGCCTGAAATCCCAACACTTTGGAAGGCTGAGATGTGAGGATTGCTTAAGGCCCAGGATTCAAGACCATACTGGGCAACATAGCAAGACCCCATCTCTACCATAAATAAAAATATAAAAAATTAACCAAGCATGGTAGTGCCCAACTGTAGTCCCAGCTACTCAGGAGGCTGAATTGGGAGAATCATTTGAGCTCAGGAGTTTGAAGCTGCAATGAGCTATTATTGTGCCACTGTACTCCAGCCTGGGTGACAGAACAAGATCCCCAACTCTCAAAAAAACAAAAGAAAGAAAGAAAAGAAAAAGACCCAAAGTTCCCAATTAACCCTTCCCCCAGCTTTCCCTAATGTTTACACTTTACATAACCATACAAAATTTATCAAAACCTAGGATATTAACATAAGCATAGTACTATTAAGTAAACCACAGATATTACCTAAATTATATCAGTTTTTTACTAATATTTTTTCTCTTTCTAGGATTTTTCCAACTGAAATAAAAATTGTATATATTTATGGTGTACAACATGATGTTTCAAACTACATATACATTGTGAAATGGTTGAATTGAGCCAATTAATTATTTGCATTACCTCATATATATCATTTTTGTCATAAGCATACTTAAAATCTACTCTGTTGGAGATTTTCAAGTATACAATACAATTTTATTAACCATAGTCAATATGTTGTACAACGTATCTCTTGAACATATTCCTCCTGTCTAACTAAAATTGTGTGCCCTTTGAACAGCATCTCCCCAATTCCTCCATTCCCCAGTTCCTAGCCACCACCATTCTACTCTTTGCTTCCATGAGACATTTTTCAGATTTTGCATATGAGAGAGGGCACGTGGTACTTGTCTTTCTGAGTCTGGTTGATCTCACTAAGCATAATTTCCTCCAGATTCATCCATATTGTTGTAAATGACATGATTTCCTTTTTTAAAAAGGTTAAATAGTATTCCATGTGTTTATATGCCGTATCTCCTATATTAATTCATCCACTGATAAATAATTAGGTTGATTCCATATCTTGGCTATTGTCAACAATGCTGCAATGAATGTGGGAGTGCAGCTATATCTTTTCAACATACTAATTTCCTTTGGATATGTACCCAATAATGGGATTGCTGGATCATGCAGTAGTTCTTTTTTTAGTTTTTTGAGAAATCTCCATACTATTTTCTATAATGACTTCACTAATTTACAGTCCCATCAGTAGTGTGCAAGAATTTTCTTTTCTCCACATCCTTGCCAACGTTTGTTATCTTTGGTATTTTTTATACTGACCATTCTAATAAGTGTGTGGTGATATCTCATTCTGGATTTAATTTGCATTTCCCTAATGATTAGTGATGTTGAGCATTTTTTCATATTGCCTGTCAGCCATTTGTATATATTCTTTTGAGAAAAGTCTATTCAGGTCCTTTGCCCAATTTTTTAATCAAGTTATTTGTTTTCTTACTAGTTAATTGTTTGAGTTCCTTATATAATTTGGATATTTTTAAGAGAATTACTTTCCATACTTCTTATAGCTTTAAATCTTTAAATACAATGATGCTAACAATTTACAATCTAGAAACCTATCTTTAATCCATGGTAGGCAACTCACCAACACTGGAGCCTCAGTTTCCTCTCCTATAACACAGAAGTGATAACAACTACCCTGTTCAATTATCTCTTCCTCTAGTTAACTCACTAAATCATTCACAATTATAAGAAATTTAACCATTACATCTGACTTTTCTAAAACATGCTCCATGAAAAATAGACTTAATAAAGAAAAAAGTCTGTGAAAACCAGCATTTTATATTCTTGTCTTCAGAAGTTATATGCACATTAGTTATTAAAAGCTCAGTGAAATCTTGCAGTAAATAAACAAGTCTTTACAAATTTATTTGATTATGGAACTCTTTGTTTCCAATAATACACTTTGTTCCCAAGAGAACACTATGGCAAATACTGCATGAATTCCTGAGACCAATGCATACACCACCACCGACCTGAGGGCCTCTTTCAAGGTGGCAGATGTAGTGTCCCAGGAATTAGAAAAATAAATAAATAATTCTTCAAAACTCTGTAATGCCAGCCTTAAAACTAAACCTATAAAGAGACAACAATGGCCCCATTGCAAATATGATTAATTACATGTTGTTTTCATTTTGAACAAAATCTTTGGTCCAATGGCTCCAGAGCAAGTCACCTAAATAGATTATGAATTACTATTTTAAAAATTCACAATCCTAGTGCCCTGATAAGAAGAGACTAGAGAGCTTGCTCTCTCTGCCAAGTGAAGACACAGCAAGAAGACAGCAGTGTGCAAGTCAGGAGAAGGCCTCTACCAGAACCCCACCCAGCCAGCACCTTGCTCTTAGACTTCCCAGCCTCCAGAACTGTAAGAAATAAATTCCTGTTGTTGGAGGAGGATCCAAGATGGCCGATTAGGAGCAGCTGAGGATTGTAGCTCCCCAGTGAAAGTGCAGAGGGTGAGTGGACGCCGCATTTCCAGACGGACTTTTATTGCCCACAGACCAGGAGATTCCCAGGGGGAGGAGCCCCATGGGTCACCAGCGCGGCTGGTTTGGCCGGCGTGGCTGTTTTTGCCGGCGCTGCTGTTTTGGGCAGGGCCCTGGCGCAGCAGTTCCCCATACAAAATATGTGGGTCCTGGTGCCATTTTAGCTGGCAATTGGAGCTCTGGGAAGGCAGAGCCGCCCATTCATCTGATTAAAAAAGGGGACTGAAACAGGCAGCCAGGCCAGGAGATTTCCCAGGCAAAAAAACATCACGAATCTCAGTGCCCGCAGTTTCAGCCGGCGCAGTGGGTCGCCGCAGGGGAAACCACACAGATCCCGGTGCCTTTTCAACAGGTGGCTGGAACACCTGGGAGACTCTGAGGCATGGAGCCAGGTGATCAGGCTCGGCTGGTCTCACCCCCACAAAAAAACAGCAATCGGAAACGCTCTGGATCGAGAGTTTCACAGCAAGCACAGCTGAGCCCGGGACAGTCCAGCTCTGTGGGGGAGGGGCATCCACCATTACTGAGGCAGTCTGCCACTACGGAGGTAGTTTGCCATTGCAGAGGCAGCCCGCCATTGCTGAGGCAGTTCTAACTACACGAGTATAAACAGGACTGCAGGGAAGTTCACACGGCAGCTGGGCGGAGCCCACAGCAGCTCTGCAAAGCCTCTGCAGGCAGTGACTAGGCTGCCTCACCGCTGGGCAAGACAGCCCTAGAAAAAGGCAGCAGCACAAGGGAAACTCATAAATAAAGCCCTAACTCCCCCGGGACAGAGCACCTGGGGAAAAAAAGGGATTTATGAGTTCTGCTGCAGTAGACTTAAACGTTCCTGCCCAGCAACTCTGAATGAACAATGGAGCTCACAGCTCAGCACTTGAGCTCCTATAAAGGACACTCTGTCTCCTCAAGCAGTTCCCTGACCCCCGTAGATCCAAAGAGACACCTCATAAAGGAGAGCTCAGACTGACATCTGGTGGGTATTCTTCTGGGACAAAGATAGCAGCAGAAGAAACTGGCAGCAACCCTTACTGTTCTGCAGCTGCTGCAGGTGATCCCCAGGCAAGCAGGGCCGGGAGTGGACCTCAGCAGTCCTACAGCAGAGGGGCCTTAGAAGGAAAACTAAGAAACAGAAAGAAATAACTTCATCATCAATAAACTGGACGTCCACTGAGAGACCCCATCTGAAAATCACCAACCACAAAGACCACACATAGATAAATCCACAAAGATGGGAAGAAACCAGTGCAAAAGGGAGGAAAACACCCGAAACCAGAATGCCTCTCCTCCTACAAGGGATCACAACTCCTCACCAGCAAGGGAACAAGGCTGGATGGACAATGAGTGTGATGAAATGACAGAATCAGGCTTCAGAAGGTGGGCAATAAGAAACTTCTGTGAGCTAAAAGAACATGTTCTAACCCAATGCAAAGAAACTAAGAACATTGAAAAAAGATTTGACGAAATGCTAATGAGAATAACCAAGTTAGAGAGGAATGTAAGTGAATTGATGGAGCTGAAAAACACAACACAAGAACTTTGCGAAGCATCCACAAGTTTCAACAGCCGAATCGACCAAGCAGAAGAAAGGATATCAGAGGTCGAAGATCAACTCAATGAAATAAAACGAGAAGGAAAGAGTAGAGAAAAAAAGGGTAAAAAGGAATGAACAAAGTCTCCAAGAAATATGGGACTATGTGAAAAGACCTAATCTACGTTTGATAGGTGTACCTGAATGTGACGGAGAGAATGAATCCAAGCTGGAAAATACTCTTCAGGATATTATCCAGGAGAACTTCCCCAACATAGGAAGGCAGGCCAATATTCAAGTCCAGGAAATACAGAGAACACCACAAAGATATTCCTCAAGAAGAGCAACCCCAAGGCACATAATAGTCAGATTCACCAGGGTTGAAATGAAGGAGAAAATGCTAAGGGCAGCCAGAGAGAAAGGTCGGGTTACCCACAAAGGGAAGCCCATCAGACTCACAGCAGATCTCTCAGCAGAAACCCTACAGGCCAGAAGAGAGTGGGGGCCAATATTCAACATCCTTAAAGAAAAGAAATTTCAACCCAGAATTTCATATCCAGCCAAACTAAGCTTCATAAGTGAAGGAAAAATAAAATCCTTTGGGAACAAGCAAGTACTCAGAGACTTCATCACCACCAGGCCTGCTTTACAAGAGCTCCTGAAAGAGGCACTAAACATAGAAAGGAACAACCAGTACCAGCCACTCCAAAAACATACCAATGGCAAAGAGCAGCAACACAATGAAGAAACTGCATCAACTAACGTGCAAAACAGCCAGCTAGCATCAAAATGGCAGGATCAAATTCACACATAACAATATTAACCCTAAATGTAAATGGGCTAAATGCCCCAATCAAAAGACATAGACTGGCAAACTGGATAAAAAGCCAAAACCCATCGGTGTGCTGTATCCAGGAAACCCATCTCCCATGCAGAGATACACAAAGGCTCAAAATAAAGGGATGGAGGAAGATTTACCAAGCAAATGGAGAGCAAAAAAAGCAGGAGTTGCAATTCTCATCTCTGATAAAATAGACTTTAAACCAACAAAGATCAAAAGAGACAAAGAAGGACATAACATAATGGTAAAAGGATCAATGCAACAAGAAGAGCTAACGATCCTAAATATATACGCACCCAATACAGGAGCACCCAGATACATAAGGCAAGTTCTTAATGACTTACAAAGAGACTTAGACTCCCACACAATAATAGTGGGAGACTTAAACACCCCGTTGTCAATGTTAGACAGATCAACAAGACAGAAAATTAACAAGGATATCCAGGACTTGAACTCAGACCTGGATCAGGCAAACCTAATAGACATTTACAGAACTCTCCACCCCAAATCCACAGAATACACATTCTTCTCAGCACCACATCACACCTACTCTAAAATTGACCACATAATTGGAAGTAAATCACTCCTCAGCAAATGCAAAAGAATGGAAATCATAACAAACAGTCTCTCAGACCACAGTGCAATCAAGTTAGAACTCCAGAATTCAGAAACTAACTCAGAACCGCACAGCTTCATGGAAACTGAACAACTGGCTCTTGAATGTTGACTGGATAAACAAAGAAATGAAGACAGAAATAAAGATGTTCTTTGAAACCAACGAGAACGAAGACACAACATACCAGAATCTCTGGGACACATTTAAAGCAGTCTCTAGAGGAAAATATATAGCAATAAATGCCCACATGAGAAGGAAGGAGAGATCTAAAATTGACACCCTATCGTCAAAATTGAAAGAGCTAGAGAAGCAAGATCAAAAAAGCTCAAAACCTAGCAGAAGACAAGAAATAACTAAGATCAGAGCAGAACTGAAGGAGATAGGGACACGAAAAACCCTTCAAAAAATCAATAAAACCAGGAGCTGGTTTTTCAAAAAGGTCAACAAAATAGACAGACCACTAGCCAGATTAATAAAAAAAGAGAAAATAATCAAATAGATGCAATAAAAAATGATAAAGGGGATATCACCACAGATTCCACAGAAATTCAAACCATCATCAGAGATTATTACAAACAACTCTATGCACATAAACTAGTAAACCTGGAAGAAATGGATAAATTCCTGGACACTTGCATCCTCCCAAGCCTAAACCAGGAAGAAGTCGAAACCCTGAATAGACCAATAACAAGGGCTGAAGTTGAGGCAGCAATTAAGAGCCTACCACCCAAAAGAAGCCCAGGTCCAGATGGGTTCACAGCCGAATTCTACCAGACATACAAAGAGGAGCTGGTACCATTCCTTCTGAAACTATTCCAAATAATCCAAAAAGAGGAAATCCTTCCTAAATCATTTTATGAGACCAACATCATCCTGATACCAAAACCTGGCAGAGACTCAGCAAGAAAAGAAAACTTCAGGCCAATATCCATGATGAACATAGATGCAAAAATCTTCAATAAAATACTGGCAAACCGATTGCAACAGCACATCAAAAAGCTTATCCACCATGATCAAGTAGGCTTCATCCCAGGGATGCAAGGCTGGTTCAACATACACAAATCTATACACATAACCCACCACATAAACAGAACCAAAGACAAAAACCACATGATAATCTCAATTGATGCAGAGAAGGCCTTTGACAAAATTCAACAGCCTTTATGCTAAAAACCCTCAAGAAACTAGGTATTGATGGACCGTGTCTCAAAATGATAAAAGCTATTTACAACAAACCAACAGCCAGTATTATACTGAATGGGCAAAAACTAGAAGCATTCCCTTTGAAATCTGGCACTAGACAAGGATGTCCCTCTCTCACCACTCCTATTCAATATAGTACTGGAAGTTCTAGCCAGAGCAATCAGGCAAGAAAAAGATATAAAGGGTATTCAAATAGGAAAGGAGGAAATCAAATTGTCTCTATTTGCAGACGACATGATTGTATATCTAGAAGACCCCATCGTCTCAGCCCAAAATTTCCTGAAACTGATAAGCAACTTCAGCAAAGTCTCAGGATACAAAATCAATATGCAAAAATCACAAGCATTCCTATACACCAATAACAGACTTAAAGACAGCCAAATCAAGAACAAACTGCCATTCACAATTGCTACAAAGAGAATAAAATACCTAGGAATACAACTAACAAGGAATGTAAAGGACCTCTTCAAGGAGAACTACAAACCACTGCTCAATGAAATAAGAGAGGACACAAACAGATGGAGAAACATTCCATGTTCATGGCTAGGAAGAATCAATATTGTGAAAATGGCCATACTGCCCAAAGTAATTTACAGATTCAATGCTATCCCTATCAAGCTACCAATGACCTTCTTCGCAGAACTGGAAAAAACCACCTTAAACTTCATATGGAACCAAAAGAGAGCCTACATAGCCTAGTCAATTCTAAGCAAAAAGAACAAAGCTGGAGGCATCACACTACCGGACTTCAAACTATACTACAAGGCTACAGTAATCAAAACAGCATGCTACTGGTACCAAAACAGAGATATAGACCAATGGAACAGAACAGAGGCCTCCGACGCAACACAACACATCTACAACCATCCAATCTTTGACAAACCTGACAAAAACAAACAATGTGGAAATGAGTCCCTGTTTAATAAATGGTGTTGGGAAAACTGGCTAGTCATGTGCAGAAAGCAGAAACTGGACCCCTTCCTGACACCTTACACTAAAATTAACTCCAGATGGATTAAAGACTTAAACATAAGACCTAACACCATAAAAACCCTAGAAGAAAATCTAGGCAAAACCATTCAGGACATAGGCGTAGGCAAGGACTTCATGACCAAAACACCAAAAGCATTGGCAACAAAAGCCAAAATAGACAAATGGGACCTAATCAAACTCCACAGCTTCTGCACAGCAAAAGAAACAGTCATTAGAGTGAATCGGCAACCAACAGAATGGGAAAAAACTTTTGCAGTCTACCCATCTGACAAAGGCTTATATCCAGAATCTACAAAGAACTGAAACAGATTTACAAGAAAAAACAAACAAGCCCATTCAAAAGTGGGTGAAGAATATGAACAGACACTTTACAAAAGAAGACATACATGAGGCCAACAAACATATGAAAAAATGCTCATCATCACTGGTCGTTAGAGAAATGCAAATCAAAACTACATTGAGATACCATCTCACGCCAGTTAGAATGGCAATCATTAAAAAATCTGGAGATAACAGATGCTGGAGAGGATGTGGAGAAATAGGAACGCTTTTACACTGTTGGTGGGAGTGTAAATTAGTTCAACCATTGTGGAAGACAGTGTGGCGATTCCTCAAGGACCTAGAAATAGAAATTCCATTTGATCCAGCAATCCCATTACTGGGTATATATCCAAAGGACTATAAATCGTTCTACTACAAAGACACATGCACACGAATGTTCATTGCAGCACAGTTTACAATAGCAAAGACCTGGAACCAACCCAAATGCCCATCGATGATAGACTGGACAGGGAAAATGTGGCACATATACACCATGGAATATCATGCAGCCATCAAAAACGATGAGTTCGTGTCCTTTGTAGGGACATGGATGAACCTGGAAACCATCATTCTCAGCAAACTGACACAAGAACAGAAAATCAAACACCGCATGTTCTCACTCATAGCCAGGTGTTGAACAATGCGAACACATGGACACAGGGAGGTGAGCATCACACACTGGGGTCTGTCGGGGGGGAAAAAGGGGAGGGACAGCGGGGGGTGGGGAGTTGGGGAGGGATAGCATGGGGAGAAATGCCAGATATAGGTGATGGGGGAGGAAGGCAGCAAATCACACTGCTATGTGTGTACTTATGCAACAATCTTGCATGTTCTTCACATGTACCCCCAAACCTAAAATGCAATATATATATATATATATATATATATATATATATATATAAAATTCACAATCTTAAAATGTTCAAGATTTTCAGAAAAAGGTAAGTCCTAAGTGATTGTTACCACTCTCCACTCTTTGATCTGGATTCTCCATGTTTACACAGGAGTTTTCCCGGGCTGTCCAGGGTTAATTCTCCATGGGGTCTGGGGCCAGGGTTGTCACACTGTTTTCCTCAAGGTAGTGCCAAAACTAAAAAAAAAAAATGATATAAACTCACACAAAAAAATAGATTTCTACTATATATTAGTCTGCAAGAGACATATAACCACCAATAGACAGACATTCAGATTAGCTGATCAGCCACTTGGGAAATATTTATTTCAAGCCTTATATGACAACCCATATGTCTATCAATGTGCAACCTAATGAATAAAATATTATGTAGCCACATAATATGGTACTGTGCAGCTATAAAATAATTAATGAAAAAAATGTTATGTAGCCACATAATATGGTACTGTGCAGTTATCAAAAGAAATGCAATGATTTTGAGGATGTACAGTTACATGAGCAAAACAATGTCCAGTAGAGTGCATCTAGTATACTACATTTGCATAGAAAGGGAAAAAGATTTATAAATAGATATATGTATATTCATATTTTTTATTTCTATATGCATGTGTATATGTTTGCATATGCTTTTAAAAACAAACTAAACAAACTAAAAACTAATTTTTAAAACTCATTTTTTAAAAAGGTATAGAGAACAGACAGTAATGAATACTCCAAATGTAATTTGTTTTATAGTATTGATTTTGGAATCATGTAAAAGTTTTAGATTATTAAAAACGAAGTTAAAAAAGAAAAAAAAACTCAAAACAACCCCTAAAAATAAAAAACAAACTGATATAAGTAATCCTAATTATGCATCAAGTTGACTTTAAAACATCATATTTCAACCACACATTCCAATGGAAAATATCCTAAGGAAAAAAAGAACCACAAAAAAAAAAAATCTCAAAAATTCAATGGTCCTGTTGTTTACAGTACTATCACTAGGAATTATGTTAAAGTCACTGGGAATAATGGAGTTATGTTAATTAGGGAAATTAATTCATCAGAAACTCTCATGATGCCACATAAAGGATATTAATGTAAAAAATTTTTACCACTCATTGTAGTAATTCTTTTTGTTTGTTTTTTACTTTAAGTTCTGGGATACATGTACAAAACGTGCAGGTGTGTTACATAGGTATACACGTGCCATGGTGGTTTGCTGCACCCATCAACCCAACATCTACATTAGGAATTTCTCCTAATGCTATCTCTCCCCTAGATCCCCCACCACCTGACAGGCCCAGGTATATGAGCATGTGATTTTTTTCCATTTTTGTGTCCTCTCTTATTTCCTTGATCAGTGGTTTGTAGTTTCCTTGAAGAGGTCCTTCATATCCCTTGTAAGTTGTATTCCTAGGTATTTTATTCTCTTTGTAGCAATTGTGAATGGGAGTTCATTCATGATTTGGCTCTCTATTATTGGTGTGTAGAAATGCTTGTGATTTTTGCACATTGACTTTGTATCCTGAGATTTGCTGAAGTTGCTTATCACCTTAAGGAAATTTTGGGCTGAGATGATGGGGTTTTCTAAATATACAACCATGTTGCCTGCAAACAGAAACAATTTGACTTCCTCTCGTCCTATTTCAATATGTTTTATTTCTTTCTCTTGCTTGATTGCCCTGGCCAAAATTTCCAATACTATGTTGAATAGGGGTGGTAAGAGAGGGCATCCTTGTCTTGTGCCAGTTGTCAAAGGGAATGCTTCCAGCTTTTGTCCATTCAGTATGATATTGGCTGTGGGTTTTTCATAAATAGCTCTTATTATTTTGAGATATGTTCCATCAATACTTGGTTTATTGAGAGTTTTTAGCATGAAGGAGTGCTGACATCAAAGGCCTTTTGTGCATCTATTGAGATAATCATGTGGTTTTTGTCACTGGTTCTGTTTATGTGATGGATTACATAATTTGATGATTTCTGTTTATGATTGTGTATATTGAACCAGTCTTGCATCCCAGGGATGAAGCTGACTTGAGCATGGTGAGTAAGCTTTTTGATGTGCTGCTGGATTCATTTTGCCAGTATTTTGTTGAGGATTTTCACATCTATGTTCTTCAGGTCTACCCGCCTGAAATTTTCTTTTTTGTTGTGTCTCTGCCAGGTTTTGGTATCAGGATGATGCTGGCCTCATAAAATGAGTTAGGGAGGAGTCCCTCTTTTTCTATTGTTTGGAATAGTTTCAGAAGGAATGGTACTAGCTCCTCTTTGTGCCTCTGGTAGAATTCAGCTGTGAATCCATCTGGTCCTGGGCTTTTTTTGGTTGGTAGGCTATTAATTACTGCCTCAATTTCAGAACTTGTTATTGGTCTATTTAGGGATTCGACTTCTACCTGGTTTAGACTTGGGAGAGTGTATATGTCTAGGAATTTATAGATTTCTTCTAAATTTTCTACTTTATTTGCATAGAGGTGTTTATACTATTCTCTGATGGTAGTTTGTATGTCTGTGGGATCAGAAATGATATGCCCTTTATCATTTTTTATTGTGTCTATTTGATTCTTCACTCTTTTCTTCTTTATTAGTCTGGCTAGTGGTCTATTTTATTGATCTTTTCAAAAAACCAGCTCCTGGATTCATTAATTTATTGAAAGTGTTTTCATGTCTCTATCTCTTTCAGTTCTTCTCTGATCTTAGTTATTTCTTGTCTTCTGCTAGCTTTTGAATTTTTTTTCTTTTTTTTTCTTTTTTTTTTTTTTTTTTTTTTTTGCTCTAGCTTCACTTGTTGTTTTAATTGTGATGTTAGGGTGTCAATTTTAGATCTTTCCTGCTTTCTCCTGTGGGCATTTAGTGCTACAAATTTCCCTCTAAAAACTGCTTTAGCTGTGTCCCAGAGATTCCGGTATGTTGTATCTTTGTTCTCATTGGTTTCAAATAACTTATTATTTCTACCTTAATTTCATTATTTACCCTGTAGTCATTCAGGAACAGGTTGTTCATTTTCCATGTAGTTGTGTGGTTTTGAGTAAGTTTCTTAATCCTGAGTTCTACTTTGACTGCACTGTAGTCTAAGAGACTGATGATTTCTGTTCTTTTGCATTTGCTGAGGAATATTTTACTTCCAACTATGTGGTAGATTTTAGAATAAGTGTGATGTGATGCTGAGAAGAATGTAAATTCTGTTGATTTGGGATGGAGAGTTCTGTACATGTCTATTAGGTCTGCTTGGTCCAGAGCTGGATATCCTTGTTAGTTTTCTGTCTCACTGATCTGTCTAATATTGACAGTAGGATGTTAAAGTCTCCCACTACTATTGTATCAGAGTCTAAGTCTTTCTAGGGTTCCAAGAACTTGCTTTATGAATCTCAGTGCTTCTGTATTGGGTGCATATATATCTAGGACAGTTAGCTCTTCTTGTTGCATTGATCCCTTTACCTTTACGTAATGCCCTTGTCTTTTTTTATCTTTGTTGGTTTAAAGTCTGTTTTATTAGAGACTAGGATTGCAACCCTCCTGCTTTTTTGCTGTTTTCCATTTGCTTCGTAAATATCCTCCATCCCTTTATTTTGAGCCTATGTGTGTCTTTGCATGTGAGATGGGTCTCCTGAATACAGCACACCAATGGGTCTTGACTCTATCCAATTTGCTGGTTTGTGCCTTTTAGTTTTGGCATTTACCTCATTTACATTTAAGGTTAATATTGTTGTGTAATTTGATCCTGTCATTTTGATGCTAGTTGGTTATTTTGCACATAAGTTGATGTAGTTTCTTCATAGTATCGATGGTCTTTACATTTTAGTATGTTTTTGCAGTGACTGGTACTGGTTTTTCCTTTTCATATTTAGTGCTGCCTCCAGGAGCTCTTGGAAGGCAGGCCTGGTGGTGACAAAATCCCTCAGCATTTGCTTGTCTGTGAAGGATTTGATTTCCCCTTCACTTATGAAGCTTAGTTTGGTTGGATACGAAATTCTGGGTTGAAAATTCTTTTCTTTAGTAATATTGAATATTGGCCCTCACTCTCTTCCGGCTTGTAGGATTTCTGCAGAGAGATCTGCTGTTAGTCTGATGGACTTCCCTTTGTGGATAACCTGACCTTTCTCTCTGGCTGCCCTCAACATTTTTTCCTTCATTTCAACATTGGTGAATCTGGCAATTATGTGTTTTGGGGGTGGTCTTCTCGAGGAGTATCTTTGTGGTATTCTCTGTATTTCCTGAATTTGAATGTTTTCCTGTCTTGCAAGGTTGGGGAAGCTCTCCTGGATAATATCCTGAAGAGTGTTTTCCAACTTGGTTCCATTCTCCCCATCACTTTCAGGTACACCAATCAAACATAAGTTTGGTCTTCTCACATAGTCCCATATTTTTTGGAGGCTTTTTTTATTCCTTTTCATTCTTTTTCCTCTAATCTTGTCTTCATGCTTTATTTAATTAAGTTGATCTTCAATCTCTGACATCCTTTCTTCTGCTTGATTGATTCAGCTATTGATACTTATGTATGCTTCAGAAAGTTCACATGCTATGTTTTTCCACTCCATCAGGTAATTCATGTTCTTCTCTAAATTGTTTATTCTAGATAGCAATTCCTTTAACCTTTATCAAGGTACTTAGCTTCCTTGCATTGGGTTAGAACATACTCCTTTAGCTCGGAGGAGTTTATTATTACCCACCTTCTGAAGCCTACTTCTGTCAATTCATCAACTCATTCTCCATCCAGTTTTGTTCCCTTGCTGGTGAGGAGCTGTAATCCTTTGGAAGAGAAGAGGCATCTGGTTTTTTGAATTTTCAGCCTTTCTGTGCTGGATTTTCCTCATCTGTGTGGATTTATCTACCTTTGGTCTTTGCTGTTGGTGACCTTCAGATGGAGTTTTTGCATGGACATTCTTTTTGTTGATCCTATTGCTTTCTGTTTGTTAGTTTTCCTTCTAACAGGCCTCTCTTCTGCAGGTCTGTTGGTGTTTGCTGGGGGTCCACTCCAGACCCTGTTTGCCTGGGTATCACCAGCAGAGGCTGCAGAACAGCAAAAATTGCTGCCTGCACCTTATCCTGGAAGCTTCTTACCAGAGGGGCATCTGCCAGATGCCAGCTGGAGCCCTCCTGTATGAAGTGTCTGTCAACCCCTCCTGAAAGGTGTCTTCCTGTCAGGAGGCATGGGGGATCAGGGACCCCCTTGAAGAGGCAATATTTCCCTTAGCAGAGCTTGAGCACTGTGCTGGGATATCCACTGCTCTCTTCAGAGCTGCCAGGCAGGAACATGTAAGTCTCCTGAAGTTGTGCCCACAGCTGCCCCTTCCCCCAGGTGCTCTGTCACATGGAGATGGGAGTTTTATCTATAAGCCCCTGACTGGGGCTGCCGCCTTTCTTTCAGTGATGACCTGGCCAGAAGTGAGAAATCTAAAGAGGCAGTCTGACTACAGCAGCTTTGGGGCACTGAGGTGGGCTCTGCCCAGTCCAAACTTCCAGGCAGCTTTGTTCACACTGTGAGGGGAGGGGAAAACCACCTACTCCAGCCTCAGTAATGGCAGATGCCCCCTCCCCCCACCAAGCTAGACTGTCCCAGGTTGACTTCAGACTGCTGTGCTGGCAGTGAGAATTTCAAGCCAGTGGCTCGTAGCTTGCTGGGCTCCATGGGGGTGGGATCCGCTGAGCAACACCACTTGTCTCCCTGGCTTCAGCCCCCTTTCCAAGGGAGTGAACAGTTCTGTCTCACTGGCGTTCCAAGCTCCACTGGGGCATGAAAAAAACTCCTGCCGCTAGCTTGGTGTCTGCCTAAATGGCTGCCAAGTTTTGCGCTTGAAACCCAGGGCCCTGGTGGTGTAGGCAAGGGAGGGAATCTCCTGGTCTGTGAGTTGCAAAGACTGTGGGAAACATGTAGTATCTGGGCTAGAGTGCACAGTTCCTCACAGCTTCCCTTGGCTAGAGGAGGGAGTTTCCCGACCCCTTGCACTTCCTGGGTGAAGCAATGTCCCACCCTGCTTCTGTTAGCCCTCCATGGGCTGCACCCACTGTCTAACCAGTCCCAAAGAGGTGAACTGGGTACCTCAGTTGGGAAATGCAGAAATCACCTGCCTTCTGCGTCAGTCTCGCTGGGAG
Organism: Ateles fusciceps; assembly: GCA_036589455.1. Lineage (NCBI taxonomy): Eukaryota > Metazoa > Chordata > Mammalia > Primates > Atelidae > Ateles > Ateles fusciceps. Next base: position 5,254,793 of record JAZHEH010000889.1, read on the forward strand.
CTGCAGACCAGAGCTGTTCCTATTGAGCCATCTTGCCCAGAGCAATAATTGTAAGTCTTAATGTCAAAGATCTCATTTATTTTTGAAATTCCCACACAATCAAGAACAGTATACGTTTGAATGTTTACTGCTGAATGAATGCTTGGCCAGTGTTGCCCAGGGAATACATGTAAACTTGCTGAAATCTTTTTTGAGTTAAAATTTTGCAGAATAAAGTTTAGCATTTAGGATACCTATGTTATTCCTAAAGCATTAAGAACACTCTTATGTGTCCCTATTGGCAAAAGCAGAGATTCTCTTAGAGCTGAGAAATCAACAACCCAAATATCATTACAACATGCAACACAGGTCTGTCCAAATCTTTATACTATGTTATAATAATGTCAACAATTGGCTTGGAACTCTTAGGGTTACATAAAGATATACAAAGACAATAATTTCTTTTCATCCTTTCGTTCATTACATAAGTACTGAGTGCCTGCTGTGTGGAAGATCTTTCCTAGATTCCTCTCTTATGGTAGGTAACTGCATAGGACCGAACACAACCTCTGCAGATTTAATTGGACTAAGGCATTGCTACCCTTCTTGTTCAGCCAACCTAAGTCTCCTCAGTTATTACAATTTAAACCAGGCCCTCAGCACCTGAGCTCAGTTCTAAAGCTAAATCCTGTAAGATAATTCTCAAATGTCTTAGGAGGAAGCAGGTGTTTAAAACTGGCCAGAATCCAAGGTCTTGGCCCTGTGTCTATTGTTCTTTGTGAAGGTGAATTCCTATTGTGTTTTTGGAGTATGTTAAATGGGCATCATATGTGTCATTGTGGTTTTAATCATAATAAAAATACACTGGGCAATTTTGGCAATGCATAGGGATTATTACATGAAATGGCACATATTATTCTTTTCCTGGTCACTATCATGACTTTAAGAGTTGATTTCAGTTGACTTCACCTTCATTCCCCCATTACCACCTCCCCACTAAAATCTGCAGAAGCGCAGTGTGAAAAGCACCAATCTCCATGCCCTTCATGGTCTCTAACTTTGGAACACTTGTTGAAAGTCCAGAAGCAGCAGTATAAGCATTAAGTGCTGACTGGATTCTGAGGACTCTGCAAGGCACAAAAGAAGGTAGAAAAACATAAAATGTTTCCTGTACTCAAGATACTCACCATGCTCTGGGAAAAATGAGGCTTACAGAGGAAACAACATGAGGATAACCTGAAAGTGAGCACTGTAACCTCAAGTGTAATCAAAATTGAGCCCTAAGTAATAAGCAAAACAGACTAAGCACCAGCCATGGTAGAGACGCCATACCTGTATCAGTCTCATTAATCCTCACAAAATCCTATAAGGCAAGTTTTATTACCCCCATTTTAGAGTTGAGGAAGCTATAGATCAGGAAGTTAAATAATTTGCTCAAGTCACACAGCCAGAAAGAGCCACAGCTGGGATTTGAATACAGAACTACCTGTGACCCCAAAAATATTTCCACTAGGCCACAGCCACCGTGCTTACAGTTGCATAGAGCATTGCAGTTTGTAAATACCTTTCTTAGAAGAAAGACAGCCTCATGGGTCTTGAAGAGAGAGGCAGCAAAGAAAACTCCAGGGTGAGAAAACTCAGTGCTTTCAAGTTGAGGGGGAAACAATATCTCATACAAAACTGGTTTGTTTTCTGTGAGCACCACAAGTAACATGAGTGTGTAGATCTTTACTCTTCTTCCAACCTGCTCTCCTATTAATTGACTGTTACCACCTTGACCCTAGAAGTGAAAGACTCTATTGATCAGCCAGAACTTCAATTGTGTTACTACTGACTAGATCCATTCATCTGTCCCTCTCCAGCCACATCTACCTCCCCAATGAGTGAGGCATTAGTGTCACCATTTTATATGATACTACAAAGGGCATATTAGCACGTTTGAAAGTTAAAAAAGGTTTTTTTCATTCACATGTCAGATTCATTGTGCGTTTTACAAAAATGTTTTCCAACACATACAGTCTATTATAATTTAGAAAGATCATGTAAGGTGAGTAGTAAAAGAAGTTTACCTTCAGCAAGATAGTAATATATATATATATATATATATAAGTATATAACACACACACACACACACACACACATTTTTTAATGCATCATTCTAAGCACCACTGCTTTACCATAAAAAGGTTTTCAAATGAGCACTCAAAATTTTGGCTCCAATGTTTTAAACATACTGCAACAACTTTATTTATCAGGCATATGCTCTGAGTACACTATTTGGAGTAGGTTACCACCACTGTGACCACCTTCATTCTTACGCTACCCATATGTAAGTACATTTTTATTCATTTGTTAACTTGGAGCTGTTCATGTCTCTCATTAGACTACAAACCACTTTATTCACCATTTGGATTACCAAGCAGTACCTGGCCCACCTAATAAATATCTGTTGAATGAATAAATTATTTCTGCACCTAGAAATAATGTCAATTTATCTCTTACTTTATTATTAGAAAAACAGGTATTAACTGATTACTAACCATAACCAATAAGACTTACTACAAACTTACTAAATCTAGGACAAAAAAACTTTTGCTTTCTGATTTTTAAGTGACTACTTTAAATTGTTAAAAAAACAAAACGAAAAAAAACTGTGTGAAAAAAATATGCCTTATGAGAAAATGTGTTATATTTTTTGCTAAGTACTATATTGCTTCTTATATTTACTCTTGTAAATATATCTCCCAGTGACACTTTCTATTATACTCAGGGGACCCCACTAAACTCTTCTTTGTGATTCCTAAAATAAATAAGATAGAAAGATAGATTGGTAGACAGATAGATAGGCAAGAACAGTAAAATAACCAACATGCAATTATAAGCTCTGTAAGCTTTGAGATTTGATGAAATAGAAGGAAAACAGCCTGTTTCTAGTAGAGTGGAAATCAGGAGTTTCTTCATTTTATCTTTCGCTGAACCTCCGAATATGTAAGTGTCAAAGACAAAGCAGACAATAAGTTTTTAAACATTAAAACAAATTGACTCAGAGACTCTATCAGAGGAAACAATATGGATAACTTCACTGGGTATTGCTATACAAAATTGCACGAGGCTCAAAAATATGTGAGGGAAAGAATTCCTGTAGTAAACCTATGTTTTTGGAATTGATGACATAAAAAGGAAAGCAATTTGCACAAGTAGAACACTTCTCTACGCCCCCTAGAGATCGAAAACCTTAAAACAACTGCCACAAGTGAATTCAATAAAACAAATGAATTGTTTGCAAAGGCTAATCTATGTGTACACTTGAACTGAGCCATGAATCATTCATTTAAAATAAACACTTGAGGAAAATGCGCGAATTGTTTACACACTCATTACGGATGCTATCACACATTCTCTATTTAAAAAAATCAGTATTATATATTTTTCAGCATAAAACTTCCCACATGGTTATAATAAAGATAAAACATCAACAAAATTAACAATAAAAAAACAATAAATGATCTAATACCTATAGAGAGTTTATCATGTGCAGGTAGTGGACTAATCACTTCTTTATACAGAGAGTAGTACATTTAATTCCAATCAGAACCAATTAAACTGTGGTCCTATCATTGTGCTCACTTTACAGATGAGGAAACTGACTATTGGAGGAATAACTTGGCCAAGATCACATTGATGGTAAATGGAGGAATTTGTATTTAAACTCAAGCAGTCTGACGCTTGAGCCAAAGTTAAGCTCTTCACTAATAAACTATTGTTACACCCTAAGAATTTTCATTCCTTTGAAACAGACGTCACTTTTCTTTCAAACCCAAACTTTTCTACCTAAAACAGCCAGGGAATCACATTAAGCCAGAGCATGTCCTCATGAGTAGAACACCAGTTCCTTGTATTATGCTGTACTGCTTTCTATGAAATAAAAGGCTACTTTTTAAACCAATTATCTAAATGGACTATGCTCTGAGATGGTTTTCTAGAAATCATGATCCATTCACATTCTTTTACCTAGTTCGACTTGGGAGTTGTGACACACAGGTTGAAACAGGCCAAGAAGAATTAGGAGCAAAAGCTGTGGTCGATAAAGAAAGCAGGGTTCATTACTTTATAGTCTCACATGCTCAACTAGCTACAAACAACATTAAGATTTCAAGAGGTGTGAATTATAATAATCATGCTTATTCCAAATCCCCATAGTGTTCATACCAAAGGAAGAAAAGTTTAATGTTCAAACAAAATATTGTTTTAATTTGCTTCAGCTATATAAAATGATACATTAAGCCCACTTAGATGTTTAAATCCAGCTGCACTGGTTCACTGGTGTTTAATAATTATTCATCTCACACACATTCTCACAGCTTTCTTACATATTTATCTATAATTGGTCTAATCACCACCCATATTTGCCTTAAATTCAGACCACCTATGGAATGCTTGCTCAGATTTTCTTAGGGAAAGTCAAAAGATTTTTAGTTAAGCTGTAGTCAAATAAAAACAGCAAACTGCTTTCTAGTATACTATTAATCAGCATGATACATAGACACAGTTAGTCTTGGAGTAAGAAGATGTACCCAAAAGGTAAATCCCAAAAGTCAATTAATGGGATTCAGCTGGGAAACAAGTTTGAGGGAAAAGCAATAGTCCTAATAAAGTGGTCACAATCAAAGGATGATGATGACAGTCTCATTTAGTTGCAGCACTTAAAATCACAAACTGATCTTCAATATAACCATATATAAAACCTAAAACCAGGAGCGATATCATTAAGATGGTAAAATAGGAAGCCCTGGACTCACCTTCCCCCACAAAAATATGAACTTAAAAATGACCGAATTGCCAATGCCGCTGTGAGAAATCTAGGAACCAGTGAAAAGGATCCTGCACCCCAGGCAAGTGCAAAGCCAATCGTCTCGAAGCCCGCTAAAAAAATTAACACTTATAAATCTGGTATCGATTTTTAAAATCTTTTTAATAAAGCATAAAAAGTAATGATAAATCTATGTTCATGGATATGAAATATGACAACAGATAACTGTGTCATCAATAACATAAAGTGGGAGAGGACAGAGATGTAAAATAAAAGTTTTTATACATGATTGTAGTTAAGTTGTTATCAGGTTAAAATACAGTGTCATAATTTTAAGATGTTTTATCTCATTACAATGGTAACTACAAAGAAATTTTCTTTAGACTATATGTAAGGGATGCTTTGTTATCAGAACACTAAATGTCTTTCAGTTTGGTGTTTCCCAATTCATGAACTGCTTCTTACTCAAATAAACTCTTTAAAATGTGTGTGTGTATATACATATATATATATATATATATATATACACACATCACACACACACACACACACACACACATACATATACACACACAGATACACACAAAGGAAAATGAGAGGAGAATCAAAACACGTCACTACGAAAGAAAAGCCATGAAACACAAAGGAAGACAGCAAGAGAATAAATGAGGGACAAAAATAATTAGAAAACAATAAAGTGGCAATAGTAAGTTCTTCCCTATCAGTAATCACCTTACATGTAAATAGCTTAAATGCACCAATTAAAAGACACAGATTGGCTGAATGGATTAAAAAAATAAGACCCAACCTTATGTTGAATCTATAAGAGACTCACTTTAGCTCTAGAGACAGTGCAGAACAAATTTCAAGATGGCTTTGACTGCACTCTTCCCCACCTTCTCAATTGTAGTTCTCAAGAATAACTGTAGGATGTGTTAGGAGTGCAACATCTTGAAATAAGGAGAAAGTGTCTGAAACAATCTGGGCTCTGTTCCCGTCTCTCCAAGAACAGGATGCCCTGCAGCACTTTAGCCCAGCAATCCCCATTACCCCTAGGTATACAATCCTGAGTGGACTGCTTTCAAAGTTCTTCACCTGCACTGCAAAGCAGGTAACACAGAGAAAGATTCCATTCACTCTGAGCTTTGGAGAACCATGAATCATAGGCTTCTGTTGTCTCTTGCTACCTATCTGTGCCTATAAAGTTGCTTCACTTAACTTGTTTGAGTGTTCTGTCTCACCAGACTCATGCAATTGATAGAAATTAGAAATTACAGATTGGTAATCAGTGAACTTGCTTTACAGACACACATAGGCTATAAGTGAAAGGGTTAAAAAAAAGATATTCTATGTAAACGGGAACCTAAGAGAGGAGAAGTGGCCATAGTCATATCAAACAAAGGAGACATTAGGACAAAAATTGTCACAAGAGACAAAGAAGAATACTGTATAATGATAAAAAGGTCAATTCACCAGAAAGATATAACAGTAAAAAAAACAGATATGCAGGCCGGGCACGGTGGCTCACACCTGTAATCCCAGCAGTTTCAGAGGCTGAAGTGGGAGGATCACAAGATCAGAAGTTCGAGATCAGCCTTGCCAACATGGTGAAACCCAGTATCTACTAAAAATACAATAATTAGCCAGGCATGGTGGTGGGCACCTGTAATCCCAGCTACTCAGGAGGCTGAGGCAGGAGAATTGCTTGAAACTGGAAGGCAGAGGTTGCAGTGAGCCGACATCACACCATTGCACTCCAGCCTGGGCAACAAGAGCAAAACTCCATCTCAAAAAAATATATGTATATATATAGATAACCACTTAACATTACAGCACCCAAATAAATGAAGCAAAATTGACAGACCTGGACAGAGAACAAGACACCAATACAATAATAGTGGAAGACTTCAATACCCCCACTCTCAGTTATCAACAGAAGCAGACAGACGACAGTAAGGAAAAAGAGGACCTGAACAACAAAACAGACCAACTGGGCATACAGATATACATACAACATCCAACAACAGTAGAACACACATTATTCTCAAGCACACATGGAACATTCCCAAAATAGACAACATGTTAGACCACAAAATAAATTTTAACAAATTTAAAAAGATTTAAAACATATAAAATATCTTCTCCAATCATAATTAAATAAAACTAGAAATCAATAGCAGAAGGAAAATAGGAAAATCCACTAACGTGGAAATTAAACAATGCACTCATAAACAACTAAGGAGTCTAAGAAGAAATCACAAGATAATTTAGAAAATATCTGGAGACAAATGAAAAGAAAAATAACATACAAAACTTACAGAATGCAGTGAAAGCAGTGGTAAAAGGGAAGTGTATAGCAGTAAACATCTACATTAAAAAAGAAGAAAGATCTAAAATCATCAGCCTAACTTTATATCTCGAGGAACTAGAAAAGAAAAACAAACTAAATTCAAAGTTAGCAGGATAAAGGAAAACGTAAAACTTAGACATAAAGAATAGAAATAATCAACAAATCCAAAAGATGGTTTTCAAAAAAGTCAACAAAATTGACAAATCCTTAGCTAGACTAACAAAGAAAAAAATGGAGAAGACTCTATGGCTAAAACGAGAAAAGGAAGAGGAGACATTACAACTGATGCCACAGCAATAAAAAGAATTACAATATACTACTATGAGCAATTATATGCCAACAAATTGGATAACCTAAGAAAAGATAAATTCCTAGAAACATACAACCTATCAAGACTGAAACAGACTATAACTAGTGAGGAGATTCAAGCAGTAATAAAAAACCTCCCAACAGAGAAATTCCCAGGACCATGTGGCTTCTCTGAACAATTCTACCAAATTATTTAAGGAATAATGATTACCAATCCTTCTCAAACTCTGCCAAAAAAAAAAATTAAGAAGAGAGAACAATCCCAAACTCATTCTATGAGGCTACCATTATCCTAATTTCAAAACCAGAAAGGCACAAGAACAACAACAACAAAAACTATAGACCAATATGTCTGATGAACACTAATGCAAAAACCCTAAACAAAATAATAGCAAACCAAATTCAATCGCACATTTAAAGACTCTTACACCATGATCAAAAGGGATTTATACCTGAAATGCAAGAATAGTTCAAAATACAAAAATCAACCAATGTAATACGCTAAATTAAGAAAATGGACAAAAACTAAATGATCATCTCAATCAATGCAAAAAAGACATTTGATAAAATTCAACATGCTTTTATAATAAATACACTCAACAAACTAGGAATAGAAGGAAACTACCTCAACATAATAAAAGTCATATATTAAATGCCCACAGCTAACATCAACATTCAATGGGAAAAACTAAAAGCTTTTACTCTAAGATGAGGAACAAGGCATAGATGCCCACTCTTGTCATGACTCTTCAATATACTGCTAGGAGTTATTACCAGAGCAATTAGCCAAGAAAAAGAAATAAAAAGCCTAAAAATTGGAAAAGAAGAACCCAAATTGTCTCTGCTCACAAATGACATGATCTCTTAAGTCACACACACAAAAAATGTTAGAACTAATCAATGAATTTAGAAAAGTTTGCAGGATGCAAAATCGATGATCAGTTGCATTTTTCTATACATTAACAAGACAAATCTGGAAAGAAAATTAAGAAAATAATTATGTTAACAATAGCATCAAGGATTAAATACTCAGGAAGAAACTTAACCTAGGAGATACAATACTTAATAAGAACTACAAAACATTGCTAAAAGAAATCAAAGAAGATACAAGTAAAATGGAAAGACATCCATGCTCACAAGTTGAAATACTTAATATTGTTTAAAATGTCCATGATACCCAAAGCAACCTACAGATACAATGCAAACTCTATAAAAATCCCAACGGCATTTTTTGCATACATAGAAAAAAAATTTAAAAATTTTACAAGATCTTAAGGGGCCCAAAAGAGCCAAAACAACCTTGAAAAAGAACAAAGTCAGAGGCATCATACTTCTTGATTTCAAAACCTACTGCAGAGCAACAGTAATTAAGACAGTATGGTATGGCATAAAATAAGATACATAAATCAATGGAGTAAAATAGCCCAGAAATAAACCACTGTATACATGGCAAAATGATTTTCAATGAGAGTGCCAAGACCACACAACAGAGAAAAGACAATCTCTTCAATAAGCAGTGTTGAAAAAATAGGATATTCAAATCCAAAAAGAATAAATTTAGATCCTTGCCTTGCACCATATATAAAAATTAACTCAAAATTAATGAAAGACCTAAAAATTAGACTTAAAACTGTTAAACTCATAGAAAGAAACACAGGGGTAAAGCCTCAGGACTTTGAATTTAGTAATGATTTGTTGAATATGACACAAAAATCACAAACAACAAAATCAAAAACAAACAAATGGAATGACATGAAAACTTTTTCATATCAAAGGAAACAATTAGCAGAGGGCAAGTGCAATCTATCATGGGAGAAAATAACTGCAAATAATATATCTGAAAAGAAGTTAATATCCAGAATATATAAGAAACTTCAACTCAACAACAACAAAAAATTTATTTTAAAATAGGCAAAGAACTTAGACATTTCTCCAAAGAAGATATACAAATGGCCCATAAGCACATGAAATGGTGCTAATATTACTAATCATTAGAAGAGTGCAGATAAAAAACACAATGCAATATCACCTAATACCCATCAGGATAGTCACCATCAAAAGAGCGTAAAGTACCAAGTGTTGGCAAAGATGTAGAGAAGATGAAACCCTTGTGTATTATTGGTGGGAATGTAAAATGATACAACCATTATAGAAAACAGCATAGAGGTTCCTCAAAGAATCCAAAATAGAATTACTATATAATCCAATAATCCCATTTGTGGGTTTATATCGAAAAGAATTCAGAACATGATCTTGAAGAGATATTTGCACACCCATTCATTGTGGCATTATTCTCAATAGCCAAGAGAGAAGCAGTCCAAATTGTCCATCAACAGGTGAATGAATGAGGAAAATGTAAATACATACAATGGGATATTATGCAGCCTTGAGAAAAAAAAATCCTGTCACATACTACAATATGAATGAAGCTCAAGGACGTTACATTAAGTGAAATAGTCACAAAATGATAAATGCCATATGATTCCACTCATATGAAGTATCTAAAGTGGTCAAATTCATAGAAGCAGAAAGTAGGACAGTGATTTTCAGGGTCTGAGGAGGAGAAAGGGGGAGTTGTTTAATGAGTATAGAGCTTCAGTGCAACAAGATGAAAAAGTTGTAGCAATCTGCTGCACAACAATGTGAATATACTTAACACTACTGAACCCTACACTTAAAAATGGTTGAGATAGTAAATTTAATGTTATGTGGTTTTTTACCATAATTTTTAAAAATCTAAAACCAAGCCCAAAAAATTACTTAAACACATGCACTATAGTATGAAAAAATTGGAAGAGTTCATTGTGATTTTAAGTCAAACTTTACATTTCTGGAGCTAAGATCCGAGGTGATCACTAACATCTCTAACAATCTCAAGTTGGGACAGGGAGTAGTAAAAGTAAACAATGAAATAATGAGCATTATGTTTTGTTACTGGAGCCCCTTTTTGCCTTTGACTGCTGGGAAGCTTAGAAAGAAGTATTGGTACTCACTTTCAATGACTGTGTTAGCCTAGGTTTGAGTGGCATATTCATTTCCCCTTCTCTGTACAAGTGTTCAAATTACTAATTGCATACATCTTTCATTATAGACATTATAGCTTTTATGGAGGCAGTCAGGGTATAAATTATAGATAAATTGAGAAATATCAATGGCTATGGAGCGAGAGCTGGAATCTGAACTTTAAACAAACGCTTAGTGAAACACAGACCTGACTACATCCAGGTGCTAAAATGCATGTATTTGGGGTCTTTATGATGAAGTAGGTATAACTGATCCATAAAAAAAGAGGGCTAACATTCTATTAATACCAAGACATCCTTCTTGAGAAACGGCAATATTTAATTAACATCATTTCTTTGTACCGTTTCACTGAAACTTCACATCAGTGAGCTCTTTTGTGCCTGTAATATTGTAAATTAGCTATTTTTAATATGTGTACTGAATTACACACATATGTGTTCATAGTCCCTGTTGAGACTGATAATTCCAGCTATTCTGTATGAGTTCGTGACAGCCAAAACAGCCATAAAGTATAACTAAACAGCCAGTAGTTTATCAGAAGATAATAAAAAACAAACAAGAGGCAGGTGGGAGTGGTTAAAACACATTTTTACTCAATTTTTAGGTTGCCAATTTCTAGATTTCCAATGAGTTTCATGTTTTTCATGTGTAGTGAGCTCAGTGCTCATCCCCCAAAGATACTCATTTCCTAGAAAAGCAGATCATTGTGCATATTATGGCTTCTTCCATGTGTCCTAATCTGATCCTATTTTTGATTAAAATACCACATCATCAATATTGAGGAACATTTTTAAATCCAGCCATCCAAAGCAATAGTTGTTTTCATTCATAACTTCTAATCCTTATCTTCATGAATCTGTTTCTATTTCATGGTATCTACACACAACAAGCTGCTCACTTGGTATTACAGAGATGTAGGGGGTGACTATTACTCACCTGCAGAATCTTCCTAAGAAAAGGAAAGCAGGTGCCTTTCCAAACTAGTAAGAGTCTTTGGGCACAGCTCAGTTTCTAGAAGGCAGATCAACAGTCATTCTACAGGGTCCTTTGCAGCAAAGGCAGCTTTCTGTTGCTCCAAAGGGCACTAAAGTAAGCAAAATGCTCCAGTCTCATTCTTGAAATAATAACACTAGAGAGACAGAAGCCCAGAGCATGAAGACAGAATCTTGGCTATAAATCAGCAGCCTCTCCAGGAAAAGAATCCTTCATCATGTTATGTACACCCACCAAGGTTCCAGACTGTTGGAAAAATTTAGATTCTAAAAATGTATGTGGCAGAAATAAACTGAGAATAAATAAACATAAATATAAACATTATATATGCAATGATTAAAAACATGGGAGAAATGAGGCAGCACACCTCCAGAGTTCTTAGAGGAAAATTCTCCTCTTGAAAGGTATTTGGGGCATATATATACTCCAAAAATTATTCTTTGTTTACCTGAAATTCAAATTTATCTAGATGTCTTCTATTTTCATTTACTAAATCTGGCAAAAATTAATTTGACCTTAAGTACGCAAGCACACATGCCCACACACATATACATTTAATGGGATGAAAGGAGCTGCCCATCTTCAGAAAATTAATGCCATTATCACCCAACAATAATGATAACTTACTTCTGCATCAAAACATCACTAACTTCATTTTCTCATGTTTTCTGCCATCAGACTTCTCACCCCCTGTCTTTTAATCATTCCAGTCCTTTTACGTTGTTTGCCTTGAAGGGGGAGAAACTGGTAAACTGCCTCTCTTTTCTTAGTTTAAAATATTATTTTCTGGATACCTAGGAATCATCGCTCAGTATATTAAGCCTACTACAGCTACTGGCCTAAGTGCCTTAATCAGCTCTTCTATTTCAGCAAGGATTTATTAAGCAGTTATTATATTCACACATTAACTGTGTTATCAAGATGTGGATGTCCCCATTTTTTTAATTAGAAAAGGGACAGTCCGAGTGTAAGAAATGTGCACTGTTTGCTCAGCTGAAAAGAGGTCCTGAGTTCCCTTGCATCTTTCAGCACTGCCTTTTGTGATGTCAACTCTCCACAGCCCCTGCCCCTGCCACCAGCCTTGCCTCTGCACCTGGAACCCTCTGCCTCTGTCCAGTTAGCCAGACTTCAGCCTTCCCTGACCACTGCCCACACCTGTTACACATTCACAGTGCCACATACTTATCCCAGTTTGTCCGTCAACACTGGGGTGAGTCTTTAATGAATGTCTGCCTTCCCCCTCAAGACTATAATCTCCTTGTGAACAGGAATCTCCTCCCTGTGCAGGACCTAACACAGGGTCTAACATAAGTTAAGCAGTCAATAAATATGCAATGAAGAAATTTAAATGTGAAAGAAAGACTTCTGGAACACTAGGCTGGAGGGACTTTCCAGGCATTAAGTGCAGTTTCCATTTCAATGCCTCAAGGAGAACTTTCCTTTGCCGTCAACAGCATAATCTGCTGTGTATGGATGGCTGGAGATCATATTAACCCTGGTACAAGAAGGGCATTTTCACCTTTGACAGCTGCTGGTGAATTTGCCATAATTTCACATCTTTTTTACTCATTGCCTACGCAGGGAGATAAAGTGTATACCTCACCACCCCTATCACTTAGCACTCCGAACATCTTGAAGTGAAGTTCTAACTTAACACACATAAAGAAGGAGAAATGAAGGAGGGTGGAAGTGAGAGAGGGGAGGGTGGAAGGAAGGAAAGTTTAAACAGAAAATCCTTTAAAAACTTACCTCCCTACCCTGCCTTGTCTGAATATTTTATTTTCACTAAGCTATCTTAGGAACCGAAAGCTAGAAAATGACTATTTCTAGATGTGTTAATGCCCTCATGATTCCTTTCATGTTCTGCAGCAGCAGCTAAATTAGCAGTAAGCACTTTCATGTTCATTGGCTAAGTTGGACCTTTTTAAGAACCTGAAATTGAAAACAGAACTCAAATTTTAAATAAACAGTCTGACATGGCAAATCTATTTTCATTCAAAATACCTCTTTACAGAAAGATGCAGGAGGTGTTTATCCTGACCAAAAATGCTAGAAATTCATATTTTTTGGTATATGAGACTGAAATATATTTAGATACTTGGGTTTTCAATGTTGGGGTATTTTTCTTAAATCTATTCTTTCCAGTATTTAAGATTTATTACCCAAAAAAATGTGTAACAGTACTCATCTCATTCTTAGATTTATTATTTAAACATGACCACCCTAGACTTTATAAACAATACTGACTACTAAATCTTTGTATTTCTTTCAAGAGCCACAAAGATTTTTTTAATCAAATACCTCACAAACTTGACTTGGAGACACATTCTACAGACAATTTAGCCAGAGCCCCTTTAGAATTAATGTTGAAAGTAAGCCTAAGTAATATCAGTAGGCCACAGTGAATGTAATAAAGATACTCATTCAAAGAGTACCCCCAAATGACAAATTCATTCAGGATGTCTTAATCAATTAAATGTTCCCTGGCATTGGCATATGCAAGTGATCCATCAAGGAACTGAATAACTAATCCACTAAACTACCCTGTAACTCTTTTCAACCTTTCTTGAAAGCAAAAAGAGGAATAATTTAAATGAATCAAGTGTTCAAGATCTATTGAGTTTCCACAAAAGGCTAGCTACCGAGCAGAATATTTATAGAAATTGATAGAAATTGGCCCAGCTTTCAGACTTGCTTAAAAAAAAAAAAAAGCTAAATATATTACATTGAATCTTTAAATAATGCTTAAAGTTTAATTATTTATAGGAATATAGCAGTGAAATGACAGTTTAGTTTCAGTTTTTAATTACCTTATAAGTTGAATAACTTATTCAAGTAAGAATTTCTGGTCCTATGCATGCATTGAATAATATTAATCACTTCCCTTTGAGGCATAAATTAAGCCACAGACTTGGTCAAATTCCTTCTAATGGATTCTCTAATTAGGATCTTTAGTTTTGTGGTGGAAAGAGGTCTTGAGGAATAACCTCAATCTATCAACCTTTTCCAGCCACAACACTTTGTAATAGTTCCACCTCCAGCTCAGAAGTTTCATGAAAATATTTGTATAGGTCTGTATAGAGAATGTATAGTGAGAATTAATTTGCATAGACCATATATTCTTCTGCGTAGGCCATATATTCTTCAGCAAACGACTTCAATGATGACAGAGTTAACATTAGCTAAAAATATTAAGCATAGGTTGAGCCAAAGAGTATCCAAGAAGAAATTATCTGAAATACTAGAAGTTAGTGAAATATATAGTTCTTTGGTCTTAAGTAGAAGGCCTAAAGCTAGAAGCAAGAGTTCGAGTTTCTGGCTATCACTTCCTAAATTACAACTAAAGCCAATGGAACTGATAAAAGATTCCAGCACATAGCTCCAAGATGTGACAGTTCCTAGAATGGTTTTCATGCCTGGGTTCCATAAGGAACATCTCTATTATCCCTTCATTTGCTCATAAGTGCCAAACTGCTTAGACCTGTCTTTCCTGGTCCCTATAGTGAATTCTTTCCTTGCCAACACTAGTTGAACCAATAAAGACTAAGTTAGCACAAAAATGGCAAGCAGCGCTCCTTGTTTAAGATATATATATATTTTTTAAAAAATTTGTAAGTAGCCTTAGTAGAAGTTTACATTAAGAATTAGATGTCTATTACTTTAAAACTCACATTATTAGTTAAAAATTGTGATTGCTAAAATTTTCTTATGAACTTTCTTATGATTCTGTATAGTTCGTTTAGCATCAAGTATAAACAAAGGGTATCTAATTACCTCTAAATCTAGAAGGGTGGCCAGTACATGCATCTACTCATTAGGAACTGATGAGAGCAGGTAGCTCCCAGAAGTTGATTGCTTAGGAATGGTACATAGTTCACCTAGAAGGCTGGAAATTCTGACAAGTGATTGCAGATAAGGGCTCCCCTTAAGCAGGATGATAACCAAATATTTAACAAAGTACACGGTAGAGGAACAACCAACTGAAACAGATGCTCACTCAGAATGGATGCTGACTTACGGCAGTACCTTATGGTACCTGCCTGTTGAATACAAACCCCACAAGGATGGATAGACCCTCAGGATACCAGAATCAAGCCTAAAGAGCAGAACACTCAAGATCCCACAGCCTGGCACCTGTACATTTTTCTGACCTTTTTAAAGCTTCACTGTTTATATGCATAAGAATCTTTACAATAACAGCCTTCTTCCCCATGAGCTAAGTTACTGGAAATGAGGCCATATTCCATGCAATCCAAGAACATAACTAAAATAGAATGTCAACAAAAGAAAAACATACACCTAGTTTTCAATGATTCAAGCTGTATTTTTATATATCCCCACAGTGAATGTAACAATTTTACAGATGTTAAAAAATACTCTATTTGTAGTCATGTGAACTGGTACAAACACTTTGGAAAATTATTTGTCAGTACTTATTTAAATCAAACCTTTGTACACCCATCCTACCACCCAGAAATTTTATTTCAAGATGTATACACAACAAAAATGCATACATAGGTTCTCAAAAGACATATATAAGAATGTTGATGGCAGCTCTATTCATAAAAGCCAAAAATTAGAAATAACCCACATGTCAATCAACTGAAGAACAGATACATAAATTGTGGGAAACAACAGAACACTCAAGAGTAGCAGCGACCAACATTTTTGGCACCATGGACTGGTTTTGTGGAAGACAATTTTTCCATGGACCAGGGGGTGGGAATGGTTTCAGGATCATTTAATCACATTATATTCTTTGTGAACCTTATTTCTATTATTATTACATTGTAATATATAATGAAATAATTATACAACTCACCATAATGAAGAATCAGTGGGAGCCCTGAGCTGTTTTCCTGCAACTAGACAGTCCCATCTGGGGGTGATGGGAGACAGTAACAGATCATCAGCATTAGATTCTTTTATTATTATCATTATACTTTAAGTTCTGGGGTACATGTGCAGATCTTGCAGGATTGTTATATAGGTATACACATGCCATGTTGGTTTACTACCTCCATGCCCCCATCACCTACATTAGGTATTTCTCCTAATGTTATCCCTTCTCAATCTCCCCCACCCCCTGTTATCCCTCCCCTAGCCCCTCACCTCCTGACAGACCCTGATGTGTGATGCTCCCCTCCCTGTGTCCATGTATTCTCATTGTTCAACACCCACTTATGAGTGAGAACATGCGGTGTTTGGTTTTCTATTCTTGTGACAGTTTGCTGAGACTGATGGTTTCCAGATTCATCCATGTTCCTGCAAAGGACATGAACCCATCCTTTTTTGTGACTGCATAGTATTCCATGGTATAAATGTGCCACATTTTTCTTTATCCAGTCTATCATTGTTGGGCATTTAGGTTGGTTCCAAGTCTTTGCTATTGTAAACAGTGCCGCAGTGAACATATGTGTGCATGTGTCTTTATAACAGAACAATTTATAATCCTTTGGGTGTATACCCAGTAATGGGATTGCTGGGTCAAATGCTATTTCTATTTCTAGATCCTTGAGGAATCACCACACTGCCTTGCACAATGGTTGAACTAATTTACACTCCCACCAACAGTGTAAAAGTGTTCCTATTTCTCACATCCTCTCCAGCATCTGTTATCTCCAGATTTTTTTTTTTAATTGCATTTTAGGTTTGGGGGGTACATGTGAAGAACATGGAAGATTGTTGCATAGGTACACACATGGCAGTGTGATTTGCTGCCTTCCTCCCCATCACCTATATCTGGCATTTCTCCCCATGCTATCCCTCCCCAACACCCCAGCCCCAACTATCCCTCCCCTTTTTTTCCCCCCCGACAGACCCCAGTGTGTGATACTCCCCCTCCCTGATAGCCATTCTAACTGGCATGAAATGGTATCTCAACTTGGTTTCGATTTGCATTTCTCTGATGACCAGTGATGATGAGCATTTTTTCATATGTTTGTTGGCCTCATATATGTCTTCTTTTGAAAAGTGTCTGTTCTTTATCCTTCACTCACTTTTTGATGGGGTTGTTTTTTTCTTGTAAATTTGTTTAGTTCTTTGTAGATTCTGGATGTTAACCCTTTGTAAGATGGGTAGTTTGCAAAAAATTTTTCCCATTCTGTTGGTTGCCGGTTCACTCTAATGATTATTTCTTTTGCTCTGCAGACGCTCTTAAGTTTAATTAGATCCCATTTGTCTATTTTGGCTTTTGTTGCCATTGCTTTGGGTGTTTTTGTCATGAAGTCCTTGCCTATGCCTATGTTCTGAATGGTATTGCCTAGGTTTTCTTCTAGAGTTTTTATGGTGTTAGGTCTTATGATTAAATCTTTAATCCATCTGGAGGTAATTTTTGTATAAGGTGTAAGGAAGGGGTCCAGTTTCTGCTTTCTGCACATGGCTAGCCAGTTTTCCCAACACCATTTATTAAACAGGGAATCCTTTTCCCAATGCTTGTTTTTGTCAGATTTGTCAAAGATCAGATGGTTGTAGATGTGTGGCGTTACTTCCAAGGCCCCAAGGCCTCTCTTCTGTTCCATTGGTCTATATCTCTGTTTTGGTATCAGTACCATGCTGTTTTGATTACTGTAGCCTTGTAGTATAGTTTGAAGTCAGGTAACATGATGCCTCCAGCTTTGTTCTTTTTGCCTAGGATTGTCTTGGTTATGTGGGCTCTTTTTTGGTTCCATATGAAGTTTAAGGTGGTTTTTTCCAGTTCAGTGAAGAAGGTCAATGGTAGTTTGATGGGGATAGCATTGAATCTATAAATTACTTTGGGCAGTATGGCCATTTTCACAATATTGATTCTTCCTAACCATGATCATGGAATGTTTTTCCATCTGTGTGTATCCTCTCTTATTTCCCTGAGCAGTGGTTTGTAGTTCTCTTTGAAGAGGTCCTTCACTTCCTTTGTTAGTTATATTCCTAGGTATTCTACTGTCTTTGTAGCAATTGTGAATGGGAATTTGCTCATGATTTGGCTTTCTGTTTGTCTGTTACTGATATATAGGAATGCTTATGATTTTTGCACATTGATTTTGTATCCTGAGACTTTGCTGAAGTTGGTTATCATCTTAAGGAGATTTTGGGCTGAGACTTTGGGGTCTTCTAAATATACAATCATGTAGTCTGCAAATAGAGACAATTTGACTTCCTCTTTTCCTAATTGAATACCCTTTATTATTTTTCTTGCCTGATTGCTCTGGCTAGAACTTCCAACTATGTTGAACAGGAATGGTGAGAGAAGGCACACTTGTCTAGTTCCAATTTTCAAAGGGAAAGCTTCCAGTTTTTGCCCATTCAGTATGATATTGGCTGTGAGTTTGTCATAATAGCTTTTATTATTTTGAGATATGTTGCATTGATACCTAGTTTATTGAGAGTTTTTAGCATAAAGCGCTGTTGAATTTTGTCAAAGGCCTTTTCTGCATCTATTTAGATAATCATGTGGTTTTTGTCTTTGGTTCTGTTTATGTGATGGATTATGTTCATAGATTTGCATATGTTGAACCAGCCTTGCACCCCTGGGTTGAAGCCTACTTGATTGTGATGTATAAGCTTTTTGATATGCTGTTGCATTTGGTTTGCCAGTATTTTATTGAAGATTTTTGCATTGATGTTCATCATGGATACTGGCCTGAAATTTTCTTTTTTAGTTGTGTCTCTGCTAGGTTAGCATGCTACCTAGGTCCCTTGCATACACAGTTCACAATAGGGTTCCACACTCCTATGAGAATCTATTGCTGCCACTGATCTGACAGGAGGTGGAGCTCAGGTGGTAATGTGAGTGATGAGGAGTGACTGTAAATCCAGATCAAGCTTCACTCACTTGCCTACAGCTCACCTCCTGCTGTGGGGCCTGGTTCCTAACAAGCCACAGATTGTAGCAGGGTTTGGGGATACCTGCTCTAGAGCCATGGGAATGAATGAACCACAACTACTCAGAACAAAATGGATCAACCTCTCAAACATAATAGAAGTCAAAGAAGCCAGAAAGGGAAGATAACATTCCATATAATTCCATTAGTTAAGAGTTCCAAAATGGGAGAAATTAATCTATGGAGTTAGAAGTTAGGATAATTATCTTTGAGATGAGGTAGTGACTGGAAAAGGAGGCTGTGGAGCCTTCTAGGAGATTCTATTTTATTATCTAGGCTCTGGTTACATAAGTATGTTCATGTTGTGAAAATTCACAGCATTGTACATTCTTCTGTGTAGTTTTCTGTGTGTATGTTGTCCTTCAACAGAAAGCTTACATTAAAATAACTAAGTAAACAAAAAAATCCCTCAATAAGTGATATGACAGTAGCACTTCACTGTTCACAGTGCCCTTTTCCAACCACTGTCTCCAAGGTAATCTCAATGATATGTGATAAATAGGTTGCACAGTGTCATCTCCACCTTACAGATGCAGTAGGAATGCATAAAAGAGGTACTTTATGTAGGTTATTTCATTTTACCCTCAAACAATCCCATGGGGAGACTATTATTCCCCTATGAGTTCCTTACACAGCTAGTAAACAGAAAAATACCACACCTTTCTGCCTTCAAAGACCATTTTTTTTTCTAATAAAACTTGCTGGGCCTCTAAGAAAGTTAAAGTTCTGAAAACTTAACTAGCTTAACTAAGTTAGTTTAGTTATGACGACTTGTATAACAGGATACATATTCACATATTCATAAATCAACTATTGGCTCCATGAAAGTAGGAACTGTGCATATTTTTGGATGAATAACCAAATTAGAACACTCAGAACTCATAAATATGGACCTTAAAAGTTTGAATAGTTCCTTGCAATAAAAGCCTCCAAGATAAAACAAGAAAAAAGAAAAAAGGGAAATAAATAAAGTGATAGCAGGTTGTTCTCCCGCTCACCAGTATTATGACCTTGAATAAGTCACTCAGCCCCTGTGAACACCAGTTCACTCATTCATAAAGTGAAACTTTAAACCATATGACTTCACTGGTCTCTTCAAAGTATAATATAGTAGGCCCCCATGACCACACAGAAGACCCCAAAAATGAATATTAAATAGAAAAACACTTTTGAAAAGTGACTAACACTAACAACATTGCTTTTCCAACTTTCAACTCACTAAATTTTCCTGGGAAAGAAGGGAATATTACCAATGTTAAACTGAGTCTCATTCATTTTTTCTTCTAAAACTACAAATAACTATGATCAGTACCTGAATGCCAAGATAATTCATACCCCAAACCTCAGCATCACAGAATATAGCCAGATAACAAACCTGCATATGTATCCCTTGAATCTAAAATAAAAGTGGGAAGACAATACAAAATAAATAAAATTCCAAACAAAGAAGAGATCTTTGCACTCACAGGTATCCATGGGGTGCAAAGTATGGCAATTAAAATGTACAAAACGTGGCCAAAACTGAAACTTCCCTCCTTAACTACTCTGGCATCATCTTTCTTTTAGATAATCTAAGATACACTATGGATGTACCAAAAAAGATTCTATTTTCAGTATAAAACTGTCATCAACTCTAGGATGTCAGAGTTTGAGATTATACTTTGGGTTATTTAACAATGAAAGTGGCAATTTTTGTATGTTTTAATGATTTACAGGAATTTTCTCCAAAGAAATATGTAATTGATAATTCATTATGTTTTCCAGCTATGTGTGACTACACTACCTATGGAATCTGTTTTATCTTGGTTTTTTTTTCTCAAACTAACACATTCTGTAGATATGCATACACACACACACACACACACACACACACACACACATATGTATTTTATATATAATATGTAGTACAGGGAACAAAGGGAGGAATGTTGACTCTATTCAATTTTCATAGCCACATCTATATATGCAATTTAAAGCTCTTGGTCCATCCCCCTCCTTTCCAGAATCTGCACTAAGGAAGATGCTAAGGCATGGAGAGAAGAAAAGAGATTTCTTTGTTATGGTATCCATTAGGGCTGCAATGCTCTACACATCTAATCTATAGAATTCTGTACAGTTGAAATCATTAAACTACAACTCTGTACATTTCCCTCTGTCCAAATTAAAGAAGCATATAGCTATACACTCACATCTGCAGGTATGAATATGACAAAACAAGCAAGTCTCACTTTAGCCTATTTCATACAAATTTTAGGATATGATAAAGGATGTTCATTATTAGATAGAGGGAGAGTCACTTAGTCATGATATAGCTAAAATGTAGTAAAAATATTCTAATATTACTATCACTACTACTACTAAACTACATTTACAGGGTCCTTTTTATGGTCCAGGTGCTGTGCTAAATGATTGTATGTAGATCACATTTAATCCTGGCAGTTTACATCTTTATTTTATACATGGAGAAGTGAGATGGTGCCAGCTTTTTTGCCCCTCCCATACTACACACCACCTTTCTGTGCCCTGCTCTGTGGGAAGCTAACCTTTAGGGACCCTGGTCTTGTGTTTCTCTTGGGCTTCCACCAATGGGAAGGATCAGCTGAACAGAGAAAGATCAGGATACTGGTTCCTCTCTGAACTTTCCTTGCCAGGTTATAGTCTTGAGTTCTCCTACCTATGGCCGCAACTCCTGTTGGGAGGTTCCTTGCCAGAGCTGTAGCTCTCACTAGATCTAAAAATAAATGTCTCTGTCTCCTCTGGTCACTTCAGGCTTGTGGTGGCAGTGGTTTTCTTCTGCTCCCAGTCTCTACGTGATTCACAATCATGCAGGTGGGTTCCATTCCCACCCACACCTTTGTTGAGTGTGTAGTCTGAAGAAGATTGTAAGACAGTGAGGAAATAGAAGTAAGGTAGAAGGACTATAAAAAGGATTGGGTAAATGAGCACATGCTAACTGTGGAGAGTTGAGACAGAAGGACAAATTCATTTTAAGTCATTGGAGAAACTGCCTATGGAGGTGCTATGCAGCCAACTTCTCTATCCAGACTTAAACCAAGTGAAAACAAAAGCTTTTCTGATATAACGTCATCAGTCCTAATTTCCTATGTTGCCTTAAAAACAGGAGGCCCCTAAGATGACAGGAAGTGGTTTGGGTGGGCAATAAATACATTGGTACCTAACAGGCTAGAGATGAAGGAACAAATGATGATTTTACAAAGGTAGCAGCATCTTGGACATCTATGAAAGCATCACCGTGTATTCCCGCCTCCCTACAGATACACCTCACACATTTGGCACTCATGATCATAAAGTCTCCAGGGAACGAAGCATCATTCTAAGAGGAGGAACGTTAGTTGAGAAGATTGCATTCAATATACGGCTCTTCCCAGCTATCATTTCTTATCCCAACCTTCCCACAGTATCATTCAACATATACACATACACACATGCACATATGCACACAAGCAATCTGATCTCTCTCTCTCTCTCACACACACACACACACAGACACACACACCCTGCTCCATTCTTCTCCCTGGAAAAACCGAATAAATAGGCACAGTTTCTTCTCCTCTGGCCTCAGTTTTCACTTTCTGTCTCCCTCTGCAGCACTCTCCACCACTCCCACCCACCAAGCCCTCATGCTTTCTCCTCCATTTGCCGTATCAAAGTCTGAGCTCTTGGCAACTCGTTTACCACAAAGGCTATAATGAAAAGAATAATACCCAAAAGGTACTTATATTTTAACATAAAACAACAATCATCAATATAAAGTGTTACTAAATGAAACATTAAGTATAGAATTAAAGGAATCAGCCCTCTCAGGGAGGGTTTTGGGAGGCAAAGAGACCCTCTTTTTGAAGTTCCTGAAATGTCACTGCAGGGGCCACAAGGTAAGGCCCTCTCTCTGCTGCTTCCTCTTTCTAAAGGCTCTACTCCAAGGGTTCATGAAATGAAAGATAAAGGTCATGATTGGCATGCTTCCTCAGACCTGTAATGCATCACTTGAGGTTCTAATCTAGTTAAATTTCAGAAACTACATAGCTCCTTCACACAGAACAGGAGAGATTTGGGTTCCCACGCTGCTAGGTTTGTCTACCTGAAACCACCATCAGTGTGTGCAGGCCCATGGAAAGGCCTCTTTGGGTCTGAATTGTTGGGACAGCTCGATGAACAAATGACGTTTTCTACTACACATGGTCTCAGAACCAGAGGAAGGTGGTGTGGCTGCAGATTATGATAACAAAGTCATCACCTGTCACTTCTAATTATCAGAAGCTGAGTTCAGCAGATCACAAGAAACCACTTGGCTGCCACTTTTGCTTTGAGCCAAGACCAGAAGAGAGGAAATGGGAGTGGACTCCATGGACTGTGCCGCTTATGTGTGCACAGATGGGAAGGGAGAAATGCTGGGATAAGCTGGCTGTACCTGTTGGCTCCCGCCCTCCCCACTGTAGTGCTACAATGCCCAGCACAGTGTGGGCTCTCAGGATTCTGTGAGCTCAGGAAAACAACACTAAAAATGTTTGACAGTTGAGTCTGGTTCGGGTAATAGCACAAAGCACAGGCTGTCTCTCTCCTTCCCTCTTCCACCACCTCACCCTCCACCGTTGTCCAAGCAAGACTCATTCACAATGTGGTGTAGTGTGGACCAGGAGAGCCCTGGCACTCTAATGCCACCCTAATGCCATTAGTGCAGCCTTGACAGCAAGCAATGTCCTCTCTCCTCCATGCAATTTGGGTTGCTTTACTAGTAAATTTAGAGGAGTTAGAAAAACAGGATGTACTACAGCCTGCATTCTGATAACTAGCGATTTGTACAGCTGATTATTTCTCTGTGAGGGGAGTGTTATTTTTCTTTCTTTTAACTGTATTATGTAAGCCTGAAAAAAAGAACGCTCACCAAGGAGACTCTGCAGAAGTAAAGTTGCTATGCACATAACTGATCTTCACTGGCAATTTTTTTAATTAATAGACTTTATTTTTAGAGCAGTTTTAAGCTTACAGAAAAATTACACAGAAAGTACGGAGTTCCTATAATATTCACCTCTCCCCAAACTGCACAATTTCTCCTATTATTAACCTCTTGCATTCTGGTGGTATATTTGTTACAACTGATAAACCAATATTGATACATTATTATTAACTGAAGTCCAAAGTTTACAATAGAGTTTCCTTTGGGTTATGTAGTTCTATGAGTTTTGACAACTACATAATGTCATTTATCCAACACATTCACAGTATCATACAGAATAGTTTCACTACCCCAAAAATGCCCTGTGCCGTACCTCAGTTTTTTCCTGAGCCCTCTCATCTCTCTGTGCATTCTTCAAATGACCTAGTCCACTCCTGTGACTTCCACTCCTATGCAGCACGATTGCCTTCCTAACCAACATTTCTGGCCTGGATCTCTCCCCCAAACTCAACAGAATTCATCATCTCCTTCCATCTTTCTTTTCCTTCCTTTCCTTTTCCCTCTTCCCCCTCTCTTCACATACATGAGGTATGCAGCACCCTCCCCGTCACTACAGGCAGAAACCTTGCAATCATCCCCACTTCCCAAATACAAAAAAGTTTGCAGAGGTACTTGTTTCTCCCCCCAAATCACATTTCCTGTGCATATACTCATGTGACAATTTAACTTTTCGACTCTCATAAGATGACCATTTGTCACTAAGACGAAAGTTCTTGCTTTCATTTCACAGGAGTTACTGCATCTAGGATAGCAAGCAAAAGACAGAGCCAAGCAGAGAAGCAGATATCAGGAGCCAGCTAGGCTCATGCCCTCCCCGCACCATTAAGTGATTTGCTCCTGCATGCTAGCCACCCAGGGCATGAATTTCAAATTTATGCTTCAGCAAAAGTACCACTGTGCCATACCATGGACATGGCTGACACTGAGAATGTTGACTGCTCAAATGCCAGGTCTTGGCCCTCCCATGCTGTACTCTCTGCCCAGGGTTGCTTTTCTTCTCCTTGATTATGGAACTATCGCCTCATAAACCCTCAGGACCCAGCTTGGGTCACCCCATTAGGCCCCTCTGTGGTGTTCTCATTATACCATGTCTCTCCTGTCTGACATGTATATCATGTGGTAGTTTCTATTTACTTGTTGCTTTCTTCTCCATTTGATGGCAAGCTCCTGGAGCAAGGGGACTTTGTGTTTCATTTCAGATTCTCCAGTACCTAGAACAATGCCTGGTACATACTATAGCATCTCAACCAATACTTCTAGAAGGAAATGGAAGAATAGAAAAGGAGGGAAAGGAAAGAATGAACAGTCTGGTTCTCCAAATGGGTCCATTCTTAGGAGATTCACAGGAAACAACAGAAAAAGCTTTACCTAAAATGATAGCACATGACACTACATCAATAACACAGAGAAGGCTGACAGTGTAAAACAAAACAGAGCAAAATGATGACAGATCTAGATCAGAAAGGACTAAAGTTAGCATCTGCAACTTATTAAAGTCATGGATATGTGTCATATGTTAAAATTGCAGAATTCTACTAAACTCATTTAAAACCTGAAAATTATGGGGCAAGCATTGGAGAAAGGCTTTGAGAAATGATAGCTTAATCCCTTGCATGGAGATGACAGCTCCTCCTACCTCTGCTGGTTCTCTGATTAGATAAGAAAACGGATGCCTAGGACACATCTGCTTTGGGGATCACATACATAAGAAAATGACTAGAAGCTTATTCTAAACTAAATTTAGAAATTAGGGCTTCACAATTAGAACATATTTTAAACAATTAGATGTGAAATTATTTATGCCAAAGATACTACTCTATTAAACTCACCTGAAATTGAATGAGAATGTTTCTAGTGTGAACTTTAATTTAGGCACACCTCACCAAATGTTGAATTTTTTTTTTCATTTACCTAATTTAGATACTTAAAACTAAGAGATACTTTGATAAATTTCATGGAATTCATGAGTTATCCTATTTGGCCTGTGTTTCTACATTGGAAACATGTCAAAGAAAGCATATCTTATATCCCCGAATATGAAGTAATCCCAAATATAAAGCAATCTTTCCCATTTCTCACTCAACTGACTTTCTTAAAAATGTGTTTGTATTTACCAAAATATACAAACTTTGAGGGATATGGACTGCATATGATATTTGTTATAGGATGTTAAAATAGAACCAATTCAGCCCCAGTTTCTGCTGAAGCTCCTAGCCCATAGCCAGTATATTCCACAGTCAGGTGTGAAAGGACTGTGTAAAGCTTACAGTTTCCTGGCTTTTACCCTTCTCCTCACTTACACAGAGGGCATAAAAATGTAGGTAGTTGAAGATTACAGAAGTCTATTTGGAGAAAGCTACTGGTATGCTATGAGTCTCCTCTTCCCTGCAAGAGACTGGGGAAGAACTTGTCCCTCACCTCAAGCCTAGAGTAGAACTTCAGTGGAATTACTTAGAGCTCACATGTTTCCTGCTTGTAGTGGAATGGTAACTAACTCACACTCTTGAGAACCCTAAAGGGCGAGTGACTCACTGGAGCAGCTTAGGGCAGCAGAGGAAAGCCTGTGGTTTGAGAAGTAACTGCACTCCCAACAATGGGTAGAAGATCCTGTGGACCAAAGAGGAACTCCACTCATGTGCTGGATATATCTTGTCTACCACTCTAGACCCAGCCTCCACCTGTTACCATCCTGCTCTATGCCCAAGAGGCTGACCTTGATGGAAAGTATCACAGACTTCCAGCTAGGTTTGCCCAATGGAAGGTAGCTACAGAAGACAAGAACAAGGGAGGGGAGAGAGAATGGGGTATTTATCCGCCCAGTTTTCTCCCTGCTGGCTGAGGGTTAGCAGAGGTTCTAGAGAAGTCGACAGCTCCTGCTGGGCAGTCCTCTCCTGCATATGTAGCTCTCCCTAGGCTCTCTGTCCTCATGCCTTCTCCTTGGCCACTCAGGCCCAGGGGCGATAATGACTCTACACTGTTATACAGGGCATTTCAACATCCCTTGTTGGTGTCTCAACACTGCCCACACTTCTGAAAATAATCACTCCACCAAGCTTTCCTCAGTTCCTCCATTGGAGTGTGCCATCTGTCTGCTTCCCAGACCCTGATGATGGAGCACACAGGGCCCAGCACAGGGTCACCAGAGATCCTACCCAAGAATGCTGATGCTCAACAACAAAAACAAACAATCTAACTAGAAAGCGGGCAAAGGACTTGAATAGATATTTCTTCAAAGAAGATATACAAATGACCAAAGAGCACATGAAAAAAATGCTCAACATCACCAGTCACTATGAAAATGCAAATCAAAACCACAATGAGATATGACTTCACACCCATTAGGATTGCTATTATAAAACAAATAAACAAAAATAGAAAACATAAGTTGGCTAAGATATGCAGAAATTGGAACCCATGGGAAAGTAAAATGGTATCGCCACTGTGGAAGACAGTGTGACAGTTCCTCAAAAATTGAACATGGAATTGCCATGTAATCCAGCAATTACACTTCTGGGTAAGTACCCAAAAAAGTGAAAACAGGGACTCAAACAGATATTTGCATACCCATGTTTATAGAAGCATCATTCATAACAGCTAAAAGATGGAAGCAACCCAAGTGCCTTTCAACAGATGAACCAATAAACAAAATGTGGATATTATTCAGCCTCTAAAAACAAGAAAATTTTGAACATATGCCGCAACACGAGTGAAATAAGCCAGTCACGTGAAGACAAATGATTCCTCTTATGTGAGGTTCCAGAGTAGTCAGATTCATAGAAACAGAAAGCAGAATGGTGTTGCCAGGAGCTGGAGGGAGGGACAAATGTGTGAGTGTTTAATGAGTACAGTTTCAGCGTTCAGTGTGGGGAAATGAAAAAGTTCTGAAAATGTATGGTGGTGATGGTTGCACCACACTATAGATATGCTTAAAACCATACAACTGTAACTTTAAAATACTTAAAATTGCCAGGCATGGTCGCTCATGCCTCTAATTTCAACACATTGGGAGGCTGAGGTAGGAGGATTGCTTGAGCCCAGGAGTTCCAGACCAGCCTGGGCAACATGGCAAAACTCTGTCTCTACAAAAAATACAAGAATTAGATGGGCATGCTGGTGTGTGTCTGTGGTCCCAGATACCCAGGAGGTTGCAATGGGAGAATCACCTGAGCCCAGGAGGTCAAGGCTACATAAGCCATGATTATACCACTGCACTCCAGCCTGGGTGACAGAGTGAGACCCTATCTCAAAATTAAATTTAATAGTTAATATATTTGTGTTACATATATTTTACCATAGTTTTAAAAAAGAAATGCTGAGAAGCAAGCAAGAGGCCTCATCAAAAGCAAACTGGAAACGTATCCAGAGCTGAGCAAAGCATCAGGAGAGACGAACCAGGAGAAATGCTTTCAACCATGGAAGAAAAGCACAGATGAGTGATCCCAGTGAAGGAAAGATTTCCAGGCCCCACAGAAGACAGTGAGTGCTTTCAGCTCCAACCTCTCCTTGCTCTAATGACATACACCACCATGCTTTAAGGGGAGTAAGCCAGGAGAGGAGGAGAGGAAGTAGAAGCCCTGAGTGGGAAAGAGAAGAGCTTCTCCGCACATCTCCCACTAATGAGGGCTCGTCTGCAGCAGTCCTGCACTGGGAGAAAGGGGAAGCTTTAACTTCAATAAACTTTATAGTTTGGGATAAACGTACTAAGCAGACTGTACTTCCAGTGGAAGTAGAAGTGACTGGAAGAACCATGAGGCTATATCTAAATTTCAAACCAGAGCAATAATAAGTAGGAGCACAGAATAAATGTAAGAGAACAAAAGTGGGTGACAAAAATAAGGTTGCTTTACAATAACCATCTGTATTTGTCAGAGTTGTCCAAAGAAACAGAACCAAAGGAGATTATATATGCACAGACAGGAAGGGAGAGAGAGAAGTGGAGAGAGAGAGTATGAGTAATTGGTTCATGCCATTATAGAGTCTGAGAAGTCCCATCATCTACCATCCGCAAGCTGGAATCCCAGGAAAGCCAGTGGTATAATTCGGTCTGAGTGTGAAAGCCTGAGAACCAGGGGGAACTAATATTATAAATCCCAGTCTAAGGATGGAGAAGATGAGATGAGAGGTCCCAGCTCAAGCAGGAAGGCAGGATGCAAAAAGGGTGAGTTTCTCTTTCCTCTGTCTTTTGTTCTATTCAGGCTCTCAATGGATTGGATGATGCCCAACTACACTGGGGAGGGAAATCTGCTGAGTCCACCAACTCAAATGCTAATCTCATCCAGAAACACTCTCACAGACACACGCAGAATATTATATGTTAACCTTGGAATGCTATAAATTCCATGAGTTTTATCCAGACTCTCCATTTCCACTTAAACTTTAAGTCATCAAACAGTTTTCCAAAAAGTACATATTTGCATCCGTCTAAACCATTAGAGAAACATTTTCTAAATCTACCCTGATATGGTTTGGCTGTGTCCCCACCAAATCTCATCTTGAATTGTAGCTCCCATAATCCTCATGTGTCATGGAAGGGACCCTGTGAGAGGTAATTAAATCATAGGGGTGGGTTTTCCTATGCTGTTCTTGTGATAGTGAATAAGTCTCATGAGATCTGACAGTTTCATAAAGGGCAATTCCTCTGAACACTCTCTCTTGCCTGCTGCCATGTAAGATGTGCCTTTGTTCCTCCTTCATCTTCTGCCATGATTGGGAGGCCTCCCCCAGCCATGTGGAACTGTGAGTCCATTAAACCTCTTTTTCTTTATAAATTACCCACTTTCAGGTATTTCCTCATAGCAGTATGAAAATGGACTAACACATACCCTCACTGGAAATTTTATCATACACCATGAATTCCAGTCATATTAGGTTAGGAGAATTGCTTTCCTTTTGTACTGGTGTATATTTGTAATATCCACAATATAAATACTTGCTGCATTGCTTTAAAAGGCATGTTTAAAATTATATCCAGCACCTGCAATTGCAAACTCATATATCTAGGAATAATAACAAACTGCATTTCATTTCTTTGCCTCCCTTTTTTACCCATCATGTCAGCACATCTCTATGAGCAAATAAAAATAGCTCTGATGAGGTCATTTAAGTCTAATGTGTCTCCCTCAAATATTTTGGTGCTCAAAATAAGGTAATTGAGCAGCACCCTGTAATATGAGAGATTTTATAAGGACTCCAATATAAAGTGACTTTCATTGGTCTATACAGGAACTGAAAATTAAATAACATTCCAGACTCAGTACTATCTTTAGCAAAATGGGATTCTCCAACTGTAATCTATTACCAGTAGGCATTCATCTGTACATTTTCCTTCATTTGATATATTAGTCTCTGTGTATCTTACATTATACCTGGGAGAATCTCCACATGGACTCCAGGTGCAAGTCTGGGTGGTTATTTCTGCTAAGGAAGGTTTTGATTCTCTCCTGAGCAAACTGTTTTCTAAATTGCAGCTATTCACAAAGGCATTTTACAACCTCCACTGAGAGTAATCCATTCCAAAAATTTTTTTTTTTTTTTTTGAGACAGAGTCTCACTGTGTTGCCCAGGCTGGAGTGCAGTGGTGCCATCTCAGCTCACTGCAACCTCTGCCTCCTGGGTTCAAGTGATTCTTGTGCCTCAGCCTCCCGAGTAGCCAAAACTCTTTTAAATGTATATTATGATCTTAGCACCAAGCTCACTTGGTAAGTTTTGGAAACCATTTCTTTGAAATACAAATTATCTAGCCTGGGAGTCAAGGTCCTCCCTAAACAAACTTCTACCATTCCTCTGGTATTTCAAATCCTACTCATCCCCTCAGGTCTAATTCAAATCCCTGGTCTTTATCCCTCAAAAAGTCAAGCTAGAAGAAGTGGTGTCTCTTTCCTTAAGCCACCAAAACATTGTTCACATGGGCTTGCCATATGTAGAATGTTTCATATCTTCCTTTCTTATCTCCCCAATTAGGTCAAAAGCAACTCAAAGGCAACCTTTCTTCAATGCTCAGTTTGGTGCCCTACACATAGAAAACTTCTATAAATAATTATTGAATGAATAATAACAAGAACAGCCATCATAATCTGAAAATGTCTTCATCAAATATTTTGTTGTATGCATCTTGAAGGTTCATTCAAAACAAGAATTTCTACTCTTCATTGTTTATTATAGTTATTTTTTGCAAGTCCCTTAGTGAGTTCTTTCATTCAATAGGATATAATTTATCCCCTTGGGTTTGAACTATATAATCCATCCCAGAAATTACACTTCACAAAAAAAAAAGTGCTTCAATGAGATATCACCTTACTCCTGCAAGAATGACCATTCTTAAAAAGTCAAAAAACAATAAATGTTGGTGTGGATGTGGTGAAAAGGGAACACTTATACACTGCTGGTGGGAACGTAAATTAGCACAACCTCTATGGAAAACAGTACAGACATTTCTTAAAGAACTAAAAATAGATCTACCATTCGATTCAGCAATCTCACTACTGGGTATCTACCTAAAGGAAAAGAAGTTATTATATCAAAAGACACCTGCACACATATATTTATTGCAGCACAATTCACAATGGCGAAGATATGGAACCAAGCTAAGTGCCCATCAACCAATGAGTGACTAAAGAAAATGTGGTATATATACACCGTAAACTACTACTCAGTCACTAATATGAATGAAATAACATCTCTTTCAGCAACTTAGATGCAGCCAGAGGCCATTATCCTAAGTGAAGTAACTCAGGAATGGAAAACCAATTACTGTATGTTCTCACTTATAAATGGGAGCTAGGCTACAGATAGGCAAAGTGATATAATGGACTCAGAAGGGGGGAGAGAGAGGGGGCAACAAATAAAAAATACGATATATTGGGTACAATGCACACTGATCAGGTGATAGGTACACTAAAATCTCAGACTTCACCACTGTACAATTCATCCATGTAACCAAAAACCACTGGACCTCAAAAGCTATTGAAATAAAAATAAAATAAATGATAAACACTGTACTCACTCAGCTCATTTGTATATCTGACACCCCTTCTTACCACTGAGTAGGTCCCAGCATCAATTCCTTTAAACTACCTATTCTCACTCAGCCTCTGCATGCTCCTCCTTGTGGCTGACAGCGCTGGCCCACTCCTGCCTCCACGCATCCGTCTCTCCGCATACACTCACAATACCCCATAACCGCTCTTTCCCTCAGTTTCTCTTTAGCATATGCTATTATCTAACATAAGTCGCCTTCTTCTTCTAAAACTGAAACTCAGTCTCAGTGCTGAAATTCATTCAAAAATGCACCCTCAAATCAACTTCTCCAACATAAGAAACAAAATTCATTCAGTTTACAGTGACCAATCCCGTATTTTCAAAATTGAAATAAACAATACATAATCTGAAACTTAGTCTGGTAATGAAATATTTGAAATCTGGCTCATATGGTATAAATATAAAATATATACCAGACCCTCACTAAAACCCTATTCATTTATTTAAAAGTGTGCATCGTTTTGGCATTTCTAATTACCATTCCCTTGCTGTTCTGTTATTCTTCAGTTATGATAATCTGGCCATGAAGCCAGGATCCAAAAAAGGGCTTTGTCTCAGGAAAACAAATTGTAATCTTGGTGCTGCCTAATTTACTTACTACTTAGATTGTCACTTCTTCATTCACAAAATGAGTGTCCTAGTCTATATCAGGGGTCACAAACTCAAATGCTTCCAGGAGTCAGGTAGGTACCCTAAATGATTAAAGTGAGGTTTGGCTGGGAAGACAGCAGGGAATGATAATGACTTGTAGAAACTAGAAAGCAAATGCCCTCCTCCAAAGGAGACAATTGTTTCAATTCAGCCTACTGCCATGCAGGAATGTGGGTACAGTGTGGCCAGATCTGACTTTTCTAAAGAAGTTGGAAATCAGGACTGATTTGTGATGTTACTTGACTGCTAAATCTATGAAATTGTTTAATAAAACCATGTACAGGCCAATATTAGAGGCTAAGTCAAATACATCTGCAAGCCAGATGAGACCTATGGTCCAACAGTTTGCCAACTCTGATCTAGATGATATGTGTTTCCTTCTGATAAAAAGTCTCTATGTTCTCTCCTCTGGATGCTTATTTTAAAAACTAATGAGATTTTATATTTTAGCTATTTTTCAATAAATTTGGCTGAGAGTTAACATCAGATAAAATAACTTGGCAGAGAAAGCATGGGATATGAAGTCAGAAGACAAATTCAAGTCCCTCCTTCACCCTTTAGAGTTGTATGGACTTAGGCAAGTGGCTTAACTTCCTAGTACCTGAAGTTGTTATTAACTATGAAATAGGGATGATTCTAACCCTTCTAACTTGTAAGGTGATTAGGTTACTTTTAAAAAAATGTGTGAATGGAAGCACTTTGTAAACTCCAAAGCATTAAATAGCTCTCAGGAATGATGACTGTATTGTCTAACTCCCCAAGGATCAATTAAGGAGAAAAGCAGACTCTGGATAATAGAATATTACTTATTATGAAAAATGAAAGATTTCTCAGAACTTCCAGTAGAGGCCAGCAATTGATCTGATGTTAAATCTATCAATATTATTAAATTGAAGCCAGGCTCTGTGGCTTAAACCTATAATCTCAACATTTTGCGAGGCTGAGGTGGGAGGATTGCTTGAGGCCAGGAGTTCAAGAATAGCCCACTGACACAGTGAGTCTCCATCTCTACAAAAAATTTAAATATTAGTCTGGCATGGTGGTACATGCCTATAGTCCTAGCTACTCAAAGGCTGATGTGGAAGGACCACTTGAGCCCAGGAGTTTGGGACCATAGTGAGCTATGATCACACTACTGCACTCCAGCCTGGGCAACAGGGTGAGACCCTTTCTCTAAAATAATAACAATAATAATAACAATAATAAATGATTAAATTAAGTGGAATGTGGCTTCAGACCTTCCATAATTTGTAGCACACAGAGCCTTGTCTAGTTTTGCCTACTTTGGCACCTGAAGCAGCTACTCTAATAACCAGGTAAAATGCATTCAGTCCAGGGTATCTACATAGTGATACGTAGTTACAATCTTTTAATTTAGAATTTAGGATGGTTCATAAAGACCTTTTAAGAATAACAAAATCCACTTTGTAATGAATGCTTGGAACAGCTTCCATAGCTGTAGGCTGATAAAGGATGTCATATAGGGCTTCTCCTCACTCTGAAACTGAACCATAGGAGGTTTTGGTCCTGTCCAAATGCCCTTCTGTAGGTCCTAGGTTTTATTCCCAACTATTCCAGAGGATCTCACCACTAATCACAGATAATCCTTGGACTTCTCTGATTAGTCCAAGAATAACTAAGTAATGCTATAGTCTATTCCTACAGCAATTCCCTTAAAATGCATCCTCCCATTTGTGCAAACTGCAACCTTTCATAATATCAATTAAGCAATCCCCTGACAACAGCTTAGACCAGGGGTAGCTAAACTTTTTCTGTAAAAGGCCAGATAGTAAATATTGTAGACTTTATGAGTCACAAGGCCTGTGCCACAACTAATGTGCCATGATAGCATGAAAGCAACTATAGACAATACTTAAATGAATAAGCATGGCTGTGCTGCAATAAAACAACATTTTTATTTATCATTGATATAAAATAATTGTACATATTTATGGGGTACAGTGTCATGTTTCTCAAATCAGGG
Organism: Ateles fusciceps; assembly: GCA_036589455.1. NCBI lineage: Eukaryota > Metazoa > Chordata > Mammalia > Primates > Atelidae > Ateles > Ateles fusciceps. The sequence goes on from JAZHEH010000889.1 coordinate 5,289,764, forward strand.
TAATTAGCAATAAAACTTTACTTACAAACATAGGCAGAAGGCCTAGTAGTTTGCCACCTCCTCTGGCTTAGACTATTTATTCACTTCATCCTATATGAAGTGAGCTGTATTCAATATCGGATGCTATCGAACTGTTGAAGAATTCAGCCTACTGCCATGCAGGAATGTTATTCAGCCTACTGCCAGATGATATTGAACTACTGAAGAATTCAGCCTACTGCCACCCTTTCTATGAAAAAGAATTCCAACTATAATTAACAAAACACTGCAAGATACTCTACATAATGGATTTCTTTTCTCTCTAAGCTACCCTGTGAGGTGATTGTTTTGTTCTCCACTGGACAAGTGAAGAAAAAGACTTTGCACGCTTAACCAACTGGCTCAGAGTTACACAGCTAGTAGGCGACAGTTAACACAGCTAGTAGGATTTCACGCTCGGTTCCTCCGATCCTACCTTGCATTTGCACCAAAGTATTCAGCTGCCCATGGTAGTATACCTGGGAATTTCTAAATGCCTCAAAAAATTGCTGTGCTAATCTCAGATATGGATACTCATTAAACTTTCATTAAAAAATGTTCATAATGCAAGTGAGGATTTTAATCATTTTCAGCTAAAATGAATCATGCTTAAATCCAAAAGGAAGACTAGGGCTAAATTCCATTCACTATCCTTTTATTTTCAATTAGGGCCATAAAATTTTAGTTACAAACTCTTTAGTAGAAGCCAACAAAGAAATAACAGGCCTTTTTCTAATGCAGTAAGTAAATCATCCTTCTGACAGTTTTACAGGGCCTTCTCGCTCTCTTGTTATAAACAACATCAGTAGAAACATTAAGCTTTTTCTTGCACTTAAATTTGAAAAACAAATCTCTTCTGCAAATTTAACAAAGTTGATATTATGGACCACCCAGCAGATAACTATTAAAAGGAAAGAACCCATTATTGAAAAATCCAAATATTTAACAGAAGAAACTGTGAACATGATACTATTACTATTGAGGCTCCAGTAGAGCATATATAAATAGGTTTTTATTTATGTATTTATTGATTTTGAGATGGAGTCTTGCTCTGTCCCTCAGGCTGGAGTGCAGTGGCGCGATTTTGACTCACCACAACCTCCGCCTTCTGGGTTCAAGCAATTTTCCTGCCTCAGCCTCCTAAGTAGCTGGGATTACAGGCGCTAACCATCTCGCCTGGCTAGTTTTTGTATTTTTAGTAGAGACAGGGTTTCACCATGTTGGTCAAGCTGGTCTCGAACTCCTGACCTCATGATCCGCCTGCCTCAGCCTCCCATAGTTCTGGGATTACAAACATGAGCCACCGCACCCCACCTAAATGGGTTATTTTTAATGTATTTTCTTAATACTGAAAATGTTTTTAATGTACCTTCAACTTCCTTGGAAATCAGAGCCAGTCACTATTGAAGATTTTGTTCCACATATCGACATTACCATCTATGGTGCTAAGAAAAATTAGTCTCAAATGTTTTTAAGGTAACCAAAGTTCTCTAGTAATTGTAAATTACCACAAGAGATAAATGCAAAATTTGTAAAGTAACTTAAAAGAGTTTCTTTGTCTCCTAATCAGTAATATGCCTTTAGCTACTAAAACATTGAAAGTAAAACATGTTGAAACAAACCATTAAAAAGTGTTTAGAATTTCAAGAAATTGGAAAGTACCCGTTTTCCACAGATCTGCCTAATCAGTACACTGTCTAAACAAAACAAATCTAAAAAATTCTTCAACAAAGCAAGAATTACACTTTGATAACAAACTAGATGAAGCTTAATATAAATACAACTGCTAGCTGTATTTCAGTTATGCCTGCCTTGAAGGCATATGGAGGATGCAACTAAAAAAGTTTAAAAAGAACTTTGGAAGCACAATAAAACTTTTTAACTAGAGGCTGCTGGGGTTCAGTGCTATGTTATGAAAATATTACTCTTTTTCCACCTTCTGTAAGCCCTTGGTATTTTTTAGGTCTATGTATTATATTAAAGAACAGATGCATAGACCCGGTGTGTAAGCTGGCAGAAGGCTCCAGAACCAAACTACAAAATAGTCAAAATTCCATCTTTAGAAAACAATCATAATTCTAACTCAATCCCTACAGGCTTTGATGCCTTTGAGATAGTACACTTTTATCTCCTTTCTATCTTCAGTGCCTAGCACAGGGTCTGGCAATAGTAACAGTAACAACAACAACTAACATAAAGTCCATCCTTCCTGTCAGCCAGATACTGCGCCAATAAAACCTTTATAGAAAATGCTTGTAATCCAACATGTTAGGAGGTCAAGGCAAGAGGATTCCTTGAGCCCAAGAGTTCGAGACCAATCTGGGCAACCCAGGGAGACCCCCATCCCTACAAAAAGTTTTTCAAAAATTAGCCAGGTGTGGTGGCTCATGCCTGTGGCCCCAGCTACTCGAGGAGCTGAGGCGAGAAGATCATTTGAGCCCGGAAGGTCAAGGCTGCAGCTGTGATCGTGACATCGCCCTCCAGCCTGGCAACCTCGGCAATAGAGCAAGACCTTGTGAAAGGAAGGAAGGAAGAGAGGAAGGAAGAAAGGGTGGGGAGGGAGGGAGGGAAGGAAAATGTTTATTTAATCCTCAGGAGAAGATTCCTGAAGCAAATAATCACTCCCCTAACTCCTCACGTGAACACAGGGATAAAAAGGAAAAAAAAAAAATATGCATTTTACAAATAATAAACTAAAATGTATTCTATCAAAATGGTTCACTTGCAAGTCAATTTTTAATTATTAACAATTTAAGATTAAGCAAACAACCACTTAGCTAAGAAAAAGATCTAAATTTAAATGTTAGACAAATAAAACTATTAATCTGAATAAAAACCTGATATTTAAAAATTTTGAATCAACAAATTAAGCTCCTGTTCTTGAGAAGCCAGTTGACTTGTAGCTAAGGATGGACACAATGTCCTCCAAGGCTCCAGCACTGCCTTGTGGGCACTGGGGAAGTCACTCAACTCACATCTTTGGATCACAGCGACTCTCTCAGCAGATCAGGCTACCCCCCACATTCATATCACAAAAGGAAGCAAAACAATGGTAAGGTCCACTTAAAATATGAAATGGTATAGCTGATTATTTTCCAGAATGGTCAGTAGCTTTCAAATTTTTGAAATTAATAAAATTCTGGAAACAGAATGTGGATTAAACTGCAGGAAGAATGATAAGAGCTGATCTAGTACCAGATGAAACAGACAGAAAGGAAGAAATCGGGAAAGAGAAAAAGAAGATTAATTTCTTAGAAAGCATGAGGATGCTTAAAGATAGTGGTTTTCTCTACTACTCTTCAGCAAATTCCTAACTAGCTCTCCGAGGTTATATACTTACATTTGTTTGCAAAGTGTTTGGTTATCAATAAAAGTGGAAATAATACAAAAATAGGAAGCTCAAAGGTTAGTAGAGATACAAAGGGGCTCCTAATTGCATTCGCTTTTTATTTTGTTTCAATTTTAGGCTTTCATATATATATATATGAAAGCCTAAAATTTAATCCCCCAAGAGAAGCTTCCTGAAGCAAATATATTGTGTGTGTGTGTGTGTGTGTGTGTGTGTGTGTGTGTATTCTATTGATTAAAGTTCATCTCTTTTAATAAAAATTCAGACAAGAATAAATTTATTCACTAATTCAATAAATCAAATTGAATTATAACAGTTTTTACTTTCCCATGATTAAACAAAATGCCCACATAAATTAACTATAGCTTCTTAACGCAATAAAATATAATTATATTTAAAAATTAAAACGATATTACAAAGTTTTCTAACTAAAATAATAAAAATCTATAGATAAGGTTATAAATGCATAGTTTTAAGCAAACGTGCAAGTTTACCAAGAAATGCTACCCAGAATCCCATCTCTTCTAGGTTGTGACTTTAGATGACAGTTGGCCTTTCCTCGGTTATAAACTGAGGGCACTGGATGAGAAGATCCTTCTAAGTTTCTTTCCTTCAGTATGGCCCTAACTTTTATCATTAGTATAAGAAATCTTTCTACACAGATTTATTTTATGGATGACTATGGATAAATTCATTCCAAAAGATGAAGGCTCCTTTCTAGTAACAGACAGACATTTTGGGCCCTTGATGAACTTTCTCCCTCCCTTTAGCCATCATAGTCTCATCAAAAAGTCTATCTAAGAACCAGATGGAAAATTAAAAGTCCAACTACTGTATTAATCTTTTCATAGTTGACCTAAATGATTGACAAAGTAAAGTTTGTGTGTCAATATGATTTACATGCAAATAACTCACATGGATGAGGAAAAATGAATTAAAAAGGAATTGTTTATAGTTGCTTGTTCCTAAGAAACATAAGACCATTAAGAATTTAGTCTGAATGAGTGAGCAGATAAAGCAGGTATAACTTTGTGATTTTGCTGTTTCTTAACTTAATCTACCTTAGAACCTAAATCATTTTTCTACATTTGTTTTCATATCATTTTCCTGTTGATCTTTATCACACATCAGTGAGTACAAATGAGGTAAAATCCCCCCAATCCCCACTCACTACAAGCTACGTGGGTGTCTTAAGGTACATGAAAAGGTCTTTTGCCCTAACCTTAGATTCTGCAATGAACTACTGCTAGTTTGATTGGTTGTAGGTGAACCAAACTAGGCGTAGAGCATTTGAAGGCTAGTGAATGCAACTTGCTATGATTAAGAAAAGTCTGTATTCTTTTCACATTAAAAGAAGAAGGTTTTATTAGATTGGTGCAAAAATAATTGCAATTTAGCCATTACTTTTAATGGCAAAAAGTAATTGCAATTTAGCCATTACTTTTAATGACAAAAACAAACCTAATAAAACCTAAATTAACTGGAACTGTGCATGAAATATTCTTTTCCAGATCTCCTTGAGACTGGCTCCTTCACAGTTCAGCTCCAATACAACTGCTAAGAAATTCTCTGACCACTTGCCACCGTATTACTCATTTAATTTCCCTACCTTATAAGATAGTGTGAAGATTAAATTTTAAAATTCATGTTAAATGCTAAGGACAGGTCTTGACACATAATAAGAACTCCATAGTATTAGCTATTGTCATTTCTATGATCTGATATTATCTTGCTTACTTACTATATTACTGTTCCCCCACTATTACTTTCACTGCTCTATTTCCAGTGGCTAGGAGACTTCCCAGTACATAGAAGGTGCTCAATACATTACTTATTAAATGAATTAATTTTATTATTCTCTCATCCATGAGTAAGACATGGCTGAGTGAACTCATATTCATTCTCTCACTTGAAATGAAATTTTAATGTGCAAAGCAGTATAGTAGGCACTGAGGATACAAGGTGAATTAATAAGTGAGTATCCTTATGGGGAAACAGGGCATGTCACCAGATATACAATATGATATGAAACAAAAGAAAGGCATGGAGTACCTGGTAAATTCAGAAATCTTCCTAACATCAACTGCTATTTGCTTGTTGGAACCTCCTAGAAATTTATCTTAATCTCAGCTTCTTCTCCTGAGCTCTTGATCCATAAATCCCATTGCACACTGGACGTAACACTCAGATATCCTAGAGATACCGCAGAGCTAAACTGGTCCCACTTCCCACCTGGTCTGCTCCTTCCTTTCATATCCTGTGTCCATGGATGGACACATACCTACGGTGTCATTCAAGGCAGGAATATGGGAATTGTTCTCTTCCACTTTCTGCATTCCCCCATGTAGAGTCAGGCAATAACTCCTTGTGTTTGTTCTAATGCATGCAGTCTCTCTAATTTGGTCCCCTCCCAGCCTTCAATATTGTCATTGTCATTTTCTTTTATACATCCCGATACAGCCCCTTACAGTCCAGGGACTATGGTTTCTAGGTCACTGTATCACCAACAGTTTTTAACTACCTGGATTTAAATATGTGAATGACTGAATGAATGTTATAGGAACACAGAAAGGGGGTTTCTCTCTGAGGAAGTACGGAAGGACATCACAGATGAGGTAATACTTGAGCTGGTATTAAATAATGAATGGGAATGGCTCAGGGTAAGAAATGAGAGGGATATTTAAAGCCTCAGAAGAGCATGGTCTTTCTGGGAGTAGTGAAAATCTCAGTGTGGCTGGGGACAGGAGACAAAGCTGAGCAAGTGACAAGAGATGAACGTGGGGGTAGACAACTGGGATTCAAATCTAAAGGGACTTGGAGGTCCCACAAATGAACCTGGACTTAATTCTGGAAGCAACAGGTTATCAGAAAATGTGCATAAGCAGAGAAGTGGCACCACCAGAGATGATTCTTCTACAGATAGATAGCAGTAGAATGAAGCTGGTGGCAGAGGTGATGAGGGTCAGAAATCAGGCCCCTACAGTGTGAAAGGAGAGGAAGGGATAGATTCCAGAGGTCTTGTAAAGGTAGGATCAGTAGTATTTGGTGTTGTAGAGAACTATGTTAGCAACAACTGGGTACCTCAAAGTTAACTTAGTGATATTAGTAAAATCTTGTTTGCTATGTTTCTTTACTAAAACACTGCATCAAAACCAAAAAGACAAAAACAACCTCATATCAATTGGACAAAATGCCCAGGGGAACAACTTTAGTTATAGTGTTTGGGCTTTTTCCAAGCAAAATCACGTACAGTCCCAAAGGGCCACAGAAGCCGGATGTCCTCTAAGCCCATAACAGATACTATTAGGTTTCGTAGGATCATGGGTCAGGAAAAGGGAAAAACTTCTAAACAACCAAAACAACCAAACACCAACCAACTGAAAAACTGTTCAAATGATATTATGGAAACTATGAAAACTGGGGCTACAGAGCAATCCATAGTGGAGGTACAGCAGGTCCTCGAATAGTGTCACTCTGTTATTATATTGATGAGAACAAAAATCAATTCCGAGTCAGGGCCACTGTCTGTGTGGAGTTTGCAGGTTCTCCCCGTGTCTGCATGGGTGTCTCCCGGTTCTCCAGTTTCCTCCCACATCCCAAAAACGTGCACCTTCAGTGAACTGGCGTGTCTGCATGGTCCCAGTCTGAGTGAGTGTGGGTGTGTGTCTGAGTGCACCCTGGGAGGGGATGGCTCCTGGCCCGGGTTGGTTCCCACCTTGTGCCCTAAGCTGCCTCGAGCTTCCAGGATAGGCTCTGACCACTCACAATTCTGATTTGGAATAAGTGGCTAAATAATTATCTTAGTTGGTTTTATTAATCTTTTTTAAATGTATGTATAACTCACACTTTGTCTTTATTCAGAAGTGTAGTGATGTTTTTGTGGCCAGAACTATGCTGTAGGAATTTAACTCTTTTTTTTAATTTTATTTGTTTATTTGTTTTGAGACAGAGTCTTGCTCTGTGGCCTAGGCTGGAGTGCAATGGCGCGATCTTGGCTTGCTACAGTCTCTGCCTCCCAGGTTCAAGCAATTCTCCTGCCTCAGCCTCCCGAGTAGCTGGGATTACAGGCACACACCACCATACCTGGCTAGTTGTATTTTTAGTGGAGACGGGGTTTTGCCATGTTGGCCAGGTCTCGAACTCTTGACCTTAGGTGATCCACCCACCTTGGCCCTCCAAAGTGCTGGGATTACAGGCATGAGCCATCGCCAGAACTTAACTCTATATCAATCCACCTATGGTAAAATTAGTTTCACTTAAAGTTGCAGTTTCCAAGAACATATGAACAAAGTAAGGACGTATTCTACAGTAAAAAATATCATACAGAGTTAAAAAGTAACCTAAGATAATCTGCTACAAAATTCAGAAAAGACTATAATTTCTTGCTGAGAATGAGAGAGGTCAGGAAAGCCTTTAAAAGAAGTACCACTGGAGTTTGACCTTAAAGTGTGCAGTAATTTCACTTGCAGAGTTGAGGGGGAAATCCTCTTCAGAGAAAGGGAACAAAGACAGAGATGGGGAAATCTGGGAAGCAGTAAAAGAATAGCCAGGGGATTTCCATTTTGATTGACCCATCGGGTAGGTAAATAGAAATAATGGAAATCAAAATTAAAAATGTAGTTCAGGGCCAGGTCTTAATGGATCCCAAATGCCACACGAAGCCATCTGAACTTCAGGAACCCACTAGAGGCAGGGTGAACAAAAATGTGCCACACTCAATGTTGGTAACCTGGCAGGAAAGGGACAGGGGAATGAATGGATGAGGGCAAGGTAAACAATTGTTGGGTGCAAGTTAGGGTACTGGCAATAGGAACAGATATGGAAGACACTTTTGAAGCAAAAAAAAGAAACAGTAGATGGGGCTTGATAAGACTGGAATTGGAAAAAGCTCAGAATAGTTTCAGTGAGGAACACAAGTAGGAGCTAATTTGTAATGAGACTGCAATGAAGCCAGAAAAGGTTATAATTGTGGGTTGATATTTTGGTAATAACCAATCAGACCAATTTTTCTGCTGAGTCTGGTCTCTGCAAGCCCCCTGGAAATGCAGCAGCTGGTGGCTAGCTAGAGACTGAAGCTGTCCTAATAGGACAACAGTGGGTTGGGTGGGGGGTTGGGAGAGAATCGGAAGATCCCACGTCTTTCATGATGTTATTGAATCACTGAATTAACCAGTCAGGGGACTGAGTTATATGGTAAAATGTTATAATAAATTTTCCTTATTGTTAATAAAAATCAGGATTTATGAACTTTTTTTGTACTCAGTAATACAAGAGGAGGAAGAGAGAGATCAGATGGTGATCCCTAGAATTGGAGATTTCCAGAGCAAGTAAAAGAGGACCAGAGCCTGAAGTTCATGGAGCTATCAAAAACTGAGCTCAAATGGCAGACCAAACGGTCCACATAAGTAGAAAGGCAGGTGAAACCAGTGTGGCATGTCAATGCAATGGATGAGGCAAGAAGCTGTTACAGTGAGAATAAAGCCAAGATTAAGCAGGAGAGAAGATTGAAAAGTGGCAGAACCATAACTGGATATCATCCAAGAAGATCATTTCAGATGAGGGGCAGCTTCAAATGCTGAGCAGGTCTGAACCGTGGCTGTGCCTATAAGGAGCAAGAGTGACTTAGAAATAAAGTTCCTTAAGGTCCACAGGCCAAAGATACCTGAGGCCAGGAATTGGAACACCAGGTAAAGTGTTTAGCAGGTTCCTGGAGATGAGCGAAGAAAGAGAGTGTCAGCAAAAGTGGACTCTTGTTAGGGTGAGAAGTGAGCAGAAGGTGTGAGTTGAATGTAAGATGGAAGAAGTGTGGTACACAGGGATAGAGTGGAGTTCACAACACCAGTTCTCGAGAGAGAATGAACGAGCAATAGTCTGGATGTGCTGGTGGGAAGCAGGAAATTCTCTGGCTCCTGCTCCTCACTCTGAGAGCCAGAAAAAATGAAAGAAGTGACCACGAGTGACAAATTTGGCTCAGGAACTTGTAGCTTAGACTGAGGCCAAGAGTGAGTTTTGGCAAGGGTGTAGGGAAATGTTAAGGGGAAAGTTAAAGAGTGAGAGGTTTGTGTAAGTAATAGAATCCTAGAGTGCAGTAGGAAGGCATAGTTAGGGAGAAGTAAGGTATGAAATTGAGGATGGGGCTGAAATATTTAGACAGAAAGCAAAGGCATAAGAGGGTACGGGGTATGTATACTTTAGGAGACTTTTTGGTGTTTGTTTGTTTGTTTGTTCATTTGTTTGTTTTGTGGGGGGGGGGGATGCAAAGGCCTTGCTCTGTTACCCCAGGCTGTCAGGCTAGAGTTCAGTGACACAATACAGCTCACTGCAGCCTTGACAACCTGGGCTCAAGCAATCTTCCTGCCTCAGCCTCCTGAGTAACTGGAACTACAGACATGTGCCACCACACTCAGCTAATTTTTAAATATTTTTAGAGATGGAGGTCCCACTCTGTTGCACAGACTGGTCTTGAACTCCTAGCCTCAAGCAATCCTCCCACCTAGGCCTCCCAAAGTACTGGGATTACAGGGGATTACAGGCCCTTACGGGATGATTTTTAAAGACAGAAATGTAGATGATAGGCAATTGGGTATTTGGCTGGAAAGACCTAAGAGTTGATAGGAGAAAGCAGGGCTGGAAGAATAAACTAAGGCAAATTTTGGCAGTTTAACAGCCTGGAAGAATAAAAGTTATAGATGCATTCAGAAGCAGGTAGACCCTAGGCCTGATTCTGCAATTTACTAGCCATGTGACCTTTAGCTTCTTTTTCCTCATCATGAAAATGGTAACAAAAATACCTACCCATGCAGGGGTTTTAATATAATTTAGAGATAATCTATGCAAAACAACTGGCACTGTCATGAGGATTTCATGGACCCTCAATAATGTGAAGCATCACTCTCTTACTATAGCTAGCTTCCAAGCTCACAGGCCTGTCAGGGCAAACAGCTTCCGACAGTGCAGCTGAGATTGGGAGAAGAAGGGGTCAGAATTTCCCCCAACGGCATTCTTCCCAAAGTACACAATACCACTGCAGAATAAAGCCATAGACTTAGCAATGAACAAGAGTGAAAATTCTGAATTAAACTCTGCACTAATTCAGCAGCCCTGTGCTGCAAAAGCCCTGAAGAGGAACTTCACATACATGGCTGTAGAAACAAACTTTGTGCTCTGCATTTTGTTTATTCAGTGAATAAGCCTTTTATCAGTACTTGCAAATTAGCTCTAATTATCAGATAAAAGTGATGCGGTTATTCTAATTGCCTGAAAATCAACTGCTACAAAGAGTCTAAGTAGTAAGCAATAATTACCATATCATTTCATAAAGGAGGGTTTCTTTATTTTTTTTTTTTCTCCTGACTGAAAGTAGCACATATTCGAGATGAATTACAGAACTGGTTTAAATTTTACTTATCTTTTCACAATTCACAGCAGATCCATGCCAATGGTTCCCAAATTTAAACTTCCAGCCCAGGCCTTTCCATAGCAATTCAAGCTGTCTGTCTGATATCTTTCAACATCTATTAGGCCACTTAAATTTAACATGGCAAAATCATAACTCTTGGTATGCCTCCAAGCCAGTTCCTCCCCCAGGTCTCTCCCTCCTCATAAATAGCCCCACCATCCACCCAGTTTTTGAAGTCCTTTATATAGGAATCCTCCTTGATTTATGCCTTTTCTTATTCTCTTACAGGCAGCCATGAGCAAGTCCTATGAGCTTTACTCTGAAATATGTCCCAAAAGCCATGACACTTCTCTCCTTCTCCACTGTCACTAACCTTGTCTGAGTCACCATAACCCCTCAGCTGGATGACTAGATAACTAACTCCCTATTCTCTCTACTCCTCCACTATCCATTCTCCACCCAGCAGCCAGAGGAACCATGAAAAGGACAAATCAGGTCCTATCATTCTCTTGCTTAAACCCTCTAAAGGTTAACTGCTTTTACGGTAAATACAGATTTTTCCCCATGGCCTAAAAGGTCCACTTGACCTCATGCCTACCTACCTCCCTGACCTCAACTCCTATCATGCTGCCCTTTGCTCAGGTACTCTGGCCATACTGGATTTCTTGAATACGTGAAGCTCCTCCCCACCATTCCCTTGCCAGTCCCTCTCCTGGAATATCCTGACACCAAACCTTTTCACGGCTGGCTCTTTTCACTGAAAGTGAAATGTTACCTCTTCTATGAGCCTGTCTCAATTTTAATTAGTACCTACTCATTCTCTACTGCATTATACTTTTTTATTATTTTTACACTTCTCCCCCACCAAAATGGCATATGGTAGGTACTCAATGAATGTAGGATTAGTGAATAAACTATACATACATTTTCTTCAATTGAATTATGGTAAACACATCAGAAAGGCTTAAAGTATCATCTTACTTAGGACAGTCAGGTCTCCTAGAATCCACCTTCAATTCAAAAGTTACTCAGAAATCTGCTGGATTTGTTCCCACCAGCTCCCAAGCCAATGAGGAAAGATGGTGGCAAGCAGTCCCCCAAGCAAAATGCCCTTGTATCCTTCTACAACTTCTTAGTTCATACCTACATGCACTACTATGGCTGAGAGCCTCTTAGAACAGTAGGGATTTGCCTCATGAAGACCCAGATTATGTTTCTTGAAGAACCTGAGCACATCTCCCACCTTATCAGGCAGAGTCACCAGCAGCAGGGCAGCTCCAAGAAGACTTGAGGTCAGGGATAATTTATCCCTGCCAGAGGGAGAATATTGCTGAGTCTCCTGATCTACACAGCCATCTCATTGATACAGAACCTGTGTCAGTTGGATTCTTCCTGTCAATCACCCCAACCCTTCTGACAACCAGTCAAAGGCTTCAAAGTGGATGGAGAACTGGAAAGGATGATGGGAAAGGTCCTAGTTTTAGGTCATGTCTATGAAGTCACCACAGTGCTTTTTATATCATATTAGACCTTGATTTAAAAAATTGCTGATCTATATCAAAGAGTATATATGTCAAAAATAATTTGTTTTACTTAAAAAAAAAATAAACCCTAGGAGAGACCATAGCACTTTTCACATCTAAACCCTCCAGATTAGACAAAGGAGCAAAATGGACCCAGAAAATGTAAATGATGTGCTCAAGATCTCCAGCAATTCAGAACATTTTTGGCTATATAACACCTTACATTTTGTACATTCTTAAAGGTGGATAAAAGCGAGCTGATGATGAAGGATAATTTCTTTACTTTACCCATGCTCAGGTGTTTTAGTAAAATTAACATTATGAGGATGTTTTCTCTGATGCTGTCAGACATGTAATTGAACTTAACAAGGTCACAGTCTCTTGGGGGGGAAAAAAACTCTTTTCTCATCTCACATCTTGTTACACTTTGTTTTTCCTTTCCTCTTGCTACATGTAATTTTTTGAGGTAGAATATCTTCATACTGAATTTATCTTGGAAAGATTTTCCAAGAAATTAGAGTTCCAAGTTTTTCAGACATTACAAAACAAACCCTGTACTTGCCTTTCTTTGACAAAACTTGGCAGCCTGCCTCAAAAACATATTACTCAGCATGTGCCCTCATGGCATAATTCCCAAATCTTCTATAAGCACTTTTTCTTACAATAGCATTTTTTTCTTTCTGAAGAAATGTTAACTTTCAGATAAGATGCCTCCATGACCTGAACCAGCTTCTTCCCCGTATCATTTAGAAAATCAATTGGAGCCTAATTCAAGGAGGAGGACACTAGACCTATAAACATGTACATTTAAAATATTCTCTGATAACCAAATGCATGTACTGACAGCATATTTCTGATTACTTTTATATCTATAATAATTTGACAGTTTTATCTTTTAAAATAGTCTTAAACAGAATGCAGATAATATAGACAATTTTTGGTTGGGTTCTTAAACTTTGTCCTGTTGTTACCCATAAATGCAAAAATGCTAGATGAGATTCTTTACTGAGTATACAAATGATACATGCTCATTTGGAGAAAAATTCAAAATGTGTAACAAAAAAAGTAAAAATCAGCTGAGATTCAGCCACCATCCAGAGAAAGAATCACTACTGTTTGGTAACCACTGTTGTAATGACTTTCTATGCACATACACATAATATGTGATTTTATGTACATGGAATAGTATGTAAGTTGTTTATGGCCAAGTTCTTGCTAATTCTGTGGTCTTTTGATGGGGCTATCTATCTTCCGCTTCCCCTGTGCCACCTCCCCTGGCCCTTCTTAGCCAATGGAATAGCCTAGTATGCATCTTTCCATAACTCCCTCTGGGTTCTCACACTTTCATGACAATAGCTATAATTTATTAAATGCTTAACATGTTTTCCAGCCTATTTGGTACTTTGGGTTTCCCCCCACCCTTTATTTTTTAAGGTATGTTGTTCCTTTCAGTGACTCCTTTACCACCTATTTTACTTTCTGTCTCACTCATCTAAAAACCCAAAGCACTGCTTCCTCATATGTGGAGTCCCCACAGCTGACATTGTAGAAGGACTTCATGGCAGCTCTATTTCTCTTTTTCTGTTTCCTTTTGGTTTGTAGCACAAGGCCCCATGCAAAGGGGCCTAATTTAATAACTATCCTAAGTGGTGGTTACTGGAAAAGAAATAAAGGTCACAACTATGACTGAACAAATGGGGCTTCTTTGTTATTTTTACAAAAATAAGAAAGTGTTAGCCATAAGGAGTGACCTTGCCAAAAATTTTCATCAGGAGAAGTATTTAATGGGCATAGCCCCAGCCTTTTTATTATGGCATAAACATAACATCAAAATATAATATTCAATTATCTGATGGCTGGAAAAATATTTGAGTTATTCTTTAGCAAAAGGAATTAAAAGAAGGAATTATTAAACATAAAAATACAAAGGAGCTTCATGTTGAGAACTGCATTATTTGTTAAACTGCATACAAATGGAGACATGGTTTTCTCACTAAACCCGTATTAATGCAACACATCTCATATCCCAGACACTGCTGGATGTTGTGGCAGAAAAAAGGTAAAATGGATACAGCTCCTGTCTTCAATAAACTTGTAGTTCAGTGCAGCACTATCTGACAGAAAGATAATGCAAATCATATGTAACTTTTTAAAAGTGAAAAGCACAAGGTGAAATTAATTGTAATACTATATTTTATTTAACCTAATATATCCAAAATATTATTTCAACATTTAATTAATATTCAAAAATTATTGAGGTAGTTCACATACTTTTTGTCATATTAAGTCTTCAAAATCCAGCATGGGTTTTACACTTATAGTACATCTCCATTTGGACTAGCCATATGCTATGGTTTGAATGTTTGTTCACTCAAAAACTCTCAGTGAAATTTAATTGCCATTGTGACAATATTAAGAGGTAGGACCTTTGAGAGCTGATTAGATCATGGGGGCTGCACTCTCATGAATGGATTAATGCTGTTGTCACAAGAGTGGATTTGTTATTGCAAGACCCAAGACCAGGTTTTTATAAAGTGAGCCTGGCTCTCACGCTTTCTCATTTTGCACACACTCACTTGCCCTCTTACCTCCCACCATAGGATAACATAGTAAGAAGGTCCTCATCAGATGCTGGTACCAGGCTCTTAGACTTCCCAGCCTCCAGAAATGAGAGAAATAAATTGCTTTTCTCTATAAATTACTCAGTCTTGAGTATTCCATTACAGCAACAGAAAATGAAATAAGATGCCATATTTTAAGGGCTCAATAGCCACATGTAGCTGGTGGTTATCATATTGGAAAGTACAGGTCCAGTGTATCAATCAGAATAAGTCAGGTTATGCTGTATACAAACAACCACCAAATCTCAATGGCTTAAATCATCAAAAGTATATTTCTAGTTTAAACTATATACATTTTGCAGGTCAGCAGGAGACTCTGGACATTGCAGTCATTCAGGGACTCAGACTTCATCTCTACACACCATCAGAGTGAACAGAAAGGAAAGGTAGGATTTGCACTGTGGCTATCAAATGATTCCACCTGAAAATAATGCGCATCACTTCTGATCACATTTTATTGGTCAAAGTGAGTCATTTGGCCAAAGATGGTGGAAAGTACAATCTTATCACCTGCTCAGAAGACTGTGAGCTGGAAATATTTGCTGTACAATATCAATGATTACCATATGTATTAAGCAAACATTATGAGTCAAGCAACGTGAAAAGCAAGAAGGGAGATAAAGAAGTAGAAGCTAGATCTACAACACAGATGGAGGTGATGAGAGCTCTCAGCAAGAGAGAGATAAAAGGCCTAGGGAGTTGAGGGGGAGAAAAAAGTTACTTCTGGCACCAATGGAGAAGCATCCATAAATAGCACTTGCCTCAAGTGTCTTACACATCTGGAGGATGATCCCATCTAATTAACTCAGAGGCTAGCCTTGAGAATGCAGATATCTCAACTCTATAATAGAGAACAAATTGCCACTACACAGACCCTATAAAAAATGTACAGTACAACATATGCTAGAATCGCACATGCAATTTGAGGGTAATCTTGTGTCAACTTTCCTTTTAAATCAGTGGTTGCCAATCTTTTTGGCACCAGGGACCAGTTTTATGTAAGATAATTTTTCCATAGTGAGTGGGAGGTGGTTTCAGGATGAAACTCTTCCACCTCAGATCATCAGGCATTAGATTCTCATAAGGCACACACAGCCTAGATCCCTTGCATGTGCAGTTCACAATAGAGTTACCACTCCTATGAAAATCTAATGTTGCCACTGATCTGACAGGAGGTGGAGCTCAGGTGGTAATGCTCACGTACCCGTAACTCACCTCCTGCTGTGTGGCCCTGTTCCTAACCAGACCATGGCCTGGGGGTTGGGGACCCTGTTTTAAAT
This sequence comes from Ateles fusciceps, assembly GCA_036589455.1. Classification (NCBI taxonomy): domain Eukaryota; kingdom Metazoa; phylum Chordata; class Mammalia; order Primates; family Atelidae; genus Ateles; species Ateles fusciceps. Next base: position 5,305,954 of record JAZHEH010000889.1, read on the forward strand.
GACTCACTCTGAACTTATAAAACAGCCATCTCTGAACCAGCCATCAGATCATCCAGAACATTCTAAGATCTCAGAAGAGGGGTAGGGGGAATAATCTGCAGTGACTAATACCTGCACTATGTTCTGAAAACCTCCAGTAGAATAAGAAAGGCAGTGAAAAACAAAGATAGTTTCCATAAGAACAATTTTAATTTCCTAATCAGCATCCTGTGTTGTTACTGAGACTGCTTTGTTGAGAAACAGACCATTCTGATTAGATAAAATAAATTTTTATAGAGGAATAGAAACTAAAACTGGAAAATTAAGTTAGTACCATGGTATACTGGAAGCCTTTCAATGCAAAGAAAATGATTCTTAGTATCTCTAAAGAATTGGAAACCTAGAAAGTACCCCAAATGATGAATACTTTTGTTATCATTTTGTAAGGAAATCTAGAAAGTACCCTCAAAATGACAAATATTTTTGTTATTATCATTTTGTAAGGTTGGAGGGTGGGGTTTCTCATGATACTGTGTGGTGTATTCACCTTGCTAGGAATGATGGATTGGCCTTTTAAGGTTGCCACAGTTCCTGGGTTTTATGTGACCACTTGGGCTTGGTTCTCCCAAGGCCAGACTTCCATCCATGTTAATCTCATTTACTGGTGAAAATTTTAAAAAATAACAGAAAACAGCTTAATTTTTATATTCCTAAAAAGCATAATTTCAGAACCTTGAAATTCTAAAGCATAATGTAACACACAAAAGCAATATCCACTTAGGTAAATTAGACTTGTATGTTATCTTGCGGTAATAGAATGTCACTAGAATAATAAGTGAAAGACAATTAAGCTTAATAATGGCTATGTTCTCAAGAAGCTACTCAGCCAGTCACACATCACCAGGGGGAAGCTATTAGAAGATATTGGTGAGTGGAAGAGAGTAGACCTTACAAGAGCAAGGGAGAAACCAAAAGTTGCCCAAGATGATAATAACTTTTCTAGCTTTGATGGATCAGGCCTTTGAGTTATATGAGGAAGCACGTAATTTCTCTCCACATTTCTCTCTTCTGAACAAAAATAATTCAAAGTACATATGCATTATAAAGTTCAGCATTTAAAGAGCACTGACATTTTATTGATAGTAAAAATAAACCAAGAGAGAATATGTAATTTTTTCCTCTGGATTTCTTACCTCTTCATTTATGACCAGGAGGCAGACATAACTTTTCTGACCAACTTTTTAACTGTCAAGTAGGTAATGAACCCACATACAAGTCCTGGGAGAGTCACTAAAGAAACCCCCAAAGTAAACAAAGAAATGTAAAATGGAAAGCAGTGTTCCTACTGTTGAGCAGATTAATCATTTCAATTCTAATTAGTCAGTTCCAGCTGCCTGCATGTATCTAGTGATACCCAAGTTACTTCTAAATTTAGGTCAAGATTATCAATAAGTGAGAAGAAAGAAAAGAGCATGGCCAACGTGGTGAAACCCCATCTCTACTAAAAATACAACAATTAGCCGGGCATGGTAGCACGCACCTGTAATCCCAGCTATTCAGGAGGCTGAGGAAAAAGAATTGCTTGAACCTGGGAGGCAGAGGTAGCAGTGAGCTGAGATTGTGCCACTGCACTACAGCCTGGGAGACAAAGCAAGACTCCATTTCCAAACAAACAAACAAAACCTGCTAATATAACATCGTGATTCTCCTGCAGAAAAGCAGGGTTGTGGGTTTTTTTTTTTCTTGTAAGGCTGCTGGGGCAAGTTCTCACTGGGGATCCACAACATCAGCACCCATTCAACTCCCTGACCCTCTAGTCTGAGCTGGAGCAGCAGCCTCTGCTTCCATGTTTGATTCTGCCCCAGACTCTGACCTTACTCTAGCTACAGGGCCTAAGCTGGTATAAAAAATTAGTTTGGAAAGAGGCAGAGCAAGATGGCCAAATAATAGCCTCCACCAATCATCCTCCCTGCAGGAAAACCAAATTGAACAACTATTCACAGAAAAAAAAAAAAGCACCATCATAAGAACCAAAAATCAGGTAAGTGACCGCAGTACCTGGTTTTAACTTCATATTGGTGAAAGAGGCGCTGAAGACATAGGAAAGACAGTCTTGAATTGCCAGTGCCATCCCTTCCCCATCCCCTGCAGCAGCTGCATTGTTCAGAGAGAGAATCTATGTGCTTGGGTGAGGGAAAGCACAGTGATTGTTGGACTTTACATTGAAACTCAGCTTTGCCCTGTCACAGCAGAAAGCAATACAGGCAAAACTCAATGAAGGGAGAACTCAGGCCAGCCCTAGCCAAAAGGGAATCACCCATCCCAGCAGTCAGAACCTGAATTCTGGCAAGGCTTGTTACCCTGGCTAAAGTGCTCTGGAGTCCTAAACAAACTTGAAAGGCAGTCTAGGCCACAAGGACTGCAATTCTTGGGAAAGTCCTGGTGCTATACTGGGCCCAGAGCCAGTGAACTTGGGGCCACATAAACTAATGAGACCAGCTGGTGTGGACAAGGGAGTGCTTGCACCACCTCTTCCCCAACCACAGGCAGCACAGCTCACAGCTCCAAAAGAGATTCCTTCCTTCTGCTTGAGGAGAGGAGAGGGAAGAGTAAAGAGGACTTTGTATTGCAACTTAAATACCAGCTCAGCCATAGTAGGATAGGGCACAGGCAGAGTCCTGAGGCCACTATTCAAGGCCCTACCTCCCAGATGCCCAGATGACATTTCTAGACACACCCTGAGCCAGAAGAAATCCCACTTCCTTGAAGGGAAGAACCCAGTCCTGGCAGGATTCTTTACCTGCTGACTAAAGAGCCTTTGGGTCCTGAATAGTCAAGAGTGGTAGCCAGGTAGTACGTGCTGTGGGCCTTGGGTGAGACTCAGTGACATAGCAGCTTCAGGTGTGACCCAGCATATTCCCAGCTGTGGTAGCTATCAGGAGAGATGCCTTCTGCTTGAGAAAAACAGAGGGTAGAGTAAAGGGGCATTTGTCTTGCAGCTTAGGTACCAACTCAGCCACAGTCAAGTAGAACACTAAGCGGGCCCTTAGGGTCCCTGATTCCAGGGCTTAGCTCTTGAATAGCATTTCTAGACCTGCCTAGGCCAGATGGGAGCCCACTACCCTGAAGGGAGAGTCCCAGGCCTGTCAGCATTCATCAAAAGCTAATGAAGAGCCCTTGGGCCTTGAGTGAACATCAGTAGTAGTCAGGCAGTTTCAGTATTCACCATGAACCTAGGGCAGTGGTGGCCATGGGGAGACACTCCTCTGCTTGTGGAAAGATGAGGGAAGAGTGGGAAGGATTTTGCCTTGTGGCTTGGGTGTCAGTTCAGCCATAGTAGAATAGAGTACCAGGTAGATTCCTAAGGTTTCTGACTCCAGGAACTGGGTCCCAGATGGCATTTCTGCATTTACCCAGGTCTCAGGGGAACTCACCATTCTGAAGGGAAGGATACAAGTCTGGTTGGCTTTGCCACATGCTGACTGCAGACCCCAAGCGTCTTGAGTGAACATAGGCAGTAGCCAGGCAGTGGGTAACTCAGGCCTTGTGTGATTTCTGTGCTGACTTCAAGTGTGACCCAGCACAGTCCCAGTGGTGGTGGCCACAAGGGTGCTCATGTCACCAGCTCCAGGAAGATCAACACAAAGAGAGATTTGATTTGTTTGGGAGAAAGTAATAGATGAGAACAAGCATCCCTGCCTGGTAATCTAGAGAATTCTTTGGGACCTTATCCAAGACCACCACCAAAGTGGTGCCTCTATGAATTCAAAAGTCATGGAGTTACTGGGCTTGAGGTGGCCCCTAATGCAGATATGGCTGCAGTGATCAAAAACTTAGATAACAGCACCCAAGTCCCTTTGAATGCCTAAAAAGTCTTCTCAAGAAAGATCCATACAAACAAGCCCAGACTGCAAAGACTACAATTAGTACCTAACTCTTCAATGCCCAGACATGGACAAACATCCAAAAGCAACAAGACCATCCAGGAAAACATGACTTCACCAAACAAACTAAATAAGGTACCAGTGACCAATCATGGACAGACAAAGACCTTTCAGAATGATAATTCAAAATAGCCACTTTGAGAGAACTCAACAAAATTCAAGATAACACAGAGAAGGAATTCAGAATATTTTCAGATAAATTTAAAATAATTAAAAACAATTAAGCATAAATTCCTCAGCTGAAAAATGCAACTGACATACTGAAAAAATGTGGCAGAGTCTGTCACCAGCAGAACTGATCAAGCAAAAGAAAAAAAAATTAGTGAGCTTGAAGACAGGCTATTTGAAAATACACAGACAGAAGAAACAAAAGAAAGAATAAGAAACAATGAAGCATGCCTACAAGATCTAGAATAGAGCCTCGAAAGGCCAAGAGTTATTGGCATTGAAGAGAAGGTAGAGAGAGGTAGAAAGTTTATTCAAAGAAATAACAGAAAGCTTCTCAAACTTACAGAAAGATATCAATATTCAAGTACGAGATGGTTATAGAACACCAATCAGATTTAATCCAAAGAAAACTACTTCAAGACATTTGCTAATCAAACTCCCAAAGGTCAAGGACAAAAAGGGATCTGAAAAGCAGCAAGAGAAAAGAAACAAATAATGAGCTCCAATATGTCTGGCAGCAGACTTTTCAGTGGAAACCTTACAGGTCAGGAGAGAGTGGCATGACATATTTAAAGTGCTGAAAGAAAAACGCTTTTATCCTAGAATAGTATATCCAGTGAAAATCGCCTTCAAGCATGAAGAAGAAACAAAGACTACCAGACAATGAAAAGCTGAGGAATTTCATCATCACCAGACCTATCCTATAAGAAATGCTAAAGGGAGTTCTTCAATCTGAAATGAAAGAATATTAATGAGCAATAAGAAATCATTTGAAGATACAAAACTCACTGGTAATAGTAAATACAAAGAAAAACACAGAATATTCTAAGACTGTACTTGTGGTTTGTAAACTACTCATATCATGAGAAGAAAGACTAAAAAGATGGGCATTTCATAAATAATAGCAACAACAACATTTCAAGACATAGACACTACAATAAGGTAAAAATAGAAACAACAAAAAGTTTAAAAGTAGGAGGGATGAAGTTAAAGTGTAGAATTTTCATTAGTTTTCCATTTGCTTGTTTGTTTATGTAATCAGTGTTGTCACCAGTTTAAAATAATGGGTGATAAAATAATATTCGCAAGCCTCCTGGTAACCTCAAATCAAAAAAAAAAAAAAAAAGAAAGAAAGAAAGAAAAAGAAAATGACAAAAAAATAAAAAGCAAGAAATTAAAACATACCATCAGAGAAATCACTTTCACTAAAAGGAAGACGGGAAGGAAGGAAAAAGGAAAGAGAAGACAAATAGCAAAATGGCAGGAGTAAGTCACTATTTATAAATAAAACATTAAATATAAATGTACTAAATTCTCCAATCAAAAGACACAGAGTGGCTGAATGGATTAAAAAGAAAAACAAGACCCAATTATCTGTTGCCTACAAGAAACACACTTCACCAATAAAGGCACACATAGACTGAAAATAAAGGGATAGAAAACATATTTCATGCAAATGGAAACCAAAAAAGAGCAGGAGTAGCTATACTTAGACAAAATAGATTTCAAAACAAAAACTATAAAATAAGACAAAGAAGATCATTATGTAATAATAAAGGGGTTGATTTAGCAAGAAGATATAACAATTGTAAATAATGTGCACCCAACACTGCAGCATCCAGATATATAAAGCAAATATTATTAGAGCTAAAGAGAGAGAGGGACCCCAGTAACAGCTGGACATTTTCATCATTGGACAGATCTTCCAGACCGAAAATCAATAAAGAAACATCATTTTAATCTGCACTATAGATCAAATGGATCTAATAGGTGTTTATATAACATTTCATCCAATGACTGCAGAATACACATTCTTCTCCTTAGTATATGAATCACTCTCAAGGATAGACCAAATGTTAGTTCACAAAACAAGCCTTTAAAAATTCAAAAAGTGTGAAATTATATCAAGTATGTTCTCTAACCACAATGGAATAAAACTAGAAATCATTAACAAGAGGAACGTTGGAAACTATACAAACACATAGAAATTAAACAACATGCTCCTCTTTATTTCTATATGTCAATAAAGAAATTAAGAAGGAAACTGAAAATTTTCTTGAAACAAATGGTATTGGAAACACAACATACCACAACCTATGGGATATAGCAAAAACAGTACTAAAGGGGTAATGTACAGCTGTAAGTGCCTGCATCAGAAAACAAGGAAAACTTCAAATAAACAATCTAACAATGCATTTTAAAGCATTAGAAAAGTAAGAGCAACCCAAACACAAAATTAACAGGGAAAAAAATAGTGGAGATGAAAGCAGAAATAAATGAAGAAAACAATACAAAAGATCAATGACTTTTTGAAAAGATAAAAAAGCTGGTTTTTTGAAAAGATTAAAAAAAAAAATCAACAACCTCTAGCCAGATTAAGAAAACAAAACAGAATACCTAAATAAATAAAATCAGAGATGTAAAAGGAGACATGACAGCCAATACCACAGAAATTCAAAAGGTCATGAGGGGCTGCTATGAGCAACTATATGCCAATAAATTGGAAAACCTGGAAAAGATGGACAAATTCCCAGACAAATACAACCTACCAAGATTAAACTATGAAGAAATCCAAACCCTGAAGAGATCAGTAACAAGTAAAAAGATCGAAGCTGTAGTAAAAAGTCTCCCAGCAAATAAAAGCCCGCACCTGATGGCATCACCGCTGAATTTTACTAAATATTTAAAGAAAAACATACTACTCCTACTCAAACTATGACAAAAAATAGAGGAGGAGGGAATACTTCCAAGCTCATTCTACAAGGCCAGTATTACCCTGATATAAACATCAGGCAAAGATACATTAAAAAATAAAAATAAAAAATAAAAAATAAATTAAAAAAAAAAACTACAGGCCAATATCCCTGATGAATGCTGATCATAAACAAAATGCTATCTAACCAGATTCAATAACATATTAAAAGATCATTCACCTTGACCAAGTGAGATTTATCTCAGGAATGCAAGGAGGATGGTTCAACATATACAAATTAATCAATGTAATACATCAACAGAATAAAGGACAAAAAACATGATTATTTCAGTCGATGCTGATTAAAATATGATTAATTTATCATATATGAATAAAATATTATTTTTTCAAATGCTGAAAAGGCATTTGATAAAATTCAATATCCCTTCATGATAAAACTCTCAAAAACTGGGTATAGAAAGAACATACCTCAACATAATAAAAGCCATATATGACAGATTCACAGCTAATATCATACTGAATAGCAAAAAAATGGAAAGCTTTTCCTTTAAGTTCTAGAATATGACAAGAATGCCCATTTTACCACCATTAACTGATTGCTACAGTAATCAGACAAGAGAGAAATGAAGGCATCAAAATTGGAAAGGAAGAAGTCAAATTTCCTTGTTTGCAGATGGTATAATCTTTATATTTAGAAAAACCTGAAGACTCCATCAAAAAACGATTAGAACAGATAAACAAATTTAGAAAAAGTTACAGGATACAAAATCAACGTACAAAAATCAGTAGCATGTCTATATGCCAACAACAAACAATATGAAAAATAAATCAGTGAAGTAATCTCATTTATTATAGCTACAAATAGAATAAAATACCTAGGAATTAACCAAAATACCAAAAGATCTCTACAATGAAAAATATACAATGTTTATAAAAGATATGTAAGAGGACACAAAGAAACTAAAAGATTCTTCCATGTTCATGGATTGGAAGAATCAATACTATTAAAACATTCATACTACCCAAAACAACCTACAGATTCAACGCAATCCCTCTCAAAATACCAATGACATTCTTCACAGAAACAGACAAAACAATTCTAAAATTTATATGAAACCACAAAAGACACACCATAGCCAAAGCTACCCTAAGCAAAAAGAACAAAACTGGAGGAATCACATTATCTAACTTCAAGTTATATTACAAAGCTACAGTAACCAAAATAGCATGGTACTGGTATTAAAAACAGATACATAGACTAATGGAACAGAACAGAGAACCCAGAAACCAATCTATACATCTACAGCAAACACATTTTTGACAAAGGTGCCAACAACATACATTGAAGAAAGGATCTCTCTTCAAAAAAATGATACTGGGAAAACTGGGTGGATATTCATCCACATGGAGAAGAATGAAACTAGACCCCTATCTCTCCCAATATACAAAAATCAAATCAAAATGAATTAAAGATTTAAATCTAAGACCTCAAACTATGAAACTACTACAAGAAAACGTTGGGTATACTCTCTAGGATATTGGACTGGGCAAAGATTTCTTGAGTAATACCCTACAAGCAAAGGCAACCAAAGCAAAAACGGGAAGATGGGATTGTATCAAGTTAAAAAGCTGCTGCACAGCAAAGGAAAGAATCCACAAAGTGAAGAGCCATCCCCACAGAATAGGGAGAAAATATTCACAAACTATCCGTTTGACTAGGGATCAATAACCAGAATATATAAGAGCTAAAACTTCTCTATAGGAAAAATCTAATAATCTGATGTAAATGGGCAAAAGATCTGAATAGACATTTCTCAGAAGAAGACATACAAAGGCAAACAGGCACATAAAAAGATGCTCAACATCATTGATCATCAAATAAATGCAAATCAAAACTACAATAAGATATCATCTCACCCTAGTTAAAATGGCTTTTATCCAAAAGTCAGTCAATAACAAATTCTGGCAAGGATGTGAAGAAAAGGGAACTTTCATACATAGGTGGTGGGAATGTAAATTAGTATAACCACTATGGAGAACAGTTTGGAGATTCCTCAAAAAACTAAAAATAGAGCTAACATATGACCCAGCAATCCTACTGTTAGGTATATACTCAAAAGAAAGGAAATCAGTATATCAATGAGATATCTGCATTCCCATGGTTATTGCAACACTGTTCACAATAGCCAACATTTGGAAACAACGTAAGTGTCCATCAACAGACAAATGGATAATGAAAATGTAGTACATATACACAATGGAGTACTATTCAGCCATAATAAAGAATGCTATCCTGCCACTTGCAACAACACAGGTGGAGCTGGAGGACATTATGTTAAGTCAGGCACAGAAGGACAAACTTTGCATGTTCTCACTTATTTGTGGGAGCTGAAATTAAAACTCATGGAGATAGTAGAAAGATAATTACTAGAGGCTGGGAAAGGTAGTTGGGGGACTAGGAGGTGGGGGTAACTAATGAGTACAAAATTATACTTAGAATGAATAAGGCTTAGTATTTGATAGCACAAAAGAATGACTACAGTCAACAATCGTGTATTATACATTTTATAATAACTGAAAGAGTATAATCGGACCATTTGTAGCACAAAGAAAGGACAAATAATTGAGGAGATGAATATTCCACTTACCCTGATATGATTATTAGGCATTGTGTGCCTGTATTAAAATATGTCATGTACCCCATGAATATATACATCTACTACGTACCTACAAAAATTTAAAATTGAATTACTTGACATTAGTTACCACACAGTGATGGATGGTCCAGAAGAACTCTGAGTTGAAGAGAAAAACTAAAGATAGATTTTGAAGTCACTAAGGATAATCCACCTGTGGTTAATCAGGTGGTCACACAAATAAGCCATGTGTATTTTACACCACTTTAAAAGTCCCAAAATGCAAGTGGTGACCCTGAGCATCAGCGGTCTGCTCATAGGTATGCTGGGTGGTCTCTACATTGACATCCTAAATGATTTATTAATACATGTTCCATCATTCCTTTTGTGTTTATATATGTTTAAAGGGAGAAGGAGGATAAGAATTAAGATAAAGGAGTTATAAACAAACTCTGCAAGCTATTCTGAGGGCTTAGAGTCTTTTACAATATATTTTTCTCTCGTTAAAAAACAACTTTACTGTATACTATGCCATATAAATTCCAACGATAGTTTGATCACTTTTGTTACTCAAATACAAATTATTTGTTACGAATTATAACAGAATAATTAATTCAAACTACTTCAAACAGATTCAGCCTTCCTCCCAGTCCATTTACTTATATTCTAAAACACAATATATTTCTTGTTACTTTCCACTCTTTACCTCAGTTGAAAAGGTAGGAAATAGCTCATCCTTTGCTCCAAGAGAAAGCACCATTATCACCTATCCTTGTAAATCAAAACAACCCCTAAGGTCTTAAGTTTCATTTCCAAAACGACCTCTCACATAGAGTCTATTATTTGGTTGGAGAAAAAAGATGTTAACTGCCATGGCACTAGAACCTAAGCTTAAGCCAAATATTAATATTATAAGACTACAGTTCCTAGCGGAATAGCATAATATGCAATCCTCCAACAGCTATAGTCAGTCCTTTACTAAGGTTACTCCAGAAGATAGCATAGGAAGCACAAAGCTAACATTAAGTATAATACATCTCTTTCACTGATTTCAAGAAAAAGGGATATATAAATAACCTGCTAAGTAGATTTTAAAATAAGAAAGCTACAAATCTAATCAAAATTAAAATAAGTGACTGGCTAGAGTTAATAATGACCTTAAAATCTTCAAAATTAATAGAAAGAAAAAGTAATAGAAAATGTTCTAAGAATGAAAAATCTAGAGGCAAGCATACACCTCCCAAGCAAAAAATTTAGTGCTAGACATTAAAGCCTATGCATGCTGTCTCTCTCTCTCTGTTCCTGAATGATCTTCATATAATTTATCCACAGGAATCCAAGTATCAATGAAAAAACTTTGCACACAGAAATCAATATTCAAATATACACTATGGGAAAGGGAAAAGCATTTTTGCTGAAATGGAATATGGCAGCTATTTAAAGCTAACACATTTATGACTAGTATAAACCATTATTGATTAAAATCATTAAAGAGAAACCAAATGCCAAGTTCCAAAATAAAATTTGGAAACATTCCAGAACACTTCTAAAATTGTGTGTCCTGTGGAGCATAAATTTATAATCAAATACAATTTGCCAAGAAACTGACAGAGATTCTAACATTCCCAAATTACTTTTATGAAGGAAGACTTCTAGAGAAACCATAATAATGCTATACATCTTAAATACCTTTTTTAAACACAGAAAAGTAAAGCTTGTTGGCAAACCATATAGCTGATTGAATTATTTCTCAAGTCCCTAACGACGATTTATATCTATTTTGTACCCCCAAAATGGCCATAGACATGTTAACATGAAAAGAAAAGATGTGGCTGTGCCAGTCATGCTGCACAGATGGTAAGGCAAATCCTGTTCCTCTAAGCTTCTCCATTATTGTACACTTTTCCCCTCTACAGTTTTCAGACTATACAGTGTCCCTTGGTTTTATCCTTTCCCCAGCCCCCTATCAAAATGTATTTGTAGTATGGCTCTAATATCACCACTTTGTTCCTTTGTCAATTTAAGCCATGTGTTGCTACTCTCAGTCTCTGCTATATGAACCGTTATTATTTGTACTGGCTGAAGTAATTTGAGCATTCAGGGAACAACTGGGGGAAGTAATGAGGCGATGTAAAATGAAATCTTACTATTAGACTGACCATTCTGTTTTCCTATAACACCAGCCGTGCTAAAGGGAAGTTAATTCTGATATTTGAAATTGCTTCATGAACTAACTCAACACCATGCAAAATTAGCACCTTCTATTCTTACATCAATGTTCCTCCATCTTTTTATCTTGTGACCCCACTCAGTGACTCTGAAGAAGGCAGCTCACAATTTCTATCATCTTCTACCAAAAGAAGTATGCAGAAATATAAAAGCATGCTTTTTATTTATTCAAAAGAAGGCAGTGATCTAGGAACCCAGAGAAGGCAACTCTGGGAAAGGTGATAAACCACACACACACACACACACACACACACTCACACAAAATGAAGAGATAGCTCTGTTTCTCCAGCCCAAGCCCAGGCATTCATTGTGTTACAGAAACCCTTGTTCTCCCCCTTGTCCTTTATAATTGTGAAGTGGAGCTGCCACGAATGTTTAGTAGCTATCGAGACAAGGATCAAAAACTTAAACATCTACAAGAGCTCTGAAGCTCACAGAAATAAGTTCAGAGAACCAGGTGAATGAGATAGGAGGAGTGGTAGGGACCCGGAAGGTTGCAAGCCACTCCTACAGGTGGCATCTGTGGCTCAGCTACACTATTGCCATGCAGTGCTGCCAGATCATCAATCATTTGTTATTGGTTTTTTTCCCCAAGAAACCAGAAATACAGATATTTGTGTAGAACTTGTTAGCAGCTTCCAGTAATTCAAACAATTTTTTTAAACACTGGTTGTTTTAAAAAAAAAACAACTCAAGATGAGCCAAACTAAAGTCATCGCTTTTATGGTGTGTTCCATTGGTCACCACTTTACTGCGTCTATTATGTAGAGATCATCTGGCCCAATCCCTGGTGATCTTACCAATGAGAATTGATCTATGGAACTCAGAGGGGTTGAGTGATATGATGAATAATTTTATGTGTCAACTTGGAGAATATTTTTGGATGGGATTAACATTTAAATCTGTGAAATTTGGGGTAAAGCAGATCACCCTCCATAATGCGGGTAGGTCTTATCTAATCAGTAGAAGACCTAAACAGAACAAAAAGATCAGCATCGTCAAGTAAGAGGGAATTCTAGAGAAGACTTATTTCAGACATCATCTGCACCATCAGCTCTCCTGGGTCTCTGCCTGCCAGTCAGTACTGCATATTTTGAACTGACCAACATTCATAATCATGAGCCAATTCTTTATTTTATATATCCATGTATCGTATATATATATCATCTATGTATCATATATATATATCATATATATACATAATAGGATATATACACATATCCTACTAATTCTGCTTCTCTGGAGAATCCTGACTAATACATGTGATTTGGCCAAAGTCACATAGCTAGTTTGGAGCACACAAAAAAAAATTTTCTAATTCCCTGTCTAGAGTACATTTCAGAATACTGCACTGGAACAGTAATCCTGGTAGAGCGAGAGATGACATTACAAACATGTCTATGTACATACAGTTCTATTATAAAAGCCTGAGACTGCACACACAACACAATAATTCTCAGAATGTAGTTGCAGGACTGCAGAATCATGTAGATGCTTGTTTATATAAAGACTCCTAGGCCTATTCCAGATTTTTTGAATCTAGCTCTCTAGGAGTGGGACCCAGGAATCTGTATCTTGGCAGCTCCCCAAGATGATCTGTATGCATGCCAAAGTTTGAGAACCCTATAGCAATTAAGAGGCAATACAGATTGGTACTTAAGAGCACAGATTCTAAAGCCGAAATGCCTGAATTTAAAGCCCAACTCTACCACTTACTAGCTATGTAAGTGGCCTTGGACAAGGTACATAGCTCCTGTGCTTGAGAGTACAGTACACTTCACAGCTCACATCATCTGTGATGTGAGGATTGAATGAGGTAAGAGTGTAAATATTCACACAGAGTTGGCATTTAATAAATCGTAGCTTTTATTACTAAACTCTCCTGCCATGGGTGATTGGGCATATTTTCACTATCAAGCTAACTTGACATTTACAGTGACCATCACAGTGGCACATCTTGAAGTGTGCCACTTGAAATATCCTGAAATACTTTCTAAAGCAAGGATCAGAGTGGTTAGATGTTATGTGTTTGATTTTATGCAATTTTAGGATAAGGTGTATAGTTTAGTTTGTCCAAACCGTGGCCCATGGGCTGCATGTGGGCCAGGACAGCTTTGAATGTGGCCCAAAACAAATTCATAAACTTTCTTAAAATATGATTAGGTTTTTTTGCAATTTTTTTAACTCATCAGCTATGGTTAATATTAGCTTATTTTGTGTGTAGCCCAAGACAATTCTTCTCCAATGTGGACCAGGGAAGCCAAAAGATTAGACACCGCTGCTTTATAATTTGGGAACTTAGTCCAAAAGAAGATTAGAAATAATATGGATTCATAGAATATTTAAGTCTTCTTCCCCATCAAAAAAAAAAGGCTAATTTACTCATATGTAAACATTTTATCCCACCAAATTCTTAACCAAAGAGTTGTTATCAGCTAATAAACCAAAACTATACAAATATAGAAGCTATTAGACAAGGGAAACCACACAAGAGACAATTGAGAGACGCCAGAAATATGACGGTCTTTTTGATCATTTAGAACCAGAAATAAACTTGGGATCACTTTGCATTTGATTTTATAAAGATTAAAATTAGTCTATCAATAAAGTGGATCTGCTTCAGGACAACTTAAAACATGGAAAATATTTTGTAGATCTTATATAACAAAAATCACTGAGGGTGAAAAATAAAAATAATGAAAACCAACAATTGTCACAGAATTTAACTTGGGATAGAAGGAATATGCTCAAGAAAATAAGGACATGGGCAAAATAAAGCATTTGGCATAAAAAGTAACATTCTTCCATTTCGAGCTTGGAGCAAGATGAACGGCTCTCCAGGAGGGATTGTCCAGATTGAGCAGAAGCCAATAGGCTAGTAGTGGGGGAGGCTGTCCCCTGTAGACGAGATGGTCTGAGAATATGTAAGGGAATCAGCAATCTGGGAACTATAGCCAAGACTAGAATGCCAGTGGTCACAACTTAACAGCCTAAGGGGCAGACTACTACATCTACATGTATCCAATATCATGCAAAACCCACCAACTTTATACTAGTGAGAGGCTTCTAAATCAAAGAAAGAAGCAGGAATAAAGAAGCTACAAGAAAGAGGTTTCACCAAAACTAAAATCCTTCATCCACTGGCCCATTCAATTAGCAATTATAAAGGTCAACCCTGTGCAAGGTACTATCCAAAGAAAAGCAAAACAAAACAAAAGACAGGGCCCCTGCCTCAAAAAAGTCACAATCTAGCAGAAGGATACAACATAAAGAACACATACACAAGAAATAATCATAACGCAAGGAAACAATCATAATGTTTTAAGTGAGCGTCAGTATTCTGGAGAGTTAAAGGAAGAAAAGATGATTCCTAGTGGAAGTGAGTGGGAAAAAATGGATGGAGTTAAAAGCTTTTAAAAAGATCTGATTAGTTGGGCTTGACTTGATTATAGATAGAAGAACAATATCAAAAGAGGAGGCACAAACAAATGCCTATGAAGGGAAGAACAGAGAATAACCAAGTAAAGAAAGCAGTTGACATGGGTAAAAACTTCATGACGAAAAAACCAAAAGCAAGTGCAACAAAAGCCAAAACTGGCAAATGGAATCTAATAAAACTAAAGAGCTTCTGCACAGCAAAGGAAACTATCATCAGAGTGAACAGGCAACCTACAGAATGGGAGAAAATTTTTGCAATCTACCCATCTGACAAAGGGCTAATATCTGTAATCTAGAAGGAACTTAAACAAATTTACAAGAAAAAAGCAAACAATCCCATGAAACAGTGAGCAAAAGATATGAACAGACACTTCTCAAAAGAAGACATTTACATGGCCAATAAACATATGAAAAAAAGCTCAACATCACTGATCATCAGAGAAATGCAAATCAAAACCACAATGAGATCCCATCTCACACCAGTCAGAATAGCAATCATTAAAAAGCCAGGAAACAACAGATGCTGGTGAGGCTGAGGAGAAATAGAAATGCTTTTACCCTGTTGGTGGGAATGTAAATTAGTTCAACCATTGTGGAAGACAGTCTAGCAATTCCTCAAGGATCTAGAACCAAAAATACCATTTGACTCAGCAAACCCGTTACTAGGTATACACCCAAAGAAATATAAAAAATTCTACCCTTAAGACACATGTACACTTATGTTTATTGAAGCACTACTTACAATAGCAAAGACATGGAACCAACCCAAATGCCCATCAATGACAGACTGCATAAAGAAAATGTGGTTTGTTGCAGCACTATTTACAAAGAAAAGACTTGTAACCAACCCAAATGCCCATCCATGATAGACTGGATAAAGAAATGTGGCACATATACAGCATGGACTACCATGCAGCCATTAAAAGAATAACTTCATGTCCTTTGCAGGGACATGGATGAAGCTGGAAGCCAACATTCTCAGCAAACTAACACAGGAACAGAAAACCAAACACCACATGTTGTCACTCATGAGTGGGAGTTGAACAATAAGAACACATGGACACAGGGAGGGGAACATCACATACTGGGGCCTATTGCGGGTTTGGGGGCAAGGGGAAGGAGAGCATTATGACAAATACTTAATGCATGTGGGGCTTAAAACCTAGATGACGGGTTGATAGGTGCAGTAAGCCACCGTGGCATAGGTGTACCTGTATTTAAAAACTGCACATTCTGCAATATGTATCCCAGAACTTAAAGTAAAATTTAAAAAAATTAATAAAAAAGTGAAAAAAGGAAAGAAAAAAAAGAAAATGTGGTACATATACACCATGGAATACTATGCAGCCATAAAAAGGCATGAGATCATGTTCTTTGCAGGGACATGGATGAAGCTGGAAGCCATCACCCTCAGCAAACTAACACAGGAAGAGAAAACCAAACACTGCATGTTCTCACTCATAAGTGGAAGTTAAACAATGAGAACACATGGACACAGAGAGGGGAACAACACACACCAGGGCCTGGTGGCAGGGTGGGGTTAAGGGGAGGACAGATCAATAGGTTCAGCAAATCACCATGGCACACATATACTTATGTAACAAACTTGCACTTTCTGCACATCCTGTTTTTTTTTTAGAAGAAATAAATAAAATAAAAATAAAGTAGCTGAATCAACCAGGGCATAGAGTTCTGGCTAGAGTTATAGGGACAAGGCTGGACTCACATCAGACTGTCAATGACCTTCACTGCAAAGCCACAGTGTTTGGGTTTTATTTGGTAGGCACTAGAAAGCCATCAAAGGCTTTGACCTGACCCCATCTGGGTTTGTTCTATCTGATGAGTGTCTGCAAAACTATAGTAAGAAAAGACTGAGAGCTAGGAGAAAAGCTAGGAGACTCCTACAACTATCCAGAAAAGTGGTTTTAATAAATACCTAAACTAAGGTAATGGTATGGAGAGGAATGGGAAGGAATGAGAAGGAAAAGATTAATGAAAGTGACACCTGTTCCTAAAATGTAGCATATTCTGGGAGTATTTAGTATATACACTACCTAGAAAATAAATACATATCATGCCCTCTGGAATTAGGAATTGTTTCTAATTCCAGGATGATAATTCTCCACACAGCAACCTCAAATTCTTAAAATACTTTTTATTTATTTATTTTTTTTTTTAAGAAAAGAAAAAAGAGAGAAAAAGAGAAAGAAGGAAGAAAAAAAAGAATGAAATAAAGAGAAAAAGAAGAAGGAAAAGGGGAGAGAGAACGGGGAATCTTGCTCTATTGCCCAGGCTAGAATGCAGTCTACAAATGGATATTAAAAACTCTTTTATACTAATAATTGTGTTATACAATGGAGACAGGAAGGAATAAGGTAGGAAAATAACAAACAAACAGCCAACCAGTATTTCATTTAAACCTATGAAATGCTATACAATTGCTGGGGGAGTGATTTACTCCCAACCATGTGGTCACTTTTAAAATAAATGTAATGTGTTACCGAAAAAAAAATGTATGTTTTGTGGGTTTGGAGTAGAGAGTTCTGTAAATATTTATTAAGTTTTCTTGTTCGAGGTCTAAGTTCAAGTCCCGGGTAGCCTTGTTAACCTTCTGTCTCATTAATCTGTCCAATATTGACAATGTAATGTTAAAGTCTCCCACTATTATTGTGTGGGAGTCCAAGTCTCTTTGTAAGTCACCAAGAAGTTGCCCTATGTATCTGGGTGCTCCTATATTGGGTGCGCATAGACTTAAGGTCGTTAGCTCTTCCCATTACATTGATCCTTCTACCATTATACAATGTCCTTCTTATCTCTTTTCGATTTCTATTACTTTAAAGTCTATTTTATCAGAGATGAGAATTGCAACTACTGCTTTTTTTTTTTTTTTTTTGCTCTCCATTTGGTTGGCAAATCTTTCTCCATCCCTTTGTTTTGAGTCTCTGTATATCCTTGCATGTAAGATGGATCTGGATGCAGCTTACTGATGGGTCCTTTGAAGTGGCTGATACTGGTTGTTCCTTTCTGTATATAGTGCCTCTTTCAGAAGCTCTTGTAAAGCAGGCCTGGTGGTAATGAAATCTCTGAGTACTTGCTTGTTTGCAAAAAATTTTATTTTTCCTTCACTTATGAAACTTAGTTTGGCTGGATATGAAATTCTGGGTTGAAAGTTCTTTTCTTTAAGGATGTTGAATATTGGCCCCCACTCTCTTCTGGCTTGTAGGGTTTCTGCTGAGAGATCAGCTGTGAGTCTGATAGGCTTCCCCTTGTGGGTAACCTAACCTTTCTCTCTGGCTGCCCTTAGTATTTTCTCCTTCATTTCAACCCTGGTGAATCTAATGATTATGTGCCTTGGTGTTGCTCTTTTTGAGGAATATCTCTGTGGTGTTCTCTGTATTACCTGGAGTTGGGTATTGTCTTGCCTTGCTAGGTTAGGAAAGTTTTCCTGGGATAATATCCTGAAAACTATTTTCCAGCTTGGATTCATTCTCTTCGTCACATTCAGGTAGACCTATCAAACGTAGATTAGGTCTTTTCACATAGTCCCATATTTCTTGGAGACTTTGCTCATTCCTTTTACCCTTTTTTCTCTAATCTTGTCTTCTCGTTTTATTTCGTTAAGTTGGTCTTCGACCTCTGAAATCCTTTCTTCTGCTTGATCAATTCGACTGTTAAAACTTGTGCATACTTCACGAAGTTCTCATATTGTGTTTTTCAGTTCCATTAATTCACTTATATTCCTCTTTAAATTGTCCATTCTCATGAACATTTCGTGAAACCTTTTTTCAAGGTTCTTAGTTTCCTTGCATTGGGCTAGAACATGTTCTTTCAGCTCACAGAAGTTTCTCATTATCCACCTTCTGAAGCCTGATTCTATTGATTCCTCACATTCATTCTCAATCAGGCCTTGTTCATTTGGTGATGAGGCACTGCAATCCTCTGTAGGAGGAAAGGCATTCTGATTTCGGGTGTTTTCAGCCTTTTTGTGCTGGTTTCTTCCCATCTTTGTGAATTTATCCACCTGTCGTCTGTGTAATTGCTGACTTTCAGATTAGGTCTCTGAGTGGACGTCCAGCTTGTTGGTGATAAAGTTTTTTCTGTTTCTTAGTTTTCCTTCGGCGGACGCCCCTCCCCCCACAGAACTGGACCTTCCCGGGTTCAGCTGTACTTGCTGTGAAACTCTCAATCCTCAGCAGTTCCAACTTCTGTTTTTATTTTTTTTGTGGAGGGGGGTACCAGCCTTCCCCTGCAGTGACCCACTACGCCGGCTGAAACAGCAGCGTTAAGATTCGTGGCGCTTTTCTGCCCGGGAATCTCCCCGGTCTGGTTCCCCACTTCAGTCCGCTTTTCAATCAGCTGAATGGGAGACTCTGCCTTCCCGGAGCTCCAACGCCAACCAAAGGGCACTCAGTCCCGTATACTCCGGACTGAGAACCGCCGCGCCTGGGTGCCTGCAAAACGGCCGCGCACTCCAAAAGAGTCGCGCTGGCGACCCGTGGGGCTCCTCCGCCAAGAATCTCTTGGCCCGTGGGCAATAAAAATTTGTCTGAAAATGTGGCGTCCACTCACTCTCTGCACTTTCAGAGGGAGCTACAATCCTAAGCTGCTGCTAATCGGCCATCTTGGATCTCTCTCCTTAAAATACTTTTTAAATGTTTCCTCTCAAAGAGACAACTTCCTGTAATATACTTTAACCTCTAAATTAAAATAAATGAAAATTATCACTGACTGTTTGTTCCTAGGTCCTGTCGCAGGTTCTTTTCTAACTGCCATTTAGAGAAAGAACAAAGATGGTTAGAAATAGTGCACATCCCAGAATACCAAAAGCAGTCCCTGCCATTAATGAACTTAAAGTGTTAAATTCATAGAAGTC
The DNA here is from genome assembly GCA_036589455.1 of Ateles fusciceps. Taxonomy (NCBI): domain Eukaryota; kingdom Metazoa; phylum Chordata; class Mammalia; order Primates; family Atelidae; genus Ateles; species Ateles fusciceps. Next base: position 5,325,934 of record JAZHEH010000889.1, read on the forward strand.
AGTAGCTACTATCAAAAAGCTAGTTGTTTCTGAATATAATTACACTTCAGGAAAGAAGCACCTCCAAAACTGCTATTCTCAAGTGCACAAGCATTACATGATGCCATCGTATTATACTAAATTACCATATAATTCTTGACACCCATCATGATGCTTGCTCATGAAAGAAACCGCAGATGCTGAAACACAATAGAGATTAAAATCTCTTCTCATCATTTTGAAGGAAACAGGAGGCAAGTCATCTGAGAAACTAAGCTGAGGCTCTCTGGCAAGTCATCTGAGAAACTAAGCTGAGGCTCTCTGCAGGCCTTCCTGTCTTTAAATTCTATCCCAACACAGTGAACAACATAAAGTGTGGTCAGTTTTCTGCTATTTACAAAATGTTTTGTGATCAAACACCAGAAAGCAAATCTTCAATTATTTGATATTGGAGAATTCCAGCTTTTAAGTTGAAATGAAACTTTCATTTCACTTCATTTTACTCAGTTACCTCATTCTAAGGCTAAGAGAAAAGAAGATCAAAGTCCTTTAGCTGGTATGGAAAAACATAAGGCTTTTCATGCCAGTTTATTGCCCTCCATATTGTCTGTCATATTTAGAGCTTTCAGTTCTAAATATCTATGCATCCAAATGATAGGATGTCAGTCCCAGTGTTATGTACTGAGTCACAGTTGGGTCAGAAAAATTTTAAAAAACAACCTGCCATGTACACATAGGGCAAATTTCAATTTTGCCCCATCATGGAGATGTGTATGTTGTCATGTTGCAGGCCAGTAAAAATACATGCAGATTTAGTCCACTGTGGCATTGGTGTCTACTCAGGAAGCTAGCAAAAATAGAGCAATAGTTTAGAAAAAAAAAAACTCTAGAATACATAAAAAATTTTTATCTTAGAAAAGATAACAAAAACACATTGAAAATATGTTGATCCTTAGATGTCTGAGGTATCATTCAGTTTGGTAGAAGAATATTAATACATTTTTCAATCCAGATGCTTCTAAAATTGAGTAAAAGATGAGATGTTCATTACTGACATATTAAGATATAAGTAAGAGCATAATTGTGGTCCATTTAGAACCTTCAGAACTGAACTCTGATATGCCTCTAAGAATGAGAATCAGAATCACAGGTTCTCAATCAATAACTCAACCACCTTAAGGTAACATGCGATGATTCCCAATTACCCTGAGGAGTTAACCTCTGAGCAAAATAGCAGACAAGCAACTTGCACTCAGCCTGTGTATCATCAGTTAGTGATTCTTGGTTGATATCAAGACTCTTCCACAGCTAAGTCATGATCCATGGTGGGTTTCCAGAGGTCTTCTGTTTCCTTGATATTAACACAGCATCCACTGCCCACTGCACAACTAAGGGAAGGTAAGAAGGTAACTCACACAGGCAAGGAGTCCAATTTGAAGGAAGCAGCATTAGTAAGTGTCTTCTAGGTTTATTAGAATGGTATAGAAAACCAAACTTTGGAAATTATATAGACAAAAGAAGTTTCAGAGTAAGCAAACCCGAGTTACATCCCCCCCATTAGTCATATGACCTCAGCCAACCTGCTTAACTTCTCTGTATGTTATCTCTGAGGATAATAATACCTACTTCATAACATCGTTCTGAAGGTTGAATTCAATGAGATACAGTGTGGAGGCACCAGCTGTATCTAACACAGGGCAGCTGTCTACAAATGGAGCCTATTCTTATACTACATGAAGGCATGGTATTAATTTGTTTTCATACTGCTGATACATACCCAAGACTGGGTAATTTATAAAGGAAAAGAGGTTTAATGAACTCATAATTCCACGTGGCTGTGGAGGCCTCATAATCGTGGTGGAGGTAAAAGGCATGTCTTACATGGTGGCAGGCAAGACAGAATGAGAGCCAAGTGAAAGGGGAAACCCTTTACAAAACCATCAGATCTTGTGAGACTTATTCACTACCACGAGAACAGTATGGGAGAAATCGCCCCCATAATTCAATTATCTCCCACTGGATTCCTCCTACAACATGTGAGAATTATAGGAGCTACAATTTAAGAAGAGATTTGCCAAACCATATCAGGTATGATTCATCCACACAAGAGCAATGATGTAGGATCTCTACCAGAATATAGACATGAGGTAAAATACTGCTTACCAAGAATGGTTATGGTTATGGAGAGGCTCTCCAACAAAAGAAGAATTTCAGCATCAATAAATTTAATGACATCTATTGCAATTACTTGGATGCTACTTCAAAAAAAAAATCATTCTTGCCATGCACCTTAAATCCACAACTAACTCATCTAGTGAATTAAAAGCCAAGTGCTAACTGAAAAGACCAACAAAATAAGCCATTATTGATTAATTTCACTTCAGCACAGAGTAGGTTATCACATTCTTGAGCCAATCATCAGCAGGGTACTAACTTAGGGCTGGGAAGGTTTAAGATAGGACATAAATAAAGTAAAAAGTCTAGAGAATGTCCCTTGACTTCCTAAAGACCACTTTCTTGAACACCAGGGAATCCCACAGAGAAGAAAAGAGGATATCAGAAGATAAAGAAAACTTTCACTGATAAATTACGTTGCCAATAAACAGTCTTGCATGTGTACACCCCAGGCTGTTCTCCTTCAGGTTTGAGAAAGAACTTGTTTGCTCAGTTAGGGGTCACAGTGACAGGATCCTATCAGTCCAGGTAAATTAATCATGGCTACTTATAACAAAGACAGAATGGGTTTAGACAACTGTCCTGCTAATCTAAAGAGACTGATTAGTCTTCAGGTTTCTGGACTGGCCTTGTGAACCATTAAATATTTATCAGAAGACAATAAATCACTCAATCAATCAATGGGGATTCTACCAACACAAGTTCATGTTCCTCAGTCACGTCCCACAAGCAACCAGTTCAGAGTGTTTTAAACCGCAGAATTATTTTGATGCCAACAGTCTTCTAGTCTTTAATAAAACATCCTATGAACAGTGCCGATGTGTTTGCTGGGATTTTTGTTGTTGTTGTTGTTGTTGTTGTTAAGTGACAGAAACCCGGATTAGATTACTTTAAGCAATATGAATATATCTTAGGAGAATGCTAAAATAGCCTATGTTATTAAGGGATTGAACACTCAAACTACAGAAAGTATGCTTCTCTCCATGGTCTGCCCTTCTCACTGAAGACTGGCTTCTTCCTCTGGCAGCAAACCTGGCTGTCAGAAGCTCCTGGGTTTCACCTCTTACAAATTCCACAGCCAAAGGAACTGACTCTTTCTTAATATGCTTGAAAATTTCAGTGGAAGAACCAGCTTAATTCAGGTACCCACCCTGGCCAGTCCACTGTGGTCCTGGTAAGAGAGCAGATGGGAGCAGCGAAGGGACAGGGTCGTGTGAAGCACAAGGCAGTATCCACTGGAAGCACAAGTCATTCCCAAAGGGAAGAGAGTGCTGTTGCCAGAAGAAAGGTGGAGGGAAGGGCTGCATAGACAATAGCAGACCATTATAGCTACTTATATGCAATTTTAGTTCAGGGATAAGTATGGCATGAAAACATGTATGTTTGTTCATTTTGTAATTATACCTTCACGAAACTTAATCATGGACCGTAAACTCTATAGCCATTCAAGTCATGTAACCTATTGTATCCCTGACCTTCTTAGCCCAGTATTTCCATCGTTCCCACCTCCAGACTCTTAGCTGGAACACAAGGAGCTTCCTAAGCAGCAACTTCTACAGAAGGGAACACAATGCAGTATTTCACAACTGTGCTTCTTCTGTCTAGAGAAGCCCTCAGGCGAGAATTATTTTCTTGCTATTCTAGGTGTCTAATTTTGGCCTCAGATAACCTAAGCAGTTTTGCAACGCTATTTTATTACCGGAAACAATTTCATTATAGAAGAATATTAGGCAGCTGTTCTAGTGAAGTCAAAAGGTTAATATCCACGTATAAACCTCATTCCTATCTTACAGTTCTGCCGACTTACATTTAGCAAAATCAGAAGTAGTAAAATAGACTCAGTAAAAATATAAAAATATATTTTTAAATTATATTAGCATTTGTAAATATTTCCTCCAAAAACAAGTGTGCTGACTGTAATGTTTTCAATATGTAGAGTACTTTCAAGCACTGATTCTAGGAGTTACAATATGGCTAATAGTGCATCTTCTATTGCTTCTCCCTCTCTTCAGTGACCTATTAAAGTTACCTGATATACCATACTCCTTTCTGATTTAAATCTATCTGATCCTGCAATATATGATCTTTGAAAAACAAATGCCCCATCCATGCTTATGCTCAGCAAAACAATTTCCCAGAATATTAGTCATGTCTGACCTCCCTTCCCGGGTTATCAGAGGTCTGGCTAGATTCAGGTGCTGGAAGAACTGGTCTCCCACAAAGCTGAAGGGGCAAGAGAAGGAGAACAGATCCAAAGATCCAAAACAGAAAAAAAGTCAAACAAAGGAGACTCTACTAGTTGGAAGCAGTCAGTGGAGAGGCCCCTGAATCAGAAGCACAGGTTTAATGAAACATCCAGCAAAGCTGAAGATGAGCCAAATCACTTTAACAGAGAGAGAAAGAACCCTAAATTTTATCAAGAGAAATTGTCTTTTCTATCCAAAATTTTGCAATACAAGTGTCACCTGGATTTGGAGTCTCCTGCCAAAGCTCTGCCCTAAATTTCTGAGGATTCCTGAGGCACATGCTGGTGGAGGTGGGGGGCAGAACTTGCATTCTCAAAGTCATCTCAACTCCTACTTCCACAGCCCTCTCTATTCTCCACCATTACACTGAATATGAAGCTCAGACTTTCTTGCATTCTCCACTCATAAATCCCACTCACACAGTGCATCCATTAATATAAGAGACTTTGTCAATTATTTAGAGGGAGGTATAAGGGAGTTTACATGTCAGCAAAGTAAACAATTTCCAACTGAAGATTGACCATCTCCCTTCTTAAATTAGCTTTCAGCCATCTTACCACTAGGTTTTTTACTCAGGTCCCTTCACCCTGAAGTTTCTCTCCCCTCCCTCTTTTCTCTGTTTACCTCCTTGGAGAAAGAACAATGAATTCCCCCTCCTTATAGAAAGGTATCAGCCTAGCCATTCTCCTCTGTTACCTTGAGTCTAACCTCTGATTTGTTCTCCAGTTTCCTTTTGTACCACTAAGTAACTTATCAAGGTATTTTCACAAATAGTTCCCCCGCTTGAGAAGAAATTGAGTGACAGCTGTTAAGATCACGAGTTTAACTTCTTACCCCATTACACAAGATTGAAGTAGAATCACTGGTCCCTGGATGGAGTTGATAAGGAGAAATGAGTGCAGATGTTTATTTCATAACCTTCAGATACAGCAGCCTGGACTGGAGAGAAATCCCACCTGCTCATTCACAAATCTGGGCATCTGAATACAGTCTGGGAACAGTTTTCAGCAGCCTCTATGATTTCTCTAGTTGTAGAATTGATTCCCCTTACTAAAACCAAATTCTAACTTTTGGTTTATCAGAAAAGGCATTTATAGACAGATATTGATAATCTGAAATCTCAGATAATCAGCTATGATCCAAGCTAGACTCACACACGGCACCAAGCTGGCTTACAGGAGTTCTTGTCTCTGATCTCTGAATGCTCCCCCTGGCAGGCTCTGGCATACAGAGAAGCAGGAGGACTTTCTGTGAAGGCAGATCCCAAACTTGGGCTGATTTTGCCGAAATCACACAGATTACACTGACTCATGACAACAGGCAAACAGATAATCAGAGACATGGGACTAGAAACCCACAGGTGTCTTAGATCCTATTTACTGCCCCTTTTCCCTGGATAACCCAAGGAATAGAACCCTGTTTATACCAAAACCCTCTGCCTCTTTGGATTCAGTGATTCATTCGACAGTTACTTTAGATAATAATTGAGACATAATCTTTAACCACTAGATATTTGATATTCCGTATACAAAATGATCTAAATCCACATATTCATCAAAATGATAAATGGGATTGATATATAAAAGTGAGTTCACTCATTCATTCAACAACTATACACTGAGTGCCACCAGGCTAAGCTCACAGGTTGAAACCTCTAGAAAGCTCCTACCCTGATTCTATTTACCCATTTAAAAAGCCAAATTTTTACTGTGGGTGAAAAAAAAAAAAAATTTAAAGCCACACATTACAGGAAAGTTTACATATTTCAAAATGCATATAAAGTCCACATAAAAAATAATCCTATCCAAGCTAGCTATCACAAGCCTGTCAAAGGAGCAAGGCATCTGTCTACCCTTAGTCCCCCTCCCTTTCTCTAAATACAACCTGGTTCTTAACTGTTCCAGAAAGGCATCTTAGAGTTAATAAATCCAAAACAAAATTTTGTCATTTCTCCATAAATCCCAGTGTACTCAGTTAATGGTGTCACCTTTCACCCAGTTAAAAGGTGACCTTGGAGCCATCTTTGAATTCACTCACTCTCTCTCTCACTGCTTATATCCAATCCATCAGTAAATCCTTTCTGCCCTTCCCCCAAAATTCCATCTACCAGCCTGTATCCCGTTTCTCACCATCCCCACCACTACCACATAAAGTAAGCCAGCATCGCTTTTAACCTGGACAATTATGACATTTTCTGACTGGTCTCCTCACTCATTCTTAACTCCTTACAAAATCCATTCTACAACCAGCTACAATTACCCCCTAATTATGTCCTCTACTGCTTAAAACTCTCCAATGATTTTCATGACAGTTGAAATAAAATCTTAACTTCCCATGGCTGCAAAGGATCTATATCCATCATTCTCAGCCTTTGCTGCTTAGTAGAATCAACTAAGGAGTTTTGAAAAATACTTAAGTGCCACCCCGATTAATGAAATCTGAGTCTCTCTCTTGGGGTGGGCTCCGGTATGGTCAGAGGTTTTTGTTAAGTATGCACTCAGAGCAGAGGATTATCACTCTGCATGGCCTATCTTCAGACCATCTCCCTCTCTGCTTTTATCTGCTGCCACTGTCTCCATTCATTACACTGCAGCCTCAGAGCCTTTTTGCTTTCTTCAAAACACAAACAGCTTCTCTGCTTTGCACATTCCCAGCCTACATCCCCCACCACTGATCATCTTCACATCAATGGTTGCTTCTTGTCATTCAGGTCTCTATCCAAATATCACCTCTTTGCAGAGGCTTTCCAGGATCACCCTCTGCCCAGTTCCAGTGGTTCTCAAAGTGTCTCCAGAGCAGCAGCAGCAGCACCTGAAAAGTTGTTTCCCTGGGCCCCAAACCAGGCCCCTACTGAATCAGAAACTCTGGGGACGGGGCCAAGCAATCTGTGTTTTAATAAGTCTTCCAAGTAATAATGATGCACATTAAAGTTTGAGAAGCACTATTTTGTTCATATATGATGTGTATATATGTGTATATTTATCTAAGTACCTCCACCCTTTACTCTTTTTTACCTGATTTCTTTTCTATAGCAGTCATCTGAAATTCTTGTTTAATTTTTTAAATTATCTATCCCCATTCCACTAAAAGATAAGCTTCATGAAAACTTTATTCACTCCTATATGCCCAATGATTAAAACACTATCTGAACACACAGTAAACACTCAATAAATATTTACTGAGTAAATGAACCCATAAGCAAACCAATCTAGCCCCTTCTCCTCCAGAAGCCCTAAGGATTTGCTTTATTTTGTTCTCCTCTAGAGTGAGGGCCCCTGAGGAAGAAGTACACAGGGATCTGCAGCAGAAGGTCTCATAAAGCAATCTCAAAACCCAACCAAATGGCCATACACTAGCCCATACAGGCTCTTTCAGAAGGGAGGCTCTTTAAATGTTGAACATGCTTGGCTCATATGAAGTGAAATAATTGCTAGCTGTAACTAATGCACAGCTGGAAGGCCTCATTAAATCACAGGTAACCTGCCAAGGCATTTTTCCAAGGAAACAAGTCTGCTGGAGAGTTCTACTCAACAGAGTATCTTGAAAGTGGAGAGGAGGCCAGATACTCAGGGCAAAGGCCAAGACAATCCCGCCCACAATGAATATTCTCCCTTGATTCTAGAATTCTGGAAATGGTAGTTATCTGTTCCTGTATCTTTCTACCTTCCACTCGCCCTCCCAATTCCAATAAATGATTTTAAAAAATCATTGTTTTAAATTTCTTTAAAATATAGTGAGGACTTTTGCTTATCTTTGCTTGCCATTTTTAACTTTTTTCTCTAAATGGCCTGTTCTTGTAGTTTTCTTTTAGACTGTTGCTATTTTCCAAGTGATTGGTAATTAAATTCACTCTTGTCTATCATATGTACTGTCATTATTTTTCCCAGTTTGTGTTCCCCTTTTTACTTTGTTTTGGTGACTCCTCCCTCAGGCAAAAGTTAAAATTTTATTTAGTCAAATATGTCAATCTTCTATATTAGAGTTTCTGATTTTTCATATCTATAAATAGAAAAGCCTCTTCTACCCCAAATATATAAAAACATCCAACCACATATCCCATCAATACTTCTATGGCTCTCTTTTTTTGTTAAAGGTTTAAATCTTTTATCTATTTGGAGTTCCTTTTCAGTGTTAAGGTTGAGGAAACATTCTAGTTTTATTTTTTTCCAAATAACAATTTCACTTGGAAAACTCTGTAACCTTAGCATTTAGCATAGTAAAATTGTACATGGTTGATACTAAATTTATGTTTGTTAAATTATCAGAGGAGTGACAAAGGTACAAAATAGCTGTGAATGACACTCAACAACATATTCTAATAAAATGTGTATACATATACATGTATGACTTTAATGCAATATTGAAGTATATTGATATAAATTATAAGTAAAGTGGACTGGTGTTAACCATTGCCGATTTGATCATCTCTTGTGCCATTACAGAAACAATAACAACTATGTGTATGTAGCACTTTTTATGCTTCATGAAGTATAAGAGCTTTAAACATATTAACTCATTTAATCCTCAAAACAAACCAATGAGGAGTTTCTATTTCTATAAAGATGAGAATACTGAGCACCAAGAGTTGAAGAAACTTGCTCAAGTTTCCACGTTCAGCAATTGGCAGAGTGGCACTCTGGAACCAAAGCACTGAGGAGGACCCCATGCCTTCACCACTATGTTACCCTGTCTTGAAGAACACTGTTGACCATGAAATAGAAAAAGCAATTGGTTGTTTGTGCTGTTAATATCTAAGGGGTGTATACATTTACTGGGACATTCTGCATTTCTAATTCTATGTTTCTAATCTGAAAACTGAATAAACATGCCCTTGTCCCCACCCTCACCTACCTCCCCTAAAAAACATACCTGTCTTAGAGCTCAATGCCTTTGGCTACAACATCTAATAAAGAACCTGTGAGGGTCCAACACAGGTAACTCAAAAACTGATATCTCTCTAGACGAACCCACATTCTCCCCAAATCTTTTAAGTTCAAAATCCTGCCATGAGCTGCTGTAATTCCCAAGCATCCTCTGATCTGTAATGGGTATATTACAATGCTTCCCTGACTAATTTGGTCGATATAGCAAGGTCAAAAAGTACTTCCCAGGATCTTATGCTATAAATTAGAGTTTAATTAGACAAGATATTCAAAATACTGTGAACAATAAGGAGTGTCAATCTACAACTCTAGTTTTTATTTAGAAAAAATGAGTAGAACTTTCAGTTTCATTATGGCAAAACAAAGATAATTTTGCTCTTGTTACTTCTTTCAAAATTCCATAGCCATAAAGATGATAGGAAACACAAACTCCAATTTCAATGAAATAAAGAAGTGACTACAATCTAACATTTTTTTTTTTAGTTTTTATCAAATATTTATTCCAAATCTATTGCAATGATCATACATAAAGACACCTATAAGTGTATATACATATATATTTTTACATATATATATTCTTACGCATAGTTTGTTAACATAGTGAATTATATTAATTACATTAATTGATTTTGTAATTTTAAGCCAACCCAGCATTTCTGGAATAAACCTCAATTGGTCATGATATATTATTTTTTAATATAGCTTCGGGTTCCATTTGTTGAAAATCAATTCTTTTCTAACACAGATTTTTAGTGCTTTGTATGACTTAAGTTTTTTGCATCCATGCTCATGAGTGATACTGGACTGTAATTTTCTTTCCTTCGAATGCCTTTGGCTGGTTTCTATTTCAGAGTATTATGGGCTGATTTTGTATGCTACATACATATAATGAAGCCCTAACCTCCAGTACTTCAGAATGTGACCTTATTTGCAAAAAAGGCTCCTTGTGGATGTAATCAGTTATGTTATTATAAGGTCATACTGGAGAAGGATGGGACCTTAATGAACTGTGACTTTTCAGTTTTAAAAAAAGGGGGAGGGTTTAGACACACACACACACACAGGCAAGGAGAACATTATGTGAAAATAAAGGGAGAATAGGCGGTGATGTGTCTGCAAGCCAAAGATTGCCAGCACACCACCAGAAGCCAGGGAAGAAGCATGCAGCAGATTCTCCCTCACATCCCTCAGGAGGAACCAAACTTGCTGATTCATACCTTTGTTACCAGACCATGCAAGAAAGTTTAGGGCCAATCTATAGAATACAATCTAACATTTGAAGATGAAAGCAATTGGTTGGAGGAAACAGCAAAGAGAAGAAAAGTCAAGCCAATGACTACAAGAAGCAAGCTGATTTGTCCCTGGAAATGTTTAGGAAATTGAGATATTGGATATTTTAGAAGCTAAAGGGAAGGGAAGTTGCTAAAATGAATGGGTATTTAGACTGTCCATCACTGGTGGGCTGCAGCTGGCTTATACCCGCTTGCAAGAGCTATTGTTAACATCTCCTTCCCATTTTGCAGTGACCTCACATTCTTAGCTTGAAATCAGTGCTAGTGAAAGTTGAAGACAAACACAACACAAACTGCACATGCTACAGATCAGAGTTTTGCTTTGTTTTGTTTCAGAGAGCTAGTTGTTAAACATTTACCAGCACACCACTGATCCCAAGTCGTAACCTCTACCACCCACTAGAAATCTGAGGTTTATTCTCCAGAGAATGTGAACCATAGGAGCTTGATTCTCAGGCACAGCACTCACAAAGGAGGACAAGCAAAAGATCCACTGCTGAAAATAGAGATATTGTGTGAAAATCTGTATATTGATCACTAAGTTTCTTCAACCCCTGAACATCAGCATTCATGTTACATTCCCCTGACAGGAAACTGAGAAATCTTCTCTGAAGAAGCAAAACTGTCCAAGAAAAAAGATTTACACAGAATGATATGTTGAGAGGGCCTCAGTGAAAAATTCAGCTAACTTGTTTGATCACCCTACACTGAATTAGTCTACGCAAGCTATCCATCCAGATATGCAAACTCTAATGAATTCATTTTCCAAGTACCCTTTCTCAAGAAGTCACTAAAGGATACACCCTACCAAAACAAAGGAATAAACCAAGAAGAGAATATGGATTTAGGAAACAGAGAAGAGAGGCCATGTGCATTCCCAGAGTGACAGCTGTGCCTTATGCCCAGAGAGCACAGTGCATTCTGGGGCAGGAAACAAAGGGCTCCAAGAAGCAGGAATGAAAAGGAACTGATAAATTATCTGACTGTTTGACCACATGAAACACTGTAATGAGAGATATTTTACAGAACTGTCAGGGGTTGTTAGAAGACTTAGATATTCAAAGAAAATTAAACAAAGGAAAAAAAATGAGGCAATTACTAACTCTACGTAAAAATGACAACAAAAACAAACACAAAAGGCAGTCATATATTCCAGTGTAGATCACTCAACACTGGAAAGCACTTATAAAGTAATGAAAAAAAAGTAGTCACAATAAAGTAATGAAAAAAAAGATGTAACCAAAAATATAGACATATTCAATTACACAAGGAAGAAGTGAGGAAAGGAATATGAAGTATAAGGTATAAATGAGTTAAAATCCTAACATACCCTATAGAAAGTAAATTGATTTATCAAAAGGAATATTATTTTCACATTAGGAGGTAAATACCAGAACAAACAGTTAAAAACAAAGTGATTCTTCTAGTAAATGACATGTCAATGAAGTAAATAAGACAAATCATTGAGAGAAAAGAGCGAAGAATATTAATATATGTTTTATAGAAGTACTTAACAATTATTTTCATGTAATAGTTTCACCATAATTTAATTTAAATAATCAAGAAATCATGAAAGACAATAGTTTATAAATTATGGGCAACTGCAGAGAATGTAGGAATTATTCTGATTTTTTTTTTTTTTTTTTTTTTTTTTTGAGGCAAGGTCTCACTCTGATTCAGGCTGGAATGCAGTGATGCAATCTGGCTCACTGCAACCTCCACCTCCTGGGCTCAAGTGATTCTGGGCCTCCCACCCCCCACCATCCTTCGCATGGCCACTGAACTTGGCTAATTTTTTAAGGATTTTTTTTTTGTAAACACAACGTCTTCGTATATTGCCCAGGCTGGTCTCAAACTCCCAGGCTCAAGCAATCTTCCCAGCTGGGCCTCCCAAAGTAAGGGGATTACAGGCATGAGTCACTACACCTGGTTTGATATTCTGCTATAAAGAGATTCTTGCATTGTAACAACAGTAAAAATTTTCCAAATCAGGAGAGGTCTGGTTAAAACATCTTGCAATAAACTATTTGATTACTCATCAGCAGATGCCATGATCAAAACCTCAGTTCTGGGACATTAGACAAGAGAACCTGTGGGGGAACACATCAAGGATAAATCAGGATGGTACTTCTGACCTTATCCTTTGCAGGAAGCCAGAATCTTTACTGGGGCACCCACACTTACTCATCAAATATTCATGAAAGAGAAAATTCATGTGTCTCTTGTGTACTTCAAATTTCATTTCTAAAAAAGATCAATAAAAACCTTTTCCTTTCATAGTTCTTTTCATACTTTTTATTTCCTGCTTTGAAACACCAATATAACTCCTAGAGGGAGGAGAAATTGATTTCATAATTACGTGGGGGAAATCAGCAAGGGATGCAGGTTTAGAGTGGTAAGAATAAGAACCACAAATTTTAGCAGAACAGAAGAAATAAATCATTCTTTCTGGAAGTTTGGTGGGAAAAGAATGAGAAATTCAATGGTAGGTAGGGAGGAATGAATTTTCTAGATGGGGAGATCTATGTTTGTCCAAAGGCAAAGGGCAAGATGCAATTTTTTAAAAAAGTTAAATGGTGGTGAAAAGGGAAACTAGAGATGGAAATGGATTGATTGAAAAGCAAAAGTGGAAGGGTTTGCTTTGTGACCAGGGAGCCCTTCCCTGTGAAATTCAAAGAAAGACAGTGACTATCTAGAGACGTTTTTCTGATGTAAAAAAAGGAAATATGAAGAATATTTCCTGGATGGCCTTAGATTTTTAGTGAAAGAAAAGACTCAGCCGTCTTCTAAGGGGGAAGTTAGAACTGGAACCTCATGAAACTGGAAAGAATTGAGACCAGCCATTCTCCAAGAGTGGACTACAGGAGTACCCAGAAGTCATTCCCTGGACTAGCGGAAGGCTGACTGCAGAGACTCCCCAGTTCCATCCTCAGAAACTCTGATTCAGTAGGTCCAGAATGAACCCGGGAGGTCATTTCTAACAGGCTCCCAGGGGATCTCTATGGGTAGCTAAGCTTAGATGCCACTGTATAGGGATCCCCAAGAAATGAATAAAATAATTCCAAACAGTATTAAAGACACCAGTGAGGCTAAGACGTAAATGTTTGTAATAAGGCTATTACATTTTCTTATCTTTTCCAACAATGAGAGAGAGAGAGAGAAAGTAGAATGGTGAGGGCTAACCCACACAATTAGTGGGAATTACAGCAGCATTGAGTTGCTGACTAAATCTTACCTTCTTGTTCCAAGGTGAAAATGATTAAAACTAAAACACAAAACCTCCTTTCTCATTCTTTTTTATTTAATCAATTTTCAACCAAAAGTAGCTCCCAGCCAGGTGCAGTGGCTCACACCTGTAATCAAACACTTTGGGAGGCCAAGGTAGGAGGATTGCTAGAGCCCAGAACTTCAAGACCAGCTTGAGCAACATAGTAAGACCCTATCTCTATAAAAAAAATTTAAAAATATCTGGGCATGATATCACATATCTGCAGTCCCAGCTACTAGGTGGAAGAATTGCTTGAGCCTGGGAGGTCAAGGCTGTAGAAAGCTGTGATTGCACCACTGCACTCCAGCCTGGGCAACAGAGTGAGACCCTGCTGCAAAAAAAAAAAAAAAAAAAAGTATCCCCCCTTCATTGATAAAATCATTACGTCAGTCGGTAGGGCACTTGCATCCCAGGTCACTACTTAGTTCAATAAAAGGAAAACACATAATTTGGTTCCTCTCTTTGGGTACTTTGCTAGTGGACTTCTAGGGCTGCACTCTTAAGTGTTTTTAAACAAGATATCTAAACTTATTGGCATAGCTAAGTCTAGTTTAATCGCAGCACGTGGAATTCTTGTAGAACTTTGAGCAAGACATAGGCACCATGCAACTTTAGAAAATGATTAGTTTTTTTAATTTAAAAAAACGTATCAGTAAATCTCTGTAACAGATATTAACACAGAGAAAGGACAAAAATCAACTACTTTCCGAAGACTGTATACTTTCATCATTTAAACAATGCTTTTCTGATCTTAAATACTGTTTCTTTGGTTATTTGATTAAAGCTACAAAATTCAGTCGAAATAGAAATCATAGTATTTAAAATAACTTTCCAAAAAGATTAAAACTAAAAATACCATTGGAGCGCAATGGAAAAGGCAGTGTCTCTATGTGTAATATGGCATAATAGATGTGGTCTTTTGTCATTAAAATTATGTTTCCTCACCCAAATGCAGGCTTCTTTTAAGTCCAGAGAGTGAAGAATTGTACACGTAATCAATTTAAGCAAATTACAAAGGCAGCTGATCCATGGCTTTATAACATAATCTCTGTCACGCACTGCATTCTGGGAAGCAGCCAGCTGTTGTCAAGCCTTAATGAAAAATGCCAGATAAGTGGCTTTACTTCAAAATACAGAAAGTGGCCTGATTAAATCAAGAAATTTTGATCAGATTTTGATATAATCTGGAAAGGAAAGTCTAGCCTTCTTCTGAAAGCTGAAAAACATCATTTCTTTAATCAAGAAATTACCTCACTAAAAGCTATGACAGTTTAGTCAATTTAATCATTAAAGTGTCAGTTTCTTCACTTTATTTGTTGAGTCCTATGCCCAAGGTCCTTTGATTTATTTTTATTAAGCAAAAAAGACTATAAGTTGCAGAGAAAATTATATCACAAAACCCATGTTTGACTTGAAACATAGCACCTTAGAAGTATTACATTCATTTTGTTAGACCTGAATACTACATCATTAAATATACATCTTTCATTAAAATAACTTGTATTTATCAAGAATTTTCAATAAAACAATTTGGAGAAAGGTAAGAAATATGCTTCTATTTAGACAGTTAAGAAACACATATTAGTGTGGTGATATTCAAACCTGGTTCACACTAAAATCACCTGGGAGACTTTATAAACTAACAACATCCCACCCCATAGTGATCAAATCAAATCCCTGAGGTAGTGATGCCTAATTGTTGGTGTGTGTTGTTTCTTGGTTTAAGTTATCCAGCTGATTTTAATGCAGACAGGTTTCAGAATCCCACCTAGGACACTGACTCTCAAATTTGGCTGCATATTAGAATCACTTGGGGGCAGAGGGTGGCAGGTTAAAAACACCAATGCTTTGGTCCTATTATAGGCTGAATTGTGTGTCCCCTCCTCTGTCAAAAAATAGATAAATAAAAATATGTTGAAGTCCCAATCCCCAGTACTTCAGGATGTGACTGTATTTGGAGATGGGTTATTTTAAAATGTGAAAAAAGGCCACTGGGGTGGTCCTACTCTAATAAGACTGTTGTTCCTATAAAGGAAGGAGAACAGGATATGGATAGGTACAGAGGAAAGATCACATGAAGAAACCAGGAGGAGAAGATGGCAGAGAAAAGAAGCCTCAGAAGAAACCAAACCTGCCAACACCTACCTCCTGGACTTCTACCCTCCAAAGTTGTGAAAAAAAATCAACTTCTGCTGTGTAGGTTACCCAGACTGTGGTACTTCATTATGGCAGCCATTGCAAATGAATACAGGTCCCATCTTCAGAATTCTGATTTTGTAATTGCGGATCCAACCCTGGATCTGGGCTTTCTAAATGCTCCCGGGTCACTCTAATGTACATCCAGGGTTAAGAGACACTGCTTAAGTATCCTAAAATCTGATTTCACCTGTTTTTTACTTGATATTAACTTAAGAAGGTAGCAGCTACTTACATTTAGCAACTTCTCTCTACTAAAACCAATAGATGTAATCAAGAAACTAAATAGAAAATTAAGTATTTTTTGATGATACAAATGAGATAAAATTTAATTTACAAACACAAATGAGTAGGTGTTAATTACCTACTGATTAATCAGTTATACAGAATTGTAACTGATAATATCAGTTACACAGAATTGTGTACTGGTAATATCAGTTACACAGAACCTTTTAGAATATTACACTTTTTCTAAAGAAGTAGTTGAAATGCTCTGATTCATTTGATAAATTGCATTAAAGAGCTTCCATAACAATTACATTAATTTTTCTATTGTTACATAGAGATTTGAGAACATTGCTTCATCCCAGTTAAGAACTCCCACGGGAGATAGTGCCATTGATCCTACTTCTCACCTCTGTTCCCACCCCCGTCAATGGAAGTTATGTTCTTTTCTTATGAAATATTTAATATCTGTTTCATATAATTTACAATCTACAAACAAGATCATTCCAATCATTTGTGTTCACAAACTCCAATGTTCTTATTTCTATTTATCTTTTCACTCTTAATATTGCCATTTTCTTGTCAGTAATTGAGATTAATGAAACTTTGCACAATTATTTCAAAATATGGATGTTAACAGCTTCGGTGTCAACTTGGAATGCAACAGCTATATCTTATCTTTCTTTCCCCATAAAAGAGGTCTAATGGCTTCTGAATCACACAAACCTCAGATCCAATCAGCCCTGCCACTAAACAGCTGTGTGACCTTCAGGATGTTACATAAATTCTCCAAGCTTTTCGGTATCCCCCTTGAAAGGACTAGGTATGTGTTCCCCTGGCTCTCTCCCCACTAACTACTGGTAGAAGATGGCAACAAGTAGAGATTGGGCCCAAGATAAAAACTGTGTTTTGAGAATGGTAGGACAACCCAAGAAGCTAAAGACCCTTTGCCTAGCTTAGATATTACTTGAGGGATAAATGTCTATCTTGTCTGAAACACTCTATTTACAGGACACTGCACCACAGCAGCAAAGCTTGTACCATATTCTACATATTCTCTTCTGTGGAGACAAGTTTGAGGAAATTCTTCTGGAAGTTTGGAAGATACCTGTCTGAAAGATACAAAAGTAATTAGGAGGTTACTATAGAAGTTCAAACGCAAGAGTCAGTGGCTTAGAATAATACAGTGTGACAATGGAGGCGAATGTGGAAGTTGGCAAACATACACTTTGGAAGTACAGTCGACATAAACCGATGATGCACTGAATGTACAGGGACATGTCAAAGATGGCTCCAAAGGTCCTAAGAAGATAGAGGAATTATTGACTCATGAAGACTTGAAAATAACTATAATTCTAGGGGAAATAAAGAAATTTAAACATGTAAAACGTAAGGTATCTGTGAGACATAGATGTGGTCACGTCAGAATTGAAAGTCTGTGTCAGTGACTTGGGAGTAACTTCTCTATTCATCTCCAGCCTTGGGATTGTTGCCCAATAAATTGCAAGTACAATGCACAAAGTGAGCACAGCCGCACAAATACCACCTTAAATATTTAGGAAACATTATGGAACCCCAAGTCATTCATTCCTCTACTTGGAAAAAAAAATCATAATTCTTTTGATCTTTCTCTTGGTTTTATTTTATAGCCTTTTCTCTTTGGCACTAACTGACCTTAAGTTCGTTTAATTTTTTTATAAAGCACTTGATTGATTTCTATTTAATCTTTCATTGTAGATGTGTATAGTTTATGTTTGTTTTCAAATTTCTATGTCTAAGATTTATTTGTAAAATGTCTTTGTCCAAACAATCTCTGAAACTTTCAAGGATGATATGGCAGAAAACATTATCACGTGCTTTGTGACCTAAATCAACAGAAGTAGTTGGTGGGGGAGGTGAGACAAAGAGGCCTTACAAAATTTATCCAACCCATTTACAATAACTTCAAAGAAACAAAATATTTAGGAATAAATTTAACCAAGGAGGTGAAAGATCTGTACAATGAAAACTACAAAAGATTAATGACAGAAACTGAAGAAGACATAAATAAATGGAAAGATTATCCATGTTCACAGATTGGAAAAAATAATATTGTTAAAATGTCCATCCTAACCAAATAGTGTATAGATTCAATGCAATCCCTACCAAAATTTCAATGACATTTTTCACAGACACAGAAAAAGCAGTTCTAAAATTCATAAAGGATCTCACAGGACCCCAAATAGCCAAAACAATCTTTAAAATGAACAAAGTTGGAAGCCCACCTCTTGATTTCAAAACATCCTAAAAGCAATAGTAGTTGAGACAGTGTGATACTGGCATAAAATAGCATATATAAACCAAAAGAACAGAATAGGCATCCCAGAAATAAATGTATGCATTTATGGTCAATTGATCTTTGGCAAGTGTGCTAAGAACACACAATGAAGAAAGGACAGTCTCTTCAATAAATGGGTTTGGGAAAACTGGGTATCCATATACAGAAGAATGAAAGTGGACCTCTATCTCACACCAAATACAAAAAGCAACTCAAAGCAGATTTAAGACTTAAATATAGGACCTGAAACAATAAAACTACTAGCAGAAAACACAGAGGGAAAGCCACATGGCACTGATCTAGGCAATGATTTTTTCTACATATGACCTTAAAAGTACAAGCAACAAAAACCTTAAGCACCTTAAATGCACAGGTAACAAAAGCAAAAATAGACAAATGGAATTACGTGAAACTAGAAAGTTCCGGCACAGCAAAGGAAACAATCCACAGAGTGAAGAGACAGCCCACAGACTGGTAGAAAATATCTGCAGACTGTACATCTGATAAGAAGTTAATACTCAAAATATATAAGGAACTTGGGCAACTCAATAGCAAGAAAACAAATTAACTGGATTTTAAAACTAGTAAAAGACCTGAATAGACATTTCTCAAAAGACATACAAATGGCCAATGGGTGTATGTAAACATGTTCAACATCACTAATCATCAATAAAATCCCAATTAAACCACAATGAGATATTACCTCATGCCCATTAGAATGGTTATTGTCAACAGATAAGTGTTGGAAAGATATGCAGAAAAAAAGGAAGGCTTATACATTGTTGGTAGGAATATAAATTAATACAGGCACTATGGAAAACAATGAAGGTTTATCAAAAAAATTAAACATATAATTATCATATGATCCAGGAATCCCACTTCTTTGTGTACATCTAAAGGAAATAAAATCAGTATGCCAAAGAGGTATCTGTACTTCATGTACTGCAGCATTATTCATGATAGCTAAGATGTGGTATCCACCTAAGTATCCATCAACACATGAATGAATAAAGAAAATGTGGCAGGGGACGGTGTTTAATATGTGTATACATACATGCAATGGAATACTAAGCTGAAAAAAAGGGATCCTGTCATTTGTGACAACATGAATGAACCTGGAGAAATTATGCTAAGTGAAATAAGCTAGAAACAGAAGAACAAATACTGCATGATATGTGGAATCTTAAAAAAAGTTGAACTCATAGAAGTACATAGTAGTATGACAGCTGCCAGGAGCTGGGAATTGGCATAGGTGGGAGATGTTGGTCAAAGGGTACAAAGTGTCAGACAGAATAAATAAGTTTGGGAGATCCATTGTATAGCATGGTGACTATAGTCTATAATAACGTATGGTATACTTGAAATTCACTAGCAGAGATTCTCTTTTAACTTTTAGGTTCAGGGGGTAAACATGTAAGATTGTTGTATAGGTGAATTGCATGTCATAGGGGTTGGGTGTACAGATTATTTTGTCACCTAGGTAATAAGTATAGTACCTGATAGGTAGTTTTTCAATCCTCTCCCCTCCTCCAACCTCTACCCTCAAATAGGTTTCCGTGTCTGTTGTTCCCCTTTGTATCCATGTGTTCTCAATATTTATCTCCCACTTATAAGTGAGAATATACAGTATTTGGTTTTCTGCTCCTTCATTAGTTCACTTAGGATTATGGCCTCTGGCTCCATCTATGTTGCTGCAAAGAATATGACCTTGTTCTTTTTTATGGTTACATATTAATAATAGTATTCTATGCTGTCTATGTACCACATTTACTTTATCCAGTCTACCATTGATAGGCATCTAGGTTGATTCCATGTCTTTGCTATTGTGAATATTGCTGTCATGAGCATACATGTGCATGTGTCTTTAGGGTAGAATTAATTATGTTCCTTTGGGTGTATACCCAATAATGGGATTGCTGGGTTGAATGGTAATTCCATTTTAAGTTCTTCGAGAAACTGCCACACTGCTTTTCACAGTGGCTCAACTAATTTACATTCTCACCCCAGCAGTATGTAAGTGTTCTTTTCTCTGCAAACTCACCAGGATCTGTTATTTCTTTACTTTTTCATAACAACCATTCTGTCTGGTGTGAGATGGTATCTCATCGTGGTTTTGATTTGCATTTCTCAAATGACTAGTATGTTAAGCATTTTTTCATATGCTAGTTGGCCGGTGTATGTCTTCTTTCGAAAAGTGTCTGTTCACGTCCTTTGCTCACTTTCTAATGGGGTTGTTTGGTTCTTGTTTGTTGATTTGTTTAAGTTCCTTTAGATTCTAATATTAGACACTTGTCAGATGCAGAGTTTGTAAATATTTTCTGCTGTTCTATAAGTTGTCTGTTTACTCTGTTGATAGTTTTGTTTTTTTTTTTTTGCTGTACAGAAGTAAAAGAGATCTTAAATGTTCTCACAACGAAGAATGATATGTATGTGAGGTGACTGAGATGTTAATTTGCTTGATTTAATCATTTCACAACATATACATATATGAAAACATTACTTGGTATACCATAAATATATACAATTTTTATTTGTCAGCTATAAAAAGTTTTTGTCAACTATAAAATATTTTTTCTTTCTTAATAAAGAAAAAAAAACTTATCCAGAGGTCAGAATTTAAGTTTATGCCTCTCTTATCTGCAAGTACCTCAATGAAATAAAATCAATCATCTTAATAGTGCTTTTGAATATGAGAGAGGAAAAAAGAAACTTTCTGTCTTAGTTGCTATGGATACAGGAAAGGCGTTGTGGATGTGAATATGCTGACTTCACAAAGTCAAAAGCATGAATGGTAATCTTCTCAGCACTAATAAACACTCTGCCACTACAGCTGCATATTTACAAACTTCCATGAACTCAATGAAAGTGGATTCAGGAATCCATTAGGCATTTTATCATATTATATATCATCCCCAGCTCACACTACTTTTAAAAGAGCTGAAGAAAGAAATCTCTTGAAAGACAGCTTCCTGTCCATTTACAGTCTAGAAGGTACCTAACGGAAAAAAAAAAAAAAAACTTGCTGGCAAACCAAACTGTTTTTACTGAGATAAGAAAGGAACCATAAACACATTCATTTTAAAGCACTCATATTTTAACCATAGCTGCTAATATTGAATGACAGTTGCCATAAACTCTAATTGGATGAGATGCATTAGAGTTAAGTGTGTTGAGCCAAAATGCTCTTAAATTTGCCTTACAGATTTCTGTGAGCATTTCACAGTATGTATTTCTGCAGCTATAACCATTTTTAACCCAGATTACTCTTCCAGGAAGTTTATTTTAAGCTCAGAAATTTAAATACTATACCCAAAAAATATATATAGAAAGGCAGATAGTAAGACTTTACAAAATTATTATATAATAGAGGCCATAGCTCAGGACAATTATCCAGTCTACCATAATGGACATTTAATATAGAATAAAGAAGAGCTTTGTACTGTATCATATCAAGAACCTTCTTCCTACCCTTAAGAAAAATCCTGATCTTAAATCATCCTGCAGGGCCAGTTCCAATGACTTCCATTAGCTCTCAATTACCCATGATGATAATGAACCAGAAAAAAATAGTCAATTCACCAATTACCCTCATTTTGCCCAAATATCACAGCCTTTTCCTTAACTAATATTTCTAAAGATTTGCAATTAATCTATTAATTTTGTTCTTTTCCTTTCTACCAGCTCTGGGGTAATCAGTAGGTAGAAACAACACAAAGGTCAGATGGGAGGCAGAAAGAAAATAAGGAGAAAAAGAGAACAACTTAGATAATTCTCCAACTTGATATTAGTTCCTGAATAATTAAGAATCAGCTAGGATATGGTGCCCACCCCACTCACTGAAATTTTTTAAAATTCTCTTTTCATACCTTTAAGTCAAGGGCAAGCATTTTAAAAAGCAGAGGGCGAATAACTGCTTCTCTCACACACACTTTGTTTCTAGGAGTAGATACTTGAAAATACTTACTTTAAGAAATTCTAACTTATTTTATTAAGTTTTGTTGATTGGCCCTAAACCTCACCAAAACAAATCCACTAGACCTAAGCAAGTCAGGATACCTCCCAATTTAAGGTGATCTCTTTTTCCTTTTAACACTCATAGTGAAGTATGTAAAATGCTCTTCTATTTCTCCAGTATTCTGAATGCCACCCCCCAATTCTACTTTAATATCAATTTACTACCACAGTCCATGTCTCACTTACCTTTGAATACCTGGAATAGTGTCTTGCATATAGTAGGTGACTAAGAAATTGATCTTGAGTTGAAGTAAGTTAAAAACATCTTTCTACACACATGCAAAATAGTGAGTTAGCAGAAACAGAAAGCCAAACACCACATGTTCTCACTTATAAGTGGGAGCTGAACAATAGAACACAGAAAGGGGAACAACACACATTGGGGTCTATTGGGGTGCAGGGGGTAAGGGGAGGGAGAGCATCAGGATAAATAGCCAATGCATGCAGAGCTTAATACCTAGGTAGTGGGTTGACAGGTGCAGCATACCACCATGGCACATATTTACCTATGTGACAAACCTGCACATCCTGCACATGTGTCCCGGAACTTAAATTTTTAAAAAGTAGTTATCAAAAAAGCGTAAGTGCCTCACAATGGGAAATTCAGTGCAGTATAAAAAGAGGTCCTAGACAGCAATTCCTAAAAAATCACAAGCTGAAGAAAATACCCAAGTTCCATGCATAACCTCATTCTACAGAATCAGAGCACTGAAACTAGCCACATCCCATCAGATGGTAACTGTGGAATGAATGAGATCAGAAGGCCATGCAATCAATATGAGTAGCAATGACCCAACAAAGGGAGTAAGGGGAGGATCACAGAAGCCTAAAACTGAGAAATTGGCAGTTTTTCAGGTCATTTAGTCATACCATGTCTTGCTCATTACCCATTCAAAAGAATTTCCTTTAAAATAGTCCAGTTCTGCTCTATGCAGGATATTTTACAATCTAGCCTTAAACAAAATTGAGTATACATATGTAAATTATGTAAAATAACCACAGCCTTCCAATTTTGACAATTTAAAGCTTATTTAAACCTCAATAACTTAAACCTCACCACTTCCCCTTTCATGTTCAACTAACCTGTGTAGTAATAAAACATTCAAGAAATAATTTTATCATAGGCTTTTATGCTTCCAACTGAATTTAAAACTGGGAATAAAGGCCTCTGTCTTATGGTGAAAAGGTCAGGTCATTGGTTGGTTGGGTGAGTGGGTGAGCGGGTGAGTGGGTGGTTGGTTGGCTGGTTGGTTGTAGGTTGATATGAGGAAGGCAAGAGTTCCTTCTATATGTTTCTGGAATGATACTCAATAAGGCCACCTCCAAAGAGGAAGACAGAAACTCCACTAAGACCATTTGTATAAAGGTACTGGTAGCTTTTGCCATAAAAAGAAAAGAATAGGTGGAATTTGGATGCAAAAATGAATAACTTAATTGAAGACCAGCCAGTGTAGACTGCCTTATAAGTTGCTACCTTCCACAGCAACAGCTGAGCTTCCTTGCAATTATAGTTAAGTCAATGACTTTACCCTTTAAAGAAAAAAACAAAACCCTGAAATATCCTCAGAGCACTATAAATGATAGCAACTATTCCAGAATGCTGCTCTGAGATGGGTGAGGAAAGTTTAAGTCTGACTTTCACCGACCAGATCTAATCAATTTTCTGAGGGCAAAGGGAGCCCAGGCTTGGTGGCTAGCAATAGATACTGCTTCTTAGGCTCTGTCTTCCCTTCTGAGACACCTCCCACTTTCTTTTTCCCGTCAAGGTGGCTCTCAGCTTTATTCCAGCTGGAATTTACCCTTATGAAATTTAAGAATTTTTATTCCAGCTGGAATTTACCCATATGAAATTTAAGAAGGTGAGCACATAATGTGACTTAGCTCAAACCCTTCACTTACCTGCCCTGCCATCCTCCAACTGACCCCCTCCCTCATGACCTTCTGTCCACAGCCCCTTATCATTCAGCACTGATGTAGAATAGGGTATAAAGAGAGTAAAGAGTAACTGTCTTCCTCTTTCAGCACCCTATCTTCATAGAAAATAAGATCATAGAAGGCACAAACCAAATAAGCCCTTCCCAGATAGAAAGAAGAACTTTGACAATGCTGGCCTCCTTACGTGGGAACTTTTGTCAGTTAAAAATGTTACTAATAAAATTGCAAACGTGCCCCTCCATATGTGTCCTGGTAGGAGCAAGATGGCTCCCAGAAAATTATGGAGGAAGATGACCTACTGATTACAATTCTTCCTCAACATCTGCAGCGTGTTGCAGCTCAGAAGGCCTGACCAAAGGTCACTGTATGGAACCTAGAGATCTAGGAACACACAT
Organism: Ateles fusciceps; assembly: GCA_036589455.1. NCBI lineage: Eukaryota > Metazoa > Chordata > Mammalia > Primates > Atelidae > Ateles > Ateles fusciceps. Next base: position 5,350,859 of record JAZHEH010000889.1, read on the forward strand.
TACTTTTCCAAAACATAAAAGGAGATGGAAAGCATCAAAAAATAAGGCATAGTAGGAAAAGGGGGGCTTCTTTACACAATAAACTATTAAGAAGAAAAACAAAAGACCCAGTTATTTCATTTTATTTTAACCCCTCAATTTTCACATATGTAAAGTTACCCAGTGTAAAAGAACCCAAACATCTTTCTCTCAAGACATTTCACCAAATAGCTCAACTGCCAAATGTCTGAAGTTGAGTTCAGCCATATCATGTGCATGTACTCTATTTTGTGAAGAACAGATCTGTTGAAGTAGTATTTTTTATGACAAAAATTGTATATTTTCCTGAAGCAATGTAGTAATTAAAGATTCTCCTGGACTGATATTTTCAAAAATGTCTATTTCAAGTGGGAGGTTGGGAAATGTGCTAAGTCTTATAAAAGTGTGAAGTAGTTAAAAGATCTAAATGGCACATATTCCATTACAGATCACTTAAGTTACTTTCAGGTTGTTGATATTTATACACAGCAGTAGTAAGTGATTTTTCTTTGCTTCAGACATTCCAACAGTAGTAGTCATTTGCACAGATCACTGCACACTCTTCCATGCAGATTCACCTTATGGGAATGACTTTTTCCTCTCTCACTCTTTGATACTTAGTGAGACATCTGTGTATCACAGAAGAAAAAAAAAATGTCAAAAGAACAACTTTAAATAACGTTTGATTCAATAAATGGATTGATATTAATTATTTTTGTTTTCTTTTTCTATTATTTTATAACCTCACACTGAGAAAGGATGAGACAATGCAAGTCAAAGAATGAGAAACAAAGATGGATGAAGAAAGACTAAAGGAAAGTCTTCTGTGTCACCTACTTTACTAGTTACCTGACACTATTTTTAACTATCTCATTAAAATTCATACTTGCCCATAATCCAAATGTGAAGCTGTCCAGTACTCTGTTCTAAAGTCAAAACATATTAAATGCCCAGCTTTTGATTATTCCTATAAAATATATTTTAATCGCTCATATCCCTTCTACCTAACCTTCTGAAGTACCTGAAAACTGTCAAGAAATGGAAGGAATTTTTGATGCTGATCCCACTGAGTCACTGTGAGTCACAGAAATGGCCAGGCCACTCCTGCTGATCTGCTAATAACTGAGCTGTAGCCACTTTCAGGTGAAGAGCAGGAGCCTTCCTGCCCACCAAACAAAGAGTGGAAACAGGAAAGAATCTTCATTAACCAGTTAAGGAGCATGCTGCCTCATCTTCTGGAAGGTGGAACTTCCTTCTGGAGTGTTTATAAGACTGCTGACACAAATGTATAAAATCCAAATCAGGAGAAGGCATTTACAGTCGGCCCTCTATAACCGTAGGGGATTAGTTCCAGGACCCCAGAAGGACACCAGATTCAAGGATAGTCAAGTCCCTATAAGGGACTTGACTTATAAAATGGTACAGTGCAGTATAATAAATGTCACTATGGCTAGAAAATGACTGACCTGGAAACTTTGTTTATTCATTAACAAGTTTTAAAACTAACAATTCACCAAAGCATATACATTAGCAATCACAGAATGTCATTTAGTTAAGTGACACATGCCCATGCTAAAATGTTCTCATTATAGAAAAGTTGAAAAAAATAAAGAAAAGTAGAAAGAAAAAGATTACCAAAGGGAGAAAAGATATCATCCAAACATAAGGCAATGACTATTGACACGGTGGCATATTTTTCCGGATATTTTCCTAGGCATATTTATTTTTGCATTGTTGTGCTAAGATGTATACATAATTGTGAATCAATTCTGTTGTTTTGTTTACTATTGTGACATCTAAGTTATTAGAAATTCTTCATAAATATGATGTTTATGACTGAGTTTAATCTTGGAATTAAGCAAAGGTGAAGACAAGGACTCATCAGTGATTTAACACCTTTTTAAAATCAAAGTTCAAAGATAGATTTCCATCATTAACATTTCATCACATTGTTTTTATAAATACTTTTATAATTGTGAGATCTAGTGCAAGTTAAAAAAAAAAAAAAAAGGAGAGAGAAGTCCCTAACAGTCCTTAATGCTTTCAAAATAATAATTCATTTCATAAATCTTCAGAGCAAAAAACTATACTGGTGGTAATAATGTTAGCACAGATTCCATTCAGAGCATCTTGAATATTTATCTAAGACATATTCCCAGCATTGACTAGTTATCTACACTTCTTCAAAAAATATAATGGGGTCAAGAGAGAATTTTTGTGTAAGTTAACTTCCTGAAGGGTCCTTACAGCTCTTCATAGTTAGCACTTAGTGAAAAATAAGCAATACTTGCTTGCTTAATGCCACTGAGTACATAGTCAAGGAGATTCTACCACGACAATTAAGTCATGTTGACTGATCACATAAATTAGAAGAAATTTCTTCTCCAAAGTGGAGAACTAATACAAATATAATTCTGGATGCTTACTACTAATAATGTATTGAGCAATAAATGCTAAAGGAAAAATTGACACTTGATTAAAGGAAGTTTCTAAAAGTGTATACCTTTGGTTGAAATATACGCACATAATGACTAGATGCAAATATAAAGCAATATACCAATCCAAAAAAATCACACCATCAAATTTCATTAAAAAATAACCCTTGGTTCTAAATTTAAGCTTAAGAGTTTGTACATTTCTCAAAAAATAGGTCCTTCTTTGTGCTTTTCCTAAAAGAGAGAAAAAACTACACCATATTTGCTTATCAATTTTCACATAATCTGGTCATAACTTCCCTAGTGCTAATTATCAGCATCTGTTTGGGTTACTCCTGAGAAACCACACAACCTTAAAATTTTCTGTAAAAAAGATAGATTTTTATACTCAAATTATTTCATCTTAAGAAAAATATTAGTATCTCACCCAGGTACACTTGAATCAAAAGTTTGACCTATGAAGGAAGGTGTCCAGTGATAGAATCTTTCCTCCCATATAGTCCTTTCAAGGGAGCCAGAGAAATTTCTACATCTGGAAACCAGCATAGCCATTTCTCCAGAATTTTTGCAAAAATGTTCTGTGAGTTGACTTATGTAATAGTTGGCTGTTTGCCTTGAAAACACTAATTTTGTTCATTACAATGCTACCTTTGCCTTTCTACCTCTCTTCTTTGTATTTTTAGCATTAGGAAAATGCAGAAAGTAACCCTCAAAATGATATAAGAACTTATCAACCAAATTCTTCTTGAAATCCTAAAGGAAAGAGACATGAAGTGTCACAGAAGAGGGTGTATACATTGAAGAGGGGCTCAGTGACATCGGAGGTGCCAAGGTGAGTTAAAGTAATGAATGGAGACAGAATTAAATAACATTAAATTACATGGTAGAAAGCCATTCCCCTTTCAGTTCTCTTTCAATCCCTCTGATTACAACACAAAGAACATTTAAGTTTGCTAATCTTTAACACCCCTCTGACAATAACTGATATATAAAAGATGGACACAAATTCTTCCCTACTATTTTCCTTGAATCTGAACTAGACTTAATCAATAGAAAGTGTTTAAGATGTTGCGGGACTTCAGAGCCTAGGTCCTAAGAAACGTCAGTGTCCACGGAGACTTCTTTGAGCACTCACTCTTGGCACTTAGCTGCCACATGTGAGGACAAACCACATGAAGAAGCAACATGTAGGTACTACAGGAAACAGCTTCAAGTGGTCCCAGCTAACAGGCAGCAGCCCTTGCCCAGTCAAATAAGACAACCATCATGGACATCCAGCCCAATCAAGTCTTCAGGTAATCCCTACCACAGCTGTCAAATGAAACCTCATGCTAGACCCCAAGCAAGAACCACAGGATAGCCAAGCCAACCCACAGAAACCTGAGTGATAGTAATAAAATGTTATTTTAAGCCACTAAGTTTTGGGTGGCTTGTTTTGCAGCAACCGATAACCAGAAAGCTTCCTGTGCCCCACTTTCAAGAAAGAATAGGCTACAGGTTCAGCAAATGCACAGGCCAATAGTAGATAAACGATAAAAAGACTACTTTTGATCTTATGTTTGTGGCATGTGATATTGGGTTTTTATTTGTGGTAACAGTTAAAAAGAGAAACATCAAATGAATACAAAGTTAAAGAGACAAATTTTTTAAATATCAAGTAAAGTATAACTTGAGTTTGAAAGCTTTTAACAAAAAAATAGGACTGTGAATGGTCACAAATGGCTGACATATGGGAAACATTGCATAAAGATGAAGGGTAACATGGAAAGGTTCTAAGAGAATAAACTAGGCTCAGAAACAGAAATCTCTTATTTTGCAGAAAGAGATAAAATGACAGTGCAAAATCCACAATTGGGTTCAGCTGTTGCTTGTCACGTTCTGATGCTTTCTGCCCATGTGTCACTACTTATTCCTGAGTCTCTACTACAAAATCTGAGAGCAACTCTGACCTCTCCCACAAGGGTGGTTTGGGGTCTCTACAGCATGGCTCTCCGATTATTGAACGTACTCATACAACTCTTTGGAGGTAGAAAAAATCACAGTGAGCCACTGAAGCTTGACAAGTTATTTGCTGACATGCTGAACAGGAAATTTACACGTTGTAGAAGCGGCAAGTAAGGATTCATAAAGATGAGAGAGAAATAGGACCCCTTCAAAGACAAACCAAAAGCCATAACTGACAAACGTGGTTTGAATAGAAGGAAAGCTGACCTTCAAAACAAGACTGAATTTCATTCAGAATGTGTTTAAGATCCAGATGAAAAGACAGAGGTGCTATACATGGAGTGACAAAATATGATACTTAAGAGCATTTAAAACTGAGTCGAAAAATCAGGCCTTCAGTTAAAAGAGAGATCAAAATGAGAAGGGTTAATGACAAAGGTGTGGGAAGATTTGGCAGGAGGCTCTGGTGTAAAGGAGGTTTGAGGGAGGGAGGAAGGGAGGGAGGGAGCATTAGTGAGTACATGGAGAAAAGTTGTAATTTAAGTACAACTAGTAGACTATTAACATTCGTGATGGATGTCCTCAGGCTTTTATAAATACCACTACAACATATGATTTCTTCCATAAAATACACACTTGAGAAGATGTGGGTACAGGCTTTCTCCTTGGCTGTGAGTGGCTCTAACAAATTAGTCTTGCATTCTCACTGCCATATTTATGATTTGACAGAATTACAAATCACCACATTGAAGAGCTTAAAGTTCATTCCCAAATAATAGAAACTGAAAATGTTAAATCTGGGAAAGCCAAGAGTCTACTGTATTTACTTAGGAAGAAATTTCTTCCCAGAAGCTAAATGTTGATGACTGATTAAGCAATTCACTGGCTAGAACTGAACCACCCCACTCAAAATTCAAGCTGATTTTTTTTTAACTAATCAACTTTTAAAACTTCCCGCAATATACTTCTATAGCATATAAACAAATCCCCCACAACTCTGAAAATTTTATTTTCTATTTTTTCACTTTATCACCCATACAAATACAGATTTTTTTTCTCAATACTTAAAATTTTTCAGTGTGGAAAACAGCATATGGTGTTGATAATTTCCTAGCCAGCACATTCATAAATTCAAGATTATTAAGAACTACAACAGTGTTTACAAAAGCTCATCAGGAAAAGTAAAGAAAGATTCTTAATTTTTTCCATTTAGAAACTACTTTTTCCATCTTAAAAACCAAAGCCATATTATGTTACATTTCAGAATTGTTTGACTGCCCTAATTTATTCAACAAATGGGTAGGGAATCGGCAAGAAATTTGCATTCCTTTCACTTTATTCTATGATCAGTTCTAGATCATTCCCAATTATTACGGAAACCCTAAATGTAATATCTAAATGTAATGTAAAAAACCCTAGATGTGATATCTGAAATGCTCTGGGTTTTCAGCCAACCACTTAAGTCCTCAGAATATAATGAATACTTTTCTACTCATGACCCCTCAGGTGAGACGGATGCTAAGTTCAACTGTTGCTCATCCTGTGCTGACAGGCAGGCCTGCACAGTGCTCAACAGCAAGCTGGAGCCAGTCCCAGCTCTGTGGGCACTCAGTTAAATCAGTTTAGCCCTCTGTGCTTCAGCTCCCTAGTCTGTAAAGTGCTATATCAATAATAATAGTATTGCTCATGGGGTTGTTGTAAAGATTGAATAGACTGATACACATAAAATGCTTAATCTAATGCATCTACATACATTTTAGCTGCTACTGTTGTTGTTGTTCCTAAGATTTACCACAACTCAAATTCACTCATATCTAAAGGTGAAGTTTTCAGAGCTTCCTCCATTGTCAATACCAGTGGAGGGTTCACCTGAAAAGATGTTTATGTATTTGTGATATGACTGCTCTCAATTAAGAATTCATCAATCAACAGCACTTGTCTCTGTCTGTACCTAGAATTCTGCTACATAGGGCACTTTCCTTCTCTAACACAGCCCAAATACAAAGGGAGAAAATATAGAAACATGAAATATAAAGATAATACGAGTTTGCATGACTGTTGCATTGTAAATACCCACTACAAGAGTTGTAAAAATTCTGATGAGTGAACTAGAGAAATCAGCTGATATTTTGGAAAAGATATACAATTTCTGTTGGACCTTAAGCCCAAAGAAGTGTATGTTAGGTGAGAGAGACTGTGTGGTCAAAGGTACAGAGGTGGGACAAGAGTGGAGTGTGCATAAAAATTAAGTCATGAGACCAGGCACAGTGGCTCACACCTGTAATCCCAGCACTTTGGGAGGCCGAGGCGGCTGGATCACGAGGTCAGGAGATGGAGACCATCCTGGCCAACATGGTGAAACCTCGTCTCTAGTAAAATACAAAAAAATTACCTGGGCATGGTGGTGCACACCTGTAGTCCCAGCTATTCAGGAGGCTGAGGCAGTAGAATTGCTTGAACCTGGGAGGCAGAGATTACAGTGAGCCAAGATCGCGCCACTGCATTCCAGCCTGGCGACAGAGCACGACTCCATCTCAAAAAAAAAAAAAAAAAAAAGAAAGAAAGAAAAGAAAAAGCAATTAAGTAATGAAAACAGAGATCCTGGTGGATAAGTACAGGTATGCTTGTTTCTCCAAGCATATGGTGAAGAAATGCTTATTTATTTAAATTCTATTTATATTTTTTGAACTTTTATCCATTTATTTAATTCAACTATAAATGCTTATATCTGTCTGAATTAAGTATGAGTACATTTTTGCATTCCAATATTTATAATCAAGGCATACATTCTTACCACAACTAGTGATTTTTCACCCCCAGACTTTGAAAAGGACCCCAATTAATAGAGGTGCCTCTTGTTTTCCTATTTCATAGGTTCCATGTCATTATAAGTAACCCTCAGCAACTGATAGATGCTGGTTTGCTATCATTCAATATAAACCAAATTTTCAGAAGAAATACAGTCATGCACCACATAATGCTTTGGTCAACAGCCAACCACATATATGACAGATTATAATACAGTATTTTTTACTGTCCCTTTTCTATTTTTAGATATGTTTATATACACAAATACCATTGTTTATAATTGCCTATGGTATTTAGTACAGTAACATGCTGCACTCTTTGTAGCCTAGGAACAATAGGTTGTATCATGTAGCCTAGGTGTGTAGTAGGCTACGCCACCTAAGTTTGTCAAGGTGAGTATACTCTAGGATGTTTGCATAACAACAAAATCACCTAACAATGTTCTGTCATTAGCAACACATGACTGTACAATCACTAGATACTAAAGGCATAAATATACATTCAATTTCATCTCCATACATTCATTTCTCATTGAGCTGGGAAATTAAACTGCTCATAAATCAAAATACGAAAGGCTTTCATGGTTTGCAAAGAACATTAAATTGGCTTGCAAATAATGCTGGATATTTGCCCACTTTTGGAAAACAGCTACAACAAATTTATAGAAAATATGCCAACTCATTCCACCCTTAGTTCTATATGTATTCTTCAGAGGGCACAAGACCACAGCAGGTGTATCCTTTTACTGTAGATACTGTCTGTAAGAACTATAATTGTTTGAGCAGCCTAAACCTATGCGAGCAACCTTAGGTACTTTCGCATATATTATTGTATACTTAACTCTATTTTGCAATCATTTTATTAATTTTAATTGTTTCACTTAACAGAATGTTATAATAAAATGAAGCAGCCATTTGGTTAATAATTTTTTTAAAGATGAAGTTAGCATTTCATAGGAGCTAGAAAAATAGTAATAATTTCCAATTCCAAGAAAGAAATCTCAGTCTTCCTCAGGCACTCTGTCCTCTGCTTGTCACTGATGTAGCATCCCATGCTACATGGTAGTGTCCAGTTTCTTCATGTTTCACAAACCACTCAACATCAAAAGCACTGGAGAGAAAGATGATACATACAAGTCTTCCAATGAGCATTCTGAGACAGTCTGTGGAACAGCTGTCCCTTTCACTCTCCCCTGTAGAAATAGCTGTGCTCTTCTGAACAGCATTGAGATTAATGTTTCATACTCAAAAGTTTAATTTGAGGGACCACTGACAAATTTTGAGTTGCAGAGTCAAAAAACAAAAAACGGATAAAGAAGAACACAATTGTTATTGACTTTGTGCCAGAAGACGATATATATGATCTTATTTCATTTTCACAACCACCCTATGGCTAGGCATTATTATTACCTTCATTTTCCAAATAAGGAAATCAAAGCACAAAAAGGTTAGGGAACTTGCCCAAGATCACACAACTAGTAAATGGTGTGTAGCCAGGGTTCAAACCCAGGCAATCTAAGAACCTGTCATTTTCTTCCAGAGACTGAACACAATGAGTTTATTTCTCATTCATGCTTCAAGACCAACACAGGTCATCAGGAGAATGCTCTCTGCTCTCCTTAGTCACTTAGAGAATCAGGCATACAGAAGCTCCATTGGACACATATTTCCCCATTCATGCAGGCAGGAAAATGAAATGTGGCAAACTTTGTACCAGCCCTTAAAATTTCCTCTTGGAAGGAACATAAGCCACTTCCTCTCTTGTATCATTGGTCATTACAAATCATATGCCTAACTTCAAAGAGCCTAGGGAAATACAGTGTTACTCTCTGTCAGGAAGGCAGACAGCCAAAATATTTTCGAACAAAACTAATGACAACCACAAAGGAAGTCAATGAATGGGGGTTTTGAAGACACGGGAACATCATTAGAATTGCCAAGGAGGTGGAGCTTCCAAGAATTACCTTAATATTTTTTAGTTATACTAAAACATCGTGATAGTAAACCACATGTGGGTAAATGCCCTATAAGGAAAGCTTGTGCTTCAGTAGAAAACTATACATTATCTAGAAAACATCCTTCTGGCTATCTGATTCTGATCCTATGGGTGTTGTTTTACAACTCTATAAATTATTGAAAACTGATTGCAATACAAAATAATTCTTGTCTATAGACATGTACATTCTGTCCTGTCCAGTGGAGGTTAAATTGACTTGCTTTCCTCTCAGCAAAAGAAGCTAGTTTTGCCACCATTTGCACATTCATTTCAATATTTTCGATCTATAAATATATCTGATCTTTGGATTAGTCTTTAAACTAGTTACAGCATATGCCTGGTTCCTTCGTTATGAGTTTAGTAAAATCTTTAACACTATAATAATTGTTATATCTGTATGTGAGTCATTAGTTTTGTGTGTGTGTGTGACAGGGTCTCCCTCTGTTGCCCAGGCTGGAGTGCAATGGCACAATCATAGCTCACTGCAGCCTCAACCTCCCAAGCTCAAGTAAACCTCCCACCTCAGGGTCCCCGAGTATTTGGGACTAGAGGTGCACGCCACCTAATCTGGCTATTTTTTTTTTTTTTTTTGGCAGAGATTGAGTTTTGCCATGTTGCCCAGGCTAGTCTCAAACTTCTGGGCTCAAGCTATCCGCTTGCCTTAGTCTCCCAAAGTGCTGGGATTACAGTCATGAGCCACCATGCCTGGCCAACTTTACCTTTTTTAAAAATCTTCTTTTAACTGGACCATTGTTTTTTATAATAAACTTTCATTTTTAGAACAGTATCAGACTATAGAAAAATAATGTAGTACAGACAGTTCCTATATAATCCACAGTTTCTCCTATTTATATCTTACATATATGTTACATGTTTTTATAGTTAATGAACTATTACTGATATATTATTATTAACTAAAATCCGTATTTTCTTCTAATTTCCTTAGTTTTTACCTAATGTCCTTTTTCTGTTCCAGGCTCTCACCCAGGAAACCACATTGCAGTTCGTTGACATGTCTCCTCCTTAGGCTCCTCTTGGCTGTGATAGTTTCTCATTCTTTCCTTGTTTTTGATGACCTTATTAGTTTTGAGTCCTGGTCAAGTATTACATGAAATGTCCCTCAATTGGGATTTATCTTAGGTTTTTCTCATGATCAGACTGAGGTTATGGGTTTGGAGGAGGAAGACAACAGAGGTAAGGTGCCATTTTTATCATATCAAGTAATAAATATGTATATATAGAGAATACAGACTATCACATGATTTCTCACTGAGGTTAACCTTGCTCACCTGACTAGTTTTGTTGGGTGTCTCCATTGTAAAGTTACTTTAACCCATCTTTCCACACTGTACTCTTTATATCAGTATGAACTCACAGATATATTTTATTTGGGGTGGCAGTGGGGGCAGGTTCCAGTACTACTTTATCTTGTGGCTCAAACAGTTCCAGTGTTGGCCACTGGGAGCTCTTTCAGTTGGCTCCTGGGTCCCTTTCACATAACCCATTCTTGTACATGTGTTTGTTGTTGTTATTGTTTTATTTTAAGCTCTCCCTTACTTCATGGCATTATAAAATACTGCAGGCTCATTTGTATATTTCCTGCCCAGTCCTAGAATCATCCACTTACCTAAGAACGCTTGGTTCCTTTTATTGGAGAATAGTATTAGAAACCAAGATCTAGGCACTAAGTGTGTTTATTGTTACTAGAAAGTCACTGTTTCTAGGTCCTCTCAGTTGATGGAACAATGAAATATATGTGTGTACATTAACCCATTTATACGTATATAAATATCCATATTTAATATAAATATTCCATATGTATCTATAAATATTTCTATATGTATCCATCTTTAGCTATATTAAGTTAAATATGTGTTCCTATTGATGTCTCCAAATCTAATCCATTACTACTTGGATCATTCTAACCTCCTCCCCTTGATTATCTATAAACTCTCACTCCAACAGTAAGAAATTTGGCTTCCATCTTCCACCATTGGTGTCATTCACTGTTCAATTCCAGTATATATGCATAGTAGTATGAGAATTGCTAACTCATACTCCCATGGCAAACAACGTTTACAACTAAATTTCAGGGCTTATGTACAGTTTCTTCTTTTGCCTTCATTCTTACAGATCCCACACATTTCCCCACTCCCTTCAGTTATAGAGGTCAACATATTTTTCCCCACTCCCTTCAGTAAGATTGTTCATACATTTGTAATACACAGAAGTCTTCCTGTATCCTTGGTTTCACTTTCCTAGGTTTCAGTTACCCACAGGCAACTGCAGTCTGAAAATATTAAATAGAAAATTCTACAAATAAACAATTCAAAAGAGTTTTAAATTGCACCCCATTCTGAGTAGCAGGATAAAATCTCACACCATCCCACTCCCACTGCCCAGCACAGGAATCTTCCCTTTTTTAAGCATGTCCATGTTATTTATGCTACCTTCCCATTAGTCACTTCGTAGCCATCTCTGTTACCAGATGAAAACACATAGTACCCATAGGGATCGGTATTATCCATTGTTTCAGGTGTCCACTGGAGGTCTTGAAACATATCTTCCAAGAATAACAGGGGAACCCTGTAGTTAAATTGTCTTGTCACATTCTGCATTCAATTCTAGGATCCTTTAACCCCTAAAATTATTTTTTATTAACATACATTAAGTTTCACTCTGTGTACTATAAAGTTCTATGGATTTTAACAAATACATAGTATCATATATCCATAATTTCAATATCATACAAAATAGTGTCACCACCCTAAAAAATTCCCTGTACTTCACCTACTCAACCCTGCTTCCCTTTGCCAGCAACCACTGATAGTTTTACTATTACTAGTCACCTTTCCAGAATATCATATAATCAGAATCATAGAGTATGTAGCCTTTCACTTAGCAATATGCATTTAAGATTCATCCATCTCTTTTTGTGGCTTAATAACTTATTTCTTTTTATCACTGAATAATATTTTATTTTCTGAATACACCACTGTTTAATCACCTAGTAAAGGACATCTTTGTTGATTCTAGTTTTCAGAAATTATGAATAAAGCTGTCAAAACATTCACATGTAGGTTTTTGTTAGACAAGTTTTCAAATCCATTTGGTCAACACCTAGAAGTATAATTTTTGGTGTGATAAGACTATATTTAGCTTTGTAGGATACTGTCAAACTGTCTTTAAAGTGGCTGTTCCATTTTGTTTCCCCCAGAAGCAATGAATGAGGGTTCCTTTTGCTCTGCATCCTTGCCAGCAATTGGTATTGTTGGTTTTTTTGGATTTTTGCCATTCGAATAGATGTATACTAGTATTTTATTGCTGTTTTAATTTGCAATTCCCATCTACAGCCATACCACCCTGAACATGCCTGAACTTGTCTAATTTGTAGTTCCCTAATGACATCTTTTCATATGCTTATTTGTCATCATGTATCTTTTTTAGTGAGGTTTCTGTTCAGTTCTTTTGCCCATTGTTTATTTAAGCATATAATAACTTTTTAGCGTACATCATTTTGCTGGGCACTGGGCATCAGAGTCCATCCTTGATTTTCCCTTCACTCTTATTTTTGGGCAGTATCTGGTATGCAGTTTGAATTGGCCTTCTCTAAAAACCTGCTCTCTTAACTATGACTCTATCCTGTTCTCTAAGCTGCTGCAGCTGCTGGTGATGATGATGATGATGATGATACATATTGAGTGCTACGTGCCATTGTATGATTATAAGTGTATGGCATAGATTATTCTATTTCCTCCTTATAACCCAACCCTAAATGTAAATACTGTCAGTATCCCTGTTTTATAAATGAGAAAACTGAAACCTAGAGAACATTAAGAAACTTGCCCATGTTTACAGTTAATAAGTAAATGAGCCACTACTGAATCGAGAGAGTTTAAGTCCAGAGCCTATAGTCTTGACCACTATGGAATATCCATACGTCCTAGAAACTAGAAAGATAAAAAGCTAAAAACAACTAATATTCTTTCCAAGTGCTTAAAAATACTTGAAACACCAAATCAGTCATTTTTGGAAACTACAAAAAAATCATTATCTGTGAAAAAGGAATGAAACAAGTTACTGATAAGTAGTCAAAATAATGTTATCTGAATGCTGAAAATGTACTGCTATCAAGTAAAACACAGAGAAGAATTAGGCAGTCTTTGCCTCAAGAATTAAATGCTTAGGACAAAGGATGGGTTTCAACACCTCCAAGTCACAGCACTGATATGACCACAAGCAACCACAGACGTATGCCTACCAGGCTCTCTAGCAGGTATAGCAACTAAAGCTGGTATATTGTCTGATGCTAACTTAGCCATTTCCCCAATTGTCCTCTGAAAAACCTTACGCTAATTCTAGAAATAATAACAACTGAGATACCTAAAGAAGTGTCATTGGTAAAGAAATGACCCTTCGTCTCTGTATCTCTCAGCCTTCCCATCACCAAGCCCCTCCAGCCACTGGAGTCAGAGCTTTGAGATGAAAGGAAAATCACCACCTTATCAGACACAAATAGGTTGTCAGTGCCTCATGGAAGGGAAGCAGTTGGGCTGGAAATCATCACTAGGTTGTCTGAAATCCTTCCTGAGGATTAACAAGCCGCTTCTGTGAAAGAAGCACATACTGTGAAGAAGAAAGATCTCCACCTTCTTCTGCTTAACTCACAGCACCGCTAAACTGGGAACTTCATATCCTGCTGTCATTGGACTTTAAAAAAAAAAAAGTCTCCTTCTGAAGAGTAAAAGTTTGAGGGTTGGTTTAAAAAAAAAAAAACCCTCCTTTTATCCACAGAATTCTTGGAAAGAGTGTCTTCTGACTCTTTCTCTCCTTCACACTTGACAAGTAAAATTCCTCCCAAACTCGCTCCTCATTTAAATATGGGTAGGAAATAGATTTAGACTTGGGATGTTGAAAAATGGGACTGCTGACATATAAATCCTGCTACTTTACGTGGCATTGTTCACACTGCTATCGCTTCTTTTACTGGTTGATCCTTGAGATCAGCTTTAATCAGGTGAATCATTACTGTTTCCAAACTTTAAGTTAGCAGATTATTTGAAGATTAAACCCCTTCTAGGCTCTAAGTTTATTCACTACTTTAATCTCATCTGGAAGATGGAATTGTTCTTACCTGAACGGCAGACTATCTAGGGCATGCAGTCAAAACAAGAATGTAGGATCTCTAGAACTCTAAATGGTATTTTGGCTCCTTGGGAAGAGCTCCATGTCCCTGACAATGTTTTAAATAAATGCTTGTTTAGCCAATTCTTAATTCCAACAGTATGAGTCATGTTCCAGGTTACTTTATGAGGAAACAACATGCCCTGCTCAGCCACCGTGTTGCTCCTTCCAGGCCACTACTGCAGGGCCTGCTGTTCACCTGTAATAAATGGTGCGCCCTTACATTGTGCAGCAATTGCCTTCTGTTGTGATCCTACTTACGTCAGTTAAAGTGAACAGAAGACAAGAACTGTGTCCTTTCATCTCTGTAACCCCCGAACACAGTAGGTATTCAATAAATGTTTATTGACTTAACTGATTTAATAAATCACCCTGAGACACACAAGACTGCTATTTGATAAAGCTGTTTAATAGTATCTCTTTCATGTTCTGAGTATTTTAACATAAAAATATGGTCAGGCACAGTGGCTCACACCTGTAATCCCAGCACTTTGAGAGGCCGAGGCAGGCAGATCACCTGAGGTCAGGAGTTCAAGACCAGCCTGGCCAACACGGTGAAACCCCATCTCTACAAAAAATACAAAAAACTAGGCGGGTGTGGTGGTGCACACCTGTAGTTCCAGCTACTCGGGAGGCTGAGGCAGAAGAATCACTTGAACCCGAGAGGTGGAGGTTGCAGTGAGCTGAGATCATGCCAGTGCACTCCAGCCTGGTCTACAAGGGGAAAACTCAGTCTCAAAAAAAAACACACACTCACAAAAATATAATGTGAAAGCAAATAGGACCTATGTATTTTCACTACAATATAAATCAGATATTCACTTTTTGCTTTTTCTTTACACCCACGTCACGATGTCTGTAATTTACTCTTAAGTGCTCCAACATTATGAATGTGTAAATTAATTTAATCTACCCTAGAGTGTTTCAGTTACCCTAGTTGGGGATCCATACTCCTGGGATGGTTAGCTACCATTTAATCAGAAAGGCCACACTATAGTGGTTACTACAGATGCTTCAACTCTCTCTATTTCTAGTCATGACCAAAGGCTTTACTAATTAACACAATGAATGTTAGAAATGAGTTTTCTTGGTTAAAATAATGACATATTAATTAGTATAATGCATATTAAAAATGGATTGTCATGAGCAAAATTAATGTATTCAAGATAGGTAAACTGGTTAAAAAAAATTACCAAGGCATTCCCTACCCTTTTATGAAAAGGAAATAGAAAACTTTGCCTCCACCATGGGCGCCAAGGCTGATCCCTAAACAACCATAGTTTATGTCCAGCCATAGGTTTGGAGGATTCTGGTAAAAAGTTAATTGAGTTCTTCCCCTAGAGTATTCTTATCTGCCTTGAGTAAATCTTTCATGCGATATGTAGACAAAGCATTTCTTCCCTAATCATCTGAGACTTCCTCAAGTTTATAAAACAAGTTGTCTAATAAATGTTTACTTAAAAACATGTAAACATTGTATGTATGATGAAATTTGAGCAAGTCTTGCTTTTATTGTAACCTGATAGGGGAATGTGTAGCGGAATAGCTAACCTCTTCCCTCCTCTAACTATGGGTAAATGTGATTTACTGAAAGAACCTAATTGTTCCACATGACACATTGGCTTAAGTCAGTTTGCAACACCCCTGTAAACTGTTTGCTTTTTGTTACTGCTTTTATTTTACTTGTATTTTATGCTAAAAAATTTAGTGATGAAGCAGCCTTTTCCCACAGCTGAATATCATTGATGGAGAATAGAATTAGCAACTTCATTACCATACGGGACTCTAACTTGGCAAACTGGCCCTTGGAGTCCAAATATGTTTAACGTATACATGGATATCTTCCAAGTGTTTTCATGTTGGCTTTCTTTTTTTCCTAGTAACTAAAAGCAGCTTCTGCCTCCAGAGGGAACACCCATGAAGTCTTGTGACAGGAAAAGCTATTCATTTCCTACTCATTAAGCCAAAATGTACATTTTCAACTTTGCTCCCATCATTTTATCTCTACATATCTTTCCATATTGTTGGAGTCAAAAGACCTTTTCCAAACCAAAATTTAAAGATTCAGAATAAAAGAAAGCTTTTAATTTTTCTTCCCTACTCAGAAAACCAAGTTGACAGATGCCAGACAGCACCCTCTTCCCAACCATCACCTTGTTTGATAGCTAAGGCAGTTAATATAGCTCCAGTGTTCCCCTGTGGAAGTGTCCAATGCTGTGACTCAAATGTACTTTTAAGGAGGTCTAAAGGGACTGGCATTAGAAAATAACCCTGGAAGCATTAAGATATATGAAGTGGTAACAGCTCTACCACTTTCTTCAAAAGTATAACTTTCCAGAGATTCCTATGCATGCAAGGAATGCATTCTAGGTGGCCGAGAATGTTTCTCCCTGTGTTCTGACAGGGACTCAAGGACAGCATAGACTGGAACTCGGGACAAAAGCACTGGCTATGTTGCAGGTCATTGAGCAAATGCCCAGTGTTTTACTGAAAACTCTTGATCTATTTTCCCAGCGAATATTATATGCTAAAAGCGTTCAGGTCCCAGACTCAGGATATTAGGAATTCCTCACAAATTGAGCAGGATGCTAAAGAAAGAAGAGAAGGAAAAGAGGGAAATAATTAACAGTATTAGCAACTCCCAAATCCTGGCCTACTTAATACTCGTAATGCCTGGAAGCAATGGATGAGCTTCCAAAGGTAAATAAAGTACAATATTTTATGCTGTTCTAATTAATATTTAAACCATAATTTCTGAAGCAAACCTGATTATTTTTTCTGTTCTTGAAAAAACTTGATTTTTTAATATTCCCTCAGATGGTTTTCTTTTCTAAATTGCTAAACTTTATTTTATTTTATTTTTGAGACAGGGTCACACTCTGTCACCCAGGCTGGAATGCAGTGATACTATCACAGCTCACTGCAGCCTCAGCCTACCCAGGCTCAGGTGATCCTCCCATCTCACCCTCCAGAGTAGCTGGGACTAAAGGGGCAAGAAACTACACCCAGATAATTTTTGTATTTTTGTAGAGATGAGGTTTCTCCATGTTGCCCAGGCTGGTCTCAAACTCATGAGCTCAAGCGATCCACCCGCCTCAGCCTCACATAACTAAAATATTATTAAAAGACTACTGAATCAAGACCACAACTGTGTGCTTTTGGAGCTTTTGAATAAGGTGTATTATACCCAAAATATCAACATTCTGGATTGTGATTTATTTCACAATGTGTTCAGGCTTAGTTTACTTTAATGAACACCATGTCCATTAATTTTATATCAAAATATAAAGCTTCCACTTCTAGATAATCTTTATTCTAGCTTCCCTCTTATAATTTTGCAGAACAATACTCGAAACACCAAGTTATTTTACTTTGAAGTAAATACTAAATGTAATATGCATTACATTAAAAACAAAATTATTTACTTTGCAAATCATTTATTGCAGGGTATTTCAATTGGGCGGAAAAGGTTAAGAAATTAACTCTGATCAACCTGGAATTCAAGTTTAAGGGAATTGAGGGGAAAGGGGATATTTTCAGGTTGCCAGGAATAAAGGAATATGGTTTGACATCAGAGGCCTATGAGAACAGAGATGACTAGGATGAAGTCTCTGCTTCAAAGCAATTGAACATCAATTAGAGAAGAGACTGACGTGCAGTAAGAAACAGAGTTTCTCACCCAGATAGTGACGTGGGGTGATAAACAAACAAATAAAAAAACCTGAAAGGGCAAGAAAAGGAGCAATTGTCTCTGAGATGGTGGTGGGGTGGAAGAAGGGCTTGGGTAAAGCCCTTGGAGAAGGTGAGCTAACACTTGTTGAGTGCCTACTAATTCTTGCCCAAGTAGGACAAGCTGGTCCACTTAAATCTTAAAACGGTCCTCTGAGAATGGTACAGTTTTATAGAAGATGAAACCAAAGGTTACAGAACAAAATGCTTGGGCATCTTCAGTGACCAATTGTGCAGCTACGAAGAAGAGATCCACCAGGGAACCCAAATGTGAGTGATTCCAAAATCCATCTCCTTTTGACTAAAAACATTTGCTTTCCTGAGAAGATATGCTAACCATCTTGCATGCATTAACCCACCTAATCTCATTTAATCCCCACCTAACTCCATGTGCAATAGGCATTGTTAACCCCATTTTACAGATGAAGAAGACAAGTCAATAAGCAAGTTAACTTGAGCAAAGCACCACACTTTGAGCAAAGTCCAAGATTCAAACACAAATCTGTCTCACTCTCACTTGAAGATGAGCTTGAAATCTGAGTAGAACGGCAATAGGTGGAGATGAAGAAAAGATTCAAAGAGAGCTCACTTCCCATTTCCCTACACTGATGCCTGGAGGTCACAGTACATGCAAAGCCAGAATTGACGGTCCACTGGACTTTTTATTTTCCCCAAAGAATATTTACTACATCCTATGACCCTTATCAAAGGGCAGACAGTATAAACTTTATAAGCCAACTGCCACCAGCACAACTTTTCCCTAGAGAACTCCACTCTCCAGAATTCCAGGCCACCATCCAAAATTCCAAATACCCTTAGAGAGGGAACTCTGAGGTAAACAGATCCCATCTTCAGAGAGTAACCAAAGAACCTCCAGTCATGACTCAGGAGATTAGGCACTGCTTTGATTCACCTCTGCAAAGGCAGCCTGTGGGGCTTCCCAGAGCCACCAGTAGGAAGTGGGCCAGGAAGGAATCAATAATTGCCACCCACAGATGTACCTGTGAGTGCTACAAAGGGAGGGACGGAGAACACCGAGGAGAGGGGCTCAGAACACGTAGCCAGTTCTCTATGTTGGAGCAAGTCTTAGCTCTTCCAGGAATGAATTTTTAGGGCCCACTTCTGTTCCTTAGCTAAAAAGAAAAAAAAAAGAACGCAGGAATGAACTTTTAATAACATTCTTTCAAACCAGAATGTGCAACAAAGGTTTTTCCGGCTATATATGGAAAAATGTACTGTCTCTGCCAAGTACCTAAAGAAGACTCTCCAATCCTTCTCTGACGTATGAATCATGATCTAAACAACAAATTCCAAGCTCAAAACAGTTTCCAAGGGGAGAAAAGGGAGCTCATTTATCCAAATGTGTGCATACCTTCTGGAATAGCAGCAGTGGGAAACTGAATGCCACATTTATCCTGGAAGATTAAATCTTCTACAAGAGAAATAGCACAAGTCGCATGTTGGTCCTTGAGTGACCCCTCTCTTCCACAACTTTAAAGACTTTTAAATGACCATTATTATCAATCCTGAAACAAAACAATCAAGTACTTGTCCACATTGAGATAATTCTTAAAACAATTATAAAAATGCTTTATTCAACAAAATATAACGTATTGTTACATACATCTTCTATTTTTAAATCTAGTTTTTTAAAAAATATAATGGAGTAGAGAAAAAAAGAAGAACATTATTTCATAGAATAATATCACCTCTTCTATATGCAAATATATCAAGAGGTTTTTTTAAGTTAGGGTATTAAATGTCATTAAATAAAGACATGATTAGGAAATGCTTATTCCCTTAATCAGGTCTAAGGTATTTCATTAACATTTATGTTTAGCTGATTTGGTAAGAAGATAAGTTAGAAAGTATGGCTATTATAAGCTATTAAATGAGAACCTGACGACTCTGGACCCAAGGAAGAGAACATTGAGAGTAAATTTCTTCTGAGGTTTGAAGGCTATCTCATGGAAGAGAAAGTAGATTTGTTGCAAATAGCTCCAAAGGCATAAAAAAGGATCACTGGACAGAGTTTAGGAGCAAGGCAGACTGGGGGTCAATATAAGGAAAAACCTTCAAACTATTTTAGCTGCCCAAAGATAGCATGAGTAATTCATTCTCTTTTGCTAGAAATATGTAAGCAAAAGTTGTTAAGCACCTGGCAGGGATTCTTTACTATTTTCAGCAGCAATAGAGAATACGTTCCTGTTTTATTTCTTCAGCTCTAATATTTCCTAACGATTCTTATTTTCAAAGGGATGTCCCCATGGGTTGTTCAAATTCTCTTGTTCAAAACTAAATCATTATTTTCTCTCTTAAGCATCATGTCTATTTTTGCTGTCTCAGTAAATGGCACCTTGATCCATCCATTACACAAGCACAAAGCCTATGCAACATCTTATACTCATCCTCTTTCTCATGCCAAAAATGTGATCACTTCCCAAGTCTTATCCATTCTCCCTCTCAAATATCACTTACATCAGGTGATAGGTTAAAAAAGATGACCCTCTTGTACAAAGGCAGTGGCCCTCAAACTTAGCTGCTTATTAGAATCATCTGGAGAGCTTTTAGAATTGTAAGATGATTTTAGTAAGCTCAAGTTGTGCCCCAGACTAATTAAATAAAAATCTCTGTGAGATAGACCAGGCATTAGCATTTTAGCTCTTAGGTGATTTCAATGTGCAGCCAGAACTGAGAACCATTAAAAAAGAGGCAAGAAGGCCAGATAGGAAGGTACTGAATTGAAGGAATCAAATTATGAAATTATCCACTAGGGTAGTTACAATTGGAATTGAAATTTGAAAAATATTTTGAGATAATTGAGAGAGCCATTGGAACATAGTGCCAACCTCTCATGGCAGTTCTTTTCATCCCATGCCATGGTCAGAGATAACCCACCAACCAGTTACTTCCCAAAGTAACTGAAGGTGAAGGTATCTGAATGGATCAGCTAAAACTTTTCACTGTCCCTGAGGAGCAACCTACACTGAGTTAGGCAGGTGGATCACTTGAGATTAGGAGTTCAAGACCAGCCTGGCCAACATGTAAAACCCCATCTCAACTAAAAATGCAAAAATTGGCCAGACATGGTAGCATGTCCCTGTTGTCGCAAATACTCAGGAGGCTGAGGCAGGAGAATTGCTTAAACCCAGGAGGCGGAGGCTGCAGTGAGCTGAGATCATACCACTGCACTTCAACCTGAGTGACAGAGCAAGACTCTGCCTCAAAATAAAAATGACTATTTGAATATCTTTTATTTCTTTCTCTTGTCTGATTGCCCTGGCCAGAACTTTCAATACTAGATTGAATAGGAGTGGTGAGAGAGGGCGTGCTTGTCTTGTGCCAATTTTCAAAGAGAATGCTTCCAGCTTTTGCCCATTCAGTATGATATTGGCTGTGAGTTTGTCATAAATACCTCTTACTATTTTGAGATATGTTCCATGTCTCTGTTTGCAGATAACATTATTGTATATTTAGAAAACCCTGTCATCTTAGCCCAAAAACTCCTTAAGCTAATAAGCAACTTCAGCAAAGCTTCAGGATACAAAATCAATGTACGAAAATCACAAGCATTCCTATACACCAATAATAGACAAACAGAGAGCCAAATCATGAGTGAACTCCCATTCATAATTGCTACAAAGAGAATGAAATACCTAGGAATACAACTAACAAAGGATGTGAAGGACCTCTTCAAGGAGACCTACAAATCACTGCTCAAGGAAATAAGTGAGGACACAAATAAATGGAAAAACATTCCATGCTCATGGATAGGAGGAATCAATATCATGAAAATGGCCATATTGCCCAAAGTAATTTATATATTCAATGCTATTCCCAACAAGCTACCATTGACTTTCTTCACAGAATTAGAAAAAACTACTGTAAATTTCATATGGAACCAAAAAAGAGCTCATATAGCCAAGACAATCCTAAGCAAAAAGAACAAAGCTAGAGGCATCACGCTACCTGACTTTGAACTATCCTACAAAGCTACAGTAACCAAAACAGCATGGTACTGGTACCAAAACAGATATACAGACCAATGGAACAGAAGAGAGATCTCAGAAATAACACCACACATCTACAACCATCTGATCTTTGACAAACCTGACAAAAACAAGCAATGGAGAAAGGATTCCCTATTTGATAAATGGTGTTGGGAAAACTGGCTAGCCATAGGCAGAAAACTGAAAGCAGACCTCTTCCTTACACCTCATACAAAAATTAACTCAAGATGGATTAAAGACTTAAATATAAGAACTAAAACCATGAAAACCCTAGAATAAAACTTAGGCAATACCATTCAGGATCTAGGCATGGGCAAAGGCTTTATGACTAAAACATCAAAAGCAATTGCAACAAAAGCCAAAACGGACAAATGGGATCTAATTGAACTAAAGAGCTTCTGTACAGCAAAAGAAACTATCCTCAGAGTGAACAGGCAACCTACAGAATGGGAGAAAATTTTTGCAATCTATCCATCTGACAAAGGGCTAATATCTAGAATCTACAAGGAACTTAAACAAATTTACAATAAAAAAACAACCCCATTAAAAAGTAGGTGAAGGATATGAACAGACACTTCTCAAGAGAAGACATTTACATGGCCAACAAACTTATGAAAAGTGCTTATCATCACTAGTCATTAGAGAAATACAAATCAAAACCACAATAAGATACCATCTCATCCCAGTTAGAATGATAATCATTAAAAAGTCAGGAAACAACAGATGCTGGAGAGGATGTGGAGAAATAGAAATGTTTTTACACTGTTGATGGGAGTGTAATTACTTCAACCATTGAAGAAGATAGTGTGGAGATTCCTCAAGGATGTAGAACTAGAAATACCATTTGACCCAGCAATCCCATTACTGGGTATATACCCAAAGGATTATAAATCATTCTGCTATGAAGACACATGCACATGTATGTTTACTGCAGTACTATTTACAATAGCAAAGAACTGGAACCAACCTAAATGCCCATCAATGACAGACTGGATAAAGAAAAGGTGGTATATATATACCATGGAATACTAGGCAGCCATAAAAAAGAATGAGTTCTTGTCCTTTGCAGAGACACGGGTGAAGCTGGAAACCATCATTCTCAGCAAACTAACACAGGGACATAAAACCAGATATCACATGTTCTCACTCACAAGTGTGAGTTGAAAAATGAGAACACATGGACATAAGGAGGGAACATCACACACTGGAGGGTGGGGGGACAAGGGGAGGGGATAGCATTAGGAGAAATATCTAATGCATGTGGGGCTTAAAACCTAGATGATGGGTTGATGGGTGCAGCAAACCACCATGGCACATGTATACCTATGTAACAAATCTGCACATTCTGCACATGTATCCCAGAACTTAAAGTTTAATTTTAAAAATTAAAAATTAAAAAAAAGAAAAAAAATGAAGCACTTGTGCAAGTAGATAACAAAATGTTTCTCAGAGTCACCTATGGCATGCCCTGAAAAATTAGATGCTAAAAAAGTTTGGTTACCTACAAAGCAAGAAATGTGTCTATCTAAGTCACGTTCTGAGATGAATATTCACATACGTGACATTCATAAATATTAGAGCTAATTATGTTTTTTATTATTGACTAAATATTCTTGAGATTGACATTTTTGTTTTTAATAGGCAACAAACAAAATTTTTCTTTAAAAAATTCCCAATTAATATAACTTGGAATTATGCATATATTATCATATACATTTAATTCAAAGATAAAATCACTGTCAGACCAATATACCTTTCCAGTCCTAGAAACAGCCCTGATTTACCACAACTATTTCCTCAGGAAACGGGGTGGGAGTAGAAAGCCAAGAAAACCACTAAACTCCTACACTTATCTGTCAGCCCATGACACTCTGTGATGGCATGAGAAACCCAAGAATAGGCCATGAAATGAGTTAAAGTCTTATACTATAGACACCCTACTCTGGCTTCCTGGGTCTGCTCAGTGTATTGCCAAGAAAAAAACCAATAAAGGAAACCTGCAACTATCCACTAAGCCAAATTTGACTATCTTTCTCTAAACCTTCTAGTACAAGAGAAATTAAATAAAATCATCTAAGAGAATGACTTTTTAAACCCTACAAGAAGAATACAAGTACATGAGATGAGACCATGAAGAAAAACAAAGGAATAAAGAACCCAAAATTCAGGTAAGGGTTTCCTACTCTGAGGTGAAGAGAAAGGGAAGGGCCTAGGGTGGGAACATGCAGCGCTCGAAAGGAAATGGTAATGCTCTGCTTCCTAAACTGACTGTCTGATGCTCATGCCAGATGTTTGTTCTATTGTTATTCTTTAGACCTTTCACATAGCTAATGAATATTTTTGTAATTATTTAATAATTAAAACAATGTTTAAAGATTAATTTTAAATGGAGTAAAAAGGAAGTTATCTAGATTTTTGTCCCAAACCTGGAACTGTGCAACCTTTAGCCAGATATTTCTCTGAGATTTAGTAAAATACAGGCATTGGACTAGAGCAGGAGTCAGCAAACTGGGGCTCATCACCTGCTTTTATAAATAAAGTTTTACTGAAACAAGCAAATCCATGCATTTGCATAGCGTCTGTGGCTGCTTTTACAACAGTGACTAGTGGTAAGTCATAGAAATAGAGACCATATGTTCTGAAAATCCTAAAATATTTATTATATGATCCATTAAGAAAAGTTCCCAACCTTGGGCCGGGGAATTATTGTGGTTTCTCCTAACGAAGACTAATATTAAGGGAAAATGGTAGTATCAAAACATGCTAACACCTGTTGTCTCACTGATGGACCAAAATTTCTTTTTGGTACTTTCCATAAATGTTTTGTCTAGGTTAAATGCCCATAGGTGTAAAATCTCATGAACTATATCAACAGATCTTAGACATATATTTTGTGCAGTGTATCAATAGTAACACAAGTACAGAATCAGCACTCTCCTGCCCTGGATGCTGAGATCTGTCTCTGAAACTAAAGCTTGTAACTGAAAACGTGGCTGGGAAATCTCTGAAGCCTAAGACACCCCAGCTCTTGTGAAGACTCTCAGCTCACTTAGAATCAGAGAAGTTCATTCCCAGGACACCCCATATGCTGGCCAAGGTTTTCTAAAGGAGAGTTTTAGTCTCTTAGCTTACACATACGTGCACATGGAAAAGCCTAGCATTTGCCACTTTAAAATGCCAAGAGTGGTAAGTTCATCCTGTTCTTCATATCAGTATGTTCACTTTTATATCTAGGCAAACAATCCATTCGCCTACAAAACTACTGGGGAGCTGCCTGTTCCAGAGATAAAGAACAGGA
Source organism: Ateles fusciceps (assembly GCA_036589455.1). Classification (NCBI taxonomy): domain Eukaryota; kingdom Metazoa; phylum Chordata; class Mammalia; order Primates; family Atelidae; genus Ateles; species Ateles fusciceps. The sequence goes on from JAZHEH010000889.1 coordinate 5,376,280, forward strand.
AAATATTGTCTCCTCAAACTTGTTCCTGTATAGCCGTAGCTCTTTAATCTCCTTGATGTCCTTCTGTGACACTAATGATCCAATGTCACATTCACACTTGAGACTGACAGCTGCCAAACCCAAACTTGCCATGCTGCCTAAAGTCCAACAATTACTTGGATGACCAAGTGGCATGAATGACCAGAAACCACTTTGAGTACCTAACTTCTGGTTCTGCAAAACCCATGAAACTAACTAAAACTAAGACATTGGTTGGAACTATATCCATTCCAGGGTCTATAGATTTACAAGAGCAGGAAGCCCAGAATTCCCTTTCTTGGCTGTCATAGGATAGCTGGCTACCCACAAAAGGGGTGGTAATGAAGAAAGTGGGCTGCTCAGTGCCTCAACAGTCTCTGGAGCCACAGCCAGTATGCCATCCTTGTTTGACACAAAGTGCTTCTGTTGTTTTCTTTTCATTGAAAGCAACAAATCTCCTTTTTTCCCTCTAAAAGTAAAATGTTTATGAGGGTTCGTATGATTTATTTTCTAGCCTGCATTTCATGTGCATAGTTACTTGCTTGATAAGAAGTGCTTAACATAGAAAATTATTTTGGCATATAGGTCTTTAGGGAATTTTGACTTTTGGCAAGAAAGAATACTTGGAGTTGAAATGAGAGGACCTGGGTTGTAGTTTCTTGTATCAAACTGGAAAGGCACCTAAGCTCTTGAGACATATTTTTCTAAAGTAAACTTCTTGGCATAAGTGGCCTGAAGATAATTCTCATTCACCTCCTTTCAACCAATAACTTTGTGCCCAAATCTAATGAGCTTGAAACTTTGAAAGAATCTCCTGGACGTCTTCACTTCAAATTGCTCTGAATCTTTATCCTATTGGTCTCTGTTTCCTCTCTCTCTCTCTCTCTCTCTCTCTCTCTCAGTTGGAAATATCCTTCCTTCTTAAGGTATATTTTCCACCCTGGCTCTTGACTTCCTTCCCTTCTGTCTCTTCTGGAACAATTGCTGTTGCCTGAACGTGACCCATAATATTCTATCTCTATGCCTCTGCTCATGCTAGATTGTCATCCTACTTTATTGGAAAATCTCATGCAAGATCCAACAGAAATGCCACTTACTGCCTTTTGCTGTTTCTAAATCTCTACTGGTAGTGATCCCTTTGTCTTGTGCATCTCACCAGCTTCTATTTTATTTATTTATTAGAGTACTGACCTGTATCAAAAAGACTGTTACTTTTGCTTTCTTCTAGATTATAAATTCCTCATTACTTAGTTAACTTCTTTTGCCTTGTAATGTCTTACACCAAATAAGCACTCAACCTGTACTGAGTAATGATAAATAAAGTAGACTGAAAGTCTCCTCATATACTGATTCCGGATTCGGATTCAAAAAAACTTCACTTCTATTGTCTGTAGTCCTTATCATGAAAGGGGTACACTTTATAAACACATATCTTCATTATGGAGTAAATTACCAGCTAGTTACAAATTCAATCCCAAAAGACATCACTTCTCAATGTGTGTGTACCTAATCCATTTTTCTGTTTCTCTAGTTTCGAGATTTTTTTCAAAATCCCAGCAAGTAAAGTTGATTTAGAGAGAGACTGGCAACAAGGACTTAAACAAAATGCTTACAATCTTTGAAGAAAAATCAGTGTAGAAGGGGAGGCTTGAGGTAGGGATGGGACCTCCACTCCAACCAATTTACTCTTGCATCTTCCAAGAAAAACCCTCCAGAAAAGCCCTTAGGTTTTACTGCTTGTCAAAAGTTAGCATTTTTTTCTTGTTTTGAAAAAACATGATTTATGACAACCCTTTAACTTTGAAACATACAATAAATAATTAGTTGAGTGAAAAACAACTTATCAGTAAGAGCACAAAAGACTAAGAGTTAGTAATAAAAACTGAAATGAGAAGTCAGTTGTTCAATTTATTTTGCCCAGATTCTTCAGGGATTTTGTACCAGGGCTAAGTTAGACAATGATCCCGAAGTCCAAGGACTATTCTTGCACACATTGGTGAGACCCACAGCATCTTCTGCACTCAAATACTTCTGAATATTTATACTCTTGGACAATATATTTAAATATGCAACACTAAATTGCCTGCCTCATTCTGTTTTCTTATTCTTTTCTCAATTTTCCCAAGATTTCCTTTATTTCCTCTGAGTCCATTCCATTCAATCTTAACCATTATTTCTTACTCCTCTTATGAAAACAGTCATGATCTTTAGCTCCATTTCACCTAAACTTAGAATTTACTCTGCCCTACTTAATAGATTCTAAAATATTTCCTCTATAAAGTTGGTAAGCTATCTTGCATGAATTTATTCAATCAGTGAATATTTATTGACCACTTACTATATGCATTCACTCTTCTAAGTACTGGAAATACAGTAGTGATCGAAACACACAAATTCCTGCTCTCAAAGAGCTTAAATTTTAGTGGTGAGGATAAACAATAAACACATGCATGTCAGGAGGTATTAAGTGCTATAAAGATAAATGAGACAGGCATGGGACTAGAACGTGCTGTGAGGAGAGTACTAGCTTAGGTACCACGGTGAAGGGCAGAGTGCGGTAGCAAACCTTACAAAAGTCTACCAGAAGAACATTCCTGGTAGAAAGAACTCATGTACCAAGGCCCTGAGGCCGAATCCTTCTTCAACTGGTTAAGGAATAGCAATGGATAGTTAGAAAACTCTATAGCTGATCAGATCATACTAGCTGAAGACTTCATTTAGTTAAGGTTCATAAACATTCTACTATTTTTTAAATTACTTTCCAAATAGAAATTGTCATATGAAACACAAAATAATGTAAACTACACTGTCCTCTTGAATTAATTATTGCTGAGTACCAGTAGGTATTCAGACAGTGCCAGATGGACAAAACCATTTCCTGGCGCTAAAGCATCCTAGATGTGAAAATAACTGTGTGTGACAGTAATTCAGCTCCTCCAAAGTCTTATTCTTATCCTTAGTCTAAGTAAATGAAATGACAACCTCAATATATATAAATTATGAGATATGTATCTAGAAATTCTTCATGATACTTAATCACTAGCATCATTATTCTTACTTATGTACTCTCTTTCTCCTCCACTGGATTGTAAGTTCCATGAGAGCAGAGACTCTGTTTAGTTTAATACTGTTTCCAGAGTCTGGAAAACAGTACTTGAGCTGTGTACTAGATACTCAATGAACACTGAAGATCAAACAGGAATATGAAAAAAGGAGACAGAAATACGCTGTTATTTTGGTTACAGAGAGCCTACGTTGTTGAGGTGATGGCAATAAGGAAACCAGTAATATTGTGTGAGTCTTTATAGAATAGCAGGCACTGTGCTGAATGCTCTACAGTGCAGTATGCAGTGTATACAACAACTTTTTGAAGTAAATACTATGATTATCCTTATGCTACAGTTGAGGAAACAGAGGCTGAAAAGATGAGTATGATCAATTTGCAAGTATCAGAGTTCAGGTTTGAACACAGGGTATTTGAGTCAAGGACTAAGAAAACAAAGAAATACATATATACACAATTTTATATTAATAAATTATAAGTATTGTAAGAAATGTTCTATCAGGAAGATGAAACTAGGAACAGAGCACAAAGTTGAGGATGAACAGGTACTTCTCAGATAGAAGAAGGGCAAAACATAAGGGTTCCCTTGGGCATGATGCCAAGATCAGCCTTGCAGTACATTTTATAAACGGACTAGAAGAGACTGAGTAATCTGATGTTTCAAATTTTGCAAATGACACATTAAGCATCTCTGGGCTGTGAAATGCCAACCTGATAAAAATAAAACAAAGTACACTTAGAGAATGACAAGCTATAAGTTCACAGAGCCCAAGAATGGAATCTGGCAACTTCATGAAGCAGGTAGGTTTCTCTTCAATTTCCATTTCAGTACTTGCTTTCCTGGTTCAGAGCATTCCACCATCCTCTGATCTATCAAGACCCTTGAGCCCAGTAACCTACCTCATGGCATAGTTAAGGCAAGAAGGCCCCCAAGAACTCACAGAGCCAGCCAAGACCTGAAATTTGAGCTAACTACACTTGGTGTTCAGATCAGGATGTTCAGCCCTGCTGATCAGAAAGATCTAGCAAGTCCCAGTATACAAGGGAACAAATGCCAGAACACTACAACTCAGCGGTACCTTCTCAAACTGGACAGATGCCTTTTAGCTAAAATGCCTGGCTGCTCTACATGAAGAAGTTGAGCCTGTTGAACTTATTACTACAATACATGGCACAAACTGAAAATACAAACTGGTTTAAGAACTTTTAAATGAATTCATGATCATTAATCTAAATGGGATTTCAGGTAAACTAGGGCTGCTTCTGACATAAAAAAAAATCAGCTTCAGCTCCTGTCACATGCTTCTTGAAGCAACATTGAATATGTAATACTAGAGTTGAATGGATCACAAAATTCTCACATAAAATGTTTAGTAGCTACCAGACCTCACAATAACAAATTTGCCTCTTAATACTTTAACACTCATAATCCTTTAAGGCATATTCACCTGACATCCAGAACCACAATCTTTATGTTTTTTGTCACTAAGCAGGTAATTACAGCATTAAAAATGTTCATTAACAAATAATTATCTTCTTAATTAAAGCCAACAATAATGATAATTTTTGTTTTTTTATCTCATTTAATGCATATCAAAAATATAAGTTAGGTACCCTTATTATTCTGATATTTTAGATAAGGAAACTGAGGATTTTAGAAGTTCTGTGACTTAGCCAAGACCCTATGGCTATTAGTTGGTAGAGCAGGTACCCAAACCCTGACGGTATGGCCTCAGAAGCCACACTATGAACCACAAACACTCTATATTGCCTCCATTCTCTTCTACAAAAATGCAAATTCATTATAATGTACATCCTTACATATTAATCTGCAAATTAAATCCTCTATTCCAGCACAACTAGATATAACATATATATAACAAGTTAAACAGAAGAAGGAGGAGGAGGAGGAGAAAGTAGTCATACTTCTATCCCTAAAAGTATCATTATGAAAATGTTCAACTACACTGCTTGGCTTAATCGCAAAATACTAAAAGCAGTATATAGTTTTCTAATGAAAATGACATGTCTGTCATAAGCCCCATATCTCAAATTTAGAGGTTTTTATCTTCTTTCCAAATGCTCTAAAATACAGAGGACAATTTTAAGACAGAAAAGCACAACTGGAGAATCATCGGTGGTCACATGGAGCCATTCTTAGAGATAACATTTTCATGTAAAACAGAGACCGATTACTCTGTGGACACACACAAAAAAATTCTATCTGGAAAAAAAGCCACCAATGAAAGGAAAACAAATGCAAAACTCTTCTATCATTTTAACTAAATTGCATGTAAACGAAGACCACGAAACTTTAAGCAGCAAAAGTCGTGGCTTATAGAAAATAAGCTTGAACGCAGACAGATTTGCCAAAAGCATGTCGGTCTGCAGTTTATTATGCCTGATGTTAAGCAGCAACTGTCTCACATTTTACACATCTACCATGTATAATAGCCATTTCATACTGTTTAATACTGGGGGATTAGTCTTTATCTTTCAGAGTCATATGCTGAGATATTAATGGATAAAATGATATGACATGCTTCAAAGTATTCCAGATTGGAAAAAGCAGAGAGTGGAAGGAGGAGCAGGTGAAACAGGGAAACCATGAGTTCAGAACTGCTGAAGCTGGAGATGGGCACATTGGGCTTTGCTCTAGGATGCTCTTTGTTTTTTATTTACACTACTCTACTTATTTACACAACTCTACTTATTTACACATATTTCTGACATGTCCCATAATGAAAAATGTTTTTTTAAGCTAAGAGTTTGTAAAGTACATATTATACTTGAATTAATATGGAATTTTGTATTAATTTGTATACTAGATAGAATAATCTGTACAACAATTTAAAATTCAGAGTACCAACAGAGCATAAAGGCCTCTGCTAATAATACACAGTTTATAATCTGCCTCAATTAGTTCAGAGAAAGCCTGAGACTACTGGGTCAAAGTCACAGTTCCCATTTTGTTAAGAAGTAATTTGCTTTCTTTTGTTTCTCAGATTTATAATTCTAATCTCAGCCAGGCATTCCAAAAATGCATTTCAGCCCCTAAAACACAGAATAATATATGATGTTGAATGAGAAGAGCAATTACCAAAAAAAAAAAAAAACCACATCATTGTATGTGACAATATTATCAAAAGATGATCAATTCAGTAGGAATTGAGGCTATGGTTCCAATAAGCTTCAAAACCAACAGTCCTTAGAGCTTCACTGATGTGTTCCCTACTCCCTCAAGACTTCTAACTCAAAGCCCACCATTTCAGATGTTAATGTTGGTTCTCATAATCATTCTATAACACTAAATTGTGAAGTTCCACATTTTGCTTCTAATAAACACAAGTGGCCCTTGTATGGTGAGATCTAACTTACTATGGAAATGCTTCTTGATTATTTACCAAATGTGTACAAAAAAAAGTTTCCAGAGCACACTAAAGTACATAAAAATGTTCTGAATTTTTCATTGTAACTAACAACCCAAAGTGATAGTAGTATTTAATTTTATTTTACAACCTGCTTTATAACTATCACAAAAGCAACTATGTCAGGAAAGTAGTGCTCCTTGATTTCATTAAGAAATACATGAATTTCTACATATGGAAATTTGCTGTATATGTATATATATGTGTGTGTGTGTGTGTGTGTGTGTGTGTGTAAAATACATAACAAAAGAAAAATAAAAATGATTGTTTTATTTACCTATATTCTTCTCTTAGATGCACACATCCTAATTAATATTTTCCTTTCAAAATGGTCCTAGAATGGCACTTTTTACTTTCTCTTACTCGAGACAGCTTAGTGAAGTAAAATGGAGATGAAAGGAAGGTAGGGAGAGATGTCAATGGATTCCATTTTGAGGGATCACTTTTATTCTTGGTCGAGAGTATGCTCTCTCCAAAGTGATAACTTACAGTAATTTTATCTGGCACTTGTGTTCCTTTTATTAAACATGATTGCTGTGTATTTAATCAGAAGGGAAGTCCACTGGGCCAAAATTTTTAAATTACTTCCCCTTTCTGTAAGAAACAAAAACTAAACCTTTTTATCAAGGGAAATAGATAAACATCTTCCAAGTTCAACAAGCCATGGTGTTATATGGAAAACAAATGAAAGAGAAAGGGGAGCTAAAACACAGTGAACACCTTTTTTAGTTAGCCTAGCTCTGTGGTGCTGCCGGTCATGTGCCATGTCATGAATCTCTTATCCTCACTTGAAAGAGGAGGGACCGTGGTTCAGGAGGTGATCCAGGATTATAGCACAAGTCCACCTGACTCCAAAACTTCTCTTCCCATTCCACGTACCTGAGAAACAGAATATACATCATCACTTGGCTACAGCTTTAAATAGCCTCTTGAGTAGGTCTTTGCTTCTTCAAAAAAAACACTCAGCTCTGGGCAAACACACACAATCCAAGGTCTGCTGATCCTACACAATTCTTAAGAAAAGCGGCCACAATTTAATTCCTATTCTTCACTAATTCATATGCAGGCATAAAATAAACATTTACAAAGGATGATAAGGTAGAAGTGTAACTATTGCACTAAAAATTTTAAAAATCATGAGCTAGTTATACTGGCAAAGGACTATTAAGCGAAAAACAATCCAACACCCCTTCCCCTCCCCTCCCCCCCCCCCATGTAATTATAGTTATTTAAATTTGACTTTCACCAGAAGTGAGCAGAAAAGAGCTGCCTAGCACTCAGAAGCAATCATCACAAAATTCATCAGTGGCAGTAAACTATGAGGATGTTCACTCAATATTTATCCAATGCTGTTTGCTCCAAACAGAATTACAGTAAGTCTGTGACAGGCACTGCAGGCTGGCTCACTCAACACCTGTTGCCAACTACCTGTCTCTCTTGCCTACGTCTACTTTTAAGGTTAACAAAGCTAAATATTCGCTTTCCCTGCCTTTTCATAAGGTGAGAGCAGGCCATGGACAGGGGATAGACAAGAGGACATGAACCAACTCTCTGGCCAATATGACTTAAACAGAAGCCAACTAGTGGAATTTCTGAGCAGCTTTTTCTTTTCCTGACAAGAGAGACAGATGAAGCTGTCACTACCCCCACCCCTCACTGCACACACACTTCATCACCCTTCTCCCAGAACTAGGGCAGCCATCTTGCAAGTAGGAGGAGACAAGCCTGAGAATGAAAGGCAATGTATGCAAGAATGGCAGAGCAAAAGTCAAAGAGCCTGGGTCACCGAACAGCAGAACCAGCACTAGCAACTGCCTACCTCCAGCTTCTAATTATTCAAAAACATTAAATCCCTATTTGTTTAAACCACTTTAAGTCAAGCTTTTCTGTTGCCCGAAGTTTTTTCTCTAACAGATTCAAATAAACACTGTGGGCCAGGCACAGTGGCTCATGCTTGTAATCCCAGCACTTTGGGAGGCCGAGGCGGGCAGATCACAAGGTCAGGAGTTCAAGACCAGCCTGGCCAACACAGTGAAACCCCATCTCTACTAAAAATACAAAAATTAGCTGGGCATGGTGGCGGGTGCCTGTAATCCCAGCTACTTGGGAGGCTGAGGCAGGAGAATCGCTTGAACCCGGGAGGTGGAGGTTGCAGTGAGCCAAGATCACACCACTACACTCTAATCTGGGCAACAGACCCAGACTCCGTCTCAAAAAAAAAAAAACAACTCTGTGGTAAATAGCCACTTAAAGCCCAGCTAACATACAGCATTTAAGTATCTAACTTTCTTTGGGTTTAAATTTGCATGCTGAGATGAAAAACACACTGGACTCTAGACCAATCATTGACAGTGACTTGCTTTTGATCTTAGCCGAATCATTTTACCTCTCTGAGCCTCACCCTTCTCAAATTTGTAAATCGTCAGATAATGATGCCTGTGCTGCCTATCTCGTACAACTGTTCTGAGGGTCAGATGAAGGACCTGACTTTGAATAAACCCTAATGTGCTATAAGAATGTAAAAGGTGTATACTCCTTGCATGCATTATGCTCCCTGTATATATTTAGTTGCCACCTATCTCACTCCCAAATCTGACAACAAATATACTACGGCACTCAGTTTACTCAAGAACTCTAGACAAGATACTAATTTTTAAATTATTCTTCCCTAAAGGATATTTATGCTTTCTATCCAACACACAGAATCGATTTTGAAACAAAAGGGGTTCAAATGTGTAGTGAAGGCAAACAAAAGAATTGCTCTAAAGTTACAGATATTCTAAGTTCTACTTTATAATTCATCTGATGGTTATAGTTGATTAAGAAATTTGATTAAGGAACTACTATACCAAGAAATAAGCAATGGTGGCTTTGTAACTCAATACAGTTAACTAACTTTAAACCTCTTATTCTGTGAAAGTTCCTCCTACTCAATAGTGTTTTTCAGTTTTTTGAAAACACTTAAGACTTAACTAGAAAATTGACTCTGAATTACATATATATTGATTGGCTCTGCATTGAAGCTTTCACACAGGAGATCGTGAGTAAACAGGATGTTATTTGCAGAGAAAGGGGTCAACGGAAGTAGAACTTTGCTAGGGATATTATCATAACAGATCGTAAAGTGAGCTTTCTGAAGTCCTAAGATCATAAGTACATTCACATGTAAAGAATAAAGTAGAAATTCTCATTTAATCAAAAATCCTCTTTTGGCACATCTACGCCTGTGTAGTGCACACAGGGCCTCAGCATCACCTAGGAGCTTGATAGAAAGGCCAAATCTAGATCCTAACCCTGACCTATCAAATAGGAATGCGTATTTTCACAAGATTCCAGGTAATTCATAAGCACATTCAAGTTTGAGAAGCACTGATCCCTGCTTCTTAGTTTTGATTTATTGTTGATAAAAATAACCAGCAAACCAAGAATTTATTACCTCTACACAAGAAGCTGGGAAAACATTTCCATAATATTCTCCATGTCAGATTAGCTTATCTCAAACACAGTTCTGATCATGACATTCAAAACCTTCAATGACTTCCTTTCACCTATCAAAAAAAAAAATCTAAAGCCCTCAGTATGACAGTCAAGCTCCTCATCTGGCAGCAATCCCCTTTCCAATTTCACCTGAGTCCCCCTCACATGCCCAGTGCTATTTCTCAACATGTCAAGAGCAGATCACCTGCAACAACAGGACCACCTGAGGCCCCACCCTTGACCTTCTGAATCATGCTCTCTGGGAGACAGAACTGGGATGGAGCAATCTTAATCACTCTCCCAGGTGATTCTTGGAAAACAGCTGCTCATGCTTTAAGACTGTCTAATCACTGGTCATTACAGAAATGCAAATACGAAACTACATTGAGATACCATCTCATGCCAATTAGAATGGAGATCATTAAAAAATCTGGAGACAACAGTTGCTGAGAGAGGATGTGGAGAAATAGGAACACTTTTACACTGTTGGTGGGAGTGTAAATTAGTTCAACCATTGTGGAAGAAGTGTGGCGATTCCTCAAGGACCTAGAAATAGAAATTCCATTTGACCCAGCAATCCCATTACTGGGTATATATCCAAAGGATTATAAATCGTTCTACTATAAGGACACATGCACACGAATGTTCATTGCAGCACAGTTTACAATAGCAAAGACCTGGAACCAACCCAAATGCCCATCGATGATAGACTGGACAGGAAAAATGTGGCACATATACACCATGGAATATTATGCAGCCATCAAAAACGATGAGTTCATGTCCTCTGTAGGGACATGGATGAACCTGGAAACCACCATTCTCAGCAAACTGACACAAGAACAGAAAATCAAACACTGCATGTTCTCACTCATAGGCGTATGTTGAACAATGCGAACACATGGACACAGGGAGGGGAGCATCACACACTGGGGTCTGTCGGGGGAGAAAAAGGGGAGGGACAGCGGGGGGGTGGGGAGTTGGGGGAGAGATAGCATGGGGAGAAATGCCAGATACAGGTGATGGGGAGGAAGGCAGCAAATCACACTGCCATGTGTGTACCTATGCAACAATCTTGTATGTTCTTCACATGTACCCCAAAACCTAAAATGCAATAAAATTAAATATATATATATATATATATATGTATATATATATATAAAGACTGTCTAATCCATGGTCAAGTTTCTCAATGTAACAGCACAGAAGGGGTCACTCCATGTTGACTCCTCACTGTCAACATGGACCTATATGTGGCTCTGTTGCTGTCCCCTCACACAGTATTGCAATTACATGTTTCCATGCTTGTTTCCTCTTTGAGTATCTAAATGTAGGAGATGCATACTATGTATCTCTGTATCTCCAACATCTAGCACATCCTTGACAGACAGATGTTCAATATTTGCTGATTTACTGCAGCATTACTTATACCAAGTAAAAAATAAAACTTGAAGCAACCTAAAACTCTATCATTTGGAAGCTACCTAAATTAGTTATAGTACAACCATCCAGTGGAACATGTATCCATTAAAAATGACATTGATTATGTATTGATTGGAAGGATAGCCAGGATACATATAGTAAAAATATAAAAAAAGCAAATTGCAACATAAGTCTATAATGATCCTGGAGAATATACATCAAATGTTAACAGTGGTTATCTCTGGGTGGTAGGTTTATGAGTAGCATTTATTTCTTTATTTCTTAATTTGAATTTTTTATAATGAGTATGTATATCTTTTTTACATTTTAAAGCTTTTCTCATTTTAAATGCTTAGGGAATAAATGCTGTTACAGTAAATGATGGCTTTACTTATTCTCCTTCCAAGGACAGGGATTTCCAAAGGTTGGCAGTGATCCAAAGGTTGGTGGTGTTGCTAAGAGGGAGAAGGAGAAAGTAGGAAATGGGTTGTCCTTAGCAACTGGCTCTCACAACAGTTCCTCCTATTGTCTGGGATTCAGAAAAATTCTTAAACAGCCTTAGATATCTTCTCTCATAACACTTTTCTAATAAGAACTGTGGCTTCCAGTGGCAATGATATAGCTCAATTTTGACAATACCAATTAGTCATAAAGCATCAAGAAACTATCGGTTGTCAATTTTTTCAGTTGTGAAAATCAGCTTCCAACCTCATTTCAGCTTCCCTGTTGGCCTTCTGTCGCCTTTCAGAGTGTTCCCTGTGCAAGATGAATTTGTTAAATACTGTTTTATTCTATTTAGCATGATACCAAAGCTGCATATGCAAGCTGATGTCAATGACTTTCTGTTAGTATCATCAAACTGGGGCATTGCTTCTGCTATGAGAAGGATGAATGGGGAGGTGGAGGGATACCTCCAGCCTTTTTTCTTATACTATACAAGAAACCTACAAGCAACTTTCATTTCAATTAATATTGTACATGAACTCAAGATAGTTTGGAGAAAAAAAAATTAAAATTAAAATCACACCAACCACAGGAAGAACATGTCAATTTATTGGTATTTATTTCCTTAATTTTAACATTTAGCCTAAAACACAAACAAAGCTAAGATTTGCAAAGAAAAAAAAATGGAAATAAAATTTGTTAGTCATGCTAGGATTTTATTACAGTTTGAATCAACTTTGAATGCTTTAAATGCATATTACGCTTGAATATCAACAGAAAAAATGTGTGTTGTTATAGCTTAAAAACTTGAGCATATTTGCTTCTTGGGTTCTTCTAAAATGTCCTCACTCTATGAAAACCTGAAGTAAATAGGGAAAAAAATTTAAAAGGTTTAATAAAATATTAAAACTCAGTGTAAGCAGAAGTATAGGAAGAGTTTTTAAAGCCTATTTTTTTGTTAAAGCAGCTCAAAATCATATCTCCAAAAGAGCAAAATTTGAGTATACCTTATTACCCTCTAGGCTCAAAAACCATGGCTGTTCATTTAACAAGTTTAAGGAGTATAGCTGGTGTCATAAACCCTGAACATGTAGCAGACATGCAACCTTTGCATCCAAAATGACATAGGACGGTGAAAGGGGCCCTATGCCGGGAGACGGGAGACAAAAGATTTCTTCCCTTTTGTTCTGCAATGGCCACATGACTCGTTAGTCACTTTGCTTCTCGGAATTTCTCACTTCCTCATTTGTAAACACAAGCCCGGGGCTAGATGATGTCTAGGTTGTTTCCAGATCAAAAATTTTTAAAGCTCTAAGTCTACACATTCTTTCTACACATACACAAAACTGAAAACATTCTATTTTTATAGTCTAAAAAAACTGCAAATGAAAGAACTGCATTTTAGCAAATTTTTCCACTGACATTTTAAAAAAGGAAATAAGATATAGCCTTACCATTTTAATATAATTTACTTTTCAATACTAGTATCATATCATCCTTTATTACTCATTAGCATTTAATAACCATATCTTTTATTTCTATTTCCAATATTAGAAAGAAATTTGTCTTCCTTAATTACAGAATCAGCAGGAATCATAAGATATGCTAACAGCAGAAAAACATCTGAGATATAAAATTTAGTTTTGTCTTTCAAAAGATAATTGAAGACAGAAATTTCAACTTCCCAAAGTATTGTACTCCAATATGCAAGATAGTTCAGTTATCAAATCAGTAATAAAAAGTAATATTCACTTAGTCTTATTTATAGAGCACTTTAACATGCATGATGTCACTAAATCTTTATGACTCTGTGAGGAAGTATTGTCATTATCCCCCACTCCGTACTTGAGGAAACTGAGGTCCCCTGACATTAAGTGGTTGTCCAAGATCATAAAGCTAGAAAGCACCAGCCCCATGACTCAACCTCTGACCTTTTCTCTCAATTTCTTGCTCTCTCTCATGCTGTTCTGCCAGTTCATAAACCCTTAGTGTTTCTGATTAAGCCTACTTTCACATACTTTAAGGTAGATGGTTGCTCATAAACACCATAAACAATTAACTGGGAACAAATATTTGAAACACATGTAAACAGAAAGGGTTAACTGCCTGTCTTTAACATATGAGGAATCTTTACAAATTAGAAAAAGAAAGCCAACGACTCAATGAAGTTAGATGAGAAATACAACCAGAGAGTTTACAAAAAAATTTATTGTTAATACCTTTGAAACACTTGGGGGGAAAAATAAAATGCTCAATGTCAATTAAATAACTGCAAGTAAAAATAAGCTTTTCTTTTTTTTTTAGACAGAGTCTCACTGTAGCCCAGGCTGGAGTATAGTGGCACAATCACAGCTCACTGCAGCTTCAACCTTCCAGTCTCAAATGATCCTCCTACTTCAGCCTCCCAAGTACCTGGGACCACAGCCACACACCACCACACTCAGTTTTTGGTAGAGACAGGGTCTCATTATGTTGCCCAGGCTGGTCTCGAACTCGTGGACTCAAGTAATCCTCAGCCTCCCAAAGTGCTGGGATTATAGGCGTGAGCCACTGAGCCAAGCCTCTCCCCCTACCTTATCAACAAAACTTTTTTAATTGTTCATGTGTTTGTACATAAAGTGCAAAATAATAGACACTGGAGACTCAGAGTGGTGGGAGGGAATGAGGGATGAGAAATTACTTAGTGAGTACAATGTACATTATTTGGGTGATGGCTATACTAAAAGCCCAGATTTCACCACACCCCAATATATCCATGTAAAATAACTGTGCTTGTACCTCTTAAATTTATACAAAAAAAGCAATGTTTTAAAATAAAATTAAAATTTTTCATATACCGAATTGACCATGATGTAGGAGGAAAAAGTTACTCTCATATACCATCAGTGCAGAATGCATGGTTAAAAATTTTTTGAGGGCAATTTTACAGTATTTAGCAGAACTAAACATATACAGCCTTAAACACAGCAATTCCTCTCCTTGGAATTTGTTATTTATTTTATTTATGTGGGCAAAGAAAAAAATGATCATCATGTAAAAGATGTTCCTAAGAGCATCAGCTATTACAGCAAAATACTGAAGACAACTCAAATGTTCCCCCATCAGAAGTAACTGAATTTTGGGTACTTCATACAATAAAACACTACACTCCAATGTAAAACAGTATACTTTTTATAAAAAGCAGAATATATTGTAGTTTACCCGTCATTTGCCTATGAAAAATATACATGGAGATCACACCCAAAGATCTGAGATGGTATGTGCTTATTAAAATATGTCTGGAAAGATCCCAAGAAATTCCCCTTTAGAGAATGGAACTAAGGATGTAGGACTCTGGGGAATTACATTTAAGTTATTTTTAAATGTAATATTGTTTGAAGTGTTTAATTCTTTTTTTTTTTTTTTTTTTTTTGAGACAGAGTCTTGCTCCGTCACCAGGCGTCAGACTGGAGTTCAGTGGCGCGATCGTGGCTCACTGCCACCTCCGCCTCCCGGGTTCAAGCAGTTCTCCTGCCTCAGCCTCCCGAGTAGCTGGGACTACAGGCGCACGCCACCACACCCAGCTAATTTTTTTCTATTTTTAGTAGAGACAGGGTTTCACTATGTTGACCAGGATAATGTCGATGTCTTGACCTCGTGATCTGCCCACCTCGGCTTTCCAAAGTGCTGGGATTACAGGCGTAAGCGACCACGCCCAGCCTTGACTCTCATTTTATGTACAACACTCAGAAAACTCAGAAGTGAAAGAGGGAGGGAGTAGAAGCACATGTCAAGTCCTGAATCGAATATAATTAAATAGCAAGACAAAGGAGGTCTTGGCCATGAAGTTAGAAAGACGGCTAGAGAAGGCCTATCTGAGGGAAAAATGTCTGAGCTGAAACCCAAACTGTAGGAAGGTATGATGGTTAATTTTCGTGTCAACTTGATGGGACCGTGCATGGGGTGTCGAGATGAAACATTGTTTCTAGGCATGTTTGTGAAGGTTTCCAGATGAGATTAGCATTGGAATCAATGGACTCAGTAAAGCATATTGCCCTCCCCACTGTGGACAGCAGCCCATTTATTTTGAATAGAATCAAACATGGAAGAAAGAAGAATTTGTTCCCCCTTCCCCTGTTTCTTGTTTCACTGCTTGAGCTGGGAAATCTCACCTCATCTTCTCTTGCCTTTCGACTGGGATTCACACCATCAGCTCCTCTGGCTCTCAGCCTTCGGACTCAAACTGAATTACACCACCAGCTGACTTGGGTCTCCAGCTTGCAGATGGCACATTGTGGCCTCCATATTTGCATAAGCTAATTCTCCATAATAAAATCTCCTTAAAAATATTTTTAAAAATTGATTCTGTTTCTATGGAGAATCCTGACTAATATAGAAGGGATTATAGCCATACAAAAATGAGGAAGAATGTTCCAGAGCAAAAGTCTGAGGTAGTAGATACTTAGTACATTCACGGGACAGGAAGGTAGCCACTATGGATGGAGCATGAGAACCTGGGGACAAGCAGTAGATGCTGAGTTTACAGAGGCAGAAGCCAAACCACGTCAGGCCTTATAAGCCAAATAAGGTGACATTTATTTTTATTGCAATGGGAAGCTGTTGGAGGGCTTTAAGCAAGAGAACGAACCATCTCAATTATTTTTTGAGGAAATGATTCTGTTTGCTATGCAGGCAATGATCTGTGGAAAGCAACACAAGAAGCAAGGAGTCAATCAGGAGGCAACTGAAAGAATCCAGATAAGAGCTGATGGTGATTTGAATTGTGGGTTTGGCAGGGGCAATAGAAGGTTTCCCTTTCAGGATGTATTTTAGAACTGTGGGATTGCTGCTAATTTGGATATGGAGAATGAGGGGAAAAAAGGATGAATGAATCTCAAATTTTCAGAGTGAGCTATCTGGTGGATAGTGACAGAATTTGCTGAGATAAGGAGGGGGGCCATGAAGAGTTTTGTTAAGAATATCATGGCTGAGATTCCTGGTTGACACCCAAAATCACTTTCCACTTCTTCCTTAGTAACCAATCCCCATTTTTCTTCCAGCTAAAAGACTACATCTCCCAGCCTCCTTCTGTTGCTAACTGAGGTTTTGTTGCTAAGTTCTAGCCAATAAGAAACAAAATGGAAGTATTGTACAAGGCTTCTAGGACAACTAAAAGAGAGAGAACTCAGCTGGAAGCTAAACTTTTTGCCCTATGTACCATCTTCCTTCCTGTTGTCCGAAATGAGGAAGATGGCTTGGAGCTCCAACATCCACTTTGAGGGTAGAATTCATGTGCTGAGAATGTCAGATTAAGGAGTTTAAATGGAGCCTAAGTTGCTGGTCATTTCAGGGAGCAGATGTACCAGTGCTAGACTGTCTATCTCTGGACTTTTTTTTTTTTTTTTTTTTTTTGAGATGGAGTCTCACTCTGTCACCTAGGCTGGGGTGCAATGGCACGATCTCGGCTCACTGCAACCTCCACCTCCTGGGTTCAAACGATTCTCCTGCAGGTGCCTGTAGTAGCTGGGACTACAGGCACCTGCCACCATGCCGGCTAATTTTTGTACTTTTAGTAGAGACAGGGTTTCACCATGTTGGCCAGGATGGTCTCAATCTCTTGACCTCATGATCCGCCCACCTCAGCCTCCCAAAGTGTTAGGATTACAGGCATGAGCCACCTCTCCCGGCCTTCTCTGGACTTCTTATAAGTGGAATAAATTATTGTGTGTTTACAGTTATTTTGAGTTTTCCGATTCATGCAGACAAACTAAGTCCTAACTGATACAAAGATTTAAAGGTAGATTGATATATCTATTAAATATCCCAGTTAGGTAGAACCCTCATTTTAAACATGAAAAAGAACAGTGTCAGAGAAGTTACTTACCAAAGTTAAACAACTTAGGATAGAGACAAGATTTGAACTAATAGCAGTCTCACTCCAAAGTTCATGTTTTGTTTTTATATGATACCATAGTGTACATAAAACAAAAAGAGGGAAAAAAGGCACCAGAGCCAAATGTTCCCAATAGCAAAATAATATCTAGGACCAGTTCTGCGTATGATACCAAAAATAGCCCTACTCTACTTGATATAAGGAAGAATGATCTCTTATCTAAAAGTGCTACTATTTATATCATGTGAGTATCACTTGCTTTACCCGTTTCTAAAGGCAATACATTTTTTACTATATTCACCTATCAATTCAGACCTAGGTTTATTTCCATTGTATTAAAATGCTACTTATATTTATAGTTGCTCTTGCAACTAAATATATGCTGAACTTCATTCTGAAGTCCTCTTGTCATACTGCTTTGGCAAATATAATACATACTCTGACCTTGAGTCAGGACCTTCCCTTTTATGACCCATTAATTATGCACCCTTTAAGAAAATAATGATAAATTTTCCATAGCTCCCAACAATGATGTATCCAACTAGTACTTTATTGTACAATCATTTCACAGTTTATTGATGTCATTATCCCATGAGGCAGAGAAACAAATACTTTGTACAGTTAAAAACCTTGTATGTCTAAAACTTATTCCTCGATCTACCAGGTCTATCTCCTATAACACAGAGAAAATCTGATTAGTAAGGCCAGTCTTATTTTTTATATGGTCAGGATGACAACAGGTTTAAACTTTAGGTATTCCTAAGTAATCAAAAGGAAAAATTATTTCCTTTTACTTTTCCATTTAAATATAATTACATACTGTGCAGTACATAGATTGTAAATTAACAACTTGATAAAATTTTACAAAATGAGCACACCTGTGAAGCCACCACCCAACTCAAGATATAGAACACCTGCAGTATCTAGAATCCTCTCTCAAGCCCTGTCCAGTCATCACCTACTCTCCCATAACGTTAACCACTCTCGTGACTTCTGATTCCACAGATTTATTTTGCCTATTTTTGAACCTGATATAAATGGCATAGTGCAATATATAATGTCCTACTTAGCATTATGTCTGTTAAATATATCCATATTGTTGCAGGTAGCCATAGTTTATTCTTTTTAATTACTGAATAGCATTCCACTTATCCATTGTGTTGTTAAAGGATGTTTAGATTAGTTGAAGTTTTACATTTGCTATACACAGTAGGTATACATATAGTATATATTTGCAGTTTTATATTTACTATATATAATGCTGCTTTTAACATTCTTACCCAATACTTTTAGTGCATAAAGGAAAATTTTTCACTTAGAAGTTTTTATTCTTGTTTTTATTTTATTTGTGTTATACAGACTATATTGCCTATACATTTGGGAGTAATACATCCAGAATAAGCATGCATACTTTGGCTAAAATATATTATGCCTCATTCAGTGCTCAGCAAAACTCCCTTGAGTGCTTTAGTATTGTTAGGAAAATAATGAAAAAAAAGAAGGATATGAGACTATTGTGAAGGATAAAGAAAGTTTAGAAAACAAGTAATAGAAAATGTAAAATAAAGAGAAGTATCAAGTGTCAAGTCCTTCCTATAAATTTTTAAATTCCCATTAAGTTAGATGACCACAGTTTGGCCTTCAGGTTGTGCTATCTCCTATTAGTATCTCCTAATACTAATACATTTCCTCAAGATGCTCCAATAGGGTTGTGTGCCTTTTTTTGCTTATCTTTGGCATGCACCTTAACTTCTTGGAACATGCTGGGGCTCCCTAGCGATACAGTGATTATATGTAATAAATAAAGTCATCCTTAATATTCCATACCGCATTAGGATTCCCAATAACTGGAAACCTTGGCTCCCGTCCTCCACTACCCTGAGAAATTAAAAGTTAACCATTTTTGCAATTGGGTGGGGGTTGAGGTGTCTCATCTCTCACCTTTCCCAACCCACTCTCATTCATTTATTCAAAATCTATCTTCTTGTTACCTAATGTATACAAGGTTCTGTGTTATGTGACTGAGAGGTGAGAAAATATATAAGTATAAAATATTTACAGATTAAATAACAAGTATCTAAAATTTGCTTCCAGATAATAAGGAAAATAAAAGGATGGAACAGAATGGTACAGAATTGGCCATGAGTTGATGGATTGATTGTTGGAGCTGGATGATGAATCCTTGAGGGTTCATATTATTGATCTATCTGCTTTCATGTGTGTTCAAAGTTATCTATAATAAAATTTTTTTAAACACACAAAAAAATGCATAAGACAGCCTCTGACCTCCAAGAACATACAGACTAATAAAAGTGCTAAAACATGCATTCAAAGAGCATAGTGAAGTTTAAAGGGGCCATAGCAGTTATGAATCCCAACCTTAGCAGGAAAGGAGTAACTCTGAGGCCTAGAGGTTAAGTGAGTTGCCAAGGTCACATGGGTGGTAGCAGTGGTGATACTAAAAACTAGCTCACTTACACACACACACACACACACACACACACACACACACACACACACACAAGGCACTGTTTCTTCTTCCAGACAGACTGCTCCAATACAGAGCAGTATATGGCAGAAACCATGAAGCTAGTCCAAACTAGATGCATAAGATTTCAAAACACCACCTGGGCCTGAAAACTATGGGCTCTTTCACAAACTGTGCTCTGCTCACAAATCTAAGAGGGCTGTTCCCCTACAACAGAGATGAAAATCTCATTAGTGAAGCAAGAGTTTTACATTTATTTGCATGATGGTTTGGTTAACCACTGTTTCTCCCAAAGTCTCACACTTGCCTCGCAGGGTGCTAAGATCATCACATATTAGCAACAGAAACATTAGCAGCTGTAGCAGCTGATTACACCTTCCTTCACTTGTTAGTTAAATAAGAAAAGTGAGCATATATTACATGCCAAGAACTGGGTTAGGAGTTGGAGATACTACAGAGATAACCACAGTGCCTGCCCTCAGAGAGCTCATGGGCTGGCCGAGAATTTTTAAACAATTCTGAAGGTGAACCACAGAGTCCCCTAGCAATCTAAATTCCCTACAAGTTCAGAATGACTAACCTGTAAAAGGTACATTTCTGCACATTTAGATGTTTTCAGGTGGGCATAATTTTAAAGCAATAAATGAGCATAAGTTACAGTTTTATTCTAACCAGCAAATTGTCAGGCACTAATAAAGGAAAGGCAACTGCCTAAAAGAAGACAAAAACTGTCAGGCATTGGTAAATGTTTGCTTTTGACCATGATACCTTTATTCTGAACATCTTTCCAGGTGATTCTTCCCATAATGGAGCTATATAAAGAACTTTCCATGAGATTTCATCTCTTTAAAAAACAAAGAAACTATAAATATCCCACTTTTCTTCTATACATAATGTTGTTCATTCTAAACTCTCGATGTGCTAGATAAAATCCTAACCAAGCATATTCTCATCTCCAGTTCTTTTGGAGTAGATTGCCTTTTTCCTTATAATCTAGCAAAGGAAATTCTTTTTTTTCTTATGTTTTCCATTAGGTCTTAGAACATCTGAAGACAAGTAAAACAATAAAATTACTTAAAAAGTAAAAAAA
The DNA here is from genome assembly GCA_036589455.1 of Ateles fusciceps. NCBI lineage: Eukaryota > Metazoa > Chordata > Mammalia > Primates > Atelidae > Ateles > Ateles fusciceps. The sequence continues at coordinate 5,397,580 of JAZHEH010000889.1, forward strand.
GCAGTTATCAAAATTAACTCTTTCAGAGTATTTCATTTTTACTTTTCACATAAAAATAGATGTCACCTCTGGTCAGCCTAAAAAATCACAGAAATAATATAATCTGTACTCAGAACATTCAAACATATTTCTAAAAATTTCACTGTTGGGGAAATGTAGCAAGTTATGGTGGTTTACTCAAAGTCCTTTGGCTGGCTCTATGAGGAAGAAAATAGAAAGAAAAAGAGAGAGAGAAAAAAGTCTAATTTCATAATCATTAGATCACTTCTCTGTTCATACATACATAAGCGTTGCCAAAAGTGATTTATACTATTAAAAAATGCTATTGATCTGGACATTCATAATTTTGTGAAGCTTTTATTTCTAAGTGTTGACAATAATTCTCTACCTCATTACAAAACATTTATCCATTCCTACATTCAAATCCCCTGAGCTTTTATGCATTCTAATGCATTGCTAGGCTAGCAGTATGTAAAAACAAAATTGTTTGGAAAGAAATATAATTGTTCCAAGTTAGAACACTGGCAAGCTTTTACTTTTTTCTTTTACACATTAAATACTAATTACCTTCAGATTCATGATATTACTAGATACCTTATGTTTCAGCCACTCTATCTTAATTAAACTGCAGAATTTAGTGAGATTAAAATGGCTTCCAAAGACCTTAGGTGGCAAGATAAAGGCTAGCCTTCCAACAAGTTGAATATGAGTTTTGGCAAGGAGATTTATCCATAACCAGAAAGGGCTGTTAGGAACAACTGGAAAGGGAGACTACCTGAATTTGCACAATGCTTTATCCTGATCAAAATAATCGAACATTTAAAATTAGAAATTTACAGCCTCCTGAATTAAAAAGACAACCCAAATCTATTAAATTTTCCTCTGGGTTTTGTCCAAAGCATAAAGAAATCATAACATTCTAGAAGTCTACGTATACCATAATGCCTTTTTAATCAATCAACTCTTTGTCTTAAAGTCAAAAAAAAAAATCCATTTTTTATCATCAAATTCCAGAACCAGCAAGCACAAGTTAGTTACAGCACCACTGCAATTACAGCTTCTGATCAGCTTTGATGGACAACAACAGAAATTGAATGTTTGTAAGGAAAGATAAGCATTTTAGGCATTTATGTTCTATTTTTATTTGCACTCCTTGCCAACCCCGAGCCCAAATTGGAAATTCTAAATCCTTTGAACCTGAAAATGATTAGATCTGATGGTCAGATATCTATGTAATATTAAGTAATAAGGCTCTCCAGGATCAAGAAGATAGCTTTATACAAAACCTGGTTATTAATCAGAAGACTAAGGCAATCTCAAAGGCAGCCTTAAGCCAGTCTCAAACTCGGCCGCCTCCAGCAGTCAAGCAGGTAAATAACTGCTGGGCTGGTCATGAGTGCCTGAAGTCATGGATGGAGCTGCAGAAGGAAGCTGTGGTCAGGGAAAGGGAGACAACTGACCCCCAGCTCCAGCCAGTTATTCCCATGTCTTCTGATTTCTCAAGATAATACAGAAATGCAGATTCATATGTGAAATCTTCCTATTAAAATGTTGGCACAAACATTGTAAAAGCACTGCATGGGCCAAATAAAACATGTCTGTGGGCAGGCTTCAGTCAGCTGGCTGCCAGTTTGAGATCTCAGGGAAACTATGGAGAAAGAACAGAGTAAAATATTTCCTTAACATTCCCTCCCCCAACCTAATAATGCACAATCTTTAATATTACTGTGAGAGTCTAATCAAACAAGGGGGGAATAATGGTGTGGAAACTTCAGTTTGATCCTAAAGTAGACACTACTTTCCTACCATACTTTTTTCAATGAACTTTGTATACACACATACACATGCATGCACACACACACGCACACACACACACGCGCGCGCACACACACACACAGTTTGTCACAGATCCAGGATTACATATCATTTCTGGAGGACTTCCATCCCTCATAGACTTGAGGAATATCTTGCTTGGGTATCCTAGAAAATGGGAATCTATTTAAAATATATTTATATTCCAAAATATAGGCTGACTTTTATCACAGTTGTCCTTGTTGTTAACAAAAAGCAAAATGTACATAGCATTTTGTTCTTGGGGAAGCAAATTGTTCTTGGGGATATAAAGTAACCAATTCAAAATCCAGTAAGCTCATTTTCAGTGACAAGTCAAATGCTTGCTGCTACCAGGCCACCCTTGCTTTATTCATTATTCAATCTGCGATATGGTACAAGCAAAGTGTGGTAACTGAAGAAAAATAAACAGAGTGTCCGAACAGCCAGCTCTAATTGTGGAAAACGTTATTCTCATTGTCTGTTTGCTGGGCAAGGCGACCTAGCACAGAAGGAAATAAAAGTTTTGCATCTCAACAAAAGAATAAAATTCTCTATGCAAACATTTTAATAACATAGATATCATTTTATTGCATTCCCAGAAATACAGGCTCCTTTCATCTTTGTTACCAGATACATAGGCATATTTTATAGGTTTGTTATATTTCCCAACTATCTACCCACTATCTATCTACAACTAACACACACTAGTAATTGGTTTAATCAGTGGTTCTTAACTCGTTTGAGAATCTGATAAAAGTGTAGGAACTACTTACTCCTGAAAAAAGGCTTTGATTTACTACATTTTACACACAATTTTAAGACGTTTGAGGACCCCCTGAAGAAGTCCATCCAACGGCCTTCGTTTAAGAACTCTGTTACAAAAGTACTGTAATTTCATTTTTATTTCATTTACTCTAACCTCCCAAAACATTTAGTTTAGGATTTGCTCTAAGAAATTAAGGCAGTGGACTTGCATTCATTTCCTTTCTTTTTGACGTATATCTAAGTAATTGTTTATGTTTTAGAATTACCACCTGAGAGGCAGAGGCAGAGACTGCAGTGAGCCCAGATCGCGCCACTGCACTTCAGCCTGGGCGACAAGAGTGAAACTCCGTCTCAAAGAAAAAAAATAATTACCATCGTTTAAACCAGTTAGTCCTGGGCAGATCATTAGGCTACAGATTAGCTAGGAATAGGTTACCGTTCACTTGGTAAAATATATGACTTCTTTTTATTTCTGGATCATAAGTGCTTTTTCCTTTCCATCGTTAGGTTGTTACAAATATTAAGATGATGTGGAAAAGTGGCAGAGTATGAGAGTATCACTTCCAGGAGATATTTCCCACAACCACCCTATAAGATGGGCCAATAGTTTACATTTTACAAATTTTTTTAAATGGTGTAATTAACTTTAAAAGCCAATATACAAACACCGGCCCCTCATGCTTCTTCCTTTATCACTTATGTTCTGCTGTCTCCCACTTGAACTTTCATTTATTTTCCCAGGCATTCCTCCTATAAAGAAGAGAAAGGATCTAAGGCATTTTCTCCATATTACCTAAGACTCATCAGCAACTATAAAATATTTTAGAGAACTACCTTAGTGGATGTCATTAGAGATGCCAGAATATGTCTATCAGGAAATGCAAAATACTGTTTCTGGATAAAGGTTTTGATGCTATTATTTTCTCTTTCTGTAGCTGAATTTCATTGCTGAAATTTGGTTAGGCCTAACTTCTGTTTACAAACAAGGGATCATCTACTGAAACTTGCACAAAGAATAAGATGATGCAGACATCACATCTGAAAAACAAAAATGTCAACCTTGAAAAGTGGCCTATGTGGTATTATACATGAGATTTTGCTTCCTTAGAGCTTTGCACTCATCTAAATGCCTATAAATCAAATCTGTAGCATAACCTACTTTTAAAAATTAATACCATCAACAGGCTGTATGCAACTCAATTGAATTTATTTGTAACTGGATTTTTATATGCCTGACTTGATGTTAGAATTCAGCTGAAATAAAATATCTGAACAACCTCAAACCTAACAGCTCAGCACTTTAGATTCACTGACAAAGAAGGCAAGTGTAGTTTAAAGTGAAGAACTCACTTCTACCAAAATTAGCCCCCTGCAAAAGCAATCCCACAATGATCTTAGTGAAGAGAGTACTATGCTGCTGGAACCTGGAAAGAAAACAAGGAAGCATAAGATGTCCTGTCTTCAAGGAGTTTACCATCCAGCTGCCATCTCTGGAAATTCAATCTGTTCTTTACATTTAAAAAAAAAAATGTTCTCTAAGAATCTAAAGTTTCTTAAAATTGGGAGGTCAAAATGTCATGAGGGGGATAAATGCAAGAAATCTAACCACCTGTCTAGTTTTATATAAAACAAAATGCATCCCTGTATATTTCAGATCCAATTCTGGCATCCCCCTCTTTCAAAAGACCTTCCAAATACTTCTTTCCTAAGAAGCTGTTTACCAGCCCCTCCTCTAGGCCAATATTTTCCACAAACGCTATGGGATTCTCTATTATTTCACTTACACATTGTATTATAGTAATATTCCTAGCTCCATCTCCTGCAGAGGCTGGCAGAATACTTAATGCTCAGAAATGTTTGTTGAATCAGTAACTCCCCTCAATGTGCTTAACCATACTTCTTAGATACAAATGTAAATTTCATCTACAAAAATTTTTTATAGTTAGCACCTATTTGTGTTCATGGAAATCTTTTTTCTCTAGGAGTCCAAGATTTTGGGAAATTCTGAGTTACCTATGACTATAGCAGTGTTCTGTAGTCAGACAGTACAGAAGAATGTCAAAAGAACTGCATTTCAATTCCAGGCTCAGCCAAACGTTTACTCTCCCTGTGTCTACTTTCCTTATCTGAACAATGGAGACCGCAATACCAGCCTGTCTCACACATCTGCTGTGCACAAGAACTAATAAAATTTATCAACCATCTAGAAAATATTTAAATGACTTGGAAATTTTATCACAATGGAGATAAAAGAAATGGTAGCAGTTCTATCTTTTTTTTTAAAGCCTAATGCATTCTTGGAAACCATGACAGTAAAGCAGATCCTATTTCCCTGAGGAAATAATAGGAAGATTATGTCAGGAGCAAAGAGTAGATATCAAATAAATATGATTTATGTAGTAATTATTTAGCTTTTTGTATTGAAGTATATCACATACACAGCAAAGTACACAAAATATAAAGGAAGCTCAATGCAGTCTTTTTAAAAGTGAGTACACCTTACTAGCCATCAACCAGGTCAACAAATAGATCGTTTTGAGTACCCTAGATGTTTCCTCATGCCTTTCCCAATCACTATCTTCTTTCTCCTTTCAAAAGCAACAAGTATCCTGAATTCCTAACGGTATTATAATTTCCTAACTGTCCTTATTATACCATCTATAGTTTAGTTACATCTATATTTAAACTTCATATAAATACACTCATACAGTACTCATTTTTTTTTTTTTTTTTTTTTTTTTTTGAGATGAAGTCTCCCTCTGTCTCCCAGGCTGGAGTACGGTGGTGAGATCTTGGCTCATCTCCTAGGTTCAATTGATCCTCCTGCCTCAGCCTACTGAGCCACTGGGACCACAGGCACACACCACCACACTGGCTAATGTTTGTATTTTTAGTGGAGATGGGGTTTCACCATGTTGGACAGGCTGGTCTCTAACTCTTGACCTCAAATGATCCGCCCACCTCGGCCTCCTAAAGTGCTGGGATTACAGGCATGAGCCATTGCACCTGGCCTGAGTATACGTATTATTTTGTATCTGGTTTCTTTCATTCAATATTATGGCTATGAGATTTACCCATGTTGTTGAACATGGCTATAGTTCACTCATTTTCATCACTGCATAGTATTTCATTATGTAAACTATTATTTATCTATCCTACTATTAAAGAACATTTTGTTTGTTTTGACTATTATAAATTTAAATTCATAAAATTACATTCCAAACCCTAGAAAACAAGCACAAATATACGATATGCTATCAATGCATAAGAAACCTTAGTGTACCATATGCAAATTGAATCCCAACACAAAATTATGCTACATAACACAAAAGTCTATTAAATCATAAACAATCTAAATCTAAAACATCTGTGTATGAAACTTAATATTTCATTTGTGCTTTTTTGCCTTTTAAAATTTCAAATAAAGTGTTTATTTGCTTGCTTTTAAATAGTTTGGAGGACTTGGGCTTCTTTTTAAAAAAATCTATCAAGGTTAGTGTAAACAGATAATTTAATTTTCTGTTAGTATATTTTCCTGCAATAAGCAGTAAATTTTTTAAAAAATCTTTTCATTATAAAAACCAAATTTTAACAATGGCTATCTCTGGATGATGAGATTATTAATTATTTTTATTTTCTTTTTGTTTATCTACATATTCCAAGGCTTCTAAACTATAATGATTATAATTTTTAAAGTTACTCTTTTCTTTAATGAAAATAATTTCATCAGCCTTCAAATTGTAAAATTCAAAAATAATTTAAAGAAAATAGAATTTATATCAAGTAAGTTGATGTTAACAAAGTGGGAAAATTTGAAATACCAGAAATAACTCGTGGCTGCATATTTACTATGGAAATGTGATACATGCCATTGAGATTTGAATCAGTCATTATTTTGATAATTAGCCATTTCCCAGAGCAAGTGTTATAAAATGAAAAATTTATAAGTAAAATTTCATAAGCTTGCTTTGAAATTATGCTTACATTTTGGTTAAAGAAACATTCTAAATATTATTAATAATATTGTGTTACTCAAGTCAACATCCGTAAGTACTAAAATTATTTCCTTTAAGAAGAAAAGCTATCAGTGAACAGCTGAGTGTGGAGATGAAATTAACTACACTGGGTCATCAACAAGAAATAAGCAAACAAACAACTAGCAATGCTGAGCCTTGTCCAAAATGTTTTTCATCACAATTTAAGCTCAGACTGTGATGTGCCAAAAATCTGGCAAAGATTGATACACCGATGTCAGGACTTTTTTAAATATTTTCCTATTGCAGGAAGGTGGCCTGATGCATTGGTGAGCCACAGAGATGATAAAGTCAGACTGCCTGAATATAAATGTTCTAATCCCCCACCCCCAGCTTTGGCTGTATGACATTTGTAGACCGTATGGATGCATGCGTTGTGATTCATAAGTCCCAGGGATAGACACAAATAAGGGTTCCATTATTTGCACGTGCATAAAACTCAGCCAGATGGATGGGGGTAGCAAAGCCAACATGCTTGCTACTTTGCAGAAGCCAATTATAGCATGGCTGTGAGCAGTTATAGCCCAGAAGAACCTCTCCCAGCAAGAAAGTTCCCCACCACAAAGTGTAAGAACCTGCCCAGCACAGCTTGATGACAGTCTCTCTTTCAGGGTCCATGCTATTTCTCTACTGGCAGCAGGCACTGGGCTTCCTGCTGGCTCTGTAACCTATGCAGACACCAGAGAAAAAGAGCACTCCATGCCTACAGCCTCCCCCCTAGAAGTTAAGATACTGGGACTTTTACCCCCACCCCAAAGGAACATGTGTTTGTGATATGTGTATAAATAGATAGTTTTTGAATAATGTTATAGTAAACACTTTGTATTAAACAAACATAAACATCATGTTGAATAATTATATGATAAAAATGAGCAATGTGAAAACCTTCCCTCTATTAATCTTTGGAAGCCAGTGAAGTGACTATAATGTAGTGTGCGGTAGATCTTAGATCCCTGTTAACTCTGACAAACTTTGAACAAGATACTTAATCTCTCTGTGTTTCAGTTTTCTCATCAGGAAAATGAGGTAATAGTAATGGTTCTTAACATGCCATGATGATTAAATGAGATCATAGATGTGAGAACTCTGGATTGTGCTAATGCCTATTAAAAGCCTAACAATGTTGGTTATTATGCAAATAATTGTACTCAGCCTGTCATCCTGTAGTTAATGGCTTCTTTCCTAGTATAAAAAAACTTTTACTCAAGCTTATCTTACTGGCATTTTTAAAAAACAATAATAAAATAACTATAATTGTAATCACAAAAATAGCTAACTAATCATGTATTATATGCCAAGCCCTTTATAAAGCTTACCTAATCTAATTCTCGCAATCATCCAATAAAGTGGATACCATGATCATTGTCATCATTGCCCCCATTTGTCAGATTAGGAAAATGAAGCTTAGAGCAGTTGAGTAACTTGCCCATGATCACAAGCTAGTAAATGGTAGAGCTGAATACAATCCTGGATCTTGTGCCGTAACCCTTAACCGTTTGGGCACAGTGCCTCCCAGCAAGGGATGCCAATCACATGTTTGGTATAAAACTTATGGTTTGCATTGATGTCTACAGTTTAATGGGAAAAACAGAGACAGATTACAAATGAGAAGGAGGGAGGACACAGGCAGGCAAAGAGATTCAAGATCCTAAATGCCTTCCAGACTTAGTATAAAGAAATTAATAGGATAGGTGATTGGTACTGTGTTGATTTGGCTTTATTTCATTCAAGAGCTTCTGCTACTTGCATGGAACAGGAATTTTGCTACCTAAAAGTAAACTAAGGTCACCAGAGGACCTGATGAACTAAGCAGAAAGCTCTTGGATTAGGCCAGGGGAGAAAAAAACTCACAAATTATTTCAGATCAACTGGCTTTTTAAATTTTACCTCTTCCAGCATTGTAAATATTAGTCTAAGTTGTTCACAAAACGTTTGTAATCCAGACTGGAATTTAGTGTCTACAGCAATAAGGTGACAGCACAGCTGAACAAACTAAACATTAACCAGGAGTCCCAGGAGCTAAGTACCTGCCCCAGCTTCTTTCCCACTGAAAGCATGTCACTAGGTTGATTAAAGAGCCTCCAAGTCCCTTTTGAGAGGGTGTAGAGGGGAAAGCACAAGTGTCCTTGTCAGATAGGTGAGTGTTGCAGTGCTGGTTGTGTCTTATGGGTTGGGTGTTAACCACAGCAATCAATGCTAAATTAGAGATTTAGGCAAAGCACTGGGAGGGGGCCACTAAGGAGAATTAGGTTGTATTTTCTTATTTTTGTTTTGTATTGTTTGGGGCATGATGCTTCTATAAGCCAAGGATTTCCCAGTTACCAAAAGCTACAGGACAGGTGTGGAACAAATTCTCCCTCAGAGCCTCCAGAAATAACCACCCCTACTGACACCCTGATTTCAGATTTCTGACCTCCAAAACCACGAAAAAATGAATTTCCATTTTAAGCCACCAAGAGTGTGGTAATTTGTTACAGCAGCCCTAAGAAACTAATGCAACCCCCCTCTGGATCCAGGTGGGGGTCTGGGAATCTGCATTTTACCAAGAGCCTCGGGTGTTTCTGGTGCTCATCAACACCTGAGAACCTCTGCCCTATCCTATTCCCTCTGGTCTCAGGAGGGCCACACTGTCCTTTCCCTTATGAACCTCATTATAAAGAACAGGACCTCAAAAATCTGAAGCCAGGGATGCAGGGAAGACCAGGGGTTTCTCCCCCCCAGACAGCACAGGATCTGTTTGGGGTCAAACAGATGTATCATTTACCCCTCACATCCCTTAGCTAACTCTTTAAGGGTTTAAATTAGGAGTCTAAATTCAGGAGTCTAATCAGTCTAGTAATTCAAATGTACCTCTCATTCCTGCTGAAGGGTAAGTATCAATCCCTCTATGTGACATTAGGCCCCGGAAGTATCTCTGCCTCTAACACCATCCCAAACATGGAATTTTGCACAAATACAAAATGTTCACTCTTGGTCACATAGTCTAATATCTAAAAAAAACAGCTTCTCCCCCAGGTGTGAGCATCTGAATCACAGATATCAGATGTAGTAAATTGGAATAATCAGGATAAGGGAGTGTGATGAGGAATGGGGCAGCCGGGTCTTTTTTTTCCCCCCAAGTAGTAAGAATCTTGGCTCTAGGAAGAGCATCACTCCCATCTACCTCACCTCAATTCCACATCCAAGGGGAAGCACTTCTATTAGAGCTCAAAGGAAAACTGCATCTCAAGAAACATAATTAGACCAAGGCAGCTGGACTTGGAGGTATCGGTAGTAGAATAAAGAGGTTCAAAGTTTTCTACTCTTTGAATAGATGTTCAACATTCTCCTCTGTTCAAGGCTAACACTTTTCTCTCTTCCCTTTCTCCTAACAAATATGGTAACACTCTCTGAGGGTAGAGATGACACATATTTAGAAGGGGTTATCATATTTAGGAGGCCTGTGCAGAGGTTTCCAAATATACATCAGACTCACTCAAGAAGAATATTTAAAATGCTCGTCACCAAGAGATTCTCATTCAATGGGTCTGGGGTGGGTGGGATTCTAACTCCATGAAAAAGAACCATAGGCCTCCAACCTACATTCTATGTTAAAAACATCAGTGTGGCTTACAAAGATATGACAAGATAGGGATTTGGAGCCTGCATGTACCTGAGTGTCCCTTGTACTATAGTATCAAATAGATTGAAGATAGTAAGTGACCAGATCAGAATTCACATCAAACACCCTAAAAGCAGCAAGACATCCCCTTAGCGTTTACTTTAATTTCTGCATGCTTTAGTAATTCTAATTATAGCATGAACCAATTCTAATCAGTTTTTCGTGTAATTCATTTTAGCTAAAGTTCAGTAGAACTGCTAAAAACCAGTTAACTCCACAGAGAAACAAAATAAAACTCCATGATGCTTCATGGCCTCCCAGATACACTGGAATTTTTATTACTCTTCCTGTTTGACAAAGTTTGGTTTCTACCATTTAAGATTTCTGATAACCACCTATTAAAAAAAAAAAAAAAAGTATGCTCAAAACCTTTTTACAAAATCAGGTAAGAAGCTAGAAGATAATGTTGGGGTTTTCTTTCATGTGATCCCTGAATTATGTAAGAAGTCTCGCCATGAAATTTACTGTTGCGGCGTACCTTCTGCTATGAGCCATTGCTGCTGTTTTTACATGACAGATAAAAATCGATGGTATCAAGAGGTGAGGAGAGATTAAAACCAAACACGAGGATAACATCAAAACTTCTTTCAGTCACACCTGTCCCCGTTATTTTGTTCTCTGCACCAGTGATGGCTCAGCAAAGAAATTACTTTTACATAACTATCTGTTCTCTTTAATTACTATACCACCAGTGGCAGTTGTCACAATTATCTTGATACTTTTCTGGCTGTTCCTTTCTTCAAATGATCCACACCACAACCACTTAAAGAACAAGTATGTTGAAGGTACAAGTCGAATATCAACAGGCCTGAGGCCAGAAATAGTATTATTTGAGTCACAAACTGAATCTATACAAAGTGAAAGTTATTATGTAAATATAAATCAAAATAATCATGATTTTGGTTTATATCCTCACTTAGGCAAAAAAAGATATGTAAATTCAGGGGGAGTCAGAGGAGGTTATTATTAAGTTTCTCTATGAAGTGTATTGCTCTTAAGATAATAATTTCACTAAGTACATTGTGGAATGGCCCATGTGGAAGCAATTCGATATGACAGAAACAACAGGGCCTTTAAATCTGACAGTCCTGGTTTTAATTCTAACTCAGTTACTTACTACTTGGCCTTGTGCAAATCATTTCACTCATCAGAGCCCCAGTTGTTCTCTAATTTTTAAAATGGGAATAATAATGTCTATCTTATAGGCGAGATATAAGAGCTAGAGACGACGCTGGTAAACATTGCATTGCATTGCTCAGAGCATAATAGGCACTTGATAAACTGTTTGAAGCCTTCTAACACAATTATCAGTTTTTAAGTTAAAATATGACTAAAACTCTTTAACCTTAATCATTTAAGTATTAATAAAGTATATTTTCTTAGCATTTTTCTCTGGTAATCTATTCTTTTCACCATTCTTGCTTGCTACTAACCAGGAAATTATATAACTGAATCAAACCTGTTGAAATCATGTGTAAACGCCAGGCATGGTGGCTCACACCTGTAATCCCAGCTCTTTGGGAAGCTGAGGCCAGGTGGATCACTTGAGACTAAGAGTTCAAGACCAGCCTGGACAACGTAGCAAGACCTTATCTCTACTAAAAAAAAAAAAAAAAATTAATCATCCAGGCATGGTAGCCCACACCTCTAGTCCCAGCTACTTTGGAGACTGAGGTGGGAAAATCACCTGAACCCAGGAGATGAGGCTGCAGTCAGCTATGATCGTGCCAATGCACTCCAGCCTGGGTGAGAAAGCAAAACCCTGTCTTTAAAAAATAATAATAATGTGTAAAATTTAAAAAGAAAAAAAAACATTTTGCATGGGGTTTTAAAAGGGTTTGCCAGTGAATAAAGTACACAAGAATAGGTACTGCACAGACACTGGGATATCTCTTAGGTTATCTCATGAGCCAATTCAGCTTCCTACCTGTTTCTTGCCTAGGTTTCACCTAATTGAGATTGTCAGATAAGCAACAGCTGATATGAAAGACATCGCAGTAATCTACCATTAGTAAATAGCTCACTTTTTAGTAAATACCTAGTCATGTATTTAAATGGAAAGAATATATGAACACTTGTTTAGCTAGAAGCAATATTCATAAGCAAGCATATGCTGAGTTTGCAGTTTTGACTGAACACAAAGGTTCACAAAACTTCTAGAAGTTATAATAGCTAAGATAATACCTATTTCTAATGAATAATGCAGTTTTTAATTATAAAAATACTTGCCTTGCCACTTGTTTTCAATCATTTGGTATTTTACCTATAAGATCGATCATTGTCATGTTTAAAGTATACAGTATACTCATACGGTTGTCACAGCAATGATGAAGGGTGGTTAAAGAGGTATGACTTCAAGTTGAGAAAAACAATTTACAGCACATAGCAACATACTCAAATTTTTAATGAGTAATTCTGTGAGATCACACAAGAGTCAGAGTGACATCTCTAAGGAACTGCTGATAAGGACGTCTGGTCAGGAACGGTGAGCCATGCTAGGAGTCCTTGAGCAGAGTAGGGAAGATGATGGCAGTATTCATCTAACCACCACCCTGGGGAAACAAACCACTGCCAGAGAAGCAAGGTGTAGCAGGGATGTGTCAGCAACAACTGTCTTGATGGCTATCCATTAAGGCTGAAAGATTTCCTTAGCATATGAAAGTTCCCATTCACAAGATCATGCACAGAACTAAATGAGACTTGAAACAAAAGATAAGAAATTGTATCTATTTCATTGATATTTTATCACTAATTTTCAAAAATAAATCATAAGACGCTAATTTTGCCAAGGACTTTTTGAAGAGAAAATGAAATATTTGACAATGTTTCATAATGTAATAGCAACAAAGACCAGGAGGCTTATGGTACAAAAAAAAAATACCTACAGATCCCAGAAGTAACTGATATAACAGAATTTAATATAGCACCTGACAGCACAGCACAGTGGCCCATTAATCAACAATTATTCACTATCTATGTGTATAGTGCTACAGAAGATTTAGGGAGAATAAAATGAGATCACTGCCAATATCAGTCAGGCCAGGAAGGACATGCAAAAGTAAAAGGGGGCATTGCAGAAATGCCCCTCCCTGAACTTCCAGCTCCACAGCAAATCCAAAGCAATATGACATAGCACAGGGAAGGCTCATCATTCTGACTTCAGTCTTACTCTCCAGGCTCAGATCAGGGGCTTTCTCCCAAGGTCAGATTTCCTGTGTTTGCTAATGCATCTCAGGTCATGCTAGATAACTCTTTTAATCCATTAGTGTGCACTATTGATCCTACTGGTCCTTCTTTATGAACAATGCCTTTTATGTAAAACACTGGAGAATTCCTAAACCATGATCACCATGGGATTAATCCAGGTAGTGCATAGAAGTGTAATAACAATAATGCTTAATTTTAAGATTTAGTATGGATTCTCCAGAAGCAGACCCCAAGTAGGGAACAGTGGTAGGGAAGTGGGGAAGGGAGACAAAGAAGGAAAAGCATCTAAGAAGTCAGCTGCTAGAGTGGGTGCTTGGAGCTGAATTCTCTGGGGAAGCTTTGAGAACTAGTACAAAACATAGCTTCAGAATTATCTCATCTGAGGGTGAGGGAGCTGGGGTATTTTATATGTCACCTTTAGAGAGTTATTAGATGAAGGCTGCTGGATAAGCAAGCATATTAATTCCCTAGAATGAACTGCTGTCCATGGGCAAATCAGCATTTGAGGGGCAGCCCTCAGACACAGAGATGCAGGTGCTGACAGTAGAAAGCTCACAAGAGCAATGCGAAAGGTCCTGGGGTTAAGGGTTGGCTCTGACAGCATCTGCCACATTAACATTCAGGTAATTAGCTCTATTCTTGTTTATCCACTAGAGTAAGTAACAAATTAATTCAATGTGAAAGTACTAGGAAAATAACTAATTCTTTTTAAAAATAAAACTGTAGCTTTTTTCTCACTGTTTACGAAGAACATTTTCAGCCAACGCAAATGTTCAAGATATTTTTGGTGTTTAATCTAAGAAAAGCTATCATAAATTTCTGCCTAGCTATTCATTTTTGCTCATTTCTTAAACTATAATTTTTTTTGAGATAGGGTCTCACTCTGTTATTCATGCTGGAGTGCAGTGATGCAATCATGGCTCACTGCCACCTTTAACCTTCTGGGCTCAAGCTATGCCCCCACCTCAGCCTCCTGAGTAGCTGGGAGTACAGTTATGCACCACCACACACAGCTAATTTTTGTATTTTTTATACAGACAGGGTTTTGCCGTGTTGTCCAGACTGGTCTTCAACTCCTGAGCTCAAGTGATCTGCCCACCTTGGCCTTCCAAAGTGCTGGGATTACAGGTGTGAGTCACTGCACCCAGCTTAAACTATAATGTTTAAAATATTAAAATATATCATTTGAACCATGAAGTTTGATTCTGCTGATATGTTTCATCTAATTTAATGTGCTAATTAGCATTTCCAATTTATATTTGTGCTTTTTTAAAGTCAAATTTGTTTTTTACAGATTTGCAAAAAGGTGAATTCAAGAACTTACTGACCCTAAGCTTCCATGCTCTTATGGCCATATCAGTGGTTTTCTGTGCTGATTTCCCCTGCCCCTTTGCCTGTGAGCTCCTTAAAGTTAAAGGGACTAGGTCTGAAACTTCTCAATATTTTCCAAATTTTTAACAAGAAGTCAGGTTTACTTTCCAATTTTTAAAAACAGTCCTGTTTTGCTTTTAGTAGTTTGGAAAGTGAACTAGAATCTAGTGAAATTTCTCCAGTGCTGAGAAATGCTCCTTATAATATACAACCTGTAACTCACCATTATAAACTATCTGACCTGCCTCGCCTGATGGTTTCCCCATATTTCCCTAAAGGACCCCAGACCAGGGGAATTCTCCCAGCAGAGCACCTCATTAAATGACTGAGACCTTCTCTTTTATTCTGAACTCTGTCTCTCAGTAGGTCACTTATCTTGCGCTACCTTAGATTCTTTAATTATAAAAAGATTATTTGTTGCTAATTACCTTGATTCATACACTAATTGGGCACTAGAGTACAAGTCACTACACAGAATTAGAGGGTCTCTATGCAGCGGACTCAAAAGCAACTAACTTTAAATAAAAGGGTTTAATATCAGGTAACTTACACCAAGGTGCAATTAGTATTAAGAGCATTCAAGTCACTTGGAAGATAAAGACTGAGTGAACAGTGCTTTCACAAGGAAGTTTTTAACTGTTTCTGTAACTGCTGATTTTTAATATGTTTTTACGGTTTATAAAAATGTGTGCAGTTGAAATAAGATTTTTTAAAAGAGTAAAATTAGCCAGGCACAGTGGCTCATGCCTGTAATCCCAGTACTTTGGGAGGCTGAGGAGGCCGAGAATGCTTGACGCCAAGAATTCAAGACCAGCCTGCGCAACATGGCAAAACCCCATCTCTACAAAACAATTAGCCAGGCATGGTGGCACACTCCTGTAGTCCCAGCTACTTGGGAAGCTGAGGTGGGAAGTTTGCTTAAGCCCAGGAGGATGAGACTGCAGTGAGCTGTGATTGTGTCACTCATGCCAGCCCAGGTGACAAAGTGAGACCCTGTGTTAAAAAAAAAAAAGGTGTTATTGAAATATGAATTCAATTATTAAATTACTATTACAGAACAGAAATTATACTTAACAAAGAGAGTCCATTCCTTAAAAAATAAACAGATACATAGAGAAACAAAAAAACAAAATGAAAGAGTTGATATGAGATTTGTTGCCTTCATCTCTGGCCCTCTGTTACCATGATACTCAAATCTTAAATGCCACCCAGAGGGGCAAGAATAACAGAAAAATGACTTCCATGTGATATACTGAAATTGGCAAAGCCAAGGAGGCAGGGGACAGTAGAAAACCTCTCGTTGTTCTTCTAACCTCTACAGCCTTATTGAGGTATTGTCAATTATATCATCAAGGTATCTTTATCAGGCATTATTCTCACAGTTTACTTGGCATGATCTATTTTAGTCTAAGAGGTGACAAGGGACATGGTTGGAGAGCTGAATGTGTCACTCAAAAAATTAATTATTCTGCCTACTAAATACTGCTAGAAAAATGCAGAAAGAAGCAGTGGGACCTTCCAAATGCTATTACATCTATGAGTGTTTAAGATAATATTAGTTCTTAAAGGAAAAATAAGCCATACCAAAAAAGTCACATGACCAACAGCTATCTTATCAAAGTGCTTTGCAGTACAAAAAAGTCCTCTGACATTGTCCCTTATACAGAGAATTTAATATTAAATGTACAGGCAATAAAAGTTGTATTGTTTATACATGGGTTGACTTCAAGCCCTGATTTGTCTAGATTCTGCCTGGTCTCTCAATCCAATTTTCCCCTGTCACTCTCAACAATGTCCTGGTCTGGACTATTGATTAGATGATCACCTATTTATATAGTAATCTATGACAATAAAAGGAAATTTTATGATATTTTATTATATAAAACCCCTATACTACTTAAATAGGCCAAGTTGACAGGAGCTAATTCATCTTTGACTTGAATTTTACCAACAGACAGAACAAATCAGAATATCCATCCTGATTTTTTTTTTTATTGTACTTTAGGTTCTCGGGTACATGTGCAGATCATGCAGGATTGTTGCATATGTACATACATGGCAAGGTGGTTTGCTGCCTTCATTCCCCCCATCACCTATATCTGGTATTTCTCCCCCTCATTATCCCTCCCCCACCTCCGCTGTTCCGCCCCTAGTCCCACTCCCACCAATAAGCTGCAGCGTGTGATGCTCCCCCTCCCTTTGTCCACGTGTTCTAATTGTTCAACACTTGCCTATGAGTGATAACATACGGTGTTTGGTTTTCTATTCTTGTGTCATTTTGCTGAGAATGACGATTTCCAGATTCATCCATGTCCCTATGAAGGACACGAACTCATCACTTTTTATGGCTGCATAGTATTCCATGATGTATATGTGCCACATTTTCTTTATCCAGTCTATCGATGATGGACATTTGGGTTGGTTCCAGGTCTTTGCTACTGTAAACAGTGCCGAATGAACATATGTGTGCATGTGTTTTTATTATAGAACAATTTATAATTCTTTGGGTATATATGCAGTAATGGGATTGCTGAGTCAAACAGTATTTCTATTTTTAGGTCCTTGAGGAATCACTACACTGTCTTCACAATGCTTAAGCTAATTTTCACTACCACTAACAGTGTAAAAGTGTTCCTACTTCTCCACATCTTCTCCAGCATCTGTTGTCTCCAGATTTTTTAATGACCGCCATTCTAACTGGTGTGCGATGGCATCTCAATGTGGTTTTCATTTGCATTTCTCTAATGACCAGTGATGATTAGTATTTTTTCGTATGTTTGTTGGCCTCATCGATATCTTCTTTTTTTTAAAGGAATATATTAAATGTGTCCAAGAATTCTAGAAATGATTATGATATGACCAGTTACCCAGAAATATGCAATAATCGATCACATTTATCTATCTGTTATCAGACTAATAGTCACAGACTATTTTATATAACTTATAGATGCAAATAGTTTTGAGTACTTTTAAATACAACTTATAAATTTTTAATGGAAAAAACATTTTTAGTTTGTTCAACACTGAATTTTATAAACAGCATCAAGCCTTTTCATCATATTCAGTGTCTTCTGTCTGTAAAATCAGAACATTATTATTGCTAACTAACTGTATGAAAGGAACATAATCATTAAAAAAAAAAAAACACTTTGAGAAATGATCAGAGAGAGCAAACTCTTATCTGTATTTACCCATCAGAGTTCTGAGAGGCAAAATACACAAAAACTCAAAAGGCTACATAGAAAAAGCACCTAAAATATCCTTTTCTAACTACCATCTCTAATTCAAGGCATATTATTCAGCATCTACTATATTCCAGGAACATATATGTTACATTTATAATAGGCCCTAGCTGTGTCTGACTTGCCATTTTGGCTTTACCCTACTTCTAAAGCCTCCTATTGTTGTCTAGAATCTACTCCTCCCCCAGTCTCAGTCTGTAGGGTTAGGATGAGGGTCCCTGACTTTGTTCCAGAAGAATAAATGAAGCAGGAGAGAGGCCTGAGACAATTAATGTATTCCATCCTCCTAGTTCATCTGGGGGATGGACAGACACATGACTCACACCAGATCAAGCGCTCCTAAACAAAGCTAATCTCAGGCATTTTCCTGAGGAGCGATTCTTTTCTACTGTACTTAAACCAAAAGAATACAGGGATTTAAACTATTACAACTAAACTGTTCCCACATCAACCCTGAGACTGGCATGAACACAGAAGAAAGAGACAAAAAACATGGAGAAAGAAAAACCGGGTCTTCATTACCTCCTCAGGCCCCTACATCCAGCTGTAATGGAATGTATTCCTCTTAATCTTCCCTTTACATGACCAATAATTTCCCATTTTACATTTTCTGTCCTTTCCAACTAAATGTCTTGCTTAATAGATCTGATTTTACTAGAAATAAACTAAAGACAAGTAGTAGCTTGTACTTCCTTTTCCTTTTATTTCGGTATCTCTTTTCACTCATTATTCTTAGCTCTCCAATAATCATCAAATCAAGTTAGCATTCATCAGAAAATATTTATTATTGTCAGTTATATAAAGAACAGTGTTTCAAACTAATTCTCCAGATGATTGTTTTTAGTTGTGATGCTGATTATTATGATCATGGCGTCACCAGGAGGACCTGGTTGATTCTCATAATCATTTAACAGGCTTTTAAAAGTTATAGATGCTATCTAAATTATTAAACATGCATGTAACTCATCTATCTGTAGACTTGGATTAATTTAATTACTCAACAAGCAGACAATTAATTGTCATTTAAAGGGGAAAATGCTAGAAGTTTGCTTTATTGGTTTTCTTAATTACATATATACAGTTCCATTAAACTGAAAAAGAAGAGTGCCATGAGCCTTTGTCAAACTGCTAAATACATTCCTTTTTCTGTATTTTAAATTATTCATCTTCATTCCAAAACCAGGAGCTTTCTTCAGCAAATTCCTTATTTGATATTGAGGATATAGGAAAAAAACAAAGTCAGTTTCTCCTGTACTCTCACTCAACAGTCAACACAAAAGATTCTGTGACCAAATGTAGAGGTAGGGGTTCCCCCATATATCAAGCAAGCAATCAGTTCTGCCGTAGACATCAGCTGGGTGTCCTCTAACTCAAGTCAATCGTGACACTCTCTACCTGAAGGTAGTTCAGACCCTCCAAGTTGAGGTCTCAGTCCGCAAGACTTCCCCTCCCTATCCTCCATCCACCACCATTCTGATGCCAATGGCAAGTTCCAGGTTATTTAACCTGTGCTTTGACCAATCGGCTATAATCAGGGTTCCCACAATCCCCTTATCAAGTTTGACTAATTTGCTAGAGTGGCTCACAGAACTCGGGGAAACACTTACATTTTCTAGTGTATTTAAAAGGCTATTACAAAGGATACTAATGAACAACAGATAAGAGATGGACAGGGCAATGTGTGGGGGAACTGACACAGAGCTTCCATGCCCTCTCTGTGTGCTCCACCTTCCAGAAACCTTCATGTGTTCAGCTATCTGGAAGCTTATCCAAAGCTTTTATAGAGGCTTCATTAAGTAGGCATGACTGATTAAAATATTGGCTATTGGTGATCAACTTAAACTTTATTCCCTCTCTCCTTCTCAGAGGTTGGGAAATAGGGCTTTAAAAGTTCCAACCACATAAGCATGCCTTGGTCTTTCTTATGATTAGCCCCCATCCTGAAGCTACCTAGGGGCTGCCAATCAGCAGTCATCTCATTAGCAAACAAAAGACACTTATCACTTAGGAGATTTTAAGGATTTTAGGAGTTTTATGCCAGGAAACTGGGTGAAGACCAAATACAGTCATGTGTCACTTAAGACAGAGATCCCAATCTAGGCAATATCATTCTGGACATAGGAATGGGCAAAGATTTCATGACAAAGACACCAAAAGCAATTGCAACAAAAGCAAAAATTGATAAATGAGATACAATTAAACTAAAGAGCTTCTGTACAGCAAAAAGAAACGATCAACAGAGTAAACAGACAACCTACAGAATGGGAGAAAATTTTTGTAAACTATGCATCTAACAAAGGTCTAATATCAAGCGTCTATAAGAAACTTAACAAATTTACAAGAAAAACAACACCATTAAAACCTGAGCAAAGGACAGACACTTTTCAAAAGAGGCATACATGCCACCAACAAGCATATGAAAAAAAGCTCAACATCACTAATCATTAGAGAAATGCAAATCAAAACCAGAATGGGATACCATCTCACACCAGTCAGAATGACTATTACTAAAAAGTCAAAAAATAACAGATCCTGGTGAGGTTGCAGAGAAAAGAGAACGTTTATATACTGCTAGAGGGAGTATAAATTAGTTCAACCACTGTGGAAAACAGTGTGGTGATTCCTCAAAGAACTGAAAGCAGAACTACCATTTGACCCAGCAATCTCATTACTAGGTATATACTCAAAGGAATATAAATCATTCTGCCATAAAGACACATGCACACATATGTTCATTGCAGGACTATTCACAATAGCAAAGACATGGAATTAACCAAAATGATAATCAGTGGTAGACTGGATAAAGAAAATGTGGTACATATCCACCAAGAAATACTATGCAGCCATTAAAAAAAAGAATGATGTCATGTCCTTGGCAGGGACATTAATGGAGCTACAAGACATTATCTTTAGCAACTAACACAGGAATAGAAAACCAAATGCCACATATTCTTACTTGTAAGTGGGAGCTAAATGATGAGAACACATGGACACATAGAGGGAACAACAGATACTGGGGCCTACCTGAGGGTGGAGGGTGGGAGGAAGGAAAGTATCAGGAAAAATAATTAATGAGTACTAGGCTTAACACCTGGGTAACAAAATAATTTGTACAACAAACCCCCTCCCCCCCACCCACACAAGTTTACCTATATAATAAACCTGCACATATACCCCTGAACTTAAAAAAAAAAAAAATTAAAAAGAGAGATCTGTTCTGCAAAGCGCATTGTGAGGCAATTTTGTCATTGAGCATATAGCATAAAATTCATTTATGCAAAACTCATGGTATAGCCGACTATACACCTAGGCCTATTGCTCCTAGCCTACAAACCTGTGCTGCATGTTACTGTACTGAGTACTATAGCAATTGTAACACAATAGTAAGTGTGTATCTAAACATAGGAAAGGTAATACATATCATTACGACTTTATGACCACTACAACTCACGAGACCATAGAAATTTTTCAGCTCCATTATACTCTTATGGGAGCACTGTTGTATGTGTGGTCCATAGTTGACCATAATGTTGTTATGTGGTGCATCACTGAATATATTTCACAATTTCACAGATATAAATTGAAAAAGGCAAGACATTTTAATGTCTCATCTATAAACTTTTTAAAAGAAAATACCATAAAAATTTTAAGCATTTTGTTTTTAAAAGGTATAAGTAGGTTTAAAATTCAATCTAATTTAAACAACAGATTAATAATTTAGAAAATTGAGTATCAGACACATCTGAGGGAGCCTTATGTATGCCTAGTTCTTCTCTTCTTCCATGGAAGCTTCTCTTCAATTTTTGTTTATTTAACCTCAGCAGAAATAAGAAGCAAGGTAGGAAGAGGAAGAAGAGAAAGCTAACATATTTCAGGATTTCCTATTTCAGGCACAGAGCTTGTGGTAGATTATAAACAGCCCCATTTCTTTGCAGCTCATTCTATCAGGCAATGGAATCTACTTTCGACTCCTTAAATCTGGGCTAATCTTATGCCTTGCTTGGATAAATAGAATCCAGCACAAGTGGCACTGTGGGAATTCTAAGCATAGACTTGACAAGGCCTTGTAGCTTTTTCCCTCTCCCCTCTTTAAAGGCCATGTGAACACTTCTGAGCTAGTCAACTATAGAAATCCCATGGAGGAGAGACAAGGTAATCAGCTGATAGCCTGACAACTGCCAGACAGTTGACTGAGGCCATCGTAGACCATCCAGTCTCTCTGCCAACTGACTGCTACCACAAGAGTGAGCCCAGGCCAGATGAGCAGAAGAACCACCAAGCAGAGCCCAGGCTGAAGTGCTGATCCACAGAATTGTGAACAAATAAAATAGTTACTGTTCTAAGCTACTAAGTTTTGGGATGGGCTGTTATTTGGCAATAAATAACTGATAACATGCTTTACATGGTTTTTTTACTTAATAAGAAAGTTACGAGATAAACATGGCAAACCCAGGGGTTCTGAGGCATTAAATTTATACAATTTTGGAAGCTTTCATTAGGCAAAATAGTACACATAATATAAAAATAGGAAAATAATACAAATGTACATACAAAGGAAGTAAACATATAATTATAAACCCAAAAATATCCATGACCACTTCAGTTCCACCTCACATAAGGGAAAATGGGATAGAGGAGAAATCAGAATGGAGACCACAGGCTTAATAAAAACAGACAGCCATGTGAATACATGGCTCAGGTCCTTCGGAGGGCTTCATTCACTAAGCCTCATTAACTTCACAGGAAATACTCTTCAACGGTCAGCATTACTTTATTTACAAGAGGAGTTACAATTCAGTTGCTGTCACTTGCCTTGGGATCACATGGATGGCAAACCGAAGAGTCAGGATTTGAGCTCAGGTCCCTTTGTTTCCAAAATACGCGCTCTTTGCAATACTCATGCTACCTCCATGCCAATAGATCACATATTCATTTTGACCTTGTAATCTATACACCAAGTTTTATATCAGTTGAAAACACCTCTACTTCAGTATCCCAAAACATACCCCACTGCAGAGCCTCTCTAAGCACTTCTCTCTCATGAGGTATGTTCAACAGCCCCATGATGTATGAGTAAGAGGGCCTGGTTTTCTGTCCATTTCTCTGATTAGATGAAGAAACTGCAGGGCAAATGCCCTCAGTCAGGGATCCTTTTGGCTTCCTTTTTTTCCAGATCCCTTTCACCACATGTCAACTTCTTCATGGGCAAGATTATATAATGCCAAGAACACTGAGTGCAGTTATCTTGCTCTCCTACCTATTTTATGCCCTTGCCTTTGCATTTTTTCATTCACTCTTTTTGTATCAAGTTTCTTCAAGTGCATATATAAACTTGCTTATGCACAATAAGCCCAAAGTGAAGCCAGGTTTTAATAACTTCTAATTAATCATTCTGTGTTCAGCTAAACTTTTCACTGCTCACCCTCCTTTCAAATGACCTTCACTAGAAAACTAGTGAATCATTACTATAACATGGAACCCAGATTTCTTCTTTTTTTAACATTTACATAGACTGTGTGTTTGCAAGGAATTCCTAGCTTTTCACCTCACTAATCATCCAATCAGCTGATCATTTGTTTTGCAGCTCAGTTTCAAGGTCAGAAGCCCTGATCAGCAGTACTGCAGTAGTTAATTCAGTGTACCTATTCCTATCGGAGAACAAACTTTCTGTGTATGGTTTAACCTTGGGAGAAAAATTAAGCTGCTGGAGAATACAGCTGAAGCTTTCTGCAGAGGTTGTACTGGTGGTGATTTAAAAGCATGCCAGGCAGCCTGGTACAGAGAAAAGAATACAGGAAGGGTTCAGAGATGGCCACATGCCATCTCTGGATCTCAATCTAAGACAGTTTGCCTGGGTGACGTTTCTGGTAGCTTCACCTGTAAAGTTCTGTCAATCTATGGACTTTCTCCTTATCAAAGTGATCTTTTCTTTAAAAAAAAGAAAGGTTCAATCTCTTTTTTTTTTAATTTCCAAATTTTATCTTAAGTTCAGGGATACATGTGCAGGATGTGCAGGTTTGTTACATAGGTAAACATGTGCCACAGTGGTTTGCTGCACAAATCATCCCATCACCCAGATATTAAGCCCAGCATCCACTAGCTACTCTTCCTGATCCTCTCCTTCTTCCCACCCCTCATCCTCAATAAATATTTTTGAAGTATGAGAATTCTAAATACACAATCTTTTTAAAGTTAGACCACTTTGAAAAACTTCAAAAGCCTCATCATAATGTATTTTAAGAAGCAGTTTTACACAACAGAATAAAGATAATGAAGAATAATGTAGGTAATAAATGTTAAGTCACAAATATTGCAAATAATGGCAAAATAATGGTTCATTTTATCTTTATCTATACATTGGTCTTTGGTTGTCTGAACTAAACTTGGCAACAAATCAATGAAATGTCCTGTAAAGGGTTTTTCATATCTTATACATTGGATAAACCACTAGGCTAGCTGTAATTCTTCAACTTCCAAGTAAAATAGTTCAGGTTGAATTTTAATAAAATTCCAGCTGATTCTTCCCTACCAGAGTAAAATATGATGTTTGGTTGCTAGCCAAAACTCATTTTTATATAATTTGTAACTGCATACATACAATAAATTTTAAAATGTTGACAATAACATTCTGTTAAAAATAAATGCTTTTCTGATTTTTTTCAAATTCATTTCCTGCATATATAACTTTCGGTAAATTTTTTTAAAAGAAATAACATTTAGAAACATCATCGTAGTAACAGTAAGCCAAACAGCATAAATCTAAGAAATTTTAACATCATTCTCCTCTAACTTATTTCAACTTCTATCTCATTTATCAATTGTCTTCACAATAAGCCTGGATGGATATGACAACTATAAAGAGGAAGTGAACGTTCGGTCAGTGTCACTATGACCTATGGGGCTGGGCCTGTGGACCTCTAAGTAGTCCATGAACTCCCTAAACTGGGAAACAAAATGTTATGCATATGTGTGTTTCCTCTAGGACAAATAAAATAGAAAGCACAGCTAGACAAGTAAATCAAAATTGCCTGATATGTTCTTAAAGTTCCATTCAAAATCACCTTAGAAAGCAAAGTTTATGCAATGAGAGAAAATTTGGTGGGGGCACTTGCTGTAGATATGGCTGGATTCTGTTTTAGGTCCAAAAGAGGTGACCAAGCTAAAACAGATGTCTTTACTGAGTAACATTCTGAAGTGACATATTTTATGGTGCTCAAATGGCACATTTGAACAACTGGCTGAGAGTTATAGGTTAACCAGGATGTTTCTCCTATAGTGGATTAAAAGCACAGATGTTAACGATTTAGCCACTGTCTGGTCTTTGGTTGTCTGAATCGGGATTCAGCTGAAGCAGGATGGGCCCTGTAAAAGAAGGCTAGGACACGAAGACTAACCCAAGTGCGGAGGTGACTTGAGACAAGCAAAGGACATCAAGTGGGCAAGCCTACATTAGGCAAGGAGTAAAGTTAGCTAGAGGTCTAAGTAACTATGCTCTTGGCACTATAGAAAGACGTGGCAGCAGATAAATTAAAACCCAGCCAACTAGATTGTTCTGGAGAAGCCTGTAGAATCCAAGAGCCCAGCACCAGACTAACTGGGCTATCATAAAAGATGGAAAGAAAGTGATAGTGCAGAATTTTGGTCACAAGGAACAAGAAAAAGGTTTATTAATAGAATCAGACAAAGGCATAGCAAAACTAACCAAAGATTGATTTGTTGTGAATGACCAGACTAAGTCACTAAGAACAGGACTGGAAGAAAAATCTAAAGCAGGGCAGAACCCATATGTGGGAATTAAGTGGCTTCAGCTCTGAAAAAAATAGCAGTGTACCAGAAAAAAGGGCAAAGCTAAAATGAAACGTGGGATTTACTTAGAGTAGAATGGACAAGCATGTCAGCTGAAAGGAAACTAATGTCAGGTCCCAGTCACAAACATGGATGCAAGAAACGGTCTATTCCTTTAGCCCATCTCTCAGTTTAACCAAATTCTTTCCCCAGTTGCCTTAAACTAAATGAAGAAATCAGTTTACTGACCTGAATATTTATGAGCTTTATTAAATTACTTGCTCCCAGAATATTACCCAAAAGAGGGCCTCGTCTAACACAGGGATCAACAACTCCACTTGTTGGGAAAAGGCAGAGTTAATACTAACCCCATACTATTGCTGGTCACACCTAGATTCCAGCCCCATTTCTATTCAGAGTACCCTCCTTCTTCAACAAATATTTTTGTGTAACTACTTTGTGCCAGGAATTGTACTCAGGGCCAAGGATGCAGTGTTGAAGTGACACAGGGCCTGCCCTCAAGGAACCTCTGAACTCACAGGCTAATAGTATGCATAAGAATCACCAAGGGGAATGTTAAAATTCAGATTCTCAGGCCCAGCATGGGTCCCCAGAGCTTCCAAGGATTCTGATATAAATGGTCTTTAGGAAAACACCTTCAGAAACTGGTCCAGATGGAGCCCCCTGCAGATAGATCTTGAAGGTGTCTGTTACCACTGAATCCCCAGCACTGACCACATGTTAGATATTTCAGTACGTATTAAATTCGTCTACAAACAGGAGATGGAAGAATGAAGAGATAATCCCTATTCAGTGTGGTAGGTACAATGATAGAGGTGCCATAAAAGCATAAAAAGGGGCAATATAACTTGGGTAGAAATGGGGAAAACTTTCTAGAGAAGGCAGCCCTTGAACAAGTCTTATAGAATGCATAGGAGGGAGCCAGGCAAGAAGGGGCATTACAAACAGAGACAGCAAGAGCAGAGGCAAAGTGAGAAATAGCAAGATTTAGGCAGAAACTACACGTTTTGTTGCTGCTGGCTCTAGAAGCAAGAAATGCTGGAACTTTACATTGTCTCTAACCCTGACAGCCCTCTTCCAGTTAAGGATGATTACCCTGTTTCACAAATAAGGAAGGCGAGGCACAGAGAGATTAAAATTTGTCCTAGGAAATGATATCACATTTCCTCAAAATATTAAAGCTAAAATTACCATATGATCAATCCAGCAATCTCACTTCTGGGGAATAAACCCAAAAGAACTGAAAGCAGGAACTCAAACAGATATTTGCACACCTGTGTTCATATCAGCATTATTCTCAATAGCCAAAAGGTGGAAGCAATACGAGTGTCCATCATGAGATGAATGGATAAACAAAATATGGTACATACATACAATCGAATATTATTCAGAATTTAAAAGGAAGGAAATTCTGACACCTGCTACAACAAAAGTGAGCCTTGAAGACATTATGCTAAGTGAAATAAGCTAGTCATAAAAGGATAAATATTGTATGATTCCATTTACATGCAGTACATAAAAGAGTCAAATTCATAAAGACAGAAAGTAGAATAGTGGCCACCAGGGAGTGGAGAAAGGAAAAAATGGGGAGTTTATGTTTCATGGCTATGGAGTTTCAATTGGGGAAGATTAAAAGTTCTGGAGATGGATGGTAATGGTTGCAGAACAATGTGAATGTACTTAATGCCACAGTGTGAACATACTTAATGCTTAAAAATGGCTAAAATAGTTAATTTTATGTTAAGTATATTTTACCATAATAAAACAAAATGTACATAGATAGACATTGAAATATATTGTAGATATATAGATATTCTAGTGGCTGCTCTGGGATTCAAGCCTAGTTCTGTTTTCTAAAGGGAGTGACTATTTTCACCCTCAGGCCCAAAATAAGAAAGGTTTAAGGAAAGGGTCTTGGCCAAAGCTACCAACAACCTGCCAGCATCTTAGAATCATAACATCCATTAGCAGTGACTGGCATCTATCAACATTTCCATATGTATTTGAACATTGAAGAAAAATCCATCAGTGCAAAAATATTAAATGAAAGAAGCAATATGATATATTAATCCTGAGAGCAATAGTAAAAGATAGTTACACACTTTCATCTCCTTCTTTATAATAAATGCAAATGAATGAGCATATTAAGTGCTTCCTATCTCTTTTTAATCACTACCATGCCATTCCAGGCATAGAGGTATTTTTTATAAGGTGTAGCAAAGAGATAACAGTTATGAAGGTGGTAAAACAATATGTAATCACATGACAATCTAGAGACAGGATCAGTGCTCTCTAACTGCTGTGTCAGAATTTGGCTGGCCAGGGCAGGCTGCAGCACACAGCAGTGCCATCTCCCCACCATACTCCCTGCTCCCTCCCCCACCCTGCCACATTGCAGCTGTGCAGCAGGGGGTGCCAGGAATTGAAAGGCACATTGCCTTGAATGATATTTTTGCCCTCATTCCACATGCTGTTAAGTCCCTCCTACCTCCAACTATCACCACCTGGTACATCAAAAACATGCCCAAAGCCTGTTGCTGAATTCATTCACTGCATTTGCTGCAGCTTTCAAACACACAGCAAAATCAAATGCCAGCCATCCTTATTCATATATGAGAGGAGAGTTATTTGGAAATTGTTCTACATTCACCTTTTACTACTAACAGCAAATCCAAATGCCTGGCCACAAGCCGTCTATCATGTGGCCTCACACTGGTACAGAGACACATTCTTAATATAATCATCAGGGTTTTGGTGAGGTGGAGTCAGGTGAATGTGGCCAGATGCCAGTACTCTTCTATTTTATCTTGTTGGGGTTTAAAGTCTCCTTCAACTTTGTCCAAGGCTATACCTTCTTGTCCTCCTAGTCTCCTCTAATATGCCTATTTCCATACCAGGACCTGCTGGTGAGGGGTAAGAGTATGAAATCCCTGGAGCCAATGTCTTTTCTCCCTCACTGTCTCTGCAGCTTTTCACTACTTTCCCCAGTTCTTGTCTCTTCTCTTTCCTATCACTTGTACCCAGATTTTAGGTGTTATTGGAAAAGTCTTTCTTCTTATTACTTGGATCACAGCAGACATTTCCCAAAGCAGTAGTATTAAATATAGTCGCTCAGGCAGCATGCCTTCCCATAAACACCAATCGCTTCGTATCCTTCTTCAAATAAAGACTACTGCAGCCAATCAGAGCACTGCTTTTATTCCAGGCAGATAGCTAATCGATACTTCCATCACTGTGCAATAGAAAAATTCTTCAGATTCTAGATTGATTATCACTTAGTAATCTACTTCATTATGAAAAAGCATCTGTACTGACATTTTTGTTGTATTTTTTCTATGTATGTAGAACTGCTCCCAAAGTCTGAAGTTTCCAGAAATCCTATCTTTGTGTTTACAAAAACTGCATTCACATAAAACGGATGTAAGGGAGGAAAAAAATTTTCCACTGCTCTCTTAGGTTTATTTCCTGGAGGTATGTGAATTCAACTGACAGAAAATAAAACAGCAAGAGAAAGGAGTTTATTTATATATGCAATGCATATACATGTGGGAGTGCCCAATGATGACTAACTCAAAGGTGGTTAGAATATGGGACTTATATACTTAACTTTGTGGGGAAAGGGGAGGAAAGCTCCTGTGGGAAAAACAGGTAGGCTTCTTTAGAAAAGGCAAATCAATTTTTAGGAGAGCAAATGGTAAATAAGAAAGATTGTGATAAAGTTTGTTTATGCAGGTGAAAGTGGTCTTTCTGTCTTCACGGCCTTGAAACTCTCCTGGAGAGAGAGGATTTATGGTAGCCTCATTTCCCACAAGTTGCTGCTTTTAGTCAGATAAGGGAAGTTCCAACATGTGTTCTTGAATCTCAAATGTCTTCAGCTTAAAATAAACTTTATACCAACTCAGGGATTCTCTGTAGGTCCCCCACTCCAAAAAAGAAGACCTGGAGTAGGTAGGTGTGGGTGTTGTAGAGACAATATAATCCGTCCTCTACAATATTGGAAGGGAAAAAAACATGTAAGTAATAAAGTAACTCTCCTGATGTGTAGATGGACTTCAGGTTTATTCTATTTATGAAATCCACCTTTTCAGCAAGTACTGAACACTCCTAATTTTTCTCATTCCAAAATATTACTAAGAAGTATAAGCTTACTCATTTACTCCTACATGTGTTCTCTATTTCACACAAACACACATACCATATTTATCAAGATAATTCTGGCAATCACATACTCTGAACTCCACGCAGGATTCACACTTTCTCAAATCATTGACAAAAATGTGCATTTCTTGAATTTGTATGTTCCAAAAACCACTTAGCTCATTGTCTGAACTGGAAATGGCTTAATTACCCTGGGGCAAGGGGAAATAGTGGGGTGAGACAGACAGGAAGAGAAAATGAGATCAGTGCCTCAAAACAAAAGGGTTAGAGCAGGTAGAAACCTTAGAGAAAATCTGATTCAATCCTGTTGCGCTATTAATGAATAAATTGCTAAACCTTACAAAGGTTAAATCACCTGCTCAAGGACATACCACTACCTGGTGACTGAGCCAGGCCTCCTGGCTGCAGTCGTTTCTCTGTGTGTGTGTGTGTGTGTGTGTGTGTGTGTTTGTGTGTGTGTGTGTGTGTGTGTGTCCTCTAACAGAAGCACTGAAAATTTGTTAAAAGGCAATTTCAGATACATGTTTCAACAGTCAATGGTACTTTAGGAGCACCTGAGAGAACTTGAACCAGTCACTCAAATGATAATCTACACTCATTTTAATAATCTCCCCAGAGAGATTGCCTCTTGGGAGACATTTCTATATTGATTTAAGTCCAGTTCTACAGATCCTAACGGAGAGGCGTTCAGTTGCTTTCATTGATCTTTAAACCCTCTTGATTTCCTCAAAGTCCATGAGGAGTTTCTTCCTTTCACTCTCTACCCACCACCACCATTGAATATTTCAAGAAAAAATAAAAACATTTTAAAATTATTTTTAAATGCCATTCTCCTTTTATGTTTCTCCAAATTTCTTGCTTTGAGCTGTATTGCTTTTGTAAGCAGGGGGAGAAAAGGCAATAAAGATTTATTTTTTAATTTCCATTATTCTATGTCATCTACACATCTCATAATTACTTTAATCATTACTTTAATCATTTAAATGTTCCTTTAAAATTCAAGGCAAAAATTAGAGATGTCCCCCCCTCCCCCGCCACACACACACAAAAGCCTTTTTTCTTTTGCTAATTTCTTTTTTATTTTGTAGGGATGGGGTCTCTCTATGTGGCCCAGACTGGTCTCAAACTCCTGGTCTCAAGCAGTCCTCCCACCTCAGCCTCCCAAAGTGCTGAGATTACAGGTATGAGTCACCTAACTTGTATTTTCTTTTCTATCGTTATTTTGTTGTGGCTTTCAATTATACATATGACAGAATACCAAGGGTACTGCAAACCTACTGTTTCTTGCATTTTTGTTACTCTCGTGCCTGCTACCATCACCCAGGGATTAAGGAGCAGGGAAGAAAGTTATACTCTATGGACTGTAGCCTTGGGAAGAGACCCCACCTGCCCTTTAATTCCCTCAATACCAAGTCTTCAGTGTCAATTCGCTTAGCACCAAGGGTATAAAATATACTTTGTAAAGTATATCAGAATACGAGGCACATATAGCTCTGCAAGTACACAGGTTGACTGCAGGATCCATCCCCTCTAATTAAAGAAAGGAATTTTCCCTCTCTTTACTTCCCCAGGGCTGGTAGCACTTGTCTCATCTCTGTGGCCTTATATTTCTCCTGATAAAGGTCTGGCTCCAGACACCATCACTTGGGTCAGGCCAAACCAGTCTCCAGGCAGCAACATAACACCTCTAAGTGGTTTGATTGTCCTTCTCGCCCAGAAATATTTTGACCTTGTCTATTATTTACAAAGCCATTTGTTCTAGTTTACCTTCTCAATCAGTCCTTCTCCAGGATCTGCCTTAGATAACTTGCCACAAAATTTTTTGTTTATGTTTTGACTCTGTTTCTTTTGTTCACAATGTTCTCCTACAGCAGTCTATTATGGGTTCATAACAAATGAGTGTCCACGTTTACATCAAAGATACCTTGGCCTAGTCCTTGTCTCCATTTACATTCTATAAATCAACAAGAAAACTCTCAGAATAGGAAGCCTAGGAATAAGCTATCTTTATCTCTCCTTTTGTAAGAGCCCTCTTATCCTGAAGTACTCCCATTTTACCAAGTAAGCTGAATTTCTAAATTTTCTTCTACTCTTTCTTTTCAGAAGTCCTAGTCTCCTTCCTTGACTTTTCTTCATAAACAGCATGTTCGTGTCAGAATTCAGTGGTTAATAGTGCCAACCACTCACCTGTGCCAAGAAGTCTGGGTGCTCCCAAACCCAGTGTTTTACCTTTCAATGAAACAGTTCAGAAATTTCAGAAGCTCATCTGTTTACAATGAGCCTACCTAGTTTTATCTGAAATAAATTCACTGGTATACTTTAATATATATATGCTTTATCAAAATTCATCTACTTCATTCTATTGCATGGGTTCTAAATAGTTCGATCCCCTTTGACATTTTAGAAGTCTGATTATAGTTTTATTTTATTTAGCCCTCTTTAAAGGATAGAATAGGAAAAAGCATCTTAAATTGCACAGCTGCACTCTCTGATTCAAGCTACCTAGCAACTGTCAAAATACAACCCAAACCACAAAGGTGTTTGAAGCTGCATGTGAAAGCTTATTCTAAGAGAGATACTGCCAACTCTTCTCCTGTCACACGCAGCCTGGCATTTCAGCACAAATACAATAGGGAGACAGCTTGAGAGTGGGAAAAGTGTTCTGATGGCCTAAAATGTTTGAATGTTCTCCCTTGCATTATTCAGAATATAACATAAATGCATAATTAGAACCAAAGCAATACAGTCCATGAATTATAGGAGGGAAAATGTTATTAATTCCAGTTCCTCCAGGAACTCCATGTTTGGATCCCCTTCCACGAACACTCCCTTCGTGGAAGCCATCTTCTCTCTTCTGAATTTCTCCTCTGAAGTCCCCTTCCACACTCTCTTGTGGAAGCCTGTCTCCTCCTCCTAAACTCCATCTCTCTCTATTCCCTTCCACTCAGTGTGGAAGCTGCTTTCCTCTCCTGGATTCCATCTTTCTGGATTCTCTCACTCAGTGTGAGAATGAGCTGTTTCTTTCTCTCTCCTTCTCCTTTTCTCACTCTAAATAAATCACTTTCTACAAACACACACACACACACAAAATTCCAGTTCCTCCAAATTTCAGTTTCAGTGAGTACATGTCTACATAAAAATCCAAATATCTGTGTCTCTTAGGTCAGAGTACTTAATCCTGCTCCTCAAAACTCATATTTCAGAGTCTCTTTGGGAAAACGAAGGTAAAAATCATTTGCTAACTGCATTGCAAGGAAACTACAGTTACCTTTATGCCTTCCAGAGGTCAAATAAAAGCCATTCTCTCTCTGAAAAGAAAAACATCTATTGTGTGAAAGACCCACTAGAAACTGTTAACAGTATTTGCCTCTGGGGTGCTGATGATCAGAGGCACTGAGGATCTGGGGCTTACCATTTATTATATGTTATTTTATACTATTAAACTTTTTTCCGTATTTCACTTGTTGCTTTTACAATACTGAAACAAACATTAAAAATAAGCTGACTTGAAGGCTGCACAGGTTTAATAATGCGATTATCCCCCTGGGTTGAGGAATGGGAACATATTAATGCTGGTACCTACAGACAATCACAGGTTTCTATAGCAAACACTACTCTACCAAGTGCTTTCTGACCATATTTAAGAAATACATCTTTTCTCACTGGGACTACTGAGAAAATAAACTGGAGTTCTATTTTGAGAATTCCAAGTACATACCATTCATGCAAACCAAAGAACACACACTTATTCAAGGACCCAGCCTACTACTTCATAGTTATAAAATGTAGAAAAGAAACCATAAGTCTCATATCACCAATACAGCCGCATAATTCCTCAAATGCTTTTTTAAAGAATTTTCATTGTGTATATTAAACCCATAAAACATCCCTGAGGATCTATCATCCATATAAGTCTCCACTTTGCCAACATTTACTATGAAACCACAATATTTGTGCAACTTCTTTGCTTTCTCACCCTCCTACCCTAAATATTTGTACTACTTTTTCTTGCCTGGGCCAAATTAAGTTAGAAAATAATTATTTTGTAAATTACTGGGCACTCATCCATCACTTTTCATCCCAATTGTCTTAAGTTCTTTATTCCTTGCCATATTTGTCAGCCTCTTGAGGTTTAGGGGACTCTATCCTATTTATACTCACAACCCCAGAACTTACCATAGTATGTCCTCAATAAATGTGTTTTCAAATCTAAATGAATTCCTCCCCAAAATAATTCCTAATTTTAACTTTCAAAACATATTTTCCTGGTTATTTACGTTCTGGTCATCTAATACTCAGAAAGAAACCCAATATTTGCTTCTCTCTGACTGCCATTAATATTCCCCCAGGGTTTGGTTAGCTGTTCTCTACTCTATACAGAGCCTCTTAAACATAATTTGCCTTTGCGATTATAATGATCTCTATATTATTATTAATGATCTTGGAATCATTTCCAAATATAATTTTTCAGTCCTGATTGTTTTCTCTTATTAACTAATCTTTTATTTCCTGTACTTAACAAATACCTCCACCAAATGCCATGCAGACACATAATCCTTCAAATGACTAAAACAAAACACTTCATTTTCTATACAAAGTCAAAACAAAAAACAAGAAAAAGCATATATATAGCTTATTTCTGTAGCTTAGTTCAGAACCTTAAAATTAGTTCACAACAGTACTTTAAGATTTTTTTCTTCATATTCGATTTTATCCCCATCTTCCTCTCAGAGAAGACTGTTCGGTCAGACCTTAGTTCTTTTAGTACACCCATTTCACTAAATTTCCAGTCTGTGGACCCTAATTTCAATTAGTATCAAATGCACTGGGGAGGATACCTCACCTTTCTCATTTATTCTTTTGGCTATGCCACTTAGCCTTGGTGATTTTCAAAGGATGGAGGAGAAATGAAGAAGTACATACACACAGAGCATGTTAGAATGTCCCCAAGCAAGTACGTAGTTATAAACTTAACTCAATATTCTAATCTAATTTACATTTGGGGGGAATCCTTTCTCACAATATATACTACAGAGAGTGAAGCTTAACAAAATTATCTTGGCTGAAGATACGTAGAAAAGACAATCACCCATATATTATGGGGAGGAAAGGTATTCAGAGTTTTAGGATGGAGTGGTAAAGATATATGTTTATATAAAGGAGGCATGAGCTTAAAAACTACTGAGAAGCATAGGCATAGGCAAGGACTTCATAACTAAAACACCAAAAGCAATGGCAACAAAAGCCAAAATAGACAAATGGGATCTAATTAAACCTCAGAGCTACTGTACAGCAAAAGAAACAATCATTAGGGCAAACCAGCAACCAACAGAAAGGGAAAAAATTTTTGCAATCTACCCATCTGACAAAGGGCTAATATTCAGAATCTACAAAGAACTAAAACAGATTTACAAGAAAAAACAAACAAACCCATCAAAAAGTGGGCAAAGGATATGAACAGATGCTTTTCAAAAGAAGACATATATGAGGCCTACAAACATATGAAAAAATGCTCATCATCACTGGTCATTAGAGACATGCAAATCAAAACCACATTGAGATGCCATCTCACATTAGTTAGAATGGTGATCATTAAAAAATCTGGAGACAACAGATGCTGGAGAGGATGTGGAGAAATAGGAACACTTTTACGCTGTTGATGGGAGTATAAATTAGTTCAACCATTGTGGAAGACAGTGTGGCAATTCCTCAAGGATCTAGAAATAGAAATTGCACGCGTATGTTCATTGCAGTACTGTTTACAATAGCAAAGACCTGAAACTAACCCAAATGCCCATCAATGATAGACTGGACAAGAAAATGTGGCACATATACACCCTGGAATACTATGAAGCCATAAAAAACAATGAGTTCATGTCCTTTGTAGGGACATGGATGAATCTGGAAACCATTATTCTCAGCAAACTGACACAAGAACAGAAAACCAAACACCACATGTTCTCACTCATAGGAGGGTGTTGAACAATGAGAACACATGAACACAGGGAGGGGGAGCATCACACACTGGGGTCTCTTGGCGGGGAGGCAAGCGGAGGGACCGTGGGGGGGGAGGAGAGAGAGGGGAGGGATAACATGGGGAGAAATACCAGGTATAGGTGATGGGGGATGGAGGCAGCAAACCACCTTGCCATGTATGTACCTATGCAACAATCCTGCATGATCTGCACATGTACCCCAGAACCTAAAGTATAATTTAAAAAAACAAAAAAAACTACTGAGAATCACTGTGTTGGCATTCTTTTACCTGGAATGCTCATTCAAATTCCCAAGAAAAGGCTGACCATGTCTTCATTCCCTCTCCCTCCACACCAGTGAATCTTGTCTTTTCTTGCCAGGCTCCTTTATGCCTTCTTCTTACATGGCGATGGCTTTCACCACTTCATGGCCAACAACATTGCCAATTATCTCATTTCTCCTACTATCCAAATCTAACTCAAATATCCTATCTTTCTTCCTAGTCTATGTAAGAGAAATACTCTATATTCTTCCCTCCTTACCCCTCTTCAATTACACACACTTAGCTTGTGTGTGTAAAATATTTATTTCAGTATCTAATTGTCAAACTTGTAGAATCTTTGATTTGTCATTTTCCTGAATAAATTGTATGCCACGCCTCAAGGGTGGGAATTCAGAGTTACTTTTTTGCCTTCGTCTGGATTTTTTTATCCCATGGATGTTCTACAAATATTAATTAATTCAAATCTGAAAACACAGCCATAAGACTGAATAATTTGTTAATCTGCTATAATCTATACACACAGCACCAAAACACTCACCTATTATCTGCCTTGAGCTGAACTGGATAAGATACTAATATATATAAATAATATGTTGAAGTCTGTCCTCCAATATCCTTGCACTGACAGGAAATCTCCCTCCCTCATTTTCCTTCTTCTGAATAAGCCATCATTTATCATGTCTAAATGACTTTCTAGGGAAATTGAGATGACCTTTAAATCTAAGAATTCCTTCAGTCATTTCAAGAAATACCATATATGAAGTTATAAGGACAGAACACAAAGAGTTAATCCTACAACAAACTAATATTTTCAGATAACATTTACTTTAAAAACCTTTCCAAAGGACTACTATATTGATTCATTGTATTCAGAAAGCTAGAATATAATATTAAAATTTTGGAGCTTATATTAGAAATCCTTAGGCACAATTTCCATGAAGTAGATTAAAATAATGAAAATGATAAATAAGTTAAATAACACAAAGATCCTTATAATCTTAGACATTTTTATACTCAGTTTCTCAACTCCATTTTAAGAATGACAGTAAGTGTAAAAGAATCATTTAAAATGCAGAATATGGAATATGTACTCAATGGAATACTGAACAGCCATAAAAATAAACTATTGCTTCACACAAAAATACAGGTAAATCTCAGAAATATTATGTGGAGGGAAAGAGGCCAAACACAAAGATGCATATTATGTAACTCATTTATACAAAGCTCAAAAATGGGACAAACTAACCTATGGGGTCAGAAGTTAAGAGAGTGGTCACTTTTAGGAA
This sequence comes from Ateles fusciceps, assembly GCA_036589455.1. Classification (NCBI taxonomy): domain Eukaryota; kingdom Metazoa; phylum Chordata; class Mammalia; order Primates; family Atelidae; genus Ateles; species Ateles fusciceps. The sequence continues at coordinate 5,435,202 of JAZHEH010000889.1, forward strand.
GAGTCAGTAGCTGGGAGAAGGTTTGAGGGTGACTTCTGGGGTGCTGGCACCATTTTATTTCTTGATGTAGGTGCTGGTTACACAGATGGCTTCACTGTTTTGAGAATCCATCAGAGTATCCATTTGAGATTTGTACCACTTTTCTGTATACATATTTCAAATAAAAGTTTACTTGCCAAAAAAAATAGTAATGTCCATAAGCTTCCTCCTAATGAAAAGTTATTTTGCAGAAAATGTGTACCTCTTTAACAAAATCCATGGGTTAATTTCTGATTGCATAAAACTTGATAGGTGACAAAATAATGGCACAACCAATACATGTTCTCCCAAAATGAGTAATATAATTATTAAATATGGTGCTGCATTGCCTAGTAAAAAGATGAAAAACCTGATTCAGAAATCCATGGTTATTGTTAGCATTACCTGTGAAACTGGACAAGTCACAAATGTTCCTTGGTTCTGTTCCAACTATTTGCAATAAGAGTAAGTTTCTATGGTCTTCAACAGACCTAGAAAAATTGTTCCTTTCAGATCTAGGAAATCTTTCAATTTGGGAGTATGTAAAGTTTTGGGAAGGACAATCAAGTGGAAGCTGAGCAGTAGCAGAGCCTGAGATGGATACTTCCTCCATTATTCATCTTGACCTTTACTTTAAGTCAAAAGTGAGTTCAGGATTCTCCATTTGTGTTCATGCCAATTGTTTGAGATTCTGCTTGTGGAATGTGATTCATGCTTCCATTGTGATCAACAAAATAGGATAATTAAGAATTATTTCTACCTTGGAGGAGCTAACAATATAGAAGGAAGAAGAACACAAGTACTCATACTCAATAATACCTGTCTTCACACAGGAAATATGTAAAGTGATATAGTAGTCTATAAAAAGAAGATATTCCACATATATATATAATAAAAATATGTTTTCCTTCAATTAGCAATTAATCTGAACCTTGAAAGATGTATAGAATCACACATGAAGAATGTAAAGCAGGAGGGGAAAATATGTGGCAAATGCTGGGAAATGCCCAGCTAATGCATGGTCCTTCCGTCTTCCATACCCATGGTGGACATTACTAGTCGATCCTTGCAATCTTTTGCTGAGCTGGTTCTGAGCCTCAGAATCCTTCTCAACATAGACCTGCTCATTACCACGATTAGCAGAACAGTCATGTAAGGTGAAATCTATTTGCCATCCCTGGTGTAAGATAAAATACACAGATGAATAAAGAAACATGAGAAAAGTAAGCAGTACAGTTTGGCAGGAGAGGCTATAAAGGAGCAACAGAATACAAGTCAGAAAATTTATGTCAAAGCCAGATCATGGAGTGATAGAGTGACCCGAATGCGTTCACAAATTTGGATTCTTTCCTACTCTTTACTGTCTACCAAATGAGGCTCAGTGTTAAATATCACTCTGTGCATATATGTGAAATGAAAGGGTTCTAGCTTATAACTCTCTCCATCAAGTGAGAGATAGAGTTGAGAAAGCATACAATGGAGGTTGACAAGGCAGACATGGCACAAGGACAAGGGAGAAGAACAATTTTAGGTGCCAGTAGTAGCCTTGTTGATAGTGGATCTGAGAAAGGAATCAAGGAAGCTAATGGGTTAGAATATGGTTGTTGAGAAATCACAAAACACAAAAAAGGTTAAGTACAGGTTCATTAAGTGTAAGTGAAGATAAAATAGAATTATGATGAACAGATACATGAGATAAGAGAGATTCAAAGTTTGTAATTTTGAAGCTGGAACATTAGTTCCTGGAGATCATATGACCCTTTGAGAGGCAGTGTTTAGAGGTGCTGATGGAGGATGACAATTTTGAGGAATGAGATAGTGAATAAGAATAATAAAACTAAAGAGTGTGAGAAAGTCCTGAAGGGCAGTGGAAAACAGTAATGTGGATGAGAAAGTCAGAATGCCAGCTGTCCACCAGCCTCCAGAAAGGAGTAGGGTTCCCTAAGATAGCACCGGAATAAGAGTTTAAAGCTTTAGAATGAGGCATCGAGGAGAAGTGTGCTCACCCTTTCTCCTCAAAACGGGAATGAAGGGTAGGAGAATAAACAAGACTATTTAAAGATCATATAAGGGGCAGGTAGGCTATGGTTATAGGGAAAGATAGGAAAAATGATAAAGAAAAAGGTAAGAATGTAGGGGAGTTTTGACACAAAATTTAACAGGCATTCCTAATGGGCAATCTCAGATCCTATGAGGCCAAACAAATCTGGGCTTACTGAAGGCTTCATTTTCTCCCAGCTATTTTTAAAAATATAGGCTAAAACATTCTGAGCAGTTTTTACCTAGGACAAGAATGCAGAAGGGAAGATCTTTCCTACATGTCTTCAGTAAAACTAAGCTAATACATTTAGCAATAGACCACACATTTCCAATCAATTGCAAGATTCTCAGTTCTCTTAAAGGCATCACGTCATTTCTGCTTCATTTTTGTTTCTTCAAATCTACAAGAATTTACAGAACATCAGAAGTTACCTTGACATTTCTTACAAAACTAAACATGCTCTTACCATTTGATCCAGCAATTATACTTTTTGATATTTACCCAAATGAGTTAAAAACTACATTCACACGGGAGCCCACACACCAATATTTATAGCAGTTTTATGCATAATTGCCAAAATTCAGAAGTAACCAATATGTCCTTCAATAAGTGAATAAATAAACAAACTATGGTACATCTATACAATGGAATATTATTCAGTGTTAAAAACAAAGGAGCTATCAAGCCACAAAAAGACACGGAGGAACTTTAAATGCACATTGCTAAGTGAAAGAAGCCAATATGAAAACACTATACATAGTCGAGTCCAACTATATGACACGCTGAAAAAGGCAAAACTATGGAAACAGTGAAAAGATCAGTGGTTGCCAGGGGGTTGGAAAGGGGAAAGAGGATGATAGGCAAAGCACAGGAGATTTTTAGGAAACTACTCTGTATGGGGCTATAATGATACATACATATTATTATACATTGGTCAAAACCCATAGAATGGACAACAGGACAACACAAAGGGTGAACACTGATTTTAAACTATGAATCTCTACCTATGGGTTCATGAAGAAAAAAATAAAAAATATAAATAACTATGATCTCGATATATTAATATTGGCTTATCAAAGTAACAAATGCATCACACTAATGCAAGACGTTAATTATAGGGGAAACTGGTGTGGATGGGATGCGAGGAATATATAGGAATTCTCTATACTTTCTCCTCAAATTTTCTGTAAATCTAAAACATCCCTAAAAAATAAAGTTTATGAACTTAAAAAGAATTAGCCCTGAGGTGTTGAAGAAATTTAACTACTTTCCAGGACTTTATTTCTGACTTATATCAAATTTTAAAATACACTTCTGTGGTCATAGGTAGCAGCTTTTTCATGATCTTCCACTAGAAAATTCATTGCATTTAGTTGTTTATTTACATGGCAAAGAAGTAGGCCATCTCCCTCACCTGATAAAACCAAACAAAGGGGACTATAAAGGAAGGTTGAGTGCTATGGTCCATTTGGGTTCCACATGTGAGGATTATTGGGCCACATATCAGCTTACAAGTTGGGCCCAGATCATGGCATCTACCCTGCCCTTCCTTACTATGCATCCATTTTAGGAATGTTTATTCATCCTATTTCTAAAGAAGATGATGCAAGAGAGTAGGATTTGCTCTTTCATCAGGACTTATTTGAAATAAAATGGAGCCGTTTGAGTTGTGCCAAAATGCCTTACCCACCCTCAGTCTCACCACAACACACAAAGCAAAGTAGCTTGAAAAGGTGAGCTTCTGGTGATTAAATGGAGAAGTTAGTGAACAAGCCTAAATAAAAATTCGTGTTTGAAAATGCATTTTATCTCACCTATGTTTTATGTAGACAGATCTCTAAACCTGACTATTAAAATTATTTTATCACCAAAAGGGATGCTATCTGCATTTTAATCAACTGAAGAAGTTTTGCAAAATCTCTAAAGATGAAGTGCGTTCCTGACCAGACATGGAGAAAGTAAACTGGGTGCAAAAGAGATTCCATAGAAGGTGAAACAAATTCTCTTTAATTCATCTCAAAGTTTCAAGCTCTGCTTCAGAAATGCTGCCAAGTTTCAAGGTGAAAAAAGGAACTTTCCCTTTCCCTCTAGCCAACTATTTCATTTACCCTTCTTAAGATACACTCTTTCCTTAGAAACTTAAAATCTTTTATATTTAGAGATGACCTTGCACTTTCTACTATAATACTTGGTAGACAAGAGAACAGTCTTCCACTGCCAGGTTTTAAACAGTTCTTGTAGAGAAGAAAAATAAATTGAGCCAGAGTTATTGCTTACATATATTTTCCTAGAATTCATCTCTAATAGGTATTTCTGGCTCACTCTCCAAAAATTACAACCACAAAAGAAATGAAAAGGAAGCTTTAGAACATACTAATGCAGTTTTTAAAAATAATAATAATATATGTGGGGGAAGCAAAATATAAAAATAATATATGGATAATTTTGCTGAATAGTCTAATGGTTTTAAAGACTCTCTGGAGACATGAAATATAAAACTTGTTTCTTCTAACATTTTACTTGATCATGGACTGCATTCTTGAATTGAATATTAAGGTCGCTTGTTAAAATTACTATTTAGAAGAGGGGTCCCCAACCCCCCTGGCTACAGACTGGTATCCGTCTGTGGTCTGTTAGAAACCGGGCCACACAGCAGAAGGTGAACTGCAGGTGAGCAAGCGAGCATTAACACCTGAGCTCCACCTCCTGTCAGACCAGTGGTGGCATGAGATTCTCACAGGAGCTCAAAATTGTCTTCCATGAAACCAGTCCCTGATGCTGAAAAGGTAGAGGACTGCTGATTTAGAGCATATATTTGTTTGACATAAACTGTGATTCTAGACTATTTGTAAAGGTTGTTTTCAAAGATTTTTATAAAGCTACCCTATTCAGAGTTGACAGGGAGATATCAAATAACAAAATCTTGTGTTAGTGAAATGTTTTTCTTTTTAAGTGTTTAGGGTAGCATTGAGTAACAACTGCTTTTCAAAAATAGTTGTAAGAAATAATGTGGTATTAAATTCTTCTTTTGTAAAAGTTGACAATGGCATTAGAGATTCAAAAACTGAACAGAGTAGATATATAAGGCAACACTTTTCCAATGAATAGTATTCAACATAAATGCATATGCACCAAAACAGTATAAAAATTTCACAATTTTATTCACTGTCATATTTTCAAGATAAAGCAGGTTCCTAACAGAATTTTCATAATAGTCTCTTTCGATAAATCGAGAAAATTACAACTGAACCATTGATTCTACTGTGGGTCAGGATGGTGACCAACTCTGGCTGATGGTCTTGACATATCCAGGCAAAACCAAGTCAGCTCTTCTTCAAATTCCCATCTCTTCCCCTGTGAAACAGGAAGTATACCGAGGAGCTCCATTGCCACTCACCCCCTTAAAGTCAAATTTCAATCATTTGTGATATATGTGTTTATATTTCCTTTGATTACTGTCTCCAGAATGGTATAGAAGTACCTATAGAAAGCTTTTAAAACTTTTTCAATTAATGATTTTTTTTTCTCAAAGAAACTGAAGGCATGCTGCATGTTATATTTTTTGTGATCCAGTATCTTTCAAGTTAAACTATCATTCATTTCCTGAAAAATCCTAGCCTTAGTCTTCTCCAATACTAAAACTCAGGAAATAAGAACTGTCTAAATTTTTTCTGCCACTACAGAGTAAAACTGAGATATTACTAATGAAATGCATTTAGACCTCTTGTGATTCATTACTTGGTTAAGTGATTTTCTTCAGCAGAAGCTAAAAGCTCTTCAAAAGTAGAATCACATGGACCTTTCCATCTGAGTGAGGAAAGCAGAAGGCAGTTTATCATACTCGACCTCTTGACATAGCCAAAGGGAAACTGAAACTCTAAAACATGCTTAGCTAATATCACCAGAAATAACAGAACTCAAACAAACTGAGCTCCCAGGCAAGAGTTTCTTCAGAAACATGCCGCTTCCTTCAAGCCCAGTGCAAATGCTGTTTTCATCTTTAACTTAACCTATCAATTTCAGCTACAATTTATGTACCATATACAAATTTTAGAATGTAAAAATTATTAAACACACAGCTGAGGTAGCAACTGAAAACTATTGTTAAACTTGATTATTTTGTTGAACATTTAAAATATACTTACTATTTAGGGAGCAAAGTTTACAAATTGTACCAACATTCTGCTTTTTTCATTAATGCATATAAAACCCTTTATGTTGGATAGCATGCCTGTCTTTTGTCCTGAGATCCAGAATCTCATTTAAATTAGTCTATCCCATCTTCACCTCAAATACAACAGAGCTACAGCCTAATTCATCATTAGTCTCCCAAATCCCATGTCTCTAACCTTCTGAACTGCAACATTAAACTTTAATGCACAAGTGACCTTGCTTTCCAAGGAGACTCTTAAATTCTTTCAGGGAATAGACCATGATTTAGACTTTTTTAAATCTCTCACAGAAACTGACGCTTAATACTTTACAGTCAGAATCTGCTCAAAAAAGCCAGGCACAGTGGCTCACACCTATAATCCCAGAACTTTGGGAGGCCAAGGCTCCCAAAGTGAGTCCAGGAGTTCAACACCAGCCTGGGTAACAAGGAGATTCTGGGCTGAGATGATGGGGTTTTCTAAATATACAACCATGTCACCTGCAAACAGAGACAATTTGACTTCCTCTCTTCCTATTTCAATACTCTTTATTTCTTTCTCTTGCCTGATTGCCCTGGCCAGAACTTCCAATACTATGTTGAATAGGAGTTGTGAGAGAAGGCATCCTTACCTTGTGCCAGTTTTCAAAGGAAATGCTTCCAGCTTTTGACCATTCAGTATGATATTGGCTGTGGGTTTCCCATAAATAGCTCTTAGCATTTTGAGATAGGTTCTATCAATGCATAGTTTATTGAGAGTTTTTAGCATAAAGGGGTATTGAATTTTATTGAAGGCCTTTCCGCATCTATTGAGATAATCATGTGGTTTTGTCATTGGTTCTGTTTATGTGATGGTTTATGTTTATTGATTTGCGTATGTTGAACTAGCTTGCATCCCAGGGATGAAGTCAATCTGATTGTGGTGGATAAGCTTTTTGATGTGCTGCTGGATTTGGTTTGCCAGTACTTTATTGAGGATTTTCACATCAATGTTCATCAGGGTTATTGGTCTGAAATTTTCTTTTTTAGTTGTGTCTCTGCCAGGTTTTGGTATCAGGATGATGCTGGCGTTGTAAAATGAGTTAGGGAGGAGTCCCTCTTTTCTATTGTTTGGAATAGTTTCAGAATGAATGGTACCAGCTCCTCTTTGTATCTCTGCTAGAATTCAGCTGTGAATCCTTCTGGTTCTGGGCTTTTTTGGTTGGTAGAGTATCTATTATTGCCTCAATTTCAGAACATATTGGTCTGTTTGAGGATTCAACTTCTTCCTGGTTTAGTCTTGGGAGGGTGTATGTGTCTAGGAATTTATCTATTTCTTCTAGATTTTCTAGTTTGTTTGTGTAGAGGTGTTTATACTATTCTCTGATGGTAATTTGTATTTCTGTGGGATCAGTGGTAATATCCCCTTTATCATTTTTATAGTGTCTATTTGATTCTTCTCTCTTCTTCTTTATTAGTCTGGCTAGTGGTCTATTTTGTTAATTTTTTCAAAAAATCAGTCCTGGATTCATTGCTTTTTGAAGAGTTTTTTGTGTGTCTGTCTCATTCAGTTCTGCTCTGATTGTAGTTATTTCTTGTCTTCTAATAGCTTTTGAATTTGTTTGCTCTTCCTTCTCTAGTTGTTTTAATTGTGATGTTAGGGTGTGAATTTTAGATCTTGCCTGCTTTCTCCTGTGGGCATTTAGTGCTATAAATTTCCCTCTAAACACTGCTTTAGCTGTGTCCAAGAGATGCTGGTACATTGTGTCTTTGTTCTCATTGGTTTCAAATAATTTATTTACTTCTGCCTTAATTTTCTTCAGGAGTACATTTTTCAGTTTCCATATAGTTGTGAGGTTTTGAATGACTTTCTTAATCCTAAGTTCTAATTTGATTGCACTGTGGTCTGAGAGACTGTTTGTTATGATTTCCATTCTTCAGCATTTGCTAAGGAGTGTTTTACTTCCAATTAGTGGCCAACTTTAGAATAAGTGCTATGTGGTGCTCAGAATAATGTATATTCTGTTGATTTGGAGTGGAGAGTTCTGTAGATGTCTATTAGGTCCACTTGGTCAAGAGCTGAGTTCAAGTCCTAAATATCCTTGTTAATTTTCTGTCTTGTTGTTCTGTTTAATATTGACAGTGGGGTGTTAACATCTCCTGCTATTATTGTGTGGGAATCTAAGTCTCTTTGTAGGTCTCTAAGAACTTGCTTTATGAATCTGGGTACTCCTGTATTGGGTGCATATATATATTTAGGACAGTTAGCTCTTCTTCTTGCATTGATCCCTTTACCATTATGTAATGCCCTTCTTTGTCTCTTTAGGTCTTTATTGGTTTAAAGACTGTTTTATCAGAGACTAGGATTGCAACTAACCCTTGGGGTTTTTTTCATTTTCATCAGCTTGGTAAATATTCCTCCATCTCTTTATTTTGAGCCTATGTGTGTCTTTGCACATAAGATGGGTCTCCTGCATCCAGCACACCGATGGGTCTTAACTCTTTATCCAATTTTCTAGTCTGTGTCTTTTAATTGGGGCATTTAGCCCATTTACATTTAAAGTTAATATTTTTATGTGTGAATTTGATCCTGTCATTGTGATGCTAGCTGGCTATTTTGCCCATTAGTTGATGCAATTTCTTCAGAGTGTCAATGGTCTTTACAATTTGGTATGTTTTTGCAGTGGTTGGTACCAGTTTTTTCTTTCCATATTTAGTGCTTCATTCAGGAGCTCTTCTAAGGCAGGCCTGGTGGTGACAAAATCCCTCAGCATTTGCTTGTCTGTAAAGGATATAACTTCTCCTTCACTTATGAAGCTTAGTTTGGCTGGATATGAAATTCTGGATTGAAAAGTCTTTTCTTTAAGAATGTTTAATATTGGCCCCCACTCTCTTCTGGCTTGTAGGGTTTCTGCAGAGAGATCTGCTGTTAGTTTGATGGGCTTCCCTTTGTGGGTAACCTGACCTTTCTCTCTGGCTACCCTTAACATTTTTTCCTTCATTTCAACCTTGGTGAATCTGGTGATTTTGTGTCTTGGGGTTGCTCCTCTTGAGAAGAATCTTAGTGGTATTCTCTGTATTTCCTAATTTGAATGTTTGCCTGTCTTGCTAGGTTCAAGAAGTTCTTCTGGATAATATCCTGAAGAGTGTTTTCCAACTTGGTTCCATTCTCCCCAACACTTTCAGGTACACCAATTAAAAGTAGATTTGGTCTTTTCACACAGTCCCATATTTTTTGGAGGATTTGTTTGTTCCTTTTCATTTTTTTTTCTCTAATCTTGTTTTCACACTTATTTCACTAAGCTGATCTTCAATCTCTGATGTCCTTTCTTCTGCTTGATCAATTGAGCTATTGATGCTTGTGTATGCTTCACAAAGTTCTCATGCTGTGTTTTTCAGCTCCATCAGATCATTTATGCTCTTCTCTGAACTGGTTATTCTAGTTAGCAATTCCTCTAACCTTTTTTCAAGGTCCTTAGCTTCCTTGCATTGGGTTAGAATGTGCTCCTTTAGCTCAGAGGAGTTTGTTATTACCCACTTTCTGAAGCCTACTTCTGTCAATTTATCAAACTCGTTCTCCGTCCAGTTTTGTTCCCTTGCTGGCAAGGAGTTGTATTCCTTTGGAAGAAAAGAGGTGTTCTGGTTTTTGGAATTTTCAGCCTTTTTGTGCTGGTTTTTCTTCATCTTTGTGGATTTATCTACCATTGGTCTTTGATGTTGGTGACCTTCAGATGGGGTTTTGTGTGGACATCCTTTTTATTGTTGATGATACTATTCCTTTCTCTTCATTACTTTTCCTTCCAACAGTCAGTCCCCTCTGCTGCAGGTCTGCTGGAGTTTGCTGGAGGTTCACTCCAGACCATTTGCCTAGGTATCACCAGCAGAGGCTGCAGAACAGCAAAGATTGCTTCCTGTTTCTTCCTCTGGAAGTTTCGTCTCAGAGAGGCACCCACCAGATACCAACCAGAGCTCTCCTGTATGAGGTGTCTGTCAACCCCTGCTGAGAGGTTTCTCCTGATCAGAAGGCATGGGGGTCAGGGACTCACTTGAGGAGCTAGTCTGTCCCTTAGCAGAGTTTCAGCACTGTGCTGGGAGATCCACTCCTCTTTCCATAGCCAGGAGGCAGGGACATTTAAGTCTGCTGAAGCTGTGCCCACAGCCACCCCTTCCCCCAGGTGCTCTGTCCCAGGGAGATGGGACTTTTATCTATAAGCCCCTGATGGGGGGGCTGCTGCCTTCCTTTCAGAGATGCCCTACCCAGAGAGAAGGAATCTAAAGAGGCAGTCTGGCTACAGTAGCTTTGCTGAGCTGCAGTGGGCTCCTCCCAGTTCAAATTCCCAGTGGTGGCTTTATTTACTCTGTGAGGGGAAAACTGCCTACTCAAGCCTCAGTAATGGTAGACGCCCCTACCCCTATCAAGCTGAAGTGTCCGAGGTTGACTTCAGACTGCTGTGCTGGCAGCAAGAATTTCAAGCCAGTAGATCTTAGCTTGTTGGTCTCTGCAGGGGGTGGGGATCTGCTGAGCTAGACCATTTGGCTCCCTAGCTTCAGCCTCCATTCCAAAGGAGTGAACAAACTGTTCTGTCTCACTGGTGTTCCAGGCACCACCAGGATATTAGAAAAAAATCTCCTGCAGCTAGCTCAGTATCTGTTTTAAACGGTCACCCAGTTTTGTGCTTGAAATCCAAGGCCCTAGTGGTATAGGCACCTGAGGTAATCTCCTAGTCTGCAGATTGCGAAGACCATTGGAAAAGTATAGTGTCTGGGCCAGAATGCACCCTTCCTCATGGCACAGTCCCTCAAGGATTCCCTTGGCTAGGGGAAGGAGTTCCCTAACTCCTTGTGCTTCCCTGGTGAGATGACGTCCCACCCTGCTTTGGTTCGCCCTCTGTGGGCTACACCCCAGATGAGCCAAGTACCTAACTGGAAATGCAGAAATCACCCACCTTCTGTGTTGATCTTGGTGGGAGCTGCAAACCGGAGCTGTTCCTATTTGGCCATCTTGCCAGCCACCCATCACAACTATTTTAATGGCCTTTAGTGTCACACCCATTTAGTTGGTTTCTTACAAATTCTATAATTTTAATATAGAATTCAAAAGACTTTAAAATCATAGATGCTTCAATTGTATGATTGTTATTGTGGGAAATTTCAAGAACATTTGAAGCTACAGATTGAAATAATAATAAACATTCTAAAATATTTTTTAAAGTATTACCATAATTGATACTTTTATATCACTTAATGTAATCTCATTAGACTCTTTCTCAGTGTTTTTTAAATAAAAAAATGTAGATTAAAGAACAAAAATTCTGAAAGACATTAATTCATGTATTGCTATAATCCTATATCATCGTTTAATTAAATAAATTACTTAGTAAATAAATTCCTATCATCTTTCTAAATTATTTCCAGTCTATTTTTTTAATTATTTAATCAAAGTGTTGTTCTTTGCCCTTGAATGTTCTAAATTGGTATTACATTGGATGGTCCTATGAGGAAAGGTTCCATTAAAGCAGAAAAGATAGCAATGTATTTTTAAAAATCAAGCTAAGTCATTTTAACCATTCTCAAAGGTATATTTTTAATTAATGGAGCTTATGATGTGATGTTTTCATCTTTATATTTAAGAGGTTCCAGTTTCAAGGTATTTTTGTGCCTGTTAGATTTTGTTTATTTATACTTACAAATGAGTAAATGTAGATCATGAATTATTACAAGATCTCATATGTAATCCCTGCCTAATTATTAATGAGGGCTAAGTCATAAAAGGCAACCACTGTTACTCATGGAGAAAAATATGTCCCATAGCATGCAAAGAGCACTGGATGATTGATGGCTACAGCAGAAGAGACCGAGTCAAGCCAAGCTAAAGAAACAAGCAGAGCAATGTGCCACTCCAAACCATGACTGCTTCCCAGTTGCATAGCACAAACACGGTAATTCAACCTTAACAAGAAAATGAAAGGCAAATCACTATTAATCATAGAGCAAACAAAAACATTTGGTTAAACTAATGAACACTACTTAAAATAGAGCAGCAAAAATCCACATTTTTTTAAAAATCTCATCAAAAATAGCTAACTTTTAAAAAGAAACAAAATTAATTTATTAAATAAGTTAATTTCTTAATGTAAAATTTAAAAATGTATTTTTCTAATTTTAATGATGCATAACTTCAACATAATACAGTATGAAATAGTGTGTAATGCTGGAATTGAACTACTTTTAATTTCACTAACACAAACACCAGTATATGAGGGGTGGTGATAGGGCACGGTTCTTAAGGCTAACTCTCTAAGTTCAGGTACTAGCTTCAAATATGACTCACTAGCTGGGGAACCAAGATATTCTTTATTTGATTCTGGAGGAACTTTAAGAAGAAATTCTGTTTCATCAGAAAAATCTGTTTCTTTACTGTTACCTATAGTCTACCCAATCACCTACAGCTAGGGTTGCCAGATTTAACAAATAAAAATACAGGATGCCCAGTTAAATTTGAATTTTAGACAAACAATAAATAATTTTTGCCTAAATTATACTTATACTAAAAACTTATGTGCTGTTTACCTGGAATGCAAATTTAACTGCATGACTTGTATTTTGTCTGGCAACCCTACCTACAGCACCTCTACTAATACTATACTTACTATTTTTCATTCTTTTTAGTAAGCACACCATAGCAATACCATCATAAATCATGCTTTGTGGTATATGGCATGTAATTACACAGTCATCTGGCAGCCTGTGTAGGAACTGCAATGGATTCAGTAGGATTTCTAACTTTTGAAAGAAAGTGGTAACCATTTATGGAATTGTTTTAAGACAGTTAAAGACATTCTGTTTCAATCTGTTCCTGATATGCTTCCTAAGGGGACATAACAACTTTTAGTATTTGCTTTTACCCAAATGGCAATGATTGGAATATTCAATTATGGATTTATGTATACAATTATAAAATTGATCACAGCAATTAGTTTTCTGCACACATAAGCACATTTCACGTCACTATATGTATGCTTTCACAAAAGTTCCTTTGACGCTGCAAAGCTACGAGTTTTAAAAGATTTGTTCTAAACTTCAAAATTAGCATTACTGAATATATTTTCAAAATCCACACTTGATTGGTAAATTATAATAATCCACACATAAGAATTTTTAAACCTATGTTGAATAACAATTCTATGTGATCAAATATAGATATTGAATTAGCAAAAAATCAAAACTTTGACTACAATTAAAATCACAAAGACATTAAACGAAATGTTTTGTACTTTTTTACTGTTGGTAAAACACGTTTTGAACTCGAAGGTAATTTGGATCATCAAAACGTCTCAATAATAAAAGTCTTCTATGTGACATTTATACTATTTCAAAGCAATTCGATAACAGTTATCAGATGAACCAACCAATCTCTTGCAAATGATTTTATTAAATAAGGCACAATTAATATAAACACAAGTGAAATACTGATATTTACAAAAGATCTATTTACTCCAAACTAATGAAAATGGATCTTCCAACCCAAATTATAAAAGTACAAAAAAAAACCTGTAATGGCAAACTTTTTTCTATTTCTCTCTAAAGCATGACCTAAATGATTCACTCTCAAGTTATCAATAGTATTTGTAATACTAGACACAAAAAGTTAGCAAAATTATATTTTATTTCATCTTTTATAAAAAAAAAAATGTGCTAATCTGTGAGAGTTATAGAAACATAGACTCTTGACCATGTGAAGATAAAGATCAGTAAGCTGAAACAGAAAACAGTTACATTCCCTGTGAGTCATCATATTCCATTGACTAAAAACCACAATTTAAGGAAATTCTGTAGCCAGCTAAACACTTAACAACAGTGCTATGACCATTTGGGAGACTTTGGAAAACAATGTAAATCTTGAAGAGCAAATATCTGGCAACTTTTCTAAACTAGATCATAATCTCAGGAAACGATAAATTTAAGATCCAACAGAGCACATTTTTAATGCTACACTGAATTATTTTTCAAAACCAATCCAAAAATATGTTTTTCAAAAGTTTAATGGATTTAATTATTTTTTAACTTTTATCATGATATCTGCCTTTCTGCCAATACCTAGATTATGTCCTCTTGTCGATGCTGAGCTTCTCTCCCTTCCAGTCTCCCTTGTTTAATGCTCCTTAAAACATTTTTCCCAGCTGTGCCAGTTACCAAGAAGGCATGCTTAGAAAAATAAGAATAGCCAACATATATTGAGGAACTATGAGCAGGGCACTATTCCTGCATACATATTTATATGCATATATACACACAGTGTCATCTGATAGACTGGAATGTGAGAGTTAGGAAGTGGCAGGAATTGGAGCTGGGAAAAAAAAGCAGGCTCCACATTGCACTGGGCATCCTGAACCGTGTAAAGGGATCTGCACATTATTGCCAGGACAATGAGAAGTCATTAAAAAGTTTTAAGCAAGAAAATGATGCAACTGGATTTGCCTTTTAGAAATAATACTCTAACTACTATTCTGGAGAATTAATCAGGCAAAAGAAAATGGCTGGAGGTGGAACTACCAGGTGGGAAGATGCCACAGTGATATAGGCCAAGCTAGTGGCCTGAACTAGCATAGCAGTGAGAACTATTTACGAAGTAGATCCAACAGAACGTGGTAATAGATAGAATATGATAGAAGAGGAGGAAAAGGAGCCAAAGATGACATCCAAATTGCTAGCAAGGGCAACTGAAGATAGTAGTACTATTTGTGAGATGAAGGACAGAGAAGGAAAAATCTAGGAACTTGGAAATATCCAGCAAACAGATATCCAGGCCTGAGTATATTCCTCATTCAATAAACATTTTTAAGCACCTGGCTTGAAGCTCAGCTCTATATTGTACCTCTGTCACAGCGCCTATATTCTATATGAACTTATAGTTTTAATACACTGGGCATAATGTATGTCTGCCTCACCTCTGAATATATTGCAAATATAGTCTTGTCATGAAGGCTAGAAGCATCAATGAACAGATGAATGAACGAATCAGTCATTAAAAGTAACTTTGCCAAATGTATTACAGTGTAAGAAGAATTGATTAGCATTGCCAAAAAGGCTGTTAGTAGAGTTACATTTCAATGGCCTTGGCTCCACAACAGAAATATTAAGTATACATTTAAAGATTTAACATAAAACATTGAATAATAAGAGACAAGGTCCACATTCTTCCTCACCCTCACATATATAAATCAATTATATGTCAACTCAATTTTCAATATTTGAAGAGTCAAAATTTATTATAACTAAGAAATTCCTTTATATATAATTACTTAAAGAATTAACATTGTTTTCATTTTAGTTGTATCTCACAGGATGAAGTATAGGTAGATGATAGGCCACCCATGCCAGATGCAGTCCATATTCACACACATTCACTTATGCTATTGTGAGCAAGGTACCTCAAGATAACTGATGGGTAGTTTGACTAAATACATGTCATACATGGTTTGATTAAGAGACAGTGGCAGCCGATAGGACTGCTTCTCATACACTAGTCCACTGCTGTTGTGAGACTTAGTGAAAAGCCTCCCAGAAGGAAATACTGGTGGCTACAACTTCTAGGAAAGTATATGAACCCTGTCGTAAAATGTTTTAGAGAATTACCAACTTTTCATTACTAGCCAATGGGAAGTGCTTTTATTAGAGAAACTGCTAGATAAATTGATTGTCAAGTCCATTTTCTTAGGTACAGCCTAAAATACTTCTAAAATATATATCAACAAATATATTGCATTATTCACCTGCAAGCCTTATGGCAAATTTGTGGAATAGGTATTAAAATTCCCATTTTACAAATAAAGAAACTGAGGCTCAGAAAAATTTTTAAACTTGCTCAGGATCACACAGTTAGAGAGTAGCAAAAATGAAATTCCAGGATCCAAGATCAAATTCTCAAATCTGTGTCCTCTTACCTGCCCACACTGTCTCTCAAAGACTTAAGTTCCTATTAAGGAAAGTGAACCCAGCAGTGATAGACTACATTAACTCAGGGCAAGATTCCTTCCCTTAAGGAAGGTAGAAGAGAATGAGTTGTCTTGGTTTAGTTTGGGTGGGAGGTGGGAGATAAATCAAGTACATGTTTAACACTTTGTAGGAGCTACAGAAGATTCAAGAAAAGTCTAAAATGTGTCCCTTTCTCCACGGAGTTGGCAGGAGACACTGTAATTTCCCAGTGTTTCTAGGATAGTTTCTAATATCAAAATCAAGGTTATAGCTGATTAGCTAAGAGAATACTGACTATGCCTTCTAGTGAAAGAGCTTGTAGGTTTAAAACTTCCAGGAACGCTGGCCCCTTTTACTGTGGTGCTAGGATTGGGTTCAGTGTCATTCAGCAGCAGAATTTCACA
Source organism: Ateles fusciceps (assembly GCA_036589455.1). NCBI lineage: Eukaryota > Metazoa > Chordata > Mammalia > Primates > Atelidae > Ateles > Ateles fusciceps. Next base: position 5,451,769 of record JAZHEH010000889.1, read on the forward strand.
GTGAATCCATGACTGGCTTGCACAAAGATTACAGCCAAAATTCCAATTCTTTCAGAATGCTTTTGTAAAGAAAGCTATGTTTAAGTCTAATTGATATAAAGAAAAAGGCAGAAGAATGTTACATTCATTATATCCTCCTGCACCCACTAACTTGTGTCTTACCCAGGAGAACCTGGCAGGTGACAAACACCTCAGACAAAAAAAAACAAAGGCACCTGTGGTTTTCAGCATGCTTGGTCGAAAAGCCTGCAGAAAAAAAAGGCAATATTGCTCCCTTTACCAAATTATTACTTATAATACAATGAGTAATAGCTGCTAATTTTATGGTTCACTCCTTTCCTTGATTTTAAGGTTTTATTTTAAGATCAGTCATTATTTATTTAAGGCCCCTGCCTTTACAGAGCATCGTTTTGGACCACAAAACTGAACAGTTTGAAATGGTTCCAGCTTGTAAGGAATTTACAGCCTAACGAGGAAGGCAGACTCTTAAGCAAACAAGTTGAATATCCGAGTATGAGTCAGACATGGTTTTTGTTTGTTTTGTTTTTGTTTTTTGTTTTTGAGAGAGGGTCTTGCTTGTTGCCCAGGCTGGAGTCCAGTGGCACAATCACAGCTCACTGCAGCCTCAACTTCCTGAGCTCAAGCAATCCTCCCATCTCAGCCTCCAGAGTAAATGAGGCTACAGGTATGCACTACCACACCTGGCTAATTTTCGTATTTTTTGTACTAATGGGGGTCTCACTCTATTGTCCAGGCTGGTCTTGAGGTGCTATGCTCAAGTGATGCTCCTGCCTCAGCTTCCCAAAGTGCTTGGATTACAGACTGATTTTTTTAAATACTTAAATTTTCATTCATATTTTGTATATAGTCACAAATTTTACCAAAATGGCCATAATTCCAGGGTAAAAAAAAAAAAAAAAGGAGTGTGAAGTCATCAACTGTAAGAGGCCTTTTGCTCAGTAAAAAGCAAAATTCAAAGATGTCATTGAATTGTAAGGTCCAATCTGTTTGGATAAATTAAAGAGGAGGCTATTCTAACAGATGCCTTCACAAAGTTTTAGGTGTCTCTTAAGTCTGAGTTTGTGCCAAGATGGGAATTATGGGGACTTTTCTAAAATTTCAATCAACCTGAAGCAAGGAAAAAAAAACCATTATATATTGTTAACATGAAATTTTAGATAAAGGAATGATCAAAACCAAGGACACACTACAGTGTCAAATTCGGTAAGTACTTAAAAATCATTTGCTGAATTAAATTGAGCGATGCTAAATTCATTTAAAGCTCATTCTTTTACTCTATAATTTGAGGAAAGTGGAGGCTACCTTTAAACAAACTTGACCCTTTAGTAAATTGTGCTATTGTTTGTCAAGAAAGAACAGAAAGAGTAACAATTATACATACTGAAGGTGGTTTACAAAACTTTTTTGGAAGAAATTTTAAGCTTAAAAAAAGTAACTATTTACTGTATCAACCCAAATCAAAGTTTATGGGCATTTTTCTTTGTAATACTGTAAGAAATTAGAGAAAACCAATGATGACCAATCTGAACAGAGACACTGAAACTGCCCCATTACCAGAAAGATGACCAGTACAACTACAACCTGGTTAGATATGGCAGCCAAAAGACAAGGTTTGTTCTATGACTCAAATATATCACTTTATTCAAAGCCCTCTATTATCGAAGTCTTAAGAATAATTATTTCTTTATTTCTTCATATCTGAAAAGTCCTGACAATTCTTTCAAAACTAGCCTCAGATTTTATTTTCCTATTTCCAAATAGTAATAGTCAACATTCATCCACTATCTACCTTGTATCAACAACTTAGTTAAGCACTCTACATGAATCCTCTCATTTAAATCCTCCCCAAAACCACCAACCACATATACATACACACACAAATACGTGTGTGTGTGTGTGTGTGTGTGTTCTACCACTATGATAAAGCTAAGGATCAATGAGATTAAGTAACCTGTTCAGTATCACACAGATAATAGACAATCAGTATTCCAATTCTGGTAGTCCAATTCTAGGGCCTTTTAATGGTAGTGCTATACCACCTCTTAGATCTAGCACTTAATTCTAGAAAATTATAGCCATTCTCCTAATCCCTAATTAATTTCTATTGTTTTACAGTTATTAAGAAAATCATCTTTAAGCTGGGTGCAGTGGTGCATGCCTGTAATCCCATCACTTTGGGAGGCTAAAATGAGACAATCACTTGAGCCCAGGAGTTCAAGACCAGCCTGGACAACACATCTCTTAAAAGAAAAAATAGAAAACCATTTTTAACTGATTTTTTTATCTATTATTTTTATCTATAATTGCTTCCCTATTGAAGAAAAGTACAATGGCTTTATACATCATATTAAATGGAATCCAGCTGCCATATCAAGCCTACCTTTGGTCAACTCATCATGTCCTCTCAAATTCAGGAGCATAGTGTCTTGAATATAAAGACAATTTTGCTGAACTGTGGTCAAGAATTTTTTTTCCAGAAGAAAAATTCTCCTGATGGTTACATTTGTAGAAATACAGGATCCATAAAATGGAAGGTAAAACAGTCCACTACAGTGGACCACAGTGCATCTGGCATAGCAACCAGGGTTGTGGCCTAGGAACAACATTTCAAATGAAACACTGACAAATCAGAACATGCCACTTACTGTGTGAATTTGGGCAAATACTTAACCTGTCTATGCCTCAATTTCCTCATCCATGAAATGGGGTAGAGAGTCCCTACTTCATAAAACTAGTAAGAATTGGTATGAGTTAATACATGTAAAGTGCTTAGAATAGTGTCTGGAACATGGTAAGCACCCAATAAATGTCAGGGGTTATTTATTATAGTATAAGTGTGGGAGAAGACACCTACATAACTCCCTTCAAATATGTCCAGAGCTGTCATGTGAGAACTTAAACTTACTCTTTATAGCTCCTGAAGGTAGAAATAGGACTGCCTAAGAAAAGTGTCAGAGAATAACTTGATTTGGGCTCAACATAAGAATTTTTTCAAACAACAAAAACAGACTGAAAATGAAATTGGCTTCCTTGTGAGAGAGGAAACTCCTGCTGACTGGAAGCCAATTCTGCACAGCTAGAAGGGTTCCTGCCCTAAAGTGGTTAACTGCAAAATGACCTCGGAAGGCTCTCCTACAAGTTCACCACAGGATCTTTCAGATAGTGTATGGCACACAGCAGTTACTCAAGGCATCCTAAATTGTTCTTGCTTGGTGTGTCTCTCTGATTCACATATGGTATACATTTGAAAGTCAGGATAAAGAGTGCAGCCCATGTCTGTGAGATATCATTTTGAAGCTAACTGGTTCATACAGATATTGAAGCAGTCCCTAGTAGCACATGAGCCATGTTCTGGTCTATTTTCCTAACCAGATTAAACAATGTGAACCCAAAAATGGAGGACTGTCTGAATCCCTCATATTATAAAACACTTTGGTTCCTTCTCCAAATTAAGAATATATCCCATGACTAACTGTTTTAACCTTAAAAACTTACAGTCTCCTTTTGTTCATTTTACTAACAAGAATCTCCTAATCTTCACGTAAGCACATGGCCACCCAGGTAAAGACTACATTTCCCAGCCTGCTTTGCTGCTGGGTATGGTCATATGATCAATGGGCCAATGGGCCAGTGGGATATGAACAGAAGTGGTATGTGCAACTTACAGGTCACTTCCTTAAAAAGAAGCTAATCGCCCTCCACTTTCCTTATCCCCCTTCTTATGAAATAGAAGGCCATTTTCATAAAAGGGACAAGTCAACATCTTAAGGAGTGGCCCAAAAAGAAGACCAAAAAATCTGGATCCCTGAAATACTTTATGGAACAGAGACACTTACCTGGTTTGTAATAACCAGCTTAGTGTTACTTACTAAAGAAATAAACTATCTTGTTTGAGCCACTATGTAGGGGGATCTCTTTGTCAGAGCAACATAGCCTACTATCAAACGAAAGTATTTATAAACATGGAGGGTAGACCTTTCCACTCCAAAAGCTCAGAAGCTCAGCTAAATTCCTCCTTAAAAAGAGATTTTTATAGTGAAATTTTAAGTTCAGATGTAGATCAAGACAACTATCTAAAGCAAACAATACTTGGAAGGGCTAAGTATTACCACCAATGAATATACTTCCTGAAAGCTGAAAACAAAATAGCTTATAAAGGAAAAGACCCAAATGACAGGGGGGAAAAAAAGAGTACTTGAAGAAAACTACGAAGACAGTCCTTGTGGGTTATAGCACCATGATCCTTACAGGAATAAGACAAATAATATACCTTAATCATCTACTCGATCTTTAAAATGCTTATGCCATTTTCAACTGCAAGACCTAAAATCAAAATTGAAAACATTAATAAGAATATAGAAAGATTTAAAACATAATCAGATAAACACAGTTAAGCTTTAATGTCCATACAAAGCCTCAGAGCAATGTTTTTGTAGCTTGTAAAAAAGCAAATTCTTTAAAAGATAGTAAGGTATTAGGCACAGTGGATAAAGAACTTAAATCACAGTTTGGCTTTCTCCAGATTTTTCTTGAAGAAGTTCAGAACAGCAAAACTATCCACTTCAGAATTTTCATTTCATATAAATAAACATTTCATATCTACATCTAGGGATTTTTAAATTTTGATTTCAACTTTTTTATCTTATTTAATGCCACTAAGCCCACTACATTCTCAGTTGATCCCAATGTCAGCAGAAAGTACTGTTTTTCTCTTCTGGCTTTTAACAGGCCTTATGCAATGAAAAACATTCCATAAGCTGGTCTTATTATCAATGAAACCAGATTGCAACTGATTCCCTATGATTTGAGCTTATATGGAAATTACATTTTGATATAAGGAGTGCTCAGGAAACTGGGCTTTGTTCTTACTTTAACATCTTACACTGCCATACAGGCTAGCATGCATACCCCATAACACTGACAATGGACACAGGAACACAATAAATGACTCTAGAACTATAAGTTAATAAATCTGTGCTGTTTAAGCCACTAAGTTTGTAGCAACTTGTTACAGCAGCAACAGGAAACTAATACGTGGAGTTTCTGACATGTAAGTTTTGAAGAGTAGGAAGCCCAAACCCCAACCCTAGGAGTTGTGCCAAAACAATTACTTCAAATCCATTGCTTTTTCTTAGATCCTTCCTACTCCCCACTTAAATGAAATAACATATATGCACCTAACTCAATAAATGGTGGTTGCTTTTATTGGAGAACAATGCTGGGTTGAACCACCTTAACTTTGTTTTTCCACTCAGCTCCATTCCAGCCAGATCAATATATTCTGAAATCATAGTTTGTTTTTCCAGTTTGCAGGTTTGGAAAACAAAAGAAAATGAAGATAAAAATATGTTTATCTTAACCCTACTACACACACACACTAGTGAGCCTTGGCTTTCTCATCTGTAAGGTAGAAATAATAACAAGAGCTCTTCCCAGGCTGTTATAAGAATTGAAGATACTGTAAGATTTTGACAATGTTGTGCTCATTATTATTCTATAACATGAATGCTTGAAAGAAACCTCCCCTACCTATCCCTGGTATCATAAACAATTCTAATTAAATTGTCTATTTATCACAAATAATCTCATTTTAATGATTCTCTGAAAGAATGGGAATGATGGTAGACTGCCAGCTTAGTAAAATAAAAGGGGAGAATTGGAAAATGGTTTCTAAGCTCCCATTCAGCTCTCCAATTCTATATTAATGTAACTGAAATAATTAAGCAGTCCCAAGTTGGGGCATAAACATGTGTTATTTTTTTTCCCCTAACTGCCCATTCTCAGATCCTCTTTGTTTCTGTGTACTCCAGTTATTACTGATAGCTTACTCAGATTCCATAGTGTTTCATTCCCATTCCATTATCAGAAGGGTTCTTTTGAGTCCTTATTCAGTCTTTTTCATTTTACAACTTCAATTTCATGTTTGGTTCAAGATCTTCTCTATTTTACAGCCCCCCACAGCAAGCTAGAATGGTGCGTTTAGTGGCTAGGGCTGGGGGCATGTCTATTTTACCCACTTCTCCCTTTCTCTTCCTCCCTACACTTCCTTTCTAGGCTTGAGCTGGAGGATGAATAAATGAAGACACAGTCTCTCCATAAAATGGCCCCATAGGGATGTTGCAGTCCCCATGGGTTGGTTTTCTCTACTCCTCAAGTTAATACTGAACTTGACCACTGGTTCTCTCTGTGAGTCAGGCATCAAAAGGCTGACTCTCTACGAGGTTGCTTATTCCCCATAGTGCCCTTCTTCCCCCACACATTCATTATTCTGGTGTGGGAGATTTGGCATGAACATTGACCTTTCCCTTCCACCCCTCACTAGCCCCTGTCCCAGCCTTTTGTTACAAGGGTCCCTTCACCCAAGAAGTCTCTTTGAGTGGGGCAGCAACAAGAGGACTGGGTGTCTTCTACAGTGTCCTCTTTCTCCACAAACAGGACAGCATCAGGGGGATCTGATGGTCTAGTAACTCAGTGTCTTTCAAGAAGAGACAGATAGGCACCAGTCCAAACTTATGGGGAGACTTGGTGGAGAAGGAGACAGTTAAATGCCACCACCATTATCTGCCCAATCTTATAATCAAGAGTTATCTCTTGGCCATGTGTAGTGGCATGTGCTGTAGTCCCAGCTACTTGGATGGCTGAGGATCACTTGAAGCCAGGAGTTCAAGTTCAACCTGAGCAATATAGTGAGACATCATCTCAAAATAAATGAAAAAGAATTATCACTTGAGTCCTTTCTCTCTCAACCTCAGAAAGAGTCATTATCTCTTCCCCCTACAATGAGATAAGTGGAAGGACTAGGCTTTCTTCAGGAACCATAGCCACCCCCACCACCTCCAAGTCTACTTTCTCCCTTCCAGTCATCCCCTTATTTAGCCTGAGGAAAAGGGTTTGGGCAAAAGAAATAGTGAAGGTAGTGAAGGCAGTTTCTTAGTAAGGAAGGGAGGGTCATAGTTGCCTGAGTATGTGAATACTTAGAGCCTTTTATAAAGCAGTGGTGACTAATTCCAGCACTCACAACTACTTCCAGCCTAGTACACCGACTTCTGTGATAATTTGTTTGTCAGAGGTCATTTCTCCTTATTGGTAAATCTATCATGCTGAAGGTGCCACCATGAAGAATCCCCCTGGACTTTCTTAGGTCTGGGATTAGCAAAATAGCCAAGTAGACAAAGCTTACTTTTAATGCCAACAACCCAGAACAGTCCTCCCTTGATTCTTCTCAGGAATCTTTAGACTCAGAGAGCTTTGTGTCCAACCATCACTGCTAAGTGTGTTAAGGTGTCAGGTGCCCATTAGTTAAAACGTTCTCCAAAAGAACCAAAGACCATCAAATTATTAAAAATAAATAAATTCCAAAATGTACAACTTCTGGCAGAATGATTCAAGTAAAGACATTTGTCAAAGCATTTACTCAGCCCACGTATAAGCATGGTCCCATCTGACTCCATTCCCCTCTGGCACAACTTGATCTCTCTTTCTCTTTGCTCCTTTCAGAAACCTCAACTACTGGTCAAACTTAGTGGCTAACATTTCTGAGTGTGACTTCTCACACCCTATGCAGTTCTTACTTTGATGACAATGTTGCTGGATAAAGACCACCATCCCAGTTGTAGGAAAGAAAGTTGGGAATCAAAAGGTCACCTAAGCCAGGCATGGGGCCACAGGCCTACAGTTCCAGCTACTCAGGTGTTTGAGGTAAAAGGATCCCTTGAGCCCAGGAGTTCAAATCTATCATGGGAAACATAGCAAAACCCCCATCTCTACTAAAAAAATAAAGGTTATCTCCCATTGAGACTTCTGACTTCCAATATACCTAGCATAAGTACACACACACACACACACACACACACACACACACACACACAGAAACATCACTTCATTTATCACAAAACTAGTTTGTTCCCCACACTAAATAAACATGAGAAAGTATCAAGAAAAAAAAGTGTTTTAAGTTTCAAATGCTTGGGAGAACTCTTTCTTTTTGGATGAAAAAAAATCACTTTAAGAGAATGTGACCAAATGCTTTATTGCATAAGTGCTGCAATACAAGAGAGAGTCAAAGACCTGTATCTTTCAATAATTTAACATAACTTCAGACAGATAATTAAAACTGATGTAAAAAGAGAGCTGACTGTACCTTTAACACGAAGCAGTCTCCAAGTTATGGAGACAAACTTCTGGGTACCATCTGGCCATGATACTATATCTCTGCACAGCAGAATGGGTTCATTACCTTTAACACAATAAAGCATCCATAAGGGCACTAATTTCATGACATAATCATATATTTGCATTTCCTTACATATTGACTTTGGAATTTCTACCAAAAGTAAGAAATTAAGTGATCAGACAGAATTTCAGTTTAATGAAATTTAACAAACATTTAACACGTTTCCTCCTACATGTGAGTCACTGTATCTATCTCAAAGCTAACTGGGAGGAAATCTCAACCATATAGCATCACGTCTACTACCACTAAACGAAAGTTACAACTTCCTTGGACTGGAAACTTAAATACTCTTTATTGATGTATTGATAGACAAAGCTATCAAAATATAAAATAAGTCATAACCGGTTGTAATAATTAAGTAATTGTCCATCCTTTGCTGATATAATATATACCAAAGTCAGACCATAAACTCTGGCTTCATGGTAAAGAAGATAACTTCAGTCAAAGAATAAAAATACACAGGCATACCTCAGAGATATTGTAAATTTAGTTCTAGACCATCACAATTAAGCAAATATTGCAATAAAGCAAGTCACACAAATTTTTTTTGTTTCCTGTGCATATAAAAGTTATGTTTACCCTATATAGTAGTATATTAAATGTGCGAGAGCATTGCATCTAAAAGCACAATGTATATAACCTTAATTTTAAAATACCTTATTACTAAAAATGCTAATGATCATTAGCCATAATCATAATGATTATGAGCCTTCGGCCAGTCATAATCTTTTTGCTGGTGGAGAGCCTTGCCTCCATTTTGAACACTGCTGACTGGTCAGCGTGGTGGTCGCTGAAGGTTCGGGTGGCTGTGGCAATTTCTTACAATAAGATAAAGGTGAAGTTTGCCACATTTATTGACTCTTCCTTTCATGAAAAACTTATCTGTAGCATACAATGCTGTTTGATAGCATTTTACTCACAATTAAAATTCTTTTAAAATAGGAGTCCACTCTCTTGAAAAATAGGAGTCCACTCCCTGCTGCTGCTTTATCAAATAGGTTTATGTAATCATCTAAATCCTTCGTTGTCATTTCAGTGCTCATAACATCTTCACAAGGGGTAAAATCCATCTCAAGAAACCAATTTCTTTGCTCATCCATAAGAAGCAACTCCTCATCCAATTTTTATCATGAAATGGAAGCAATTCAGCCACAACTTCAGACTCCACTTCTAATTCTAGTTCTCTTGCTATTTCGACCCCATCTACAGTGACTTCCTCCACCGAAGTCCTGAACCCCTCAAAGTCATCCAGGAAGGTTGGAATCAACTTCTTCCAAATTCCTGCTAATGTTGATATTTTGACCTCCTTCCATGAATCACAAATGTTCTTAATGGTACCTAGAGTGGTGAATCCTTTCCAGGTTTCAATTTACGTTGCCTAGATCCACCAGATGAATCACTATCAATGGTAACTATAGGCTTGTGAAGTGTATTTCTTAAATAATAAGACTTGTTGATCCATAGGCTGCAGAATGGATGTTATCTTAACAGGATGAAACATTAATCTCCTGTACATTTCCATCAGAGCTCTCAGGTGACCAGCTGCACTGTCAACAAGCAGTAATAATCTGAAAGGAATGCTTTTTCTGAGCAGTAGGTTTCAACAGTGGGCTTAAAATATTCAATATACCATGCTATAAACATATGTGCTGTCATCCAGGGTTTGTCGTTCCATTCCTAGAGCACAGAGTAGATTTAGCATAATTCGTAAAGACCCTGGGATTCTCAGAATGGTAATTGAACATTGGCTTTCACTTAAAGTTACCAGCTGCATTAACCCCAGACACGACAGTTAGCCTGTCCTTTGAAAATCTGAAGCCAGGCATTGATCTCACTGCTCTAGCTATGAAAATTCTAGATGACATCTTCTTCTAATTTAAGGCTTTTTAGTGCAGGCACCTTCAACAATAATCACTGCTGGAATTTCTGGTGAACTTGCTGTAGCTTCTACATCAGCATTTGCTGCTTCACCTTGCAATTTTACATTATAGAGACAGCTTCCTTCCTTAAACCTCATGAATCAACCTCTGCTAGCTTCCAACTTTTCTTCCACAGCTTCCTCACCTCTACCAGCTTTCATAGAATAGAAGAGAGCTAGGATCTCGCCGTGAATTAGACTTTGGCCTAAGGAAATGTTATGGCTGATTTGATCTTCCATCCAGACCACTAAAACTTTCTCTATATCAGCAAGAAGGCTGTTTTGCTTTCTTATCATTCATCTGCTCGCTGGAATAGCACTTTTAATTTCCTTCAATCACTTTTCCCTTACATTCACAGTTTGGTTACCTGACAAAAAAGGCCTTGCTTAAAGCCTATCTCAGCTTTAGACATGCCTTCCTTACTAAGCTCAATCATTTCTAGCTTCTGATTTAAAGTGAGAGACATGAAACTTTTCCTTTCACTTGAATATTTAGAGGCCATTATAGAGTTATTAACTGAACTAATTTCAATATTGTTGTGTCTCAAAAAGTAGGAGACCCAAGGAGAAGGAAAGACCTGAGAATGGCCAGTCAGTGGAGCAGTCAGAACACACACATATCAATTAAGTTTACAGTCTTATATGGAGATAGTTTGTGGCACTCAAAAACAATCACAATAGTAACATCAAAGATCACTAATCACAGATCACCACAATAGATATAATAACAATGAAAAAGTTAAAAATCTTGTGAGAATTACCAAAATGTGACACAGAGACACAAAGTGAGCGCAGGCTGCCGAAGTAAGACACGAAATGGCACCAGTAGACTTGCTCAACACAGGGTTGCCGCAAACCTTCTATTTGTTTTTTTTTAAATGCAATATCTGCAAAGTACAAAAAAGCAAAGTGTGATAATATGAGGTATCCTTGTACTACTAGGAGCCTCACTCCTGTCAATGGAAAATGGAATGCAATATTAATGTAAAGTCATGGGTAATTTATGTGAAAGGCTTTGAAACTGAGAAAAAAAAATGTATACTCAAGTAATCCTTGAGTTTCCCAAAACTGTTTTAAAAATTGTTTCTTTTTCATTTGCCAGCTGAACTTAGTGTTTAAGATAACAATAAAAAATCTGCTTTTTCATCCATACCAGCTAAGCTTTAAATCAATACTGTCTTAGAGAGTGAGAATATACAGCATAAAGATTAAAAGCAACCTCTGGAGATAGATAATTTGGACCCACTTCTTGGCTCTACTATTTATTAGCTATGTGACCTTAGGCAAGTCACTTAACATCCATCCATCTGTAAAAATTGAGATAATAATAATACTCATATCATATGATTATTGTGAGCATTAAATTATTTTATACACATGAATGCTCAAAACAATGCCAGACTCATCATACAAACCATATCAGTATTTGCTACTACTATAAAGAAAATTGATCAATAGTAAAACCAATTCAAGATATTACTAGGTGTTTTACATATTAGGTTAAACATAAAAATAAAGCTACTTACTATTAATAATATTTCTAAATATATAATATTTAATTATGGTATGAAATCAATAATTCCAAAATATTTCAAAGCTGGAGTTCACTAAATGCTGAAGATGACTTTGCATCTTTTATATATGTCTCTAGGGGAAGCACGAGGCTCCATTCCCTCACCTCCATCCCTATCCCCCACTTCCAAAAATTGGTCATCACCAATGATTAAGAAGCTGCAAGTTTAAGGACATTGAGGAGCTGTTATATATGGGGATAAAGCTTTCAAAGGAGAGAGAGGTCAGAGTGCACATAGCATCATCTGCTCTCTCTCCTCCCCAATCCAACAATCAGGGCTGACCTGTAGGAGAGCAGGGCCATCACTCTTCTGACACCATTGCCCTTTTTCTGAGCCAGACTTTAACCTAGCCTAAGCCAAGGGAGGCTTAGAGGGGAAACACATTCTCCCCCTGCTGACCATGTCCCTGATTCCTTATTATCTGGCCCTAGTGGGTGTGGCCCTGATTAGACCACCCTCATCATCAGCTGTCAGATCTGGGAGTAGGGTGTGGGCTTTAAGTATACAGGCTATTTGGCTTGCTTTGGTTTAAAGTCATTTGGGCCTTAGGGGAAAAGTGCCTACAACATGGTCAGATCTAGCTTTCTAGAGTTCCTCATTGTATTTTTGGTCCCAGCTAACACTAAAGTGTTCTTTGGTCTCTTTTTGCCTTATTTGTACATCCATCTCCCTCACATCAGAGAATGTCTCACAGAGAAGGTGTCTGAATTTGAGTATCTCTGTTTTCTAAATACTCAGTAGCATCACAATCTATTTCTGTGATTTGTACCATGCAAATAATACAAGTTTGCCTGCTTGTACATATTGCCTGGGCTTAGTCTGTGTTCAGTACATACTTGGCATCTTTTAAAGGGACTTTGAAAGACATACATTCAGCCAACAAATATATTTTAAAATGCTCACCATTACTAAGTATTAGAAAAATGTAAATCAAAATCACAATGAGATACCATCTCACACCAGAATGGATGTTATTAAGAAGTCAGAAAACAACAAATGTTGGTGAGGTTGTAGAGAAAATGGAACACTTATATATTGCTGGTGGTAATGTAAATTAGTTCAGTCACTGTGAAAAGCAGTATGGAGATTCATCAAAGAGACTAAAACAGAACTACCATTTGACTCAGCAATCCCATTACTTGGTATGTATCCAAAAGAAAACACAGCATTCTACCAAAAAGACACATGCACTTGTATGTTCATCACAGCACTCTTCACCATAGCAAAAACATGGAATCAACTTAGGTGCCCACAAATGGTGGACTGGACAAAGAAAATGTGGAACATGTACACCATGGAATACTACACAGCCATAAGAAGGAACAAAATTATGTCCTTTGCAGCAACATGGATGCAGCTGGAGGCCATTGTCTTAAGTGAACTAATGCAGAAACAGAAAACCAAATACCACATGTTCTCACTTATTAGTGGTAACTAAACACTGAATACATATGAACACAAAGAAAAGAACAATAGACACTGGGAACTACTTGAGGGGGGAAGGTTGGGGTAGGGCACTTGGGTTGAAAAACTACTGGGTACTATCCTCACTAGCCAAGTGACAGAATCATTCATACACCAAACCTCAGCAACATGCAATTTACCCATGTAATAAACTTACACGTGTATACCCCCTGAACCTAAAAGAAAAGTCAAAAGAAAAGACATAAAAATTTTAAAAAATGAAAGGCTCTTGAAAAAGGTCAGCATAAGAATTAATAAAGCAGATACCATCTTTCAAAGGTATTTTAAACTTTTGAATATGAAGATGTATGGTTAAGAAAAAACACAATATTCTTGACTATAATAGCTACACACTTTCATAAATTTAGAAATACAAATTAAGAAATATTTGGAAACTGCGTGCACTAAAATAATTCATTGTTTTGTCTTGACAGATTGTATTATTTTCAAAATTAACTTGCTTTCTTTCTGGAGTGATAATGATAATATAAATAATGCTTCTTTTCTACTCATCGTGTACAATCCTACTTTTCTCAAAGTAATGCTAGATTGACTATTAATAAAATGAGTTTAAATGGCACTGTTTAAAATAAACTAGATTATATCTCTCTCTTACATTCACAAAAGATGTTACAGATAAAACTACAAATGAAATCCAATTTTAAATCCAAGGGACTATTCCAGTAGTTTGTCATACTATGATTTTGTTGCCATCAAAAGTTAGCTGAAATATACAATACATGTGCCAATATGTAAAACTGAATGTTGTTGTTACAGAAGTTGGCCATTTGGCCCTAATAGTTATTGTCAGTTTCGTATAATTATTAATTACAATAAATTCTGTCTATTGTTTCCTATTGCAAAAACTGGAATACAGAGATGAACTAGGACGCAGAGGTGAATAAGAGTTAACGAACTACAAATAAACATTTTTTACATTATTAAAACACTTTTCAAAATATAAGATTTTGCAAAACTGACAGGTTTCACTATAGTAAAGTTTACTGATTTATTACCTTAGATTTTGATTTAAAGTTCAATACAATGATTGTCCTCCCACTTCTTATAACCAATGGCTCATTTACTGGTCCTGAGATCCTGCCTCTTAGCTCTATCTAGGCATCTAAAGTTGGAGAGTTGCTTTTTTTTTTAATATACAGTGTTAAGCACATCTCAGTTTGGACATTGCTCCTGAACATGGAGTTATTTTTAATATTCACAGTTATTAAAGCTGAACAGAATTTGAGTGAGGGTGCAGAGAAGACTGCCGCAATTCCTTCATTGAGTTACTGCCTGGGCCACTGCCTGATTAGTTTGCTCTGGCATTGCCTAGAAGCAATTAATGAATTGCTTGTTCAGTAGAACCAAGGTAAAGTCGGCTGTCTCCTGATATCTTTTCATAATGCCCTGCTGTGCCTGAGGTGTTATTTGGCAATAAATGTTCAATTGACGTTTTACTGTACAAAATTTAATTACCTGTTTTCTCCATCGTAAAAAGGGAAAGGTTGGGAAAACACTATTCAGTCTCAATCACAAAGCGTGTTTAAACCCTCAATAGCTATGTAATTAACTTCCACTTTTTCACTTTAATATATTTTCCAAAAGGGAAAACAAATTTTGTAAATTCTAATAGTAGTAGCAAACACTAATCAACAGACACTTCTAAAACCTTTCATCAGAGTATGACAATGCTCTTTACCTAAAGTTTATTCCTAATTTTCTTGAGAGGTGCCATAAGAAATCACATCAGAAAGGCACTGCAATTAGAAGCAACCACTTCTAAGGTGAAATGTGGCCATGTTACTACCACAATGTGAGAGAACGTAAATATTCTAACTGAAGTTGCTGGGATCATAAACCAGATCTACCTAAGAGGTTCATGCCATTCATGCAGCTGAATCACATCTCAGGAGGAGAACCGCAACTGAAGCCACCAGGGCACACTGTCAGCAACCCTTACAGTAAAGTAAATGCTGGTCAGCTCCTCTGTACAATCTGGTTATTTTTCGAAAATCCATCCACAAGTTGGTTATTTGGAACTTTTAACACATATTTGTAGAATATAATAAAATCTATAAATGCTGATTAATTCCCAGGTCAATCTATAAACGCCTATGTAATCCACAGGGTGCCTAAAATTTTTAACTGATTTTTAATCATATTTAATTTCCCTCTGTAACAGTCTCTATTTTTAAAAACACACACTTTCAGATCTCCAAATGAAGATTCCTCATTTTCTTACTCCCCTAGAATAATATATATTCCTATGACTCAGGTATTTTTTCCATCTGTGTATCAGCCTAAAACAGAATACAGCGCTTCACAGACTCAACTGTCCGCAGGGCATGGGCGAAGTGGGCCTGGGGTAAAACGACAGGTGTCAGCTCCATGTATTCACACCAAGCAGAACACCTGCCAGATTGCTCTGCCTTTTCAAGTACAGCACACGCCTAACAAAATAGCCAAAGACAGAAAAGGTTGCAATCCCTTTCTAGAATCATCAAGCTCCAAACCTTCTGAACTGGGGGAAAGAGGGCTGAGAAAAGATAATTTACCCCACAAACCATGGGACCTAAAATGCATACTCTTCTGTCACTGTCTTATGTGTCCAGGCTGTTTCTAACCTAGAAAGTATTCATGGATTGTGGATTTCTTGCATCTGAGAACCAGCCCAAGAGCACAAACTCTGAAATTAAGCAGACATGGCTTTCAGTCATCACTCCACATTTTAACAGTAGCTCTCTGTGCCTCCCTTCCCTACTTTAGAGAGTTTCCTGTGAAGTTTAAGTGATAGAAATTTACAAAAGCTCCTAGTTTAGTATCTGACTCATTGTAGTAGTCACTTAATGTGAACTGCATTCCTCTTGCCCCTCGAGGAAAGCCATAATCTTGATAGGGGTCACCTGGTACCCAAGAGGCATCTTTGAGGCTACAGCTCAGAAATCCACCATACCAGCCCACGATGAATATGATGGAGTGGGACTCCCCGTAACATAAAATAATGAGACATGAACGACACCCAAGTAGCTGCTCCAGTGCGGTACTCAGCACTTATTCCCAACTCCCATCTTCATCCCCCACACCCACGTTCATGAGATCCAAGTGACAATTTCTATTCTTCCTTGCCTAGAAAATTTGTTCTTAAGTAGAACAAAAGGAAGTAGAAAATAGTAGAACTCGTCAATGTGTTGCATGCAATGGAAGAAAAATCAACTGCTATTTTAAAATATATATATAGTTCAGTTCCCACCATCTAATATAGTAAATAAGCTATGCTGCTTCCTATTTCCAGAACATTACAGAGTTATAGAGCTATAAGCTATAATCTAAAATGTTAAATATTTTAAATATATGTTTGATATCAAGTACCAGATAGATAAATGGTCTTATTTCTTAATTAGAAATATATTCAAATGCAGAACAGTCAACAACTGCTAGATATTATCAGTACTGTGGTATCTAACTTGTCATTTCAAACTACAAGTCATCAAGAATAAATTAAAATGAATTCTATTGCATTATTGTGGTATATAACAATGCACTTACCAAAAAAACATGTAGTATTTATCAATGTCAATGCTGTTGAAACAATCACACCATAAACATAAGAAAATGTAGACAGATTAAAGAAAACTTAGTTTAATTCTCACATTAAGTGTTTTTAAACCTAGGATTGGTTATATGAGGGGAAGAAATACAATGAGAGTAGAAAGAATTTCTGAAGATGCATACAGATAAATGTTGTCATTGTTTTCATCAGCTCAGAAGGAAATTGTTTTGTCAACTAAACACATGTTTTCACAAATTAGGGAGGGCGAATTTACTGAAAACATTCTTTTTATTAACATACAAGACAGTCTGTTTTCTGCCAGGATAGCACTAGTCTGAAACAATACCCTAAATTGAGCTGAAAATAATTTAATATTTGATGATTCCTAATCTTTCAGTGGCTCTGTGTTATGATCATGAATATCAATTATTACTGCACTATAGCTATTTGGAACAGCATTTAATATTTTGATTAATATAAAATGTACTAAAACCTTTCTTTTTTGTGTCTATTTCAATGCCAGATTTAAAAACAAAAAACTCTTGGCAAACTGTGGAAAATGCATTTTCTCTCAATATAGAACATGTGCTATGTATTTCTTATATGATCTAGACTTTTTTAGAAACTCATTTTTACTATGCTAAAGGGAACAAACCACAGGGCAGCAGATTCAAGAGTGTCAACAGAATGGTTCTTGATCTCAGAGAAGAAGTGGAACAGAGCCTACCACCTGCCTTTTTTACCCCCAGAAGGGAGTTAAGGCCTCTGGGAACAGATCCCAATGAATGCTGCCCACCAAAGACCTACCAGATTATCCTTGAGGATTAGTTTGTTCAACACAATGACCTTAGACTACCCTCTAGGCTTCAAAAATGTTTAAAGCTATGAGGTCTGTAAAGCTCTAGCCAAATTTTTTTGTATAAATCAGGAGCTGCTATAGTTCATCATAGATATGTATAGCTATACATGCTTACATATGCATGGAATATTTGGAAACATACATAAGAAAGTGTTAACATCTATGTGGGTGGACTAGCTAAGTGGGAATGTGGAGTGTCTGAGGGTCTTCCCTTCACACTTTTTTGCAACATTTGATTTTTTAAATTATAGGTATGTGTTACTTTGTCAATAAAAACCTAACAGAATAACTCACTTTATTTTCGAATACCTTTCATTTTAAAGGCCATTTACCAAATGTTAATTGCATTTGCTATTAAAAAGGGGGAAAATCAAGCTAATACTCTACTGTCTCCCTCCTTTTTTGTCACAAAAAGAAACTTAAAATAAAAGAGGCACCATTACTCAGCAATGGCCCTTCTGAGAATAGAAACCAGCCTAGTACAATTCAAAAGTAGCAAACTCAGTTGCAAGAATTTGCATATTCCTTATACTCCATTGCTTTTGATTTTTACAATATTATAGAGCCCTTTGCTCTTTATTATCATATATTTTAAAATCTCTTGCAGTGCCTGCTTTACACACACAGGACAACATGTAGCATCAATATCGTAGAATCCAAAATGCATGTGTTTCCTAATTGTGATGTTTTTTAAGTTTCAAAACAGTATGCTTTCTGACCAGAGGGTTAAAAGCAAAATGGTAATTTCCCTTTGTCAAAATTTACACCCAAAATAGAACACTCCTTTTCACACAATCAAAAAGCCACAAGATAACAGAAACTACTACAAGTCATTTGTAATTGCCACCCACTCTTTTAATATAGAAACCTCTTCACTGATTTTAAACTTCCATGTGTCAGTGTTGAGAAAAAGACTATACAGAAGCCACATTCTGTGGTCAGTCTTAGGTAGACTGGCACTGGGAGCTTGGAACATGTATAATGTACTAGTTACGCAGCTTAACCCTGAACAGAGTTTTTGAATATATTAGTGCACCCAATAAATTCAATAGTAAATAAAAGTCCATCTTTCATTGCATGGGGGGTGTGTGTATATGCATGCAAACACACATATATATACTTATATGTATACATATATAGTTTTTTACTGACTGCTCCACCAAAATCAATTTTAATCTGACATGCATATGATTGATTACTCACATACATTCACACTGAAGCCCTTTTCCAGAGCCTGTTCGGGATTCTTACCCGAATAACCTTATCCCAAAGTCATGCTCCTGAAAGAGGAAATCTCAAACAGAAGAAAATAGCCCCAAGTGGAAGGAAAATGGAAAGAGAAAGGGGAGGATAGAGGTTTACAAATTCCTTGCCAAATGGATGGAGAGAAATTCTGCAAGGTGATTAGCGGGTCAGAAAGCGTTTTCCCTGGATGTGGTGGTAACCACAAGGACCAGGGAAAATGCCTGAGTGCTTTCCAGTTGTGCTTTCTGCAGCTTAAAAACTCTGGGCTCTTCCATTGCTCTTTATTGTGGTGCAGGGTCCACTCAAAACTCTGCCTGCCTACTGGGAAAGTTCACACGTCTTGGGATTTCGGGATCATTTAAGTCTAGAGGGGGATTTTTTTTTTTCACTTAAGAGTAAGCTGTGCTTTTTTTTTCATTGTACGGGAAAAGCTAACCCTTCGCTGGAAAGCAATGGACAACCATCCGGTGGGTCCGCATTTATCCTGAGTTCTCCCTTCCTCCCTCCAACAACGGTTTAGTGAAGCTTGCAGAGGAAATGAGGGAAAGCATCCATCAGAACGCAAAGACGCAGAGCGGAACTTTTCCTCTGCTGTCAGGGAGAAAAAAGTCACTTGTGCCTCTCACCGCTGAGAGCCGAGTCTGGGAACCTCCGGATGAGGAAGGAAGGTTTGGCGTTGAAGGAGGTGGGAGAAAACAATGCCGAGCCTGGCTGCCTCCGGACACCGCACATCCTGCCCGGGTCCCCGGCTCACCCATCACCCACAGCCACGCTCTAGGAGCGGCGCGGCTTCACTTACCTTGATGATGCTGCTGCGCCGGGGGGTCGCTCGTGCCGCTTCCAGGAGGCCCGCCTCGCTGTCGGCTGTGGTCCCCGCGGCGCCGGGCAGTGCGACCCCGCTGCGACGGTCCCTCATCCGGCCCCCAGAGGCCGCCGCCACGCAGTCCCCGGCGGCATCCGGGCCCACTCGGGGGTCCTCTTCGCCCGCCGCCGTGTCGGGCGGCGCCGGACCCTCCCTGCCGGCCGCGCCCTCGGCCATGGCCCGGCGCGTTTAGGGCTCCCCGCGGGGAGGCGGTACGCCCGGCAGCGGAGTCCAGCCCCTAGGCACCAGTGCGCTCCTGCACCGGGAGGCGGCCCCGCCAGACTTTGTTTCACCGCCCAGCGGCGGTGGCCGTGGCGGCGGCAGCGGCGGCGGCGGCGGCAACTTTCTGAAGAGGAGACATCGCTCGGGCAGAGATGTCCTCTGGCTTTGGTCCAGGTGGCTAGCAGTCCGGCGGACGGTGGCGGGAGTGGGGGAGGCGATGTGAGCGGGAGGCAGAAGGAGAGGAGAAAGAGAAGGAGGTATCCGAAATGTGATGCAAACGTCGGCTCTGCGCCAGACAAAAGGCACCGGGCGCCCAGCCAGGCGGCCTCCGGAGCCTGGACGCGCGCGACCCGAGAGGGGCCAGAGCCGGGCGACTGCGGCCGGGCGCACCCGCCACCTGCCCGGCGACTACAGCGCAGCGGTCCCAGGAAGTGCGGTAGCGGCGGCGGCCTCCACTCCGCTCTGTTGTGACAGGGAGGGAGACTTGTTTTGACAGCCCGTGGGGATTGGCAGGCGTCTGAGCCTCTTAGGAGCCTCGCCTCGCCGAGGGGGCTCGGCCCGACCAATCCTCACTGCGGAGGGGTGTGCCCGAGAGCGAAGAATGGAATGTGTTCTGCAACTGGGAGCCGGCCCAGCGGGGCTCATGTACTCGAGCCAGGGTGTACGCGAGCGCGCGTGTGCGAACTCGGAGGTGCTTCGTGTATATTTTGGGAAGTTTAGATTTGCGAAACAAGCCTGAGACGCAACAAATCCAGGTTGGGGGCAAAGAGTTAGGGGAAAGAAACCTTCTTCTGCCAAACAAAGCAATTTGGAGGAAAGAGGGCATTGAGTATTAATGCCAAAGCGTTTGGGGTGACGGAGTGAAGCTTTGCATGGTCAAAGGTTAATTGCAGACTCTCGGGCCAATTCTTAGAAGTCAAGTCCATGCAGGGATAGACTAGGGTTACTGGGATCTTGAAGTTCCATAATTTGCTTCAGGTTCCACGAAAGGTTCTAAGTTCATTCAGCAATGTGAGTAAATATGACAAGGAAGGGTAGCCAGATGAAAGAGATAAGGGTGAAAGGAAACTGAACCAACTAAATCTCTCCGAGGAATGACTCTTAACAAAGCACAGATACAATCCAAGTCAGATAAATGCAGGGGGGGGAGTTTAGTCCCTATCCTAAAACATTCCTATTTGACAATGGTTCAGCCTCCCTTCTCTATATAATCCTATATTAAAACATGTTTTGCTCATTTCTAGTAAGCTAGCGACCAAGAAGGGAGAGATCTTTGGATGATGCATTAAGTCACTGAAATTATCCATAGAATGCTCAGAGGCAAACCGTGGCTCTAAGGTTCCCTGGTAAGACAAAAGATGTGGCATTTTAATTTTAAACTTCTTTGATATTAGAATCTATATTAAACTTCACTTATAACATTACATTGTATCTTTATTAATAATTTAAGAATTTGAGATTTTACTTGTACCTTAGTCTGGCCAAGAGCATGAGAAATTATTCAGCATTTTAGACCAAGAATTTTGTTTGAATCTCATAATTTTAGAGATGTATGGGGATTTAGGTATCAACTAGGACATCCTTTTTGTTTTACAGACGTGACAAAGGCCCAGGGAGCCTTGTCTACCAGTTAGTGCAGGAGCCGAAATTAGAATCTGCCACCCAACTCCTCTGGTAATCAAGCTTCACTACTTTATCTGAATCCTCTGGGCTACAACCAGCCAGAACTGGAAGGGGCACTTGGGAGGTTTCAGATTTGACATTTACCAACTACTAGGGAAGACTGAGAAGGCTTAACTTTACATTTTCTTTAAACATAAATACAGCCTAGTAATGAATGTACTATAAAGAGTAGCAGTGACCTCTGGTTTTAAAACCAACACCACCCTCTAGTGAGATTTTGAGAACTGCATCCCTAACAGCAAAGGATTCTTTTTCCCCCTGATCTTCAAAAGACAGGAGAAGTAACCCTTTTTTTTAAACCCTCCTTTTCAACCCGTATGACTTTATAATGCACAGACTGGAGGAAGAAAATAAGTGTATACACAGACTTAAAATAACCATACATGTCTTCCATCTCCTTCAGTTCAAGGAATTCCCATCTATCCTACATAGCAAATATTTTTAATTGCTATCCTCACAAATATATCCTATTTTAGGCTATCATTTTTTCCTTTGATATTCAACTATCATTACATTTGACTTCTGTCATTTACAGTGTCAGTGCTTCATTTTTCTTTTTCACTCTAATAAAAGTTCCATTCTTGGGTTGTCCTCTGAGAAATGTAAAACTGCCTTTATCTCATTCATTATCCTGTTATAGGATATTAATATCATTTATAAAGATTCTTCATCCTACGGATTTGTAAACCATTATGATAATAATGTATTTTTACAAATATTAAAATTAGCATCACTTTATTAACAAACATTCAAGGTCAGTGATCTTAAAGAAAAACATAGCCAGAAAGTACAGCATATAATTTGCAAAAAAATGTTTTATCTTTCAACTAGACAATGTCCAGTTGGACTCTTTTCTCTTCCTTGGCATCCTTCCCTCTCACCCTCATGTGAAAGCATGCACACACATACATACCTCTGATTCGTTTGCTCAGAGCCTCTGTCCATAATTACTCTGCTTTGGTAAATTAGTTGTGCCCCGATCTAGCAAGTCTTTTATATTGTTGTCTTCCAGCAAAAGCATCAGGCTTTTCCTGATAATCATGTTTGCAATTTAAAAAAAAAAAGAAAGAAAAAAACCCTCCTATGTACTTGCGCCTATCCAGGAGCGGAGTCTGCTTTGTGAACCAACTTCAAAAACTGAGAGAAGAGACTAGCCAGATTCAATTAAGTCAGCAGCCATGGGCACATTTCTACTCCTACATTAACCGTCCCTCTTTCCAAATAACTGTCACCTACAATTCTTCCCTCCCAAACTTTTACCAGGTCATGGTGACAATTGCTAGATTGGCAGATTAGAATTTGGGGGTGAGCAGGGGTGGGAAAGCAATATGTGAATAATAGTAACAAGCAGGAAATTCAAATGTTACTATATCAGAAAGGCCTTCTCTAACTACAAATCTCAAGTTGCCCCTACAACCCTCAACACATGCCATGTCACTCATATTATTCTGTTTTGTTTTCACACAGGATTTTATCACTGTGAACAAACTGTCTTTTCCATGGAATTGTTTACTTACACACTCTATTTTACTTTCCCCCATCTCTGCCTCACTTAAATGTAAAATGCAATCTCCATGTGCAGAAAGACCTTGCAATTTTATTCACTGCTGTATCTCCAGCTCCCAGAACTATGTCTGGAAAAGAATAAGTTCTCAATAAATATTTATGGACAGAGGACTTTTGCAGTCCTGTGACTAAATAAAATAATCAATCTGATAAAGAAAAATGGTTCTGTCACTGTCTGCATGGGTAGAACTTCTCATCCTCAAGTATCCTAGAATTCCATTTTAGAGCAGAAATCAGAACAGATCCAGAGCAAGCAGCTATAAATCTTAGAAGGGCACTTACAAACTGGAATGACTTGAAATCTAGAATAAGACTGAAAGACAACCAATAAGAACTAAGAAAGGTCTAGCAGTCCTGAAAATACCTAGACCAGACTAAAAGACTAGATATGTCGATACAGTCCTTCCAACCAGGGAAGTCCAGAACCCTGGGCCTGAGAAAAACCCAGTGAGAATATTAAGACTTTCTATATACTACCAGGAAGTCATAGTGGGGGGGGAAAAGAACTCTCTCTTTAATAACTGCTTTCTATGTACCAGATAATCCTCTCTCTAGTATTTCGATCTCCACTTCACAGATAAGAAAACATGATTAAAAGAGTCAAGTTTCTTGCTTGAAGTTAGAGCCAACTAGGAAGTGAAGGAACCAGGATTTGACGTCAAGTTAGTGACTTCAAAGCTCGCGTTCTTCCTGCTACCTAAAGCTCTCATAAAATACAAGTCCAGTAGCTGCCTTGGAGAATGAAGAGCCACTCCTTCAGATCTGGAACCACTCACATTAACCAGGACAACCTCTTCTCTTAACATCAGCATGACCTTTATGTCATCAACATGGACCATCAACATGACTGATTCAATAGTGTGTGAGAAAACACATTTATCATCTCATTCACGTATGTGTAAGAAAAATATTTTTAGATTGAGGCAGGTCTCCTGATAAGTTAAAAGATGCATTGCATGTATTCAAAGAAAAGGGCATACAGCATTTTCAGTTGAGTTGCATGCATCTTTATATTTGGTCATAGCCCTCCCCAATATACATGGTGATCATTTTGCTTTGCTAGCTCAATAAAACAGAATTTGTAGAGTAATTTGTAGAGTGAATATGATAGTAGAGTAAATACATACAAGTCAATAAAAGATAAGCAAAACTTGATATATGACCTCTTTGAAATTCAAGTTTTTCCTTTAAAGTTATTCCTTTGTCACTTATATTAGGAATTAAATATGAAATCTCAGTAACTAAAACATAAAAATCAACTAATCTTATTTCAAAGAACAAGTAAAGTGTACGTGATAACAATCCTACAAAAATGAGAAGTTATGAATTGCTTATAATAGGTCCAGATTCCCCAGTTTAATAAATCTTTAAAGTACTGAAAGGCAATAAATCTAAGAAATCTTTAATTACAGCCGATGTTCTTCAATGTCTGATTACTGCTGCTTCTTTCAGAGGTTTAGAAACCTCTGCTGTCTGCAGGAGAACAGAATGCCTGGGCCTCTGTCCATTAACACCAATCACTCAAGAATTATCCCATGAAGACCCTTGGCTAAGACACTATCAAGAGCTCCACGCCAATCATCTGGTAGTAGTCTGTATTATGCATGGCAAAGGTCTTTTAAAAATAGACAGTGTTGATTTATTTTCTATGTATTAACTTACTTTGACATGGATCCTGGAGTTGGAGCTCGTGTTATGGGTTTTTTCCCTACTGACACAGAAGCCAGAAGCACTTATGAAAAGCATCACTGAAATGGCACAAATAAGGCCTCCATGAAAATGCATTTGTCTGTTTTATTTGACAATGAGGATCTTTTCAAGGTACGAAGTTATGACAGAAAACTTTTCAAACCAGATATACACCCAATGCCTGACATTTTCAATGCATAAGTGAATATACAATAGGTTCCTCCTCCCTTCCAGCCCCCAAATCCCAGGTACATTCCCCCAAATCTAAATCATCTACATGATACTGTTTGGATTTTTATCCTCCAACTTATACAAAGGTATGAAGTTTATTAATGCTTTTTAATGTCATAGGGCCCACTGGAAGAAACTACAGAGTTATATTTCTTTTTCTGATGCACTTCTTTTCTCCACTCATAATGTATATGACTCTTATGCCTATTTTATAGATCTTATTGATATGCCTTTGTTCTAGTCTACCTTAAACCTTTTGGGAGGAAGAAGCAGAGTGCAATATTTGAATAAATACAAAATCAAAATGCAGGTTTTACATTAAAATATAGGACAAAAGTAAAGTATTGTTTCTTTTGTAAGCCCTTTTTTTCAGAATTAGTTTTCAGGTATATAGTTCTTTTGTTAAGTACAATACGAAGTTTGTCTGCTTTACAAAATGAGGAGCTAGAAAAAGTGAACCCTTTCTTTAAAAAAAAAAAGAAAGAAAGAAACATTTGAGGCCAAATGTCTGGTGAAAGCTGGCTTGCCAGCGTTTGCTCTGTCATTAACCCCTGTGAGAATCCCGCAGTTCCCACTCTCACTAAGTCATATAGGTCACCATGGATACAACTGCCTCTTCTCAGCCCACAGTAGAGGAGCAACAGCTGTTGAACCACACTTGGGACTTTTGCCATGCACTGTTCTATATAAATTGTACTGGTGAAACAATTCAGATAATGTTACAATTGTTTTTGAAATTTTGTTTAAGTATGTTGTAGGAAACATCCAAAATATTAGACAACAATAAAGGACTGAAATTTAACTTGTGAAATGGAATAATGAGTAAGAAGCACTGTATATTTTGTGTAATAAGAGGCTGCAGCACTTTCTTCAAATTTTGGCCTAACCAAAATGAAATTTCAATAACTAAACTGATAGCTGCAGATAAAATTTATTTGGAAGATTCTTTGACAACAAATACTTAAACTCAGGGCAAAAAAGCACAAAACAGTACTGTTTTATACTATAATTTTATAAAGGAAGGAATACGTTTTCTGATTTGTGATGATCGTTATATTTCTCATCAACACACTGATGTGAATTCTAAAATTCAGAAAAATAAAATACATAGTTAAAATAAAATTTTACCCTCTGCCTACCATAATTTTCCTATATTCAGAATATGGATTAAAGGGGTTTTACTTTGTTTGTTTTCTGAAAATGTGATGAGATGATCTGTGATCTGTGATTGAAACAAAAAATAAGATCAAAAGGAGTGTCTTTATACTTAACACCCAGTGGATAAAAAAAAATAACATTTACTTAATTATAAAAAGTAGCATACACAATGTATTTCCTCTTATTTCTCACCTTAATTCTCACCATCCACCAATCATTAATAACATTCACTAGTGTGACCACACAGAAACACTTCATTAACACTCTTTGTCATAAAGCAGATCTTTATACTCTGGGGAATGTTTACTGATCCTCCCTCAAGGAGGGTTATACATCCTCATCCCATTGACAGTGGGCTCAGCTATATGACTTGCTTTGACCAGTGGAAGAGCCCCCTTCTAAGCAGAAGCTTTAAAAGCCAGTATAAATTTACCTGTGATCTCTTGTTCTAAGCCTTGAGATTAATTGTTCACCAGATAGTGGCTGAATCCTGAGTGAAAGTGGCATGGAGCAGAGCTGAAACCAATCTGTAATAGACATGTAATATGAGCAAGAAAGCATCCTTTGTTGTAAACCTCTTGGATTTGAGGGTCATTCGTTACTGTAATATAATCTAGCCTTTGCTGAGTGATAGAAATATGTAAGTTTACTGAAGCCCTATGCTTTCCACAACCATGCTTTCAATTCATATGGCTGGATACTGTTTGATTTTTATATAGCCAGTAAATATTTCTGGCATCTATTAAACTGGTACAAACTAAAAACTTTTACATATCCAATAAAATTGCAAAGAGTGATTTCCATTTCTGTGACCTATTTTTCTCATTTATCTCTTTACTGCAAACTGTGCAAGCCCCAATTCTGCCTTTCTTATTAGGTTTAGAAATTACAGCATAATGAGATTATATGCATGCTTTTTTGGTATAATTTGTTCTTATCTTCTTTTGCCTGTCTTGGACATATCTTCCTCTTCCGCCCACATCAACCCTCCCCACTCCTTGCATGGTAACTCAAGTTAACATTCATCTGTGTGTGTGTGTGTGTGTGTGTGTGTGTGTGTGTGTGTGTGTCTGTAAACAAAGTATATTTTGTCATTGTTTAACCAAAAAAAATGAGGGAGAGAAATAATTTTACACATACTTGATATGGTTTGGATGTGCCCCACGCAAATCTCATCTTCAATTGCAGTTCCCATGATCCCCACTTGTTGTTGGAGGGATGTGGTGGAGATAACTGAACCATGGGGGCAGTTTCTCCAGTGCTGTCCTCATGATAGTTAGTTCTCACAAGATCTGATGATTTTTATAAGGGGCTTCCCCCCTTCAACAGGTGCTCATTCATTCACATTCCTGCCACCCTGTGAAGAAGAATATGTTTGCCTCCCTTTCCACCATGATTGTGAATTTCCTGAGGCCTCCCCAGCAATGCTGAACTGTGATCAATTAAACCTTTTTTTCTTTATAAATTACCAGTCTCAGTAGTATCTTTGAAGCAATGTGAAAACAAACTCATACAGTACATCGGTATGGGTAGAGAGGGGTGCTGCTATAAGGATACCTCAAATTGTGGAAGTCACTTTGAAACTAGGTAACAGGCAGAGGTTGGAACAGTTTAGAGCATGCAAAAAAAAAAAAAAATAGGAAAATGTAAGAAAGTTTGGAACTTCCTAGAGACTTGGAGGGCTCAGAAGACAGGAAGATTTGGGAAAGTTTGGAACTTCCTAGAGACTCGAATGGCTTTGATCTAAATGCTGATAGTGATATGGACAATAAAGTACAGGCTGAGGTGGTTTCAAATGGAGATAAGCAACTTTTTGGGAACTAGAGTAAATGTCACTCTTACTATGCAAAGAGACTGGTTGCATTTTGCCCCACCCTAAAGATCTGTGGAACTTTGAACTTGAGAGAGATCTGAAATTGGAAATTACATTTAAAAGAAAAGCAGAGCATAAAGATTGGAAAATTTGCAGCCTGACAATGCAGTAGAAAAGAAAAACCCGTTTTCTGGAAAGAAATTCAAGCCCACTGCATAAATTTGCATAAATAATGAGGAGCTAAATGCTAATTGCCAAGACAATGGGGAAAATGTCTCCAGGGCATATCAGAGACCTCTGCAGCAACCCCTTCCATCACAGGCCTTGAAGTCTGGGAGGAAAAAATGGTTTAATGGGCCAGGCCCAGGGTCCCCCTGCTGTGTGCAGTCTAGGGACTTGGTTCCCTGTATCCCAGCTGCTTTAGCCATGGGTAAAAGAGGCCATGGTACAGCTTGGGCCATTGCTTCAGAGCATGCAAGCCCCAAGTCTGGGTGGCTTCCACATGGTACTGAGCCTGTGGGTTCACAGAAGTCAATACTTGAGGTTTGGGAACCTCCACCTAGATTTCAGAGGATGTATGGAAACCCCTAGACGTCCAGGCAGAAGTTTGCTGCAGGGGCAGAGCCCTATGGAGAACCTCTGGTAGAGCAGTGCAGAAGAGAAATATGGGGTTGGAGCCCCCACAAAGGGTCCCGACAAGGACACTGCCTAGTGGAGCTGTGAGAAGAGGGCCACTGTCCTCCAGACCCCAGAATGGTAGATCCACCTACAGCTTGCACCATGCACCTGAAAAAGCCACAGACACTAAACACCAGCCTGTGAAAGCAGCCAGGAGGGGGGTGCTGTACCCTGCAAATCCACAGAGGCCAAGCTGCCCAAGGTCATGGGAACCCATCTCTTGCCTCAAGTGCCGTGGATGTGAGATGTGAAGTCACAGAAGATCATTTGAGAACTTTAAGGTTTAATGACTGCCCTATTGGATTCTGGACTTGTATGGGGCCTGTAGCCCCTTCATTTTGGCCAATTTCTCCCATTTGGAACAGGTGTATTTACCCAATGCCTGTACCCTCATTGTATCTAAGAAGTATCTAAACTTGCTTTTGGTTTTACAGGCTCATAGGAGGAAGGGACTTGCCTTGTCTCAGATGAGACTTTGGACTTGGACTTTTGAGTTAATGCTGGAGTGAGCTGAGATTCTGGGGAACTGTTGGAAAGACATGATTGTATTTTGAACTGTGAGGACACGAGATTTGGGAGGAGCCAGGGGTGGAATGATATCGTTTGGCTGTGTCCCAACCGAAATCTCATCTTGCATTGTAGTTCCCATAATTCCCATATGTCGTGGGAGGGACCAGGTGCAGATACTTGAATCATGGGGGTAGCTTCCCCATCCTGTTCCCACTGTAATGAGTTAGTTCTCACAAGATCTGATGGTTTTATAAGGGTCCTACCCCTTTACTTGGTATTCATTCATTCTCCTTCCTGCTACCCTGTGAAGAAGGACATGTTTGCTTTCCCTTCCACCATGACTGTGAGTTTCCTGAGGGCTCCCAAGCCATGCTGAACTGTGAGTCAATAAAACCTCTTTCCTTTATAAATTACCCAGTCTCAGAATCTTTGCAGCAACGTGAGAACAGACTAATACAATACTCCTCTGCATCTTTCTTTTTTCATTCAATAAGAGCTAGTAAAAATCCCACTACCTCTTCTGCAATAGCTACTAATTCGTTCTTTTAAATAAGTGCATAATATTTCATGGTGTGAATATATCATAATTCATTCAATCATTGCCCTATTTAGGGTATTCAATTTATTCCTAGTTTTTCACAACTACAAACAATGCTGTAAAAATCATTTTTATACACATATTTATGAACCAAAGGTTTTATTTCTATAAGATAGATTCCCAGGTGTCAAATTAGGGTCTAGGGGGTATATCTACCTTTAATAGATAATGCGAGATAGCTTTCCCAAAGAGCTACAACACTTCACATTCCACCTTAAAAAGTATTGTAGCTCTCATTAATTTCTGTGACTATTATAGGTATAAAGTTATATTCTATTGTTATTTTAATTTTCACTTTCCAAATTACTAAGCACTGCTTCAAATATTTCTTGGCCATTTGGTCTTGATCTTCAGTAAATTGTCTACATATGTGCTTTGCCCAATTTTCTATTGGATCAAATGACATTTTCTCATGATTTATAAGAGTTTTGTGGTAAACATGGAGTTACCACACCCAGACCCTGCTACGATAAAGTACTCAGTCCTCAGCTGCGAGGAGTATCGTTCACTGACAGCCTGCAGCTATTGACTTATTCAGGGTCCACCTCAAATTTGAACCAAGATCATAATGTTCTTCTTCAGGCAGCCCATGGCCGATGAATAAGTGAGGCACTGATAGCTGAGGGCATGCGCTTCTCCATTTCCACCATCACAGGACTCCACCAACATATATCCTTGCTCCACAGCTCCTGCTTGGCTTTGAGTCACGTTGTAACAGGTGTGGTGGCTCCTCTTGTTCCTCCCTTTTCCCCTAAATATTTTGCCCCCTCAATAAACCTTTTGCACCCCCTAACTCCATATGCTTCCCAGAGAACTCAACCAGCAAATTGTAAATATTATCCTTATTATGTCATCTACATTAATCTTTTTCTAGAACAATCCTTTATTAACTATATGGAAACTTTTGCCTACACATTATATTAATTTTCACAGAATCAAATATGTCTATCTGTTCTATTACAATTTTTGTGTCTCCATTATTGATTAAAATGCAGTTTCCACCCCTAGATTGTAGATGTAAATCCTACCTTTTCCTGCAAGATTTTTATTGCTTTTTGAAAATATTTACGTATTTGGTCTGTTTGTAATTTATTTCTAAATTTGGTTTATATATTTATATAAGTGTTTATGAGGGTGTATAAGTGTCAAATACATTTTTTAAAATAAGATGTGGGTCTATTTTTATTTTCTTCCAGATGAATGTTTATTTGTGCCAACACTATTAAATAATCTGTTGTCTCCTCACTGAATAGAATTATCCTTCTTGTCATATATCACATTTCTACATATACTTCAGTCTACTTTTGGATTGTCCTGATTCCCATCCAATACCAATCAAGTTGATTACAGTGACCATGTGTTATGTTCTAATATCCATTTTCCCTCCATACTTTAGCTAAAGGGATTTATGTTAAGTATAAATCTGACTTCCCACTATTAAATTTTATTGGCTTCTCAGTGCCAGCTGAAGAGAGTCCAGGCTCTTTGGCACATGTGGCCATGGCTCCTATTTACATCCCTGGAATCCTCTATGGCTACACCACTTCTCTTCTTTCATACTCCAGGACTATCAGACTACTTGAAGTCCACTGAATACTAAATGCCTTTCGTGCTTTCACATCTTGGTTATATGAAATCCCTTTCCCACCTCTCTTCCTTGAACTAACCATTATTCCTTCTTCAAAATTCAGTTCAGACATCGTCTTTTCCAGAAAGTGTTTCCAAAACCCTCAAGTTACCATTTATTCTCCATTAATACCTTTTATATCTAGTGTACTATATTTACATCTTTTTAAGTGTGTCTGCCTTTTTAAGTGTGTATTTCCTCCGCCTTCCAGAACAAAACAAAAAAAGGAGATCTTGAGAACCAAAAAGGAGCAGATCTTGAGGACCATGCTCTTCTGCAGGAGTTTCCACACATTTTGTTTGCAAATTCTTGTTGGTTTTTGAAGATAATTATTTATGTATCTATTATTTACTATGTCTCTATATTAGTATTTATGCATATTATAAAACATACACACAAAAAAAAGTTTTAAGAAGATGAAGATATTAGCTAATGGTGGTATAAGGCCATCGCCATTAGCAAAACATTTTAAAGTAATATCTTAAGACATAATATCCATTTAGGATCTTCTGTTGTCTACAGAAGAAGGTGTACATCTACATTCCAAAAAGTCAATTTTGGGGAGCAGATTTCTTATAAGATAATATTGTCATTGTTTTTACTTCATGATGTGGCTGAGATATGCTTATAGTAAGAATAGGAGAAGAGTCAGCTCTGCAGTTTTTGAAATGTTCATGAGAATTATCTTTGAATCATGTTCTCTGGAATATTTAAGCCATGCATCCATCTTGAGTTAGTTTAATTCAAACTAACACAACATAATTTAAAATTCATTTAACTGGACTCATGGACCAGGCAATGGTCCATGAGCTGCCAACTTCTCCATGTTCTAGAACTCCCAATCTTCCCTCAAAATATCTTTTGATATGTAGATTCCACTCTTACCCTTGCTTGATTCACATATTCACCCATGTGTGACTCAAGCAAGGGTAAGAGTGGAATCTACATATCAACATCAGCAAAGCTTGATTTACTTCTTATCAATTTAGATAAATAAAAATATGAGCTCTAATGTTTTATTTCCATATCGCTAGGGTACCACTGCTCTTCCTCAATAGTTTAAGAAAAAATATTGAATGCCTGTTACGTGTTACTACAGGGTTAAGTTCATAGTGTACAAAAATGAATAAGACCTGACACACATCTCTAATCGTCAAAGAAATGCAAATTAAAACTGCAATGAGATATCACCTCACACCTCTTATATGGCTATCATCAAAAAGGTGAAAGATAATAAGTGTTGGTGAGGATATGGAAAGAGGGAAGCCTAGTTGGTGGAAATGAAAATTAGTATAGTCATTTTGAAAAACAATACAGAGGTTCCTCAAAAAACTAAAAATATAAAAAACTAAAAATGATACAGCAATCCCAGTTCTGTCTATATATTCAAAGAAACTGAAATCAGTATGTCAAAGAGATATCTTCACTCCCACATTGAATGCAACATTATTCACAAAAGCCAAGATATGGAAGCAACCTAAGTATTCATCAAGAGATGAAAGGGTAAAGAAAATGTGGTATATGTACACAATGGAAAACTATTCAGCCTTTATAAAAAAGGAAATCTTGTCATTTGCAAAAGTATAGGTGCACCTGGAGGACATTATGTCAAGTGAAATAAGCCAGGCACAGAAAGACAAATACTGCATAATCTCACTTACATAAAGAATCTTAAAAAGTCAAACTTACAGAAACAGAAAAAGGGAAGACATTGGTCAAAGGGTGCAAAATTTTACTTAAATAGAATGAATAAGTTTTACTGATACATTTCAAAATTGCTAAAAGAGTATATTTTAAATGTTCTCACCACAAGAAAAATGATAAGCAGATGAGGTGACGGATATGTTAATTCGCTTGACTTAATTATCCCACAATATATACATACATCAAAATATCACATTATGCCCCATAAATATATACAACTATGTATTTATAAAATATTTTTATTTATCAATTAAAAAAAGAAAAGAACCACGGAACATCAGAGCTGTTAAAGAACCAACCAGTGAGCTTTTTAGATTCGCCTACCACCGGGATGGCAGAAGCTTCCAAGAGTGAGAACTTACAGTGTGCCAATGAAAAGGAATCTGTTCTCTCATAAATTGCTAATGTGAAAATCAATCAGGAGAAATCAATTAAAATTTAAAATCCACATATCCATTGAGGGGGAAAAAGAACAAAGAAAATGGTTCTCTGGCAATAATTAATTGTTCTTCACTCTTAATCCAGAAGGATGTCATAGTGGTCCAGAAGGACAGCTGTGCTCTAGCCATGAGCTAGCCTGTCTGAAATACCAAGAAGTCTCCTCGTTTTTATCTTATTGAAAAAAGCCACCCGTTACTAAGCATCACAACTAAAACTTTCCTTTACAGGTAAACATATCCGAAAGTCCTTCTGGGACTTAGGGACAAAAAGTATCTGATCTCACTCTACTGATAAGGATTACAGGATAGTCCATCTGGTGAGCCTCTTAATAGTCCAAGTGTCTAAAATAAGAGTAAAATGGTGGGGGCTTGGATAAAGTGTGTTATGAGGTAAGGCTTATCCATTCATGTATTCCCTTATTCTACAAATATTTTCTGAGTTCATACTTTATGCTACGCAGTAGGTTCTATATTGTATATTCTTGTATCTAAGTAGTGCTCACAGTAAATGGCATAAGCAAATAAATGAACTAACTTTTACCAAAAAAAAAATCCAATAAATCAAATATTGTTCTAGTCTTTGTCTCTGTAACACCCTCTCCAAGAGTAAGTGTTGTGTTCTTTGTAGGAATAAAGATCTGAGCTGTCCTCTTTGCTTCCTTAAGGCAGATTTTTTTTTAAACTCTGTCCCTCACCTTTCCTATTTCAAACATCCAACAATTACAGAGAAAAAGAAAGCATCTACAATCCTCCAAAATGAAACAATACGTTTATAGACCTGGAAACAAGAGAAAAATGAAATGGAAACAAAGGTATCTTCTAAACACATATTTTCATGTTGTTTTATCTATCAAGTCAAATCTCTCCCTGGTCTGGGCTATCTCTGTACCTGGCAACTCTTCTACTACCATGCTTAGCACAATAAATGTATAAACTTTCTACTTACTTAGCTGCTTCTTGCACTAGACCACAGGCTGCTACTAGGTCATGCTACCAGAGCAAGAATTAGGCCTTAATCATTGCTGTATCCCATGCCATAGCATAAAGCCTCCCCCACAGGAGGCACACGATGGTTATCCACATCTATGAACTAGAGAATGCATCCAAAGGGTTATCAAGAAAATGAGAGCCAGAAGTAGATATTAGGAGCTATAATCTGAAGTTAGAAAACTTAAGAGGCAAGAAGGGAAGAACTGCCAGCTAGGGAATGCAAGCAAGAAGGGGAGGTTTGGGTAAATCCCTGAAACAAAGACCATGTTCTGAACAAATTGTGTGAAGGAAATAATGAGAAACATTGGGAAGTTGGCAGAAAACTTAAGAAAATGGGATATTTAGGTTTGCAATTTGTAATGTGCTATACTTTTATGTTTATATTGGTAAACAGCATCTCTAATATGTGAAGCCAGATTTCTGAATGAGTCTCACCAATCCCTCTCCATCATCACATGCCCAACAGTGTCAGTTCCTCACTGGTATCTCTTTAACCCTGTCTCAGTGTTTGATTCTCACTCCTATCACCTTTGTTCAGGTCCCCATTATTTTTCACTTGAGTTGTTTTCTCCTCCAAATTCAATTCTCTGTATCCAGTCTGTGTCCCTCAAAAACTCTTCTTTGATATGAAAATATCTTCCTACAATTTGGCTCTGATTATACAACTTCCTGGTTCAATCATCTTCAGATGATTCAATCTTCCTGGCTCAATCATCTGGAGACCCTATTTACAAAGGTCTCCAGAATAAAACTCTCTTTATTGCCACAAAGTATAAGTAACATGGCAGAGTGCACCCTGCCTGAACAACGGAGTCAAATGGAACTAAGTTTTGAAAATGGGATCCACCACTTACTAGCAATGCAACCACGAGAGTCACTTTTGCCTAAGACTCAGGTTTCCAATGAGACAGAGAAAAGAGAGACTAAGAAAAAGAGAGAACTAACACTTAAAAAGAGTGTGGCTAGCCCAGCATTGGGTACATGATACAGGCTCAGTATCTTTCCCTCAATTTTTCTGCCCAGACCAGCACTCCAGCCTTGATGATGCCCTTACCTAGCCCAGGACACTGTGCTCTATGATGTTATCCTCTGTGCTCCCAAAGACTATTGATCATAATTTGTATATCACTTACTCTGTCATGCTTGCATTTTATTTTCTTATAAGTATATTTATTTATAGTTACTGTTTCGAATAATTAATTTTTTCTACCTTCTAGATTTAAAATGCTTTGAGAACAAAGTTTTGACCTTGTTGATCAAGCTTGTCCAACTGGTGGCCCAACACAAATTCATAAACTTTCTCAAAACATTATGAGTTTTTTGTGATTTATTTTTTTAGCTCATCAGCTATCATTAGGGTTAGTGTATTTTATGTGTGGCCCAAGACAATTTTTCTTCTTTCAGTGTGGCCCAGGGAAGCCAAAAGATTAGACACCCCCTGTTCTTCATCTTCATATCTCCCATATTATATTCCATTATGTACTACATAGAATAGGAACTCTAAGTGTCTACTAAATTGGGGTGCATTGTATAATTTTATGTGATTTATCCAAGTTTTAAGTTGAACATTCCCTTTGGTGTAAGAATTAATAGTAAGGAGCAGAATAGAGAATTGCCATACTGAAAATGAGTATATCCCTATAGTACCCAACACCAGCCTTGAAATACAGTTGGTGTTCCCTAAGTTAATTTTTGTCACATTAAAAACCTACTGCTGAATACGTTTTTTAAGAGAATGTTGTCCTTGAAAATAAGTGGTTTTAGTCAAAAAAAATTTGTGCAAGAGAGGATAGTAACATCTACCCAAATCCATCAACAGTCTTGGGGGTACAAAAAATGCCCAAAGAAGATCAGTTGTAATGGGATTGGACAGTAAAATTATCATACTTTAGAATATGAATTTTCATCTAAATAGGTTTGTATTCTCTATTTCCACAGAGACTTAAACCTGAGAAAATGAGCTTATTGCATACAGAAATGTACAATGACTTTTAGGATTTTTTGGGTAAGATACACAAAAATTGTTTACCATTTTATTTTGGGTAAATAATATGAAGAGCTAATCTTTGAACAAATTAAAAATTAATATAGTCACTCTCTTTTTAATTCTATATCTTGAAGGCAAAGTAACCAAAGTCAAACTTTTATGGTAGTGTGTACAATAGTTATTACTGGTATAACTTTTAACAGTTGTTACTGCTGATTCTTTAAAAATATATGGCAAAATGGTTAAGACCAAGAACTGTGGTGGGGGGGTGGGGACCCAGGGTTAAATCTCCTACAGCTTTAGATCATGACCAAATTACTTATCCTCCAAATATCTGTTTCATCACATACTATGGCGACAATTGGAGCATCTATCTGAAAGGTTGCTGTGAGAATGAAAAGATTAAATGATACTGGTCATAAAGCATTGTGCCTGAAACAAAGTGAGCACTTGATAAATGGCAGCTATAATAATGATAATCATTACTAGAAGTTTATCCAGTTGTAATCATTTTAGCTACCTAGTAGAAATACATATTCTTTACAAAGCAGTCTGCTTTCATCCAGGCGTGGTGGCGTGGGCCTGCCTGTGGTCCCAGCTACTCAGGAGGCTGAGGTGCGGGGATCACTTGAGCCTGGGAGGTTGAGGCTGAAGTGAGCGAGATCGCGCAACCGCACTCCAGCCTGGGCGACAGAGTGAGCCTCCGTGTCTAAATAGTTAACTGGCCGGGAGTGCTGGCTCATGCCTCTAATCCCAACACTTTGGGAGGCCGAGACGGGCAGATTACTTGAGGTCAGGAGTTCAAGCCTAGCCAACATGGTGAAACCCCGTCTCCACTAAAAATAAAAAAAATTAGCTGGGCGTGGTGGCGGGGGCCTGTAAATCTCAGCTGCCGGGAGACTGAGACAGGAGAATCGCTTGAACCCGGAAAGCGAAGGTTGCAGTGAGCTGAGATTGCGCCATTGCACTCCAGCCTGGGCCACAGTGCGAGACTCTTGTCTCAAAATTAAAAATAATTAGTTAATTCATTAATTAAAAAACAAAGCAATCTTCTTTTAAAGGCGATCCCAAGGCTGCTGGAGGCTGGACCCGCTAAGTCGCCCCATACCGCGCGGGTAGCTTCGTCCCGGACCCCCTTTCGGCGCTGTGCGGCTGCTGGAGGCACTCAGCGGAGCCAGGGCGGGCACCGGAGCCCGAATGGGCTGAGCGGCAGGTCCTGACTAAGCCACCCGCACGGCCCCGCCCGCCCAGCGGGATGAGTGACGGCGGCAACAGGTGCAGAGCGGCGTCCACGGCTTCTCGGGAGCCCCAGAGTTTGGCGCGTCAGGCCCCGAGGGTCAGAGTTTGACTCTGGAACTTTCTTCGCTTTACACCAGTCTTCGGAAGTCACCGGTCAACCGGCTTCTTCCGCCTCCGTAAAGCCTTAAGGTCACCTCAATCTCTCGAAACCCACCAGTCCCAGAGGCCGACTATTCTCAAGTGGAGGAGAGGAGAAGGCGTGCGGTGCATGGAGCTTTGCCTGACCGCTCGCTCTCTCCTCCCCAGCCGTCTGAGAGCAGGCGAGAGGGTTCCTGAGAACCGAGCCCTCGCTCCGCACGCCCCACGCCCGCCACGCTGTGCTGTGCGCTCTGCCCCTGAGGCGCCCGGGCTCGGAGTCCGAGGGCCACGGCCGAAACTCGCCCGCCCGCGCCCCTCTCCGGCTTGCGGCGCCCGCCCGCACCGCCGCCTGCCACCCGAGGCGACGCCGTCTGCTCCTCCCCACCCGCCAGGTGGCAGGTTCAGGGCCCAGGACCGAGCCTGCTTCCCTGCAGCTGCCACCCCCACCCTCCCCGCCAGGGGGCGAGAGTCCCAGCCAAGACACGCACGCTGCTGCCTTGGCGTGAAGGTGATTTCAAACTTTAAACTTCGCTTCCCTACCCGTCGTCTCTGAAGAGGCAAGAGGAAGATGGAAACCGAGTCCAGGCCGGTGAGTACGGCGATCAGGGCCCCAGGGACCGCGGTAGCCGGGAGAAGGAGCAGTGCGGAGCCCGTCGTCCCTGAGGGCCCGGAGGGCAAGGTGTAGACCCCAACGCTGGCTATCTACTTCGGAAGAAACGTGGCCAGGTGTCCCATCAACTGCTGCGAGGAGTCGCCCGCCCGCAGGCCTCGTCTGGCTGTGCCGTGGGGTCAGGAAGGCGCCGCCACGGAGCCTGGACTGGGTGTAGACGAGCTAGGGGACCTCAGGCGCGGATGTTTCTGGAAGCCGCGGGCAGCCGGGCACCCAGCGGAGTCCGAGCAGATAAACCACTTTCCCGCCAAAATTGGGCTCGAGGGCGTCTTTGACACTCCCTCCGGCCGAACTCTTACCCAGCCGCCCCAGGCGAGGAGTTGCCAGGGCGGTTGAGGCCTCCACTCCCCGACTGGTCAGCGAGGACCGGAAGGTCCGAGAGACCTGGGGCCGGGGGTAGGGGCAGGCTTTAGCCCAGGTGAGACCCAGACACTCTAGCACTGGCTGCGTGCCAGAGCCTGTCAGGGCGGACTCAGGGAAGTGAGGGAGGGCGGTCAAGACAGGCCCGAGGAGCAGGGGCAACGTGCCGCCCCGCCCCGCCCTGCCGCCAGCAGCCAATCAGAGAGCGCCGAACGAGGGTGGGGGCCAGCTGCGCACGAGGCCGGCGGCGCGGTCGGTGCCGTTGAGGGTTCCCGCCACTGCTACTGGCGGATTTGCGGGGGCAAAATTTCTCGCTGGCTCGCCTTCTTTTCCCTCCCGCACTTTGGTGGGGAGGGGGTGGATCCTCGTGTCGGTCCCCCAAGTTCACGATGACCCGAGAGAACTCGAGGAAGTTGTCGCCTCGGCCATTTCTCCCAGTGCCTCAACTTGCTGGCCTCGGAGGGGGAGGAGCGCCGAAGCCGTGACTGCGACGGTTAGCCCGCCCTGTTCCTGCTGTCTTCGTTTGCAAAATAGATGCTAGATCTCGAGGTTGATTCTCAAGGGGAGGAGACACTGAGGGCACATTGCTTTGGAGGAGACGTTTAATAAACTCTTTAGTGCTGGAAGTTTTAGCAAGCGGAGGAGCCTTCAAACCCTACTGTAGTCCCCAACTAAGTGCTTCCGTAACACTTGAGGAATTATTGCTAGTGGCATTTCAGGCTTTCTTTGTTGTTTAACTCAAATGTATCACTAATTGGTTCTAATGAACTTAGATGTTGCCTTTACCTGAGCCTTGCTATTGCTTAACATTAAAATATTTTGTAGACTGCTATTACACTGTATTTTTTAGCCCTCAGCCTATTTGGCATACCGTGAGCAGGTCTGTCCTGAAGAAATGCTTCACTCATTTGATCATTCAACAGATATTCACTGAGCACCTGCTGTGTACTGTCAGTACTTAGATGCTGCCGAGAAAAATGCAAAACTTCTGCCCTAGTGCGTTACACAATAGTGGAAAGAGACAGAAAATAAACATAATAAGTAAATTATATCGTATGTTAGAAAATGGTGAGGGAGAAAAATTAAGCAGTGCGAACCCACAGTAGACCAGGAGCCTTAGAGAGTGGAGGAGAATGAAGTGGATTGAGTGTAAAAGGTTGTTTTTCTTTTTTCAGGGAGTATCCTTTAGTTTCTCGAGACTGGAAATAAAGCACTGTTTACTTCCATTCATTTCATCCCTCTCTCAATGAAATATGATGGGGTTTGTCCCTTACTTAAACTTCAGAACAAATGAGTTCATCTTATTCGTCTTATTTTCAGTAAGAGAATTTCATGAAGAATGATTTTTTTAATTTAGCAAATAGGTAATTTTGACACTGTAAACAAATGGGCATAGAGCTGTTATATTATCTCTAGTGACACAAAATCAACAGTTGAACAATACTAAGCAACCCAGAATTACCCATTCTGAGCATTATATCCTACTGAGCAAAGTGACTGAAGCCAATAATAACCTCCAAGTGCCCAGAGAGAAAGCTGTTAAGATTAGAGTCCCAAATTTTTTAATTGGAAACTACAACATAGTAATTATTAAATGCAGTGGCTTTTCTGTGTTTTAAAAGAAGTATTTACGTATTCCTCATTGGGAGTACATACTTTCTTAACTGGAGAAGGAAGTGAGCCCATAAGGTCTAGCCTATAGCCTGCTTGCCACTGCTGCCCTAGTCATTTCTCTGTAGATCTTGCAGAGATTAATTTAGGGATTGTGGTTTTATTGGCCAGAGAAGAAAGAGCAGGACAAATTTGAAAAAGAACAACTCTGTTACCTGGAAACTCATTTTCATGTGTTTGTTTCTCAGAGAATTGGAATTATGAACTTCAAGCTTTTTTGTTATTTTCTTTTTCTTCTTTTTGAGACAGGATCTTGCTTTGTTGTTCAGGCTGGTCTTGAACTCCTGGCCTCAAGCAATCCTCCTTCCTCAGCCTCCTGAGATTATAGGCACAAGCCACAAAACCCAGTTTACTACAAGTTTTTTGAACATACATTTAGTATATTAGACTATCCCAGAAGTCTGTTTAGTGTTTCCAGATGGAAAATAATTCACAAGTTTTTGAATTGGTTTCTTTTCAACATAATTCTCAAGTCTTTTTTTTTTTCAATTATACCTTAAAAGTATATTATCTTACCATTCTGCAAAAGTTTACACATTTATATATATTTATTAAAAGTTAAATTAGGTCCTCTAACTTAGAATTGTGAACATATGGATATGTACTGAACTAATTCTTTAGAATAAACATTTATTAGCCATAAGTATATAATTTTTAACAAAATCAGTCCAATCTTCAAATTGACAAATGCATTTAAAATTTTCACTTTCAGTATGAAAATGGTGAATGTGAATGTCAGAGTTTATTAACTTGGCAATGACCATTAGTTAAAGACCACCAGGAATACATACATCACTTAATAAAGTTGGGTCTGCTAATTGTTCAAAAAAGGGAAAAGATAAACCATAGGGCCTCTCAGCCAGAGGATGTTAGAACTTGTAGGATATAGGCTTGTTTTGAGTGATTTTTAGAGAGGGTTCAAGTAGAGCTTTACTCTGGAATGCATGTTGTCAGGAAATGGTAGTAATTCTATGATTGGATGTGTTAACTTTTATCTAAAAGGCAAGAAAAATGGATCAAGACTAAAACTATAAAGAAAGAACAGTCAGTTATCATCCAGAATAGGGGGATGTTTGGTTATTCTTGTGGTTTGGGCAATGCCTTTGTTTTTGTCAGCATTCAAACATGATTATGAAGTGGTCTTGTTTTTAATCTTCATCCATCAGATCACAGGATGACTTTGTCTGGTGATGGTGTTCTGTTAACAAGAGAACACCACAGCCTAGCTATGAGTGCCAGGCCAATTCCTAACAACACCAGGGCCTAGTTGATTGTGTCAGGCTGGAACTGCTTTTCTCTTTCTCAAATATCTTCATGAGTTTAATATTCCCCTTAATACTTAAGTAATAGGTTTGATAATAATATAAGCATTTTAAGTAATATATT
This sequence comes from Ateles fusciceps, assembly GCA_036589455.1. Classification (NCBI taxonomy): domain Eukaryota; kingdom Metazoa; phylum Chordata; class Mammalia; order Primates; family Atelidae; genus Ateles; species Ateles fusciceps. The sequence goes on from JAZHEH010000889.1 coordinate 5,493,855, forward strand.
TAATATTTAAGATCTCTATAGTGGAGTACATTCTGTTTTCTAGTTGTTGCTCTAAAAATCTCTTATCTCTAATTATAATTTTTGTAATATTAAAAGTAAAGTCTAGAATACTGTATGTTGCCTAAATGACTCCTTTTTTGAAAGATAAATGTTTTTAGTCTGCATCAAAAGCAGACTGCATTGTACCCAGTGCTGAAAGTTTAAAAGAATCTTATTTTACAGCAAACATCAAATCAGATGCAAACAGATTCATTATCTCCATCCTCTAATCCTGTGTCACCTGTGCCTTTGAATAATCCAACAAGTGCCCCAAGATATGGAACAGTGATCCCTAATCGCATCTTTGTAGGAGGAATTGACTTTAAGGTACCTATTTATGCATGTAGTAAAGTGTATTTTTTTGTTAGAATTCTTTAGTTCTCAGAAATTGTTTCTTGTGCAACTATAGAATAATAACATAGTTGCATAATGATTAATCGATTTTTAATTGTCTTATTATAAAGAGTCTTTTCAACCAGCATGTGAGTACATAGAGCATAAACAATTATTCAAGTTCAAATACAAGGAAATTGAGCCTCATTGACTTGCTGTAGGCTCCTTAGCCTTTTAAGGAGCCTTTTAAGCATTTTAAGTAATATATTTAATATTTAAGATCTCTATAGTGGAGTACATTCTGTTTCCACAATGTACTGGAAACTATTACATTCTTCTAGTTTTCTACTAGAAGCCTAGTTTTCTGTCTCATAGCTCCACACTCTTCCATACCAGAACAAATTATACTTTCTTGCCTAATACTCCAATAGCCAAAATAATGATGATTGTAATTTTCTAAACAGACTCCATTTTTAAAAACTTAGTTTTATGAAATCCTATTTCTTTATCCCCAACTCTTATCTCAGGTTCCTGAGCAACCTTCTAGGCTTCTATTCTTTACAAAGTACTTTCTATGTTAGAATTTAGGATTTGATTACCAAAAAAGTCCTGTGTCCTTGTCAGAATAAAGCATCTTAAACGTAATCCTAGCACTTTGGGAGGCCGAGGCAGGCAGAGCGCCTGAGGTCAGGAGTTTGAGACCAGCCTGGCCACCATGGTGAAATCCCGTCTCTACTAAAAAATGCAAAAAATTAGCTGGGTGCAGTGGTAGGCGCCTGTAATCCTACCTACTTGGGAGGCTGAGGCAGGGAGAATTGCTTGAACCCTGGAGGCAGAGGTTGCAGTGAACTGACACCACGCCACTGTACTCCAGTCTGAGCAACAGAGCAAGACTCCATCTCAAAAAAAAAAAAAAAAGGTAATATATTTAAGCAGAAAAAATAACTATTGAGTATCAGACTTAGTACCTGGGTGCTGAAATAATCTGTACAACAAACCCCCGTGACAAGTTTATCTTTATAACAAATCTGCACATGTATCCCGAACCTAAAATGAAAGTTTTTTTAAAAGTAATTTATTTACATCATGTAATCAGCCATTCCTCTCTTTGAAGGAAGCATAGTTCATGAGATGTGCAGCACGCCCCACCCCTGCATATGGGAGGTAATAGTAAACACCTACAAGAAAGGCATGCATTGATATTTTAAGTGGAATACTCTTACTTTCAAATGAATGTATAGAAGGATTTCCAAGCTTCTATTTTATGTATTAGAAATTATAGGGAGAGTTATCTTTTTTAACAAAAAAAGAAAACCTTCCTTGTGCCATTAGGTGTGATATTTGACATTTATAACTCACTATTTCCATATAATCAATACGTTACAATTTGGGTGAAATTTCTTTTTTCCTGCACAAGAAAAATGTTACATTTAGTGTATTTGCCAAAACAATGAGTCTTAAACAAGTGTATGGTTGTTTCACTAAAAATAAAGTAAGAAAAATTATTTCTTATAAAATGTTTATTCTTAAAAAGATTTTCTGTATCTGTGGAAAATACTGATGGCTGGCAGAAATATTCAGTTTGGGAATTCATTTATATTACAATAGCATAGCATGTTTTTAAAAATAAGTTATCAATAAATATAAACATTCATATGGCCAGATTATTTTAGGTTACTGGAGCCCATCAGCTACAGCATGAACTTTGGAGACACTGTTATAATGCAACCATAGCTTTAGGGTAACTGCTAGGGCTCCCTCTTCTATAATTACACCTTTTTCAAAACCACAGATAAAGGCCAGCAAATAAATAGTTTACTCTAATAGCAAGTAGTCACAGATGTTTTAATCTCTCATTTTTAGAAGCAAACCGACTATCCCTCTTAATGCTTATTTTTCTTGACTATCCCATTGTCACTGAAGAAGTGAAGTTACAAAATTGAGCTAGTGATTATTCTATCAGAGAATAGCTGGAATTAATTTGTATTCAGCCGGGCGCGGTGGCTCACGCCTGTAATCCCAGCACTTTGGGAGGCCGAGGCGGGCGGATCACGAGGTCAAGAGATCGAGACCGTCCTGGTCAACATGGTGAAACCCCGTCTCTACTAAAAATACAAAAAAAAATTAGCTGGGCGTGGTGGTGCGCGCCTGTAGTCCCAGCTACTCGGGAGGCTGAGGCAGGAGAATGCTTGAACCCGGGCAGCGGAGGTTGCAGTGAGCTGAGGTCGCGCCACTGCACTCCAGCCTGGCGCCTGGTGACTGAGTGAGACTCTGTCTCAAAAAAAAAAAAAAAAAAAAAAAAAAAAATTTGTATTCAAATATCTAATAACAATCCTTATTCTAGCATTGATTTTATTTCCTGTTAACTGAAATAAAAGGAATTTAATTCTTCTAGATTAAATCAGTATTTGTCATTATCCAGCTTAGTAGGCTTTATGTTACCAACTAAAAACCAGTAGTGTATGTAAGTAGTGAGGTAGTAGTTGAAATCAAAAGGCATAGCTCTGCTCTAGGCCATGTCTTTTTCCAGTGTACATAAAGAAATTTTTTTCTAAAGAAAAGTTACTCTTGGAGACAAACAGTAGCAGCTGAACCAGAAAATGAAATTGCAGTGAATTTAGTGTCAGTATTCTGGGAAAAGGTGACATGAGTCTATCAGACTATTTCAATTAAAAAACCAGATATGCCAAAACCATCTTTGTAGATACCCTGTATGTTTTAAATCTAATTATGATTCCAATTTTTATTTTTAATATCAAAACAATGTCTGAATTTAGCTGAAATACATATTGAGTACAGATAAGGAATCTAATAACTTCAAATCTTACAGTCACTCTATTGTTCTCAGAGTTGAGTTCAAGCACTTTTGGAAATACATTCCTTTCCTAAAACCTGACTTAGGAAAGGAGTTCCTGAAACTACTGATTAAAATAGAATGACTGGTGTAGGCCAACACCACCTACTTCCACTGCCATGACTGTCAGCTTCTCTGAGCCACAAGAGCCAAGAGCAATATACCCTTACTGTGGAAATAGCATTCCTAATACAAATTGGTTTTTTAAAAACTGGCCAGCTAGAGAACAAGAATCATTTAAATATTTCTTTAAACAGTGAGCATTGTAGTTTTAAAATAATTCAGCTTAAATTTTTTATTGACATATACTAATTTAACAACATTGCATAAAGCAAGGTATTTACATTGATTTTAATCACCTAGTGGTTTATGCACTGTTTTGATGATGAGAGGCATTTTTCATGCATCTTATCTATAACTTCCTGTCTCCAGAGCAAGCATAAGAATTATTCATCTTTTATCAACTAAAAAATGTTTTTTCTTTTTATGCCATTAGACAAATGAAAGTGATTTAAGAAAATTTTTTTCCCAGTATGGGTCTGTGAAAGAAGTGAAGATTGTAAATGACAGAGCTGGAGTATCCAAAGGGTTAGTATCACTATAGATTACATATAGAATTAGCAACTCTATTTTTATTGGATTACTAGGTTTTGTATGCTAATTTACTTTGGTTCCATTTTCCAGTAGAGACTATCATGCCCTCTTCTTCCTCTCACCTTTTCCTTTCCTATTTCATGTGTGTGTGTGGGGTGTGTGTGTGTGTGTGGTTGTGTGTGCATGTGTGTGTATTTTGGAGGGAGGAGACACTAATATTTCTTAATTTGTTGGGAAGTTATTCTTGCATTGGTGGAGGGACCATTCAGTGTTAGGCAGCAAGCACTTAATATGAGTAGCAGACGTACGTTAGCTGAGGAACCAGAAGCTAAAGGAATCAGATTCTTTTGGAATTATATCCCTGCTTTAGGCTGTAGAGAGCTTTATTTGAAAACAGCTGATACCAAGAAATGTCTGTAGGTTGTGCCTCAGAGACCTAATTAGGGGACCAATGTGAGAAATATAATTCTAATGAGAATGATTTTAATTGTCATATCAATGAGAATGAAAATTGAGAAAAAAGCAATTTAATGTGTCTTTAAACGTATAGAGCTATTTTAGTGGATTGCTATGTGTACAAAGCCAAATTTCAGGAAAGGAAAAAGGTAGTTTGCATAGTGTACTCACTTAAGGAGTTGGACTGCAAAGTTAAAGAAAATGGATAAGGCAGTAAAGGATTGTATTTATTTTCTTTGAAAAGAGGCAAGACATACACATTTATAAGCATAAGAGAAGAGACCCAATGAGGTGGTATTAGTGAGAAACAACATTCAACAGGTAGATACTCTGGAAGAGATGGGATTCTACAGAAAGATTATTTTTAAACAGATGAGATACATCCTCAGAATGCCAAACTATTAAGATGAAATGACATTTACTGCTTTTGTTTGACTAACAGTTTTGATAATACCCACTTTTTATCATTGAAAAACACACATGAAAATGTAAACTATATTTTATGCCTTTTCCACTGGGTGGTGTGTGTGTTCTACCAAAAAAAGTAGTCTAAAAATAATTCCTTAACTTTTTAATGTTTGGGCAAATAGATAAAGAGAAATTTCTTTGTTTAAAAGAAGAAACTTTGTATATGATGCAGTAATTATGAATTGAAAATAGTAGAGAAGATATTTAGCATTACTTAGAAGAGTTTTCTTAAGTTACCTAAATAGCAATTATGCTTTGAGAGATACATTTTTCTTCATTTTTTCTCTACCTATTTTGGCTTTTTGGACATGGAACACATCATTTATGTGTATTTGTATCTTGAACATTATATGAATTGTGCTTGAAGGTAGCCGTGAATGAAAAACATGAACTTGCCAGGCACGGTGGCTCACGCCAGTAATCCCACACTTTGGGAGGCCAAGGCAGGCAGTTCACAAGGTCAGGAGATCGAGACCATCCTGACTAATATAATGAAACCCCGTCTCTACTAAAAATACAAAAAAAGTGCCAGGTGTGGTGGCATGCGCCTGTAGTCCCAGCTACTCAGGAGGCTGAGGCAGGAGAATCACTTGAAACCAGGAGGCAGAGGTTGCAGTAAGCCAAGATTGTGCCACTGCTCTCCATCCTGGGCAAGAGAGCAAGACCCATCTCAAAAAATAAAAAATAAAGAAAAAAAGAAAAGCATGAAATCTGGGTTTTATGTATTTTTAATTGATATTGTCTGGAAAATATACCAATAATTACATTACCAATTATATGTGTTAATAATGGTAATTAAATAATACATTTACAGTCATTTGCCAATATAAGAACTTTTATTATGTTGACATTTTTAACTTTTTAAAGTTATTTTTCTACTTTGATTTCTCTTAGCCAAACTTCTGTTAGCTTAAAAGGAGATTATTGCTCTGGATTGAAATTTATTGCATCCCAGTTTTTAAACCACAGCATGAATCTCTTGTACTTTTCTTCCTTACATACAGTGGAGAGCTGAAGCTTTTTCAAGATCTCAGGGTTGTTTTTTTTTTTTATTTCCCTGACTCTAAGAGGAGGTGACAGTGTTAGGCTGTGAATGATCCTTCTAAAATTCCCACACTGGTGCAGCATAGAAAGATGCTTACTCCAACGGTAGCCCACTATTTAAAAACAAAATTTTTAAAAATTTTGATATAATTAATATAACAATCCAAGAAAATGATTAATTAGTAATAATTAATAATCCTTGTTATTTAGGTATGGTTTCATCACTTTTGAAACACAAGAAGATGCACAAAAAATTTTACAAGAGGTATGATCTTTGGTGTATTTAGCTTTATTTCTGGAACTTTTTTATTTGAAACTAATCTTTTCATGGTTCAAATACAATAATCAATTGCTTTTTCAAAAACAATTGCATCTTAAGATTGGCATTGGTCTCTAGGAAACTTTATCTGCAGAAGAGCAAATTCCAAAATCATTGCAAGTATGGTTGTGAAATTGTAATATAATGTTTCACTTTATTTGTTTAAACTAAGAACTTGGGAATATGTCTTTTGCCAAGTGTTAATAGCATTTTGAATGTTTAAAAAACACTACAAACATGAATTCCAACAGTGAGGTTATCTGAAATAATTTCTCTCCTGTGAAAAACTTTATATAAACTAAGAATATTCACAGAAAAAAGTCTATAGCCAGTAATTCAGTGTAATAACTTTAAGTTAAGGCAAATATAGTATTTAACTTTTTTAGAAAAAAAGTATAATTTGAATTTGAATCATATGCAGTCAATTCTTGTTATTTGTGGCAGTTATGTTCTATTCTATAACATTACTAGGAATACTGAATTAGCAAATATTGAACTACTCTTTCTAGGAAAAATACAGGGTAAGGTTCCCAAAAACCTCTGGTCACAATATTGCTGTCAACCAATCAATATACAACCTTATTTCATGTGTTTTTCCATTTAAAGGCATCATATATAATAGATTAATGGCTCGTTAACCTTGAACTCATGGCCAATAGCACTATAATTCATGCTTGAATTAAGCACATCTAATATATATCTTCTCCATAAGGCCTATGACAGTCTTCTTGTGCTAGCCAGCACTTCAGCACCACACATGGGGGCCATTTTAAATAGCAAAATCACCAACAAAAAGCGCAAAAATTGAGAAAACATGGCACTAGATAGAAAGGTCTCTCTTAGAGTATGAGCACTGGAACAAGAAGAAAGAATATCGCCTTATTTGACCTCAGCTGAGAGCATGAGCATCAGGCTACTCAAATTTTCCACCACTCTGCGCATGTCCATTAATAACCTCAAAATTGCCACAAATATTAATTTTAGGGTTACAAATAAATTTTAGCAAATAGGCAAATTTACAAATACAGAATCCATGACTAATGAGGATTGACTGTATTACAAATGGGGATTTGCAGTCAGACCCAGATCTATTTCAATCTGAAGACTGCTCTTTCCCACTATTCCTTGCTGCTTTCAAAGAATGTTATAGTCTGAATTTTTGAAATTCTTTCTAACTAGTTTTTCCTTATTGTTTTATAAATATTAGTGCTAAAATAAGAAAATAATTTCTTTTTTCTTTATTTTAGGCTGAAAAACTTAATTATAAGGATAAGAAGCTGAACATTGGTCCAGCAATAAGAAAACAACAAGTAGGGATCTCTCGTATGTATTGAGACCTAATGTCTTTTTAAATATTTTTGCATGGTTCTTTTTTGAAATATTAGACTTTTTATAGAACTTTATTAAAATATCATGTTTCTTTCATTTAATAAAGTTATTTTAGCAAAGTTGATGGTCAAATGAATATTTTTTGCCGCAAAATAATATATCTCAGTTTTTTTGGCTGGGAAAAAATTTATATACACAATGATGCTTAAGTACATTCCATGTAGTTACATCATTAAAGGAAAAATCTTTTGTGATGAAAATATCATTTAAAATAGCAAAAGTAATTAGAAGTAATTTAATAATTTAGACTTACTAATAAGAAAAATTTTAATTAGAAAGTCATTTAAAATTATTCAGAGTAAAAACATTGAAAGTGAAAACATAGAACTAATATCAGAAACTCGATGCATGCTATGTACTGTAACCCAGCCAGGTATGTCATAATTTTGAGCGGAGAGAATCCTAGAGCTTTAGGAATTAGCTAAATTATGTATCTACCTTCCTCCAATTTCTCTAATGCTTTTAATTCTATTATTTTTTCCTCACTCTATTTATTAGGTTGGCATCTTTATAGTTACTTTTTACCTTTAATATTTATTAAAATCCCTAACACTGTTTGGCTAGAAGGAGAAATGTGATGTAAAATTAGTAACTAACTTATTTTCCCTTAGCCAAATCCTAGTGTCTACGGGGATGTTTAAAACATTGCCACAACTACAACAAAAGAGATTAACATATGTTAAGTTTAATTTTGACTTAGTATTTGTTAATTTAGGAGACAATCAAAGTATCTCCAGTAGGTTATTACAAAATGAAATGCACTAAATATGGCAGAATGCTGAATATTTTCAGACTACTGTTGTTACTTGCAAAGGTTAAGCTAGAACATACAGTAATGGTCCTTTAGCCCATTATCACCAGCAATCACCACTAAATAGAAATGTCCACAGTATGATCCGCCAGTTGCTGAAATAGAAAATAAATCAGCACTATGCTGAATGCTTTCAAATATACAAATAGTTTTTTCAAAACTATTTAGTGCAAGGGTCAGTGTTATGGGTTTTCATTTATTTCATTTAATTTTCATAGAAACCCATGAAGTATTATTATCTCTATTTTTGTAAATAGAAAATTCAGTCTCAAAAACGTAAAATCATTACCCATGAAGTATTATTATCTCTATTTTTGTAAATAAAAAATTCAGTCTCAAAAAGGTAAAATCATTGTTTTAAAAATGTTTCTGCTGAAGTACTCCTAAAGGTAAAGGAGAGTTAATCTTGGCATGTTGTGGTTCCTAACCCACTGCAGTATACTAGAATTGCAAATTTTCTCATGGTTTATGTAAAAAATCATGTATAATTTGCATTCTTTTCCATAATATCATATTGTTTATTTGAATACAAATGTTTATTTGAATACAAAAATGTTTTCCAAAAACAACTGAATAAAACTTATTCTGTAGGAAGATTACTATGTTCAGCCTCTGCTTTTTCATATCTCCTGGTTTGCCATCCATCCCTTATCCAACTTGGAGAAGTATGAGGTTAAATAGCCTAATGGTGAGTGGTAGCATTAGCCTTCAAATGCAGGACTGTTTGACTCCAAAGTTCTTTTGACTTTTCTCCAAAGAAAAATAGATATTAAAAGTACATTACAAATAAGGGATTCTTATCTTAGTTTTTTCTTACATCTGTCATTTCTTTCCATCTCCATTACCAACACCTGAGTCGCAACCAACCACTTTGCTTACCTTAATTCCTGGAAAACCATCCTAAGTGGTCTCTCTAAATTCAGTCCATCTACCTTCCAATCCATTGTTCACAAGGCAGCCAGAGTGATCTTTCAAAAGTGCACCTCTAATTGTTTTATGCTCAGCTTATTTTGAGGTATTGTTCCCTTTTCTTTCCATGCTTTAGCCATCTAGCCTTCTTTCAGTTCCAGAACATACTATATTCCTGTTCTCAGAATCTAATAATCTGTTTTCTTTACCTAGAATATTCTTTGCCATCCTATTCATTCTTTAGAGCTTAGCTGAAACATCATTTTATCACAAATATTCCTTATATATGTATATATAGAGAGAGAGAGATTTCACATAGATTTTATATGTGTAATAATTGAAATGTTCAGTATTGTACCTTATATTGCTTCCTCGTGTATTTATCAAAATTGTATTTAATTAATTAATTGTGTAATCAACTAATGACTGTCTTTAGTCATTAGTTGTAACTTCTTTGAGGATACAGACCCATGCCATGTCTAATTTTTTAATTTTTTTGCTGTATCACTAGGGCCCAGTTCAATGCCTTGAAATAGTATGCATTGAAAATTTATTTATTTATTTAGCAGGTAAAGCATGATTCATTGATTATCTTTTGGGGGGGAATCCATGGACTTCCTGAATTGTGTGTAAAATTGTGTTTGTATATATATCTGAGGAAACGGTCCCTGGCTTTTATCGAATTCTCAAAAGGATCTAATTAAGAACCGTTAAAATAATAACAATACTAAATCAAATACAGTGAAAATGCAAAAGCTGAGGAGCCATAGTATTACTTAACGTGGTAGGCTGGTGCTATTTAACGTGTGGTTTGCAGACAGTGTCAGTTCATTGGAAGCTGTCAAAATGCAAATTCTTAGGCCCTGTCCCAGATTTACTGATTCAAAATTTCTTAAGATAAGTCCCTGGAATTTGTATTTTAATAAACAATGTAGGTGATTCTAATTTATGTGAAATTTTGAGAAGCACTGGTGGAAGAAGCATTGTCAGTTTCACTAATATATATAACCTTGCTGGTTAAGACCCTAATCTAATTTGACTAATTTAACTTTTAAAGTCTCCTCCATGACAAAAAATTTATATGTATATTATTTATTGTTTTTTGGTTTGGTGGAGGTGGTTATATACCTTCGCCTGGAAAAGAGTTGAGGACCCAGACTAGCCACATGAAGACTTGCAGTCATGTTTGCAACAGCAGCAGTTGTAGCAACAGGAGAGTAGATAGAAAGTAGATCACAGAAAAGAGAGATAAAAGAGAGACATAGCTTGAATGAATGTTTGCTGGTAGGATAGCCAAAGAATTAGTAGGGTGGAACCAAAATGTCTTCAGGAAAGTAGAATCTTCTCCAGCTTTACTGCCTCCATCATCTTTGGACTTTCAGAAATAAAAGGTCTAGCCAAACCTTAGGAACTTGAGTACAGTGTATGTAGTCTTCAAGTAACTTTAAATTATACCTAATTTATGTTTGTACAAATAATTACTTTGCTGATGATAATCTAAATTGTTAAGCTCTGTGTAACATTATACTGGTGTTGGAATATGAATTGATAAATTTTTAGTATTTGTTAGTATTATTTATCTTTTCTTTTCATCACCTTAAACTAAAAGCTTTAAAGTATTGAGTTTAAAAATACATGCTTCAAAGATACTTTGACATAAGGAATTTTTTTAAAATATCTGTGTCATCCAATTTTTATTATAGCTACATAGGTGTATTAAGATAAATATTTTTATGAAGGGTTTATAAACTACAGTTTTAACAGTTAAATTGAACATTTCAATTATTATTATTTAATCTTTGCTTTAGGGTCTAGTATAATGCCAGCAGCTGGAACAATGTATCTAACAACTTCAACTGGATATCCTTATACTTATCATAATGGTGTTGCTTATTTTCATACTCCAGAGGTAACTTCTGTCCCACCACCTTGGCCTGTAAGTAATTTCACTTCAAAAGGATTTCCATCTATTACTATGAATTTTTTAATGTTTGCTTTATTTCTGAAATATTTCAACAACAGATAATTACAAATAATAATATAACACACATCTCTACAAACCAAATTTAATAGACATCAACATTTTGCCATATTTACTCAAGTTCTTAAAATGGAAAGTAAAGTAAGACAGCTTCAGGCCAGTTCTCCTTACCCCCCACTTCCTTACCCTCTTTTCCCTCTTCAGAAGTAAGCAGAATATCTTTCCTATTCATTTTAGATATTTTTACTACAAATATGTGTATTCATAAATGACATATAGTATTGCTTTGGTGGTTTTTAAATATTGTACAAATAATCTGGTTTTTATACTCAGCATTATATTTTTTAGATCAAACCATGTTTATCTCTTTTTAGATTATACCATGTTGATCCTTATATATCTAATTCACCTTTTTAAATATTTTATAACATTCCATTGTATGAGTGGATTACAATTTTTTATATTCCTCTGTTGATGGACATTTTAAGTTTTTTCTACAAACAAGACTACATTGAATATCCAGATCTTATATGCATTATGTGGGAGTTTTTCTAGAGGAGTGGTTTTCTAAGGTTTTGCTTATTATATAAATTCTCTTATATAGATTTCTCTAAATTTTTTGAAATAGTATAAGTACACTCACTCATGTTTAAGTTGCTGTCTGGAATTTATTGTAGTTTAAATAGTTTAGGAATATTGTGTATTGTAGATTCATATATTTTCATCAAAACTTTGTATCTGTAAATTTAGCTTATTTTAATAGTGGAAAGTATCTGCTCTATAACTCAGTTAACAAAACCAGTCAACCAAATAAAACTATTGAATAAAACTTTCTATTAGAAAATTCCAACTTTATTTTTAAACTCAAATAAATGAACTAATATGTATCCATGTGACCTTCAGCTAATTTAAGTTTGTTCCCTAGATGAAATAGTATCATCTCCTTTAATATTTCTTATGCAAGCTCTTTCTGCTTTGCCTTCTCTCATTTCTCAGGGCATTGCCCTCTTGAGTTGTGTGTCTGTTTGATGCCCTGTTGTTATTATATTCCTGAACAAGCATTATAGCAAGATCCAGAAGAAGTGAGAAATATGCCTTTCTTTAGGGAAGCAAAAGAGTGATGGTGAAGGTCAAGTTTTTAAAAGAAGAATCCATATTACATAGACACAGTCACGGGTGGATCACATCAGAAAGGAGTACATATGAAGTTTAGAATCTGAAAATTGGTACTCTTAAAGTTATTCATGTCCATGTATTACTGGAAAATTTTTGTGCTTCCCTAATGTACCTTGGTCTAGGCAAGGATATATACATAGAATTTCACATTCATGAAGTATGCACATCTTTGACTAGATGTTGCCAAATAGCTTTTGAAAGCTATTTGAAATCCTAGCCAACAGTTATGACAGCCCCAATTTTTCCATAAGCTGCCAACCCTTAAAATTACCAGATTTTTACATTTATACCAATATTATTTTATGCAGTGGTATTTTGTTTTATTTTTATTGGTCTAACTTCTAGTAATATTGAATATATTTTCATATATTTATGGTCATTCCACTTTCTTCTGTGAGCTGCCTGTTCATATCCATTGTCCATTTTTCTATTGGGGTGATTTGTTTTTAATCTTGAGTTTATTACATGAATTTTGTGGATTGTCAATATCTTCTTCCAGTCTGTGGCTTGTCCATTAAGTCTTTTTTATTTTTTTCTCATGAAAATTTTTTTTTCCTCTTTATTACAAGACTTTTTTCTTCTTTTGGTTTTATTTTTTACTACAAGAATATAGCTATTCTATTTTTTATTTTTAATTCTATATTATTGCCACTTTTCACTGCCAGCTCTTAAATCTTGAATTTATGTATTAACTAATCCATCTGTTTCCTACTATTTTGAAATTAATCCTTTGCCAAATACTAAGTTTCCATGTGAGTGGGTCTTTTTTCTGCTCTCTATTTTGTTCCATTGGTATATTTGTTTGCCTTGCCCAATTCTAATTATTTTGACTTTATAATGAGTCTTGAAATCTTAAAGGACTTTGTTCTTCTTCAGGAGTCTCTCATCTATCCTTATGTCTTTGCTTTTATAAGTATACATTTTATAATTCAGATTGTTTAGTTCTGTGAAAAGCCCTTGTTTTTTTTTTTTATTAGAATTACATTAAATAGTGTGGATAACTTGGGACATTTCAGTATTTTAAAATATTGACTCTTTATATCCCTGAACATGGTACATCTCTCCATTTATTTGTGTTCTTTTACTTCTATCCATAAAAAAAATTTCTTTCTCCATAAAAAAGCTTGACACATCTTTTGTTGAGTTTATTCTTAGTGCACTATAGTTTTGTTGCTTTCATGAATGCTGTTTTTTAAATCACGTTTCCTAATGGACTGTAGCTGATGTATAGCAATGCTCTTGATTTTTCAATATTGATATTGTATCAGCAACCCTGCCAAACTCTCATTTACACAATTATGTATGATTCGGTATACTTCTAATTCTTTCACTTCTTTTTTTCCTGGAGTTTTTGCACTGATGGTGTCTCTGCTACAGTATTGATATAGTGAAAACATCATGACCTTGTTCTTGAAAAAGGAAGCAAGTTCAGTGATTCACCATTAAGCTTTACATGTGTGCATATACATATACATACATATGATAAATTTATAAGTGAAAAATCTATGTATATATACATATAAATACATACATACAAACACACACACACACACATATATATACACACATACACACAGAGAGAGAGAGACACACACACACGCATACTTTGTAGGTTTTGGAAGGTACTCTTAACCAGAATTTCTCAATCTTAGCACTGTTGACGTTTTGAGCCAGATGATTTCTTGGTTGGGGGAACTGTCCTGTGCACTGTAGGATGTTTAGAAGTGTCCCTAGGCTCCTCATAGTTATGACAATCAAAAATGTCTCCCAACATTGCCAGATGTTTCCTAGAGGACGAAATCATTCCTGGTTGAGAGTTACTGCCCTAAATAAATTAAAGAAGCTACTTTCTACTATTTGTTGTGTTTTTAATCATAAAAAGGTATAGAATTTTAACAAATACATTTTCTGTCTCTGCTGAAATTATAATTTTTCTCCTTTAATCTATTAATATAGTAAATTACATTATTATTTTCTAATGTTAATCTGTGATACAGTTTTATTAGCATATCATAGGGTGTGAATTGTACAAAACTATGATACTTTTCTTCAGTTTTCAGGGTCTGAACCTTAAAACAATACAAGTTAGATCCCACATTAGTGACTGAATTTTAATTGCTATATTAGAGCCAGTTTTACTATCTTGCAATACAACTTGCCTATTTTATTAATGATCTGGTTTTAAGTAATCTGTTTTGGGGCTTAAAAGAGTAATCCCAAAAAGTGAAAGATCACTTTGAATAATCAAGTGTTACCTGTACTTTTTTCAGACATAGATTTTTCACTTATAAGTTTATCAACCTGTTAACTCATTTAAATGTCAAATTACTAAAATAAAAATAAATTGTCTTTGCTTTAATTATATGTATAACAAAGGAATAGAACATTGATTATTTGTAACTAGTGGAAAAATTAGTTAGGACTATTCATTCCATTCTAAATAATATTATAAACATTAACTGTTTACTGCTGGTCCCCCACAATGGAAACAGGCAGTGTCAGCCTAAGTCTTGCTGTTATTTTCCTCTAAGTATTCTCTTAGAACTATATTTTCATAATCTTTGGAGGAAAAAGTTAGAAAAGCAACTTTTCTGGTGGTTGTTTTAGCATTTCTATGGAAATTAAACCACATAGAAGTAAGGATACTGTGATGATTTTAATAAAGAGACTTAGTAGAGTTGGTAATAATATCAGTAAGAGGTAGAAAAATAACATTTCTAATCATAAACCAGAAGTTGACTGGGTTTAGGTAATAATTTGAGATAAATTTTATTGTGAGCTATTTTAAAGGCTTCTGCCTAATTTTTCTATTTTTCCGCCCTCTTATAGTCACGTTCTATATCTAGCTCCCCCTGTGATGGTAGCTCAGCCCATTTATCAGCAACCTGCATATCACTACCAGGTAAACATAAATTACAATTAAAATTCTCTCTGAAACTTTCAGTCCTTTCTTAGGTAACTTTCATTTATTTCTCATGCAACCATTCTACTAATTACAAAGAGATAGCTCATTAGAGAAATGCAAATCAAAACCACCATGAGATACCATCTCCCACCAGTCAGAATGGCTGTCATTAAAAAGTCAAGAAATAACAGATGCTGGTGAGGTTACAGAGAACAGGAACAACCAACATACACTGTTGGTTGGAATGTAAATTAACTCAACCATTGTGGAGGGCGGTATGGAGATTCCTCAAAGAACTGAAAGCAGAACTACCACTCAACCCGTTACTGGGTATATACCCAGAGGAATATAAATCATTCTACCATAAAGACACATGCTTCCAAATGTTCATTGCAGCACTATTCACAATAGCAAAAACATGGAATCAACCTACATGACCCTCAATGACAGATGAATAAAGAAAATGTGGTACATATACACCAAGGAATACTATGCAGCCATAAAAAAGAATGAGATCATATCTTTTGCAGGGACATGAATGGAGGTGGAGGCTACCCTTAGCAAACTAACACAGGAACAGAAAAACAAATACCACATGTTCTCACTTGTAAGTGTGAGCTAAGTGATGAGAACTCATGAATACAAAGAAGAGAATAGTAGACACTGGGGTCTACTTGAGGGTGGAGGGTGGGAAGAGGGAGAAGAGCAGAAAAGGTAACTATTGAGTACTAGGCTTAATACCTGAGTTATGAAATAATTTGTGCAACAAACCCCTGTGACACAAGTTTACCTAGGTGACAAATCTTCACATGTATCCCTGAACCTAAAATAAAAGTTTTTAAAATAAATAAAATAAATGATTAGTTAGAAAACAAAAAATGAAAAAGAGGTAGTTAATCCTTGGTAGTGATTTTTTCTTTTTTAAATTTTTTTCGTTGACAAATGATAAGTATACCTATTCATGGGGTACATGGTGATGTTTTGATACATATAATATGGTGATCAAATAAGAGTAATTAGCATATCCATCATCTCAAACATTTATCATTTCTTTGTGTTTGGAACATTTAGTAGCCTCCTTCTAGCTGTTTGAAACTCTGTATTATTGTTAACTATAATCATCCTATAGTGGTATAGAACACTAGAACTTATTCCTCCTATCCAGCTATAATTTGGGGGCTTTTTGTTGGGGGGTTTTTTGGGGTTTTTTTATTTTTATTTCCATAGGTTTGTGGGGAATTTGGTTCTTCAGTGGTGATTTGTGAGATTTTGGTGCACCCATCACCCTTGCAGTATACACTGAACACAACTTGTAGTCTTTCATCCCTCACCCCCTTCCCACCCCTTCCCGCTAAGTCCCCAAAGTCCATTGTATCATTCTTATGCCTTTGTATCCTCATGGCTTAGCTCCCCACTTATAAGTGAGAATATAGAATATTTGGTTTTCCATTCCTGAGGTAGCTGTAATTTTGTATCCTTTCACAAACCTCTCCCTATTTTTCCTTTCCCTCTATCCTTCTCAGCCTCTAGTATTCTTTTTACTTCTATGAGAGCAACTTATTTTTTTTTCATATCACATGGTACTCTTTATTGTGATGCTCAGTGGAAAACATCTGTAAACCAGCTTACTGTAGTGATGACAGTTGCAACGCATGCTAAGGCACTTTTATTACATGAAAAAGGGATTAGGGTGGGAGTTACATTCATTTCTTTGTGACAACAATGGGACCTGAATTCAGAGCTTTGTAGGCATATGTAGCTTTTACATCACTTCATTATTTGAGAGTTTGTTTCCTTTAACAACAACAAAAAAAAAAATGCCTTCTTGCCATACTTAAGGAATACAAGTAAGTTCGGCAAACAGTGTAGACCAGCAGAGGACAAGCTACTCTCTTCTAAACGTGGCTCAAATGGCAGTGAAAAAGACTTGGAAACTTATCAGTTATTACAAGAAGGGGAAAAAAAGAAACGTTTTTCTTTTTGTAGATATCTGTGCAGGTGGCAGATTTTTGAGATCAGTGTTTTTTAGCTTCCACATATGAATGAGAACATGTGGTGTTTAACTTTCTGTTCCTGGCTTATTTCACTTAACATAATGACCTCCAGTTCCATCCATGTTGCCATGAGTGATAGGATTTTATTCTTTTTTATAACCAAATAGTATTCCGTCACATATATATATATATATATATATATATATATATATACACACCACATTTTCTTTATTCGTCTGTTGTTGGACACCTATGTTGATTCCATATCTTGGCTATTGTGAATAATGCTGTAATAAACATGGGGGTGCTGATGTATTTCTGATACAATGATTTCATTTTTTCCTAATACATTCCCAGTAGTGGGATTACCGGATCATATGCTAGTTCTATTTGTAGTTTTTTCAGGGACCGCCATACTATTCTCCATAGTAGTTGTACAATTTGCATTCCCACTAACAGGGTAAAAGAGTTCCCTTTTCCCTACATCCTTACCAGCATTTATTATTTTTGTCTTTTTGACAATAACCATCCTGAGATGAGAAAATACCTCTTTGTGGTTTTGATTTAGTTTCCTGATAATTAGTGATGTTGAGCATTTTTTCATATATTTGTTAACAATTTCTTGTCTTCTTTTGCAAAATGACCGTTCAGATAATTTGCCCATTTTTAATCATTTATTTTTTGTTTTGCTGTCAAGATATCTCAGTTCCTTGTATATTTTGGATATTAATTCTATGTCAGATAAGTAGTTTACAGATGTTTTCTCCCATTCAACAGGTTGTCTCTTCACTGTTGATTGTTTTCTTCACTGTGCAGGAACTTTTTAGTTTAATATGATCAAACTAATGGAATGAATTAGGGAGAATTCCCTCTGCTTCAATTTTTTGTAATAGTTTGTGAAGATCTGGTGTTCTTATCTAAAGGTTTGGTGGAATTCAGCCATGTAGTTCTGGACTTTCCTTTGTTGGAAGACATTTTAATTACTGATTCAATTTTGTTACTTGTTATTTGTTTCTTAAGGTTTTCAATTTCTTCTTGGTTCAGTCTTGGTAGATTGTATATGTTCAGGAATTTATCTGTTTCTTCTGGGTTTTCTCATTTATTAGCATGTAGTTGTTCATAGTAGTCTCTAATGATCCTTTGTATTTCTGTGGTATCCATTGTGATGTCTTTTTCATTGCTGATTTTATTTATTTGAGTCTTCTTCTTTTTTCTTAGGCAAGCTAATGGTTTGTCCGTTTTGTTTTTCTTTTAAAAATCAAACTTTTGTTTTATTAATCTTTTATATTGTTTTGTAGTCTCAACATTGTTTATTTCTGCTCTGATTGTTAATATTTCTTTTCTTCTACTAATTTTGGGTTTAGCTTGTTCTTGCTTTTCTAGTTCCTAGAGGTACATTGTAAGGGTATTTATTTGAAATATTTCTAGTTTTTTTGATGTAAGCATTCATTGCTATAAATTTGCCTCTTAATACTGCTATTGTTGTGTACCATAGGTTTTGGTATGTTGTGTTTCTATTTCCATTCTTAATTTCTTCCTTCACCCACTGGTCATTCAGGAGTATGTTGCTTAATTTCCATAGCTTTGTATAGTTTTTCCTGTTATTGATGTCTTGTTTTATTTCATTGTGGTCAGTTAAGATGCTTGATATGATTACAGTTTTTTTAATTTCTTGAGATTTGTTTTGTTTCCTAAAATATTGTCATTCTGGAGAATGTTTCATGTGCTGATGATATTCTGCAGCTGTTCAGTTAAATGTTCTCTAAATGGCTGTTAGGTCTGTTTGGCCTATGGTGCAGTTTAAATCCAAGTTTCTTTGTTTATTTTCTGGTTTTTTTGTTTGTTTGTTTGTTTTTCGAGATGGAGTCTTGCTCTGTCACCCAGGCTGGAGTGCAATGGTGCGATATAGGCTCACTGCAACCTCCGCCTCCTGAGTTCACGCAATTCTTCTGCCTCAGCCTCCTGAGTAGCTAGTATTACAGGTGCACACCACCATGCCTGGCTAATTTTTGTATTTTTAGTAGAGATGGGGTTTCACCATGTTCGTCAGGCTGGCTAATCTGAAACTCCTGAACTTGTGATCTACCCACCTCAGCCTCAGCCTACCAAAGTGCTGGAATTACAGGCATGAGCCACAGTATCCAACCTGTTTATTTTCTTTCTATATCATCTATACAATGCTGAGAGTGGGATATTGAAGTCCCCAACTACTATTTTATTGGGGCCTCTCCCTCTCTCTTTAGGTCAAGTAAGACTTGCATTATATTATCTGGGGTGCTTTGGTGTTGGGTGCATATATATTTACAATTGTTATATTCCCTTGCTAAATTGATCCCTTTATTAAATGTTCTTCTTTGTCTCTTTTTAGAGCTTTTAACTTGAAGTTGGTTTTATCTGATATAAGTATAGCTACTCCTGCCCGCTTTGGCTTCCATTTGCATAGAACATGTTTTTCCATCCCTTCACTTTTAGTCTATGTGTGTCTTTACAGTTAAGGTGAGTTTCTTTTAGGTAGCATATAATTGGGTCTCTCTTTTTTATCTAATCAGCCAGTGTCTATTTTTTTAAATGGAGAATTTAACTCATTTACATTCAGGGTTATTATTGATAGGTGAGGACTTACTCCTGTCATTTTATTTACTGTTTTCTGGGTTTTTTGCCTATCTTTTGTTTCTTATTCTCTCTCTTATTTGTGATTTTTGGCACCTGGGTTCTCTGCAGTAATAAGATTTTATTCTTTTCTCTTTGTCCTTTGTGTAATGGCTCTCCCAGTGAATTTTACAGTTTTGCATGTTTCATGATGGTGGTTAGCATCTTTTCACTTCCTGATGTAAGACTCCCTTGAGTATTTTCTTATAAGGCCAATCTGGTGGTGCTAAATTCTCTTCAGTTTTTGCTTGTCTATGAAAGAGCTGGGTTTTTTAGAGACAGAGTATAGTGGCATGCTCATAGCTCACTGCAGCATCAAACTTTTGAGCTCAAGAAATCCCTCCCACCTTATCCTGCCACGTAGCTGAGACTACAGGCGTGTGCCATGCCTGGCTAATTTTTTTTTAAGAGATAGGGTCTTGCTATGTTGCCCAAGCTGGTCTCAAATTCCTGGGCTCAAGCAATCTTCCTGCCTCAGTCTCCCAAAGCACTGGGACTACAGGTGTGAGCCACCACACCTGGACTTGTGAAAGACTTTATTTCTCCTTCATTTCTGAAGGATAGCTTTACTGAGTATAATATTCTTGGCTGGGAGGTTTTTTCCTTGGGTATTTTGAAAATATCATCCCATTCTCCCCTGGCCTGTAAGATTTCTGCTAAGAAATCTGCTGTTAGTATAACAGGGATTTCTTTAATTGTGACTTGACATGTTTTCTTGCTGCTTTTAAAATTCTTCTTTTTAAAATGAAAAAATAAATGTATTACTATTTCACTAAATGTGTTTTCCTCACCTTTTCCCTTCTCTTTTCCTTCTGGAATGCCCATTATATGAATGAATATTTATCCTCTTCATGGTATCTTATAAATCCTGTAGGTTTTCTTCATTCTTCTTTTTTTTTTTTTTCTGCCTGTGTTATTTGAAAAGACCTGCCTTCAAATTCTGAAATTCTTTCTTCTTCTTAGTCTAGTGTATTGTTGAAATTCTCGGTTGTATTTTTGTTTCATTCATTGATTTCTTCAGCTGTAGGATTTCTGTTTGGTTTTTTTTTGATATCTATCTCATTGTTAAATTTCTCATTTAAATTATGAGTTGTTTTCCTGATTTTGTTGAATTGTCTGTCTGTATTCTCTTGTATCTCACTGAATTTCCTTCAGATTATTATTTTGAATTCTTTTTCTGGCATTATGAAATACATATAAATATTTCTGTGTGATTGGGGACTGTTAATAGAGAATTATTGTTTTCATTAGAGGTGACATGTTTCCTTGATGGTTGATGTGTCCCTACATTGATTTCTACACATCTGGTATGAAAGTCACCTTTTCAGATTTGGAGTAAGTTTCATAGGGGAAGACTTATTTCCATGAATGGGTCTTGGGGTGTTGGTTCAGTGGGATGCATTGGCCTTGGTTCTAGGTGGACACACTAGTGTAGTCTCTGTGTAGTCTCTTAAGTTGTAATCCTCTCTGGTTGTATTTGCAAGTTTCTCAATGATCTAGGACAAGAAAGTCTGTGACAATGATGGTGGGGCTTTGCCAGGAGTGGGCTTGCTGGGCTGTTGCTCAGGTCAGGGTTGTGTACACTATCATGGTAAGTCTGACTCACTGGGCTTGGGGCCACAAGGCTGTTACTCTGGCTGAGAGCACAGGCATGTAATTTCTCAGCCAGCCTGGGGTAGTGCCCACTAGAGGCAGTCTGTGGGGCTGTTTCTCAGGTCAGGTATGCAGGCACATGGCTCCTTGGCTGGCCTAGGGGTGCGTCTGCTGGGGGCAACCCATGGGACTATTTCTCAGGCCTGCAACACAGCTGCATGGCTGTTCAGTTGGCTAAGGATATGTTTGTCAGGGGCTATTTCTCCAGTTTGTGATGCAGGTGCACAACTGCTCACATGGCCAAGGGGCATGTCTGCTGGGGGTGGCCCATGGGGCTATTTCTCAAGTCTGGGACATGGGCACAGGGTGGATCACCTGGCCTGGAAACGTTTCTGTGAGGGCTGTTCCATAGGCCCAGGATACAGGCACAGGGCTACTTGGTCAGCCTGGGATCATGCGCACTGGAAGTGGACTATGGGGCTGCTTCTCAGGCCTGGGACACAGGCTCAAGGCTGCTCAGCTGTCCTAGGGATGTGTCTGCTGGAGGGGTGGGCATGAGGCTATTTCTTAGGCCTGAGGCATGGACACACAACCACTCCCACTCTCCTGGGGACATTTCTGCCAGGGGAAGTTTCCAGGGCTATTTCTTGGGCTCTAATTACATACACAGGGCAGGTCAGACGCTTATCTGCAGGGCATGAGGAACCTTTGGGTGGTTTCTCAACCCTGTTGCAGATATGTAACCATTCTATCCTGGGAGCATTTCAGTTGCTACAAGGATTGAGGACCTCTCTTGCTCAAGGGATTGCAGCAGTTTGACCAGCTCAAGAGTGGATTCACCCTGGGCAAGACAGCCAGATTGTCCCTCTAGCTGGAAGTGAGGGCAACAGAAGTTGGTTTCCCTACTGTACAGGACCAGAATCAGCCAATCTTGAGCCTCAGGTTCCATGCTGCTAAGGTTGTGTTCAGCCACTGGTATGGACTTGGCAGAATGAAAATGGAACCCCAGTGCTGGAGACGTGCAATAGCTACTGGCCCCCTAGAAGAGGGAGCACTTCAGAGGTGGCTATGGCCTCGAGATGCCATCATGCTGCAGCAGCTTGGCTCATAGGGTGGG
Organism: Ateles fusciceps; assembly: GCA_036589455.1. NCBI lineage: Eukaryota > Metazoa > Chordata > Mammalia > Primates > Atelidae > Ateles > Ateles fusciceps. The sequence continues at coordinate 5,516,486 of JAZHEH010000889.1, forward strand.
GTTGAGAGGCTGGGGAGTACACTTTGTACTCCTAATTTGGAGCAATACAGCCACAAATTCCCAGCAGCTCTCCAAACTGTGAGACTGTGGCATTTTCCTGTTGCAAGGAGTGTAGATGTCTGCAGTAGCAATGCGGGTTGGTGGGGATCTTCTGCTTACCTTTTCCCTGCAATGAGAAATTGCAGAACTCCAGGCGGATCCAATCCTATCAGGAGAGAAGGGGTTGCAGAGGCTGAGTGGCTCCAGGCTGCGCTCCTGGATTTGCAATCACCACAAGTGTGTCTCTACTCCCCTGCTGCACTCCAGCACTCTCCCTTTGATGCTCCTGTCAAATTGTAGCTGTTTATTTGTTGCCTTAGTCCTTTCTTGTGGCAGGGTGGGGAGCCAGTGGAAAATGAATGCCAGGCATCTCTGGTCAGCCATATTGCTGACATCATGCCTCTCTTTCTTTACGATGGAACTAAACAATGTCATACAAGAAGATGGACTCCTTGCTTCCTTTACCAAATATAATGAGGTCAGTTTTGGTCCCCTGGCTAACGTTTAATCTAAAAAGTCTTTAGCAATAATTCCCCAAGTAAGATATAGGTGTTAGATGCAAGTTGGTTTTTTAATGTTAACATATGTCAGTTTTTCACATAATTCATATTAAAGTAAATAATATATTGTGGTTTATTATATATTATGGCATCCTCTTTCAGTTAACCAGGACTCTTCATTAATTCTAGTAAGAAACTGGCGATAAGCGAACTATAATGCCAGACCATTTTGGTCCAGAGCAAGGTCATCAAACCATGGTTTGCAGACCAAACTCCAGCCAGCAGACTGTTTTTGTAAATAAAGCATTATTGGAACACAGCCACATTTGTTTACTTATTGTCTAGGGCTGCTTTTCTTCTATAGTGGATGAGCTGGGTGGTTGCAGATACTCCTTTTTCCCCCTTATCCCAACCCTAGGCAACCAGTCACCTACTTACCTGTTTTTCTAGATTTGCCTATTCTGTATATATTCTATAAAATGAATCATACAATATGAGGTCTTTTGTGACTGGCTTCTTACATTTAGCATAATGTTTTGAAGATTTATCTATGTGATGGCATGTCTCAGTACTTCATTCTTGAATAATATCCAATTATATGGCTACACTGTATACCACATTTTATTTATACATTCATCAGATGATGGACACTTGAGTTGTTTCTATCTTTTGACTATTATAAATAATGCTGCAATGGACATTCACATACAAATTTTTATGTAGACATACATTTTTATTTCTCTTAGGTCTTATAACTAGAGTGGAATTGCTGGGTCATATGATAACTCTATGTTTAACCTTTTAAGGAAATGTCAGACTATTTTCTAAAGGGCTACACCATTTTACATTCCCACCAGCAGATTATGAGGGTTCTAATTTCTCCACATGCCCATCAACACTTAACAATCTACTTTTTTGATTAAAGCCATCCTAGTGGGTATGAAGTGGTGTTGTCTTATTGTTTTTATTTTTATTTCTCTGAAGGGTAGTGGTGTTGAGCATTATTTCTTGTGTTTATTGGCCATATGTATATCTTCTTTGGAGAAAAGTCTATTCATATCATTTGGCTGTTTTTAAGTTGGGTTACTTGTCTTTTGATTATTAAGCTGTAAGAGTTCTTTTTTTTTTTTTTTTTTTTTTTTTTTTTTTGAGACAGAGTCTCACTCTGTCGCCAGGTGCCAGGCTGGAGTGCAGTGGCGCGATCTCGGCTCACCGCAACCTCCACCTCCCGGGTTCAAGCAATTCTCCTGCCTCAGCCTCCCGAGTAGCTGGGACTACAGGCGCACACCACCACGCCCAGCTAATTTGTGTATTTTTAGTAGAGATGGGGTTTCACCATGTTGGCCAGGATGGTCTCGATCTCTTGACCTCATGATCCACCAGCCTCAGCCTCCCAAGGTGCTGGGATTACAGGCATGAGCCACCGTGCCAGGCCCTGTAAGAGTTCTTTATACATTCTTGATATAAGTTCCATATTTTCTTTCATCCTGTGGGTTGTATTTTCACTTGCACAAAAGTTTTTTAGCGTTTTAATGAAATCTAATTTAACTATTTTTTTGTTCTTGTTGCTTTGTTGTTTGTGCTTTTGGAGTCATAATTTTTAAAACATTTCCTAATTCAAGGTCACAGACATTTACACCTATGTTTTTTTCCTAAGAGTTTTATAATTTTAGCTCTTACATTTAAGTCTCTGGTCCATTTTGAGTTAATTTTTGTATATGGCTTGAGTTAATTTTTGTGTATGGTGTGAGGGTCTAACTTCATATTTTTGCCTGTAGATATCCAGTTTTAACCCTTGTTTATAATCTGAGTGAGTTTTTGTTTTCTTTTATTTCATTTTAGGCCACTACACAGTATTTACCAGGACAGTGGCAGTGGAGTGTTCCTCAGGTAAATGTTAACTTTTAATTTTAAATACTTCTTTCATTATATTCTTGTGAAGACTGCATGAATACTAAAGTCAGGAGAACTAGGTTTGAGACTTCTTCTATTTATTAACTCTGATTCTTTCAGCAGTTCATTTTCAGTTTCTTCATTTGTAAAATGGATGTAATGATACTATATTTTTGTAAGTTTCTTTACATGATTTTTGTGAATATCAAATGATAATGCATAAGTGAAAGCATTTTATAAATGAGTGCTGTATAAACATGAACATTTACCCTTTTTCACTATTAGTGTTATTTGAAATTTTAGCATCTTTCTAGCTTTACTTCAGATTTGGCTTCAGTTTTTATTCAGTTCCTAAATAAGTATTCTATTTTCCAACTTTTGGTAACAAATAGTTTATCACCAAAAAAATTGCTTAACGACATTTTCCCACTTCCATTAGAAGTAACAGAGCTGAGAGCAGACATTTATGTCAATTTAAATACGATTGGTCACATTATTACAACCCTTACTGGTGATACTAATATAATCATATTATTATCTGAATTTATATATGAGGTTCTGAGTCATTAAGAAGTTATATTCTTTAGAAAGAAAGAACAAAGAGAAAAAAAAAAAAAAAGTTTTAGTGCTTACCAGCGATAGGATTCTTTAACTACATCTACTCAATTGGAATTTATAATAGATTAGTTCCTAATCTGTTGCTGAGATACTTATGTGCAATTCCTTAAAAAAAATTAGGAAAATATAAAACAGATACTTCTCTGATCTGTTGGTTAAGTCATTTGGTTTAATAGAAATAACTAATCATATTTGAATTAGAAATATGGTTTTGTATTTTAGTCTCCTGCATCTTCTGCTCCCTTCTTATACCTACAACCTTCTGAGGTTATTTATCAACCAGTGGAAATTGCACAGGATGGTGGATGTGTTCCTCCTCCACTGTCTCTGATGGAAACTTCAGTTCCAGAGGTATGTATTAGTCTTAAAGTAATTGATCTATAACTACCTCATGTTAATATTTATTTCTTTTTCTCTCTTTTTTCAATTTGTTCAAGACCCTTATTGAAACTGCTTCATCTTCTGTTGGTTTATTCAAATCTCTTCCCCTTTCTTATATCTAAGAATGCATCATCTTAGACTTTTTCACTAATTAGTTCTGAGCCATTCCCCAAATCAACTATTTGCTCCACTATGCCAATCTTTGACTTGATGTTTTTGAAATAGTAAAATTCCAAATGCTCTCCATTCTCATTTTGGCTGTCAATCTATATTGTTCTTAACATTCTATTAGTCAAAAGCATATAATTAAGATGAAGAAGAAAAAAATCTTTAAAAAATTTATCCTACAAAAATGTAAATTAAATTTATAATTAGAAATTTAAATATCCTCTTCAGCATGTTTAAATTATATTTCTGATCCATTACTGATAGCTTCACCATCTGTGTGCCAGGAACTGTACATGGTATGTTTTATGTTATATTTATTTTATTTTATTTTAAGTTCTAGGATATAAGTGCAAGATGTACAGGTTTGTTACACAGGTAAACGTGTGCCATGGTGTTTTGCTGCACCTATCAACCTATCACCCAGGTGATAAGCCTAGCATGCATTAGCTGTTTATCCTGATGTTCTCCCTTCCCCAGCCCCTGATAGGTCCCAGTGTGTAGTGTTCCCCTCCCTGTGTCCATGCATTCTCATTGCTCAGCTCCCACTTACAAGTGAGAATGTGCGGTGTTTGGTTTTCTGTTTCTGTGTTAGTTTGGTGAAAACAATGGCTTCCAGCTCCATCCGTGTCCTTCCAAAGGACATGTTCTCATTCCTTTTTATGGCTACCTAGCATTCCATAGTGTATATGTACCACATTTTCTTTATCCAGTCTATCACTGATGGGCATTTGGATTGATTCCATGTCTTTGCTGTTGTGAATAGTACTGCAATGAACATACACATGCATATATTTTTATAATAGAATGATTTATATTTGGGGGGTATATACCCAGTAATGGGATTGCTGGGTCAAATGGTATTTCTGCCTCTAGGTCTTTGGGGAATCACCACATTGTCTTCCACAATGGTTGAACTAATTTACATTTCCACCAACAGTGCAAAGAAGCATTCCTGTTTCTCCACAGCCTCACCAGCATCTCTTGTTTCTTGACTTTTTAATAATCACCTATCTGACTGGTGTGAGATGGTATCTCATTGTGGTTTTGATTAGGATTTCTCTAATGATCAGTGAAGTTGAGCTTTTTTATGTTTGTTGACTGCATAAATGTCATCTTTTGAGAAGTGTCTGTTCATGTGTTTTACCTACTTTTTAACAGGGTTGCTTGTTTTTTTCTTGTAAATTTGTTTAAGTTCCTTGTATATTCTGGATATTACACCTTTGTCAGATGGATAGATAGCAAAAATTTTCTCCCATTCTGTAGGTTGTCTGTTGACTCTGATGATAGTTTCTTTTGCTGAACAGAAGCTCTTTACTTAATTAGATACTGTTTGTCAATTTTTGCTTTGGTTGCAATTGCTTTTGATGTTTTCATCATGAAATCTTTGCCTGTGTCTATGTCCTGAATGAATGGTATTGCCTAGATTTTTTTCCCATGGTTTTTATTGTTTTGGGTTTTACATTTAACTCTTTAATCCATCTTGAGTTAATTTTTGTATAAGGTGTAAGGAAGGGGTCCAGTTTCAATTTTCTACATATGGCTAGCCAGTTTTCCCAGAAACATTTTTTTATTATATTTTTAAGTTCTGGGATACATGTGCAGAATGTGCAGGTTTGTTACATAGGTATATATGTGCTATGGTGGTTTGCTGCACCCATCAACCCATCATCTATATTAGGTATTTCTCCTAATGCTCTCCCTCCCATTGTCTCCCTCCCCCTCAACAGGTCCCAGTGTGTGATGTTCCCCTCCCTATGTCCATGTGTTCTCATTGTTCAACTCACACTTATGAGTGAAACATGCAGTGTTTGGTTTTATGTTTTTGTGTTGATTTGTTGAGAATGATGGTTTCCGGCTTCATCCATGTCCCTGCAAAGGACATGAACTCATTCGTTTTTATGGCTGCATAGTATATTCCATGGTGTATATATGTCACATTTTCTTTATTCATTCTATCATTGATGGGCATTTGGGTTGGTTCCAAGTCTTTGCTATTGTAAATAGTGCTGCAGTAAACATACATGTATATGTGTCTTTATAGCAGAATGATTTATAGTCCTTTGAGTATATACCCAGTAATGGGATTGCTGGGTCAAATGGTATTTCTGGTTCTAGATTCTTAAGGAATCATCACACTGTCTTCCACAATGGTTGAACTAATTTACAGTTCCCACCAACAGTGTAAAAGTGTTCCTACTTCTCCACATCCTCTCCAGCATCTGTTGTTTCCTCACTTTTAATGATCACCATTCTAACTGGCGTGAGATGGTTCTCATTGTGGTTTTAATTTGCATTTCTCTAATGACCAGTGATAATGAGCTTTTGTTCATATGTTTGTTGGCCACATAAATGTCTTCTTTTGAGAAGTGTCTGTTCATATCCTTCACACACTTTTTGATGGATTTGTTTGTTTTTGTATTGTAAATTTGTTTAAGTTCTTTGTAGATTCTGGATATTAGCCCTTTGTCAGATGGATAGATTGCAAAACTTTTCTCCCATTCTGTGTGCCTGTTCACTCTGATGATAGTTTCTTTTTCTGTGCAGAAGCTCTTTGGTTTAATTAGATCCAACAGATCAATTTTAGCTTTTATTGCCATTGCTTTTGGTGTTTTAGTCATGAAGTCTCTGCCCATGCCTATATCCTAAATGGTATTGCCTAGGTTTTCTTACAGGGTTTTTATGGTTTTAGGTCTTACATTTAAGTCTTTAATCCATCTGGAGTTAATTTTTTTTTATAAGGAAGGGGGTCTAGCTTCAGTTTTCTGCATATGGCTAGCCAGTTTACACAACACCATTTATTAAATAGGAAATCCTTTTTCCATTGCTTGTTTTTGTCAGGTTTGTCAAAGATCAGATGGTTGTAGATGTGTGATGTTATTTCTGAAGCCTCTGTTCCAGTTCATTTATCTATATATCTGTTTTGTTACCAGTATCATACTGTTTTGGTTACTGTGGCCTTGTATAGTTTGAAGTCAGGTAGAGTGATGCCTCCAGCTTCATTCTTTTTGCTTAGGATTGTTTGGCTATATGGGCTCTTTTTGGTTCCATATGAAATTTAAAGTAGCTTTTTTTAATTCTGTGAAGAAAGTCAGTAGTAGCTGGATAGGAATAGCATTGAATCTATAAATTACTTTGGGCAGTATGGCTATTTTCACAATACGGATTCTTCCTATCCATGAGCATAGAATATTTTTCCATTTGTTTGTGTCCTCTCTTATTTCCTTGAGCTGCGGTTGTAGTTCTGTTTGAAGAGGTCCTCTTATCCCTTGTAAGTTGTATTCCTAGATATTTTATTCTCTTTGTAGCAATTTTGAATGGGAGTTCACTTATGATTTGGCTGTCTGTTATTGGTGTATAGGAATGCTCGTGATTTTTGCACATTGATTTTGTATTCTGAGACTGCTGAAATTGCTTATCAGCTTAAGGAGATTTTGGGCTGAGACCAATGGGGTTTTCTAAATATACAATCATGTCATCTGCAAAACAGAGACAATTTGACTTCCTCTCTTCCTATTCGAATACTCGTTATTTTTGAATCTTGCCTGATTGCCCTGGCCAGAACCTCCAATACTATGTCAAATAGGAATGGTGAGAGAGGGCATCCTTCTCTTGTGCTAGTTTTCAAAGGGAATGCTTCTAGCTTTTGCCCATTTAGTATGATATTAGCTATGGGTTTGTCATAAATAGCTCTTATTATTTTGAGATATGTTTCATCAATACCTAGTTTATTGAGTGTTTTTAGCATGAAGGGGATGTCGAATTTTATCAAAGGCCTTTTCTGCATCTATCGAGATAATCATATGGTTTTTGTCACTGGTTCTGTTTACGTGATGGATTACGTTTATTGATTTGTGCATGTTGAACCAGCCTTGCATCCCAAGGATGAAGCTGACTTGATCGTGGTGGATAAGCTTTTTGATGTGCTGCTGGATTTGGTTTGCCAGTATTTTACTGAGGATTTTCGCATTGATGTTCATCAGGGATATTGTCCTGAAATTTTCTTTTTTTGTTGTGTCTCAGTCAGGTTTTGGTATCAGGATGATGCTAGCCTCATAAAATGAGTTAGAAAGGAATCCCTCTTTTTCTATTGTTTGGAATAGTTTCAGAAGGAATGGTACCAACTCCTCTTTGTAACTTTGGTAGAATTTGGCTGTGAATCCTTCTGGTCCTGGGCTTTTTTGGTTGGTAGGCTACTGCTGCCTCAATTTCAGAACTTGTTATTGGTCTATTCAGGGATTTGACTTCTTCCTTATTTAGTCATGGGAGAATGTATTTGTCTAGGAATTTATCCATTTCTTCTAGATTTTCTAGTGTATTTGCATAGAGGAGTTTATAGTATTCTCTGATAGTAGTTTGTATTTCTGTGGGGTCAGTGGTGATATCCTCTTTATCATTTTTTATTGTGTCTATTTGTTTGATTCTTCTCTCTTTTTCTTCTTTATTAGTCTGGCTAGCAGTCTATCTATTTTGTTGATCTCTTTAAAAAGCCAGCTCCCAGATTCACTGATTTTTTTTGAAGGGTTTTTTGTGTCTCTGTTTCCTTCAGTTTTCCTCTGATCTTAGTTATTTCTTATATTCTGCTAGCTTTCAAATTTTTTTGCTCTTGCTTCTCTTGTTCTTTTAATTGTGTCGATTTTAGATTGTTCCCACTTTCTCCTGTGGGCATTTAGTGCTATAAGTTTCCCTCTAAAAACTGCTTTGGCTATGTCCCAGAGATTCTAGTATGTTGTGTCTTTGTTCTCATGGGTTTCAAAGAACATCTGTATTTCTGCCTTAATTTCGTTATTTACCCAGTAGTCATTCAGGAGAAGGTTGTTCAGTTTCCATGTAATTGTGCGGTTTTGAATGAGTTTCCTAATCTAGAGTTCTAATTTGATTGCACCGTGGTCTGAGAGACTGTTTGGTATGATTTCCGTTCTTTTGCATTTGCTGAGGAGTGTTTTATTTCAAATTGTGTGGTAAATTTTAGAATAAGTGCTGTGTGGTACTGAGAAGAATGTATATTTGTTGATTTGGTGTGGAGAGTTCTGTAGATGTCTATTAGGTCTGCTTGTCCAGAGCTGAGTTCAACTCCTGAATATCCTTGTTAACTTTCTGTCTCATTGATCTGTCTAATATTGACAGTGGGGGTGTTAAAGTCTCCCACTATTATTGTGTGGGAGTCTAAGTCTCTTTGTAGGTCTCTAAGAACTTGCTTTATGAATCTGGGTCCTCCTGTATTGGGTGCCTATACATTTAGCTCTTCTTGTTGATTGAACTCCTTACCATTATGTAATGCCCTTCTTTGTCTTTTTTTATCTTTGTTGGTTTAAAGTCTGTTTTATCAGAAACTAGGATTCCAACTCTTGCTCTTTTTTTACTTTCCATTTGCTTGGTAAATATTCCTCCATCCCTTTATTTTCAGCCTATATGTGTCTTTGCACATGAGATGGGTCTCCTGAATACAGCACACCAATGGGTCTTGACTCTATCCAATTTGCTGGTCTGTGCCTTTTAGTTTTGACATTTACCCCATTTACATTTGAGGTTAATATTGTTGTGTGAATTTGATCCTGTCATTTTGATGCTAGCTGGTTATTTTGCCCATAAGTTGATGTAGTTTCTTCACAGTATCAATGATCTTTACATTTTGGTATGTTTTTGCAGTGACTGGTACTGGTTTTTCCTTTTCATATTTAGTGCTTCCTTCAGGAGCTCTTGTAAGGCAGGCCTGATGGTGACAAAATCCCTCAGCATTTGCTTGTCTGTGAAGGATTTGATTTCCCCTTCACTTATGAAGCTTAGTTTGGCTGGATATGAAATTCTGGGTTGAAAATTCTTTTCTTTAATAATATTGAATATTGGCCCCCACTGTCTTCTGGCTTGTAGGATTTCTGCAGAGAGATCCACTGTTAGTCTGATGGACTTCCTTTTGTGGATAACTTGACCTTTCTCTCTGACTGCCTCAACATTTTTTCCTTCATTTCAACCTTGGTGAATCTGGCGATTATGTGTCTTGGGGGTCGTCTTCTCAAGGAGTATTTCAGTGGAGTTCTCTGTATTTCCTGAATTCGAATGTTGGCCTGTCTTGCTAGGTTGGGGAAGTTCTCCTGGATAAGATCCCGAAATGTGTTTTCCAACTTGTTTCCATTCTCCCTGTCACTTTCAGGTACACCAATCAAGTGTAGGTTTGGCCTTTCCACATAGTTCCCTATTTCTTTGAGGCTTTGTTTATTCCTTTTTATTCATTTTGCTCTAATCTTATCTTTATGCTTCATTTCATTAAATTGATCTTCAATCTCTGAATCCTTTCTTCCACTTGATCAATTGGGCTATTGATACTTGTGTATGCTTCACGAAGTTCTCGTGCTGTTTTTCAGCTCCATCAGGTCATTTATGTTCTTCTCTAAACTGGTTATTCTAGTTAGCAGTTCCTGTAAACTTTTATCAAGGTTCTTAGCTTCCTTGCACTGGGTTAGAACATGCTCCTTTAGCTCAGAGGAGTTTGTTATTACCCATCTTTCTGAAGCCTACTTCTGTCAATTCGTCAAACTCATTCTCCATCCAATTTTGTTCCCTTACTGGCAAGGAGTTGTGATCCTTTGGAGGGGGAAGAGGCATTTTGGTTTTTGGAATTTTCAGCATTTTTGTGCTGGGTTTTCTTCATCTTTGTGGATTTGTCTACCTTTGATCTTTGATGCTAATGACCTTTGGATGGGGTTTTTGCGTGGATTCCTTTTAGTTGATGTTGATGTTATTGCTTTGACTCCTTTTTGTTGATGTTGATGTTATTGCTTTATGTTTGTTAGTTTTCCTTCTAACAGTCAGGTCCCTCTTCTACAGGTCTGCTGGAGTTTGCTGGAGGTCCACCCAGACCCTGTTTGCCTGGGTATCACCAGCGGAAGCGGCAGACAGCAAAGATTGCTGCCTGCTCCTTCCTCTGGAAGCTTCGTCCTAGAGGGGCACCCACCAGATGCCAGCTGGAGCTCTCCCATATGAGGTGTCTGTCAACCCCCTGCTGGGAGGTTTCTCCCAGTCAGGAGGCATGGGGGTCAGGGACCCACTTGAGGAGGCAGTCTGTCCCTTAGCAGAGCTTGAGCGCTGTACTGGGAGATCCATTGCTCTCTGCAGAGCCAGCAGGCAGGAACGTTTAAGTCTGCTGAAGCTCCACCCACAGCTGCCCCCTTCCCCCAGGTGCTCTGTCCCAGGGAAATAGGAGTTTTTTCTATAAGCCCCTGACTGGGGCTACTGCCTTTCTTTCAGAGATGCCCTATCCAGAGAGGAGGAATCTAGACAGGCAGTCTGGCTACAGCGGCTTTGCAGTCCTGAGGTGGGTTCCGCCCAGTTCAAACTTCCTGGAGGCTTTGTTTACCCTATGAGGGGGAAAACCATCTACTCAAGCCTCAGTAATGGTGGGTCCGCTTCCCCAAACCTGGAGCATCCTAGATCAACCTTAAACTGTGCTGGTAGCAAGAATTTCAAGCCAGTGGGTCTTAGCTTGCTGGGTTCCATAGAAGTGGGATTTGCTGAGCAAAACCACTTGGTTCCCTGATTTCAGGTCCCTTTCCAGAGGAGTGAACAGTTCTGTCTTGCTGGGGTTCCAGGCACTACTGGGGTACGAACAAAAAACCTCCTGCAGCTGTCTCAGTGTCTGCCCAAATGGCCGCCCAGTTTTGTGCTTAAAACCTGGGGTCCTGGTGATGTAGCACCCAATGGAATTTCCTGTTCTGCAGGTTGCAAAAACCATGGGAAAAGCATAGTATCTGGGCCTGATAGCACTGTCCCTCACAGCACAGTCCCTTGTGGCTTCCCTTGGCTGGGAGAGGGAGTTCCCCCACCCCTTGCACTTCCCAGGTGAGGCAACGCCAGCACCATTTATTAAACAGGGAATCCTTTCCCCCATTGCTTGTTTTTGTCAGATTTGTTGAAGATGGTTGTGGATGTGCAGTCTTATTTCTGAGTTCTCTGTCCTGGTTCATTGGTCTATGTGTCTGTTTTTGTACCAATACCATGTGCATTACATGTTTTAAATCATTGTCATGAAAGATTAGGAAATTAGCATTCACCTCTCAATTTAAGTACATTGTTTTATTACTTTTGTAGCATTATAATTCTGTTCTGAGACAATAATTTTCATAGTCGGATCTTAATATTTACTATCAATACTTTTACTAGGATTTCTTTATTCTTTGTTTCATGCCCCACATATTTTTTTTGTGGTTGCTTTTTCTTTTTTTCCCCAGCTTTACCAAAGTGTAATTAACAAAAAATGGTATACATTTACAGTGTACTGTGTGATGTTTGGATATATGTACGCATTGTGAAAAGATTATCCCAATCATGTTAATCCATCACCTCATATGGTTATCCTTTTTTTTTGTTTGTGGTGAGAACATTTAAAGTACCTTAATTCGTAGCAATTTTCAAGTATATAATACATTATTATTAACTGTAGTCACCATGCTATACAGCAGATCTCCAGAGCATATTCATGCTTTAGAACCAAAACTCTGTACCCTTTGACCAACATCTCCCATCTCATTCCCCATCCTCAGCCCCTGGCAACCACCATTCTTTTTTCTGCTTCTATGAGTTCGACTTTTTCACATTCTGCATATAAGTGAAATCATGCAGTATTTGTCTTTCTGTGCTTGGCTTATTTCACTTACCATAATGTCCTCCAGATTCATCCATGTTGTCATAAATGACAGGCTCTCCTTCTTTGTTAAGGCTGAACAGTATTCCATTGTGTATAGAGATACTACATTTTCTTTATCCATTCACCCATTGATGGACACTAAAGTTGATTCCGTATCTATTGACTATTATGAATAATGCTGCAGTGAACATGGAAGTGCAAATTTCTCTTTGACATACTGACTTCATTTCCTTTAGATATGTATACACAGTAGTGGGATTTCTAGATCATATGAGAGTATTTTTAATTTTCTGAGAAATCGCCCTACTGTTTTCCAAAATGACCATACTAATTTACATTCCCACCATCAGTGTACAAGGATTCCCTTTCCTCCACATCCTTGCCAGAGATCATTTTCGTTCCTTGTGAAGTCCTTTTTATCACAGGTATTCTGTATTGGGATGTGGCAGTGCTACTTCCTTTCCCACTTTTACCCTGCTTCACCTCCAGCAGTGTTCCTCAGGTAATAGCTAGATAGTAGACAAGAAAAAATGTATAAATATGATTTCTTCATCAATTCTACCTTCCCTGTTACTAAGTCATGTAAAATAGGATCTCTGTGGAGATATTTTGTGCTTCTACTTCACCCTGACCAATACATACTTCTGCACTCAAGACTCTAAAATATCTTTGAAGAGGTCTTCCAGAACATCAACCTCTAGGGAAATCTTTATCCTTTCTGATGTCTGAGGAGGCTTCAGAATCTTCCTCTATATTGGTCCAACTTGCACGTGGCAGACATTTTACACTGTGTGTGGTTTGGGAGTCATAGGCATTTTCCTCTTTAATTGATGATGGCATTTTAAAAATCTATATTTTGTCCTTTTTGTTGTTTTCTTGTTTGCGAGGCACAGGTAGTGAGATAAGAATGCTTTTACATTTGATTTTTTGTCAGAATCTCTTTTGGCATTAAATCATATTTTTAATTCCTGATATCAGATACTGTCAGAATATATGCACTATTTAATGGATTCTAGTAACACTTTTCTGAAAATATTGTTCATTATTATCTTATAACTTGTACTTTGTGTGGTATTTCCATACAAAATATTTGCATGTTTTGGTTCCAATATTGTTTCTAGTAGACAGTATAGTCTGACTAATATATAACTTAATGAATAGAGTGGGATGGTTTATAGAGTTTTTTTCCCAAAATTAAGAACTTCAGGACTTTTCTTGAGAGTGTTACAGTCAGACTTCCTTTTAAAAAAAAAAAAGCATCTTCACTCACTTATTTCAATGATTATATTAAACCTTTGCCAAGCCCTCAGTACTACCAGATTGCCTCCACTCCAACAACTGCCTATGTCATTCTGAGAATATAGCTTTGCCTTCTCTTTTGCAGAGTAAGAACCAATTTGTGGAAACCAGCTCAGCCTCCAACCCTCAAAACACAAGCTTACCTGAATCCTAACTCATCCTTAGCTTCTTATATTTATTTAGTGACTTTCAGTCTTGTCCAAGGTTGTTTATACCTCTTGCAATCTAGATGTTGTCAGTTCCCTCCTCCTCAGGGACCTCATTCCATCTACTGTTATTTTTCTCTCTTGTATTTGAAGTCTTCTTGTCTCCATTGGTTTACAGCTTCACCACTTACTGTGTTACTTTGAAGAATTACTTAACCCTTCATAGTCTTGCTTTCAAAATTTTCTTATTTGTAAAATGAGGACATCAGGAAAATCTATTTTGCAGGATTGATGTAAAGACTAGAGATATGGTATACAAAGTTCTTTGTATAGTGCCTAGCACCTTGTAAGAGGCAATGTTATCAATAACTATGATACACACCCTCACCAATTCCCTAATTTTCTGCTACCCTTCAAAGCCAAGTTTCTTGAAAAAGTAGTCTACATTCAGAATTTCTGCTACTTCACTATCCATTCACTCCTCACCTGCTGAAGTCTACTTCATTACCTTTCTGCCAAAGCTGCCTTGGACAAAGGTCCTCAATGGCTTCCTAACTGCCACAAACTTTCCTTCCTTTTTAGTCTTATTTGACTTCTCAGAAACATCATACCTACTCCTTAAAACTCTTCCTACCCTGATTTCCATGATACTACTCTCTTCTGGCAATCCTTCTACCTCCATTTGTTTTCCTTTAAAGGCAGATTTCATATTTGGTTCTCCATTCTTTCAACACATATACTCATTCTGATGTTATCATCCATAGCCATATATCTAGCCCCAATCTCACTCCTGAGTTTTAGACTGCACTATTCACTACAATAGCCACTAGCCACATGTGGCAATTGAGCACTTGAAATGTGGCAAAACCAAATTGAGATGTCCCCTAAATTTCTTCTGATTGTGGTTTAGTTAAAAAAAAAAAGAGAGAGAGAGAGATATCCCCTAAGTGTAAAATACATACTGGGTTTTGAAGACATCATATGAAAAAAGAATGTAAAACATCTTGGTAATGTTTATATTGATTATACTTTTATATGATAATAGTTAGTATGTATTAGTTTAAATAAAATGCATTACTAAAATTTAATTTTACCCTTTTTTTTCTTTCTAACATGACAATGGGAAAAATCTTAAATAACATGTGTAGCTCACATTATACTTTTATTTGACAATGCTGGTCTAGAGCCACATCTATCAATAGTATACTTCTACTAGAATTCCTACAAATATCACAAATTTTGTACATCACAAACCTAACTCCTTCTCTCCAACCCCTCACACACAATTACGTGAATATTAAGCTTTCCTTGTATTCTATATCCCAATGAATGTTACCACCATCTACTGGACAAGCCATAATTGCATTTACATAATCTCTTCCCCCTCCCTGTTGTATCCCTATACATGTCTAAAGGACTTATTATGGTACTATTTCCCTCATCAGATTATAAATTAATTAAACATAGGGGAATGTGTTTTTAACTATTTCTACATTGTATAGCAAGATGTTTAGTGTGTTGTAAATGCTGAATAAATATTTTGAATTAATAAATGAAAGGTAATATTTTTTTTCTCACTTTTTTGTGATAGCCTTATTCTGATCATGGAGTTCAAGCAACATATCACCAGGTTTATGCTCCAAGTGCCATCACTGTGCCTGCGCCTGTGATGCAGCCTGAACCAATTAAAGTAAGAAATTTGTTTTGACTTTTTACTTTGTTTTTCTTCCATTGTATTTCAAGTTTTCCAAGCTTCTCTTTTAGAAAGGAACAACTTTGGATATTTGTGATGAGAAGTACAGAATTAGCAAACTCTTTCATGTGAAGAAAATATAATTCTAAATTAACTATAATGGTCAATTTTTTGTGTATTGTGGTAACATATATGCAACTTAAAATTTTCTATTTTAACCATTGTTAAGTGTACAATTCAATGGCTTTAATTACATTCACAATGCTATGCAACCATCACCATTGTTTCCAAACATTTTCCTCATCCCAGTTTGAAACTCTGCATCATTAAGCAATAACTCCTCCTTTGTGCTTCCTCCCAACCCGTATTCCCTGGTAACCTCTAATCTACTTTCTGTCTGTATGAATTTGCCTATTCTAGATACTTAATATATAGTACTCTGATTTTTATTATCTATGTTGATGGCATGTGACATTTATGGGGAGGTGAAAATAATTAATGATCTCCTCTTCCAGTCTGGGAATCATGTTCATGCCTCCTTAGTCAGATTCAGGCCAAAGAATGATAATCTAGTTATATCCATGTATATAATGAACATATTTTAACTATCTACTACATAGCAGGGAATTTTTCATATTCCCTTATGACCAAGTTTCTTAGTGAAACTCTTGCATCATCCCTTTAAGTAAATGAACTTTGTCTGCAGTAAACAGCCACAGATTGATCACCTGTTGAGATGGTAGTATGAATCCTGCATACAGTGTACTTTGGTGAGGAAGGTAGGCATAGTCTTTGCATTAAAATAATGGGTGTTAGCTATTTCACACTCATATTTATGTTCTGGCCCATCCTATGTGTTGAACTCAATACCAAGACAGTCTTACTTTAAGAAGCCTCCCAGCCTTCTCATGTCCCTTCACCCCATCACCACTCACTGCCATTACCCCTCACTGCATCCCTTCACTACCTTTACCACTATACAGCAAACATGAAATAAAACCATAATTTTGAAATAGTGTCAAAACCTATAGTGTTACTAACCATTACTTATAGAGTCTTCATTTTTAGTATTGTTAGAAAATCTTCTAAAACAGACTTCTTCTGACGTTAACATTTACTCCAAATATACTTCTGCAGAAATCGCTGATATTGGTATGCCATATTATATTATATAAGTGATAGTTATTTTCAGTTACTGAGAGAGAGCTATAGCACAAGTGATGGAAATCGTATAATTTATATAATTATACAAATTGAATAATTTGAATAGAAGACGGAGTGGTGGGTGGTATTTGGATAGGAGAAATTTCCAAAGGATATTAATGTTAAACATTCTTAAAATTTAATTCTTCTAGTTTAAGAATATATATTCTCTAAATTTTCTTAGGTCTGTGAGTAGATAACATCAGAACTTGTACAGAGAAACTGGTATTTTACTCTTTAATATAGTCATATAAAGATTACCAATTCTGGCCAAGTGTGGTGGTTCATGCCTGTAATCCCAGCACTTTGAGAGGCCAAGGTAGGAGGATTGCTTGAAGCCAGAAGTTTGAGATCATAGTGAGACCCTGTCTCTACAAAATAAAATTCTTTTTAACTAGCTGGGCATGGTGGGGCACCCCTATAGTGCTAACTACTCAGGAGGCTGAGGCGGGGAGCATCACTTGAGCCCAAAGATTTAAGGTTACAGTGAGCTATGATCACGCCATTGCATTCTAGCCTGGGCAACAGAGTGAGACCATGTATATATCTAAAAATTTTTTTATATTTTTTAATTACCAATTCCTCTTTTGTTTGAAATGAAAAATAGTAATAATAGACTTCCAAAGTTAAAACTGAAACACAAGACAATTATGTAGAATTTTGTGTTTCTTGTTTTTATTTTTTAGGGTTAAATATTCTATGCATTTTATAGTCAATATTTTTCTTTAGGTGATTTAGTGGCCCTGAATACAAAATGATGCCCCACTCAAAGACAGAAACTCTTCAAAACCACTTCTGTAGTTTTCTAGTACTGTATAACTGTAGAAATGCTTTAATATGCATGTATTACTGTGTGGCAAATTATCTATTTTTATTTATAGTACATTTGTATTATAACATGGAAATCTTAATATAAAAATGTTGTTCTATATTACAAAACAATCTTTTTCTAGAACATATTACTAATATTAAAATATTAGTGAATGACATTTGAAACACTAGCCTTTTTTACTTCCAATGCAAATTTTCTCTAGTACCAAAAATCTTGGTGATTTTGAAAATAGAAAGGTGGAAATATTCTTTGGAAGAGTTCGAATCTGTTGTTTTTATAAGCATAAGTCATTTTTAAAACTCTAATGATTACAACTTTGTGAATGTTAATTGAGAATATCCCAAAGTAGGAATTTCACATGTCAAAACTATCCGGAAGCAACAAATCTATTTAATGAAATAGAAACCTTATACAGAGTTCAGAGCACAAGTCTAACTTCTGTGAGGTACTGTTTACCAGAAACTACTCATTGACTGTAAGCCACAGCCTACATACTCTGTCAAGTCAAATACAAAAATGAATAAGTACAAAACAGACCAATATAGAGGTAACTAGATTAATATGATACTAATTAGGGCTATCATTCCCTAATTCAGCAGTAACATCTTACACAGAATCAAGTTTTAGGCCAGGTGTCATAACTCACACCTGAACCCCAGCACTTTGGGAGGCCAAGGCAGGAGGATCACTTGAGCCAGTAGTTTGAGGCCAGCCTGGCAATATAGCAAGACACCATCTCTAATTTAAAAAAAGAAAAAAAGAGAATTAAGTTTTAAAGTCAAAAAAGCGAAACCACATAATGTCAAAATTATTCCACCAGCTAGGAAGGAACAAAAGGAAAATCTGTGTTTCTGAGTATATGAACTATTATGTTTCTAAGATAAATATCAAATCCCAAGGTATGAAGGGTATGAGTGGAGAATTCTAAAGTGTTTCTGTTTTCTTACAGTATTTTTACATTTTTGCGTTAATATAAGTGTCTAATAAAATTGTTCTTATATGGATTTAAGTTCAATGTGTATTTTATTTAACTCTCATGTCTACCAACAAGGCATGAAAACATATGGATATTAAGGATCATATTTAACCACTTGCCAGGCTATAAGGAATTTCTTCTAATTAAAGTGCTGATTGTACTTAAATGAAAAACACAACTAATTGTCTACAAAGTATGATTCAGAAGTAAATTGGAAAGGGATCTGAACTACTACCACTATCTACTTCTAGTTCAGAGACCCAAAGCATGTACTTACCTAAAAATTAGCAATTGTCTCTACGTTATAAAAAGCTTCTGCTGCTTGTGTGTTTTTCCCAACCATTTCCTCATTTGAATATCATTAATACTTCTTATAAATCAATTCAGAGACTAAAATTTTCATGCATTCTGTAAAACCTAGGAAGGACAAGTATAAAACAATGCAATATAAAGGGAAGAGACAGGAAAAGCTGATGCTTTGTAACTCTGAACATACAAGGAAGGTATAAATTTTCATGTATGCTGTATAGAGTCAGACAATAGCCTCAGATTCTCTAGAATAAATTTTTTACTCACAAAGAACTAGGCAGGAGGAGCAAAAAAATGCTTCATTTTTGATGTAAATCTAAAAGCGAGGACATAGAACAGTTAGGAGAGTCAAGTGTTCATGACACCAGTTACAATTGTCATGGGTAGATCCCCCATTGAAGGATGAGTAAACAGAAAAATATATATTATATGAGTTCTGTGAAAAAAATTGAATATGGCACTAAATTGAAGGCAAGGATGAATAGTACAAATATGTATAAGAACATATGTATGAGAGGAAATTAAATACAATTTTTAAAATATATCCCATATTCTCAATAATGATCTTTAAAAAACAATTGAAAACTGAAAAACAAGAAAAATGAAATGGTTGCTGGCTAGTGTAAGAAAATACTGCCCAAAAACTGTTGACATGGTGGAAAGAATCATATTTGCCTTTGTCATAAAAGGCCAGTAGTCACAACAGAAAATGAAATCCTTGACAGAGAAAGGTATTTTTAATTCTTCCAGAATGTAAAAGAAAATAACATGAAAGATGAAATGATGAAATAAAATGCTAGAATAGAGAGAGCAGAGAGACAGATCCAACCAAAACATAGTAATTCTGAAGAAAAGAATACAGAATAAATGGAACAAAAAGAACATGCAGAAATTTTAACAGCAAAACAAAAACACTGTGACTCGAATTTACAAATCAAAACAGGATTCATCATGCTTCAAGCAAAATTAATAAGAGGCAATCCATGCATAGATATCCTAGCAATTATCTTTCCCCCATCATCCCACTCCACCAAATGTCCTTGGCCTTTTAACATTTTATTTTTAAATAATTTCACACTTACAGAAAGGTTGTTAAAAAATAATACAGAGAGTTCATCTATCTCTTCACTCAACTTCTGATTTTAACAGCTTATATAATCAAAACAATTAGTAAAACCAAGAAATTAGCATTCATAAAGTACTATTAAGTAAACTACAGACCTATTAAGTAAACTACAAACTTCACCAGCTTTTTCACTAATGTTCTTTTTCTGTTCTAGGATCTAATCTTAAATCCTACATTAATTTGTCATGTCTCCTTATTCTCTATCAATCTGTGACATTTACATAGTCTTTCGTTGTCTTTCATGACCTTGATTCTTTTTTAAAATACCGATTATTTTGTAGAACACTCTTCACTTTGGGTTTGGCCTATGTTTTCTCTTAATTAGATAAAGGTTTTGAATTTGGAACAATAATATCACAGAGGTGATATGCCCTTATCAGTGTGTCATGTTAGGGGATATGAGATGCCAATGTGTCTCATTACTGGCAGTGTTAACTTTGATCACTTTAAGCATAAAAAGTAACTTGCCCACAGTAGCATAGTTGAGTAAGTGGCAGATCCAAGACTCTAATCCAAGCATGCTTTCTACCATAGAGAAAAAGTTAGCTGGTCCCTTAAATCCCTGCAGTGAAGATCACTGACAAACCGTGCGCAAAGAACTTCCCATTAGGATTTTAGTGCCTCCCTCATAACTATGAACATGCAGCCACATTAGAAGAAAACCTCTAGAGTGAGAGAACAAAATAAACAGAAAAGAAGAAATTCATAAGAAACATACAATGCAGGGAGCAGAAGAAAATATCAAAGAAACTACAATTAATATCCTCTCAGAAATAGGCAAAAACTAATGAGAAGTGGTACATGCATAGACACCCTGATACTTTTTCTCTCAAACATCTGTCCTTTTGATTTTTTAGCCTTGTATTTTGAAATAATTTCAGATTTACTGAAAAATTATAGAAATAATAGAGTTTCTATATATCCTTCACCTACTTCATCCTTTGGCTGGCAGACACTGGCACAGGAAAGGAACATCAGTACATTCTAAACTATATACCTTATTCTAAATTTTCACTAGTTTTTCCACTAATGTGACAACAGAAATAAATTATGTGTGAGTTAAACATTAAAGGCAAAAGTTTTCAGAAAAAGAACCAAAAAAGACTGAGGTGAATAATAATAGAGAAAAGATAAAATTATATTAATCCAAGAAGTCAAATATTTTTTAAATTGCAGAAAGAGGAATAGAGAAAATCGTTCAGAGGAAATTATCAATAAATTAATACAAGAAAACTTCCTAGAAATTTAAGGACAAGAGTCTCTAAATTGAAAGGGCCTACCAACTACTCACCACAATTACTGCAAAGGACTCACACTAAGTCAAATTATTGTGAAATTTCAGAATGGCAGGAATAATAGAATACATTCCAAAAGCTTCTAAGGAGAGAAAATAGATCACATTTCCCCCTTGATCTTATCTATTTTTTAAAATAAATTTTACAATAACTTTTACCTCAAATGTATCATGTAACCTGGAAATAATTACAATAGTTCACTTTGTAAGAAAGTTTAGCATATTTTTTGCAGTAATTTTCTGCTTCCTTTTTCCTTTTGCAGACTTTAAATAGGATTCTATCCATTTGAGTGAGTTTTCCTATGTACAACTAAATCAGATAAAATACATTGAGACAAAATTCCATTCCATACATTTTCTTTGCCATTCTTTCTTCAGTACTTTAGACCTTAGGTATACCATTCACAAACCAGTGTTGTTTAAGTGTATTGTACTTTTTGTTTATATTTAAACTTCAAAATGATAACAGGTTTTAAAGTATTTGTACATTGCAGAACACTTTATCTTTGCAGAATAAATTCTTTCTGCAATGAGATATTCCTAACCCAAATTGTATTAGCTCTTTATTGCAATGTGAAAATAGCTGCTTATTTCATCTTGTAAACCTTTAGGGAAGAGTTCTTCATGTCATCCTGGAAATTTAAACCAAGGTTTATTTAAAAGCCTTCTCATTAAACTTTAAAGTTTGATCAAAAAATTTTTACTTAAAAAATATTTATAGGATATCTTTTCTGTTCCATACTGTCAATTTTGTCTTACTCCTATAGCGCTTATATGAGCTGGAGATTACGTCAATTCCCTTTATTTTTACTTCCTATATTGACTTGGTACATTTTTTTTCTCATTTTTGAATGCTACTCCTTAAGAAATTTTCTTAAAAATAAGGACACATGCACATGAATGTTCATTGCAGCACAGTTTACAATAGCAAAGACCTGGAACCAACCCAAATGCCCATCGATGATAGACTGGACAGGGAAAATGTGGCACATATACACCATGGAATATTATGCAGCCGTCGAAAACGATGAGTTCGTGTCCTTTGTAGGGACATAGATGAACCTGGAAACCATCATTCTCAGCAAACTGACACAAGAACAGAAAATCAAGCACCGCATGTTCTCACTCATAGGCGGGTGTTGAACAATGAGAACACATGGACACAGGGAGGGGAGCATCACACGCTGGGGTCTGTCGGGGGGAAACAGGGGAGGGATGAGGGGGAGGGGAGTTGGGGAGAGATAGCATGGGGGAGAAATGCCAGATATAGGTGATGGGGGAGGAAGGCAGCAAATCACACTGCCATGTGTGTACCTATGCAACAATTTTGCGTGTTCTTCACATGCACCCCAAAACCTAAAATGCAATTTTAAAAAATCAAAAAAAATAAAATAAGGAAAGGAAATAAAAATCAGATCAGTTTGTTTATCCTTCTAATCTGGCAAAAATAGACACATTTAATTGGAGGATGATATTACAACCATAGCCAAAATAGTCTAGGCACGGTGGCTCATGCCTTAATCCTGGCACTTTGAAGATCAGGGTGGGCAGATCACTTGAGGCCAGGAGTTCGAGACCAGCCTGACCAGTGCAGTGAAACCCTGCCTCTACTAAAAATACAAAAAAAAAAAAAAAAAAAATAGATGGGCGTGGTGGTGCATACCTGTAATCCCAGCAACTCGGGAGCCTGAGGCATGAGAATCACTTGAACCCAAGAAGCAGAGGTTTCAGTGAGCCAAGGTCATGCCACTGCACTCCATCCTGGTTGACAGAGCAAAACTGTCTCAAAAACAAACAAACAAAAACTATAGCTAAAATAAAACTTGACTTGCAGATTTAAGTTATTATTGCCATTTCTTTAAATATTGCTACATACTGTCAAATCTGGCAGAATCCTCATGTATTATGGATCATTAGTTAACTTTACAAGTCACATAAATAAGTTGTCCTTCACATGGAAATAACATATGGACTCTACCAAATAACAGGCCTTAAGTAAGAGCTCATTCTCAGTAGTTCATCAAATATCCATTGAGCATGACATTTAAAAAATAGTATCTGCAGTGCTGTAAATACAATTAATAAGACCTTACCCTCAAGATTACTTTCAGCTGTCTTCATGACCTAAGCCCATAGTTTTCTTGTAACTTAACTGTTACTTTAGAATTGTCAATGGCACCAGGCGTGGTGGTTCACACCTGTAATCCCAGCACTTTGGGAGGCCAAGGCAGGTGGATCACAAGGTCAGGAGTTCAAGACCAGCCTGGCCAACATGGTGAAACCTCGTCTCTACTAAAAATACAAAAACTAGCCAGGCGTGGTGGCACATGCCTATAGTCCCAGCTACTTGGGAGGCTGAGGCAGGAAAATTGCTTGAACCCAGGAGGCAGAGGTTGCAATGAGCCAAGATCATGCCACTGCACCCCAGCCTGGGTGACAGAGCAAAAAGAAAAAAAAGAATTGTCAATGGCTATTTCCTTTAAATATGGCAAAATTCAGTGCCAACATGTACTTTTTATTGAAACTGGCAGGACCTAAGTTAAATTAGCTTGTTTTGGAAATAAGTAAAAGGAATAAATGAGGGAAATATCAACAGATCTTCTCTAGGATATCAGATTAAGTTACATATACTATAATGCACATTTCTAAAAATTCTTATGTGAATATTTGTGACTCAAAGGTATCACTTTTCTATTTTGAAATGAGTAAAAACTATTGGCAGCAAGGCAAGGATGTCCCCCTCTTACCATTTTTTTCAACTAACAGTAAAACACAGAATAAGTAGATATTTAACTTAACCATGGTAACAAATGCATACATACTTATTTTCCTAAATATCTAAACATATATCTGTTTAATCCTGTTCTTTGTAGTCTCAAAAGCACTAGTGTTTTATAGCTTCTTTCTCTCAAGGTTTCTATTAAACTTGTAATTTCTGATTGAATTAAAGTGAATCCAATATATTTAAGTCTGGTAATAAATTATTCCCACATTATAAAGTTGTCTTAGTTTAGGCTACTATAACAGCTATATCATAGACTGGGTAGCTTATGCAACAAACATTTATTTCTCAAAGTTTTGGTGACCAAGAGGTTGGAAAGTCCAATATTGAGGTGCTGGGAGGTCTGGTATTTGTTAAGAACTAACTTCCTGGTTTGCTGATGTCTGTCTTCTCCAGTCTTCAAGGTGAAAAGCAGAGAGAGCAGAAGCAAGCTCTTTCCTGTCTCTTCTTACAAGGGCACTAATCCCATTCATGAGATCTCACCCTCATGACCTAATTACCTCCCAAAGATCCCACCTCCAAATACCATCACACTGGGCTTTTACGTATGAATTTGGGTGGGATACAAACATTCAGTCCATACCAAGAATATATTCACCCTATGCACTTACAGCACCTTATTAAGATTTCCTTTCCTAGTATATCAGAAGTTCTTAGCCTGAAAACTTCTTTCCAGCCTGGAAAGTTAAACCAGGGTCACAAAAGGGCCCAATAGTAAATGTTTTGAGCTTTACAGGCTAAATACATAGTTGCTATCAAAACTACTCAACTCTGCCATTGTAGCATGAAAGTAGCCATAGACAAAACAGAAACAATGAGTAAGGCTGTGTTCCAGTAAAACTTTATCGATAAAACAGGTGATGGGAAGGGATAGCATTAGGAGAAATACATAATGTAGATGATGGTTTTATGGGTGCAGCAAACCACCATGGCATATGTACACCTGTATAACAAACCTGCATGTTCTGCACGTGTACCCCAAAACTTAAAGTATAATTTAAAAAAATAATAAATATATAAATTTTTTTTAAAAAACAGGTGATGAACCAGATTTGGCCTGATGTCCATAGTTTTATGACTCTTGAGTTACAGTATAATATGAAATATAGCATAAATGCATTTGCTATAATTTTATTTTTAATTATTTCTTTTAAATCTATTTTTTAGTTTAACATGGATTATCTGACTCTGAGCCTCTGGGCTATTTTAATATTTACATTTGCCATAAGCCCTTACTAGCCAAAATACTGAAGTGAAGGGGAAGTGTAAGTAAAAGGTAATTTGAGATATTCATTCATTCATTACTGTGTAAGGATGAGTATTGGTTGATACAGTATTCTGAGTAAATCTTACACTTCTTTTATGGGGAAAAATCTTATTGTTTTATTTTCATATCCAATTATGGGTGTCCATTCTTAATTTGAGCACTTACTTTCCTTGAATTCTGTGTCTATCATTCCTTCTAATTGAACATTCTTTTCTCCTTTTACCTAATCTTTTTTTCTTTTCCGTTAGAACCTAGACTACTTGTATAGGCACTATACTTATCATTACATAAAATTCTACTCATGAAACCTTAATCTCCTACAGAATAGTTTTTTAAACATTATTTGAACAATATCTTTCTCTACTTTCAGGACATATGATGAGAGCAGGTAGTAGGATTTTGTATTCTACACATCATTAACAGCATTTTAAATTTACCTTAGAAAGGTGTGGGGGGAGAAATATAGGGGTATGCTTTTTATTCCATATGAAATTATTTCATATGAAATTGTTTCTTCTGTATTGCAATCTATTCAAACTACTCATCTTAAGATATATTGCCAAGATATGTTTGACAGCTTGTTAGCCAAATCCCAAAGGTCTTGTGCTAGTCCTTGTCCTCTTAGATTTTCTTTATTTCAATACCGTCAGCTAGCCTGTCCTCAAATTTTATTATTCCTAAGATGTGACTCTCTTTCTTTGCCTTCAGTTTGATCTTTCAGTGTCTCTTTAAGAAATATATTTCTTCCTCTCTTATCAACTACTAATTATAGCACAATTCTCTTTGTCCTCTAAACTGTCTTCCTAAGGGAGTTTTCTAAGTTCATTGTTGTAAAGAAGTCAAAAGCAGCCTTGAATAATCCAGACTGTCTAATGTCAGTTTGGCACAGCTTGTTCTATGTCTTCTTCCTCATTGGTACTAGATCAGAAACAGTCATCTCCATCAAGTTGTCTTCCAAAAATTCCTCTAGTATTGTGTCTATTAGCTGTTTAATTTTTCTAAGATCTATATCTTGAAACCCTTCACCCTCCACTACTTTTCCATATCCATAATCTCTTTCCTGATTTCCTTGATTGGCTCTGTTGTAAATCCTGTGAAGTTATGTACAACATCTAGACACAGTTTCTCCAGTAAGAATTTATTATTTCAGGCTTGATGGTTTTCACAGTTTTTTCTATAACAATTGCATCTTCAATGCTGTAATCCCTCCAAACTTGCATGATGTTCTCCCTTTGGGGTCTCTTCCATAGAGTTGACAATTCTTTCCATAAAATATCATATGTAATGAACCTTAGAGGTCCTTATGACCCTCTGAGGTTGAATTAGAGGCATTGTGTTTAGAGACAAGTAGACCACTTTGATACCTTCAGTGTTAAACTTGCAGGGTTCTGGGTGGCCAGAAGCATTGTATGATATCAAAAGAGTTTTAAAAGGCAGTCTTTTACTGGCATGCTACTTTTTCACTTCAGGAACAAAGCATTCAGTGGAACCAATTCATAGAAAGGGTTCTTCCTGTCCAGGCCTGCTTGTTGCACAGCCAAAAGTCTGGCATCTGGTATTTATGTTTTCCCTTCAAGATTCAGGTATTAGCAGCTTTATAGATAAGGGCAGCACTGATCATAAACCTGAGAACAAAACACTAGTTAGCCTCTCCCTTCCTGCCTTAAATCCTGGTGCTTGCTTCTCTTCCTTATTAATAAATGTTCTTTTTGGCATTTTTTTTTTCTTGAATAAGGCACTTCTGTCTGCATTAAAAACCTGTTTAGGGAGATATCCTTTTTCCTCAATGATTTTCGTAATGGCATCTTGGAACTCATCTGCTGCCTTCTGGAACTCATCTGCTGCCTTTTAGAAGCTGTTTCTCCTGTTATCTTGACATTTTTTAAGCCAAACCTCTTTCTAAAATTATCAAACCACACTTTAGTGGCATTAAATTATCCAGCTTTAGATCCTTCACCTTCCTTTTGCTTTAAGTTTTTATATAATGACTTTGCTTTTTCTCAAATCATATTAGAGTCTATAGGTATGCCTTTCTTATAGCAATCCCATATCCACATAAAAGTTGCATTTTCTAATACAGGATAAAAAGATATTATTTTACAAAAAGTGCAAGGTGTTTGTGCCTGCTGGCATAGCTGCAGCAGTGCCTTCATGAAACTCCCTTTTTTTTTTTTTTTTTTTTTTACACTGGTCCTTATGCTGGATTCATTTGTCTTGAAGTGGTGGGCAGCCTCAGCTGCAGACCTCAATCTGCAGTCTATACCAAGCAATTCAACTTTTTCTTATAATGTCATGACTTTGCTTCTTGGGAGCACTTCCTGCATCATTAGTGGCATTTCTTAAGGGTCTTATGGTGTTATTCAAGGTTTACAGTATTGCACTAAACACAAGAAATATGCAAAAACTGAGAAAGATTAAATTTTACTTTAATAGGCAATTTACTGGAGAGGTGAACTGCTCACACAGAGATGATTAGCATCACATGGTATTTTAAGCAGACACAATACTTGAGCTCATCATTTGAGCTTACTGCAATAGTAATAGGAAGTTGCTATGAAATTTTTATAGTAGCACAGTATGCACCTACTGTAAATTTTATGAAGTTATGATATAATACTGCATCTTTACATTTGTTTACATTTCTCTCAACCACAAATGGCACCATCTATGGTCTGTGTTTATATGCAGAAGTTTTGATAAATTTTAACTTTTTATTAAAAATTTGTGTATGTTTTATGGTAGTAAATGATAGAATGACCCTACATATATTTTATGCACTCATGACATACCTAACTTTAAAAATGTCTTATTAATTTTTTCAGAATTTCTTAGGCAGTACAGCTCATCTGTGAGTTTTTTCAAATTGTTGCAAATCTCCAGAGAATTTTCTGATATGTTTATTGAAAAAAACTTCACATATAAGTGGCCAGGTGCGGTGGCTCATGCCTGTAATCTCAGCACTTTGGGAGGCTAAGGTGGGCGAATCACTTGAGGCCAGGAGTTTGAGACCATCCTGGCCAACATGGTGAAACCCTGTCTCTACTAAAAATACAAAAATTAGCCAGGAATGGTGGTGCATGCCTGTAATCCCAGCTACTCAGGTGGCTAAGGCACAAGAATTACTTGAGCCCTGGAGGCAGAGGTTGCAATGAGCCAAGATCTCACCATTGCACTCCAGCCTGGGTTAAAGAATGAGATCCTGTCTCAGAAAAAAAAAAAAAAAAAAAAATTCACATATATTTAATAAGTACACCCATGCAGTTCAAACTCATGTTGTTCAAGGGTCAGCTTTATTAATTTATCTCTCCACTGACAAATCCTTTTTCAAAGCTACATTACTGCCTAATAGGATTACTATATATATGTGTGTGTGTGTGTATATATGTGTGTATATATATATATATATATATATATATATATATATATATTTTTTTAGACAGAGTCTTGCTCTGTCACCCAAGCTGGAGTGCAGTGGCATGATCTCAGCTCACTGCAACCACTGCCTCCCAGGTTCAAGCTATTCACCTGACTCAGCTTCCTAAGTAGCTGGGACTACAGGCGTGTGCCACCACACTCAGCTAATTTTTGTATTTTTAGTAGAGGTGGGCTATCACCGTATTGGCTGAGCTGATCTCGAACTCCCGACCTCATGATCCACCCACCTCGGCCTGGATCCATCAGGTGATCCACCCGCCTCTGCCTCACCAAAGTGCTGCGATTACAGACATAAGCCACCGTGCCAGCCTAGAATTACTATACATGTCTTCAAGACTTCTACATCTTCACTTTCCATCTTTTAGTCATACATAAAATCTGAATTTAGTTTTTTATCTGACATTAATTTTTCCCCTTATCACTCTCATCAACTGTTAGCCAGACCCTTACCATTAAATATTATATTCTCTGGCCAGGCACGGTGGCTCATGCCTGTAATCCCAGCACTTTGGGAGGCCAAGGTGGATGGATTGCCTGAAGTCAGGAGTTCAAGACTAGCCTAAGCAACACGTGAAACCCCATCTCTACTAAAAATTCAAAAATTATCCAGGCATGGTGGCATGCACCTGTAGTCCCAGCTACTTATGAGGCTGAGACAGGAGAATTGCTTGAACCTCAGAGGCAGAGGTTGCAGTGAGCTGAGATCACACCACTGCACTCCAGCCTGGGCAACAGAGTGATATATATTCTCTCCAGTTTTACCATATTTATCAACCTAAATTATTCATATATGAATATACTGAAGTTAGTACTAGTCCCTGTTCTCTCTAGCACATTGAGCCTTTAACCCAGTAATTTCACATAACATAAAACAGTTTGACTTCATATATCTCTATTTCACCTGAGAGGACCAGTGTTCACTGGGTTACAGCCAATAACCTATAAGTAGTTAACTAGGTATGAATGGCTCTGTATTATCATAGTAAATTTTATTCATTCAGCAAATACTTACTGAGCACCTACCTTGTGCTTGTCATTATTCTAGATACTGGGAATACAGCTATGAACATTAGTAAATGGTACTGGACAGTATTAAACAGGCCAGGGAAATTTAGGCCAGTCTGTAAAGTTTGGTTTTAGCAAACCCAACAAAGTTGAGCCACTAGAGCCATGCTGTCTTCAATATGGTACCCACTAGCTACATGAGGCTATTTAATTTTGATTTAAAATTAATTTAAATTAAATTAAAAATTCAGTTCCTGAGTTGCAACTAACCACATTTCAAGTGCTAAATAGCCACATGTGACTAGTGGCCACCGTACTTGAGAGTGTAGACGTAAAACATTCCCATCAACGTAGATTGTTCTATTAGACAGCACTGCTCTAGAGATAGCAGAACAAATATGGAAAATTTTGAGCCTATCCAAAATTTAAAATATGTCTTAGGACAGCTTGATTCCCTAAATTAGGAACTGACTTAGGCCCAAATTGCCGAAAAGGTAGTAGTAACTAGGTTGATTCTTTGACCCAAACTAGTATTAACAACAACAATAAAAATGCCAGGATGACACAGGTATGTGAAATTCTTCTGAATTATACAGCGTAAGTACCTATATGCCTGTCCTACTTATGCCCACTTAAAGGATACTTTTGGGTTTTGGACAACTTTCTAAAGAGCCTCCTGCCAAAAACACAATTCCTCTTTTAGAAACAAGTTTTTAAGACCCACCGAAGAGAAGGAAATGTTGTAACTCGTAATCTGTGCTACCCATCCCTCGTTTATTTGCCAAACATTTATACTGTAACACTAGACTGGAGATTGTCTAATATTGATTCTAAGTTCTCAGCAGAAACAAGCTTTTCCTGAGTTCGGGGGCCATCCTAATTGCTAACCTTCCACTTTTTAACATTCTAATTTAATTGGTACCAAAGTTCTGCAGATACTTAGTGAATGTTGATTGATGGTCTGCATTCATCTGTTCTAACTTATCTTTTTTTTTCCATTCAGTGTTCCTGATCCATATTTTCTCTTTACTTACAGACAGTGTGGAGCATTCATTATTAAGAAAATTGGGCAGCTCTAGTCCAGCTCAACTGATTTCTTGTCCAGTGATCCTTGTGTGGCCGAGATCCAGCTTCAACAAAACGGCTAGAAGCTGCCTGTTGTGAGACTTAGGGTTAGTTAATACCTCACCATACTCAGTTATTCCGTTATAAGCTGTCTAAATTTGATAAAATTTGCTTTTTCAGCTGTTCTACAAAATTATTTAGGTAAATGTGGCATGTTGGTTTTTTATGTGCTAATCTAACTGTAATGACCTTTTCTACAACATGTTTTATCCATTCCATAAATAATAACTATATTGGGAATAGTGAGGTGTCTTTTATTTTCTCTGCTTTGTGTTATTTTTCCTTATCAAATTATTAGACGTTATGTTTCATATTATTTGATATTTATTTTCGTATTTAGGATAAGAATGACTTTTAATTATAATACTTTTAATACTTTCATTATTTTACAACAGTATACTATTTTAATCTTAATGATTTAATTCTATTTTTCGCTTTGCCCGTTTTGTCATTTAATATGCTTTTGTCTAAATTTTCATTCATCTGTAATTGTTACTCCTTAATTTTGCATCTGCCATGGTTTTCAGAATCTGAATAGTATTTATACTTCTTTTTTATAACATTTTCCAGATATTAGAAATACCATCAACATGATCAATATTCTTGCCTTTTCATGCAATTTGACTATATTAAATTTTTTCTCCGATGTTTAAGACAATATTGAAATTCTCCTATAGCATAATTTATTTGGTATCAAATTTTATAAAATATGGATCCACCCTGGGAATTTTGATAAAAGAAGGGTTCACCTCTGACATGATCGCATAACATTGATTGAAATTCCACCAAATTAATGTTCTTTGAATGCTTTAATCCTTAAACCTTTTCTTCTTATATGCAACCAATATATTCAATTATATATGTGATTAATTTTAAAAAGGACAGTTGTTTCCATAAAATGCAAAACGATTTTTTACACCAAATGAAAATTTTAGATTCTGATTATAAAGCCAGTTTTTACTATAAAATTAGAAAATAGATGGGAGGGGGGATCATTCATTCTTCAAAAGGTACAGAACAAATCCTACGTAGGGGTTTTTAATCTCTAAAATTTCTACAGTAGTACAGAAATATTCCTCTTTACATTCATTTGCAGTTCTTTCACTGACTTCCTAATTTTAGGTGGTGGGGGCAGGGGGAGCCATAAAAGTTGGTATTCCCCTAATAAATCTCTCTTTCATCTCCTGTTTCAACCCCAAATGTATTCCATGCTCAGCAGCAGCAGCAGAAATAATAGGATATAGATCAAAGGTTTTTCTGGTGAGTCAAATAAGGTGTTTTCTTTTGAAACTGTAATGAATATGTTTGCTAGTCAAATTGTTTTATGAGAACAGTAGAACCTTACGAATGTATACTAGCATACAAGGATCTCAAGTACTTAATTATTCTCAGTTTTAGGAATGTAAATAGATTAAGTCCCACAATGAAATTTCAAAAGTTTTTGTTCTGTAAGGAAAAAATGACTAACCACTGATGTTCGAGATTGTCTTTTAATAGCACTGTCCTTGAGAACCAAAAAGTTTATGTTTTTATTTTCAAATGTTAAACAAGATGCTAAACAAATCCTGGACTGTTAATAAAAATTAATGATGTATTATTGGATAAGGAATTTTGATAATAATTGATACCCAAGTGCATTTCTTCCACAGAGCTATATAGACAATATGAATACACATATGTACATGTTTATATACATATATACACACATATATACAATTTATAAGTATACACTTTCTTAGAATTTAGCTTTATTTTTAGAAGCTAATAAAAATTTTGGAGTTTACTGACAACCTGAATAAACGGAGGATATCATTCAGCCTTCTTTATGGCCTACCTTAATAGCCCAAATATGTTACTCTTTTTTTTTTCCAAGATGGGGTTTCACCATGTTAGTCAGGCTGGTCTTGAACTCCCGACCTCGGGTGATCCGCCCGCTTTGGCCTCCAAAGTGCTTGGATTACAGGCATGAGCCACCACGCCCAGCCACTCTTTTTTTTTTTTTTTGAGAGAGACATTCTTGCTCTGTGGCCCAGGTTGGAATGCAGTTATTCGATCACGGCTCACTGTGACCTCAAACTTCTGGCCTCAAGCCATCCTCTCACCTCAGCCTCCCCAGTAGCTAGGATTACAGGCATGTACCACCACACCCAGTTAATCTATTATTTTTTGTAGAGATAGGGTCTTACTAGGTTCCCCAAGCTGGTCTCAAACTCCTGGGCTCAAGTGATCCTTCTACTTTGGCCATCCAAAGTGCTCAGATTATAGGCATCAGCCACTGTACCCAGCCCCAAACATGTTACTTCTAAAAACAGATAGATTGAGAGAACAAAAATTCTCCTTACATATACTAAGTAAAACTCATTTTATTTCTTTCTATTTTGTAGTATATCTCTAATAGATAATTTTGAAAAGTAAGGTTTTACTTAGTACCCATTTTGACAGGACAATCTGAAGAAATTATCTGAAATTCACTTGGTGTTGGAGTAAAATGGATAATACAGATATTAGTACATGTAACAAAATCACAAGGTAATAACTTTGCAACCTGTTTCCCCAAAATCTCTAATACAATCAGAGATAGAAAGATGGTAACATGTCAAAAGATAAAGAATCTTGGGAAATTAGACTTTGTCAGCTGATTTCAGAAGGATGGCTTGGAAAGAGGTATGATTTAGTTTATAACAGATTGCTTTATAAATTTCACAAGAGCAGTACAATTATTTTCAAACAAATTTATACATAATAATCCCCATATGTAGGAGTGTGTTTCCTGGATTTACACTACACTTAACTATAAAATAATGAATTGGGGTTACACACAAAAATTCTTTGTATATTTCCCAGAAATTGTGCTTCAATAGAATTAAAATACAGAATCAAAGGACTTTAGGAGGGTATCCAATATAACTTCAATATCATGCTTCAACATGCTCTTTGTTGTAATAAATTGTTGGCCTCTAGACCTATAGTTTGACTCCAATTTCTCCTGAAATCCTTATAGACTTAAAAGTGGCAAAGGGGAAATTTTTACCCAAAGGATGAATATAAATAATATTTAT
This sequence comes from Ateles fusciceps, assembly GCA_036589455.1. Lineage (NCBI taxonomy): Eukaryota > Metazoa > Chordata > Mammalia > Primates > Atelidae > Ateles > Ateles fusciceps. Next base: position 5,550,274 of record JAZHEH010000889.1, read on the forward strand.
AATTGGTGCTGTTTCTTTCAACTGTATTCAGTGTTTTTAATCCCTGCGCATAAGTCCTTAGAAATATGGCATCAGCTTTGTCCTTCCATGTTGAATACCACTCTCTGATTAGCAGCTACAGTGGCTGCTGTTTGTTGGACTTACTCTTCCCTTTGAAACATAGGAGTGTGAGAAGTGACCTCTCTATTCTTAGAGACCAAGGCCCTCATTTCCTCCCCGTTAAGAGTTTTCTCACTTCAGGAGATGAGCAACAGTTGGTGGTTGTTCATCAGAGAAACCGGGGGAACCTAGATCCTCACACTTCTTGGAATGTGCCTATAAGATTCTGGTATACCCTTAGGCCTAAAGAGAAAATATCTAAGAAGAAAGTTCTTTGATTAGACTTGTACTTTTTCTTTCTCCATTTCTCCAAGAGTTTTTATTTCCTGGGAAAAATTATTGTTTTAAAAGATGGTAGTTTTTGTGTTGTTATTTTGTTTTATAATGAGTTTCTTTCCAGAGGCATAAAGCCTTGAAAGCAACTGTCCCTAACTTCTTAATATTTATTTTCTCCCTTTACTAACCACTGACCAGTTTTGTGGCATTCTCTCTATACCTTTGTCTTTGATAGCTTTTAATCCTTTAAAAAGTTTTCCCCCTCAGAAAATTTCAAGCTAGAAATTAAACTCTACTTGTTCTATCTCATGAGTTCCATAAGCCTATTAGTTGCCCTTTCTCTTTTTCTTTTTTTTTTTTTTTTTTTTGCAGAAGACTGGGAAGGATGGTGTGGGGGACAGTGTCTCTCTCTTGTCCAGGCCGATGTGATCATAGCTCACTGCAACCTCAAACTCCTGGACTAAGCAACCTTTCACCTAAGCCTCCAGAGTAGCTAGGACTACAGACATGTACCAACATTACTATACCTGTCAATTTCTTAAATTTTTTTTTTGTAGAAATGAGGTCTCATTAGGTTTCCCAGGCTTGTCTTGAACTCCTGGCCTCAAGAGATCCTCCCACCTCAGCCTCCCAAAGAGCTAGGATTTACAGGTATTGAGTCACTGCACTGGGCCTTATTTGCTTCTTTCAATCTGGGAAGCCTTTCCTGTCTACCCACCGGAATATCTCTTCTCCAACTTGTTCTCTAAATACTATATACCCTTGTTTGGATCAATTTTTTAAAAACTGATGTGCTGACAGTGAGAAAGACCCCCCTTCATTCTAGGCTTCTCCCCCTTTCCAGCTACTAGCCTTATTATGGAGGACCTCTATTTTCTGTTTTGGGTAGAATGTTTCCAAATTTCTAGAGACTCTGAGTCTTTTCTTACTCACTAAATTCAGTTAACCTCCTTGACTAAAAATGATAGGGCTTAAGGATATTCATTATGTAGCCCTTATGTATGTACTGTCATCTCTGCTTTCATTTTCAAATAAAGTTCTACACTGAAAGGAAAAAAATGCAATTAAGCATATTTAATTTTGTAAGAGTTTGTCCAGTACCAAGCATATCACAGATGATATTTAATCCAAAGGATATTTTCCCAAAAGTCTGTATTAACCTAAATATATAATCTAATCATACTAACTGGAATTCTAGATTTGGAAAATAAAGGCAGAAGAGATAAAAGTTATCTTTCCTTCCCTTGACTTCCCTAAGAAAAGGATAAAGAGAATGCCTATTAACCCAAAAGACTTAATCCAGTTTGGTAGAATTTCCAGTAGTATAACGTAACACGAAAACATTTCAGACAGTATTATGGGAAAGATGTTTGGCTAAGGAATCCAGCTTAAATGTAGATAAATCATACCTAAGAATGTCATTCTTAGTTTTCACAGCTTCTTTCTTCCGTTTCTAAACCCACTGGTATACTCTTAAAGCTCCAAGGTTTTCACAATGGTTCCTACTAATAACAGAGCAAGCATTTTAAAAGTCTGAAAAAGAGAACCAGAATAGTTTTTGCTTGAACATGGAGTGTTGTATCCTTTTAATTTTCTATTAATTTTGCTCTATATAAGAGAAAAATTTAAAAGATAATGATCAGAGAATTCCCTTTGTTACTAAATCCTAAAGATCAGACAAAACTAGCAAGGATATGTTAGTTAATACAAATCTTTTGTACATCTATATTTTATTCTTTATTTCAAAAAAGCTATCCTGTTTGCCTGGAAGGATTTCACAGGTACAAGCCTAGTTAAGGATAAAATACTGACATTTTTTTACTGCAATTTAGTCGATTTCTATTTGTGAAGGCTGAGTTTATCATATATTCTATGAGTTATCTCAGTGAAGTATTTTCTCCATCAAATGGGACTTGTGGTATTTACATTAATAGTGGTTTTACTTTTGCTCAGGAAGCATTTGAGATAAAAACATTTCTAAATTCATCCTTCAATATCTCATAGTATTTGAATTTCAGATGCCTTTGGGGTACAATTTTGCATGTCATCATTCTGGTTTTTTTTAATCTAATGGAATATAATTACCTGAAACTTGAGGCTTTGTGATAATATATAGTGAAGTCCTTTTATATTATAGAAATATCTCGGTGATTAGTGCTTTTAAATCACTATATTATATATATATATATATATATATGTATGTATATAGATGTATACACAAATATATGTATACATGTATACATATAAAGGAAGGATAATAGAGAAAATATATAATTAGAACAGGCAGTATTATTGTAATATTACTTATTAACAAGTAGTGTGGCACCTATTCTAGTTGTCTGGACTGGGAATCTGAGGCTAGAGACAGGTTCTAATTTTTTAACAGATGAGTTTTTGCAGCTTTATCTATTAGCTATCATTCCATCCCTTTGTGAAGGTATCATAAAAAGCAACTGACAAATCCCATCTAATTAATGGATCAGAATTCTGTGGACTTATTTCTAGTTTGGAGGGAAACTGACCGACATCTGATTTTTGATAAATACAAGATTCTGAATTCCTCATTAAGGTTTAGTTTGTCTTGCATCAAATGTTTAACTGATGGTTTCCTACAGAACTGGAGTTTAAGTATTTGTATTGGTGATCTAAAGCATTATTTATTTAACTTCTTCCCCCTGCCCCCCAGTAAATAAATGACTTTGTTATCTTAGTAAGTGTATTAAAAATAGCAATGGAGAATTCAGGACATCTTTTCACAACACCTTCAGTGCACACAGGCTCCTTTGTTAACCCAGGTGTGCCAGGTGAATATTATGGTTATGCCATGATATGAAAAAAGTTTAGAAAGCTGAAGAAAGGATAATGTGTTTGGTTTTTTTATGGGACTTTTTGAAGCTAAACACTATTTTTTAAGATTCAAACTTAGATTTGAGATATAAACCTAACACTGTATACAACTCTTTTAATCCATTCACTTGCTTCTTGAAAATTACTTTCTAAAGCACTGTCACCTTTGCTTAAATTTTGTGTATCCGTTATAGAGATTTTCAGCTTCCCTTATTTTCTTCTAAATGATGAGTTATTTGGAGAAACATCCAGAATTCATTCTAAATGTCATTTCTTCACATAAATCATCCAGTTGGTGTTTCCTCATTAAACATCCTTCAAACCAAACATCTTCATACATAATAGCTAAAGGTAAGTGACAATACAGTTTTTACTGACATGATTTAATCTCAGGTCATGCAGTTTCAAAATAACAGTTTATTGTTAATAAAGTACAGTTCATTCTATTACAGTAAGACAGTCTTACAATTACGTTCTGTCTGAATAGGGTCATGTGTAGTAGCATAACTACATCTTTTTTCAGAACGGATTACAACTTTAGATACGTGCCAAGTTCCAATGTAATTATTAGTTTAACATTCTTTGAAACAACATTATAAGGATTCAGAATTAGGAGTCCTTGTTCTACAACACATATTTCCCCTTGAATCTCACTCCCACCTGCACTGATGAGCAGCAGACTTGATTTTTATTATCTTTATAGAAATCAAGGTGATTCACCTATAGAGGTGGTCCTCTGATGTTTCATCAGTCATATCAAATTCCACTTTAACTTCTGATCCTTGTAATAGTCAGACAGTTCTTGACTTTGCTGATCTCTGCTCAGAGATCTTACATGGGGTAATCATCTACTTATCATCCAAATATGAATACTTAAGAGGGAAAGGGGGCACCAAAAATAATTAAAATTGTGATATTTGAAATATATGTTTATTGGCCAACAAAGAAGTTTGCCAAATTAATAAGCCTATAAAATCATTCTATTCAAAAACTGTTTTCCAAATCTAAAATTCTAGTAATACAGTAAGCATAAGCCTAGGCTGTCTCAGGGAAATTGGAATATAGCTAACCCTATTAATATATTACACAATAAATGTAACATCAGGATCAAAAAGTATGGTCTAAAAAGGAATTAAGCTATAGGGCCTAGGCCTGGACTGCTTTATTACTTTAATCCTTGAAGCTTTATGCTTTCCAGTTTAGCCAGTGATACAGCTATACAGACAGACTGACTTAGGTTTAGATACAAGCCTATTTTCCTATGTTATAAATATGAAATCATAGAATTATATAATTTAAGGACTCAAATAAATCCCAGAGATCCTATTATCCCTCACTTTATATATGAAGAAACAGAATCTATACCTGTGGAATAGTCTTAAGATACTAGTCTTGAAATTTTGGTAACTTAACCTGTTTTCACTGTTCTACAGAAAAGCTTTTTTTAAATGATTGAAGATTGTTCAAAGTCCATGATAATATTCCAAGTAAAAATGGTATTAACTTTGTTGATGATGTGCCATAAAGTCCTGCTTAAAATACCACATTTTGCTGACTTTATTATTTCAAAACAAGAGTAATACCTTTTATTTCTATAGCACCTTACAATTTGCAAGCACTTCACATGCATTGTCTCATTTTATCCATTCAATATTTTTGTGAGATAATCAGGCACTTTTTTATCAGAGAAGTGAAGCTCAGAATGGTTAAGAGAATTGCCCAAGGTAAGATTACTATTAAGTGTTACAACTCAGAACTTTTTGTTTATTAATAGGAAACAAGTGATTTCTGGGGAGTGGAGGTGGGAGGGGGGTGGGAGGGGGTGAGAGAGAAGTTCCTTAACACAATGCTTTTCAAAGATAATTTTTGTCCCACCCAAGAGTTATGGACCATCTTTCATTGAATCACCAAAATTAAATCTAACTCAAATAAATGTCTGTCCTAATCCCTTCAGCATCTAGGAATCTGAATCAGAAAATATTTCACTTCTAAGAAACAAATTGTGATAAACCTAAAACTGTTTAATCATGCTTTTATCAAGTAACCTAAATATGAACCAATTTTCTAACCAAAGTAATGGAAATAAATTATCCTAGAATTTAATTTTCTTTAAAAACATTGTGCAAGTCAGCATTCTGGGAAATATAAGAAGGAACACAGCACGAGAAGAAAGAACTTATAAGGTACCCCAGAAAAACTTTAAGCCCTGCCATAGCAAAAGATACTTATAGGCTGTGTCATCTCCTCTTTATATATTGGGAATATGGCACATTTCTACTTCTTATGAAAGCATAAAGTTCACCAAAAATGAATGTCATTTTTTTTCTTTCTTCCTTTCTCTTCTTCTTGCTAATTGCCACAATGTAGGCATGTATCAGTCTTAGTACAGGCCCTCCATGTAGAATTTGCTATTTTGGGAAATGGTTATTCTAGTTTAGTTTTCCTTTTTACATCCTAATGACAGATACCAGACTTTTTATACTGATAAAACTTGATGTGGCTCTAAGATAAATGGGTCATTATTATCATTGTCCACTGAAGTATTTTTAGCTCAAAAATTATAACAGTGCCTAAGGTTAAATATAGTCTGATGTCATTAGAGTGAATTTTTTTCACAACACTGATTTTGATAAACCACCTTTAACTTATTGTTAAAATGCATCATAAATGTGTTTCTTTCCTAGTTAGAAGACTATTTTATAACTTCACAAGTGATAATTGTGCAGTTACACAGAGAGCTTATTCATATTGCTTTAAGGTACTTGGTAAGAATAAACTCTCTGTGTAACTGCACAATTTAAAACACTTTTAGCCCTAGAGGTATCTAGGTCTTATATGCTTTAAGAAGTTATCCATTGTTTTTATGACTTACTCCTGATACTTACCTATTCCAGCAGTTGCAAATTGTTTGATTGTTGGTAGACATGCTAAATGTTTTGGTAAGTCAGCAGAGTGGCCTACGTACCCAAATCATGGAAATTACAATGATATATAATCAAACATACCACTTTACAAAAATTTTCCCTTTTACCTTAGAATCTAGCTCATTTCTCTTAAGTCCCTAGTTAAGTTTTTTGAAAAACTAACAGAACACTTAGTATTAAATTTCTGTTGTTAGATGCAGGCTGAGCAGCTGATTGGCCTAAATGCTACTTCAAAAGTTTTATTCAGTTTTATGAGGTTTCCCCCACCTCTTTGATGCTTGCATTCTTCTTCAATCACAGTTTTTCAAACTCAAATCATTTAAAGCAAGCAGGAAAAACTAGAAGACTTTTAGGTAAAAGGATTTGGTTACATCTTGACCCCTGAAGTAGGCATTTATCCATAATGGATGCCTTCGCTGAAATTTCCTATTCTCAGTTTCTTGAGCAAAACAGTATCTCAAAGGATCCTTAGTTCAGCAGTGGATTGAATAAAAGTCATTTGTTGGAACACAGCCTAATTTGTTGCATATTTTACATAACAGAATGTTACTCTATTAACATGAAGTGGTATATTAATAATTCTCTGATTTTCTCTGGATAGTTGTTTTATTACCTATCGGATCTGATCTCAATTCTGTATATTGTTAAGTTCATAAATCTTTTTTTCAACAAATCTTTACCAAAGTTCAGGGATGATAGAAAGGAAGCATAACCTAGTAATTTAGAAATACTATTGGATATGGCTATTCTCAGATCCCTTGAAGTGAGTCTTTTTTTATAGCCCTAGAATGCCTCCCTGTCCAGCAGCAGGTTATAAGGTCACCTACTTTTTCTAGTGGAAATTTCCTAAAACACAACTTCTCTCCACAGCATCCAGGCCCAGTTAATCTGATTTTTTTCATCGTTTCCTTAAGTAATTATGAAATTAGAACTACTTAAAATGCATTAAAACCTTAATGTTCTTTAAATCTCTTACTAGGAACCAAGGTTACATTCTGTAAGAAGAAGCTTTTCTCAGCCTTCATTTGTAGGTTTGAAACCTTGATATTCTCAAAGCCCACACTTTCATCCTAGAAAAGATTTTAGAGCAGAGTATTCAATTCTTACTCCACTTCCTCTACGGATTCTGTTAAGTAGAATCTTGGATGATAACTATTTTCTCCGATAATACAAAACAACTAGCCCCATATGTGATCTGGTAACAAATATGAGGATTTGGATGTGCTTAAGGTTAAATGTTTCTGCTTTTTTAAGAGAATTAAAGAAATCTTAGTAACCAGAACATTGGAGGAGCGGGATAAAATAAATGTTTCCTTTATTCATTCACACACTTAAGTAACATGGACTTACAATCTGTAACAAACAGAACAAAGGTTATACCTATAAGACAACACAATCTTGAGTTTGAAAAATTTAGTTATTATCTGGCTACTTTGTCAACATGGTAATCTTATATACAACCACATAAAAACATCTTTCGTGTTTAGATTTTTCAGTTTTATTCCAGCTGTTTCATATTTGTAGACATAGCCATGGCATGTACAGAATATATACAGCAACAAGCCATTTGTATAATACAGTATAGTTAAAAAAAAAAACACTATCTTGCTAGGGATATGTCAATTAGATTCTAGTTTCCACATTATTTTGATTTTACTGTATTTAAATTTATATATATTTTACATGTATTAAATGTTTTGATGAAACATTTCAGACCCTTAAGTTTATATTGAAATGTTGACAAACATTAATATATATAAAATATAATCTGTATATATGTAATATCCAGAAAGCTGTCATATTTTTATTTTATACCAATTACAAGGGCCAAAGTTGACACTATTCTTAAATATACTTGATGATTATCTGGATTATTTCCATATCTATTTTTGGCCCTCTTTTGCCATCCATATGTGAAGTATAAGGATCGTTAGGGCATCTTAGCAAGTATAAGCATTCACTGCATATATCATGTCAGATTCAAAACATTTTCTTCTTATAACACAGTGACACTGTTGATATTCCTTTTTATCTTTCATTCAGGTCTTAGTTTGTGAGGTTTCCAGGCTTTTAAGACATTAACCTTAACTGAATAAAATTTACTTATTTCACCTTTTTAATACAAAGAAACTATGATTGCCTGCTCTTACAGAATTAGAGAAGCTTTTTACGATCAAAAAATGCCACTCTAACTAGAACACTTTAAAATTAAGTATCTGCCGCACTAACTTTTCTTTAAATGTTGCCTGTTTAATATATATCCCAACTTTATTCTATAAAAACATTATATTCCTAGGCGGGTGGATCACGAGGTCAAGAGATCGAGACCATCCTGGCCAACATGGTGAAACCCCGTCTCTACTAAAAATACAAAAAAATTAGCTGGGCGTGGTGGCGCGTGCCTGTAGTCCCAGCTACTCGGGAGGCTGAAGCAGGAATTGCTTGAACCCGGGAGGCGGAGGTTGCAGTGAGCCAAGATCACACCACTGCTGCACTCCAGCCTGGCGCCTGGTGACTGAGTGAGACTCTGTGTCAAAAAAAAAAAAAAAAAAACCATTATATTCCTGTTAAAGAAGATTCGATTATTAAAACAATAAAAATAAGTTACATGAATAAGCAGTATTTACATTGACTACATGGAAATTTATTCCGGCCTTTAATAAAATTTGATTGCACAATACTAGGAAATACTAGGATTTTACTATTTTAATTTCACATCCATTCTAAGATCTAAAGTTGATTTACACTTCTGTTGGGCAAGAGTAAGAATTATATATTTAAAAATCTCATAATATTAGGAAGATAACCAAATAACAACTTTAGGTAATTTTATTTTACCTTGTCTCATAAAAGATAATGAACTAATGTTTCTGAGCTCAAATATTTAGATTAAGGAATAAAATGTAATGATATAGTTATATTAAAGAATATGTTGCCACACCCTAAGGCCACTCCATTTATTTATTTTTTTTCTGCAGTTATTTTTAAAGTAACATACTGTGTAGAACAAGCCCATAGAGTGTTACTATAGCCCTAGTCAAAATATCATGAAACAATCTATTTCATATTCAGCTTGTCTGGTGTTTTTACATACATGTTAATCCTATATTTATTATTCAGGCTTCTTCGGTGTATTTCCAAAACATCTGTAAATTTTAAGAGTCTGAGAGTCATTGTATATTGCTTCAAAAACTAATTTATTTTAGGCAATTGGCTCTTTACCAAAACGTATTGATGTGCTTCCACATTACTTTCATTGAGTTCTACAAAGATTATATATTGCTTTATTTCTTGCTTCGAACTATAAAGTACAGAAGAACAGAGGTGGTAGGAAAATGTATTAATGTATTCCCCAAAAAAACTTATTCTGCTTAAATTGTGATATTTGGCTCTTATTTTATAATGTAACATATCCATGATAGCAAAAATAGCTTTAATAACTATAAAAGATCAATGTTTTAACTTTATCAACATCATTTTTATAAGTCATGGTATAAAAATAAACAAAGATATGGAGACAAAACTTTCATCATTAACCTCGTATAGTTGTGAAACAACAATGATAGTATATAAATGATTCATTAATATAAAAAGTATTGCCTAAAAAGCTTATCTTTTTTCCTTTGATGTTTTGTAGAAAACATCTAAAGGTTGATAATTTTAAAGTATTCATTAACAATTTGAGATGATTTTAATACAATGTGTTTCTTGCTAATCATACTCAGGATCTTTGCTTTTAATATGTCTAACTTTGATACCAAAGTAAAGAAAGCTACACAATATTCACTTATATATTTGTAGCAACACATAAAAGAGATTTCCTAAAATCCTTATTAGTATCTGAATTATTATAAAAATTTTTTAAAAGATACTAATATGTGTAAATATTTTCTGCCCTATATAGGTACCCAAATACTGACTTAAGTTAATCTGTTAGTATTATTCAGGCTATTTCCAATTGTCTGTGAAAATAGCTTTCAATTAAAGTAACACATTTAACATCCTAATGTTGTCTATTTCCTTATGTCTAAAAAAAAAATAAAAATAAATGCAGCAATGATCCTACGTTTACCAAATAGATTTTCATGCTTATACCCTAGCTGTTTAGAGAATTCGTTTAAAACTCTTGAGCTCAGACTCACCTACCTACCTTCACATAATGAATATTTAAACATCTACCTCAACAAACTTACCAAAGATGGGTTTTGATAGCTTCGTTTAACTTGGCTAGTCCCCTTCTATTCTGTGTTAAACAATAAGATTTCACTACTTTTCCTCTGTTTTTCTGCCTGATATCATACTGATTTCAACTTTTACACTCAGCTACACAGTTATACATTTATTTTGGTTTTATGCCCCAGTGTAGACAGCTCCACTTTTAGATCGTCTCCATGGATTATTTTAAAAGAATAAAGTGCTACATATTCTCCTTAAGCTAAAACACTAATTTTAGGGCATCAGTTACATCCAAAAGTGTTTTATTTAAAATTTGTTATGAATTAACTACCTTCTAGAGCTGATTTTTATGTGGATAACATTTAAATAAGAAAAAAACTTACTACTTTGAGGACTATAATATTTTTTGTAGTAAGTCAAACAATATCACAATGGAATGTTAAAAATATTTCCTTTACAGCCAAGCCAAAAATACTTTTTCAGCTCTTAAAATATCACAAAAATGCAGTCATCAGCTTTCATGCAATTAACCATATATATTTTCAAAAATTTGTTTATGTTAGTACTTATAATTTTCTTCTATAAACCAACAGGATTCTTACACATTTTAACTTGATTTAATATTCCAGTAATTACTTATAAAATTAAACAGAACTCTGTACTAAGTTTTGCTTTTTATATAAAATATGTTTCTGTAAAATAAATTTTATGGAAATTTAAATATAAAAAATTAATGCAGTAACTTCAATTTACCAAGATTGAAGACTCTTTATGAAAGCCTTTATAAATTCCTTAAGTGACTTTTAAAGGTAATCAAAAATATGCTATATAGGACATTTTGTATGATGTATCAATCTGATTCTGTCAAAAAGTCATAACCTACCATATCAAAAAAAAAAAAACTGAAAAAGCACCCATCATGCTTTCCTATGTATTGCTTGCATTTAGACAGAATCCTGAAGAAATTATTTAAATATAGAATAAAAATATAGGTCTTCTTGGCCTTCCCGGTTAGCAAGAACTTCAATGCCTTTTGATATTTTTTAAAATACATTTTAGATGATAGCTAAGAGACCTATGTAAAAATAAGATTCATCACAGTTCTTCAAAGATACATCATGTCCAACAAAACAGCTACACTTCAGAAAAAAATGTAAAGTATAGCATTGTGTATTCATTATGCAATTCATAGTAAAGTCTCTTAATTTGGAAGTATAAAAGCTTGTCTCAAATGTGATATGAGGTGTATAATTTACCATTATCCAATCTGTGGCATTTTAGCTAACAAGGTGGTGTTTGCTTTGGTAATAACTACAGTCAAGGGTATTTAATCTGGTTTCTGCAGGCTTGTTAGGAAAGATATAAGAATATAGTAAGAAATGTTTGGTAAATTCATAGAACTTAAGTTGTTAATAAGTGGATAAGTCTTATTAAGTTCATTAAGTTCATTTGCATTAAAACTGTATGTATGAAAAAGTTTCAGTGTTTGTAGCCTCTAATAAAATTCTCTGGCTTTATTACTATAATAGTTCATTCAAATAAAACTTTGAATATTGGTGTTTTCATGTTTAGAGATAAACATGTATTTAAACAATTAGTAAAAATATTTAAAATACTTAGATTCATGAATTTATGACTACATACTTTCACTTAGAATCACAAACTATTTGATTCTAGAAATTGGAACATCGTTCTAAAAATAAGAAACAAGGAAATAAGGACAAACAAAAATAGGGACTATATAGTTATTTAAAATTTTAACAGTTTGCACCAGCACACATAAGTAGGTGTAGGATATATAAGAAACTACTCAAAACAAAAGTGAAATATACCATATTTCACAATAAAGGTAAGTATATTTTTCTGAATTTCTCTTTTGGCACTCATCATTTTCATAATCTAGCTGTCAAGAAACAGATTCCTAATCTTGAAACACTAACTGATATATTTCAGTTCAAGGTTCTTATTTGGACTTTTCATCTTCAGATCTTTAAATCTCGTTATACTACTTCCTCTTCCCCCACAATACTTAAAACAATGCCCTCAGTATATACACACTGAATGATTGTGGTGTTGGTACTAAAGGTGATGCTAAGGCTTTGGCATTAACACAAGATTGAGTCCCAGGCTCTCATGTTTTACAAGTTGTATAACCCTAGCCAAGTTGCCTAATTTCTCTGTACCTCAGTTTTCTCATTACCCCATTTATTCCTAGTGTTCCATTATTGGAACACCAAGCATGTGGGAGTTGGGAGATGACCTGCTGCTCAAGGTCATCGCCAAGGTCTGATTGTAAAAATTCAAAAAATTGCAACCTCAGGCATAAATGGGTTAAATACAGGAAGAATACCTCAAGGGGCTGACAGGAAAAATAAATGAGAGACCACAAATAAGGAATATAGAACTGTTGGTTCTCTCCCCCTCAACTTCACTTATTACTGAACTAACAGACAATTTGACAAAGTTATGGCCATGCGATTCCCCCCTTTTAATAACCCACTGAGAAGACTTACTGAACAGGTATATTTGGCTGACAGTTATATTCAAAAAGCAAGCTGTTATTTTCACAAAGCTATAGATGGAAAAAGACAGTTTTAGAATCACAAAACCTTGACTGCCATAATTTTTTTTCCTACACTTAGTGGTGATGATACACTTAGTAGTAAGCATTAAAGACTGAAATGCTAATGTCTAGTGTGAGTTGCTATACTTTTACTGTCATGTGTTTTGTTTTGTTTTGTTTTTTTGCAGACTTGAACATTTCTTGTAATTTTCAATCTTAGCTTTTTACGCTTTGAGGCCATGTGGTTAGATCATACAAGTTTATAATTGTAACTTTATGCATTATTCCCTTTATATTAAATTTCACTATTTTAGTAATGGTTTCCCCCCCAGTATAGATTGTATAATATTAATATTGCTATACCCGCTTTATTTTGGATAATATATGCCTAGTGTTTCTTCATATGTCCTATTTTCTTCTATGTTTAAGTATATCACTTTTAACTACATATATAGCCAGGTTTTTTAATTTAATTTTGAGCAGTTTGTCTTTTGAGAAGACTCATATGAAGTTTTATTTTATTACAATTACTGACCTGTCTGTATTTATTTCTGCCATTTTATTGTGGGTTTTCTATTTACAATGTTTTCCCTTTTTCTTTGCCTCTTTTTTTCCTTCCTGTCTTCTATTGGATTGCTCCTTCCTGGCTTCTGTTGGATTGTTTTCTTTCACCTCTCTTCATCTGGCTTGAAAGAAATACATTGTAGTTGTATTCTTTTGTGATTAACCTATGATGTATACCATGTTTATTAACTTTATATTTTTAATATCTATAGCTTTTTAACCAATAGAAGCTTCTAGATTGGTTTCAAAGGAAGCCAAACTACTGAAGCTGTTTTATTTAATGTGGTCCAAAAATAATCAGGAAAAAATGTGTAATTGGTCATATTTTTCTGGAATGTATTAAGAGAATAGTATGATGATACCAACCTATAGCAATCATTATCTAGTTTTTGAAGCTTCATCATCACATTAAATCCCATAAACAAATGATTCTCAACTAATGAGGGGTACATGCACAAGGCATGGCCTTAATAGTAGTAGCACAGAAGTGTTAGTACCATTTCTCCCACATCATGCTCTAAAAAAAGGTGGCATCCTCTATTTCCATAGTTACTCCTGGTCTGTCCCTTCAGCTTACCCAGTGAGTCTTTCAGGCCCTCTGCAGATGCTTCATCCAGAAATAACTCAAGGGCAAGGCTCATCTCTCCTTGGAGCTATAGTTTTCTTCCTGCAGATGGCACACTTGGTTTCCTGAAACATCTTGACATCTCACACCATCCTGTTCTTAAGTGAGGAGCGGTGGACTTTAAAATCCATGGTGAGTATACTGTACCATTAGCTAAGGGGGTGAAATTCAGTCCAAGGCCAAGGATGAAACATATGTACTATGCCTTGCTTACCTTGGTGAACATCCAGGTATGGCTGAACCTCCCAACTGGTACTCATCAGAAGAGGCATGGTAGAGGATATATTATTTCTAGTTGTTGGGGCAATAGGAAGATCTTCTTGGTGTGTAGTTCCTCCCAGTTCCCTTCCCTCATCATGAAAAGTATGTAGAAACTAGTATGATACAATACTAAACAAAGTATTTAAATAGGGCCAACTGTTTCCTGCTAGGTAATTCCTTTAATTCAGAGGATCTATTCTGGGTAACCCAAAACTACCTACTAAAGAAGTTAATTTCACCTCTAAATTAGTTAGTCCCTTCCCCTTGGCTCTAAGTGTTATTGGTGACATAGGAAGGAAGCCTAACCTGGGCTTCTCCTATCCTCTGTCTCCAGAAAGAATAAGATAGTCTTCTTAAAAGGTTAAATTTCCCATTAACCTTAATTAACTTGATTGTTACTGTTATTAACCTCCAAATTTGGTGTCTTCGTCTTGATAAGAGTTAACCAATCCTCTCCAAACTTCCTGCAAGAGGAAGGGACAGGGTGAATTTTGTAGTGCTGAAATTACATATCTTAATTTTATAAGAGACTCAAGGGCTTTCTTCTAGAATCTGTGCTCTTGGTTACCCCTGTGTCCTAGCTCCTCCTGAGCTCTCTGAACTAGTAAACCATTGCTGCAAAAATAGACAAATGGCTATCAATATGTCTACACCCTTTTAGGTCCACTGATACTCACTTTCTGGCAAAAGACAAGGCAAGGACCCACCAGCACCCCAGGCCTCACTAATATAAAGAGTTGTTCTATTATCCGATAGAACTATGGATCATAGGATATTGCCTCTAGGAGGCAATTACAGATTATCATACGTCAGCTTTATGGACCAATAAAATACTCAGCCAGAAGGCGTAGCCTCCCCATAACTCAAGGTTACACTAATGCTAGCCAGTAGCACCACTACATACTTGGTAGAGGAGGGGCAGTCAGAGATCAAGAAAACCATCCCTACCATAATGCCCCAAGAGGAATCTGTCGAATGCTTGGGACTATCACTTGGTACTACTTCATGATGATGTACCAACTACTGACCAACTACTGGTTTCACTTCAGTTTTGAAACTTCCCAGAGCTAAACAGTTAAGTCCCAGTCACAGGTACAGCTTTGTGGAGTGGGGGAGTGGGGGAGAGGGGGAAGACCTGTGTCCCAGTGCCCATGTTCCAGCCTAGGCCTGTCTTAAGTACTCTGGCATCAACTTCATATTCAATTTACAAAGTCCACAGATTAAGAGAAATAATGAGGTCTACATGCAGAATAAACTGAGGTTTCAATAAAATCAGAGATTATGTCTATTTCTTGCTCCTTCCCATAGCCACAGATCTTCTGACTTCTGAGGTTTCTTATCTATGAGTTCACTTGTGAAACACCCCCTCCAATATACAATGGTGCCACTTAAAATATGCATTGCCCACTTCCCACATGACTTCACAGAGAGGATTATAGTCTACTGAGTGAGTTGACATCTTTGTATTACTCTCCTAATGTAACACCACAAATACCTGATCTAGGCAGTGCTCTATGACCTCCTGCAATACTGCTTCCAGGAACATACCAAAATGAATATTTAAGAACTTCAAGGGTAGTATTTAGAAGACAGTTACTTTCTGGCAAAGAGATCCAGAAAAAAAGTATAACGTATTAACCAGATAAAGTATTAACAGTGCCGGAGTAGAGGATTCTACAAGTGTATTATCTTCTACCAGGAGTGGTTAGGATGCCTCCTCTTGGAAGTACATACCCTCCAGTTTTCACCTATTCTCCGTTAGCTATTCTTCAACTAGTGGATCAACTCAAACACGTCACTGGGTACCCAAAGAATATTTGCTATATCTATTGTGCCTCCTACAGAGATTCCAACTGGTTCATCTTCAATATCACCACAGAAGTCAGATCCAACTTACCACACATTCCTCCATTAAAAATATCCTGCCTTTGTAATAATTATACCCTGTCCTAACTGGTTCCCCTATGTTCTTGTGCCCTCCAGTACCACAAATAGCCACATAGCCAGCTAAGGCCCTGCACAACTGACAGACTGCACTAAAAGAGCTCCATTACCACCCTCCAGCAAGCAAAGGTCCATTGCATTGACCAGCACCAGGCTATAAGACAGATCGTTCAAGTGGAAGACACTGTCTCCATCCATGGTAGGAACTGTAACTGCTATAAGGGCACTTCCATGGCAGAGGTTATCATCTCACTGGTTTTCAAACATGTTTTTCTTCATCCATGTAAATAATCTTTTACCACTTTCTGCTCTGTCCCTCTGTAGGAGATATTATACTTCATCCTATGCCCTAGTAGTCTGTGCTAATAACCCCATCAGTTCAACTGAATATGTCATGTGGAAAGCTCAGACTTATGAATAGGGAGGGTCTGAAGGAACATTTGTGGAAACAGTCTTTCCACCTTTAGAAAGACTTCAAGCATTCTCTTCTAAGCAATGTTCCAGCAGTGAAAAATTCCTCATTTTGCTGATTAATAAACAGAAACTAGAACTGAATGATGATGCCTAAAATAAATCTAGGGGAACTACCAGTACAACAGTTTAATTCACTGTGAGCCCTCTCTACTTGCCCATACTTAGAATGCACATTCCAAGGCAAGTTCTCATTTTGAACTTTGGCCCAGCTGTCCAATCACCTATGATACATAACTCTGGCTTACTATGTTGTAGTTACTGTATAAATTGCTAACATCTTCTCTGTGATGTTCTCTTATGGAGCCTTGGAGAGATCCCTAAATCCAGTATGAGATTCCTGGAGCATTGGTCAGTTCCTCCTTTCACCATCACCTTCAACAAATGCAACAGAACAGATCTGAATAAGGTACTTAAAAACTTTTAAACTTTAATAACTTAAGGTAAAACAGCAAAAGAAATAGTTAAAATTACTTGATAGTAAGTATATTAACATTTATAATAACTATTATACAAATTCTATATTGTATTATAGATCCTGATTGACCAAAAGAAATCATGAGGTAAATTATGTACATGGATAACAAAATTAAGAATATAAGAAATATAAAGAAAGTATTGCCCTTTTGAACTATTTACAAATTTTTAAATCATACACCTAACCTAATGTTATTAAAGTTTACATTTTCTAACATACAAATTGCCTCGAGAGTTTTATAATTTATCATATAAACCTGATACATTTACTTATTCACTTATTAAACATTTATCAGAATAAATGTGATTTTTAGTAGTCTGAAAAAGAACGAACATGCTGATAAGTTTTGGGGGTGTTTTGCTTTACATTAAAACAGTAGTGGTTGCAGAGCTATCTCTCATTTTAAGAAAAGCAATAAAAATGTAAAGATCTGCAAAATTAAAAAGCAGAAAACTAATTTATTCTAAATATTCTGAAACTGCAATCTTTAGTAATTAATGTGTGAGGCTAGAGCCATCTACCGGTTGAAGTGCGATGTTACAAAACCCAACTGTTGGACAGTTAACAAAGGAGGAAGCCTTAGCTGCAAGAACTTAAATGGGGATGCACAAGGGCAAAAATCATCTGGTCTAGGACACTGGTTCAAACATTTAATAAAATACTCTCTTTTTAATCAGGAAACCCAATATGTGTAACAAAATAGGGTCCCCCCTGTAAAAGCCCCTGTAAGGGGCCTCCAACCCTAACCCTCAGTGAAAGGAGTCACTGCACTAATTAGCCTGAGAAGCAAAGGCCAGACCAATGAAAAGCCATGAGAGGTAGTTTGGGCAAATAACTGTGGTTTGGAAGGAGGCACAAAGAAGGAACAGCATTAGCAACACTGTCTCTTACCCATCTTTCCCCTCAAGACATCTTAGACACACAGTGCACAAAGGACAATGGTCAACAGTCACAGAGAAATGAACAGGAGTAGGCACCTGAAAGGCTACAAACCTCTTTTCACAGGGATAGTTTATGTGCTCATTTTATTCCACATTAGAAAACACTAGTATAACTTTCCTGAACATGAAAAATAAAAAAAAATAACGTTTTGACCACAAACCGATGAGAACTGAGTTTCTAGGTCCTGTGGGCTTTCACCACCCAAGTCCTGGACTGGTCTAGTTTTGGAAACAAAACCCCAGTTTCAGGTCCCAGCCTCCTCCCTTCAAAGGGGCATGGATGTCCATAGAATCGAGGCAAGAAATAGAGCTCTCTAAGACTCCTCTCTGAGGCAGAGACCCCCAGCCTGGACAGCAGCTTGTCAGCTAGGCTTGGGGTGACAGGCTGCAGCAAGGTCCCAAAGACTCGCAAACATTCCAAGGCCACATGAAGCACAGTACCCAGCCAGCGAGCATCCACTGGGCTCTCCCAGTTCAGCTTCCACGGTGCATGCCTTTGGACAAAACCATTAGTTTGCCGGACACAGCTGGAAACGGCCTCTAGAGCCTTATATATCTGAAAGTTATCATAGTGGTCTGCTACCTGCTTTGGCAACGTGGCCACTGCGCTCACCAGAGCATAATCCTCTGCCTGAGCACGAACTGATGGCCCCACCAACCCTGGCTCACTGGGGAAGCAGTTAGTGCAGAAGGCCGGGTAGGTCTCAGAAGGATTTATTCTTTTGGCAGTACATCGGTTCAAGAGACCTCCCAAGGCATCTGCAAGCTCGGAGTTCAGCAAGTTAACCACCTTTTCATCATAGTAGTCACAGTCCCAGTTGGGGACGCCCTGCCGAAGGAGAAAGTAGCGGAAGCCATCCACAGTATAGCGGTTAAGGCAAGTCCTAGGATCCACCACGTTGCCCAAGCTTTTGGACATCTTTTGGCCACAGACTGTCCAGTGGGAATGGACATAGATGCGCTGTGGTGGGCTCATGCCAGCCCCTAAGAGGAATGCAGGCCAATAGATGGCATGGAATTTGAGGATGTCCTTACCTATGATATGAGAGGTGACCGGCCACCAAGATTTGAACTCAGTATTTGGGTAGCCAATTACAGTGAGGTAGTTGACCAGGGCATCCAGCCATACATAGATGGTCTGCGAGTCATCCCCGGGCACCGGAATGCCCCAGTGCAAGTGGCTACTTCTGCGAGACACGGATAGGTCGGGCAGCTCCTCGTCCAACCACTGTAGAACTACCTGATGGAATGGTTCGGGGGTGATCGCCTGAGGGCTGCCCCGCAGCCACTGCTGGAGTGGCTCCCGAAACTGGGAAAGCCTGAAAATGTAGTTTTCTTCCTTGGTCCAGGAGACTGGATGCCCACTCTCGAGAGACACAGGAAACGAATCCCCCAATGGGCCCGGCTGCCAGGTGACCTTGGCTTCAGGCAGGAAGCACTCGTCGGAGGCGCAATACCAACCTTCGTAGAGGCCCTTGTAGAGCAGACCCCGGGACTTAAGCACTCCCCAGAATTGCTGCACAGCCACCCGGTGCCGGGCCTCCGTGGTGCGGATAAAATCAGTGCAGGAGATACCGGCCTCCTGGAAAAGCTGCTGGAACTGCTCAGAGACTCGGTCGCATAGCTCGGTCGGGGCCAGGCCCGCAGTAGCTGCTGCCTGCTGAATCTTCAGCCCGTGCTCGTCGGTACCAGTGGAGAATCGCGTAGCAGCCGTGCTGGGACTTCGGAGGCGACGGTGACGGCAAAGGGCGTCCGCCAGGAGTGCCGAGTACAGGTGCCCGATGTGCGGCGCCGCGTTCACGTAGAAAATGGGTGTAGTGAAGTAGGCGCGCGCATCACCAGCATCGTCGCGGGCACTGAGAGAGCCCGAACCGTAGTAGCGTGAGCCGAAGTCCTCCAGGAGAGAGAGCCTACTAGCCCCCGTGCGTCCCAGCAGCCGGCGGACAGATGTTCGCAGCATGGTGTAGACCGGCCCGAAGCGGAGGAGGCGCCGTTCTGACAGCACGTGTGACAGGCGCATGCGCAGCCGGGTCGCGCCGTAGCTTCCGGCCGAAAAGCCAATGAAACGCAGTCCTGAGCGCCGGCCCGCACCGCTCCGCCCGCGCCTGCGCCCTCCGCGGGCCAAAAGCCCCGGCGCCAGAGGCTGCCTGTGGGCGGCGACTGACCAGAAAAATAAGTCCTAGCTGCCGGGTTTAGGAGAGGTTATGAAAGAAGACGAACCTCTTTGCCTTTGTATAGCATATTGTGTTTCCTGCTTGGATTGCAATTTTTTTTTTTTTGAGACGGATTCTCGCTCTGTCGCCAGGCTAGATTGCCGTGGCATGATCTCGGCTCACTGCAATCTCTGCCTCTCGATTCAAGTGACTCCCCTGCCTCAGTCCACCGAGTAGCTGGGACTACAAGCGCGGACCACCACGCCCGGCTAATTTTTTGTACTTTAGTAGCGAGGGGGTTTCACTATGTTGGTCAGGATAGTATCGATCTTCTGACCTCGTAATCCGCCCTCCTCAGCCTCCCAAAGTGCTGGGATTACAGGCGTGCCCGGCCTGGATTGCAATTTTATATTTATGATCTGTTTCCCCCCTCTAGGCTGAGCTGCTTGTAGGCAAGAGTTTTATATTCAGGCGTTTGTCTAAACCCCGTCCGCTGGCATACTACAGGACAGAGGATGGCTCTGCACGTGCCCCAGTCAATACCTAAAATGTCATCTAAATTTTATCTCAGAGCCTAAATCAATCTGGAAGGGAAGGAGAGAGAAAAGAAGAAAAATCATTACCTACAGCACTTGAGAGAAGGATAAGAACTGAGAAAGTAAGAGGAAGTCTTTTCTTTAAACACTTTTTGTTGAATCAACAAAAGTAGATTTGTGATCTGCCAAGTTCTTGCCAAAGTTTATTGAGATCCAGGAAAGTGGAGTGCAATATGCTGTCACTGAGCACATAAAGAATAATTTTTAAATTTATTTCTCAAAAATAATTTTTTTAATGGTCTTGAAGTTCTAAAACAGTGTTTTTCAAGTTTGCTTTTAGTAATGGAACCCTAGAATATTTTTTAGGGAAGAAAACCTCAGGACCCCAGAATTGAATTAATGTTAATCCGTGGTTCATAACACACTCTCATCTTTGATCTTTTTTTTTTAAGTGACATATACATTTAATAATAAAATAGAATGGAGCAGCTATGAACCTATAACCCAACCTAAGAACTAGAAATCGTTTCAGAATGTGGTCCCCAGAGCAGCAGAACTAGCAGCACCTGGAACTTCCTTCAGTAGGCCCCACCCCCACCAACTGAATCAGGAAACTCTGAGGGTGGGGCCCAGTAATTCACATTTTAAGGTGATTCTGGTGCACATTAAAGTTTGAGAAATACTGAACTAGAAAATTACCAGTGATTTAGATCTGTGTGCTCCTTTTCTTCTCATACTGTCCTCCTCATTTTCCTGAGGTAGTCATTGTCCTGAATTTTGTTCTTGTGCATTTGTATTATCACATACATAGTATGTCTAAGTAACATATTGTTTAATTTTGCTTATATTTAAATATTCTAAAAAGGATATAATACTACATATAGTCTTCAACTTGCCTTTTTATTCAACATTTTGTTGCTATATTATTCTATGTTGTTGCATATGTAACTGCATTCACATGTTCTTAATACATGTGGTTGCATGTAATTCATTCATTTTGACTGCTGTATGAATGAACTCATAAGGTAACTTGGATCTGATTTCCTTAGTGATATGATGAAAGGTGGACCAGTGTAATTCTGTATAAAAGATACAAAGAGTAACTTCGCATACTAAGTTGCTGTGCTCTATTTTATCCAGCAGTTTAAGAATGACCTACAGCCATCTGGTCTTCAACACAATTGACAAAAACAAGCAATGGCAAAAGATTCCCTATTCAATAAATGGTGCTGGGATAACTAGCTAGCCACATACAGAAGATTAAACTGAACTCTTTTCTTTTACCATATACAAAAATCAACTCAAAATGGATTAAAGACTAAAATGTAAAACCTAAAACTAAAAACCTTGGAAAGTAACCTAGGAAATACCGTGCTGGGCATAGAATCTGGCAAAAATTTCATCATGAGAATGCCAAAAGCAATTGCAACAAAAACAAAAATTGACAAATGGGACCTAATTAAAGAGTTTCTGCACAGCAAAATAAACTATCAACAAAGTAAGCAGAAAGCCTACAGAATGGGAGAAAATATTTTCAAACTATGAATTTAACAAAGGTCTAATATCCAGAATCTATAAGGAATTTAAACAAATCAATAAGCAAAAAACAACCTCATTAAAAAGGCAAAGGACATAAACAGACACTTCTCAAAAGGAGATATACATATGGCCAACAAGCATATAAAAAAATGCTCAACATTACTCATCATTACAGAAATGCAAATCAAAACCACATTAAGATACCATCTCATACCAGACAGAATGAGTATTATTAAAAAGTCAAAAAACAACAGATGCTGGCAAGGTTGCAGAGAAAAGGAACACATATACACTGCTGGAGGGAATGTAAATCAGTTCAGCCATTATAGAAAGCAGTTTGGTGATTTCTCAAAGAACACAAAGCGTAATTATGTTTTGAACAGCCATTATAGAAAGCAGTTTTGTGATTTCCCAAAGAACATAAAGCAATCCCATTATTGAGTATATATCCAAAGGAATATAAATAATTCTACTATAAAGACACAGCACTCCCATGTTTATTGCAGCACTGTTCACAATAGCAAAGATGTGGAATTTTCCCTAAATGCCCATCAACAGTAGACTGGATAAAGAAAATGTGTTGCATATACACCATGGAATACTATGCAACCATAAAAAAAGAACAAGATCATGTCCTTACATGGCGTATGGATGGAGCTGTATGCCATTATCCTAAGTAAACCAACACAGGAACAGAAAACCAAATATCACATGTTCTCACAACTAGAAGCAAAACATTGAGTAAATATGGGCACAAAGGAAACAGCAGACACTGGGACCTACTTGTGGGTGGAGGGAGAGAGAGGAGAGTGAGGATTGAAAAACCACCTGTCGCATACCATGCTTTTTACCTGGGTGGAGAAATAATCTGTACACCAAACTGCCATGACACACAATTTACCTATATAACAAACAGACACATGTACCCCTGAACCTAATGCAAATCAAAAAAAAAAAATGGCAAGTGAAAGATAGGTGAAACTTAAAACTGGAAGCTATATACAGCATCCTCCAGAACTGGGAGATAAATTGAGGCTAGGTGTCTGAGAAACCAGGTTATCCAGTGATTCTTACTATCTCTTTTCCTTTTACACTGAAGAAGTGCTTCAATGTACAAGTGTGCTATTTTTTCTCCCATTTAAAAAAAAAAATTCTCAACCCCCGTTACTGTACCATTTCTTTCCTTCGCTTTAGAACAGAACTCCTTAGAAGAAACGGCTATTGATACTCACTTAAGTGATTCAAGTTTTGGCTCTTAAGAACAATACTGCAATTAACACTGTTGTATATTCTCCTGGTATCTATATGCTAAAGTTTCTCTTGGATACATACATGGAAATGAAATTGCTGGATCATAGAAATATGAGTGTTCCATTTTTCAGAATAATCCCAAGTTATTTTCCAATGGTTAAAAAAATTTGCACTCTATTCAGCAATATACCCTTGAATAGATCTCTCCAACACTTGGTATTTTCTGTCTCAATTTTTGTCAGGCAAATAGGTGTGAAGTATTATCTCACCAGTGTTTATTTATAACAGCAGTGTTCACAATAGGCAAAAGGCAGAAACAGCCCAAATGTCCATCATCTGATGAATGAATAAACAAATATGATATATCTATACAATGGAATATTACTCAGCAATAAAAAAGAATAAAGTGGGAGAGGGAAGATGGTGGTTAGGAGACAGGGCTGATGTGCAGTTCCCACTTGGATGGACAGAACAGTGTGTGGAGATTCACACCATGAACTTTTGCTCCAGGAACCACTGTGGGAGCATACCAGGAAAACCAAAACAAATCACAGATCCTTTAAAATAAGTGGCAGGCCACTGCAAATTCTACGAGACAGGTGAAAAACTCTGGTGCTGCCTCAAAAGCACCACCTTCTGGCTGGAGGCCAACCAACTTAGGACATTACTGCAACTCATGACTGAACAACCCTGATGCAAGGAAGGAGAAAACAATAGCTAATTCCACTGCCTGCAACATCCTGGCTAACCAGTGGTTCTGAATCTGTCCACATGACAACTTCACTGCTGGCATAAACAGCATTTGAGAAAACAGGCACACTAAACATATCTATAACCAAGGACTCTCACAGAGTCTGTGTCACTCCCCTACCATCTCCACCAGAACACGTGCTGGTATCCACATCTGGGAGACCTAAAAACTAATTGCATCACAGGACTCTTCTCAGACATTCTCCAGCACCAGCCCAGAGCCTGGTAGCCCTGCCAAATGGCCAGACCCAGAAGAACAATAACAATCACTGCAGTCTGGCTTGCCAGAGCCCCATCTTTAGGGGAAGGGGGAGTGCACCACATCAAGGGATCACCCCATGGGACAAAGAATCTGAACAGCAGCCCTTGAGTTTCAGATTGTTCCACTGAAATAGTCTACCCAAATAAGCAGGAATCAGAAAAGTAATTCTGATATTATGACAAAACAAGTTTCTATAACATCCCCGAAAAAACTACACTAGCTCCCAGCAATGGATCCAAACCAACAAGAAATCTCAGAATTGCCAGATTAAAAATTCAGGAGGGTGATTATTAAACTACTTTAAAAGATAACAGAGAAAGACATTTTAAAAAACAATACAGAGTATGGATGAAAAATGCTCCAGAGAAATAGATATCATAAAGAAAAAATAATCACAACACTTGGAAATGAAAGACATCTTAGAGAAATACAAAATGCACTGGAAAGTTTCAACAATAGAATCAAACAAGTAGAAGAACTTCAGAGCTCAGAGACAAGGCTGTCAAATTAACCCAGTCAGACAAGGACAAAGAAAAAAGGATTAAAAAAAAAAATGAAGAGTCCGGGTGCAGTGACTCATGCCTGTTATCCCAGCACTTTGGGAGGCCAAGGCGGGTGGATTGCCTCAGGTCAGGAGTTCAAGATAGCCTGGCCAACATCATGAAACCCTGTCTCTACTAAAAATACAACAAACCCTGTCTCTACTAAAAAATTAGCCAGGCATGGTGGCATGCGCCTGTAATCCCAGCTACTCGGGAGGCTGAGGCAGGGGAATTGCTTGAACCAGGGAGGTGGAGATTGCAGTGAGCCAAGATCGTACAACTGCACTCCAGCCTGGGTGACAGAGTGATACTCCATCTCAAAAATAAATAAATAAATAAATAACAAAGCCTCCAAGAAAGTTGAGATTATGTTAAACAACCAAACTTAAGAATAATTGGTGTTCCTGAGGAAGAAGAGAAATCTAAAAGTTTGGAAAACATATTTGAAGGAATAATCAAGGAAAACTTCCCTGGCCTTGCTAGAGATCTAGACATCCAAATACAAGAAGCTCTAAGAACACCTGGGAAATTCATCACAAAAAGATCATCACCCGGGCACATAGTCATCAGGTTATCTAAAGTCAAGATGAAGTAAAGAATCTTTTTTTTTTAATATGGGGTTTCACCATGTTGGCGAGGCTGGTCTTGAACTCCTGACCTGAGGTGATCCACCCGCCTTGGCCTCCCAAAGTGCTGAGATTACAGGCGTGAGCCACTGTGCAGGAAAGAATCTTAAGAGCTGTGAGGCAAAAGCATCAGGTAACCTATAAAGGAAAACCTATCAGATTAACAACAGATTTCTCAGCAGAAACCTTACAAGTCAGAAGGGACTGGATTTATCTTAGCCTCCTCAAACAAAATAATGCCAGGCAAGGATTTTGTATCTAGCAAAACTAAGGTTCATAAATGAAGGGAAAATAAAGTATTTTTCAGACAAACAAATGCTGAGAGAATTAACCACTACCAAGCCAGCACTGTGGGTCAAGATGGCCAGAGGGAGACCTATGTTAATTCTAGCTAAATAATTATAGCTTGCTTGGCTGAGAGTACACTGCAGTTTATACACTGAACTAAACTATATTATTGGTGCAGTTAATTAGAAATCAAGCGGCAATAGGAGACCTAAAGTAAAGACCATCCGAGAGCTCAGTAACACCAGGGAACACCTCGGGGTGGTTGCAGAGCAGGCAATACTGCTCTGGTCCCACGAATGCCTTCTCAACATGGAGACTGCAGGAGTCTTGTAAAGAGGGCTTATGCAAAGATCTCTGAGAAGGGAGGCGACCTGCTCACAAGATCTGGGAGGATCTTTGCAAATGGGAGCTGGCAAGGAGGAGAAAAGCCTTGCAGGGCAGAGATCACAGAACACCTCAGGCTCTGCCTAGGTTCTTGGAATATGGAGTGATTTTAATTGCTCTATGTCCTCAATGCTAGGGAGATAAAAGCCCCTTGATGCATTGGGTGTGGTCAGACCCTGTGGCTCCTCATCAGCTATACTTCTGATGCAGCCGCACCCTGATAACAATCTGTGATAAACTCAGAGTACTAGTTTAGCATGTTTTAGAAGGATCTCAAGTGCTGTTAAATGCTCAGAGTACTAATTTAGCATGTCTTAGAAGGATTATAAGTGCTCTCCCCTGACATCTTACCTACCTCTTACCCTCCCCAATGAGATTATGAACATAGTAAAAGTGTTTAGAGCCCAGAGCTTGGGGCCAACACGATTCCCGTGCTTGCACTGGTCCCCTGGACCCATGCTATAAATTCTATGCTTGTGTCTCTGTCTTTATTTCCTTTTCTCAATCCCTCATCAATCACTGCCAGTACTAAGAGCACCCACGTTCGGGGTTGGGGATGGTACCCAACAAGCACTACAAGAATTGCTAAAAGGAGTTCTAAATCTTGAAACAAAACTTTTAAATACACCAAAATAGAAACTCCTTAAAGCATAAATCTCACAGGGCCTATAAAACAATAACACAATGAAAAAAGGTATTCAGGCAACAACTAGCATTATGAATAAAACAGTACCTCAAATCTCAGTACTAATGTTGAATGTAAATGGCCTAAATGTGCCAACTTAAAATTTTCAGAATGACAGAATGGATAAAAATCCACCAAACAAGTATCTGCTGTCTTCAAGATACTCACCTAATGCATAGGGACTCACATAAATCTAAAAGAAAGTGGTGGAAAAAGAGAGTTCATGCAAATGGAAACCAACAGTGAGCAGAAGTAGTTATTCTTATATCAGACAAACAAATTTTAAAGAAACAGCAGTTCAAAAAGATAAAGAGGGACACTAAATAATGATTTAAAAAATAAGTCCAACAGGAAAATACCACAATCCTAAATATATATGCATCTAAAACAAGAGGTCCCAAATTTATAAAACAGTTACTACTAGACATAAGAAATGAGATAGATGGCAATACAATAATAGTGGGGGAACTTCAGTACTCCACTGACACCACTAGACAGGTCATCAAGACAGAAAATCAACAAAGAAACAGTGGATTTAAGGTATACTCTAGAACAAATGGACTTATCAGATATTTATAGAACATTCTACCCAACAACTGCAGAATATACATTCTTTTCATCAGCACATGGAACATTCTCCAAGATAGACCATATGATAGGTCACAAAACAAATATCAATAAATTTTTAAAAACTGAAATTATATCAAGTACTCTCTCAGACTACAGTGGAATAAAATTGGAAATTAACTCCAAAAGGAACTCTCAAAACTATACAAATACATGGAAATTAAATATGTGCTCCTGAATGATCTTTGGGTCAACAATGAAATCAAGATGGCAATTTAAAAATTCTTTAAACTGAATGATAATAGGGACATGACTTATCAAAGCCTCTGGGATACAGTAAAAGTGGTGCTAATAGGAAAGTTAATAGCATTAAATGCCTACATCAAAAAGTCTGAAAAGCATAAATAATATAAGGTCACACTTCAAGAAACTAGAAAAACAAGAACAAACCAAACCCAGATCCAGCAGAAGAAAAGAAATAACAAAGATCAGAGCAGAGCTAAATGACTTTGAAACCAAAAAAACAATACAAAAGTTAAATGAAACAAAAAGCTGGTTCTTTGAAAAGATAAACAAAATTGATAGACCATTAGCAAAGTTAACCAAGAAAAGAAAGATCCAAATAAGCTCAATTAGAAGTGAAACAGAAGATACTAAAACTGATACCACAGAAATACAAAAGATCATTCAAGGCTATGAACACCTTTACACACACAAACTAGAAAATCCAGAGGAGGTAGATAAACTCCTGGAAATATATAATAACCCTCTGGAATTAAACCAGGAAGAAATAGAAACTCAACAAACCAATAACAAGTAGCAAGATTGAAATAGTAATTTTTAAAACTGCCAACAACAAAAAAAGTCCAAGAGCAGATGGATTCACAGCTGAATTATCTCAGACATTCAAAAAGAATATACCAGTCTTACTGAAACTATTCCAAAAGATAAAGAGGGAATCATCCCTAAATCATTCTGTGAAGCCAGTATCACCCAAACACCAAAACCAGGAAAGGACATAAAAAATAAAACATTACAGACCAATATGCCTGAAGAACATAGATGCAAAAAATCCTTAACAAAACACTAGCTAACCAAATCCAATATATACTAGCTAACCAAATCCAATGCTAGCTAACCGAATATCAAAAAGATAATCCAGCATAATCAAGTGGGTTTCATACCAAGGATGCAGAAACGGTTTAACATGTGCAAGTCAATAAATGTGATACATCACATAAACAGAATTAAAAACAAACATCATATGATTATCTCAATAGATACATAAAAAGCATTTGACAAAATCCAGCTCAGCAAAATCAGCATACCTCAAGATAATAAAAGCCATCTATGGCAAACCCACAGCCAACATTATATTGAATGGGGAAACGCTGAAAGCATTCCCCCCTGAGAACTGGAACAAGACAAGGATGTCCACTTGAACCACTTCTATTCAACATGGTATTTGAAGTCCTAGCCAGAACAATTAGATAAGAGAAAGAAATAAAGGGCATCCAAATGAGTAGTGGAAGCCAAACTGTCACTGTTTGCTAATGATATGATCATATACCTGGCTGAGAACAGTGACTCACGTCTGTAATCCCAACACTTTGGGACGCCAAGGCAGGTAGATCACTTGAGGTCAAGAATTTGAGACTAGCCTGGCCAACGTGGTGAAACCCCATCTCTACTAAAAGTACAAAAATTAGCCAGACATAATGGTGGACGCCTGTAATGCCCGCTATTTGGGAGGCTGAGCCAGAAGAATCTGCTTGAATTCGGGAGGCAGAGATTGCAGTGAGCCAAGATTGCACCACTGCACTCCAGCCTGGGTGATGGAGTGAGACTCCATCTCAAAAAATAAAAATAAAGTAAAAATAAAAATGATCATATACTTAGTAAACCCTAAAGACTCATCCAAAAAGCTCCTAAATCTGATAAATGAATTCAGTAAAGATTCAGAATACAAAATTAATGTATGCAAATCAGTAGCACTGCTATACACCAACAATGACCAAACTGAGAAATCAAGAACTCAATCCATTTTACAACAGCTGCAAAAAAAAAAAAAAAAAAGATAAAATACTTAGGAATATACCTAACCAAGAAGGTGAAAGATCTCTGCAAAGAAAAGTACAAAACACTGCTAAAAGAAATCATAGATGGGCCAGATACGATAGCTCATGCCTGTAATCCCAGCACTTTGAGAGGCTGAGGCGGGTGGATTGCCAGGTCAGGAGTTCAAGACCAGCCTGGCCAAGATGGTGAAACCCTGTCTTTACTAAAAATACAAAAAAAAAAAAAAATTAGCCAGGCATGGCGGCAGGCACCTGTAATCCCAGATACTCAGGAAGCTGAGGCAAAATATTGCTTGAACCCAGCAGGTGGAGGTTGCAGTGAGCCAAGATCACACCACTGCACTCCAGCCTGGGTAACAGAGTGAGACTCTGTCTCAAAAAATAAAAAGTAAAGAAAAGAAATCATAGATGACACAAACAAATGGAAATATGTCCCATGCTCATGGATGGGTAGAATCAATATTGTGAAAATAAACGTACTGCCAAAAGCAATCTACAAATTCAATGCAGTTCCCATCAAAATGCCATCATCATTCTTCACAGAACTAGAAAGAACAATCCTAAAATTCGTGTGGAACCAAAAAAGAGCCCGCATAACCAAAGCAAGACTAAGCAAAAAAAACAAATCTGGTGGCATCACATTACCCCACTTCAAACTATGCTACAGGTTTATATTACCAAAACAGCATGGTACTGGTATTAAAAATAGGCAAATAGACCAATATAACAAAATAGAGAACTCAGAAATAAAGCCAAATACTTACAGGCAGCTGATCTTCAACAAAGCAAACAAAAACATAAAGTGGGGGGAAGGACACCCTATTCAACAAATGGTGCTGGGATAACTGACAAGGCACATGTAGAAGAATGAAGCTGGATCCTCATCTCTTACCTTATACAAAAATCAACTTAAGATGGAACAAACAAATCTAAGACCTGAAACCATAAAAATTCTGAAAGATAACTTCAGAAAAACTCTTCTAGACATTGGCTTAGGCAAAGAGGTCATGACCAAGAACCCAAAAGCAAATGCAACATAAACAAAGATAAATAGGTGGGACCTAATTAAACTAAAAAGCTTCTGCACAGCAAAAGTAATAATCAGTGGAGTAAACAGACAACCCACAGAGTGGGAGAAAATATTCACAAACTGTGCATCCGACAAAGGACTAATATCCAAAATCTACAAGGAACTCAAATCAGCAAGAACAGAAATAAATAATCCCACTAAAATGTGGGCAAAGGACACAAATATACAATTTTCAAAAGAAAATATGCAAATGACCAAAAAACATATGAAAAAATGCTCAACATCACTAATTATCAGGAAAATGCAAATCAAAACGAGGAAGAGATACCACCGTACTCCTGCAAAAATGGCCATAATTTAAAAATAAAAAAATAACAGATGTTGGCAGGAATATGGTAAACAGGGAACACTTCTGCACTGCTGGTGGGAATATAAACTGTACAACCACTATGGAAAACAGTACGGAGATTCCTTAAAGAACTAAAAGTAGAACTATCATTTGATCCAGCAATCCCACTACTTGGTATCTACCCAGAGGAAAAGAAGTCATTGTATGAAAAACACTTGCACACACTTGTTTATAGCAACACAATTCACAATTGCAAAAATATAGAACCAGCCTAAATGCCCATCAGCTAACAAGTGGATAAAGAAAATGGGGTATATGTATACTATGGAATACTACTTAGCCATTATTGGCATTCTCCGCAACCTGGATGGAGCTGGAGACCATTATTCTAAGTGAGGTAACTTGGGAATGGAAAACCAAGCATCATATGTTCTCACTTATTAGCGGGAGCTAAGCTATGAGGACACAAAGGCATAAGAATGATATGATGGACTTTGGGGACTCTGGGGGGGAAAGGTGGGACGTGGGTGAGGGATAAAAGACTACATATTGGCACTGGATGCAGTGGCTCATCCTAACACTTTGGGAGGCCGAGGCAGGTGGATCACTTGAGGCCAGGAGTACGAGACCAGCCTGGCCAACAAGGTGAAACCCCGTCTCTAATAAAAATACAAAAATTAGCCGGGCGTGGTGGTGCACGCCTGTAATCCCAGCTACTCAGGAGGCTGAGCCATGAGAATCACTTGAACCCAGGGCAAAGGTGGAGGTTGCAGTGAGCTGAGAAACTCCACTGCACTCCAACCTGGGTGCCAGAGCAAGACTCCATCAAAAAAATAAAAGACTACATATTGGGTACAGTTCAGTGATGGGTGCACCAAAATCTTGGAAATCACCACTAAATAAGTTTTTCATGTAACCAAACACCACCTGTTACCCTAAAAGTATTGAAATAAAGTTTTGTTTTTAATTTTTTCAAAAGAAAATAAGAGCAAGAAAGTAATGTGCGCTCTCTCTCTCTTCTCTCTCTCTCTCTCACCTTCTCTCCTTCTTCTTCCCTGAAGCAGGCCATAAAACCTAGCTGACTTTCCACTGAAAGTAGGTCACGAAATCCTCATTTCAGATAAAGGGCCTCTCCTTATACCCAAAGGAAAGAAATGTCCTCTTCTCAAGACACAAAGGCATCAAGAGGAATCTCAACAAATAGGTTTTGCTGAGTTCCCCCAGTTTATTACCATTAAATGACACCCTTCTGCCATTTAATCATACTTCTGCAGCCAAACTGTCCTCAAAAATACACAACTTTCCCTATTTCTTTAACTCTTTATTTCTGCAGTTTCCTTTGTAAAAATTTATATTAAATAATTTGAGTGCTTTTCTCTTCTTTAAAAAAAAAAAATGACTGGATGCAGTGGCTCACACCTGTAATCGCAGCACTTTCGGAGGCCAAGGCAGGCGGATTACTTGAGGCCAGGAGTTCAAGACCAGCCTGGCCAACATGGCGAAACCCCATCTCTACTAAAAATACAAAAACATTAGCTGGACATGGTGGCACCCCCCTGTAGTCCCAGCTACTCAGGAGGCAGAAGCACAAGAATTGCTTGAACCTGGGAGGCAGAGGTTGAGCGAGCTGAGATCACACCACTGCTCTCCAGCCTGGGCCACAGAGACTCGACCTCAGAAAAAAAAAAAAAAGAAGAAGAAGAAGAACCCAGACACAATATTATATGAAATATCCAGAACAGGCAAATGTATAGAGACAGGAAGTAGGTAAGTGGTTGCGGGGACTGGGGGAAATTGGAATGGAGAGTGACTGCTTACTTGGTAATGGGGTTTCCTCTTGGGATGATGAAAAGTTCTGGAGCTAGATAGTGGTGTTCATTGTACAACATTGTAAATGTACTTAATGCCATTGAATTGTGTACTTTAAAATGCCTAAAGTGGTAAGTTTTATACAGCATTATGTATACTTTGCCACTACTTTTTAAAATGTGACCTTGATATGGTTTGGATTTACATTTCTCCAAATACAATTGAAGTTGAGCATTGCCTCATATATGCATGAACCATATATGTTACTTCCCTGTGACATGCCTGTTTCTATTTTGTGCCTGTTTTTCTATTGGCTTGTCTTTTTCTTTACTTATTTGCCAGAGTTCTTTATATACTTTTTTTCTCTATGCAATTTTTAAATTTATTTTTTAAATTGGCACAACTGTACATATTTATGGGGTATATAGTCATGTTTCAACACATATAATGTATAGTGATGAGATCAGAGTAGTATACATCATCTCAAACATTTATCATTTATTTGTGTTGGGAACATTCAGTATCCTCTCCTCTAGCTACTTGAAAAATATATATAATATGTCATCGTTAACTAAAGTAACACTACACTGCTATAGAATACTAGAACTTATTCCACCTATCTAGCTGAAATTTTGTATCTTTTAACAAATCTCCCCTTATCATCCCCCACTTCCCTCTACCCTTCTTAGCCTCTAGTAACCTCTTATTCACTCTTCTATAAGATCAGCTATGCTGGATTCCACATATAAGCAAGCTCATATGGTATTTGTCTTTCTGTGTCTGGTTTATTTTGCTTAACATAATGTCCTCCAGGTTCTGTGTTGCCACAAATAACAGGATTACATTTTTTGTGACTGAATAGTATTCCAGTGTGTGTGCATGTGTGTGTGTGTGTGTGTGTGTGCACGCACGCACATGCACAGGCATGCACACATTTGCTTTATCCATTCATCCATTGAAAGACATTAAGGTTGTTTCCATGTCTTGGCAATTGTGAATACTGCTACAATAAACATGGGGGTGCCAATATTTATTTGACACACTGACATCCCTTTCCTCTAGACAAATACCTAGTAATGGGATTGCTGTATACTATTCCTTTATTAGTTGATAATTTGCAAGTATCACTTACCAATTTATACCTTGCCTTTTCACATTAAGGAGTTTTAATGAATAGAAGCCTTAATTATAATATAGTAGAATTTATTAAATTTTATTTTATGATTATCATTTTTATCTTAAAAACACTCTTGTACTCTAAGTCGGAATATATATCCACATTGTCACATAAAAGTATAAAATTTTTTCTTTTTATCCTAAGCAAAAAGAACAAAGCTGGAGGTATCATGCTACCTGACTTCAGAATATACTACAAGGCTACAGTAACCAAAACAGCATGGTTCTGGTACCAAAACAGATATATAGACCAATGGCACAGAACAGAGACCTCAGAAATAACACCACACATCTACAACCATCTGATCTTCAACAAACCTGACAAAACAAGCAATGGGGAGTGGATTCCCTACTTAATAAATGGTGCTGGGGAAACTGGCTAGCCATATGCAGAAAACAGAAACTGGACCCCTTCCTTACACTTTACACAAAAAATAACTCAAGATGCATTAAAGACTTAAATGTAAAACCTCAAACCATAAAAACCCTAGAAGAAAACCTAGGCAATACCATTCAGGACATTGGCATGGGCAAAGACTTAATGACTAAAACACCAAAAGTAATGGCAACAAAAGCCAAAATCGACACATGAGATCTAATTAAACTAAAGAGCTTCTGCACAGCAAAGGAAACTATCATCAGAGTGAACGGGCAACCTACAGAATGGGAGAAAATTTTTGCAATCTACCCATCTGACAAAGGTCTAATATCCAAAATCTATAAGGAATTTGAACAAATTTACAAGAAAAAAAACAACCCCATCAAAAAGTGGGCAAAGGACATACAGACACTTCTCAAAAGAAGACATTTATGCGGCCAGAAAACATGAAAAAAGCTCATTATCACTGCTCATTAGAGAAATGCAAATCAAAAACACAATGAGATACTATCTCACACAAGTTAAAATGGTGATTATTAAGAAGTCAGGAAACGGGCCAGGCGTGGTGGCTCATGCCTATAATCCCAGCACTTTGGCAGATCACGAGGTTAGGAGATCAAGACCATCCTGGCTAACATGGTGAAACCCAGTTTATAATAAAAATACAAAATTTAGCTCGGCGTGGTGGCACACGCATGTAATCCCACTTACCTGGGAGGCTGAGGCAGGAGAATCGCTTGAACCCAGAAGGCAGAGGTTTCAGTGGGCCAAGACTGCACCACTGCACTCCAGCCTGGGTGACAGAGAGAGACTCCCTCTCAAAAAAAAAAAAAAAAAAAAAAAAGAAGTCAGGAACCAACAGTTGCTGGAAAGGCTGTGGAGAAATAGAAACACTTTTATACTATTGGTGGGAGTGTAAATTAGTTCAACCATTGTGGAAGACAGTGGGGGGATTCCTCAAGAATCTAGAACCAGAAATACCATTTGAGTCTGCAATCCCATTATTGGGTATATACCCAAAGGATTATAAATCATTCTACTATAAAGACACATGCACACATATGTTTATTGCAGCACTATTTACAATAGCAAAGACTTGGGACCTATCCAAATGCCCATCAATGATAGACTGGATAAAGAAAATATGGCATATATACATTATGGAATATTATGCAGCCATAAAAAAATGAGTTCGTGTCCTTTGCAGGGACATGGATGAAGCTGGAAACCATCATTCTCAGCAAACTAACACAGGAACAGAAAACCAAGCACTGCATGTTCTCACTCATAAGTGTGAGTTGAACAATGAGAACACATGGATACAGGGAGGGGAACATCACACACTGGGGCCTGTTGGAGGGTGGGGGCAAGGGGGAGGGGAGAGCATTAAGACAAATACCTAATGCATGTGGGGCTTAAAATCTAAATGACAGGTTGGTAGGTGCAGCAAATCACGGTGGCACATGTATACCTAAGTAACAAACATGCACATTCTGCACATGTATCCCAGAACCTAAAGTAAAATTTTTAAAAATAAAGAAGAGAAAGAAATTTAAAAAAAAAATTTTTTTTTTTTTTGCTTTCAATGTTTAAGTTCTTTGTATAGAACTGAAAGCTTTGTGTATAGCAGGAGGTAGGGATCCAGTTGTTCCCCATGTGGATAACCAGTTGTCTCAGTTTCATTTCTCCACTGACCTACCATGCCACCTTCATCAGATATTACATTTCCACGTGCCAGGTCTGTTTCTAGGCTCTTTATCTGTTGTACTGGCTAATTTATCTATGACTTGCTAAAAACACTATTTTGATTACTGTAGACTTATACTAAATTTTAGTATATGAAGAACTTATCTGTCCTCCTTATTCTTCTTCAGAAGAATCTTAGCCATTTTTTGCCCTTTTATCTTTCATGTAACTATTAAAATCAACAAGTTCCCTTCAAAAGACCTGTTTGGTTTAGGTCACCATTGCATTAAATCTATAGCTCAATAATAGGTGTCAAGGGCTGGGGGAGGTTGACATATTTGCTATATTAAGTGTTCCTAAAAATGACTATTAATATATCCCCCATTTACTTAAATATCTTTTAATGCTGTTTAGTAAAGTTTTATGATTTTCTACACATAAGTCTGGCTTAATATTTTGATGGATTTATTCCTAATTTATTTATAATGTAAATGGTGTCATGTTCTGATAATTAGGGCTTTTAAATTGTTACTGGTATATGAAACTGATCAAAGCTAAGCTGTTATGTTTGAAGAAAGGATGGAGGGAAACCCAGAGCCCTGCCTGTTTGGCCTCCCCTCATGATCAAATCCCCTCTCTTCACCAAAGCTGGCACCTCTTTAGAACCAAAGAGTTCTGCCATACACCGTTTGAAAACACTGCTCCAGAAGACTAAATAGTTAAGAATAGTCAGTAATTTAAAAAAGAAACAAACAAACAAACAAACATATTTTTGTAACTTCTGGACATTGAAAAATTATAAACCCATAAAAATTTTGAAGTGTGTGATGCTGAGAAGCTAGACTATAGAACAAAATTAAAAGTTGAAATATAAATCATAGTCTATCTAAACTGTAAAGTATGGGACAAATGTAGCATTTCTAAACATTAAACAAAGAACAGCTTTCTCAATAAATAATGCTTTTCAATAAGTCATTAACATCTTGGGAAACTTGACTGCATTATGAAACCAGTGATAAAGTAGTTAAAACTCAGCATTGGTCTGCTAGCTTGTGAATTCTGGAGGGCACAAAATGTGGCTTTTTCATCTTTGCATCCAGGTAGTGCCTTACATATACAGTAGACACTCCATAAATACTTGAATTGTTGAATTTACTTCTTTGAGAAGGGATATCCAAGATAGACTAGATTTAAAAGTTGCTATTATGCAAAAGATTTTCTCCATAGGGAATGGGTTGGATAATACATAATTAACTCTTAGAAGCTTTATGTCTTTGGTAAACTCAGGTGATCCAAAATTGACTAGTAGCTATCAGAATACTATGCCACATTTTCATAAGTTATCTTCATTCATTCAAGGACTAAGGGAGCCCATACTAGAGCACAGACAAGAATTGATAATGCATCTCCATCATACCTACCCACATACAAACTTGCACTTGGGGAAACCTTATTTACAATACAGAACTGAAAGCTGTCCCTGAAATCTGCCATTGGCAGCAAACAAATACAATTCATTACAGAAAAAGTGACCAGAATTAGAAGACATTTATTCCAAAATTTTATCCCGATTACTGTTAGTATTCAATATCTGATAAGACTGGGGAAACATCACTGAAAAAAGACTCTCTATGGAAACAAATATGGTTGTGACAGTTGGATATCAGGCTGGAAGAGAAATGATCTGGATCCATAGCTTACCCTTTATATTAGGATTGCTAGATGGATCAGAGTTAAAGCAGTTAGGAGGAATGAACAGGTGGACCACAGAATTTTTAGGACAATGAAACTACTCTGTGTAGCACTACAATGGTGAATACACATACATTTGTCAAAACTCACAGAATGTACACGTGAAGTGAACCCTAATGTCAGCAATGGACTTTGGGAGATAATGATGTGTCGACGACGTACGTTCATCAATGTAACAAATGTGCCACTCTGGGGAGGGCTGGTGATAGTGGGGGAGGCTATGCATGTATGAAAATGGAGCAGATGGAAATTCTCTGCTTTCTGTTCAATTTTGCTGTGAACCTAAAACTGCTCTAAAAATATAAAGTTTATTAATTTTTTTAAAACTAACAAAAAACAGAAAAAAATTTATTCCAAAAAGATAAATATACTACTGAAGAAATGCAGATTATTCTTACAGACATAAAAGAGAGGCAGAAAAAAAAATTTTTTTTTTTTTTAAGATGTAGTCTCACTCTGTCGCCCAGACTGGAGTGCAGTGGCGTGATCTCAGCTCACTGCAACCTCCACCTCCAGGTTCAAGCGATTCTTGTGCCTCAGCCTCCCGAGTAGCTGGGACAATAGGTATGCACCACCACGCCTGACTAATTTTTGTATTTTTTTTTTTTAGCAGAGATGGGGTTTCACCATGTTGGCCAGGATGGTCTGGAACACCTGACCTCAAGTGATCTGCCCTCCTTGGCCTCCCAAAGTACTGGGATTACAGCGCCCGGCAGAGAAATATTTTTCAATGAAAGTGTTTTTAGATGAATATATAGGCATAAAAGATAGAGGCAAAATATGTGGAAACAACTGATAAAAACTTAAAATATATAAGGTTAATACCTTAAACAATTTTATGGCTAACCACATATTTAGATAAGTAATACATAAGAGTTATTTAGTCATTGGAATGAATTTTCTCTGCTTATTGATTCCTAACTGATTTCCGTGTCATGAATTCCTGGGCTCAAGCGATCCTCCTGCCTTGACCTACCAAAGTGCTGGGATTACAGGCATGAACCACTATGTCCATCCTCTAACTGATTTCTTTGTATGTAAACTACTTGACTATGAAGCAGAATCTAAGTATTTAGGAAATAATCCAGAGTGAGGAAAAAAGTAACCCTTACAAAAATCTTCACAGTAAAAGCTTGAAAATGACCAAAATGTTACTTGGTAAGCATTGTATTAATGCAGTGAAATCCCATATAATTGTTAAAATAGCAGGAATGTGTGCCATATTAATAAATGAAAATGTTTTTAAAATATCATGAAGAGTCAAAATTTTATTTTGTTAAAATTTGGAGGAGAAAATTACCTAAGTGATTGTTCAATTATGAATTTAAGGAACTATAGTTCCTTTTACTAAAGGTAAAAATAATTCCTTAAGGACCTACTCATGTACCACACTCATTCAGTCGTCAGCTCTCTATTGGACTATTGCATTTACCCTCTTGGCTGGTATCCATTCTTGCTCTAATTAAAACCATTTTCCTGAAATCAGCCACCGTAACCAATCTAAAAGACAAACTGATGTCACTTGCCTGCCTCAGACTCCTCACTTGATTATTCCATTTGATTATTTGACTCACCTTTGCTGCCTACAAAATAAAGTCCAAATTCCCTTTGTACAGTATACAAAGTTCATTACAGCTTAGCCCTTGCCCTCCTTACAGCTTAGTCTTGTCTTATATTTTACGTTCTTGTCTCACATTTTGTGTCAACTGCTTCATGTTCCTTCAATATGCCATACTCTTTCATGATTCCATGACTTTGCTCATACTTTTCTCTCCTCCTGGCACATGCTCCCCCACCTTTCTTTATCATCTTAAGAATATTTATCCTTGGCCAGGTGTGGTGGCTTATGCCTGTAATTCCAGCACTTTGGGAGGCCAAGGTGGGTGGATCACAAGTTCAGGAGTTCGAGACCAGCCTGGCAAATATGGTGAAACCCCTGTCTCTAATAAAAATACAAAAAAATTAGCTGGGCGTGGTGGCGTGCACCTATAGCACCAGCTACTTGGGAGGCTGAGGCAGGAGAATCACTTGAACCCAGGAGGTGGAGGTTGCAGTAAACCAAGATTGTGCCACTGCACTCCAGCCTGTGTGACAGAGCAAGGCTCTGTCTCAAAAAAAAAAAAAAAAAAAATATATATATATATATATATATCCTTGATGACAACTCAGACATTATCCCCCCAGGCTGAGTTAGAGGCCCCATCTTGAGTTTCTATAGCATTCTTTGCATACTTTTATTTCAGCATCTACCAAATCACATTGAAATTATCTTTATATTCAGAAGGTCCTGGACTGAATCAATAAGTTAATTAATTAATTTAAAAAAGACACTATCTGTATATAAGTCTGTATTTCCCATTACACTATAAGTTTCTTTAGGGCAGAAGCCATGTTTAATTATCTTGTGTACCAGCACCTAGTTCAGTGGCTGGAATATAGCAGGCATTTAATAAATATAATGGGTACTTAAATAATCTTTCAGGCACTTCAGTAAATGCTAGTGACCTTCCAAGATTCCCTTTCTGCCATACAGGACCTCAGGGCCCACCATACCAAAGAGGATATGGAAAATGTCAGGCATGAAAGTACTGTGAACAGTCAAATGAGTCACACTGGGTCAGATTCGGCTATCATTTAGTCAAATTCATCCAGAAATTGCTTACCACCGACAATGCTCATCCTGCAGCATAAAAGACTATGGAATTTTTCTCTAAGACATTTCTGAGAAATAAAGGCAAGTGGGCAGTAGGAAAAGACAAAAGGTAAATGCTCTATAAAATAAATAAGCCATCCCCTTTTAAGAGTTTTCATGCTCAGTCTTCAATGTGATTGAAAAAAATTTTCAGGCTTGTATTCTCTAGAATCTCAACTGTGATAAGGAGTTTTTTTG
Source organism: Ateles fusciceps (assembly GCA_036589455.1). Lineage (NCBI taxonomy): Eukaryota > Metazoa > Chordata > Mammalia > Primates > Atelidae > Ateles > Ateles fusciceps. Next base: position 5,591,175 of record JAZHEH010000889.1, read on the forward strand.
TAAATAATGGAAGCAGTGGCAGAATCACTTCCTTCCTATTCCTACTCCCAACCCTGTTTTATAATATACACACATCAACAAATGTATTTTGTGTTATTAGCACAGACCTAGTGTTAAGATATGAGATAAGATTATCTCATTCAGCCTTCATAACAAGCCTATGAAGTAAGTTCTATTATTAACTCTATTTTACAGGAGAGGAAATTGAAACTTGAAGAGGTTAAGTAACTTGCCCAAGATTACATCTCTAGCAGGCCTAAGAAGCAGGATTTGAACCCAGGCAGCCTGATTCCAGGGCTCACAGTTTTGATGAATACACCATACTTCCTGACCTATAAAGGGTAAAATGCTATAAACATTTATTACAATTGGTCCATTACAAATTGTTCTAGACCTCAGGTAAATGGAAATTTGTAAGACTGAATGGGCCTGGTGCAGTGGCTCACACCTGTAATCCTAGCACTTTGGGAAGCCAAGGCAGGAGGATGGCTTTAGCTAAGGGTTTCAAAACCAGCCTGGGCAACATAGTGAGACCCTATCTCCGCAAAAAATACAAAATGAGCCAGATGTGGTGGCATGTGCCTGTGGTCTCAGTTACATGGGAAGCTGAGGTGGGAGGATCACTTGAGCCTGGAAGGTGGAGGCTGCAGTGAGCCATAATTGTGCCACTACACTCCAGCCTAGGTGACAGAGCAAGACCCCATCTCAAAAAAAAAAAAATGCTAAATGAATCAAGTTGTCAGTTTTGTTTTATTTTTTAATTAAGGATACTTTAAGAACTATAGAAGTATTAGTTGCTATCATAAGCCTTCCAATAGCAGAGTGTTTTAAATTATTTAAGGATGTTGGGGAAACTAATTACACACACAACTGTCTCTCCTTTGCAATTAAGTCTTTTTATGAAAATATTTTAATATAAATTTTTATACTCTGCTGTTTTAATTAGCATATGAGTTTTTCAACAGAAAGAAACTTCATGTGGAAAGAAATCCTCAAAAGTGCTATCTAAAGACTAAAGTGCTGTTTTTTAATACTTTACTTTTCTCCTTTTAGACTCCAGAAATAGTTTCTTCATAAAGCTGACTTCCTTTCTGGAAATGATTTTTGTTTCTAAATATGTTGAGAATCCATTCTTCTCATTTTCTCTCTCTCTCTCTCTCTCTCTCTCCACCCCCCATCTCTCTCTCTCTCCACCCCCCATCTCTCTCTCTCTCTCTCTCTCTCTCTCTCTCTCTCTCTTTTTTTCTCCTTTTGCTTTCTTGGTAGTAATTGAGAGGAAGGAGGGTAGGCGCAGGACAGAGAGAAGAGGGAAAACAGGAAAAGAATTGTATGCCGCTATGTCTGAATATTTCTTCTACTTGTAGATAATTACATCCAAGTTGCCCTTTTGCCTTTTTATTTCCATTTTTGGGCACCTCTTTTTATCATCCAGCCAACTGGGACAGACAAAGCACCGTTGGTGCCCTGAGCGACAGAACTCTGGTAGGGGGCTGGCTGTAAATTGACGTGGCATGGAAATTCTCTGCTAAGTTTTAGCAGCTTGCATGTTTCTCTGAGATCAAGCCCAGCCTCCTGGAGCTATAGCTTAATCATGGGTTCAATGACTTTACAGAAAAATGGATAGAAAAACTCTTCATCTCCTTTCTTTGGACCCAGATGTTTTCTTTTTGGTTATCTATGGTTTAGCTGAAAACAAAATCAAAGCAGCTAAGTCTGTAACTTTCTTTTTGCAGCTTAAACAACAGAATTTGCTGCTCTCCCTCCCCTTTCCTGCAATATAATTCCTTACAGATTTTGCCATGGGGTGCGGACTTAGAAAGCTAGAAGACCCTGATGATAGCAGCCCTGGAAAAATATTTTCTACCCTGAAGAGACCGCAAGTGGAAACAAAGACAGAATTTGCTTACGAATATGCATTGCTGGATTTCACTCTACAAGGTATTTTTGCTCCTATTTTGTTTGTTAAATGTTTCAAAGATAAGAGACTACTAGTTGTTTATACGTGTTGACTTATAAATTTTTAAACTGTTCTTCATAATGATATTGTATATTCAAACAATAATGCTTTGCTTCTTAATTATATTTTATAAGATTTTTGTTTTGTTGTTTGCTTCATTTTTTTGGTAACATGGCTCATATGTACCTTCTAAAATTAAGAAAATTGCTTGGAAATGCTTCTTTTATTTTTAAATCAAATACTTACTTATAGAAGGATTTATGAAAAATGTTTGATTTCCAGGACAAATAGCTATAGCCTTAGTGACGTTTGTATTTTGAGAAAGATTTGAAAATCACAAGAAGGTATTATGTAGAAAATATTACTTGCATCATATTGTGGAAGAATGTTTGCTGAGACAATTCTGAGGCTTCCAATTGTGCCAGATGCTGTGATTATAGAAGTCATTTGATATTTTTGACCAAACTAAACTATAAGTTTTGAAAATGTAGTTAAAAAAAAGAAAAAAAAGATAGCCTTCTGTGAGACACTTCCTTTGCTCAGTGCCCTGTCCCTAACAGAGAAACTCTCTGTTCCAGAAAGTTGGAAACACAAATAAACAAGCCCAGATGGCAGCTCTGTGGAAGGAATTGAGGCGGTTCGATTTCACAAATACTTTGCCTTGTTTCTTTTGGAAACTTTAGAGTACTGTACAACTGCATAGACAAAGCAGATTTTAAAAAGAGCTGTATCTTTAATTATGAGGTACTAAAAATGAAATTCAGAGTGACTTGCTTACTGTTAAAGTTATCCACTATTGGTATTTAAAGTTCTTATTATAGTTATATTTTTAATTCAAATGAGCCACACATTTTATCAGTTCACAAAAGTTTATACTATTATGTTGAATATTATCTTAATTTTTTTCCAAATTTTTTGTTTACACACATTCTGTTTTTTTTGTTTTTTTGTTTTTTTTTTTTTGGTTTGCTCTAGAAACAGTGCATCTTTGTGCAAAAAGCAAGAGCAGCCCATTTTTCTTTGTCAAAAATTAAGCTGACCAGCAAACAAACTCCCTTCCAGGGACATACACAAAATCTGTACATAGACTTTTAACATGTGCACATCCTATTTTTATTTAAAGCTAAAGCTACTGAAAGAAAAAATATTAATATTATTAATTTCTTAATTTTTTTAATTATGAGAGTTAGAAATGGATTAAGATATGGTGATTATCAGAGAAGCAACCAAACAATCATATGAATTTTTTCTATACTTTTCAAAAATCTTCATTTGAGAAAATATTTGTAATGTGGTGTTACGTTCACACCATCGATTTTCCTTGTCAGTTTTTTTTTTAGGACTAGTTTCTGTAAATCTATAGGAGACAGACACATACTCTCCTTAATCTTGAAACACTGTCTATTCACAAATTTAGGTCAGAACCATTTTGATCTGTACTTTAGGATTCTCTGAACAATCCATCGGAGGATCATAGGGTTTAAAGTAACTTGAAAAGTTTTTCTGATTCATTTCCTTCCAACAATATTAACATCTCAAAAAAATTTGTATAAATGCAGTCATCCTTGAATCAGAAAGATCTGCAGCTTTATTCAAAAGTCATTTGGGTTTTGTTATTGTGAGAAGCCCTTTTCTCTGTGAAAGGAGTATGATTTCTACCTTCCACTCTAGGTGCTTAGAAGAGACAACGAAGTATTACACTGTAAAGTGTAAGTATGGGCGGAGTGTGTAGATGTTAGCACATGAAGCAGGCACATACTTTAAAGCTGCACCTGGTTCCTATTTGGTAGAGGCGCCTAGTCCCCTGGTGCCCAATTGCTCTCCAATTTTTCCACATGTTTTTGTTTTAGTTTTTTCTTTGTTTCTGTCTTCTCTATTGCCTTTGCTTCAGAAGCCAGGACTGAGCATCAGCCCAGCTCCACAAACCACCTTCCAGGTCATAGTTTCCCTGCTGCTCTTCTGTGGTCTCTGACCTCCAGCCGCCACTCCAGTGTATATAAGAGTGGATCATGGGTGGGTTAAAACATGCCAGTCTTCTGTTTGGCACTGGTAGTTCTGTCCTGGGGTTGCTGGGAAGAGTCTTGAATAGTGGCACCTCCTGCCTGTCAGAGGCCACCATGGAATGAGCAACCTTTCAGGAAATAAAATGGCAAGGTGACAGCTGTGTGTGCTCATGACGAGGCCTGTCTCTTAGATTATTTTCCTCTGTTTTTTTCCAAATAGAGGCCATGGCACAGAAAGTAAAGTTCCAATGGGGGCAGGAGGAGGAGACCCTCTGAAAATCCACAGTGCCCTTTTCTGCATTATGGTGGTTGTAATTTTCTTGAACACTTATTTATTTTCCGTTCAATTATATATCACTTTCAAAGCTCCACCCAGAAAACAAAACAACTTACACCTCCCATTTGCTCCTTAACTCTCTGTCTCTGTCTCTGTCTTTCTCCTTCTCCCTTCCCCACACTTTTCTTTTTCTTGTTAGTCTTTGAATCATTATTTACATCTCTATAGGAGAAATCATAACATAGTCTTGAAGCATACAAAGCTCTGGAGTCATAGTTTTGGGATCCTACATCTAGGTTGAAAATTGTGGCAAATTTGTAAACGATGCTTTATCTCAGTTTTCTCATCTATAAAATGGGTATTCTCATGGTGCTGACATCACAGAGTTGTTTTAAGGATCAAAGGAGGTAATACAAGATGATCTACTTGGAAAAATATCTGGCACTTAGTAAGCACTTGATAAAAGTTAACTGTTACGATCCTTCCTCTGATAGATACCCTCTGTCTCCACATTCCTCCCTTAAACCCAGCTCCTGCAGGATACTTTTTGACCAACTTATTGAGGTCATTAAAATAATTCCTTCATTTTCCCTCTGATATATAAGCATCAAGTATTGGTTACTTGTATGTCCTCTTCAAGGATTCATACACATTTTTCTTCTTCTGGCCATAAAATTATTAGTCTGTGCAACTATAACTCGACAAATGTTTTTGGAGTCGTTCCTAATTACGCTGTTATGCTGTGTATCTTAGGGACTATAAAAGAAATAAAATACAAGGCCCCTTCTTTCAAGAAATGTAAAGTCTCATCCAGGTAGGCTGAGTTTTTCTGGAGCTTTATGCCAAGTCTACCAACTGCACTAATGAGGGTTCAGTAAAATGTCTGTGATATGTTTTCTGGATTATTGTATAGTAATGATTTATTTAACCATATCATGATAAAGTAACAATTCATTACTCCTTTTTATTAGTGAAAATTTGAAGTTGTCTAGCGATTTCTTATAGTATATCTATTTATATTTGTTTATGAAAGTATATAATGTATGTCTATATGAGTATGTTATAGAATTTCTTAACAAAAAGTTAAAATAACTCTGCAAATGATCCAAAAGGGTTAATTTACTTTCTTGTACAATTTCAGGAAACAATCTGAATAATAACAGCCTAAAGAGTTTTTAGAGCATTTATAGCTTTATGAGTAAAAAGAGGTTCTACAATACTAAAACCCAACAGAAAATTGGATGGTAGCTTCCTTATTTGAATGTCTGGTAGAAATACATAAAATATGAGTGAAATTTTGCTAGCCTCTAGCTTGCTTCATTATTGTTAGAACCAGAAATTATATTGTCTTTCATCATCACCATTAACAGCAGTAGATATAAATTATATATGTACTCTGTAGAAAATGCTGATTAGGCTGGGCGCAGTGGCTCACGCCTATAATCCCAGCACTTTGGGAGGCTGAGGTGGGCGGATCACCTGAGGTCAGGAATTTGAGACCAGCCTGGCCAACATGGTGAAAGCACATCTCTACTAAAAATACAAAAATTAGCCAGCCGTGGTGGTGGGCACCTGTAATCCCAGCTACTCAGGAGGCTGAGGCTGGAGAATCGCTTGAACCCAGGAGGTGGAGGTTGCAGTGAGCAGAGATCGCACCATTGCACTCAAGCCTAGGCAACAAGAGCGATACTCTGTCTCAAAAAAAAAAAAAGGAAAAGGAAATTCTGATTGACATTGGAAATATAAAGAAGACTATGACAGTTTCTGCCCTCAAATGTTTTGTATTCAATTTGGTCAAACTGGACAAGATCATGAACTCATCAAGGTTAGGAACTGTATCACCTCCATCTTTGTACACTCTGTGTCCAGCACAATGTTTGGAATATGAGTGATGGTCAATATTCTTTGTTGAATGAATGAATGAACAAAAAATTACAATGCAAGGTACATGTGGAAGAAATAGTGTGCTACAAATGTCAGAAAAAGGAGAAATCAATTTTGAGTAAGATCAGTGGAACTAGAGTTAGGACTTTAACTGATCCTTGAAGAAAGTGGCTTAAACAGAAAAAGATTAAGAGGTTGAAGTAAGTTCAAGGGCTAGTGAACAGAGCAGTGAGCTAAAGGAGGTTTTTTAGGGAGGAAGCAGAAAGTAAGATTGCAAACTAATGGAGTATGGGAAGGTTCTGGCTAAGCTAGGGAGTTAAGACCTAATTCTATGGAAGATAAATGGCATTAAAGGCTCTTGAACAAGTATTGGATAGGTGCAGAAAAGTGTTTTAAGAAGATTCATGTGGAATTGCAGTGAGGAGGGATGGAGGCAAGAAGTCAAGGCTAATGATGAGGACCTGAGGGTGAAGGGCAGCAATAGGGATAGGATACAAAGGGTAGATATAACAGATGTTATAAAGGAGGAACTTAGCCTGCAACTGCCTGGATATAAAGGGCAGAAAGAATGAGGCAGCCAGGATGACTTCCCAGTTTTGAGTCTGAATGACTATGGAAATAATAAGGCCTCTTACAGAAGTGGGGGCACCCCAAAGGGAGTCTATTTGTGGTCAAAGAGCAATTCCATTGCTGTCATGTTCCATTTGAGGTGGCAGTGGAAGATCTTAGTAGGGGCAGTTATAGTTGCACAGCTGACAGTGAAAATTTCAAGAGAGAATTGAAAGAGATTTTTTTTTTTGAGACAGGGTCTCACTCTGTTGCCCAGACTGGAGTGCCGTGACTCAGTCACAGCTCACTACAGACATGACTTCCCAAGCTCAAGCAATTCTCCTGCCTCAGCACTGGAGTAGCTGGGACTGCACATGTTCCACCATGCCTGGCTTATTTTTTAATTTTTTGTAGAGAGGGGGTCTTGCCATGTTCCCCAGATTGGTCTCAAACACCAGTGTTGGTAAATTGTTAGAACCATTTGGGGAAAAAAATGTTTGGCATTATCTACTTAGCTAAAGATATACCCAACAGAAATGGGTGCACAGGTGCACCATCAGGCACTACAAGAACGTTCATAGAAGAGTTATTTGTAATAGCCCCAAAGGGTAAACAACCCAGAACTCCAAAAAACAAAAGAATGAAAAAATAAATTGTGGCATACTCATACAATAGTGCAGAAATCAGCAAATACTCTCTAAAGCGTTGGATAGTAAATATGAGGTCTCTGTCACAACTATTCAACTCTGATGTTGCAATGCTAAAGCAGCCATAGGCAATATGTAACAGAACAGGCCACAGGCCACAATTCGCCAGCTCTTACCACACTGCAGTGAAAATGGAGGAACCACAACTATGCAAGATGAACTCCACAAGCATAATATTGAGTGAAGACAGACACACAAGTCCATGCTATATGATTCCCTTATATGGCTCAAACAGAAGTATAGTGTTTAGGGCTGCATTCTGGATAGTAAACTAAAAAGAAAGTCATTATCATAAAAATGAAGGTATTGCATAGGGGACAGGAGCGTTGTGACTGGAAAGGGTAAAGGCTTCTGAAGTGCTGCTATTTCCTAATTTTTGAATGGATAGTGACTACCCCGGTGCAGGGCTCCCCCACCCCCCAGGCCGCAGACTGGTACTGGTCTGTGGCCTGTTAGGAACAAGGCAACACAGCCAGAGGTGAGCAGCAGGCCAGCGAGCATTGCCACCCTATTAGCAATGACATTAGATTCTCATAGGAGCATGTATTGTGAACTGCACATGCAAGAGATCACACTTCTTAGGAGAATCTAACTAATGCCTGATGATCTGAAGTGGAACAATTTCATCCTGAAACCATCCACTCCCCCACTCCCCACTCCCCACTCCCCATCCACAGAAAAAATGCCTTCAATGAAATCAGTCCCTGGTGCCAAAAAGATTGGGGTTGCTGCCCTAGTATTGGTAGTTTTAAGTATGTTTTGTGTCTTTTTCTTTTGTACATTACATTTCCACTCACCCCAACCCCCAAAAAAAAGTTGGAGAAAAAAGGCTGAATAGGAAGTGAGTAGGGGTAAGGCAAACAAGGCTGAAAGACAAGATGCACAAATACTCAGAAAGGAGAGAAAATTCTGTCGTCTGGAAACTGAAAATAAAACAGAATGGTAGGAATGTAGCATATTAAGGAGATAGCAGGGAAACATAAGACTTCAGGAGTTAGATCATAATTTGATCCTTCATATATCTGCCTATAATAATGAACTACATAGTTTAATAGAGTTTTGTTGTATTTTAAAACTGCAGTTAGAACCAAAATAGTGAGTAGATAATCACGCATTGAGTAGATCATCCAACAGAGAACACTGGAATTCCACAGAAAAGTGAAAGAAATACCTAAAACAAGGAAGGAAAAGGAAGTGAGGCAGCCTGCTTGGTTGGGATCAGCTGAGAGAGACTCACCAGTATGGGGAAAGGTTAAGTGAACGACCCTTAGTAGTTCACCTTCCCACTGTAGACCCTGCAATTCTAACCATGGAAGAGCTCCTCAATCCTTGAGGGCCCTGAAACTAACATAGGGAGCTGCCAAGAGATTGTGCCACAGCACTGTCCCAGGAGGGAAGGGCATACTGGGTCCCAAACACTCCCCCGAGACTTAAGCAGCTACAGCAAGGCACCATTTTAGAGCCCCATCCCCCAATAGACTCAGTGCTGTCCTAGATCTCTGTGGTGCTAGGACTGAGCCTCAAGAGAAATGTGGACTGTTGCCTCTTGACTGAGGCACAAGCAACTGCATGTAGGCTACTGCAGCCAGGCCTGAGGGACTACCAAGGTGCAGGCTACTGCCAGGTGCAGGTACATGCCTCTGGGCTGAGGCATGAGTGACCACAGGCTACCACGCCCAGGGCTGAAGTGCGACCAAGGCATAGGCTATCATAGCAGAGGCCAAGGCACAAGCATCACATGTGTTCCCCACCTGTCTAGGCTGCCACCACTGAAGGCAGCACCACCTTCCCCCAGTGGCAGGAAAGCAGTATGGCCATGGCTGCCCCCCAACCTGAGCATTCCACTGGTGGCCTGGGGATCATCCCAATCCTGCCTACCATAAATGGTGCCTGCACATGCTATCAGGGGACTGAGGACAGCCCCTCTATCCTAACTTCACTCCCCTCAACATGCCAGAGCACACAGCCCAGAGGTCAAGGGATTGTTCAGCTAAGTTCACCACCACTGGCACCTGAACAGTCCTTCCAGAGACCTACCCACCTGGCTGCTACCACCATAGCTTAGCATGCACCCAGCTGCAGGTGGCTGCTACCACCTACCTGCATGCACCCACCTGCAGGCCTAGAGACTGGCCTACTCAGCCCATCACAGACACTGCCAAAACCTGGGTACACTGCTTGCAACCCAAAGGTTGTCCCATTCCTGTCACTGCAATCACCCATACCACACTGGCTCTCCAGGGGGCCAAGGACCCTCCCATCCACCCAGCCCACTTCTACCACTACTGGCAAAAGTAAGCTACCTGGAAATCCAAGAATTGGCCCACCTGGACCTGCTAACACCAGTGCCAACATGTGCTTTACTGGGTCCCAAAGATAGGCATGCTCAACCCACTGCTGCCACCACTGGGGCCCAAATACTGGCCTACCTGTCCCCAACAAAACTTCACTACAGCCTCCACTAACAACCATAACCTAAGCCTCCAAGGAAATCACAGTTACAACTGATGCTGTTTACAGCCAAATAAGTCATACAGAGATTACACTACTCCATGCACCCAGAATCAAAGCCAAAGCATCCTACCCAACCAACACCATAGATACATCCTCAGGAAAAATCTCTCCAACAAAAGCAAATTCAAAAAATTGGAAGAAGTGGCTGTTACACCAGATGCACAGAAATCAACATAAGAATGTAGGACACATGAAAGCACAAGGAACTGTGACACCTCCAAAGAAACACAATAATCCTCAGGCAACAGATCACAAACAAAAAGAAATTCATGAAATTCCAGAAGAGAATTCAAATTATTAACTCTAAAGAAGCTCAGTGAGATACAAGAGAATTCTGAAAAACAATATAAAGAAATCAGAAAAACAATTTAAGATATGAATGACAAATTTACCAGATAGATATAAAAATGAACCCAACCAGGTGTGGTGGCTCACACCTGTAATCCCAACAGTTTGGGAGCCTGAGGCAGGCAGATCACTTGAGGTCAGGAATTTGAGACCAGCCTGGCCAACACGGTGAAAACTCTATCTCTGCTGAAAAAAAAAAAAAAAAAATTAGCCAGGCATGGTGGCACATGCCTGTAATCCCAGCTATTCGGGAGGCTGAGAAAGGAGAGTCACTTGAACCCAGAAAGCAGTGAGCCCAAGTGCCACTGCACCCCAGCCTAGTAGCCTGGGCAAGTGAGACCCTGGATCCTATCTCAAAAAATAAAAATTGAACCAAACAGGAATTCTGGAACTGAAGAATTCATTGAATTAAATACAAAGTAAATTCAAGAGCTTCAGCAATAGACTAGACCAAGCAGAAGAAATAATCTCGGAACTTGAAGACAAGTTTTCTGAAATAATCCAGTCAGACAAAAGTAAAGAAAAAAAAAAGAATTTAAAAGGATGAACAAAGTCTTCATGACATATGGAACACCATGAAGTGACCAAATACTCAAATTACTGGAATCCCAGAAGGCAAAACAAGAATGAAAGAGCTAGAAGACCTATTTAATGAAATAATCAAAACTTCCCAAGATTTGAACATTCAGGTACAGGAGACTCTGAGATCCCAAACACACACAAATGCAAAAAGATCTTCTCCACAGCACATTATAATCAAACTGTCTAATGTTAAAGGCAAAGAGACAGTTCTAAAACAGCAAAAGAAAAGTATCTAGTCACCTATAAAAGAACCCTCATCAGACTAACAGCACATTTCTCAGCAGAAACTTAACAGGCCAGGAGAGAATGGAATGACATGTTCAAAGTGCTCAAAGAAAAAAACTGCCAGCCAAAAATACTACATCCAACAAAATTATCCTTCATAAATGGAGAAATAGGGTTGGGTGCAGTAGCTCACACCTTTAATCCCAACACTTTGGGAGGCTGAGGCAGGTGGATCACTTAAGGTCAGGAGTTCAAGACCAGCCTGGCCAACATGGCAAAACCCTGTCTCTACTAAAAATACAAAAATTAACTGGGCATGGTGGCAGGCACCTGTAGTCCTCGCTACTCGGGAGGCCAAGGCAAGAGAATCAAGTGAACCTGGGAGGTGGAGGTTGCAGTGAGCCAAGATTGCACCACTGCACTCCAGCCTGGGTGACAGACTGAGACTTTGTCTCAAAAAAAAAAAAAGAAGGAAATAAAGTCTTTCCCAGCCAAGCAACAGCTGAAGGCATTCACAACCACTAGTCCAGCCCTACAAGAAATGCTCAAGGAAGTCCTAAACCTGGAAAGTAAAAGAACAACATTTAGCATGATGAAAATAGACAAATGTATAAAACTCACTGGTAAAGTAAACACATAAATGAGGAAGAAAAAGGACTCAAATGGTACCACTACAAAATGCCACCAGCTACAATGATAAACAGGAAGAGCAAAAGAAAGGAACAAAGAACATACAGAACAACCAGAAAACAATTAACAATATGACAGGAACAAAAACTCACATATCAATAATAACCTTGAATGTAAACAGATTAAATTATTTACTTAAAAGATATAGACTGGCTAGATGGATTTAAAAACATCATCCAATTATATGCTGCCTATAAGAAATGCACTTTACCTATAGAGACACATATAGACTGAAATAAAGGGATAGAAAATGATAATCCATGTAAATAGAAACTAAAGAAAACAGGTATAGTTATACCTGTGTTAGCTAAAACAGTCAAAACAGTAAGTCAAAAACAGTAAAAAAAAAAAAAATGACAAAGTCATTATATAATGATAAAGGAATCAATCCAGCAAGAGGATATAACAATTCTAAACATATATACACCCAACACTGGAGCACCCAGATTCATAAAGCAAATATTGCTAGATCTAAAGAGAGAAAGACTTCAATGTGAGAGTGGTGGAATACTTCAACCCACTTTCAGCATTAAACAGATCATCTAGACAGTAAATAACAAAGAAACATTGGATTTATTTATTATAAACCAATAGATTTTAATTTTGAGCAATTTTAGTTTTACATAAAAATTGAGCAGGAAGTATAGAGGGTTCCTACATATCTCTTTACTGCTCCCCCCACCACCATTTCCCTGATTATTAACTTTTTAAAAAAATGTCCATTTTTATTTTAGATTTAGGAGGTACATATGCAGGTTTGTTATATGCCTATATTGCATGATGCTGAGGTTTGGGGTACAATTGATCTTGTCACCCAAGTAGTAAGCATACTGCCCAATAGTTCATTTTTCAATCCTTCCCCCACTCCCTCTTTCTAGTAGTCCCAGTGTCTATTGTTGCCATCTTTGTGTCCATGAGTACCCAATGAAACACTGGTTTTAAACTGGACGTTAGACCACATGGACCTAATAGACATTTACAGAACATTTATCCAACAACTTCAGAATACACATTCTTATTAGCACATGGAACATTCTCCAGAATAAATCATATGTTAGGCCACAAAATGAGTCTCAACAATTTTTTTTGTTGTTGAGATAAGGTCTCACCCTCTTGCCCAGACTGGAGTACAGTGGCACAATCATCGATCACTGTAAACTTGACCTCCCAGGCTCATGTGATCCTCTCACCTCAACATCCCAAGCTGGGACCACAACCATGCACCTCCACACCCAGCTAAATTTTTTATAATTTTTGTAGAGATAGGAGTCTCACTATGTTTCCCAGACTGGTCTCAAACTCCTGGGATGAGCACTCCACCTGCCTCAGCCTCCCAAACTGCCAGAAGTAGAGGCATGAGCCACTGTACCTAGCCAACATTTTTTTTCTTTATTTTTTTGAGATGGGGTCTCGCCCTGTCTCCCAGGCTGGAGTGAAGTGTCACAATCATGAATCACTGCAGTATCAACTTCCTGGGCTCAAGCAATCCTCCCACTTGAGCATCCTGAGTGACTGGGAATACAGGCACATACCACCACATCTGACTAATTTTTGTATTTTTTGCAGAGACTGGGTTTTGCCATGTTGCCTAGTCTGGTCTTGAACTTCTGACCTCAAGCAATCTGCCAACCTCAGCCTCCCAAAGTGGTGGGATTACAGTCATGAGCCATCATACCCAGCCACAGTTTTTTAAAAATTAGAATCATATCAAATATCTTTTCAGACTACAATGGAATAAAACTAGAAATCAATACCAAGAGGAACTTTGTAAATTATACAGATACATGAAAATTAAACGGCATACTCCAGAATGACTATTGGGTCAATGAAGAAATTAAGAAGGAAATTAAAAAATGTCTTGATACTAATGAACATGAAAATATAACATATCAAAAACTGTGGGATACACCAAAAGCGATACTAAGAGAGTAGTATATAGCAATAAATGCCTACATCAAGAAAAGTAAAAAGATTTCAAATAAACAGTCTAACAACAATGCACCTGAAAGAACTAGAAAAACAAAAACAAATCAAATCCAAAATTAGTAAAAGTAAAAAAATAATAAAGAATAAACTAAACAAAATAAAAGGAAAAACAATACAAAGGATCAATAAAACAAAAAGTAGGTTCTTCAAAAAGATAAACAAAATTAATAACTGCCAACTAGATTAACCAAGAAAGAGAAGACCCAAATAAAATCAGAAATGAAAAGGAGACATTACAGCTGATACCACAGAAATACAAAAGATCATTACAGACTATTATGAACAACTACACGCTAACAAACTGTAAAGCCTAGAGGAAATGGCTTAATTCCTGCACACATACACTTACCAAATTTGCATCAGGAAGAAATAGAAAACCTGAACAGATCAGTAGTGAATAACAAGATTAAATCAGTAATGAAAAGTCTCCCAAGAAAGAAACTGGACAGATTCACTACCACAGAACTGGACAGATTCACCAACACATTCTACCAAACATATAAAGAAGATCTAATATCAATCTTTCTCAAGCCATTTCAAAAAATTGAAGAGGAGGGAATTCTCCCTAATTCATTCTATAAGGCCAACACAACAAAAAAGGAAAATTACAAGTCAATATCTGTGATGAACATAGATGCAAAAATGTTCAACAAAATACTAGCAAACCAAACTCAATAGCACATCAAAAAGATAATACACTATGATCAAATGGAATTTATACCAGTGATGCAAACATGGTTTAACATATGCAAATCAACAAACATGACACATCACAGCAACAGAATGAAGGACAAAAAACATATGATCATCTCAATAGATGCAGAAAAAAAATTTAATAAAATTCAACATCGCTTATTGATAAAAACTCTCAACAAACTAGGCATAGAAGGAACATACCACAAAACAATCAAGGCCATGTCTGACAAACCCACAACTACAAGAAAACTACAAAACACTGAGAAAAGAAATTGAAGGAGATCTGGCGCAATGGCTCATGCCTGTAATTCCAGCATTTTGGGAGGCCATAATGAGAGGATTGCTTGAGTCAAGGAATTTGAGACCAGCTAGGCAACAAAATGAAAACCCATCTCTAGAAAAAATTTAAATTTTTAAATTTTTTTAAAAAGAAAGAAATTGGAGAGGACACCAAACAAATGAAAAGACATCTCATGCTCATGGATTGGAAGAATTAATACCATTAAAATATTGCCCAAAGCAATCTACAGATTCAATTCAATCCCTATCAAAATACCAATGTCATTTTTCACAGAAATAGAAAAAAAACTAAAATTTTTATGGAACCACAAAAGAGTCAGAATAGCCAAAACAATTTTAAGAAAAAAAGAACAAAGCTGGAAGCATCACACTACCTGACTTCAAAGTATATTACAAGGCTATAGTAGCCAAACAGCATGGTATTGGTATAAAAATACTCACATAGACCAATGGATCAGAATACAGAACCCAGAAATAAATTTGCATATTTACTGCCAACTAATCTTCAACAAAAACGTCAAGAGCATACACTGAGGAAAGGACACCCTCTTCAATATATGGATATCCCTATGCAGAAGAATGAAAAACAGACCACTATCCATCTGTTACCATATATAAAAATCAACTCAAAATGGACTAAAAAACGTAAGACTCAAAACTATAAAACTACTAGATAAAAACATAAGGAAAACACTTCAGGACATTGACCTAGGAAAGATTTTTATGACTAAGACCCCAGAAGCACAGACACCTAAAATAAAATTAGACAAATAGGATTATATTAAACTGAAAAGCGAGAGAGATCCAAGATGGCCGATTAGCAGCAGCTCAGGATTGTAGCTCCCACTGAAAGCGCAGAGAGTGAGTGGACGCCACATTTTCAGACGAATTTTCATAGCCCACGGACCAAGAGATTCTTGGCGGAGGAGCCCCACGGGTCGCCAGCGCGACCCTCCCTTTTGGAGGGCGCGGCCGTTTTGCAGGCGCCCCGACGCAGCGGTTCTCAGTCCGGAGTATACGGGACTGAGTGCCCTTTGGTTGGCGTTGGAGCTCCGGGAAAGCAGAGTCTCCCATTCAGCTGATTAAAAAGCAGGCTGAAGTGGGGAACCAGACCGGGAGATTCCCAGGCAGAAAGCGCCACGAAATCTTAACGCGGCTGTTTCAGCCGGCGTAGTGGGTCGCCACAGGGGAAGGCTGGTACCCCCCTCCACACACAAAAAAAATAAAAACAGCGGTTGGAACTGCTGAAGATTGAGAGTTTCACAGCAAGTGCAGCTGAACCTGGGAAGGTCCAGCTCTGTGGGGGGAGGGGCATCCGCCAAAGGAAAATTAAGAAATAGAGGAAACTTTATCACCAGCAAGCTGGACGTCCACTCAGAGACCTAGTCTGAAGGTCAGCAATTACACAGACGACAGGTGGATAAATCCACGAAGATGGGAAGAAACTAGCGCAGAAAGGCTGAAAACACCCGAAATTAGAATGCCTCTCCTCCTACAGAGGATTGCAGTGCCTCATCACCAATAGAACAAGGCCTGATAGAAAATGAATGTGAGGAATCAACAGAATCAGGCTTCAGAAGGTGGATAATGAGAAACTTCTGTGAGCTAAAAGAACATATTCTAGCCCAATGCAAGGAAACTAAGAACCTTGAAAAAAGGTTTCACGAAATGTTCATGGGAATGGACAATTTAAAGAGGAATATAAGTGAATTAATGGAGCTGAAAAACACAATACGAGAACTTCGTGAAGTATGCACAAGTTTTAACAGTCGAATTGATCAAGCAGAAGAAAGGATTTCAGAGGTTGAAGACCAACTTAACGAAATAAAACGAGAAGACAAGATTAGAGAAAAAGGGTAAAAAGGAATGAGCAAAGTCTCCAAGAAATATGGGACTATGTGAAAAGACCTAATCTACGTTTGATAGGTCTACCTGAATGTGACGAAGAGAATGAATCCAAGCTGGAAAATATTTTTCAGGATATTATTCAGGAAAACTTTCCTAACCTAGCAAGGCAAGACAATACCCAACTCCAGGTAATACAGAGAACACCACAAAGATATTCCTCAAAAAGAGCAACCCCAAGGCACATAATCATTAGATTCATCAGGGTTGAAACGAAGGAGAAAATACTACGGGCGGCCAGAGAGAAGGTCAGGTTACCCACAAGGGGAAGCCTATCAGACTCACAGCTGATCTCTCAGCAGAAACCCTATAAGCCAGAAGAGAGTGGGGGCCAATATTCAACATCCTTAAAGAAAAGAACTTTCAACCCAGAATTTCATATCCAACCAAACTAAGTTTCATAAGTGAAGGAAAAATAAAATTTTTTGCAAACAAGCAAGTACTCAGAGATTTCATTACCACCAGGCCTGCTTTACAAGAGCTTCTGAAGGAGGCACTATGTATAGAGGGGGAACAACCAGTATCAGCCACTTCAAAGGACCCATCAGTAAGCTGCATCCAGATCCATCTTACATGTAAGGATATACAGAGACTCAAAACAAAGGGATGGAGGAAGATTTGCCAACCAAATGGAGAGCAAAAAAAAAAAAAAGCAGTAGTTGCAATTCTCATCTCTGATAAAATAGACTTTAAAGTAATAGAAACCGAAAGAGATAAGAAGGACATTGTATAATGGTAGAGGGATCAATGTAACGGGAAGAGCTAACGACCCTAAGTCTATGCGCACCCAATATAGGAGCACCCAGATACACAGGGCAACTTCTTGGTGACTTACAAAGAGACTTGGACTCCCACACAATAATAGTGGGAGACTTTAACATTACATTGTCAATATTGGACAAATTAATGAGACAGAATGTTAAGAAGGATACCCGGGACTTGAACTTAAACCTCAAACAAGTAAACTTAATAAACATTTACAGAACTCTCTACTCCAAATCCACAAAATATACATTTTTTTTTCAGTAACACATCACATTTATTCTAAAAGTGACCACATGGTTGGGAGTAAATCACTCCCTAGCAATTGCATAGCATTTCATAGGTTTAAATGAAATATTGGTTGGCTGTTTGTTATTTTCCTCCCTTATTCCTCTCCTGTCTCCATTGTATAACACAATTATTAGTATAAAAAAGCTTTTACTATCCATTTGTAGATTGCATTCTAGCCTGGGCAATAGAGCAAGATTCCCGTTCTCTCTCCCTTTTTTTCTTTCTTTTTCTCTTTATTTCATTCTTTTTTTCTTCCTTCTTTCTCTTTCTCTTTTCTAAAAAAAAAAAAAAGAAGAAAAAGAAAAAAAAGAAAAAGAAAAGAAAAAGACTGTAACAAAACAGTAAAAATATAAATACATGTGTATGAACCCAAATTTGACACAGCTCATTATGACACCGGTGCGGATATAACAAGGTTTAAAACATGCTCTACCTAATATAAATAAGTGAAAGTCATATGTAACATGTGGTTGGTGATACACGCTTGCATTACACATGACTGTTACCAAAGATCAAACCAGAAACCAATTTTGCTACATTAAATATATACGTTAAAAAAAAAAAAAAAAAAAGAAAAAGAAAGAGAAGACTGGGAATGGGATTATGAGCTTGACGGAAAAAAAAAAAAAAACTGAAAAGCATCACAGCAAAGGAAGGAATCAACAGAATAAAGAGAAAACTTACACAATGAGAGAAAATATTTGCAAACTATTCATCCAACAAGGGACTAATATCCAGAATATACACAAGGAATTCAAACACCTCAACAATTTTTTAAAATTACATTAAAAAGTGGGCAAATGACATTAATAGACAAAAGGGAAGACATACAAATGGCCAACAGGTATATGAAAGAATGCTGAATATCACTAATCACCCAGGGAAATGCAGATCAAAACCACAATGAGATGTTAACTTACCCCAGTTAGAATGGCTATTACTACAAACAAAAAGATGCTGTGGAGATGAGGATGTAGAGAAAAGGGAACAGCAAAGCCAGCAGTATCCAGAAGTTCTCCCAAGCCCACAAGCTCATGTGAACTTTTTTGAATAAAAGCCACATTCTTCCCCTTAAATCATTATTTGTAGTACAATCTTCTACCAAATTTCTCTCCAGATTTCATTCAAAGATGGAGCTAATTAAATCCCATGTAGCTCCACCTCTCAATATTTTTTACTTCATTTGTAACATGGCTTTTTCTCATTGTAATATTATTAAAATGAGGAACATCCGGTGGAGCCTTATGTGAGAGATTCCTGAAGTGAATATGATCTTTAACTCTATTTATTTGGATTCTCACTATGTTCTTAACCATCTCCACTTCCATGATTGAAATAATTTTTACAAATTCCACGTCACTGCTTATGTTCTTTTCTGTTTCGTCTCTTCTCCAAGGCCTAGATAACGTGAACAATTATTCCTGAAATTGCTAACCTAACTTTTTTTTCCCACTAGCTAACCTTGATTGCTCGCCTTTTTTATGCAATAATTTCATTTCTTAATTCCCCTTATGAGCAGTATTTCCAATTTAACATAGTGACCTAAGGAACATGCTAGACATAGAAAGACATGAATAAGGTAGGTTCCTTTCCCTTAAGGAATTCTCAGTCTAACAGCAAAGACATATAAACAAGTAACTATGATACAATCTGATAAGGGCACTAGTAGAAGGACAGGCAGTCCAGAGGAAGGAATTATTACTCAAGCTGGGGGAGCAGGGAAGGAAATGAAGGCCTGGTGGCATGAAACAGAGTGGCAGGTTCAGAACTCCAAGTCCTTCCAGCATCCCAAAGCAAGACATGTAAGAGAAAGACTAACACGAGTGGAGGCTGAATCAACAGGCAGAGGCCAGACCATGAAGATACTTTTGTATCACGCTAAGGCATTTCCACTTCCTGCAGTAAACAATTTTCTTTACATTTTTTTAGGATTAGTGTATAGTTCTAAAAATAAGTTTCGGTTATGTTTCATTCCTCAGGCTTAAGAGTTGCTTCCATTTTGTTATAGTTTTTCAGTTCCTTTGTTTAGAAATCAGAGTTGGTAGTCAAAATACTAAAGAGTAAAACCAAATGAATCACAGAATTGCCACACCACCAAGCAGGGCTGGGCTGTTTACAAGGAAGCCCAGCTGTTTCTTCAAAGTCCAGGATCATTCTCTTTGTTTTCATTCCTATTTATATTGTTGAAGAAAATATATTGTAAGTAAAATAGTAACTTAAATCCAGAGAGGGTGAAAATTGGAGGAAGTGGATCCTTCCTGGTTTATGTAACTTTTCTGTTGAGTGTTATTTTAGTTTTCGAAGTTGGCATGAATGCCCACTGATGGTAGATTTCTGTCTCATTGACTGGACACTAATGTCAGGGGAGGAGGAAATTTCCTCTGACCCTTCCTCCTCATCTGCTTGTTAACCTCTTTCCTGTGCTCAGGCAATCAGCAGCAGTTCTTTGCTGGACACCACTCACCACACTGACAGAGGTCAACAACCAACTAGACCCATATCTAGAATTAATTTCATATGTCTTGTTACTTAAGAGATAATCAAAATGCAGGTCTATGTCTAGATATTAATTCTTAATTGTTTTTCATGCAATGAGAAATATTGTTGTAGAAAATAAAGTTGTTATTTAAACTAATACTGCTGGAACATTAAGAACATTTACCCAAATAACATACTGTTTTCCTTTTACTATTCTAAAGTCTACAGATAGTGCTATTCTACAGTTTCTACAGATTTGCTCTTCTTCAAGGAATGGTTTAATGGCAAATCAATTTTGCATTTAAATTTCTGCTACGTTTAGAATTTTTATTTATTAAAGAGCTACTGGACATCTTTACTTTCTCATTCACCTTTACGCAAGCATTTACATCAGTGCCATAAGAAATCATATGTTTAGCTTCCCAGATAAACTTAAAACACAGTGCTTTTGAAAGAGTAATTAGAAATAAGAAAGCACTTGACAAGTGCTGTTTAATAAATGTCATTTCTCCCATTTTTAATTATTAGGTTGGTATAAATTTTATTTTTGAGAAATTATGCGTCTCGTCTGGGAGCGGTGGCTCACACCTATAATCCCAACACTTTGGGAAGCCAAGGAAGGAGGCTTGCTTGAGCTCAGGAGTTTGAAATCAGCCTGGGCAACATGGCAAAACCTTGCCTCTACAAAATATACAAAAATTAGCAGGGTGTGGTGGCACACACCTATAGTTCCAGCTACGTGAAAGGATTGCTTGAGCCCGGGAGGTGGAGGCTATAGTGAGCCATGATTGTGCCACTGCACTCCAGCCTGGAGGGTGGAGTGAGACCCTCCCTCAAAAAAGAAAAAAGGAAAAGAAAAGAAATTATGCATCTCCTCTTGTCCAGTCGTAAAAATGACTGGCTTTTCAAATTACTACATCTCCTATGTATGTCTTCCATATCTATTAATGGAAATATATTCACTCAAATGAAATCCTAAAAATGAAACTGCCTTAATTGAAAAAAAACATGTAAGACATTGTATTTCTGCTTTAGATATATTGGTGATATTATAATGTCTACTAATTTGTAAGGCCACTTTTCCTTTTTCTGAAATGACTTTAAAAATGTATAAATACAGGCTCACACCTGTAATCTTAGCACTTTGGGAGGCCAAGGAGGGCAGATCATGAGGTCAGGAGACCAAGACCATCCTGGCTAATACAGTGAAACCCTGTCTCTACTAAAAATACAAAAAATTAGCCAGGCGTGGTGGCACACGCCTGTAATCCCAGCTACTCAGGAGGCTGAGACAGGAGAATCACTTGGACCTAGGAGGCGGAGGTTGCAGTTAGCCGAGATTGCACCAGTGCACTCCAGCCTAGGCAACATAGTGACATTCCATCTCAAAAAAAAATTTTTTTAAGTGTAAATACATGTTAAATTAACTTTATTTGAGATTAAGCCATTGGAGATTTTTTCTTTTTTTTTTTTTTTTCATAGACAGGGTCCTGCTGTGTTCCTGCTATGTTGCCCAGGCTGGTCTCAAACTCTCGGGCTCAGCAATCCTCCTGCCTTGGCCTTCTAAAGTGCTGGGATTACAGGCATGTGCCACTGCCCCTGACCAAGATCTTTTCCTACTCATTAGTATTATTACACATAGGTAGAAATAATGTATAACTCAATCTTATGAATGTGCAAATTTCTCTTTGGTTTTGATATTTCAGCTTCATCAAATCCAGCAGTCATCAAGATAAATTCAATTCTAGATATCGTAACAAAAGTGGAAGACTACTATCTTAAAGGATATATTGTTGGGGCTATTCATCCTGTTATACAACCTGTGGGGCAGCGAAACACCTACCTGCAAGTTACCTCTACAGAGTGGTGCTGTTGCGCTTGAAATTAAGGTAAGCACGCTGCTCAAGAAAGAAGCAGGTGAGAATTACAGTTCTCTTTATCTAAAAAAAAAAGAAATTTTGAATCAAGTTAAGGAGAAGAAAGGATAATTGGGGGTTTTAGTTTAAAGCACATTTTCCAGCAATGGAACCTGGATCGGAGCAAGGAAATTTACACCTCCTTCCTTAAAACTCCTGATTGATTTTTGCTTCTTGCAGACAAATGGGCTCTAAGTGAGGATGTCAATGAACAAAGGGAAAGCAAAATAGATTCCAGAGGCACTTGGAAGCTCCTGTAGGCACTTCAGCAGCTGCAGGAGTAGCAGTGAGCTACTGCTATTATCACTAAGCTAAAGAGCTGAACAGACCTACCAAGTCCACTTTCACTAAACTTTCTGACTGTCCTGCATTGTTTTTTAATAGTGGCAACAGAAACTATCTCTACACTCTAAAGCTTTTTTTTTTTTTTTCAAGACAGAGTTTCACTCTTGTTGCCCAAGCTGGAGTGAAATGGCACCATCTCAGCTCACTGCAACCTTGGCCTCCAGGGTTCAAGCGATTCTCTTGCCTCAGCCTCCCGAGAGCTGGGATTACAGGTGCCCGCCACCATACCTGGCTAATTTTTTGTATTTTTAGTAGAGATGGGGTTTCAATATGTTGGCCAGGCTGGTCTCAAACTCCTGACCTCAGGTGATCCACCCACCTAGGCCTCCCAAAGTGCTGGGATTACAGGCATGAGCCACTGTGCCCCCGCTCATTCTAAAACTTTTAATAACAGAAAGACAAGTTCTCACAAATTGGATAGACCTCTGTCCTTTTCCCAAAGTAGAATTTAAAAGCTAACCATTGTAGTGTTTTTTATTTTAATAGCTACTTTTCCAAACAATACTGCAATCATTTTTGCCAACCTAGATTGTAAATTTGATGGTTTTCATAGTAAAATACTGTTGCTCTTTCCAGTGAAGAATAAAGATAACCAGACAAATATCTTAGATTGACACATTAAATTTTTTTACATAACTCTTCAACTAATATGTCACTTAATGCCAGGGATGCATTCTGAGAAGTGTGTCCTTAGACCGTTTCATCATTGTATACACATCATAGAGTGCACTTACACAAACCTAGATGGAGCAGTCTACTATCACCGAGGCTATATGGTATAGTCCGTTGCTCCGAGACTACAAGCCTGTACAGTCTGTTACCGACTGAATACTGTAGGCAATAGTAACACAGCAATAAGCATTTGTATAGCTAAACATACCTAAAGATAGAAAAGGTACAGTAAAAATACATTAATCTTATGGGACTGCCACTGTATATGTCGCCCATTGTTGACAGAAACATCATTATGCAGTGCAGGACTATATATCAAAACCATCTCAAAGACCAGGGGAAAAAACTGTGTTTTCTCTTTATTGTGATGGATCAACAACAATCACTTTATGAGAGGGCTAAGCAGAGAAGGAAAAATGAAATTAGAGGAAAACCAAGAAAATAGGAAAATTAAAAAAAAAAAAAAAAAAAGAAAGGGCCTTAAAAGATCCCAGGTGTTCACACCTGTAATCCCAGCACTTTGGGAGGCCGAGGCGGGCAGATCACGAGGTCAGGAGATCGAGACCATTCTGGCTAACGCGGTGAAATCCCGTCTCTATTGAAAATACAAAAAATTAGCTGAGCGTGGTGGCACACACCTGTAATCCCAGCTCCTCGGGAGGCTGAGGCAGGAGAATCACTTGAACCCGGGAGGCAGAGGTTGCAGGGAGCCAAGATCCTGCCACTGCACTCCAGCCTGGGTGATAGATAGAGCGAGGCGAGACTCTGTCTCAAAAAAAAAAAAAAAAAAAAAAAATTCCGGGGTGTGTTTTCAAGGGACACTGTCTCCCACGAAGTAATTGCATACTTAAACATGTCTGGTAGGGTGTACAGGCTTCAGCTTTCACTAAAATATAAAGCCTCATCAGATATTTACTAGTTCAAGCATTACTAAGCAAACATGACAGTTTGGACGGTACTAATGCTCATGTCCTAATTACAAATCTTATCAACCATGTGTGAATTATCTTTTCTGCTTTTAAAATTACTTCAGATAGACTTAACAGTATCCTGGCAAGGCTAAGAATAAGCAAAGAATAAAGATCAGAGAAGAAGAAAAAGGAAAAAGGGCAATATTTATTTGCATTTAACTAGAATTTTTACTTGTGTTTTTGTTCAATAAGCTATAACAACAATCTAAAATTATTTCTTATAATTTTTATTAAAACAACAGACATGAAGCTTTTCTTTCTTTCTAAATTACAAATTAAATTAATAGCAGTTTAAGAAAATTTGAGTTAATAGAAGTTATTGTGTTTTTCTGGTATTTTTATGTAAGAAGATAGCAATTAGGCTTGAAATAACAAAAAACGATTACCTTGACCTAGTTTGTGAGTTGCTCACTCATTTTCACATGGGCATATTAGCTGAAAAGCAGCAATTGGCCTCCAATCATGAACATATTCCCTCTGTTACAGCCCGAAGAATTCAGCAGCACCAAGTGGACAAAGACGCCCGAGGCTTGTGATTGAGGAATGTCCCCTAACTTCTGAGGCACAAACAAATGACGCAGCAAAAGAACTGATAGAAAAGGTACTAAATTTATGCACTTTTTCATGGGCTATTGCAAAACATTTTATATTTCTTCTTTGTCAGTTTTCTTTTTTACCCTAAAAAGAATAGGAAAATGAAAAAAAAGAGAAATAAAAATAAAAATATGATAGAATATATTAGGAAGAATTAAAAAAAAGAAAAAAAGAGAAATAAAGAATAGGAAAATGACAGGTAAATTTTCTACCAGAATTTAAAACATATCAAAGCACTTGTGCCAAATTGAAAAGAGTTTAAAACAGAAATAGAGGCCAATGAAACAAAATGGACAACCAGAACTAAATTTAAACAAATATAAGAAGTTTAATGACAAACCTGATGAAATAAAATGGAGGAACAACCATTATTTAATGAATGCTGTTGGGAAAGTAGACAATTGCTCTGCAGAGAATAAATTCCACATTTCAGACAAGATAAAGAGGTAATTTTTAATATAAAAAAAGGAAATGAAAAGTAAATATATACAATGACTACATTAAGGAGTTTGAGTATATAAATATAACAACTGTACTAGGAAAATTAAGCTTAAAAAGGAAGAATCAAAGGGAAATCTGCAACAGATGTGTCCTATGGGAGCTTCATTTTCAAAATATACATCACAGGAAAGGAATACAAATCCACGAAAGTAATATACAGTCTTAAATGGACAGACAGAGACCATGGACAGCAAATATAAAAGGAAGAAACATCAATAATTAGAAGACACTTGGTAACAGGTTCAACCTAATAATGTTTAAGGTAAATAAAAACTGAGAACTCACCAGTGTTAAATTGAGAAACTTAATTAAAATCAAGTGTTAGCAAAACTTTAAGAAAAGTTAAGGCCAGTTGTGGTGGCTCACACCTGTAATCCCAACACTTTGGGAGGCTGAGGTGGGAGGATCACTTGAGGTCAGGAATTCCAAGACCAGCCTAGGCAACATAGCGAGACCCCAACTCTACAAAAACTGAAAATAAAATCAGCTGGACCTGGTGGCATGTGCCTGTAGTACCATGCACTCAGGAATGTAAGGCAGGAGGATCACCTGAGCCCAGAAGTGAGCCTGCAGTGAGCTGTGATCAAGCCACGGCACTCCAGCCTGGGTGAAAGAGCAAAACTCTATCTCTGATAATAACAATAATAAAAACAAAGAAAAGTTAACATTCATAATACAAGTGGAATTGTAACAAATTAATGCAGTATTCTTGAATATCTATTTAGTAAGAAGAATCATAAATCCTGTTTTGTTTTGTCTTGTTTTGTTTTTTTTGGAGAAAAGTCTGGAGTGCAGTGGTAAAATCATAGCTCACTGCAGTTTCAAAGTCTCTAACTCAAGCAATTCTCCTGCCTTAGCCTCCCTGGTAACTGGGATTGCAGGCATGTGACACCACACCCAGCTAATTTTTTTATTTTGTAAAAACAGGAGTCTGTGTTTCCCAGACTAGTCTTAAACTCCTGGGCTCAAGCAATCCTACTGCCATGGCCTCCCAAAGTGCTGGGATTACAGGTGTGAGCCACCACGCCTGGCCATAAATTCCATTTTATTCTGTAATTCCCTCCTTAGGAATTTATTCTAAGAAAATAATTGAAAAGGGGGAAAAATCATTTTTATACAAAGATATTTAATCAACAGTGAATAAGGGTCCAAATTCTCAATAACTGGAAGACTTTGAAAGAGACGATGGCAGATTAATATAATAGAATATTTTACCGGCATTAAACACGACAACAGACTGTCAAGATAGAAAAACCTATACCATATAACTTAATTGAAACTTAACTGAAAAGCTGAACACTATATGTATATTGATTAAAACAAAAAAGTTGCATATTCATAAATATTCTAAATTGATGGAATTTTATAGTGAAAGGTGTTTTTTTTTCCATTGCACTGACATATTTATAAAGTTTTACTTTTTATTTAAATACAGCTAAAAACTAAGGCATTTTCTTTCAAGTAAGAAACTGTGAAATGTGCTCACTTGTTTCTCTTGTTGCCTCCAGGTTTTAAAATGCCATGTATGTATGATTATCCGTGGTTTGGGGATAGCCAGTTATAGTTGCTAATTATTATTTTCCATTTAGGTACAAAGTCACACTATTCAATAACGGTTTTTAGGAAAACTCTTTGAGATTCAGTTTTGTAAACAAAATATGCATATTGTTTATTAGTACTATTCTGGGAAATTTTTTTTCTGGTAATAAATCCACTCCAGCAAATTTCTTTTGAAAACAAAAATGTAGCTACTAATTTAGTCTTAATAGATCACCGTCAGAGCCCTTGTTTTGCATTTGACTTCCTGGACACAGTTAAAGATCTGTTTAAACAGGAAAGTACTGTTATTTCAGCAATTCGAGTAACAGGGTTATTTCATTAAGAGAAAAGCTTCGGGAAACATAGCACATAAAACATTTGAGCATTGCTCCAGGTATGAACAAGAGCCATAGATGAATGCCAAATATTATTTTTGAGTGGCTGCCTTGTGTAGAGTTGGTTGTTGAACAGCTAACTTTTAAGTTCTAACATTATACCAGTGTTCACTCTAATTTTAAAATTAGGTTTCTCAGAATTTTAAACTAAAAATAACATTTTAAAAATAACAATCCTCCAATTTGAAAAATGGAAAAAAACATTAATATTGTATTTGTTACCAGACCTTTCCAGATAAAATTTCCTAGTAACAGAAAAAGCAGCCAGGCGCGGTGGCTCATGCCTATGATCCCAGCATTTTGGGAGGCCGAGGTAGGCAGATCACGAGGTCAAGAGATCGAGACCATCCTGGCCAACATGGTGAAACCCCGTCTCTACTAAAAATACAAAAATTAGCTGGACGTGGTGGCACATGCCTGTAGTCCCAGCTACTCGGGAGGCTGAGGCAGGAGAATCACTTGAACTTGGGAGGCAAAGGTTGCAGTGAGCCAAGATTGCACTGCTGCACTCCAGCCTGGTGACAGAGTGAGACTCTGTCTCAAAAAAAAAAAAAAGAAAGAAAGAAAAAGAAAAAAGCTTTTCTGCATCTTTTCACTGAAATCAACTAATAAGACCTAGAGAAAGCACTGACAATAAATTCACCCATTTCTACCTGCAGAATGCCATGTCTCTATCCCTCCTTCTTCTCTCCCAGGACAACTGATATAAAGGAAAATTTGTGGTTATTTTAAATGGTTACAATCTCATTAGGTTAATTCATAGGAATAAATGCTTTTTCACCAGCCCTAGTCCCTTGTCCTAGCTCCACACACACACACTCTCTCCCCATTCTCAGAATTCTCCTGCTTCACTGTAATAACCTAACCTGGGTTAGCCTAACTGACTCCATCTTAGTTGAAAACCTAGCTTCCCCCTCCCTACCACAGCCCCTTTGGGTGCATAACTGGGCCACACTGACGCTGTGCTTCTGTCACGCTGACTCTGTGCTTGTCCTACCATATAACCAATGTAACTGCATCCTGCTTGGCAAGCACACCTGCTATTGTGTATAACTCTCTTTGAACCCCCCTTGGTGATTGTTTGGAAATACCCTTAGCAACCAACAATCCTAGGAACCTCCTCCCCCCCTGATTACTAGCTAACTTGCCAGTTCTGCTTCTGCAAAATTCCGCTTCAGCTAGGTACCCCCTCCCCTACCTAAATCAAGGTATAAAGGAAAATCAAACCCCTTCCTCGGGGCCGAGAGAACTTTGAGCGTTAGTCACCTCTCGGTCACCAGCTAATAAAAAGGACTCTTAATTTGGAACTAGGTGTGTGGCGCATTCCTTCTAACTCGCTCGGTTATTACATCACAAGCTGGAGCTGAGTGAATTAAGTTACCATTGACTGGGCATTGCTCTCTGTTCTGCCCCAGTTCCTCCTGGCTTTTCTCATTCCATTTCATTCTGACTCTAAATGTTTGCATTTGCAACCTCCATCATAATTCTCTCTTCTCCTTCCAGGTAACATTTAAAACATTTAATTTAAATGTTTAAAACAGTAGCCATATAAAAGACGTTGCTATTTCTTTGTTTAACTAATTTAACAAGTACTTATACAGCACCTATGAGTACAAAACACTGCAATACAAAGATGGATAAGACGTAGTCCCTACCTTCAAAGGAGCTGCCAGTTGAACACATGAAGAAGACAAATAGAACAAAGATATGAAGTAAAAGCAGACAGGAACATGCCTTAGCTTTTTGGCACTTATATTTAAATAAGAGTTAAATCTTACCAATATGTCAATGGGAAAAGTGCTGAGTGTGAAAATAAGCATTCTTAAGTTCTCAAAAATTATTTCACTGGTATTATAGCATATGCATTAGAATCCTATTCTTTAACTGAAAGGATTGAATCTAATCCTATGTATTTGGCCCAGATAGGAGACAATAGAATAAAGACATAAGCTGATCAGAAAGCTTTGTGAGAGTAGTGGTATGAATTGGGCTTATGCTTTATACCTACATATTTGTCAAGAACTAGTCTTTTAACATTTTTCTTTGTTACCATCAAATAAACAAAACTATATGCTTTTTGCTTTTAAATTAATAAATATCTTGTTTATTAATGAAGATGTGTTTGGTAATGTTAGTTTTAGGGATTTCTTGGACTAGGTATTAATTTTGCTCCAACTGGAGACACCATTGTTAAATGGTCTGCAAAAATCGTGCTACAGAGTTATTAGTTCTTCCCAAACAGTGGCCCTTCAGAGAAAAAGTAATTCCTGTTTTCATAATTTTTAAAGTACATTTGGTTCTGTTTGAAGGTCATGATGATTGTGTGGCATAGTCTTTGGAGCAGTGCTATTTTACAGGTGATTAACTAGTTTATGAATGAGTTTTTTGTTACTGGTCAAGTTACTCCATATTTTAGTGGATTTCCTCAGTAAGCCTAAAGGTTAATTGATAAAGTAATCAATGAAAATAGAGCTTACATTTTATTCTGCCATTTTTTTTAAATATCAGATTAATGTCGCTGCTAAAAGAGGAATGAAATTTGTTGGATTCATATCACAGCCTTATTCTCCATCTAAATTCTGCAATGGGACCAACCATGATGGACATATAGAATCAATGCTACATGTAAGACACGGTTCAGATGAAAACTGTAGAAGTTGGAATGAAGGGACATTAAGTGGGCAATCATCTGAAAGTGGAATTGAAGAAGAACTTCATCATGAAAGTGGACAATATCAAATCGGACAAATAGCAGCCCCAGTTCCTCTAAATCAAGAAGGGAAGAAGGTAATAGATATGATTGGTTGAAAGAAAAGATACTATAGTTTAAGCAAAATACATTTTTGAGGTTTTCTTTTAGAAATAGGAGGCAAAGTAAGTGGCTAAATATTATAACGACTAAATGAACTAATGTAAACTTGTCATGATTTTTAAAAGTTATTACAGCCAGCAATAAGGCAGGGCAGTCTTTTAGACATTTGTGTCTGGCAGGACATACAATGCCATCCACATAATGAAACTTTGTGTTGAAGACTGGTTTCCATCTAGTCATCCAAAACTCCCTTGTAAATTGGAGGCTGTACATGTGTACTAAATAAGTGAGTCTATTAAGTCTAAAAAGCTGCTCTGATCTATGTTTGTACTAATAAACAGCGTGTGAGAATTTTCGTTTTGGCCTTTCCCACTTCATGGATGATTTTCACCTTTGAAATTAATTGGCTTTCTTTGATCATCAACTAGAGTATGACTGGCACATCATGATGAAACAATTAATATAACAATAGTGCCTGCATTCTAAAATAACTTTGAACAACAGTTGTATTCTTCTGTGCCAGCTAGCAAGTTTTCCCAAAAAATTGAGAATATTTTATTCATGCATTTAGGACCATTCAAAGTTTTCTGATACTTTTGTGGGCATGCTTTAAAAAAAGCACTATCAGAGAAAAGCAAAGACTACACATATGCTCTGGAACCAGATATCTCAATTTCTTTATAAAAAGAGGGTAATAGTAGGAACTTCCTCATTGGGTTGTTGTGGGAAGTAAATAAGAAATGTCTACAAAGTGCTTGACCCAGTGCCTGGCACAGAATAAACTCTATATTAACTGTTATTAACTGATCCTTCGATCAATCTTGGCACTGGAGGAGCACGCCTTGGTATCAGGCTTTCTGGGTCATATTTTGATGTGCTTAGCATCCTATACATGGCAGAGATTCATTTAGCCACATAAGCTGCACCTCCTCAAGAAATAACTAGGTGCATTTACCAACTTAGATCTCACCCATCTCCACCACCACCACCATCATTCTGTTTTCTCACCTGTTCCCTAGCTAACAACTTCCCTGATTTTTCTGCAATGTAAAAATTATAGGAATGTATATTGGTTTGTTCTCATGCTGCTAATAAAGAAATACCCAAGACTGGGTAATTTGTAAAAGAAAGAGGTGTTTAATTGACTCACAGTCCAGCATGGCTGGAGAGGCCTTGGAAAACTGGCAGTCGTGGCAGAAGGGAAAACAAACATGTCCCTTTTTACATGGTGGCAGGAGAGAGAAGAATGAAAGACTAGCACAGGGGGAAGCCCCTTACAAAACCATCAGATCCCGTGAGAACTAACTCACTGTCACTAGAACAGAATGCAAAAAACTGCCTCCATGATTCAATTATCACTACCTGGTCCTTCCCCACAGCATGTGGGGATTATGGGAACTACAGTTAAAGATGAGATTTGGGTGGGGATACAGCCAAACCATATCAAAATGTAAAAGTGAGCAAGAGATATTGGAATTATACTAGGAGAGCTATTCACTATCTTCCACCCACTGCTACCTTTAAACTCCATATGAGTTCCCACCCTCACTTTGAGCAAATCAGATGTCTATTTCTAGTCCTTTAAGTTCTAAATCCAATATAGCACTTAATGTAACTATCAATCATTAGATTCCTCTCTTTCTCTGTATTTTTTAACTATATACTTCTCAATAACATTT
Organism: Ateles fusciceps; assembly: GCA_036589455.1. NCBI lineage: Eukaryota > Metazoa > Chordata > Mammalia > Primates > Atelidae > Ateles > Ateles fusciceps. The sequence goes on from JAZHEH010000889.1 coordinate 5,622,753, forward strand.
CTGTAGCAGTGGTTTTTAATTAGAGGAGGGAGAATGGGAGAATGCACAAAAGATCTTTTTGAGTATCTGGTGAAATCCATGGAACCCAGATACTTTGGTCTGTCATACAGGTGATGTTAAACTTCCTAAAACACAATCATAGGTGTGGATCCTTTGACCCCAAGTTAAGAATTTGCTAATTCCTAGTAAAGTAGAAGGTATGATCCAGCATTTCCATGTCTGTTCTAGAGTCAGTCTCGCACGTGTCCAAGGAGATATAAAGTTTGTAATAACAAAAATAATTGAAAATAATGTATATGTCCACCAAAAGGAGAATAGAACATTGGCATTCTATGTAGCAGTTAAAATAAATGAATAAGGTCTATATGGTTATTTACATTTTAAAGGCATGTTGAACAAAAAGTCAATTCATATCTATAGTAGGATACCTTTTTTAATGTTTTCAAACTGTAAAATGTTACATATAATTTATGGGTATATAAAGATATATTAAAAGAATAAAAGCTTGCATGAGAATAATAAACACCAACTTCATTATAGTACTTATTTCTGGAGAATAGAATTAGAGGATACTACATAGTAGCCTCAACTGTATCCATTTCTCATTTCTTTGAAAAGATAGGCTGAAGCAAATATAGTATAATATTGATATTTAATTAAGTTGAGTGCTTGTTTGTATGCTTGGACTATCTCATGACTAGTGAGAAAATTAAGAATCTTTAATCAATAAAATTATAACTTCCCCCTTCTTTCTCCTTCTGAATGCCTAGCCTCAGACAACAAATTGTATACAGTCTTCAATGTTTTTGATGATGATTCAGCCTCCTGGACCTATCAGGAAGGCATCCTGTCGATGAAAGCAACGAGAAAAGGATCAGTCATTAGTACACTTGATGCCGATTGGCTGGAATTAACTACATTCTATTATAAACAAGGCTTGTCTTTAATTGATTCTTTTGTATTCTGGGAAACATCTAAAGGTAAGTTTTATGTTAATGATATTTTATATCTAAAGAATTTGAACTTGTATCAAAATCAGTGAAAATGTTTTTGCCTCTTAAGTTCTATGGCTGAAAGGACAGATATTATTCCTAAGGAAATAAATTCCAACTGTTACACAGATATGTAGCTTTAATTTAAAAGCTTAAAGCTCCTTAAGCACAGTGGACACCCAGTGTGTGGGCAGAATTATAACGTAAAATGTTCACCGTTGGGTTGTAATTGGGAAACCACTGCATGATTTACTAGGAGAATTTTCCAAATAAGATGTGTTATAATAGTCCAAATGGGAGGTTTATGATGGCATTTCATGGTTACTCTTCATATTTATTACATTATCCCAATTTTGGACACTATCTACCATGTATATAGTCAAGTCTATACCTGATTCTTTCTATAATTTGTATAGAAAAGTAATCTTTGGTTAGAAAGTGATGTTGGCTCTGTTCTTATTTCTGTCTTCGTCTTGTCTTTCATCCCTCTCTAGCCTTTCTCATTTAGTTATAATGGAGTATGTAATCATTTGTGTCTATCATGAAAACAAAGACAATTAAAAATTCTCAAAAATGACTTTCTAGGGAGATTTTTTAAAGAGATGAGTGTTTAAAAAAGAAGAAGAAAAGGTAGTAAGGAAACTAGAAAAATACATTAGGAAAGGTGAAGCTTATGAAAGCCAGGATAATTAGGAACCCTAACTCTATGAGGTTAGAGGAAAGCATGAAAAGCAAATAAGATCTCCCTGTACCTTACTATTGTTAAATCAGCCTAGTATTACCTTAACTGATGCAACTAAAGACTTTGGATGATACTTTAAATTATCAGGAGTCATGTTCCAATAGGCCCTTTTAACTAGCAATATTAAGGATCAAGCCCATTGGAGCACCCGGAAATACAACACCTTGCATAGTGCTGGGCACATAGCAGGGGCTTAATAAATATTTCTCAGTATTTTTCAGTAGGTCAGTCATCGTGGCTCACCCCCTGTAATCCCAGCACTTTGGGAGGCCAAGGTAGGCAGATTGCTTGAGTCCACGAGTTCGAGACCAGCCTGGGCAACATGGCGAAACCTCATCTCTATAAAAAATACAAAAAGTTTGTTGGACGTGGTGGCAGACACCTGTATTGCCAGCTACTCAGGAGGCTGAGGTGGAAGGATCAAGGCTGCAGTGAGCTGTGATTGCACCACCACATTCTAGCCTGGGTGACAGAGTGAGATCCTGTCTCAAATATATATGTATGTAAATTTAAAATATTTCTTAGTATTTTTTTGTTATTGGAAGCTTCTTCCAACTTGGCCTTTTATAGTAACAGCAAAGTTTCATAGGAAGAGCATGAGCTTTAGAATTAGACAGATCAAGGTTTAAATCCTATGTCTTCTACTTATTAGCTCTGTCATTTGGGAATTTTGTTGAGCTCATTGAGCCTCAGTTTCCTAAAGAGGAATAAAAATACTCCTACTTTTATTTTTGTGAGGATGTAGTAAGATATAATAAATGTAAAATGACTCCTATAATGCCTAGCCAACAGTCAGAGTTCATTTTCTGGCGTTAGTTTTCTTTCCTGCCACTCGTACTTGTTATGTGCAATTACAGTACTTTTAGTGTGGATCATCTATTTAGAGGTCGGTTTATGCTTCATAATCTCTCTCTCTCTCTCTCTCTCTCTCTCTCTCTCTCTCTCTCTCTTTCTCGCCTGTTTCTCTTCTCTCCAAAACATCTAAGTTGAAGCCATTTCAAAATTTTGGTGTGTGACTAACTGCTGAACAGAGAAACAAAACATACTCTTTTCACAGTCTCTCTCAGGCATCCCTGCCTTGGGTCCTGCCTGATGAAAATAAAATTAGCCACAGCAGTTGCCAGCCAGACTCTGTGTGGCTTTTGTTCTTAAAGCCTCAGAAGCTATTTAGAGAACCCCAGGGAGACTCTCTCTCTCAGCAGCTCGTGGGGGGGGCGGGGGGATAGGGAGGGGCACAGAATCTCCCCCTCTCAGCAGCTCTGGAATATCTCATTAGACATTTGACATTACGCACCATGCCAAGCCCCTCACAAGCCACATCGGTCTGTGGGGTCTGCCAACTGGGCATGTCATTTGGGACTTTCCTGGGAGTACACAGGGAAGTTGCCGAGGGGGAAATTGTGACCAATATCTGTGTCACTGTGAGAAGCAAGTCAAAGGAAGCGGGGCTGAATCGGTGGCTTTGTTCTGGGACGTTTGATGCCTGACATCTAAAGCACATGGGGATGGGTGGTGGGGGCAGGCAATGCATATTTTTGGTCTTGCTTCTGTCCTCTTCCAAAATATTGTCAGAAGTTAGCCCACCATGAAGAATGGAAGAACAAAACTAGACAGTGCTCAGAAATTGAAATATATTACCCCACAAATCACGTTGAATAAAATGCCTCCCTCCAGAAACACAGGGAGAGGGGGGAACAAATGCTTAGAAAGTTTTCTACTTCAGCAGAGTCAGAGGTAAAAGTTGTAAGATCTGTGAAATTCCTTCTCAGTGCCCCTCCACACTCACTCTAACAGCCTTTTCTGCTGTGAAGCACACCCTGGGACACACAGGCACAATCACCCTTGAGGCGCCTACACTTCACCAGCCTCCAAATGCCCCACCGCCCCCAGAGGATAGTCTTTCCGCACCTTAGCACATCACATCTAAGGCTACATTCTGATTTTTTTCTTTTTTTTTTTTTTTGAGACAGAATCTTATTCTGTCACCCAGGCTGGAGTGCAATGGTGTGATCTCGGCTCACTGCAACCTCCGCCTCCTGGGTTCAAGTAATTCTCCTGCCTCAGCCTCTTGAGTAACTGGGATTACAGGTGCATGCCACCACACCCAGCTAATTTTTTGTATTTTTAGTAGAGACAGGGTTTCACTATGTTGGCCAGGCTGGTCTTGAACTCCTGACCTTGTGATCCGCTCACCTCAGCTTCCCAAAGTGCTGGGATTACAGGCGCGAGCCACCATGCCTGGCCTTACATTCTGAATTTTTACGCATTCTTTTCAGACTTCACTTGTTATTCATTTCAATCTTTCCACTCCTGTAAAAATGTTTGTGTGGCACTAGTAGAGGAGAGGTAGTACAATGAAGAGTGGGGGATGGAGTAATAACATTCAAACGTCTCTTTACTCATTTCATATGTGCCAGGCCCCATGCCAGGCACTGGGTTTATAATACTGTTTCCTACTCTCAAAGCGCTAGCTGTGTGGCATCGGGCAGTCAGGCAGTAAAAGTGTCAAAACATATATATCTAACTTCAAAACTAAGAAAATTGTGTGACATGACCGTAGAGGATATTATGGCGAGAATACCAGGGAAGAATCTGCTTCAAGAGGTGGTCAGGAGGTCCCCTCTGAGAAGGCAGCCATCACACTGAGACTAGGCAGCTGGAGAGGAGCAGGCCTGTGAGAACCAGAGGTAGACCGTTCTAGGCCGAAGAAACACATCTAAAGGTACAAAGACCTTAGGGCAGGAAAGAGGAACTGGGAAAAGGTCTGTGTTTCTGGAACAAGGCAGGCAAGAGAATGGCTGTGGACACGGTGAAAGAGGTAAGCAGCAGCCAGTCCCTGCGGGGTCCTAAACAGGAAGAATGCAACGACAGCAGCGAACACCTATTTTGTACTTTCTATACACCAGCGTTGTGCTAAGCACTTTGCATTCATCAACTCATTTAGTCCCCACAGCAACCTGTGAGGTAAAGGTGATGATTTCCTGGTTTTTTAACTTTATTTATGTATTTATTTATTTGTAGATGGGGTCTCACTCTCACCCAGGCTGAAGTGCAGGGGTACCATCATAGTTCACTGTAGCCTTGAACTCCTGGGCTCAAGCAATCCTCCCACCTCGGCCGCCTAAGTAACCAGGACTCCTTGCACGTCACCACACCCAGCTAATCTTTTAAACTTTTTTTGTAGAGATAGGTCTCACTTTGCTGCCCAGGCTGGTCTCAAACTCCTGGCTTCAAGTGATCCTCCGGCCTCAGCTTCCCAAAGTGCTGGGATTCCAGGCATGAGCCACCGTGGCAGGCCATGCTTATTCTCCTTTTACATATGAAGGAACTGAAGCACAGAGATTTTAAATAAGGTGCCCGTGTTCACGCAACTGGAAGGTGGTGGAGCCACCTAGATAAGAGTGTGTGCTTTTACCAAGATATTTATTCCAATTCATTCATTCAAGATTTAAAGAGGGAATCATGATCTCATTTTCATTTTTTGAAGAATTTCTGGCCAGGAGCGGTGGCTCATGCCTGTAATCCCAGCACTCTGGGAGGCCAAGGCGGGCGGATCACCTGAGGTCAGGAGTTCGAGACCAGCCTAGCCAACATGGCAAAACTCCATTCTCTATTAAAAACACAAAAATTAGCCAGGCTTGATGGGCACCTATAGTCCCAGCTACTCAAGAGGCTGAGGCAGAAGAATCTCTTGAACCCAGGAGGCAGAGGTTGCAGTGAGCCGAGATCATGCCACTGCACTCCAGCCTGGGCAACAGAGTGAGACAGAAAGGGAAGAGAAGGGGAGGGGAGAGGAGGGAAATGTCTTTGTCCTCATTATGAGAAATGGATTAGAGGGCAAGAGTGGAAGTATGGTGGGGAAGCTGCTAAGAGGCTGTTGCAATGGTCCCTAGAGAGATGATGGTGGAGACGGAAAGAAGTGAATAGGCGAAGATTCCTTTTAGAGTTATCATATGTGCCTGCCCTCTACTTCAAAGATGGTCCTGGGCCCACCTCTGGTGGGCAGTTGAATACCAAAAATGACTTGGTAAACAAAATACTAAAATGGAGTGTTACCTCTCTGCACCTTTACAGGAATGTCAATGTCATATCTAGCTAAAAGACAAGACATATCCAGAAAAGTAAACTATTCCCTGGGAGCCCTTCAAACATGTGCTTTTCAAACCAGGGTTCAAGTACCCTCAGGATAAGCAGCCTTGTGCCAGAGAGCACACAAGTTCACAAGTTCACAGGCTACAACTCTTCCTGGAGTGTCAATATTACTTTAAGATTGAGTGGCTTTTATGTAAGATGAATATATTTGAAAAGAATGGGCCAGCACAGTGGCTCCTGTCTTTAGCCCCAGCACTTTGGGAGGCCAAGGTGGGAGAACCCCTGGAAGCCAAGAGTTTGAGACCAGCCTGGTGGTAGAGGGTCTTCCCTCGTTAATGGCGGCTGACTGAGCAGGGTGGTGGTTGCTAAAGGTTGGGGTAGCTGTAGCAATATCTAATTTAATTTTTTTCACTTTTGAGACAGAGTTCAGGCTGGAGTGCAGTGACGTGATCTCAGCTCAGCTCACTGTAACCTCTGCCTCCTGGGTTTGAGCAATCCTCCCACCTTGGCCTGTTGGGTAGCTGGGACCACAGGTGTGCACCACCACACTGGCTAATTTTTGTACTTTTTTTTTAGAAATGGGGTCTCACTATGTTGCCAGGCTGGTCTTGAACTCCTCAGCTCAAGTGACCCACCTGTCTCAGCCTCCCAAAGTGCTGGGATTACAGGCATGAGCCACTGCGCCTGGCCAGCTGTGGCAATTTCTTAAAATAATACGGTGAAATTTGCTGCATCAATTGGCTCTTCCTTTCACAAAAGATTTCTCTCTAGCATATGTTGCCGTTTGATGGCATTTTAACCACAGTAGAACTTCTTTCAAAATGGGAGTCAATCCTTTGAAACCCTGACACTGTTTTATCACCTAAGTTTATGTAATATTCTAAATCCTTCTTTGTCATTTCAACAATGTTCATAGCATTTTTACCAGGAGTAGATTCCATTTTAAGAAATCACTTTCTAGGCTGGGCATGGTGGCTCACACTGTAATCCCAGCACTTTGGGAGGCCAAGGCGGGAGGATCACTTGACGTGAGGAGTTTGAGACCAGCCTGGCCAACACAGTGAAACCTTGTCTCTACTAAAAATACAAAATTAGCCAGAAGTAGTGACATGCCTGTAATCCCAGCTACTTGGGAGGCTGAAGCAGGAGAATTGCTTGAACCCAGGAGGTAGAGGTTGCAGTGAACCGAGATCATGCTATTGCACTCCAGCCTGGGCAATAAGAGCAAAATTCCATCTCAAAAATAAATAAATAAAAATACAAAAATTAGCCAGCATGGTGGTACATGCCTGTAGTCCCAGCTACTCAAGAGGCTGAGGCACAATAATCGCTTGAACCTGGGAAGTGGAGGTTACAGTGAGCTGAGATCATGCCACTGCACTCCCGCCTGGGCAACAGAGTGAGACTCCGTCTCAAAAAAATAAAAAAATAAAAAAACAGAAGGAAAGAAACCACTTTCTTTCTTTGCTCATCCATAAGAAGCCACTCCTCATCCATTCAGGTTTTACTATGAGAGTGCAGCAATTTAGTCCTATCGTTAGGCTCCACTTCTAATTCTAGCTCTCTCACTATTTTCACCACATCTACAGTTACTTTCTCCACTGAAGTCTTGAACCCGTCAAAGTCACCCATGAAAATTGGAATCAACTTCTTTCAAACTCCTGTTCATGTTGATATTTTGACCTCCTCCCATGAATCACAAATGCTCTTAAAGGCATCTACAATAGTGAGTCCTTTCCAGAAGGTTTTTAATTTATTTTGCCCAGATCCATCAGAGAAGTCACTATCTGTGGCAGCTATAGCTTTACAAATTGTATTTCTTAAATATACGACTTGAAAATCAAAGTGACTCCATGATCCATGGGCTGCAGAATGGATGTTGTGTTAGCAGGCATGAAAACATTAATCTTCTCATATATCTTCATCAGAGCTCTTAGGTGAGCAATTACATTGTCAACAAGCATAATATTTTGAAAGGAATCTTTTTTTCTGAGCAGTAGGTCTGAATAGTGGGCTTAAAATATTCAGTAAGCCATGTTATAAACAGATGTGCTATCATCCAGGCTCTGTTTTCCATGTCTAGATCATAGGCAGAGTAGATTTAGCATAATTCTTAAGGGTCCTAGGATTTTTAGAATAGTAAATGAGTGTTGGCTTCAGCTTAAAGTCACCAGTTGCCTTAGTTCCTAACAAGAGAGTCAGCCTGTCCTACGAAGTTTTGAAGCCAGACATTGACTTTCCCTCTAGCTATGAAAGTCTCGGATAACATCTTCCACTATAAGATTGTTTTACCTACATTGAAAATCTGTAGTTTTGTGTAGCGACCTTTATCTGTTCTCTTAGCTAGATCTTCTAGATAACTTAATGCAGCTTGTACATCAGCACTTGCTCCTTCACCTTGCAATTTTATGTTATGAAGACAGCTTTTCTCCTTAAACTTCATGAACCAACCTCTGTTGGCTTCCAACTTTTCTTCCACAGCTTCCTCACCTTCTCTTAGGCTTCACAGAATGGAAGAGAGTCAGGATCTTGCTCTGGATTAGGCTTTGGCTTAGGGACTGCTTGTGGCCGGTTTGATCTTCCATCCAGACCACTAAAACTTTCTCCATATCATCAAGAAGGCTGTTTTGCTTTCTTATCATTCATTCACTTTTATTTTCCTTCAAGAACTTTCCCCTTACATTCACAACTTGGCCAACTGACACAAGAGGGCTAGTGTACCGCCTGTCTCAGCTTTGACATGTCTTCCTTGCTAAGCTTCATCACCATTCCCAACTCTTGATTTTTGTGTTTTTTTTGTTTTGTTTTGTTTTGAGACGGAATTTCGTTCTTGTTGCCCAGGCTGGAGTGTAATGGCATGATCTCGGCTCACTGCAACCTCCGCCTCCTGGGTTCAAGCAATTCTCCTGCCTCGGCCTCCTGAGTAGCTGGGACTACAGGCATGTGTCACCATGCCCAGCTAATTTTTGTATTTTTAGTAGAGACGGGGTTTCACCATGTTGACCAGGATGGTCTCGATCTCTTGACCTCGTAATCCACCCACCTCAGCCTCCCAAAGTGCTGGGATTATAGGCGTGAGCCACCGCGCCCAGCCTTCCCAGCTCTTGATTTAAAATGAGAAACTTGTGACTCTTCTTTTCACTTGAACATCGAGAGGCTGTTTCAGGTTATTAACTGGCCTAATTTCAGGGAATGGGGGCTTAAGGAGAGGGAGAGAGATGGGAGAAAGGCCAGTGAGTGGAGCAGTCAGAACCTCCACAAAATTTCTCAGTTAAATTCACCATTTTATATGGGCATGATTCCCAGTGGCCCAAAACAATTACAATAGTAACATCAAAGATCATTGCTCACAGACAACCATAACAGATAGAATAATAATGAAAAACGTTGAAATATTGCAAGAATTACTAAAATATGACACCAAGACATGAAGTGAGTACATGCCTTTGGAAAAATGACACTGATAGACTTGTTCAATGCAGATTTGCCACAAACCGTCAATTTGGGAAAAAAAAAAAAAAGTATCTGCAAAACACAGTAAAGCAAAGCACGATAAAACAAGGTAGGACTGTGCTAGCGCATCCCAGTACTGAGAGCAAGAAAACAGACCTGGAGCCACAAAGCCCAGCGTTTTCACATTATTTACTCCCAAAGTAAGAAAGAGGCAGATTATAATTAACTATGTAATTATCACAGCATACAACTAATTTTAAAACACATACCTCTAAAAGGGAACTTGGGACATGTACAATTGTAAAGATGATCTAGTGATGCCCTAAACTTTCAATCAGAAACAAATTTGATTCCACCAGTCACTTCGGTGAGACAGTAGATAAGTATGTTTAAAGGAAATGAAATATATATTTTAATTAGAAAACCAATTTCAACTAGGAAACTAAACTTTACCGGGTTCTTGGGAACCACTCTGAGCAATGCAAATTCTTCATGGTGTTCTGCCCTAACCGTGACTGATGTCAAAAAATAATAATAATGATTTTTTCTCTTAAAATGTATAGCCTGACAAAAATTAAAACAGAAAATTACATTGAAATTACTTTTGTCCTTTTTTATCTTTAAACTTAAAAGATCATTTGAAAACTTTGGAGGCCTTTAAAATTTAGATCTGTCAACCAGGGAAACTTTGATGTGACATTATGCTGCATAAAAATCAAAATGTTTAACCAGCACATGGCCATGGGAAAAATGTCTCCTATAGCAAAATAGAAGACAAAAGAACTTCCATAAAATCAGTTTCGTGTAGGCCAGCTGGTTATTGTCAACTATTCAAGAAAAAGTCAGAGAGGCTCTCCCTTAAAACTTCCTTCCCAGCAGGAATTCTTTTGACAATGACTTCTGTTTAGGGTCTTCCTGTCCCTGTTTTTCTTTCTTTTTTTTTAGCCCATCATTGAGGTAAAGAATTGTTCTGTGTTCAGGTCTTTTGAAGTAATCTTATCTCGCATTAATTTTAATATCATGCCTTTAATTTCAAATATTAACATTTTTATGTTGTTTCTCTTAATGGTATAATTAACATGCATGCAACATATAGATCCGAAACCAAATTTTGATTTCAAGAGAAGACCACTTTCAGATGCCTTTTAGGTTGATTTTCCACTTGCTTCTCACTCTACCACATTATTTTATCTTGTTTTTGCTATTATAGTTTTTATGTTTATAGTTGGATTTTAATTCAATGAAGTAAAAAAAAAGTATTGATCTTTGGGGAAAAAAGAAAAACTTTCAAAGAACAGGAAGATATTATTGATTTAGCCAAAACAAATGCTTTTTAATTGAAATGTTTTTCCTTCAGTTTCCTATAAGGGTTATTTAAGGATTTAGACAGTTTTACGAGCTACTTAGTATTTACAACCCTTCTTAATTGTATCCTCTTCCTCACAGGGGAACATTTGCCTAAATCTTTGGAAGGATTTTTTATCTATGAAGAAGAAGGTTCTGGAGTTCCAGGTTCTAGTAGGAAAGGAAATGATGCCATTGTAGTAGAACAATGGACTGTGATTGAGGTGAGCTGCACTTTTCTGACAATTTAGCTCTACATATATAAATATAATACATAGTATGTAAATATTATATATGTTTGGTTTGGGGTGGTTTTTTTGATACAGGGCCTTACTCTAGCACCCTGGCTGTAATGCAGTGGCGCCATCACAGCTCACTGCAGCCTCAACTTCCCCTGGCTCAGGTGATTCTCTAACCTCAGCCTCCCAGGTAGCTGGGACTACAGGCGTGTACCACCACACTCAGCTAATTATTTTGTGTTTTTTGTAGAGATGAGATCTCGCCATGTTGCCCAAGCTATATATTTTATTTTACATGTTAAAGATCTTCATTGCCTGGCACATGCAGTATCCTTAAACATATATTTGTTTAGTGTTTAAAATCTCATCACAAATGCATGAACAAACTTCTTTCAGATTTGTGAAAAGGTGATTTGCTTTATCCAGTGTTAAATGTTTTTGCAAGATAGAGCAATAATTATCTATGCATAAATAGCAGTAGGTTCCCCAAAATTTTAAGCCAAAAAACCATCTCCTGGCACTGACATTCTCCTTACACCATTCCGTGACAACTGATTGAAAGAAAACAATCCAGTCACTCACCCAGTGTTTTATCTCCAATCAATCAATGTGACTGAGTTATTTTTTTTAACCTTATGAATGACTTTCAAAGGCAAAAATATCCAAAAGATGTTTTCTCTCTCACCAGGCCAAATATATACACACAGCATTGTCCTTCACAATCAGAGATGACATTGCTGCTGATACCCTGAATTCAGATGTCACCGAATGGACTGCCCTTGAGGTGCACACACTGAATTCAGGTATATTCTGTTGTGTGTATGAGGCCCTCCCTGACAGGCTCTTTCAGGGACACTTTGGCCTTTCTGACCTTATACAGGTTAAAGAGACATAGCCAATTTTCAAAGAAACTAGAAAACCCATTGAGTGGGGAAAAAGGATTTGGGGGGAAGAGGTAAACTTCAGGCAAAACTCAATTCCAAATAGAGTAAAAAGCGTGAAAAGACTCCACACACCCAAGCGCCCCTCACCTTCAATACCCTAGTTGTCACTCTCCACTCTTGTCCTCACTTCCTAGTCCCTAGACCAGTGTTTCTGAAAATGTGTTCTGGAAACTCCTTGGATCCAAATCCCCTATGGGACTCATGTTAAAATTCAGACTCTGCCTGGCACAGCGGCTCACGCCTGTAACCCCAGCACTTTAGGAAGGTGAAGTAGGAAGATAACTTGAGACCAGGAGTTCAAGACCAGCCTGGGCAACATAGTGAGACCCCATCTCTACAAAAAAATTTTAAAATTAATCAGGCATAGTGTCGTGCACCTGTAGTCCCAATTACTCAAGCGGCACAGGCAGGAGGATAGTTTGAGCCCAGGAGATTGAGGTTAAAGTTGGTTATGATTATGCCACTGCCCACTAGCCTAGATGTAGGAGTGAGACCCTCTCCCAAAATAAAATATAATAGCCGGGCACAGTGGCTCACACCTGTAATCCCAGCACTTTGGGAGGCTGAGGCGGGCAGATCATCTGAGGTCGGGTGTTCGAGACCAGCCTGACCAACACAGAGAAACCCCGTCTCTACTAAAAATACAAAATTAGCCAGGCATGGTGGCACATTCCTGTAATCCCAGCTACTCGGGAAGCTGAGGCAGGAGAATCGCTTGAACTCGGGAGGCGGAGTTTGCGGTGAGCCACGATCCCACCATTGCACTCTAGCCTCGACAACAAGAGCGAAACTCTGTCTCAAAAAATTATAATAATAAAATATAAATAAAATATAATAAAATGTAGATTTCCAGCTCCCCAACCCCATATGTTTAATTTCAAGAACCACTGCCCTAACAAGACCAAACTTCTGACAACCAGATGGAAACCTCTCTCTATTACCAGTGTTTCTAACTCGGTTCAGTGATTAGAAGGAAGCAGAGCAGAACATGAAGCCCAGGAAGGCTGCAGCGATGAACGTGAACTCCCCCTCATCCTAACATGCATCACCCTTTGTTGTAATTGTGTAGTTGGTTGTCTGCTTATTAGACTATGAGCTCTTATGCTTATTCATGCAGGGATGTGAAATCAAAACAGATTATGGCCCTCTGCTGCACACTCTGGCTGAATTTGGATGGCTTCTGACAAGCGTGTTGCCCACACCTGTATTGAGACATGACAGGTAAGGCAAAAGCATTCTTACATACTCTCATTTAATTCTAATGTATAATTTCATTTGTTAGATAATTCAGTTTAACAAATATTTGTTTAACGCCTACAAAAAACATTTCACCGAGCTTCTAATTTGATTTTATGGACCTTAGAGGTTAGTAAATTCAGTCTTTGGCATTATAAATGTATAAGCTGTTAGGCTGTGCAGCACAAATGCAAAACTGTCCTCACCCCAGCACACAGCCAGGTTTAGGACACAGTAGGGTTCCAGAGCAAGCAGGATGGAGGAGCGCTTCTGCCACCTCCCCTCCAGTGTGGTGAGTTAGTTCCCCTCAGTAGTTGTTTCCATTAAAATAAATAACGGCATTAGAACCAAATGCCAATATTTCACAAGTACTAACTTTGCTTTTCCTTTTCTCCTTTTGCCAACTTTCTTGGAAAGGAAAAATTGAGTCTTACTTTTTTGAGACAGAGAAACAGAGACCAAGTAAGTCATTATGTAAAATGCTTTGCTATTCCTGGGACCCAGAGATGTGTCCTCTGTCTGCTTAGGCATCCAGGAAATGAATGACTGCCAAAGCTGTCCTGCCTGGGCAGGTGACTACCTGCAGAGGACAGTGCAGCACCAACTGGGCCTTCCCTTTTAGCAAAGTCAAGTATGCTTCAACATTCTGAGTGGTTGTCAGCTGTCCCTAAGGAAGGCAACTTCCCTTCCTTAGTCTGACCCACTTCACTCACCTTCTCTGGACTTCCTGGTTTAGCAACTTAGCCCTGTCCACTATCCCAATACCCTCAACATTTAAAATCCTTTGATTGGCATGGCTTTATCTTAAAAGCCAGCACCTTCGTCAGGTAGGAAAAGGAATTAGGTGGATATAAAGTAACGATACTCAAGCTTAAAGAACAAAAAAGGAATGTTTGAAATAAGCAAAGCAATTAATCTACTTCCCAGAGCTCTGTAATAACAGTTCTCAAATTGAGTGATGACTCCTGAAGCATGATTTCCCAACCTTTTCTACTCTGTGACGTACCTGTCATTTAACAGAACGGTAGTAATTCTCAAGATTCAGTCTTCATGAAACGAGAGAATTCCCTGACTCCACTTGCAGGACATGTGACAAGGGTGTGGCTTGTCTGTTCGGCGGCTGTGTGCTCAAATCCCTTATGGGAGGGCGAGCACACAGATGTGCAGGTGCAGGAGCTGGGGAGAGTGCTTTGGGGCTCCGGCCCCATGGTAGCGTCTAGGGGTGGGTGGGGTGGGTGCCTGCGGCTCCCAAAGCCCAAGTCGGCATGTGTTACAGTGCTCTTTTAGCTTTGCCATCTGCAGACGGCTGAAATGTTAACCAGCTTAGTGTCCTTTCGGTACTTAGTTCCTTGTCCAGGGTCCAGGAAGAATCAAGTTGCACAAAGAACTGAGGATGGTGATTGTGGAGGTTTTACTGAGGGTGGAAGTGGGATGGAGTGGGAAGATGATCATCTGGAGTTTGACCATCCAGCAGCCAATCTCTTCTCCAATGATCTTCAGCCAAACTCCTCTCAGCATTCAGACACTCCTTCTCTTCTCTCTGCCATGCCATTCTGAATTGTAAATTTTAGAAATCAAATCTAAAAGGCAAAAGTCAATCAATAAATAAAAACATGTGGAAGCTGTGCATAGTTTCTGGCCCTGATGGTGCTTGTAAGTTGGTTAAGCTTACATTTCATGCATAGTAAAGAGGGGATTCCATTCTGGTCAGGGGAAATCAAGCTTATGTATTGGTCAATATAATACAGTAACTCATCAGGCTGGGTGTGGTGGCTCACGCCTGTAATCCCAGCACTTTGGAAAGCTGAGGCAGTGGATCACCTGAGCTTGGGAGTTCAAGACCAACCTGACCAACATGGAGAAACCTCGTCTCTACTAAAAATAAAAATTTAGATGGGCATGGTGGTGCATGCCTGTAATCCCTACTACTTGCGAGGCTGAGGCAGGAGAATTGCTTGAACTCAGGAGGTGGAAGGAGCAGTGAACCAAGATCACGCCATTGCACTCCAGCCTGGGCAACAACAGTGAAACTCTATCTCAAAAAAAAAAAAAAAAAAAAAATACAGTAACTCATCAAGAGCTAGATGAGGTGCCTTAGTCTATAGGTTCTACAGGAATATTAAAAAGAAGAGACATTTTAAACTGTCAAAGTTAGATAGGATCTTCAAATACTAAAGAGATTAAAGGGCAGCATCATCACTATTTAGCAGATTTCCATTTAGGAATATGCTCATAACTCTGTATAGAAGATAGTAGAAAAATGTAATTTTAACAGTAATTGCCCTTATGCAACAAGGCACACTACAACACACAATGTCTACTCTTCTTTTGTATGCCAAGGAGCATTGTGTAATATTGGTGTTCATTTTGTTCCTTTGCATTTTGTAATTTGGGTCCTGCCAAGTGCCTGCAACACAGGAAATATAGGATGAAGATAAAAGTTCATGGTCATTTGGTAACAAGGATTGTTGATAAAGCTTGTTTATCTTCTGCCTTTTTATTCTTGTGCAAATATATTGTCCCTATGACAGTCACATGCTGTTCTTGGCTGCTTTAGTACACACAAAGATGGGAATCATTGTCAATTATGTAGTCTTTAAAAATAAAGAAAAACATTATATACAGTTGACCTTGGTCAAGGTAGAGGATAGAGCCTAAAGTTTTTAGTCTCTGAAACTAGAGGGAGTGGTTAGGAGCCCAGGCTTTGGAGCTAAGCAGATCTTGTTTGAATTATAGCTTCATCATGGTCTAGCTGTATGACTGGGGCAAGTCATCTAATCTTTTTAAGATAAATTTCCTGGCCAGGTGCAATGGCTCACACTTATAATCCCAGCACTTTGGGGGGCCAAGGCAGGCAGGTCAGGGGGTCAGGAGATTGAGACCATCCTGGCCAACACGGTGAAACCCCGTCTCTACTAAAACTACAAAAAAAATTAGTTGGGCATGGTGGGACACATCCGTAGTCCCAGCTACTCGGGAGGCTGAGGCAGGAAAATCGCTTGAACCCGTGAGGTGGAGGTTGCCATGAGCCGAGATTGCACCACTGTACTCCAGCCTGGGCGACAGATGACAGAGCGCAACTCCATCTCAAAGAAAAAAAAGATAAATTTCCTTATCTGAAAAATGGTACGATAATATCAACTTTAGTGGATTATTACAATGACTAAGATAATACATGCAAAGTACCTATACAGGGCCTGAGCATGTTAGGCTAATGTTTTGGGACCTAATCCTTAGCAGAACCAAAATTTCTGGTAAGTTGAAACCAATGTTCAGGCATGATAGCTTGGCCTATCCTAAATCAGGATGTCTCAGAAAATGTAAATACTGTAGTTCACTATATAAAAAATCATCACTGAAGATGACAAGACAATAAAAGCTACAGAAATACAGAATGATATTATTAAGATATCTGCTTTCACATATTCTCATACCCAGAAAAATGAATGTCTATCATCATCTTTCTTTTGTGGCTCACATGTCAAAAACATAACTTAAAACTACTGCCAGTGAAAACGTTCTTCCTTATATGTGTTGTCTTATATGCAACAATAGAGTCTTAAGTAATTTCAACATTTCTGTGGCATAAAACACTCATATAGAAAGTGCATAAAACACAAGCCAGATGTGGTGGCTCACATCTATAATCCCAGCACTTTGGGAGGTCAAGGCAGGCGAATCACCTGAGGTCAGGAGTTCAAGACCAGCCTGGCCAACATGGCAAAACCCTGTCTCTACTAAAAACACAAAACTTAGCCGGGCATAGTGTCACATACCTGTGGTCACAGCTATTCGGGAGGCTGAGATACGAGAGTCACTTGAGCCAGTAGGCAGAGGTTGCAGTGAGCCAAGATGTCAAAACACACGTACGTGTAAGCTTCCAGAAGCAGACTTGCTGGGTCACAGGGCACTTCTTTAGCTTTGTTAGATAAATATCAGATTTTTTTCAAATAGATTGTTTCCATGTACACTCCTATTAGCAGAGTGTCAGAAACACCATTGCCTCAACACAAAATACTATCATAGTTATAAATTTTGCCATTCTGATTAAGAGTATATAGTCTGATCTCAGTCTGACTTTCATTTATAGTTTCCTAATTACTTACTGAGATTGAGTACATTTACATATGTTTATTGGCCACTTGGATTTTTCCTTCATAAAGTACCTGGTTAGTCTTTTTGCCCACATTTAAAATTCTAAGGTGTTTGTTTGTTTGTTTGTTTGTTTTGTTTTGAGACAGAGTCTCATTCTGTAGCCCAGGCTGGAGTGCAGTAGCATGATCTCCACTCATTGCAACCTCCACCTCCCGGGTTCAGGCAATTCTTCTGTCTCAGCCTCCCAGGTAGTCGGAATTACAATCACTCACCACCATGTCTGGCTAATTTTTTCTTTTCTTTTCTTTTCTCTTTTTTTTTTTTTTTAATTTTCTTAGAAGAGACAGGGTTTCACCATGTTAGCCAGGCTGGTCTGAAATTCCTGACCTCAGGCGATCCGCCTGCCTCAGCCTCCCAAAGTGCTGGGATTACAGGCGTGAGCCACCATGCCCGGCCTAAAATTCTATTCATAAGGCCAGGCACAGTGGCTCACACCTGTAATCTCAGCACCTTGGGAGACTGAGCTGGGAGAATAGCTTGGGCCCAGGAATTCAAGACCAGAATAAGCAACATAGCAAAACCCATCTCTATAAAAATTTTAAATTTAAATTTAAAAAATTTCTACTTATAACTTATTTAAGTATAACAAATAAAGAGTCCTTTATTATGCATGCTGCAATTATCTTCACTAATTCTGTGGCTTGTCTTTTCACTCTATGTCTTTAACAAAATTTTTAATTTTAAAATCGGCAAATGTATCTGTCTTTACCCTTTTTGGTATATTGTTTAAGAAATCCTTCCCTTCATTGAAGTTAGTGGAAAAAAGAAAGAGTAAATTATTTTAAAATATGAGGCATTTTAATAGTTCAAATTCATATAAAATTCTGTAGGCTATGTTTATTGTAGGGTCATGTAGATGAAGAGTTTTGTGAGGAGTAGAAGGAAGAGTTAAGATTCATACTGAATGGATCAAGGAACCTCATTGTTGTAAAAAGACCTAGCAAAATAAAAAATAAAGACCTAGCAAAGCCTGTTTTTGTTTTTTGACACAGAGTCTTGCTCTGTTGCCCAGGCTGGAGTGTAGTGAACCAATCATGACTCACCTAGCAAAGCTTTTGTCTCTTCTGCAAAGCCTTTGCTTTCTTGTCATGATTGGGTTTTTCTTTTTGAAGTATGTTCCCTGGTATCAATATATTATCACAGGAACCAAATGACCATTTATTTATAAATTCTTTGATTCTTTAACTATCTACTGAGCACCAGTTTCTGCTCATTAATGTGGAAGATGCAGAGATGAGAAGACAAGCTCCTCAAGGAGCTTAGATCTGGTGGAAGGAAAATGTGTGTGCCAGTAGCTATATCATCTGGTCAAAGGGATTAAGCTCCCTAAGAGGGACCTGTGGGAGCCCTGAAAAGGGGGTGCTGCTCTTCAGTTGGAGGGTTAGAGAAGACTTTATGAAAGAGGTCACACCTGAAACTAATCTCAAAAGATGGGCAGGATGGGAACAGGCAGAGGTGGTGGAGTGGGCCCTCCAGATGGGAGGGAGAATGCCACAAGCTGAAATTCAGAGGCAATCAAAAATGTCCTTGGTTTTTATATCTTAAAGAATGTAGAACAGCTCTCTTCCACCTATCTATAAATGCAAGTACTCTAGCTCTCAAAGATGCTTGAAATTATAGGCACATATTGAACCAAGAAGAAGTTCAAGTTATCCTTGTAAGTTCCTACAAAAATAATTTTTTTTTTTAGAACAAGTCACACTCTGTCGCCAGGCTGGAGTGCAGTAGCGTGAGCTCGGCTCACTGCAACCTCTGCCTTCTGGGTTCAAGCAATTCTCCTGTCTCAGCCTCTGGAGTAGCTAGGACTGCAGGCGCACACAACCATGCCCAGCTAATTTTTGTATTTTTAGTAGAGACGAGGTTTCACCATGTTGGCCAGGATGGTCTCAATCTCTTGACCTCGTGATCCACCCGCCTTGGCCTCCGAAAGTGCTGGGATTACAGGCATGAGCCACCGCACCCAGCCCAAAAATGTTTTTTAAATTTAATTATCAGCCGGGGCAGTGGCTAACACCAGTAATCCCAGCACTTTGGGAGGCCAGGCGGACAGATCACCTGAGGTCAGGAGTTTGAGACCAGGCTCGCCAACATGGTGAAACCCCGTTTCTACTAAAAATACCAAAAAAAAGTTAGCTGGGCATAGTGGCGCATGCCTGTAGTCCCAGCTACTCAGGAGGCTGAGTCAGAAGAATCACTAGAACCTGGGAGGTTAGGGTTGCAGTGAGCCCAGATTGTACCACTGCACTCCAGCCTGGGCGACAGAGCGAGACTCCATCTCCAAAAAAAAAAAAATTATCACTAAAGATATTATCAAAGTATAAACAGAATTGCTTTTTAGTTTCGTTTTTGTTGCTTGTTGGTTTTACAACTAGTGCCAGACACTCTTGGCAAAACTGAATTCATTTGGCGGAATTTTAAAGCAAAGCTTTCAACGATTAATTAATAATTAACAGCACTTTTTGGATGAAAATTTTTATAGGGAATAAGAGATGTGGGCTCTGTCCTCTGAAATCATCCAGGGCATTTGAAACATCCTCTCAGGTCCCATAATGACCACCAGTTTGCTAAGGGAAAAATATTCTATCCCAGCTCTGTAAATAGCTCAGGAACCACTGGGAACCATAAGGGACTTACTTGCTCTACCAAACAGATGTCCCTCCATAAGACTTTAGACCTCTTTCCCTTAGGTCTACCGCGATTACACTCTCGAAACCAAAACAAGTTCCACATGGTCTCACAGCTGGTCTGAAAATAGCAGGACCTATTTTAAATCAAAATGGCCCTCAGAAAATCAGGGACATAGAAGTTTCAGACATATCTCAAATTAGGGGATCTGACTCTGAGGACCTCCCCAAGAGGTAGACAGATGCTGACCTTCCAAAGTCTTATTTGGGCATTTGGATGCTGTCTAAAGTTGTGAGCCTTTGACAAACCATCTCCACATTTGCTTTTTTCTCGTTAGACTCCCCAGACCACTCCTCATAGAGCCACTGGAAGGCATTACTCGTCAGTTTCAACCCAACAGTTTTAAAGCTCATGCTTAGGCCAGGCACGGTGGCTCAGGCCTGTGATCCTGGCACTTTGGGAGGACAAGGCGGGTGGATCACTTGAGGTCAGGAGTTCAAGACCAGCCTGGTCAACAAGGTGAAACCCTGTCTCTACTAAAAATACAAAAAATTAGCCGGTGTGGTGGCGCATGCCTGTAATCCCAGCTACTCAGGAGGCTGAGGCAGAAGAATCACTTGAACCCAAAAGACGGAGGTTGCAGTGAGCCACAATCATACCACTGCACTGCACCTGGGTGACAGAGAGAGCATCTGCCTCAAAAAAATTTTTTTAATTAAATAAAGCTCATGCTTAAAAAGCTTCTGCCCTTTCAGAGGCAATCCCCTTCACACCACAGGAGGAACAGGTTTGACAGTGCTCTCACTTCACTGAAGCAGCTATGGGGGGTTCGCCTCCCCTATGCCACATGTCTCACCTCTCTGCATCCTGTGTTAAATATCAAGCAGAATGCTGGCAGAGAGAATCCTATTTCAACATACAGGCGATGATTCTCAACCCAGGATCAAGCACTGTACGTCACACCATCTGAGGACTTTTTTCCTTGACATACACCCCTAACCTACCTACCTCCACCTCCAACCCACAGAGCCTTTGATAAGCCATCTCCTTCCTCTTTCTCCTTCCCCCCACTGCCTCGGGATCCACTGATAGTGATACTCTTTCATAATTTGGGGGTTGCTGCCAGGAATTGTGTCAGACTGCAGAGGGAGTAACTCCTCACCCACATTCCAAAATATAAAATTCCTTTATATTTTAGACAAGTCAGGTCAGGAATACATTGAGAAACTGCAGACGGTTAAACATATGTGTCTAGGCAGTATGGCTCTAGGCAGCCTATCTGGCTAAAATTGTCCAAAAAATTTAAGGACACATGTCACATTAGAAGAATATGGTAAAACAGACACCAAGGATGCTTCCAGAAAATAAACCCTTTTTGGTTCCATACTCCATACCAAGAGGAACTGTTGGTGGGTTTTATTATTCAAGGAAAACCAACAGTGAATGCCTCTGATAGTAGGAAGGATCACCAAGTAATCCCCAGGGCCTGAGAAGTCCACACTTCCAAGTCTGTGTCTTCTGGTGATGGTTCCCAAGTGTACTGTGCATCAGGGCCACCTGGGGAGCCTGGTGAAATGAAGATTCCATAGACGTGAAGTGAACCCTGGAATCAACAGGCACCTCAGTGTTTGGAATGCTAAGTAAAGTTTGTAAAGCCTGTCGTAGGCCAAACATTACATCTTAGTGCATTCAGAATTGCCCCATCCGCAGTTTGTCTGTAAACAATCTTGTAAGGTCTCCAGCAATCCCTATAAGGTCTCCAGCAATCCCTACCCCAATGTGCTCCTGCTTTCTCCTCAAGAAGAATAATTCTACCCTGATCCCTCCTTCCCATCTTTAGATTGTTCCAGGCCTGGTTCTTTCATGTGATTCTCCACCTGGATCACACACCTGGAACGTGAACCAAAAGGTCTCTTCTCCATTCCCGCGTACCATGTCCCTTGAATTTGTTTTTCTTTTTTCTTTACTTTTCCTTCCTTCTTTCTTTTAAGATAGGTTCTCTCAGCAGGGCGCAGTGACTCACACCTTTGGGAGGCCAAAGCAGGCGGATCACCTGAGGTCAGGGGTTCAAGATCAGCCTGACCAACATGGAGAAACATCGACTTTACTAAAACTACAAAATTAGCCAGGCGTGGTGGCGCATGCCTGTAATCCCAGCTACTCGGGAGGCTAAGCCAGGAGAATCACTTGAACATGGGAGGTGGAGGTTGCGGTGAGCCAAGATCGCGCCATTACACTCCAGTCTGGACAAGGGGAGCAAAACTCCATCTCAAAAAAAAAAAAAGAGGTTTTTTTCTCTGTCACCATTCTAGAGTTCAGTGGTATGATAATGGCTCACTGCAGCCTCAAACTCCAGGTTCAAGTGATCCTCTTACCTCAGCCTCCCAAGTAGCTGGGACCACAGGCATGTGACACCACACTTGGATAAATTTTTTTTTTAATGTTTTTGTAGAGACGGGAGTCTCAGTATGTTTCCCAGACTAGTCTCAAACTCCTGGACTCAAGGGATCCTCCCCCATCAGCTTCAGAAAGTGCTGGGATTACAAGCATGAACACCATATCTGGCTGTCCCTTGAATTTGCCCTCTGGAAGATATTCTTGATTCTGAAACTTTTCATCCCTTCCCTTAACTGCACCCTATATTTCACTAAATGAATGGAAAAGTGGAAAGAAATTACATTTGTTGTACTTCTTCGAGTGGCAGGCACAATGGGAGGCTCTTCACACACGCTTTTCTTCACTTATCACTTATCGAGGTCCCTGATAGAAAACAGTCAGAGAATTTAAGGTTTAATTGATTAAAGGTGTCAACTATTAGATACTATGACAGAATCTGGATGTGAACACAGGAACTGTCTGGTTCCAAAGCCATGGCTTTTTCCAGTATACTTCATGCTTCCAAAACATATGACCAGCCTTTTCTGTACACATGCTAATCCTATCAGTATACTAAAGGCTCATGATGATTTGTTCCCAAAGTTACTATATGTTTTATGTAAATTTTTTGCTCTAATGAGATTAAACTAGAAACAGTCTTTCAAAAATGAAAATAAAAAAGAAGCAGTCTCCTGTTATCACTTTGAGAAAGATTTGATATTTCTCAAAATTCAGTGGTATCAGTAAGGTTGGGATTTTCAAATGGTGTGCAGTTGACATATAACTCTAAAGCCAGAGTTTCAGTGTTGCATTCATTTTCCAGAAAAAGAGCTCAGCATAAAATGCAGCTAATAGTAAGGTTTTGTTGGGGTTTTTTGCATAATAAAAGTCGTAACTGAGCAACATTAGCTACAGACACTCCTCCCCATAAATCCATGGAGACTCTGTGAAAAGCATTTCAGAGGAATACAAACCCCAAGTAGTCTTTGGCAAGGGGTAATTTGCCATGATGATAGTTAAATAAGGAGAATACTGAGTAGCTGACTACAAAGAAGCATCTGAGAGTAAAACTAGCTATAGTTGAAGTCCCTCAGTTGAAAATGAATGTAAATTTTCTCACATGTGGCAGCATAAATTGGTCTCCTCTGTTTATAAGGCAAATTTGACAATGCATACCAAGAAGTTTAAAACATAAGCTTTGACCTAATAATCCCACTCCTAAGTATTCATTTCAAGACAATAATTCGTAAGATGAATACGATACATATTTTTTATAACAGCATCATTTATTTATAACTGGCAAGAAACTGGAAGCAACCTTATTTTCCAATAATAAAAGAAAGGTTTAGTACATTTTGATATTTTAATTCTTTGAGTTATTATGCAACCATTAAAAATAGGATCACAGTGTACGAACAAAAAAGAGTGTTCAGTGAAGGACATAGAAACAAAATATAAATATGCAATGATTATAGACATGCAAATACACAAGCTGATAAAGACTAAGAGGGGAAACAAAGTAACGAAAATACTGATGTTAGTTTGATGAGATTACAAGAGTCTTTAAACATTAAAATTGTTTTCTTTTGTAGTGACTATATTCAGTTTTTTAGGGGTTTTTCTTGTTTTTCCAGATGTGGTTTTTATAAAATTATGTTTTACATTTTTTTCCATCACTGGAAGAAAAATAATTATGTTTTATAATTATTTTCAGTCAGAAGATTATTTTACAAAACTACATATGGAAAATTCTAGCCAATTATGAAATATAGAGAATTACTAATTCACAAATACTAATACTATTGTTTTAATTTGCAGTGAAGGGAATTTGGCTACAAAGCAGATCGTATTCCTTCAGAGGCCAGTTATGTGGAATTCAGCTGTTCAAACACCAGATGTGAGTAAAATTGATGTTTTATTAACTGAATATTATACTGAAGCATTTAATCCTTAAACTCTCATTGTAATTCCAAATGAGGAAGCATGGACATGATATGGAAACAGTCCTCTGAACCAACCTATAAGGGAAATGTGCTAGCAATCAGGCAACATGAAATAGCTCCAAAGGGGATTCTAATATGACATCTCAAAATATGCCGTTTTGGCATGAGGATTATTTTGAGCTGAAGGCAATTAAGAAACAGCAGACACAGGAGGAACTCTCTGTCCTCTATCTTTCTGCTGAAAAACAGGGCATACATTTCGCTTTATAAAGGTGACATAAATTTCCATTTGTAAAGGTATCTAATCAAGATACCTTTGAGTCTGCAAAAGCAAACCTTACTAAAATAAGCTTGATCTTCCATTAGTTTACCCCATGTATTTCCCTTCTCACAATTTACTTCCCCAGAAGCCCAAACTCCTTTTCCTTTGTCTAGTCACCTGTCCACAACTTATCACCCTTTGTTAAAATGGTATATAAACTCCCAGATCTTCTACACCAAACTGCCTCATTGAGGTTTTGCTACTTTTCTGTGAAGAGACTGTGTGCATTGAAAATAAACCTTTTCTCCTATTGATATGTCTTTTGTCAGTTTAATTTGTACTTCTCAGCTACTGAACCTAAGAGGATAAAGGAACAGTTTTTTTCTGGCCCTACAGTTCTAAACCTTGTGAATGAATGTGCCGGATCTTGCAACACATCCATGCAACCTTGGCTATCTTGACCTTTGGTGACACTTTTCTTTTATATTATCTTCTCAAGTCTATATTTTTTCTATATTTTTGCTGAAGGGCTATTTTGAGCCTCAAGTGACCTTGTTCTTACTGGATGCACAGCTAGAATACAATGATTGAATGAGGCAATCTGTGTATTAATAAAGCATAACTTGCAAAACAAGAAATTTGCAAATGGACCAGAAAACTATTTAAAGTGATTCTTTTTTTTTGTACCTAATCAAGAAAACATTGTTTTATGTTTTGGGGCAAAGCTGCAGATATTTGAAAAAAGAAAACATTATTTAGTAAATTTTAAAGTTATCTAAACTATCAAAGAGCTAGACTGACTGTGTGTATAATACAGCCATGTTAAATTATCTCACATTAATTTTGGAAAGAGGCTGGCTGGCTCAGTAGGTAAACAGGTAGAGAGGTAGACAGGTGGATGGGAGGATGGAGAGGCAGGAGAATAGAATGACCAAGTACACGGATATTAGAAAGATCACATTAAAGCCCATTGGTGAGCACTGCACCCCTCCACAACAATGAGATTGACTCAAGTTCATGTGTTTAGTAAGAAATATTCTGGGCCAGACACAGTGGTTCACACTTATATTCCAAGCACTCTGGGAGGCCAAGGTGAGTGGATCGCCTGAGGTCAGGAGCTCAAGACCAGCCTGGCCAACATAGTGAAACCTCATCTCTACTAAAAATACAAAAAATAAACCCAACTGGGCATGGTGGTGGTGCTTATAATCCCAGCTGCTTGGGAGGCTGAGGCAGGAGAACTGCTTGAACCCAGGATGGGGAGGTTGCAGTAAGCCGAGATTGTGCCATCACACTCCAGCCTGGGCAACAAGAACAAAATTTCTTCTCAAAAAGAAAAAAAAGAAAGAAAGAAATATTCTGTCTAGGCCATGCACAAGGGTTCACACCTGTAATCCCAACACTTCGAGAGGCTGAGGTGGGAGAATTACTTGAACCCAGGAGTTTGAGACCAGCCTGGGAAACACTGGCAGACCCTGTGTCTACAAAAAAATAAAAAATAAATTAGCCAAGCATGGTGGCACATGCCTGTAGTCCCAGCTATGTGGGATATAGAAGTGAGAAGATCACTTCAGCCCAGGATTCAGTGCTGCAGTGAGCTGTGATAGTGCCACTGCATTCCAGCCTGGGTGACAGAGTAAGACCCTGTCTCAAAAAAAATTAAATAAACGAAAGAAATATTCTGCCTAAAAGAAACAAAGGTGGGTATATGTAGAGAATGGCCAGAAAAAGTTGCCCTTTCTTTTTCCCCCAAAGCAAACTTCTCATCATGTCACAACCTCTTTATTCTTTCTTTCTTTTTTTTTTTAACATTCTACAAATGGCCATTATTTTTAGGAAAAATCATCAGAATTCACAGCCTCATGGAGTTTTGATTTACTGAGGGCCATGAAGTTGTGTTTGTGAAAATATAAGATCAAATCCAGTGACTTCAGAGTCTCTTTTACTATATATTAGATATCAGGTTTTTAATTCCCTGAAAATACTTAGGCCCTTTTTGTTTATCATATTTTACTTTTTTATGAGACAGGGACTCCCTGTGTTGTCTCGTCTGGTCTCAAACTCCTGAGTTCAAGTAATTCTTCCACCTTAGCCTCCCAAGTAGTTGGGGTTACAGGTGCTCACCACTGTACCCAGTCCTTTTTTGTTTCACTTTAGATATATCCAGTAGTCTTTAGTCGTAACTTTTCTTTGGGTAATCTTTATATTTCATTGTAATATAAAATTATCGGTTCATTTACACAATGGGAAGTATATATAGTTGACTTGTATCAATGACAAAACTAATAATAATTATCTTATAACTTACAATTCTGCTTCTAAATGGATTTACTATTTCTTCATTTGACAAATGTTTAATTTTTCTAGTAAGCAATCTCAGGATCTTGAGATTATTTCAGGGCGGAACATGTAGGTAGGAGCCAAAGTGACTAACAGCTATAACAGAAAGCTGATTTGCAAATTCTTTCAGTTTTTACTTAAGGAAATAATTTCTTACTATACTTCAAAATGGTAGTAATACTTTTGGGAAAGTAAACTATTAATATCACTATAGAGTTAATTCATTACCAAAAAATTAATTCAGCTATCTCATATATTTATGAAAGTTGTATTTATAATATGCCTTGAAAAAATTTATGCAGTCACAGATCCATAAAAGCACTGTTCTTTGTTAATACCTTGAAATCAGTTATTGTCTGGAAGGGGTTCATGGGGGGGATTGCTTCATTTATAAAGTCTTTCAAAGAATTTTTTCAAAGATGCTTAGTTTTAAAAACAGTTGCTAGATATTTCAGACATTACAAGTGTTGTCCTAGGATTGTCAATACATTTTCATTAAACAATAAATTTCATGGGGAGTCTGACCTTTGAAAAAAAATTCTCTTGTTTCTTTTACTAAGACTAATGTCAAGAAATATAAGACTTTTCCTATCCAATTTCACTCACCACAGAAGAGTACTGTTAGATTCAGCAAACCCATTTCATGCCCTTGTGGGGGGAGGAAATTGAGAATTGCACAATGAAGAAAGCATATCGTTGGAATGTTTTCTTCTGAAGTTATGGCGACCTTTACTTTTGGAATTTGTTTTATATTTCACAGATATATCTTATGCAATATTCTAGATACTTGTGAATGTTTTTAAACATGAAAAATGTCATTTCAAAATATGTAGACTCTCATTTACTGCCTCAGTTTTCTCTAAGCTATTAAGAGGTAATTCATTTTAGTAAAACTAGAAAACTATTAGGGAAAAAAACATAGGAGAAAATCTTCGTAAAGTGGAGTTAGGCAGAGTTTTTAGGAGCCAGGTGCAGTGGCTCACACCTGTAATCTCAGCATTTTGGGAGTCTGAGGCGTTTGAGACCAGCCTCGTCAGCATGGCAAAACTCTGTCTCTACAAAAAATACAAAAATCAGCTGGGCATAGTGGTGAGCACCTGTAATCCCAGCTACTTGCAGGGGTGAGGTGGGGGAGATTGCTGGAACCTGAGAGGCTCAGTTCCTCAGCCTGGAACCTGAGGCTGCAGTGAGTCATGATCGCACCACTATACTCCAGCCTAAGAAACAGAGTAAGACCTTGTCTCAAAAAAAAAAAAACAAAAAAAACCATTTTTACACAGAACACCAAAAGTATAATCTATTTAAAAATTGAAAAACAAACTTCATCAAAATATAAAACATTTGTTCTGTGAATGACATTGTTAACAGAAGGAAAAGACAAGCCACAACTGGGAGAAAAAAAAACTCAGAAATTATATACATGGCAAACGATTTTACCCAGAGGGTATCAAGAAAGGACTCTTACAATTCAGGAGTAAGAAAACAATTTAGTTAAAAAGTAGTTAAAAGACTGGAACACCTTATGTAAATGAGAAATAAATACATGAAAAGATACTTCAATCACTAGTCATCAGGGGTGTGCAAATGCAAACTCATAATGAGATATCATACACCTGTTAAAATGGTTAAAATAAAAAATAGTGACAATACCAAGAACTAGGGAGGATGAGGAGCAATCAGAACTCTCATACACAGCTGCTGGGGATGCAAAATGGTATATCCACTGTATTAGTCCTTTTTCATGCTGCTGATAAAGACATACCTGAGACTGGGCAATTTACAAAAGAAAGAGATTTAATTGGACTCACAGTTCCACGTGGCTGAGGAGGCCTCACAATCACGTTGGAAGGCAAGGAGGAGCAAGTCACATCTTATGTGGATGGTGGCAGGCCAAGAGAGAGCTTTTGCGGGGGAACTCCATTTTTAAAACTATCAGAACTTGTGAGGCTTATTCACTATCATGAGAACAGCATGGGAAAGACCCGTCCCTGTGATTCAATTCTCTCCCACTGGGTCCCTCCCACAACACATGGAAGTTATGGGAGCTACAAGATGAGATTTGGTTGAGGACACAGAGCCAAACCGTATCACCCACCCTGGGAAAGAGTCTGGCAGCTTCTTATGAAGTTAAACAGACCATTACCATATGAACCAGCAGTCCCTGTCTTGGGTGTTTACCCTAGCGAAATAAAAACTTACATTCACACAAAAATCCTACACACAAATATTTGTAGGAATTCTATTCATAATCGCCTCAAACTGGAAACAACCCAAATGTCTTCAACAAGTGAATGAATAAACAACAGTGGTACACCCATACAATTAAATACTCAGAAATAAAAAGGCCTGGGCACAATGACTTACATCTGTAATCCCAGTACTCTGGGAGGCCAAGATAGGTGGATGGCCTTGAGGCCAGGAGTTTGAGACCAACTTGGGCAACTTGGGACCCTGTCTAATAAAAAAGTAAAATAAGATAAAGTCTGTTTCTACAAGTAAAAAATAAAAATAAATAGGAATAAACTTACTGATACACATAACTTGGATTAACCTCAAAGGCATTTTGATGAATAAAAGAGCCAGCCTCAAAAGATTATAGACTGTATAATTCTATTTAAATGACATGCTCAAGAAGACAAAACTATAGTGTAGAGAATAGATCAGCTGTTTCCAGGGATTAGGGCTGGTGAAAGGGTGTGACACAGGGATATATGGAGGAGTGTTTTGGGGTGGTAGAACTGTTCTGTGTCGCAAATGTGGTTAAATCTATACACATATTAAAATTCGTAGAATTGTACATCCCAAAGTCACTTTTACTGCATGACAATTTAAAAAATAAAATGTCAAAGGATCATTTGCTCTTTAAATTGCATATACTATATTTTTTGTGTCTTTATCCTTCAGTAAAGACTGTCCTTGGGTCATGGAATGCTTAGGAAGCTTAGTGAAGTTGTTAACTTCTCCTTTCTCTGTGTGGTGTCGAAAGGCCAGGGTCTTTTTATCTTGCTGTTCCTTTCATCTATTTTTATTTTTCTTTATTTTCGGGGGAGGCCTCTAAATGGATTCAAGGAAATGATAGCTATGCTGAGTCGGGTAAAAGACTCTCATCAGGACTTTATCTCCATCTATTGAATGTGCTTTTCAAGTTTTCTTCCAAGACCTTTCTTAATTTTTTGTTTCTTTTGAAGACTCAAATAAAACTCATCAGATTTTTTGTACTACCTAAAAGTCTCTATTTCAGTTACATTTTTGAGTCCATACTTCCCCTCGATACTTATTTACAAGAGATAAAAAGTCACTTAAAGAATTTGGTTGCCACTAACTCAGAGTCAGGTTCTTACTCAGTGGTGGTCTCCAGAGCAGACAACAAACTCTGAAAGGGATTCCAGGGAACTGGAGTGCAGGGAGAGACACAGCCTCAGCTACACTCTCCAAGTCCCCATTTCCTCATCTATAAAATATGGCCAACATTAGGACATGCCACAGGGCTCTCAGGAGATTCAGTTAGAAAACATATGTAGATGTGTCTGGCACAGTGCCTAGTAATATGAGATGTTGCTACTTTTTTCATGGAAATATTTTTCTTTCAATACCAGATGATTAAGCACTACTAACTATATGGAGAAACTGAAGAAAAATCTGGACACTACAAATGAGCCTCCATTTTCTCCAGCTAAAAATAACCTTCAGCTAGTATAGAGAAGAGTAGTGGGCCGGTCATGGTGGCTCTCACTTGTAATCCCAGCACTTTGGGAGGCCAAGGCAGTTGGATACCTTAAGCCCAAGAGTTTAAGACCAGCCTCAGCAACATGGTGAAACCCCATCTTTACAAAATATACAAAGATTAGCCAGATGTGGTGACACACTCCTGTAGTCGTACCTACTTGGGAGGCTGAGGTGGGAGGATCCCTTGAGCCCAGGAGGTAGAGATTTCAGTGAGCCATGAGCATGCCTCTGCACTCCAGCCTGGATGACAGAGACCTTGTCTCAAAAAAAAGAAAAAAAAAATGTAGTATATTGATATTTTTTGATGTTCTAAAACACACAGCCATGCACAAATACGCATATATAAAGCAAATGTGGCAAACTATTAACAAGTGTTGAATGAGGTGGTAGGTACATAGGTGTTTATTATACTATCCTTTAAACTTTCTGTATACTTGAAGTTTTTCATTACTGAAAATT
Source organism: Ateles fusciceps (assembly GCA_036589455.1). Taxonomy (NCBI): domain Eukaryota; kingdom Metazoa; phylum Chordata; class Mammalia; order Primates; family Atelidae; genus Ateles; species Ateles fusciceps. The sequence continues at coordinate 5,653,681 of JAZHEH010000889.1, forward strand.
TGGGGCAATTATTTTAAGTTAAAAAGCATGACTGGGAGTGGTAGCTCATGCCTGTAATCCCAGCATTTTGGGAGGCCAAGGCAGGTGAATAACCTGAGGTCAGGAATTCGAGGCCAGCCTGGCCAACTTGGTGAAACCTTGTCTCTACTTAAAATACAAAAAGTAGCCAGGCACAGTGGTGGGCACCTGTAGTCCCAGCTACTGGGGAAGCTGAGGCAGGAGAATCACTTGAACCCAGAAGGCGGAGGTTACAGTGAGCTGAGATCATGCCACTGCACTCCAGCCTGGGCAACAGAGCAAGACTCTATCTCAAAAAAAAAAAAAGCATTAGCCACCAATAACTTTTTTCTGTGCTAGTCGTTAATTAGTAAATAATTAGTTACTAAGCTGCTCCAACAAAAAGACCCAGTGGAGACTGGCTTAAATACAAAGGAAGAGTTTTCTCTCTCTTGTAATAGTCTAAAGCTGGGCAGGCACCCTAGGGTGAGTAATGGCTCTACCTGATGACTGGTCTGCCCTGCCACCCTCAACATCTGGCTCTTACCTCAGGACTACTGCTGCAGTTGTTACTATGTCCAGCCAGGGAGAATCAGAAAAGAGGGATTCCAAGCATGCTTCTAAAGCAAGACCCCTAAGTCATAGACCTCATTTCTTCTTATATTCCTTTGGCCTGAACTTATTTTTGTCACCACATGTATGTGCAAGGGGGTCTGGGAAATGTAATCTGGCAACCGCATGCTGGTAGCATGGTGACATACCATATGCCCAGCTAAAAACTGTGGGGTGTTACAGGAGGAAGGGTTCTGTTATTGAAAGAAATATGGAGGTGTGACTGGCAAGATGGCTGAATAGGAACAGCTCCGAATTGTAGCTCCCAGCAAGATCGACACAGAAGGCGGGTGATTTTCGCATTTCCAACTGAGGTTCCCAGTTCATCTCATTGGGACTGGTTGGGTGCAGCCCAGGGTAGGGTGTTGCTTCACCTGGGAAGTGCAAGAGGTCGAGGGATTTCTCTCCCCTAGCCAAGAGAAGCCATGAGAGACTGTACCAGGAGGAACAGTGCCTTCCATCCTAGATACTGCACTTTTCTCCTGGTCTTCACAACTGGCAGACCAGGAGCTTCCCTCCGGTGCCTATGCCACCAAGGCCCTAGGTTTCAAGCACAAAACCAGGCATCCATTTGGACAGACACTGAGCTATCTGCAGGAGGTTTTGTTTTTTTTTTCATACACCAATGACACCTGGAATGCCAGCGAGACAGAACTGTTCACTCTCCTGGAAAGGGGGCTGAAGCCACGGAGCCAAGTGATCTGGCTTGGCGCCCAGGGAGCCCAGCAAGCTAAGATCCAGATCCACTGGCTTGAAATTTTCACTGCCAGCACAGCAGACCGAGGTTCCACTGGGACTCTCAAGCTTGGTAGAGGGAGGGGCATCCGCTATTGCTGAGGCTTGAGTAGGTGATTTTACACTCACAGTATAAACAAAGACATCAGGAAGCTCAAACTGGGCGGAGCCCTCCACAGCCCAACAAGGCCACTGCAGCCAGACTGCCTCTCTAGATTCCTCCTCTTTGGCAGGGCATCTCTGAAAAAAAAAGGCAGCAGCCCCAGTCAGGGATTGATAGATAAAAACCTTCATTTCCCTAGGAAAGAGCACCTAGGGGAAGAGGTACCGACGGGCACAGCTTCAGCAGACTTAAACATCCCTGCCTGACAGCACTAAAGAGAGTGGTGGATCTCCCAGCACAGTCCTCAAGCTCTGCTAAGGGACAGATTAACTCCTCAAGGAGGTCCGTGACCCCTGTGTCTCCTGACTGGGAGACACCTCCCAGTAGAGGCTGACAGACACATTATACAGGAGAGCTCTGGCTGGCATCTGGTGGGTGCCCCTCTAGGACAAAGCTTCCAGAGAAAGGAACAGGCATCAATCTTTGCTGTTCTGCAGCCTCCACTGGTGATACCCAGGCAAACAGGGTCTGGAGTGGACCTCCAGCAAACTCCAGCAGACCTGCAGCAGAGGGGCCTGACTGTAAGAAGGAAAACTAACAAACAGAAAACAATAGTATCAACATCAATAAAAAAGGACGTCCACTCAGATACCCCATCCAAAGGTCACCAGCATCAAAGACCAAAGGTAGATAAATTCACAAAGTTGGGGGAGAAACCAGCATAAAAAATTTCAGGCCAATATCCCTGATGAACATTGATGTGAAAATTTTCGATAAAATACTGACAAACCAAATCCAGCAGCACATCAAAAAGCTTATCTATCACAATCAAGACGGCTTCATCCCTGGGATGCAAGTCTGGTCCAAAATTTGCAAATCAATAAACGTAATCCATCACATAAACAGAACCAATGATAAAAAACACATGATTATTTCAATAGACGCAGAAAAGGCCTTCAACAAAATTTAACAGCCCTGCATGCTAAAAACTCTCAATAAACTAGGTATTGATGGAACGCATCTCAAAATAATAAGAGCTATTTATGACAAACCCACAGCCAATATCATACTGAATGGGCAAAAACTGGAAGCATTCCCTTTGAAAACCGGCATAAGACAAAGGATGCCCTCTCTCACCATTCCCATTCAACATAGTATTGGAAGTTCTGGCCAGGGCAATCAGGCAAGACAAAGAAATAAAAGGTATTCAATTAAAAAAAAGGAAGTAAAATTGTCTCTGTTTGCAGAAGACATGATTGTTTATTCAGAAAATCCCATCCTCAGCCCAAAATCTCCTTAAGCTGATAAACAACTTCAGGAAAGTCTCAGGATACAAAATCAATGTGCAAAAATCACAAGCATTCCTATACACCAATAATAGACATACAGAGAGCCAAATCATGAGTGAACTCCCATTCACAATTGCTACAAAGGGAATAAAATACCTAGGAATACAACTTACAAGGGGTATGAGGGACCTCTTCAAGGAAGAGGTCCTACAAACCACTGCTCAAGGAAATAAGAGAGGACACAAACAAATGGAAAAACATTCCATGCTCATGGATAGGAAGAATCAATATTGTAAAAATGGCCGTACTGCCCAAAGTAATCAATAGATTCAATGCTATCCTCATCAAGCTACCATTGACTTTCTTCACAGAATTAGAAAAAAAACTACTTTAAATTTCATATGGAACCAAAAAAGAGTCTGCATAGCCAAGAAAATCCTAAACAAAAAGAGTAAAACTGGAGCCATGATACTACCTGACTTTAAACTATACTACAAGGCTGCAGTAACAAAAACAGCATGTTACTGGTACCAAAACAGAGATATAGACCAATGGAACAGAACAGAGGCCTCAGAAATAACACCATACATCTACAACCATCTGATCTTTGACAAACCTGACAAAAACAAGCAATGGGGAAAGGATTTCCTGTTTAATAAATGGTGTTGGGAAAACTGACTAGCCATAGGCAAAAAGCTGAAACTCAATCCCTTCCTTACACCTTATACAAAAATTAACTCAAGATGGATTAAAGACTTCAACATAAGACCTAAAACCGTAAAAACCCTAGAGAGAACCTAGGCAGTATCTTTCAGGACATAGGCATGGGCAAAGACTTCATGACTAAAACACCAAAAGCAATGGCAACAAAAGCCAAAATTGACAAATTCGATCAAATTAAAGAGCTTCTACACAGCAAAAGAAACTATCATCAGAGTGAACAGGCGACCTACAGAATGGGAGAAAATTTTTGCAATCTCTTCATTTGACAAAGGGCTAATATCCAGAATCTACAAGGAAGTTAAATTTACAAGAAAAAAACTGACCAGTGCCCCAGTGCAGGGAAGAAAGTGCCATTCTCAAATTCTGTACCTTTTCTGAGAGTGAATCTGTCAGGTTCCACTGCATATATTAAATTCAACAAATTTGGTGAATAGAAATAAACAGGAAAAGAACCGAAGAGGTGATATTTGCACTTGATGAATATCAAATGTATTTCCACTGGGTGCCAATGGGAAACGTGACAAACACCAAACTATGTCCAACTTGGGACCATGAAGGTGGGCCTTTGTTGAGGAAGGACCTACTGTTGACTTTGTCATATATAAGACAGGTCTCAGCTAATTTAGAAAGTTTATTTTGCCAAGGTTGAAGACTCAAGCCCATGACACATCCTCAGGAGGTCCTGAGGACATGTGCTCCAGGTGGTCAGACCACAGTTTGGTTTTATACATTTTAGGGAGACATGAGACATCAATCAACATATGTAAGATGAACTTTGGTTCAGTAGGAAAGATGGGACTAAAACCAGGAGGGGGGCTTCCAGGTTACAGGTAGATAAGAGACAAGTGGTTGCATTCTTTTGAGTTTCCAATTAGCCTCTCCAAAAGAGGCAATCAGATATGCATTTATCTTAGAGAGCAGAGAGGTGAATTTGAATAGAATGGGAGGCAGGTTTGCCCTAAGCCATTCTCAGCTTGACTTTTACTTTTAGCTTAGTGATTTGGGGCTCCCAAGGTTTATTTTCCTTTCACAACTTTTTCCCTTAAACTTGCCCAACTCCAGTAACTTGGCCAAGAAAAAGATGAGCTGCCTCTGAGCTGCCAATATACTCTCTTCTACGCAACCCCATGGGACTGCCTCTTCCTGTACAAATAATGTCATAAACGGCATTACATTCCACAGTAGCTCACAAAATCTACCTTAATAAAGCTGTTTGTTTACTTTGTATATTTGCTGTAAAAGCCAGTAGGAAATACCCCGGTATTTTATACACTACATTTCAACACACAAATCATTAGCAAACTTTTGTAAGATCAGCCTGGGCATTCGATTTCTATGATTTTTCTAAGAATTTTATAATTTTAGCTCTTACATTTAGGAAAATGCAATCCTAGTTCCCAACTAACAAATAAATGAATGTTCAGTAAATGGGTTCTTTGTAAACTGGGAAATTACTGTGATTTTTAAATGTATCTTTCAATCTATATTATTCAGTTTTATGTGCCTAGGAGTATATGATCATGTTCTCTAATATCTGCCATGTTATCAGTGTTAAATAAGCTTTTAAAAGGGCCAGGTGCAGTGGCTCACATCAGTAATCCCAGCACTTTGGGAGGCAGAGATGGGCAGATCACCTAAGGTCAGGAGTTCAAGACCAGCCTAGCCAACATGGTGAAACCCTGTCTCTACTAACAATACAAAAATTAGCTGGGCATGGTGGTGCATGCCTGGAATCCCAGCTACTCAGGAAGCTGAGGCAAGAGAATTGCTAGAACCAGGGAGGCAAAGGCTACAGTGTGCTGAGATTGCACCACTGCACTCCAGCCTGGGCGACAGAGCAAGACTCTGTCAAAAAAAAAAAGGCTCTTAAAATGAAATCTCATCAGGAGTCTGAACATCACAAGTTAAGCAGCTAATTATCCTTGTTGTGCTTTCCTTTTATTGACTTAGCTACCTTATTTTTTTCATATATATATATGGAATATATATTTATATATATATATATTCCATATATATATATTCATATTATATATATATTCCTATATATATTCCATATATATATATATTTCCATATATATATATATATATATATATAAAGACCTGAGATCTCACTATGTTGCCTAAGCTGGCCTCAAACTCCTGGGCCCAAGCAATCCTCCCATTTCAGCCTCCTGAGTAGCTGGGACTACAGGCTTATGCCACTTCACTCAGCTAGATACCTTATTTTGACTTAAGTTTCCTGGGCAGAGACCATGTCCCCTTTATTCTGGACTAAACCAAGAACATTCTCTATCCTCAGTAAATATTTATTAGCAAAAACATCTACAGATGATCAGAGAGTCTGAATGAGCTGAATTGAATTATTGAGCATTTATACTGTGTCAGGCAGAAACAGTTTGCAGCAGGACAAGGAAAGGGTCCACTTTACCCTTGAAGACATTCTAGACAGTCGCTCAAAATTAACTCAGTCTGAATTATCCGTGTGTATTAGTCTGTTCTCACGCTGTTAATGAAGACACACCCACGACTGGATAATTTATAAAGGAAAGAGGTTTAATTGACTCACAGTTCCACGTGGCTGGGGAGGCCTCACAATCAAGGCGGAAGGTGAATGAGGAGCAAAGTCGCATCCTACATGGTGGCAGGCAAGAGAGAGCATGTGCAAGGGAACTCCCCGTTATAAAACCATCAGATCTCATGAGACTTATTCATGGGATAAGACCCACTCCGATGATTCAACTACCTCCCACTGGGTCCCTCCCACAACACATGGGAATTACGGTAGCTACAATTCAAGATGAGATTTGGGTGGGGACACAGCCAAACCATATCACTGTGACTCCTCTGTGCAGCCTGTGCCTACACGAAATGGGTGTAAGGTGGCCATTGAAGCACCTTTTCTGCTGTATAGATCCCAACTAACACTAAGAAGAAAATGGTATAAGTCTTTCTACCTTGCTTTGTTCTCCTAAAGTATGACTTCAACAAATTTATTTCCTTAGAGATGTCCTTGAGGGCCGAGATGTGTACATAACGCACCTGCCAATGAGAATGACGTGCCAGGAACCTATAGAGAGTTGCAAAACAGGGAGAACGGAGTTCACTTGTATTTGGGTGGAGAGGGGAATGTGGAGGTGGCCCTGAGCTGGTCGTTGAAGGTGAACGGGATTTTGAAGAGCTGGGGGAGTGGGGGGAAGGACATTCCAGGAGGCAGAAAGGCAGCATGTGTTAGAGCAGAGGGACAGGAAACACCCGTCTTTTTAACTCCTGGTCGCCAATGTCTTGTGTTTCAGAAGAAAGCCAGCCGCCACATAAAAGGTGAAGACAAGAACAAAGCCACCAGCAGGAGCATCGGATTAGACACAACCACATCACAACCTGCAGAGAACAGACACCCACCTGAGGAGTGCCCCCTTTCTCCCTCCAGAGAATGCTGGACAAAGGAGGGGAGGCTGGCACAGCACAACAGCTTCTCTGGGTTCAGCAGCAGCGACAGTGTCCTCCGAGAATTAGATGACGGACAGTTTGATCAGGAAGATGGAGTGACTCAGGTCACTTGTATGTGAGCCATGAGGTGAAGCAAAGGAACGCCCTGTAAATAATTGTTAAAATCACTGCCAACTGACCTTATTGTATTACTTTCTCTGCATTTATGTAAGATTTTTAAATTTTTCCAGACTCAGCCTTTCCTCTAATCTATGTAAACTTTGGCACAACCTCCCAGACAAGGAAGAATAACCAACATATTTATACATTTAGAATCACATTTACACATCTCTCAACTAAAACATCTGGTTAAACAGATGTCCCATTTGGTTACTACATGATAATCTATTTCAGCTTATGAATGTACAAAGCAGACTTTTCTTACAATTCCTGTTAAGGAGACTGAATATCTCAATCAGTGTTTTACCTAATTAGAAAGTTACAGTCTTATTTAAGCTGAAAAATAATCTCTCTCTATCTCTCTCTCTCTCCCCTTTCTTTCTCTCTCTCTCCCCCCTCACACACACACAGAGCTAATTAGTGAAAATAAATACCTGTTTCCCAAATATAATAATTAATCCATGTTTTATCTTTAACTATAGCATGTATATACAAAGCAAGCCCCTATATGTTAAAGTATTTTTTGAAAAAAATCTTTTTTATATGTCTTTGCTTTTAAAGGGTCACCATGACACGAGCCCTGTACTGATTCATTGCACGTAAACATTATTGCTCCTAATAGCCTAAAAATGCAGACAGCAAAGCAGCATCTCTTAAAATTCAATATGAAAAGAACCCATAATCTCAACACATAAATACCTTAGTAGACAGTAAGATTTAATTTGTTTACTTTAAAGTGCAAATACTATGAAGAGGAAAAACTTCAACTTCAAGTGAAAACTGAAGTCTTTTACCTCAGTCTAGATTTGAATTCTGCTTTTATTGACTTGCTAAATCCTGCAGAATGTTGAAATCTGGAATTTTCAATCCGGCAGAAGTAGAAAGATCTCACAGCACATGCAATATGTATGATAACCTATTTGTTTCATCTTGCTTTTCTTTCCCCTTCTAATAGAGGTGGCTCTGCCTTGACCCAGTCTTTAACAATCTTTAAAATTCTACAAAATAGAGGATTTTCATTTATCTATGAAAGGCTTACTTTGAAAGATGGAACCTTCAAGTGAGTTACAACTTACTCTATCATTGATGAATTCAGCCTATTATCTATTTTTATTAACATTGATGTTGACATTGTAAGATTTTAATAATAAAACATCCTTTTTATTGGGTTATTGTTTTATTGAACACAAATATTTATATAATATGTTTTGTTTTTTTTGTTTTTTGGGGTTTTTATGGTTTTTTTTTTTGAGACAGTCTTGCTCTGTCACCCAGGCTGGAGTGCAGTGGTGCAATCTCAGCTCACTGCAGCTTCCGCCTCCTGGGTTCAAGCGATTCTCCTGCCTCAGCCTCTGGAGTAGCTGGGACTACACGTGTGTGCCATTGCACCCGGCTTATTTTTGTATTTTTAGTAGAGATGGGAATTCACCACATTGCCCAGGCTGGTCTCAAACTCCTGAGCTCAAGCAATCCACCCCTCTGCAGCCTCCCAAAGTGCTGGGATTATAGGTATGAGCCACCATTCCTGGCCCTCATGTTCTATACATACGGACATGTATTAACTGTTATCAACTATATAGTATATCTAAACTAAGTCAATCTCCATGAATTGCTGATAAAATTAACAGGCATTATTCCCCTTTTATCATCCAGAAGTACAGTATAAAGGAATTTAAGAATATTCTGCTCAGTCTTATTCTGTAGAAATAGGTATCAACAATATTTACAGAAATGGTTTTTGACTTCTAGATGGACTTGAGTTTCATAGTCAAAAGTTAGTGGATTTTTGGTAGAAACAATCAGTGCTTCCAGAGTCCACAAAATACAATGAAGTTAGGAAGCACAAAGAACAAATCAGAAAGATCCGTTTTTCCCAATGCCAGGGTCTGTAAGAGGTAGAGACTCCTTTATCATTCAGTCCATATACATAGGGGATTGGAAGCAGTCAATTAAAAAACAGACATAGAAATTTATATTTGACTAAGAAAAAAACTCAGAAATATAGCAATAGCTTTTTTTTTTTTTTTGAGACAATCTCACTCTGTCGCCCAGGCTCCAATCTCGGTCCACTGCAGCCTCCCAGGTTCAAGTGATTCTCCTGCCTCAGCCTCCTGAATAGCAGGGATTACAGGCATGCACCACACACCCAGCTAATTTTTGTAATTTTAGTAGAGATGGGGTTTTACCATGTTGGCCAGGCTGGTCTCGAACTCCTAGCCTCAAGCAATCCACCCGCCTTGGCCTCCCAATGTACTGAGATTACAGGCGTGAGCCACTGCTCCCAGCCAAGCAATCACTTTTTAAAAAAATTAATGTAAGCACATTTTTTCATTTTTTTCTCCCCCTCCCCCTCTCAGTTTATTTTTAATCTGAGTTATTTCTTCTTATTAAAATAACTTTTATTAAAATAAACTTACTAGTCTGTCATATCCTCAAAACCTATTTTAGAAGCATTTGCTCCAACAATTACCCTTATGTTAGGTAACGAATTTGTATGATAGTGAATAATTTATGACCAAGTAGTTCTAGAGCGTTTTAAATATGCATAAATAGTTCTGAGTCTATTCTTTAAAAAAAAGAACAAGGCCGGGCTCGGTGACTCACGCCTGTAATCCCAGCACTTTGGAAGGCCGAGGCGGGCAGATCACAAGGTCAGGAGTTCAAGACCAGCCTGGTCAATATTGTAAAACCCCATCTCTACTAAAAATACAAAAATTAGGTGTGGTAGTGGACACCTGTAGTCCCAGCTACTCAGGAGGCTGAGGCAGGAGAATCGCTTGAACCAGGGCAGCATATGTTGCAGTGAGCCGAGATTACACCACTGCGCTCCAGCCTGGGCTACAGAGCAACACTCTGTCCCAAAAATAAATAAATAAATAAATGAACAAAACTTGGACTCTCTATGCCTAAGGAGTTAAATGTGTCTAATCTTATCATTACCTGCCAGTTACATATTCAGTTCTTTTTATAACACTATGAATTTCCTTAGGGACTCTGGCATGTGAATTTTTAATACCTGTAAGTTATAATGAAAGGTATCAAGAGCCCAGATGTGGGGGGTGAAGATCTGCCATTCCCCTTGGTGTAGTATCTGTGGCATTTTCATCATAGTTTTCAATAACCAAGCATTAATTCCATTTCCTTTTGATTGAATATTACCCTGTTATCTTTCATGGACACATTTAACACCTACCTAATCATCGGGGAAAGCTCTATCGGTGTCACTACAATTCATTTCAGTGAAAGAGAAAAGGAAAGGTCACCCTCTCTGAGAGATTCTAGGGCTTTTAGGAGGAGGAGAAGCAGGAAACAGCACTACCATCTACTCAAATCACAACTATCTCCAAATCATTTCTGTTATCAGGAGCAGATGTTTATATACTTGAATATAAGTGTACCAGATGCATTTTCATTTCTTTCATTCTGGAGTGGAGGGAGAGCTGTCTTGTTTTCCTACCCTTGCCTGTTATTGATTCCTCACAGTTCTTCTTGGCTGGAAGGAATGTGGCTCTTTCCCTCCGCATATGGCTAAAGAGGATTTCTTTCTCTTAACTCTTCAAGGCCCCAGAGTAGTACTGTATGGAAAAAGCAAATTCAGATAGAGAATCAAATGAAGTGAAATTGCTAACAATGGGGACAGTCTATAACTAAGCGCACATATATAAAAATTTAGTGGTAGACACATAGAAAAACTAGCTAAATGCTACTCATCAGAACTTGTAACATACCTATTTAAACAACATTTGTTGGCAATCTATCATCCCTTGAGAATGAATTTTATTTGTGCAATCGTGCAAAGTTTGCAGAACCAGGTTTGCCAGATACTTAAGTTCTGAGACGGTGTTTGAGGCGGAGAATTAGGCAAAACTGTAAAATAATAAGCCTTAGTTGTGATGAGGTTCATAAAGTTTTGGTTGAGACAACTGCAAAAAATGGATTCTAAAAATGTTTTGAACATTCAAATTATTTTTGTAAAAATATCAAGTAATTAAATCAATAGAGGGAATAAATAAATCCCTGATGTGTAAGATAAATGTGTAAGTATCAAGGCGAGTTTTTTATTTGTTTGAGACAGAGTCTTCTCTGTCACCCAGGCTGGAGTGCAGTGGCATGATCTTGGCTCACTGCAAACTCCACCTCTTGGGTTCAAGCGAAACTCTCCCGCCTCAGCCTCTGGAGTATCTGGGACTACAGGCACACACCACCTTTTTCTATTTTTAGTCAAGTAGGGTTTCACCATGTTGGCCAGGCTGGTCTTGAACTCCTGGTCTCAGGTGATCCACCCGCCATGACCTCCCAAAGTGCTGGGATTACAGGCATGAGCCACCATGCCCGGCCAAGGTGAGTTTTTGAAGGCTTATGTAAGCCACATTACCTATAAGCAACAGAGCTTACCTTGGCTTATTTAGTAATAAAGGAATTTTTTGTTGTTTTGGGTTTTTGTGGGGTTTTTTGTTGTTGTTTTTTGAGACAGATTCTCACTCCATTGCCCAGGCTGGAGTGCAGTGGCATTGTCATAGCTCATGGCAGCCTCAATCTCCTGGGCTCAAGTGATCCTCCTACCTCAGCCTCCCAAGTAACTGGGACTATAGGCATATGCCACCACACCCAGCTAATTTTTGTATTTTTTGTAGAGACAGGGTTTCACCATGTTGCCCAGGCTAGTCTTGAAATCCTGGGCTCAAGCAATCCCTCCCGCCTTGGCCTCCCAAAGTGCAGGGATTACAGGCATGAGCGCAATAAAGGAGTTTATTTCAAAAGATATCTGGAGGCCAGGTGTGGTCGCTCACACCTATAATCCCAGCACTTTGGAAGGCTGAGGCAGGCATATTACTTGAGGCCAGGAAAACTACAAAAAATACAAAAATTAGCTGGGCGTGGTGGCTGGTGCTTGTGGTCCCAGCTATTCAGGAGGCTCAGGTGAGAGAATCGCTTAAGCATAGGAGGCAAAAATTGCAGCAAGCCAAGATTACACCACTGCACTCCAGCATGGACAACACAGCAAGACCCTGTCCTGCCACCCACTCACCTCCATAAAAATATCCGGAATTGGACTTTATCAAAATTTTAAATTTCTGGCTGGGCACAGTGGCTCATGCCTGTAATCCTAGCACTTTGGGAGGCCAAGGCAGGTGGATCACTTGCAGCCAGGAGTTTAAGACCAGCCTGGCCAACACTGCAAAACCCCATCTTTACTAAAAATTCAAACATTAGCCAGATATGGTGGCGTGTGCCTGTAGTCCCAGCTACTCAGGAGGCTAAGGTGGGAGAATTGCTTGAATCCAGGAGGTGGAGGTTACAATGAGCTAAGATCTCACCACAGCACTCCAGCCTGGGCAACAGAGCAAGACGCCATCTCAGTTTTTTTTTAATTTTAAATTTCTGTTAATCAACACCTATAATTTAAGAAATGGCAGGCCACAGACTAGGTGACTATATTTGCAAAGCATATATGACAGAGGATTCATATCACAAATCTAGAAACAACTCCTCTAAAATCATAAAGAGACACAACACCTAATTATAAACGGGAAAAGGCTTAAGCAGACACTTCACAGAAGAAAATATACAGACCTCTGCTTCTAGAAAGATGGAATAGATTCCTCCCATGATCTATAACTAAAAACCCTGAACATTGTATGTAAACCAAACATAAGAAGACCAGTGGTCAGTTCCTTGGTTTTATTTTTGCCTCATATATCTCAGACTTGGAGCTGAAGAAGCCAGCAACTTGGAAATACTAATGTTCCAGACAAAAAATCTCCAGCAAAAGCCTAGTAAAACCAAAGATTCATAGGGCTCGGCGGCCATCAGCAGGTACTGCCAGCGCCGGTCCGGAGGCTCGATCTGCTGCTCGTAGGCAGACATGAAGCGGTGGCGCGGCATGATGCCCCTCGGTGATCTCAGGGTAGTCGATCTGGAAGAGGAGGTTCTGCTGGCCCATCTCTGAGTCCCTCTGCTTGGTCACTTTGTAGCCCGGGCAGCCGATCTTCACAAACTTCTTCACCTCCACCTTGACCTTCCTAGGCGCGGGCTGGGCAGGGGCCTCCTTGGCCTCCTTGGCCTCCTTAGCCCAGCCCAGGTGCCCCTGCCTTTCCCATGGAGAGAAGGCTGCTTTTTTGTACTGTCCCTGCTCATTAAATAGCCTCCCCCCACCCAAAAAAAAAATATATATATATTCAGACAATAACCACTCTACTCCAGCCAAATACCACAGAAGAACCTGTGGCCCCATTCCCATCTACACCAGCAAAAGCCAAGTGGGGAGCCTAGATTTCCACCCTCAAGAGACTATAACAAGGGACCCTAACACCCCACCAAGATGGTGACAGAGCGGGATGAGTAAGGAGCTGGGACTTTCAGTCCCACTGGACACTAACAAGCCCCACAACCCTCACGCCACAGTGTCAGTGCAGACTGTGCAGGGGGCTTGAACTTCCACCCCCACCAGAGTACTGCAGCACCCCTCTTCTCTCCGCTGGGATGATATCAGAGCAGACTTAGTGGAGAGTTAGGACTTTCACTATTTCCACTACCACTGAGGTGTCGATAGAGATGATAGAGAGTTAGCATGCCCACCTCTGCCCACAGGAGGGGAAGAACCTCCCCACTTAGGTGTCAGCAGATGTTGAGTGGGAAGACGGGTCTTCCAGCTCCGCTTGGCAGTAACTAGGCAGTAGGGCCCATTCCCCTGCTGGAGTAGTGTCAGAAAAAGCCAAGTAACATAAAAGGCATAAATAAGACCCAGAGACATATGAAAATGCCCAGGTTTCAATAGAAAATTACTCATGCCAAAAACCAGGAAGATGCCAAACTAAATGAATAAAGACAATAAAGAGAGGCCAACACTGGCTGAGATAGCAGAGATGTTAGAATTATCTTTTTAAAATTTTGAAGCACCCCTGATAAAAATGCTTCAATAAACAAATTTAAAGATAGAAACCCTCAGCAGAGAAATAGAAGTTAGAAGAACCAAGTGGAAATTTTAGAAATGAAAAATATAGTAACCAAAATAAAAATCTCAGTGGATGAGTTCAACAGCAGAATGGAGGGGACAAAAGAAATCTATGAACTGGAAGATAGAACAGTATAGAAATCACCCAATCTGAAGAACAAAGAACAAATAGACTGCTCCCAAAAACCAACCAAACAAAAGACAACAGCAGACTCTCAAGACCTTCCACTATTAAAAGTTAACAAAAGCAGATCTAATATTCATGCCATTAGAGTTATGGTGGGAGGACTGGAGAAGAGAATCAGGCTGAAAAAGCGCTTGAAGACCTAATGCCTAAAAAATTCCAAAATTTGGTAAGAGACATAAATTTACAGCTTTAGGAAAGTAAAACAATAGTGATGGAAATCAGAATCGTGACTGCCTGTGGGTGTGGGGGAGGGGGCAGGAGTTGGTTGAGTGTAAAGTCACTCAGGGGAACTTTCTGGGGTGACAGAAATGTTATTTCTATTTGGTTGAAAGTGAACACTGGTATATACAATTGCCAAAATTCGTTGAACTCTGTACACTTAAGATAGGTATATTTTGCTATATGTAAATTGTATCTTAATTTAAAAAAATATTTATTGAGCGATTCACAGAATTGTTGGAAGGGCTAGATAACCAAGCTCAATGCTAAGCTTCCAGGAACAATGTGCACACCTACACAAGAGAAGAAGCCTGTTAGCTGCACCAAGCACAGCTGCCAGGAATCCAGCCATTTGCTCTAAAACTGCAGCTCCTTTTCAGGACTGCACACCCCCCAACACTCAAAACTCAAATGTTTTTGCTGCCACCCTGGCCAGCAAAATGGCTGTCCTTTGAGCAGCTTTCTTCCTCTCTCGTCTCACTTGTGGACCTGAGTATTGCATGGGGAGCCTGTGCTCTAGCTTGGTAGTATTCTCGTCTTGCAGAATGCAGAATACGCAGAATATGAGTATTCCGGGTTCTGGGTAAGCAGAACTCATCAGGCTCAAGAGTCCCCAAATATGGCACACATATTTAAAAGATACCAATCAGACAGAAAACATGACACATGTGTATTAGTTTGTTCTCGAACTGCTATAAAGAAATACCTGAGACTAGGTAATTCATAGAGAAAGGGGGCTTAATTAGCTCACAGTTCTGCAGCCTGTACAAGAAGTATGATGCTGGCATCTAGTCAGCTTCTGGGAAGCCTCAGGAAACTTTCAATCACGGCAGATGACAAAGAGGAAGGAGGCACCTCTTACATGGCTGGACAGGAACAAGGTGGGGTGGTGCTATACAATGAAAACAACCACATCTCATGCTAATTTACTATCTTGAGAACAGCACCAGGGGATGATGCCAAACCATTAGAAATCTCCCCCATGATCAGTCACCTCCCACCCAGTCCCCACCTCCAATTGCAATTGGGGATTACAATTCAACATGAGATTTGGGCAGGGACACAGATCCAAACCATATTAACATGTTTACTATAAATAATGACCTTCAATCAGCTTTGCTTTAAAGAAGCAAACTCATGACC
The DNA here is from genome assembly GCA_036589455.1 of Ateles fusciceps. Classification (NCBI taxonomy): domain Eukaryota; kingdom Metazoa; phylum Chordata; class Mammalia; order Primates; family Atelidae; genus Ateles; species Ateles fusciceps. The sequence continues at coordinate 5,669,250 of JAZHEH010000889.1, forward strand.
TAGATGGTCTTGGTCCTGGGTCTCATTTAGGGACAGACACATGGTTTCATAGCTAGATAAAGCTTATCTTCACCAGTTTGGTTAAGGATCCTGCTTATTACACCATGTTAGAAGAACCATTAAAAATGCGGGCCAGGCAGGGTGGCTCATGCCTGTAATCCCAACACTTCGGGAGGCTGAGGTAGGCGGATCACTTGAGATTGGGAGTTCGAGACCAGCCTGACCAACATGGAGAAACCCCATTCCTGCTAAAATACAAAAACTTAGCTGGACGTGGTGGCAGATGCCTGTAATCCCAGCAATTTGGGAGGCTGAGGCAGGAGAATCGCTTAAACCTGGGAGGCAGAGGTTGCAGTGAGCTGATATTGCACCATTGCACTCCAGCATGGGCAACAAGAGCAAAACTCCATCTCAAAAAAAAAAAAAAAAAAAAAATTAGCTGGGCATGATGGCATGCACCTGCAGTCCCAGCTACTTGGGCAGCTGAGGTGGGAGGATCACTTGAGCCCAAGAGTTCAAGGCTGCAGTGAGCTGTGATCACATCACTGTACTCCAGCCTCGGCAACACGGTGAGACCCCAACTCTAAAAAAAAATTTTAAATTAAAAAAAAAATGCTTTTAATTTGTGCAGCAGCAATAGAAACAGTTTTAAAAAAGAATTAAATTTTTTTAAACTAAAATAATATGAGTAAATATTTATTGCATGCTAGGCGCAGTGGCTCACACCTGTAATCCCAGCACTTTGGGAGGCCAAGGCAGGCAGATCACGCAGTCAAGAGATCAAGACCATCCTGGCCAACATGGTGAAACCCTGTCTCTACTAAAAACACAAAAATTAGCTGGGAGTGGTGGCACGCGCCTATAGTCCCAGCTACTTGGGAGGCTGATGCAGGAGAATTGCTTAAACCCAGGAGGCGGAGTTTGCAGTGAGCCGAGATTGTGCCACTGCACTCCAGCCTGGTGCCTGGCAATGGAGCAAGACTCTGTCTCAAAAAAAAAAAAAAAAAAAAAGAATATTTACAGTATAATTCAAAACCCAGAGCCATAAAGGAAAAGACTGTGTAAATACTAAGATTACAAAAACATTTAAAACTTCTATGCAGCAAAACATCCTATTAGCAATGGTGGGGTAATTCCAGCACTTTGGGAAGCCAAGGCAGAAGGATCGCTTGGGGCCAGGAGTTCAAGAGCAGCTTGAGCAACCTAGTGAGACTCCATCTCTGCAAAACAAGTTTTAAAAATTATCTGGGTGTGGTGACACATGCCTGTAGTCCTAGCTCCTCGAGAGGCTGAGGCAGAAGGATTGCTTAAGCCCAGGAGTTCAAGGCCAGCCTGGGCAACATAGTAAGACTCTCATTTCTTAAAGATAAACATATATATATGTGCGTGTGTATGTATATATATGTATACATGAAGGGAGGTTTCCAAAGATGGGCAGCAGCAGTGCACTCAGGAACATAAGACGCAGCATAGCAGAAGAGAGCAGCCAAGTTTTGGAGCCAGGACTGAGTTCTGATCCTGACCCTGCTACTTAATCTTATGAACACTACACAGCTACTTGGAAGCTTGACTTTCTTGTATGTGAATTGGGGATGATAACAAATGTTACTGTTTGGGGGATGAAATGAGATAATGTGGGAATGTGTTTAACACAGCTTCTGACATCTGGTTAGGGGCTCAATGAATTGAAACTATTTTTTTAAGTCTGATTTTAAGTTTGCAAAGAAGTTCTTTCATATGGACAACAAGATTATGCTTGGGGAAACAACAGAATAAATACAAGGCATCTTTAAAATTAGTACCCACAGACATTTAAGTATATTTCTATGTGGTTAATAAAAAGATTCACCACTACTTTGCCAGGTATATTAGGCAGTTCACAGGGTCTCCAAAGGGCCAAACGGGATGCTAGCAGCCAAGAACAAATCATGCTGTGAAAGTGTCTGCAGAAGACCAGGGTGCTATCACTACAGGCACAAAAGCCACGAATGTCACATATCTTCAATAAATGACAGAAGAGGAAGAGATATCTTAAGAATGCTTTTGGGCGGGCATGGTAGCCCATGCCTATAATCCCAGTACTTTGGGAGGCTGAGGTGGGCAGATCACTTGAGGTCAGGGATTCGAGACCAGCCTGGCCAACATGGTGAAACCCCATCTCTACTGAAAACACAAAAATTAGCCAGGCATACTGGCGGGCACCTGTAATCCCAGCTACTCAGGAGGCTTAGGCAGGAGAACTGCTTGAGCCCGGGAGTTGGTGGGTGCAGTGAGCCAAGATTGCAGCACTGCACTCCAGCCTGGGTGACAGAGTGAGGAAGAAAAAAAAAGAGTTCTTTTTAGTTTTTAATGCTCAGGGTCTGAATAAAGGCCTCGTTCTGCAATAGAATCCCTGTGATAGGATTCAAGTTTACTCTCTTATCCATTCACTTATATAACAGATGTTTATTGACTCTCAGTCAGATGCTCTGCCAGACACAGTCTTGCCCTTATGGAATCAATAGGCTAGCAGAGGAGAAAAATAGTAAATGAATGATTATACAAATAATTATGTCATATGTCTGTGATGGAAATACTTGTACAGGGAAGAGAATTTTGCCAGAAGCGCATATAACTGAATAATCTACTATATTCAAGGTCAGGGAAAGTTTCCCTGAGCAAATGATATTTGATAAGATACACTTCTAATAATAGCATGTGTTGGTGGTGTAGGGGCAAAAAAGTAGTATCTTTTCCTCACCCAGCACCAGGGTCATGGCAGACACCCCCTATGACAAAAGACAGATTAGCAAGAGAAAAAAGCATAAGTGATCTATTTAATAAAGTTTTACATTACACAGGCATTTTCAGAAATGACCCAAAGAACCAGGGAAAATTGTATTTTTACACTAAGTCTGATGAAATAAGTGGATAGATGTGGTGAAACCTGGTTGGACAAAGGGTATAATCTAATGGTAATAAACTGGGAAACTTAACAAGACCTGTTTATTCAAATTCTTCTTGGCCTCTCTGTGTAGCAATTCCTCCCCTGGGTATGAAGCAGAACCCCTCTAGAATGAAGGCCCTTTGGTATCTAAGATGTTAAGAAAAAAATAGAATAAAAATAGAATGAAGGTCTTAGGACTTACTTACAGGGGAGGTAGATTAGAGAAGGACTTTTCTAGGTTCTATCGCTTGCTTGGGGAGAGAGTAGTTCTAGTTTTATGACCTGCCTTCAGAGAGAATTCTGGTTTCTATGGCATAGGGGAGAAAGGGGTGAGGAGAAAGGAAGGCAGGAGAAAGTCAGAGAGGTCTTCATTCTGAATCTCTCCCAGTCTCCTTCCTCTCAAAGTACTCAGCGGTGGTTCATGCCCATAATCCCAGCACTTTGGGGGGCCAAGGCGGGTGGATCACCTGAGGTCAGGAGTTCAAGACCCGCCTGGCCAATATGGCAAAATTCCATCTCTACTAAAAATACAAAACTTAGCTGGGCATGGTGGCTTACACAACTATAATCCCAGCTACTCGGGAGGGTGAGGCAGGAGAATTGCTTGAACCTGAGAAGCTGAGGTTGCAGTGAGCTGAGATTGCACCACTCCACTCCAGCCTGGGTGACAGAGTGAGACTCTGTCCGAAAAAAAAAAAAGTACTCAGCATGCCAAGGCACCAGACTGATGTATCATTTTCTGAGCCCCAACAGTGTTGTAAAATTATGAGCTGATCATTTTTACACATGAAGACCTATGATTTTTTTAGGGGCCCCAAAAAAGGCTTGAGAGTTGTAAAATATATATACATTGACTCTAAAATATGAAAACTGTAAAATTTTAAATTACATGGCTATCTAGTATAACGTATATCAACAGTATTATTCCCTGTCACAGTCACAAAAATGTCATTAATTTAGAAACCAATTTGTAGATTTAACTTTTCTCAATTCACAGGAATTCCAGAGGATATGTCATACAGGTTGAGAGCATCTCTAATCCAAAATCCAAAATGCTCCATCTAAAACTTTTTGAGCAACGTGGTGTCACAAGTGGAAAATCCCACATATAAGTACTTCATACAAACTTTGCTTCATACACAAAATTCTTTAAATGTTTTATGAAATTGTCTTCAGGCTATGTATATAAGGTATATATGAAACATAAATTAATTTTGTGTGTAGACACGGGTCCCACCCCCCAAGGTACTCTCATTATTATCTATATGCAAACATTCCAAATTCTTAAAAAATCTGAAATCCAAAACATTCCTTGTCCCAAGCATTTCAGATAAGAGATACTCAACCTGTATTGATGAGACACCATAGCCAAATGTAAACCAAGTGACCAAGAGCTCAATTCTTAAAAACCAATTACCAAATCACCGTTCAATTTTTTTTTCTTTTTGAGACAGAGTCTCCCTCTGTCACCCAAACTGGAGTGCAATGGCACAATCATGGCTCACTGCAGCCTCGACTTCCCTGGGCTCAAGCAATCCTCCCACCTCAGCCTCCTAAATAGCTGGAACCACAGGTGCACGCCACCACACCCAGCTAATTTTTGTATTTTTGGTAGAGACAGGGTTTTGCCATGTTGCCCAGGCTGGTCTCGAATTCCTGAGCTCAAGTGATCCACCCACTTAGGCCTCCCAAACTGCTGGGATTACAGGAGTGAGCCACCTTTGCCTGGCTGTGTGTCTTAATGGTCTTATAATTGTCCAATTTTAAGAAGTAGGGAAGTTCAGGGCAGAGGATCTGAGTGTGCAGAACAGCAAATGGCTACGTCAGGACTAAGATCAGGGAGCACAGAAGGCTTCTTGTTGGTAGATATAAGGTGCCACAGGCCTTGGGAGGGAGCTATCAGTAGAGAACTCACAAGGGTGAAAAATTCTTCTGCAGGTCACAGAACATTGGCATTAAGAGAAATCTATTCCTTCCCTGGTGTCCATGGGGATGTTAGAAAAAAAGAGAAATTTATTCCTGTTTTCCACTGTTTGGCCTCCCTTTCACTACGACCACCACATTTCTAAGCCACCGATCTTTCCTTTTTTTCACTCTCCATTCTAATTGTACCTGAATAGTGATTTTGTGAAAGGAAAATAAATCTCCCCCAAATCACTAAGCTGAAGAAAAAAGTGAAGCTGGGAACTCTGTGGGGGCAAACCTGCATCCCATTCTATTCCTAAATAAGATAGCTACAACGATTCTTAAAAGCTACCTACCTCCCTGATGATTTGCCCACAAGGAAATTCACTGTGGACAAAGGACAGGCAGAACTCAGTCATCCCTCTGCTCACGTGAGACATATGCCTATTTTATTGCTTCCTTTGCCCTATCATTTCGCTAAACCAGACTAAGGCATTAGTGATTATTCCTGTAAATCATGCATTTAGGGAAAGGCTAATCAGAAATTCAAAATAATGTAACTGTTAGGCTGGGCAAGGCGGCTCACTCCTGTGATCCCAGCCCTTTGGGAGGCCGAGGCGGGTGGATCACCTGAGGTCAGGAGTTCGAGACCAGCCTGACTAATACGGTGAAATACCGTATCTACTAAAAATACAAAAATTAGCCAGGCATGGTGGTGCGTGCCTGTAGTCCCAGCTACTTGGGAGGCTGAGACAGGAATATTGCTTAAACTCAGGAGGCAGAGGTTGCAGTGAGTGAGCTGAGATTGTGCCACTGCACTCCAGCCTGGGCGACAGAGCAAGACTTCCATCTAAAAAAAAAAAAAAAAAAATGGAATGCAACTGTTTGTCTCTTATCCACCTCTGATGACCTGGAAGTCCTCTCCCTGCTTCAAGTTGTTCCCCCTTTCCAGACCATACATCTTACAAATATTGATGTGTCTCCCTAAAATGTTTAAAACCAAGCTATGCCCCCACCACCTTGGGCACGTATCATTAGGACGTCCTAAGGCTGGGTCACGGACGTATCTTTAACCTTGGCAAAATAAACTTTATAAATGGACTGAGACCTGGCCAGGCACGGTAGCTCACACCTGTAATCCTGGCACTTTGGGAGGCCAACATAGGCGGATTGCTAGAGGTCAGGAGTTCGAGACCAGCCTGGCCAACATGGTGAAACCCTGTCTCTACTAAAAATACAAAAATTAGAGGCATGGTGGTGCATGCCTCTAATCCCAGCTGCTCGAGAGGCTGAGGCAATAGAATCACTTAAACCTGGGAGGCGGAATTTGCAGTGAGCCGAGATTGTATTACTGCACTCCAGCCTGCGCTACAGAGCGAGACTCCATCTCAAAAATAAAAAAAGTAGACTGAGACCTGTTTCAGACATTTGGGGTTCACAATTTTTTATTTCCATGTGAGTACATCATGAACTGTAGGGTACTTGTGAGGCCTTGAATGTTTACTTGCAAATCACTGGAGTCTGAGGATTAGCAGAGGAAATGATGCCTTGGACTTAGAGGGCCTTGACAGTAGAAAGGCACACTCCAAAAGCCCCATATCAAAATTCCTAAGGACCTGATAGAGATGAGTTGTGCAAAACCGGAGTTAACAGTAAATGTAGTTATATTGGCTTGTGATAAAAAATAGCCATCAGGGCCAGGCGCGGTGGCTCACGCCTATAATCCCAGTACTTTGGGAGGCTGAGGCAGGTGGATCACGAGGTCAGGAGTTCGAGACCAGCCTGACCAACATGGTGAAACCCCATCTCTACTAAAACTACCAAAAAATTAGCCAAGCCTGGTGGCACGCGCCTGTAATCTCAGGTACTCGTGAGGCTGAGGCAGGAGGATCGCTTGAACCTGGGAGGCAGAGGTTGCAGTGAGCCAAGACCACGCCATTGCATTTTAACCTGGGCAACAGAGCGAGACCCTGTCTCAAAATAAATAAATAAATAAACTGGAAATTGTAAGATATTACACATTTCCTTAGAGAGAAATTAAAAACTTATAAAGATGTACTTTTTCATAATGTATTTCTTCCCTTTCCAAGTCACGAACATCACATTTCTTCTCCAGTAGTCTCAGTTCTAGCTTCTAGAAGGCTGTGCTGTTTACATAGCTGTTAACTGAAATTTCTTTTCTAATTTGTTTCCAAGATGATAAATACAATCTTCAAAGTACTTCATTTACTTACCTGTCAAGACAGATGCAAATATATTATCAAAGAAAATGCCTTTTTTTTTTTTTTTTTTTGGAAACAGAGTCTTGCTCTGTCACCAGGCTGGAGTGCAGTAGCACAATCTCAGCTCACTGCAACCTCCGCCTCCTGGGTTCAAGCGATTCTTCCGCCTCAGCCTCCCGAGTAGCTGGGACCACAGGCGAGTGCCACCACGCCCGGCTAATTTTTGTATTTTTAGTAGAGACAGGGTTTCACCATGTTGGCCAGGATGGTCTCGATCTCTTGACCTTGTGATCCGCCCACCTCGGCCTCCCAAAGTGCTGGGATTACAGGCGTGAGCCACCGCACCCGGCCCCAGAAAATGCTTTTTTAAAAAGAGAAACCATTCGTTAAATAGAATGACATCTGCACTAAGTTTACAATTTCTTGATTTAGTTACTCAACTGGATCTAGATTAATAGACTGAATTTTTGCAGGATAATGATTTGAAATTTCATATTTTATATTAAATCATTTGGTGCATAGGAGAAGGACCAACAACAGCAATGTGCAATTCTGACTAAAGAAGCACATTTGGATCCAACTTAAGAAATCATCAGGTTAGTGTAGGAAGCCCTGGGGAAGAATGGGTACATTGTGAAGCTTCTGGCATACTTGTAAAATAGCTAGTGAAAGCTAAAGGCAGATGGGATTTTAGCCAGTTGACGACTCGCCTATTTTTAATTTAGAATTGTAAACAGGAGAAGGGGCTGTTTTATAATCAACCAAAATCACGGTAGTGATTAAGATATGCTCTGGGAGTAAATTAGGGGTTTCAGAAGTCCCCAGACATCCCTACTATTTAGCATACTATAGCATGCTGCTATATCGAATTTTCCAATCCGTGAAAAGATTTCATGCAGCTCCCAAACTCTAACCTACTCCCACAGACTCAGACAATGACTACAATGTTAAACTCTGGCCCCAGGAAGCATTTTTGAGTCTAACTAGAGAATCTTATCGTTTACTGGTGGGATGGATCATAGGATCTGACTGAAATGCAACTTAACTTCATATCCTAAATTTCCCAGTGACTTCCAGAACTAGTAGCATATCAGAGTCACCTGGGAAACTTTAAAAATCCAGAATCAGATCCTCCCATTCTCAAAGCAGTTTCCAAGGTGAAGTCCAGGAATCTGTAGTTTTAAACTCTCCCTCCTGTTTTTTGATGTACAAAAAGACTTGGAAAACTTTCTTTCACCTCATTTTCTTCCATCTCTCCTGAACGCTGTCTTTCATAAACTGGCAAGCAACATCACTGAACCATATCAGCAATGTGGTTTTATGCATCAACTAAAAGATCATATTGTCCAGAAATAAATCCATGCATATGCAGTTAACTTATCTTCAACAAGGTTGCCAAGAATACACAAAAGGGAAGAGGTAGTCTCTTCACTACATGGTGGTGGAAAAACTGGATATCCATATGCAAAAGATTGAAACTGGACTTTTTTTTTTTTTTTTTTTTTGAGACGGAGTTTCGCTCTTGTTACCCAGGCTGGAGTGCAATGGCGCGATCTTGGCTCACTGCAACCTCCACCTCCTGGGTTCAAGCAATTCTCCTGCCTCAGCCTCCCGAGTAGCTGGGACTAGAGGCGCGCGCCACCACACCCAGCTAATTTTTGTATTTTTAGTAGAGACAGGGTTTCACCATGTTGACCAGGATGGTCTCGATCTCTTGACCTCGTGATCCACCCGCCTCGACCTCCCAAAGTGCTGGGATTACAGGCGTGAGCCACCGTGCCCGGCCGAAACTGGACTCTTATCTTACACCATACACAAAAATCAACTCAAAATGGATTAAAGACTTAAAAGTAAGACTCAAAAGCATAAAATTCCTACAAGAAAACACACAGGAAACCTTCATGACATTGGTCGTGGCAATTTCATGCATATGACATCAAAAGCACAGGCAATAAAAACAAAAAACAGGTGGGATTACCTCAAACTAAAATGTTCCCACACAGGAAAGGAAACAACAGTGTAACAGGTAACCCAGGGAATGGGAGAAGCTATTTGCAAATGTATCTCTAATAGGAGGTTAATCTCTAAAATATATAAGGAACTCCTCCAACTAAATAGTAAAATAACTAACAGCCCAATTAAAAAATGGGTTAAAGACTTGAATAGACATTTCTCCAAAGAAGACATACAAATAGCTAACAGGTAAATGAAAAAATATTCAATGTCAATGTCATCAGTGAAACACAAATAAAAACCACAGTAAGGGCCGGAGCGGTGGCTCATGCCTGTAATCCCAGCACTTCGTGGGGCCGAGGCAGGAGGATCACTTGAGCTCAGAAGTTCAAGACCAGCCTGGGCAACATAGTGAGACCTCATCTCTACATTAAATTTAAAATAAAAAAATTTAGAAAAAGAAAAGAACACAATAAGATATCACCTCACACCTGTCAGGATGGCTGTTATCAAAAAACAAAAGTATTGTGGAGGACATGGAGAAATTGGAACACTTGGATGCTGTTGGTGGGAATGCAAAGTGGCGCAGAGTGGATACTGTTGGTGGGAATGCAAAGCTTCCATGAAAAACAGTATGAAGGTTCCTCAGAAAATTATAGAACTACCATGTGATCCAATAATCCCACTTCTGGGTATGTATACAAAAGAACTGATGTAAGGATCTTGAAGACATATTCACACTTCTATTTAACACAACATTTGTTTGGATTCATTCATCTGTCAACGAATAAAGAAATGTAATATATACGCCAGGCGCGGTGGCTCACGCCTGTAATCCCAGCACTTTTGGGAGGCTGAGGTGGGCGGATCACCTGAGGTCAGGAGTTCGAGACCACCCTGACCAATATGGTGAAACCCCATCTTTGAAAAAAAAAAAAAAAGAAATGTGATATATACATACAATATAATATTATTTAGCCTTTAAAAAAGGAAATTCTTGGTCGGGCATGGTGACTCAAACCTGTAATGCCAGCACAGCACTCTTGGAGGCCAAGGTGGGAGGATCGCTGGAACCTAGCAGTCCAAGACCAGCCTGGGCGACATGGTGAGGCCCTATCTTTACAAAAAATTAAAAAGTTAGCCGAGGCTGTGGTCTCAGCTACTGGGCTGAGGCTGAAGAGGCTAAGGTGGGAGAATTGGTTGAGCCCAGGAGGTTGAGGCTGCAATGAGCTGTGACTGTCAATGCACTACAACCTGGGCAACAGAATGAGACCCTGTCTCACAAAACAAAAACAGGAAATTCTCCAATATACTGCAAGATAGATGAACCTTGAGAACATTATGCTAAGTAAAATAATCCAATCACAGAAAGACAAATAGTGTATGAATTCACTTATATGAAGTATCTAAAATGGTCAAATTCGGCCAGGCACAGTGGCTCATACCTATAATCCCAGCACTTTGGGAAGCTGAGGCAGGTGGATCACCTGAGGTCAGGTGTTCAAGACCAGCCTGGCCAACAAGGCGAAACCCTGTCCCTACTAAAAAGACAAAATTAGCTGTGCATGGTGGCACATGCCTGTGCATAGTGGGACAGGAGAATCACTTGAACTTGGGAGGCAGAGGTTCCAGTGAGTCAAGATTGTTCTACTACATTCCAGCCTGGGCAACAAGAGCAAAACTCTGTCTCAAAAAATAAAATGGACAAATTCATAGAATCAGAGGTTACTAATCAATGCACATACAAGTCAAACAAGATGAATAAACTCTAGAGATCTGCTGTACAACATTATATCTATAGTCAACAATAATGCATTGTACAAACATTTGTTGAGAGTGGGATCTGTTAAGTGTTCTTACTACAATCAATTTTTTTTTAAAAGATCATACCAAGAACTTAGTTATATATAAATGGATCAATACAAGGAGGATGTAGCAAATGGTAACCTGCAGAAAATGATCCCAAATTCAACTTTTTCAGAGACTTAAATGATGCCTGTGTGGTTAGAGACACAAAGAAGTGGATAACAGGCAGGAAATAAAAAGTCCCACTGTCCGAGTAAAAATTAAGTCCATAGCATGAGCTGTAAGATTAACAATGTAAATTTGTGTTGTTTTGTTTTGTTTTGAGACAGAGTCTTGCACTGTCACCCAGGCTGGAGTGCAGTGGCACGATCTTAGCTCACTGCAACCTCCGCCTCCTGGGTTCAAGCAATTCTCCTGCCTCGGCCTCCCAAGTAGCTGAAATTACAGGCACGTGCCACCACACCCAGCTAATTTTTGTATTTTTTTTTTTAATAGAGAAGGGGGTTTCACCATGTTGCCCTGGCTGGTCTTGAACCCCTGACCTCAGGTGATCCACCTGCCTCAGTCTCCCAAAGTGCTGGGATTATAGGCGAGAGCCACCATGCCTGGCCTAACAATGTACATTTCACCAAGGCGGGTAGACCACTTGAGATCAGGAGTTTGAGACCAGCGTGGCCAACAAGATGAAACACCATCTCTACTAAAAATACAAAAGTTAGCCAGGCATGGTGGCTGTACTACCAGCTACTCAGGAGGCTGAGGCAAGAGAATCGCTTGAACCCAGGAGGTGGAGGTTGCAGTGAGCCAGGATCATGCCACTGCACTCCAGGTGACAGAGCAAGACCCTGTCTAAAAAAAGCAAAACAAAACAAAAAGTAAATTTGAGGATTGCTTTGTAGATTGAATAAAGGCCCCCAAAATGTCCATGTCCTGATCTCTGGAACTTGTATGGTATTTTATATGGTGAAAGGGACTTTGCAAAAGTACTTAAGGATTTTGAGATTGGGAGATTATCCAAGTGGGCCCAATGATGTAAAGCAAGTCTCCTTGTAAGAGGAAGTCAGAAGGAAATACCATCACAGAAGGAAAAGCAATGTGATAATGGACATAGGGACTCAAATTATTAAGCTGGCAGCCACCAGAAGCTAAAAGAAGCAAGAAAAGAATTCTCCCCTGGAACCTCTAGAAGGAACCAGGAATTATATTTTAGCCCAGTAAAGCTAATTTTGAACTCTGAACTCAGAAAGTATGACAGAATACATTTATACTGTTTTAATCCACTAAATTTACGATTTACTGTAACAGCCATAGGAAACGATACAATTACTGACATGGTATCTCAACAATCAGAATCCAAGATCTGCATCTGTTTCATAAAATGCTTTAAAAAGCACCAAAGATTTAAAAAGTGGTTTAAAGATTACCAAAATCAAGGCAAGCATATGTATTCTCTATGTATACATATCTGGTTTTAAAAGTACAATGGCATCTTTCAGGGCAGGTAACTAGGGACTTATTCTCAAAAGTCAAAAAGATCCTACTGAGATACGGGAATTGGGTGAAGGGGTATCTCATTTGCTATTGCCATAATGACTATTCCCATGATTACTTCCTCATCTCTGGAGTTCCCTTGTTCCTTTACCAATTCCCCTCAGTCTAACTCTGACAGAGGTGGGGGGAAAATACAAGGATGGAATCCTATTATTCTTGATTTAATCTCTTACTTTTAAAACAAGGAATAAGGCTTTTTTTTTTTTTAAAGAAACCTATCATTTTCTTGTAGACATTCATGCTAAGGAAAACCAAAAATATTTATTTTTTGAGGCAAGGTCTCACTTAGTCATGCAGGTTGGAGTGCAGTGGCACACCCATAGCTCACTGCGGCCTTAAACGACTGGGCTCAAGTAATCCCCGCCAAACCCGTGCCTCAGCCTCCCTGGTAGCTAGGACTACTGGTATGCACCACCATACTCAGTTAATTTTTTAAATTGTTTTGTATAGACAAAAACTGGGGTCTCACTATATTGCACAGGCTGGCTCAAACACCTGGCCTTAAGCAATCCTCTGGCCTCAGCCTCCCAAAATGCTGAGGTTACAGATGTGAGCCCAATGTGCCTAGTCACCAAAAATATTTAAAATCAGCAAATACTTGTAGAGATACAGAGAATTATTTTACATGTAGCATATTGCATGAGCATGTTCCTGACACACAAAAAAAAGGCAGAGATAATACTATAACCTGTAACATAAACTAGAATTTTTAAGTAAATATTTTTCATTGTTATATAAGATATAGGTGGCTCTCATGAGGTCCACCCAAAATAAAATAATAAATATATTATTTGGCCTGGCGTGGTGGCTCATACCTGTAATCCCAATACTTTGGAACATCAAGGCTGGCAGACCGCCCAAGGTCAGGAGTTCGAGATTAGCCTGCCCAAAATGGTGAAACTCTGTCTCTATTAAAAATACAAAATTTAGTCAGGTGTGGTGGTTCAGGCCTGTACTCCCAGCTACTTGGAAGGCTGGGGCAGGAAAATCGCTTAAACTTGGAAGGAGGAGGTTGAGGCGTGCCGAGATCACACCAGTGCACTCCAGCCTGGTGACAAAGTGAGGCTCCATCTCAAAAAATAAAATAAAATAAAATAAAATACACTACTTATGGAATTACAAACTGCTTTTAACAAGGTTTATAGGACAAATCCAGATCAACGTATCTTGATCTTAAGAAAAAATGGTTTACTACTTTTAAATATTGATGTCACAGTTAATCCTAGAATCATTATTACTCAGTTGACATACTTCATGGATTTAAGTTCAGGATGTCAATGTTTGCTTGTTTGTTTTTTGAGATGGAGTGTTGTCTTGCCCAGGCTGGAGTGCAGCGGCACAATCTTGTCTCACTGCAACCTCTGCCTCCTGGGTTCAAGTGATTCTTGTACCTCAGCCTCCTGAGTAGCTGGGATTACAGGTGCGCACCACCAGTCCCAGCTAATTTTTGTATTTTTAGTAGAGACAGGGTTTTACCATGTTGGCCAGGCTGGTCTCAAACTCCTGACCTCCAGTGATCCACCAGCCTCAGCCTCCCAAAGTGCTAGGATTACAGGTATGAGCCACCGCACTCGGCCAATGTTTTTATCTTTTGCAAATTTAGGTTAATACAAAAATTTAGTATTCTCTTTGCTTAATTACATTAGGTGCTCACCCTTGATATGAAGCTTTATGTACTATTAAAAAAAAATAGAGGCTTTATCAAAAAATGCTTTATCAAAAATGGCATTCAATAGATTATAAGATTGTTAAACCTGCACTTGAATCAATGGTTTGGCAGGCTCATTAATTTAATAGTATTTATGTACAATAAGTACATTTTCAAAATTCTGAAAACAGTATTAAGGAAAAACAGGAACTGTTTCATTTAGGTCTTACCTAGTACAGTGAATCAACTTCACAGTGCAATGAATATTAATAAGGTACCAACATGAATACAAAAGCAAGACTTACAAACTGATTATTTTCTTTTGGAGATTTTATGATCAATTCCAAATATACAGTACAGGGAAGATGAAATGAGTAAGGAAAAAAAATTATATTTAATTCCCCATCAACAACTAAGCCATATTATTCAAAATGTGTTTCAAAATACTTAGCCAGATCACCAAATCTCAGTCACTACCTTAGTTTAAATATTCACTAAGAAAATAAGCAACAGAAATCCATTGTGAGACAGCATCTAGAGAACAGCTACACTGCTATATATAATTTATTAACTTAGTAGTTTTAGTCTCTCAATATTTAGCAAGTTTGTTTAAAAATTACCATTCCCATTGGTTTACAGTGACATTAATATAAATCCATAATTTCAAAGTTAACATTCCTTTCACTGTGAACATAAGACTTCTTAAAAGATAGTTGTGGGTTGGGGAGACAGTAATGACTATGGCTGGTGAGCACTGTTCAAAGCCAGAAAGACTGGCAGGCTTACAAATGCATATACTATATATACACGCACTCTCAGTACACTACTGTTCCCCTCAATTTTGCTGTATATTCTTGCCTCAAAATATGGTATAAATCATTCCCTTAAATTTGAAAAACAAGATGAATACATTTTCATCTTCATTTCAAAATAACTCTTTTAAATGAAAAAGAAGTTCCTGTTTGTTAAATCTGTTCAAAAGTTGGATTTAAATACTTTCTTTACAACATGTACAATTTTTTTCACCCTTAGTGCCTCATTACAATCAGTTTGGCAATAAGACCTCCAATGCTTTATCAAAAATGGCATTCAATAGATTATAAGATTGTTAAATCTGCATTTGAATCATTCTTACTACAATGAATTATAACAAAGTCCAAAAAATGTATGACTATTCATCAACACCCTCGGAACCTATCAATTATTGCAAATAATCTCACATGTGCATATAATTCAAACATAAACTTTGTGGGGAGGGGGTGTAAAATAAATACTACAGTATTTCTTCAATTCTATTTAATGCTGCCTAGCTGGTAAAATGAAAGATTAATATTACTAACAGGAAGAGTCAAACTATTTTAAGGACTGTTTTCTGAGTAGAACAATTTTGCAAAACAAAGATAAGCAAGAGCCTATGCAAATACATTTTCTTGTAGTGTAATGTAATTGCTAATATGAGGTATAATCTGTAAGCAATTACTACAAATATAAATAGGTATAAGCCACCACTAACTCACAGTCTGGTGAAAAGCTTCTCAGCTAAAGTAGTTTGAGGACAAGGTTAAGGGAAATGAGAAGGGGGTGGACAGGGCAGGTTTCCAGTGGGAACATCATTTACGTGCCTTATCATTATCATAATCCTGTATGTACCAGTCCATTGTTGCAGAAAGGTAAATCCTTTCCAAGTACATATACTTTATGTAGCACAGTAAAATTATTTAAGTCTTACTAATGCTTCATTTGCATCTGTATTTAGATATACACATAATTATATATGCATATCAAAAACTATAAACAGAATTTTAAAACATTTTTATCTCATTTGGGGGAAAGTTAACAGGTAAGACACAACTATGTACTATAGAATTTTTTAGGATATCTAAACTCAGGGTAAAACCAAAGCAAAACATTTATAACTCTTTACTAAATGGCTTGTGTGAAACGTCAAGCTCTCATTTCTTTTACAGATAGGTTTGTCTGATAAGGATTGTGATCCAATGATTGTTTAGCAGCAATTTTACCAAACTGTAAATTCTTTTATTAACAGGCATTATAAACAGATAATACTAATCTTATTTAAAAACCATGAGTGCCACACTGGTGAATATACAGCTTATGAATAACTTAAAAAGTATTTCCCATTTTAAAAGGCAAACCCAGCATACAAAAACCTATACTAAACAAAGAAGCTATAATATGAATACATGATTGATGTGTCTAAAAGGATATATACAGTACATAATTAATGTTAATTATGTGATCAGTACATTTTTCCATATGATTCCCTTCATGCTTCACTTTCCCCAGAAACTGAATTCTGTACTTCCTCTTCTAAAATTGGTACAATCAGGTTATCCTTGGACATCAAATTATATTTCATCACAAATTTAGTAAACCGATGACACAAAAATGTTTCATTCTGTAGAGAGGAAGAAAAAATGTTCTTTTAATTTACTATCCCAACCAAAAGACTAGAAATAACATCAATATATATTATTGTCATTCTGGTAAGAATGTATCGAGATAATTAGTGAAATATACTTACTTCATATTCATCAAATATCTGCCGATGATGAAAATAAGCATGTGAAAATATTCTGTAAATCCTACGGCATATGATCCTAGTTTCGCTACAGATGATTCCTTTATGCTAACCCTGGAAGTTGAAAAGAAATCACAGAGTCTTAGAACTGAATAGAATCTTAGAAACAATATAGTATAATTTTCTCAGTTTACAAGCGTGGAAACTGACACTTAGGGAAAATAAGTGACTACTCCAAGGTCACACTGAGAGTAAATGCCTAGAGCCCCCGCTCCTCACTTCTGGCCCAGTGTTCTTTCCACCTAACCACAGTGGCTAAGTTAAATTCAGCATTATAGTTTTGAAACTCTGTAACAGTTTAATGCAGTTAGAATAAATCCTTGACTATTCAAACTTTACTAAAACATCTGTTTCCAACATTAATATATTGTCCACTAGAGGCGATTAAAACTCCTGAAAGGAATTATTGTTTTATTCTACAGAACTAGATTATTCTTCCTTTTTTTTTTTTAGAAATTAAGGCCAGGTGTGGTGGCTCATGCCCGTAATCCCAGCACTCTGAGAGGTCAAGGCAGGTGGATCACCTGATGTCAGGAGTTCAAGACCAGCCTGGAGAACACGGTGAAACCCCGTCTCTACTAAAAAATACAAAAATGAGCCAGGCGTGGTGGTGGGCGCCTCTAATCCCAGCTACTCATGAGGCTGAGGCAGGAGAATCACTTGAACCCAAGAGGCAGAGGTTACAGTGAGCTGAGATTGCATCACTGCACTTCAGCCTGGGTGAGCAAGACTCCATATAAAAAAAAAGAGAGAGAAATCGTTAATATCATCTGCATATTTCTGATATTCTTTTTTAAAATATGTATATACAGAATATTGAGGCCAAAAGTCAGTATTTTTCTTAACATATTTCATATGAGCTCTTTTAAGGTAATCATATTTGGGGGGGAAAAAAATCTCTAAATCTATCCACCTGGTAACAAATAACCTTAATAAAATAAAAGGCAGTCATAAACTTCACTGATAATATATTACATGTACAGACTTCCAGATCTTAAAAATCAATGAGCAAGGATATGGAATCCTTCAAAAACAAGTAATTCAACTTAGAAAAGTCTGCTCTTTAGGCATGCTACATAAAGGGAGGCTAAGTCTAACTATCATAGAGATTCAAGTGATCAAGTATATAAATATCCCAACTCTAAAGCATGAGAGGGAGAGCTCTGCAGAATGACACACAGCAACAAGTACTAGGCTTAGATCAAAATGGCCTTGAACTTTGAGAGCCAAGTGCTGCTGTTTAACCACAGTCCTAATTTCAAAACTTGAATAATTTGAACAAGCCAAAATACAACAGCTAAAAAAATAAAAACAATAATGCATTAACAAGCAACCTAATTTTACTTTTAAAATACCAATCTTGACGGGCGCGGTGGCTCACATCTCCTAATCCCAGCGCTTTGGGAGGCCCAGGAGGGCGGATCACCTGAGGTCAGGAGTTTGAGACCAGACTGACCAACATGGAGAAACCTCATCTCTACTAAAAATACAAAATTAGCCAGGCGTAGTAGTGCCTGCCTGTAATCCCAGCTACTCGGAAGGCTGAGGCAGCAGAATCGCTTGAACCCGGAAGACAGAGGTTGTGGTGAGCCGAGACTACCACTGCACTCTAGCCTGAGCAACAAAAGCGAAACTTCGTCTCAAAAAAATAAATATAAAATACCAATCATATAAATTAAATCTAAAATGTTTAACAATACATTAAAAGTTTCAATTACCTGCTGGGAAAATATTTATTGCTATTCAGAAGACATGCAGCACCATCAAGTGTGTGTCTAGTGTAGTCAATAGCAGGACACTACAAAAGAAAGAACAGAGAAATGCATCAACAAAGAGCTCTCTCTTAGGTTAGATATACTCAGTATATGGGTACGCCTTATTCCAAAGATATAAGCATGTTCTAAGAATAAAGTTCCTTAAAATTTCAGACTCCCTGTAAAATACAATGTTACATTAATAAGGTTTATTATCCCCATGAACTATATCACAATTCTAGATGATACAAAAACCAGTCTCCCATTTTTATTCCCAACATCATTACCTAAGAAGAAAATAACAATTACAGATGATAAGAATTCTGATTTATCTCTTTTTTTTGAAACAGGGTCCCACTCTGTCACCCAGGCTGAAGTGCAGTGGCATGATCATGGCTCACTGCAGCCTCTACCTCCCGGACTCAAGTGATCCTCCCACCTCAGCCTCCCGAATAGGCATCTGCCACCATGCCTGGCTAAATTTTAAATTTTTTGTAGAGACAGGGTCTCACTATGTTGCCCAAGCTGGTCTTGAACTCCTGGGCTCAAGCAATCCTCCTGCCTTGGTCTCCCAGAGTGCTAGAATAACAGGCAGGAGCCACTGCACCTGGCTGAATCCCTGATTAATCCAACCCTTTCCTTTTACAAATGAGGAAACTGAGGTTTTGAATGGTCAATGACTTATGCAAGATCATATGAATAGGAAGAAGGACTCAAATTCAATAACCCAAATATACTGATTCCTGTAATTTATTTTACCAAGCAGCACAGATGCTTCGTTTCCTTCACAAGTATCTCCAGGGATGCCTTCTTATATCCTAAACAATATCCCTTATTATGTCCCTCACACTCTATTACCAATCTAGCAGCCCTCTAAAGAACTTTTCTCCCAAAGCACTTTTGAATTTTAACATGAAATACCAAAGTTTCTTTATATTTTAACAAATCTGACTTATTCTGTTCCATTTATCAGAAACAATGAGAAAAAGAAACAATAAAACACTGTCTCATGGCAACTCAGTAAATTATTAAAGGAAAAATAAAACTGCAAAGTAGTTTTCCTCATCCAGTCCTGAGGGCAGACAGGGCGCAGCATCAAGGGGAAGGCAGTCTAGAAACAAATCAGGTAGTCAACCAGAAGGAAAAAACAACTAGAGGAAGGAGTAACAATGACTCACTCTAGCTAAATGACTCTACCCAGTAATTATTTTTCAAGCTTGAGACTGAAGCTGTTACTTAGAAATACAGTTTAACCAGCCGGGTGCAGTGGCTCATGCCTGTAATACCAGAACATTCAGAGGCCAAGACAGGCAGATCACAAGGTCAAGAGATTGAGACCATCCTGGCCAACATGGTTAAACTCTGTCTCTACCAAAAATACAAAAATCAGACGGGCATGGTGGTGCGTGCCTGTAATCCCAGCTACTCAAGAGGCTGAGGCAAAAGAATCACCTGAACCCGGGAGGCAGAGGTTGCAGTGAGCCGATATTACACCACTGCACTCCAGCCTGGCAACAGAGCAAGACTCCATCTCAAAAAAAAAAAAAAAAAAAATACAGTTTAATAACTACTAAATATGGCTTAGTGCCATGGCACTAAAAAAATTATCTAACAAAAAAGTATTTTTCTAACAATATATCCATAGGAATTTTTTATTAGTGGAATCACTGCCAAAAATAGTACCATGAGCAATATTTACTAAAAAAACTACCTTTCTCCATGTATATGACCACAGATGAGTTGGTCAAAACAAATATCCCAAGTCACTGTGTTTCTCATATTTGTCATTTGGGTATACCACGGGACAATTTTACAACCTTTAAACCAGAACCATCAACAGAAAAACAAGCAGACCCTTGAACAACACAGGTTTGAACTGCGTAAATCCATTTATGCTCAGATTTTCCCAGAGACAGCAAGACCAACCCCTTCTTTCTCTTCCCCCTTCAGCCTACTCAACCACATGAACACAACGAGGAAGAACTTTATAATGATCCGCTTAATGAACAGCAAATATATTTTCTTTCTTATGATTTTCTTTTTTTTTTTTTTTTTTAAAGAAATAAGGTCTCACTATGTTGACCAGGCTAGTCTCAAACTCCTGGCCTCAAGCAATCCTCCCGTTTCAGCCTCCTCAAAGTGCTGGGATTATAGGCATAAGCCATCATGCCTAGCCCCTTATGATTTTCTGAATAACATTTTCTTTTCTCTAGCTTACTTCATTTTAATACAGTATATAATACATACAACATACAAAATGTGTGTTAATTGACTATTATTGGCAAGGCTTCCAGTCAACAGCAGGCTTTAGCAATTAAGTCTTGGAGGATTAAAAAGTTACACTCAGATTTTCAATTGCACAGAGGGTTGGCACCCCAATCCTTGAGTTGTTCAAGGGTCACCTGTTATGATGCAAGCCATACATTTAATTTCAAATTTTCTCGGCCTAGTGTGGTGGCTCACACGGTAATTCCAGCACTTTTAAAGGCGAAAGCGGGAAGATGGCTTGAGCCCAGGAGTTCAAGACCAGCATGGGCAACACAGGGAGATGCCCCTATCCCTACAAAAAAATTGAAAAATTAGCCAAGCAAGGTGGCACATGACTGTAGTCCCAGTTACTAAGGAGGCTGAGGCAGGAGGATCACTTGAGCATGGAAGGTCAAGGCTGCAATAAGCCAAGATCATGCCACTGCATTCCAGCTTGGATAACAGAGTAAGATTCCATCTCAAAAAATTAATTAATTAACTTTCTAAGAGATACATTAAAAAGGTAAAATGAGGCCAGGCATGGTGCCTCAAGCCTGTAATCCCAGCACTTTGGGAGGCCGAGGCGGGCAGATCATGAGGTTAGGAGTTCAAGACCAGCCTGGCCAACATGGTGAAACCCCATCTCTACTAAAAATACCAAAAAAGGCCGGGTGTCGTGGCCCACGCCTGTAATCCAAGCACTTCGGAGGCCAAGGCGGACGGATCACCTGAGGTCAGGAGTTCAAGACCAGCCTGACCAACATGGTGAAACCCCATCTTTATATTTAAAAAAAAAAAAAAATTTTAAATTAAAAAAAAAACAAAAAGCAAAAAAAATTAGCCAAGCGTGGTGGCACACGCCTGTAGTCCTAGCTACTCAGGAGGCGAGGCAGGAGAATTGCTTGAACCTAGGAGGCGGAGGTTGCAGTGAGATGAAATTGTGCCACTGCACTCTAGCCTGGGCGACAGAGTGAGACTTCATCTCAGACTAAAAAAAAAAAAAAAGGTAAAATGAAAGAGGTAAAATGAAAGACGTAAAATTAATTTTAATGATGTAGTTTCTTTGACCCACTATATCCAAACTATTATCATTTCAGCAGCTAACTGACATAAAATTATTAATGGGCTACTTTTTGTCTTTTAAATTAAGATATAATTGATACAACTAAAATTTACTCTTAAAAATTGAGTAGTTCCAATCGGGCACGATGGCTCACTCCTGTAATCCCAGAACTTTGGGAGGCCAAGTGGGCAGATCACCTGAGGTCAGGAGTTTGAGACCAGCCTGGCCAATATGGTGAAACTCCATCTCTACTAAAAACACAAAGTTAGCCAGGCATGGTGGCCCGTGCCTGTAATCCCAGCTACTCGGGAGGCTGAGGCAGGAGAATCACTTGAACCCAGAAGGTGGAGGTTGCAGTGAGCCAAGATTGTGCCATTGCACTCCAGCCTGGGCAACAAGAGAGAAACTCCATCTCTAAATAAATAAATAAAAACTCGGTAGTTTCTAGTACATTCACAAAATTGTGCAACCATTACCACTAAATTCCAGAACATTTCATCATCCCCCCAAAAAAACCTTGAACCAATTAGTAGTCACTTCCCATTCTCTCCTTCCCCTAGCCCTAAGCAACAACTAGTTTCTGTCTCATAGGATTTACCTATTCTGAATATTTCATTAAAATGAAATAATGTAAGTGGCATTTTGTGTCTGGCTTCTATTAGTTTTCAAGGCTCATTCATGGTGTAGCATGAATCAGTACTTTATTCCTTTTCTTAAAATTCAAAACTTTTTAGCCTTTAATGTTTTTAATATATACAAAATGCTGTACTCAACGTTTCTCCCTTTTTTTTTTTTTTTTTTTTTAAGACGGAGTCTTGCTCTGTCGCCACGCTGGAGTGCAGTGGCACGATCTTGGCTCACTGCAACCTCTGTCTCCCAGGTTCAAGCGATTCCCCTACCTCAGCCTCCTGACTAGCTGGGACTACAGGTGACTACAGCTAATTTTTTGTATTTTAGTAGAGACAGGTTTCACCATGGCCAGGATGGTCTTATCTCCTGACCTCGTGATCTGCCTGTCTCGGCCTCCTGGGAAGTGCTGGGATTACAAGTGTGAGCCACCACGCCCGGCCACGTTTCTCCCTTTAAGAATTCATTCATTTGGCCGGGTGTGGTGGCTCACACCTGTAATCCCAGCACTTTGGGAGGCCAAGATGGGTGGATCACCTGAGGTCAGGAGTTCGAGATCAGCCTGACCAACACGGCGAAACCCCATCTCTACCAAAAAAAAAAAAGAGTTCATTCCTTATGGCTGAATAATATTCCATTGTACACATATACAGTCAGCACTTTGCATCTGCAGATTCAACCAACTGCAGATCAAAAGTATTTTTAAAACCCCACAACAATAAAAGTAATACAAGAAATATAGTATGACAACTATTTACATAGCATTTACATTGTATTCGGTATTATATGTAGTCTAGAGATGATTTAAAGCATATAGGAGGATGTGCATAGGTCATATGCAAATACTAGGCCATTTTATATAAGAGACTTTGGCATGTGTCGTTTTGGTATTCAAGGGGGTCTTGGGACCAATCCTCTGAGGATACTAAAATATGACTGCAACACATTTTGCTTATCCATTCATCAGTTGATGGATATTTGGTTGTTTCCATTTTTGGGCTATCATAAATAATATGACTGTGAATATTCATGCACAAGTCTTTGTGCAGATGTATGTTTTCATTTTGGGGGACTGCATACCAAGGAATGGAATTGCTGGGTCATATGCAACTCTAGCTTAGCATTTTAAGGAACTTCTAAACTTTTTCAAAATAGCTGAAGCATTTTACAATCCCATCATCAATGTTTAGGGGTTTCACTTCTTCACATCTCGGTCAGCATTTGTTATTATCAATCTTTTCTATTTTAGCCATTATAGTGGGTGTGAAAGTATATGCCATTTGGGGTTTTGGTGCTTTTTTCTCAACATTTAAAAAAACTGTAGTAAAATGTATATAACATAAAATTTTCCGTTTTGACCATTTTTAAATGTACAATTTAGCGGCATTAATTCACAATATTGTGGAACCATCACCACTGTTTCCAACTCCCAAAGGGAAACTATTATGGCTAGAACAGTAGCTCACACCTATGGCCCCAGCACACCGGGAGGCCGAGGCAGGTAGATCACTTGAAGTCAGGAGTTTGAGAAGCAACCTGGTCAACATGGTGAAACTCCATCTCTACTAAAAATACACAAATTAGCTGGGCATGGTGGTGCAGCCTGTTGTCCCAGCTACTCCGAAGCCTGAGGCAGAGAATTGTTTGAACGCAAGAAGTCGGGGCTGCAGTGAGCTGAGATCATGTCACTGCACTCCAGCTTGGGCGGCAGAGCAAGACTTTGTCTCTCTAAAAAACAAACAAACAAAAAGCCAGGCGCAGTGGCTCACACCTGTAATCCCAGCACTTTGGGAGGCTAAGGTGGGTGGATCACGAGGTCAGGAGTTTGAGACCAGCCTGGCCAACATAGTGAAACCCTGTCTCTATTAAAAATACAAAAAATTAACCAGGCTTGGTGGCAGGTGCCTGTAATCCCAGCTACTTGGGAGGCTGAGGGAGGAGAATCACTTGAACCTGAAAGGCGGAAGCTGCTGTAAGCCAAGATCGTGCCACTGCACTCTGTACTCTAACCTGGATGACAGTGCAAGACTCTGTCTCAAAAAAAAAAAAAGAAAATAAAAAGAAACTCAGCTGGGCGCAGTGGCTCACGTCTATAATCCCAGCACTTTGGGAGGCAAAGGTGGGCAGATCACTTGAGGTCAGGAGTTTGAGATCAACCTGGCCAAGATGGCGAAACGCTGTCTCTACTAAAAATTAAAAAAATTAGCCAGGCGTGGTGGCACATGCCTGTAATCCCAGGTATTTGGGAGGCTGACACAGAAGAATCACTTGAACCTGGGAGGCAGAGGTTGCAGTGAGCCAAGATCACACCACTGCACCCTGGGCAACAGAGCAAGACTCTGTCTCAAACCAGAAAGAAAAAAAACTCTATTACCATTAAGCACTAAGTCCCCACACCTCCCATCTCTTGGCAGCCTCTACCTACCTTCTGTCTATATGAATTTATTCACTCTAGATAATTGGATTGCTACAGTATCTGTCCTTTTGCATCTGACTTGTTTCATGACACATAATAAATACTGGATTTTAAAAGTTAATCTATGTTGTAGCATGTATCAGAAACTTCATTCCCTTTCACAGCTTTATAATATTCCATTTTGTATATCTATGCTACATTTTGTTTTTCCATCCTCACTGTGGTTTTTCTTTTTCTAATCAAGCATGGTTGTAGGGGAGACAATGTTAATCAGCTTAACAATAACGCACAACTCTCGCACCAACAACCCTCTTTGTGGTTTTGAGATCTGCATTTACTTAATGACTAATGTTGAGCATCTTTTCATGTGCTTACTAGCCATTTTTGAATCTTTTTTTGAGACAAGGTCTCTCTCTGTCACCTAGGCTGGAGTATAGTGGTGTGATCTTGGCTTACTGCAACCTTCAACCCTTGGGCTCAGGCGATTCTCCTGCCTCAGCCTCCCAAGTAGCTGGGACTACATGTGCACACCATCATACTCAGCTCATTTTTTTGTATTTTTAGTGGAGATGGGGCTTTCACCATGTTGCCCAGACTAGTCTCAAACTCCTGTGCTCAAGCTATCTAGCCACCTCAGCCTCCCAAAGTGCTGAGATTACAGGCATGAGCTACCAAACTTAGCCTCATGAAGATTTACAACTACGTTTTTCTCTAAGACTTTAAAAATATTAGCCCTTACATTTAAATATTTGATACATTTTGAGCTAATTTTTGTGAACAATATGAGGTAGGGGTCCAACTTCATTTTTTTGTATGTAGATATCCAGTTGTCCCTCAATGAGATATTTTACATCATCTTTCTGTGCTTTTTTTTTTTTTTTTTGAGACAGAGTATCACTCTTGTTGCCCAGGCTGGAGTGCAATGGTGCGATCTTGGCTCACTGCAACCTCTGCCTCCCAGGTTCAGGTGATTCTCCTGCCTCAGCCTCCCAAATAGCTGGGATTACAGGCATGTGCCCATGCACAGCTAATTTTTTTGTAGTTTTAGTAGAGAGCATCTCAACCATTACACAGCAGATATAAGCACAATGTGACAGTTGTTAATCTGTAACAGCCAGGAGATCATGAAGTGAGTTCTAACCCATGTAATTGCCCAATTATGAAAAATGATGCTAATCATAAGAAATCCTAAAATAGCGCTGTAGCAATAACCCCATAGCAAGGAACTCATTTGCAAAATGAAATGGCAAAATGAACAGTGAACTAAAAACTCTAAAAAAAACTTGTCTATTGTCTTGGAGAGATATAGGCTGTAATAATTTTATTACTCTATTTTATAAATCCTCACCTCTTTTGGAGTTTTATGAGCTGCACAAAGAAAAATCCATTGTTCAGTTGCTGTCATTTGAGTGCAAGTATCTGGATGGCATTCACTCTGTTAAAAATAATTATATTTCTTAATATGTAAAATAAAAAAACTTATTTCTGTTACTATATTTTCATAAAAAATTCTAGCAGAAAGTAAGCTAGAAACTTGGACATGTTTTTGTAAGCACATCACGTTATAAAAACAGAGAAAAAAATCAGAACTTTCAATTACAACTCTGACTTAAAGAAAATATTACCTGAAGTTTGACAGCAAGTCCATTTAGCTCAAGGCAGAATTGCCTGAAAATGCAAATATATAAACAAAAAGTCATATCTATTCTCCACCGTAATTTTTAGACTATTAGCTACAAAAGAGAATCCCATCAGTATCATCCCTCCTCCCTCATTACCATTATCAAAACCACCTGAACTGACAATAGCACATTTCTTCCAAAGACTTACAGAAAACAGAAATATTTTCTAAAAATAGAAAACCAATAACCCTCATAACATTCAATACTAAAGCTCAGTGAGCTGATCATTCTCATATATACTAGAAATTAGTACAATTTTTCAGGGAAGTAATTTGGAAATATTTACCAAGACTTATAGGAAGTGTATACTTTTTGACTAAGTCATTCTTCTAAGAATCTATTATAATGAAATAATCAGATCTGCCTACAGATAAATGTATAAAGATGTTCACAGGAGCTAGATATACATATGAGAAAAATTCAGCAATTGGAGGGTAGTAAAATGTTGGTACATAGAAACATTCAAAGAAATTACAGCGAGGTGCAGTGACTCATGCCTGTAATCCCAACATTTTGGGAGGCCGAGGCGGGCCGATCACCTGAGATCAGGAGTTTGAGACCATCCTGGCCAAAATGGTGAAACACCATCACTACACAATTATAAAAATTAGCCAGGCATGATGGCGGGTGCCTGTAATCCCAACTATTCAGGAGGCCGAAGGGGCAGAATTGCTTGAACCTGGGAGGTGGAGGTTGCAGTGAGCCAAGATCACACCATTGCACTCCAGACTGGGCAATAAAGTAAGACTCTGTCTCAAAAAAAAAAAAAATTACATTGAGGCCATCAGTTTTAGACAGTTATTTGATAAAAAGTCAATCTTCTAAGTTACAAAGATATTGTTTTATAGCTGCCAAAATACTGAACGTGTGTGTTCCCTCTAAAAATCCTACCTAGTAAAATTTAGTTCAATGTATCAAGTCAGATAAATCAATACTATGTTTCCCCATCAGAAAAACTGAAATATTTTGGTTCCCAAAAAAATGCAAAGCTAAAACCTAATTAGAAGACCAAAAAAAAAAAAAAAAAATTCCCCCAAAAAGAAAAAAACAGGACATATATGAACAAATTTATTAGGCAAAACTTTATTTATTTATTTACTGGACACTATAACAGAAGAAAACAAAAAGGCAAGGGTCAAATTTTTTGTTTGTAACTGCATTTCCTTTCCAGATCCCTAATAAGGCTGTCCTTAGTTATAAAAAGTAACATCATTTCTAAATCACTGGATCACCCTCTACTGCCCTGTATCTAGTAGGCTGCATGCTTTGTGTTTTTGAGTTGTTTTCCACTAAGTGGTAATAAACTGGTGGTGGTAGTTTCTTACCTAACCTAACCCTTTTACAGCCAACAGCAAAATTAACTTGATTCAGCAGTGCTGTGGGTATAATCTGTGGCAAATAATGCAAAACTTACATCTTCAAGTTAATGTAATACAGGGCTAACATGTACACAGTTGTGTAGCTGAAGAGACCAACCAGAGCTGGAATCCAGCCTACATTCCAGTCACCACGCATGTATCCTGACATAAGGAGTACCTTTTCCTAATCACAAAGATTCAACATGAGCTAGTGGGAGATTTGACTGAAGTCATGACCCAATTCAAACTAGCATCATTATATAATCAAATGCATTAACTAAAAATGGCAAGTATACATTCTCAAATCAATAAAAGATGTGTGTGGGTGGGAGGGAACTCTTCCTGGTCAACTAATAAAAATGTACACAAGATAATAAAGAGATAAAATGTATATACACACAATAGTTACTACACAGTCCAGTCCAAAAAGTGGCTAGTAGAAAAAAATAAGAAAAGCAAAAATAGCACCAGAATAAAATACTTGTGAGCAATATTTTATATAAAGTTTTATGTAATGTTTTAGTATGTTTTGTATAATGTATGTTTCACAGAATAAGTTAAATAGGGAGGTAAATGTTTCCTTAGACCTGAAAAAAAAAAACCTTGCACACTAAAATCAGCCCTTATTTGTTAGGAGTTATGCTTGTAATGAAAAAAAACAGCCAGGCACGGTGGCTCTCACCTGTAATCCCAGCATTTTGGGAGCCAAGGCGGGCAGATTGCAAGGTCAGGAGATCGAGACCATCCTGGCCAACACGGTGAAACCCCATCTCCACTAAAAATACAAAAATTAGCTGGGCATAGTGGCATGCACCTGTAGTCCCAGCTACTTGGGAGGCTGAAGCAGGAGAATCCCTTGAACCTGAACCCGGGAGGTGGAAGTTGCAGTGAGCCGAGATCACGCCACTGCACTCCAGTCTGGTGACAGAGCAAAATCCCATTTCAAAAAAATAAAATAAAATAAAAAAACATGCTTACTTTCATCATTAATGCCAAAATATAAGAAAGCGTTATTTTCAAGGCTGATAAATAAAGCAAAAGACATACTAAAGTGCTCTCTATCTTGGATCGTAAAAATGGAAAAATATCTACAGACTCATAGTTTCAATTATTGTGCATTCAGATATATAAAAAAGTTAGAAAATAGTCAAGTAATTTGGCTAAAAACTGGCAAAGGGTACAAAAAAGTATTAGCATCCTGAAATTGCTGAACTGTTGTGACATGATATCATGTCTTAGCCATATCTAAAGAAGTATGCAGCAACAAAAAGTAAGTATTGTTTTAAAGTACCTTCCTTGTCTACAAATTGAGGCACATAACACAGGAAATATGTTCTAATTTACTGAGGAAAAGTCATATTTCTACTCTACTTATCTAAAAATCAACTTACAAATAATAAACTCCAATGAACACATACTACATTCTCTATATTTATTAATTATCTGTCAACTTATCCCAGCTCCCATTTGCACTGGAAATTTTATAACTTCAAGAAACACTAGTAACTTCAGAATATATCTGCTTCTAAAGTTATCTCCACCTATCCACTAGTTACCAATTTTTTCATTCAAAGGGTATTATAAAAAGCACCAAAACTCCTTACTTCAGGATTACAATTAATCTCTATTTACCAAAGAGATGACTGGAAGTTTGTAATAATTTACAGGTAACTTATGAGATACCAAACACAGACTAGGAACTAGAGGTAATCCTCTACAAAAACATAAAGTGGTCAGGTGCAGTGGCTCATGCCTATATAATTCCAGCGCCTTGGCAGGCCAAGATGGAAGAATCCCTTGAGCCCAGGATTTTAGGACCAACTTGGGAAACACAGTGAGGCTCCATCTCTACAGAAACAAAGAAAAAAAAAAAAAAGACAAAAGATGACAGAAGTTACAAATAAATGGGGAAATGGGCCAGGTGGTGGCTCACACCTGTAATCCCAGCACTTTGAGAGGCCGAGGCGGGCGAATCACCTATGGATGGGAGTTCAAGACCAGCCTGACCAACATAAAGAAACTCCATCTCTACTAAAAACACAAAAATTAGCTGGGCACGGTGGTGCACACCTGTAATCCCGGCTACTCGGGAGGCTGAGGCAGGAAAATCGCTTAAACCCAGGAGGTGGAGGTTGCAGTGAGCCACGATCACACAATTGCACTCCAGTCTGGGCAACAGGAGTGAAACTCCATCTCCAAAAAAAAAGGGAAAAGGAAATGCTGTATTAGTGGTTAAGAGATACACCCAAGGAAAATCATGAAATAAGATAATAAACCCCAAGCTGGCATAGTGGCTCATGCCTGTAATCCCAGCACTGTGGGAGGCCAAGGTGGGAGGACTGCTTGAGCCCAAGAGTTTGAGACTAGCCTGGGCAACATGATGAAACCCCATCTCTACTAAAAATACAAAAAATCAGCCAGACTTAGTGGCATGCACTAGTAGTCCCACCTAATCAGGAGGCTGGGCAGGGAGGATTGCTTCAGCATGGGAGACAGACAGACCTTGACAAACACATCAAGGTTGCAATGAGCCAAGATTGCACCACTGTACTCCAGCCTAGGCAACAGATCAAGACCCTGTTTCAAAAAAGAAAAAAGGCAGGGATAATAAGGCCCAAATCAATAAATGTGGCTCAACACTTTGGGAGGACAAGATAGGAAGACTGGTTGAAGCCAGGAGTTTGAGACTAGCCTGGGCAACATAATGAGATCCTGTGTCTACAAAAAATTTAAAAATTAGTGGGGCATACTGGCCACACACCTATAGTACCAGCTACTCTGGAAGCTGAAGTGGAAGGACTGCTTGAGCCCGGGAGGTAGAGGCACAGTGAAGTGATTGCACCACTGCACTCCAACATGGGCAACAGAGTGAGACCCCATCTCAAAAATTAAAAATAAAAAGGTAGAAAGGTGCAGAGGCAGGTCCAAGTTATCAGCTCTGAAACCACCTTTCAAAATGAATGACTCTGCAGCATAAGTTCATCAGGAAACAACCAGTGAACAAAGTTGAGAACCTTTTAACACTGAAAATGCCAAACCTTTAAAATTTGGCTTCTTAGTCTGCAGTTACATGGTAAATTTGATGATTCATAATTTATCATAATTATCATAAACTAATATGAAAGGTAGTTTTATGAGGGGCACTATTAGTATTTTAATATAGCATGAGGACCTACCTTAAATGTTCATACTTCCATACACCTTCATCTTGGCCTTCAGGTGGTTCAAGAATTTTGTCAATATTGGAGCAATCGGCTCTTATGTTCTGTTGAATATACTAAAACAAAGAAGTTCTGATGGTTAATTAAATTATACCACCTGGTAAATCTTACATTAAGTACATACAATTTTTGAATACATAACTGTTCTTGTGGTTCAACTTGGGTTATACACTAAATAGGAAACCAAGTATAGAATCAAAATCGGTAACTCAGAAAAAAGTAGGTTACCCTTACTTACTTACCCTTCAACTTCATTTGAATAGAATCTACTACATAAATGCAGATATTGTATTTATCAGGACTGGAACTGAGATCAAAATTGCAAAACATAATTTCTTTTTTTTTTTTTTTTTTGAGACAGAGTCTCCCTGTGTCACCAAGGCTGGAGTACAGTGGCACAATCTCAGCTCACTGTAATATCTGCCTTCTGGACTCAAGCAATCCTCCCACCTCAGCTTCCCGAGGAGCTGGGACTACAGGCACACGCCATCACACCCAGCTAACTTTTCTGTATTTTGCAGAGACAGGGTTTTACCACGGGCAATGTAAATATAACTATGTCATATTTATATATATAACGTGGGGATTTGTATGTTATGTTCATTAGATCCAATAAAAGTTGTTTTAAATGACTAACAGAAAAAAACTAAGTTTAAAAAACAAAAAGAAGGCAAGGGAGGGTCACTCTCAATTTTTAAAATGTAGTAACATAAAAATTGAAATATCGTGATTCCATTTACATGAAGTGTCTGGAACAAGGAAATCTACTGAGACAGAAAATAGGTTTGTATTTGCATAGGGCTTGAGGGCAGAGAGGAAGGCAGAGGAGAATGAAGATGGCTGCTAATGGGGACGAGGTTTCCTTTTAGGAAGGATAAAAATGTTCTAAAATAAGACTGGTATGGCTGTGCAACCGTGAATATAATCACTCTGTGTGGGGATTTGTATGATATATTCATTAGATCCAATAAAAGTTGTTTTAAATGACTAACAGAAAAAAAACTAAGTTTAAAAAAAAGAAGGCAAGGGAGGGTCACTTTCAATTTTTAAAATGTAGTAACATAAAAATTTAAATTTCAGATCTGTTTGATGCTTTATACAATCTATGATTCTGATATTCTGAAATCTGAATAGGTTAAAGTAGATTAAAAGGCATGATTACAAAAACTTACTAACCATAAGGCTTTCTTGAGCCAATCAATTTTGCCTACTTCAGACAATCTTTCTTATCAGTAGCTTACTCAAAAATTTTTTTTCCCAAACAAAAGGTCTCACATATTCAGTACTGGACCAGCCTACTGCAGAGCATAGAAACCAAAATGAAACCACTGTTCCAAGACAACATGTCCAACTGTACGTTGGACATGATAGTGAGCTTGATACAATATTAAATATGTGTGCCATCTCACGTACAATTCCTTCTAGACCCAGCTTGGTTCTTTTCCAATGTCTCCTCTTAGAGTTGTACCTGATTTTACTACTCAGTTTTCATCTGAATCCACTGGGAAATGGGATGATTTTGCTTTTGCTTCTTGGTGGGGAATCACTTTATTCTAAAAGTCTTGTGGAAAGACGTGGCAAAAAACAGAGTCACATACACACATGACGATGACAGGGAAAGGGATCAAACACTTTTTTTTTTTTTGAGATGGAGTTTTGCTCTTATTGCCCAGGCTGGAGTACAACGGCGCAGCCTTGGCTCACTGCAACCTCCGCCTCCTGGTTTAAGCAATTCTTCTGCCTCAGCCTCCTGAGTAGATGGAACTATAGGCATCTGCCACCACGCCCACTAATTTTTGTATTTTTTGTAGATACAGGGTTTCGCCATGTTGGTAAGGCTGGTCTCAAACTCCTGACCTCAGCTGATCCACCTGCCTTGCCTCCCAAAGTTATGGGATTACAGGTGTGAACCACCGCGCCCCAGCCTCAAACACTTTTTAATGACTCTTAAATTACTATTTAAACCACTCTCTCTGACTTTTTTATCTCATCCTAATGTTTCAAAGTTTTGATTCCCTCTCCTTGAGGAGATATGACTAAATTGTATAACTTCTCCGCAGGCCACCTTAAATTCCACAGTTCTGTCCAAATCTCCCATTCTTCCAATACACTCTAGCATTCCCTGATTATTCTAGTCCTCACAGAACTCTATCCAATTTCCTGCCACATTTGTAATTTGTATAATCTAAATTAGCAACCTGTCTGTTCATTTTTGTATTTCCTGTTCCCACTATACCTTCTATGGACAAAACTTTTTTGTTGTTTTTGAGACAGTCTCGCTCTGTTGCCCAGGCTGGAGTGTAGTGGTGCAATCTCAGCTCAGTACGACCTCCACCTTCCAGGTTCAAGAGATCCTACCACCTAGCCTTCCGAGTGGCTGGGACTACAGGCGTGTGCCATCATGCCCAGCTAATTTTTATATTTTTAGTAGAGACACGGTTTCACCATGTTGGTCAGGCTGGTCTTGAAGCCCTGACCTCAGGTGACCCGCCTGCCATGGCCTCCCAAAGTGCTGGGATTACAGGCATGAGCCACTGCACCCAACATTCTATGGCTAGAACTCTTAACAGCATTTATTTCACACTTAACAGCACTACTTAATAGCACTTATTTTCATGTGTCTCCATACAGTGAGTCCCTGAACACAGAGACCTTTTCTTTTTTGAGACAGAGTTTCGTTCTGTCACCCAGGCTGGAGTGTAGTGGTATGATCTCAGCTCACTGCAACCTCTGCCACCTGGGTTCAAGCAATTCTCCTGCCTCAGCCTCCCAAGTAGCTGGGATTAAAGGCTTGCACCACAACACCTGGCTAAATCAAGACCGCCTAAGCTAATTTAAGACCACCTAGGCTAGTCTTGAACTCCTGGGCTCAAGCAATTCTCCCACCTCAGCCTCCCAAAGTGCTAGGATTACAGGTATGAACCACTGGGCCCAGTCCGATTTTAATTATTTAACCATATATTTAGTAACTGACTTTACTTATACAATTATATATAGTATATACTTATACACACATATATGTATACTTATAATACACACTACACTTATATACACTTATGTATATACTTTTATATGTAAGTATAGGATACTTATATATATTTATATAAGTATATGTGTGCATATATATATATATACACCCTTATATAAGTATAGTGTAAGTATATATAAATATAGTATAAGTATGTAAGTATACTTATCTAAGTATAGTATAAGTATACAAGTGAAACCTTGTCTTACTAAAAATACAAAACTTAGCCAGGCATGGTGGCACATGCCTGTAGTCCCAGCTACTCAGGAGGCTGAGGCAGGAGAACCACTTGAACCCAGGAAGCAGAGGTGGCAGTGAGCCAAGATCACTGCACTCCAGCCTGGGCGACAGAGTGAGACTCTGTCTCAAAAAAAAAAAAAAAAAAAAAAAAGGACTTAAAGAAATAATGCTCAGCTTTATAAGTGTCTGGTTAATTTTTTTTTTTAAAATAAATAATGCTGAGAATTTTCCAAGTTTGTAAAAACATATAAGCTTGCAAATTCAAGGAGCTGAGTAGGCTGAGAAAAAGAGGAATAGGGAGTTACTGGTTATTGTTTAATATGTACAGAATTTCAGTCAGGGAAGATGAAAAAGTTCTGGACATGGATGATGGTGATGGTTGCACAATGGGAATGTACTTAATGCCACAGAACTGTATACTTTAAAACAGAAAAAATGATAAATTTTATGTTTCATACATATTGCCACAATTTAAAAGAGCTGGGTAAACATCAAACAAGATAAACCCAAAGAAATCTACATCCAGGCACATCATAATCAAATGGCTAAAACTCAAAGATAAGGCCAGGTGTGGTAGCTCAGGTCTGTAATCTCAGCACTTTGGAAGACCAAAGCAGGAGGATCACTCAAGCCCAGGAGTTAGAGACCAGCTTGGGCAACACAGTAAGATCCCATCTCTACAAAATTAGTCAGGAATAGTGGTGCATGCCTGTAGTCCCAGCTACTTAAGAGGCTGAGGTGGAAGGATGGCTTGAGCCTGAGAGGTCCAGGCTACAGTGAGCCACGATCATGCCACTATACTCCTGCCTGGATGACAGAGCAAGACCGTGTCTCAAAAAAAAAAAAAAACAAAAACAAACAAACCAACAAAAACACTAAAGAAGCCAGAAAAATATGAATGACAGCTTCTTTCTCATTAGAAACCATGGAAGCAAAATGGCACAATATTCTTAAAGTGCTGAAAGATTTAGGAGGCTGAGGCAGGAGGGCTGCTTGAGGTCAAGAGTTCAAGACCAGCCTAGAAAACATAGCAAAACCACGTCTCTACAAAAAAAAAAAAAAAAAAATATATATATATATATATATATATCTCAGCCAGGGGTGGTATGCTCTTGTAGTCATTGTAGTCACAGCTACTCGGAAAGCTGAGGTGGAAGGATCTCTTAAGTCCAGGAGTTCAAGGCTGCAGTGAACTATAATCATACCACTACACTCCAGCCTGGTGACAGAATGAGACCCTGTCTCAAAAAAATTAAAAATAAGGCTGGGTGCAGTGGCTCACGCCTGTAATCCCAGCATTTTGGGAGGCCGAGGTGGGTGGATCACTTGAGGTCAGAAGTTCAAGACCAGCCTGGCCAATATGGTAAAACCTAGTCTCTACTAAAAATAGAAAAATGAGCCAGGCATGGTGGCATGCACCTGTAGTCCCAGCTACTGAGAAGGCTGAGGCAGGAGAATCACTTGAACCCCGGAGGCAGAGGTTGAAGTAAGCCGAGATCGTGCCACTGCACTCCAGCCTGGGCGACAGAGCGAGACTCTGTCTCAAAAAAAAATAATAAATAAAAAATAAAAATGTGCTGAAAGAAAAGAGTTGTCAAGCCAGAATTCTATATCCAACAAAAATATTATTTAGAAATGACGATCAGCCAGGCACAGTGGCTCACGCCTGTAATCCCAGCACTTTCTGAGGCCGAGGTGGGCAGATCACTTGAAGTCAAGAGTTCAAGACCAGCCTGGTCAACATGGTGAAACCCTGTCTCTACTAAAAATACAAAAATTAGCCAGGGGTGGTGGCCCATGCCTGTAATCCCAGCTACTCAGGAGGCTGAGGCAGGAGAACTAATTGAACTCAGGAGGCTGAAGCAGGAGAATTGCTTGAACTCAGTGAGCCGAGATTGTGACACTGCACTCCAGTCTGAGTGACAGAGTGAGACTCTGTCTCAAAAAAATAAAAATAAAAAAAGAACTGCTAAGGGAAGTTCTTCAGATAGAAAATAATACCAAAAAATTTGGGAACATCAGGAGCAAGAGATCTTGTAAAATATCTGGGTATAAATAGGCCATTCTTCTCATGACTTCTTTAAAATATGTTTGACAGGTAAAAGCAAAAAGATTAACAATGGGGTTTTCAATGTATATTGATGTAATGTATGACAACTATAGAATAAAGGGAAGGAAAAGGGGTGCATACAATGGTAAAGTTTCTACATTTCAATTAAGGTGGTAAAATACTGATTCTAAGCAAACTGCGTAGAGCACTCATCTAGTAATCTCTATAGCAACCATAAAAAAGTATACAAATAAGTCAAAATTAGAACTAATTAAAACAGAATACTAAAAATGTTCAAATAACCCTTAAAAAGACGGGAAAGGGGAAACAGGAACAAAGAAAAAGCCCAGAGGGAACAAACTAAAAAGTAATAAAATGGTAGATCTAAATCTAAATAATAATAAATATTTAGTGATTACATCAATGTTAAATCGTCTGAATACACCAATTAAAAGAGAAAGTCTGTCAAAATGAACTAAGAAGTATGACCCAACCATGAAGTAAGAAACTTACTTCAAACATAATTATATAGGTAGGTCAAAAGGATAGAAAAAGAAATATCATACAAATACAAATCAAAAGAAAACTGGAATGCAAAGGTGGTTCAACATTTTTAAAAAAAAAACAGCAACAATGCAATATACTACATTAATATACAAAGGGAAAAAAAGCACACAATCATATCAATACAAAAAATATATTTGACAAAAGCCAACATCTTTTCATAATAAAACCACTCAGAAAACTAAGTATAAAAGGAAATTTCCTCAACACGATTAAAAGCACTCATGAGAAACTCACAGCTATCCTCATACACAACGGTGAAAAACTAAAAGCCTTTCCCTTAAACCCCAAATGAGACAAGGATGCCCACTTTCACCACTGCTATTCAACATTGTACTAAAGTTCTAGCCAGAGCAACCAGACAAGAAAAAGGAATAAAAGATATCTTCCAGAACTGCAAGAGAATAAACTTCTGTTGTTTTAAACTGTGAAAAAAAAAAAAAAGAAATCTCATTTGGAAAGGAAGAACTAAAACTATATCCACAAACGACAGGATCCTATACACAGAAAATTCCAAGGAATCCACAAAAACACTACTATAACTGAAAAATGGTTCAGCAAAGTGGCAGAATGCACAATCAATACATAAAAATCACTTTTGTTTCCATATACCTGTAAGATATAGTCTAAAATGGAATAAAGAAAGCAATTCCACTTACAATAGCACCTAAAAACTTTTAAATACCTAGGAATAGATTTAAATAAGGAGATAAAATTTTTTGCAGACTGAAAACTACAAAACATTGCTGCAAGTAATTAAAGAAGATCTAAGTAAGTGGAAAGACATTTTGTGTACATGAGTAAGAAGGCTTCATTATCATTAGGATGTCAATGCTACCTAAAGCAATCTAGAGATATGAGGCAACCTCTATTTAAATTCCAATCAACACTCCCTTTTTTTTTTTGCAGAAATGGAAAGAGTGATCCTCAAATTTATATGGAATTGTAAGGGTTTCCGAATAATTTTTTTAAAAATCTTGAAAATAAAGAACAGGCCAGGTGCAGTGGCTCATGCCTATAATCCCAGCACTTTGGGAGACCAAGGCAGGCGGATCACGAGGTCAGGAGATAAAGATCACCCTGGCCAACAGGGTGAAACCTCGTCTCTCTAAAAATACAAAAATTAGCTGGGTGTGGTGGTGGGCACCTGCAGTCGCAGTTACTTGAGAGGCTAAGGCAAGAGAATTGCTTGAACCTGGGAGGTGGAGGTTGCAGTGAGCTTAGATCGCACTACTGCACCCCAGCCTGGGTGACAGAGTGAGGCTCTGTCTCAAACAAACAAAAAAAAGAATAAATTTGGTCAGAGCATGGTGGCTCATGCCCATAATCCCAGCCGAGGCAAGAGGATCACCTGAGCCCAGGAGTTTAAGACCAAGACCAACATGGGCAACATAGCAAGACTATTTCTATTAAGAAAAATAAAATAAGAAACGAAGTTGAAGGATTCAAACTTCTAGAGTTCAAAACTTACTACAAAGCTATAGTAATCAAAACTGTACTGGCATAAAGATAGGCATATAAACAAACAGAATTAAATAAAGAACCCAGAAACAAAGTCTCACATACACAGCCAAATGATCTCGACAAGGCTGCTAAGACCATTCAATAAAGAACACGCATTTCACCCATTTTTAAGTGTACAATTTATTGAGAATTCTATTCCCAATGTTGAGCAACCAAAGAAAAATCCTGGGCCTAATGGCTTCACTGGTAAAGTGCATCAAACATTTAAAGAAAAACTAACACCAGTGTTTTATGAAAGGAAAGAAGGTTAGCACTCCCCTTGACAAGGATGGAAGAGGCCCTCGGGCCTAACAACACGCATATGGTTAAGGCATTGCCACCCACTTCGTGTTTTTTTGGGAGGAAGAAATATATTTTATAAAATGTTACAGTGAAGCCCACAGTTGACCTTTGGACTTTGACTAATAGGAGTTTTAAGTATGTTAAAAATCTGTACTGGACAGTTATAAGAAATTACCAGAGAAAAGCTTGTGAGCTCGCCAAATAAGGATTTCAGTGTAGATTCTGTCTTTCTCAAATGAACTTAAGGAACGAATAACAGTTAAAGTTTGAATGGAGGAGACTGCCATTGTTCCACATCTGGTTGTTGCTGTTTACATTCCTTTGTGGAGCCTACATCTTCGTAAGCTTTTTAGCAGGTATATGTTGAACACTTCTGTTTCATGGTTAAGACAGAATCAGAGGCCACAGATACAACTGATTTGTCTTTTTTTTTCTGTCTTTTCCATGACTCTTATCTACTGCCTCATCTTGATTTATAAGCAAAACCTGGAAAACCTACAAAAATAAGTGTTGTGGTTTATCTAGAAAAATATGGAAAATATTGCTGTTATTTTTGGTGAAGAAAATCAATTTTGTATAGTTTATTTCAATCTAAATAAAACGTGAATTTTGTTTAAAAAAAAAGAAAAAGAAAACATCACCTTCTCAAACTCTTCAAAAAATTAAAAAGGAGGGAATACTTTCTAACTCATTCTGTGATGCCATCATTGCCCTGACGCTAAAGCCAAACAAAGACACTATAAGAAAACTACAAACCAATATCCCTCATGAACACAGAGGCAAAATTCTCAATAAAATACAGGCAAATCAAATTCAGTAGTACATTAAAAAGATTACAAAAAAGATTATACACTAAGACCAAGTGAAATTTATTCCTGGAATACAAGGAATACAAAGATGGTTCAATATCCAAAAAGAACCAATCAATCAATGTATTACACAGACAGAATGAATGGGCCAAGCACGGTGGGTCACGCCTGTAATCCCAGCACTTTGGAAGGCCGAGGTGGATCACAAGGTCAGAAGTTCGAGACCAGCCTGGCCAACATGGTGAAACCCTGTCTTTACTAAAAATACAAAA
Organism: Ateles fusciceps; assembly: GCA_036589455.1. Lineage (NCBI taxonomy): Eukaryota > Metazoa > Chordata > Mammalia > Primates > Atelidae > Ateles > Ateles fusciceps. The sequence goes on from JAZHEH010000889.1 coordinate 5,709,000, forward strand.
TTAACCGGGTGTGATAGCATACACCTGTAATCCCAGCTACTTAGGAGGCTGAGTCATGAGAATTACTTGAACCCAAGAGGTGGAGGTTGCAGTGAGTGGAGACTGAGCCAGTGCACTCCAGCTTGGGCAAAAAGAGCAAAACTCCATCTCAAAAAAACAAAAAAACAAAAAAAAACAAAAAACCAGAATGCATGAAAAGAAACACCTGATCATCTCAATAGCTGCAGAAGAAGCATTTGACAAAATTTAACATCATTTTATGATCTAAAAAGCACTGAACGAACTACAAATAAAGGAAAAGACTTCAATAAAGACCATATATGAAAAATCCACAGTGAACACCATACTCAACAGTGAAAAATTAAGAGCTCTCCTCTAAGATCAGGAAGAAGACAAAGATGCCCTCTTTCACCACTTTTATTCAAAGTAGTACTGGAAGTTCTAGCCAGAGCAATTAGGCAAGAAAAAGAAAACAGATCTAGACTGGAGAAGAAATTATCTGTTTGCAAATGACATGGTCTCATATGTAGAAAACCTACAGATTTCACACACACACACAAAAAAAACCTGTGAGAATGAACAAATTCAAAAAAGTAATAGGACACTTCCCCCTGTTTTTAAAGAGACACCCATCTGTACATTTTTCCTCAAAATTTACCCAATTTCTAGGCATAGAGCTAGATCTGAGTTTATATTTCTTTATCTTCCACAAGGCCTACCTCATTGCTAGCTATATAGTGAGAACCCAATAAATATTTGCTGATTGAACAACACTTTTTTTTTTTGAGACAGATTCTCACTCTGTCACCAGGCTGGAGTGCAGTGGCACAATCATAACTAACTGTAAACCCTAACTCCTAGGCTCAAGCTATCCTCCTGCCTCAGCCTCCTGAGTAGTTAGGACAACAGGTGCACATCACCTAGCCAAACGTTTTTATTTTTTGCAAAGGCAGGGTCTCACTGTATCGTCCAGGCTGGTTTCACACTCCGGACCTCAAGTGATCCTCCCTCCATGGTCTCCCAAAGTACTGAGATTACAAGTGTGAGCCACCACACCCAGATGGGTGGTTTTTAATGCTCAAACAATTCAACTATATGTCTCTCTTGTTTTCTAAGATCTTCAAATAACATAGTAACTCCAAATACCTATCTACTTTTATTATCTGGCTATCAAAATGAAGCCAAACAGCCTCTATTTATGGTATATTTTCCCTTTAAAAATGTTACCTTCAGCCAGGGTAACTAACAGTGAAACCCTGTCTCCACAAAAAGTTAGCCAGACATGGCAGTGTGCATCTATAGTCCCAGCTATTTGGGAGGCTGAGGTGAGAAAATCACCTGAGCCCGGGAAGCTGAGGTTACAGTGTGCCACAATCAGGCCCCTGCACTCCAGTCTGGGCACTGGGCAACCCCGTCTCAAAAAAAAAAAAAAATAGGTGCAGTGACTCACACTTGCAATTCCAGCACTTTGGGAGGCCATGGTGGGTGAAATCCTTGAGCCCAGGAGTTTGAGGTGGGCAACATGGTGAAACCCTGTCTCTACCAAAAATACAAAAAAAAAAAAAAAAAAAAAAAAATTAACCAATGCCTAATCCTATATACTAGTACATTCCAATTTATATAATTTTTATTAGCCCCTTAATGAAATCTTTAATAATTAACAATGAAAACTATTTTTCTCAAACTCCAGATTTTATTCATTATGAGCCCCCCCCGCCCCCCCCCCCCCCCCGGCGGCCCCAAGAAACTTTTAAAAAAACTCTAACAGTATACAACATGATTCTCAAGAAGAATGTATAAGAATTTCCTAAGGGCTTTTCAAACCAAACATGCTACGGAAGACCCCATCTTTTTTTTTTTTTTTTTTTAAGACGGGGTTTCACCATGTTAGTCAGACTGGTCTTGAACTCCTGGCCTCAGGTGATCAGCCCGCCTTGGCCTCCAAAGTCCTTGGATTACAGGCGTGAGCCACCACGCCCGGCCCAGAGTACAACATCTTTAAGAATCATGGCCTTAGAAAGCTACGTGACAAGAGCAAGAACCCAAAGGAAAGCATTCTCATATATAAGCCCTCAAATTTATTAGAGGGAGACAAAAGTTAAGAACTAATGATAACTAAAATGAAAATGTATTGTGCATCGTGGAATGTTTAGATTTAAAAAAAAGAAAAAAGGAAAAGAAAAGGTAAAGCCTAGAAACACGTTATCAAGGGTTTAGTCACCAAGTGAGTATACTATTTCTTTCTACATAGTTAACTATTATTCTAATTCCATCATTTAATTAATTGTGAATTAAACTCATTCTATCAACTCTTTCAGGAGTTGTGGGTGCAGTGGCTCATGCCTGTAATCCTAGCACTTTGAGAGGCCGAGGTGGGTGGATCACTTGAGGTCAGGAGTTTGAAATCAGCTTGTTCATCATGGTAAAACCCCATCTCTACTAAAAATACAAAAAATTATCTGGGCATAGTGGTGCATGCCTGTAATCCTAGGAGGCAGAGGCAGGATAATCACTTAAACCTGGGAGGTGGAGGTTGCAGTGAGCTGAGATGGTGCCACCACACTCCAGCCTGGGTGACAGAGCGAGACTCTATCTCGAAAATAATAATAATAAATTCATTGTGAAATCTAATTTGATACCCTAATTTGGTATATAACAAGATATTAAAATGTATTTAGGTTTAATATGCCTTTTTTTCATCTCATTATAGAACTTTTTGTTTTTTTGTTGCTCTGTTGCCCAGGCTGGAATGCAGTGGCATGATCTTGGCTCACTGCAACCTCCCTCTCCCAGGTTCAAGCAATTCTCCTGCCTCAGCCTCCTGAGTAGCTGGGATTACAGGTGCACGCCACCACACCTGGCTAATTTTTGTATTTTTAGTGGATACGGAGTTTCACCACGTTGGTCAGGCTGGTCTCAAACTCCTGACCTCGTGATCCGCCCTCCTCAGCCTCCCAAAGTGCTGAAATTACAGGCGTGAGTCACCAAGGCCTTTTTTTTTTTTTTTTTGAGACGGAGTCTCACTGTTGCCCAGGCTGGAGTGCAGTGGTGCGATCTCGGCTCACTGCAAACTCCACCTCCCAGGTTCAAGTGATTCTCCTGCCTCAGCCTCACAAGCAGCTGGGACTACAATGCACATCACCACGCCCAGCTAATTTTTTTATTTTTAGTAGAGATGGCATTTCACCATGTCGGCCAGTATGGTCTCGATCTCTTGACCTCACGATCCACTTGCCTGGGCCTCCCAAAGTGCTGGGATTATAGGCATGAGCCACCATGCTGGGATTACAGGTATGAGCCACTGCACCTGGCTTGTTTTTATTTTTTTAAAAGACAAGATCTCACCGTGTCACTCAGGTTGAAGTACAGTGGCACAATCACAGCTCATTAGACCCTTGAATTGGGATCAAACAATCCTCCTGCCTCAAACCCCCTAGCTTCTGGGACTACACCTGTGTGCCACTCTGCCTGGCTAATTTATCTTTTTGTAGAAACAGGGTCTTGCTATGTTGCTCAGGCTGGTCTTGAACTCCTGGTCTCAAGTGACTCACCTCCCACCTCAGCTTCCTAAAGTGCTGGCAGCCACAGTGCCCAGCTTAATATGCCATATTAAAACAAAATGAGGGTTGATTAAACTTTTAAATACGCATTCCATTAATTCAGTGGAATCTGGTCTATGGTAAAAGATATAAAAATACTTAACTATGTCAAAGAGGTAAAATGCTTAGGTTATTGAATTGTAAAAGAAGCTATTTTTATTACCTGTTGAACAGCTAGTGTACTGTCCATTTCATCAAAGGATTCATCAGGCCAATTATAGAAATCCTATAAAAATAAATTCATGGTTAAAGCACATACAAAATACTATTATGATTAGCTTCAATTCTTAATAAAGATCCAAAGCTAATACTAGAGGGGAAGAAAAAGATTTTGCAATGTAATTATCAGTGAAATAAGGAAATACATTTTATTCAACTTTTCTTTTTTTAGAGACAGGATCTCACTACAGGCTGCTGTGCAGTGGCACAATCATAGCTCACTCCAGCCTCAAACTCCTGGGTGTAAGCAATCATCCCACCTCAGCCTCTGACCTTAGCCACCCTATTCTTGGGATTATAGCCCTGACCCACTGCATCTGGCTCTGTTTAATGTTTTCAAATGAATATCAAGATTTTATTTAATTGAACTACAAGTTATATTTTTTCCAGTCACAAATTTCTCAAATATAGCTCCCATAAACCTTTAATGTATTACTTAATTGAGGAGATAAGTCTATCACTTTTTTATTTATGATGGTTAAATATCTCTCAAAAAGTTGCAATGAAAAAAAATCTCCAGGCAACAAAAAGTCAATCAGATTTTTATCAAAAGAGAATAGCTAGCCTTAGTTGCTAATTTACTTCTCCGTAAGTTTTTTAGACAGAGTCTCACTCTGTCACCAGGCTGGAGCGCAGTGGTGCCATCTTGGCTCATGGCAACCTCCACCTCCCAGGTTCAAGCAATTCTCTGCCTCAGCCTCCCGAGCAGCTGGGACTACAGGCGCATGCCACCACACCCAGATAATTTTTGGATTTTTAGTAGAGACAGGGTTTCACTATATTGGCCAAGATGGTTTCGATCTCTTGACCTCGTGATCCGCCCGCCTCAGCTTCCCAAAGTGCTGGGATTATGGCGTGAGCCACCGCGCCCAGCCCATAAGTATTATTTTAAAAAGAAACTATAAATTATTCTTCTCATTCTAAATAGAGCTTTACATTTCTAAATCAAAATATGAGCACCATTAAAAAAGTAATCATCAGGCCAGGTATGGTGGGCATGGTGGCTCACACCTGTAATCCCAGCACTTTGGGAGGCCAGGTGGAGGATCACTTGAGGTCAGGAGTTCGAGACTAGCCTGGCCAACAAGATGAAACCCCATTTCTACTAAAAATACAAAAATTAGCCAGGCATGGTGGCAGGGGCCTGTAATCCCAGCTACTCGGCAGGCTGAGGCAGGAGAATCACTTGAACCCGGGAGGCGGAAGTTGTGGTGAGCCAAGATCACGCAACTGTATGCCACCTTGGGCAACAGAACGAGACTCCATCTCAAAAAAAAAAAAAAGGAATCACTCATGGGTACAAAAAATAAATGAATAAGACCAAGACCTAGTATTTGCTAGCACAACAGAATGATTATAGTAAAAAATAATTTAATTGTACATTTTTAAATAACTAAAATAATGTGATTGGATTTTTTGCAACATAAAACACAAATGCTTATGGTGATGGATACCCCATTTACCCTGATGTGATTATTACACATCACATGCCTGTATCAAAATATCTCATGAAACCTATAAATATATACACCTACTATATACCTACAAAAATTTTAAAAAAAGAAGTAAACATCCAAATAAAGCAGCCTTCTATTAAGGGGAATATTTTTATTTCTTTTTTTTTTTTTAAGAGATGAGGTCTCGCTTTGTTGACCAGGTTGGTCTTAAACTCCTGGTGGCAATCAATCCTCCAGCCTCAGTCTCCCAAAGTTCTGGGATTACAAGCATGAGCCATCATGCCCGGCCTAAAGGGGATACTTTTATAGAGCATCTTGCCTTAGTTCCGAATCTCTCTGCAGATAATACAGTTAACAGACATTCCCCTACATAAGAATCTTTCCATTTGACTGATTTTTCACTAAGTTCACCTATGTATCCTCAGTAGGTAGCATAATGCCTGACACATTGCTGGTGTTCAAATGTCTCTGAGGTAAAACTTGGTGGGAGAGGGGGGAAGAGTAAACCAATAATCTATAAACCTGCATATAAACCTATAAAAGCAATCAACAAAGTTAAGACTTTAAAACCTTGAGTAAAAAAAGCAAATTGGAAGAAAACACAGTGTATATAAAATGAATAATAGTTTAAATGCAAAGCATACTTATAGATATAATACATATATAGTAAATGTATAAAGAAAATAAAAGGAATGATAGGATAGAAGACAGAAGAATGTCTTCCATAAGGCTTTAACTATATTAGCAATGTCCTTGTTCTGACAGTAGGTAATGAGCATAGCTTTTTAAGTGTCTTAAACATTTCATCTTTTTTTTAATAGCTGCCATATCTAGATGAAAATAAACTTAATTTTATTAAGGGAAAATATCAAGAAGTAAAACAATCTTCTGGAAATAGTTCCAGGATTCCTTTTCTTAGACATTATCTAAATATTAAAGAGCAGTTTTATAATTTTTCCTATATGATCTACACTAAAAAGTTTCTACCAATACTCTTTGTCTATTCTTTCATTTTAAAAAACAAAAAAGTTTACAGAATATTGGTTTTAAAATACTAGAAAATGCACGTAGTTACGAAGTTGGCTTTCTATATCTGCAGGTTTCATCTGCAGATTCAACCAACCAGGAATTGAAAATATTCATTTCAGGGGGAGAAAAAAAATTCCAGAAAATGTTACATTGTTGTTGACATGGACTATGTACCTAGGTTAGGTCTGAGATACTTGCGTATGTACCAAACATGTACAGGCCTTTTTTTGGTTATTATACCCTAAACACTACAGTATAATAACCATTTACAGAACACTTGCATTGTATTAGGTATTATAAGTAATCTAGAGTTGATTTAAACTACACAACACATTGTGCATAGGTTACATGCAAACACTATGCCAGTTTACCTAAGAGACTTAGGCATCCTCAGATTTTGATTTGGGGTGGTGGTAGGGGGTTATCCTGGAGCCAATTCCCAGAAGACACCAAGGATGACCATCACAGAAAAGATGTTGAGAATAAAATGTTTTGTCTTATCATAACTGTGATATATTTTAGATGCCTATGAGAGACACCAAAAATTCAGCTTAATAAAGATTCTCATCTAATTCAGTCAACTAGTATTTATTGAAAACCAACTATGAAAGCCAGACGTGGTGGCTCGTGCCTGTAATCCCAGCACTTTGGGAGGCTGAGGTAGGCAGATTACTTGAGATGAGGAGTTTGGGCCCAGCCTGGCTAACATGGTGAAACCCTGTTTCAATTAAAAACACCAAAAAAAAAAAAAATTAGCCAGGTGTGGTGGCACACACCTGTAATCTCAGCTACTCGGGAAGCTGAGGCAATCGCCTGACCCCAGGAGGCAGAGGTTGCAGTGAGCAGAGATCACACCATTGTACTCCAGCTTGGGCCACAAGAGCAAAACTCTGTCTCAAAAAAAAAAAAAAAAAAAGAAGAAGAAGAAAAGAAAACCAATTATGTGCCTATATTCCAGTCTAACCAACTTTTTTTTTTTAAGTAGAAAGATACTTCACCTACTCTATCATAGTTTTCTTGCTTATTTGTTTTTGAGGTGAAGTTTTGCTCTTGCTGCCCCGGCTGGAGTACAATGGCATGATCTCAGCTCACTGCAACCGCCGCCTCTCGGATTCAAGCGATTCTCCTGCCTCAGCCTCCTGAGTAGCTGGGATTACAGGGGCCCGCCACCACACCCAGCTAATTTTTGGGGGTTTGTTTTATTTTGGAGACGAAGTCTTGCTCTGTCACCCAGGCTGGAGTGTAGTGGCGTGATCTCGGGCTCACTGCAACCTCCACCTCCCAGCTTCAAGCAATTCTCCTGCCTCAACCTCCCGAGTAGGTGGGACTACCACCACGCCCGGCTTTTTTTTTTTTTTTTTTTTTAGTAGAGACGGAGTTTCACCATGTTAGCCAGGATGGTCTCAACCTCCTGACCTCATGATCCGCCCGCCTTGACCTCCCAAAGTGCTAGGATTACAGGTAATTTTTTATATTTTTAGTATAGACAGAGTTTCACCATGTTGACCGGGCTGGTCTTGAACTCCTGACCTCAGGTGATCTGCCCGCCTCAGCCTACCAAAGTGCTGGGATTACAGGCATGAGCCACTGCACCCAGCCCTCTATCATAGTTTTTTTTTTTTTTTTTGACCCAATAAGGAAGGAGATATAGTTCTAAATATATCATTTTAGAACAGACCCATTTCACTGAAGGAAATTAATTCGTAGTATAAACAAGATAGGACAAACTGCTCTGTAAGCAGTCTTTTTTTATCCTCATTTTTCTGTTATATTTTATCTAACAACCTTGATCCATGACAATGTGAAAAAAAAAAAGACAAGAATCTTCTGTGTGACCCACAGCAACATAGCAGGCATGTTACAATATTAGTTTAAATATTTTATTTTCTAACCTTTCAAAATTAAGAACTTATGAATCAATGAGATGACTCTCAGAATGTGAACACAAAAGTCTACTTCTGAATATAAAAATGTAATCAGAAACAATGTTTCCACAGAATAAGATGTAATGGTATCTGAGAAAAGAGCATTTGGAAGTGTGGAAAAGGTAAAAAGCAAGCATATGTAACGGATGAATTTCCAGTAGCATGAAAACAAAACTGCCAGTAGGAGTAACTGACAGCTTAATGTGACTCCAAAACAAGACTTTAAAAATTTCTCTAAAATTCAGCACTAAAAGCAGCTTGTTAAAGAGAAAAGGTCACCAGTGAATTAAGAATCAGCAGACTATGTCTGTGGGCAAATCCAGTTAATTCTCTTGGGCTTCAGTTCCTTATCTGTAACATGAATCTGGGGGAAGTAATCATACCTGTATGCCCCCTTTGAAAGGTATCCTTTCCGTAATTCTGTATGAGAAATTAAAATCTATTCTCAGATATACAATCATGGCTCCACGGTTGTTTTGTTTCAATTTTCATTTGCATCACTTTTTAACATTTTAAACACATCTCCTCCAATTTTAGAGGATTTAGTCTATAGCAGGCCATTTTGGCCAGCAAAGTATTAATCAGTTCAAGTCTGGATGCCAAATGCATTATTATTATTTTTTTAATGTGAGGCATCCCATCTTTTCCAAACCCTAAGAACCAATGCCTAATCAAGCACCAATTTACAACATATAAATGTCCTACAAAAAAAAGCTGACAAATTTATCAGTTCATTCCCTGACTATGCTTCACGCATATTAGCAAGGAATGACATCTAACAAGTCACAACCTGGTGATGAAAACTTGCTGGACCAGAGAACAGCTCCAGGGAAAGCGACAGGGAGAGGTGGGAAACCAGAAGAATAAAGTAATTATCGTCACCCGGATCCGGCTAGACAAGCTAGATGGCAGGAGCCGGGCTGGAACGTCTCAGGCCAGGTAAGAACTGGATGCCGGGTCCAGGTAGGCTATGTTTACACCTCCTCCCACCTCGCGGCCCCGACCTTCAGGAAACCCCGGGGGCTCCACCGGGCTGGTCGCGCCCCTCCAATGCTAGCCACCTGGGGCTCAGGGACAAGGCGAGAAGAAGCCGTTGTTGCTGCCAGGCTCGCAGCCCCGGGCCTCCGCAAGCAGACACCACCCACAGCCCCCACCCGCCCGTCACGCCTACCCCCGGGGTCGGAGCTCCGCAGGCCTCCCGGCGGCCGTCACCGCCTCAGCCAAACTGAGGGGCTGCAGCTCCGGAAGAGCAGGCCGGGCACCAGTGCCCGAGCCCGCCCGCCTGCCGCCCCGGCCCAACCTCCCGGCAGTCGCAGCCAGCTTCTGGACGCGGCACTGATCGACACCGCTCGACACCTAGTTGCCCCTCAGGAAAGGTACGGATATGGTACCTGTGCCTTGGTGCCCGGCCTATTCCGCCTCAGCACTGCCGTCCCCCTCCGCCATGACCATAGTGCCAGCGTCTGGGCGGCTGGAGTCGGTACCCGGATGTAGGGACGGCTGCCTGCGCGGGGGGCGGGGCAGAGCGGCGCTCTGCGTCTGGGAGGAGGAGCGGCAGCCGACGGAACAGCCGCAGCCTGAGCCGGGCACGACGGGGAGACCCGGGAGCCCTGCGGGGGGGGGAAGCCGGATTGGCGGAGGGCGAGGGCGAACGAGGAACAGCCGGAGGGCGTCAGGCGGCTACTGAGGGACCGGAAGGTGGGGGCCTCTAGTGTCTTTGGTAGGTCCGCCGGGCGGTTTGAAAGGTCCTAATGGCTGCGGCAGTGTGTATGGCTGCGTTGCACGTTGGTTGGTGTTGGGCTCTGGATAGTTACACGGGAATAACGGACTTCGTACAGTGGCGACCGTTTCAGTAAACCCATGTGCAAGCAAATACATAAAGAAGCATAATTCTGTCCCAGAAGCCGCCTAGGGAAGCAGAGTAGAAACAGGCCAGCAGTCTGGGGAAATTCCACTAAACTTGCGTGAAATCGATCCAATCTAAAAATTAGACTGGGGATTTGAGTGTCAGTGTTAACTTCCGTCATCTGGCGACTTCAAAGCCAAGGACTTTTTCAATGACAAGTTTGTTTACGTAGATAAAAGACGCAGATGTCAATTCTGTGAGATGAAGAGTGGACATCTGGTTTTGTGCGTTAGGCAGACAGATTTAGCTCGTGTCTTTCAAGTCAGAAGCAGGAGGAGGAAATTAGTAGTCCTTGATAGATGGTGAAGGTTTTACATCTTACAGGATGTAAGATTTCCTTTGTTGCAAATTTTAAGTGTTCTCTTAAGAAACCACAGCATGTTCGCAAACTTTTTTTCCTGCTTAGAAACCTTGATCTGGGATGAGGGAGGCCTTGGAATATCAGATGGGAAGACAGTTCAAAAAGTAAAAACCTCATACAGTAGCATGATTTCCAAAAGAAGGAAACATCAAATATCCTTAGATAGAAGGTGTACTGAGAATGCTGAGGCAAGGGCCACGTAACAGCCTCCAGAAATGGAAGTTGAGAGGAGAGGTTGAGTGGGTCACTAGCTGAGTAATTGTCAGTGACTTAGAACTAGGCTCTGAAAGGTTTAACAGCAGGAAGTTGGTTCTCTCTAGAAGATGTATAGACTGGTAACTCTTCAAGAATAGGCATTTAATTTTGCCCTCCCAGCACCAGCGTCTAGATATGAAAAGATTTATTCATTCAATAGATACTCATTCAGCCCCACTGTACGGTAGGCACTAAGGTACAAGTATGATGAGGCCCAGTCCTTCAGAACAAATTGCCTATACTCCAGCAACAGAGACGTGCAAATCACAAATTCTTATACGGGTTAAGTACTCCTTATCTGAAATGCTTGGGAACAAAACACTGTTTCAGATTTCTGATTATTTTGGATTTTAGAATATTTGTGTATACATAATGAGATATCTTGGGGATGAAACCTATGTTTAAACGTGAAATGCATTAGTTTTTCTATACAACTTACACATATAGCCTGAAGTTAATTTTATACAATATTTTAAATAGGCCAGGAGCGGTGGCTCACACTTGTAATCCCAGCACTTTGGGAGGCCGAGGTGGGCAGATCACTTGAGGTCAGGAGTTCGAGACCAGCTTGGCCAATATGGTGAAACCCCATCACTACTAAAAATACAAAAATTTGTGGCCGGGCGGGGTGGCTCACGCCTGTAATCTTAGCACTTTGGGAGGCCGAGGTGGGTGGATCACCTGAGGTCAGGAGTTCAAGACCAGCCTGGCCATCATGGTGAAACCCCATCTTATTAAAAAAAAATTTTTTTTAATAAAAATACAAAAATTAGTCAGGTGTGCTGGCGGGTGCTTGTAAAACTTTAAATAATTTTGTGCAGGAACAAAATTTTGACTGCAACCTGTCATAGAAGGTCAGGTATGGAATTTTCCACTTGTGGCATCATGTGGATGCTCAAAAAGTTTGAGATTTGGGAGCATTTCTGGACTTTTCAGATTATGGATGCTCAACCTGTATTAAATACAATGAGAGCTTAGGACAAGTGACACCCAAATGTTGCCTCCCTTAGAGAGATGGGTTGGGTCTGTGAGATAGCAGAGTTCCAGGGAGGCCTCTTGGTCTATAGGTAACCCACCTCACTTACTGCACAGATTAAGTTTACATTTCCCAGTTTGTGTGGTATTTCCCTTAGCTGTAAATAGTCACCAATAGTTACGGGATCATCTTCACCTTCTGTTAATTCCAGATTTGTTAAACTGTTTCAGCCCATCTGAAACAAACAAAAAAAAAATGAATGAGTAGGCGTTACATTCCGGAACAAAATGCACATTCATTGTTTTTGAAAAGTTCAATGAAGTTGCATTCTGATGTCAACCCTGGCCTTGTTCACAGAAAGGACCTTGTGCTTTAGGGATAGAATGTTTCTAGCTCCGTGAGCCTGTAGATTATGTACCTCCAAACAAGCCTAATTTTATGACTAGGGTTAATTTGTCTGGAGAGAAAGAAAAACAAAAAGTATGATCAGTAATAGCAATTACATGAAATACTTGTATTTCAGGTAAAGGAGGAGTGATCTGTTTAAAGGCAATATGCATCAACAGGAATAACTCTAGACTGGGATTCAGAAAATGTAGATTCTCTTGCCTGTTAACTGTAAGACATTGAACACGCTATCAAATAAATGTTTCTTCATGTGTAATGAAAATTGTACATAGCAATTCTTTCCCTCTGCCCCATAAAGTATGAAAGCAAGCATAAAATTAAATATGGACCTCTCGAAGTTGTAGAAGAAAATATTTTATAAAACCAAAGTATCATAAATAATTTCAAATTATCCATGAGCTTCAAATCATTGGCACATTAAAAAAAATTATCCAATACGAAATTCATTTTGGGGAATCTTTAAATCCAAGTAAAAGAGTTAATGCATATTATGTACAAGGCACTGGGGCTAAGTGCTGAAAAACATGAAGATATATAAGACAAGATTTCCTCAAAGAGCCTTGAAATTAATGGGAAAGCATCTTATGTAGATTACTACAGTACAGGGGAATAATAATAAAATAATAAAGCAAAGAAAATAAATGTGAATGCCTTAAATATTGAAGCAGCCCCTATCACAGGCTCTTTGCAAACGGACTCTGATCTTGCTCAGTGTTCATCTCTCACTCTATGACCAGGGAAAGGTAAACCCATGTCTAGCTGAGGGATAAACTCCTATTGGCCTAAGTGTGAAAGGGCCAGGCTCTGTGGCTCACACCTGTAATTCCAGCACTTTGGGAGGCTGAGGTGAGAAGATTGCTTGAGACCAGGAGTTCAAGACCAGCCTAGGCAACATAGTATGATTCCCCCACACACACACCCATCTCTACAAAAAATACAAAAATTGCCTTTCGGCCAGAACCGCCATCTTCCAGTAATTTGCCAAAATGACGAACACAAAGGGAAAGAGGAGAGGCACTCGATATATGTTCTCTAGGCCTTTTAGAAAACATGGAGTTGTTCCTTTGGCCACGTATATGCGAATCTATAAGAAAGGTGATATTGTAGACATCAAGGGAATGGGTACTGTTCAAAAAGGAATGCCCCACAAATGTTATCATGGCAAAACTGGAAGAGTCTACAATGTTACCCAGCATGCTGTGGGCATTGTGGTAAACAAACAAGTTAAGGGCAAGATTCTTGCCAAGAGAATTAATGTGCGTATTGAGCACATCAAGCACTCTAAGAGCCGAGATAGCTTCCTAACACATGTGAAGGAAAATGATCAGAAAAGAAAGAAGCCAAAGAGAAAGGGACCTGGGTTCAACTGAAGCGCCAGCCTGCTCCACCCAGAGAAGCACACTTTGTGAGGACCAATGGGAAGGAGCCTGAGCTGCTGGAACCTATTCCCTATGAATTCATGGCATAATAGGTGTTAAAAAAAAAAAAGACCTCTGGACTGTAAAAAAAAAAAAAAATACAAAAATTAGCCGGGCATGGTGGCGCACACTTGTAGTCCCAGCTACTCAGGAGGCTGAGATGGGATGCCTGCTTGAGCCTGGGAGTTCAAGGCTGCAGTGAGCCATGATTGCACCACGGCACTCCAGCCTGCATGACAGAATGAGATCCTGTCTCGAAAATAATAATAATAAAATAAATCAAAGAAAAGAAATGTGAAACGATGTAATAAAGCACTTTGGAGAAAGATTTACTTGCTCTTGAGAAGATACCAAAGAGATGCTCTCTTTTTCTGCCAATGGACATCACCCAATATGGGCCTGCAGCAGCCATTTTCGCTTAAAGGAAGCCAGCCTAGGCCAGGTGTGGTGGCTCATGCCTGTAATCCCAGCACTTTCGGAGGCCAAGACAGGCGGATCACGAGGTCAGAAGTTCAAGACCAGCCTGGCCAACATGACAAAACCCCCGTCTCTACTAAAATATAAAAATTAACTGGGTGTGGTGGTGCATGCCTATAATCCCAGCTACTCGGGAGGCTGAGGCAGGAGAATCACTTGAACTAAGACCCAGGAGGCAGAGGTGAGACACTTTATTGCCCAGGCTAGTCTTAAATGCCTGGCCTCAAGAGATCTTCCTGCCTTGGCCTCTCAAAATGCTGGGATAACAGGTGTGAGACACTGGGCTTCACCCTTTCTCTTACCCCTTGAGACAGGGTCTTTGTCTTGCCCAGGCTGGAGTGTAGTGGCATGATCACCACTCACTACAGCCTCGACCTCCTAGGCTCAAGTGATCCTCACTTCAGCCTCCCAAAGTGCTGGGATTACAGGTGTGAGCCACTGTGCCCAGTCTGTCTTTATTTTCTTGATAACACTAATCTGTGTCTAAAATCATGCTATTAATTTAGTTGTTTACTGTGTGCTTCCCCATCTTATTCATCCCTGTATGTCCGGTTCCTAGAACAGTACCTGGTACATATTCAAAAAATGAGTGACTTAAAAATACTATAATAAATTAGACTTTTTGAACTGACATTCAAACTAGATAAGTGAATAACCATTGATGTTTTTCCAAGTCATGTCTTCAGGCTAAATTAGACTGAAAGAGCATTTTGCAAGCTAAATGTTAAGTGTCTTAAAGAATTAGGCTTAATCTATAACAAGGTAGGGGAATTTTATCTATTGCTTATATCTTTTAACAGGAAAATCTACAGATTGAGCCAAAATCAAAGTTTTTTTTTAAGAAAAACCCAAACTAGGCTGGTGCAGTGGCTCACACTTTGGAAGGCCGAAGTGAGCTGATCACCTGATCCCAGCACTTTGGGAGGCTGAGGTGGGCTGATCACCTGAGGTTGGGAGTTCGAGACCAGCCTGAACAACATAGAGAAACCCTGTCTCTACTAAAATTACAAAATTAGCTGGGCGTTGTGGCACATGCCTATAATCACAGCTATTCGGGTGGCTGAGGCAAGGAGAATCGCTTGAACCTGGGAGGCAGAGGTTGCAGTGAGCCAAGATCGTGCCATTGCACTCCAGCCTGGGCAACAAGAGTAAAACCACCTCAAAAATAAAAAGAAAGAAAGAAAAGAAAGGAAAAGAAAAACCCAAACTATAAAAAATGTCTAAAGAAACCATTAGAAAATATCTAAAGAAGAAACTTTAAGTTTTATAGAAGACTTTTCAGAGTGTAACATGATACCCAGAAGCCATAAAGAAAACCATCTATTAATTCAAATATACCAAAATAACTTTCTACAAGTGCAAAGCATAAAAAAAATCAAAACCCGAATGACAAAGTAGAGGGGGAAAAAACACACAAAAAATACTTTCTCTAATAAATAAAAGTCATAAAAATCAAACAAGCACTCAGGTCAAAAAATAGGCAGAAGATATTAAGTGAATAGGAATAAGCAGTTAAAAAGGCTAAGCAAGGTGACTCATGCCTGTAATCTCAGCACTTTGAGAGGCTGAGGTGGGCAGATCCCTTGAGCTCTGGAGTTCAAGGCCAGCCACCAGCCTGAGCAACATGACAAAACGCCATCTTTACAAAAATTAGTCAAGTGTGCCAGCATGCATCTGTAGTCCCGGCTACTTGGTAGGCTGAGGTGAGAAGATCACCTGAGCCCAGGATGTCAAGCCTGCAGTGAGCTGTGATGATGCCACTGCACTCCAGCCTGAGTGACAGACAAGACCCTGTCTCCAAAAAAAAAAAAGAGGAAAAAAAAGCTCTTAAACAATGTGTTTAAGAGCTTTTTTTTCCTCTTTTGTAGCTTACCCTCATTCATGATAATAAAAAGTAAAATTATCAGATTGGCAAAATGAGAACTTTATAACATCCTGTACTATAGAGAGTAAGAAAAAAGCAGTTTTATACACTGCTAGTAGGACTGTTAATTGATGGACCTTTTGGCTGGGCGTGTTGGCTCACACCTGTAATCCCAGCACTTTGGAGGCAGATGGATCATCTGAGGTCAGGAGTTCAAGACTAGCCTGGTCAAAATGGTGAAACCTCATCTCTACTAAAAATACAAAAATTAGCCAGGCATGATGGCAGGCACCTGTAATCCCAGCTACTCAAGAGGCTGAGAGAGGAGAATTACTTGAACCCAGGAGATGGAGGTTGCAGTGAACCAAGATCGTGCCACGGCACCCAGCCTGGGCAATAAGAGCAAAACTCTGTCTCAAAAAAAAAAAATGATGGACCTTCTATGAAGGACAACTTGGAGATCCATGTCTATGTATGTGTACATGTACGATTAAAATTCACAGACCTTTTGACATAGCAGTTCTATATCTGGGAATTTATCTTATAGATATGCTTGTTCACATGTATATATTTAGTTATGTATATATTTATTCATTGCAGAAGTGTTTCTAACAGAAAAAGATTAGAATAACTTAAATATCTATCATTGGCGTAGGGGGCATCCTGAAATAAATTATGGCTTATCCATGTAATTGAACATTATACAGTTGTAAAATGTCTTTATATATAGATTAATCCCAGAGACCAATTGTTAATGTAAAAAAGCAAGGTACCAGATGGTATGCATGGAATATTATTTTTTTAAAAAAAAGAAAAATGAATATATATTGCATATACATAAGATATATATATATACACACACACACATTTACATATGTGTGTATATACATAAAACACCCCGGAAAGGAAGAACATAAAGAGTTACGGCCGGGTGCTGTGGCTCATGCCTGTAATACCAACACTTTGGGAGGCCAAGGCTGGCAGATCACAAGGTCAAGGGTTCCAGACCAGCCTGGCCAATATTGTGAAACCCAGTCTCTACTGAAAATACAAAAATTAGCCAGGCATGGTGGCACGTGCCTATAACCCCAGCTACTCAGGAGGCTGAGGCAGAAGAATCGCTTGAACCTGGGAGGCAGAGGTTGGAGTGAGCCGAGATCATGCCACTGACTCCAGCCTGGGCAGCAGAGCAAGACTCTATCTCAAAAAGAAGGAGTTTTACTAGTTACTTCCAGGGATGAAACTGGGGTGGCTTGTGGGACAAGGATAGAGAGCATTCTTTTCAATGTATATCATTTTAAATTTTTAACTACATGAACGTATTATTTATTTTTAAATGAATAAAAGTTTAACAAAAAAACAATAGACTTGACTCAAAACATTAAGAGGCAATTCTAGGCCAAGCATGGTGGCTTACACCTGTAATCCCAGCACTTTGGGAGGCCAAGGTGGGTGGATCACAAGGTCAAAAGATCGAGACCATCCTGGCCAACATGGTGAAACCCCGCCTCTACTAAAAATACAAAAATTAGTTGGGCATGGTGGCGTGCGCCTGTAGTCCCAGCTACTCGGGAGGCTGAGGCAGGAGAATTGCTTGAACCAGAAGGCGGAGGTTGTAGTGAGCCAATATCATGCCACTGCACTCCAGTCGGGGTGACAAAGCCAGACTCCATCTCAAAAAAAAAAGGGGCAAATCTAATGCCTATATTTTGCAGTTCAGTCATAAGCTAAGAGGGGTTAGGTAATTTGTCAAATGTAACAGGACTAGTATGTAAGGAATGCAGGACAAGAGCCTATGTTTGATTGGGCTCTCTCATAGAGGTTGTTTAAGTGTAAAGAAAAATATATTTAAGCTGGGTGCAGTGGCTCATGCCTGTAATCCCAGAACTTTGGGAGGCAAAGGCAGGTAGATCACTTGAGGTCAGGAGTTCAAGACCAGCCTGACCAATATGGTAAAACCTCGTCTCTACTAAAAATACAAAAAAATTAGCTGAGTGTGGTGGCACAGGCCTGTAATCCCAGCTACTTGGGAGGCTGAGGCAGGAGAATTGCTGGAACCTGGGAGGCGGAGATTGCAGTGAGCTGAGATTGTGCCATTGCACTCCAGCCTGGGCAACAAGAGTGAAACCCCTTCTCAACAAAAAAAGAAAAGAAAAGAAAAAGAAAATATATTTAAATGCTCTTCACACAAATAAATCAAAAGTTCAAAACTCCATTTTTGTGTGGGTGCAGTGAAAACAATAATTAACTTGCTTGAGGAAGCATTACTTGGAATCACACTGAAGAACAAGCTGGCAGCTCATATGGGAACAAAAAACATACTCTCAGCCAGGTGAGCAGGTATAGGGAGGACTTGCCTTATCAGATATCAAACTTAAATATAAAGCTATTTACATTGAAAGCAAGGTGATAGAATAGGGAGGTCAATGGAACAAATTATTAAACCCAGGAACAGGCATATTTAGAAATGTCGTATATGATAAAGGTAACATATCTGATTTCTGGGCACAGAGAGAAGGGAGGTGGGGGGTTGTTGAGAAATGCTGAGTGTATGATAAAATATATTGTTTGCTAAGAAGAACAATGGCAAGGAAAACCTAGCCACCCCCGCTCCCCAAATGGAAAACTACTTGGGGCATTCTAAAGTAGCAAGACAGTATATGTGTATCATACACCAGTTAAAACAATTCTTTAAGCACGGGATATGTGACCCTGCCCCCGTGGCTTCCTTGTGGAGAATACTTCTAGTTTGTCTTTGATCAGTGGTAAGCAGGCACCAGCTGCCTACCTAGTTTATCTTGGTTCTATGGGAAAACACAGAATACCTGTTTTTTTAAATAATAATCACCTGTTCAGAGAGAATAAATATGTGGGTCAGAATCTGCTCAAGGCCCTCAGCCCAGAATGCCCCTGAGGTTCTCAGCTCAGAAGGCTATTGGCCCCTGGATACTCCTACTTTGCTGTTCTATCTGGGTGTCTGCTTCTTAATGCCTCCAGCACCGCCTGGGTGGGGGTCTCAACAGTCGAGCTGGTCTCGGTAGGGGGTGGTGTGCAAGGAGAAGAATGGATAATCCAGTAAGTAAAGTTGTGACAACAAACTACGCATTAATTAAAAAAATAAAGTAGTCCCAGCTTCTCTGGAGGCTGAGGCAGGAAGATTGCTTGAGCTCAGGAGAGCAAGACCAGCCTGGACAGCACAGTGAAACCCATCTCTAAAAAAATAGGTACATATAGGGCCAGGCGTGGTGGCTCACACCTGTAATCCAAGCACTTTGGAGGCCAAGGTGGGTGGATCACCTGAGGTCGGGAGTTCAAGACCAGCCTGACCAACATGGTGAAACCCTGTCTTTAAAAAAAAAAAAAAAAAGGTATATTAAAAAAATAGGTACATACACCATTCACCAAAAAATAAATTATGCACCTGTAATTCCAGCAATTTGGGAGGCCAAGGTGGGAGGATCCTTTGAGCCCAGGAGTTTGAGACCAGTCTGGGCAATTTAGTGAAACCCGATCTCTACAAAAAAAATACAAAAATTGGCTGAGTGTAGTGGCTCATGCCTGTAATCTCTGCAGGTTGGGAGGCCGAGACGGGTGGATCACCTGAGGTCAGGAGTTCGAGACTAGCCTGGCCAACACGGTGAAACCCCAACTCTACTAAAAATACAAAAATCAGCTAGGCGCAGTGGCAGACGCCTATAATCCCAGCTACTCAGGAAGCTGAGGCAGGAGAATCACTTGAACAGGGAGGCAGAGGTTGCAGTGAGCCAAGATTGTGCCACTGCACTCCAGCCTGGGCAACAGAGTAAGACACCGTCTCAAAAAAAAAAAAAAAATTAACAAGGTATGGTGGGATGCATGTGTAGTCCCAGTTACTTGGGAGGCTGAGGTGGGAGGATCAATTGAACCTGGGAGGTCAATGCTGCAGTGAGCTGTGATAACACTACTGCACTTTAGCCTGAGCACTAGAGGAAGACCCTGTCTAAAAAATAAAAGTAATTACCCATACATGGTGACACAGGCCTGTACTTCCAGCTACTCTGGAGGCTGAAATGGGAGGATTGCTTGAGCCCAGGAGTTCGAGGCTGCAGTGAGCTATAATCATACCACTGCACTTCAGCTGGATAGAATAAGGCCCTGTCTCAAAAGAAAAGAAAAAAATATATATTTCTTTAGCAATTCTGCTAGGCAAGCATCAGAGTAAGACTGCTTCTGTATACAAAAATTATCTTATTCTTCTGATTTAGTAGGTTTGGATGAGGCCCTGAAATTTTAAGTTTACTAGGCAATTCCAAGGACGAACCAAGCTTTGGAACCTATTACCTTAGATATCAAAACTAATT
This sequence comes from Ateles fusciceps, assembly GCA_036589455.1. Taxonomy (NCBI): domain Eukaryota; kingdom Metazoa; phylum Chordata; class Mammalia; order Primates; family Atelidae; genus Ateles; species Ateles fusciceps. The sequence continues at coordinate 5,729,234 of JAZHEH010000889.1, forward strand.
TGTTTTGGTCTTAGGAAAATAGCATTGGCGAGTAATGGGAAAGCCATAGCCTTTGAACGGATTCCTAACTCTACAAGTTATTAGCCACATGGCCTTGGAACGATTTCTTCATCTCTGGAGTCAAGGTTTCTCATTGGTAATACGGAAAAATCTGAGCTCCCAAGGTTATGATGTGCAAAGCATATTATCTAGCTGTGCGTGAGCAGAGTATGATAACCCACTTAGATAATATAAGAAAGAACTTTTAGGCACAATTCCAGTATCTAAGTTTGACAAAATGCAAGCTTTAATATACCAAAGGCAGTAACACGTGCGTAAACGTAAATATACATATAGTGGAAGTACCTACTACTTTACAGATGAGAAGATGATCAAAAATTGAGATCATTATTCCATGCCATTTAAAACTTTAGATTTTAATTCCTTTCAAAATAAATACGGGACACAACCTTTAAAAGACATGATCAGACTATAGAGAATTAAACCTAGAAAATAAGTTTGACTACTAAGACAGCTGATAGTTTTAAGGGTTGGTAATCAATTCTAGTGTAGGATTTTTTTTTTTAAAGACAAGGTCTCCTTCTGTCACCCAGATTGCAGTGTGGTGGCACAATCTCAGTTCACCACAGCCTTAACCTCCCCCACCTCAGCCCCTCGAGTAGTTTTTTATATTTTTTGTAGAGACAGGGTTTCACCATGTTGCCCAGGCTGTCTCAAACCCCTGTACTCAGGAGATCTGCCCACCTCGGCCTCCCAAAGTGCTAGGATTATGAGAACGAACCACTGCACCCAACCAAATTCGAGTGTAGCATTATCGGATTTTAATCTTAACACTTCTCCCTAGCTGCTACAGCTACATCAAGCTATTTATCCTCTGCTGTGACTCAGTTTTATTTGTTAAATTCAACATATGGTGTACTAGACACCTAAGTGCCATACACCATTTGGTATTACCCATTACCCATACCACAATGGGTAGCACCAGGATTAATTGAAATAATGTGTAGTAAGTGCTTAGAATTAACAAAGTAGCCAAGGCTATAACGGATCAAGTTTTAAATAGCAACATCTGGAGGTGAACTGTGTCTGAATCCTGGCTTTGCCACTTACCAGTGAGCAACGTTGGCTATTACTTAACCCCTCTATGCCTTAGCTTTCTCATCTGCAAGATGAGAACAGTAGCTATCTCATAAGGTTGTTGAAAGATTAAACAAAAAATAAATAAATAAAAAGAGAGGAAAAAAACCAAAAAGATTAAATCAATTAACACATGAAAAGCACCTTCAACAGTAGCCAACACCTAGAAAATGCTCCTAATTAGCTACTCTATCACACAGTGCCCACTCTGGAGAGAAGGCATTCAGCCAAATGTTAGCTATTATATACACGTATATATCATATCTCATATATATATAAATTTTTTTTCTTCAAGACGGAGTCTCACTCTGTCACCCAGTGCCACAGTCTTGGCTCACTGCAACCTCTGCCTCCTAGGTTCAAGTGATTCTCCTGCCTCAGCTTCTGAGTAGTTAAGACTACAGGTGCACGCCACGACTACACCAGGCTTTTTTTTTTTTTTTTTTGTATGTTTGGTAGAGACGGGATTTCGTCATATTGGCCAAGCTGGTCTCAAACTCCTGACCTCAAGTGATCCACCCGCCTTGGCCTCCCAAAGTGCTAGGATTACAGGTATGAGCCACCACACCTGGCAATTGTTTGCCTTGGATTTTTTTTTTTACCAAATTATGTAGTAAAGTTTTTAAAAATGAAATGGGCCAGGCATGGTGGCTCACACCTGTAATCCCAGAACTTTGGGAGGCCAAGGTGGGTGGATCATGAGGTCAGGAGATCGAGACCATCCTGGCTAACACAGTGAAACCCCGTCTCTACTAAAAAGACAAAAAATTAGCCAGGTGTGGTGGCACACATCTGTAGTCCCAACTACTCAGGAGGCTGAAAACGGGAATCGCTTGAACCCAGGAGGTGGAGGTCGCAGTAATCCGAGATTGTGCCATTGCACTCCAGCCTGGGTGACAGAGGGAGACACTGTTTCAAAAAAAAATAAATATTCACCTAGGAATTAATTTTTCCTAAAATAAACAAAAAAGACATTAAAAACAAACACTAGGAGGATGCCAGAGCACCTCCACTATTGCTAAGTGGCCTTACATACTTGGCCACTGGATGCTGGGCAGCTTCAGGTGAAGATGGTCACTGAGGCTCAGGTAACCATGGAGAGCTTCTCAGCACCATTCTTTTCGATGCATACAAAAAGAAGCTTAAAAGATGCAATGTATCTGAGAAGTTAATTGGGGTCAAACTATGGTTTACAGCTGAGCCAAGGGAAAAATTTACCACAGCTGAGCTGGCTGACCCTGGTGAGCTCACTGCTTTTGTCATTGCTCCTGGCTTCCAAGGACGATCACCCCTCAGGGACTATGTCTTGCCTTTTTTCTTTTTTCTTTTGAGATGAGTCTCGCTCTGTTGCCCAGGCTGGAGTGCAATGACACGATCTCGGCTCACTGCAATCTCCACCTCCCAGGTTCAAGCAATTCTCCTGCCTCAGCCTCCTGAGTAGCTGGGACTACAGGCGTGTGCCACCATGCCTGGCTAATTTTTTTGTATCTTTAGTACATGGGGTTTCACCACGTTGGCCAGGCTGGTCCCAAACTCCTGACCTCATGATCTGCCCACCTCGGCCTCGGGATCACAGGTATGAGCTACTGCGCCCAGCATTATGCCTTTTTCACGTTGTTACAGAAACTTGTGATAGGACATCATGTCTGATACTAAATGCCAATATCAGGTTAGAAACTACACTGAAGTCTTCCTGTTTCCTACCTCAACTACACTAATCAGGTGAGCATGTGGCTGTTTTCCAACCCTGACTAGTGTCAAGTTGAAAAGCATAGATAATATAACCAACCGCCATTTAAAAAAAAGCAAGTCCTAACTTTAATGTAGAGAAGCTGAATTTTCCAAAATACGGACCAACTCAAAGTTCTAAAAAAAAAAGTTGCCAGATGTGGTGGCTCACTCATGCCTGTGATCCCAACAGTCTAGGAGGCCAAAGCAGGCATATTGCTTGATCCCAAAAGGTTTAAGACCAGCCTGAGTAATACAGCAAAACCCCATCTCTACAAAAAATAGAAAAACTGGCTGGACACAGTGGCTCACACCTGTAATCCCAGCACTTTGAGAGGCCAAGGCGGATGGATCACAAGGTTAAGAGATGGAGACCATCTTGGCCAACATGGTGAAACCCCCATCTCTATTAAAGATACAAAATTAGCCAGGTGTGGCAGCAGGCGCCTCCAGCTACTCGAGAGGCTGAAGCAGGGGAATCACTTGAACCCGAGGCGGAAGTTGCAGTGAGCTGAGATTGCGCCACTGCACTCCAGCCTGACAAGATTGAAACTTCATCTTAAAAAAAAAAAATCCTTTTATAGTTCATGAGTATGATTGGGTGTTCACACGCTTGTGTGACATGTGCTACCCTTGAACCTTGTTACGTCGGCACATTACCCATCTGACCTGAAAAAATAAAAATAAAAAAGATACAAAAATTAGCAGGGCATGGTGAGAACCCTAAAACCACCTTAAAATAACTAAATATTTAAAAAAAGTAACTGTTAACCACTCATTTATATATTTTTATTTGAAAATGTTTTTATCCTTTGGGAGGCTGAGGCGGGCGGATCCTGAGGTCAAGAGATCGAGACCATCTTGGCCAACATAGTGAAACCCCGTCTCTATTAAAAAAATACAAAAATTAGCTGGGCATGGTGGCACACGCCTGTAGTCCCAGCTACTCGGGAGGCTGAGGCAGAATTGCCTGAACCCGGGAGACAGAGGTTGCAGTGAGCCAAGATCACACCACTGCACTCCAGCCTGGCGCCTGGCGACAGAACAAGACTGTCTCAAAAAAAAAAAAAAAAAAAGAAAATGTTTTTATCAGTACAAGGAATTGATTTTGGAAACACTGGATGTCATCAGCTATCATGAGTTTATTATAACTAATGCCTGTTGTCCCAGTCACTCAAGAAGGCTGAAATGGGAGGATCACCTGAGCCAGGGAAGGTGGAGGCTAGAGAGAGCCATGATGGTGCCACTGAACTCCAGCATGCCTGGGTGACAAAGTGAGACTGTCTCAAAAAAAAAAAGGACAAGATAAAAAAGGAAAGTATAATTCTTCCCTCAATTTACATGGTACTTGTGTACCTGGGAATTGTTTACATTAAACCATGCAAAAAAAAATACTTTGTATTTACATAAATTGGAGTTAGGAATGAAGATGGGTATCTGCAAAGAATGGAAGACCTCAAGAACTGTAACTCTGAAATCTGAATGTTGCAGCAGAGCACGGTGGCTCACACTTGTAATCCCAGCAATTTGGGAGGCTGAGTCAGGTAGATTACTAGAGGTCAGGAGTTTGAGACCAGCCACGCCAACATGACAAAACCCTGTCTCTACTAAAAATACAAAAATTAGCTGGGCTTTGTGGTAATCCCAGCTACTCGGGAGGCTGAGGGAGGAGAATCACTTGAACCTGGGAGGCAGAGGTTGCAGTGAATCAAGATTTCGCCACTGCACTCCAGCCTTAGTGACAGAGTGAGACTCTGATTCAAAGAAAAAAAGTAAATCCATGGCTTGTTATCAGTATCAATCATCTATTTTTTTTTTTATTGCATTTTAGGTTTTGGGGTACATATGAAGAACATGCAAGATTGTTGCATAGGTACACACATGGCAGTGTGATTTGCTGCCTTTCTCCCCCATGCTCCCTCTCCCCCAACTCCCCCACCCCCCCTCAATCATCTATTAATAAACCTAAATTCTGGGAGTGGTGGCAGGCGTCTATAATCCCAGCTACTGGGGAAGCTGAGGCAGGAGAATTGCTTGAACCTGGGAGGCAGAGGTTGCAGTGAGTGGAGATTGTGCCACTGCACTCCAGCCCCGGCGACAGTGTGAGACCCCCCAACTCGAAAAATAATAAATTTAAATTCTGTGTGAAAATGTACCGACCTAGAAAATCTTGTTTCCCAAAATTCTCTGGTTACTTGAAAAACAGAAAAAAGCATAAACTAGAGAACCCTAAAACCACCTTAAAATAACTAAAGATTAACCACTCATTTATATATTTTTATTTGGAAATGTTTATATCAGTACAAGGAAACAATTTTGGAGACACTAAATGTCATCAGTTATCATTAGTTTATTATAAAAGAGAGATATGGAAATTATTTACATGATGAAAGACTTCAGAACTTCAGTGGAATGGGCAGCTTCACGTTGATGCCATTTCAATAGTGAGTTATTTCAGTCTACGTACTTTCCAAGAATGTCACCATCTCTAAATAGGAAATAATCCTGCAAGTGAAGAAACCATTAGTTAAGACAACTAATTGCAAATATTTGGCTTCTTTTTAGAATTATTAAGTTTACACACCTTGTCATCTAGAACTACTTTGGTGCCTCCATATTCTGGGAGAAGAACTTTATCTCCAACTTTCACGCTAACTGGTTGAATCTCTCCACCCTTAAGAAAGGAAGGATGTTTATTAGCAAAGACATCTAGTTCACCAAACACATACAGTTAACGTTCACATCACTACAACTAATAAAACATGCTCACTCAAATCCAATTATATTAAAAATATACTTGGTGGCTAAGTGATACGATTCATACTAGAATTGTAGATCTTCACTCAAAAATACCACTGTAGTTACACTTTGAAATAATAAACGCACAGTGGCTTAAACTAAAACCTGACTCCAATGTAAAATTTCAAGAAAATATTCTGGAAAAGCTAACTTTAGTTAACTAAAACTATTTATAATTGTTAAATATTAACATAACCAATCAACTATGTGAAATAAACCTGCAACAGTAGCCAGCACCCAGAAAATGCCATATACAAATGGTCATATTTTTCTTCTTTCAACATTTATTTTTCTGGATTTAGAACACAGGCTTCTCTTGTGATTGTTCCCTTTTTTCTGAAGTACAGATTTGGGGAAAGGTACTGCAGCTAAGTGTCCGTTCCCCAAAGTCTTCCTGTTGCTAACTGTGACAGCTCCTGAGTAGAGCTTTCTTTCTTAGAAGCAACTAGAACAATGCAGTTAACATTATTTGGCTCCAACAGCATTTACTGTGTATTTTGGCTGACACCTTCAGAAGCCTGAGGTCTAACCAGTTAACTGAGGAACATCTAAAACACGGGTGTCCAATCTTTTGGCTTCCCTAGGCCACACTGGAAGAACTGTGTTGGGCCACACATAAAATACACTAGCATTAACGGTAGCTGATGCGCTTTAAATTGCAAAAGAAATCTCATGTTTTAACAAAGTTTACAGATTTGTATTGCGCGACATTCAAAGCTGTCCCGGGCAGCAGGACAAGACTGACTAACCTGTTCCTCGCATAGGTATACCAACTAAGGCCCCAAGTGGTTAAGATTACAGCAACTTCAATGTGTTAGGGGTTAAACGAACAGTCCAAGTTTCCTCTCCATTTTAAAATGCCCCCTCACTTTACCCTGAAGCAATCTCTTTTTTTTAGTGTTTTTTTTTTTTTTTTTTTTTTTTTTTGTAGAGAGGAGGTCTATGTTGCCCAGGCTGGTTTTGAATAGGTGTAAGCCACCACACGCAACCTCTTTTGTCCTATTAAAAATTTAGAATGTAAGGAAAACACTGATCATACTAGGCTACCAAATTACTATTGAGGACAATTTTTAATACTCTGAAACTATCACATAAAATAAACATCATAGCACTGATCATATAAAATAGACAACTTTGTATTAGCCATTTCCCACACTAAAGAGTTCCACGGCCAGGCACGGTGGCTTACGCCTGCAATCGCAGCACTTTGGAAGGCCGAGGTCGATGGGTCACGAGGTCAGGAGTTTGAGACCAGCTTGGCCAATATGGTGAAACCGTCTCTACTAAAAATGCAAAAATTAGCTGGGCGTGGTGGCAGGCTCCAGTAGTTCCAGCTACTCGGGAGGCTGAGGCAGAAGAATTGTTTGAAACCGAGAGGTGGAGGTTGCAGTGAGCCGAGATCGCGCCACTGCACTCCAGCCTGGGCGACACAGCGAGACTCCGTCACACAGAAAAAGTTCCACTGCATCCCCCCATTTACCTTTCCTTTAGAACCCGATCCAACAGCGACTACTGTTGCTTGCAATACTTTTCCTTGAGATTTTTCTGGAAGCATAATGCCTCCTTTGGTTACAGTTTCAGCAGCACTCCTTTCAACCAATACTCGGTCAAAGAGTGGGAGAAACTTTCTAAACGCCTGTCCTGCCTGTAGGAAGAGAAATGTTTTGAAACAAACACTAAATGTAATTACATTGTCAATAGGCAACGCCACCGTGTTATACATCTCAACACGTTGTGGCTTTGAAACTTATCACCAAACCTCATTATTCGTTAAGGAAACGCATTTGAATGTACTAACCAATATTCCAAGTTTAATTCCTGATTCCTTACGTCTGTTAGGGGTCGTTGTCGCTCCCCCCGGTGAGCAACCTGACCAGCTTTAAGGTCAACCTTAGTTTATTCCAAGGTCAAATGTTTTTCTTCTTCAGGTTTCTCCAGAAAAATTTCAGGAAACGCTGGGTCAATCTCACTGCCTGGGACCATGCTTTTCACCCAAGATATTACACACCCACAAAGGTCCTGCAAAAGCAGGTGGGACGCTGCGCGTGCGTCCGGTTCCCGCCCCCCCCACTGCCTCACACACCCGCAGCACACGCGCGTGCAACGAGCCCTAGGCGGAGAAAAGGATCGGGCTGGCCTAGATGCTCCAAGGTACCAGCGGGCGCTGGTCACTGAGTGGCCCCCAACCCCTCCCGCCGGGCTCATAAGTGGCCCGTCCGGGCTCCCCGTACGCCTCAGACAGAAGGCAGGGTCTGCCGGTCTCCAGGCCACGCGGGACTCACCATGACTCCCTCCGCCTGAGACTCGTACTCTGCTCTGGCGCACCGCGGCAAGGAGAGACCCGCGATACGGCCCTCGCGACACGTGAAAAGGCCGCCCAGCGCGCAGGCGCGCTCGCCCCAGCCCCAGCCGCTGGCCCGTCGCCCCTCCCCGCGAGAGAGGGCGGGCGCCCCAAAACGCGCAGCGATTCGCCCCGAGGGCCCTGGGAGCGGAAGGAAAGAGGAGCTGTTTCTAGGCTTTTCTAGGCGCTCAGCCGAGGTGAAAGAACTGTCTCTTCGTCCCCTCCCGGAAATGACGCGATTTGACCCTTGACCCATAAGGAGCGGGCACTTTCCGGAAAGTTCTGGAACCGTACGCGGCCCGGGAACTAGCCTAAGCTGGCGGGACAGGGCTGAGCGCGCCGATCCACACTGCGCGGGTAGGGAGGGGCCGGGCTCGCGCGCCGGGCGTGCAGATTGCCGGGCCCGGGCAGACGGGAAGGGGGTGGGAGCCTCCTGCACACGCGCTGCCGCGGGGCGGGGGAAAAGGCGGAGGGAGGGGACACGGGCTCACTGCCGTGTGCGCCCAGCATTCTGTCCCTCACTCGCCGCAGACGACCTGCTTTTCCGCGCGCACGCCCTGCCGCCGCCCCGCAGGTACGAGGCCGCTCCGCGCCTCCTCTCCACGGCACCTGCCACCCCCCCCGAGCGGGCCTTCCTCCGTTGCATTCCTGCCGGAGGGTGCCCGCGACGACAGCCTGGACTTATGCGCCGCAGGCCCAGGCCCAGGCCCGCGGGTCCAGGCCTCGCGGGTCCATGCGATTACATCACGTGCGACCGGATCTTGGACCCGGCTGGGCGCGGGAGGGACAGCTTTGATGGGGATGGAATTTGGGGGATTGTAACCACTTAGGCCCGCTGGTGCAACCTGCGCCTGGCTGACTTCAGGGAACCGGGGAGGGTGGTGTCCGCGAGGGAACCGCTTCTTCCCCCTCAGGCATCTGGGATACTGCGCTTCCACTCTTGACCTTGTTGGGGGCGTTCGGAAAGAGAGACACGTGGGCCCGCGCGGAATGGGCAGGGCTGCCGCCCTCAGCATCGCGGCCTTGCAGGCTGCTCTGATACAGTGTAACCCTGGGAGGATACATGGAGACACTTCGCTGAGCGGCTTTTTGCACTGTCAGGAATACTTTTAACTTACCTGGTCACTCGGATTTGTAACTTGCCTCTCTCCGGCTGACTTGGTTTCTTAGGGGCCACCTTTGGAGTGGGTCTGCCCTCAAGGCCGTTTTCACGGTGAAAGATTAACTCGTTTTGGGCGGCAGGGATAGGTGGCCGTGGGGAAGGAGCTGCATGTGCTTTGTGCTAGTGCTATAAGTCAGGCGCAGGGGCGGCCTCTTTAGGTTGCGCTAGTGACTGATGTTCGTAGCTGCGGCGCCTTCCGTCGTCCAGGCGTAGAGGCTGGCGGAGGTCAGCCAGGCTCAACATCTCAGGTTGTTTTCTCTGTTGCACAGATGGGCATGTTTGTGCAGCAGCGCACCACGGGTGGTAGTACTGATTATCTATTTGCTTCCATCCCCAGAAATGCTTCGGTTACCCACAGTCTTTCGCCAGATGAGACCGGTTTCCAGGGTCCTGGCTCCTCATCTCACTCGGGCTTATGCCAAAGATGTAAAATTTGGTGCAGATGCCCGAGCCTTAATGCTTCAAGGTGTAGACCTTTTAGCCGATGCCGTAGCTGTTACAATGGGGCCAAAGGTATCAGTATACTTATTTTATTGTAATTACAGTATTATTAATAGCGTTTTACTCACATAGTCGCACTGAACTATTGAACAGTACTTTCGTATCCGTTTTTGAGATAACCCAGTTTACATGTAAGAGTTGTGAAGTATTGGTTAACCTTTCTTTTCTTGGACATAATCTTAAAGCTAAAAGTGGTTGAGCCAGATTTTCAAAACTATTTTGTACAATGCGTGATGTAATTGGGTAGTAACTCAGCTCAAGGTGGATTCTTAAACTCGAGGTAGAATTTTGCTCGCCTAAGTTAAAATTTGGATCCTTTCCCAGTAGTTCATGCCAAGTATAGAGGGAAGAGTTTGTCTCCTGTAATACCTCAGGTATCTGCTTGTAGGTGCTTTTGTTTGCTTGTTTACTGTAGTAAAATGTACACAACATAAAATTACCATTAAGTGTGCACTTTGGGGAAGTGGTGTGCAGTGAAGTGGTGTTCATTTCAGTCTGAAGACAGTTCAGATATTAAGTGATCCAAACAACTGCATAAAATACAACATTTACACACCTCACAAATGGAAAGTAACAGCTTTAGTTCAAATCCAAAAGGTGGCCAGTAACTATTTGTGCCATGGTTGAGGTTTAATGTTGAGTGAACCTGGAAGAGCACACTGCTGGCCTTGATGGTCACATTACTTTCAAAGATAACAGGCACTAACCGAAACTTAATCTCCTAAATTACCTAATTCGAAATTATGCTCTTGGCGGAGAAACAGAGAGATCATTTTGTCTGTTGACAAAGAATATTGATAAACTTGCCCTTGAGATTCATGCTGCAAGACTGGTAAAAACGACACAACTTTGAGACTTCGAAGTAGTTGCTTTATTATGAAAACTGCTCATTTTTTAACATGTAAATAATCCTTAGGGTATGTGTGATCCTGTAACTTTTTTTCTTCTAGGGAAGAACAGTGATTATTGAGCAAAGCTGGGGAAGTCCCAAAGTAACAAAAGATGGTGTGACTGTTGCAAAGTCAATTGACTTAAAGGATAAATATAAAAATATTGGAGCTAAACTTGTTCAAGATGTTGCCAATAACACAAATGAAGAGGCTGGGGATGGCACTACCACGGCTACTGTACTGGCACGCTCTATTGCCAAGGAAGGCTTCGAGAAGATTAGCAAAGGTGCTAATCCAGTGGAAATCAGGAGAGGTAGGAATGTCTGTTGTCACTACAGTGTTCTAAACTTCAGTATGCTTTAAGGCATTAATTCCTTGGACCTAAGGAAAGTGTTTGTTACTTTAGGGAATTGATCCTTCTCTCATTCCTCCTCTTGGCCTAGAGACATCTTAAACTGGGTTTTCCTTTAGTAAGTAGTGATTGAATGCCTGGCTGTGTGGTGGGTACTGTTAGGTAATTTTGATGGTTTACTTAGTTAATTTGTTTTTAGGGACAAGAGTCTTGCTCTGTAGTCCAAGCCAGACTGCACTGGCACAGTCATAGTTCACTGTAACCTCGAACTCAAGCAATCCTCCTGCCTCAGCCTCCAAGTAGCTGAGACTATGGGCATTTGCCACCATTCCTGGCTAATTTTTAGTTTAGTTTTGTAGAAAGTAAGACTAAACTGAATCAGAAAGTAATGTTTTCCACAATTTATTTTTTCTTAGTAGCACACACTGTGTTACTGGTTTGTGTTTTGTTAGTGCTTGTAACTGGAGTGTAAATTAATTTGCTCCTCAGCATGAGCTTCATGGCAGTATGAAGCTCATAAATTTTAGACCCATCTTTGTCATTTATTAGCTGTGTGCTAAGACTTGGTTTTCCTATCACTAGAATTGCTATGTATATCTAGGCTATGTTAGGGTTCAAACCTGGAACCCTCTTGAGAGTCAAGGAGGTGGTGCTATTGATAATTTTTCTGTCAGAATTGGCATACTAATGTATTATTACACTACTAATATATCATTACCTCATCTATTTCAATGTTTATGGGTAAAGTGAATATACTGCACTAATAGGAGTTTTACTGTAAATCACTAACAGATATTAAGGTTAATTAAGAGGACTTCCCAACACCTTGCATTGGATTTTTTTTTTTTAAGTATATTTCTCAAACAGGAGAGCTACCACTATTCCCAGTTAAGCAGAATGAGACTGTTAAAACTAATGTGAAACAAATATTTTGTTAGTTCATAATGCATACTAAATTAAGTGAAAGAATTTCAAGTAATTGACACCTATAGAGACCTAGTCACCACAAATTCCTATCATTTAAGAACTATACTTGTTGAAAGTAAGGGAGTGTTAACCATTTTGGTCCTTTTTTTTGCATCATCTGACGGACATGAAAAGTGTCAGGGACCCTATTGGAAACAGGCAACATGATTGGGTAGGAATGATTTGCATAGGATGAGTTCAGTGGAGAGACTCTTGAAACTATACACATCTACCTTGTTTTAGTCCAAGCATAGGTACATGCCTGTAGTACCGGCTACATGGGAAGCTGAGGTGGGAGGATCGCTTGAGCCCGGGATTTCAAGACCAGCTTGGGCAACATAGTGAGACCTTATCTACAAAAATAAAATAAGCTGAGCATGGTGGCTTGAGCTGAGTCTCAGCTAATTCCTTGAGCCCCGGATGTCAAGGCTGCAGTGAGCCATGATCTGCGCTACTACACTCCAGCCTGGGTGACAGAGCAAGAGCCTGTCTCAAAAAAAAAATCATTTTAAGTCATTAAAAATATTTGTCATGAATCTCAAGATTTCTACTTGACATAGAAGCCATGAGAGAAATAAGCTTGTAATGACATAAATTGTTGAACTAGGTGTGATGTTAGCTGTTGATGCTGTAATTGCCGAACTTAAAAAGCAGTCTAAACCTGTGACCACCCCTGAAGAAATTGCACAGGTAAGGACTTAATATGTTATACTCTTTTAAAAAAAATTAATGGCATGTGTGATTTTTTTTCTTGATCACACCAATGTCAGAATAACAGTATTACCCAATCATCAGTTTTAGACTCATTTTTTCTTACTGCTAAAACATTTGAAAAGAATTTTGACCATAATGATTGTCATTTAGTTCTACATGTGGTTGTCATTTTAGTTCTACATGGCTGTAAAATGGATTTGTATGATTGTGAAAATGTTCTTAGCCATTGTCAAAGATGCATAAGTTTTGTCAGTTTGTAATAGCAGATTTGCCATGTAAAAAGATAATGAAGTCAGCATTTTAAAACATATTGTTAAAAGACTAGTTTTATATATCATATTCCTCAAAACAGTGTAGTTAAATAATGAATCAGAAAAGAGCAAAGAACCAGTACTTCATGAGAACTACCATATCGTAAATTCCCCTTCTCTCCCTGGGATATAAGTGTCAGTTTGGAAGTTACTAGGAAAAGATGAGGGAACTGACAGAGGATACTAGCTTGTAATACCTTTTAATTCAACTTGACTATTGCAGGTTGCTACAATTTCTGCAAATGGAGACAAAGAAATTGGGAATATCATCTCTGATGCAATGAAAAAGGTTGGAAGAAAGGGTGTCATCACAGTAAAGGCAAGTGTGTTTGTGTTTTTAAAAATGGTATCTGATGATCAAAACTGAATTTTCCAAGTAGAAAAATTCTGTGTGTTTTAAATACAGTGCAGTTTCATTTCTTTATATGTGGTCTCAGCACATCTATAGAACAAAGTGCTTACTGTGTTTTACGTGAATTAGCCTTTGCTTTGTGAAATGAATCCATCCTAATTTAAATATTGTCTAGCCATAAGAATTATTTAAATAAGCACTTTTGGAATTTTTGCAGAAGTGAAATTGGATATCCTGGGTTTTTCGTACTCCAGCCTATATCCCTTATGACCAGAGGGGTTTATTTTTATTTATCTGGCCTGTAATTTCATGTTTTATGTTCAGTGAAATCCATATACCTAATTTCTTTGTCTTTTCATAGGATGGAAAAACACTGAATGATGAATTAGAAATTATTGAAGGCATGAAGTTTGATCGAGGCTATATTTCTCCATACTTTATTAATACATCAAAAGGTAACAACAAATCAATAACTGAGTTTTTTAAATTATTATTTTAATATTTTTATTTTTATTTTTATTTTTTTCCACAAAGGTTCCACTTTGTAAGGGTTTAATGTTATTATTTTTTTTAGACAGAGTCTCATTCTCTGTTGCCCAGGCTGTAGTGCAGTGATGTGATCTTGACTTACTGCAACCTCCACCTCCTGAGTTCAAGTGATTATTGGGCATCAGCCTCCGAAATAGTTGGGATCACAAGCATGTGCCACCATGCCCTGCTAATTTTTTAATTTAATTTAATTTTTATTTTTTCTTATTTATTTTTTCATTTTGAGGCAGAGTCTCACTGTCACCCAGGCTGAAGTACAGTGATGCAATCTTGGCTCACCGCAACCTCTACCTACCGGGTTCAAGCGATTCTCCTGCCTCAGCCTCCCAAGTAGATGGAATTATAGGCGGGTGCCACCATGCTTAGCTAATTTTTGTATTTTTAGTAGAGATGGGGTTTCACCATGTTGGCCAGGCTGGTCTCTAACTCCTGACTTCAGGCAGTATGCCCACCTCAGCCTCTTAAAGTGCTGGAATTACAGGCATGAGCTACCGTGCTCACCTTTTTAATGGAGACAGAGTTTAGCCATGTTGGCCAGGCTAGTCTTGAATGCCTGGCCTCAAGTGATCTCCCTGTTTTGGCCTCCCGAAATTTTTAAAATGTACTTTCCTAACGTGTGTCAAACTATGGGTATTAGTTGGTGTCATCCTCTAAAAAAATAAATGTGTGTATTCCAAAAGTTAATGCACATGAGAAATGAAGGAAGAAAACAAACTCACTGGTCACTTTTAAAGTGTGTTGGAACCTTGGTTTAGCTTTTCATTTGAATACATTGCAGTCATTTTGTGTATTTTTGAAATCTTCATTATTTTTACAGGTCAGAAATGTGAATTCCAGGATGCCTATGTTCTGTTGAGTGAAAAGAAAATTTCTAGTGTCCAGTCCATTGTACCTGCTCTTGAAATTGCCAATGCTCACCGTAAGCCTTTGGTCATAATCGCTGAAGACGTTGATGGAGAAGCTCTAAGTACACTTGTCTTGAATAGGTAATAGGCAGTGGTATTTGAAGATTTATATTTCTGGGTGAAAGACAGAATTATTTGTATTGCTGTTTGTAGTCTCCATTATGTTTGTACCTCCACATTTGATCTACTTGGGTTTGTATCTAGAATTGTATTTGTGTAAATCAGGTATGCTCTGTATCCTCATGGTTGTGTTTTTGAATGGGACTCCCCAGTCTTTACTGTTTTGCTCAGCTTTCTCGTAGAATAGACTAATTTAGCCCATGGGTACCTTTCTATATTTTGCAAGTGTTTACAGTTGTTTTGAAGGTACATAACTGAATCTTGTGTTTTTGTTTTTTGTTTTGTTTTGTTTTGTTTTTTGAGAAAGTCTCACTCTGTCACCCAGGCTGGAGTATAGTGGCTCAATCTTGGCTCAAGCCTCCTGGGTTCAAGTTTGAATCTTTTTTTTTTTTTTTTTTAAGGTTTTTCTGGTTAAAAATATGTACTTTTTCAAAATACTATTTTGGCTGGAACAGGGAAGTAAACAACTAACATGCTAAACAACTCAGATGGGCCAGGTGGGTGGATCACCTGAGATCAGGCAAGATCAGCCTGGCTAACATAGTGAAACCCCGTCTCTACTAAAAATACAAAAATTAGCACGGCATGGTAGCCCGAGCCTGTAATCCCAGCTACTCAGAGGCTGAGGCAGGAGAATCACTTGAACCTGGGAGGCGGAGGTAGCAGAGAGCTGATATTGTGCCTGTGCACTCCAGCCTGGTCAACAAAGCAAGACTCTGTCTCAATAAATAACTCAGACATAAGTGTATTTTGCTATCAAATATTTTTATTTATTTTGAGGGACAGACGTTCACCCAGGCTGGGCTATGGTGGCACAATCATAGCTCCCTGCAGCCTTGAACTCCTGGGTCAAGCAGTCTTCCTGCCTCAGCCTCCCAGGTAGCTGGGACTACACACTTGCACGACCACCCTTGGCTGATTTTTAAATTTTTCTGCAGAGACAAGGTCTCAGTATGTTGCCTAGGCTAGTCTTAAACTATTGGTGAATCTTAAGTGATTCTCCCACCTCAGCCTCCCAAAGTGCTGGGATTGCAGGCATGAACCACTACCCCTGGCTGTGAGCAAGTGTTTGTTCTTCCTTATCTGAAAACTGAAGTATGTCACAAGCAAGACGTTTCTCTCCGTTTTGCTATAGTACAAACAAGACGTTTCTCTCCCGTTTTGCTATAGTAGAAATGCACACATTAGCAGGTATGTTTTAGACATTATACATGTTGATCTGACCCAAAAGCTCTAATGAACCTCCTTATCCTGGAATGTTTTTCTTAAATTGGATTTGCTTTTTTGGAGGAATTAAGTAAAGACTTGAAGACTTGAGGCCAGAAAAAAAGAAGCCTACAGAGTTTTCATTAGGCCATTTTATTGCTAGTTGAAAAATGGGATACCAGTTTACTTGACACAGAGCTTATTCCTCTAATTTTTATTTGGGTCCTTAATAAAATAGACCAGCTGTCTTAAAGTTTGAACATTCCTTCTGTTTCACAATCTGCTTTCAACTGGACATTTGACTGCACATATTTAGTAATTACTGTTTTTCTGCCATTCATTATAGTTATCACTGTATCCTATAACTTACTGGGATATGATTTTTGATCCTGGGTCCAGCTGTTCAACTGGACTGTAAGGCCAACAGTTTATTTATTTTATCTTTTGAGATGGAGTCTTGCTGTGTCACCCAGTCTAGAGTGCAGTGGCGTGATCTCGGCTCACTGCAACCTCTGCCTCCTGGGTTCAGGTGATTCTTCTGCCTCAGCCTCCGGAATAGCTGGGATTACAGGCGCCTGCCACCACAGCTGTCTAAGTTTTATATTTTTAGTAGAGACAATGTTTCACCACTTTGGCCAGACTGGTCTTGAACTCCTGACCTTGTGATCTACCCGCCTCGGCCTCCCAAAGTGCTGGGATTACAGGCGTGAACCACCACGTCTGGCCAGGCCAACAGTTTATTAAGAAGGTAAACAGATAATGGATTAATACAAAATAAATTAATATATAAGTATATTATATACTTATAAGTATAGATTGATAGAAAATAGTCTTAACTGTCTCAGTTCTTTCCTGTCTTAATTTGATCAAAAGTTGCTAGGAAGCAAAAACAAAAAAGGGAGCTGGGAGTCCTAACTAATCTTAAGTAGTAACAGAGCTTGAGGGGGAATTAAACAGATAGGCATTTTTATTTCATTTAAATCTTATTATGAACTATTCTTAACAGGCTAAAGGTTGGTCTTCAGGTTGTGGCAGTCAAGGCTCCAGGGTTTGGTGACAATAGAAAGAACCAACTTAAAGATATGGCTATTGCTACTGGTGGTGCAGTAAGTAAAATAAATGTGATAATGGTTTGCTGAATGTTTATTAGATACTACTGCTGTCTGTTTCTGTTGGCTCTTTGGGAGATAGGGGTTGGATTAAGCTCCCTTTAATTTGCCATGAGTCTGGCCTAAGAATGGGCTTTTTGACAAAATCTGGGGGGGGGGAGGGGGCTGGGTTTTGTTTGTTTTGGAGACGGGGTGTCTTGATCTGTCACCCAGGCTAGAATGCAGTGGCATGATCTTGACTCACTGCAGCCTTTACCTCCTGCAAGTGATCCTCCTGTCTCAGCCTCCCAAGTAACTGAGACTATAGCTGCAGTACCATGCCCAGCTAATTTTTGTATTTTTGGTAGAGTTGGGTCTTACTATGTTGCCCAGGCTGGTCTCGAACTCCTGGGCTCAAGCAATATGCCTGCCTCTGCTTTCCAAAGTGCTGGAATTACAGGCATGAGCCATCAAGCCCAGCCTGACTAAATCTGTTTTTAGTTTTGAAAGATAGAGGTGTATGCTAGAAATGATGTAGGACTTGAGTCAAGGCCTAGTCCTGGTACTACCAGAAAGTGTGACCTTGGAGTTTTTTTCTCAAATAAGGCTAATAACTACCAGAGTTATGAGAATTGAGAAGTTGGAAATGCAGTGAAAGACTATACTCAAGTCTTGTTCTAGAGTAACAGCGATCTTAAAATCTCTCATTTCAAAGAAATACAGTATTTCAAGAAGATTCTCTTGCATGGCATATTAATAAACTTGGCATAATGGCAGGAACTGTAACCTACAACTGGTTTACATTTAAATCTTTCTGTAGGTGTTTGGAGAAGAGGGGTTGATCCTAAATCTTGAAGATGTTCAGCCTCATGACTTAGGAAAAGTTGGAGAGGTCATTGTGACCAAGATGATGCCATGCTCTTAAAAGGAAAAGGTGACAAGGCTCAAATTGAAAAACGTATTCAGGAAATCATTGAGCAGCTAGATGTCACAACTAGTGAATATGAAAAGGAAAAACTGAATGAACGGCTGGCAAAACTTTCAGATGGAGTAGCTGTGCTGAAGGTAAGATTTATTATATGAAAAAGTTTCTTGGGTTCTGAGTCCAAGAATGATTTTGCTTCTATAGTATTCCCTAGTAGTACCATGGAACTAAAGAAATATTTGAGGAATTAACTTCATTTTGGATTTTTTTTTTTAGACAGAGTCTCGCTCTGTCACCTAGGCTGGAATGCAGTGATGCATTCGTGGCTCACTGCAACCTCAGCCTCCTGGATTCAAGTGAATCTCCTGCCTCAGCCTCTCAAGTAGCTGGGATTACAGGTGCTTGCCACTGTGCCTGGCTAATTTTTGTATTTTTAGTGAAGACAGGGTTTCACCATGTTTGTCCAGACTGGTCTGAAACTCAAGTGATCCATTTTCCTCAGCCTCCCAAAGTGGTAGGATTACAGGTGTGAGCCACCATGCTCACCCTAGAATTGCTTTTTAAGTAAACTGCTTTTAAATGACTTGTCAGTTAGCATCTTCAATGAAGAGGCCATACTAACTGGAGTTCTTTTCGTCTTTAGGTTGGTGGGACAAGTGATGTTGAAGTGAATGAAAAGAAGGACAGAGTTACAGATGCCCTTAATGCTACAAGAGCTGCTGTTGAAGAAGGCATTGTTTTGGGAGGGGGTTGTGCCCTACTTCGGTGCATTCCAGCCTTGGACTCATTGACTCCAGCTAATGAAGATCAAAAAATTGGTAGGTTAAAAAGTTACCTTTTAAATGAGTTGGTGGCCTGATTTTAGTTTTTCTGTTAGAATAGTAATACACTAACAGTCCCCTAAATGAAACAGCACTTATTTCCTGAATAACAGAAGTAGAATAGTGCTAATGTCAGAGCTAAACATGCATCACATTTTTTTTCAGGGGAAGTGATTTGACCTGTAGGATTGGGATTTTCCTACATCAATATCCTCACAAATTATAAATGTGTTATAATATTTACAAATATATGTATTGAAATTTTGCTGAAATTTATTTTGTTTGTAGGTATAGAAATTATTAAAAGAACACTCAAAATTCCAGCAATGACCATTGCTAAGAATGCAGGTGTTGAAGGATCTTTGATAGTTGAGAAAATTATGCAGAGTTCCTCAGAAGTTGGTTATGATGCTATGGCCGGAGATTTTGTGAATATGGTGGAAAAAGGAATTATTGACCCAACAAAGGTAAACAGTTGAACACTTTCCAAAATTCTTTTGTTGTTCATTTTGTTAGTATATCCCCCACATCCCAAATGTTTGACTTTGTCACCAAAAAAAATAGTCTAATAGCAGTAGCAACAGCAGTAGCACTTGTGCCCATCAACAATTCTCATGTAAATCTCCAGCACTTAAATATGTATGTATGTATGCATGTATTTGTTGGAGATAGGGTCTCAATTCTGTCTCTTAGGCTGGAGTACACTGGTGTAATCTCAGCTCACTCTAACCTCCACCTCCCACGTTCAAGCTATTCTCCTGCCTCAGCCTCCCAAATACATGGGATTACAAGTATGTACCACCATACCCAGCTAATTTTTGTGTTTTTAGTAGAAACGGGATTTCACTGTATTGGGCCAGGCTGGTCTGGAACTCCTAACCTCAAGTGATCCACCTGCCTCAGCCTCCCAAAGTGCTGGGATTACAGAAGTTTTCTTTTCTGTTCTGTTCTGTTCTTTTTTTTTTTAGACGGAGTCTCACTCTGTCACCTAGGCTGGAGTGCAGTGGCACAGTCTTGGCTCACTGCAACCTCTGCCTCCTAGGTTTAAGCAGTTCTCTGCCTCAGCCTCCTGACTAGCTGGGATTACAGGCTCGTGCCACCATGCATGGCTAATTTTTGTGTTTTTAGTAGAGACAGGGTTTCACCATCTTCGGTGGATTTCACCACCTGCCTCGGCCTCCCAAAGTGCTGGGATTACAGGCGTGAGCCACTGCACCGCCGGCCAGAAATTTTCAGTAAGTCTTGTCATATTTTACTAAGGGAGAACTAATGTTTAATTAAATTTGTTTCTAGGTTGTGAGAACTGCTTTATTGGATGCTGCTGGTGTGGCCTCTCTGTTAACTACAGCAGAAGTTGTAGTCACAGAAATTCCTAAAGAAGAGAAGGACCCTGGAATGGGTGCAATGGGTGGAATGGGAGGTGGTATGGGAGGTGGCATGTTCTAACTCGTAGAATTGTGCTTTACCTTTATTAATGAACTGTGACAGGAAGCCCAAGGCAGTGTTCCTCACCAATAACTTCAGAGAAGTCAGTTGGAGAAAATGAAGAAAAGGCTGGCTGATGTTTAAGACATCACTATAACCATCAGTTACTGGTTTCAGTTGACAAAATACATAATGGTTTATTGCTGTCATTGTCCATGCCTACAGATAATTTATTTTGTATTTTTGAATAAAAAGACATTTGTACATTCCTGATACTGGGTACAAGAGCCATGTACCAATGTACTGCTTTCAACTTAAATCACTGAGGCATTTTTACTACTATTCTGTTAAAATCAGGATTTTAGTGCTTGCTACCGCCAGTTGAAAAGTTAGGCAGCCTTTCTGTGGAGAGTGAGAATAATTGTGTACAAAGTAGAGAAATATCCAATTATGTGACAACCTTTGTGTAATAAAAATTTGTTTAAAGTTAGTAATTGTGTTAGCCTTTCCATTATTGAGAAGCTAATGAAAAATGAAAGCCAGTTGAAGGGGCAGGCTGGCATGTGTGTAAAACATTATCCTACCTATGATATTTCATGTTTCTCTTTGTTGCAAACTGAACTACATTATTCCATTGATAATGGGGAAGGACAGTTTCTATTTCCCCTGTGCAAGGATGTAATCTCTCCTGGAGCTATAAAATGTGGGAGGCTGGGAAGGAACTCTAGCTCCTCAGCTTGGCCTGGGGGCTGCTGCTGCAAGCAGGGCATTGAGGCAGATACTTTTGCTGTCCTTACCTTGGACAGAAGTAGAGGGAAAAAGTCCACCATCACAGATGAAAGGTCAGAATCACTTGAAATCCTGCACCTAGGATACTTTAGGCTTTGGTAATTTGGTTGTGTTTGGGATACAAAAGAAAAAAAAAACAAACACACATCTATTTGATAGCACAACAGGGTGAATATAGTCAATAATAATTGTATACTGAAAAATAACATAATTGGATTGTAACAAAGGATAAATGCTTGAGGGGCTAATACCCCATTCTCCATGATATGATTATTTCACATTGCATGCCTACATCAAAACTATGTACCCAGGCCGGGTGTGGTGGCTCACGCCTGTAATCCAAGCACTTTGGAGGCCAAGGCAGGCGGATCACCTGAGGTCGGGAGTTCAAGACCAGCCTGACCAACATGGTGAAACCCCGTATTTATTTAAAAAAAAAAAAAAATGTACCCACAAAAATTTAAAAAATAAGGGAATTGGTCAGCAAATGAGAGGCAATTGAATAAAAGACATGTTAACTGAAGAAATTTTGTCTAGAATGTAGTTTGGGCTGTAAAGGTGGCAAGCAAGCAAACTGGTAAATAAACCTAGAGAGATGGTTTGCATCTTAAGAGGCCAACTAGGTTATTAGAACAGGTAAGGCATAAGAAACACCTGGAATTAGTTCTTATTAGATAAGGGAGAGTAATAGAAGACTAGAGATTAAAGGAGAAAAAAATTGCCAAGTGCTCGCTAACGTGTTAGATACCGGGATAGGTAATTTTAGCACTCAATGTTAAGTTCGGGACTATTTATTAAGCCTGTGCTACATTTATGTAAACTGAGCCTCTGAAAGTCTGTCTCAGAGCTATTCAGTGGTGGGCCCAAATTTGAATCAGTTTTTTATTTAAACACTTAAGCTCTTAACCTAAGAGCTTACTAAGCAGGATGTGTGCCCCTAAGCAGGACCTAAGCAGTTGTTGCAAGAAACCTGAAAGCTGCAGCTAGAGGAATTGAGAAATTCCCTTTTCTTAGCTTGTTTGAAAAGGAAAGCACTCAAGGTCACACTTACTGGTGAAACTAGGACTAGACCACAAACCCGAACTCCTAAGTCCTACGTCCTTTAATATCATACTGTTTTTCAAAATTGAAAACAGAGTTAGTCAAGAAGCCCACTCAGGCCAACCAGATTCAGGCCAACAAGTTACAGATGAAAGGGGCTTTAATCCAACCCCCACCTCCCAAATACCCAGTAGAAATTGTATCTAATTGTGAAAAATGTAAATTTACCCATAAAGTGACTGCAGAAATTCTGAAGATATTCTAGAGGAGCTGGAGTATCAAGGATTGAGATGGTTACTTAAGGTATCCTTTGGTCAAGGTTTAAAGGTACCAGTGACTAGAACTACAAGATTCCCTGAGGAAACATGCTCATGACAGTCATGGTACCTTAGGAAACCACAGAATACCTCCAGGCCCCAATCAGATGTTGAACTGAAGGAAAAATAGAGCCCGGTGGGATGGCCTGAAAGCAAACAATTTAATTGCTTCGCTGTGTAGGATTTATTTGAACAATGGGGGCCTTTTCAAGTCAAAATTTGCAGGAGTTTGTTGGGAGAACAAATGTATAAGCCTGAAGGAAGAAACAAATAGTGATCCAATATTTAGCCCTAACCATGGAAATTAGCTAGATCTGCTTGAAAAACAGGAATAATCAAAGGGAAAGGAGTATAGCTATAAAGTCTTCGTGCTATTTCAGGAAGAGCTGAGGAAATGGAAGGTTTCTGTTGCACCTAAGGTAGCCCCAGCTAAACTCAGGTCTTGGAGAATCCAAAACCTGAAAATTTTTAGGGGATATGACTAGGGGAATATCTTCCTGGTTCTCACAAATAGGTTTTTTGTTTTGTTTTTGACACAGGGTCTCCCTGTCGCCCAGGCTGGAGTACAGTGGCAGGATCTCGGCTCACTGCAACATTCACCTCCGGGTTTTCAAGTAGCTGGGATTATAGGCACCTGCCACCGTGGGTGACTAATTTATATATTAGTAGAGACAGGGCTTCACCACGTTGGCCAGGCTGGTCTTGAATTCTTGACCTCAAGTGATCCGCCCGCCTTAACCACCCAAAGTGCTGGGATTACAGGTGTGAGCCACTGCGCCTGGCCCAGTCTGATTTTCAAACAGTTAAATGTGGACCATCAATGCTGCAGTAAGAAAAGTACAGTGTAATTTGTCAAACTGAAAATATTTAGTCTGATTTAGTAACCTTAAATCTTTGACTTTGTCACCAAAAAATGGTCTAATAGTAGTAGTAGCACCTGTGCTCATCAACAATTTTTTTTTTTTTTTTTTTTTTTTTTTGAGATAGAGTCTCACTCTGTCACCCAGGCTGGAGTACAGTGGCATGATCTAGGCTCATTGCAACCTCCACCTCCCGGGTTCAAGCGATTCTCCTCCCTCAGGCTCAGAGTAGCTGTAATCCCAGCACTTTGGGAGGCCGAGGCGTGCAGATCACCTGAGGTCAGGAGTTCGACACCAGCTTGGCCAAAATGTTGAAACCCCATCTCTTACTAAAAATACAAAAATTAGGCTGGGAGTGGTGGCTCATGCCTGTAATTCCAGCACTTTGGGAGGCCGACGCAGGTGGATCACAAGCTCAGGAGTTCAAGACCAGCCTACTGGTCTCTACTAAACCCCGTCTCTACTAAAAATACAAAAAATTAGGCGTGGTGGTGGGCACCTGTAATTCCAGGTACTCGGGAGGCTGAGGCAGAGAATTGCTTGTACCTGGGAGGCAGAGATGGCAGTGAGCTGAGATTGTGCCACTGCACTCCAGCCTGGGCAACAGTGAGACTCCTCTCAAAAAAAAAAAATTAGCCGGTCTTAGCACACACCTGTAGTCCTAGCTACTCAGGAGGTTGAGGCTGAGGTCAGAGAATCACCTGAACCTGGGGGGCGGAGTTATGCAAATTCTCCAGAAATATTTAACTCCCCAGGGAACTAAATTTTTGAGATGAACTCATGAATGAATATTAATAAATTCATGAGACAGACATAGCTTTCTATATAATTTTTAGCATTTTGTCTTGTAAATAGTTTCTATGTATGAAACATGTCTATTTATGTTAATAAAAATCAGGTCAATATACCATAAAAACAAGAGTTAGGTACCTAACAGAGAGCACTTCATTTCCAGGAAAGGTATCAATTCTCTAAACATTAACATCTCTGAAACACAAAGGACATAAGAACCTCATGATGTAACAGGTAAAACTTTGTTATAAAAAACAAAAAAGGGACTCATCTTAAGGCTCAGCATCACATTTTAACCAGGTTACACATTAATAGTAACCCAGATCCTGCAACTGTAGCTAGATTAAGATGGTGCCTCTCTTGAGTCTAGTTAATACCCTGAATGACCAGAAAGGTATAAAAACGACCCTAGAAAGGCAACATTATTAGCTTGGCATGGTGGTGCATGCCTGTAATCCCAGCTACTTGGGAGGCCAAGGCAGGAGAATTGCTTGAACCGGGACCCAGAGGTTGCAGTGAGCCAAGATCATGCCACTGCACTCCAGCCTGGGCTACAGAGGAGACTCTGTCTCAAAAAAAAAGAAAAGCAACATTAATTCTCCTCCTAGGGTCTGGTGGAGTCTCCCCATCCTACATTCCCCCTCTGCAAGCTATCTACCTCTGCCCACCCTCCAAATGTCTCCACCTGGGAACGAGGGGTGAGGAGGAGTTGGGGGCTGGGTGGAATCCTGCCAGCTGGTGAAGCCCTGTGGCAGGAAGGTCTGTGTGGACAGAGTATACCTTTCTTCTGCCACTGACTGCATGTGAATGACAATGAAATTGCTGGAGTCAGCTGTCGTCAGAAGCTATCAGTGATGAAGGACTGAGCCACACGGACTAGGTAGGTGTGTATCATGACTTTCAGTGGGAACTGGGCGACACAGAGAAGTTTGTGGTCTTGTTGACTTACTGATATGTCTTGGGCTGTCGTTTTCAACTGGTTCTCCACTGGGCCCAAGGGTTGGCAGTAGGAGACAATATCCCAGGCTCACAAGGGCTTGCCCTTTATCTTGGGCAGCTCATTGCTTTCAGCCTGTGCCCTTTCTCCACCTTTGTCCTCCCAGTGGTTGGTATGTGGGAAGCCCATCTCAATTCCTGCGACCCACTGGTCTTGAACCAAGGATGAGCATCTAGTTTCTGCCGTGTCGGTGGGATATGAGGCCCTTTCTTACCCAGTCTGGTGCCCACCCCCACATTGTACCAGACACTGAACTCCTGGACCCCCTCCTCCTTCCCTTTATTCCCTCTTTCCTTCAGGTCCCTTAGCCCAGTGCTGTATCCACCATCACAGAAACCTAAGTGTTTGTCCACTGCTGGGTTTGGGGACACAGGGAAGCCTTGGGGTCCAGAAAAAGGCTGTTCTTATCTAGAGTTCACCCCCCAGGCCAGGGGGCTTCCATGAACCTCTCCACAGACACCCCGGAAAGAGGAATTTCTTTTGGGGCACGGAAGTGAGAACTTGATTTCAACAGAGGCTGGCGATGGTGTGGGGGATGGACTTTTTGTTTTTGGGTTTTTTTTATTTGTTTGTTTGTTTGAGACAGGGTCTCATTCTGTTGCTTTGGCTGTAGTACAGTGATGGGATCTTTGCTCCCTGCAACCTTGACCTCGTGGGCTCAAGCGATTCACCCACCTCAGCCTCCCAAGTAGCTGGGACCACAAACATGCACCATTCTGCCTGGCAAACAACTTTTTGTAACATGTTAGGAGTTAATGGTGCAGGGTTTACCTCTTCACTTTCTGAAGACACATGAATATAGTAACAAGATATTTGTGACAAGCAAATACACTACTAGTAGAGAAGGGTCATCCACCCCTGCCCTAGCTCAGATAGAGATGCTGAGCCCATCAGTTATTACAGTTCTTTGTTTTATTCCATTATAGCTCTTTTCCCTTTCCTGATGATTGAATTTACAAAAGAAAGTAAGTGGCTCAGAAGGCCCTGGAAGTGAGGAGGAGGGGCAAGGAAGGTGACTAGTTACAGAGGATAAGGGTTGTTTTTTGCCAAAAGCCTAGGTAGAATGATCTGGATTATCTGGCACCCTCCTGGATGGAACCTCAGAGCACCTCCTGTGTGAAAGTGTCCCTGGATTTTCCTCAGCCCTCACTGGTCTCCACCTTCAGCCATGTTGATGGCAGAGAAGAGAAGAACTTACAGCCTGTTTCTCATTTGAGAGGAAAACTGGTCATCTGGCTTATTATGTTCACAGTACATTATCCTTACTATGTGCTGGGACATCACACTTAAAAGGACCAAAAAAACAAAAAAAAGTAAAATACTTGAGCAAGCTTTTATTGAGAGTATCTGCTTTCTGGGCTGATGTGATTCATTCATTTTTCCAGTCTGGCTTTAGTCCTTTGTAACTTGTAGTAATCATGCTTCTTTATTACTTTTTTTGAGATCAAGTCTTGCTCTTTTGCCCAGGCTGGAGTACAACACGGTGATCTCGGCTCACCGCGACCTCACCTCCCAGGTTCAAGTGATTCTCCTGCTTGAGTACTCAGTCTCTTGAGTAGCTAGAATTACAGGCGCATGTCACCATGAATAGCTAATTTGTATGTTTAGTAGAGAAGGGTTTCACTGTGTTGGCCAGGCTGGTCTCAAACTCCTGACCTCAGGTGATCCACCAGCCTCCGAAAGTGCTGGGATTATAGGTGTGAACCACCGTGCCCAGCCATGCTTTTCTTTTTAATACAAAAAAAGAAAGTATAAAAATAAAAACTCGAAAAGGCAAAAAATAAAAAGGCAACCTTAGAATAAATAAAAATAATCAAAAAATGCTGAAATAGTAATCATATCCTATTCACATGTAGATACATGTGTTGGCTTGTTTTGCAACCATTATAGTACTATAGGGTTTTCTGTCTCTGAAGGCATTTAAAACATTTAGGATAATTTGATATATTGGATTTGTAATTTTAATTAAGTATTTAGAAGTCTTTGACAGGGCTTGCAATATTTCCCCGGGAAAGGAAAAAAAATGTTCAGGAAAACTTATTTTGCTAATTCCATATATTTAATTGGTTAGCTGTATACACAGTATTTGAATATCTAGAGAAATAATTTTTTTTTTTTTGGAAACAGTCTCACTCTTGTCGCCCAAGCTGGAGTGCAGTGGCGGGATCTCAGCTCACTGCAACCTCCGCCTCCCGGGTTCAAGTGATTCTCCTACCTCAGCCTCCTGAGTAGCTGGGATTACAGGCACCTGTCACCATGCCCAGCTAATTTTTTGTATTTTTAGTAGAGACGGGGTTTCACCATGTTGGGCAGGCTGGCTTCGAACTCCTGACCTCAGGTGATCCACCCATCTTGGCCTCCCAAAGTGCTGGGATTACAGGCGTGAGCTGCTGTACCCAGCTGAAATGTTAATTTTTAAAGAAATGTGGCCAGGCATCGTGGCCACCAAGTTGGCAACTAAAGGGTTGGTTCATTCACCCTGAATGATATTAGAATTCTGATCTGGCTTCTCTGAATTATCTCGGCTCTTCCTCATAGTGAAAAGATGGCAGATGTAGCTACAGACTTCATGTTCTCAATCAGGTAAAAGCCAAGAATTTCTCTTTGAAGGATCCTCCCATGAAGAGAAAAAACTTATCCAGCAACCCCAGATTTCCCCTCAGATTTGACTGGCCAGATGCCATTTTCAAAAGTTTACAAACATAGTATTGGTTTTTCCCCTTATTACATATAAAGCACAGATGCCAAGTTTTAAGTCTACAATGCCTTTAAGAGTTCCACTTTATCTACTGTTTACTGCAAATCCTGCTCTTAGGTCAAAACAACCTTGATGTTGCTTTGTAACACATACCACCAATCCTGCCCCTTAGTTGCCTAACGTATATAAGCCCTCGGTCCATGGGGATCCACCATCTCATCTTGCAGCCGCCCCGAAACATGGCTTCTGATCCTGTTTGTAGGTCCCATTAAATGTTTCTTTCTGAGAAACTGGATTGGTCCACCTTTCTTCCGCTTCTCGGTTTCCTCAGCTTTTGTAGTTAGGTTTGCATAGACCACAGAATCAGAAGTCATGGCCTCAAGACTGTTGGGCTAGATAAGGCAAACATGAGAGCATAGATATAGAATGTGTGGGGTTTTTATCCTGTCTTTACCAGTTACTGTGACCTTAGTAAAGTTACTTAACCTCTCTTTATAAAACTTTTTTTGTATGTAAAATGAGGATAATAGTATCTACCTCAAAAAGTTATGATTAAATGTTTACAAAGCATTTAAAACTGCCTGGCATCTAGTGCTATGTAAATGTGCAAGACAAAATAATTTTGTTAAATGCCTAGAAACTGGAGCCTTGAAAACTGAGGTGGTCAGTCCTATGAAATTCCAGAGGTCTGTATATCATGATCTTATGAACTCTTTCTCTTATAAACAGGGGGAGGAAAAATAAAAGGAGAGTATCATAAAATTACACTCAGAAAAACTCCTGACCAGGTAGGTGTGTCTCCTTCTTGGAGGGTCTCAGCTTAGAATGCTGTTATGTAGAATCAGAAGAACTCCAAATATATGAACTCTGACACTCTAAATTTGGCTTTAAGAACCTGCAAAGCCCCAGGGTCCATTTGTTAACACTCAAATGACCACGGTGTTTGTTATATAAAGGAACATTGGAGTTAACTATTAAAACACTATTAGAGCCATTTTTTTTTTTTTTTTTGGTCTCTTTTTAGGGATAGAGTCTCACTCTGTTGCCCAGGCTGAGATGCAGTGGCATGATCATGACTCACTGTAGCCTAGACCTCCTGGGATCAAGCTATCCTCCTGCCTCAGCCTGCTGAGTAAGGGGGACTACAGGCACGTAACCCCACACCTGGCTGATTTTAGTACTAATTTCAAGAACTTCAGACACTAGATTAGGCAACTGAGTTTCGCCCCAAGTTTAGAACTTCCTTAAAATTTAGCATAAACCAGTGAGCACCCTGGTAAAGGGAAATCAACACTGAATTTTTTTTTTTTTTTTTTTTTTTTTTTTGGAGATGGAATCTGGCTGTTTGCCCAGGCTGGAGTACAGTGGCACAATCTTGGCTCACTGCAACCTCCGACCCCCGGGTTCAAGCAATTCTCTGCCCCAGCCTCCTGAGTAGCTGGGATTACAGGCACCTGCTACCATTCCTGGGTAATTTTTTTTGCATTTTTAGTAGAGATGGGGTTTCACCACCTTGGCCAGGCTGGTCTTGAACTCCTGACCTCATGTGATCCACCCGCCTTGGCTTCTCAAAGTACTGGGATTACAGGTGTGAGCCACTGCGCCCGTCCCAATACTGAATTTTTGTATTTTTTGTGGAGATGGGGTTTTGTTGTGTTGCCCAGTCTGGTCTCAAACTCCTAGGCTCAAGAAATCCACCCGCTTTGGCCTCCTAAAGTGCTGAGAAAATAGGTGTGAGCCACTGTACCTGGCTGGCATTTATAAAAGGAGTGATAAAGCATGGGTTCCTATTTCCATCAAAAGAGAATACAGGCCAGACATGGTGGCTAAGGCCTGTAATTCCAACACTTTGGGAGGCCGAGGCAGGAGGACAGCTTGAGCCCAGAAGTTTGAGATCAGCCTGGGCAACACAGGGAGCCCTGTCTCTAAAAATAAATAAATAATTTTTTAAAAAAGAGAATACAGTATACAGAGAGAATAAGATGTCTGAGTCTTACTTTTAAAACACTTTAAATGAACTTGCCGTTAAAAAAAAACCTTGTGGCTGGGTGCAGTGGCTTACACCTGTAATCCCAACACTCTGGGAGGCTAAGGTGGGCAGATCACTTAAGGTCAGGAATTTGAGACCAGCCTGGGCAACATGGTGAAACCCCACCTCCACCAAAAAATACAAAAATTAGCTGGACATGGTGATATGTACTGGTAGTCCCTAGGTACTCAAGAGGCTGAGGCAGGAAAACTCCTTGAACCCGGCAGGTGGAGGTTGCAGTGAGCCGAGATTGTGCCACTGCACTCCAGCCTGGATGACAAGAGTGAGACTCTGTCTCAAAAACAAAAACACTTTCTTATTTAAAAAGGCATGTAATTATATACAAGCTACTTATGCTATGGGCAGATAGCTCATCTGTAAGTGGAAAGATACTACTTACCTTGTGTGAAAGCATAACCCAGCTCCTCATGAGTCGAGGCTGGTATGAATCCTTCACCATTCTATACCCAGTATCTGAGAGAAAGCAGGTACTCAAAACAGATTTATTAAACAAATTAATATATATATATATCCTTATATAAAGAACTAATTACTGAGGTCCCTTGTTGATTTGAGGAAACAAATAGCACTATTATTGGAAGTTTAATGCCAGAGGGTTGCTGGTATGTAGCTACAGGAGGGAAGGAGATCAATACTGGTTAAAGGAAAGTTGAATTTTTTCTTTTTTTGAGATGGAGGACAGAGTCTTGCTCTGTCACCCAGGCTGGAGTGCGGCTCACTGCAACTTCCGCCCCCTGGGTTCAAGCGATTCTCCGGCTCAGCCTCCCAAGTAGCTGAAATTACAGGTGCAGGCCACCACGCCCGGATAATTTTTTTTTTTTTTAAGATGGGGTTTCACCATGATGGTCAGGCTGTTGAACTCCTGACCTCAGGTGATCCACCCACCTTGGCCTCCCAAAGTGCTAGGATTACAGGCGTAAGCCACTGTGCCCAGCTGATAATTTTTGTATTTTTAGTAGAGATGGGGTTTCACCACGTTGGTCAGGCTGGTCTCGAACTCCTGACCTTGTGATCTGCCCGCCCTGACCTCCAAAGTGCTGGGATTACAGATGTGAGCCACTGTGCCCAGTGAAAATTGAATCTTGCTTATATTTGTCAAAGTCTGTTTCTATGAAGCTAATTTAAAGACACAAAATGCTGTAACAACACTTTACTATGTTTATGCAAATACACATTTAAGCAATATAGGAAGTTTTTTTTTAAAAGGCTAGTCAAGTGAAGCAATGGGAGTGGAGAAGGAACAAAGAAATCTGTAACTGGTTGTGGTCAATTAGTTGTAAACACCACTGCACTCGGCCCAGCTGCAATATAGGAAGATTTCAATAACCAAACTAACTGTGCAAAAAATAAACAAATTAACTTTATTACGTTACTACTTCAACTTCAGTCCTTACATTTGTTTTTTAAAAAATCCCAGTTTGAAACACACTATTGAAAGTGAGCACATACAATAAATAGAAAATAGGGTGCACAGTGCTAGAGAGTGCTAGAGACGTATCAACCAACTTATCTTCATCTGTTGCCTACTGTTGTAGACAAATTTTGACACACAATTAGCAGCAGAACTACCTCGGAGAAGGTGGCAAACCACTGGAAAAGTAGCTTAAAGCTCTGGACCACTCACCAAAAAAAAAAAAAATTCAGTGTTTATCTGGGAGCTAACCTCATCATGGCACTGAATTTATCTACTACTCATAAGAACAATTTTTAAAGTATCAAAAGTCCCAAGGAACCTTTATTAACAGTATTTTTTGTTGTTTTTGGCAACAAAGTCTCCCTCTGTTGCTCAGGCTGGAGTGCAGCAGGATGATCTTGGCTCACTGCAACCTCTGCCTCCAGGATTCAAGCAATTCTCCTGCCTCAGCCTCCCAAGTAGGTGGGATTACAGGCGCCTGCCACCAAGCCCAGCTAATTTTTAAATTTCTAATAGAGATTGGGTTTCGCCAGGTTGGTCAGGCTGCTCTCAAACTTTTGACCTCAGGTGATCTGCCTGCCTTGGCCTTCCAAAGTGCTGGGATTACAGGTATGAGCCATTGCACCTGGCCAAGAAACAGTATTTTTAAGTCAGAAATACCCAGGCTGGAGTCCAGTGGCGCAATCTTGGCTCACTGTAACCTCCCCTTCCTGGGTTCAAAAAATTCTTGTGCCTCAGCCTCCCAAGTAACTGGGATAATAGGTGCGTGCCACCACACCCAGTTAATTTTTCTATTTTTAGTATTGACAGGGTTTCACCATGTTGGGTGGGCTGGTCTCAAACTCTTGACCTCAAGTGATCTGCCCGTCTCAGCCTCCCAAAGTGCTGGGATTACAGGCGTGAGCCACCGCATCCAGCCCAAAGTTTTTACTTTAAATACATGATTACTCAAATATCCTAAGCCAGCAGGCCCTATAACAATAAGTTACAAATAGTCTGAATTTAATAACTTAAGTATGATATGGTTAATACAATACATACTGCGTGAATATCTTAACTAACCTCTTTCAGGTAAGGTGATAATTACAAGGTTTAAATTTACAGTTTCAACTTCTGCTCAGAAGAATCATGTCAGTATTCTAGCAATGGTGATGACATCCCATTATTGTAAATGCAGAACATAATAATGTCCATATTACTTTGAATTATACTTGATTGAAGAAATAATTCTATGTAAGAGTCTATATTCTATGTGCAAAGTTTCAGTGGCGCAAGTTTATAACCAAAGCTGAGTTTAACAATGCTTTCTGGCTTCCAAAAAAACATAGGAAAATACTTTCTAAAAGTGAACAAACTAAAGCTAGAAGTAGGTGACACCAGTTGTTCTTTCCATTTATGTGTGATGGACTTCATGAAGCATTAACTCCCGAGGTATATTTGTTTCTGGACCATACAGCTTACATGCTCTTCTTTCAAAGGCGGCTACCATCTGCTTTACAACTTCATCAAAAAACAATGTGGCAAGCTGAGAATGTAGAAGTGATCGAAATTCAAAAGAAATCTGTAGAAAAATATTGAAAATCATTTTAGAACTAATTATTTTTTGCATTTTTGTTTTTTGTTTTCCTCGAGACAGTCTCGCTTTGTTGCCCAGGCTGTAGCACAGTGGCATAATCACGGCTCACTGCAGCCTCCACCTCCTGGGTTCAAGCAATCCTCCCACCTTTGTCTCCCGAGTAGCTGGGACTAGAGGTGCATGCCACCACACATGGCTAATTTTTTTTTTTTTTTTTAGAGAAGGGTTTTTGCCACGTTGCCCAGGCTGGTTTCAAACTCCTGGGCTCATGTGATCTGCCTACCTCAGCCTCCCAAAGTGTTGGGATTACAGGCATGAGCCACGGCACCCAGCCAGAAAGGTTCTTTTTTTCTTTTGAGATTAAGTCTCACTCTGTTGCCCAGGCTGGAGTGCAGTGGTGCGATCTTGGCTCACTGTAATCTCCACCTCCCGGGTTCAAGCGATTCTCCTGCCTCAGCCTCCCAAGTAGCTGGGACTACAAGCACCTGCCACCATGCCTGGCTAATTTTTGTATTTTTAGTAGAGATGGGGTTTCACTATGTTGCCCAGGCTGGTCTTGAACTCCTGACCTTGTGATCCGCCTCCTCGGCCTCCCAAAGTGTTGGGATTACAGGCATGAGCCACTGCGCCTGGCCGAGAAGACTTTTTTTTTTTTTTAATTGAGAGGGAGTTTCGCTCTTGTTGCCCAGGCTGGAGTGCAGTGGCACAATCTCAGCTCACCGATCCTCCACCTCCCAGGTTCAAGTGATTATCCTGCCTCAGCCTCCTAAGTAGCTGGGATTACAGGCATGCACCACCACACTCGGCTAATTTTTTTGTATTTTTAGTAAAGATGGGGTTTCTCCATGTTGGTCAGGCTGGTCTTGAACTCCCAAACTCATGTGATCCGCCCGCCTCAGCCTCGCAAACTGCTGGGATTACAGATGTGAGCCACCTCCCCTGGCGTAAGATTTTTTTTAAAACTAAATCTCTTCCAGTTCCAGGAATAACAATTGGAACAAAAAAAAGGAAAAAAATAATAACAAAATAAATCTCCACTTAGGACAGTGGTGTTCACACTGTGAACTGGGTATCTAGGGTAGAGTTGTGTGGATGTATGTAGGTGGGATTTTTAGCAGCCCCCTAGAAGAGGGAATCTTCTTTACTGCAACAAGCAGAACTGCTGGCACAAAAAGCTTACATAAACAAGGCCAATGAAATCTCTTTAAGGGAAAAAGTCTGCTTCGTAGTAAGACTGGAAAAAAGCTTTGCTGAATACATTCATCAGTCTGCCTTCTTACTAATGTGCCCCTTTTAGATCCATCCTATCCGACAAAAGGAAATAAGGAAGAGAAGTGATCCTTCTCATAGGTATCATTCCCATGAGAAGCACCAGCAGGAAGAGGAGGCTGCAAGTGTGCATGCACATGGGTGCCTGACCCACAGGGCAGATGATGTAGGTGGTCTAACTTTTTCTTTGAGACAAAGCCTTGCTCTGCTGGCCAGGCTGGAGTGCAATGGCGCATCCTCGGCTCACTGGAACCTCTGCCTCCCAGGTTCAAGCAATTCTCCTGCCTCAACCTCTGGAGTAGCTGGGACCACAGTCGCTCACTACCACTTCCAGTTAATTATTGTACTTTAAGTAGAGACAGGGTTTCAATCTTAAAGCAGCCAATGATTTGAATAAGGAAGAGGAGGCTGCAAGTGTGCTGCATGCACATGCATGCCTGACCCACAAAGCGGATGGCGTAGGTGGTTTAATCTTTTCTTTTTGTAGCATGTCCAACTCGCCTTATTTTGCTGTTGTTGTTTTAGGCTTTTAACAGCCTGATGGTTTTTAGTTTCTGTCTCTAGTGATGAGCAGAAAAGAGGGATGAGAAAGTCGCTTTACAGGCCCAACCAAAAACAGAAACTAAGAACCCATGACTGTATTCTCTCCCTTGGACACCCTTTTAGGATTTTATTTGTACCCTTTCGTTGTTCTATACAGAATTCAAGACAGGCTGAGCGTGGTGGCTCATGCCTGTAATCCCAGCACTTTAGAAGGCTGAGGCAGGCAGATCACCTGAGGTCAGGAGTTCGAGACCAGCCTGACCAACATAGAGAAACTCCGTCTCTACTAAAAATACAAAATTAGCCAGGCGTGGTGGTACATGCCTGTAATCCCAGCTACTTGGAAGGCTGAGTCAGGAGAGTCACTTGAACCCGGGAGGCAGAGGTTATGGTGAGCTGAGATCACGCCATTGCACTCCAGTCTGGGCAACAAGAATAAAACTCCGTCTCAAAAAAAACAAAAAACAAAAAACTGAAGACAATTGGTTTGAGAACTGTGTTTTAAGGACAAAATATCCTCTAAATCTTATTTACTTTGCATTATGAAATAATTTCATTTTTGTAAAAAAAAGCAACAAAAACAGTACAAAGATTTCCATGTACCCATTACCCAAATTTCCCTATTTTAATGTCTTAAATAACCATAGTGCAATTCTCAAAATCAGGAAATTAACAAACGGAGTTATTACTACTAGATAATAACACTATTATCTAATTTACATAGACCTTATTCAAATTTTCCCAATTGTCCTGTTTTTTTTTTTTGAGGCAGAGTCTTGCTCTGTCACCTAGGCTGGAGTGCAGTGGCGCGACCTTAGCTTACTGCAACCTCTGCCTCCCGGATTCAAGTGATTTTCCTGCCTCAGCCTCCCAAGTAGCTGGGACTACAGGCGTGTGCCATCACACCTGGCTAATTTTTTGTATTTCTAGTAGAGATGGGTTTTCACTGTGTTAGCCAGGATGGTCTCGATCTCCTGACCTCGTGATCTGCCTGCCTCAGCTTCCTAAAGTGCTGGGATTACAGGTGTGAGCCACTGCACCTGGCCTGTCCTTCTTTTTTTTTTTTTTTGAGACAGTGTCTCACTCTGTCACCCAGGTTGGAGTGCAGTGGCATGATCTCGGACCACTGCAATGTCTGCCTCCTGGGTTCAAGTGATCTCCTGCTTCAGCCTCCTGAGTAGCTGGGACTACAGGAACACACCACCATACCCAGCTAAGTTTTGTATTTTTTAGTGGAGATGGGTTTTCAACATGTTGGCCAGGCTGGTCTTGAACTTCTGAACTCAAAGTGAACCACCTGCCTCGGCCTCCCAAAGTGCTGGGATTACAGGTGTGAGCCACTGTACGAGCCTAACTGTTCTAGTATTGTCTATAATGCTTTAACAAAAATTACTCCAGAGCTGAGAATAGCACACAATTTAGGCAAAATTGTCACCATTTCTTAAAATTCAATGCCTGAGTTGCATATACAGAGAACAACTCCCATATTACCTGTTGGCAAAGAAAAAGCCACAAATGGCTTTAAGTTGTCTATAACTAAGATTATATGAAAAAAAAAGTTACTAGGCTGGGTGCGGTGGCTCATGCCTGTAATCCCAGCACTTTGGGAGGCTGAAGTAGGCAGATCTTCTGAGCCCAGGAACTGAAGACAAGCCCGGGCAACAGGGTGAAACCCTGTCCCTACAAAAAATACAAAAATAAGCCTGTGTGGTAGTGTACTCCTGTAGTCCCAGCTACTTGGGAGGTGGAGGTGGGAGGATTGCTTGAGAGAGGGAAGCAGAGGTTGCAGTGAGTCAATACCACACCACTGGACTCCAACCTGAGTGACAAGGTGAGATTCCATCTCAAAGAAAAAAAAAGGAAAGAAAAGAAAGTTACCAGACTCTAGATTCAAAAAATGTATTTTTCCCTTTGCACTTTATTTCTGCATCTTTTATTTATATTTTTACTAAAGTGAAAGCAAGTTCATTAGGAAAATAAAGGAACAAAAGAATGGCTACTCCATAGACAGGGTAGCATGCATCTTTGCTTTTAAATTAAATTAAAATGTTTTGATACAGGGTCTCACTCTGGTACCCAGGATGGAGAGCAGTGACATGATCACAGTGCACCGCAAGCTGGAACCCCTGGAATCACGCAGTCCGACTACTGGTGGGCACCACTACACAGGCCTAATTTTATTTTTAGTAGAGACAAAGTCCCACTATGTTCCCCAGGCTGGTCTCAAACTGCTGGCCTCAAGCAATCCTCCTGCCTCAGACTCCCAAGTGCTGGGATTCCAGGCATGGGCTACTGTACCTAGCCTGTTTCTGCATCGAATATGCAATGTGTTCTTTCATTTGGTGTTAATTTAAAACTATTATTAAGTTCAAACCTGTTATTAAGCTGGTAGTAAAGTCATGGCATGAGTCTTATAATCTACAGATTTGTAAAAAACAAAGTAGAGAATGAAGGAATATTCAAGGTTGCATGAAATAGAATAAAAAGAAATGCTCATTAGCATTTACGCAGAAAAAGGTATTTAATGTAATTATGGCCTCTGTGTTCTAAAAAATAATTACGTTTTTACCAACTTTACCTCATATGTGGAACAAATCAAGGGCTTTATAGAGACTTACTGAAAAATCCAAGGTACAAGTTCTTGGGTAGCCAGGAAGACCTGGGCTAAAACGCCAAATAGTCTCCAAGTGCTTGAAAAGTCTCCCATCAGTACAAGATGCCTAGAACAAAATGAAAAAATAAAACCACAGTTAAATACCTTTGCTTCTGGCCAGAATTTAAGAATCTATATGATTGAGACTGATTTCTTTCATAAGTAGTAATTTTTATACATCAGATCACAGGAGATAAAGATACCTAATTTTTAGCTTGGTACTAGGAAGTAATATATCTTGCCAATACTAGCCATTTTTTCTTCCTGCAGGGATCACCAAGATTGCCAGTTGTTTTCTCTTCCACTGCTAACACCTGCTTTGCTACTTAGATTTCCTTCCTCTAGCAGCAAAACAGAGTTTTTTGGAAGCTTATTTCCAGTTCTGCCACATATAAGTGATCATGAACAAGTAACTCCCATACACGATTTCCTTAATCTGTAAAATAATACCTAGTTTGTATCATGATTGCTGAAATGTTAATAAGGTACCTGGTACAGATTTCTAGCACAATTACATAATTCTCTCCTACTCAAAGACTGATCTCTTATTAATCACGTACAGTCTTTCCTTCACTCTGCTCCTTATTGCTAGAGGCCTCTATCTAGTTTCCTTAAATGTGTAGTCCTGGCCCTTGGCCCTGATCCATTTCTTTCTGATTTTTTCCAGTGCACATGTATATTTTATATTCAGGATGAACACACTGAATCATATTACTTAACCATACTATGTGCAGTGCATCTTGGTATTTCCCATTTTGTATCACTAAAAAAATACTTATTGTGGCTGGATGTGGTGGCTCACACCTGTAATTCCATCACTTTGGGAGGCCAAGGTGGGAAGACCACTTGAGCTCAGGAGTTCAAGGCTGCAATGAGCTATGATTATGCCACTGCGCTCCAGCCTGGGCATCAGAATGAGATTCCCTGACTCTTTGAAAAAATTAAAAAATTAGCCAGGTGTAGTGATGCATACCAGTAGTCCCAGGAGGCTGAAGTGAGGAAACTGCTTGAGCCCAGGAGACTGAGTCAGCAGTAAGCTATAATTATGCCACTGAACTCCAGCCTGGGCAACAGAGTGAGACACTGTCTTTTTTTTTGAGACGGAGTTTTGCTCGTCGCCCAGGCTGGAGTGCAATGGCCCATCTTGGCTCACTGAAACCCCTGCCTCCCGGGTTCAAGTGATGCTCCTGCCTCAGCCTCCCAAGTAGTTGGGATTACAGGCGCCCACCACCATACCCAGCTAATTTTTCTATTTTCAGTAGACACAGGGTTTTGCCATGTTAGGCTGGTCTTGAACTCCTGACCTCAAGTGATCCACCTGCCTCGGCTTCCCAAAGTGCCAGGGATTACAGACATGAGGCACTGTGCCTGGCCTAGAGACACTGTCTTAAAAAAAAAAAAAACATTATTGAGACCTATGAAAGAGTTGCCATCTGCAATGTGAAAATGGTAACCAGAACCATAGTTACTAGTTCATTGTTAGGACTGATTATGCTGGTTATGACCTTGAGTGGTGCTCAGCTTTTTATTTGGTTTCCTACCTCAGCCTCCCAAGTAGCTGGGACCACAGCTGACTGACACCATGCCTAGCTAATTTTTTAAATTTTTTGTAGAGCTGGGTTTTCTCTATGTTGCCCAGGCTGGTATTGAACTCCTGGGCTAAGAGAACCTCCTGCCTTGGCCTCCCAAAGTGCTGAGATTACAGGTGTGAGCCACCGCATCCAGCCTGTTTGTTTGTTTTTCAGGATGAAGTCTTACTGGCTATGTTGCCCAGGCTGGAATGCAGTAGCTGTTCACAGGCATGATCATTGTACATTACAACCTCAAACTCCTGGGCTCAAGCAATCCTTCTGCTTCAACCTCCTGAGTAGCTGGGATTACAGGTGCATGCTACCACACCTAGTCTACCCTGTAGGTTTTGAGAAGGCAGGGGAGACAGGATGGGTGTAGTGGTTCACACCTGTAATCCCAGCACTTTGGGAGGCCAAGCCAGACAGATCACCTGAGGTCAGGAGTTCAAGACCAGCCTGGACAATATAGAGAAACCCCATCTCTACTAAAAATACAAAAATCAGCCAGGCATGGTGGCGCAAACCTGTAATCTCAGCTACTTGGGAGGCTGAGGCAGGATAATCACTTGAACCTGGGAGGCGGAGATTGCAGTGAGCTGAGATTGCACCGCTGTACTCCAGCCTGGGCAACAGAGCAAGACTCTGTCTCAAAACAAAAACAAACAAACAAACAAAAAAGAAGGCAGAGGAGGGAAGAAAGGTAGAGAGTGAGGAAGAAATGAGATTTATTTAGAGTTCTTTTAGTTAGAAGCAGCATAATATATTAAGGTTTAAGTTCTAAGAGACTGAATGGTAAACTGAGCTCAGGAAATAGAAAAAAATAAAGATTACAGAAATATTCAGACAGGTGTCAGGCAGCTGGAGTCTTGGCTCTCTGACCTTGAGCAAGTTCTCTATCTAAGCCTCAGTTTGCTCAACTCTAAAATAAATAATCCTTGAATCTCAAAGGGCTGTTGTGAAAACTTCAGTAATTCAAGTAAAGCAGTAAAAGGGCTCAATAAATGTTGGCTATTATGAGAGACAGTAGTTTAAAACCTCTAAAACAATGAGGCAAGTAGGTGAAAACATCTGTAATAATAGCAAAATCCTAGTCCACAGCATTTTAAGTGGAATTCAAGTTTTGAGGCTAAGAAGAGGGGCAGACTCTAGGGTCTTAGCCTCACTGGACAGTGACAGTGTTCTCTTTCTCTTTCTAGCTGCACCAGAAAGAGCATACTGAGAGCTGCACCCTCTTCAATGTCTAACACAGAGCTGACTAAGGTATTTAGCTCTGGCCAGTTACCAAGAAATGGTATCATCATTAAATCCTGTGGGCAAAGTAACTCAGCTTTAAAGATCTTTGCCTACTCCAAAATAGGAATGTAAAATACATATGCATTATTCCATGGAATTCTGCCTTTTTGTTTTTAAGGTTGGTACCCTTTTCTACACATGTATCCTCCTCTAACAAGCATAAGATGATTAACATAATGTAACAGTAGTTGGCAGGATAAGGTTGGTACCCTTTTC
Organism: Ateles fusciceps; assembly: GCA_036589455.1. Lineage (NCBI taxonomy): Eukaryota > Metazoa > Chordata > Mammalia > Primates > Atelidae > Ateles > Ateles fusciceps. The sequence continues at coordinate 5,769,605 of JAZHEH010000889.1, forward strand.
TCCACATGTATCCTCCTATGACAAGCATAAGATTAACATAATGTAACAGTACTTGGCAGGATAACCTCAACAATATTTATACGTATATATTTTTTGAGACAGAGTCTCACTCTGTTGCCCAGGCTGGAGGGAAGTGGCGAAATCTTGGCTCACCACAACCGCCACCTCCCGGGTTCAAGCATTTCTCTGCCTCAGCCTCCCAAGCAGCTGAGATTCCAGACACCTGCCATCATGCCCAGCTAATTTTTGTATTTTTATTAGGGACAGGATTTCAACATGTTGGCCAGGCTGGTCTTGAACTCCTGACCTTGTGATCCACCCACCTCAGCCTCCCAAAGTGCTGGGATTACAGGTGCGAGCCACCAAGTCCAGCCAATTTTTTTTTTTTTGAGACGGCGTTTCATTCTTGTCACCCAGACTAGAGTGCAGTGGCGTGATCTCGGCTCACTGCAACCTCTGCCTACCGGGTTCAAGTGATTCTCCTGTCTCAGCCTTCTAAGCAGCTAAAATTGCAGGTACCTGCTACCACACCTGGCTAATTTCTTTGAGTTTTAGTAGAGATGGGGTTTCGCTATGTTGGCCAGGCTGATCTCGAACTCCTGACCTCAGGTGATCCATCCACCTCGGCCTCCGAAAGTGCTGGGATTACAGGTGTGAGCCACTGCACCCTGACAATATTTTTATATTTATATCTTTTCTTTTCGTTTTTATTCTTTGACACAGGGTCTCACTCTGTTGCCCAGGCTGAAGTGCTGTGGCAAAATCACAGCTCTCTTCAGCCTCAACTTCTTGGGTTCTCATCTCAGACTCCTGACATATCTTTTTTTTTTTTTGAGAGAGTCTCACTCTGTCGCCCAGGCTAGAGTACAGTGGCTTAATCTCAGCTCACTGCAACCTCCGCCTCCCGGGTTCAAGCATTCTCCTGCCTCAGCCTCCTGAGTGGCTAGGATTACAGGCATGGGCCACCACGCCCGGCTAATTTTTGTATTTTTAGTAGAGATGGGGTTTCACCACATTGGTCAGGCTGGTCTTGAACTCCTGACCTCATGATCTGTCCACTTCAGCCTCCCAAAGTGCTGGGATTACAGACGTGAGCCACTGTGTCTGGCCTATATCTTTTCTACCTTTCTTTATCCTCCCACCCCTTTTTTTCCCTCCCCTCTTCCCCACCATTCCTTCTTTAATTTAAAAAAATATATATTTAGTAAACAAATTTATTCTTCCCCCCAATGCGAAAATATTTAATTCATATTTTAAAACAGGGCAAAAATTAAATTAAAACATTTCCCACTTAGGTGGCCCAACTGAACTGTCCTGTGAGTCAGTAGTCCTCAACAGAAGGGGAAAAAAAAAAGAGGAAAAGTTTCCCATTTCCATATTATATTCTAACTTCTATTTGGAAGGAATAATGCTAATATTGTATAAAGTAACACAGGAGACATAATAATTTTTTCCCCCTCTTCCTATTTGCTCAAATAAATTTTTTTAGGCTATTACATTTTAACCCATTTGACAGAGTTAATATTTGGAGGAATATTTAAAAACAACAAAAAACAAAACTATTACCTTTACTAAATGAGGCTTCACCAAGGTTACTACTGATGTATATCGCTCCAATACAGGTGGAAATCCAATTTCTAATCGTGTTTTACAATATCCAGATCTCTTTGATAAAACATCTGATTTTTTGCACCAAGGAACGAAATGCTTGTAATCCTCCACTCCCGATACTACATCATACATTTCCTGCATTGAATATCTTAAAAAAAAAAAAAAGAGGTGTTAACTCCATTTAGTTATATGGTTTATATGCATACTTTAAAGTGAATATGAATAAAACTTACTGTGTATGATAAACAAATCTCAATACTTATGTTGAACCACATTCTGGAATCAATGACTTCAAAGCAACACAGAAAATAAAAGGTCTCTAAATAAACATATATATGACAGAGATCATAATTTGGTATCTCACAGGTTAAAACTGATCTAAAGAGGTAGTTTTTAAAATTTTACTAGCCAGAATTTAAAAATTGAGAGTATGGTCAGGCACAGTGGCTGGGGAAGCTGAGGCAGGCAGAGCACCTGAGGTCAGGAGATTGAGGCCAGCCTGGCTGACATGGTGAAACCTCATCTCTACTAAAGATACAAAAATTAGCCAGGTGTGGTGGCACATGCCTGCAATCCCAGCTATTCGGAGGCTGAGACAAGAGATTTGCTTGAACCCAGGAGACGGAGGCTGCAGTAAGCCAAGATCATGCCACTGTACTCCAGCCTGAGCTAGAGTGAGACCCTGTACCCTCTCCCTCTCTCTCTTGCTCTCTCTCTCTCTCTCTCTCTCATACACATACACACAAAGTAAAGCAGACTAAATCACTATTTTTTTAGCTGCCATTTCTCTCTCTCTTTTTTTTTTTTTGAGATGGAGTCTTGCTCTGTCGCCAGGCTGGAGCACAGTGGCACAATCTTAGCTCACTGCAACCTCTGCCTCCCGGGTTCAAGGGATTCTTCCACCTCAGCCTCCTGAGTAGCTGGGAATACAGGCGCGTGCCACCAGGCCAGGCTAATTTTTTATTTTATTTATTTATTTTTATTTATTTATTTATTTATTTATTTTAAGACAGGGTTTCACCATGTTGGTCAGGCTGGTCTTGAACTACCGACCTCAGGTGATCCGCCTGTCTTGGCCTCCAAAGTGCTTGGATTACAGGCGTGAGCCACCACGCCCGGCGGCCAGGCTAATTTTTGTATTTTTAGTAGAGACAGGGTTTCACCATGTTGTCCAGGATGGTCTCGATCTCTTGACCTTGTGATCTGCCGCCTTGGTATCCCAAAGTGCTGGGATTACAGGCGTACCGTGCCCGACCACTATTTCTCTTTTTAACAGGGCCACTGCGCCCAACCACTATTTCTCTTTTAACAGGTAACACCTGTGATGTCTATCCAGATTTGCACTCCTTTTACATGGTGCTGTTGCTAAAAAGTACCTGCCCATCAGGAGCAACAATTCCCAGTCCCCATTCCCCTTGCGTTTAGATGGGGTTCACAACTAGCCTTTGCTAGTAATATCTGGGAGGAGGTGTTGTGTGTCAACTCCAGACCAATATGATTAACACTCTGTAGACTAAGCAATTACAGAGGTCGAAAGTGGGATGGAGCCTGGGTTTCTGAGTTACTGCTTGGACTGGAGTAGAGGGAATACCCATTTGGAAAAAAACTCTTGGGTATTATCTATATGGCTGTTAGCAATACCTTAACTATTACAGAGACTAGTTAGTAATAAAGTCAAACAATGAACAATGCTGTTAAGTCTTTTACTACAGAAAAATAAGAAGAACAAAAGCTAATGAGTAAAATTAATGAAATGCACTTTTACAAAGCTTCATGTAATACTTAATGGCCAACTGGGAATTAAGAGCCACTTGTAGAAATTCCCCTAAGGAGGGATGGTGTATTTCTGGTTTAGCAGAACTGTAGTGTCTTTATCATCTGCTCTATTTACCCCTAGATCAGAGGCCAAACCTGGTCCATCACCTGTTTTTGTAAATAAAGTTTTACTGGAATGTGACCACACCCATTTATTTACATATTATCTATATCTGCCTTTGGACTACAGTGACGCAGCTGAGCAGTCCGTGCAGCTCAGCAGTCCGTATGGCCCGTAAAACCTAATATAGTTACTATTTGTCTCTTTACAGAAACAGTCTACCAAAGGCTCTAGATGAGGAGCTTTAGTATGTATGTACTTATCTACGTATGTCTGGTACATGAGGAAGCTATGTAAACATATGGCCCAATGTATCAGTAATGTTGCTATTATAGAAAAGAACAATGTACAAAAAATGTAGAACATAATTTCCTTTACATGTCAAAGATTTAAGTCTATACTAAAAAGTTACCATATAATTATATTCATTCAACAAATATTTGTAAAATAGCAAGGCTATGAAAAAGGCCAACCTAGGCTGGAGCGGTGGCTCACACCTGTAACCAGAACTTTGGGAGGCCAAGGCAGGTGGATCACAAGGTCAGGAGTTCAAGACCAGCCTGGCCAACGTAGTGAAACCCCCATCTCTACTAAAAATACAAAAATTAGCCAGTCATGGTGGCACGCGCCTGCTACTCAGGAGGCTGAGGCAGGAGAATTGCTTGAACCCAGGTGGAGGTTGCAGTGAGCCAAGATTGCACCACTGCACTCAAGCCTGGGTGACAGAGCAAGACTCTGTCTCAAAGCAAACAAAAAAGAAAAAAGCCAACCTAGAAAACACATAGTCTGTAAGAAGATAATCCAGAGAGAAAGAGGCAGGATATCCCACAGAAAATTATGAACATGCTCTTTTAGTAGAATTCTTATCATATACAAACCCTAAAATTCTTCTCTCTGAATATTCTTTCCTTTTGTTTATTAATGGTGCAGCAATTTTGAAGAAAGTTCTTGCACATAGTTCCTTAGGCAAAACTGAGGTATGTAGTGGAAGAGTTCTGCTCATCAGTATACCACAAGAAGCTAAATATCTGAAAAGAAAAAAAAATTACCTTAGAGTGATAGTAAAAATTAAGAGGAAGCACAAATTAGAGAGACTGTAAAGTAATTATCACACTTCAGAAGGCTTTGCAACTTCAGAATGTTCCTGAAAAAAATACGCACACACGGGCACAGAAAAAGTAGAGCTTCTTAAGCACTGTAAAAAAAAAACCCTAAAAACAGCTTAGTTAGGTTAGAAGCTTCTGGCATAAAGGTATCACTCTCAGAAAGTTGGCTTTCACTCTGTGGTCATGTGTTACAATTTACTATTGCCATAAGCTTTGCTAGATACACAAATCTATTGTCCAATTTGTGTGGTCTACCCATGTTGTTTTCCCAGCTGGATCCATAGATGTTTCTTAATTCTTGATCCACCCCAGTGAGACTTAAAATTAGGTCTCAAATCTCTTGGCAGAGATCTGGTGGTCCTGTCAGTACTCATGCCAAGTATGGTGGCTCAATCCTGTAATCCCAGTGCTTGGGGAGGCTGATGCATAAGAATCCCTTGAGGCCAAGAGTTTGTGACCAGCCTGAGCAACATAGCGAGCCTGTCTCTACAAAAAAAAAATTAGCTGGGCATGGTAACATATGCCTGTACTTCCCGTTACTCAGGAAGCTGAGGCAGCAGGATCACTTGAATCCAGGAGTTTGAGGATGCAATGAGCTATAAACACACCACGGCACTGCAGCCTGGGTAAGACTGTGTCCCAACAAAAATCAACCGCTGCTCTGTTCTCCTTTACCTCCCAGTCTCCATGTCAATGCATATATGTCTAGCTAACTAGAATGTTACATATATGTAAAAATATGTCTAGTTAACTAGAATGTTATTGTTCGAGGTTCTATGTACAAATGCCTAATATATGCTACCCAAGTATTTTAAACTTTCTCTAATAAGATTATTACATAACTGACTGGGTATGGTGGCTCATGCCTGTAATCCCAGCACTTTAGGTCAGGAGATTGAGACTATCTCCTGATAAAGATACAAAAAATTAGCTGAGCATGGTGGCACGTGCCTGTAGTCCCAGTTACTCAGGAGGTTGAGGCAGGAGAATCACTTGAACCCAGGAGGCAGATGCTGCACCGAGCTGAGATCACGCCACTGGACTCCAGCCTGGGTGACAGAGCGAGACTCCGTCTCAGGAAAAAAAAAAAAAAATTATTACATAAGTATTTGACACTACTAGTCATTGCTAGTCATTGTTGGCCAGGATTATTCAATTTAAATTATCCACACACTTACTGAGCTCCTATTCTGTGTCAGACTACCTAGGTGATAACGATATAATGGTGACTAGAACAAACATAAGCCTTATGAAGATTGCATTCTAGTTGAAGATTCAAGAAAGTACTGAAGAAGAAATGGGGGTGGAGGGGAGGTGTAATTAGGACCTCATTTAGACAGGCTGACCTAGGAATCCCTTAAGAGATTTCAGCTGAGAAATAATGGACAAGGAGTTAGCCATGCAAAGAGAGAAAAGAAGTATGTACACACGTAAGAACTATGTGTGTGTATATACGTATATGCGAATACACATAGGCATTAGTAGGGTTGAATGCCTCACTCCATTTATTTATATATATGAATGCATATACATATATAGACCACGCCACTGCACTCCAGCCTGGGTGACAGCAACCCTCTATCTCAAAAAAAAAAGAAAAAGGCCAGGTGCTGTGGCTCAGGCCTGTAATCCTAGCAGTTTGGGAGGCTGACACAGGTAAAATGCCTGAGCTCAGGAGTTCGAGACCAGCCTGGGCAAGACGGTGAAACCCCGTCTCTACTAAAATACAAAAAAAATCAGCCAGAGGTGGTGGCAGGCATCTGCAATCCCAGCTACTGAAGAGGCTGAGGCACAAGAATTGCTTGAACCCAGGAGGCGGAGGTTGCAGTGAGCCAAGATCACTCCACTGCACTCCAGCCTGGGCAACAAAGCGAAACTCTGTCTCCAAGAAAAAGAAAATATGACCCCAAAGTGTAAAACAAAACCTCAATTAGAGGGAGACAAATTTGGGCTCTATAATACAATAAAGAACTTTGCAGCTGTTTATAAAAATTGAACAGGCTTATTACACAGAAAATCAAATAGAGGTCAATGAATTTGCTTTAGCTAAATACTACATGACTATTTGTTAAAATGTAATGGAAAAGAAACATAAACTGTATATAGGTGAACTTATTAGGCCCTTTTAAGATTCTAAGATTCTTATATTTTCAGCTATAAGTATCATGAAAATGATACTTCAAGCATGGAAATATAAAAAAGATGGCTTTGTGAATTCTAAATTTTCTGGGACACCACAAGTAGTAGTTGATTTTATAATAACAGTAAGAGCATAATTCTATGTTTCAATACATCCAATGTATAGTGATCAGATCAGGGTAATTAGCACATCCATCATCTCAAACATTCATCATTTCTTTGCATTGGGAACATTCAGTATCCTCCTTCTAGCTATCTGAAACTATCTATTAGTGTTAACTATAGTCATCTTACAGTGGTATAGAAGACGAGTCCCCAACACCCAGGTCTGTTAGGAACCAGGCTGCACAGCAGGAGGTGAGCATTACAGCCTGAGTTCCGCCTCCTGTCAGATCAGCGATGGCATCAGATTCTCATAGGAGCCAGAACTCTATTGTGATCTATGCATGCAAGGAATCTAGGTTGTTTGCTCCTTATGAGAATCTAACTAATGCCTGATGAGCTCAGGTGAAACAGTTTCATCCTGCAACCATCTCCCGCCACCACCCCCATTTGTGGAAAAATTGTTTTCCACGAAACTGGTCTCTGGTGCCAGAAAGGTTGGGAACCGTGGGTACAGAACACTAGAAACATATTCCTCCTACCTAGCATTAATTTTGTATCCTTTAACAAATCTCTCCCTATCTCTCCCTTCCTCCCAGCTTTCCCAATCTTTAATATCCTCCATTCTACTTTTTTACTTCTATGAGATCAACTTTTTTTAGCTTCCACATATGAGAGAGAACTCGCAATGTCTAACTTTCTGTTCCTGGCTTGTTTTACGTAACAAAATGATCTCCAAGTCCATCCATGTTGCTGCAAATAACAGGATTTCACTCTTTTTTTATGGCTGAATAGTATTACCATCATGTATTAATATATACACCACATTTTCTTTATCCATCCATCTGTTTTGTTGTTGTTGTTGTTGTGTTTGAGTCAGGGTCTTACTCTGTCATGCAGACTGTAGTGCAGTGGCACAGTCACAACTCACCACAGCCTCCACTGCTTGGGCTCCAGCAGTTCTCCCAGCTCAGGTCCCAAGTAGCTGGAACCACAGGCACATGCGACGAAACCCCGCCAATTTTTTACTTATATGTAGAAGCGAGGTCTTCCTGTGTTGCTCAGGCCGGTCTCAAACTCTTGAGTTTAAGTGATCCTCCTGCCTCAGCCTCCCAGATTGTTGGGATTACAGGTGTGAGCCACTGTGTCCAGGTTTGTTTGTTTTGTTTTTTGAGACAGGGTCTGGCTCTGTTGCCCAGGCATGAGCGCAGTGGCCCAATCAAGCTCACTGCAGTCTCAACCTCCTGGGCTCAAACGATCCTCCCACCTCAGCCTCCTGAGCAGCTGGAACCACAAGCCTGCACTACCACACAGCCAGTTAATTTTTCTACATATATGTGTATACACACACACACACAGAGCTAATTTTTCTATATATGTATGTGTATACACACACACACACATGTATTTTTTGGTAGAGACAAGGTTTTGCCACATTGTCCAGGCAGGTTTCATGACTTTAGGCAATCCTCCTGCCTCAGCCTCCCAAAGTGCTGGAATTACAGGCATGAGCCACTGCACCCAATCCCATTGATCTGTTGTTGGACACCTGTTGATTCTCTATCTTGGCTACTGTGAATAGTGCTGAAATCTTTACTTGAAAAAAGATAAGACCTTTGCTTCTAAAGAGGTGAACTGGGTATCTGGTTGACGTTTTACTATATATAAAGGTTCATGTATTTACTGGTAGTCAATACATGAACCTGGTACAAAGGTTCATGTATTGCCTCCCAGCCTACCAAAAAATACCCTTACACAATCTGATTACAATCCTAAGGAAAACACCTGTCTTTAAAGCAAACTAATAGGAAATTTTCTGATCAATTTGCATGCTATAGTTGCAGTGCCCTGGACAGCACATCTATTTTCATGCACTGTCAGGAATACTACGTCTTAAACTACAACATGAGAAGACACACATTCATATATACAGTTAAAGCAAGAAATCAATACTGGACCACTGGACCACATGGAGGGCAGCTTTTTTGTCACTCGTCTTCCAGTACTACTCTCTCAAATACTTAAGTATAATAAAGGTCAGAATCTGATGCTTAACACTGGAAATGAACTCAAACTGCCTCCCTCATTATTATAAACAGTATCTATCTTGGAACTGAAGCCTCAATTTAATCACTAAAGCAACTGTATTTTTCTCAAAAGTAACAGTTTTGTTTATTTGAAAGACATTTTATAAGAGTAATACAAACAGATCTAAAGTATGATGAGTTTATTCTGCTTGAAACTACTTTTTGAGGTTATTTTCTAAAGCAGGAGAGCATTTTTATGATTTTATTTGTCTCATCCAACATTTGTCTAAAGGAATTTGGATTTGGTAAGGTTATTGTTTTTAAAAATTCTTCACTGAGGCCGGGCACGGTGGCTCACGCCTGTAATCCCAGCACTTTGGGAGGCCGAGGCGGGTGGATCACGAGGTCAAGAGATCGAGACCATCCTGGTCAACATAGTGAAACCCCGTCTCTACTAAAAATATAAAAATTAGCTGGGTGTGGTGGCGCGTGCCAGTAGTCCCAGCTACTCGGGAGACTGAGGCAGGAGAACTGCTTGAACCCAGGAGGCGGAGGTTGTAGTGAGCCGAGATCGCGCCACTGCACTCCAGCCTGGCGCCTGGCGATAGAGCAAGACTCTGCACCCCCCAAAAAAACAAAAAAAATCTTCACTGAATTTTTTTTTTTTAATGTTTTTATTTCCTCGATTCCAGGAGGGTTGGATCTTCATTTAATCTAAATGTCCTGGGGCTCAACCAGATTTGTTTTCTCTCCTCACCTCGTACTTTGTACATCTGAATTCATTTTAAACACACTAAGTTTAATTTTCAAGAATATTACAATGGGGCCGGCGCGGTGGCTCACGCCTGTAATCCCAGCACTTTGGGAGGCCGAAGCGGACGGATCACGAGGTCAAGAGATTGAGACCACCTAGCCAACATGGTGAAACCCGGTCTCTATTAAAAGTACAAAAAATTAGCCGGATGTGGTGGTGCGTGCCTGTAGTCCCAGCTACTTGGGAGGCTGAGGCAGGAGAAGCGCTAGAAACCGGAAAACGGAAGTTGCAGTGAGCCGGAATCGCGCCACTGCACTCCAGCCTCGCGATAGGGCAAGACTGTCAAAACACATATACGTATATTACAATGTTAGTAGTAAAAAGAAACTAAGTCGTACAAGTATGGTATCCAAGTCCTGACTTCCATCTCCACCCCCCACCTACCAAAAAATGAACCAACCAGGAAAATCGAAAGCAGACTACGGTTCAAGGTTACAGGACCTGTAAGGTACAGCAGAGTGAAAAATTCCAGGTCCCTTGTGTTGGCTATATTTAGTTTTGTAAGCATTAAATAGCGACGGCAAAGCACTCTATCAGAAACCGGGAAAACGCATCTGACCATCTGGCAGGCAGAAGGAACCAGAGACGGGGGCTCCCCGCCAAACCAAACTCCCATACAGCCAGCAGCCAGCAACTCTTCTGCGCAAAGTGAAAACTTTCCAACAGCAGTAGCAACAGGCTATAGAGGAGGAGACCGGAAAAGCCCCAAGTTACCAGTGGCCAAACTGCTTCCAAAGTCGCTTTGCCGAAAATTCACTGCCTGTCGCGAGGGAAACGAACCACGAACACAGCCGCCTTGCGCCCACGGTGATGCGCGCGGCTCTTGAGTCCCTCAAACGCCAAATGCAAAAGAGCCTTCTCCTCTAAAGACATATAAATGCACCGAGTCCGGCTGTGCCTCGCCCCAAAATCCTTCCGGTGCCCCAACTAGTCAACCAGAGTGGAAAACTACTCTCGTAGCAGCACCCTCGCTGTTCATTACCTGCCGTTCCGCACGGACGCCTGCGCGGGAGCCGAAGTGCCGGCCACCGTCGCTGATTTCGGACGACATCCCGAGACCACCCTTCTCAAGGCCGTCTGACCAGCCCGAGCTGCCATGATACTCTCCGAAGCCGGTCGTCACCTCCCGGACCAGCCCAGCGGCACCACCCTCCTCTGGTCGGCCCCGGCCGCCCGGCTCCGTTGTCTTCCAGCCAATCGGCTGGCCCCCTGCGCAGCCAGACACGCCCCCTCTTCCCTTCCGGTTTGCACCAGGCTGACGCACGCTCACCCTGCGTAGGGCTGACTGTAAACGTTCCCGTCAGCCTGTCAGCCAATCGGAGGAGATGCGGGCCCGCCAGGACACACCTCTCTGCCCAGACCGACCAATCGCCTTTTCCACTCGCTTGCGCGCTTTGCGTAATACTCAGTGAATGCTCAGCCCACGTCCCATGCTGGAACTGTTCCTGGATTAACCAACCGCCGTGGTTCTCCTGGGGTCCCCTTCCGGTTAGGAAGCCTGTCACGTGAGATCCGTCACGTGAGCCGCGCCGGGGGAGGGTTGGGGCGGCGGGAAGCCCCACAGTTTGAGTATTAATTATGTAGCTGTACATACCCGTGAGTGCGGACTCAGGGCTTCGCTCCTAGCTGCGAAGCCTGTCCGTCAGCGTCCTGCTCATTAATGATTGTCTAATACAAAGCCTGCCATACCTACCTCATGGGGTAATTGTGAGGGCAACATAAGGTCCTGTCATTAGGAAAGAGACTCAGTTATTCAGCAGCATTTCCATCGGCCTTCTTCCTGAGTGGTCCACATTTTAATTGGTTTCTCGTATGGTTTGGGTTTCCCTTATTCCATACTAAACAGACGACTTCGCTTTGATTTACTTATTTCAGTGATCAATCATGAAGTCCAGACTTGTTCCCTCAGTTTGTTTGTTCTCAGGTCTTAAGATCTGTACGCCGATAGTTTCCTGCAAAGTGTAAAGTGAGGATGGCAATACTGGTACTATTTAATACAGTGTGGGAACGGTGAATGTGAGTGTGGAATAAATGTAGTCAGATATTTGTGTGGCACCTACTAGATGCTGGAGAAGTGAACAAAAGTCTTCACTGTCACAGAGCTTATATCCTAGTAGGGGAAAGAAACCAATTAGTATATAGTACAATGGCAGCTTGTTATATGTCCCGTAGACTAAACAGTAAAGCAGGGTAAGGAGAGGAAGAGGGAGTAATAAGGTAGGGTGCGCTGTTTTATATAGGGTGGTCAGGAGAGGCTTTGAGAGGATGACACTGAACAAAGGCCTACAATTAAGTCAGGACGTGAACTCTGATTACTTGGGAGGAAATGACCTTCTGATGTATGGAACAACAACTGCAGAGGCCCCAGGCAGGAACAATCTTGGCATGCTTTATAGGAAGAGCAAGGAGTTTGGAGCACAGGGAGAGGGGGAAAGTGGTAGGAAATAAGGTGAGAGAGGTAGGTAGGGCTTTATCCTAGTGCCATGGAAGCCATAGTACGCTACCAATTTTTGATTGTATTATAGGCATTAAGGAAAGCCATTAGAAGTTGAGTGTAGAATAGTTTTACATTTACATTTAAAGCTATATTCCAGCTGTTGTGTATGTATGATTATTTTCTCATCTTGCTTGGTTCATTGCGGTCTAGATACTTTGTGGAGTAAATCGAAATCATCAGCTATGCTCTTTCCGCCATCTTTCCGTGCCGCCACAATGGTGCGCATGGATGTGCTGGCTGATGCTCTCAAGAGCATCGACAATGCCAAAAAGAGAGGCAAACGCCAGGTGCTTATTAGGCCGTGCTCCAAAGTCATCGTCTGGTTTCTCACTGCGATGATGAAGCATGGTTACGTTGGTGAATTTGAAATCATTGACGATCACAGAGCTGGGAAAATTGTTGTGAACCTCACCGGCAGGCTAAACAAGTGTGGCGTGATCAGCCCCAGATTTGATGTGCAACTCAAAGATCTACAAAAATGGCAGAATAATCTGCTTGTGTCCTGCCAGTCTGCTTTCATTGTACTGACAACCTCAGCTGGCATCATGGACCATGAAGAAGCAAGACGAAAACACACAGGAGGGAAAATCCTGGGATTCTTTTCTAGGGATGTAATATATATCTTTACAAATAAAATGCCTCATGGACAAAAAAAAAAAAATCATCAGCTACAAGGTTTGTCAAACATTTTTGCAGTACAACACATGATGTACTTGTAGACTGAGGTGGTTCTGTAGCTGCAGGGCATTTCTGTATCAGTGACTTTCAAATACACAATTCTTGCTCTTTAAATCTTAAATATTTCCAGTATTCCAGTAAGGTCTTCTTTAAAGCACATTTTTACATTTCAGTAGCTCGTGCCTGAAATCCCAACACTTTGGGATGCTGAGGCAGGAGGATCGCTTGAGGCCAGGAGTTTGAGACCAGCCTGGGGCAACATAGTGAGACTCCATATCTACAAAAAATTAAACAATTAGCGGCCGGGCGCGGTGGCTCACGCCTGTAATCCTAGCACTTTGAGAGGCCGAGGTTGGGTGGATCACCTGAGGTCAGGAGTTCATGACCAGCCTGGCCATCATGGTGAAACCCCATCTTTTAAAAAAAAAATTATTAAAAAAGAAAAGAAAAAAACAATTAGCTGCGCATGGTGGTACACACCTATAGTCCCAGCTAGTAGGGAGGCTGAGGCAAGAGGATCACTTGATCCCAGGAAGTTTGAGATTGCAGTGTGCTGTGATCATGCCACTGCACTCCAGCCTGGGTGACAGAGTGAAACCCTGACTCAACACCAAAAAGAAAAGAACATGTTAAATAACACCAAGGGGATACTATCTGCCAAGTCCAGATTATGGGAAATTCTACAGGACAACTGACCCAGTTTCTTCAATGAGTAAATATCAAGTAAAAAAGGAAGGGGAGGCCGGGCGCGGTGGCTCACGCCTATAATCCCAGCACTTTGGGAGGCCAAGGCGGGTGGATCACGAGGTCAAGAGATCGAGACCATCCTGGTCAACAAGGTGAAACCCCATCTCTACTAAAAATACAAAAATTAACTGGGCATGGTGGCACGTGCCTGTAGTCCCAGCTACTCAGGAGGCTGAGGCAGGAGAATTGCTTGAACCCAGGAAGCAGAGATTGCAGTGAGCTGAGATTGTGCCACTGCACTCCAGCCTGGCGCCTAGCAACAGAGCAAGACTCTGTCTCAAAAAATAAATAAAAAAATAAAAATAAAAAGTAGCTGGGCATGGTGGTGTGCACCTGTAATCCCAGCTACTCAGGAGGCTGAGTTGGGAGGATCACCAGAGCCCAGAAATCTGAGACTGCAGTTAGCCACTGCACTACAGTTGGGGCAACAGAGCAAGACCGCATTTCTAAAAACAAAGCAAAACAAAACTAAACCAAAGAAGCAAGCCTGTGGGATAAGAACTATCACATTGGGATTTATTAGGGAAATTGGCTCCTGCAATTTTGAAGACTAAGTCCCTTGAGAGGCCATCTGCAAACTGGAGGCCCTGAGATGCTAGTAGCTTAGTCCAAGTCCCAAGGTTCAGAACCAGGGAAGCCAATGATGTAACTCAGTCCAAGGTCAAAGGCCTGAGAACCAGGAGGAAGGGGTAGGGGTGGGGTGCTGCTGGTGTAAATCCAGGAGTCCAAAGGCTGAGCACCTTGCGGTTGTTGTCCAAAAACAATAGAGGAAGAGTGTATGTATCCAACTTTGGCACATAAACTGACATATTCACCTTTTCTCTGCTTCTGTTCTTCCTGGACTGCCCAGCAGACTGGATGGTACCTGGCACATTGAGGGCGGATCTTCCCTACCTAACCCACCTGGACTCACACACTAATCTCTGGAAACACCCATACAGATACACCACAAAATAGCTTTACCAGGTTTCTAGGTATTCCTTAATCCAGTCAAACTGACAATTAAAATTAACCATTGCATCTTACATATAAAATTTGTCTTACTTATTTATTTTTAGCCCTACGGTCTGACATGTGAAAAATCTGTCTTTTTTAAAAACATGAGAGAAAAAATGTGATGTTCTTATGATTCTTCTTGTCAATGTGGATGAATTCTTTTCTTTTTTGGAGATGGAGTCTCACTCTGTCGCCCAGGCTGGAATACAGTGGCACAGTCTCGGATCACTGCAACCTCTTCCTCCTGAGTTCAAGCGATTCTTGTGCCTCAGCCTGCCGAGAGTAGCTGAGATTACAGGAGTGCACCACCATGCCCAGCTAATTTTTGCATTTTTAGTAGAGGGTTTCACCATGTTGGTCAGGCTGGTCTTGAACTCCTGACATCAGGTGATCCACCACGCCTGGCCAAAAATTTTAATTTATCAAATTTATTCTTTTACTGATGCTAATACAAATCTGTGGTGGCTCACGCCTGTAATCCCAGCACTTTGGGAGTCTGAGGCAGGAGGACTGCTTGAGGCCAGGAGTTGGAGACCAGCCTGGGCAATATAGTGAGATCTCTCTACAAAAAATAATTAGCCAGGTATGGTGGCCCATGTTTGTGGTACCAGCTATTCTGGAGACTGAGGCAAGAGAGTCTCTTGAACCTTAAGGTCGAAGTTAAGGTGAGCTGTGATCATACCACTGCCCTCCAGCTTGGGCAACAAAGCAAGACTCTGTGTCAAAAAAACAAAACAAAAAAATCCTTTGCGTCACCTGATCCAAAGAAGGGAGGGAGTCTGGTGAGAGGGGGAAGAGGGAGCTAGGCTGCAGGTCAGGAGTCAGCAGGGACAGGATATCTAAGCTCTCAGCCCAGTGCCATTGTCCATATATCTCCCACCTACCCCTAGTCTCAGGAAAATGGCTCCTCACTTTACCCAAAGTAGATATGGGTGTCTTCCTGCAAGATGAATACACCCATACCATTTCCCTCCCTTCAAGCGACCATACTGACCCATGGTATGGTTAGTATTTGGGTTGTAGGTTTATCACATAGCAAGATACTTCTTTCTTTGTGATGACTTTAACCTTGATAACTATCTGTTTTCCTGGGCTGCTTCCGGGACCCATCTTTCTGAGCTTTTCTTTCTTTTCATTGCCGAAGTCCAAGACCAGCATGACAGTACAAAGTTATGATAGTTGACGCCTGGGAAAACAGACTATCGTATTCTGATCTATGAAAATTCCTGATTTAGAAATACTGTGTTGGAGTTAAGAAAAACATTAAATGAATGTTAATAATGACGATGAGTGGTTTTCTAAGAACCCATAAAGTTAAAAGGCTTTAAAAGGGAGGAAAGATTCTCATTGTGCAACTCAATAACGATTTGTGAGGCTCAACAAAATTCCTACCTAAATTATCTCCAATTATTAAACATAACGAAAGAAAAATGACCTTGAATTACAGGGCAAAAGATGAGACTGTTAAGACTGTTTTCGTAACTAAGCACTGTAAAGACTGAGAGTGCTGCAAATGAAAGTTTTCCTTGAGATCTTCCGGTGAGTTTTGAGTAAAGGGATTGAATGAGGTCTCATCCAGCTCTGAAACCGCAGGGTTTCGTACAGTGTTTTGTTTTGTTTTTTTCTTTTTGAGAGAGGGGTCTCGGGGTCTTGCTCTGTCTCCCAGGCTAGAGGCTGGAGTACAGTGACGTGACAAGGTTACGGCTCACGGCAGCCTCGAACTCCTGGGCTCAAGCGATGCTCCCGCCTCAGCCTCCAGAGTAGCTGGGACTGTGTTCTTTTTTTTTTTTTTAAGACGGGGTTTCACCATGTTGGTCAGGCTGGTCTTGAACTCCCGAACTCAGGTGATCCGCCCGGCTTAGCCTCGAAAGTGCTTGGATTACAGGCGTGAGCCACCGCGCCCGGCCTGGGACTGTGTTCTTAACTCCCCCTCCTAGAATCCACTTTCCTCCAGGGCGAAGTTACTCACTTGAGGACCTTACGGCTTAGCCCGAGGATTTCCGGGGTCAACACGAAGGCAGCTACAGGGCCCAACCGTAGCTCCTCCCCAACCCACAATGCACCTCTCGGTTCCCTCTAGGTGGCAGCTTTGTCACGTGTCCCCCGACGGAGCGCGCTCCCGTTTGGCGCACGCGCAGAGTGCAGCCCTCAGCTAGTTTTCTCTGTCGCGGCGGCGACGAGCGGAAGTTCTTGGGAGCGCCAGTTCCGTCTGTGTGTTCGAGTGGACAAAATGGCGAAGATCGCCAGACTCACGAAGGTAAGCGGTTTTTCCCTGTTTATTTGTTTTCTCCGTTGCTAGCCTACTGAGAGCCTTTCTTCCTAGGATTCTGCCTCTTCCTGTGGTTTCTTTCTTAGGAGCCGAGCCCGCGTTTCGGGGCCTAAGGTCGTCTCCTCGGCGCCAGCGGCGCAGGCCACTACCCCGCGTAATGGCGTCCTCCTCTTACACCCCCGACTGGCGCTTTGTTCAGTGTTTGGGACCTGCTACTTCAGAGTTGCTTCTCTTCTCTGACCAGAGGGTCTTGTTTAAGCGGCTTTCTCAGTAGGATTCGTGGGCAAGGGATCGGGGAAACGGGCGTGGGGAGAAAGTCTCACTCGCCTCTCGACGCTGTCGTCCGCATAGTTTGTGCAGAAGAGGGTCAGAAAAAGCACTGAAATACGGCAGCCGCTTTTCCGACAGGACTGAATCGAATTTGGATTCCATTACTCCTACCCTTGTGTGTCTTCAAGCGTCAGTGTTAATTGCTTGTTTCTCTTGCACGAAACGATTTGGGGATAAAATCTGATAGTTTTTTTTCCTCCTTCACTTTTACTATTATATTGATCTTTTTCTTTGGAGACTGGTTATTGGAGGAGCAGATGGAAGAGGGAAAGATAAATTACTTTCATTGATGGCCGAAGCTATCAAACTAATTGATCGTTTTATGAAATACAGAGTGTGCAAATTAGGAAAACATTGGGAATATACTGGAGTTCATTGGGAAGTATCCAGAGATGACAGGAAATGGGATCACTTTTCAGAAAAGAGGCATGGGAAGTTGGAACTGCATTCTTTGATTTCTGACTTGGAATCCGAAATTTTCACTGAGCACGAGACTTCTAAGAGTCACTTTTGTTTCATATGTCCTTTCTAGGTGTTTGACTCGGTATTGGTTTGTGAGAGGTAACAGACTGAGGCCATCCAAAATGTTACCGTCTGATGGGGAAAACAGATGTGTATGTCCTCATTCTCTCATAAGGCCAAATGAATGCCTAAGTAGAGGAACAAGCAACATGTTCTGGGAACCTGGGTAACGGAATGATTAATTTATGCTTAGGGTTATTTCACTGAGGAAGTTACGTGTCTCTGTTTTAAAAGGATCAGTTTTAAATCGGAAGGACATCTGAGAGAGCATCTTGTAACAAGCTATTGAATCGTGAAAGGTGTGTTTGAGTAGTAGTCTGCTGTGGCAGGAACAGAGGGTTCAAGGAGAGAAGGAATAGATGCATCTGGAAAGGTTGGTTAGGACCAGAATGTGAATGGCTTTGAACAGTTGGGTCACCCCAGAGGACCTGAAGTCCAGCTTTCTGCAATTCAAAACATGCTAATGATTTGGGAATGACTTTAATATTAGCATTATTTTAGGTAGTTAGGATTTAAATGCTTTCTTAGTGTTCTTAGGCCTTATTCTTTTGTTTTTAGTCTATCTGAAACATAACCTTTTACAAAATAAATAGAAAATGTAGAGATGTTGCTGTTTTTGTTTATTAAGGAGATTCATTTGGGGACATTGTATAGCTTTGATTTTTTTTTACTTATTTATTGGTATCTGCAGTATAACATGCCCTCAGACAGGAAAATCAAAGTTCTGATCAATTTTCCTGCATTTTGTAGAAACCCAGCTCGAAGCTTTGGTCTATTGCTATTCTTGGCTAAACTTGTTGTTTTTATTTGGGATTATTCTATCAATGGCAATTAAGTGATGCTGTGAGGAGATAGAGGAACGTTCACTTCAACACTTGAGTACTGCCTCTGCCCATCTGTATGGGATGTAAGTCAGGGGATGATAAATGTTTAGTAGAAATACGCATAGTACTGACATAGCTTCTTGCTCCCTTCCTCATGACATTTTCCTGGTGGAACTCTAGTCCTTCATTGTCCATCACCTTTTCTCTTGTTAAGCCATTTTTGATAACCTGAAGCAGTATTAATGCTTTTTTGGGCAGTGCTGCTATCGCAGTCAGTATTAATGTTATATTGCTTAGAATATAATCTATTGTGTTAAGATTTTCTGTTCTGCTTAGCTCCGAGGTTGATATAACCTGATAACTACTGTTTTCTTGCTGTCATATTTCTTTCAAACATTTCCTTTTTTATTTTTTTGAGACAGAGTCATGCTCTGTTGCCTAAGGCTGGAGTGCAGTGGTGTGATCTCGGCTCACAGCAACCTCCACCTTCCAGATTCAAGCGATTCTCCTCTTCAGCCTCCCAAGTACAGATCACAGGCATGCACCACCACACCCGACTAATTTTTGTATTTTTAGAGACAGGGTTTTGCCATGTTGGACAGGCTGGTCTGAAACTCCTGACCTCAGGTAGATCCTCTAACCTCATAAAGTGCTGGGATTGCAGGCATGAGCCACTGCACCCGAACCCTTTCAAACATTTCTATTAGGATCAGCCCTCACATCCTCTTTAACCAATCTGATGATATTTTACCCTCGCCAATGTGGCTTATGCTTTCCAGGAATGAAATATGAAAAGAGCTGGACTTAGATAAAATCTTTTAGATCTTTCTGCGTGTTAAATTGTGTCGGGCGTATGGTTATAATGTGCATAATCTTGCCATCCATTCTTCAGATACTGTTGACTTTGGCAAACAAGTAGGGAACAAACATTCTTCGCTGTTTTGGAAGGGGAAGAATGGGTTAACCAAAAATCCTATATATATGCTTGTTTCCGGGTCTTGCTCTGTTGCCCAGGTTGGAGTGCAGTGGTGTGATCATAGCTCACTGTAACCTACAACTGCCAGGCTCAAGTGATCCTCCCATTTCAGCCTCCTGCGGAGCTACAGCTACAGGCGTGTGCCACCATGCCTGACTAATTTTTACATTTTTTTTTAGAGTTGGGGTCTTGCTGTGTTACCCAGGCTGATCTCGAACTCCTAGGCTCAAGCAGTCCTCCTGCCTTGGCCTCCCACCATTCTAGGATTACAGGTGTGAGCCACTATGCCTGGCCTTGAAAGTTTTTTAAAAAAACAATTAACTATTTATGAATAAATTTATCAGTATTGTTTGTAGTGTTAGGTAAAATGATTTCTATTATAGTTAGTTGTCCTATTGGAGTTTTGTTTAATGAAAAAGTTCAGAGATGGGATGCAGAATATACTTCTTGTTTTTCTCTGATGTCATTTAGAAGTCTTGTATTTGGGAAATACTTGTTCAGCAGTTATATCTGGCTGAAGGAAAATAGGTATCGCTTATGGACCAGACTAAAAGGTGTCAGTGAGAGATTAACATCTGAGGGCAGTATCTCTGTAACATGTAATGAGCAGTGATCAGAACACTGAAAATAATCTGGATGAAAAATGAAAAATAAAGAAGCATCAAGAAGGAAGAAGTGCTACAAGTTGGGTTTAGCAGGATCTAAGGCATAGAAAGAAGAAAAAGAAGCCAGGTGCGGTGGCTCACACCTGAAATCCCAGCACTTTGGGAGGCTGATGCAGGCAGATCACGAGGTTAGGAGTTCAAGACCAGCTTGATCAACATAGTGAAACCCTAAAAATACAAAAATTAGCTGGACATGGTGTCACGTGCCTGTAATCCCAGCTACTTGGGAGGCTGAGGTAGGAGCATCGCTTGAACCCAGCCAGGAGGCAGAGGTTGCAGTGAGCCGAGATTGTGCCACTGCATCCCAGCCTGGGCCACAGAGTGAGACTCTGTCTCAAAAAAATAAATAAATAAAAATTTTAAAAAAATACAAAAAAATTAGCAGGGCATGGTGGTATGGGCCTGTAATCCCAGCTGCTTGGGAGGCTGAAGCAGGAGAATTGGTTAAACCCACAAGGCAAAGGTTGCAGTGAGCTGAGATCATGCCATTGCACTCCAGCCTGGGAGACTGAGTGAAACTGGTCGGGGGAAGAAAAGGCACGGGAGGGGATATCAGAGGGAAAGAATTGGTGGGGGAGCAGTTAAATAGTTGTATCAGATGTGACCTGCTCTCAGTACTATGAGTTGTTTTTCTCAAGAGTTTGATGTTTAGGTTTGAGTTTAAAATACAAGATGCCAGGCATTGCTCATGAATACAATCCCAGCATTTTGGGAAGCAAAGACAGTAGGATTGCTTGATACTGCAAACATACAGAAAAGTAGAGAGAGGCTGGTATGGTGGCATGCCTGGGTGGATGGCTTGAGCTTAGTAGCTCAAGACCAGCCTGGGCAATATGGTGAGACCCTGTCTCTACAAAAAAAAAAAAAAAAAAAAACAGAAGTTAGCCAGATGTGATGGTGTGTGCCTGTAGTCCCAGCTATTTGGGAGGCTGAGTTGGGAGGATCTCTTGAGCCCAGGAGATTGAGGCTGCAGTGAGCTATGATGGCACCACTGTACTTCAGCCTGGTCAAAAGAGTTAGACCTAGTTTCAAAAAAACAAGGCTGGGCACAGTGGCTCACGCCTGTAATCTCAGCACTTTGGGAGGCTGAGGCAGGTGGATCACCTGAGGTTAGGAGTTCGAGACCAGCCTGGCCAACCTGGAGAAACCCTGTCTCTCCTAAAAAACACAAAAATTACCCGGGTGTGGTGGTGCCTGCCTGTAATCCCAGCTACTAGAGGGGCTGAGGCAGTAGAATTGCTTGAACCTAGGAGGCAGAGGTTGCAGTGAGCGGAGATTGTGCCACTGCACTCCAGCCTGGGCAACAGAGCAGGACTCTGTCTCAAAAAAACAAAACAAGAGGCTGGGCATGGTGGCTCACGCCTGTAATCCCAGCACTTTGGGAGACTCATGTGGGTGGATCACCTGAGGTTAGGAGTTCAAGACCAGCCTTGCCAACATGGTAAAACCCCATCTCTACTAAAAATACAAAAATTAGCGAGGCGTGGTGGTGCGCCCCTGTAATCCCAGCTACTTGGGAGGCTTAGGCAGGAGAATTGCTTGAACCTGGGAGGCAGAGGTTGCAGTGAACCAAGATCACCCCACTGCACTTCAGCCTGGGCAACAGAGTAACACTCCATCTCAAAACAAAACAACAAAACAGAAAAGTAGAGGGAGTAGTAAAATGAACTCCCTTTGTACTTATCACCTAGCTTCAACAATTATAAGCTTAAGCCAATTGTGTTTAATTTGTACAGTGGTCCCTTCTACTCTTCCCATTATTTATATATATATTTATTTTGAGACGGAGTTTCCCTCTTGTTGCCCAAGCTGGAGTGCAATGGCGTGATCTTGGCTCAGCACAACTTCTGCCTCCCGGATTTAAGTGATTCTCCTGTCTCAGCCTTCCGAGTAGCTGGGATTACAGGCGTGTGCCACCACGCCTGGCTGATTTTTCTATTTTTAGTAGACATGGAGTTTGCCATGTTGGCCAGGCTGATCTTGAACTCCTGACCTCAGGTGATCCACCTGCCTTGGCCTCCCAAAGTGCTGGGATTACAGGCGTGAGCTCTACCACACACCCCCAGGAAGAGGAAATTTTTTTTTTGAGACGGAGTCTCACTGTGTCACACAGGCTAGAGTGCAGTGGCACAATCTTGGCTCACTGCAACTTCTGCCTCCTGGGTCAAGTGATTCTCCTGCCTCAGTCTCTTAAGTAGCTGGGACTACAGGCGCGCGCCACCATGCCCAGCTCATTTTTGTCTTTTTAGTAGAGATAGGGTTTTGCTATGTTGGCTAGGCTGGTCTTGAACTCCTGACCTCAGGTGATTCACCGGCCTTGCTAGGCCTCCCGAAGTGCTGGGATTACAGGTGTGAGCCATCACGCCCAGTGAAAATCTTAGGAAAGGATTTGCACCTTCTGGTTCCCCCTCCCACCAAAATTTTAGTGGCAATAAATATACTCTCAGTTTCCTAACAAGCTTAACTGCTACCTGACAATAGTTTTGTATGACACAGTTATACACATATCTTAAAATAAGATGAGCAATTTAAGAAAAACCTCATTCTTGACAGTATACCATCAAGGCTCTTCCTTTAGGATGGCTCTTTGGTAATACAAGTGTGATACATACTTAACTAGTGCTTTGATCTCATGCCTAAGACATTTTTAAAAACTACACTCGGATATGACAACTCAGGACTGCAAGGACTACCCATAACTTCAGTTTAGGATTCTGAATCTACCATCAAGATAGGGAATCTCGGCTTCCTTTTTAAGATTTCAGAATCAGTAGCTAAGAGTCCTAGCATATATCCCTACCCTTCCCTCAGTTAGTGGGTTTTACTAAAGATGGGGTAGGGGAAACGTTGAGACAGGGAACAGAAATGTGTTTTTCATCCAGAAAATCAGGTAGTTTAGTTAATCCATATCACATATTTCTACCCCTGTACTCCTTTTTCTGCTGCCACATAATTGGAATTTATTAACCTCAGTTGTCCCAGCTTCTATCTTACTTGTTCCCTTAATCTCTCTCTTCCATTTCATCTCTTAGCATTCTTTTTCTGTTATGCATTCTGCCCTCTTCTCTTCTGTTATACATTCTGCTCTCTTCTGCTCTTATTTGCAGAAGTAAACCCATAAGAAAGGCTAAGTATCTTACAAAGGTAAACATTTATTTACTATGGGACCCAGCGGTCCCATTCCTAGGTATAGATATTTACCCTAGTGTTTTTTGTTTGTTTGTTTGTTTTTTGAGACCGGAGTCTTGCCCTGTTGCCCAACCTGGAGTGCAGTGGCACGATCTCAGCTCACTGCAACCTCTGCCTCCCGGGTTCAAGCAGTTCTCTGCCTCAGCCTCCTGAGTAGCTGGGATTACAGGCATGGACCACCATGGCTGGCTAATTTTTGTATTTTTAGTAGAGACGGGGTTTCACCATATTGGCCAGGCTGCTTTTGAACTCCTGACCTCAAGTTATCCACCTGCCTTGGCTTCCCAAAGTTCTGGGATTACAGGCGTGAGCCACCGTGCCCAGCCAGTTGCCAAGAAATTTTATGCATTGTGCATTGGTCATTTCTTGTCAGAAAAGATTTATTTGCACATTTTTAGTCAGTTTATATTTAAGAAATTATAGGAATACTTACGCATCAGCCTGTAGTTCAGTGTTGGTTTTGAAAATATGGAGTTAGAGACAACTTTGTCATTCCTAGAGATACAAAATTTGAAGTGGAATTTTACAAACCTTTGCTGGCATGGAGAGAAAAATTTGGAAAATTACTTTTCATGACTTCTACAGATTGCTTATTTATTTACTTACTTACTTGGAGATAAGGTCTGGCTCTGACACCCAGGCAGAAGTACAGTTGTGTGATCTAAGCTCACTGCAGTCTCCACCTCCCAGGCTCAAGCCATCCAGTGACCTCAGCCTCCTGAGTAGCTGGGACTACAGGTGTGCACCACCATGCCTAATTTTTGTATTTTTTGTAGAGACAGGGTTTTGTCATGTTGGTTAGTCTGGTCTTGAACTCATGAACTCTAGTGATCTGCCCGCTTTGGCCTCCCAGAGTGCTGAGAGTCACAGGCATGAGTCACCATGCCCAGTCTGATGACCTTTTTATTTTATTATTTTATTATTTTTATTTTCTATTTTGAGATGGAGTCTCGCTCTGTGGCCCAGGCTGGAGTGCAGTAGCGCTATCTTGGCTTACTGCAGCCTCTGCCTTTGGATTCAAGCAATTCCCCTTCCTTAGCCTCCTGAGTAACTGGGACTACAGGCGTGCACCACCACGCCCAGCTAAATTTTTTTATATTTTAGTAGAGGTGAGGTTTCACCATGTTGGCCAGGATGGTCTCAATCTGCTGACCTTGTGATCCACCTGCCTCAACCTCCCAAAGTGCTGGGATTACAGACGTGAGCCACTGCACCTGGCAAAATTTGTGAGTTTTTAGTTATTCTCTGAATTGCATATTAAGCTGCTGAGTTTTATGGAATCTGATGTCTTAATTTTGTGGATCACATAATTATGTGTAAATGTGCTGCAGTTTGCAGTGTGTTAACAAAGCCCATTAGCTTTTTGGACTTTATATCCATAATTTCAAGCAGAAACAAAACAATCATTGATTTGCGTATAAAGATTTAATTGTACTGCCTATGAGAAGCTCAGTGATAAACTCCTCTCAGGATTAATTAACTACAAACAGCTGCCTAGTCCCAGGAGATTTTGGGGCTGGGTAATTTTGTTACTGAAGTTTGATTTAATAAGAACCTAGTCATGATTCACATAGATTTCATACCAACACTATTTTAGTCTTTTATGAATCTTCGTAATTGGAAAACTCTGATGCTAATCAGCAGGTACAAAAAATCAATAGGTAAAATTCAGTAGCTGAAAATAATTCCTGAATAAATGTTATCCAAATGAGGAACTAGTTGCTGAAACTTTAGGATGGAGAAGTTCTTTACACTGAAAATAAGAGAGCTGCCTGATAAGGTGGAAACAGCAAGTTGCACAGTATGTGTAGTGTGATGCAGTTTTTGTAAAACAGTGCCCTTTTCCTATTTTTTATTTGTATGTGAGGTAGGGGAAAGTATAAAATGATCTAAATTGGAAAATTTGGTACGGGTGGGCTGGGGTTGGAAATGGGAGGGGTGAAGGGCCAGGTAGAGTAATTTCCTAAAGTGTTTTTTAATGAGGCAGAATCCTGGGCTTCACAGACTGAGTTGGAGGTCCGGAGTTAGTGTATCCAAGACCTACGATTCCACCTTTGTAGCTAGTGCACCAGGTCATTTCTTTGTAGGTAGGTGGTCCTTAGACTGTACTGATGCTGTAGAGGAGATTGCAGACTATTTGGTCTGATTGACCCATTTGTTTCTTGCCTAAATCCTCATGGAAGTAGCATTTCTGGTCCTTTTACAAAAACTTATTTAGGTAAAAATGATAAATACACCTGTGGTTTAAGAAAAAGCCTGGGGCTGGCCTGGTGGTTGGTGCCTGTAATCCCAGCTATTTGGGAGGCTGAGGCAGGAGAATCACTTGAACCCGGGAGGTGGAGGTTGCAGTGAGCCAAGATCGTGTCACTAGCACTCCAGCCTGGGCAACAAGAGGGAAACTCCGTCTCAAAAAAAAAAAAAAAAAAGAAAAAAAGAAATGCCCGAAGAGGGTGGGAGTGGGGCACATGTAGATTTAAAAAATTTCAAAATACAAAACTACAAACAAAAAGTAGAGATCATAGTAAAAAGAACCACCCTGCTCAAGTGAGAATATTTCTGGCTGCCTGGGTTGCTGTAATGGTTTGGGGACAAAGTAACATCTGTGCAGATAGTGGTGCTGTGTAACACACTATAAGAATTTTGAGATCTGATCACAAACTGGGGCTGCTAAATTCAGCATTAAAACTATTCTGTCATTTTCAGTTTCTTTGTTTGTTTCTCACACAGAGTCTCTCTCGCTCATCCAGGCTGGAGTGCGGTGGCAGCAGTGTGGCTCACTGCAGCCTTGACCTCCTGGGCTCAAGGAGTACTCTCACCTCAGCCCCCAAGATGCAGGGGACTATAGGTGTGCCACCATGCCTGGCTAATTTTTGCATTTTTTGTAGAGATGGGGTTTTGCCATGTTGCCCAGGCTGGTCTTGAACTCTTGGGCTCAAGTGATCTGCCCACCTCAGCCTTCCAAAGTGTTTGGATGGCATGTGTGAGCTATTGCGCCCTGCCTTCAGTTTCTGAGGCCTGCGTCTGCTCCTTCTTACAAGGAAATGTGACCCAGCTGCACTTTAGACCAGATAAGGACGTTTTGTTATCCTGAAAGTCTATCTTGAGGGACTATAGAGGGCTTTCTCCTTTAGCTGGGGGGGTGGGAAGTTTGGCAAATGCAGGATGCTATTTGAATCTTTATCTTTTGATACATGCAGCTAGCAGATGAGCTTTTTTATTTTTAATTTATTTTTATTAAAAAAAAATTTTTTTTTGAGACTGAGTTTCACTCTTGTTGCCCAGGCTGGAGTATGGCACGATCTTGACTCATTGCAACCTCTGCCTACCGGGTTCAGGTGATTCTCCTGCCTCAGCCTCCTGAGTAGCTGGGATTACAGGCCACCTGCCACTCTGCCTCCTGACCTCAACTGATCTGGCCTGCCTCGGCCTCCCAAAGTGCTGGGATTACAGGTGTTAGCCACTGCGCCAGCCTTATTTTTTTTTATTTGTTTATTTATTTGAGATGGAGTTTTGCTTTCCATGCCCAGGCTGAAGTGCAGTGGCGTGATCTTGGCTCACTGCAACCTCTGCCTCCTGGGTTCAAGCAGTTCTCCTGCCTCAGCCTCCTGAGTAGCTGGGACTACAGGTGGGTGCCACTACACCTGGCTAATTTTGTATTTTTAGTAGAGGGTGGTTTCACCATGTTGGCCAGGCTCATCTCAAACACCTTATACGTCTTTGTATTATTCAGATTATTATTATTATTATTTTGAGACAGAGTCTTACTCTGTGGCCCAGGCTGGAGTGCACTGGTGCGATCTCAGCTTATTTTTATTTTTATTTATTTATTTGAGATGGAGTTTTGCTCTCCACGCATAGGCTGAAGTCCAGTGGTGTGATCTTGGCTCACTGCCACCTCCACCTCCCAGGTTCAAGCAGTTCTCCTGCCTCAGTCTCCTGAGTAGCTGGGACTATAGGCACACACCACCACACCCGGCAAATTTTTTGTATTTTTTTTTTAGTAGAGATGGGGTTTCACCATATTGGACAGGCTGGTCTCTAACTCGTGACCTTGTGATCTGCCTGCCTTGGCTTCCCAAAGTGCTGGGGTTACAGGCGTGAGCCACTGCGCACAGCCCTATTCAGATTATTAAAACATTACTTTCCAGAAGTAACCTGGTGTCAGGAAAGACTACAAAATGGAAGGCTAGTCTGTATTTAAAGAACAAAGAAAGTGACAACTAAATGCAGTATATGGTGCTTGATTGGATTATGGGTTAAATAAGAACATCTATAAAGGCTATTACTAGGGCAACTGGGGAAATTTGAAGCTGGGTTATATGATAGATAATATTTTATCACGGTTTTTTTTTTTTTTGAGCGACGGAGTCTTGGCCTGTCGCCAGGCTGGAGTGCAGTGGTGTGATCTGGGCTCACTGCATCCTATGTGTCTGAGGTTAAGTGATTCTCCTGCTTCAGCTTCCCAAGTAGCTGGGACTACAGGCGTGTGCCACGACACCCAGCTAATTTTTGTATTTTTTAGTAGAGACGGGGTTTCACTATATGTTGGCCAGGCTGATCTTGAGCTCCTGACCTAAGTGATACACCTACCTCTGCCTCCCAAAGTGCTGGGGTTGCAGGCATGAGCCACCGTGCCCAGCCTGTTATGGTTTAATTTCTAGAGCATGCTTATGCTGTTGTTACTATTCCCTTATATGGTATAATTACTGTACATTTTCTGTGTTTGAGTGTTTTGATAATTACCTAGTAAAGAAATGCATTATTTTGGGAGTTGTTTGGAAAGTGAAATTAAGAAAGTCTGTATTATCTTTTTATAGATATTGAAGCACAGATTCGAGAA
The DNA here is from genome assembly GCA_036589455.1 of Ateles fusciceps. Lineage (NCBI taxonomy): Eukaryota > Metazoa > Chordata > Mammalia > Primates > Atelidae > Ateles > Ateles fusciceps. The sequence continues at coordinate 5,797,813 of JAZHEH010000889.1, forward strand.
ATTCAAGGCAAGAAGGCAGCTCTTGATGAAGCTCAAGGAGTGGGCCTTGATTCTACAGGTTATTATGACCAGGAAATTTATGGTGGAAGTGACAGCAGATTTGCTGGATACGTGACATCAATTGCTGCAACTGAACTTGAAGATGTAAGTTACAAATTGTGTATAAGAGGCAATTATATTTTGAGCAAGAAATATGAATAACTTTTTTCTTTCAGCCATCTGGCTTGGGAGAGACATTCTTGAGAACTTTTAGAGGATAAAACTACTGGAAGTATCCTCTCTAAGGTTTTGAAACTTCACTGGAAATGCTTTGTTCTGAGAATTTATGGTAAAGACTAGTTTGTTTACCCAGCAAAGCACCTGCCAACCAATACCGGTATAAAGTAAACAGTTGTAAAGTAAATCCCTACCATTACTTACCACACTGTCTAGAGTAGCTTGTGTGAGAAGTGACTTGATTGTAAATAGCCGTCTGTCCTTGTGACTTGATTACTGACTTGTACTTGATACTGTTTTTCTTCTCTTGGTATCTTAACGTGAATAGAATTTTTCTTTTCTTTTTCTGTTTTTTTGAGACACAGTCTTGCTCAGGCTGGAGTGCGTTGGTGTGGTCTCCACTCACTGCAACCTCTGCCTCCTGGGTTCAAGCGATTCTCCTGCCTCAGCCTCCCAAGTAGCTGGGATTACCAGCCTGCCAGCACGCCAACTAATTTTTGTATTTTTAGTAGAGATGGGGTTTGATCATGTTGGCCAGTCTGGTCTTGAACTCCTGACCTCAGGTGATCTGCCCTCCTCGGCCTCCCAAAGTGCTGGGATTACAGGCTTGAGACACTGCATCTGGCCTGGAATTTTTCTTAGTACTGTTGTTGATGAGCTTTTCGTGTCTGTTTCAGTTACTATGGAGAAGGACTGCCTTTCATTTTCAAATCTGTCCCTCAAAGATTTTTTCCTGTATTCCAGGTAGCTTATATTTTATCAGACCACTCCAAAGTCCAAATTTGGTGCTTCAGTTACAGGTAACTGTAACTAATATGGATTATCAAACTGGTTGTTTTTAAGAAATTCAAGTCACATTTTACTTCACAGTTGGCTCTCTCTTTCTCTTTTTTTTTCTGGAGAGAAATTTAAAAGTCCCAAAAGGTGAAATTTCTAGAAACCAGTCATGGACTAGTTAGTATTTTATTTGGGGGTCTCGTACCCTAATGGTAAAAGAAAGTAATAGCTATATGTTTCAGAAATGGAGGTGGATATTGTCATTTTTTTTTTAATAAAATAAAGGTGTTAAGATCTTGAGAATTACCTAGTGTTGCACTTTTTTTTTTTTGGTGACGGAGTCTCACTCTCTCACCAGACTGGAGTGCAGTGGTGTGATCTTGGCTCAATGCAACCTCCGCCTTCTGGGTTCAAGCAATTCTCCTGCCTCAGCCTCTTGAGTAGCTGGGACTATAGGCACGTGCTACCACACCTGGCTAATTTTGTATTTTTAGTAGAGACTGGGTTTCACTGTGTTGGCCAGGATGGTCTCAATCTCTTCACCTTGTGATCTACCTGCCTTGGCCTCCCAAAGTGCTGGGATTACAGCCGTGAGCCACTGTGGACGGCCAGCACTTTTTATAACAATAGATATGAAATCTCACTGTGTGTGTATGTGTGGTTTTTGTTTGTCTTTTGGGAGACAAAGTTTTGCTCTGTTGCCCAGGCTGAAGGCAGTGGCCAGATCGTGGCTCACTGCAGCCTTTACTTCCTGGGTTCAAACTATCCTCCCACCTCAGCCTCTTGAGTAGCTGGCACTACATACGTACACCACCATGCCTGGCAAATTTTTGTATTTTTTTAGTAGAGACAGGGTTTCACCATGTTTCCCAGGTTGGTCTTGAACTCCTGGGCTCAAGCAGTGTCCCTCCTCAGCCTCTCAAAGTGTTGGGATTACAGATGTGAACTACCTTTCCCAGCTGGGTCTCTGTTGCCTCGGCTAGTCTCAAAACTCCTAGACTCCCAACTTGGCCTCCCAAACAGTTGTACTTTTTATACTAGAAAAGTAACAGTATAACATTGTTTTGTTTAAACGCACTGCTAAGGACAAGTACATTTAAAATTAAATACTTGTTTCTATGGTTGTTAAATCATGTTTAAAAAAATGAGTTAAAAAAACTAGAAAGTTCTAAAATAAACTGTAATTATCAAATTGAAAAAACATTTTGTCTTCTGTGAGACAATTAAATGCTCAGGTTTTTCTAGTCCATACTTACTTTATCTTAATTGACTTCTATAGAAAATCTTCCTTGCTTAATCATTTTGAAAGTAAAGATAACTGAATTTAATTTCTTTAATAGGCTTTTGAAGTGCAAGAAGTCCTAATAGTAGTGTTTGTAGGTTTTATGAAGGAGGGCTTAGATATCACACTGTCAGTAGATCTTTTGATTTCATACTGAATCTTTGCATATTCTTTCTAATTTGTAAGTTCTAACATTTTGTTTGTGGCTTTTGGGGGATTTTCATTGCAGGATGACGATGACTATTCATCATCTACAAGTTTGCTTGGTCAGAAGAAGCCAGGATATCATGCCCCGGTGGCATTGCTTAATGATATACCACAGTCAACAGAACAGGTGACCTTTCATTTTAAAAGCATATTCAGCTAAAGAAAAGTGAATGTCTGAGTTCCCGTGGAAACCCATGAATTTTAGAATGTTTTGAGGAGAATTAGAAATAATAATTTATTTTGTACAGGTGTAATTTTTTTTTTTTTTTTTTTTTTTTTTTTTTAACACAAGGTCTTGCTATCTTGCTCAGGCTGATCCCAAACTTCTGGGCTCCAGCATTCCTCCTGAGCCTCCCAAGTGGTTGAGATTACACACACAAGTCACCACGCCTGGCTGTAATCATTTAATGAAGCATTGAACTATGGAAATGTGGATGTGTATATTGCCTTGTTTCCATATGCCTTATTTTTTTATATTAACATTTATCTGTGAAACGATACAGAATATTTGTAGGCATGTATTAAACATTTGTGCTTTACAGTGTTCTGATTTTTGTTTATGATACTGCTTCGTTATCTTAATAAAGTGGATATTAAGTGAGACATACCTCTTTTCAGTATGATCCATTTGCTGAGCACCGACCTCCGAAGATTGCAGACCGGGAAGATGAATACAAAAAGCATAGGCGGACCATGATAATTTCCCCCAGAGCGTCTTGATCCTTTTGCAGATGGTAATTCTTTCCCACTTTTCTATAAGTATTCAGAAATTTATTTGTATTAAGTTGTCTTTAGCCCTTTGATTTTTTTTGGCATGCTTCTGAATTTGCTTTTCTTTTTAAAAAAAATCCCCCTTAATATAGATTTGTATAGATTTGGTTGAAGTCACAGATGCCATATTCTTCATCTTTATAATGCAAGTTTTCTTTCCAGGTAGAAGGACAAGAAAAATGAGCCAATGCCATAGAAACGCAAAGGGTTAAAGGTTTTACTTTTACTTTTGTTTTGGGTACGCTTTCTATACTTGGAACAAATGTGTTTTTCTGCTCAAAATACTTTCAAATTGTTGAAAGTTTTCATTCCAAATCCTAGATTTTTAGGATTGTTACCCTTGAGAAACTATTTCTCACACTAGAGCTCCCCCCATAGTACTCTAAATATAGCTTAGTAAAGGCACCTACTTTGCTCTAAGCATACTTAAAGTTAAAACAAAAGTATGTATACAAAGACTGATATTTTTAATAGTTGGAGTCTGTTTTGCTAATTTTAGTGTGCAAGTCGGCACAAGGGGCATAGTGAGCCTGATGGAAGCTTTCCTCAGGTGAGTGAGTTTCACAATCAGAATTAGGTGCCTGTTTCTTAAAATTAGATTCTGCTGCAGGTTTACATACTAGACTTTCAGCCTGCATGAATTAGTAGGGATATTCTTTTTTTACTTGCATAATTGTAATTGATTTAAACATGTATGCCAGAATTCACAGGCCCATACTAACTGTCCTTAATTTCTTTCCTACAGCAGTACTGCTATATGCCAGTCCTGTCTGCATTCTTAAGGGTGCAGTTCAACACATCCTCTCTAGATTATGGTGAAAAAGTATTCCAAAGGAAGTCTTATCAGAGTTAGTGTCAGAAAGAATGACACTACCAATTGGGCATGATCTTCAGCATAGGAAATGTCTTAGAATTTTATTATTTTTTCCTAAATTGTGATGCTATACTACTTGTATAGCTAGTTACCACATTTCTAAAGCATAGTGTGCCTCTGTGAATCTTGTTATATACTGTTTGGGCTTCTGTAAAATATTAAAGTTTGAAAAGCAAATACTGAAACGTTAACCAAGAGACTGACACATCTCTTTGTACATCGTGTTGCTTCTGTGTGCATCGTAATAACTCGTAGAAGTAATATATTTCAAGTAATATGTTTCCAGTTTTAATTTATGATTTCTAAGAAATAAAAATATGTTTGCTGGGTCAACAAAACTTAAAGCATGAAGCCCTTTTAGTAACGTGACATCAGAATAAGATTATAGGTATATTTTTAAAATCAGAATTTCTAAACTATAATCGTTTTAGAACACTGTATGAAGAACTTACCTAGTCATAGTTATTTGTAGTCAGGATTTTAACAGCTTGCAACAGGTAATGTTTTGAATATAAATATCTTTCCAAAGTGTTACTAATGTAAAGAGATAATTTTCTAGGCTTCTATTCTGCTGCTTGAAGTCAGAACTGCTGATGGAGACAAAGGCACGAAAGTGTACGTATTCCGATTAGCAACCCAGGAACCCATCACTTCTGAAGACTAAACTGTGCTGTCATTTTGTTTTTATATGCATTAAAATATTTGTTTTAAACTGCTGTAGATGTTTGTGTTCAAACAGGTTAAATTGATCAGCAAACTCAATAAAAAAAGTAAGATGTATAATTATTAAAGTTTTCCATCAAAAAATAATTTAAATGATTATGGAATAACATAATATTAGAGCAGGGCAGATAAATCAGTTGAACCTGATTATCTTTTATTTATTGTACTCTTTTCCTGTTGCTGTTCTTTTCTGCAGGAGGGAAGACCCCTGATCCTAAAATGAATGCTAGGACTTACATGGATGTAATGCGAGAACAGCACTTGACTAAAGAAGAAGTATGTAAACCTGTCTCCTGTTTTAATGGTTGTGAAAGAATGTAAATAAAGTTATAATTGAGAGGCTGTTACATTTCTTTTTTGCTATTTGCTGCACAATTATTTTAATAGTATTAATTAAAATTAACTGAGAATCTTACCCCCAAATTATACCACCTTCCAAATAAAACTTTTCATTTCGATATCCTTTTCTAGTCTGGGCCCCTTGGCCATTTATGTATCTATGAATTTTACAGGAAATTTTCCTTTTTTATTTTGAGACAGTCTCACCCTGTCACCCAGGCTGGAGTGCAGTGGTGTGTTCTCAGCTCACTGCAGCCTCCACCTCCTGGGTTCAAGTTATCCTCCCACCTCAACCTCCCGAGTGACTGTGAATACAAGTGTGCATCACCACGCCTAGCTAATTTTTGTATTTTTAGTAGAGATGGAGTTTTGCCATGTTGGCCAGGCTGGTCTCGAACTCCTGACCTCAGGTGATCCACCTGCCTCGGCCTCCCAAAGTTCTGGGATTACAGGTGTGAGCCACTGTTCCTGGCCATTATGGGGGATGTTTCTGTAGGGAGAAGGTTGATGGTATGTATCTGAACCTAGTATGTTAGGGAAAAGTCAAAGAGTTTAGTGTGAGATTCTGTAAGTTTCAGTTTGGATGTAAGTGGAGAATTTCGAATAAATTCTTTTGGCCTACAGAGAATATACCATTTTGTCTTAATAGTCTCCATTACTTTTTTTTTTCTTTTTTTTTGAGGCAGAGTATTGCTTTGTCACCCAGGCTAAAGTGCAGTGGTGTGATTTCGGCTCACTGCAACCTCTACCACCTAGGTCTAAGTGCCTCTCCCGCCTCAGCCTCCCGAAGTAGCTGGGATTACAGGTGTGTGCCACCGTGCCCGGCTAATTTTTGTATTTTTTTTTTTTTTTTTAGTAGAGATGGGGTTTCACTATATTGGCCAGGCTGGTCTTGAATTCCTGACCTTGGATGATCTGCCCGCCTTGGCGTCCTGAAGTGCTGGGTTTACAGGTGTAAGGCACCATGCCTGGCCTCCTCCATTACTATTATGAATATATAATAGATTTTGTATGTTGAGTGAATTAAATGGGATAATAAAACCACATTTTAACAGTATAGAGTGAATTAAATGTGCATCTATTATCACTAAATTATGTACGATATTTATATAATTTGTCAGTATAAGTAAAACAATTTTATTATTTTTATGTTTTACCATTTTTCTATTGTGTTGCATTGTCTTAATTGCTATTTATATGAGTTTTAAAGAAAACTTTTTCAGTGGAAGCATTTTGGTTCTCCGTTGTTGACTGAAGATTTTACTTCACCTACAATATATAAACTACAGTGTGCTATGTTATAAATTCTGAACTTGCTTGTCTTTTGTTTAGAAAGACAGGTATTATGTAAAATGAAATAAAGAAATTTAAAACAGGCTATGGAACCAGCTAGCATGGAGAGGAGACCACCAGTACCATAGAAAGGAGAATGAGCAAAGTATAAAATAGCATGTTAAGTGAAAATGATTGTGCTAATGATAGAAAAATATTGAAAACATTTTAAAGATAAATACTGTTTTTTTTCAGCGAGAAATTAGGCAACAGCTAGCAGAAAAAGCTAAAGCTGGAGAACTAAAAGTCGTCAATGGAGCAGCAGCATCCCAGCCTCCGTCAAAACGAAACGGCGTTGGGATCAAACAGCTGATCAGACTCCTGGTGCCACTCCCAAAAAGCTATCAAGTTGGGATCAGGCAGAGGTAATTTCTTTTTGTTTTTTGTTATTACTGTTTAAAAATTTTTTTCTCTTACGGACTGTATTAGTCGGCTTGGGTTGTCATAACAAGATACCACAGACTGGGTTCCTTAAACAGCAGACATTGATTTTTTCACAGTTCTGGAGGCTTGAAATCCAAGATCAGAGTGCCAACAGGGTTGGTGTTTGTTGAGGGCTTTCTTGCTGTGTCTTCACATGGCCTTTCTCCCTGCCAGCGAGCTCTGTTGTCCTTTTCTCTTCCTATAAGGACATCAGTCTTATTAGATTAGGGTGCCACCCTTATGACCTCATTTGACCTTAATTTACCTCCCTAAAGGCCCAGTCTCTAAATACAGTCACACTGAGGGTTAGGACCTCAACATACGAATTTTGAGGGTTGTGCAATTTACTTACTCATATCACGGAGCAAGGAAAGTTCTTCTTAGAATATTAAATATAGACCTGTAGGTATGTTACACTGTGGAGGTTGAGTATCATATAGTGGTCTTCCTTATTTTCTAGATAGATAACTTAAGCCTTCACTGCAGGCAGCAAATAGTCAATGCTACCCCATTCCTTTGGTCAGCCTCCTCTCCTACTTTCTTTTTCTTTTTAAAAACATTTTGTTGGAGGCTGAATGAATTGGCTCATGCGTATAATCCCAGCACTTTGGGGGCCCAGGTGGGAGAATTGGTTGAGTTTAAGGAGTTTGAGACCAGCTAGGGAACAGAGGGAGACCCTGTCTCTACCAAAAAAAAAAAAAACAAAAAAAAAAACTTTGCTGGGCATAGTGGCGCATGCCTATAGTCTCAGCTACTGGGGTGCAGGGGCTGGTGGGGGCTGAGGCAGTAGGATCCCTTGATCCCAGGAGGTAGAGGTTGCAGTGAGCCGTGATTGTGCCACTGCATTCCAGCCTGGTGACCGAGTAAGACCCTGTCTCAAAAAAACAAAACAATGGAGTCTGTAAAATCTTTCTTAGAAATTTATCTCCTAGTTCTATAGAAATGGTTGTATTAGTTGTTCTCTATCATTTAATAGTGTACTTGCAGACTAAAAGATATAAGTGCTGCATAAAAGCAGCTAATTATGTTAAACCATAATATGTTCTTTTATTGTGTTTGTCATTAACCTGAATAGAAAGGCTTTTAAAATTGAGTTTTTTAGAAAGCACTTGAAAATATTTAATCATTGCTAGAAAAATAAAGCGGCTGGGTGCGGTGGCTCATGCCTGTAGTCCCAGCATTTTGGGAGGCCAGGGTGGGCTTATCATGAGGTCAGGAATTCAAGACCAACCTAGCCAGCATAGTGAAACCCCATCTCTACTAAAAATACAAAAATTAGCCGGGCATGGTGGCACGTGCTTGTAGTCCCAGCTACTTGGGAGGCTGAGGCAGGAGAATTGCTTGAACTCAGGAGTTAGAGGTTGCAGTGAGCCGAGATTGCGCCACTGTACCCCAGTTTGGGCAACAGAGTGAGACTTCATCTCAAAAATAAAATAAACTCCAGCTTGGGCAGCAGAGTGAGACTTTGTCTATAAATAAGATAAAGCTACTCTTCTGCTTATGCATCATTTCCCTTCCTCTCTTGGAGACTCTCATCATGTACCATTAATTTTTTTCTCCATACTAGATTATCATTAGCAGCAAACATGTTTTACCATGCTTTGTGTTAACAACAGCAACAAAAAACCTACAGAAAGCATCTCTTAACCCTCGTTCACATCCTCATTCAGCTACCATCCTATTTCGATCTCTTTTTGGAACAAAGTGCTTTGTTCTTTGTTTTTCTTTGGGAGGGGTAAGGTCTCATTTGTTGCCAAGGCTGGAGTGCAGGGGCACAATCACAGGTCACTGCAGCCTCCACCTCCTGGGCTCAAATGATCTTCCCACCTCAACCCCCCAAGTAGATGGGACTATAGACGTATACCACCATGCCTGGCTAGTTTTTTATTTTTTGTAGAAATAGGTCTCACCATGTTGTCCAGGCTGGTCTCAAACTCCTGGGCTCAAGCAATCTGTCTGCTTCAGCCTTGCAAAGTGCTGGGGCGTGAGCCACAAAGTGCTTTGAATGAGTTGTTTGTACTTGCTTTCTCTGCTTATGCAATTCTAGTCTTTGGTCCATGAAACTTCACCTAAAATCTCTTGTCAAGTTCACTTGACCCCTAATTGATAAATTTAAAATGTGTATTTTTATTTCTCATATTACTTAGCATATCAAGAGCATTTGACATTTCTTCATACCCTTTTCTCTCTCAGTCTCTGGGTTTTAGTCTTTCTTGGTTCCCCTCAAACTCTCTCACTGGCTCCTACTGCTTAGTCTTGTTTGCTGGATCCTCATTCTTCTTACCTCTGAACTCTGAGGGGGGGTTCTAGTAGTGCTCAGTCTTTTGGTTTCTTTTCCATCTGTGCTTGCTCCCTAGGATCTCTCTCGTCTTTATATACCATTTGTATAAGACAGCTCCCAAACTTACAAATCGGTCCTCTGCTTCTCTTCTTCAGACTTGTGTATTTGTCCAGCCTGACATATTTCACTGTTAAATGGGCATTTCAAAATCAGTATTTCTAAAAGAAAATTACCAATTTTCTTCATGTACATCTCTTCTCCATCCTGCTCCCCCGGTTTTGCCCGTTTCTGTTTGGCTCAAGCAGAACATTTAGGGCCAGGTGTAGTGGCTCATGCATGTAATCCCAGTGCTTTGGGAGGCCAGGGTGGGTGGATCATTTGAGGTCAGGGGTTTGAGACCAGCCTGGCCAACATGGCAAAACCTGCCTCTAGTAAAAATACAAAAATTAATTGGGCCTGGTGGTGGGCGCCTGTAATCCCAGCTGCTCAGGAGGCTGAGGCAGGAGAATTGCTTGAACCTAGGAGGTGGAGAGATTGTACTGAGCCAAGATTGTGCCGTTGCACTCCAGCCTGGGCGACAGAGCAAGACTGTATCTCAAAAACAAAACAGCAATAACAGAAAAACATTTAGGGACTCATCCTTATTCTCTTACCCCATATCCTACCCATATACCTTTAAATATATTGAGGATCTAGCCACTTTTCATGATCTCTGCCTCTACCATCCTAGTCTAAATCACTATTAGCTCTAGTCTAGACTGCTGTAGATTTAACTTACAAATCAAGAAAAAACCTATCAGATCATGCAATATTTCCCCAAACCCAGAATTGGGATATACAAAACCTATATAATTTCTAAACTAGTTTAAGATGAGGACTTCTCATTTGCTTGGTGATATGTAGGAGGGATTTGGTTCTGCTCAATGTAAGTAAAACTGTTGTTATTTATGATAAATAATAAAATTAGCTTTATTTTTAATTTTTGAGATAGAGTCTTGCCTGTCACCTATGGGTGGCTGGAGTGCAGTGGTGCAATCTTGGCTCACTACAACCTCCACCTCCGAGACTCAAATGACTCTTGTGCCTCAGCCTCTCGAGAGTTGGATTTATAGGCATGTGCCACCACGCCCAGCTAATTTTTGTATTTTTAGTAGAGACAGGGTTTCGCCATGTTGGCCAGGCTGGTCTTGAATCCCTGACCTTAAGTGATCCCCCACACCTTGGCCTCCCAAAGTGCTGGAATTACAGATACGAGCCACCGTGCTCAGCCAGGTAACTACTAAATTTAATTCTATGGATGACATTCAGTACTAAGTTTCAGAAAGAGAAAGAAGCTTGTCCTGTTGGTAATTGTTTAACTGTATGCATGTAACTAGACCTAAGAGCTGATATCTTTCTTTGCTTTTTTTTTTTTTTTTTTGAGTCAGTCTCACTCTGTTACCTAGGCTAGAGTGTGATGGTGCAATCTCAGCTCACTGCAACCTCAGCCTCCCAGGTTCAAGCAATTCTCCTGCCTCAGGCTCCTGAGCAGCTGAGATTACAGGTGCCCACCACCATCCCCGGGATTACAGGCATGAACCACTGTGCCCACATGAGAGCTGATATGCTGATAGATATCTTTTTTTTTTTTTGACATAGAGTCTTGCTCTTCGCCAGGCACCAGGCTGGAGTGCAGTGGTGCAATCTTGGCTCACTGCAACCTTTGCCTCCTGGCTTCAAGCAATTCTCCTTCCTCAGCCTCCTGAGTAGCTGGGACCACAGGCATGCACCACCATGCCCAGCTAATTTTTTTGTATTTTAGTAGAGATGGGGTTTCACTATGTTGGCCAGGATGGTCTCTATCTCTTGACCTCGTCATCCGCCCGCCTGAGCCTCTCAAAGTGCTGGAATTACAGGCGTGAGCCACGGCACCCGGCGATATCTTCTTACAAAAACTATAGAGATTCCTCCAGGTGCAGTGGCTCATGCCTGATATCCCAACACTTTGGGATGCTGAAGTGGGTGGATCATGGGGTCAGGAGTTTGAGACCAGCCTGACGAACATGGTGAAACCCCATCTCTACTAAAAATACAAAAATTAGCCTGGCGTGGTGGCACATGCATACACACACGAGTGTGAAAAGGTACATATAAATATGAAATGGAACACTAGAACTTTAAGGAATATTCTACTGCCTCGGGAGGCTGAGGCAGTAGAATCGCTTGAACCCGAGAGGCGGAGGTTGTAGTGAGCCGAGATCACACCACTGGACTCCAGCCTGGGTGACAGAGTAAGACTCTGTCTCAAAAAAAAAATTATGTGGGTGATCTAAAGCATTAATATTAATTAAACACACACATTTGAACAAAACAGTGGTATTTTCTTAGAACACATGACTTCCTTCTCCTAAATACGTGTTTCCAAGCCCCACATTGAAAAGTACTAATGTAATGGCCGGGTGTGGTGGCTCACGCCTGTAATCCAAGCACTTTGGCGGCCAAGGTGGGTGGATCACCTGAGGTTGGGAGTTCAAGACCAGCCTAACTAACATGGTGAAACCCCGTCTTTAAAAAAAAAAGTACTAATGTAATTAAGAGTTGAAAGCCTTGAATTACAGATCTAGATAGAGAAACCTCAGTGATTTTCCCTAAATCACAGAGCTATTAATGGCATGTCAAATATTCCTACCCAGAATATATTTTTTTTAAGCTGGGACTTTTGTTAGTGCTTCAGATTGAAACTTTACATTGTTTTTGATCATAAACATTTGCTAGAAGATATCTTTTCCTGTAAGTAAAGGTAGTGTCCTCTAATTTACAGTGCATAGAACTAAAACATTTTTTGTTTAAAGGTTTTTGTTTTATGGAAATTTTCTAATTATTCCTATGTGGGTATGTGAAATAAAATTTTTTGCTTTTTTAAGACCCCCGGGCATACACCTTCCTTAAGATGGGATGAGACACCAGGTCGTGCAAAGGGAAGTGAGACTCCTGGAGCAACACCAGGCTCAAAATATGGGATCCTACACCTAGCCACACACCAGCGGGGAGCTGCTACTCCTGGACGAGGCGATACACCAGGCCATGCCACACCAGGCCATGGAGGCGCAACTTCCAGTGCTCGGAAAAACAGATGGGATGAAACCCCCAAAACAGAGAGAGGTACTTCTAATGGAATATGGTTGTGTGGGTGAAATGTTGAGTGTTATGTTTACAGACTGAAATCTGTTCTGTTTATTCCTGGGTGGACACGTATAAATAACCAGTTGCTTTAAGGGGACAGATTAAGAATGGAACAAATCATATGCCTAATTTTTTTCCCTTTTGAAGAGATTTAAGATTTATTTAAGGAAGAACTGTAGGTGAAAGTAAAGTTAGTAGGCTGTAACCTTTGATTTTGTTTGTTTGTTTTTTAGAGATAGGGTTTTGTTCACTGTAGCCTTAACCTCCTAGGCTCAAGGGATCTTCCCACCTCAGCCTCCTGAGTAGCTGAGACGATAGCATGCTACCGTACCTGGCCAATTTTTAAATTTTTTTGTAGAGACAATGTCTCGTTTCATTGCACAGCGTGGTCTTGAACTCCTATCTTCAAGTGATCTCCTGCCAAAGCGTTGGGATTACAGGCATGAAACACTGCACCTGGCCTACGCTTTGTTTTTTATTATGGAAAAATATACCTAACATCAAATTTACTTTTTTTTTTTTTTTTGCGATGGAGTCTCGCTCTGTTGCCCAGGTTGGAGTGCAGTGGCATGATCTCGGCTCACTGCAACCTCTCTGCCTCCTGGGTTCAAGCGATTCTCCTGCCTCAGCCTCCTGAGTAACTGGGATTACAGGCACGCACTACCACACCTGGATAATTTTTGTAATTTTATTAGAGATGGGGTTACATCATGTTGGTCAGGCTGATCTCAAACTCCTGACCTCATGATTGGCCCGCCTCGGCCTCACAAAATGTTGGGATTACAGGCATGAGCCACCATGCCTGGCCACATGTACTATTTTTAGCCATTTATTTACTTATTTTCAGTTAATACATAATACTAACCATTTTTTTTGTTTTGTTTTTGCGATGGAGTTTCGCTCTTGTTGCCCAGCTGGAGTGCAATGGCGCCATCTTGGCTCACTGCAACCTCCATCCCCCCAGGTTCAAATGATTCTCCTGCCTCAACCTCCCTAGTAGCTGGGATTACAGGACGTGTCACCATGCCTGGCTAATCTGTATTTTTAGTAGAGACAGGGTTTCTCCATGTTGGTCAGGCTGGTCTCGAACTCCCAACCTCAGGTGATCCGCCTGCCTTGTCCTCCCAAAGTGCTGAGATTACAGGTGTGAGCCACCATTCCCAGCCAACCATTTTTAAGAATATGGTTCAGTGGCATTAAGTATATTCACAGCATTTTGCACTGTCACTACTGTTCATTTCTAGGATTTCTTTCATCATCCCAAACAGAAATCCTGTATCCATTAAACAAGACCTTCCCATTCCCTTTTCTTCCCAGCCCCTGCTGACCTCTATTCTGTGCTCTGTCTCTCTGGATTTACCTAAACCTCTTACTTTTTTGTGTAGGTGGTCAAAAGCTATATTTCCTTAACTGTTTATGAGAACAGTTGAGGCAAATTAAGATTTAACTGTACATCTGCTGTATTAAAATTTTGTGAACTTTTAATGGTAATGGGGTAGTGCTTAATATGTAATGAAGGAAAGAAGCAGTATATAGAATTGTACATGCAAATGTCACCTCAACTGTATGGAGAAATGAAGGAGGTAGCTTGAGATACACATAGCAGATATCTCTGTGTAATAATGTTAAGGATAGTTAAAAAATGACTTTGCTCTCTTTTCCTGTTTCTTAGTAGTTACTGTCTGTTTTTGTAACCCATGGAAAAGAAACATGCATACACACACGAGTGTGAAAAGGTACATATAAATATGAAATGGAACACTAGAACTTTAAGGAATATTCTATTTTAGACCTTAATAGTTTTGATTATAACTGAGAATAAAAAATATTATTTTAACAGTGATTAAAATTGTGGTCTTCCTCACTCTTTCTTTTTAAAGACACTCCTGGGCATGGAAGTGGATGGGCTGAGACTCCTCGAACAGATCGAGGTGGAGATTCTATTGGTGAAACACCGACTCCTGGAGCCAGTAAAAGAAAATCACGGTGGGATGAAACACCAGCTAGTCAGATGGGTGGAAGCACTCCAGTTCTGACCCCTGGAAAAACCCCAATTGGCACACCAGCCATGAACATGGCTACCCCTACTCCAGGTAGAAAATCTCTCATTGAAAATAATTGTTTTTTCTCTCTACAAATTATTTGATTTTTTCTTTATGGTATTCTGTGTGCTCTTAATGTCAACTTCTAGCTAGAATAAGGAGATAAAAAAATAAGTCTTGGTTTGCATTTATAATATAAAAGCAACTAAATGTTAGGGTTGGTCTTAACGCTCTTTATCTCAGAGATACATATAATAATACAGTCTTGAACTATAGATTGTATAAAAATTTTCTTTTCTTGATAGGTCACATAATGAGTATGACTCCTGAACAGCTTCAGGCTTGGCGGTGGGAAAGAGAAATTGATGAGAGAAATCGCCCACTTTCTGATGAAGAATTAGATGCTATGTTCCCAGAAGGATATAAGGTAATACATCACATATGAATGAGGTGGTATTTAGGATATACATTTATTTTAAATAGTAAAAAAAAAATTGATCAAGGTTGCATTGGCTTTGCCAAAATTTACTATTGTCATTCCATTCTCTTAGCTATTTCCAAGTATATTTCAGTTCCAAAGAGAGATGAAAAGAAATGAACAACAAGAAATTACTTTTTGAAAGAAATCTCAAGGACTATTGGTTAGACTTAGAGAACTGCTGCTGCTTCAGTTTTCCATCAGTCCCAGGAATAAGCTCATTTAGATTGTGGTTTTTTACTTGTCGTTTCACCAAGATTTTGTTTCCTTAAGTTTATGGATTATCAGTGGACACAAAGAATATTCTTGTTTTTTTTTTTTTTTTTTTTTTTTGAGATGGTCACTCTGTTGCCCAGGCTGGAGTGCAGTGGCACAGTCTGCTCACTGCAGCCTCCGCTGCCCGGGTTCAAGTGATTTTCATGCTTCAGCCTCCTGAGTAGCTGGGATTATAGGCGTGTGCCCCCATGCCCAGCTGATTTTTGTATTTTTAGTAGAGATGGGGTTTCGCCATGTTAGCCAGGCTGGTCTTGAACTCCTGACCTCAGGTGATCTGCCCCCCCCCCCCTCAGCCTCCCACAGTGCTGGGATTACAGGCCTGAGCCACCGTGCCCAGCTTTCTTTTTACCATATCAACTTGAAATTTATTTTGAACTATAAAATTTTCTAGGTAGCTGACACTTAGGGAGTATTTGTTAGTCTGTGGTCATATAGCTGAGATTATAACCAGGGGGAACCTGATGACTTTATAAATCATCTCATGGCCTTTACAGAGCTTTTTCTATTAATGACTGTTGATTTTTAACAGTTTGTATGTATTTTTTTTTTTTTTTGGTTTTGTTTTGTTTTGTTTTGTTTTAGAGACAGGGTCTCACTCTGTTGCCCAGACTGGAGAGCAGTGGCATTGACATAGCTCATTGTAGCATTGAACTCCTGGGCTCAAGTGATCCTCCCGCCTCAGCCTCCTGAGTAGCTGCAGCTACAGGCATGCACCACCATACCTGGCTAATTTTTTATTTTTTTGTAGTGATGGAGTCTCAGTGTATTGCCAGGTTGCTCTCAAACTCCTAGGCTCAAGCTGTCCTCTCACTTTGGCCTCCCAAAGTGCTGGGATTATAGGCATGAGCCACTGTCCCCAGACTTGTTTTATTTTTGATCCCCTGTTATTTGTGTTAAGTATGTGTTTCAAGTTTGCATGAATTTTTGCTTTAAAGCTTTTTGTAGGCTCCACATAATGCTGTGGGTATAGATATAACCTACTGTTGACTGCCTGAGCATCTTTCTCATAGTCATTGATTTCCTTAGTGTCACTAGGAGGAAAAGTTTCCCTTAGTGAATCCTCCTAAAAGCAACATCCTTACTAATGAATATAAAAATATAGGAGACGTTTAAATCCTTAATGGCGAGTGATTTCTGTGGACTTGAAACTGATTTTCCTAGGCTTCACATCTATAGAGTATCCACTTTATTCAGAATGCTTAGTGATCTGTGCTGGTGCAGACGTTAACTAGCAACAAAAAATATCTGTACAAAGTACAGATAGTATCAATATAAATTTAACATAATTTAATCTTGAATTGACACAACAGTTTTAGGCGCACTGGAGAAGACGTGTAAAGGTTTATTGACCTCCCCCAGGAAGTTGTACTTTTTTTCTTTGAACATATAATAAATTATATAAAATAGAGACGGGGTCTTGCCTTGTCGCCCAAACTGGTGTCAGACTCCTGGGTTCAAGCATTCTTCCCATCTCAGCCTCCTAAAGTGCTGGGATTACAGGCATGAGCCATCACACCTGGCCTGGCCAGAAGTTGTATTTTTTTTTTTTTTAAGTCTGTTACCAGCTTTAAAAAAAAAATTATTTGTGATTTTCAGCCTACATTTTTTCAGATTTTATTGGTTTTGCAAAAGGTTTAATCAGGTGGTGTATTTTACAGGGCTTTGGTAAACATTTGGGTTTTAGTTTTTATGCATTTAACTTAGTTTTGTAGAGTTTTGCACTTAAAAGATTTGTTTTTAGAGTGTAGGAATTTATGTGATATTTTAATACTAAAATATAGCTCTTTATATGTTGTGTACACCATATGAGCTTATTTCCATTTATATAAATACTTATGAAATGTTATTTGCTCTACTAGAGCATTTTTTGGAATTGCTGACTCAGATTTTATTTTCAAATTTTTAATAATTTGACATTTTGACCCACAACATGTTTGAACGTGATTAGTATTTTCTAAGCTCTTGTATTTCCTCAGTTCCCTACACAGCTGATATAATCACAGATGAGAAGCATGTATTTTAAGTTACTAATTAAGATAGAAAAGCAAGATTGGTGGTGTGTCCAAGCAAATAAAAACCGTCTAACTAATAAACTGTAAAATATTTTAAGTGCAAATGTTTTTCATTATGCTGTTTTTTAAGTTAGGATAATTCTAAAATGTCTTATGACTTTTATTAGGTACTTCCTCCTCCAGCTGGTTATGTTCCTATTCGAACTCCAGCTCGAAAGCTGACAGCTACTCCGACGCCTTTGGGTGGTATGACTGGTTTCCACATGCAAACTGAAGATCGAACTATGAAAAGTGTTAATGACCAGCCATCTGGAAATCTTCCATTTTTAAAACCTGATGATATTCAGTACTTTGATAAACTACTGGTAAGTATTACTAGCAGAAATAAACTGTTACATTGTGTTCCAGGATTATAAATCATAACATTTGAATTTGCCTTAACATTTTTTTCTTTTTACTATAGGTTGATGTTGATGAATCTACACTTAGTCCAGAAGAGCAAAAAGAGAGAAAAATAATGAAGTTACTTTTAAAAATTAAGAATGGAACACCACCAATGAGAAAGGTAAGTCTCAGTTTGTTAAGTTGTCATGCTTGTTGCTTATTTAATTAAAAACAAATTTTTGTAGTTTTTGTAGAGACAGGGTTTTGCCAAATTGCCGAGGCTGGTCTCAAGTGATCCTCCTGCCTTGGCCTACCTCCCAAAGTGCTGGGATTACAGGTGTAAGCCACTGAACCTGGCCATGTTTATATTTTTTAAAATGTTTTTAATTTTTAAATTTTCTCACCAGGAAATGTAGTCCACAAAATAGTAGCGAACTATTGGTATAGCCCACTGTGGAGTATGGTCTTTTCTTACTCTCCCAAATAGCCCAAATTGGTAAAGGTTATTTAGGAAGCCTTCCCCCGCAAAAAAATTAACTTTTGGTAATGTTATATTTTTATGTTTAGGAATTTATAATTACTCTGTCTTCATCTTTATCAAGGACATAGTGTGAGGGAAAGAACTGTATGTAGTGTGAAGGATTTAACTTTTTTGCTGTTTTTATTATTATTATTATATATACTTTTGAGAAAGGGTCTTGCTCTGTTGTCCAGGCTGGAGTGTAGTGGTGCAATCTTGGCTCACTACAGCCTCCACCTCTTGGGTTCAAGCAGTTCTCCTGCCTCAGCATCCCAAGTAGCTGGGACTACAGGTGTGCGCCACAACGCCCTGCTAATTTCTGTATTTTTAGTAGAGACGGGGTTTCACCATGTTGGCCAGGCTGGTCTTGAACTCCTGGCCTCAAGTGGTTCACCTGCCTTGGCCTCCCAAAGTGCTGGGATTACAGGTGTGAGCCACTGTGACTGGCTGTTTGTTTTTATTATTTAAATAGAGATGGGGTCTCACTTTATTGCCCAGGCTGGTCTTACTCCTGGGCTCAAGCGATCTTCCTGCCTCAGTCTCCCAAAGTGCTGGGATTACAGGCGTGAGCCACTATGCCCCGTTAGAGTTAGCTTTTTTAACCAAAGAATTTTGTGCTAATAAAGATGCTGAAAAATGAGACTCTACTTTTGCCCTCAAGGCCTTAAAATATGCTTAAAGCTTGAAGATAATTAAAATTATGTAAGGAATTATATTAACACTTTATGTGCCTTGGAAATGGAAGACACTTTAGGGGAAATGAAGGCATTTAATACCTACCTCTGTAGTCCTTTTCTTCTATTAAATTACCCTTATGAATTAACATAAAATTTCTGTCACAGGAGTTTAAATTCCAGAATAATTTGGATGGAAATGAACTCATGCTATGTAAAATGTGTGTAAAAGTATACACTAAAATATTCAATTATGGAAAATCTTTGAGTAATTTGCTCATTCAAAATGCTTGATTATAAAGAATCTACACCTTTTACTCTGCTTTTTTCCCAGGCTGCGTTGCGTCAGATTACTGATAAAGCTCGTGAATTTGGAGCTGGTCCTTTGTTTAATCAGATTCTTCCTCTACTGATGTCTCCTACACTTGAGGATCAGGAGCGTCATTTACTTGTGAAAGTTATTGACAGGATACTGTACAAACTTGATGACTTAGTTCGTCCATATGTGCATAAGGTTTGTTCTCCTTAATAGTGTTTCTGATTGTTTAATATTTTAACTTTTTCAGTTAATATTAAATTTACATATCCTCCTAGACCTTTTTCTTTGCACAGGTACACGCCATACATGTACAAATATAGTTATGTACAGAATACATGTATATACAGATGTACACATGTAAGTTTTTGTCATCTTTGCCATAAGAGGTTCATATTGTTTTTTCATTTGCTTTTATTGAGATTAGAATAAGAACATGTGATTCTGTACTATACCATTTAGTGTTAAGAACCAATGTTTTCAC
Organism: Ateles fusciceps; assembly: GCA_036589455.1. NCBI lineage: Eukaryota > Metazoa > Chordata > Mammalia > Primates > Atelidae > Ateles > Ateles fusciceps. The sequence continues at coordinate 5,817,386 of JAZHEH010000889.1, forward strand.
TGATGGTAATTATGGTACAGTATGTTCATAGGGTGTATAAATTATTATTATTTTTTTGAGACGAAGTCTTGCTGTGTCACCCAGGCTAGAGTGCAGTGGCGCAATCTTGGTCCACTGCAGCCTCCACCTCCCAGGTTCAAGCGATTCTCCCTCCCAGGTAGCTGGGATTACAAGTGCCCGCCACCACGCCTGGCTATTTTTTTTATTTTTAGTAGTGGTGGGGTTTCACCATGTTGGCCAGGCTGGTCTCAAACTCCTGACCTCAGGCTATCCACCCACCCAAAGTGGTGGGATTACAGGCGTTAGCCAGCACGCCCGGCCATAAGTTATTTCTTTAAAACTGAATATTTGTTAGTCTGTCACTAATAGTTCTCTTAAATTTTCATCTCTATCAGGAATTTGAACTTGTGTAATTAAAATTCTTAGTCTGTCCCTTGATGAACAAAAGTCCTGATAATTCTAAATTTCCTATATGTGTTTAATTCTGTACATGAGTATTTCATCAGTAATTGATGTCAAAGTGTAGCTTCTTTTTTTCTCTTTTCAGATCCTCGTGGTCATTGAGCCGCTATTGATTGATGAAGATTACTATGCTAGAGTGGAAGGCCGAGAGATCATTTCTAATTTGGCAAAGGTATTTACATTAAATTTCTAGAGAAATTTTTTATCTGTTTGTGGAATTATTTGATTATGGAAGGAAATGGTTGAACATTAATATTGGCAACTCATGACTGTTCTTTTTTACTTTACTTTTTAGGCTGCTGGTCTGGCTACTATGATCTCTACCATGAGACCTGATATAGATAACATGGATGAGTATGTCCGTAACACAACGGCTCGAGCTTTTGCTGTTGTGGCCTCTGCCCTGGGCATTCCTTCTTTATTGCCCTTCTTAAAAGCTGTGTGCAAAAGCAAGAAGTCCTGGCAAGCGAGACACACTGGTATTAAGATTGTACAACAGATAGCTATTCTTATGGGCTGTGCCATCTTGCCACATCTTAGAAGTTTAGTTGAAATCATTGAACATGGTAAGTTGTAATGTAACTTTGTCTTTTTTTTTCTCTCTAAGAGGCAAGGTCTTACTATGTTGCCCAGACTGGACTCAAACTTCTGGGCTCACGTGATTCTCCTGCCTCAGCCTCCTGAGTAGCTGGGACTAGAGGTACACACAAAAGCCTGTCTACATTTAACAGGGCAGCTGTCCTAAAATTTGGGCTACTGATTCGGGGAGATATAAATGGAAGGGCATAACTGTACAAACTATATATTTCATGATGGGTTTGTAATATTATCTGCTAACAGGCTGTGGTTCATATTTGCTTTTACCTAATTTTGTCTAATGTGAGCAGATTCTGCAGTTTGGCTAAATAGTTGATATATTGCAAGAATTTGGATGATATTGTGTAACTTAGGTAATGTTGGTCCATAGTTAAAACCTGTGTTTGCTTTTGTAGGTCTTGTGGATGAGCAGCAGAAGGTTCGGACCATCAGTGCTTTGGCCATTGCTGCCTTAGCTGAAGCAGCAACTCCTTATGGTATCGAATCTTTTGATTCTGTCTTAAAGCCTTTATGGAAGGGTATCCGCCAACACAGAGGAAAGGTAAATCCACCAATTACTTTTTGATTTCTCTTCGTTAAGGTGACATAAATCTAAATTACTAAACTACATTTATTTTTTATTTAAAAACAGGGTTTAGCTGCTTTCTTAAAGGCTATTGGGTATCTTATTCCTCTCATGGATGCAGAATATGCCAACTACTATACTAGAGAAGTGATGTTAATCCTTATTCGAGAATTCCAGTCTCCTGATGAGGAAATGAAGAAAATTGTGCTGAAGGTAATTATTCCAAATTTGTTAATGTAAACAGGGTTTGTTTCATGGTTCTAAGATAATTTTAAAGTGTTTTTTAAAAAACAACAACAAAAAAAACTGTATGTTACACCAGTACTGTTTGATTTGTTTTTAAATTTCATTTTTTAAAATCAAGTAATCAGCAATGAGTATTCTCTTCATTTCAGGTCAGTTGATTTATTATTACTGTTTTTTTAACCTTTTAGGTGGTAAAACAGTGTTGTGGGACAGATGGTGTGGAAGCAAACTATATTAAAACAGAGATTCTTCCTCCATTTTTTAAACACTTCTGGCAGCACAGGATGGCTTTGGATAGAAGAAATTACCGACAGGTAAGCTTTTATTGTAAAAGAATATTCTCAAAAATCCTTTCTACTCATTCTTTAGTCAATTGAATCCGTGTTACATATTTTTTGCTTTGATTATCTCACAGTTCTTACGTGCTTGATTATGAAAGGAGGTGGATTTTAGTCAGCCGGTTAACTCCATTTTGACTTGGCATTCAAAGATCAATACTCAACTGTGAATTGATGTTTTTTTTTCTGGTAAATTCAGTGCTTTATCTGGCTAGGTGAAACACAGATACAATTTTACCTTGAATCACGTTAACTTATTCTTAAATTTTTTGGTCACTTTTCAACTTTAATAAATAGCAATGAATCATTCTTGGTATATTTACTAATTAAATAGTATATTTAGAGTATTTGGTTTTTATGATGTTGCTTTATTTCCTTGGAAAAGCAGTCTAAAAGAGGTGTTTTTTGTTGTTGTTTTTTCTGTTCTTTTTAGTTAGTTGATACTACTGTGGAGTTGGCAAACAAAGTAGGTGCAGCAGAAATTATATCCAGGATTGTGGATGATCTGAAGGATGAAGCTGAACAGTACAGAAAAATGGTGATGGAGACAATTGAGAAAATTATGGGCAATTTGGGAGCAGCAGATATTGATCATAAACTTGAAGAACAACTGATTGATGGTATTCTTTATGCTTTCCAAGAACAGACTACAGAGGTAACGATAACTAATTATGGCATATTGCCACTGACTTTCATATTTGTAGAAAAGCGTATTACTTGTCAAGCAAGTTTTTCTAAAATGCAATTGAATTTGAAGTAATTTTTAAAATGCTCATGTTCTCGGTTACCAAAAAAATATTCTGTCTCAAGTTTTAAGACTTGATGTAAAAAAACAACAGATGTTTTAGTGGTTAAAAAAGGTTGACTGTTAGTATATTTCAACTGTGCAGTCATAAAGAAACCAAATGAATGTGGCTTTTTATTTATTTATTTATTTATTTATTTTAGGACTCAGTAATGTTGAATGGCTTTGGCACAGTGGTGAATGCTCTTGGCAAACGAGTCAAACCATACTTGCCTCAGATCTGTGGTACAGTTTTGTGGCGTTTAAATAACAAATCTGCAAAAGTTAGGCAACAGGCAGCTGACTTGATTTCTCGAACTGCTGTTGTTATGAAGACTTGTCAAGAGGTAAAGTTTTGTTATCAAATTTTTACTTGTTCACCAAATAGTTTAATGTAAATGGTAACATTTTAACATTATTTGTTTTATTATAGGAAAAATTGATGGGACACTTGGGTGTTGTATTGTATGAGTATTTGGGTGAAGAGTACCCTGAAGTATTGGGCAGCATTCTTGGAGCGCTGAAGGCCATTGTAAATGTCATAGGTATGGACTTTGCTGGTTACATAAGACTTTTTCTTGTTTTGTTTAACTTTCTTTTTTCTTACTATAAGTAAAATATAGAATCTTATTTAGGAGTTGGGAAGTTTCTGTTACTTTTTTAAAAGCACTTCAAGATTGTAGTTAAGTCAGGGGATGCCACAAAAGTCTTGTTTCCCAAAACTCGTTTATATGTTACTTCAAAGAGAAAAAAAGGGCAAGTTGAGGACCTACAGGAGAGGTGGGAGTAGTCACAACTCCAAAAGCTTTGAGGTCATGTAATACAGGACCCTAATAAAAATGGTGTGTCAGCTGAAATATATTCCGGAGGGCAAAAGGGCAACCCTGAAGTTTTAATTTGGTTTTAGAATAATATATATATATTTAAATCTTGAATTAGTAAATGATTATGACAGTTTTTTTACTTACCATCAGTTTCAAGGAATATAATCAGAGAGAAAAGTGAATTGATCAAATTATTTTCTTAACTTCATTTACATACCCAAGTTTTTAAAACCGTCCATTGAATTTTCTAACCCAAAACACAGCTATGTTACAAATGGTCTTGGATATGGAGAGCAAATTTTTTATTCTGTTAGGTCAGTATGACAAAGAAAAGAAATGGGTTCTTGTATTTAATTTTTTTTTAATTGATTATAACTGTTGACAAATGTAACTCCTGCAGAGTTTAGAGGGTCTGATAACCTAGCAGAAGTCAAAATAGCTGACTGTAAGAGAGCCACTGTTTGTTTTTTTCTCATTAGATATAAGAAGTTTTTATGCAATATGTATCTTTAAACTATTCTATTTGCATATAATCTCCAATGCAGCCCAGTCCTCTATACTTGAAGATAGTTACTTGCCAAAAATCATTTACATGGCCACTTGTAGGGCTCTGGTTTGCAGGGAGTTTCAGATCGTATTATTTGTCAGAGAGAGGCATGGGAAGAGCAATGGAGAGAAAATCAGAGCAAGCGATTCTAGTTAGAGCAAGAGCCCCTGCCAGCTGCCTCCTTTTTTCTCTCTTCATAGGTATAAATACCATCCAAGTGTGCCCTGCATTGCAGGGAGACTGGAGATCTGTTTGTTTTGCAGTTAAAGGGTAAGGGGGCCCTTTCTGGAAATTTTTGCTTTATTTACATGTTTACCTCTGGCTTATATTATTGTGTACGGCCGGAACATAAGCTGTCCCCATATTTAAATGTCAGTACACAAATACATTTCAGAACCAAACAAAACTTTTTTGTTATTGAGTATCCATCATTCTTTAAATCACTTCACTGATTTCTTTCATTTCTGTGCATAATCAAAAGTTGTTAATAAAAGTTAAAAACGATTCTGAATCTGGTCAGAATCCGGGGCTTCTCTTTTCCGTAGGCAGCTGTAAGTTTATATTTATGCATAGTCATATATGCCATTGCTAAGTAAAAGGGAAGTGAACAAAAGTTGCAATTTAAATGTTGATAGTGTATTGACTTCTATTAAATAGGTATGCATAAGATGACTCCACCAATTAAAGATCTGCTGCCTAGACTCACCCCCCATCTTAAAGAACAGACATGAAAAAGTACAAGAGAATTGTATTGATCTTGTTGGACGTATTGCTGACAGGTAAGCAGATTACCCAAACATTTTTATAAGCTATATCAATTTTCAAATTTGGCCACTTTTTATTCAATTAGCAATATTTCCTTAATGTCACTAATATAAGTGTATGTGATTAGGCTATCCGGTATTAATATTTTCAGTCAAATTTCATTTTGGATGGTAATGGGGTGGCAATATAGTTTTAGGACTAAACCTTTAAGACTAACTCTTTAGCCTTTCTGAAGAGTAATAACTTTTATTTAATGCTTAAAACGAGTTAGCAATCATGTTTTTAGAACTGAATTCTCAAATTTACCCTTAAAACTTAATGTCACAAAAATTAATATATGTATTTTTTTAAATTAGGGGAGCTGAATATGTATCTGCAAGAGAATGGATGAGGATTTGCTTTGAGCTTTTAGAGCTTTTAAAAGCCCACAAAAAAGCTATTCGTAGAGCCACAGTCAACACATTTGGTTATATTGCAAAGGCCATTGGGTGAGTGTTATTTACTTCCATTAAAAAAAATTTCTTTATAATAAATCCGTTGTGTTGAAATCTCTTTTGAGGCATGGTCTGAGTAATGCAGTTGCAAAGCACTTCATTTAACCACTGACTTTCTGATTATTGGAATGCATTCTTAAATTCAGTTCTTTTTTTTTTTTTTTTTTTTTTTTGAGACGGAGTCTTACTCTGTTACCCACTGCTGGAATGCAGTGACGCGATCTTGGCTCACTGCAACCTCCGCCTCCTGGGTTCAGGTGATTCTCCTGCCTCAGCCTCCCCAGTAGCTGGGACTACAGGTGTTGCACCACCACACCTGGCTAATTTTTGTATTTTTTAGTAGAAACGAGGTTTTACTATGTGGGTGAGGCTGCTCTTGAACTCCTGACCTCAAATGATCCACCTACCTTGGCCCCCCAAAGTGCTGAGATTAAAGACGTGAGCCATTGCGCCCAGCCTGTAGTCTTAAATTTTTAATTGAATTAAAATAGATGGAAGGGTTTAAGATTTACTTTAATTTTATGTTAGGTATTTTCAAGGAGAGAAACAGTACCATTTTCAGAAAAATTTAAAATGTGTACTGGTGTTTTGGATATTGCTTAAACTATAAAGGCAAGTTTTTAATCTCACAGCATCATTTAAGTCTCATATTAATGCTCTATGTGTTTTAAAAATTTGATTATGGATTGCTTGAGCTTAGGAGTTCAAGGTTATGGTGAGCTGTGATTGTGCCACTGTACTGCAGCCTGGGCAACAGGGCGAGACCCTGTCTTAAAAAAACAACAAAAATGCTATTCTAACATTAATCCACAGATTTAACTGAATTATAGCTGCTTTGTGAGATAATCTGTGGTTGTTTGCTTCCACTCCATTACAACTAAAGTGGGAAAAGACAGTCATTATAGAAAACGAGACACTACATGTTCATGTGGCTTAAGTAAGAAAATGTTTTTAAGGAATATGACATGCGAACATCTGATTCCTTAGGTAGAATTAACCAGACCATACTCCCTCTCTTAAGACATACTCATTCTTCTCCTATTTTGGTAGCATAATATTTATTTCAGTGGTGATGGAGTCAAGACATTTGCAGCCAATAGCTGTTGTGCAAGCTTTTAGCCCCAGTGTCCCACTAAGCTTATGTCAAAGAAGAGATGCATAGATGCAGCAAATTGTGTGCGAGGGAAGATAAAAGGAAAAGAGATTGTATATGGTTTATAGTGGGAGACCACAATTTGGATACTCCCCCACCACTCCTACCTAGTTCTAGTGCCCATTTTGACAACTCAGAGAATTACTCACTTTAAACATTTACTTACATTTCTTTATATTTCAGAAAATTTAAAGACTGAACATTGAGGATTAATTTGAGTTAACTTAAAATTTTTAGAATTTGTATAGCTATGGCCTCTGATCTTCTCAGAGTTAACTTTTTAAAACTGATCTTTTAATTTATATGAAATTTTTATATAGAAACAATGCCAGTGACTTGAAAATATTGCATTTTTATCATAAAATTACTGAGCTCCCCTGTCATTATTAATATTTAAAAGTTTTCATCCTCATGCGTTTTTTCTTCCATAAATTTTTGACTTATTTATGGAAATCAAAGTTTGACTTATTATTGTTGACCCACCTGTTTTTTTTCAGCCCTCATGATGTATTGGCTACACTTCTAAACAACCTCAAAGTTCAAGAAAGGCAGAACAGAGTTTGTACCACTGTAGCAATAGCTATTGTTGCAGAAACGTGTTCACCCTTTACGGTACTCCCTGCCTTAATGAATGAATACAGAGTTCCTGAACTGAATGTTCAAAATGGAGTGTTAAAATCACTTTCCTTCTTGTTTGAATATATTGGTGAAATGGGAAAAGACTACATTTATGCTGTAACACCGTTACTTGAAGATGCTTTAATGGATAGGTAAGTGACTTGAACTAAATACACGAAAATAATTATAACTCTTCCTTCATTTTAGAACATCCTGAAATAGTTATTAGATGACTTTTCATTGTAATGTAGATAAAGAAAAAAATGCTCGCCTGGAGTCTTAGGACATTGTGAATATGACTTAGTATTTAAAATAATGTGCACGTTATAGTGATTCTCCAAAGTTTCTTTCAAGTTCCCCACCTCCCTTTAAATCTCTTTTCATATCTGTTGAACTAATTACATTTTGAAAAGGGTTGATAATCTTTTGTTTTCAAAATTGGTCAAATATAGTTAGAGGACATGATGAGCAGGAGCTAATCAGTGTGGCAGAGACCTGATCTTTTTTTAGCTTTTTATTGTAGGTAAAGCACAGATTTCTCTTAAGCTTTTGAATTACTGAACGTAGTCTGCCAGAGCTGCACTCTTCCCATTGCAGGTCCCTAGTGTTTCAGATGGTGACCACCAGTACAGTACTGTTCGAGTTATTTGACAGATTCCTAATATCTTTTACCATCTAGACTGACATATAGCCATAAACACAAAAGTAACTGAAGAAAGTGCAAAGGAAAGTGCAGGCATAGTAGGGGGAAAGAACTGTTTCACTGGCTCTTTATTTTTCAGGAGAGATAAGTTACTCAAATCAGAGCCCATTTAAATACTTTTGTGTACAGATTAAAGTTATTCATTAATGACCTGAAAGGGAGACTTAACTGGACTCATCAAAAAGTTACCAGAATGTATATATGCAAGACATGGAGACAACGTAAGACTTGTGCTCTGTAAAAGTCTTGCTGCCCAGGGCAGAAAAAAATGAGGGTAAATCACCCTTGCTCCATATTCCTCAGTGAGAAGTGCCTGAGCACTATGGTTAAAAATTTTGTTTTGTGTACTAAATTAAAAATTTTAACTTTTACAGTTAAAAATTTTGTTCTGTATACTAAGAAGCTGGGGGAGTAATTCCACTGAAAAGTACTAAAGGGAAGGAATACTTCAGTTGGAAGTTTTATTAATGAAGAATACTGCTTCATTCGTATGCTGAATGACATTATTAAAATAAATAAGAAAAACAAGGATGTTAGTAAATACAAGCCTTTTTCTCTTATATCTTTGATATGGTCTGTCTTAACTGTCTTTGGGACAAAATGTGGAAACTCATTTTCATATCTGTTGCAAATCCCAGTGTGTTAGCCAGTGAGCTCATACTTGGTTGAATAATTGTGGAATGAATCACTCATTGATTTTTCATAAACATAAATTCAGTTAACATAGGAAATGATAGTTATTTCTGTAGGTTTGAAAAAATTATTGATCTTTCTTCCTTTGCTCAAATTGAGTTACTGAATGAAACATAAACTTTACATGAGAATGGAATTTAATTTTAATTTAGTTACCTATTGTATACCAGTATCTGAAGTACTAGTAAAGATTTAAGTTTATAATCAAGAGTTTAAAATGATTTGGGCGGCCAAGGTAGGAGGATCGCTTGACCCCAGGAGTTCACAACCAGCCTGGGCAACATAGTGAGGCCCTATCTCTAAAAATAAAAAAGAAAAATAATTTTTTTTTTTTTTTTTTTTTTGGAAACAGATATTCACTCTTTTTGCCCAGGCTGGAGTGCAATGGCGTGATCTCGGCTCACTGCAACCTCTGCCCCCCAGGTTCAAGTGATTCTCCTGTCTCAGCCTCTTGAGTAGCTGGGATTACAGGTGCCCAGCACTACTGGCTAATTTTTGTATGTTTAGTAGAGATAGGGTTTCGTCACGTTGGCTAGGCTGGTCTCGAACTCCGGACCTCAGGCAATCCACCCGCTTCGGCCTCCCAAAGTGCTAGGATTATAGGCATGAGCCACCATGCCCGGCCTGAAAAATAATTTTAAAAAAAAGTGTAAAATAAGATATTACTGTTCATTATTCACATGTTAGAATCACATGTCTCCTCTTTAGTAGCATAACAAAGCCAAGACATCACAGAGCCCTCCTGCTCATATTCATTTTAAAAGTTAATTAGAAAATATGGCTTAATCGTTGAGGCATAGTGAAGCTTGAGTCATTAAAGCAAAAGTCCTCAAGTGGAAGCTTTAGTCATTCTAAAGGATACATGAAATGTTAGGATGACTTCACATCTGTTCAGTGCACTGAATTAGTAGTTTTTAATGGGCAGGTGAATATTTCCTGTAAAACTAAGACCATATTTTAAAGGATTTTTTTTCCCTTCCTTTGTAGAGACCTTGTACACAGACAGACAGCTAGTGCGGTGGTACAGCACATGTCACTTGGGGTTTATGGATTTGGTTGTGAAGATTCACTGAATCACTTGTTGAACTATGTATGGCCAAATGTGTTTGAGACATCTCCTCATGTAATTCAGGCAGTTATGGGAGCCCTAGAGGGCCTGAGAGTTGCTATTGGACCATGTAGAATGTTGCAATATTGTTTACAGGTAAGGTAAAGATTTTTTTTTTAATTGGTGATTTTTTTTTTTTTTTTGAAATTTTAAGTTGTGGGATATACATGTCCTGAATGTGCAGATTTGTTACATAGGTATACGTGTGCCATGGTGATTTGCTGCACCTATCAACCCATCATGTAGGTTTTAAGCCCCACATGCATTAGGTATTTGTCCTAATGCTCTCCCTCCCCCTTCCCCCCCACCCCCTCTAAGTTAAAAGTTTTTAAAAGATTACTTAGCAAGAAAAAGTAGTGTGTTGAATTAAGTTACTTTTCCTGATTATCAGTAGGCTATATTGTGCCATATGGGAGAACAGTTGTGTGGTGAGGGGAGGAGTTAGTTTTGTCTCTTCCGTTATAGTTTTGTGTAATTACTAGGTTCCCCTTCACTCCCCCAAGGGAAATAATTTTGAATCATATCTATGTAGTTTGTTTGTTAATTTTGTTAAGGTTATGTATGTTCTTGAAAATTGAAATGATGTAACCATTCAATTATTCTAGGGTCTGTTTCACCCAGCCCGGAAAGTCAGAGATGTATATTGGAAAATTTACAACTCCATCTACATTGGTTCCCAGGACGCTCTCATAGCACATTACCCAAGAATCTACAACGATGATAAGAACACCTATATTCGTTATGAACTTGATTATATCTTATAATTTTATTGTTTATTTTGTGTTTAATGCACAGTTACTTCACACCTTAAACTTGCTTCGATTTGGTGATGTAAACTTTTAAACATTGCAGATCAGTATAGAGCTGGTCATAGAGGAAGAGCTAGAAATCCAGTAGCATGATTTTTAAATAACCTGTCTTTGTTTTTGATGTTAAACAGTAAATACCAGTAGTGACCAAGAACACAGTGATTACATACACGATACTGGAGGGATTTCGTTTTTAATTCATCTTTATGAAGATTTAGAACTCATTCCTTGTGTTTAAAGGGAATGTTTAATTAAGAAATAAACATTTGTGTACAAAATGCTAATTTGTGTGTGTTTTTTGAACATGACTTGTAAAATGCGGAACTTTGATAAAGTATTGGTTTATGTGGAATAAGTGGCTTAATTTCATTTTCTGTCACCTGGTTTATAGAAAGTAGTTAGCAGAATAAAAACTATATAAAGTGATGGCATATTTGTCAAAATTCCATTGTTCTGTTAATAATGACAGCAAGAAGAGTAGCCTTGGGGGTTGTTCCCCTCAAACTAGCACAACCATTCCATCAGCATAAAAAAGTAGCACTTTTGCTGAACTGTCTTGAATAATATTTTGTACTTACATAGCGCCTTTCATCTCTTGATTTCTCAAAATGCTTTATGAACATGTTTAAAGGAAGTGGTTTAAGTCTTAGTAACGCTTGGTAGGTCTGCTGTGTTTAGCAAGGGAGGAAGGTAACTTTACTTTAACACTGTTTTCTGCCTATTGGGAGTGAGGCTACCTAAGTAATGCTGATAGAACAGGACAATGTTGGGCTTTTCCCCATGTCATAAGCCACTACTCAGCAATGCATCAGTAAATACCTCTTGAGCACCCACTGTATGCCAGCCACTGTGCTTAGATGCAAGGGATGCAAAGGTGCATGAGACCTGCCCTCTACCTTTAAGAAGAGTATAACGGAGAAGGGGGAGACAAATCTTGTTACAGCTTCCTTATGTACTGTAATCATACACAGTGGCAGCAGCTAAAATGTCTAGGTTTGCTTAGCTTTGTATTCAGTAGTAAGACAATAAGTTGATCTAAGAGTTCAGCATAAACTGAATGAAATGCCATTAATTCTAGAGGAACCAAGCATTAAGGCAGTACTAGACTTAATTTTTTTAGCAAATACGTATATTTTCAACCTTTTCTAATGTTATGGCCCCAAATTTCTTAGTTTTGGCCTTTTTGCTATCTATACTATTTTTACTATTTTATTTTGTCTCCATGTGGTAGTACTTCTGTGAACTCTAAAGGGAAAATAAATTCTGCAAGCAGCATTAGCATATAACTGCTACTGCAAGTAAAACTGCCTGTTGTTAACACTTCAGGAGTTCCTGCTTCAGAAGCTTAGTTAAGAAACATCTTGTAACTGACTTAAGAAATTGATACTGAGCATTAATGGTTTCCAAGTAGGATTTGTAACTCCTCATTTCTTGTATGGCAAGTTTCTGAAAACAGGTCACTATGTAGTAAAATTAAAACATACCAAACTCATCTTTCTGTTAGAAGTTTTCTAGCAGTACTTCCATACAACTTTAAATCTCACTGCTCTCTCTGGTTGATGTCAAATGACCTTCAGTAATGACTAATGAGAATCGAATACGAATAGATTACAAAGCCAAAATTTGATGTTAAATCACTCTTGGAAATTTTTAATTACATTTTCAATTCAAGTACTTAGCTTATGTTTGCTCGGCCTCTGGCTTTTTCTGGAAAATAGGCTTTGTAGTGGCAGTGTGGAGCAAAGGAGACTGCTACACCTTAAGTAACTTCTTTTTTACTGATGCAAATACTTTGAGGATAGAGAGGAGGGAAGTAGTGGAAGCTGTGACCTAAAAAATTGGGACCAAATAAAGGCTTACAGATGTTTGGGTTATTTTATGTGCTTATTGTTAAATAAGGAAAGCATTTTGTGATTTATGGAAGACGCTATGTGAAGTTTTACCTATCTTCTCAAAGACCTTTTCTTTCATATTTTCTTTCGGTGTTTCTTAAAGCCAAACCAAGAAGGAAATGTTCTTAAGAACACAGGGTGGGTTTTTCTGTGGGCCTTTGTTGGTTTTTCTGTGGGCCATTGCCCTCTAATGGAATTGATCTCTGGCTGTTTGATTTTTTCATATTGTATTTTTAAAATTTGTTGTATGGTGCCCTGTGAGCACCAGGTACCACCAGATGAATAAAACATATTATATCTAAAGTCTTAGTAGGCCAGTGTTTAATCTCAGCTGACTCTGTACTGTTATCACACTGCACTCTGTTGTGGTTGTGCCATTTTTGCAATATTGAGCTCTTTTCGGTTGTTTTCAAAACAAGGGAACTTAATGTTGAAAAACCAGAGAAGTTTTTCTCTATTAAAACTAAAAACAGTTGCAGCCACATAGGCTCTGTGGTTTCCATTGGCTCTCAAATCCCCTAAGGTTAAAAAAGGATAATGCGGCTACCCTGGGGTTTCTCAACCTTGGCATTACTGAAATTTTGGATCAAATAAGTCACTATTGTGGGGTGCTGTCCTGTGCCTTGCAGAATGTTGAGCACTTTTCCTGACCTCTACCTGTGAGATGCCACCAGCACATCCCCATCCCAGTGTTATAACCAAAAATGCTTCCAGATACTGTCTCATGTGCCTCAGAGGGCAAAATGTCCCTAGGGCGAGAACCACAGAGCTAGCCTTAGACCACTGTTTAAGCAGGACTTACATGTTTAATAAAATTAAAGCATGATGAATAAAGCATTTGATTTTAGGCAGCAGTTGCCTAGGAAGTAACTAGAAGTACTATTTAGCAGATACTTAAATGCCTACCTTGTGGTGAAGCTCCACATAAGTTCTGGGGAAAGTAAAAGCTTGAAAATGTGTAAGATGACCCGGTGGCAGCTTGGGCAGGAGTGCTTGAGGTGGCTTGGTGCTCCACCTGGGATGCTGGTCTTCAAGCGTTGGGTTGTCACCTGTGAGCTGGCAATAGGTGGTACGGTTGGAAGAAGAGGGCAGATGGCACAGAAACCCCTTCCTTTTAAAAATTTTGGATAGGAAGCCACAGAGGAAATTTAGGTTTGCAAGGCAGTCAAGATTTGTAGGCAGGAGGGAATAAGTAAACGAGTGTAGTCAGTGACATCTCTAGTGTTCTGCTAGAATAACTAGTTTTAAAATTGATTCTTTATTTTGTGGATTCTAAAATGATTTTCATAAAAGGACATGCTTGGGCACGATGTTGGACAGTTACTTTTATCACCATTGCACTCCAGCCTAGGTAACAAGCGAAACTCAAACAACTGCATTTTTGTGAGATATCCAAGGTGATTGACATGCACATTAAAATTGAGAAGCACTAGGCTATGACACCACTCCATCTCCCAGTGGGGTAATACAGAAAAGGAAGGGGGGGGGTTTTTTTGTTTGGGAGGAGGGGGGGGCCTTAGAGCAGGGCCAAGAGGGGCGGCCAGCTCGGGGGGGGGGGGGGGCTGGGGTGATTAAAGTGGGGGGGGGGGGGGGGGGGCTGAGTTAAAAAAATTCAGCTTGTTTCCCATTGGGAGTGGGGAGGGGACATAATACACCAGAGAGGAGGGGGGAGTGTCTTCTTGGGGCAGTGTTGGTGGGTGTTGGATCCGCCGCTTCGGGTGGCGGTGACCGGGGGCTCTGGGCTGGGGGGGGGGGGGGGGGGGGGCCGGGGCTGGGGGCGGGGGCCGGGCCTCCTGGGCGGGGGGTGGGGGGGGGGGGGGGGCGAGTGGGGCAGCGGGTGACGGGGGGGGGCGGTCGCGAGTGTGAGTGAAGAGGGACATGGGGTGACCTAGGGCAAGTTTTTTTTTTTTTTTAATTTTTTAATTTTTTTATTTATATTTTTTTCAAGACGGGGTTTCACCATTTTGGTCAGGCTGGTCTTGAACACCCGACCTCAGGTGATCCGCCCGCCTTGGCCTCCAAAATGCTTGGATTACAGGCGTGAGCCACCACGCCTGGCCTCCTAGGACAAGTTTTTTAACCTTTCTACACTTCAGCTTTCTAATTTCTAGAGTAGGGATAATTAATAGTACCTACCTCAGTAAGTGGTGGTCCTTGTAAAGATTGGATGAGATAATGTGTATAAGGCAAAATGCCTAAGCACAGCGCTTAATAAATTTAACGGCTGTTGCTGTTGAAATAGTTATTTTATTATTTTAGAGATGGGGTCTTACTATATTGCCCAGGCTTGTCTCAAACTCCTAGGTTCAAGCAAATCCTCCTACCTTGGCCTCCCAAGGTGCTGGGATTTACAGGTGTGAACCATCACTCCTGGCCTGTTATTAAGAGGTAAAAGACCTCTGTTATTGCTGACATTAAAAGGGATGGAGATTGGTAGGTGGCTTGAGGAGCAAGCACTTTGGAAGTAACTCTTGAGGAAATAGAAGGCAGTCATGAGGGATGTTGAGATTGTCTGGCAATCCCAAGGAATTGCAGGGTATTCTCTAGTATTGTGTAACAGTGCAGCTGGCTAGAGAAGGTATTTGGTTGGATTAATCTGCAGGTGCAGCAGAAGGAAAGAGAGGATTAGGGGATTGGTGTGAGTTCAGGTGAAGACTTAAAAGCATAGATTTGGGCCGAGCGCCATGGCTCACATCTGTAATCCTGGTGCTCATGTCTGTAATCCCAGTGCTTTGGGAGGCCAAAGCAGGTGGATCGTTTGAGGTCAGGAGTTTAAGACCAGCCTGACCAACATGGGGAAATCCCGTCTCTACCGAAAATGCAAAAAAATTAGCTGGGTGGTGGTGGTGCATGCTTGTAGTCCCAGCTACTCGGGAGGCTGAAGCAGGAGAATCACTTGAACATGGGAGGCAGAGGTTGCAGTGAGCCGAGATCATGCCACTGCACTTCAGGCTGGGCGACAGAGTGAGACTGTCTCAAAAAAATAAAAGTATAAATTTGCTCTTTAAATCTTCAAATTATTTTATATGAAACTAGTGTCATTCAGTGTTAGAAGCACCTGAGAAACACTACAAGTTTTATTTCTCCTGGAATAGTGGCACAATTCTGCCCAAATGCTAAACAAGTGAGATATATAGTCCAGTACATTTTTCTTTTTCTTTTTCTTTTTTTTTTGAGATGGAGTCTCGCTCTGTTGTCCATGCTGGAGTGCAATGGCATGATCTCAGCTCCCTGTTTCAAGCAGTTCCCCTGCCTCAGCCTCCTGAGTAGCTGGGATTACAGGCATGCACCACCATGCCCGTCTAATTTTTTTGTATTTTTAGTAGAGACAGGTTTCACCATGTTGGCCAGGCTGGTCTTGAACTCTTGACCTCAGGCAATCCACCTGCCTCAGCCTCCCAAAGTGCTGGGATTACAGGCATGAGCCACCGTGCTCTGCCTTACATTTTCTTTTTCTAATGAGCATTTTTATATTTTTTCTAGGTAGACTAGGTAATTTATAAAGAAAAGAGGTTTAGTTGGCTCATGATTTTTCAGGCTGTATAGTGTCCTGCTCTGTTGCCCGGGCTGGAGTGCAGTGGCACAATCTCAGCTCACTGTAACCTCTGCTTCCCAGGTTTAAGGGATCCTCCCATCTCGGCCTCCCGAGTAGCTGGACTACAGGCACATGCCACCACACCTGGCTAAGTTTTGTACTTTTTGTAGAGATGGGGTTTTGTTATGTTGCCCAGGCTGGTCTTGAACTCCTGAACTCAAGTAATCTGCCCACCTTAGCCTCCCAAATTGGGATTACAGGCATAGCCACTGTGCCTGACCTATGTATGTATGTATGTATGTATGTATGCATTTATTGAGCTGTGGTTTTGCTGTGTTTACCAGGCTGGTCTTGAACTCCTAGGCTCAAGTGATCCTCTTGCCTCAGTTTCCCAAAGTGCTAGGATTACAGGTATGAGCCACTGTGCCCAGCCATATATTTTAATTGCATTGAGTAATCATAAACAAATGGTCAACTGGCTTTTGAGTTCATGAAATTATAACTTGAAGAAGTTTTGAGAAATGTTTCTAAGGGCATAAACACAGTATCTACAATTTAAGTCATGAGGACTTCATTTATTTGTCAAAACTAAGTGCCAGCTATCTACAAGGCATTTGCTAGCTATTAATACTATAAACATAGTTGAAAAGGTCCTTCTCTGTAAGGTGCTGGAGAAGCTTCCTTCACCTGGGAGCTTCTATCACGTGGGAGAAGGAGAGAAGAGTGAGATTAGGTGGGAGCTTTAGAAGGAGGGGCATACTTTCTAGGGATAAGTTAGAATTGGATATATGGTGTTGAAAGGGACAATGAACAGCCTTGGCAAAATAGTGGAACTGGGGAAGCTTGGGTTGTGTCTAAGAAAGTAGGCTGGAGGACAGCCTAAATGATGAGAAATAGTGGGAGATCAGATATAGCTCCAAGAAATCAGGGCCAGTATCTGGTATGTCTGTTCAAATCTGAACCTCCAGCACCAAGTACAGTACCTCCCTTCCTAGGCACCCAATATATATTTATTGAACAAATGAATGGATGAGATATACTTTGGATTTAGATTATGGAATGCCTCTGTGTTAGTCTGTTCTTGCATTGCTATAAATAAATACTTGAGACTAGGTAGGCCAGGTGCTGTGGCTCACGCCTTTAATCACAGCACTTTGGCTAGGCCAAGGCGGGTGGATCGTGAGGTCAGGAGATTGAGACCATCCTGGCCAACATGGTGAAACACCGTCTCTACTAAAAATACAAAAATTGGCTGAGTGTGGTGGTGTGCGCCTGTAGTCCCAGCTATTTGGGAGGCTGCGGCAGGAGAATTGCTTGAACCCAGGAAGCGGAGGTTGCAGTGAGCCGAGATTGTGCCACTGCACTCCAGCCTGGCAATAGAGGGAGACTCCATGTCAAAAAAAAAAAAAGAAATACTTGAGACTAGGTAATTTATAAAGAAAAGAGGTTTAATTGGTTCATGGTTTTGCAGGCTGTACAGGCAGCATGATGCTAGAATCTGTTCGGCTTCTGGGGAGACCTCAGGAAACAATCATGGTAAAAGGCAACGGGGGAGCAGGCACAGTCACATGACCAGAGCAGGAGCAAGAGAGAGGGAGAGGGAGGTGCCACACACTTTTAAACAGCCAGATCTGGCAGGAACTCACTATCAGAAGAACAGCACCAAGAAGATGAGGCTAAACCATTCGGGGAGAAATTCACCCCCATGATCCAATTACCTCTCAGCAGGCCTCACCTCTAACACGGGATTATAGTTTCACATGAGATTTGGGTGGGGACATAGATCCAACTATATCATCACTCTCTAAAGGCCATTCTTAAACTTTATCTTATAGCCAACAGGTAACCACTGACTACTCAACATTCATTTATTCCACAAATATTTATTGAAAGTTTTAAGGTAGGGAAATGGCATGAATTGAATCGTGCTTGCAGGAAGATCAATATTTCTAGTTCATTTCCTTGATCCAGATCATAGATACATAAAGAGCTTATCCAGCAAATGTTCTCAGAGCTGAATTAGTTCAGAGAAGATGCTCAGACTGCCTAAGTCATGGTCCCCACCCAGCTGCTTCCTACCGCCTCCGTAACTGTGATCCTGTGGCCCCTGCTGGTCGCTGCCTCAAAGCTGGACAACCACTGCCCAAGAGCTGAGCCAATTGTGGAAGGGAATGATATCAAACTAGTTTTGTGTTCTTCAGATTACTTACTTGTTTGCTTCTTTCCTTAAAAGTTTACTTTAGGGTGTTAGAAAAATAGCTTTTTAATACCGCAAAAAGATCTAGGATATTCTGTATTTTCCAGGGGAAAATGATTTATAGAAAATCTTCCAAATGACCCTGGCTAATTGGATTTGCAGACAGAGTGGGGGATGGACATTTTCCACATGAGGAGTTGGGATGGTTGAGCTGTTAGTGTCATTTCTGGAGCCTGGAGCTGCAGCACTCTGCCCAGCCATTCGAGAGATCATGTACACATGTGACAAGGCAGGGAAACAAGCAGGCAATGCTCTGAAAAGGGATGCATGACAGCCATTACTTAATATTGTCTTGGAGAAAAAATAAAAGGACATGAAGGAAAATCCTTTTTGAATGCAGTGCTGTTTTCTTGTGTGCTGAACGTTATTTATTTTTTGAGACAGGGTCTCACTCTGTTGCCCAGGCTAAAGTGCAGTGGCATGATCACAGATCCCTACAGCCTCGACCTCCCAAGCTCAAGTGATCCTTGCACCTCAGTCTCCCAAGCAGCTGGGACTACAGGCATGTACCATGCTGGGCTATTTTTTAAATTATTATTTGTAGAGATGGAGGTCTCTGTATCTTGCCCAGGCTGATCTCAAACTCCTGGACTCAAGCTATCTCTCCACCTTGGCCTCCCAAAGTGTTGGGATTACAGGTATGAGCCACCATGCCCAGTCTAAAATTTTTGTCTTGCTAGCTTTTTTGTTTTGCTTTGTTTTTTGAGACGGAGTCTCGCTCTGTCACCCAGGGTGGAGTGCAATTGCATGCTCTCGACCCACTGCAACTTCCACCTCCCGGGTTCAAATGATTCTCCTGTCTCAGTCTCCTGAGTAGCTGGGATTACAGGCACGCACCACCATGCCCAGCTAATTTTTATAGTTTTGGTAGGGATGGGGTTTCACCATGTTGGTCAGGCTGGTCTCGAACTTCTGACCTCATGATCCACCCACCTCAGCCTCTCAAAGTGCTGGGATTACAGGCATGAGCCACTGTGCCCGGCTTGTTTTTGTTTTGAGATAGAGTCTCGCTCTGTCACCCAAACTGGAGTGCAGTTGTACAATCATGGCTCACTGTGCCCTTCACCTCCCAAACTCAAGTGATCCTCCCGCCTCAGTCTCCCAAGTAGCTGGGACTATAGGTGCATGCCACCGTGCCTGGCTAATTTTTGTATTTTTAGTAGAGATGGGATTTCACCATGTTGCCCAGGCTGGTCTCAAACTCCTAGGCTGAAGGGATCCATCTACTTCCGCTTCCCAAAGTCTTGGGATTACAGGCATGAACCACCATGCCCAGCTTTTCTTGTTAATTTTAACAAGAATCAATTAACTGGGGTCTAGCAAAGAGAAGAAAATCATTCCTGATTTTAGTTAGATGTGTCCAAATAGACAATGTCTAAAAAAGAATGTCATTATGATTAGAACCTTTGTGTTCAAAGGAAAAATTATGAAGCCTACATTCATTCAATAAGCAATTTAAGAACACACTTTACATGTGATTAGTGCTTTATCATTTCCAAATGCATTAGCACTCATTTGCTCATTTATTTCTCACAGCACCTTTAAGAAGTAGACACTTATGCCAACTGCACAGACGAGTAAATTAAGGCTCAGAAAGGTTAAGTGATGCTGCGGTTATTTGAAGCATGGCTGGTCTGACTCCAAGCTGATGCTCTTGCCACTGATGCATGTATTCAGTGTTATTTTCAGCTATTTTAACTCTCAAAATTAGTTTTTAACTCTGTTGTTCTGAACTATTCAGAAATATATGATTTTTTTGGAGGGCTATCATCTTCTTACCAATATCCATTAGGACTGATAAAGTCAAAGTCATCAGGAGACCAGGAGGATGGAAAACATTATTATAGAGAATAGAAATAAATGAATATTTAATGTTTGGTAGAGCGCGAATTAAAGGGACATAAAAAATAATGGAAAAATTTTGCCAAAACTCTGTTCAAGGGGAAAGCATACGGCTCATTGAAAGATGAGGCACTAAATGGAAATGAGATAAATAATGGAAAAGTGTGAATAATTAATGTCTTGGCGTGTGTGTGTACTCTGACAAAGACAAAACTTTCTTTGTCACTTAGTTAACTGCTTTCATGAGGCGAAACAAGTTCAGCACGGAGGGGAAATAGTTTTACGAGCAATCAATTTAGGTGTTTCCTGGTGGTGCAGTTTTCAAATCCCTCAGATGATCACTGTTTACTCCCCGCTCGGTGTTTCCTTGTGTCATTTTGTGAACAGTAGCTCTGATTATGTACAAATCTCTATTGGCTGTTTAATGGTCCCCTTTCTTCTTACATTTTGAAATGGTGTCTGCAGCTAGATAGCACATGCATGCGCGCACGCACACACTCACACATATGTATATATTTCGAGACAAGTTCTCCTCCCTCTGTCACTCAGGCTGGAGTGCAGTGGCATGATCTCGGCTCACTGCAGCCTCAACCTCCTGGGCTCCAGTGATCCTCCCACCTCAGCCTCCTGGGTAGCTGGGACTACAGGTACATATCACCATGCATGGTTAATTTTTGTGTTTTTTGTAGAGATGGGCTTTTGTCATGTTGGCTAGGCTGGTCTTGAACTCCTGGGCTCAGGTGATCCACTTGCCTCAGCCACCTAAATTGTTGGGATTACAGGAGTGAGCCACTGTGACTGGCAGATAGCAAAATACTTGAACTCTTGTTGATGTGGATAGAATGCACGCAGAACACAAGGCAACTGCCAGCACCTTAGTGTACCTTGGGTCCCCCTCCGGGGTCCCTTTTGCCTGCCTTTATCTTGGCCTCTGACTTGGCCATACACCTAGGCAATGGGAGATGAAGTGGCCTGGGGACCAGCAGTTGCCAAGCAGCAGAGTGGCAGTGGTGGTGCTTGGAGTAGGCCTACCGCATAATTTGGTACCCTCTTGCTGTTGCTGGAACTTGCCACCCTCTTTCAGGCGTCTCTGCCTTGGCACATGCAGTTGCCACTATCCAGAAAAGCCCTTTGCTTCCCTTCCAGCTGGCTGGTCCCAGCTAGTTCCTTGAGAATGGACTCCATCAACTTCATTTGGACCCTCTGGCAAAGGTGCTGCATTGACGTGCTCCCCCAGCACCTGAGGCGCGCACACACTTCTCCCTTGCTCTACATGGAAGTCGTCTGTTCACTCATCTTCCCCGGTGGTCTGTGAACAGCATAACGACGTGGAATGGACACACAATGTACCCTCTTGCCCCTGGCACATCGTCTGCTGCTCCCTGTACTTGTGCGATGGACTCAGTGAATGACAGCTGCCACCTGAATTATTTCAGACAGGTTATTACTGCCAGGAGTTGTGCAAGAACTTCTAAGCATCCCAGCAAGTAGGCATATTTTTAAGCAAATAATTCTTTAGCCTTCATTCACAAGATGTGAGAGTATTCTTTCTATTTAATCACCAGATAGACCGTAAAACTGCTGTTTTGTGAAAACCTTTGTTCAAATATTCTATTTCCTGTAACATTCTTAGCTTCTGACAGGGGGCAGCAGAGCCTAAGAAAACAAAGGCTGACCCTGGGTAACTGGTGGCTTGTACGCCTGGAAGCCAGACCTTTAATGACGTTCAGGAGAAACCAGCCCTTTGTGTCTGACAAACCTCACTGTTGAATAAAGACTTTAAGGTAAAGGCTGGCTTTTATCAATTTAACATTCTTTGATGGCACCGCAAAAACTTATTGTTTTTATAAAAAGAAAAAAAGATGAAAAATAATGCAAATAACCATCTCTCTCATTTTATTAAAGTAGACTTAAGGTGGATGCAGCCAGGCCCGGTGGCTCACGACTGTAATCCCAGCACTTTTGAAGGCGAAGGGGGATGGATCACGAGGTCAGGAGTTCAAGATGAGCCTGGCTAACATAGTGAAACCCCATCTCTACTAAAAATACAAAAAAAAAAAAAAAAAAAAGTAGCCAGGTGTGGTGGGGGGCGCCTATAATCCCAGCTACTCAGGAGGCTGAGGCAGGAGAATTGCTTGAACCCGGGAGGCAGAGGTTGCAGTGAACCAAGCTTGCACCATTGCACTCCAGCCTGGTCAACAGCGCAAGAAAGAAAAATAAAATTAAATGGATGCTTTTTTATTTTTTTTGCCACAAACTTGTAAAATGATCCTAAGGCATGAAATATTTCCAGCTGGTGCTAGGGAGAATGTCAAGATTTACAAATTACGATCACATGCTGGGGCTATTGTCCCCCTCACCCCCATCCTCCTGGAAAAAAAAAGATGTAGTAAATAATAATTTTTGAAAAACCTAGGCTGGGTATGGTGGCTCACTTCTGTAATCCCAGCATTTTGGGAGGCTGAAGCAGGTGGATCATTTGAGGTCAGGAGTTCAAGAGCAGCCTGGCCAACATGATGAAACTCTGTCTCTACTAAAAATACAAAAATCAGCTGGGCGTGGCGGCATAGGCCTGTAATCTCAGCTACAGGAGGCTGAGATATAAGAATCACATCGACCCAGGAGGCAGAGGTTGCAGTGAGCTGCAAGCGAGACTCCATCTCAAACAAAACCAAAACCAAAAACCAAAACCAACAACGAACAAAAGCAGTTGAGAAAATAATGAAAGCAAATAATCAGAACCGAAATCCTCCCTGCCTCACCCATCATGGCATGAGCCCTTGGGGGCCCAGGCTCATGCTTTCTGCTCCTCTCTCTATCCAGTGCCCAGTGCAGGCCTGGTGTATGGCAGCAGGTGCTGGGCACATGCATATAGAATTGAAGGAACGTCGCTGGCCTGTTCACATCTTAGTTCTCTAGGGGAGTTTCTAAGTCATATACGACACCAAATTGTCCCATAAATACACTCCGTGGGGAATTTGCATTCAGAAACGTGATCACCCTAGGCACATACTATCCCACATCTAACTTCAGGGACTCTACTAATTTTCCATTCTTTAAAGCAATGCAAAGGAGAGCAGGGGAAAGAAAAGAGGGAGGAGTCCATATTGCTGCCCATGGGTTTGCACAGGTAAGAGACATACAGGTGGGCTGGATCTGATTGGCAGTCATTTGGCCCTCAGTCAAATGAAACCAGGAATACAGAATAGATCTGCAGGGTATCCTAAGGCTCTCTGATGTCCTTCCCCACCTTAGTCTAGGAGTCCTAGTGTAGTTCAGTGGGAATTCCCTCATGTTCTCCTTTCCAGCATTGCGTAGCACATTACATGAAGCTTTCCATCTTCTTAGTATGTTGATATTTAGACTTCTGCCTCCAATACTGTCTGTTAGGTTCTGTTTGTACTTCTCAGAGGTAGATTTTTATTTTTCGAGACTGTCTCACTCTGTCATCCAGGCTGGAGGGCACTGGCTCAACATGATCATGGCTCACTACAGACTTGACCTCGTGGGCTCAAGTGATCCTTCCATCTCAGCCTCTTGAGTAGCTGGGACTACAGGTGCACACCACCACACCCAGCTAATTTTTAATTTTTTTTTTTTTTTTTTTTTTTTGTAGAAACAAGGTCTCACTATGTTGTCCAGGCTGGTCTTGAACTTCTGAGCTCAAGCGATCCTCCCTCCTTGGCCTCCCAAAGTACTGGGATTATAGGCATGAACCACCATGCCTGACACAGAGGTATGGGATTCTTGGTAGTTAATAAGAGCCTGGCCATTTCTTTTAACAATAACTCAGAGCCTCTTACATTGAATTCACCTTCCTCCCTGCCCTCATTTATGGCTTCACATGATTCATCCTGTCTGTAGAGACAGCAATTCTCTTAAAGGACAGGACAGGTATTAAGACACCTTTCCTGGAAGATGAATTAGTTGAGACTCAGCAGGGATATCCCAAGCCTGCGGGTCACCTAGATTGTTAATGGCAGTACTGAGATGAGTATCCTCTTGTCCAGGTGCTCCTGGAGCAACTTGGGGTGTTCACTCTCACTGAGGGTCTGAATTAGTGACAGGGTCGGGGAGATCCTGAAACATGGGGATGGAGGAAAAGCATGCATGTTTGGGCTTAGAGCAGTGCCTGACACAGTATGGATCATGGGATGTCCCAGCTGTGGGGAGTAGCCGAGGGCATGGAGGGGGAAGGCTTTCATTAGAGGCAAGCATTTCCACAGCAAGGGATAATACCCAGGGGGTTGGGGATGAGGGAACTAGTCCTCTAGGAGACAGGGCGTCTGGGGTATCTGCGATTGGGCAACGCTTTATATGCTCTTTCTAGGCTTTGTTTGATTCCGTTGCCACGACAGCCTTGGAAGTAGTTACCATTATGTCCCTTTCTCCGATGGAACTACTGAGTCACATGGAGGCCACGTAATTTCCAAGGCACCTGCACTGAAGAATTTAGGCGCCATTCACATGGGGGAGTAACTCACATAAAGCATTGTGTGAATGAAGCCTCCAAAAATTACACAGCATCACATAGTTATTAGCAAGGAGAGTCCAGATCCACACATTGGTTCTCTGGCTCCACAGCCTGAGTTCTTAGCACTACTTCATTCTGCATCTTCTGAGACTTTTTTGTTTGTTTGTTTCTTGAGACGGGGTCTCACTCTGTCACCCAGGCAGAAGTGCAGTGGCATGATCTCAGCTCAGCGCAGCCTCAACTGCCTGGGCTCAGGTGATCCTCTCACTGCAGCCTCCCGAGTAGCTGGGACTACAGATGTTTGCCACCATGCCCAGCTCATTTTTTTTTGTTTTTTGTAGAGACAGGATTTTGCCATATTGCCGAGGCAGGTCTCGAACTCCTGAACTCAAGCTATCTGCCCACTTCAGCCTGCCAAAGTGCTACGTTTATAGGCATGAGCCACCATGACCTGTAATGGTGGCTTCTGAGACAATTTTTTCTGGAACCCAACCTCGCGCAGTAAGGCTCTGATTCATGTATGTCTCTAAAAAGGGAGAACCTTGGGTAGGTTATAGAAAAAATAAACTCTGGACTGGGGTTAGAGTTCTGGGTCTGCCACTGACCTGCGTGACCTTGGCCAGCCACCTAGCCTCTGCCCAGCCATTTTCTGCTCTGTAACACAAAGAGAAGGATACCCAGGTTTAGAGAGAGGACTCTTGAGATTAATGAATGTGAAAGTGCTTCCTAAAGCTGAGAAGGTCTGAAGCCACGCAAGGGTCAGTACAATTAAGGGAATGGATGGGGCCAGCAGGCAGCCGTTTATTACTTGGGGCTGATATGTATGCAGAGTATTGACTTTTTATGCCTCATTTGCTTCTAAAAAAGATGTGCAAGTGGTGATGCCCGAGTTTGCAAGCAGAGGATGGAGCCGTTGTGTGTGTAGCAGGTGCTGTGGAGGCCCAGGGAGGAGGCCAGGAAATGAAAAGCGTGTGGCTCAGACTTGGGCCTTGAAGCTTCCAGCTTCCTCACAAGGAAGAAGAAAAAGGCGTGCCAGATGTTCTTGGTTGATAACGATGAGAAATAAGAGCCAGGTCTATGTTCCCTGGCTTCTTGTATTTCTCTTCAGCAAATGTTTCGGTTCTTCAGGCATCTTAACAGCAAAATCGCATTTCATTTGTTGTAATATGACAAAATTGGGCAGATTAAGAGGCTCAGGATGCTGTAGTAAAAATGAGCTATAAAATTTAAATAAGTCTTAAGTGAATTGGCCTCAGGCATTTTCTGGAGTTAAACAGACGTGGAATTGTGTGAGCTTGGATCTTTCTCTACTTAAGAGCTTTTATTTCTCTGTTATGGTGGCCATGACTTCGTGTGAAAGTGCTCCTGTTCCCCACGCTAATCTAGTCCTTAAGAAGAAAGAGCAAGGAAAGTTCCTTTTTCACCCTTCGTTTTCTCTTTATCCCATTGTAGTACGAAGAATCCAGCTTGGGTATCTAGAAAGGTACCCAAGAGAAGTTGACACCCATAAAT
Source organism: Ateles fusciceps (assembly GCA_036589455.1). Classification (NCBI taxonomy): domain Eukaryota; kingdom Metazoa; phylum Chordata; class Mammalia; order Primates; family Atelidae; genus Ateles; species Ateles fusciceps. Next base: position 5,843,604 of record JAZHEH010000889.1, read on the forward strand.
CTGTAGTCTGAGGGCTGTGAGGTGACTGTGAGTGTCAGGGTGTGAATGAGAAAAAAGACTGGACACATGAATCAGATGGAGCTGCTATGCGGGACAGAAGTCAAAAGATTCTTGACTTCACTCTGGAAAACTGATTTAGTCAGAAGGATTATAGAGTGTGTGTATGTGTGTGTGTGTGTGAGAGAGAGAGGGAGAGAGAGACAGAGAGAGAGAGACAGAAAGAGAGATAATTTAATAACATACAGGTGTTATGGTCAGTCAGGAACAATAAATACCTCTCACATCAAAAGTACTGAAGCACAGGCCAGGCACAGTGGCTCTCCCCTGTAATCTCCAGCACTTTGGGAGGCTGAGATGGGTGGATCACCTGAGGTCAGGAGTTACACACTAGCCTGGTCAACTTGGTGAAACCCTGTCTCTACTAAAATTACAAAAATTAGCCGGGCATAGAGGTGCGCACTTACAATCCCAGCTACTGGGGAGGCTGAGGCAGGAGGATTGCTTGAACCCAGGGGCAGAGGATGCACTGAGTCAAGATTGAGCCACTGTGCTCCAGCCTGCACGATAGAGCAAGACTCCGTCTCGGGGTGGGGTGGGGTGGGGGGGAAGTACTAAAGCAGCTGGTCTCAGTGGCTCACACTTGTAATCCCAGCACTTTAGGAGGGTGAGGCGGGTGGATCACTCGAGGTCAGGAGTTCGAGAGCAACCTGACCAACATGTTGAAACCCTGTCTCTAACAAAAAAACAAAATTAGCCGGGCATAGTAGTGAGTGACTGCAATCTCAGTTACTCAGGAGGCTGAGGCAGGAGAATTGCTGGAACCTGGGACGCGGAGGTTGCAGTGAGCCAAGATGATGCCACTGCACTCTAGCCTGGGCAGCAGAGTGAGACTTTCTCTCAAAAAAAGAAAGTACTGAAGCAGAGCACAGAAGTACTATTATTTGTCCTGTGAAACTCTAAACAGTTAAAAATATGGATCTGAATTAAAGGGGCAGCTTCTCAAACATTTACCTTAACTGAGAGTCTTCGCCCCAAATGACTAAGATTAGCAATACATTCTCATAAAATCAAATTAATGAGATGATCTCTGGTTACTGAGAAAAGGAAGTAGAATAAAGAGGGAAAATGGCCGGGTGCAGAGACCCCCGTCTCTACAAAAATCTACAAAAATGAGCCTGGTGCAGTGGTGTGCACCTGTAGTGTCAGCTACTCTGGAGGGTGAGGCAGGAGGCTTGCCTGAACCTGGCTGGCAGTTATGAACTACGATCGTGCCACACAGCACTCTAGCCTGGGTGACAATGTGAAACCCTGTATCTCAAAAAAAAAACAAATTGGGAAAGTAACTTTTCTCTAAAAATGGCCAGTGGTTTTACATTCAATTTTTTGAGGCAACTGATTGACTCAGGAACTAGAACAACTTCCGAGATTCTTTAATCCAACTCCCTTCGTATATGAGTAAACTGTGACCCAGAGTGATTCCAAATCTTGGCCAAGGCCATGGTAGGGAAGTGGTGGAGGGGGAGGCAGCACCCAGCTTCAGAGTCCTCCCTCCACATCCTGGATGAAAAGACCCCTGAGGCTTCCTCGTGAGGACTGGACCTTCAAATGTGGGGGTAGTGACTCTGGGATAAAAAAGATACTGCTTTTAATATTCCCTCATTAAAAAAATTTGAATTTAACATCTGCTACAGAGGGAGGAAAATAAATTCCACTGGCCTCCTTTTTTGTTTTATCTCTCATTTAAGAGTGGAGATGGAAAGAGGGCCTGGAAGTTGAAAGACAGCAATATGAGCCATGAAAAAACTGTGTGATCCGCAGTTAGAAAGCGAATGGTTCACAGATGCCACCAAAAAAGAAAGAAAAGAAATGGGGGAAAAAGCAGTCTTGAATCAGAGAGTGCAGCTCCTGTCTGGGCACGGTGGCTCACATCTGTAATCCCAGCACTTTGGGAGGTTGAGTTGAGTGGATCACTTGAGGTCAGGAGTTTAAGACCAGCCTGACCAACATGGTGAAACTCAGTCTCTATTAAAAATACAAAATTAGCCGGGCATGGTGGTGCATGTCTGTAATCCCAGCTACTTGGAAGGCTGAGGCAGGAAAATTTCTTGAATCCAGGAGGCAGAGGTTGCAGTGAACTGAGATTGTGCCACTGCACTCCAGCCTGGGCAACAAGAGCAAAACTCCATCTCAAAAAAAGAAAAGAAAAGAAAAAGATTATAGCTCCTTACCTTTCACATCAACCAGGTAAAATAAATTAGTGTAATAAAGAATATCTTTACTAAAATCCTCCTGGGGTATTTATTCACTTGGTACAAGTGACAGTAGAGAAATATGTAACATGTGTTTTCTATTAGGAAGATTCCTACACTTATTCATCCTAGTCCTAAGCTAATGAAAGTGGACAGTGTTGTCTTGGAGGTTCCTTCTTCACAAAGTCAAAGAACCAAAGTCTAGAGACGGGATCGGTTATGTTGCCTAGGCTGGTTTTGAACCCCTGGTCTCAAGCTGTTCTCTGGCCTCAGGCTCCTGAGTAGCTGGGATTACAGGTGCAAGCCACTCTGCCCTACCCAGAGTAGGAATTCTAAGCAAAGACAGGGGTGAAATGTGACTAGTTGCTGCCAAAAGACTATGACATTAGTGCACCAAGCCAGTGAAAGCAGACAAAAGTTCATTCCTACGTTTTTCCATCTCTTACACCAGGTATTCCCTCCCTATTCAGCCTGGTGGAAAACTCCCCCTGTGGTTTCCCAATAGGCTTTAAAAAAATTGTGAAGTCAGAACTAATCTAATAGAGAAGCCTAGAAGATGGGGAACAGATGCTCCTTGATGGTTGGCTGAGGTATTTAGTTATAATAGTATGAAAGAGGTTTCCCAATTACTGTTGAACACAGACAAGTATATTTTGTTCATTTTAGATTATAATTGATGATAGATATTTTATTTCTTTAGAATGCTGGCGATGTAAAAGGTCTTAAGAATGTGTTGCCGGGCGCGGTGGCTCATGCCTATAATCCCAGCACTTTGGGAGGCCGAGGCGGGCAGATCACCTGAGGTCGGGAGTTTGAGACCACCCTGACCAACATGGAGAAACCCCATCTCTACTAAAAAATACAAAATTAGCTGGACGTGGTGGTGCATGTTTGTAATCCCAGCTACTCGGGGACTGAGGCAGGAGAATCGCTTGAACCCGGGAGGCAGAGGTTGCGATGAGCCGAGATCGTGCCATTGCACTCTAGCCTGGGCGATAAGAGTGAAACTCCGTCTCCAAAAAAAAAAAAAAAAAAGAATGTGTTTGGGCTGGGCGCAGCGGCTCACACCTGTAATCCCAGAACTTTGGGAGGCGGAGGCGGGTGGATCACTTGAGGTCAGGAGTTTGAGACCAGGACCAGCCTGGCCAACATAGTAAAACCCGTCTCTATTAAAAATACAAAAATTAGCCAGGTGTGGTGGCATGTGCTTGTAATCCCAGCTACTCGGGAGGCTGAGGCAGGAGAATCACTTGAACCCGGGAGGCGGAGGTTGCAGTGAGCTGAGATCGTGCCATTGCACTCCAGCCTGGGAGACAGAGCAAGACTCCGTCTCAAAAAAAATGAAAAAAAAAAAAAAAAAAAAGATAGTGTTTGGCTACAGGTAATAGAAAACCCAATTTGCAGAGACTTAAATACACAAGAGCTTCTAGTTCTTACTTAACAAGAAGTCTGGAAGTAGGTGCTGATGGTGTTGTTACAGTCAATCATCAGGTGATGGATGGTCAGGTGGTTGTCAACTGCCTCTCTAAAATAGTAATTGGTCGCAGCCAGCACCAGGAAAAGGCAGTTTCCCTATAGATAGGAAAAACCTGAAACTGGTGGTTAGTGGTTTCCTGATAAGATCTCAGGAGTTGGGCAAGTGAGCTCACGCATGCACACTAAGGCAAAATGGTTGAGTTTAACGGCATACGACCTCCTGGGGCCTTTCAGCTGATAAGAGAAGAACGCCCCAAGTGAGCATGCGTACAATGCCAGTAAACACACTGCGCATGCTCACCTCCCAAGCGCTGGCAGGCCACTGTACAGCGGAAACCCACCCCCAGGGAAGAATCCTGGGAAGAGAGGCAGACCCCAGAAATATGTCAACATATAAACCCCAAGTCAAAAGGTCAAACCGCACACTCGGCTCTCTCAAGTCGCCCACTTGGCCCGCTTCCAAGTGTACTTTACTTCCTTTTGCTCCTGTTGTAAAGGTTTTTAATAAGCTTTCACTCCTGCTCTAAAACTTGCCTCAGTGTCTTCTGCCTTACCAGGAAAAGGCAGTTTTACGTCCGTTGGTAGAATTCTTTCTTCTGAAGAGACAAGAATTGAGCTTGCTGCAGACCTCTGCGGATTCGCAAACGGTAACATATTTTGGTGCCTTGTGACCCGAATAACTTCCACCACTAACGGTGTTGGTTTGGTGGCCAGTGACGTTAGAACCAGCAGCCTGGTATATCTCTTGGCTTTCCCCCATCAGCGTGCATGAATAGTAGCCCACGTGCCCACATACAAGGCAGGAAGAGAGGGGGAAGGGGAAGCCAGCTGTGTCCGACAATTTTTGTCAGTAAAATTAAAGCTTCTCAGACCATACCCCCAAGCAGATTTCTGCTTATATCTCATTGGCTGGAACTGGGTCATTCGCCACCTCCACTTTCAAAGGAAGGTAGAAAGGCAAGGAAGGGTTATCATTGAAAAGTTTAGACCAATTTTGATTCACCCAAGACCAGGCACACCACTGTTCTGAACCAAACTGTGGTTTTGTTAACAAGGTAAAAGTTAGAGGATGGTGGTGGATTTTGAGTAATCACTAGCAGTGTATATCATACAACGGAGTTCCGATCGAATACTTTATTTATTTATTTATTTATTTATTTTGAGACAGAGCCTCACTCTGTCACCCAGGCTAGAGTGCAATAGCCGTTTCAGCTCACTGCAACCTCCGCCTCCCGGGTTCAAGCGATTCTTCGCTTCGGCCTCCCGAGTAGCTGGGACTACAGGCACGTGCCACCACACCTGGCTAATTTTTGTATTTTTAGTAGAGACGGGGTTTCACGATGTTGGCCAGGCTGGTCTCGAGCTCCTGACCTCTTGATCTGCCCACCTCGGCTTCCCAAAGTGCTGGGATTACAGGCGTGAGCCACCACGCCTGGTTGATTGAATACATTGATACATGCAGTTTTTACGGTTAGTAACACACACAGCATATTTAAAATGCAGAGCTTTTTACTACAGTATTTCCTCTTCCTTCTTTACCTCTGCTTTGATAGCCTTAGTTTCTGTGCAATTTTCTTTGAAATGGCATTGGCATCTACTTTCTTAAAAGAAGCATTGTTGAGACCAACCTTAGCTGTTTGCCTCCAGGGTTCTGACATGTGCAGAGTTACATTAGTTTCTTGGTACATATATCTTCATGAACAGTTGGAAGTAATTTTTAACCTAAGCATTTCACATTTCATGGATGGGTGAACTTTACAATAACTTTTAAAGCAAGTATTCTAAAGCTCATGCCTCTTTGATTGGGCACTACATTAATCCCATCCATTTCATTGGTGCTGAAATATTTAAAAAGCTCTAAATAGGTTCTTACCAGAGTAGTAAAAGAGATATAAGAAAGACACAAAGAAAAAAGAATCAAGTCTCTCTTGTCTCTTCTACGTATGTTCAGTGTATTTCTTACCCAACAGCCAAAGCGATCTCTCAAAATAAAAAGTAGACCATGTCATGCTCCTGTTCCCAGTCCTCCAATGGCTTCCAGCCATATTGGACAAAATCTAAAGTCCTTACATGGCTTTCCAGGTCATACATGACCTGGTTCCTGCCTGGCTCACATCACATTTTCTACCTCCTTCTTCTTCTGCTGTGGCCACGCTGGCTTTCCTTTTTGTTTCTCAAAGAAACTAGCCATGTTTCCACGAGGGACCTTTGACCTTGCCTTTCTCTTGGCCTGGGACTCTCAGGTGTTTGCCTGGCTTCTCCATCTTTATTCAAGTCTGTGCTCAAATGTCACCTTCCAAGGCCTTTCCTGACTACTCTGTCTGCAGTGTCACTCTGCCCCCCATTCTTCTCTATCCCTGATCCTGCTCTATTTTAAAGTTTAATATTGATTGATTGATTGATTGATTGAGACAGGTCTCACTCTGTCTCACTGTCCCCAGGCTGTGAGTACAATCTTGGCTCACTGCAACCTCTGCCTCCTAGGTTCAGGTGATTCTCCAACCTCAGCCTCCTGAGTAACTGGGACCACAGACATGTGCCACCACGTCTGGCTAATTTTTGTATTTTTAGTAGAGATGGGGGTCTTGCCATGTTGGCCAGGCTGGGGTTGAACTCCTGGCCTCAGGTGATCCACCCACCTTGGCTTCCCAAAGTACTGGGATTATAGGCATGAGCAATGGCGCCCGGCTCCTGCTTCATTTTTCTACACAGCCCTTATTACGAACTGATGTCATATCATCTACAGATTGGTTTACTTGTTTACTCTCTGTTCCCTACTAGAATGTGAGCTCAACAAGAGTAGGAACTCTGTTTTGTTTGCTTCTTTATCCTTGGTGCTTAGAATAGTGTCTGGTACCAGTAGGTATGCAATAAGTATGAATAAGTATTTGCTGAATAAATGAATGAAAGTTGTAAAAAGTGGGTTCTATTATCACATTCACATTCAGAAGATGAATACATGGTTCAAAGTTAATTTTCTTTCTTTTCTTTCTCTCTCTTTCTTTCTTTCTTTTTTTGAGACAGGGTCTTGCTCTGTTGCCCATGCTGAAATAATTTTCTCTTTCTTCCCTCCCTCCCTTCCTTGCTTCCTTCCTTCCTTCTTTCCCTCCCTCCCTCCCTCTTTCCTTCCTTCTCCTCCTCTTCTTCTTCTTTCTTTCTTTCTCTCTCTTCCTTCCTTCCTTTTTCTTTCTTTCCTTCTTTCTTTCTCTTTTCTTTCTTCCTTTCTTCCTTCCCTCCCTTGCTCCCTCCCTCCCTTCCTTCCTTCCTTTCTCTCTCTCTCTCTCTTTCTTTTTTTTTTGAGACAGGGTCTTGCTCTGTTGCCCATGCTGGAATGTAATGGTGCAATCACAGCTCACGGGGGCCTAGAATTCCTGGGCTCAAGTGATTCCTCTACTTCAGTCTCCTGAGTAGCTGAGACTGCAGGTGAATGCCACCACATCTGGGTAATTTTTGTATTTTTTGTAGAGATGAAGTTTTGCTATGTTGTGGAGGCTGGTCTCAAACTTCTGGACTGAAGCAATCCTTTCTGCCTTGGCCTCCCAAAGTTCTGAGATTACAGGCATGAGCCATTGTGCCCGGCCTTTCTTTTTCTGTTCTTCTTTCATTTCTTTCTTTTTTTTTTTTTTGATTTTTTGAGACAGAGTCTGACTCTGTTGCCCAGGCTGGAGTGCAGTGGCATCATCTTGGTTCACTGCAACCTCCACCTCCCAGGTTCAAGCAATTCTCCTGCCTCAGCCTCCCGAGTAGCTGGAATTACAGGTGCATGCCACCACACCACATTTCACTATGTTGGCTAGGAGACTAGCCTGTATTATGAGTAGAGACAGGATTTCACTATGTTGGCCAGGCTAGTCTCCAACTCCCGACCTCGTGATCCGCCCACCTTGGCCTCCCAATGTGCTGGGATTACAGGGGTGAGCCACTGCGCCTGCCCTCCTGTTTATTTTTAGTTAGGGTCTAGTCCCTGGAGGTTTTTTATTTTGTAACCCCTAATCAGGAGCGCTGTAGGCCCACCCTTTGAGGAATGTGGACAAACTGGATCATATTCAGGAAAAAACAACGGCAGATGTCAAGGGACAAAAACAATGGCCACCATATGAGGAGCTGGAGATGTTAGTCTAAAGAAGGTGGGGCAGGAAGAGGGTGGGGATAGCATATGTTGGTAGAGGCCATCAGAACTGTTTCCAAACACTACGAGTGCTGCCATGTGTCAGGGGAATTCAATTCACTCTGTTTGGTCCCAAAAGTATTGTTTGGTAAACAAGTGGGAGGAAGTTACAAGGAAATAGATCCTGTATCAGCATATGGAAGTACTTTCTAACTGCCTTCAGAAAGTGGGGCTGTCTCTGTCATGTAAGTCTTGCTGCAGAACTTCATGGAGAGGCTACTGGACAGGATCCAGCTATTGAATGGGTGTTTTGGATTAAGTAGCTTTGAAATTCCCTTCCTACTGTAAGACCCTCTGATTCTGTGAAATAAAGTAAAACCCTATTATTTTGGTTCATTAATTTAGAATGAGTATACATTCTATTAATGGAGTAGGGTGAATTTTTCTTACATAATTTTTTTAAAATTCATTTTTACTGTATTTTATTTTTTACTAGAGGTGGGGGAAGGGTTCCATTATTGCCCAGACTGGTCTTGAACTCCCGGCCTCAAGCGATTCTCCTGCTTTGGCCTCTGAAAGCACTAGGATTATAGATGTTTTCCTTTTATACTCACATAATCATCTCCTAAGATGCTGACCATCTGCTGCCAAAGCCTCTGCCAGGTAACACTGGGGGACCGAGTTTTAAGTCTTTATACCAAAGTAACAAAATACGCACTTCTTAAAAACCAGACCTGGTTTATAGTTTTTTTTTTAATACTTAGAATCGGTAATATTTATATTGTAGGTTAAAATACTTCTCCAGGATTGGTTAAGTAAATTGACACATATGCTTATACTAAAATATCACACAGTCATTAAAAATGATGCTATAGAAGAAAATCTAAAAATGTGAGGAGTTACGTTTTATAAATGAAAAAAGCTGCCACAAAACAATATCTATAATCTTATTTTTGAAAAAAGAAAAATCGAAAACAGGTTAGTCACTCCTTTCTGAGTCTCATTTTCTTCTGTAAAATAAAGATATTAGATTAATAATGTTTAAGACCCCTTCTAACTGAAAAATTCTATGACCAAAAAAGAATACCTCATTTTCCCATTTGCCTTCCTATGTATCCTCCTTTCTACTGTCCCATTGTACAAATCATTAATAATATACTTAATATTAATATTAAGTACTAATTGTTAATTAATTTTAAGTACTAAGTCATATAAATAAGTATTAAGTCTTAAGTACTTAATATTAAGTAATATTAATATTAATATACTAAATATTACTTAATCTTAAAAATTGTTACATTATTAGTAGGTTGTATGATATGTAGCTGTGATAGGTATTTGAGTATTTATTATGTAGTTAAAACTTCGCTAAATATTAAGAATCCTAAAGGCTGGGTGCAGTGGTTTATGCCTGTAATCCCAGCACTTTGGGAGGCCGAGTCTGGCAGATCTCTTGAACCCAGAAGTTTGAGACCAACCTGGGCAACATGGTCAAATCCCATCTTTACAAAAAATACAAAATATTAGCTGAGAGTGGTGGTGCAAGCTTATAGTCTCAGCTACTTGGGAGGCTGAGGTGGAAGAATCACTTGAGCCTGGGAGGTTGAGGCTGCAGTGAGCCATGATGGCACCACTGCACTCTAGCCTGGGAGACAGAGCAACATCTTGTCTCCAAAAAAGAAAAAAAAAATTATACAAAGAAATTCTGTCTTAAAAGAGTTTATAATCCAGTTAGAAAGAAATGGGTATTCATGTATGAACTGATTAATAAAAATTATGAGCAAAAACTCAAACCCAAAACCATACATTCTATAACTCTATAACTGTATAGAAAAAAGACAGACAGGAACCCATAACCTTAGCACCGATTTCCTCCTGAAGTGACTTAATCAACAGAGGAGATGGGGCATTTTCTGCCTCTACCACTGAGGCTCCCCATCTACCACTCCCCCTCTACCACTGAGGCTCCCTACCATCAGCAGGTAGGATGGCTGTCATTCCCAGAACCTCAGAGCCTTCAGGAAGTTCTGAGGTTCTGGGGGAGGACAGCCATCCTACCTGCTGATGGCTCCACACCTCACAACTGGAGCTGGCTGCTGCTCCACCCGGCAGGATGCCCACCTGTAGCCACCTGCTCCTTTGCTGCTGTACCTGCTTTCAATCTCCTGTCTCCCTGTTATAGATGGAATGTTTGTGTCTCTCCAAAATTCATATGTTGAATCCCTAATCCCCAGTGTATTAGGCAGTGGGACCTCTCTGTCAGTTCCTACTGCTCTTACAAAATACCACAAACTGAGTAATTTATAAGTGATAGAACTTTGTTGCTCACAGGTATGGAGGCTGTGAAGTCCAAGATTAAGGTGTCAGCAGATTTGATGTCTGGTGAGAGTAGTTCTTTATGTATGGCATCTCCTCAGCATCTTCAAATGGCAGAAGAATGACAGGGCAAAAAGGGACAAACAGTGCCCTTGCACGTCTTTGATAAGGTCATTAATCTCACTTATGAGATTAATCTACCCTCATGACCTTATCACCTCTGCTGCTTAACACTATCATATTGCAATTAAATTTCAACATTTGAATCTTGCGGGGGATACAATCAGACCATAGCAGGGCCTTTGGGTAGTAATTGGGTTTTGACAAAGTCATGATTCTATGATTCTACGAGTTCTTCATTTGTATTTATATTTATATTATTTTATTTTATTTTTAGAGACAGTTCTGTTGCCCAGGCTGGAGTTCAGTGGCAGGAGCATAGCTCATTGCAGCCTTGAACTCCTGGGCTCAAGTCATCCTCCTGACTTGGCCTCCCAAAGCACTGGGATTACAGGCATGAGACACTGTACCTGGCCTGTGTTTAAATTTATTATATACATTTTAAAGAATGCTTATAACTGAGTAAAAATATCAGCAGTCTTTGGAAAAATCAGCAAAAGATTCAAAGAGAAATTTCACAGAGTAAGAAATCCATTTTATAAGCAAACATAAAGATGATTAACTAATGAGTAACTGAAGAAATGCAAATTGAAGCAATAGCAATAAGATGACATTTTTGCCTACCAGATTAGTGAAGATTTAATGTTGAGGGTATAAGGAAATATACCTTCATACACTATTGCTAAAATTATAAATTGGTACAAACTTTCTGGAGGGCAGTATATGTTCATTAAAAAAAATCTGTGTACCACTTACTATTCTAGGTACTCTATTTCTAAGAATTTCTAACAAAATAATTAGACAAAGGCACAAAGATGTAACTCTAAGGATATTAACTGTAATAGTATGTATAATACTGAAAAATAGTACAAAATAAGCATTAATTAGGGTGAGAAGGCATATTTTAAAGACACAGTGCTAAATTCACCCATTAGCTGTAAATTTTGATAATATTTTCCATACAGGATTTGCTGAGCATTAAATCATAGGGGCTAGAAAGGTCAGTGAGAAATGTCTCAACCGCTTTACCACGGTGAGTTGACTGAGTAATATGTACTTACTGGAAAGGCAACTTGCCGAAATAGATAGCTGTCTCCCATACTGTCTTGGGGCCTGGTTTTTAATAAAGAACATTTTCAACTCACTTAGCAATGGTAAATGTAGGACAAAGCTTTCAGTTGTTTTGGAGGTAGGGGAAGAAATCCTAAGCTGACTCAAATAACACAGGGACTAGAATTTCAATGGAAACCAGATGTTCTCATTGTGCTTGTCTTTTAATGGCTATCAATAGTCAAACCCTAAACCCCACATCTTCAACACAGCCAGTCCAAAATGAGTCATACACTAATGACTGGACAAATTACCTGGCTCCCTGTGCATGAGAAGTGCTAGCAGCTTTGGTTTACAGAGTACTTTCTATGTGCTGGGCCCCATGCTGAAGTATTGTACGTATTTTATCTCATTTAATTCTAAGAAACCTATAGAATCAAATGTTTTCCCCATTACAAAAATGAAAAGACAAATGAGACTATAAGAAGTTAAATGGCTGAGTTAAGGTCATCCTGCAGGGATTCAGGCCCATGTGTGACTCCACAGCCTGGCTCTTTTTTTTTTTTTTGAGACAAGATCTCACTCTGTTATCCAGGCTGGGGTGCAGTGGCGTGATCTCGGCTAACTGCAACCTCTGCCTCCCGGGCTCAAGGGATTCTCTTGCTTTACCCTTCTGAGTAGCTGGAATAGCAGGTCCCTGCCACCACACCTGGCTAATTTTTGTATTTTTTGTAGAGGCAGGGTTTCATCATGTTGCCCAGGCTGGTCTCGAACTCCTGACCTCAAGTAATCTGCTGCCTCCCCCCTCCCAAAGTGCTGGGATTACTGGCGTGAGCCACTGCACCCAGACTTCCACAATCTGGCTTTTAATTTCCATGATATACAGGAAAGCAGGGCTGATATTTAACCAGTAAACATCAATGTGACCACATTGATTTTCTAATTAGAATATTTTCACGCTAACTGGTGCCTGGCTGCTGCCCTTAGCCTCTCTTCTGCTGCTTTCCTCTAGGATCCCTGGACAACCTCTTGCAGCCACTAGGGACCCACACCTGGCCCAGCAGGAGCCCTTAGGGGCCCTTCTGGGGCCTGCTGTTTCCCTAATGTGAGGGTCATTAAGTTTCTGCATATCCCCCATGATATTGTTTGGATGTTTGTCCCCTCCAATTATGTTGAAATGTGATCCCCAACATTGGAAGTGGGGCTTGCTGGGAGGTGTTTGGGTCACAGGGGCTGATCTCTCAGAAATGGCTTGGTGCCCTTGCCATGGTAATGAATTCACACAGTATCTTATTGTTAAAAAGAGTCTGGGACCTCCCTCCTCCCTCTCTTCGCTCCCTCTCTTGCCATGGGACTCACGTGCTGTCTGTCTTCTGCCATGAGTGGAAGCTTCCTGAGGCCTCACCAGAAGCTGAGCAGATACTAGTGCCATGCTTGTACAGCCTACAGAACCATGAGCCAAATAAACCTCTTTTCTTTATAAGTTACTCAGCTTCAGGTGTTTCTTCATAGCAATGCAAAATGGACTAACGCACCCCCCTGAGTAGAGAAGGTCTCTAGTGAGTGTAGGGCAGAGGAGAGATCACCTCTCCGAGTGACACCTTTGCCAGTTCATCTCTACCTACTCTATTTCATACATTAAAGATTTCCTGCCATACTAGTTATAAGTTGATCCCATGTTCACTTTTTGGTGCCACCCAGAATCCCACAAGAGAAATCTGGTCTTTCTATGTTGCCTCATCATTCCTGGGGGCCTCACTTCCTCACATCCAGCTCAGTATTGTCAGTTCCAGGGCATAGCCAAACCTTGCAGCATTTACAATTTGGGGGAATATCATTTGATCTAAGACATAATTGATGGCCAGATGCACCATTATTTTATGGACCAGGAACAAAAATACTACCAGTGAAACCATGACACAATGATAGTGATGTGTCTCATCTGAATCAGTCACACCAGCATCTTGTTGCTTTGAAATTCCTTTCATCTATTCTGAAGGACTTGGCAATTTCCTCTGCCTTCAGTTGCCAGGATGGTCAATCTTTGTGCAACTTCTCAGTAGCAAAATGCAACACAGATTCATCTACTTGTCGATATCTTCCTTTCTTAGGTTATAGAAAGGCTGTGTTTGATTTTATTGCTTTGCTGAAAGTAGGTAAATGTGGTCATTCCTTCCAAGAGTTTTGCGTCTCTCATACCAAATCTGTATTCAACTTTTGTTTTCATTCTCTTCTGTTCTGTGCTGTGCTGTTTCTATTGAAACTTTTCCTCTTGACATTGAATGCTAGTGTAATCTTTTTGGAGACATTTAAAACAGTGATTAAAACATCTATACTATTAACAGTGCATATAACTCAATTGTGACAATATTGTCAGCAGCTACAACCAAATTCTCTTGAGTACAGGCAGAGACAAGCTTGTGATTACTGCCTGGCCAACGATGATTATGATATGTATCCTGATTTGGAGGATTTCTAAATTTGAAAAAATGTGCATTTTAGAATGGATTAAAATGCACTTTGTTTATTTGAGGTGAATTGAATTTTGCACATGCAAAAACTGAGACTCAGTATAGTTAAGCATTTTGTTTAAAGTCACAGACCTTGTATCCGAAATCCATGTTTTGTCCCATAACAAGTTGATAATTCACATAGGGAGAAAAGTCAAATATTTATGAATATGGAGGACACTTTTGGTGTTGGTGTCTCACTTTGACGTCTCGGAAATACTGAGCAGTTCTGTGTTCCCATCTGCAGCTTCTATGGGCTTACCTCCTAATAGCTGAAACCTACAACCTTCTTCAGAGAACTGCCCCTGGGCTACAGAAGCAGCTTACCCTGGACGCTCTCAAGAGTGAAAAGTACTTAGGAGTTTTCATGCCTTCAGGGCAGGCCAAAGGTGATGGCTGAGTAGTACAAGAGCAGGAAAGCCTAGCTCCCCTGCCTTTAGGCAGGACAACTTGTGTCATATAACTGACCCTCCAGGATCAGGCTGAGGTTAGGACTTCACCAGCCTGCCTTCTGGCTTCCTCCCTTTCCCTTTTCTGCTTCCCCCAGCTCTCTTACTGCTTTCTCCTGGGAGCCCTTTCTTAACAAATCACTTGCACACAGGTTCTCATCTGTCAGCTTCTGAGAAACCTGACCCAAGGCAGTGAAGAAACTGGTGAATAAGGCAGCATTATGAATGGCACAGTAATGCCCATTGATGATGTTTGTGTGTTTGTTTTTGAGACAGAGTCTTGCTCTGTTGCCCAGGCATGATCACAGCTGGCTGCAGCCTCAATGTCCTAGGCAAAAGCGATCCTCCCACCTTAGCCTTTCAAGTAGCTGGGACTACAGGCATGTGCCACCACACCTGGCTAATTAAAAAAAAATTTGTAGAGATGAAGTCTTATTATGTTACCCAGGCTGGCCTTGAACTTCTGAGCTCAAGTAATTCTCTTGCCTTGGTCTCCCAAAGTGCTGGGATTACAGGCGTGAGGCACCATTGACTATGTTGATGGAAGCACTTGCCTTCATCATTCTTCCAGTCCTTGGGCAAGTCCTCTAATTTCTGAGTCTCTGTTACAGTTTGACTGAGTAATTCAACTTTCACCTTCAGGTTCTAGGACTGGCTGGGCATGAGGGCTCATGCCTGTAATCCCACCACTTTGGGAGGGCGAGGCAGGTGGATCACCTGAGGTCAAAGCTTCGAGACCAGCCTGGCCCACATAGTGAAACCCCGTCTCTACTAAAAATACAAAATTAGCCAGGCATGGTGGTATGCACCTGTAATCCCAGCTACTTGGGAGGCTGAGGCAGGAGAATAGCTTGAACCCAGGAGGCAGAGGTTGCAGTGAGCCAAGATCACTCCATTGCACACCAGCCTGGGCAACAGAGACTCCATCTCAAAAAAAACAAAAAAAGTAAAAATGTTTTAGGACCTTTAGCTCTTATTAAATCCCATCTATCTCCTCTGGGCTCCAAGTGAGACCCGTGTGGACTCCTAGTCCTAGTGATAATCTCTACCATATTCAACATCAGTTGCTGGGCTGGAGGCTCTCTGAAACTGCCACTAAGAATCCTGTTTTCATTTTTGTCACTCTTTCAGACTCAAATCTGTATTATTCTAGAGGTCTGCATTTGGGATGAGTAAAGTCTGGATTTTCCTTCTGTTTTCTTTTTATAAAATTTTTGGTTGGAGTCACACAGTGTTGAAATGGGAAGAGGGCTGAAAGGTCACCTGGCCATCCAGAGAAAGGGAGTGACTTACTCAAGGTCAAAGAGTCAGCTGGAAAATATGTCTAGAAACCCAGTTCTGTTTCTCGTACTGCCATACCCTTTGCTCTGGGGCTAATATATTTCTGAGTAAGACACAGAACAAATCTGGTTTCAAGGAGGAAAATTCCTTCCATTTTGTGTGATAAATTCAAATCTTATTTATATCTAAATTATTCTTCTTTACAATACTCAGAATCCTCAGGACCTTCACACTTTTCTTTCCATGCAGAAACCAAACCCCTTCACCTCTTATCTGGGGTTCCCTAGAAACTTTCATTTATTTCTTGGGGATTTGGGCAATGAACATTTCTCGATGAGGCCAGGCATTGTAGAAGAGCTGCATCAGACTTCTGTCTTCATCTTAGAATTTGATACCTACTTGCTTGTACCACTAGAGGGAAAAAGGGAAATGGTAGGCTTTTTGTCGTCCCCCCTCAAATTTCATTTTGAATTTAATCCCTAGATATTGAGGGAGAGACCTAGTGGGAGTTGATCGGGTCTTGGGGGTGGTTTTCTCCATGCTGCTCTTGTGATAGTGAGTAAGTTCTCATGAGATCTGATGGTTTTATAAAGCAGTTTTCTCTGCTCTCTTGCTCTCTCACCTGCTGCCATGCAAGATGTGCCTGCTTCCCCTTCTGCCATGATTGTAAGTTTCCTGAGGCCTCCCCAGCCATGTGGAACTGTGAGTCAATTAAACCTCTTTCCTTTATAAATTACCCAGTCTCGGGTATTTCTTTATAGCAGGGTGAAAGCAGACTAATACACTCAGAAAGAACATTCACTGAAAAAAATAACACTCCAGGTTTGTATTGCTGTGGTGTTGCTCACAAAAACTTTTTTCTGGGGAAACAGGGGCTAATTAGCCTTGGGATAAATTTAAGAGATATGACTTTAGACTTTTTTTTTTTTTTTTTTTTTTTTTTTTTTTTACCACTACTGCACATGTGTAAAGAACCACAGACTTTTTTTTTTTTTTTTTTTTAAGATGGAGTCTCGCTCTGTTGCCCAGGCTGGAGTGCTGTGGCTCGATCTTGGCTCGCTGCAACCTCTGCCTCCCAGGTTCAAGTGAGTCTCCTGTCTCAGCCTCCTGAGTAGCTGGGACTACAGGCACCCACCACCATGCCTGGCTAACTTTTGTATTTTTCGTAGAGATGAGGTTTCACCATGTTGGTTAGGCTGGTCTCAAACTCCTGACTTCAGGTGATCTACCTGCCTGGGCCTCCCAAAGTGCTGGGATTATAGGTATGAGCCACCACGCCCAGCTTTTTTTTTTTTTTTAAGAGACAGGGTCTCATGCTTATCAGGCAGAAGCGAGATCATGGCTCACTGCAGCCTCAAACTCCTGGGCTCAGGTGAACCTCCCACCTCAGCCTCCTGAGTTGCTGAGATTGCAGGCACTTGCCACTAATGCCTGGTTTGTTTTTTAATGCATCGTAATCCTGTGTAAGAAGGCATTTTTCCAAACTTTACCAGCCTGAAGCAGAATTATGAGGTTTTCTTTTCTTAAAGAAAAGAAACCTTTCTAGGATTATTTTTGGGAACCTTCTTGTAGCCCCTCTACCCTCTGATAATGCTTCTGTGTTCTCAAGGCCCCCAGTTGCCTCCTTATCTTCCTTGGGGAAAAATGTGGCACAATGGAAAGAGCTGGAACAAGTGGAGGATGGACTGGGTATGCTCACCATTAAGGTCTTTCAGGCAGTCCTGATCTTCATGCCATGCTGGGAACCGGGGAAATCACAGCATGGCCTAAGTGACATTGCACATGTCATTTAACCTTCCTGAGTCTCAGTTGGTATAACCACATTTCCCATTCCCAGCTCACTATTGTCATGCTGAACCCCTACTGGTTCCAATAGAGATAGTGCTGTGTCCAAGAGGCCAAAGAAGAGACTCAGAGACAGTGAACGAGATATACGGTTTATTGGGAGAATGTACATATAGGGACTGTCCACTGGTGGTGAGTTGGAAGGAACACCTGCTGTTTGTAAAAAGCATGGGGTTTACCTAGCATTTTTACTTTGCACCCTCCATCTAGCAAACTCCATCTACCACACAACAAAGGGCCTCAATCCCCTGTACAACATGCATTCCAAGGGATGGGTCAGAGGTTCAGACATCCTTCACAGATAAGGAAAGACACTCTGGATTGGCCACTCCCGGTTTCCTTAGCTCGGGACTGTGAACACACACTCTTCTGAGGCCAGAGTCATTCTCAGGGTATGCTTAAGTTACTGCTGTCAGGTGCATCTGTGACACAACTGTATAGGGGAGATCACATCAGACCATTTATAATAAAGCACATTCTTATAATGTGTCACTTTCACTTTGATCCTTGCCTTCTACTGGGTAACATTGGTCTTAATGAGTGAATTACATAAACCAGTACCCTAAACTTCAATTACTCATATGCTACCTTCATGATTTTTTCCATATCCTCATATATTATTATCAATTACATATATTATTGTCAATTTAACATTCATATTTCATTGATATGACAAGGTAAATTTAAATATATTTATTATTTAAATGTACAAATCACTAGCTAAGTCCATTTAAATTATTTAAGCCATAATATCTGTGAAAACCCACATTTGAGATGCTGGTTGCATTTCCTCCTAATACCTATTACAAATATATGTATAACTTTGAAATAAAAAATGATCTGTCTACAATTATCTCAGTGAAGCTCAATAAGATGTATACTATGCTTTGGGAAATCTTTGTTGCCTGTTGGCTTGCTAATGGTGCCTGGCAGTTCTCAGTTACATACAAAGTGTAAGGTAAAAACTCTTCACGGGAGGGTGGAAGGGTGTTGTCAACTTTTGACTCATGTGTAACAGTAATTCTTTCTGAGATTCGGTATACAGATATTTACATGATATCTATTAACTGGAATAGGCTGAGGGGTTTATATGACACAGTAGCATAGTACAGCAGCATACAACTTGGTGTCGGTAAGACATAAAATGTATAAGGAAAAGTTTAAGCTAGTGCTTAGAAAGGTCTTCTGTTGGTTGGATGTGAGATGTAAGGTTATGGCCTTAAAAGTATATACTAGGATACAGTTAGGCAGTAAGAGGGTCTGCCCAAATAGTAACATGGTGCTAGAGGGTGGCAATCACAAGTGTGGCTGCTTTTACAGTCAGAGCTATGTTGTTATATTATAGTGGGATTGTATCGTAATTGTTGCTAATTTATTTAGTATTGTCTGAAGACTTTCTTTGAAGTGTACCTCTAATATTCAAAGGTATCCTGCAGACCCAAACTTTCAGAACTGTTGGCTTAATGCTTTAAGCCAGATACAATGCACAACATGTTTAAATAGAGGCCCATAAAGGTAATATTATAGGCAGAAATTTCAGGAAAACTTGCAGGTCAACAAGACATCAATGTGAAAAAAAAATCTGGCTGTCATTGGTAATGATAGTTAAGTCTTCACTTTAAACATTATGGGTAGGCAATTGGTACAAGCACTGGGGAAAATGGCCATTTTTACTTTACTTGGCTTGCTGCTAAAGGAATTCCAGAATGCCTTTACTGTCACTTGCCCTAAACTGGCACTGAATTATTTGAGGTTAAGTCTATTTTCTCTGCCTAAATCCAGTTATGTGTACTCTAACCTACTTACTTTCTTATTGAATTAACTTTGATGAGTTATATTTTTCTAGTCAATTATCCACTTAATCTGTGTCTTAATCCTTTTGTGCTACTATAACAGAATACCATAGGCTAGGTGACTTACAAATAATAGAAACTTATTTCTCACAGTTCTGGAAGCTGGGAAGTCCAAGACTGAGGACTGTGCTGGCAGATTCTGTGTGTAGTGAGAGCTTGCTTGGTGGTTCACAGATTACCATCTTTCTGCTGTGTCCTCACATGATGGAGTGAGTGAGGGAACTCTCTGAGGTCTCTTTTATAAAGCTACTCATCACATTTGTGAGGGTTCTACCCTCGTGACCTAAACACCTCCCAAGTGCCCTACCTCCAAGTACCATTGCATTGTGGATTAGGTTTTTGTTTTTGTTTTTTTTTGAGATGGAGTTTTGCTCTTGTTGCCCAGGCTAGAGTGCAATGGCGTGATCTCAGCTCACTGCAACCTCTGCCTCCCAGATGCAAGCGATTCTCCTGTCTCAGCCTCTTGAGTAGCTGGGATTACAGGTGCCCACCACTATGCCTGGCTAATTTTTGGTATTTTTAGTAGAGACAGGGTTTCACCATGTTGGTCAGGCTGGTCTCAAACTCCTGACCTCAGGTGATCTGCCCGCCTAGGCCTCCCAAAGTGCTGGGATTACAGGCGTGAGCCATTGCGCCAGACTGGGGATTAGGTTTTAAACTACAAATTTGTGTGTGTATTGGGGGGGAACACAAACATTTAGTCTACTGCAATCTCTTTTCAGATTTATTGCCAAAAAGTTGTTCTTAGTTTTCTTTCTTTAAAAAGTCTTCATTGTATCTATAATGTTCACTTTTACTCCTAATACTCCTCAGGTTTATTTGTGCTTTCTCTTTTTATTTCTTTACTTATTTGCCAGAGTTTTGCCTCTTTTATTTTAGTCTTTGAAAAGAGCCAAAGTTTGGCTCTGATTCCCTCTCATTTAGCTTCTTTATAACCCATCTTTACACCATATCCCTTAACATGCATTGCAATATTTGCATGTGAAAAAAATCTCCGAATAACTCAAAGCTGTTGCTCTGAATGAATGAAAGTCCCTCTATCTGGAAAAACTTTAAACATTTTACTGTTTGGGTGTATTTCCTTATTTTCCATCCACTTCTCTAAAGTAATTTAATATTGTTGCTTGAATTCTCTTCCTTCAGGCAACACTTTCCCCCATTCTGGATTTATTCCCTCTCTGTTTCGTTGCTGTTCAAAATCTGAAGCACAAAGACCTACATCAAGGGCAGTAAGTGAGTAATGGGGTTATTTCTGACAAGCCCAGGCTCAAGTTAGGCTCTGAAAGATGATTTCAGATGTGGATATGGGGGGCAGTGGTACTCTGGGTAGGATTTGAAGGTGGTATGTGTGGGCAACAGCAAGGTGATTCCCCCACTTCCTCAATCACCACCACTGAAAACCTGGAGATTCAGTCCTATTTCCCACTGGACTTATCTCAATCCTGTTCTCTCTGGCTTTCTGTGCCCCAGAGGCTCAGGCCATCTTTCAATGTCTCAAATCTATGCAGCTCCCTCTCACTACAGGGTTTTTGGACATGCTCTTCCCTCTGCCTGTGACCCCCTTCGTGTCTCTGCCACTTTCTTTGTCTTTTTTCTTGAGATGCAGTCTTGGAGTCTCGCTCTGTTGCCCAGGCTGGAGTGCAATGACACGATCTTCGGCTCACTGCAACCTCGGCCTCTGGGATTCAAATGATTCTTCTGCCTCAGACTCCCGAGTAGCTGGGATTACAGATGTGCGCCATCATGCCCAGCTAAATTTTGAATTTTTTTTTTTTTTTTACTAGAGGTGGGGTTTCACCATGTTGGCTGGTCTCAATCTCCTGACTTCAAGTGATCTACCTGCCTCAGCCTCCCAAAGTGCTAGGATTACAGGCATGAGCTACCCTACCCAGCCTCTGCCACTCTCTTCTAACTCTATTTGTTTTCCTCCCAGATATCTGTTTAACTTCTGTCCTTTCTTCATGAATACCCTTCCTGATTGCCAGCAAGAAAGGTCAAATTCCCCTATTATAACTTGTAATGATTGTAATTTTATTTTATTTTTGTCCTGGCACCTCTATGATTATAATTTTAGATTAGTTATGTGATTCAATGATTAGTTTCCATCTCCTACTCTGGAATATAAACTCCTTGAGGGCAGGAGCTATGTGTGTTATTTTTTTACCCAGTACCTTACAAAGAGTAGGCACTCAGGTAACAGTTGTTTAATTTTCTCTCACTTGTTAATTAGCTAACACATAACTGAACCGAGTAAAGACCTGCAAAGTCTGTTTTACAGAGATAATATTCAAACAAGAGCTACTTGATCCAGGACTGCTCAGAATTTGAGAGGCCTGTTATTCCTACTTATTGAAGGAAAAGAAGGCATGCAAAACAGACTTTTAAAATTGTGCTATTTTAAATGTTTGCATTGAGCCAATTAATAATTTACAATACGTATTACAATACCATTGTGTTACTCATAAGATAATTACAGTATTTATGAAGTTATTCTTTCATAGTGCACCCAGTCAGTGTGGACTGGTATTGGGGTTCAAGCATAAACCTGTACAATGCAAGTCTGTCTTCAGTAGCATTATTGTAGCTCTTGGCTCTCTGGGTAGCCTGCTATACCAGAGGCCCTTTGTGAAAGAGATGTCTTAGTCAGTTGGACTTTGGTAACAAAGTATCATAAACTGGGTGGCTATAAACACTATACATTTATTTCTCACAGTTTTGGATGCTAGAAGTCTAAGATCAGGCTGTCAGCATGGTTGGGTTTGGATGAGCGTCTTCTGGGTTGTAGACTGCAGTCTTCTGGTTGTATCCTCACCTGGTAGAAAGAGGGTGAGAGAGCTGTCTGGCGTATCTTTTATAAGGGCACTAATCTCATTCACCAGGACTCTATCCTTATAGCTTAATCTCCTACCAGAGGCCACACCTCCTAATACCATCATATTGGTTGTTAGGATTTCAACAGGTGAATTTTGGGGAACCACAAACACCCAGTCCATTTCAGACGCCCAAGCCATTTCTCTCTTGTCTACTTCTATCCCATGATAGGGCCTACCTTGACCAAGGATAATAATCTAGCCAATGAAAGATCCAGGTAGAGATTTGCTCAGTCTTAGAAAAGGGAGGGGAAAGACTATCTTAGTCCATTTTGTGTTACCATAAAAGAATACTTGAGACTGGGTAATTTTTTTTTTAAGAGGTTTATTTAGCACATAGTTACACAGACTGGGAAGCTCAAGAGCATGGCCCTGGCTTCTGGCAAGTGATTTTGTGCTGCACAATGTGGCAGAGAAGGTCAAAGGGGAAGTGGACATGTGCAGAGAGCCAAACAGAAGGAGGAAACTTGCATTGAATACTTGCTCTCAAGGGAACTAATCCAATACTGCAATAACTAATCTACTCTCCAGAGAGTGAGAACTCACTACCATGAGAACAACACCAAGCTATCTATGAAGGATCCACCCCCCTGACCCAAACACTTCTACCAGGCCTCACCTTCCAACACTGCCACACTGGGGGTCCATTTCAGGGGGAGTAAAAGAGAGCTGTGAACACTCAACTTCAGTCCTTTTGTTCTCAGTCACTCAATACACTCAGTAGCACCCTGGGAAGCACTGGGTTAGTCAAGAACAGAGGGAGATATATCTTAGGTTTCCTAATTTCTCTACAAGGAAAAGAATAAAAGATGAGTGATGTGAACTGAAACAGGCCCTGAAAGTTCTCTGCTGCACAGCATGCACACTGGCCTGGGAACACACCACCCAACTCAAGTGGCAGGTGAAGCCTACTGAGGAGTTGGAAGTGTCAGGTGGTCATAGCTCCATTATGCCTTCAGCTCCCATGGCCCTGAATTCAGCCTCACCAAATAACATGTGATTGTATATATATTTTTAAGATGGAGTCTCACTCTGTCACCCAGGCCAGAGTACAGTAGCATGACCTTGGCTGATTGCAATCTCTGCCTCCTGGTTCAAGTGATTCTCCTGCCTCAGCCTCCCAAGTAGCTGAGATTACAGCCGCCTGCCACCATGCCTGGCTAATTCTTGTATTTTTAGTAGAGACAGGGTTTCACTATGTTGGCCAGGCTGGTCTCAAACTCCTGACCTCAAGTGATCCGCCCACCTCAGCCTCCCAAAGTGCTGGGGTTACAGTTGTGAGCCACCATGCCCAGCCACATGTGATTAGAATTTGATTTCCCGTGCTGGCAGCACTGTGATCCCCGTAAGTCTCTAATAATTTTCCCCTACTCACCATTTACTGTCGTGGAACATTGCTCCATAACATAGACCCACTTCCAGCATTCTTGGCAATATCTGAACTACCAGTCAATTTTTCAGGCACAAATTTATATTAAGAGATTTAAATATAAAAAATATTGTATAACACATATTCCAAAAGTATAGGTAGGTATATTGCACATGGACTATGAGAATTGCTGGGTTAACTTCAGTCTTTAAAGTCAGTTCACATCAGCTATCTTTTATTCTTTTCCTCGTAGAGAAATGAGGAAACCTGAGATATACTTCCCTCTGTGCTTGACTGACCCAGTGCTTTCCAGGGTGCTACTGAGTGTATTGGGTGACTGAGAACAAAAGGATTAAAGTTGAGTATTCACAGCTCTCTTTTACCCCTTAAGAGATCTCTCTCTCTCTCTTTTGGAGACAGAGTCTTGCTCTATCACCCAGGCTGGAGCATGCAGTGGTGTGATCATGGCTCACTGCAGCCTCAACTGGACTCAGGCAGCCCTCCTCCACCTCAGCCTCCTGAGTAGCTGGGACCACAGATGTGTGCCACCATGCCTGGCTATTTTTAAAAAATTTTTAAATAGAGATGGGAGTCTCACTATGTTGCCCAGTCTCAAATTCTGGGGCTCAAGTGATCCTCCCGTTTCAGCCTCCCAAAGTGCTGGGATTACAGGTGTAAACCACTGCGCCTCCCCCTCCACTCCTAAGAGAATTCTGAGTCTAGAAACTCCCACTTTTCATTTTCTCCTAAGAGCTGAGGTGGATTCTGTCTTTGCTAAGTTGCTTTCTGGACTTTCCTGATACAGATTTGGGACAATGGTAGACAATAGAGCAGAGAAAAAGAGATGAACTGGGGTATTTTCATGAAAAAAGGCCAAGATTTACTCACAAGAGAGAAGAAAGGGGGAAATAAAAGGAGAGGAAAGTCTGGAGCTATGGGAGTTTTTTTCTAAAGAATTTTGTATTTGAGAGTTGAAGGTCAAGGAGAGAAAATATGTATTTGGGAGCAAGTTCTTTTCCATATGGAGGATATTTAAAGTGGTGGAGGTTATAGAGGATATTTTTATAATATTGTTTTGTTTTGAATTAAAAATATACTTTCCTGGCCTTGATGCTTTTCAAACAAGATGTTAGCAATGATTTTTTTTTTTTTTGTTAGCAATGATTTTAATAGGTTTGAGTTAGTCGGGTTACTGGACTGCAAAACTGTTTCTTGGACTGCAAAACTGCTCTGAGATTCAGCTACTTGGGTCTCCAGTTCTACATGAGTGAGGTAAATGCTGGAGTAAGGCAGTTGCTTCCTCACTGAATATTCTTTCTTCTTCTTCAGTCTTAGGATCTCCTTTAATGATTTGGTTAGTTTATGAACTAACCAATTTTGGGATTGGCCTTTGGGGAAGCCTTTAGCCTGAATATATCT
Organism: Ateles fusciceps; assembly: GCA_036589455.1. NCBI lineage: Eukaryota > Metazoa > Chordata > Mammalia > Primates > Atelidae > Ateles > Ateles fusciceps. The sequence continues at coordinate 5,868,519 of JAZHEH010000889.1, forward strand.
TAGTTTCTTAGCCTGGATTCTCCCAAACTAGATCCTAAGGCAAAGATTTGAGAACAGGTCGATGATTTGGGAATGCAATTCTGGGGAAGTCAGTCAGAGAAGGAGAGAAGCTGCCAATACATGGACTTGGCTTCTGAGACCAGCACTGGTATGGGTGGCTGGTGTTCAGTCTTGGGGGACTTCTGAGGAGCTTTATGAAGTATGTTTCAAAACTGTCCTCTCAGGGGACAAAGGGGGATGCATTTATTCATCAGCTCTCATTGTCTGTTGGTCAAGGGTGGCCTAGTAGGCTCTAATAGTTCTGGGCTTTTGACTTGTGCCTGCTTAAGAGTTGAGCAGGTTCTCACGGACATCCCACCCTCTGGGTATAGAGAAGCCACAGAGCATGAGGCTGGAGGCCCCTGGTGTGGAACAGAGGCAAGGTGGCCTCGGGTTGCATTTGCTCAGAGCAGGTTGCAGGCTGCCCCAGACTGGCTGCCCCAGCAGTGACATGTAAAACATGGCATGTGCAAGAACACAGACGGCTTGGGAGATGGCAGTGTGTCTGCTGGGGCTGGAGATGTCAAGGAGAGCAGAGAGGGAGGAGAATCTGAATGAGACTGCGCTGCTGTGTAGGCTGAGCGGAAGAAAACAGGTCTCATCCTGAAAGCAGTGGGGGAGTCTGTAAAAGCTTGATGCAAAAGAATGTCCCTGGTCTCAATGTGCAGGATGGATGAATGGATCTGTGTATAGCATGTGGGGGATGGGGGTAGGGGTTGTTCTGGAAACTGTGAGACCTGTTAGCAGCCAGTATAGGTAGTCCAGGCGAGAGCACACAGTGTGAGGATCTGAAATCAGACTGGCAGGCAGCGGTTACTGAAGGGAGGGGACAGATTTAAGACAGACCAGGGCCGGGCGCGGTGGCTCACGCTTGTAATCCCAGCACTTTGGGAGGCCGAAGCGGGTGGATCGCAAGGTCAAGAGGTTGAGACCATCCTGGCCAACATGGTGAATCCCCGTCTCTACTAAAAATACAAAAATTAGCCGGGCGTTGGCACGCGCCTGTAGTCCCAGCTACTCGGGAGGCTGAGGCGGAAGAATGGCTTGAACCCAGGAGGCAGAGGTTGCAGTGAGCTGAGACTACGCCACTGTGCTCCAGCCTGGCAACAGAGCAAGACTCCATCTCAAAAAAAAAAAGACAGACCAAACAAGGAAAAGCTGGCCATGATGACAAGCCAGTGGGGTGCGCGTGACTCAGGCTGAGAAGAGCGGTCTCATTCCTTTTGGATCAGAAGCTATAAGCACGCGACCTCAGAGGTAATGGCTGCCTCATTCTCCACCATATGAGAGACTATGCAAACTCTTTTTTTCTTTTTTTGAGATAGGGTCTCACTCTGTCACCCAGGCTGGTGTGCAGTGGCGCCATCATGGCTCACTGAAGCCTTGACCCCTGGGCTCAAGTGCTCCTCCCACCTCAGCCTCCTGAGTAGCTGGGACTACAGGCATGCACCACCACGCCCGTCTAATTTTTTGAATTTTTTGTAGAGACGGGATTTCACCATGTTGCCCAGGTTGGTCTCAAACTCCCGAGCTCAAGTGATCCTTCCACCTCAGCCTCCCAAAGTGCGGGGATTACAGACATGTGCCATTGTGCTCGGCCATGAGCTCCTTTTAAATACTTGGATTATTGTCTGGAAAGACAATCTTTCAGTCCCTAATAGTTAAGGTGCCATTGCTTTTGTTTTTGTTCTCTTCTGGTGCTGAGAGAACAAGGTCAATACACCTCAGAGAGTGAGGAAATTAATGTGTGTATGTTTGTGTATGTGTGTGACAGAGAGACAGAGAGAGAGAGAGAGACAGAGAGAGACAGAGAGAGAGAGGAAATAAGTTAATGCTGTGGAGTTTCTGCATCCAGTCTACCCCAAGGCCTGTTCTAACCTGACTTTCCATGGTTTGCTTTGTGTACATGTAATTTACCCTTTTTGGGTTAAGCCACTTAAGTTAGGTTTCTCATAATCAAGAGTCCTGACTAAAATAACATCTTTGTGCCCCAAGCTTTTTTCTACTTTAAATTATTTATTCAGGATATGTTTTCTTTCTTTCTTCTTTCTTTCTTTCTTTTTCTATTTCCTTCTCTCTTTCTTTTTTTCATCTCATTTTGTTACCCAGGCTGGAGTACAGTAGTGCGAGCATGGCTCATTGAAGCCTCGACATCCTGGGCTCAAGCAATCCTCTGACTTCAGCCCTCTGAGTGGCTGGGACTACAGGTATGCATCACTGCACCTGGCTTATTTTTAAATTTATTTTTTGTAGAGATAGGGTCTCATCATATTGCCCAAGCTGATCTCGAACCCCTGGGCTCAAGTGACCCTCCCATGGCCTCCCAAAGTGCTGGGATTATAGGCTGGAGCCACCATGCCCAGCTAGAATATATTCTTCTAAGGAAAAATAATAGATACAAAATTATCACCAATTTACACCATCTCCAGAAATGTATAAAAATAACTTTTTTCACTATACCCTTACAAGCACTAAATATCAAACATTTTAAAAATCTTTATTAATTTCTTCAGTAAAAAATATTGTTTAAAATTACTTATTTTTATTTTATTTTATTTATTTTTTTCTGAGGTAGAGTTTTACTCCTGTTGCCCAGGCTCAATCTTGGCTTACTGCAACCTCTGCCTCTTGAGTTCAAGTGATCCTCTTGCCTCAGCCTCCTGAGTAGCGGGGATTGCAGGGGCATACCACCATGCCTGGCTAATTTTTTGTGTTTTGGGTACAGACGGGATTTTGCCATGTTGGCTAGACTGGTCTCAAACTCCTGACCTCAGGTGATCCACCTGCCTTGGCCTCCCAAAGTGCTAGGATTACAGGTGTGAGTCACCGCGCCTGGCCAATGTTACTTATTTTTAATTACTGGTGAGGTTGAGGCTGTTTCAATTCTACTTGCTTTGTATTTTCTTTTTGGAGAATTTTCTAATATCTTTTACCTATTTCTTTATCAGGGCCTTCAATTTTTTTTTTTAACAAAACCAATATATATAAATCCTCTCTAGCTAAAAACTTTTTAATTTGCCTGTTATATTTATTTCAAATATTTTTCTCAGTGTGGATGCTTGCTTTTAATTAGCAGAAAATAACACAGACCTATTTTCCTCTCTTTTGCCTTTATATGTTGGTTACAAGCAACTTTTTTTTTTTTTAAACTGGCTTTTTTTTTTTTTGAGGCTGGGTTTCACTCCCATCGTGCCGGCTGCAGTGCAGTGGTATGCTTTTGGCTCACTGCAACCTCCACCTCCTGTGCTCAAGTGATCCTCCTGTCGCAGCATCCTGAGTAACTGGGACTCCAGGTGTGCCGCACCACGCCCAGCTAATTGTTGTATTTTTAGTAGAGACAGGGTTTCACCATGTTGGCCAGGGTGGTCTTAAACACCTGACCTCAAGTGATTCGCCCACTTCGGCCTCCCAAAGTGCTGGGATTACAGGCGTGAGCCACCGTGCCTGGCCAGGAACTAGCTTTTAAAACCGGAAATCTCACATGACTGCTGTGGCAGACATGGAGGCCCTGATCAGATCTAACTTTGAGAAGGAGCTCACATTTCAGCGATGAGGAAAGCAATGCACTGACTCCCTATAGATGCAGCGCCTTCAGGGTGTCAGACAGACATTACAATCTGAAGGCTTTTTCCTGCCTCATCCTTCTCTCTCTCCTCTTCACTTTTCACAGGAGTTACCCAGAACCAACCTCTGACACCTTTATCTTCATCTTAAAAATTTTTTAAATTCACGTTTTTAAAAATTCACAATTGTGTGTGTGTGTGTGTGTGTATATGTACAAATAGTATAACCTGGCTGGGTGTAGTGGCTCATGCCTGTAATCCCAGCAATTTGGGAGGCTGAGATGGGAAGATCACTTGAGTCCAGGAGTTCAAGACTAGCCTGGGCAATATGGATAAACAGGAAAAAAATTAGGCAGGCATGGTGGTGCACATCTGTGGTCCCAACTACTTGGGAGACTGAGGTGAGAGGATGGCTTGGGCCTGAGAGGCAGAGGTTATGGTGAGCTGAGATTGTGTTATTGCACTCTGAGTGACAGAGTGAGACCCTGTCTCAAAAGAAAAAAAAAATAGGTTGCTGAATCAAGCTAATTGACATAGACATTATCTCACATACTTATTCTGTGGTGGTAAGAACACTTAAAATCTAGCATCTTAGCAATTTTCAAATAGACAGTATGTTGTTGTTAACTACAATGAATAGATCTCTGGAACTTACTCCTCCTGTCTAACTGAAATTTCCTACCCTTTGACTGGCACCTCCCAATTTTCCCACCCCCATCTTCATCTTGACATCGGTTTCTGGAGGACATACCTGACAATTAGTGTTGAACTATGAAGTAGTTCAGAGAACAGAACAAGTCAGACTCAATCTTAGCATTCGAACACATCTATTAGGACACAGAAGCAGACAGAAGATAGTTGGGTAGATGGCTGGAGAAACAGGGCAGAGGTTTACATCTGTCCTGTTGCCTGCTTGTCCTCACATCTGGAACACAGTGGCACACAGGATGACCCACATGCTTCCAAGCTGTTTTCTAAAAATGAGATGACACTATATTTTTTCCACTAAAAATATTGAGTTTAATTTTACTTGAATTTATCAGAAGAAAAAGTTTTAGTAAAACTTTTAGTAAAACTTTATCACCATAAAAGGTAACAATTTCCAGTAGGAACACCCTCAAATTTTAAAAATTTTAAAAATTTTATTTTTTTGGAGATGGGGGTCTCTCTATATTACCCTGGCTGACCTCAAACTACTGGGCTTAAGAAAGCCCCCTGCCTCAGCCTGTTAAGTGGCCAGTACTACAGGCACACACTACCATGCCCAAATTATCTAATGAGTTTTCTCTGACTCTTTTTTTTTTTTTGAGATGGACTCTTGCTCTGTTGCCCAGGCTGGAGTGCAGTGTCACAATCTTGGCTCACTGCAACCTCTGTCTCCCAGGTCCAAGTGATTCTCCTGCCTCCTGAGTAGCTGGGACTACAGGTGTGTGCCACCACACCCAGCTAATTTTTGTATTTTTAGTAGAGACAGGGTTTCACTATATCAGCAAGGCTAGTCTTAAACTCCTGACCTCGTGATCTGCCTGCCTTGGCCTCCCAAAGTGCTGGATTACAGGCATGAGCCACCGCACCCGGCCAATATTTTCAATCATTTTTCTAGATACATTTTTGAATCCTGTCATTATCCCTCAAAAAATTCCATGATTAATAAAACAGTAGTGTGTTAAACTTATAAATTTATTTCTGATTGTCTTTGTTTGTGCTGCTATAACAAAATACCACGGACTGGGTAATTTATAAACATTAGAAACTTATTTCTTGGCTGGGCGTGGTGGCTCACACCTGTAATCCCAGCACTTTGGGAGGCCAGTGTGGGCAGATCACCTGAGGTCTGATGTTCGAGACCAGCTTGGCCAACACAGCAAAACCCCGTCTCTATTAAAAATACAAAAATTAGCCAGATGTGGTGGTGTGCCCCTGTAATTCCAGCTACTCGGGAGGCTGAGGCAGGATAATTGCTGGAACCTGGGAGGTAGAGGTTGCAGTGAGTTGAGATGGTGCCATTGCACTCCAGATTGGACGACAAGAGCGAGACTCTCTCTCAAAAAAAAAAAAAAAGAAAAGAAAAAGAAAAGGAAACATTTCTCACAGTTCTTGAGTTCTTGAGGTTGGGAAGTCTCAGATCAAGGCACTAGCAGTTTCTGTGTTTGATGAGGGCTGCTTTCTGCTCCCAAGACTGTGCCTTGCTGCTGCATACTTGGGAGAGGACAAACACTGTGTTCTCACATGACAAAATACAGAAAGGCAAAGGGACAAACTCTTCTTCAAGTTCTTTTGTAAGGGTGATAGTCCCATCCATGGGGGCAGAGGACCTCATGGTCTAGTCACCTTACAAAGGCCCCACCTTTTAGTACTATTGCACTAGGGATTATATTAAAATATGGATTTTGGAGGGCTCACAAACATGGAAACCATAGCAGCAATAAATTGACATCCTCGCTATACAAATTTTTAAATCTAAAAATATAATGTTTCTGCATTTATGTAAATCTCTGTATCCCTTCAACTTGGATTTGCATTTACAAATTATGCAATGCAAATTTTTCATATATTCCTATCCCTAGATATTTTATAGTTTGTGAAAGTGTAAATATCATTTAAAAGCAAATGCAGCTGTGTGCTGCATAATGACATTTCAGTCAGCAATGGAGTGCGTAGATGATGGTGGTCCCGTAAGATTATAATGCCCATTTTTTTTTTTTTTTTTGAGGCAGAGTCTCGCTCTGTCACCCAGGCTGGAGTGCAGTGGTGTGATCTTGGCTCACTGCAACCTCTGCCTCCCGGGTTCAAGCAATTCTCCTGCCTCAGCCTCCTGAGTAGCTGGGACTGCAGGTGCGTACTACCATGCCTGGCTAATATATATATATATTTTGTATTTTTAGTAGAGATGGGGTTTCACTGTGTTAGCCAGGATGGTCTCGATCTCCTGACCTCGTGATCCACCAGCCTTGGCCTCCCAAAGTGCTGGGATTATAGGCATGAGCCACCGTGCCTGGCCTTATAATGCCATGTCTTTACTACACCTTTTCTATGTTTAGATATTTTTAGATACACAATACCATTGTGTTACAATTGCCTACAGTGTACAATTGCCTACAGTGTTACAACTGCCTACAGTAACATGCTATACAATTTGTAGCCTAGGAGCAATAGGCTACACGTATAGCCTAGGTATGCAGTAGGCTATACCATCTAGGTTTGTGCAAGCTTCCTCTGTGATGCTGGCACAATGACAGAATCACCTACCAACATATTTTTCAGGATGTATCCTTGTCATTAAGTGACGAGTGACTGTAAATGATAATTTAGCACAACAAAGCCTGTTGCTCTCATGAACAATTCAGAGTGTGAGGACCATGGAAGACAGAAGAAGGGAGAGAGCCACTGTCACAGCACCTCTTCTCAGATGGCATCCTGCCACCTGTCCTCAGCAGCTTGATTCCTGGACACTGACCCCCATTTTGGTATAGCTGGTCTTCTTGCTGGCAGAGCCTTCTTTCCACCAAAGGGGCTGAATGCTGGATTGTATGTTTTAGCCTCCCTTGCAATGAGAACCTGGACATGTGACTCAAACAGGCCAGTGAAATATAAAAGGAAACCTGTTGAGTATCTAGAGATGATTTTTTTTTCCCCTGATAAGAGAGAAGCAGGAAGAAAGGCCACCCCCTCACTTTCTTCCTGTCTTTGAACATTGATGTGTGAGAATGTGTTGCCTAGAGATGTGGCAATCATCTTGAAACTATGGGGTGAAAGCTGAGAGTCTCTTCCATCCCAGAGACCTGACGTCACATGCCACTGCATCAGCCAACCCTGTAACTGCCTAATGGAATAATGCAATGTTATCATTTGCATGTCCTGTCACGTGCAACCAAAAGCACACTGTCTGATATGCTCTCCAAGTCTGCCTTTGTCCCTCTCCGCTTTCTCTCCTGCAACTCATTTCTAGTTGAAGGGCTATCAGAGTGGCCTTGTTAACACCTCCAGATCTCCCCATTTCTGCCCTATGCTCTCCCACACATTTCTTCTCCTCCTTACTCTAGAAATCAGCCCCATCGGCTTCTGGCTAGAGCTTGAGTGTTCCACCCTTGTCTATATCCTGCTTGACCGTTTGTGAAGAGTTTAAAAACAACACACAATTTTGCACACCACTGTTTACGCACATACGTTTCTTTGTCTGCTCATCACTGATTCACTCTTTGCCTGGTAACAGCATCTTGATCTCCGAGGAGGAATGCTCTGCTTTCCTCTCAGTTCATGTTGTGTGAACAGACGGATCCCATCCTTCATGTTCCAGGCTCGGCTGCTCTTCCATTCTCACTGGTTCATGCACTAGCATGTGGCACAACTGCAGCCAATGAGTTTCAGTCCTGGGATCTTTCTTTCATTAAACTAAGTAGAAATAAAGGTATCCCTTTTAGCAGGGATTGACAGAATCAGGCTGACACAAGGCTGGAGCTTCTGAGACCTGTAGAAAGTTGGACTAAAAAAAGTCAAAACCAAAAAATACCAGGCAGGAAACAGAGAGAGAAAAACAAGGCCTGGTGACATTGTTTGAAGCCCTGGACTTTTAAAATGAAATGACTGAATAATTTACCTTTTTTTGCTTAGGGCAGTTTGAGTTTGATGCTTTTCACTTGGACTTGCACTCAAGGAAGTCCTGATCAATCAAGCACCTTTAAGGTAAAAATACAGGCCTTGGCCTGGCACGGTGGCTCACGCCTGTAATCCAAGCACTTTGGGGGGTTGAGATCGGTGGATCACCTGAGGTCAGGAGTTTGAGACCAGCCTGGCCAACATGGTGAAACCCTGTCTCTATTAAAAACACACACACAAAAATTAGCTGGGCATGGTGGTGCATGCCTGTAGTCCCAGCTACTCAGGAGGCTGAGGCAGGAGAGTTACTTGAACCCAGGAGGTGGAGGTTGCAGTGAGCCCAGATGGCACCACTGCACTCCAGCCTGGGGTGACAAAGCGAGACACTGTCTCAATAAAAAAGGATGTAGGCCTTGGCTGAGTAGCATGCCTGCGATCCCAGTACTTTGGTAGGACAAGGGGAGCAGATCACCTGAGGTCAGGAGTTCGAGACCAGCCTGGGCCACATGGTGAAATCCCCATCTTTACTAAAAATACAAAAAAAAAAAAAAAAAAAAAAAAAATTAGCGGGGCATGGTGGCCTGAGCTTGTAATCTCAGCTACTCCAGAGGCTGAAGTGGGAGAATTGCTTGGATCTGGAACGTGTAGGTTGCAGTGAGCCAAGATTGCAGCACTGCACTCTAGCCTGGGTGACAGAGTAAGACGTTATCAGAAAAAAAAAAAAAGATAAAGGCCTCAAAAACCTTTGGGTATTGATAGCATATTACCCCCCATCTCATTATCATAGTACCTTGGCACTATCCCCTCCCCCACCTCAGGTGTTTCTCCAGGTGGCTCACACATATATGCTCCCAACAAGGCCTCTTATACCCTTCAGCTCCAGTCTCTGGTTGGTGTCTCCTACCCATTAGCCACTTGAGGGAGGGCCTGATCACTGTCCAAGCTGCCTGGGTGCTCCGTGAGGACTTACCTGCTGTCTTAGTCTGTCTGTGCTGCTATAACAGAATACCAGAGACTGAGTCATTTATAAAGAACAGGAAAGTATTTCTCACAGTTCTGGGGGCTGGAAAGTTTAAGATCAAGGTGCCGGCAGGTTCAGTTGTCTGGTGAGGGATGCTCTCTGCTTCCAAGATGGCACCTTGTTGCTGCATCTCCTGTAGGGGAGGAATGCGGTGTCCTCACATGGCAGAAGGGAGGGAGCAAGGCCAGCAAGCAAGCAGAAGACTGAATGAAGCCTCTTTTATGAGGGCCTTCATTCCATTCACAAGGGGTGGAGCCTGCAGGACTAATCACCTCTTAAAGCCATTACATTAGCCATTAAGTTCCAACACCTGCATTTTATTTATTTATTTATTTAAGGTGGAGTCTTGCTCTGTCACCCAGGCTGGAGTGTAGTGGCGCAATCTCGGCTCAATGCAACCTCTGCCTCCTGGGTTCAAGCAATTCTCCTGCCTCAGCCTCCCTAGAAGCTGGGATTACAGGCGCGCACCACCATGCCCAACAAATTTTTGTATTTTTTAGTACAGACAGGGTTTCACCATGTTGGCTAGGCTGGTCTTGAACTCTTGACCTCAGTTGATCCACCTGCTTCAGCCTCCCAAAGTGCTGAGATTACAGGTGTGAGCCACCGCGCCTGGCCCTAGCACCTGCATTTTAGAGAGGACACATTCAAATCATAGCACCCTACTCTATAATCTCAGTTTAGATTCCATTATAAACACAAAGCAGCTGCCAAGGATGAGAAGGTAAGATGGATTCAGTGTGCAGCAACATTGAAATCGCTCATAGCCACAAAAAGAAAAAGCTGATAGTTTAATACGAAAACGGTGCCTGAGATAGAAATCCAATTTTAAACAATGAGAAGCTTAAAGATACTGACTCCATGAGCAAAAAACTGGAATTCAGAACCTGTGAGGAAACCCATGGTAGTTGTGTGGTAACATTTGCAAGGTTCTGTGGAAACTTGCTAAAATGAACATATGTTTAAGCATTAAAAAAAAAAAAAAAAAACTACAAAATGGGTAAAGTAAAATTTAATTATTGCCTTAAAAAGCCAAGAATATCAAATGTGTGCTAAGAACTACTACATGGGGCTAGACTTCTGTCTACAGGTTTAGCAAGTAATTTGAAAAGTCTTTAAGTTTATTGTTAGGTTAATTGTTTTTACCGAGGACAACTGCCTACATTACAGTTAAATCAAATGATTGCCTCATTTAGAAACGTAAGTCCTCAGAAAATATGTCAGTATAAAGGGGCAGCTCAAAAGCCCATCTCTTTCGTTCTTTAGAGATGAGCTTGATGTTGGTCCTTACTGTTTTAGAAGAAATAACAGCAGTGATGGAAGTTATCACATGGTACTTTCATGACAGTCTAACACAATGAAAGTGATGATTTAATGCAAGGTGGTGTTCTGTGCAACCACAGTCTGAACAAACCTGAGTTCCAACTGAGTTCAAAAATGAGCTTATCCCAAGCAAAGCCTGTAGTCGTAGCTACTCAGGAGGGTGAGGCAGGAGGATCATTTGAACTCTGTTAGATTCAGGCTTCAGTGAAGCTATGATTGCGCCACTGCATTCCACTTTCCAGCCTGGGCAACAGAGTGGCTCTGTCTCTTAAAAAGAAAAAAAAAAGCTTAGCTATCTTTTTTCAGCATCTTCCACTGACTTGGCTGTCCTGGAAATACTTGAGTGACCTCTTTATTGTCCTTATCTATTTCTTTTAAACTTCAAAATTATGGTTTAAAATTGCAAGGAAGGCTGGGTGTGGTGGCTCATGCCTGTAATCCCAGCACTTTGGGAGGCTGAGGTGGGAGGATCACCTGAGGTCAGGAGTTTGAGACCAGCCTGGCCAACATGGTGAAACCCTGTCTCTACTAAAAATACAAAAATTAGCCAGGTGTGGTGGCACGTGCCCATAGTCCTAGGTACTTGGGAGGCTGAGGCATGAGAATTGCTTGAACCCAGGAGGCCAAGGTTGCAGTGAGCCGAGATGGTGCCACTGCACTCCAGCCTGGGTGGCAAAACGAGACTCTATCTCAAAATAATAATAATTATTGCAAGGCAAAAAAAAAAGAGAGAGAGATGATGTGGTAGGGGGGAACTTGTAGTTTTCTTTTTTCTTTCCTTTTCTTTTTTTTTTTTTTAGGGTTTTTCTCTGTAGCCCAGGCTGGAGGCACTAGTGAAATCATGGCTCACTGCACCCTTGACCTCCTGTCCCAGGCTCAAGCCATTAGCTGGGACTACAGGCACACACCACCACATCTGGCTAATTTCTGTATTTTTTTGTAGAGAGGGACTTTCGTCATGTTGTCCAGGCTGGTATTCGACTTCTGGGCTCAAGCGAACTTCCACCTCGGCCTCCCAAGGTGCTTGGATGATAGGTTTGAGCCACCGCATCTGGCCCAGTTTTCGTTTGGCCCAGTTTTGAAAGATATATCATTCAATCACAGTATGTGGACTTTGATCAAACACATTGTAAAATAAACGTATGGCCCTTATGAAATGATTGCACATTTTAATAGGTACTGAATATTTGGTAATACTAAAGAATTACTGTTGATTTTTTTCAAGTGTGATGATGGTATTGTGGTTATTTTTAAACTTAAATTTAAATTTTTTTGAGATGGAATCTCGCTATGTCGCCCAGGCTGGAGTGCAGTGGCACGATCTCAGCTCACTGCAACCTCCCCATTTTGCGTTCAAGTGATTCTCCTGCATCAGCCTCCCAAGTCTGGGATTACAGGCGCCTGCTACCACGTCTGGCTAATTTTTGTATTTTTACTTTTTTCTTGAGATGCAGTCTCACTCTGTTGCCAGGTGCCAGGCTGGAGTGCAGTGGCATGATCTTGGCTCACTGCAACCTCCACCTCCTGGGTTCAAGCAAGTCTCCTGCCTCAGCCTCTGGAGTAGCTGGGACTACAGGTGCATGCCACCACACCCAGCTAATTTTTGGATTTTTAGTAGAGACGTGGTTTCACCATGTTGGCCAGGATGGTCTCGATCTCTTGACCTTGTGATCCACCTGCCTTGGGCTCCCAAAGTGCTGGGATTACAGGTGTGAGCCACTGCACCCGGCCTGGTATTGTGGTTATGGTTAAAAAAGAGAGCATTGCCTTTTAGGGAACAATATGTGAAATATGTGGATGAAATGTTAGGTTGTCCAGGATTGCTTCAGAATGTAAGGGACAATGAAATAGATGGTGATATGGAAGATATAAAATTACCAATAGGTTGATAATCATTGAAGCCAGGTAATAGGTAAGTGGGGAGTTCACTTTACTATTCTATTTTAGTATTTGGAATTCACTACAATAAACGTTAAAAACTGTATGTTCTTTGGTAGCATTTCGGATAAGATTCACTTTAGTATTGTCCTTCAAGGAGTTGGAATTTGGGGCTGAGTTTCTTTCTGCCAGCTTGTTTGCCATTCTTTAACTGTGAGCTTTCCTCAGGGTCTCCTCTCTTTAAACCTCTTCCTGTTCCCTTCATGATCTCTTTTACTCCCTTGGCTTTCATTAGCAACCATATGCTGACACATCTCAAATCTGAATCTTCTCTCATGTTTAACCCCATGCACATATTTCTAGACTTGGCCATCCCAAATGCCCTTCACTCTCAGCTGAGCTCAGCATCTCCATTCCCCGGAACTGCTCCCTTTTCTGCATCACTCTCTTAGTGACCGCAGAGAATCCTGTGCATTTCTTTATTTGGCTCATGCCTATAATTCTAGTTTCTTTTCTTTTTTTTTTTTGAGATATGGAGTCTTGCTCTGTTGCTCAGGCTAGAGTGCAGTGGCGTGATCTCGGCTCGCTGCAACCTCAGCCTCCGGGGTTCAAGGGATTCTCCCACCTTAGCTTCCCAAGTAGCTGGGATTACAGGTGCCCGTCACCGTGCCCGGCTAATTTTTGTATTTTTAGTGCAGGCGGGGTTTCACCATGTTGGCCAGGCTGGTCTCAAACTCCTGACCTCATCATCTACCTGCCTCGGCCTCCCAAAGTACTGGGATTACAGGTGTGAGCCACCACGGCCGGCCTATAATTCTAGTTTCTACAATGAGAAATTGACTGTGTCTCATTCTATAGTTATGAACTTCATGAGGGAACTGAGTACATATCAAGTGCCCATCATTGGGCATTCTATTTTCCTGGAATTTTCTGTCTGCCTAGCACAGTGCTTCACATAGAATTAACTGTTAGATGTTTCTTGTTGGTTGATTTTTCTTTTTTTCTTCATGAAACATTTCAAAAATGCAAGGAGAAAAAGATTGAAGAATAACAAATAATGATGCGTGTACCTGTCACCCAGCTTAAGAAGTAAAATTTTAGAAGATAAAATTCAAGCCTCTGTGTATCCTCCATGATTCCATTTTTCTCCTTCCCCAAAGGCAACTGTTGTGCTCAATTTGATATTTATCATTCCAATGAATGTATTTATATTTTTAATACTACGGGGAACTCTTTTGAACATTTCAAACTTCATATAAGAGATACCACACTGTATTCTTTTACAGCTTTGTTGGCATAATGTTGTTTTGGAGATTTATTCATGTTGGTACGTGACACTAATTCATTCATTTTCACTGTTGTACAGTAGTTGTTTATATTTATCCATTCCCTTGTTGATGAACATTTAGGTTGTATCCATTTTTTCTCTATTATAAACAGTGCTGCAATGAGTATTTCTCCTTGTTCATCTGTGGGAGTGGAATTGTTGGGTAACTTTACTAGATGTTACCTAATTATAATTGTTTATAATCCCAAATGCAAGCAAGGCAGTTCCTGTTCACAACCAGCATTTGGCATTGTCAGACTATTAAATTATTGCTCATCTAATTGGCATGATGAGTAACTCATGGGATTTTATTTTTATTTATTTATTTTTGAGATAGGGTCTTGCTCTGTCACCCAGACTGGAATGCAGTGGCATGATCACGGTTCACTGAAGCCTCAACCTCCTGGGCTGAAGTGATTTTCCCCGCCACAGCCTCCTGAGTAGCTGGGACTACTGGTGCACACCACCACATCCACGTAATTTTTGATTTTTTTGTAAAGATGGTGTATCACCATTTTGTTCAGGCTGGTCTTGAACTCCTATCCTCAAGAGATCCTCCCACTTTGATCTCCCAAAGTGCGTGCTGGATTGTAAGCATAAGCCACTGCACCTGGCCTTCATGGGATTTTAAATTGCATTTCTCTGATGATTACTGAGATCAAGTGTCTTTTTTGTCTTTTGAATTTATTGGCCTAAGTTTTCTCTTTCATGAATCACCTGTTTATATGATTTTTAAATTGTGGTAAATTTGAAAAGAAATTTTGATAAAATATACATAAAATTTACCATGTAAGCTATTCTTAAGTGTACAGTGCCATTAAGTACATCCATATTGTTGCATGACCTATATATTTTATTAATTTTCTATTTCAGTGTTACCCATAGTAAGAACTTTATTTTACACTGTGATCCAGTATGTACACAGTATAATCTTTTATAAGAAAACTTGACATATGGTATAGTATGTCTCTGTGCCTTGTTCTTTTTCATACTTGTCTTGATTATTCTTAGCTTCCATAAATTTTGAAATCAGCCTTACTTATAGATTTTGTATAAAATTTGTCATTTCATAAAAAACTGTTGGTATTTTTATTAGAATTACATTGATTAACAGATTGATTTGGAAATACTGAAATGTTTAAAACTTTGACTTTTCTCATCCACTAAGATTGTTTTTTGGTTTTTTGTTTGTTTTGTTTTTGTTTTTGAGAGAGAGTTTTGCTCTGCTGCCCAGGCTGAAGTGCAGTGGCATGATCTTGGTTTACTGCAGCCTCTGCTTCCCAGGTTCAAGCAATTCTCTTGCTTCCGCCTCCCAAGTAGCTGAAATTACAGGTGCCACCATGCCTGGCTAATTTTTCCATTTTTAGTAGAGATGGGGTTTTTCATGTTGGACAGGCTGGTCTTCAACTCTTGACCTCAGGTGATCCACCCGCCTCAGCCTCCCAAAGTGCTAGGATTATGGGCATGAGCCACCATGCTCAGCCATCTCTACTTATTGAGATCTTTTTAAATGTCTTGCAGTAAAGTTTTGTAATTTCCTCCAAACAGGTTTTGTATAAATTTTGTTAGATTTATTCATAGGTACCTTCTAGTTTGGGTTGCTGTAGTAAATGTTATCTTTTCTTTTTCAAGTATGTTTCCTATCCTTCGTGGTCTAGTGGTTAGGATAAGTCAATAAAAATTATTTTAAAAATTTATGTTATCTAATTTTTCATCAATGATATGTAACCGGAGCTGCAAACTATGGCAAATTGTGGGCCAAATCTAGCCTGCTCCCTGCTTTTGCAAGTAAGATGTTATTGAAACACAGCCATGCCCGTTTGTTTCCATAGTGTCTATGGCTGCTTTTGCACTACAACGGCAGAGTTGAATAGTTAACATAGAGATCATATGGCTTACAAAATCTAAAATATTTGCTCTTTGTCTCTTTATAGTTAAAAAAAATGGCTGCCTCCTGGTGTATGGGAGCACCACTAATTTTTGCATATGTATATATATATATTTTTTGACAGAGTCTCACCCTGTCGCTCAGGCTAGAGTGCATTGGCGCGATCTTGGCTCACTGCAACCTCTGCCTCTGGGGTTCAAGCGATTCTCCTGCCTCAACCTCCCAAGTACCTGGGATTACAGGCACCCGCCACTGCACCTGGCTAATTTTTGTATTTTTAGTAGAGACAGGGTTTCACCATCTTGGCCAGACTGGTCTCGAACTCCTGACCTCGTGATCCACCCGCCTCGGCCTCCCAAAGTGCTGGGATTACAGGCGTGAGCCACGCACTCAGCCTGTATATGTATTTTATGTTGAGCAACCAGGCTGAACTGTCTTACTAGCGCTAATGATTTATATGTTAATTCTCTTAGATTGTTTTGTAAACTATTATATTATCTATGATTAATGATACTTTTGTTTTTTCCTTTTGTTTTTTCCACCTCATACTAGGTTGATTCTTTTGAACAATGTTGAGTAGAAGTAGTTATAGCTGGCCTCCTAGCTTTCTTCCTGACTTTAAAGAAAATGCTTCTAATCTTTCACCATGACGTAACAAGTTTGCTTTCAATTTTTGGTAAATATCAAATATCACATTAAAGAAGTTGTTCTCTCATATTTTTCTACATTTAGCTTTAAGAGTTGTTTCTTAATTATCAATGAATGCTGAGTTTATCAAATGCTTTTCTGATGCCTATCGAACACCTATTGGATCGCCTGCTTTTTGTTTGATTATTTGACCATTGTGTATTATAGTATGAGAAATCATTAGAATGAGTAATATCTATTTGTATTTTTCTTCTGATTTTCTGATTTCCTTTTTCTTCTGTCCTTTGGCAATTTGACATCTATTCAACCACATAAAGGTATCAAATTAAAATGAACTTCTTGACAATAACTACAGTAGATGTTTCTGACTGTATCTGAGCCGAAACTTGTTAAGTGGTGTCAATTCACAGTACACCACGGGAAAGTCTGCAAGATCTTTCTTCGTTTAGAGATGAGAGAGAGGGAAGTGCGAGGACCGTATACTGCTTGGTCTCCATCCCTTCAGACCCGTGTAGTAGGTGTGAATTCTCTGGAGACTATGGTATCCACATTTCTGCATGGAGCAACACGTAGCGTTGGCCCTATGTGGCCTGAAGGGTTAGCAATGTCACTCAGCGTATCAAAGGTTTCACAGGTTTGGCAGCACTGATGACTGTGTTATGAACAGAATGTTTTCTCTCTGGGCTTCAGCACAACAGTGGCAAGACCACGAATGGGCTGCCAAAAGGTTGCAGAGGCGCAGCAGACTGAGTAGGTGCCCAGCAAATCCCTGAGGGAGAGTGGCAGTTCCTAGTGTTGATTTATTCCTGAACATTTGTGAGACACCCTTATGACTTTCTAGCATCACTTAGGGTCTGGAGTGGAGGTAGGGAGCATGTAGCCAGGAATATATTTGCATTTAAATTTAATGTAATCTTAGGCTCTTGGGGCTTGAGGAATTTGGGCTCCATTTCTCTACCAGCAGCATTCCAAGAGGTTTTTTACTTAAAGTTTTTGCATATCAGTAAGATTTATTGTAGACCTTGCAGTACTCCTAAAGACTTGTCAGAGACTATTTGGTGGATTTTACATTTGCCAGCTTATTTTTCACCATGGGCCATGCACTGACAGTTACACAGCAGAGAAAGAATAAATGTGAAACATGCAAGCGTATTTTGGGATTCTTTTGCTTTGTTCTTAATTTCCTTGCAAATGCTACATCCAACCACCAAACTGCCAGACAGTAAATCTTAATTCTTTCCTGTTTCTACAGAAATTAAGGGTGCTTTCCTATGGGCTCTATCATCACTGGTTGACAGTTACGTGTTCTGCAGGCTCAATGGAAAAACCCAGCTGTTATCTTTGTGTCTCTGAATGTCATTAACTAATTTTCAGGTATTCAATGAAACCACAGATAGACTTGGCCACGTATTTTTCCCCCCTAAGTTTTAGAAAATATGCACATCTTAAGAAATGTATTGCATATGTTCCTTATTCATTTACCACCAAATGTTTCAAATCTTGCATTATAGGAGTTAGAGACTGTCCAAAGAGCTTACTGAATCATTTTTGAAAATGTTCTTTTATAAAAACAGGAAGTCACAATATACCAAATGTCAAGTCACTTTGAATTTCAGAGGAGTTGGATTCAGTTCAAAACTTTTGAAATCATAAATTTGAGCTGGTTCTAAATCAGGGTGTTGATTAGTCCCCTACTTTCTAATTATTTTTCCTCTTCTGTGCTCATGTGTGTGTATGTATACAGTGCACACTTCTTATACACTCTAAAGTGCAATGATGAGAGGAAGAAATTTCCATGTTTTGATTACATTAAATTTGGGGAGGAAGAAAAACTGTCTTGTAGTTGCAGACTCAGAAATTCAGACCTGGTATTTCAGAATCAGAGGATATTTTAATCCTCTATAAGCAATGTGATTTAGGTTCTCTTGTCTGTTACTGGTTAAAGCCACTGAAATTGGGGGACATTTACACTTAATAATTTAATTTAAAGATTTTTTTTGGCTGGGCATGATGGCTCACACCTGTAATCCTAGCACTCTGGGAGGCCGAGGCGGGTGGATCAGCTAAGGTCAGGAGTTTGAGACCAGCCTGACCAATATGGTGAAACCCCGTCTCTACTAAAAATACAAAAATTACCTGGGTGTGGTGATGCGAGCTTGCAGTTTCAGCTACTTGGGAGGCTGAGACAGGAGAATTGCTTGAACCCGGGAGGCAGAGGTTGCAGTGAGCTGAGATCACTCCACTGCACTCCAGCCTGGGCAACAGAGTGAGACTCGATCTCAAAAAAAAAAAATTATTTTACAGATGACTTAATATATTATTGAAAAAGGTGCTTTGTAAAAATAACAAAAAGTCTGTATGGTGCATATTTTAGTATGTTTGTACTGCTGTGACAGAATACTGGAGACTGGGTAATGTGTAAACAATAGAAATTGATTTCTCACCGTTCTGGAAGCTGGGGAGTCCAAGGGCAAGGTGCAGGCATTTGCTGTTTGGTAAGGGCCTTCTTGCTGCCTCCTCACATGGCAGAAGGGGTCACATGGTGTCCTTACATGGTGGAAGGCTAAAGGGCAAGAAAAGGCCTAAACTAGTTCCTTCTAGCTCTTTCATAAGGCACCAATCTATTCATGAAGGTATAGCCCACACAACTTAATCACTTCCTAAAAGCCCCACCTCTTAATACCACTACAATGGGAATTAAGTTTCAACATGAAGTTTGAAGGAGACACATTCAAACAATAGCAGTGTATGTTATAGATTGATTCTATGATTTATTTTTTATTTATTTATTTTATTTTTTTGGCTGGGGGTCAGGAGAGAGACTTGGAAATATTCCAAGAACTGAAAACATAGCAAAAAAACAGACATAACTGCTATGTTCTACATTTCCTTAATGCACAGAACTGTACAAGACAATTTAGAATGAGCAGCTGACTTTGGAGAATGGAGAAGGCACTAGCTTCTTCACAACGTCCTATACATTGGAAGAGATAACTTTTGTTTAGCAAATAAAAATTTTAACTGAAGGTGTATTATGTGATTAGGTACTGTATATGTTTGGGATAAAAAAGATGAATTTAAAATGAGCCCTGCCCTCAAAGAGTCTACATTAGAGTGAGAAACAGACAACTCATTGTTGTTTAAAGTGGAATGTCCAATAGAAGTGCTATATCAGGTACAGACATTGTACAAAGGAGGGCAGGATTAACTGTGTCTGGGGTGGTGAGGGAGAGATGGTGAGGAATTTACAGCACCTAGCACTGTGGATGGCACATAGTAGAGGCTCAATAAATGTTAGTTCCCTTCTCCCCTTCCTTTAAATATAATGTGTTGACCCTTATATACAAAGATTATGATGTCACTGTGTCCTAACAGCAAGGGATTATGAATTTAGAAGTCTTTTCTTATCAGGTGGGGGTGGCTTATGCCTATAATCCCAGTACTTTGGGAGGACAAGGTGGGTAGACCACTTGAGGTCAGGAGATCAAGACCAGCCTGGCCAACATGGTGAAATCCCACCTCTACGAAAAATACAAAAAGTAGCCAGGCTTGATGGTGGGCTCCAGTAGTCTCAGCTACTTGGGAGGCTGAGTCAGGAGAACTGCTTGAATATGGGAAGTGGAGGCTGCAGTGAGCTGAGATTGTACCACTGCACTCCAGCCTGGGAGACAGAGTAAGACCCTGTCTCAAAAAAACAAAACAAAACAAATTATTTTCTTATGGACAGTTAGCACTAACTCCTCTACATTTAGAAATTTTTGATTTTTCTGGGGATCAGCAACCAATATTTATAAAATTTTGAATAGTCTAATGGGTAAGCTAGGAACAAAAAACAGACCCACAAATTAATAAGTATAAACTTGGCCCCTGACGTAAGTGTACCAGCCACATTTGTGAGGGTTCTTGAACCGGGTTTCTGTCTTTGTTTCATTTCAGCAGCATAGCAGGTCATAAAACCTCTAAAAGCAGCACTTTTTAAACTATTCTTAAGTCCTTGAAGAGCGTAAATGAATAAAGACTTATTCCTAGAGCTTGGGAGTGTGAAGGTTTGGTTGCGGGTGGATTGGAGGGAGATAGTGTGGAGAGGTCCACTGCAAACACAAAATGTGTGGAGTCTCAGGTTGATTTAAAAGACGTATGGAAATATTACACTCCATGCCATACTATATCTGTTGGCTTACGTAAATATGAAAATACTGCTTCAAGTAACCTACCAAGTTAAATGATTTAATTCCCTGAATCATTAAATACAACTGATGACCAAGGAAGAAGAGCTGTGTTTATTCTTTGACTATCTGAGTTCCTCGTTCACCATTTTCAGCAACTTGGTCTTCTTTAAAAAAATTAATTAACTTACAAAAATGAACAAATATCAGAAACTTGATCTCAATAACATATATATCTTAATATGTATGATAAAATTGATATATTATGTATATGATATATAAGGAAAGTAATATACAGCACTGGTTGTATGACCAATTAATAAGCTGAAATTGTGGCTTGATTACTACAGTCCTCATTCCCACCTTTTGAAACATTCTGGCTTCTCATCCTAGTTCAGAAATAAGACGCAGAACCTGCCCTCACTTCAGCAGCACAGGCATGAGGTCTCATACATGATAGGGTGCAAACGTGTCTCTCTTGCTTCTCTCTCCAGAAAATCATCTCATTCCTCGTCATTTTCTCATTATCATAATGCCATACCAGCTGTTCACTCTTCTCTCTCATTTATGTATTTCTTTCCACTTTTCAAAGCATTTTCATATATGATTTGTTATTTGATTCTCTACGGTATTGAGGACAGGCATCCTTAGCCTCATTTGAGTAGAAATAAACTAAGGTTTGGTGAGATTAAATTATTTACTCAAAGTTGCGTTCAATCAAAAGTATTTGCTCTGCCTACCACGTGCCAGATACTACACAATGAACTAGAAACATCAGGGTGGATTAAACACAGTCCATGCCCTAAAAGAGGAGACAGAAAAGTAATCAGGCAATTATAGGATCAAGGGATAAATACAATAATAGGGGTTGAGCAGAGGGCACTAAACATAAACCTTAGGGACACTCCTAATCCAAACTTGGGAGATGAAGTGAGTAAGGGAAAATTCATGGGGTTAGTGAAATCTAAAATTGAGATCTGAAGGACAAGAAGATTAACCAGATGAAAATGATATTGAGGTGAGTGAAACTATAAACAGGAAACAGCAATATGCAAAGGCTCAGAGGGAGAAGAAATATGCATCAGGGGGAGCTGCTTTCAGCACAGTGTATAAAGTATGGCAAGGAGGCAAGGCTGCCCTGTTAAGTCGCACAGGTTGTGCACTGCACTACTCCAGCAGTTATCATTCTCAGACTAGGCTGTGAATAGTGTTCCCCAGAGTTGAGCCATGTGGCTTCCCTGCAAGAAGAATGATGGGTGGGGAGTGTGAGGACTCTGAACATCATGCATGCTGAGGTGTTTGTGAACAGGCTGAAGGCAATGGAAAGCCACTGGAGAGGTTGTGGCCTAATCAGGGTTGCCTTTCAGAAGATTGTTCTGCCTGTGGGGTGGAGAATAGATCCAGGGAAACCAATGTTTATTTGCCTTCCAATAAGCAGATAGACATTGAGGCTGGCCTGGAGTGAGGTTCAGGAAGATTAGAGTTAGGGACAGATTTAAGAGATTTGAACATTGACCAGACTTGGTAACTGACAGGATGTGAGAGGTGAGAGGGAAACAGAGGAGCCAAGTGTGAGCCCCTGCATATGTTCTTAGATCAACACTGGGTCCAGGGTGGTGTCATTTACTGAGAGAGGGAACACTGGAGGAGGAAGATTATTAATTTTTGTTTTGGACATGCTGAGTATGAGGTGATTTTGAGTCATCCAAGAGAGAAGCAGACAGCTGGGTGGGACTGGAGATCAGGAGAAACATGGGGGGTGGGGGTCTAAGCCAGAGTGTCGTCAGCATGGACCTGTGTGGAATTGATCAGAGTCACTGTGGTTTCAGGGCAGTTGGCTCAGGGGCACCCTGTGGAGTGGCAGAGGAGGTGAGTAAGTGAAGATCAGAAAAAAAGAGACATTTCTTTTGAGAAGTTTGGCTGTGAAGGAGAAGTAAGAGGGGCATTTAAAGTTTGTGAATTTGGGACGGGTGCGGTGGCTCGTGCCTGTAATCCCAGCACTTTGGGAGGCCAACGTGGGCGGATCACTTGAGGTCAGGAGTTCAAGACCAGCCTGGCCAAGATGATGAAACTGTCTCCGTTAAAAATACAAAAATTAGCTGGGTGTGATGGCGGGCGCCTGTAATCCCAGCTACTCAGGAGGCTGAGGCAAAAGAATCACTTGAACCCGGGAGGTGGAGGTTTCAGTGAGCTGAGATTGAGCCACTGTACTCCATCCAGCTTGGGTGACAAGAGTGAGACTCTGTCTCAAAAAATAAAATAAAATAAAAATGTAAATTCAGGTCATCATTTTTCTGCAGGAAGGTTGACAATGGTCACTGAGACTCAAGTGTCCTATTTAAGTTTAAGGAACAAATTACATGCTAAAATGCCCAGTCAGGGTTTTTTCCTTTATAAAGGAGCTTGATGCTTTCATCTACATTTCTTTGGCATTTCTTGGCAGCTTCTCTTCTTTCTCTCTTCCTCATCCCTTTGTATTCTACGGTGAATCTTACTTTCTCACCTTCCACCGTTTTCTTTATTTTTTTCCAGGACAGGTGTCTGAAGAACTTAAAAATAAATGGAATAAAAATTTAAAAACCACAATGAAAGGCAGAAGTTTTAACGCAGAACAAACACAATATTCATTTTAGCAGTGCCTCACAGGAAAAACTTACTAAATACTTCATTTCTAAATCATTGTAATAACCTACTTCTTTTGTTTTTTTTCTTTTTTGAGGCAGGGTCTGACTCTGTTGCCCAGGCTAGAGTGTAGTGGCATGATCTTAGTTCACTGCAACCTCCACCTATTGGACTCAAACCATCCTCCCATCTCAGCCTCCCAAGTAGCTGGGACTGTGCCAAGCCCTGCTAATTTTTGTATTTTTGGTAGAGATGGGGTCTTACCATGTTACCCAGGCTGGTCTCAAATGCCTGAGCTCAAGCGATCCTCCTGCTTCAGCCTCCCAAAGTGCTGGGATTGTAGGTGTGAGCCACTATGACTGGCTAACTTACTCTTTCTACTTGTTCTGTTTCTGAACATTTGTGTGTGTGTGTGTGTGTTGTTGGTTTTTATACTTTTTGTAGGAGGTGATATTACAAGTAGGCATTCACAGAAAAACTTAGTATATATCGACTAAAATTGCCAGCTAATATTGCCTTCAATTGCATGCTTTCAAAATCAAGAAGTTTGTCATTATTTACTGAATTTATGCAAAGAAGTGTAAGGCCATGTCTAGTACCCATAAGAAGTTTATAATGAGGGAAAAAACATATATAAAAAGCAACACATATAAAATTATGGAAGGCTAACACCTATAAAACAAAGATAATAGATGAACAGTAGCAAATAAAACAATGAAATACTTAATCGAATGCTGCTGATTATAAGTTTGTTAGCAGGTCAAGGAAAATAAAGATCAAGAGCCAGGGAAGGCATTCCCTAGGATAAAGATCATACATTTCAACAAATCAACACTAAAAATAACTTCATAATATTGACTTAAAAACCATATTTCTTCATTTCTAAGGTGTCATCTTTTCATATTTTAATATCAGAGATATAACAGCTAACATTCATCTTGCACTTACTTTGTACTATATTCTGTTACATGTGCTTTACATGTACTGACTCATAGAATATGGGATATTTCATGGAGTGAAAAATTTCGTCTTCTGCTCTCTGAAAAGTTTTTATTTAACCAGGTACAAACTTAAACTCCATGACTGTTTAGAATGCAGGAACCACTGTAGGTGCAGAAATAAATAGTGCTTACCGATATACGTGAATAAAAATTACATTGAGGAAATGTTCTAATCTCCTTAGCCTAGACTGATATGCCCTTGGTTTTGTTTTGTGAAGGTCATTTGATACCCCTACAACATCCCTGGATCTTCTGTAACTTAACCATTCGGTCAAGGGCCACAGTAGTTTCAAAAAAGAAAAGTCTCTGTGTGAAGAGTGTGCAGAGCCTCATCAGGATTTAACCTCATGCAGCAATTATCGTTACCTGCCTCTGCTTGTGGTTTGCACCTAGGCCAGGAAGATAGTTCTGATTTATTTACTAACAGGGATAAACTATCTAAGCCACCAGTATGAATCAAAATATATAATTATATTGGGCTGGGTTCTCCAGGCAATAGTCTCTGAGATGGAGAACTGTGTGCAGGTTATTTACTGGGGCGTGCTTTCAGGCACAACCCTCGTAGGAATGAGGGGGAGCAGGACTTGGTAGAGAGAGAAGTTGATCTGTGATGCAGTTGCAGCATGGAACCCAGCGGATCCCAGAGGGAGTGTTGGAGCTAAGATGTGCTTTTGGATGTGTCCTTAGTTGAGGCAAGGGGCTGGACCTTTGTACCCTCACGTTCATTGGATATGAATAGTTCCAAAGGAGGGGTTGTAATGGGGTGAGGTGCTTGCTTTTGACTGAGGGTAATTCCTGAAGGAAGAATCAGCTTCAAGCTATCAGCATGCAAAACTTCCTGCAGTTGGGGGCATAAAGGCTTTGGTCCTGAATGTGGGAACTGGGTGGCACACTACAACATCCATTACAGTTAAATACTGTGTATTCATAAGTTTATATGTTGATATGGTTTGCTGTGTCCCCACCCAAATCTCATCTTGAATTGTAGCTCCTATAATTCCCTCATATTGTGGGAGGGGACCTGGTGGGAGATAATTCAGTCACGGGGTTGAGTCTTTCCCATGCTGTTCTCCTGATAGTGAATAAGTCTCGTGAGGTCTGATGATTTTACAAAGGGGAGTTCCCCTACACAAGCTCTATTCCCTGCAACCATGTAAGATATGACTTTGCTCCTCTTTCATATTCTGCCATGATTGTGAGGCCTTCCCAGCCATATGGAACTGTGAGTCAATTAAACCTCTTTTCTTTATAAATTACCCAGTCTCGGGCAGTCGTTTATAGCACTGGGAGAATGGACTAATACATATGTTTTATATAAACATATAAAATACAAACACAGATATACAGACATACATATATACATTTATGTGTGCATTTATAATTATAAAACTTAAAATTATAAAATTTTATATAAAAAATATAAAATTAAAAAAACCATACATCAAGTAAATAAAACAATCACAGCAAAATGTGATATGGTATATTGGGTAGATTTAGTAAAGTCATAGGCTATGGTCACTATAGTACAGTGGTTCTCAGGCTTGCTCTTCAGGGAATATTTTTGAAATTTGAGGGAGCATAATCGGTTGTCACAAAGAATGGAATGCCCCAAGCATCTATTGATTAGAAATGAAAGATGCTAGGTGTCCTGGATGTAGACTTTCAAATGTCCCACTGGATATTCATGTAGGTAGAAACCTGTTTGTAATTATCTTAGCCTGGAACTTAATTTGTTTTACATATAAACACAATGTTTTAGTTTAGAATTTTCTCATTCTAGGAATGTAACTATGTTGTGGTATCAGTAAGGATCTAGTCAGGAAAACAAACTACATTATTATTACTTTTTGAGATGGAGTCTTGCTCTGTCACCCAGGCTGGAGTGCAGTGCATGGCTCACTGCAACCTCCACCTCCCGGGTTCAAGTGATTCTACTGCCTCAGCCCCCTGAGTAGCTGGGATTACTGGTGTCTGCCACCACATCTGGCTAATTTTTGTATTTTTAGTAGAGATGGGGTTTCACCATGTTGGCCAGGATGGTCTCGAACCCTTGACCTCAAGTGATCCATCGGCCTCAGCCTCCTTAAGTGCTGGGATTACAAGTATGAGCACTGTGCCCCGTTCAAACTACATTAACAGAAATAACCCTTTCCCATTTGTCCTATTCACCAGCAGCGCTTGTGGATGCCGTGTTTACCCTGAGATAACTTTGCCACAAAATATCTCACTTTTATTATTTTTGCATCGCTCTTCTATATCGACGATGAAAACAAAAGACATCATTCTATTTATAGCATTCTGTTTTCAGTAGTGGCATTTCCATTTACAAAATAGAGTAATTCTCGACTGCTGAAAACGTCAAATTCAAGAAAACATAGCATTCCTACACGTGATGTTAACAGCGTTCTCGAACAGCTGGCTGAAGATTCGCTTGATGAATCTGATTTTTCTGAAATAAATGATTTTTTTTTTTCTTTCTTTTTTTTTAGAGACAGGGTTTCACAACGTTGGCCAGGATGGTCTCGATCTCCTGACTTCGTGATCCGCCTGCCTTGGCTTTCCAAAGTGTTGGGATTACAGGCGTGAGCCACCGCGCCCGGCTTGAAATAAAATAAATGATTTTGATGTTAGTTCTGTTTAAAAATAACTCCAAGAACAGTTTTTAGATTTTATTTTCACATTGAAAATTAGATTATGTAAAATTAAATGAATGCGGGCAGTGAGCTATAATTTTTTTCTAAATGAGAAAAGGGTTAATATGGGGAATTGCTTAAATAGGTGTTAGAGGACTGAAAAAGCAAAAAGGGAACACAGAGATGTAACTTTAAGAAGCAGCTACCACCAGTAGGGTTGGGGACAATGGGAAAAGGTTAGTTATTAGAACTAAAAGCTTGGAAGAGAGGCCCTTTCCTTCTCTTCATATCTTCAGTCCTGAAGGGTCTGAATCTATTTTTTAATCCTTTAAAAAAATTACAGTAGCTTTCCATAAACTTTTACTACAGGACATGGAAGTGCTAAGAGGTCTCACAGAAAGTCCACAACATAGTCCTTCCTGTCCCCATCGTCCTCCCTGTTCCCACTGTGTTGTTGCAAACCAATTTCCTCTTGTTAACGGGAATCATTAACCCAGCCAGAAGAGTAACCCCTGCTTTGCCTGTTGTTTCCATAGCATGCGGAACCCAAAGTGGACACATCCCAGTCTTAGCTTCTAACTCAATGAAACCATAATTGTGATCCCTGGTGGGAACCCCCTCTTGAGAAGTAACACCCCCAAATCAGCAGAGCTCAAAGTTACAGGCACTGGAAACAAAAACTGTGTGAGTGGACTATTGGGTGTAATGATGAGAAGAACTGCTTCTACTACAACCACCACTCCCTTCTCCCTCCCAGCCCCTTGATTCTTGGACCTTGTATTTTGGGGGAAGCAGTACTATGTACTGACTCCTGACTCAGAGCATTTTCTGTATCCTACAAGAGGTAACTTCAATATTTTAGTGTGTTATTTCCCAACTGGTGCCAGAACTCAGTCTTCAGTAGAACTCCATCATCCTTCCAGGTCAGCTGCTTCTGGCTGATGAGGTCTAGATAAGACTGGTAAATTTCATTTGCATAAGTCCATTGCTGCATCTCTTTTGCCATGAGATGAGTTCCTTAGGAAGAAGTAATATTGTGAAGACTATCATAAACAGTGAATAAGATACAATGTAAGTCATGGAGAGCAGTTCTGCCGGAAACACTCTCTGGGGTGGGCGCAGTGGCTCACACCTATAATTTCGGCACTTTGGGATGCCGAGGCAGGCAGATTACTTGAGATCAGAAGTCCCGAGACCATCCTGGCCAACATGGTGAAACCCTGTCTCTACTAAAAATACAAAAATTAGCCAGGTGTGATGGCGCATGCCTGTAGTCCCAGCTACACGGGAGGCTGAGGCAGGAGAATCGCTTGAACCCAGGAGGTGGAGGTTACAGTGAGCCAAGATAATGCCACTGCACTCCAGCCTGGGCAACAGAGCAATGCTCCATCTCCAAAAACTAAAGAAACACTCAGTGGGCACAAATCCCTATTAGCCGGGCATGGAAGCTCATGTCTGTAATCCCAGCACTTTGGGAGGCTGAGGCGGGTGGATCACTTGAGTACAGGGATTCAAGATCAGCCTGGCCAACATGATGAAACCCTGTCTCTACTAAAAATACAAAAATTAGTTGGGTGTGGTGGTACACTCCTGTGATCCCAGCTATGCAGGATACTGAGGCAGGAGAATCACTTGAACCTGGGAGCAAAGGCTGCAGTGAGCCAAGATCACGCCACTGCACTCCAGCCTGGGCCACAGAGAAAGACCCTACCTCAAAAAAAAAAAAAAAAAAAAAGCAAGCAAGAAAAGAAAACAAGTTTATATTCACAATATGTGTCTACTCTGTGTACACTGTTCCCTCCATGAAGGAAGGGATCCAATATAACCAATTTGCTACCACATGGCTGACTAGTCTCCCTTGGAAATGGTGCGACTCAATGTGTACTTTCTGATGTTGTCAGATATCAGCCTTACTGCAGAGAAGCCTAAGATGTGAAGTCCAAGCATAGTCTTTATTCCTGACTCCATGGCTATTTTGAGCCAGAACTGCAGTAGGTGGAGACAGAGGCCCACTCCATCAAATGTGTCATTCACCTAATTCTGAAAGCCTTCTTGGAGTAGATGCTCTGTGGTGAACATTCACATGGCACACAAATATCCTCACACTTTGTGCCCATTCTGAAAGGCACATCCACAAACTTCTTTCCCAGACCATCTTGTCTTTCCAAGTTGCTGACTATTCAGCAAACCATCAATAATTGCTTGTGAATGAGTGTAGATCTACACTTCTGACCATTCTCAATCCAGACAAAGTAGACACTCAGTGTACTGCTGAAAATTCTTTGCACTGAGAAAATTTCCCTTCAGTACTATCATCAGGGGACATTCCTTATTGGGATTGTGATGCTAGAATAAACCACTTTCAGCTTGTGCCAGTATATTTAGGATAACTGTAAATCAGTTAACTGGTCTTAAGAAATTCCCCATGAAGTTGAAAATAAGAAAGTACCAGGAGTAAGTATCAAAGGAATCTGAGCCACCTGCTAAGGCAACTTATGCTTCCTGGACCTGCTTAAGCTCAGTCTCTTACATCATTTCCATTCGATGAATAATAGCTCTTGTGTATGTCTAGTCTTATGGATTGGTGGATTAGATAACACTCAGTTCATAATGGGCAGCTGAGCTTGCATGGTCACTTGATTGTCTCATGGCCAGTCATTCAAATTCACTTAGCAAGCTGGCCACCATTCCTTAAATAGAAAATTGTTATCTGCAGAAGACAGCATGGCTTGCTGTATAACTAAGGAATTCTGCATTTTAGATCTAATCAAGGTTCACCAGAGGCTCCATATAGCATCCTTATTTGCCACAGACACTTTAAGTATCATCGGATTCCTCTGGATCATTAAGTCTTGCTACAGATATTTCTTCTCCTCTTATTCCTAATAAAAAATTCCAGCCTTATGGGTTGCTCACAGCATCACACTCAAATGTGGTATATATTGCCTCTAAAATCCAAAGATACTCAGCAAGTATTGTGTCTCTTTTCTTAGCAGTAAGTGTACAAAGTGAAGTAATTTATCTTTTACCTTGGAGAGAATATCCTGGTGTTTTCTAGACCACTGGACCTCCAGAAACTTCACTAAGGTGATGAATTTTCTTGGGGTTTATACCCAACCTCTGGCTCACATGTGTGTTGTTAAGGCAGCTAAAGTATTTGTTACTTCCTGTTCATCAGGTCCAATCAGCTCGATGTCTTTAACATAATGATCAAGACCTGTGCAGATGAGATTATGCCAGAGAGTGGGAATGTTTACATCCCATAGAGAACGCTATAAAGGTGTGCTGTTGGCCTTGACATATAAAAGAAAACAAGTTTTGGTGAAAATTGAAATAGATAAAAAGCATTTGCCTTATCAATAGTGCACACCAGGTGCCTAGGGCTGTGTTGTTTTGTTGCAGTAAAGACAGCACACACAGCATAGCAGCCACAACTGACATTACCATTTAAGTTTAAACCTTAATAACAAATCATATTCTCGAAGATCTTTTGCATAGGCCAAACAAGTGAGTTAAATGGGGATGTGACGGTATTATTATTCCTGTATCTTCTACATCTTTTCTGGTGGTACTAATTTCTACATATTTCCAGGGATTGAGCATTATTGTTGGTTTTCTATTCTGGTATCAAGAGAAAATTCCAGAGGCTTCCATTTGGCCTGTCTTACCATAATAAACTTCACTCTGTGGGTCAGAGAAGTAATGCTGGGATTCTATTAGTTACTGAGTATGTCTATTCTAATTATGAGGAGATAACTATAGTCTGGGTCTGCAGAGCTACTGGATCCACACTGATTTATACTTGGTTAAAAATTTCATTTATCGCCTACCATAGATCCCATTTTGATTGGTGGGTCCAGTGGTGTTTGCAATCCTCAGGAATTAGCATTAATTCAGAAGCAGTGCCTAGTGATCCCTGAAATGTCTGGGTATTTCCTTTTTCCCAGTGCTTGGTCAGCCTAGAAAAAAACATTAGGTTCCTTTGGATAAGGCTTGGATAAGGATTTGTGGTATATTTATGACAATGCTGCAAGACCCTCTTGAGGGGACCAGCTTCAAGGAGCTCTGTGCCTGTGAACTCGTTTAGGTATGAAACTGAATGAGAAAGATAATTTCATTTTGTTGGCTCAAGGGAGCTTTCAGGTGGCAGACCTAGAGTTTTGTCTGATAAAGATCAATGGCTAATGTCAAAGTCTGTCCATCTATTTCATCCCTAGGACCACCTAGGGCACTGCCAGATATACCTGTAGGTTAAGACCTTTAGGTACTACTTTGCCTCTGCTGTCCATTATAGAAAATATGTCTGCCATGTCTCTGCCAGTTAAGTGCTGCCACTTGGCCACTGCCATCCCAGGATCCCACTAACATAAAAATCAAGGAGTCATCTCAATGAAAGCATCTCCCACCATCACATCCAGCTACTAGAGAGTTTTTCTTTTCTCTTTTTTTCTTTCCTTCCTCTTCCCCTTCCCCTTCCTCCTCTTCCTCCTTTTCTTCCTTCCGTCTCCTCTCCTCTTCCTCTTCCTCCTCCTTCTTCTTTCTTCTTCTTCTTCTTCTTCTTTGACAGAGTCTCACTTTGTCACCCAGGCTGGAGTGCAGTGGTATGATCTCAGCTCACTGCAATCTCTGCCTCCTGGGTTCATGCGATTTCTCATGACTCAGCCTCCTGACTAGCTGAGACTACAGGTGCACGCCACCATGCTTGGCTAATTTTTTGTATTTTTAGTAGAGACGGGGTTTCGCCATGTTGGCCAGGCTGGTCTTGAACTCCTGACCTCAGGTGATCCACCTGCCTCAGCTTTCCAAAGTGCTGGGATTACAGGTGTAAGCCACGGTGCCTGGGCTGTATTTTTCAAAGCCTCAGTATAAAGATCATCCTCTGGCCTTCCAGGAATATGTAGGGGTTGGTTGTACAAATTATACATGATAAAATTATTCCAACATTCCCATCCCCATAAAGCTTTGGATTTCTTCTTTGGATTTCTTTCTCTATATTATATCAGGGACATTCTGGCATCTCAAGCTCATCGAATATAGGCCACTGCTGAGTCTGAGTCTCATTTAACAAAGTAAACAAAGTGTTAGAATCACTGTCAAAGTACGGGCTAACACATTAAAAGCAGACCCTCTGATCAATGTAGCCATATCAATAAATTTTGCCCAATCCTTTGCTCCTTATTTTATTTGGAACTTGGCCATGAGTCGTTCAACCTTTCACAAAGTCATGTTACTTATGACAACATCAATCTTGATATTTGAATTGCTAACACTATATATTCATATCTGTCTGCATTTGTAATTCTCTCATTCACAAAGCCTCTACACATAGGTACAAGCATCTTACTGCTTTGCTTTGTCAGACGACAGAGAGTTGTGTTGTACCACTTACCTACTGAAATAGATATTCATTATAAATCCTTTAATTTTTCCTTTCTTGTACAGTTAGGACAATATACTGTTGCTGGTTTTTGTTTTTTGTTTTTGAAATTTGTAGAGGTAGGTAATATTATCCACAAATTACTTTTCAGGATAGTAAGGGGAGTCTTAAAAGTACTAGTTACAAAAAGAGGACAATGGTCTGATTGGGCAGAGAACTGCTGCCTCCCCATTCTGGCCCCAGGAACTTAGGTGCAGGCATGTCTGCAATGAATCAAATTGGATCTTGAGTGCACCTTCCAAATTAAGTAATTTGTTATCCCTTTTCTGCAAGATGGCTCTATTTAAGTAGAGAATGCAGTGTCCTATTCAGTTTACTTACAAAGCCATGCAGACTGCTCAGTAAATAGACATACCAATAACAGCAGTGAAGAATGGGCTCATAGATGCAACATAAACAATCTGTTGTATGTCTGAAAAAGGCCTTAGAAAGAATTTTTTTTTTTTTGTTTCCATGCAACATTGATAATAGAAGAGTAGAAGCCAGGAACAAGTTTCCTTGGTTCTTCTCGTCTGCATGATCTGAATTATAATCTACAGGATGAATAAAGGTACACTTGGGATTTAGCTGCTTCAACAACCAGAGTGGCTGGATGATAAATGTGAGGATATTCATGCTTCTTTCTCTCCTATCTCACGTGGAATCTTTGGGGGAGGTTCTAGAGTAGGGAGGAAGAATGCACATTTGGTTTGCAAATATACAGTAGAGGTAGATGTTTGGTCTTGACCAAAGAACTCTGTAGCTCTAGTTTGCTCTTCAAAGGCTGTTCAGTGCTGTCCTGCAGGTTTGCGCTATGGCCCGCCAGGGGCACATGGGGCTGCCTGGGAGCACTTCCTCTCCCACTTGCTTACTTAACTCTCCCTCCTCCAGATCTCAACTCCTGTCACTTTCTCAGGGAAGCCTGCCCTCACCCACACAGTCTGGTCTGATTCCTTTGTCGTGGGTTCCTTCAGAAGCATGTGTTCCCTCGAGATCCCTTATCTCAGTTTGTAAGTACATTCATTAGCAGAGACTATGTGGTTTATGTTGGCATCTTTTGAGAGCTGGTATCTTATGCTCCCTGTTTATTCCTGTGCCTAGACAGTGCCTGACAAGGTAGGCACTCAGTACATAGCTGTTCAATGAATAAGTGTTTGCTCCAAATTCCAGAACTATCAACCCTTACTATTCTTACGAATATGACCATTGTAGCTGTAGCCCGTGATGTTTGACAGCTGTCTTCTATCTGTTGATGAGCTTGGTAACTTGTAGAAATCAGTAAGGACTGGTGGGAACACTCAAAAGCCTCATCATTTCGGTGATTTAGGACTGCTTTGCTTCTCCAGGAACTCTGCTCCACCTGCACCTGCAGAAATCAAACCCAGGGTGTTTGAATTTAACAATAGTATGTGTGTGTACCTGTGTGCGTGTGTGTTTAGGTGGAAGGTGGCTGGAGAACAAGGTGGAAGGGCCAGAGCTTCTGTTCCCTCCACCCCTAAATGCAATGTTCGAGAAACACCCCTCTAAAGAATCACAGTGTGTTCACGACCTCCCCCGCATTAAACAAAGAGAACATCCGAATTGAGGTCCCTGGCGAGGTGGGATCGTCGGGGGCGCTGCCACCACCTGATTCTGGATTAGGGGAAAGGGACGTGACCCCGTCTCCCCGGTTAAAGTAGACGGCGTGTGAGTGACAGCCTTTCCTGCCCCCTCGGGGTGTGTCCCATGGGCTTCCCCACCCGTGTGCTTGAGACCCGCCAGGGAAGCCCGCGATCCGCCCGGGGCCCACGGCCGGCACGGCGGGGCGCCGCGTGCAGGTGCGGAAGGCAGGCGGCGGCCCGGGCGGGCGCGGGGGCAGCGCGGGGGGCCTGGCTGCGCGGCGCGGCTGCGGGCGGCAGGAGGCAGCGTCGGCCCAGGCGGCGGGCGAGCCAGCGCGCGGTGATGTCAGTGGCGGCCCGGCTGGCAGCAGCCGGTACTTCCTGTGGAAAGGCGGGCGGGCTCGGCTGCAAACCCCACTAGCCAGTGTCAGCCTCTCGGCGGGAGGAGGCGGCGGCGGAGGAGGAGCAGGGGGAGGGCTGTCAAATTCGGGAGCCAGATTTTTTTCCCTTCCCCTGGCAATCCCTTCCGCTTCCCCGGCTCCCGGCGTGACATCTGCGGGCCGGGGACCTGCATGTGTGTGCGCGCGAAGGAGCGGAAGAATGGCAGTGCTCAAACTCACCGACCAGGTAGGGGGCGGCGGCGCCGGCTGGCGGGACGCGCGGGCTCGGGGCGGCGCGGAGCCCGGCGGGGGGGATGGGGGCGCGGCTGGAGCGCGCCGGCGAGCTGTTTACTCGCGGCGAAGGGGAGGAGTGTGCGCGGCCGCCGGTGCCTCCAAGAGCCCGCGGCGGCTGCGGCTCCCCTCCGCGGCGCCATCCCCCACCCTGGGCCGTCGGAACTGCGCGCCCGAGTCCGGGGCAGGGCCCGCGGGCGCTGGGCAGCCGGGGTGCGGGGGTGCGGCGGCCGCGGGCCCGGCGGGGCCGGGGAGGGGGCCGGGGCTCCGGGTGGTCCCGGGACTCCCACCGCGCCGCTCTGCGTGGGCGCCGCCGGCCCGCTCCCCCGGGACGAGGAAGCTCTGCACGGAGAGGGAGAAAGGATCGTAGCCCGGGACCCCTCCCCAGCCTAGCAGGAGTCCGGACCCCAATGCGGCTCTTGTGTGGCCGGGCTGTCTTTATCCGTGGGATGTGACATCTCGACTTCCTCTTTAGTTGCCCCAGGCTGTGTGCGTGGTTCGGGATGGGGACCCCTGGAGACCTCCCTTTAGGATCCGGCTGGTCCCTCCGAGGAGGAGGTGAAGTCGGCTCGGAGCCTCCACTCACAGGCGGTGGGCTATGGTCTGCCCGGTGTTCCCCAGCTTTGTTGGCTTTTCTTGCTGAGACACCACACAGGGCAGCTCTGGAGTCCTGGCTTGCAGAGGTGGGGCTATTTGCTGCATCGAATTGACAGTCCCCGCCGCCTCAGGTCTATGGAATGGAAACAGCCGCCTTCGCGGGCTCGGCTGCTCTTACGTTGACACTAACAGGCGCTCAACCAAGTTGCATGACAAAACTCTTTGCAGCTCTTTCCAGAATAAAAGGAAACGGCTTGCACCCCTTACCCGACCTCCGTTTATTCATGGGTAGTGAAATGAACTTTGTTTTGGGGTCCTACTAGACAGAGAGGCAATCTGACATTGACCAGAGGGTTAGACGTGCCAGCCTTTGGTATTAAATACCTCAAACTTATCCATGGGTTGCATCTGCTAACTTGCTTTCTCCAGTTAGTATCCAGCCAGAACATCTTGCAGCTGAAATGCAGTCCATCACCACAATGATTTTTTCTCCTGCCTGTTAGATTCAATGTTTTAGCTTGTTTTTCCTAAATATTTACAGGTGTTGCGGGGTTAGGGCCGGGGAAATCACTGAGTTAAAATTCATGTTATTGTTAAATTTAGTAGGAAGAGCAGCTGGTACTTATTATGAATGTATTTGTTCTCATTGGTTCCAGAGCATTTAAAAGTGTAAGTTGATATCAGGATTTCCTTCACCTTTTGGTCCCATACTTTGCCAACTGTTAAGACATTTGCTTATTTTAAATCTTACAGTTTTAGCGTGTCTTGGGCCTGTCATCTTTGCTGGTGTACATTGCTGTACTTGTGTGTTAATTCCCAGATCTTCAAAGTACAAAGAATGGTTCTAATAGGTATTATTGTTACCACATACAAGAAAGAACATCCCATAGAAGTTTAGAATTGTAAGAACTTTTAAGGATGATCTAGCCCAAACCCTTCATTTTCTAAATGACAAAACAGATCTGAAGAAGTGAAGCAAGTCTTCCTGAAGGAATGCCAGCTACAGGCCTGCAGGGCTGGGGTTAGCCGTGTCTCCTGACTTCTAGGAGGTTATGCTTTCTGTTACAGTTGGTATAGGACAGCTCCATCATCTCATTGGATGTATTGAATGGGTTACAAGAAGGCATCTCTTTTTAAATCAAGATCAACCCTATTGAAAAGTGTATTACTTGGTCTTAGAAAGGAATTTATTCTTCAGGGCTTATCAGAGCAGGAATTTCAAAGATGTTGCCTTTTAAAATGTTTCCAAGTTTATTTCCTTCCTCCCCAGTAAATGAGTATGAGTATGGAGAGAAAGG
Organism: Ateles fusciceps; assembly: GCA_036589455.1. Taxonomy (NCBI): domain Eukaryota; kingdom Metazoa; phylum Chordata; class Mammalia; order Primates; family Atelidae; genus Ateles; species Ateles fusciceps. The sequence continues at coordinate 5,904,804 of JAZHEH010000889.1, forward strand.
AAAAGTCATGCAACCTTCATTTGGTTCCATCTCCAGATACATAAAAACAACCTAAGGCGTTTCAAGATTAAAGAACTTCTGAAAATGGCCAGTCTATCTTGGGACAAAGTCAGAAGGAGATGGGGTGGGGAAGTGGCCTGGGTGGGGGTGGGGGTGGTGAGCAACAATGGTTTCTGTGTAGCTTTAGGTCCAGGAAGTGTGTAGTCTTTCTTGCCTTATATGGTCTTACCTTTTCTGTTTGAGACTCAATTCTTAGAAGTCAGTTCTTAACCTCACAGATTAACTTTTAAAATCATTTGCTTAGACTGCTACTAAAAGAGTTTTGCTCCATCATTGTGGGTAGGAAGCTGCCTGCTTGGAATCCCTGCCTTAGAGTTTGTACAGAAGTGCCTTGCTCTCCATTCAGCTTCTAGTAAAACAATCGCTTCTTAATTTCTCCCTCTTTTTTTTTTTTTTTTTGAGTCAGGGTCTCACTCTGACTCAGTAGTGTGATTGTGGCTCACTGCAGCCTTGGCCTCCCAGGCTGAAAGGATCTTCCCACCTCAGCCTCCCCGAGTAGCTGGGACTATGGGTGAGTGTGCCACCACACCTGGCAAATTTTTATATTTTTTGTACAGACAGGGTTTCGCTATGTTGCCCAAGCTAGTCTCAAACTCTTGGGCTCAAACAATCCACCTGCCTCAACCTCCCAAAGTTCTGGGATTACAGGCATGAGCCACTGTGCCTGGCACCTCATTTGTTAAATACCCTATTTGTGAAGTAAATTTTGATTTTTGCTAGGCCTCTTAAATTTTTTGTTGGAGGACACACTTTTGCTGTTGATAACCTGAAACACAAATTGCCTTGATTTGTCTTTAAATGTGGCCAAAGTCCGGGGTGTCAGATGATGAGATTTTCTGTCCAGCTAAAGCTAGGTGCAGGAGCTTGCTTGGTGTGAGGCAGACACTACTTCAGCAGTCAGTCCTGTAGTGACCTCTCAATCTTGCAAGAGTAGGAAAATGTTTTTTCCCAACTCTCTTTCGGGAGAGTAAAAACTGAAAGGAAGAGATCAGTGTGATTTTTAGTTTTTTTTTTTTACTATGAAAAGGAACTGGGAGCTATCACTACAAACAAACTTGGCATTTAGCACTTCTGCATTTGTAACTTTTGTAACTGAGTCCCTTCTGTTTTCCTCTTCACAGGACACACATAGTTTTTCCTGCAACCTTAGGGGGCACCAACCATCCTGGTTTGTGCAGATTGACTCGTTTCCCAGCACATGGGGCTAAAACCCGGAAAATTCCAGGCAAACTGGGAGGAATTGGTTACTCTGTATAACATAGAACACACTCAACTATGTCATTAATATAATAATGTAATTATTTTCTTGTATTAGGAGTTTTATATTTTTGGTAAAGTGAGATAATTTGAAGTTTGGGAAAGAAAATTTTATTACATACAAATCTAATGCATTTTGGCTCAATGATAGCCATGACACCTTTTTGCAAATTGATTTGATATTGACTTTTTTGGGGTGTTCTTTATGTCATATAGTTAAGGCACTACAGTCATTTTAAGTGTGTGGTCATATCTTCAACCTGGGTCCCTACCTGAAATTTATTTTCAGAGTTATGAAGCTAGGATGGTAAGTTCTGTTGCATGTTTAAAATGTCCATTATTCTTACCTGCATTTGTTAATGATAGCAGAACACCACTTTGGTCTTGGAGGCTGCCTGCAGACAAACCATTTCAGCAGGTGGCCCTTTTGGAGCTTCCTGCCTGGAGGCCTTCTGGTTTGGTGTTCCCTTGCCAAGTCCTAGTTCACACTTGAGTCACCTACCTTCTTGCCAAAGGCAGTGGCTGGCAGCGGTGGTGGTGGCAAGAGACTTAGAAATCCTGTGTAACTTTGGGAGCAGGATTTCTAGCTCATAGTGCAGGGCCTTGGGACGTGTTACATATTTTATTGGGCTGCCCTTGTTCTTCCATCGCTCCCTAGAGCACTGGTCTCAAAGCAAACACTGTGTAGTCCTGCAGCAGAGAAGAAAGAAAAGAAAGGCTTTATTTGGAGCCTTTTCTGGTTGTTTCGGGACCCAATCACACAGTTTTGAGAGTGCATTTGAGGCTAGTGTTTCATGGCAGAGACCTAATAATGCCACACATTTATTGTGCTCTTGTTGTATGCTGGGCCTTTGCAGTGAATCATGTCTTAATCCTCATAGCCACACTAGGAGGTAGGTGGTGGTGTGATTCCTATTTTATGGATGAGAAAACAGAAATAGGAGGCTAATTGACCTGTTTAGGGTCACACGCCCAGTAAGTGATCTAGCACATTGTCCTACCCTGGCAGTCTGATTGCACAGGTGGGGCTCTGACCACAAGGCTATACTTTTCATAGTTGAAAGGGCAGTGCAACCGTAGGGTTAATGGGTGCCTGCTCTTGTTTACAGGGACACCATTGGATGAGCAGCGTTCCCTGAACTCCTTCTGCCTCTTGGGCCAGACCCATTTCTGTACAGAGTAGGGAGCTGCTCTGAGGCCCCTGCCCTTGCCTGGCTTCTATCTGGCTTTTCCCATTAGCCTCTCCACTTCCCCACCCTGGTGAATGATATGTTGGTAGTTCGGTGATTTTTTTCTTATAAATAAATAAATATAAAATAAATGAATTGCGGTCATTATAGGAAAATCAGAAAGCTAGATGAGCAAAACAAAAAAAATTTTAAAATCATCTGACCCTCTATACTCAGAGATAACTACTCTTGACGTTTTGATGTATTTCCTTCTAGTCTTCTGTCTGGGCAGCCAGAAAAAATTTTTAAACTTTCCATGTGATAACATCATTACCTTTCACTTGTGCACATAGCTGATATCTATGTTTGCTAGGCCAGTGACTTTTCCAAATACACTTTTTATTCTCTTACATATATGATTGGCTCTTTAGCTTAAGTCCAACACCAGCATGTAAGCTCTAGCTCCGGATTGATGGAACCAGCTTTTTTCTTTCTTTCTTTCTTTTTTTTGTTTTTTTAGGATTTCAACTTTTTACTTCCTCTTTTGCTTTAAACAGAGAGTAAATATAAACTCAAAAAGGCACAAATTGTTTGTACCAGAAACAGGAATGAAAGATTCTTTAAAAAGATTTGTATTTCTACAAGACACTGTGAATTTTCATAGGCTAAAGTATAACATGAAATAATTTAAAAACAGGCAAAGCTACAGAGATCTGATAATCCTGTGGTTTCCAAATTTGTTTAAGCTATGACACTCCTTTTTGTTTTCCCTCAAAAGAATTTGATATTGAAGCTCAATATGTAAAAAAGATTGGCTTGGACAGTGATCCCTGATTCCCTCTTGAAAACTGGTTGAGTTTAGTGTTATTTGAAAGCCCCTTCGTATGAGAAAACTGGTGATTGGTTAAATGTTTTTTTTTCCCCCTGACACATCATGTATGAAACAAACAACATTTATAAATGTTTGTGGTGGATTAGGAACTACATAGAACTAGGATGACTGTATCATTTTTATCCTTTTGAGAATCATAGGTGATACTACTCAATATGAAGCCACAAACAGATGTGAGCCAGGACTGTCCTGCGTAAACCTGGGTACATGGTCATCATATATCCACATAGACTCCATGTTTGCTCGCCGCAGGCTTGACAGTGACCGTAAACTAGTTTGTCTAGCAGACTACTCACTCTCTTTTGAGTCAGGTCCACACTGGTGCAGGTATTACAAAGATTGTTCTATGACCTTGTGCAGAGTTGGGAAATGGCTTCCATCTCACACATCAGTTCTGATCGGTTGGTCCAGGGGTTGCAGGTGTAATCTGATAGAAGCATTCTGACTCTTGCGGTTAAGGATTGGAGAAAGTGTGATTGATTACCAGTGTTGGCTATGGATATATGGAAAGGGAGAAGTGACATATGTTGTATATTAGCCAACCCTAGCAAGACATGTTAACTCTATAGGCTTCAGGTTTCTCTTTGTAAAATGAAGAGGTTGGACTGGATGCCTTTCTGGTGCCTCAGCTCTGCCCTCTCCCTTCTGTGACTCGGTGCCTGTGATGGAGACCAGTGCTCTTCACATGGTTTGTGTTATAGCCTTTCTTACAAATGTGGCTATGAAGGGGTGTATTTGCAGATGAGCTCCAATAAGCCTTCCCAGGTAAAAAAAAAAAGTCAAACAGCTTCAGGTTCCAGAGGAGGATTTTAGCTAGTGTCAGTGACTTAGGGACTAATTCTTATTCTCCACCCTACTTCAATTCATAGATATTCTAAGATTGCCCATTTTATTTATTCTGTTTTTCTTTTTTTTTCTTTTTTTGAGACACAGCCTTGCTCTGTTGTCCATGCTGGAGTGCAGTGGTGCAATCTCAGCTCATTGTCACCGCCCCCCAACCCCCTCCTCGGGTTCAAGTGATTCTTGTGCCTCAGACTCCCATGTAGCTAGGATTACAGGCATGCACCACGATGCCCAGCTAATTTTTGTGTTTTTAGTAGAGATGAGGTTTCACCATGTTGGACAGGCTGGTTTCAAATTCCTGGCCTCAAGTGATCTGCCCGCCTCAGCCTCCTAAAGTGCTGAGATTACAGGCGTAAGCCACCACCTTTTTTAGATTAACCTTCTTATAAATTACTATTTTTTAACCTTTTAACCAATATCTTACCTGGCTCTGGCTGCTTTCAGAGGTTGGGAGTGCTGGTATTTGCTCTTATTGGTGTTCATGTTTGTAAATTTGTTGGTAGACTAAGAGGTTGAAATTAATGATTCATGAATCCAGTTTGTAATTATGCTATTCAGAATTTTTAAGGATCTTTTCACTTGCCTTACCACTTGAAAACAAAATTTGTCTAGTATTCTATAAAGTGAGCTAAGCAAATAAGTATATAGTCCACCTTCGGGCTGTTTCAGGGTTTACTAAGTCAATAATTATTTGCATTTCTTGGTTTTCGTTTGCTTAGAGTCCCCTTGCTCCCATCCCAGGAAGTCTTAAGCATTCCAACATAACTTTGTAAGACATCTTTTATACCAGAAGACCATTTTCGCCTAAGAGAACTTTCAGAGGTCATAGTAGAATTAGGGAGATTTGTGGGAACATCTGTTTGAGCCTAGACATGGAAATTAATCACAATTTTAAGCTGTCTCTAAAAGTTTTGCTTTTTTTTTATTTTAAAAATTTTGTTTTGCTTTAGTTTGTTTTAAAAATAACACTAGATTGGGAATCAGAAGACGTGGATTCTACTCATGGTTCTTCTAACAGTTGTATGGTTTGGGATAAGTCCTGGCCATGGTTTCTTTGTCTGTCAAAATGGGAACGCGTAGAAAATACTCTAAATTCTTTCAAGCTCTAACATTCTAAGACAGCTCCTCACATATTTCAGTGTCAGTCTTTTCTCATTTTGTGGAATCTCAAAAAGTATCTGCCTTTTATGAACTTCTGATTTTGTACCAAGTGTGTTGGTGGCAGCTTTTAAATGTCCCAGGTTTGGTAAACACATCCTGAGTTTTGTCTAAGGGTGAGGGGTCCTTTCCCCAAGAAGGTTGTCTTCTGGGATCTCCAGGAGCCTGACTTTGGGGACACAGAAGCCCTGGGACTGTTCTCAGTGTAGTCCTTTGAGAATCCTCTTGAACTTCTTACAGGATAAAGGAGCAATCCTTACAGACTCCATCTTGTCTCTTGTGAGCTGGGGCCCACCTTAACCTTCTTCAGAGGTGCTGCTTTAGCAAATATCTTGGGTTTTCTCAGCCAAAATCCTGTTTTGTTGAACCCAAATAACATGTGCGTCTAACAAGTTTATTTCTCAAAGGCTGGCTCAGAGTTCGGTGCAGTTGACATGGTGACCACAGACTTTCTCAAGAAAGGAAGAAAATTCCTACGTGTAATCACCAGCCTCTGTATGGTTAGTCTCTGTAGAGCAGACTTGTTTTGGTGTCTAAGACTGGCAAGATAAGGAAAAAGGAAAGTGAGCATGAGATCTAAAGGCAGAAAGCCATGCAGACAGTCAGGTCAGCTGGGACAAATCAGCCAACCAATTATTGTTAAACAACGGCCTCCAAAAGTGGGCGTGGCCTACACGCCAAGGATGAACACAGTGCTTAATTGAGTTGGAGGCTGGGAAAGAGAATATTGGAATTCATATTTCTTTAAATCATTCTTTTACACTTTTAATTTTTATGTAGTTTTAGTACTTATTTGTTAGTACCGCGTCATCTTTTTGGCTGTATTTTTCACTGTTTGCCACCTGGCCAAATCACCACGTGGGTTACTGCAGCAGCCTCTGCTGGTCTTCCTCCATCTGACCTTGGCCCCAACACTCTACTCTCAACATAACTCTCAGAGTGATGGAACTAAGAATTTGTCACTCCTGCTCAAAAACTTCCAGTTTCATCCAGGGTGAAAGCTAACTAAGGTCGTTAGAGTGACCTCTGCACTCAGCTCCTTCACTCACCTGTCCAGCCTTATCTGCTCTTGATCTCTTCTCAGCTCCTTGACTCCAGCCCCACTGGCCTCCTTCTGTTTAATTAGCATGCCAGCTGCACTCCTGCCTCGGGACCCTTGCTATTCCTGCTCCCCCAGCAACTCCTCCCTAGACATCTGCATGGCTTACCTTTACCTCTTTCAGGTCTTTCCTCAGATGCTACCTTCTCAGTGAGTCCCTTCTGACCACACTATTTAAAATGCCCACTCCACATTTCCTGTCTGCCTTTCTTTATTTTCCTCCACAGTATAAATCCCTCTTACCATATATTTTACTCCCCCCCGTTTTAAAAATCAAAACTTACATGTGGTTAAGATATAGATAATAGGACAAAGATTACTTTGTTAGCTTGGTTCATTCACTGCTGTATCTTCAGCACTTAGTACAGGGTAAGGCCCGTAGTAAATGCTCCATAAATATTAAGTGAATGAATATAAATATGTATGTGTGTCTATATATGTACATGTTCAAATGGTTTTTACTGATGAAGTGCTCAAACAAAACAAACACTTCCGTAAACAGCTTTCATTTTACACTGGGATGTCAAATTTCCATTCAAACAAAGTAAGAGAAAGTTCTCTGCCCTATGAAAAGATAAAAGATCACATATTGTCCTATTTTTCTGGTTGTATTTTCCCTCCTTTCAAACTGTGCTTTTGGTTGTGAGGATGGTTAGCACTGTAGTTAATTCTCAGTTCCATTTATTTTAGGGGAAGTATCAAGGTGATACTAGGGGACAGGAAATATTGACGCTAAATATTGTGGGAGTGGATATCCTATATATTCAAGCAATCAAGAAGTGTTTAATGAGCTCCATCTACATAGCAGTGATATGACATAGCTCTACTGGAGCTCTGTGCTCTCCCCTTCTCCACAAAAGGGAAGGACAGGTAACACCAGGCACAATAAAATAGAAACCAGACAGACAGAATTGGGAACAAGGAGACAAGAATCATGCTTTACAGGATTTAATCCTAATATTTGAATGAGAGGGTGGCTATCATCATTTCATTTTAAAGAGGAGGAAAATGAGGCCGGGCACAGTGGCTCAAACCTGTAATCCCATCACTTTGGGAGGCCGAGGCAGGTGGCTCACTTGAGGTCAGGAGTTTGACACCAGCCTTGCCAACATGGTGAAAGCTCATCTCTACTAAAAATACAAAAATTAGCCAGGCGTGATGGCAGGTGCTTGTAATCCCAGCTACTCAGGAGGCTGAGGCAGGAGAATCACTTGAACCCGGAAGAGGGAGATTGCAGTGAGCCGAGATTGTGCCATTGCACTCCAGCCTGGGTGACAAGAGTAAAACTCTGTCTCTAAATAAATAAATAAATAAAATAAATAAATAAACAGGAAATTGAAAACTGAGAGGTTGAATAATTTTTTTCAGGGTCACATGACTCTGGGAGTCACATTTGAGGCAAGCTCAACTCTAAGGTGCGCATTGTTAGCCATGATGCATTAGGATTCTTGAAATAGGTGCAGTATCACAAGAAGCCCTTTTCCTCACAGAGCTCATAGTCTGGTTAGATGATATTGAATACCTTGCACATGAGAGGCCCTCTTCCACGTTCCGAATTCATGTGGCATATAAAACAACTATCAATCAGGTACAGGGCAGGTTTAGACTATGCTTAGTGGTAATGATTAGGGACTTTAGAAGTCCCGAGGTGGGCAGAGTCATTAAGAAGGGAGCTGGAGGGAGTCTAACTGATACTTAAGGAAGGGAATGATTCAGGCAGCAGATGCGGGTGGAACTCAGATGACTGACATGTTGTGTACCTGTCAGGTAACCTGGCCCCTAAATTTACTGAGTCATCGGGTTCATGTCAGGTAGGAAAAAGAGGAAAGGAAATATCCACCTTGCAAACTGGGGAGGAGAGGTGTTTGCATATTAACACATTTTTCGCAGTTGAGTTCTTTGATAGATATATGTATCCTCTGCTGGAAAACTTGAATTAATGAATTTGTGCCTAAGCAACACTTACCGTTTCCATTTGTTGCACATGACCTTTTACAAATTAATGTGTACTTACTTTGTTCCAAAAAGTATTGAACCATTAAAGTAAGGTGTTGCCTTATGTGCCCTTCTGTGTCTGTGCTACCCCCTGCTTGAATAAAATGTTGCGTGATGTACCGTGGCAACATTTTGTGAACAAACATGTATTTTGGAGTAGCAAGGACTTCATTGAAAGCATCTAGATGATATGGTAATGTAGGACATTGATGGAATAATGTAGTAGGTCTAAAGATGATTTTTTTCTTCTTAAAAATTATTTCCATAGGTTTTTGGAGAACAGGTGGTGTTTGGTTACATGAATAATTTTTTAGTGGTGATTTCTGAGATTTTGGTGCACCCATCACCCGAGCAGTGTCCACTGTACCCAGCGTGTAGTCTTTTATCCCTCACTCTCTTCTCGCCATTTCCCCCAATTTCCCAAAGTCCATTGTATCATTCTATGCCTTTGTGTCCTTATAGCTTAGCTCCTGCTAATGAATGAGAACATATGATGTTTGTTTTTCCATTTCTGAGATATTTCACTTAGCATAATGGTCTCCAGTTCCATTCAGGTTGCTGCAAATGCCATTGATTCATTCCTTTTTATGGCTGAGTAGTATTCCATGGTATGTATCTACCAAATTTTCTTTTCTTTTTTTTTTCTTTGGAGTAATGATTGCTTATTTCATTATGTAGATTATAATTCAATACTACTTTATTTTCTTGCTTAAATTGTTACAGGTTGACCACTGGGAGCACTTTGGCTCTTAAATTCCTTTGACATATCCATTGTGAGGTTTTGTTTTGTTTTGTTTTCTTTCTGCTTTTTGCCTTTGGTTTTGTATTGTTGTTTGTTTGTGGAGAACTGTCTTATTTTCTGGGCACTACAAACTGTTCCGTGTTTAACAAGTATATTTCCGGCTATAAGCTGTTTGCTGTGGGGACATGTATTAATAATTCTTAAATTACTAAACCTGTATAATGCAGTTGAACAATTAAGTCAATGGATGACAGGTGGTGGGATTCAGGTTTCTCACTGTGAAGTTGGAGCTTACAGATAGGTAAGGGAAATAAACTAAAATAATTCCTATGGAAATGTATTACTGTTGAAGATATCAGATTAATACATATTTAGTGTAAGATACATGCAGATAGTTATAGGTCTATACTTTTTAAGGCCTAGAAGTAATGACATTCCAATTGCAGTGAGTACACCTAGTACTCAGAGATCTTTGCAGAAATGACAGATTCTAGACAGGCGCCGGAAATATACATCTACCATATTTTCTTTATCCACTCATTGATTGATGGGCATTGGGGTTGACTCCATATTTTTGCACTTGTGAATTGTGCTGCCATAAACATGCGTGTGCAAATATCTTTTTCATATGACTTCTTTTCCTCTGGTTAGATACTCAGAAGTGGGATCCTGGATCTAGAGATGACTTGTTTTACATATTTTTTAGACAAGAAACTTCAAAGTCCAGACTATGGGAGGCCTATAGAAAAAAGAGACCATTTCTTTAAAATCAGTTGTAAGAGAAAAAAAAGTTGGAGAAGAAATATAAATCCATAAATTAAAAGGAAATTAAGATACATGCAGACTAATTGCAGTGAATAGATTTGGATTCCGATTTAAACAAACTTAAAAAAGCACACTTCTTTGAGATAATTGGGGAAATTTGAATACTTACTGGATATCTGATGATTTAAAGTGTGAATATGATATCGTGGTTATGTTTAAAAAGAGAGTCCTCCTACAAAACTAGAAACTATACAACTTTAGCATTTTCTCTCTCTGTCTTTTTTTAAACAGGATCTCACTGTCACCCATGCTAGAGTACAGTGGTGTGATCACAGCTCACTGCAGCCTTGACTTGCTGGGCTCAGTTGAGTCTCCCCACCTCAGCCTCCCAAGTAGCTGGGACTATAGGTGGGTGCTACCACACCTGGTTAATTTTTGTATTTTTAGTAGAGATAGGGTTTTACTATGTTGCCCAGGCTGGTCTTGAACTCCTGGAATCAAGTGATCTGCCCGGCTTCCTAAAGTGCTGAGATTACGGGCATGAGCACTGTGCTTGGCCTACTTCAGCATTTTCTCAGGGCACCTCTTTAAGTGACACATTCTTTTTGGAAGCTATTTTTCTTTTTACTTCTTCCTGTTACCTTTTTGCCCCTCTGAACGCCTCCGCTCTTGCTTGATAGAATGCCTTCAGTAAAGTTGTTAGAATCCTTTCTGTTTGTCCATACAAGCACATGATTTTGCTAGTTTTGCTGCCCAAGGAAATATGCTTCTGAGCTAGTTACGTGGTCCACACATCTATTGACTTCGTTTAAGTGGCTTCACAACTTGAGTCAGATATTTGAGCATTGGGCTTAAAGTCTAATCTTGTGTGCTTTTAGGAAGACCTGGATTTGGCTTGTCTCCCAGCGTAAGATATTTGGAAGGGAATTTAGATATTAGAGTTGCCCAAAATCACTTTCTTACATTGGCTTATAAACTCTATTCTTAATTAAACTGTGTAGTTTTTAAAGGCAGCAAACAGTTGCAAGGTCTCAATTCTAATGGGCCTGGCTGCCATGCCTCTCTTCTTACCTGAACAGGAAGTGGGGTGTTTGTTGTTGCCTTGAGTGGTTTCATCATTGCTCAGGCATGCTGAAATATCTTCCTTTATTTCTACAAGTGTGAAAATCTTTCTATATCCTTCTTAACGGAGTCCGGATTTAAGCATAGACCATAAGCATAAGAAGTGGCCAACTGTGACTTGAGTAAATGATATTGTCATGAGTAATTTAGAAGCCATGTGACAAAGGATTTGGTACTTTGGAGCCTCAGTATAATTATCTCTTGGGGCTCATGAGATGAATGCAACGTTTAGTTGCTAATGCTCCTTTTCTTAGCAGCCAAGAAGAAACAATCTTTGAAGTAGCTATACTTTTTAGCAAGGAGTCTTTTATCAAGGTTTCAGGGTACTGTATTATTTTATGTATATTATTTTAAAATATTGTGGCATCTCACTGAACAGTTTCCAAAAATACTCCATGTGAGTCGTGTAGTTAGAATACTAAAGTTGACGTCTGGAGACCTGGGCTATGTGCACAGGGCTACTCCGAATGAGCTGTGTCCATCTTCCTGTGATACAGCTTTCCTTGACTGCAAGATGAGTAAAATAATACTTGCTTTATGGGGAAGTTGTGATAATCAAGTGGGAAAAGTCTTTGACTATAGCAAGTGGTGCTTGGTTGGCACTCGGTAAGTAGCTCTGAATCTTGGGCTGGTTCCTCATTTGTCAGATTAAAGAGACCAGTTTTCTTGGGTCAGTTTCAGCTCTATGAAAATATGATTTGAGTTAGTTTTTGTTTTAGATTTATGACCTTTTAACTAATCTTCTTTCTCTCTAACTTAAACAACATTGATAGAAAGAGTTTTTTATTTTTGTGTGGAATTTCTATACTTGTTTGAATCGTAGCGTTTTGGTTCCTACAGCTTTAGGAAGTACGTTTATCTTTCATTTTGGTTTTATCAGATCAATTGACTTAGTTTATTTGACTGAAGAATCTTATGATAAGACAGATCTAGGAGGATCAATGTGTGTTGAAAAGATTCTGAGGAGTTTGCAGTCATTCTTGATTTGTCAAAAATAACTTTGAAAATTACTTATAAGAATGCCACTTCCTCTTCACAGAAGTATGAAACTGTGTCTTTTTGAGGAAGTGTGTAAAAACAAAATAGTTGATGGAGTAATCTTCATAAAAAATCATCACAGCAGAATGGCTAAAAAAATTGGTGTAAAATTTCATGTCTTGAATAAATTTATAACAGGGTAGAAAACAAACTTCTCTGATAAAATGTGACTTAAAATGTTAGATGAAGGATACAGTGTAAAAAGTTACTTTAATTTGGGGATTTTTTTCCCCCTTTTAAAACTACAGAATGCTACTTAAAGAGCAGATAATTTAAACATCATTGGGTATGTGTATGTATCTTAATTCTAACAAAGCATTTCAATTTGAGGTGATACTTGGTTGAGATATAGGGCAAAATGAAAAGGGTCACAGGAAATGAAAACGACAATCAGTATAAGAGAACGTAGAATAAGGAAAAATAGGAGACAAACATTAAGAAACCTTTTTTTTTTTAATTTAAGAGGGAAGGCATTAGGAGTGGGAAGGAGATTGACTATTAGTTTTTAGGTGAATGTTGGAGATGCTCTTGAACTTCAAGCTTAATTGGTCATCACCTGCTGTCTTCTGCTCTTTGAAATAATTGACATTGATCCTTGCTGTTCAGCCACTTTGACACTTAGATCTTGGGAGTTGTAGGGTTGGAATAACATAAATGGAGATTGTTACTTACACTGCAAAAGAAACGACCAGAGCTGTGTCACTCAGAAGGCTGAAAAGAATCAGGCTGACAGGTAATTAGGCCCCTCAAAGGGTTCTAGTGGCTGATATAGGACCTTCAGAGTGAGTGTAGTGACAGGCAGATAACAAATTATTTTACACAGTGGGAAGTCAGGTATTGGGAGCTTCTATGACTAGTGACTAGGTTCCTGTGACATCTCTGGTTTTAAGCGCCCCACTGCCTGTCCTGGTAAGTTGAACTCAAGCAGGACATTTCTTCATCACTGCTTTACCTTTACCTTTTCTTCTTCTTCTTCTTTTTTTTTTTTTTTTTTTTTTGAAACAGGTCTCACTCTGCCACCTAGACTGGAGTGCAGTGGCACCATCATAGCTTGACCTCCTGGGCTCAGGTGATCCTCCCCCCCACTCCAGCCTTGTTAGTAGCTGTGACTACAGGCATGTGCCTGCATGCCACCGAGCTCATTTTTTGTTGGGACAGGGTTTCACCATGTTGCCCAGTCTGATCTTGAACTCCTGGACTCAAGGGATCTGCCCACTTCAGCCTCCCAGAGTGCTGCGATTATAGGAATGAGTGAGCCACTGTGCCTGGTCTTGCTTTTACCTTTTCAGCCAGCTCTTCCAGAGGCTGAATAGTATTTTTCTTTCTTTCTTTCTTTTTTTTTTTTTAATGTAATACTGTTTATTTAACTTCAAAAACATTTCAGCATTCTAAACATACAAAAAAAAACAGAACGTTGCAAATCATGTTTAAGTACAGAAGGTTCTTGAACTTTCATTGATGCAGTGGCTCTTCACTTTGCTGACAATGAAGAGTTCTATAGTTTGTTCAGAAACAAACAGTTTAAAAACTACCGCACTTAAAAAACAAAAAACTTAAAAGACCTCATGCCCGACCCGCTTTGTCCACAGCTAAGATGGTAGCAGAATGCTATGTGACTATATACAGAAACAAGACAACCTGAAGCTTAATGGATGCCCACTGCAGAGTCAACAGGTTCAGCCTCACAGTGCACGCCCTGAGCTACAGCCCCTCCAAAAGGCATCTTTCCCCGCAGCCTCAAGGCCAAGCAAGGAGCATCAAGAGTTTGTCTTGGTTGTTTTGTTATTTTTACAAACTATAGATATATACAGTTGATAACTCAGGATTTCTAGCCAATAACTATATAGTTAACACCACCTTACAAATAAAAAAAAAGCCAGAACATCTTTAAATGCCTTGTCACACCAACAGCAAAGTGCACAGAGTGAGGAGAACACGAGAGTGCCTTTTCATTTTAAAAATGTTTGGAAATATGTACAACTTTGATACAGTTTCAGGGTGCTCCAGACACCCATGACCACTTCATGTAAACCACTAACAATCTCTAGAGCACTTTGAGAGACTACAATATGATCATGATCAAATTTTGTAATTAAACCTAATGAGGGAAACAGACACTTCTCAAATAAGCGATGTGTCAATTATGGTGCTCCCCTACTCTAAGTATTCGCAAGGAGACAGATAAACAGTTTTTTTATTCATCCTCCTCCTCCTCCTCCTCTTCTTCCTCCTCTTCTTCTTCATCTTCCTCTTCCACCGTTTTCTGGGCAACTTTAGCAGGACCCTTTGTACCATCAAACTTTCCTTTCGACATATAGTCAGCAACATCCTTCTCATACTTCTCCTTCAGCTTTGCCACCTTAGTGATGTAAGGCTGCTTTTCCCTGTAATTTAGGTTATTCCACATCTCACCCAGCTTTTTTGCCACGTCTCCAATAGAGATGCCAGGGTTTGTGGATTTGATCTTGGGGTGGAATTCTGAACAGAACAGAAAGAAGCCAGATGGTGGCCTTTTGGAGGCGTTAGGATCCTTCTTTTTGCCCCCCTTAGCTGGTCCATAATCCTTCATTTCCTGATCATAGCACACTTTATCTGCCTTTGCCATTTCATCAAATTTAGATTTCTCTTTCCCAGACATTGTCTTCCACCTCTCAGAGCATTTCTTGGAAAATTCTACAAAATTGACAGAGACCTCTGGGTTTTTTCCCTTATGTTCTTCTCTGCACGTCTGCACAAAGAAGGCATAAGCAGACTTCTTGCCCTTTGGTTTCTTGGGGTCACCTTTAGCCATCCTGACTGTATTGTTCGCTAGTCTCTAGTATTTTTCTTAACTCCATTTCTGCCATGAATTGGCTGTGAGACCATGGCCAGTCATTTAACCTCCTTGGGCCTCAGTTTTCTCTTTTTTTTTTTTTATTGCATTTTAGGTTTGGGGGTACATGTGAAGAACATGGAAGATTGTTGCATAGGTACACACATGGCAGTGTGATTTGCTGCCTTCCTCCCCATCACCTATATTGGCATTTCTCCCCATGCTATCCCTCCCCAACTCCCCACCCCCCACTATCCCTCCCCTTTTTCCCCCGACAGACCCCAGTGTGTGATACTCCCCTCCCTGTGTCCATGTGTTCGCATTGTTCAACACCCGCCTATGAGTGAGACATGCGGTGTTTGATTTCCTGTTCTTGTGTCAGTTTGCTGAGAATGATGGTTTCCAGGTTCATCCATGTCCCTACAAAGGACACGAACTCATCGTTTTTGATGGCTGCATAATATTCCATGGTGTATATGTGCCACATTTTCCCTGTCCAGTCTATCATCGATGGGCATTTGGGTTGGTTCCAGGTCTTTGCTATTGTAAACTGTGCTGCAATGAACATTCGTGTGCATGTGTCCTTATAGTAGAACGATTTATAGTCTTTTGGATATATACCCAGTAATGGGATTGCTGGATCAAATGGAATTTCTATTTCTAGGTCCTTGAGGAATCGCCTGGAAGACGGTGTGGCGATCCTCAGGGGCCTAGTTTTCTTTAAGAAATGAGGACATTGGTTTAGAGTTTATTCTTGCAGCTGCTCCAGTCCTCTGTAGTTTTAATCCAGGGGTTGCAGACTACTGTCCACAGGACACATCTGGCCTGCTGCCTGCTTTAAAGTGGCCTGTGAGCCAAGAATAGTTTATGTATTATTAAATGATTGAAAAGGATTGAAAGAATAATACTTTGCAACACATAAAAATTAAATAAAATTCAAATTTCTTTGTCCATAAGTAAAGTTGTATTATTTGTTTACGTTTTGTCTATGGGCACTACAACAGCAGAGCTGAGTAGTTGTGGCAAAGACCACAGGGTCAGCAAAGCTGAAAATATTTACTGTCTGGCCTTTTACAGAAAAAAAATTGCCAACCTCTTGCTCTAACGCAAGGGTAGACTTGGAGCCATCCTCTTCAGAAATTGAGTGCTACACTCTTACAGTCCTAGTATTACCTAAGTTGCACTTTGATCTAGATGTAATTAGATTGAGATGGGAATTCTTGCTTTTATTATTTTCTCCAGGAGAAAGTAGAAGCTTAGTTAGTTTTTTTGGTATGCTTTCAATTAAAAAAAAAATTCTCCTTAAAACAGTAGTTTGTTTGTATTCAACTTTTTTTTCCCCCCTCTCTCTAGGAATCACTGTGGAGAAGGAAGCCGTATGTTTATATTTTAAATCACTTGCCTTTTCTATAGGATTTTTAAACTCCAGATGTGGACTCAAAAACGGTTAATATGTACTTTTGATGTACTCAGAGAGCCAAGATGGGGGAAGAGAGATCTTTGCCTCTTATATTTGAGAGCAAAACAGAAATCTTAATATTTTTCTATTCCCCATGTAGAGACTCTAGATAAATATGGGGATGGAAATGGCCTTAATTTTATAGAAAGCTAATTTTAAGCAAACACAGTTTATAGATTAAGTATTATAAATGGAAATTATACAATTAATGAATTTTAAAACTGTCTACTTATCTAATGTTTCTTATTATTCTAGAAGGTTCTCTCTGAAGCTAAGTCTGGTAATTTCTCTGTGGGTTATAAGTTTGTATGTGTGTCGGGGGAGCAGAGAGAGAGAGAGAGAATGAAAATGAATATGTGTGTCTGTGGTTTCCAGTGTTCATTTCATTAGAATTATAAAGAACATCTGACTCTTGATCTTGTACTTCCAGAGTCATTTGAGTTATTATGAAACTTCTCCCAGGCCTGGAGTTCCGTTTGATCTTGGATGAAGATGGGCACCTTGAACTGGTTAGTGAGGCCACAAGGAGGTCAGTCAACACATGTTACCCTCATATAAAGGTTCACTTTTCTCAGAAGTGAAGCTAACTTTTATATGAAAGATGACATGTATTGACTGACCTCCTTTTCTCATCCTTCAGAGAGAAATAATTCAGACTGAAGAAACTTGTTTAAAAGATTTGTAAAGAATTTAATGTAGTGTGCAACTTTAGAAAACGAAAACATGGACAGTGACTCAGTACCTAAGCTCTCTGGGACCTCCAGTGTTTTCTGAACAATGTTATAAATTGTCTGGGGAAGACAGGAGATGCACGCTAGAATCCCCCATTCTTCACAGGGAAAAACTAAGGCCAGTGGCTGTGACTTAGCTTGTTAATTGTTAGTGAGGTGGAGCTCTTGGTTTTTCTGGCTCAGTCTGAGGTGCATTTCATTTGCCTATCCTGTTCTTAAACAGCACTTATAAAATCACGTGTCATTTCTACAGTTATATTTAGGATACAGCCTAAAATGCTGTATAAACACGCTGTGATAGAATGCTGAAGGCTGCCGCCTGGGTAATTATCATGTGGTTCTAGTTTCGTATCATCTGCATTATCCAGATTAGAACGTATCACCCACTTCTAAGCTGGTCTAGAAGAAGGAGCCCATTGTGTGAAAGGCCATAAGGATATTGCCTTGTTCCCCTGTGGGTAAAGATCTTTGTGATACACAGAAGATCATGGAACTCATTCTTGTTTGAAAACACTTGTGACTGGTAATAGTCCTGAAATACTAAGGCTTTCCCATGCCCTCACCTCTGAAATTCCTCCCTAATATGTTTTGTTTTCTGTTTTTAGTATTTTGTGAGAAGTATTTAAAATTGGCCATCTGAAGAGAACGTTTGTCACAGGACTGCCTAATCTTTAGATATGTCTAAATGAGGATGTGTTTAGTGAACCCTTTCATTTTCCTTCTGAGGTGGAGTGGGGCAAGTTTCTTCACTGAGCCTCTCACTTCTGGTTTCAGTCCATTTTTAGCCCCTTGATTAGTGTGTGACTTGGGAAGGTTGGAACTAAGCCACTGAATTGCTTTTTACTTCTGGGGGAAAATGTTGTACCCCCAACTTTTTAGTATCTGGGGCTCCAGTTAACTCAGTAGTAGTAGATTAGCAATGACTATTGAATGAGTGAATTATCTAGTGCCAGTCTCTGCTGCTATGTTTTTCTATCACCATCCTTTCCTTCTTCTATCTACTGTATCTACCTTCTTTTCTTCCTCCTGGGATCTTTACCATGAACAGAGGAAGGGCAGAAAGTGATTAATTTTTGGTTATGTAAATAACCCTAGTAAAAGGATTGGTGATAGAAAATATTGCAAGTTTTTGTTTGGTGGATTTTTTTTCCTTGGTGTCTTGTTAAATACGCATAGTCAAGAATGTGTGGCTGATGGCTTCATGTGTCATGACAGGACCAGATCTGGGACAGCTTCTCTGGTCAAGGAAACAGTACAGGAAGAAATGTTTTGCTTATCATTTTTTATACTCTGGAGATTTTGGACAGGTTTTAACTGGGACAGCTCTTTAAAGACTTGCCCAGGAAATCACTGTGATCGTGGACTCTTGGTTTAAAGCATCTTGCTAAGTAGGGCCCAAAGGGGGCAGAGTGTGATTTCTGTCACTGACCCTGGGTGGACCAAGAGGATGGCCATGCTGGGCCATCTTCTGATGCTTACAAGTAGCTCATGGGAACATTTTTCACCCCCAAACCCAACCACCAAAAGATTTTTATAAGCTGTGTATTCCCTTGCACATTTTTGGCGGGTTGACATCTAAAGTTTTTCATCATAAAGTTGGAAAGATACAAAGGATGTAATTCCTGGCATAATGTAAATGTTGACTTTTAAAATGAAAACATTATATCACTGTTTAAAATGTGCTGAATGGAATTTAAACACTATTGTGATTTGAGTGTCCCACCTTCACTTAAAAAATACATGAGCAAGCATTATTTGATAGTTGGAAAATTTACATTGTTCCTTTTTCTCCTTGAGCTTATATTTCTATTTTACTTTCTCATGCAGAATTTGGCCAGGTGTGGTGGCTTATGCCTGTAAATTGCAGCACGTTTATCCAAATATTATACATCTTATTTTTTTGCAGGGACAGGGTCTCACTATGTTACCTGGCCTGGAGTGCAGTGGTGTGATTATAGGTCACAGCAGCCTGTCACTCCTGGGCTCAAGTAATCCTCTCACCTTAGACTCCTAAGTAGCCAGGGTTACAGGCACACACCAGCATGCCTGGCAAATCTTTGTATTTTTTGTACAGACACGGTCTCCCTATGTTGCCTAAGCTAGTCTCAAATTCCTGGCTTCAATGGATCCTCCCTCCTTTTCCTCCCAAAGTGTTGTGATTATAGGTGTGAGCCACTGTGCCTGGCCTAAATGTACTACATTAAAAACTGATTATTTTACAATAGTTTGTAATAAAAATGTGATCCTAAGATGCTAAGAGTTAAATAAATTTCTGGATTGAGTTTACAATGATTATTAACAATATATCAAAACAAATATAGAATTTGATAAATTATTAATACGTGCAAAGTAAAGCATGCTTATTTGAAATGCATTTCTGGATCTGTTGCTAAGCCTTGCTTGCTTTTTAAAATCAGTCCATGTATTTGTGGAGAACATGGGTTATTACTGGGGTAATACAGAGGGAGTTAAAGTTCTGACTTCAAATCTCCTGATTCTGAATTGGGCATTTCTTTGGCACCAGGAAACTCTAGTGAATCAGCAAGAAAAAAATAATCCCATCAAAAAGTGAATAGGCATTTCTCAAAAGAAGATGTACAACCAGCCCGCAAACATATGAAAAAATGCTCAACATCGCTAATCATCAGGGAAATGCAAATTAAAACCACTGTGAGGTACCATCTTATTCCTCCAAGAATGGCCATAATTAAAAAGTCGAAACACAATAGATATTGGTGTGGATGTGGTGAAAAGAGAACACTTTTACACTGTTGGTGGGAATGTAAATTAGTACAACCTGGGATTATAGGCATGAGCCCAGTGCCCAGCCTATTTATTTTATTTTTTCTTTTTGAAAAATTGACTGTATTGGGAGGCCTAGGTGGGTGGATCACTTGAGGTCAGGAGTTCAAGACCAGCCTGGCCAACATGGTGAAACCCCATCTCTCCTAAAAATACAAAAGTTAGCCAGGCATGGTGGCTGGCACCTGTAATCCCAGCTACTCAGGAGGCTGAGGCAGGAGAATCAGTTAAACCCAGGAGGCGGAGGTTGCAGTGAGCTGAGATCACGCCACTGCATTCTAGCCTGGGCAATAGAGTGAGACTCTATCTTAAAAGAAAAAAAAAAAAAAAGGAAAAAAGGAAAAACTGACTGTATTGTGGATAGTTGACATAAAATGGCATGTACCCATTTTAATGACCTGTAGATGTGTTTTGACAAAAGTTACCTGTGTAATCACCCCATAATCAAGATATAGAATGATTCTGTCACCCCAAAGAGTTCTCTTCTGCTTCTTTGTCTTCCCTACTCTATGTCTTAGGCAAGTACTGCTCTGCTGTCTGTTACTACAGATGACTTTCACACAAATAGAATTATGCAGTTTTTCTTCTTTAGTTTCTGGCTTCTTTTGCTCAGCATAAGGATTTTGAGATTTGTTCATGTTTTGTGTATAAGGAGATAAAGTCTTTCTTACTGCTAAGTAGCGTTCCAGTGTCTGGCTATTCCATAATTATTCATCCACTCATCTGTTGATGGAAATTTGGGTTGTACCCATATTTAGCTATTATGAATAAAGTGGTATTAATAATTATGCGCGAGTCTTTTCTTTAAACATAAGTTTTCATTTCTCTTGTATAATACCTGGGTAAGTGCATGTTTATAAGAAACCGCCAAAATGTTTTCCAAGGTGGTTGTACCATTTCACATTCCCCTGACAATATGTAAGGGTTAATTTCTCTACATCCTTGTCAACACTTGGAATTGTTAGTCTTTTAAATTTTAGCCATACTAATATTTATGTAGTAGTGTTATGGGGTTGTTTTTTGTATTTTTTCTTTACTAATACATAATATTTTACGTATTTATGGGGTCCATGTGAGTGAGACATGCATAGAATGTGTAACGACCAAACCAGGGTATTGGGGGTATTTATCACTTTGAGTATTTATCATTTCTATACATTGGTATCACTTAGCACCTCTCTTCTAGTTACTTTGAAATATGCAAAATATTGTTGCTAGGTACAGTTACCCTAGTCTGCAATCAGACATTACAACTTATTTCTTCTATCTAAACTATATGTTAGTACCCATTAACCAACCTCTCTTCGTATCCTCTTCCCACCTACTTATCCTTCTCAAGTCTCTGATATCTGTTATTCTATCTTGCAGGTTTATGAGATCAAGTTTTTTAGCTCTCATGTATGAATGAGAACATATGGTATTTGTCTTCCAGTGTGTGGCTTATTTCACTTAACATTGTGACCTCCAGTTTTATCCATGTTGCTGCAAATGACATGATTTCATTCTTTTTTTATGGCTGAATAGTATTCCATGGTGCGTGTTTATACATACAAATGTGTGTGTGTGTATATGTATATTTATATCACATTTTCTTTATTGATTCATCTGTTGATGGACACTCAGATTCCATAACTTCGCTCTTGTGAATAGTGCTGTGTTAAACTTGGACGTACAGCGATCCCTTTTATATAGTGATTTATTTGCCTTTGGACTGATACCGAATAGTGGAATTGCTAGGTCATATAGAAGTTTTATTTATTTTTATTTATTTATTTAGAGATAGAGTCTCGCTCTGTCGCCCAGGCTGAAGAGCAGTGGCATGATCTCAGCTCACTGCAACCTCCACCTCCCAGGTTCAAGTGATTCTCCTGCCTCAGCCTCCTGAGTAGCTGGGATTACAGATGCACACCACCACACCTGGCTAATTTTTGTATTTTTAGTAGAGACAGTTTCACCATGTTGGTCAGGCTGATGTCGAACTCCTGACCTTGTGATCCACCTGCCTCGGCCTCCCAAAGTGCTGGGATTATAGGCATGAGACACTGCGCCCAGCCTAAAGTTATTTATATATATATATTTTTGAGAGATTTCCATACTGTTCTCCATAGTGGTTGTATTAATTTACATTCCCATCAACAGTGTATAAGAGTTTCCTTTTTTCTGTATCCTCACCAGCATTTGTGAAACTTTATTTGCCGCCCATGAAGTCTTCCTCTCAGATATATTGAAGTTTCTATATACTTCTCCTTATATTCCACTCTGTGCAACTGATTGAATAATAACTGAATGTAAGTAACAGTGTTTCTGATTAGATTTGAACATTTGCTTAGAATCTCATGGTATTTGAAAGCTAATTTCTCGTATGTAAAGACCCAGATCTTGCTTTTATAACTGATTTTTAGGCAGACCCCAAATTTTTGGTCTTGAGGGAGTATATCAGATGTCTACTTCTTCTTTTTTTTTTTTTTTTTTTTTAACCTGAGACCGAGTTTCACTCTGTCACCCAGGCTTGGGTGCAATGATGTGATCTCAGCTCACTGCAACCTCTGCCTCCTGGGTTCGAGTGATTCTCTGGCCTCAGCCTCCCAAGTAGCTGGGACTATAGGCATGCACCACCACACCTGGCTAATTTTTGTATTTTTAGGAGAGATGGGGTTTCACCATGTTGGCCAGGCTGGTCTTGAACTCCTGACCTCAAGTGATCTGGCCGCCTCAGCCTCCCAAAGTGCTAGGATTATAGGCGTGAGCCACTGTGCCCAGCAGATGTCTACTTTGGTTTGTTAATTCCTGAATTAGCTAAGAAGTCCTCTGATATCCTACATAGAAAATAGGTATTATATTTCAGCAGTTACTTTACAAAAAACAGGGTAAAAGATCTAGATATAAAATTCACAATGATGTCTGGTTGTCTGTGTGTTGAATGGATTTGTCTGGCTTTTCTGTGTAGTGTTCAGCAGCATTAACAACGGTTCTTCGGAGAGAACACTGACGTCTGATGACTAGTGTTGCTGGTTCCTCTCTTGCTCATCTCTAGACCAAACAGAAACACACGTCTTTCTGCCAAGTATTCTGTGACGTCACAAGGCAGCTCCTCCAGTGCAGCAGTTTCTTCTTGTACTTTTCTCTTCTGGCTGCAGGAGAATTAATCTCTTCTTTCATACTTTTACTCTTTTTTTTTTCAGTTGGAGGCTATGTAATATTATTTAGAGCATCTAGAAGGTGTATATTTTTAAAAAATAGACTTTAATTTTTAGAACAATTTTATGTTCAGAGCAAAATTGAGCAGAAAGTACAGAGAGTTCCATATACCCCTGTCCCCACAGCCAGCTCTCCCACTGTCAACATCCCCCACTAGAGTGGTATATTTGTTACCATCGATGAACGTGCATTGACACATCATCACCCAAAGTTCATGGTTGACAGGGTTCACTCCTGGTGGTGTACATTCTGTCGGTTTTGACACATGCATAATGACATGTATCCACCATTATAGGGTGTTACAGAGTGGTTTCACTGCCCTGAAAATCTTCCATGCTCTGTGTACTCATCCCTTCTTACCCCCTAACTCCTGGCAACCACTGATGCTTTTTCTGTCTCCATAGTTTTGCCTTTTCCAGAATGTTATACAGTTGGATAAATTCTTTTAAAAAGGGATAAAGCAGGATAAAGTAATTTTGAAACTGTAAGGGATCTTAGAGGTTTTTCATTCTGTGGCCTTTTTCGTGCTTACCAAAGTTACGTATTTTTCAACAGTTTGAATAGAAACCAATTTGTTCAGTTTCATAAGCAAAAAAGCATGTTACATTAAAAAATCAAGTTAATATTCCTGGGAGAAGTAAAGAGAAACATTTACAAAGTTAAGGTATTTGGGAGGCTCAGATGAGATGATCACTGGAGGCCAGGAATTCAGGACCAGCCTGGACAACATAGTGAGACTCCCATCTCTACAAAAGATTAAAAAAAAAAAAAAAATAGCCAGGCATTGTGGCATCCTTGTAGTCCTAGCTACCAGGGAGGCTGAGGCAGGAGGATCAATTGAGCCCAGGAGGTTGAGGATGAACTGAGCTATGATCTTGCTACTGCACTCTAGCCTGGGTGACAGAGCAAGGCCCTGTCTCTTAAATTAAAAAAAAAGTCGAAGAAGTAGGTAAAAAGAAATTCTTTCTGACCTTAGGTACTCCTTAAAGAATTTTAAAGCCATTTTTGGTTGCTATTTTGATAGCATTTAGGGAAATCTTTGAATTAAATAAAGGCAAATTGCTTTCAAATTGAGACAGCTAATTTAAATAGAAATATGCTCAATTTTATTGCAGACGGGGGACTGGAATCTATTGAAGCAAAAGATGTTTGGAAAGGGTAACATGCCTTACAGTGTCATAGAGGACCCATATAGAGCAGCAATGGCTACATTGGCCCACCAGCTGCAACGGTCAAATGGAAACACTTTCTTCCTTGTGCCAAATTGGCCAGCTCGTCTCTTTACTTTATAAATTGGGTGGTTCTATTGTCAGACTCACCCAGAGTTAGCTTCGGGGCTCAGGCAGTTTGTGTGAGAGATGGAATGGTTGAATTACTACCACTGGCACTTAGCAATCAGACTGGAAGGCTTGGTTTTGTCAGAGGGTTCCCAGAGGTGACCATATAGTGAAATCTGTTCTTTTTCTCAGAATCTGACCCTAAATCATTTTTTTGATCTCTTTAAGCTCTGTACAGGTTCTTTGTCAACCGTAATGGGGTTTTATGTTTTCTTTCCTTTTTGTTTTTCTGCAGTCTGTCCAACCAAGGTTTATTTTGCAGGAATTTGTGACTGGGGGTATGCCTGAGACTAGCAAACAGTGCAAGTCTTTAGGGCTGTGACACTTGGCTGTTAATAGCTTAAGAGGCCTTGGTTGTAGAAGTAAGTCATAATGCCACAAAAGGATTTAGCTTCTTGAGAAAGTAGAAATCTACTTAGCATGTTTATGAGAAAATGGAGTTACTACCCCATTAGAGCCAAGCATTAAGGCTTCAGGATCAACTAGAATATTTCCCAGTTTGGCAAGTTGCTTTTTAACCCATGGCTTCTCACACCTGGAACCTGTTTCCTCCAGTTGCTCCATCACAGGCAGGCTGCTGTGTATGGTCAGAACCCAGAAGAAAAGCATTTGGGAGCTGGGTATCACAGGTAGCATTTTATGGCATCAGACATGTTTCAGTGACTAACTCTTGGCTGCCCTATCCCCAGCCACTTTCCTGCGGTGGGTTGGGACGGGGGAGGTTGTGGAGCTCACTGATGGACATTTTGAAGTATGGCTCACCGGCTCCACAGTCCTTATGTAACCTAAACTCCCTGACTTTTCATCACTTCCTGCAGAATGTGATGTGGGTGGGCTGAGGGTTTGAAGTAGAGACTAGTGGGTGATACTTAAACTTCCTCAGAGGAAACATCTGTTAAGGAGCCTTTGAGGTGCATGTTGCTCAGAGTGCCACAAAATTGGGCTATCACTAAATTGTCATCTGAGAGAGGGCTGTCACTGTTTCTGTTATCTTAACAAGCAGAAGATATATTTCAGCTGTAAATAGTGAAGGTCTTTATAGCTTAACATTGAATAATGTAAAAAAAAAAAAAGAATTAACTTTTTTTTTTTTAGACAGAGTCTTGCTCTGTCGCCTAGGCTGGAGTGCAGTGGTGCAATCTCGGCTCACTGCAACCTCTGCCTCCCAGGTTCAAGCAATTCTTGTGGCTCAGCCTCCCCAGTAGCTGGGATCAGAGGCATGCACCACACCTGGCTAATTTTTGTATTTTTGGTAGAGACGGGGTTTCACCGTTGGCCTGGCTGGTCTCGAACTCCTGGATTCAAGCAATCAGCCCACCTCAGCCTGCCGAAGTGTTAGGATTATAGGTGTCAGCCACCACACCTGGCTCTAATAATGTAAAAACTTTAATGAGTCATATTTCTAGAATTTTGTTTAAACACACAAATTATGTTGTGTGTGTGTGTGTTGTGTGTGTGTGTGTGTGTGTGTTTGACTATCTGTTGCTGTGAGTTCTTGTTTGACCATGTGGTGGTATGTGCTATGGGTTTGGAGAAATGAATGGGAAAAAGTATGTGTCACATGTATGTAGTTTTTTTCCTTCTAAGGATTGGGAAAAGGCCTCCCTTGTTTGATTTTCATGGTGAGGCAACTTGGACCTGGTCATAGAACATGAATGTCCTGAGGGATGACAGGGATTGCAGGGAAAACCCAGAGAAATCCTAGCCTGCCAGGGGCCGGAGTGACCCTCATTTCTTTATCTCCTTGTGCAGTTCTTCAATGTTCTTTGCAAATGGATTTCACTAAAGTGAGTTATGTCTGTTAATGTCATTAGGTATAGATGGCTGTCCATCTTACCCATAACATGGAGAAGATGCAATATGCCTCATAAATATTTCCAAGAACAATGTTCCTTTTGTTTTAGTAAATTAGGGGTCAGCACCCTGTCCACAGATAGATCCTGCAAAAGAGGAGAAGAGAGAGTAGTTAACAGTGTTTATTCTTTTACACAATCTCTCTATATCTGGTACCTGGTGACTAGTTAAGTAACCCAATACTGATATCACTGAGCTATTCTTTAAAATAGTGAAGTGTTGGAAAGCACTCTGTACCAAAATTCAACCCCCTCCTTTATTAGACATTGCCTTAGACTACTCAAGCCTAACATAAATAGTTCCCAAGCTTTACTTCCCCCACACTATTGCTCCTTTAATGCTGCAAACATGATTGCAAGAGGGAAAATGTAATTTTAAAAATTCGCTTTGGTAACAGGGATCCCAGTGATTCGTTAGCACAGTAAACTTTTGTAAAAAAAAAAAAAAAAAAAAAAAAACCCATCACCTTAAATTATTAAAGTGTATATTTGTTTAATCATTATTGTCATCCAGGTACTTAGTTTGTCATGCTTTCAACAGTTCTGTTTCTATTAAGGATGTGATTATTTTATAAGGAAACATTAAATACTTATAATTAAGGAGACATATTATGCCAACATTTGTTTCACTACTTTTTACTTGAATTGCTTTTGTAGAAACTTATGGAATTGCTTTATATAGAAATTGCTTTCTATGGAGATTCATATTGAGATTTCAGTAGAGCAGGTATTAAAAGATGTATCCAGGAGCTCTGCCCAGAGACTGGCATGAAGGTTTATAGGACTCAATAAATATTTATTGGTTCAAAATGAATTGCATTCCATTTTGTTTGTCTCTAGGGGATTTTATCATAATGGCTTTAAAAAATATAACAGATGTCACTATAATAAAATATAACCAGTACAGTATGGTGTCACTTGTCTTGTGCTGGACAAGGGTAACCAAGCTCAGAGACATCAACTTCTCTCTCCAGCGTCCATATGCTGGTGGGAGAAACTAACCTATTCTGTGGCCCAGGAGAATCTAAGTGAGGCTTAGAAGCTTATACAAATATACACATCTATGAAAGCATTCCTATGATGTTTTCTTCTCTTAAAAAATCTTCCAGGGACTCTTCTAAAGGAATTATAAAATAAAAATTTCTGAACAGATATAGAATACCACTAGTTCACTGGCCAAGTAATAATCCAGAAGCTGCTATATTTTTAATTCATAACAGTATGCTCTTTGTCTACTAAGGTAGAGAGTACACCTCCCAGGTTCAAATGATCCTCCGGCCTCAGCCTCCTAAGTAGTGGGATTACAGGCGCATGCCATCATGCGGGCTAATTTTTGTGTTTTCAGTAGAGATGGGGTTTTGCCCTGTTGGCCAGGCTGGTCCCGAACTCCTGGCCTCAGGTGATCTTGCCTCAGCCTCCCAAAGTGCTGGGATTACAAGTGTAAGCCACCATAGCCAGCCTAAAGGGCTTAAGATTTTAACATAAAGAACACTCTAGTAGTGAAAGACCTTGTCTCAAAAAAGTAAAATAAAATTCCCAACATCATAGATCTTCTCTGTTTCACCTCTCAACATCCCAGAGTGGCCCTCAGATCTGCCATGGACTCCCAGGTCCTCATCACACCACATCAAAACCATTCCAACAGCCCCAGCTGGAGCTCTCTAAACTGAACTACCTTATATCCAAATGCCAGGCTCATCCTCAAACACTTAAACACATACCGCCTCTCACACCAACCGGTTACTATAAACTTCTCAGTCTAGCATTCAAGACACGTATACACCACCAAACCTTTTAATCTTCTTTCTGTAAAGCCTCCAAGTAAAACAAAACAAAACAAAAACTTAATGGCAAAACACAGTAGACATTGTAGTTACCATATTTATACCAGAATCATCTTACATGGCTTTAGACAGAATGCTGATTTCGCATTAAAACCTACCAATCAGCCCCACAATATAAAAAGTTCACTGTGGATTTAAACAAGATTTTAACTTGTCTTCCACTGCTAGGAAGAAAATGAGGGAAAGTTATAAGCAAGAAAACAGCAGTTTAAAATTTCTAGGAGGATTTTAGGATAACATATAGATTTTTAATTCCAAGGGAAAAATTTGTCTGTATTCCTTTAATAGAGGAAATACCAGTAAGCTACACCCTATTACATTATCTGCCAAAATACAGTTAGCAAGTTAGCAACATCATTTCCTCATTTTCCAAACACATCTGCTGATAGATTCATCAAAAGAGGTACTTTACTCCAATTTTGGAAATTACCAGGCCCAAAAAAGAAATGTGATATAAATTACTCAGGGACTTATGCCTTATACAAGGACTGACAATGTTCTTTTAGTTTTAGTTAAGCTAAGTTAGTCCCATTTTGCCAAGAAGGAAGTGGATAGAGAGTTGGACGACTACCTACCAAAAAGGTCTGGTACGTTGTCTCTTTGCCAGATTGAGGGGTTTGGGAAACTACAGCCTGTTGGTCGTGGGGGGGTGGGGGTGGAGGATTTGGAGGTAGGGGCAGGGTACCTTAATGGAATTTATAATATTGAAATATCTTATATTTTTTTCTAGAGAAAATAAAGCCACAGGCCTCCTATCAACAGGCATGTAACATGTTTATTTGGTAAAAGATCATCTCCCAAAGTCCCTTCAAAGATGAACAGACATTTATACCTAGTGACATTAATAGACAGAACTCACTTTAGTGAAATCCATTTGCAAAGAACATTGAAGAACTGCACAAGGAGAATGAACAAATGAAGGTCACTCAGGACTCTGGCAGGTTAACAGAGCAAGACCCTATCTCAAAAAAAAAAAAAAAAATGCTTAAGAGTTTACTATAAAGAACATTCTAGTGAAAGACTGTTTTGTTTTCTTAAAAAAATTTATTTTATTTTATTTTATTTTTTGGGCCCCACTGACCAGGCCCCAGAAAGTCTGTTGTTTAAGTAAAGACAAGCAGAATCTTAGCTGGAGAGGTTTAGGTAGACAGTAGTGACTTGGAGTACTGGGAGGAAAAGACTAAATATGTTGGGAATTGAGTGGTAACATGTGGCTTTAATTGGTGAAAGGGGTCTGTTCATTAGTAATTGACCACTGTGGGTAGCTGGGTTTATCAAGGGATAATGATACCCCTTGGTGGCTTTTACTTTTTCAGCAATCAAGTTCAGTAGTACAATTCCTGGTCCACCCAAATCTCATCGGCAAGGCTTATCAAGACCATGGCTATTGCACAGCGGTTGCTCAAGCATCCCACACTGGGCTCCTCCATCTCCATATAATTCGTCCTGACAGATCTTAGACCGTGAAGTCAGCTAGGGATCTGTGTGTTTCTCTGTTAAGTTTGTGGTTCAGGCACAGGTAACTGAAAACAGATGTTTTCAGAGCAAAAACTCCGCTCGCTTTCTTGTTGAGCTTTTGGTAATTTGGGAAGGGAAGGGGGGGCTGCCTTTTGCAAACCCTTTGTGCTTTTGTTATGAGCACAGTTTCCCGATCTCAGCAATGCTTGCTCACCCTCTATCCAGATGCTTTCTTTGTTGTTTTGGTAGGTGTTGCTGACTTGGGTGTAGAGGAGCCATAGCCCCTTTTCTTTATGCTAATTTCATTCTCCTGTTGCCCGTTTCCTGTCTGTAGACTGCACATGGCCCTGGGGGACTTAAGGTGATTTTCTGACCTTGCAATCAGCTCTTAGGATTCTTCTGTTAAACACTCATTAGGTGCATATGACAGCACTAGGGACAGAGTGAATTGGCAGTCCTGTCACACGCCTGGGCTCAAAGAGTGAGCAATGATTAGACAGAAAGAGATAAGGTGGTTTAAAGGCAGAAGTGTCTCATAAACCATAAATACTAGGGAGGACCAAATTCTTGTAGTGGTAGAGGCTCAAAAATGGTGGCAACAAAGCTTTACTGAGGATCTGCTGTGAGGCGAACAGGTGAGAGTCTGGGGGAGCCAGGACAAGACACTGTACCCAGGAGCTTCACGGTCCAACTGGGTGGGGTGGGAGGCATGGAAATAAATCAGTCCCAACGCAGGGCAGTCTGTGTAGGGTGCCAGCTGATGACTCTCATGGAAGTGCAGGAGAGCGAGCCCATCCAGGCAGGAAGTTTTTTGAAAGGCGGCTTTATGGAGGACATGGGATTTGAGCTGGTTTTTAAATGCCTCGTGGTAGGACAAACTAGGAAGAAGGAGGAAGGGGTTATTTGGGAGCAGAGGTCAACAAGGGAAGAGAGAAAAGAAGGCTTGCAGAAGGTTTCCAGGAACAGTGAAGCGAGCAGCTTGGCTGGAGCAGAGGGTTTGTATGGGCAGCAGTAGGAGATTGGATGGGAGAGAATGGACAGTGCTAGTTTGTGGAGGCCTCTGAAAACCCTCTAAGGATTTTGGGGTTTATCTTGTGACCACGGGGAGCCATGAACACTTTTGATTAGGGGTGCGATGTGTGCCAAGTGACATTTTAGGATGAAAGATCTAACCACGACGTACATAGAGAATCAATGGCTTGTTCACCGCCTGGACTGTGTGGTACTGTTCTCAGGCCAGCTTCCAAGGACAGATGACTTTTTATTGTGTACTGGTGGGCTCCCCTGGTATTGTATGAGGAACTGACCCTCACAGTTTTATTAGTTAGGAGAGGGAAATGTTCTATCACCTGCATCTCTTAAATCCTCAGGGGCAATATTTTACCAGTCTTTGAAATGCGGACTGAATGATGGATATGTGATCCACTCTTAAATACAGCACTGCTAAGCTGAGCCCTGCAATCATGTGGTTATGAAATATTATCCAGCCTGAAACCATAAGAAAAACCCGCTTAGTCTGACCTACTCACAACACATGAGAAGCTAACCTTTGAAAGGATGTGGAAAAACTGGAGAACTGCTGACTGCACAAAATGCAAATGAGAATTCCATGTGGAGGGATTCTTCTCTTTTTGGTATTTTCTTCTCTTGCATGTTTGCTCCAGACCACACCACCTGTTTCTGCTCCAAATGTTTCCAAAGCCGAAAGTCTCTGCCTCGGAGATTGGAAGCACTTGCTTGCTGGTGACCTACATGTCACAAAGAGAGAAAGGAAAGAGATGGTGGGGGAAGAGAAAGTGGTTAGAGAGATCTTTTGGTCTTACCGTCAATAAAAGCTGGAGCACGTGGCCTGTGACATGGATGTAGAAAATCCTCCATCTTTCCCTTTATAGGGATAAAAGTAAGTTTTGTGGCAGGGCGCAGTGGCCCACACCTGCAATCCCAGCAGTTTGGGAGGCCGAGGTGGCTGGATCACTTGAGGCCAGGAGTTCAAGACCAGCTTGGCCAACATGGTGAAACCCTGTTTCTACTGAAAATACAAAAATTAACCGGATGTGGTGGCATGTGCCTATAGTCACGGCTACTTGGGAGGCTGAGGCAGGAGAATTGCTTGAACCCGGGAGGTGGAGGTTGTAGTGAGCCAAGATCACACCACTGTATTCCAGCCTGGGTGACAGAGCAAGACCCTGTCTCAAAACAAAACAAAACAAACAAAAAGTAAGTTTTGTAACTACCTGGATGTACATTTAGGATGCAGAATAAAAAACAGAATCTGATGCATTTCATCTTTATTTCTATTCATTGTTGACTTTCTGCAATAGAACACAGAAGCTTAGCATTTTGCAATTTGACAGGCAGTTAAACACCGCTTAACCCCTTAGCACCAGCCAATGGCCTTTCTTCCTAGCATATTTCCATCCCTCCCCTCCCCACCCATACTGTCCTGATTGCTGCAGTCACTCACTGTTAGCTAATTTGCTGCCCCCGGAGATGCTGTGTTAAGATGGCTCTCTGATTAGGTGGAATTTGATTAAGCAGAAACTGCTTTATGCTGTCACTAGAACTGTGGAAGCAGTGTGAGAGCTCCTAATTCTGAGCCTCCTGTCGTTTTGCTGTTATCTCAATTAAGTTACTTTTCTATGATTTGTGGCTCATTAGCCTCAGTAACTCCTAACTGCCTATTCTCATCCTTGAGTCTTTCCAGCCATATGTGAATGATATATGCTTAGAGTCCCTTCTAATTATGATGATTTCCTCTTGTCCTCCTGAATGCTGGTGACAGTGCTATTAGCAAGATGGAAGTGAAGCTTTGGATAGAAATTCTACGTCTTGAAACTCCTTGGGACCTCTTCCATACCACCCCTACCGCTTTCCCACTGGTTAAGGCTTGAGTATTAACTGGGTGGTTAAGCACTATCATCTGGGATGGCAGGACCTATGTTTAAAATCTTGAGTGAAATTACTTGGCTTCTTTAGGCCTCATTATTCTGCAAGACTGGATAGGAGTGGTATTTGCCCCAGAGGGTAGCTGTGGATTTTGATGGAGATAATGTATGTAAAGTCTTCTGCAGTCACACTCTCCAGAGCTGAGGCTCTTACTCCATCTTCCAGATCCTTGCTGGAATGTACCCTTTGCAAGACACCTCCTCTAGGACAGCTTCTCCCTTCTTGAATTCCCATAGCGCTTCATTGGTATCTCTTTCTAGCACTTAACAGTTATGTGCCTGACATGATGGTTAAAATTTTACCTTCCCCTTTGAGACTCTAAGCACCTCTAGGCTAGGGAAGGGCTTGGTGCACCCTGTGTCCTCTCTACTTGTGGGTACCAAACCTAGATAAGGATCAACATCACTTTAGGAGCTTTGAAAAATAGATTCCTGGGTTCTAGCCCCAGAGAGCATCCTTATGAGTCAGTCTGGAGCCTAGGCACCTGGATTTTTCATGAATGCCACAGGTGTTTCTGCTGTGGGTAGGCCTCAGACCCCAGTTTTAGAATCAGTTCTATAAGGCAGTGGTTTTCAACTTTGTCAAACCCAGCATCCTCTTTTATGTATTTTGTAATATCCTCTTTACTTCCTAAAAATGGAAACTCACAGATAATAGAACTCACACGCAATATTTAAAAAGAAATCAACATAAGACTCTAATTATATTATAAAGGAGAAATGACAAAATAATTTATAATAAAGTAGCATGTATTTCAATATGTGCACAGTTATACTGAAGACATAATGAAATAGTTACATTTTTGCTTATAGTTTGTATTTAAGAAATATTTAGCTGAATAGTTTCAGTTATATATTAGTACTCTTATATATAACCCTAGAAATAAGGGCAAAAAAGTCTTTTCTTGTGTATCACTAAGAATATGACAACTATAAATATAGACCAATACAGGTGTGTTATAGAGATGTCTCATTAATCATGAATGACATTTCTGTAAGAGTCATCATTTTTAGAGAGGGAATAAAAACTCTTGGTAAAGTTCTTTTTTTTTTGAGACTGAGTTTTACTCTTTTTGCTTAGGTTGGAGTGCAATGGCATGATCTTGGCTCACTGCAACCTCTGCCTCTTGGGTTCAAGTGATTCTCCTGCCTCAGCCTCCTGAGTAGCTGGGATTATAGGCATGCACCACCACACCTGCTAATTTTGTATTTTTACTAGAGATGGGGTTTTACCATGTTGGCTGAGCTGATCTCGAAATCCTGACCTCAGGTGGTCTGCCCGCCTTGGCCTCCCAAAGTGCTGGGATTACAGGTGTGAGCCACCGCACCCAGCTGGTACAGTTCTGTACAAAATACATTACCTCCTTCCCTTGATTTATAGGGTAATCAAATTCCTAGAGAATTCAGTGTGTTTAAAACTAAACAATGTATTTTAATGAAATGCATAGTTTTAAGATCTAGATTTAGATAATTATATAAACTCTTTCCCCCTCTTTTATGAAAATCATTTGGGATGTGGGCCAATCCATCATCAAAAGAGATTTTTCTGGAGCACTGTAGAAGGGGAGTGTTCCTGCTCCCACCACCCTCCCCCCTACCCCATATGCCAGCAGAGCCCTGCAACCAAAGTAACAACCAAAAGCCCCCAACGAAGTTCCAAAGCATGTAGGGGCAGTGCTACCCCACTGAGAACCACTGCTGTGGACACAGAAAGTCCAGTAGCCCTAAATGATCATCAGTACATAATTCTTGTGGCCTCCAACAGGTTGCCTGCTCCCCGCAACATGGTGTTCTGTACATATTTGTTAAATAAGTAAATGAATACTTGAAGTAAATGGCATGGATCCCCGCTTCTAAAAGTTTATGAGTGTGTCTTGTGTTTTGTTTTTTTTAAAGAGACTGGGTGAGGTGGGCATGGTGGCTCATGCCTGTGATCACAGCATTTTGGGTGGCCAAAGTGGGAGGAGCTCTTGAGCCCAGGAGCTCAAGGCCAGCCTGAGCAACATAGTGAGACCTTGTCTCTATAAAAAATCCAAATATTAGTCAGGTATGATGGCATGTACTTGTAGTCTCGGCTACTTAGGAGACTGAGATAGGAGGATTGCTTGAGCCTGGAGGTTGAGGCTGCAGTGAGCTGTGATTAAACAACTGCACTCCAGCCTGGGTGACAGAGCGAGACTCTGTCTCCAAAAAAAAAAAAAAAAAAAAAAAAAAAAGGAGAGAGAGAGAGACAAAGTCTCAATCTGTCACTCAAACTGGAGTGCAGTGGTATAATCACAGCTCACTGCAGCCTCAACATTCAAAATTGTCAGATTCAAGCAATCCTCCTGCCACAGCCTCCCAAGTAGCTGGGACTACAGGTGCATGCCACCACACCTGGCCAATTTTTGTATTTTTTCTTTTTTCTCCATAGAGATCCGGTCTCTCTATGTTGCCCCAGGCTGATCTCGAACTCCTAGCCACAAGAAATCCTTACACTTTGGCCTCCCAGAGTGCTAAGATTCCAAGGTATAAGCCACCATGCTGGGCTCAGTGTGATTTTTTTTTTCTAAACCAGAATTGGTTTCTGTTCTTTGTTCCATTATAGAAATCCTAAAGTACTTAAAACTGAAAAAGGGCTTTGGTGCAGGTTGGGTTCTCTAGAAGAAGACGCTAAGATAGAATTTGGGGTGTGAAATGCTCGTTAGGGATCAACATGTAAGAAGCGAAGGATGCAGGACTGGGCCAAGGGAGAAGTTGAAAAGGCCTCAGCACACCTGGCAGGAAGCCCTGGAGTGAGTGAGTGCAGTCACCATGTCTTGCTTTGGACCATGATGGGCCTTTACATCCCTACTTCTCAGTGATAGGCAGGTTGTCACAGGAAGGGTGTGATCTCAGGTGAGGTAGCTCTCTGCAGCAGGGGCAGACCCTGAAGGAGCTGGCAGCTGGAGGCCATGTGCTGACCACACTCCGCACAGCTGGGGTAGCAAGGCCTTATTTGAAGGGAGGTCATCTCAGTCTGGCATAGGCTTTCATAGCGACCCTCACTTGTGCCTCAGAGCAACCCTAGGAGATAGGTACACTTATTCCCATTTTATAGATAAGGAAACTGAGGCTGAGAGAATTTTCACTAACTTCCCTGATTCAATTACCTAACTAGTTAATGTCTCAGTGAGAACAGGAACCCGACTTCTAAATGCCGGGTCCCCTTAGTGATGTCCACATGGACTTGACAATTCTCATTCATTCATTCATTCAGTCAGTCACTTGGTTGGCTGGTGTGAAGTGCTGTGCTCCGTGCTGCAGTGGGGCAACTGAGCTGCCGAAAAGCCTGTCTGATTCATATGTTTTGTGTGTGTGTGTGATTGATTGAGTAGCTTACAGGTAGATTAGCATGGTGAGGTGGAAATATCTGAATCCTTTTATTCACAGCTTTTATCATTTGATCAGCTTAATTTTTAAAATCCTTGAAGTGCCTGAGAGCTGCTTGTTTTGTGATAAGATTTTCCTTATAGGTTGTTCTTAGCATAGACGAGGACATTTGATTTAGGGCCTTAGGCCTTCAAGATATCACTTCCCAGGCTTCAGCCAACTGGTGTTTGTGGGTGAATAAGCCAGCTGGCAGCTGCCTTGGTAATCTGACAGGCACCCCAGGAAGCCCAGGCCGCAGGCGCTGGCTTGGCTCCTAGGCCCTGCGCCCTCTTCTTCCTCTCTTTTTTCCTGGGTAGCTTCAGGTTGAGCTGTCAGTGGCCTATTGAAAATGGTTTCAAACCATTTCTAGATCCCCCAGTGGGAACACTATCTTTAATGAAAGACAAAGCATTTTGGCTCCTGTGTGTTAGAATAATTTTGGCTTTTTAGCACATCAAACGGGAATGACTGTTAGACCAGAAGGCTGGCCACAGGCAAGTCCAGTGGAATTCTTAGAATTGTCGGCCTTCCTAACTCTGGCAGATGAAATAAGCATAACATAAACATCATTTTTAGTATAATACTTTAATATTTTTAAGACCAGAATTCTTTTCAAATAATTTTAAAAAAAGGACAGAATATATGCTCACTGTAAAAGTGAAACCTGTTGTCACCTCCAATGCTGTCACACCCCTAGAGCCCTCAGTAGTAACAGTTGAGTGTTTTTCGTCCCTCCTTTCTCTGTGTTTATTTGAACATAAATATATTTGACTATGTGTTTTTTTCGTCCTTTTCAATAAACATGACACTAAATATAGGTGCGTTATAAATTGCTTTATCCGTAAAACAATATATTATGGGCATTTCCCCCCCCCAGGTCAGTACATAGCTTCATAATATTCTGTAGTGTGGGGTGTATCATGATTTATTCAATCATTTCCCCTGTGGGTGGACATTCAGCTTGTTTCCATTGTTTGTCATTAAAATAATGCTGCTCAACTGGGCGCAGTGTTTCACACCTGTAATCCCAGAACTTTGGGAGGCTGAGGCGGGCGGATCATGAGGTCAGGAGTTCAAGAACCGCCTGGCCAATATGGTGAAACCCTATCTCCATTAAAAATACAAAAAATTAGCTGTGCATGGTGGCATGTGCCTGTAGTCCCAGCTACTTGGGAGGCTGAGGCAGGAGAATTGCTTGAACCTGGGAGGCGGAGGTTGCAGTGAGCCGAGATTGCGCCACTGCACTCCAGCCTGGTCAACAGAGTGAAACTCAAAATAATAATAATAATAATAATAATAATAATAATAATGTTCCTACAGCCTCAGCAGAGAAGGGGATAAGGAGGTGAACAAAAGAGAGCTGCTCCAAGCTTTCCAGAAGTTTATGTTGTAGTGGTGGGAGGTCATCTATAAACAGGGAAAGCAATAGGTGAAATAGGAAATTGCAATTAGGGATAAAGCTTCTGAGAAAAATAAAGCCATGCCAGAGTAGAGGAAAGGCCTCGTTAAAGAGGTAAAGTAAGCAAACACAATGTGACTCGGGAGACAGCCCTCTGGACACCTGCAGTGAGAGCGTTCTAGGGGAGAGAGGGTAGATTCTAGTCCTAGTGGAGTCTGTCAGAGAGCCTTCTGCAAAAGTTGTAAGCAGTTCACTCCCTACCTAGCAGCTCTCACAGAGGCTCTGTTTCTCCACATCCTCCTCAGCTTTCAGTGTTAATCATCTTTACATTTTTGCCAATCTGCTGTGTGAAAAATGTGTATTTCCCAGACACCTTTTTAATATGCTCATTGACCTTTTGCATCTTTCTTTTCTTTGAATTGCTTATTTAATTTGCTGTTAAAAAACTTGGATTAACTATCCTCTTCTGACTAGTTTGTAGGAGCTCCTTGTCTATCAGAATCCGTGGCTTCTTAAGTGTCCTGACAAATTTCTCCTCATTTTCTTCAGTCTCTTCCACTCTGCGACTTCTTTCCTGATTCAGCCCCGGAGGATGCAGGCTTGGTGAATCCTGAGGAATTAGGAACCTTGAGCCTTGGGACTTTGAGCTTTTCAGTGGCCCAAAAACATGTCTAATATCAGAAAGAAAGTTTTCCTTGGCTTCTCTGAATACTAAAAGAAAAAAGCAAAATCTAAGTTAATGTATATTTAACCAATCAAATACCTGTAAGACATAACTTGATGTCAACCAGTCATTTACAAGTCAACTCAATATATAGTTATTTATAACCCAAATAAAAGTTAATTTGTATTTAGTGTGGGAGGTGGGTGTTTTAGTCTGCTCTTGTGGCTGTAACAGAATTCCATGGACTGGGTGGCCATAAACAACAGGAATTTATTTCTCACAGTTCTGGAGGCTGCCGTAGGGGCGCCGACAAGGTTTGGTGTCTGGTGAGGGTCCAATTCCTGGTTTATAGATGTCCATCTTCCCCGCTGCATCCTCACATGATGGAAGGCATGAGGGAGCTCTCTGGGTCTATTTCATAAGGGCACTAATCCCACTCTAAGGGCTTCACCCTCCAAACAAAACAAAACAAACTTTTTAGTCTTGGCTTATCCCATTGTATTAGTCCATTTGGACTACTAAAACAAAATACCTTCAACTGGGTGGCTTATACACAGTAGAAATTGGCCGGGTGTGGTGGCTCACACCTGTAATCCTAGCACTTTGAGGGGCGAAGCAGGTGGATCACGAGGTAATGAGTTTAAGACCAGCCTGACCAACATAGTGGAACCCTGACTGTACTAAAAATACAAAAATTAGCTGAGTGTGTGCCTGTAATCCCGCTACTCGGGAGGCTGAGGCAGGAGAATCACTTGAACCCGGGAGGCCGAGGTTGTAGTGAGCCGAGATCGTGCCACTGCACTCCAGCCCTGGGGGACAGAGTGAGACTCCGTCTCAAAAAGAAACAAAAAACCAATAGAAGTTTATTTCTCCCAGTTCAGGAGGCTGGGAATTCCAAGACTGGGGTGCCAGTCTGATAAGGTTGGCGAGGGTGCTCTTCTAGTTGCAGGCTGCAGACTTTTGTTGTGATCTCATGATGGAAGGAGCTAGCCAGCTCTCTACAGTTTCTTTTATAAGGGTCATAATCTCTAATCCCCCTCCCAAAGACTCCAGCTTCTAATACTGTCACTTTGGTGATTACAATTTCAACATATGAATTTTGTGGGGGACAAACATTCAGGCTATAGCAGCCCTCTAAGAGTTTTAAAACCTTGGGCCAGGGGTGGTGGCTCATCCCTACAATCCCAGCACTTCTGGAGGCCATGGCAGGCAGAGTGCTTGAGCCCAGGAGTTCATGATCAGCCTGGGCAACATGGTGAAACTCTATGGCTACAAAAAATGAAGAAATGGTGGCATGCACCTGTAGTCCCAGCCACCAGGGAGGCTGAGGTGGGAGGTGGGAGGATCCCTTGAGCCCAGGAGGTTGAGGCTGTGCTCCAGCCTGGGCAACAGGGCGAGACCCTATCTCAAAAACAAAGCAACCAACAAAAAAACTGACTTGTAATACATTAGTGGATTGTGAATTTAATGGGCTATGGCTACATTAAAAAATAGAGAATATGATTTTATATCACATTTGGTAAGATAATGTCAGTCTATTCAGAATTCTGTAACAAAATACCTTAGACTGGGTAAATTATAAACAACAGAAATTTATTGCTCATAGTTCTGTAAGTTGGAAAGTTCAAGATCATGGCACCAGCACATTCACTGTCTGCTGAGGGGCCGCTCACTGCATCATAGATGGTGCCTTCTTGCACAGTCATTACAAAGTGGAAGGAACAAGCTCCCTCAGGCCTCTTTTTATAAGGGCACTAATCCCATTCTAAAGGCCCCACCTCTTAACTCTATTGGGAATTAGGCTTTAACATATAGATTTTTTAGAGGCGAACACAAACACTCAGACCATAGCAGATAGATACTGTTTCTTGAAACTTTTGTTAAGGCTGTGTTTTTGTGTGTATCTAGACCAGCCTCATAATTTGTGGGGATCTAGTGCAACATGAAAACGTGAGACTCCTTGTTAAAAAATTCTTAAGAATTTCAAGATGGCAGTAGCAGAAGGTTTAACCAAGAATGGGGCTCTTCTCCACACAGGGACTGGGCAGCTGCACAACCCGCTCGCCCATGGAGCCTGCCCTGGTATACATGTATGTGTATGACCCGGGTTGAGATGGAAGATTATTTTCTAAAGCCACTGTAGTGATGTGTGCCAAGATCTATAGTAAGGATGACTGTGGATACGAGTGTGGAGTACCATGAGTTTTCAGCCACTCCTGCTTGGTCTGCTCACCTGTGTCTTGCCAGCCGGCTCCGTTCCCTTCGTTCCTGCCTGCTGGTGCCCACTTTCTGCCATATTGGCTCCTGGTTGGTTATGCCCAGCTCCAGTGCCACAGCTTCCTCGTCTCCAGCTCCCCCTTTCCCTGGCCTGCTTAGCGAGTCTGAAGGCCCTTGTGAAATGGCTCAGACACCACCTACAATTAAATGCTAAGGTTTCTTTTACTTTTGACCCAGCTGTCTCTCCTCTGGGTAAAGGAGTGTACAAGATCATGGCACCAGCAGATCCAGTGTCTGCTGAGGGCCCACTCTGCTATTTATTACTTCTTAAAAATTCCACCTGTATGTCCCTGAAGGGCTTCAGACTCATTTTCTGCCTCACCTTTCCATCCCCCTCCAAAGCTGCTCGCTCTTCCATATTCATCACTTTGCTTGGTGCCACTCATGTTTACTCAGTTGTCCAAACTGAAAACTGTGGGGGATTATTCTTCATTCTTTCATTCTTTCTTCTTCCCCCACTTCCTCAGATCCCATGAGTTGCCAAGTCTTGTCGGTTTGGCCTCCTACATAATTGCTTTAGTGTCTGTTCTCTCTCCTCCATGTCTGGCACAGAGTCTTGACTCCCGAGTAGGATGTGCAAGGCCTGAACTCTGATCGTCACCTGCATTCTCATCCTCACCTCCCACCCCCTGTCTCCCCCAACCCCTGCTCCAGCTACAGATGTGTTCCCCCAGGTTCTCGGACTTCTTTCCTGGGGAGCAACAGCATCCCCCAATCCTTGAGGACATTCGGAAGTGTGGGAGGGGGCGTCACTTTAGTTGTTGTCATGATTGGGAGTTGCTGCCAGCAATGAGTGGGTGGGGTCTGAGACGGCAAATGTCCTGCAGTGTGTGGGATAATCTACCAGACATGGAAGTGTTCTACCCAGAATTGCAGGTAGCCACCCTGCTGAAAAACAGAACGTGCTGTGTCATGCCTCTTTCCTTTGTACCTCCCTTTGTCTGAGATGTCTCTCAGTTTTCTCTGCCTGGGGAACTCCTACATGTTCTTTGAGTTCCAGGTTAAAAATCCCACCTTCTCTCTGAAGCCTCCTGTGCCCATTTTGCACACTGAGGTTACTTGGTCCCAGGGTACTCGTACCTCCCATGGGCCACTTTGAATGTGTCTTCTCCTGACTTTGTCTTCCCAGCACCTAGCATGGTTTGGCAGGTAGTACGTAGGCAATAAACTAGAGGGTGGCATGGCTTAAAGAAATGCCACCAGGAGCCCCTCAGCTCTGCAGTTCTTGGATTAGGCTTTACTTGTTATACTTAAATTCTGTCTTCTCCTTCCTACCCTGCCCCCTCTCTTCCTTTCTCAATTGCAGCCTTTCTAACTCTGGCATGCGCTTCTTCATTACTACAGATTGGCTATCTTCCATAGTTAAGCCATCTGCGGTTCCTTGAGGCATCTAAGAATTGAAATAGATCTTGGCCATCTTTGCTCCCGAGGTGTGATTGCAGTAGTTACAGCTCCCGTTTCCAAGGCAACAGCCTTCTGTTTATGAGTAGAGTGCTTCTCTTAGTGGATCTCCATTAGGAGAGAGGAGTCTTACTGCTCATATCTCCATATTCAAACTTTGCCTGCTTTATTGCTTATTTATAAAAGGCCAGTTTACACTGGAACAGGGTAGGGATAAAATATTACTTTGTTCTGGCAGTTTAGAAACTTTGTTGAAGCATACTATACATGTGGAATAGAGCACATTTAATAAGTATAAATCTCCATGAACACACTCTACGAGTAGCACCCAGATTAAACAAAACAAAACAAAGCACATTACCAGCACCCCAAAGCTTATTGGCTTTTCATGGAAATGTTGGATTATTTTTTGAGTATGCATTTCTTATTTTATCTGAGTCATTTTTTCCCCCAAACCAGCTGTAATCTAAGGTTCCACGAGATGCATCCTGATTTAAGAACCCTGAGCAATCAATACATCTATTAGACAGATAGCTTTAGATCATTACTATTTTAAAAACCATTTAAAAACATGATTTCCCCAGTGTTAGGGGAGGCATCCTGGGGATAAGAGCCTCCAGTCTGATGGCTTCCCAGTTCTGTTGAGTGAAGGCAGGGCATATGAGGAAGGCCTCAGTCCAGGCTGATTCATTAAGCCCATGAAAAGCAGATGCATGCAGACATACAGACCCCCTCCTTATCCCATTCACCCCTTTCTTCCATTTTAAAAAAGTCGCTTGTGTATCAGCTGGTGCAAGTGGGGGATTTTGTAATCAGATCATTTCAGAGTCAATCCCGTCTCTGTCATCCACGCCATGTGACTACAGTTCCTTTCCTCTCTGGATTTTAATTTCCTCACCTATAAAATGGGAACACTATATTTCTCTTGCAGACTTAAAGTGAGGAACACATGAGATAACGAGTGTAAAAAATGCCAGCATTGTGCTTGGTTCACAGAAAGTCACAAAAAATGATAGTTTCTCTCTTTCTCACCCCAAAGTTGGAAATTGTCAGAGTCTTCATCACATTGCTCCCCGATAACTTGTCATCTCTTTGCCTCCTATTTCCCCTGCCCCAATGTAGCTCAGATGGTTCTTTCTGCAGATTTATCTTCCTGAACCACTATTTCTACCTTTGCTATTCTCTTATCAAAAAGACTGATGGATTTTCACGGCACGTGTGCTAAAGCTGGGCTTAGAAGGGCTTCATAGACTGGCTCCACAGTGTCTGGCGTATTCCCCCTCCTTATCCTTCCTATTGTGATGCCCTTGGGTCATGGTGAAGGAGGTAGTTGGCCACCCTGTGCCCTTCTGTTCCTTTTGTAAAATTTGTGCCGGGTTCCTCAGCCTTGCCAAAATCTAGGACATTTGGCTCCTTCCTGGAGATCCCATTCTGGATCCGAGAATTTAAGGAGCTTCAACCTGACCTTGAGACTCTGTGTCAAGTCAGGTCTGGCCTTGCCTTTGTGTTCCATGCTGGGGGACTGGGCTTTGACTTTGCTCCCAAGTTGTGATTTCTACCTTGCCCCTGATTCTGGTGACTTTCTTAGTTCCTGCCTTGATGCCTTACCTCGACCCCAGCTCCTCTGGAATGGCTTCTTCCCTTGGACACGCAGCACCAAGAGACAGTCTTCCTTCCACTCCTGGTGCTTTGCCTTGGACACCCCCTACTCGAGCCCTGGACCAGCTACTTACTTAGATAACCATCATTATCTGGGGCCATTGTTTTCAGATACCCTGTCTCATGGAGCAAGTACCTCTTAGTACCATGGCATGTCACTTCAGTATGAGTTCATTGGGTACACTTATTTGGAATTTGGGATACCTGGCCTTTTACCTATCTAGAACATGGTGGATAATTAAAAAGCATTAAAAAATGGAGCCAACAGAGATGTTGAGAAGTCTAAGGATTGCATTTTTCACTCTTAGGAGAAGGCCTCAGGCCCTCAGAGGCATGTACTCTTTCTTTAGACACATGGCTAATTGGCTTTTAAGTGCACAATAAATTAGCAACAGCCAATTCTTCACAATAGGGAGAAAAGACAACCTATTAGAAAGGTGGGGGAGGATGGGAAAAATGATAAATGCATAAAGGAGCTGAAAAATTACATTAAAAATTCTGGAATGATTTTAGTATTTTAAAAGCCACTGAGAACATCCTTGAAATATAGGATGTTCACGATGGTGATCCTTAGTCATCTGCAAAATGTCCTTATAATTTTCTTAAGATGATAAGGAAGAATGCTACTACACATTTTAAGATGTCCACCTAAAATAGCTAAAATAAAAAGTGTTTCCACGTTTATTCAGGCTAAACCTTTATTCATTCACTCATCTAATATTTAATGAATGCCTTATTATGGCATTGTTCTAGGTGTTGAGAATATTTTACAGAGTAAAACAGACAAAATCCCTGTTCTCTTCAAGGTTAATCTAGAAGACTGGGCTTTTCAGAGAAAGTAATTTTCCATGACCTGAGAGGGTCAAACTTTTTGCCTTTATTATTTTTAATAGACTGTACAGGACATTTTTCTATATTGTGAATAGAAGGTTAAATGGAAGAGATTATTTCTCAGATGCTCAAAACTGACTCTATAAATGTCATAAAGCACATTGAAAGTCTCTGAAGCACTTGACTTACTTAGGTTATTTCATTTTTTATCACAACAGGAAGTAGGAAGTGTGGTTTGTTTTTGCTGGTGGGGAAATGGCAGAGTAGAAAGGTGCAATGACTTGCCTGAGGTTATACAGAGTTTAGTGACACTCTTGCATGCCCATACTAGATGATTTCTCATTTCCAAGGTCAAGTGTCTTGGTTAGGGACTGTCATCCAGTTCATGTGAAGAAAAAGGAAGAAAAATGCCAACATTTTAAATACAAAAGGTGAAAAATGGAGTGATTTGATGTTTGTGTAATTAGTCCTAAAATGAATTCCTCATCTGTGATTTTCTGGGTCAGACAGCAGACTGGAGATCGGTTTGTATGTTAGTGGCTTAACTGGCTCTCTTAAGGATGT
The DNA here is from genome assembly GCA_036589455.1 of Ateles fusciceps. Classification (NCBI taxonomy): domain Eukaryota; kingdom Metazoa; phylum Chordata; class Mammalia; order Primates; family Atelidae; genus Ateles; species Ateles fusciceps. The sequence continues at coordinate 5,949,568 of JAZHEH010000889.1, forward strand.
AATTTCAACTGTAATTTTCCATTTTCCCCCCCTTTCCTCTGGCATGCTTATAGAAGGTTCTTAGTTGTTATTTGAGGCTTTCCAAAAATTATCAAAATGAAGTAGCTACTGAGCTTTTATTTTGGTCCTTAATCAGAAGGGACTGAAAATGATAGTGCTTGGTGGAGAAATCTTTAGATAGTCTTCACCTCCAGCTGAACCCCTGAAAGACTGTGAGTTCCACCCCTCCAACAGGTTCCACTTGCATGAGCAATCGTTTTCCCATGAAAGCACAAAGCCTTCATGTACAGCTTTCCTTTTACCTGGTATTCAGTTTGTGACTTTCTGCTTGGAGAGTGAGCATTTGATTTATTACTTTTTAACTGAAGGTCATTTTTATATAGGGCTATGTCATATGCTTTACATTTTAGCCCTTGGAGGATGTGACAAAATACTTTTACTGCTCAATTTCAATTTGTGAAAACATAAGTTTTTCAGATTAGAACTCTTATGTTATACTGCTAATAAAGCCAAAGGGTTGAAATATTATTAAAAACATTTCTTTTTGTCTTTCTTTTTAATATCAGGGAATTATGTGCTCTTTCAAGTGTTAAAGGAATGCGATACTCATTGGTTTGCAGTATTTTCATGGTAACATTTAATATGCTTTGTTCATAAATGGTCTCAATTATAATACTCTCTGCGTATGAGAAAGTCTATGCTTAGGAGATAGAGAATCGTGAAACAAAACACTATGTCATTTTTTTTAGACAAGGCAGAGACAGGAAATAAAAAAAAAGAGGTAGCCCACGATTTCAGTTTTAAAAAGCTGTTACTTAAGGAAGTATATTAGCATTTCTCTGACTAAAATAAGAAAAAACTACCTGGTGTGTGGAATAGGTTGATGGTGTGTTTGCACTTATTTGGAATTTTGGCTAGAGTGGGATAGGGGTTGATGTTGGACAGAATATTTCTACAAGGACTGAGTTCTGTGGGAGATTTACGGGTTTTCTCAGTGTGCCCAAGATGCTGCTGACTCTTTCACTGTCCTTGTCATTGAGCCAACTATCGTTTTCATTTTGTAAATGGCAATGACCATTAAAAAATCAAGAACCTTTAGTGGCTTTTAAAAGAAAACTGTATAATTTTTAAAGAGCCTATGAAAGCCGATCTGATAAATTTGACCTAAGTATTTTGTCCATTTTGTCTGGGATACAGAGTCATGGGTTTTGATTTCTTGAACTTGGGAAATGTTATTTTCTCATCACCCTCAGGGATCTGGAAAAGGTTAAGGAAAGATTCCCATATGATAAATGATGTGAAGGATTCTAGTGTCCAGGAGCATCCTGCCATCTCCTAGAAGATGCAGAGGTGAGGAAGACAAGACGAGCCCTTTACTGGATGGGTGCTAGAACTGAAGACTTTCTCCTTCTGTGAAGATACCCTGAGGGAAAGGGAAGAAAGCAACTCCTTGTTATGAATTATTTATTGCAGCTCAGACTTCAGAGATTGTGAAAAAGGATACTTAAAACTCGAAAAGATTGATGCTAATATCAAACCCTGACAGTGCATGCTGAAACCATGCTGGGAAATTCCCTTCAAGAAATCTGGGGTGCTTTCTGCTTAAGGAATGGCTATCAAAACAAAAGATAGCTGTTAAATTCAGAGTACTTCAAGAGAGGTATTAGTCAGGATACTTATTTGGTCAAAATAAGAACACAGAAGTTTATTTTACTCTCATCTATAATGGTCGGAGCATAAACAAACCACGACTGAGAAGATGGCTCCATGATATTGGGAATAAAGTTTTCTTTTATTACTATGCCTTCTCTACCACATGGCTTCTATCTTTCAGCTAAGATAGTTGCTCCAGTTTCTATCACCATGGGAAAAGAAACTAGGAAAGAGGAGGGCAGCCTCCTTTCTTTCCTTTTTTCCTTTTTTTTTTTCTTTTTAAAATAAGAAACGTGATCTCACTATGTTGCCTAGGCTGGTCTCAGGCTCCTAGGCTCGAGTGATCCTCCTGCCTCAGCCTCAGGCATAGCTGGGACTACAGAGGCACACCACTGCACCAGGTTTCCAGTTCTTTTTCTATTAAGAATTTGACCTGGAAGTTGAAAACATCTGATTTCATTGGCCAGAATCAATCACATAATTACTTTTCTACAAGGGAGACTGGGAAATGTAATCTTTTTTTTTTAATTGCAGTTTAGGTTTTGGGGTACATGTGAAGAACATGCGAGATTGTTGCATAGGTACACAATGGCAGTGTGATTTGCTGCCTTCCTCCCCCATCACCTATATCTGGCATTTCTCACCATGCTCTCTCTCCCCCAACTCCCTACCCTTCACTGTCCCTCCCCATTTCCCCCCCAACAGACCACAGTGTGTGATGCTCCCCTCCCCTGTGTCCATGTGTTCTCATTGTTCAACACCCACCTATGAGTGAGAACATGCGGTGTTTGATTTTCTGTTCTTGTGTCAGTTTGCTGAGAATGATGGTTTCCAGGTTCATCCATGTCCCTACAAAGGACACGAACTCATTGTTTTTGATGGCTGCATAATATTCCATGGTGTATATGTGCCACATTTTCTGTGTCCAGTCTATCATCAACAGGCATTTGGGTTGGTTCCAGGTCTTTGCTATTGTAAACAGTGCTGCAGTGAACATTTGTGTGCATGTGTCCTTATAGTAGAACGATTTATAGTCCTTTGGATATATACCCAGTAATGGGATTGCTGGGTCAAATGGAATTTCTATTTCTAGGTCTTTGAGAAATCACCACACTGTCTTCCACAATGGTTGAACTAATTTACACTCCCACCAACAGTGTAAAACTGTTCCTATTTCTCCACATCCTCTCCAGCATCTGTTGTCTCCAGATTTTTTAATGATTGCCATTCTAACTGGTGTGAGATGTTATCTCAATGTAGTTTTGATTTGCATTTCTCTAATGACCAATGATGATGAGCATTTTTTCATATGTTTGTTGGCTTCATGTATGTCTTCTTTTGTAAAGTGTCTGTTCATATCCTTCGCCCACTTTTGAATGGGCTTGTTTGTTTTTTTCTTGTTAAATCTGTTTTAGTTCTTTGTAGATTCTGGATATCAGCCCTTTGTCAGATGGGTAGACGGCAAAATTTTTTCCCATGCTGTTGGTTGCCGATTCGCTCTAATGACTGTTTCTTTTGCTGTGCAGAAGCTCTGGAGTTTAATTAGGTCCCATTTGTCTATTTTGGCTTTTGTTGCCAATGCTTTTGGTGTTTTGGTCATGAAGCCCTTGCCTACGCCTATGTCCTGAATGGTTTTGCCTAGATTTTCTTCTAGGGTTTTTATGGTGTTAGGTCTTATGTTTAAGTCTTTAATCCATCTAGAGTTAATTTTAGTGTAAGGTGTAGGAAGGGGTCCAGTTTCTGCTTTCTGCACATGGCTAGCCAGTTTTCCCAACACCATTTATTAAACAGGGACTCCTTTCCCCATTGCTTGTTTTTGTCAGGTTTGTCAAAGATCAGATGGTTGTAGATGTGTTGTGTTGCGTCGGAGGCCTCTGTTCTTTTCCATTGGTCTATATCTCTGTTTTGATATCAGTACCATGCTGTTTTGATTACTGTAGCCTTGTAGTATAGTTTGAAGTCAGGTAGCTTGATTCCTCCTGCTTTGTTCTTTTTGCTTAGAATTGACTTGGCTATGTGGGCTCTCTTTTGGTTCCATATGAAGTTTAAGGTGATTTTTTCCAGTTCCGTGAAGAAGATCATTGGTAGCTTGATGGGGATAACGTTGAATTTGTAAATTACTTTGGGCAGTATGGCCGTTTTCATGATATTGATTCTTCCTAACCATGAACATGGAATGTTTCTCCATCTGTTTGTGTCCTCTCTTATTTCGTTGAGCAGTGGTTTGTAGTTCTCCTTGAAGAGGTCCTTTACATTCCTTGTTAGTTGTATTCCTGGGTATTTTATTCTCTTTGTAGCAATTGTGAATGGCAGTTTGTTCTTGATGTGGCTCTCTTTAAGTCTGTTATTGGTGTATAGGAATGCTTGTGATTTTTGCACATTGATTTTGTATCCTGAGACTTGCTGAAGTTGCTTATCAGCTTCAGGAGATTTTGGGCTGAGATGATGGGGTCTTCCAGTTATATAATCATGTAATCTGCAAATAGAGACAATTTGACTTCCTCCTTTCCTATTTGAAAACCCTTTATTTCTTTTTCTTGCCTGATTGCTCTGGCTAGAACTTCCAATACTATATTGAATAGGAGTGGTGAGAGAGGGCATTCTTGTCTAGTGCCAGATTTCAAAGGGAATGCTTCCAGTTTTTGCCCATTCAGCAGGATATTGGCTGTGGGTTTGTTGTAAATAGCTTTTATTATTTTGAGATACATTCCGTCAATACCTAGTTTATTGGGGGTTTTTAGCATAAAGGGCTGTTGAATTTTGTCCAAAGGCCTTCTCTGCATCAATTGAGATAATCGTGTGGTTTTTGTCTTTGGTTCTGTTTATGTGGTGAATTACGTTTATAGACTTGTGTATGTTGAACCAGCCTTGCATCCCCGGGATGAATCCTACTTGATCATGGTGGATAAGCTTTTGATGTGCTGTTGCAATCGGTTTGCCAGTATTTTATTGAAGATTTTTGCATCTGTGTTCATCATGGATATTGGCCTGAAGTTTTCTTTTCTTGCTGAGTCTCTGCCATGTTTTGGTGTCAGGATGATGTTGGTCTCATAAAATGATTTGGGAAGGATTCCCTCTTTTTGGATTGTTTGCAATAATTTCAGAAGGAATGGTACCAGCTCCTCTTTGTATGTCTGGTAGAATTCGGCTGTGAACCCATCTGGACCTCGGCTTTTTTTGGGTGGTAGGCTCTGAATTGCTGCCTCAACTTCAGACCTTGTTATTGGTCTATTCAGGGTTTTGGCTTCTTCCTGGTTTAGGCTGGGAGGATGCAAGTGTCCAGGAATTTATCCATTTATTGCAGGTATACTAGTTTATGTGCATAGAGTTGTTTGTAATAATCTCTGATGATGGTTTGAATTTCTGTGGAATCTGTGGTGATATCCCCTTTATCTTTTTTTATTGCATCTATTTGATTCTTCTCTCTTTTCTTTTCTATTAATCTGGCTAGTGGTCTGTCTATTTTGTTGATCTTTTCAAAAAACCAGCTCCTGGATTTATTGATTTTTTGAAGGTTTTTTTTGTGTCTCTATCTCCTTCAGTTCTGCTCTGATCTTAGTTATTTCTTGTCTTCTGCTAGGTTTTGAGTTTTTTTGATCTTGCCCCTCTAGCTCTTTCAATGTTGACGATAGGGTGTCAATTTTAGATCTCCCCTTGCTTCTCATGTGGGCATTTATTGCTATGTATTTTCCTCTAGACACTACTTTAAATGTGTCCAGAGATTCTGATATGTTGTGTCTTCATTCTTGTTGGTTTCAAAGAACATCTTTATTTCTGCCTTCATTTCATTGTTTATCCAGTCGACATTCAAGAGCCAGTTGTTCAGTTTCCGTGAAGCTGTGCGGTTCTGAGTTAGTTTCTGAATTCTGAGTTCTAACTTGATTGCACCATGGTCTGAGAGACTGTTTGTTATGATTTCCATTCTTTTGAATTTGCTGAGGGGCGATTTACTTCCAATTATGTGGTCAATTTTAGAGTAGGTGTGATGTGGTGCTGAGAAGAATGTATATTCTGTGGATTTGGGGTGGAGAGTTCTGTAAATGTCTATTATGTTTGCTTGGTCCAGGTCTGAGTTCAAGTCCTGGATATCCTTCTTAATTTTCTGTCTTTTTGATCTGTCTAATATTGACAGTGGAGTGTTAAAATCTCCCCTAATATTGTGTGGGAGTCTAAGTCTCTTTGTAGGTCATTAGGAACTTGCCTTATGTATCTGGGTGCTCCTGTATTGGGTGTGTATATATTTAGGATCATTAGCTCTTCTTGTTGCATTGATCCTTTTACCATTATGTAATGTCCTTCTTTGTCTCTTTTGATCTTTGTTGGTTTAAAGTCTATTTTATCAGAGATGAGAATTGCAACTCCTACTTTTTTTTGCTCTCCATTTGCTTGGTAAATCTTCCTCCATCCCTTTATTTTGAGCTTTTGTGTATCCTTGCATGTGAGATGGGTTTCCTGGATACAGCACACCAATGGGTTTTGGCTTTTTATCCAATTTGCCAGTCTGTGTCTTTTGATTGGGGCATTTAGCCCATTTCACATTTAGGGTTAATACTGTTATGTGTGAATTTGATCCTGCCATTTTGATGCTAGCTGGCTGTTTTGCCTGTTAGTTGATGCAGTTTCTTCATTGTGTTGCTGCTCTTTACCATTTGGTATGTTTTTGGAGTGGCTGGTACTGGTTGTTCCTTTCTATGTTTAGTACCTCTTTCAGGAGCTGTTGTAAAGCAGGCCTGGTGGTGATGAAATCTCTGAGTACTTGCTTGTTTGTAAAGGATTTTATTTTTCCTTCACTTATGAAGCTTAGTTTGGCTGGATGTGAAATTCTGGGTTGAAAGTTCTTTTCTTTAAGGATGTTGAATATTAGCCCCCACTCTCTTCTGGCTTGTAGGGTTTCTGCTGAGAGATCTGCTGTGAGTCTGATGGGCTTCCCTTTGTGGGTAACCTGACCTTTCTCTCTGGCTGCCCTTAGCATTTTCTCCTTCATTTCAACCCTGGTGAATCTGACGATTATGTGCCTTGGGGTTGCTCTTTTTGAGGTATATCTTTGTGGTGTTCTCTGTATTTCCTGGACTTGAATATTGGCCTGCCTTGCTAGGTTGGGGATGTTTTCCTGGATAATATCCTGAAGAGTATTTTCCAGCTTGGATTCATTCTCTCCATCACATTCAGGTACACCTATCAAAGGTGGATTAGGTCTTTTCACATAGTCCCATATTTCTTGGAGACTTTGTTCATTCCTTTTTACCCTTTTTTCTCTAATCTTGCCTTCTCATTTTATTTCATTGAGTTGATGTTGGACCTCTGATATCCTTTCTTCTGCTTGGTCGATTCGGCTGTTGAAACTTGTGTATGCTTTACGAAGTTCTCACGTTGTGTTTTTCAGCTCCATCAATTCACTTATATTCCTCTCTAAGTTGTTTATTCTCGTTGGTATTTTGTCAGATCTTTTTTCAAGGTTCTTAGTTTCTTTGCATTGGGTTAAAACATGTTCTTTAGCTCACAGAAGTTTCTTATTACCCACCTTCTGAAGCCTGCTTCTGTCAATTCATCACACTCATTCTCCATCCAGCCTTGTTCCCTTGCTGGTGAGGAGTTGTGATCCCTTGTAGGAGGAGAGGCATTCTGGTTTCGGGTGTTTTCCTCCTTTTTGTGCTGGTTTCTTCCCATCTTTGTGAATTTATCCACCTGTTGTCTTTGTAGTTGTTGACTTTCAGATTGGGTCTCTGAGTGGACGTCCAGTTTGTTGATGATGAAGTTATTTCTTTCTGTTTCTTAGTTTTCCTTCTAACAGTCTGGCCCCTCTGCTCTAGGACTGCTTAGGTCCACTCTAGGCCCTGCTTACCTGGGGATCACCTGCAGCGGCTGCAGAACAGTAAGGGTTGCTGCCAGTTTCTTCTTCTGCTATCTTTGTCCCTCAAGGATACCCACCAGATGTCAGTCTGAGCTCTCCTTTATGATGTGACTCTTTGGATATACGGGGGTCAGGGAGCTGCTTGAGGAGACAGTCTGTCCTTTATATGAGCTCAAGTGCTGAGCTGTGAGCTCCATTGTTCATTCAGATCTGCTGGGCAGGTACGTTTCAGTCTGCTGCAGCAGAACTCATAAACCTCTGTTTTTTTTTTTTCCCCCCCGGGTGCTCTGTCCCAGGGAGTTAGGGCTTTATTTATGAGTTTCTGTTGTGCTGCTGCCTTTTTTCAGGGATGCCCTGCCCAGCCAGGAGGCAGCCTAGTCACTGTCTGCCTGCAGAGGCTTTGCCGAGCTGCTGTGGGCTCCACCCAGCTGCCCTGTGAACTTCCCTGCAGTCCTGTTTATACGGGTGTAGTTAGAACTGCTTCGGCAATGGTGGCCCACCTCTATAATGGTGGACTCTCTCTGTAATGGCGGGCTGCCTCGGCAGTGGCGGGCTGCCTTGGCAATGGCGGGCTGCCTCAGCAATGGCAAACTACCTCCATAGTGGTGGACTGCCTCTATAATGGCGGACACCCCTCCCCCACAGAGCTGAACCATCCCGGGTTCAGCTGTGCTTGCTGTGAAACTCTCAATCCAGAGCATTTCCGATTGCTGTTTTTTTGTGGGGGTGGGACCAGTGGAGCCTGAACACCTGGCTCCCTGCCTTAGAGCGCCCCCACTTTTTTTTTTTTTTTAGTTGAACGGTCGACTCTGTCCCCCCAGGTGTTCCAGTCGCCTGTTGAAAAGGCAGTGGGATCTGTGTGGTTTCCCGTGCAGCAATCCACTGTGCTGGCTGAAACAGCTGCGCTGAGATTCGTGGTGCTTTTTTGCCCAGGAATCTCCTGGCCTGGCTCCCTGTTTCAGTCCCCTTTTTAATCAGATGAATGGGCGACTCTGTCTCCCAGGAGCTCCAATCGCCAGCTAAAACGATGCCTGGACCCATGTATTTTGTATGGAGAACCGCCGTGCCGGGTGCCAGCAAAACAGTCGTGCTGGCAACCCATGGTGCTCCTCCCGCTAGGAATCTCCTGGTCTGTGGGCAATAAAAATCCATCTGGAAATGCGGTGTCCACTCACCCTCTGTGCTTTTACTGGAAGCTGCAATCCTGAGCTGCTCCTAATCACTCATCTTGGATCGGAAATGTAATCTTTAAGGAGGCAGCCATGTGCCCAGCTAAGGCTTCCGTAACTATAGCGGAAAGAGAAGATGGATACTGGGGGAGACAGCTAGGAGCCTCTGCTACACCGGAATAGTGACATTTACTCTTCGGTGTTCGTGTACTGATGTGCTTTTAGGCAAATTCAGACTTGACATAACACCTTTTTTTTTCTTATTAATACAGTATTTATCTTTCCTCTGTCAAACCCTGAGCTAACCATGTTCCCCCAGGCCACCTGAGGAGTACAGGTAAAGGAACATACAGGGCTGACGAGACATGGGAGAAAGAACTATGGAAGGTGGAGATGGCTGTTTCACATGGCTAAGAGGATGAGAAAGGCCACCATCAGGCAAAAGAGCCCCATGGCTTTGTAGAGGGCAAAGCCCAGAATGGCACAGGAGAAGGGCTGTTGCTTCAGAGAAGGGTTCCTGGCATAACCAATGATGAGGCTCCCAAACGCAGTCCCAATCTCAGCCCAGAGCCGGCCACCCCCCACTGTGGCAGCCCCAGCCCCAGCCCCAGTGAACCTGGCTGCTCTGTGGATGCCCCTTGAAATGGCACTGGTTTGGAAGCTGCGGCCAGGGACAAGTGAGGTAAGGGGAGGTGAGACTGCCAGGCTGCAGACAGTCTCACATGTTCAAGTAGCGGATGGCTTAGCAGTTGTGAGGTGCTCTTGACCAAGGAGGGAGTGGAGGCGAACTTGGAGCAGGCGTACATTTTCAGCGAGTGAGGGGCCGTGGCAGGAGAGCTGCGCCCAGTGCAGGGAAGAGGAATTATTATTCACAGACAGCACCAGACCATATCATGCAATGTTTATATCTTACTTAATGTATTGTTTAGACATCCATGTTAGGAAAGTAAATTTTGAATGTATTGTCAATCTACAGTTTTTTGTTTTTTTTTTTTTGAAATAGAGTCTCACTGTGTTTCCCAGGCTAGAGTGTAGTGGCATGATCTCGGCTCACTGTAACCTCTGCCTCATGGGTTCAAGCAATTCTCCTGTCTCAGCCTCCCAGGTAACTGGAATTACAGGCACATGCCACCACCATGCCCAATTAGGTTTTTGTATTTTTAGTAGAGATGGGGTTTTACCACATTGGCCAGATTGGTCTTGAACTCTAGGCCTCAAGTGATCGCCCGTCTCGGCCTCCCAAAGTGCTGGGATTACAGGTGTGAGTCACCACGTCTGGCCTGTCAATCTTAACTTAAAAGCAACTGTAGTTTCTTCACACATTTTTCTGTGGAAAGAATGGGCTCATTTTGGTAGGTTGAAATTTTTACGTGGAATTTCCGTTAGCACAAATCCATATGCCTTAAAATGAGAAAAGGCTTCCGAAAGGGCACCCACTGGGGGGGTAAGTAAAAATCATTTATTCTGGATGGGAATTTGATTCTGGAGTTGTCGGTGGTCGGTAAATAGAGTTCACTTTATGATGTTGACTCTAGGAATGGAGCCAAAACATTACAACCTCATTTATAACTTTCCCCACCTCTGGGGAATCATATTAATAAGTAATTTTAGGGCCTGGGTTCTAAGATAATTTTATTAAAATAAAAATATGTCTCTTGTTTCTGTATAAGAAGATAGTGCCAGAAAGCTCTGCCATTTATTCTTTCTGGCTACTTCCTGTCTGGATTTTGTTTATTGCTCTCCTCCCAGAGTGCTCTATCAGAGGGAACTACCGTATGGCTAGGAAGATTTGTTTGTATAACAGTGTGCGAATATTTTGTCCTGGCTGTTAGGAATTAAGCTGTTTCTGATAGATTCTTGTTGTAAAGCCTAGCACATATCATACATTATAGATTTTTAGTTGTGATTTCTAGTTGCATGTGAATTTGCATTTTGCCCTCGGTTTTTCTCTTATCCCATCTCACAGAAGAGATGATTTCGAGGTGTGAGTTTTTTGAGATCCTGTTTTCTTCATAAGGATGAACTAGACTTGCAGGCTGTCTCTTCTAGCCATCACTGGAGTTAGCAGGCCTTGTCACTTGTTTGATACGAGACAAATGTTCTTGTTGTTTTAGTAGTATAACGTCTCAAGCGTTGTTCTGATTTTTTGTTAGCAACAAAAACTCTCAGATTCTCTAGGGTCCCTCATTGTCACTCCTCCTTAAACATTCTTCAGAAGGCTCGGCAGCAATACAGCTACTATGGAAGAGACAGGGTGTGCACAGTCATCAAAGCTTTATCTTTGGCATACAGACTCATGTTTTTAGAAAGAAAAAAATTAGAAAAGAAACAAGTTTTTTAAGGAAAAGATTGTCTATCTTTTTTTTCTTTTTTTTCTGGTTGGCAAAAAAGCATTTGATGAACTTCCCTTAAAAATTTTTTTGATTCAGGTCTCTGTTTCTAGGAAAAGTATTCTTACCATTTTTCAGGTGAGGCCACAGATGCATGATTTTGCTCAAGGTCATATGAGGTAGTATGGCCTGTTTACTTTATTGGACCACCTCTTCTTTTCTTTTCTCTCTCCACTCGAATTATGTGCATGCTCATGGGAATCCCACACAAATGTGAAACTCCTGGACCACATTTTTTTCAATGAGTTATAGCAAGTGACTCTATTTATAGATGAGCAAAAGGTGGTTATATGCCCCAGGAGATACTTTAGCATTTTAGATAAAGTAAGAACCTAGAGAAGGCAGGCTCACTCCGTGGCAAGTCCTTCCTGCTGGGGTCCGGTCTTATTCATCATGGTGTCTCTAGTGCCAAGCTCAGCACCTGGTGCATTGGAGTCTGCGGCATGTGCTTGTTGACTGTTGAATTAGTGACTATGAGTTGGAGGATGACAATTTAACAAAAAAAGAGAAAAGGTTTGAAAGTGAAATTTTCAGGCAGCCTAATGAAGGTTGGATGAGCTTAGATGCAGAAGGGAAACAGATTATCTGCAGGAGTCTGGAAAATCCTGGTGGACTAGATAAGAGGAAGCTAGATCCGGGGAATTTGAGAAGGACCTGTCTCAAAACTGAATTTTTGACTCCCATGTCTTCCGAGTACCTTTGTTTTTGCTTCTTAGGTTTATGAAGTTATTTTTAAGGTTGAATCTGTTGCTGCGTTGTGTTCTTAGTGTGTAGCTCTGGGAGGGGGGATGCAGATGTAGATGTGTGAGCAGGAGCTGCTCAGGGTAGGCCTCTGGTAGGAGCTGCAATGCTGGACTCAGTGGCCCAAACTTGTATCCCTGGGCTCAGAGTCCTGGGAACATCCTGCTTTTCATTTTTACTCACCCAGTTCATTAATCTTCCTGGACGGTAAAGCTTACATTATTGCCTTTGTAGGAGAACTGTGCTTAAGGCTGCTTTACTTAGTCTTTAAGAGTCTAGGAGGAAACTTTTGGCAACATGTTTCTGTCTAGGCTGCAAGGTTTGGTACGTGGTTGAGACCTGAATAATGGAAACTTTGGCTTCTAAGTTTTAGTGTGTTGGAGGTTCCTCAGAACTCCCAGAACACTTCATGAATATCTACTCAGAGCAAGTATTACATTTCCATCCTATGGAAAGAGATCCTGAAACAAAACATGAGGACGTATTTTGAAACACCATTTTGAATAAAATGGAGCAATCACTAATCATTAGGGAAAGCCAGTCAAAACCACAAATGAGATACCACGTCATACTCATCAGGGTGACTATTTATCCAAAGACCAGAAAACAGCAAGTGTTAGTGAGGATGTGGAGAAATTGGAGACCTTGTGCTTTGCTGTTGGGAATGTAAAATGGTGCAGCTGCTATGAAAAACTGTATGATGGTTTCTCAAAAAGTTATATATAGAATTACCATTTGATGTAGCAATTCTGTGTCTAGGTATATATCCAAAAGAATTGAAAGCAGAGAGGTGAACAGATATTTGTACACTCATGTTTATAGCAGCATTATCCGCAATAACCAAAAGATGGAAACAACTCTAATGTCCAATGACAGATGAATTGATCAACAAAATATGGTATGTACATATAAAGGAATATTATTCAGCCTTAAAAAAGGGAGGAAATTCTGGCCGAGTACAGAATTCCCAAAGTAATTGCAGCACTTTGGTAGGCTGACGTGGGCAGATCACTTGAGGTCAGGAGTTCAAGACCAGCCTGGCCAACATGATGAAACTCATCTCTACTAAAAATACAGAAGAAAAAATTAACTGAGTGCGGTGGTACATGCCTGTAATCCCAGCTACCTGCAAGGCTGAGGCAGGAGAATCACTTGAACCTGGGGCAGAGGTTGCAGTGAGCTGAGATCACACCACTATATTCCAGCCTGGGTGACAGAGCAAGAGTCTGTCTCAAAAATAAATAAATAAATAAATAAAATATAAAATTAAAAGGAAGGAAATTATGATACATGCTATAGCATAACTGAATTTGAAGATATTATGCTAAGTGAAATAAGCCAGACACAAGAACAACTACTCTACGATTTTTATTTATATAAGATACCTAGAGAAGTCAAATTCAGAGAGACAGAAAGCAGAATAGTGGTTACCAGGAGTTAAGGGGCGGAGACAATGGGGAGTTCCTGTTGACTTGGCACAGAGTTTCAAATGGGATGGGGAAAAATTTCTGGAGATGAACGATGGTAATGGTTGCGCAATAATGTGAATGTACTTAGTCCCAGTGAACTATACACTTAAAGATGGTTAAAATGGTAAAAAATTTCTATTTTTATTTTTGTGGGTACACAGTAGGTGTATGTATTCATGGGGTACATGAAATGTTTTGATACATGCATGCAATGTGAAATAAGTACCTCATGGAGAATGGGTATCCATCCCCCTCAAGCATTTATCCTTTGTGTTACAAACAATCCAATTATACTCTTTCAGTTATAACATGGTAAATTTTATGTATACTTTACACAATAAAAAATTGGGCAAAAATATTGAATTGTTTTAAGATACTAGAAAAAGAAAAATGGAACTGAAGAAAGTCATGATTTTTTTCCCCCAAAGATTTATAATAATCATTAAAAAGCTGACTATTACTGTCAGTTGACTCTTTTAATCAAGTAAAAAAAAAAAAAAACCTTCTGTCTTTCTGTGTGCTTTTAATTTGTTTTTTAAAGAATACCTCTTAAAAACTATTGTCATAACAAACTGAACTGGTATAGCTTTCTCAGGTGGGTCTACATGGTTCTCACATTTGTCCAACTGACTTCCTTTGCAAAATTACCTGAAAGAGAGCTAATGACCTTGCCTATAAAGAAATCCCACACAGTGATTGCTGCCACCTCAAAGAGAGTCCTGCAATCTGCTTAAGCTCACGCACCTGAAATTTTAAACACTAAACCTGTGCAGGGAGAGTGCTTTCTTCTTGGAGATTGGATTGGTATTTTCTCCTATTCTTCCTTTTTTTTTTGATGAGCTGCTTTTAGAGGCTTAGAGATATCAACTGACTTCTCTCTTTTCTGTACCTTCTGAGGCATCCAAAGAATGAATACAGTTTTTTCCCCTTCCTCTCTCTTTATAGAGTTGGTCTTTCATCTGTGATCTATGAGAAGGCTGAAGCCCCCTGACAGGACAGTTTACGATGTATTGGGAGTACATGGAAGTCCTGGACTAGGGTGATGTGGCTACCTCAAATTGCACAGGAGCGATTAGCTTAGAATATGAACTTCTTGACTTGCTTCTATATAGGGCCTTACATCCCCTTCTTTTCCTATCCCATTTTCTGAAACACCAAGGCCTTTGTTTTAAATCAGTTCTAAGGAGGATTAATGTATTTGTATATGCCTGAAGCCTTCTTTGGAAAGAATCTTAGAAGTGTATTAAAAACTCGAGCCTGAAAATTAGATGTTTAACTTCAAATTCATAACATTTTTTTTTCCTGTTCATCTGTCTCAATTTGATTTATTTCCTTCTGTAATGACAAATGCACTTTGGTTTTGTTACTTTGATGTAGATAACGTGTTCAAGTTGTCTTTTGGCTCTGCTGTGCTTACAAGTACTTCTTATAGAGCCGTTGGTGTATGGAAAACATCTAAATTTTGGAGCATTAAAATTGAAAGGTCTTTCAAAGACGCATAGTCAGAAACACATCATAGAACAGCAGGAATCTTTTGTACTCATGCTCCTGACAATTAGGGATTTGGTTTTAACTGTTGTCAAGTTCAGACACTTAGTGATTTAGAAACCAGCCTGGTCCATTGTTGGACAGTTACTAGAAACTAGTTCATTATCTGAAATCTTTTCCTTTTTTAATTTCTTAGGTCTTAGTGTTCTGCCATCTAGATAATTAAATGAAAATGGTATGAATCCAATGACTGTGTCTAAGCTTTGAAAACAGGCTCAAATTACAGATCATCCACACATTTTCTCACAAACCACATATACGAAAGACAGCCTCCGTTAAGAAGTATAAATTCAGAGTATCTTAAAAATCCCCTCCAAATATTTTTCTAAAGTTAGACAAGATAGATCAAGATTCCTTATTTTTAAACTGCACCCAGACATTACGCTTTCCAAAGGCCCCCTGCAATGTACAGCACAGATGCGTGATGAAACTTTATTTGGTGAAAGTCTCGCATGAAGCACAGGGTCCTTCCTGCTCTGGTTTTCATTATCTGACTCCAGGAGCATTGTTACCTTGGTCAGGGCTCCAGCCCTATTGGCTCCTGATCACTGTGTAGCTGCCTTCAATGGGGCAGCCTGGCTGGGGAAACCCAAGGGGACCGCCTCTTATCACACCATCAGGGGTGGCAACAGCAAAGCACGTAACAGCCTGGAAAAAAGGAAGTTCACAGACAGGCCTGTAGTTCTTCTTTTTGTTTTGGGCCCATAACTTACAGTTTACAGAGTGTCAATTCCAAAACTATGACGTTTAAAGCAAGGCATGTTAGATTTATGCCTTCTTGCTAGATAAGAAGGGATACCTAGCTTATATCCAAATAGGAGCTTGCATGGTTGCTAATTTGGTCTTTCTTTCAGAGTTGGGGTGTGCCCACAGCAAGTAATTGACCTCTTGGTGAATAAGGCCCCAGGCTGCTATATTGGGCCTGCCTTTTTTTGTCACTTAGCTGGAGTTTCTCACACCAGTGTTCTGTGTATGCTGAGGTGACTACTCAGGGAGCTGAGCTTCCAAAAGGATGGAGCCCAGCCCCAGGAAGGGTGACTCCACAGACAGGAATCTGCGAGGAACAGGCAGCATTCCCGTCCTGCCTCCGCTGTCTGTTTCTCTCTGAGTATCTTCTTCATTCCTTCCTTTTCTAAAGACCGCCTTTCTGACTTCTTGGACCACACTCATGGAACATATGGCTTACAAGTTCAGCCAGAGAGAGACTGACAATCACTCTTTCTCTTCTTCTCATATTCTCTGGAGAGGGAATCTCCTTGGCTTCCCTGAGCTGAGTACTTCTCTGGTTCAGTTAACTATCACCGTGGGCCTCAGGGCAGCACCTTGCTCTTAGGAACCTGATTTGTAGACGTGTTTCAAGGATGGAAGGGGAGCATTTTGAAAAAGGCAGGCAATCTGATAGGTGTGCACCCCACCTGGGACATGATGAAGTGCTACAGTACACCTAGTATATATTCCTAGAGGATCAATTCCCCCCCTAGTTTTAGAAGAAACATGATTTTGACATTAAAACAAATATATATGTGTGTGTGTATATTTATGTGTATGTGTGTATGTATATTTATGTGTATGTATGTGTGTCTATACACAATATACACACACACTAAGGTGGAACATTTGCAAGAATTTTAAAAATACCATGAGGGAGAATAATTAATTTTGTATTTAAGAGATGCTCTTCTGCTGTTAGGACATTTTGGTAGGATAGTTCAGGAAGTACTAAAATTTCTGGTCAATTACAGGCTGGAGTTGGAAGTTTTGTTTTGTTTTTTTTTTTTTTAAGATGAAGTCTCGCTCTGTTGCCCAGGTTGGAATGCAGTGGCATGTTCTTGGCTCACTGCAGCCTCTGCCTCCCCAGCTTCAAGCGATTATCCTGCCTCAGCCTCCCGAGTAGCTGGGATTACAGGCACACACCATCACGCCCAGCTAATTTTGTATTTTTAGTAGAGATGGGGTTTCTCCCTATTGGCCAGGCTGGTCTCAAACTCCTGACCTCAGGTGATCTGCCCGCCTCAGCCTCCCGGAGTGCTGGGATTATAGGCGTGAGTCACTGCACTGGCCTTGGAATTGGAGGTTTAACATGAAACCATGTTGAGTTATTGAGTATTTTTGCTTGTTTTAGTTAAGTGAGGGCAGAAGATTCACTGCCCGTGTATTACAGAATTGTGTACAGAATACTCCCATTGTGGGTGGCTGGGCTAAGAAACGTTGATATAATCTTTCAAGAATCCTGCGCAGATTATGAGTGTGTTTCTGGAATGAGGCAGAATAATGAGATTTATACAGTGTTGGTGGCATCAGTGGGCTTGTAAATAGTTAACTCTTTCACTTGTAGCCCATGTAGAGTTGCCTGTCTGTATCTCCTCATAGCCCACTGCACATAGTGTGACTTTCTTTTTCTTGGCCACAGAAAAAGACAAAACTAACTGCAGTGCTTTCACTTTGGCTAGGTGAGATTCCAGCTGAAGTACTTTTCTGTGATTCTAACACCTACATGGGAATATCTTGGAGAGTTAGGAAAGAATTGACTTATGGAGACATCTACATTAATGTCTTTCTGGTCTCAGGTTCTTCCAGAACCAGAATATAGAAATATACATTTCTTTTTATATGTATATTCCACACATATATGGAATAAATATATATAGCATAATTCATATTAATAGAATAATGCAGAAATCAACATTATTGAAGACATTAAACCACTTATTTTTATTGATGTGGAATATGTATGTATGTGTAGATAATATATAGTGGTAGAATGTGGATATTGATATTGTTGAATGCATTAATAAACTATCCACTGCATTTATCGATATCCTAGAATAAGATTCTAATAATCTTATTAATTGGGATAATGTCAGTCTTCTGACAGTGCGAATTCAAAAGCAATTAGTAGATAAATTCGGAATGTTTCTTTTAATGATCCTCTTTTAATTTTCCCTGAAGTATAAAGACAATTTCCTTAAGATATTAAAGAAAAGCTTGAAAAAATAAAATTACGATTGTACCATCCTTATATAGGAGTTTTTGTTTTGTTTTGTTTTGTTTGTTTTGAGACAGAGTCTTGCTCTGTCACCCAGGCTGGAGTACAATGGCATGATCTTGGCTCACTGCAACCTTTGCCTCCTGGGTTCAAATGATTCTCCTGCCTCAGCCTCCTGAGTAGCTTGGATTGCAGGCACATGCCACCACGCCCAGCTAAGTTTTATTTTTAGTAGAGACAGGATTTCACCATGTTGGCCAGGCTGGTCTTGAACTTCTGACCTTGTGATATGCCTGCCTCGGCCTCCCAAAGTACTGGGATTACAGACATAAGCCACCATGCCCGACCTACAGGAGCTATTTCTTTTTTACTTTTATTTTTCTAAATAAACAAACAAAATTACTATCACGGCAAAATCTTTGTAATAGAACTAAGAATTCCTGAATACTTCAGGGAGTATCCTGAGGATAAGTTAGACTTAAGAGTATTGATACTGGATGCCACATGATCTGTACCTATCATCAGCTTACAAAAAGCCTTTAAAGCAGTCAGGTACCATAAAAAGTCAAAAATGTTTGTTTCTGGCCTCTACTCTTTCTTGGGTAAAGGATTAATTAAGGGTGTAAACTGTCTTTCAAATACTCTTTTCAAAGCACTGGAGGAGTAAATACAGGCCTTTTGTCTAGCAGCATTTAAAAATCAGCATAAATATTAGCCTTATGGTTCTTATAAAGATTTAGTTTAAAATGAGAATTTTGCAGCTAAAATATTTGAAAACTTGAGGAATATTTTAAAAATGTAGATTATCAGGATGCAACCCTAAGGATTTTGATTTGTTAGACCTGGGACAAGGGGGAGCAGGAATCTATATTTTAAGTCTTCTTAGGGATTCTGGTTTGGGAATAAATATTTAGGTAACAAAATAGATAACAGGCAGAGTGGTGGAGTCCAAAAAAAGTTTGTGTGTGCCAACGCCTGCTTTTTTTTGCTGAAAGATTAAATAGTTTTTATTGTATGTGTTATTTTGAGACTTTTTTCCTACTTAAGCAACATTTTTTGCTTTATTCTCCCTTTGATTTTGCACTTAGCAATTTCAGGATGAAGACACAAAAGGTATCTTATCATGGTTATTATTCCCATCCTGAAAGAATAATCCTTCATTTGGAGAGTGTAGTTGATTATAAAAACAAGGACTGATGCATAAATGTTAATACTACTCTCAGAATTTTTGAATATAGCAGTCCTAGTATGTCTTTTGGGGAAAAAAAATAAGCAGTGGAAACATTCTTTTTCATATTTTTATAGCTGAGATTGACATTTATGCCTCAGTTGTTGAAATTTAGGAGGTTGAGGAAACAAGCTGGAATTTGGGTCTGCCCAAGTGTAAGTCTAGACGAACCAGTCATTCAGTCTGCATTCAGTTTGCAGAAATAAAATTAAGCCAACTTTGGTTTGAAATATGTGAATCACAACAGCACCAAGATCCAGAAAGATTAATGGGCAAAGAGTAAGACAGATTTTTCACAGGAGGAAATACTTGCAAGCATGCCTATAGAAAAACACTCCACTCCAAATCAAAGCAATGGAAGGAAAAAAATAATGAGAAATCATTTTATGACTATTAAACTAATATAAATATAAATAATACAAAGCTGATGTGATCTCAGAAAACGAGTATATTTTTATATTTCTGGCAGCAATGTTAATTAGTTCAGTTCTTTTCAAGAACACGTTGGCAGTAGATGTAAAAAGTCACACAATTGTTCAGACTCTTTGACCTAGTAACCCACTCCTCGGAATTTATTCTAAAGAGAAAAAAAAAAAATTGTAAGAACAAAGATATTTATTGTGCTGTTATTTCTGATGGTGAAAAATGAGAAAGAATTTGGATGGACAACAACAGACAAATAAGACGTGGATGTTTTTAAGCTACTCTAAAACATATTCAGGAAGACAGTGAACAAAGAAAAAGGTTTGGAAAAAAGCATAGTAAAATGTATATACGTGTATTAAAGTATATAAAAGAGCTATCAAGAAATAAACGTCTTTGTTATAGTTTTAGCAATATATGTGAATTTAAAAACATTTAAATATATATTAGTAATAAATATATTTTAAAAGAAGCATTATAAACCTTAACTCACAATTTTTCTCCTTTCTTAGCATAATGCAGTGAAAATGGGTGAAGTGAGATGTGTTTCATCTGAAATTTGAAGGGCTTTACAATTCTTCTCCTTTAACTAACTTACCACCCAAAATGAATTCTCCAGCCTTGTCAGTTGTCTTTTCTGCCTCTGCATTTTCTTCAGTTACCCAAATAAAGTCTTTGCTGGCTCTATGGTCAGACTGTCTGGATTTAAATTCTATTTCTACCACTTATCTGGGTACAGACCTTGGAGAAACTGTATCACTACTCTGCGCCTCAGTTTCCTCATCTGAGAAATAGAGATAATAATGGCCTCTAGCTAGTGAGAATTAAATGAGAGAATGCACATAAGGTGTTTAGTAAGGTGCCTGGTACTAGATGTGCTCAACAATACAAGCTATTATTCTTTACCTACATTTGGGGGGCACTCTTTACTGCCCACCACACTTTCTTCCTTGCTAACAGACGACAGTTTTATTCAGGCGTTCAGCGGCAGTGTGCCCAGCCTCGGGGAGTGAATGAATGAAGGCTTCTCTGCTAGTGGCAATCCTATTCCCATTTGCCACAGATTGGTTGGAAGTGAGCATGTGACTTCGTTCTGATCTGTGAGACTTCGTGGAAGTCAACTGGGGCCTTCTGGGAAAGATATTCCTCCTTGATAAAAAACAGGTGCAGGGAGATATGTACCCATTACATCTCCCTGGCCCCAGCTTTCCTGCTTTGAATCCTTGTGTGATGATGTGTTGTTGCTGCAGCTATCCTGCAATCACAAGGAGGTGGTTGCCAAAAACCTAGGCTGGCAGAGAGATAAGATGGCCAGAGCCTGGACCTACGATGGACATCACCGAGCCACTGAACTACCTGGTCACTGACCTACTGAGCCTAGACCACTTACCTCTAGAAATTTCGTTAAGAGATAAATCAATGTCCAAATTGCTTAAGCAAATTTTAATTGGCTATTCTGTTATTTGCAGTTCAAAACACCCTGCCTGATAAGACTGTCATTGTCTAATGCAATTTTAAAATTATGCCACCACAAAGAATTTCATGAGTAGATTATGATTTCTGGAATAAGTCCGCACTCTTTTATTAGTCTTTCACTTTCGATGTTATCTTTATTACATGCTTTTAAATTTTAAACTTAATAACTGTCTTATATATTTTAAACCTAGAATCTTCTTTGAAAACTACTGTGATAATGAAAGCAAAATGCAGATAGACTTTTTTGCTTTAATTATCAACATGATAAATATTCTCAAAATAATGCTGTAATGAAAGACATTTTGGTGAGAGTGAATGTAAACCTATAACTCTACATTGACGATCCTCCTGCAGCTGTGATAGGATTATGGCTTAAATATTTTGAATTTCTGTTTAAAAATAAACTTTAGTGCAGCTGATGAGGAGATTATGTGTTGTATTGAATGTGTTTGCTGAAATTACATCTCTAAAATGAATAGGATGTTGTATACTTTCTTGGCTGTGTTACAAAAACTTTTTGCTCCCCAGTGTACTGTTTGAATAAAAAGTATGTTGGTGGCCACCATATTCTCCCACATACAGAGCAAAATTGGGAAGCTCTTCCTCTTTAATAATATTAATCTGGCCCTGTTTCAAGAAGGTTTAGTGACTTGATAAAAATTACTTGTCAAATGCATTTTCTAGTGGAATTTTTTTTTCTTAAAAAAAATTTTTTTTATTTCTTTACTTTTTTTTGAGACAAGGTCTCACTCTGTTGCCCAGGCTGGAGTACAGTGGCACAATCATAGCTTGCTGTGGCCGGAAATTCCTGGACTCAAGTAATCCTCCAGCCTCAGCCTCCCAAGTAGTTGGATCTACAGGCGTGCACCACCATGCTCAGCTAATTATTGTATTTTTTTTTGTAGAGATGGGGGTCTCACTATGCTTCCCAGGCTGGTCTCAAATTCCTGGCCTCAGGCCATCCTCCCACCTTTGCCTTCAAAGTGTGGGATTACAGGTATGAGCCACCACACTTGGCCAGCCTGTGGGATTTTCATAACCAAGATCAGCTGTATACCACACTTTTCTTATATATTACAGAGTTGCCAAGAGTAATTAACTCTTTCTTCATGCATAGCTAAAACTGTTAGTTCTCCCTAAATGAAATTTCTACTCAACTCCAGCACCTCCACCATCATCACTTCCTGAACTACACATACTTTGGTATCTCCCACCACACGGACACCACATGCTACCCCCTGCTTTGACTTCCTCCCCCTCATCTCCCCAGAGAGCATCCTATGTTTGCAGCAAGGATTTGTTCCCACAGCAGTCCTCCATTACAAGTTGGGCCCTGTATTAGGCAGATACAGAACCAACAGGGGCTACGTCTATGTCTCTATGTCTTTCTCCTCTGTCTCTCTCAATTTTTTTCTCTCTCTCTTTATAAAATATATATATATTTAAATTTTTATAAGGAATTGGCTTACATGATCGCAGAGGAATTATAAGGAATATATATATATATATATATATGTATTTAAATTATTATAAGGAACTGGCTTACATG
The DNA here is from genome assembly GCA_036589455.1 of Ateles fusciceps. Lineage (NCBI taxonomy): Eukaryota > Metazoa > Chordata > Mammalia > Primates > Atelidae > Ateles > Ateles fusciceps. The sequence continues at coordinate 5,972,051 of JAZHEH010000889.1, forward strand.
ATCATGGAGGCTAGGAAATCTACAATCTGTAGTGTGGGCCAGCAGGCTCTAGCCCCTGGAGGGCTGATGATGCTGTTGTGCAAGGCAGTCTGCTGGAGAAGTCTCTCTTGCTTGGGATGGCCAGTCTTTTTTTCTATTCAGGCCTTTAACTGATTGGATGAGTCTCACCCACCTTATAAAGGGAAGCCTGTTTCATCCAAAGTTCATTCACTTAAATTTAATCTTATCCAGAACCCCCCTCCAATTTAACACATAAAGTGAACCAGGTTAAAGATAATTGGGTTTTGTGCTCTGTCCCTGCAGCAGCAGTGGGCAGGCAGCCAGGAGGGGACCAGTGTGGATATGGGTACTCTCTTTTCCTCTGCTTTTGCGTTGCTTGGGTAGTTTTTTGGGGTGGAGGGTGAAGGTGGGGAAGGGGAAGGATGAGGAGGGAGGCCCTGTCCCGAGTGATTAGTTGCTGCACACACTTGTTGGGGTGAGTGTCTTAAGTCCAACGGGGGGCCCATCCCCAGCCATTTCCCACTTCACCTTGGGCTCCTCCATTCCTCAGCCAGCCCAGTTTGGATTTTTGGTTTGAGTTGAGCAGAACTTTCCTCTACCATGACAGAGGCTGTATGTGTGGGGAAGAGACTGTTAGAAAGTGATCACTCTTCACAGCTGGGATCCTTGGGCCTGATTTGGAGAGAGCCTTGGGTTCTTGTCTTACCTCCATTGTGTGGTTTTGGGTGTTCCCATTATCTTTAAACCTCAGTTTCCTCATTAGCCAAATGGGAATAATAAGGCCTCAGTCCGTTGCTATGGGAATTATGTGAGAGGTTTTGTGTAAGTGGTTTGTGTCCGCTCAAGCACGATACGAATTAAGTTTGGGTTTTGATTTTATTTCACTTCTTGCCACTGGACAAAGCCTAATTTATATAAAGCCATTGGTTTTGCTCTCTAGGTACCCAGGACTTCTGTCAATGTGATTTGCCTATGATAGGGTTGCTAAGTTTTCTTTCAGGGTACATTGTAAGGAATCTGTTGCCTGGACCTGGCAGCCATATTTCAGCAACCTATGCCCAGCTACTCCATCCAGTGTGACTTGTCACACATCTGGGATGCGGATCTGTTAGTGCTGCCTTGCTTGGAAGCCCTTGCTGACAGTGAGCAGATGTATAATTAACCTAATAAGTTCTGTGCAATCTCTTTGTTGCCTGGTGTCATGTTCAAAGATTAGATTTCCTGGGCAGAAGCTGAAACAATTTTGTTCTATGACGTTGAAAATAAGGACCATACTTGAATAAAATAAAAACTGACTGTTCATTCATTAGCTTGGACATTTATTCAGTCAACTCATATTAACCACACGGACTGCATTGTTAGCAGCACACTAGGTAGTAAGGAAGGGACAAAGGGGAAGAAAGAGAAACAAGATTGGAAAGATATAGAGGTACCTGGTTGGCAGACTTGAGTGTTTGGATTTTATTTTGTTGACATTAGAACATGGGGGGTGTGGGTATTGGGCTTGAAGTGGGTCACCTGGGTTCCAGTTCTGGCTCTGCTGCTTCCTAGCTGTGTAATCTCCGGTAAATTACCAACCACACTGTACCTCAGTTTCCTCCTCTCTAAAATGGGAAGAACAATAATATTGTACATATCTCATGATGTTATAGTGAGGACGAAATGAGGGAATGCATGAAAGTCACTCAGAGTAGTGACTGATCCTGGGGGAATTACTGTAGGTGTTTTAACTGTAGAAAATGTGTGTAAGGAAGATAAATCTAGCAGCAACACAGGGTAGGGTGGCTACAATGGGAAAAGGTTGCATGGGGGTTGGGAAGATTGTTGCAGTATAAACGAGATGGGTGACAGCATCAGGGGCCTGGGAATTCAAGCTCCCATTGTAGGGATGGCTGGGCAGAATGATTTAAGGATCCAGGGGTTATGGGGCTGGATGAGATAGCTCATGCCCATAATCCCAGTGCTTTGGGAGGCTGAGGCAGGAGGATTTGCTTGAGGCCAGGAGTTTAAGACCAGCCTAGGTAACATAGCGAATTTCCATCTCTAAAAAAAAAAAAAAAAAAAAAAAAAAAAATAGCCAGGTGTGGTGGTAAATACTTGTGGTCCTAGCTATGTGGGAGGCTGAGGCAGGAGTATCAATTGAGCCCAGAAATTCCAGGCTGCAGTGAGCTATGTTAGTGCCATTGTACTCCAGCCTGGGTAACAGAGTGATAAAAAAGAGAAAAATCTAGGGGTTAGGCAGGGCACACACATTCATGGGATTATAGGTTGACTCTTCCCTCTCACCCTATGTCTTCCTTACATTTCATTCTTCAAAGCCTGACCTTCATCAGGACTCATGTGGCCATGTTGTGCTTGTGTCCCTGCTGGCATTTTCTGGTTTGGGGACAGAGCAGGTGATTAGGAATGAAGCATTGGGATAGGGTTCACACTTCTTATTCATCCCTCTCTTTTCCACTTTTTTCTGTTTACTACTCTCAGTTTGGTAAAAGGAGTTACATGATAGCTGAGAACTGTATTTGGGAATATATTTTATTTTTCTTTCTTCTTAGTTTTTAGAATGTTTCTGAAAGAATTTAGGTGCAGCTTTTATTTGATCAGTCTTGATTCACTTTTCTGGCCTTCTAATTTTCCCTAAATGTAAAGATATTTCAGTGTCACAGTAACTAATGGCTCTAGCCACTTACTGACCTAGAGTAATACATACAGATAAGGAATGTGGCCTCATGGTAATTTCGTGGGACAGGAAGTTTGTAACACTGTTAGGAAAAATAACCCCACAAACAGCTTTGTAAATCAAAATGTTCATATTGTTTCTTAAAATGAGTTGCATATGTATACTGTTGTCCCTTGGTATCCATGGGGGATTGGTTACAGGACTATTGTAGATACCCAAATCCAGGGATGCTCAAGTCCCTGATATAAAATGGCATAGTATTTGCACATAACCTATATACGTTCTCCCATATACTTTAAATAATCTCTAGATTGCTTATAATACCTAATACAATGTAAATGCTATGTAAATAGTTGTTATACTGTGTCTTCTTTTTCCTGTCTTTATAAATTTGTTCTTTTTTTTTTCTAATTTGTATTATTATTTTTGGGATAGAGTCTTGCTCTGTCACCCAGGCTGGAGTATAGTGGCACAATCTTGGCTCACTGCAACCTCCACCTCCTGGGTTCAAGTGATTCTCCTGTCTCAGCCTTCCGAGTAGCTGGGATTACAGGCATGCTCCACCATGCCCAGCTAAATTTTGTATTTTTAGTAGAGACAGGTTTTACTATGTTGGCCAGGCTGGTCTCAAAATTCTGACCTCAGGTGATCCACCCGCCTCGGCCTCCCAAAGTGCTGGGATTATGGGCATGAGCCACCATACCTGGCCTTTATTATTGTAATATTATTTTTTATTGTTTTTTTCCTCCAAATATTTTAGATTTGTGGTTAGTTGAATTTAAACCAATGGCAGATGTAGAACCCATCATATGGAGAGCCAACTGTAAATTCAAGATTGGCTACCTACAGGTCACCCACTTACCATGTGTGGAATATGAGAGGTCATTTCTCTAGAGCAAGGGTATAGACAGCTAAAGAGAAAATTAGCATCACTGCTTGAGATGTAGAGTCAGCTCTCTTTAAAATTTTGTCAAGCCACAGCCTGGCATTAGTTAGATTTGATGGGGTAGAAAGTGAATAGTAAGCTGCCTTTGTAAATGTTGTGATTTTTCCCATCTTCCATTTTTCTATCTCCCCAGCCACAGTTTCAACTGGCAGATGAGTTCTGACACATGAGACACCTGGCATTTTGTCCCAATTCTATCTATCCCAGCATATGGTTGGTGACAATAAATAGACGTGATTATTAGCAAATAATATTAGGAACATTGTAAATAGATGATCTTTCAGAAAGACGGGAAGGTAAACAAAAAATACTGCCTGCTGCTTATGTACTGACCAGTCTGGAAACTGATGATACATTCTTCTTCTTTGCTAAATTAATAAGAAGGTGGGAAGTGGCTTTCTTCTACTGCAGTTGAATTCTGTGATGCGCAAATGTAACTCAATTTTCCCATTATGCTATGGGTAGTTGCTTAATAGAGTCTTGTCCAAGCATTTACAAAAATCACTCTACCTTTTGTGTCGCTGCTGACATGAGCTATTAAGAAAGTTGAAACTCGAGTAGCAGCTGCTTCCGTTGCCATTTATAGCCACCTAAGTTGAGTTGAATTTCTTTGTGCTTTGAGATGTGGTTCCCATTTGTGAGGAGTATTTGGTTGTTTTGATACTTCTGTTTTGGATGACAGTGATGAGTGTTTGCTAACTTTTATCCATATGTCATCTTATGTTTGCATTCCTGGGCAGCAGAATAATAGTTCAATGTCTATTTGTAATACTATTTTATTTCTTAACTCCCCTGATTTGAACCCACACATATTTCCTGTGTCCGCCCTTGCTATGGTTTGAATGTTTGTGTCCCCACCAAAATTCATATGTTGAAACTTAATCCCCAGTGTGATCATGCTAAGAGGTGGAGCCTTTGGGAGTGATTAGGTCATGAAGGGTCAGGCTTCATCAGTGGGATTAGTGCCCTTATGAAAGAGGCCCAAGGGAGCTTGTTTGCCTTCTCTGCCACATGGGGACACAGCAAGAAGGTACTATCCATGAGGAACAGGCCTTCACCGGATATCAAATCTGCGGGCACCTTGACCTTGGACTTGCCAGTCTCCAGAACTGTGAGCAATAAATCTACCTTATATCCAGTCTAAGATATTTTGTTACAGCAACCCAAGCAGACTAAGACAGTCCTCTGCAGGTTTTCTCAGTTTTCAGTTATGCTTTAATATGTTAGTTTTAGGAAGGCCCAACTAAGTTGAATTTATTAGCACTGATTTCACTTAACACTTACAAAATGTAGAGTTCAGGCCCAAGTTTCTCTTACTTTTTAAGACTTTTTTGTTGTTGTTGTAAAGCTGTGTTTCTGTGACATTGGATTCCTTGTTTCTTAAGTTCTTTAAGGGTATTATTTATTTTTTTAAGTTTTTCTTCCTGCTGTTGGCTGGAATAGTGACTTCTGAAGACATTCAGCAGTATGAACTAGAAACATATTACATATGCAGTCACCATATATGTATGGTAAATGCTTAAAAATGGTGGACTTTGTTTTTTTTTTTTTTTGGTTTGATTCACGGAAACTTATTCCTCTAAAGAAAGAGCTTTTCTAATATCATTCCGTGGATCTACTGCAATCATTAAAGCACTTGCTCAGTGAAATTGGAGGAAATCTCAAGACTTTCTAGAAACTGACTTCCAGCAGAGCTGTAATTAGGCAGGGCAAAGTAATTTTCCTAAGCAATTAAGTTGCTGGTCACAAAATGTGATCTCTTTATCCAGGTCTGGATGCAAGGGAGCTTGTGCCTATTTGTGGTCCTTACGTCTGGTTGTGGTTAGCCTAGCGGACTGGCAGGTCTGACAGTGGAGTTTTCGCTGATGTAATTCCTCTGTTTTTCCCCTTTGGGCTGTAGGGAGTTGACTGTGAGACTTTCTGGTCTCATCTTGAGTGTTGAGGCCCAGGTAAATAAAAGCATGTCCCTTGCCTCTCTTGATAGGTAAATCAAGTCCCAGCTCTCCTAGATCAGAGTGTCCTGTTAACCATTCTTGACCTTTCTCTCAGTTGGAAAGAAGGGGACTATTCTAGCATTGCCTCATAATATTCCATAAGGAGAAGAGCCTGGTAGGTTAGAAGTTGAGTCCTTTTGTTTGTGATGAACCTAGAGAGTGGCCATACCAGTTTAGTCATTGTGGTTTTAATTGGGGATAGAAATGTTTTAGCAAGGTGGTTTGTGGGCTTGCTGAAGATGGACTTTGATGTCTGGCTCCTCCTGTCTCTTTTGAGAAACCTGGTATAACTGGAAATGTAGGGAGCCTTAGGATCAAGCATATTGAAAATGGTTTGCTTTTGGCCAGAATTAAAATTTGATTTTATTTTTCTAGATTGTCCAAGTTGCTGTGATTGTCAAACTGAAATGAAGTATTATTGTATTATAAAATACCATTATATTATAAAATATTTGCTACATAGATCTAACTTTTCTGTCCTAAGTATCTTCTTTATCATTTTGTAAACGGTATTAAATTTGTTTAGATAATCAGCAACTAAAATAAACTGATCATGAGGAAGGACCTGTTTTCATGGAATTTTTCAATGGTAGTGCATTTCCTAGCATATAATAGGCATTCAATAAATTGATGAAATAATAAGTAATAGAGTTCAACAAGGATCTACTGATAAACTTTTATTTATAATGCACCCTAGCAAGTTTTTATATATAGGGTATTTAAAAAAAGATAAATCAAAACATGAAACCTAAAGGGAGATTTTTTTTTTTAAATGGCTAGGGAAGAAAAGCACAGTAATATATATTTTTAAGGTTAATATTGTACAAGTATTTTTATTATGTTTGCAGGTTTTTGGCTTATTTATTAGCAGAGGAGGAAATCTTTAAAGAGTTTCTTTTCCTCTTCCAGGCCACCAGCACTATGTAGTAAATCATTGAAATAATTCTTCCTTTTTGTTACTCATATTACTATCAAAACCTGGCACAATGGAGGCATATAATAAATCTTAAGAACAATAAGTACCCCTATTTCTTATAAAAAAGAAAAATCTTACCTTCAGATACTTCATATTTAAAAAATGTTAATATAGATTCAAATGTTATTTTGAAATTTTGTGTAACTTTTTCCAGATTGAAAAGCAATACAAGTTCATTATAGAGAACTTGGAAATAGAATAATTAAAATTACCATAAACTTCTGGACCCAAGATAATTGCTACTTAAGTTTGATATATTTCTTACCAGTCCAGCATTTTTCCATGTGTATTCTACAGAGCACTTGCCTAATATAAGATGCTCTGGTGAACAAGAGTTCAAGTAGGAAATCTATTTATTGTGCCCCTCTTGGAGATCCATAATGCATATTGGCAGTATTAAAGGCTCTGAGAAGGTCTGCAAGAAAGAAACCCTTTGCATAATTTAATCAGTGTTTCCTAAGCTTATTTGACAATTAAGTCCTCTGTGTATGTATGTGTGTGTAACATTTATTGTCATCCTCACGCTTTGATGAATTTAATTCTATTTCCTTTTCTTAAGACGTTAGCTTTTCTGAGTCTACTCTGGTTATAGAACTTTCCCCTTTAATTTTTCAGGGCTGGTCTCTTGGTAGGCCTCAGAAAGAGGACGCAGATCCAAAAAGAGAGAAGATGTGCCCTGGAAAGGAGGGATAGACTTAAAATGCATGATCACTGTGGGCTGTATAACAAGATTTTGCATACCTCCAGTCCAAAAATCAAATTTATTCATGTTCAGTAAGATGTTGAGTCTTTGCCAGCTGTGGATTATACATTTGGGGAAAGCTCATGGAGAGACCTTTGATCATAGGCTGGGTTGTTGTAGAATTTCCTGATTGCAAAGAGCAGACCATTACTTTCAAGAGAAGGTGTTGGGGTGTGGGGGGTGAGAAGGTAGCTATGGAATTGTGAGATTTGGTTATTATCTAGTATACCATGTCCTTGGATCTGGCTTTCTGAAATGACTTTCATTCACAGTAAAATCTTACCACATGTTGTTGTGGCTAATAAAAAAAACTTGCTTTAAGACTGCTGTAGAGACACTGAATCTAAACTGGGCACAAACATTGTCACCCACAGAGAGGGACTTGCTAGAAACAAGTGAGGAAGCATCTCTAGCAATTTTGTGGAGGTTTTCTTTAAGCTTCTAGCAACTGTTGCTAGTGTCACTAGATTGCTGTTTTTAGAACAGTTTTAGGGATTTCCATCTTACTTCCTACCCAGCTCTTTCTCTTAATTTCTGAAATGCCAAGAGCTTAGTGGTAGAAATCTGAACAACATTTTTTTTTTTTAAACAGAAGATTTTGGCTTGGTTTGACATACCTCTTTTTTTTTTTTTTTTTTTGAGATGGAACTTCGCTCTGTTTCCCAGATTGATGTGCAGTGGCGTGGTCTTGGCTCACTGCAACCTCTGCCTCCTGGGCTCAAGTGATTCTCGTGCCTCAGCCTCCTGAGTAGCTGGGATTACAGGCATGAGCCACCATGCCCAGCTCATTTTTGTATTTTCAGTAGAGATGGGGTTTCACCAGGTTGGCCAGGCTGGTCTCGAACTCCTGACTTCAGGTGATCCATCTGCCTCCGCCTCCCAAAGTGCTAAGATTACAGGCATGAGCCATCATGCCTGGCCTACCTCTTGAATATATATATTTCTATCTATGTTTTCTTTCATAAACAATAATTCAACTACTGATGTTTTGGGAAATGTAGGAATTATATGACAAAAAATGCATATATTGTAAGGGAATGTGTTAGAGAGATTTGTAGAAAAATGCAAGGTTCTTCATCAACAGAAAACCTACATTGAAGCCATTTGAGAATAATCAGACTGGTTGCATTTAGTTTTTATGTAAGTGTTCATCTGGTCACATTTTTATGTTTTTCAGAGTATGAAATCCATTGAGATAGCGAAACTCCCAAAAACTGATTATAAAGCAAGAAAGGTATGCAATAGAACTGGCAGGTATATAAAATATAAAATATTAAGTCTGCCTTTGGGACAGTGTAAATGTAGCAAACATTTATCAAGATAGAAAATAAAAGTAAACCAAGACACGTTGCAGAACTCAATGACAGTTGGTTACCTTGCATTGAGTAATCTGTGGAAGAAACTGCTGACTGTTCCCCAATATCATCTTCCTTTCTTTATAAGTTATTTATGTTTCTCCTGGATTAAAGAACATATTTTTGGCCAGGCACAAATATGCCTGCAATCCTAGCACTTTGGGAGGCCAAGGTGGGGAAATTGCCCAAGTCCAGGAGTTCGAGACCATCCTGGGCAACATGGCAAAACCCCATGTCTACAAAAAATAAAAAACCAGCTAGGCATGGTGGCTCATGCCTATAGTCCCAGCTACTTGGAAGGCTGAGGTTGGAGGATTGCTTTAGCCTGGGTGGCCAAGGCTTCAGTGAGCCATGATGGCACCACTGCTCTCTAATCTGGGTGACTGCGACCAAGTCTCAATAAAAAAGACAACTTTTTCTAGCTTCCCTTTGGTCACTTATGCCTATGTGACTATATTCTGGCAAGAGGATTTATGTGGAAATTTTCAGAAAATGGGGGATCCTCACTGTTTTTTATCCCATTTTTTCTTCCTGATGCCTGGAATTGGGTGAGATGGCTGGACAGGAGCAGCCATTGTGGACCATGAAGTAGAAGCAGATGCTGCAGAGACTGCAGCAGCAAGATAGATGGAACCTGGGCCGGGCGAGCTTAGCCCATGCCTGTCATCCCAGCACTTTGGGAGGCCGAGGCAGGCAGATCACCTGAGGTCAGGAGCTTGAGACCAGCCTGGCCAATAGGGTGAAACCCTGTCTCTACTGAAAATACAAAAATTAGCCAGGCGTTGTTGTGCATGCCTATTATCCCAGCTACTCGGGAAGCTGTGGCAGGAGAATTGCTTGAACGTGGGAGGCGGAGGTTGCAATGAGCCCAGATTGCACCACTGCACTGCTGCCTGGTGACAGAGTGAGACTTTGTCTCAAAAAAAAAAAAAAAAAAAGGTAAATGGAACCTGGATCTTATCACCATCAAGCACCATACCAGTCCTCAGTAACTTCTATAGACCTGTTTACAATGAGGGAGAAATATGTTTATCTTTCTTGTTTAAGCCACTGTTATTTTGGGTTTTCTGTAACAGACTGCCGAACCTAATCCATCTATGGTATTATGCTCCCCTTAGGTTAAACTGATTCCTTGTCAAGGTTGTCATCATAGCAGAAATGAAGATAAAACCAGATTCACCTGAGAACAATCAATTTATGAGTGCTAATAGTATGTAGAGCCAGTTGACTAGGCCACGTTCAGAACAGACTTCCTATTAAATATCTTCCTCACTGTGCCTTTATTTGGCCTGACCATTTTTTATGGTAGAGTGTCAGGATGTGATATGGTTTGTTTATTCAGCAAATGTGTTGAGTGCCTACTACAGGCCAGCCATTGTGTTAGGCTCTGGGAATCCAGTGTGAGCCAAACAGGCATAGTCTCTGTCTTGACACAGCTTATGGTTTGGTGTGGAAGGTGGATATTAATGAAAGGACCACACAGTTATATAATGACTATACAAACTGTGACATGAGCATGGGAAGCTACCAGAACATATACAACAGAAGAATCTCATCTAGACTTGGGGTAGGAGGGCTAGTGAAAAAGCTGTCTTGCAGAAGTAGCTTTTTTTTTTTTTGAGTTGGAGTTTTGCTCTTGTTGCCCAGGCTGGAGTGCACTGGTTTGATCTCAGCTCACTGCAACCTCCGCCTCCCGGGTTCAAGCGATTCTCCTGCCTCAGCCTCCTGAGTAGTTGTGATTACAGGCGCTCACCACCACGCCCAGCTAATTTTTTTGTATTTTTAGTAGAGACGGGGTTTTACTCTGTTGGCCAGGCCGGTCTCGAACTCCTGACCTAGGGCAATCTACCCACCTCGGCCTCCCAAAGTGCTGAGATTACAGGTGTGAGCCACCACGCCTGGCTGCATTAGTTTTTGAATTGATATGTGAAAGGTGAATTGCATTTAACTAGGTGAGGGTGGGTAGGATGTTCTAGACAGAGGGAATTGTCTGGGCAGAAGCTCTGAGAAGGGAGGGGCTGCAGCATTTTCAGGAGCGGAAAGTCAGCCTGAAGTTGCACTGGTGCACTGCACCCAAAGAAAAGTCATGGAAATACCCACTTATGTGTGAGAACATGCAGCGTTTGGTTTTCTGTTCTTGTGTTGATTTGATGAGAATGCAAACCTGCACGATCTGCACATGTACCCCAGAACTTAAAGTATAATAAATAAATTAAAAAAAAAAAACAACTTCCAGTGGGCTGGAAGATCTTTCCTAACTAAAAAAAAAAAGAAAGAAAAGTCATGGAAATAAGCTGATTTGTCAAGGATGTCACTTTTGTAAGGTGTTAAGTATTCTCTTCCATGACAAAATTATTTTAGAGAAGCTGATTTCATTCCAAGTCGATTGCAAAATAAATAAAACAATCAGACCTTTGCATTTTGGGGAGTGATGCTCTGGGACATGTAATTAGGCGCCAGTTTTCTGTGGGCAATTCTCTTTTGTAGTGATTTTCATGTTACATATTAGCTGTCATTTAGACATTTGCAGGATGGACAGTGAGTGTGAATGGAACTGGCATTACAGACATCACACACACCGAATCTTCTAGCGAGAATGTTAATGGCATGAAATATTTTTAATGAGCACATGTTCCCTTGAGCAGAGTCCAAGCCTACAGAAGGAGTTTAGCAGAGTGGCTTAAATGCAAGTGGGTTAGTGAGTTGTATTCTTGAGAAAAGTATTGCTGAAGGAGTATCTTTAAGGTGAATGCCACTGAAAGTGAAAACAGCAGAGGCAGGAAAATATGTTTACCAAACATGTTTTATTTAGAGATTGGTGAGTTCTAGAAAAGATGATTTAATAATTGGTTCATCTTTGAACAAATATAGTATTTTGTGCCTTTCTTTTAATTATAGTAACTAGTACTGAAACATTCAAGGGTGCAATACTCTATAGAACAAAGGTCTATTCTTAAGGGAAAGAAATAAAACAGTCGGCTATTATACAAGATCCACAATTGACGGCAAGGGACTTAAAGGAATCGAGTTTGCTCTAAAAACGAGTCTGTGCTGCCTCTCATCAGCTTCGTTCTACACCATTGCCATCTCTGCCTGCTGTTAGGGCATCAAAGAACACTTTGTTCCTCCTATTTTCTTGACTTCTAGTGAGAGACAAACCTCAATGTCTTGCTTCTCCTCATTTTTCCGCTAATATTTCTGGAGGCAGATATGCCTTTGCCGCTTCTGTAGGAGTAAGCTAAAAACAGTAGCCTTCAGACCTTCTCCCTGACTGTACTCTCATTATACAAACTCAGGACTGAAGTGGTACAGTGGTTCTCTTTTTCTCAGTAGCTACTGTAAAATTTCTCTTTCTTTTTCTCCTGTCTTTCCTTCCTTCCTTTTATTCTTTTTTTGAGTAGTTTGTTGCAGGGAAAGATTAGTAGTTTGGGGCTTAGATTGAGACTCTTTTTGCAATAAATGGAGAAAGAAAATGGAAAGTAGCTCTATAATAGGCATCTCTATAGGCAACACTCCAGAATTAAAAGACACTAATAGGCAACTAGTAGGCCCCATAGACCAAAGCGGCTTCAACATAGGAGTAAGTTAAAACAAGAAATCTTTCATAACATCCTCTTTTTTATTGGCCTACAGAAATACATGTGCATATGTTCTCCTACTGCTCCTTTAAAAAAAAAAATGAGTCCAGGCTCTACCATTTGCTAGTTGGGGTTCAGGACACCCTTGAGTGGCAGGCTCAGTTTGAGTGGATGGTCCAGATACTTGTGGATGATTTTGAGGCAGGCCGTGTCTCTTTATCTAGCTTCTACCTAGAAGCTAGGGCACAGTAGGGGCTTAGTGATGGTTTTGGACTGTATTTTACACACAGTCAGGCTTCAAGGGGAAAGTGCTTTCAACTTCAATTCTGACATCTCCGAGAAGGCTTTGAAGAGAAGTCCCTTGCGGCCTGTTTGGCCTGCAGAAGGAGTGGGGTTGGGGGATTCTGGGCATTTGTTGAATCTTTATGTGACATTTATCCAGTTTTCAAGTCTTGGAGCATGATTTCCTCTGGTCCTATTCCCATCAAGTTTGCACTTATGCTTAGATTCATTCGTCCAGGTGTCTCTTAAAGTCAGAATTTACTATTTTATGATTATATAACAAGTAGCACTCATCAACTAATTCTGTACTTTAAGCCCTCACAGCAATGCTGAGGGCCCTAATCACAATGACTTGTTTGCTATTACTCCCCTTAATTTACTGCTACTGAGAATTCCTTCTAGAGCACTTATTGTCTGTACCATTCATTTTTGTACCTAATCATGGACTACTTTGCATCATTAGTTTATTGTATTATTTATATAGACCTTATCTCCCCAACTGTTTTATAGTTTCTGGAAGGCAGAGGTTGGATCTTACACTACTTTTTTTTTTTTTTTAGACAGAGTCTCTGTCACTCAGGCTGAAGTGCAGCAGGATGATCTCAGCTCACTGCAACATCTGCCTCCCGGGTTCAAGCAGTTCTCCTGCCTCAGCTTCCCAAGTAGCTGGGATTACAGCATTCGCCGCCATGCCTGGCTAATATTTGTATTTTTAGTAGAGACGGGGTTTTTTCATGTTGGCCAGGCTGGTCTCAACTCCTGGCCTCAAGTGATCTGCCTGCCTTGGCCTCCCAAAGTGCTGGGATTATAGGCGTGAGCCACTGTGCCCAGCCAGATCTTACACTACTTTTGAGCCCCTCTCTGCACACAGTAGATAATCAACAAATACTTGAATTTGGACATTCCAAGTGAAAATAATTTTGCTCTTTTAGAAGACTCTAGCAGTATCACTCTATTTAGTTCTTTTATAGAACCCAAGACCTGGCTTAAATATGTAGTCGATTCCTTACGGCACACCAAGATTTCCGCATGCTTGTCTTCTTCCTCTGGTCTTAACCACTGTCTGAGAGAGTGGGGTGAGACGTGTTGAAGCTTAGTTTAACACGGAAAGCCTGTAGGTAAAGGCCTGTTCTCTCTGTGGGTGAAACATAGGGCTGATTGAACAACTACAGTTAACACTGAATAAGGGTGTAGTTTGAAAGACTTAGCATGGAGTCTACCCTGTTAACCCTCTCTTTAGCCTCTTCTTAAAATTTTGTCTCCATTGAGTTCACCCTGTTTTCATGCTTGTCACTAGCAGGAAAGGGGTATAGGAGGCCAGTGCCTTATCCATTAGGCAACTGGGGCAGGAAGGGGATTTTAGAAAGAATTTTGCTCAAGTTGTTTACAGGTGGAATTCTGAGAAAGGCAATAAACTGGAGTCCATTAGCAACTTAACTTTAAAAGTTTAGCAAAGCTCTGTGATCGTGGGAAATTGGAAACTACCAAACTTTTATCAACACGGCTAAGTAAAATCGGAGATGTTCACCTAACAGAAAATCTTACTAAAAAGAATGAGGTGGATGGGCATGCACAACATGAAAAATTCTAGAAAAAGTTTAAAAAGCAAATTGTAGAACAATTTGTAAAGCATGATCCCAATTATTTAATAAAACAAAATAAGAGGTACCTGTGGCTGGGCTGGGCGTGGTGGCTCACACCTCTAATCCCAGCACTTTGGGAGGCTGAGTTAGGTGAATTGCTTGAGCCCAGGAGTTTGAGACCAGCCTGGGCAACATGGCAAAACCCCATCTCTACAAAAAATACAAAAATTGGCCAGGCATGGTGGCATGTGCCTGTGATCCCAGCTACTACGGAGGCTAAGGTGGGAGGATCAATTGAGCTCAGGAGGTTGAGGAGGCAGTGAGCTCCAGATTGCACCACTGCCCAGCCTAGGCGACCAAATCAGTCCCTGTATCAAAAAAAAAAAAAAAAAAAAAAAGAAATATCTGTAACTTATGACTGCACCTACGGTTACTCTGCAGAAAGAAGTCTGGCAGAATGCAAACAGTGGATTACTTTGGAGAAGGAAAGATGGGTGAGGCTGTGGAGGCTTTCTGGTTTACTCCGTATAATTTGAGAATTATTTGAAACTTTAAAAAATTTATTTAAGTTTTTGGTTAAGAACACATGAGATGTACACTCATATTTTTAAGTGTGCAATGCAGTATTGTTAACTGTAGGCAAAATGCACAACAGAGCTCTAGAACCTATTTGTCTTGCCTGACTGAAACCTTATGCCCACAGATTGAGACTGTATTTAGGTACTATCTGGCTATTTGAAAAAGAGAAGAAAATACAGCAAATGATTCATAGACATTCTTCCATCGTCCCAGCTTTGTGGTGTCTTGTGAGAGAAAATTGCTAGAACAATTGAACAGTGTGTAATTTTGAAGTGCTTATTTGCATTGTTTTTTCTTTCTTTCTTTCTTTTTTTTTTTTTTGCATTTCTTGGAACACATTTTATTTGTTAAATGATGTATGACTGTAATCCCACAGTACTGACAAACGTCCCAACCCACACAAGAGAGTTGCGCACAGTATTCTTCTGTCATGTCAGGATCCATGTCCAGACAGATGGAAGACACAAACCTGTCAAACCTACGGCTCTGCAATTCGTGCTGTATTTTTATTTTGTTTTTATTTTTAATTGCTTCCACTATTTCTTTATTTCATTTTTTCTTGGAATATTCCGATTTTTTTCTTTTATCATTGCTATTGCTACTTGATTAGAAATGCACATTACATGTGTTCATTGTCTTCTTACTTAAACCATTGATAGAAATTTCTGGCATTTTATTAGCAAAAAATCTCTTTTCAAACTTCTGCTAGTTTCAGATTAGTAAGCGAGTACAGGTCTTTGAGTAGGGCTTTCTTTTTTTTTTTTTTAAATAATTTATTTATTTTACTTTAGGTGCATATTATATCTGACATTTCTCCCCATGTTATCCCTCCCCACCCCCCATTGTCTCTCCCCTACCCCCCCCCAACTGTCCCCTGTGTGTGATGCTCCTCTCCCTGAGTCCACGTGGTCTCGTTGTTCAACACCTACCTATGAGTGAGAGCATACGGTGCTTGGCTTTCTGTTCTTGGGTCCGTTTGCTAAGAATGATGGTTTCCAGATTCATCCAAGTCCCTACAAAGGACACGAACTCATCGTTTTTTATGGCTGTGTAGTATTCCATGGTGTATACATACCACATTTTCTTGTCCAGTCTATCATTGATGGGCATTTGGGTTGGTTCCAGGTCTTTGCTATTGTACACAGGGCTGCAATGAACATACGTGTGCATGTGTCTTTATAGTAGAACGATTTATAGTTCTTTGGGTATATACCCAATAGTGGGATTGCTGGGCCAAATGGAATTTCTATTTCTAGATCCTTGAGAAATCGCCACACTGTCTTCCACAATGGTTGAACTAATTTACACTCCCACCAACTGAGTAAGAGTGTTCCTATTTCTCCACATCCTCTCCAGCATCTGTTGTCTCCCAATTTTTTAATGATCACCATTCTAACTGGCGTGAGATGATATCTCAGTGTGGTTTTGATTTGCATTTCTCTAATGACCAGTGATGATGAGCATTTTTTCATATGTTTGTTGGCCTCATATATGTCCTCTTTTGAAAAGTGTCTGTTCATATCCTTTGCCCACTTTTGAATGGGGTCGTTTGTTTTTTTCTTGTATATCTGTTTTAGTTCTTTGTAGATTCTGGATATTAGCCCTTTGTCAGATGGGTAGATTGCAAAAATTTTTCTGCCCGTCTGTGTCTTTTGATTGGGGCGTTTAGGCCATTTACATTCAATGTTAATATTGTTATTTGTGAATTTGATCCTGCCATTTTGTTACTGGCTGGTTTTCTTTCTCATTAGTTGACTCATTTTCTTCATTGCATTTTTGGTCTTTGCCAACTGGTTTGCTTTTGCAGTGACTGGTACTTGTTCCTTTCCATGCTTAGTGTTTCTTTCAGGAGCTCTTGGAGGGCAGGTCTGTTGGTGACAAAATCTCTCAATAATTGCTTGTCCATAAAGGATTTTATTTCTCCTTCACTTATGAAGCTTAGTTTGGCTGGATATGAGATTCTGGGTTGAAAGTTCTTTTCTTTAAGGATGTTGAATATTGGCCCCCACTCTTTTCTGGCTTGTAGAGTTTCTGCTGAGAGATCTGCTGTGAGTCTTATTGGCTTCCCTCTGTGGGTGACCTGACCTTTCTCTCTGGCTGCCCTTAGCATTTTTCCTTCATTTCGACCCTGGTGAATCTAACAATTACGTGCCTTGGGGTTGCTCTTCTTGAGGAATATCTTTGTGGAGCTCTCTGTGTTTCTTGAATTTGAAATTTGGACTGCTTTGCTAGGCTTGGGAAGTTCTCCTGGATAATATCCTGGAGTGTGTTTTCCAGCTTGGGTTCATTCTCCCCGTCATATTCAGGTACACCGATCAAGTGTAGATTAGGTTTTTTCACATAATCCCATATTTCTTGGAGGCTTTGTTCATTTCTTTTCACTCTTTTTTCTCTTGTATTGCCTTCTCTTTTTACTTCATTGAGTTAATCTTCAGTCTCTGATATCCTTTCTTCTGCTTGATCGATTTGGCTATTAAAACTTGTGTTTGCTTCACGTAGTTCTCGTGCTGTGTTCTTCAACTCCATCAAGTCGTTTATGTTCTTCTCTAAGCTGGTTATTCTAGTTAGCATTTCTTCTAACCTTTTTTCAAGGTTTTTGGTTTCTTTGCATTGAGTTAGAACGTGTTCCTTTAGCTCTGAGAAGTTTGTTATTATCCACCTTCTGAATCCTGTTTCCGTCAATTCTTTGCACTCCTTCTCGGTCAGGTTGTGATCCTGTGTTGCTGAGGAGTTGTGATGCCTTGAAGGAGAAGAGGTGTTCTGGTCTTTGGTGGTTTCACCTTTTTTGCGCTGGTTTTTTCCCATCTTTGTGGATTTACCTGGCTGTGGTGTCAGAGAGCTGCTTGATGAGGTCGCTTGTCTGCCTGTGGGGGTGCTACTGGGTTTCTAGGGACTCCTTCAGGTTACTAGGGGAAGCTTCCTGTGTCTTTTTTGTTTATGCTGGGAGATTAGGCCCACCTCTTCCGCTGACCTGTAGGTGCTGCTGGGTTGTCGAGAACACCGTCCAGTTGCTACGTAGGCTTCCTGTGTTTTTTGTTAAAACATGTAGCCCAGTCCCACCCCTCTAGTGGTGGGTTGTGCCCTTCCTTGACTGGGCTGGATCATTCAGGGTTCCTCTCAGACTGTGGCACTGGCTACACAACCCACTAGAGTCAGAGCTTCAGCCCTCTGGAGTTTGTGGGGGGAGGTTAGGGACCCGCCCAGCTGCACCCGACAGTCTCCCCCCTTTCAGCTTTCTCTCTCTCTGGTCGTGGGGTAGGGGCTGCCCAGCTGCTCCGGCTTACAGCTCCCTCTCTCTCCGGGTGGAGGGAGGGGGCAATAGCTCAGTCTACAGACTCTTATTCAACTCCGCACTTGTAATTCCCAGCGCTTGACTGGCAAAGATCCCCCGTTCTGTGTATTGCTGAGGCTTTGGGGGGAGCGCTGTATCTGGACTGGAGCACCAGAGGTGGAGCCTCTGACTTGCCGGTCAGATGCACTTTCTGGGTGAAGCAGCACCCCTCCCCGCCTCAGTCTGCCCTGAGTGGGCTGTGCTCACCCTCGGACCAGACCCGTTGAAATGCACGTGGTACCTCTGTTGGAGCTAGGAGATCTCTGGGCTTCTGCGTCTCTTTTGCTGGGTGTTGTGCGCTGGAGTTGTGTCTGATCCACCATCTTGGATCCTCCCCCGTCTGCATTGTTTTTTCTTGGCAAAAGGTGACTGAGGTTAAACTTGAGCTATTGCTAAACAATAAGAAGCTGTAGCCACTGTGGTGTCACATGCCTGTAGTCCCAGCTACTTGGGATCTCAAGGCGGAAGGATTGCTTGAGCCCAGGAGTTTGAGACTAGCCTGGACAACATAGTGAGACCACAGTCTCTTAAAAAAGCCATGATAGGAAATAGAATATAGCAGTTTCTGTTCATTCCCCTTTGTCCTTTTGTTAATTTCAAAGTCATCAGATATTGGTTGAAGAAAAATGGAGCATTTAATTTGCTTAATAATATTATTTATATAATTAAATTTATTTGTAGTATTTTCTAACAGGTCTACCTTGGTTAGAGACATTCAGTATCTGAGAGGCACGTTGATCATTTCCAGGAAGAAATTGTGGCACCACACTACTAAATGCTCTTGCATATTTTATTCCATTGAATCCTTTTAAGAGCTATGGGGAAGGAAGGCAGGCAGCATGATTGCTGCGTAGCACACTAGTAAACAATCCTAGAGAAAATTAATGACATAAATGGAGTTATAGAACTAGTAAGTAACAGGGTCAGAATTGAGGGAGCCAGGCTCTCCAATTTCAAATTTAGTTCTCTTCCTACCCAGCACAGGGGTGTGCAATGTAGCAGAGCTTCCCCAGAGTAGAATGTATTGGGATCATATTTTGTGCCGTTACCAGTTTTATTCCAATAAAGCCTCAAATTGTTGAAAGGTGTCATGAGAGAACTTCAGGCTTGAAGATGAGGATCAAATAAAATAACAAGTATAAAAGAACTTTCTTGCAAAACATTTTACAAATATGAGGTTGTGTTTTGGTTATCATGCATGTAACAACACCTTCCATCTCTTCTTGGTATGCTTGTGAGAAGTACGTGAGAGTTCTGCTCTCTCTTACATGGGAAAACTGATGCAGTGGAATAAATGAGGCGAGAAGGGAACAAAGCCAGGAAAGGAGCCTTGTGAACTCATATTTGGATCAAATGGACTCCCTGCCAGTAAGAGAAGCTTCTTTCTAGGAGGGATGGGCTGAGAGGTAGCCCCAGGCTAGAGCTGGGAATAGCTGACAGTCGTCTCTCACAAAACCGGCAGTTACACAGGTGATTAAAAAGATTTTCAAAAACAATTTTAAATTATGGCCATGGATCCCTGAAACAGAGTCCTTCTCAGAGACTGATTTTCCTCATCAGCCTTGTAAATATGTGGTGCTTATTTCTCCTATTTCTACCTAACATCACTGAGTTGAAACTGAAGTTATATTTTTAAATTACCAAATAGATATAACATTTCTATTTTAGACATGACATTAAGGAGCTCTTCTTCTCTTGAGTGGACAGACTTGGAATGACAAGCACTGTTGGGATTGTGCCTATCCTCAGGTGCCATGTTATTGGAACTGGAATAGTAGAGGCTTATACAGGGCTCAGATCAAGTGGAGTTCACAAGACCACTGCCACACAGGTACATACGACTTCCTATATCTTTGGGTCTGTGTGAGGTTTTGTGATCAGCTCACTTACTAAGGTGAAGTTCTGTGCTTCATTACTAGCCCCTTAGGTCATGTGCTCCTTTGAACATTGAGTTTCTTTTTTTTTTTTTTTAGAAAAGAAAAAAGAGAGAAAGAAAGAAGGAAAAAGAGAATGAAAGAAAGGGGTAAGAAGAAGAAAAAGAGAGAGAGAGAATGGGAATTTTGCTCTATAGCCCAGGCTGGAATGCAGTCTAAAAATGGGTATTGAAAAGCTCTTTTATACTAATAATTATTTTATACAATGAAGACAGGAAGGAATAAGGGAGGAAAATAACAAACAAGCAGCCAACCAATATTCATTTAAACCTATGAAATGCTATGCAATTGCTGGGGAGTGATTTGCTCCCAACCACGTGGTCATTTTTAGAATAGATGCGATGTGTTACTGAAGAAAATGTATGTTTTGTGGATTTGGAGTAGAGAGTTCTGTAAATGTTTATTAAGTTTACTTATTCGAGGTCTAAGTTCAAGTCCCGGGTATCCTTGTTAACCTTGTGTCTCATTGATTGGTCCAATATTGACAATGTAGTGTTAAAGTCTCCCACTATTATTGTGTGGGAGTCCAAGCTCTCTCTCTCTCTTTTTTTTTTTTCATTTTGTGTAAGAATAGCATATATTTAAAGCAAAATTTATCTCTGGTTTATTTTAAATGACAGTAAAATATTTCTTTATTTTTTATTTATTTTTTTTGAAAGAAAGAAAAGAAAAGAAAAAGAGAGAAAGAGGGGAAAAAGAGAATGAAAGAAAGGGAAAAAGAAGAAAAGAGGGAGAGAGAACAGGAATCTTGCTCTATTGCCCAGGCTAGAATGCAGTCTAAAAATGGGTATTGAAAAGCTCTTTTATACTAATAATTGTGTTATACAATGGAGACAGGAAGAAATAAGGGAGGAAAAAAACAAACAGCCAACCAATATTTCATTTAAACCTATGAAATGCTATGCAATTGCCGGGGGAGTGGTTTACTCCCAACCATGTGGTCACTTTTAGAATAGATGTGATGTGTTACTGAAGAAAATGTATGTTTTGTGGATTTGGAGTAGAGAGTTCTGTAAATGTTTATCAAGTTTACTTGTTCGAGGTCTAAGTTCAAGTCCCGGGTATCCTTGTTAACCTTCTGTCTCATTGATCTGTCCAATATTGACAATGTAGTGTTAAAGTCTCCCACTATTATTGTGTGGGGAGTCCAAGTCTCTTTGTAAGTCACCAAGAAGTTGCCTTATGTATCTAGGTGCTCCTATATTGGGTGTGCATAGACTTAGGATCGTTAGCTCTTTCCATTACATTGATCCCTCTACCATTATACAGTGTCCTTCTTATCTCTTTTGGTTTCTATTACTTTAAAGTCTATTTTATCAGAGACGAGACTTGCAACTCCTGCCTTTTTTTTTTTTTTTCCCTCTCCATTTGGTTGGCAAATCTTCCTCCATCCCTTTGTTTTGAGTTTCTGTATATCCTTGCATGTGAGATGGGTCTGGATGCAGCTTACCGATGGGTTTCTTGGAATGGCTGATACTGGTTGTTCCTTTCTGTATATAGTGCTTCTTTCAGAAGCTCTTGTAAAGCAGGCCTGGTGGTAATGACATCTCTGAGTACTTGCTTGTTTGCAAAAAATTTTATTTTTCCTTCATTTATGAAACTTAGTTTGGCTGGATATGAAATTCTGGGTTGAAAGTTCTTTTCTTTAAGGATGTTGAATATTGGCCCCCACTCTCTTCTGGCTTGTAGGGTTTCTGCTGAGAGATCAGCTGTGAGTCTGATAGGCTTCCCTTTGTGGGTAACCTGACCTTTCTCTCTGGCTGCCCTTAGTATTTTCTCCTTCATTTCAACCCTGGTGAATCTAATGACTATGTGCCTTGGGGTTGCTCTTTTTGAGGAATATCTTTGTGGTGTTCTCTGTATTACCTGGAGTTGAGTATTGTCCTGCCTTGCTAGGTTGGGAAAGTCTTCCTGGATAATATTCTGAAAAATATTTTGCAGCTTGGAATCATTCTCTTCATCACATTCAGGTACACCTATCAAACGTAGATTAGGTCTTTTCACATAGTCCCATATTTCTTGGAGACTTTGCTCATTCCTTTTTACCCTTGTTTCTCTAATCTTGTCTTCTCATTTTATTTCGTTAAGTTGGTCTTCGACCTCTGAAATCCTTTCTTCTGCTTGATCAATTCGACTGTTAAAACTTGTGCATACTTCTTGAAGTTCTCGTATTGTGTTTTTCAGCTCCATTAATTCACTTATATTCCTCTTTAAATTGTCCATTCTTGTTAACATTTCATCAACCCTTTTTTCAAGGTTCTTAGTTTCCTTGCATTGGGCTAGAACATGTTCTTTTAGCTCACAGAAGTTTCTCATTATCCACCTTCTGAAGCCTGATTCTGTTGATTCCTCACATTCATTGTCGATCAGGCGTTGTTCAATTGGTGATGAGGAACTGTAATCCTCTGTAGGAGGAAAGGCATTCTGATTTCGGGTGTTTTCAGCCTTTTTGCGCTGGTTTCTTCCCATCTTTATGGATTTATCCACTGTCATCTGTGTATTTGCTGACTTTCAGATTTGGTGTCTGAGTGGACGTCCAGCTTGTTGGTGGTAAAGTTTTTTCTGTTTCTTAGTTTTCCTTCGGTGGACTCCCCTCCCCCACAGAGCTGGACCTTCCCGGGTTCAGCTGTACTTGCTGTGAAACTCTCAATCCTCAGCAGTTCCAACTGCTGTTTTTTTTTTGTAGGGAGTGGGGGGACCAGCCTTCCCCTGCAGTGACCCACTACGCCGGCTGAAACAGCAGCGTTAAGATTCGTCGGCGCTTCCGCCCGTGAATCTCCTGATCTGGTTCCCCACTTCAGTCCGCTTTTCAATCAGCTGAATGGGAGACTCTGCCTTCCCGGAGCTCCAACGCCAACCAAAAGGGCACTCACTCCCGTATAGTCTGGACTGAGAACCGCCGCACTGGGGCGCCTGCAAAACGGCCGCGCCGGCCAAAGAGTCGCGCTGGTGACCTGTGGGGCTCCTCCGCCAAGAATCTCTTGGTCGGTAGGCAATAAAAATTCATCTGAAAATGTGGCGTCCACTCACTCTCTGTGCTTTCAGTGGGAGCTACAATCCTGAGCTGCTGCTAATCGGCCATCTTGGATCTCTCTCCCTGAACATTGAGTTTCTTAAAAACAAACTAGATTATCACCTTCTTGTTCTGTTAGGCATTCAGAATAGACAGTCTCGAGAACCAAATTCCTTCATATACTCAAAGGGTCAGAGCAGAGGATGCGGTGGTTCAGGAAACAAAGTCATGCATCCATCCACTTATTCAACATGTATTATATGCTAAGACCAATCCTGTTCTTACCATGTCCCTCACAGTCTTGTGGGGAAGGAGAATAAGAAATACGAAAATAACTGTTCCATGACCATGTGATAAGTGAAGCACCTAGAGCATAGTAGATACTCAAAAATGGGCTGTGAATGGAAGTGTCATGACAGATGCATGAACGAGGCCCTACATCAAGACCTTGAGCAGAGTTTCCTAACCTTGGCACTACTGACATTGTGGGCCAGATAATTCTTTGTTGTGGGGGCCGCCCTGTGCATTGTAGGATGTTTACCAGCATCCTGGGCCTCTGCCTACTAGATGGCTGTCGCACCCCTCCCCTAACCTGACAATCAAAGATGTCTTTAGACATTGCCAAATGTCTCTTGCCAAGGCAAACTGCCCTGTTGAGAAGCAGTGGCCCAGAGGAACATAGGACCATCATGTCATGTTTGGCAGAACCATGGAAGCATATGCAGGGTAGGGCATTCTTAATTGATTGATAATTCAGCCTTAGCTCAATTTTTTTTTTTTGAAGAGTTAAGGTCTCACCCTTGCTGGAGTACAGTGGCACGATCATATCTCACTGCAGCTTTGAATTCCTGGGCTCAATAATCTTCCTACTTCAGCCTTTCAATTAGCTGGGACTACAGGCACACACTATCTTGGCTAACTTTTAAATGTTTTTATTTTTTAGAGATGGGGTCTTGCTGTGTTGCCCAGGCTGGTCTGAAACTCCTAGGCTTAAGCGATCCTCCTGCTTCGGCCTCTCAAAGTGCTGGATTACAGACATTGGCCATCACACCCAGCCCTTAGCTTGATGTATCCCTAAGAAACACGACATCTGACAATGACTTAGGTAAAGGCTCATCTGTTTATTTTGTTAAAATTTGGATTGATTCCCATCCCCCCTTCTCATGGCAGAAATAATGCTGTGTTTCCTGTATTCGTTTCCTTCTGGGCCCATTTTACAGCCATTCTTTCAGGTGAGTAGAGCCTGGAGACTGAGTTCTGGCCAATGGCATATGGGCAGGGGTGATGCAGCCGTTTTCTGGCCTTGCCCTGATGAAGTCTCTCATGTGATTCTTTACTCTGCCTCTCCTAGTTTGTCCACCAGATCTAGCAGAGGACCCTGAGGTCCTGGGAGATGGTAGAGCCACTGGAAGAAGAGACCTGAGGCCCGGAATGACTGTGTAGAACACAGCCCTCCACTAATGCCAGTCTGCTTCCGACTGCAACATGAGAGAGAAAGCAACTGTCACTGTGTGATACTACAGAGATGAAGGGACGTTTGGTGTAGTTGTTAGCTTTCCTGATTAAGATGCTCTCTCCTACTCCCTTTGCCCACTGGGTATCAATAACATGCCATAAAAATGCTTTTAAATTGTACTCTTCTTTGGTCACTCTGGTGACCTACACATGGCATAACCTTAGGTCTACCCCATTATAGGCAGTTCCTATGATAGAATTATGTACCTTCCTAGCTCTACGTGGTTTTTCTTTTCCAAATGTTTATTGGAAGGGATGAGTGTTTGAATCTCCTTTCATCTGGCCCTTTGGGATTAGTAGGACCGTAGTCACAGAATAAGGAGTTCTGGTTACAACCCAAGCAGAAAATGATTCCTGAATGTTGAGTTCATAGTAGCTTTATTCCCCACAGTTCAAATGGTGACATTCTTCAGGCAGAGGAAGAAGAACAGTCAATCCTTTTATTTAATTTTGGCAAGACTGCGGTTTACAGTGCTCTGGGGAAATGCAGCCACAGATGTGTCAACCTTTTAAAAAATTCTTGGCAGTCTAACCTTGAAGTCATAAACCTAAACGCAGACAGTGC
Source organism: Ateles fusciceps (assembly GCA_036589455.1). Classification (NCBI taxonomy): domain Eukaryota; kingdom Metazoa; phylum Chordata; class Mammalia; order Primates; family Atelidae; genus Ateles; species Ateles fusciceps. The sequence continues at coordinate 5,997,121 of JAZHEH010000889.1, forward strand.
ATCCCTGAGAAAAGCTCGTGTTGGCTGCATTGCATACCTCTATCCCACCTTCCAAGATCATCATTCTTGTGATCTTTGCTTGTGAAATGCAAGTTCTGTTTATTTTAATCAGTATTTATTTCCTAGATGATCTGGGTGTGTTGTGGTTTTCAGCATGTTTGACAGTTTTATGATTAGCTCAGCAATCACTCTACTATATATTATTCATTCCCAAGGTATGGATAAGCATAAGGGAGTTACTCTTTTGCAATTCCGTATCAATGTTAGACCTCTGTCAAGAAGCATCATAGGTAGGTTAGGCACATGGACACTGGAGCCCCACTGCATGGTTCTTGCTCCAGTTCAGCATTTTACCTACTGCATGACTTTGGGGAAAGTTACTTAACCTTACTATGCCTTGGCTTCAGAAATAAGAATAGTACCTACTTCCTAGAGCAGTTGTGAAAACCAAAGGGGTTAATTTTGTATATGGACTTTAGAGAAGTGTCTGGTACAATATAGGTGCTTATAAATGTTTTCTATCTATATTACTAAATGACAAAAACTATGTTTTCATATATTTTAATTGCATGATAATCAAAAGGAGAAACTAGTTACCGTTATTTAATTCATTAAGTCTTCAGTCTTCTCCTGTGCTTTTAAAAGACTTAATTAACTGGAGTTATTATAACTCCTTTTGGGGAAAATTTTCTATTTTTATACATACACAGATAGCAAAATGTGTGAAAGCATACCAAAAGGTTAATAGCATCATCTCTGGGGGATTTGATTATGAATGGTCTTAATTCATTTTTATATTTTCCTCAATTGGATTTAATAAGTCTCTATACAGATTAGTTGTAGAATTTTAACAGAGCAAGGAACTCAGCTAATAGTTCTAGCACTTTCAGAGAATACTATTCATACTATATTTACATGTGATTTGTGTGAAATTTCACATAAAGCATATTATGCCTTAACTTTTTGTGATTGCTCCTGTGTTTTCTTCAAGTGAAAGCATTGGTAGGATCAGTGATATGAATTGTCATGGACAGACACAGAACTTAACTCCACATTTCATGTAACTGCTCTTTTTTTTTTTTTTTTTTTTCCTGGAGATGGAGTTTTGTTCTTGTTGTCAAGGCTGGAGTGCAGTGGCGCAATCTTGGCTCACTGCAACCTTTGCCTTCCGGATTGAAGCGATTCTTTTGCCTCACCCTCCCAAGTATCTGGGATTACAGTAATGCGCCACCATGCCTAGCTAATTTTATATTTTTAGTAAAGACAGGGTTTCACCATGTTAGTCAGGCTGATCTTGAACTCCTGACCTCAGGTGATCTACCTGCCTCAGCCTCCCAAAGTGCTGGGATTACAGGTGTGAGCCATCATGCCAGGCCGTAACTGCTCCTCAAATAACTTTGTACCTTTGTTTCTTTCCTTTGCCTGTGGTGTCTGATAATTCTGCTAATCAGCTGGATCCTTGCCAGTCACCCTAATTTAGTTGTAGGACATGGAACTAATACCAAGGGGACCAATTCCTGCTTCTACCTTGAGAAATACACTTAACATCTGGGGTCTCTAGAGATGAATGAATGATGTGCCTGTGACAGAAATGTGAGGGTGATTAACTAGAACTCTCACAGTCTACCTGATCTTACTCAAAGTCTATAAAGGAAATCTCTTGATGAGAAAGGGAAGAGTTTGAAAATGTGCCTTTAGTAATATTTTTGCCTCTATCGGAAGGGAGAGCTCATGACTCAGGTAGAGTAATGATGACCATCTCTTGAATGATTTCTATGTGCCACTGCTTTAAAAATCTGTTCCCAGCTGGGTGTGGTGGCTCATGGCTATAATCCCAGCACTTTGGGAGGCCGAGGTGGGTGGATCATGAGGTCAAGAGATCGAGACCATCCGGGCCAACATGGTGAAACCTGTCTCTACTGAAAAAAATTAGCTGGGCATGGTGGCATGTGCCTGTAGTCCCAGCTACTTGGGAGGCTGAGGCAGGAGCATTGCTTGAACCCAGGAGGCAGAGGTTGCAGTGAGCCGAGCTTGCGCCATTGCACTCCAGCCTGGCACCTGGCGACAGAGCGAGACTCTGTCTCAAAAAAAAAAAAAAAAAAAGTCTTTTCCCAACTGTTCACCACAACCCTGTGAGGTAGGGGAAGTAATGACAGTAACAACTATGATGACAATAACCAGCAGCTAACATTTGCTGAGCACTTACTATATGCCAGCCACTAAGCTAGGCTCTTTATGTGATTATCTAATGTCAACCATGTCAAACACCCAAGACATAGGTCCCACCGTAATTCCCACTGGACAGATGAGAAGACTGAGGCTCAGAGAGGGAAACTGACACAGCTAAGATTTGACTCCGGGTCTGTCTGACTTACAATTGGGTGTTAATCATGCTATTATATTACTGAGTCATTCTATAATCAGCTCTTTTGTTTTGGAATTTAGTGCTGAATGTTTTAATTTATCTGATGATATAGATTTATTTTCATCTTCTTTGTTCTTTCTTAATGTGAAGTTTTGTAAGTATGCTTTAATAGAAATTCTCTCTTTATTTGGTCTTCATAACCCAGCCCATGGGGCAGTCAAGATAGGGATCATCTGAGCTTTACCTATGAGGAAAATGAAGCCCAGAGACATGGACTTTTCCCAGTATACCCAGCCATGAGTGGCAGCAGCAGGGCTGGAACTGATGTCTTCAGATTCCTGGTCCAGTGATCATTCAACTCTACCATTGTTATGATGCCTCATTCTCACAAGTCAGCTGTCTTTTTCTTCTTGCCCTCCAAGGATTTTTTTTTTTTTTTTTTAGTGAAACAAACACCTTTTTGGGTTATTTTTTAGTAGTTTATTAGAATTGGGATGTGCACATAGGATGAGGCAGAATATGGAAAGGAGATGGCCCTCAAGGAGCTTTCACACTTTCAGTCGTGTTTATCAGGAGGTATTCACTAAACCCTAGTGGGCCAGTTGTGTTTATTTCTTTCCAGAACCTGGAAAGGGGCCAGCGATGCAATGGAACACCCAATACTTAGGAGGCTGACCTGCTTCCAGGTCCCTACACTACTTCTGCAGTCGTTGGTCCAGCTCTTGCTGAAAGCAAAGCTTCAGACCACCCATCAGCAAATTATTCCTTCCTCAAGAAGTTGCCGTGAAGCCATTTCTCTATATGAAGGCTTTTAGTTTATCACTACACTAGAAATTCAATTTACCACCAAATAAAGTTTTTTAGAAGAGGCTGTTATTATTTCCTTTAAAGAGAGGTATCAGAGGACAGGGATTGGTAGAAGCAATAAAGAAAGCCATTAATATAGATTGAGAATTAGGCTGCTGTTTTCTGGTGAGGATGGCAGGAGGGAGGTGTGTTCCAGCCCACAGGGTGACTTGGTTGTCTTGACCGCAGTGAGCTGCTAGGGTAAAGGCAGCAGTCAAACTGGCTGCTAGATAGTCTCTGGGCGCTCCCAGGGAATTGGGTCCATATTGTGGTCCCTTTTTGGAATCAAATTTTGAGATGTAATCTCAGAAGGAGAAATAGAGTTATGAAAGAAGGAATGTAATAGAGAAGAAAGAATCTGAAGCTGTGGGTTCTAATCCCAGTGATGTGCCTTTTTACCTATGTGACTTCAGGAATGTCACTTAACAGCTCTGGGCCTCACCTTCCTCACCTGTGGAATGAGGTGGTTGGGCTGGATCAGTACCTGACCCTCACTATACATCAGAATCACCAGGGAAACTTTTTTTTTTATTACTTTTTTGGAGACAGACTCTTGGTCTGTGGCCAGGCTGGAGTGCAGTGGGACGATCTCAGCTCGCTGCAACCTCCACCTCCCAGGTTCAAGCGACTCCCCTGCCTCAGCCTCCCAAATAGCTGGGACTACGGGTGCATGCCACCATTCCCTGCTAATGTTTTGTATTTTAGTAGAGACAGGGTTTCACCATGTTGGCCAGGATGGTCTCGATCTCCTGACCTTGTAAGTCACCCACCTTGGCCTCCCAAAGTGCTGGGGTTACAGGCATGAACCACTGCACCTGCCCAGGAAACTCTTAAGAAATACTGGTGACTGGGCCCTATCTGATTTAAATGAATGTAATTGGTGATTAATTGGCTCCGATTTAATTGGTGTGGGTACACCCTTGCATCATTATTCTCGAAGGTTGTCCAGGGGATTTGATTGTGCAGCCTGAGTTGGATCAACTCAGAGACACCTTCTAGTTCTATATGTAGAGTTGATCTCTAACTAAGGGATTTATAGATGACACAGCAGCTTGTAAATGGGTTTACTGTAATGAAGAACACTGATCATTTTTGTCTTGGAAGACAGAAAAATTATTAAAGATTTATTGAAGCTATGCCACTGATCTGTAAGATAGTTCTCCAGGGAAAGCCATAAAAGGCTTTTTTCATGAGACTTTGAAGACTGGGAGAAAGATGCATAGAGAGTTTAATATAGTCAGAAAAGAGGAATTATTTGTTTTTAGATAATTGGAAGTGTTTTCTCTCAGAAGTTTATGCTAGGAGAATTTATTCATAGGCCTAGAAGAGAATGTTTGGCTTGCAAACTATTTTTAAGGTAAACAGCAATTTGCACTTCATATCACCTTTTATGTCCAATGGGAAAAAGTTATATTTTGATGAATGCCAAATTACTAGGTCTGTTTCTAGGTTAAAATTCCAGTCCTTACAAAAGTAATTTATTCTTTCTTGGGAATCAGATTTTCCCAAACCAGATTTATGTGTAAATGTAATGTAATGCAGATTGGCTGGGCGCGGTGGCTCACATCTGTAATCCCAGCACTTCAGCAGGCTGAGGTGGGTGGATCACTTGAGGTCAGGAGTTCAAGACCAGCTTGGCCAACATGGCAAAACCCTTTACTAAAAATACAAAAATTAGCTGGGTGTAGTGGCAGGTACCTGTGATCTCAGCTACTTGGAAGGCTGATGCAGGAGAATCACTTGAACCCGGGAGGCAGAGGTTGTAGTGAGCTGAGATCACACCACTGCACTCCAGCCTGGGTGACAGAGTGAGACTCAGTCTCAAAAAAAAAAGGTAATGCAGAAACATAAGATTAATTTAATGTTTTTATTTACTGAATTTCAAAGTATTAAACATACAGGAATTAGGCTAAATTATTTTATGGTTTATGCTTGAATAACAAAAGCAAATTGAGATGTGTGGCATAAAACCTGGTACGAAAGCTTTCCACATAAGTCCTTTCTGTTCAAATCTTTGGTGTCTGAGATCCACAAAGGCAGTTGTCATTCACCCAGAAGTGGGTCATGGTAAATCCAAAGCCCAAGGTCATCTCCCTCCTCTTCCCTTTTCTCCCTCCCCAGCACACACATTAAAAGCTTTGGCAATATAATCCTCTTTTGTATCAGAAGAATCTAGACAAGATTCTGAACTGTTGTGTTCTTCCTAACAGGAAGTCACCGTCTGTATCCATGAGGAACTTTACATTTGTTTTGATTTTTAGAGCCTATGATCTATAACAATTCTATAATTCATCCAGGAAACGTGGATAGTAAATGATCGCATGCTGTATCAGGTGTAAGCAGATATAATTAGAAAAGAAGTGCTTTAGAAACAACTGATGCTTATATTCATTACCAGCCCTTTACCCTTTTTCCTAGAAAAGGATAGAAAATTGAGTCATTTGTATTTTAAATCCTATGGGGCTTAAAACATAGACATATTGGGTGTTAGTTATGCTGTGCAGCAAACCACAACAAACCTAAAAGCGTACTGAAGAAAACAAAAATGACCCTAAATTAATCACCCAGATAACCATGTAAGCATTAGAAACTTAAATATCCAAAAAGGGGAAAAAAGACTATTCTCTAGATATCTACTTTTAATAGAGAGAGTGCTATGAAAATAAACAAGGACAATCTTAGATTTTTGAAGAACATCTCTTGAGCCCATCTCTTTCTACTCCTTATTCAGGCTTACACATTGGGATAAGCTCAGAAAAGCTGTATTTGGTCTTAATAATGAGGCCTCAAAGGTTACATAATTTTAAATGCTATATCATTGAAATTATTGTATTTACAGGGAGGAAAAAGCCAATTGTGCATACAATTGATCAAAGCTGATTTCCCTGTTTCTGCTCCTTTCATTTCCATTTATTTATTTTTTATCTCTGAGTATCAAACGATGGTCACGATTTGAGCCATGGAGAGCCGCTTCCATCAGTGCCATGTGGTGGCAGTGCTTTTTGCACACTGCCTGGTGAAGCCCAGAACTCGATTTGCCTTCCAGAATGCAGAGTGTCCTCAGGGGAACAGTATAAGGGACCAAGATCCCTTCTCTAGATGTAACCAACCCCTCAGAAACCAATATTTCATAAATAGAGATGGAATTTTCTTTTTAAAAATGCATTCTATGACACACACGGACATGCATCTACTACTTTGGGTGTTTGTTTATATCTTTGTGGAATGTGTATTTATTATTCATATCCAGTAAATATCTTAAAAGTTGTTTGGTCTTGTAAAAACTTCTTGATAATATAAGTAATAGGTGAAAGCATACAACAAACAGATATAGCCATCAAATTACAAACATTAAAACCTGAAACTGACAAATGTTCGTGAACATATAGGTAAACAGGATCTCTCACACACTGCTTCTGGAAGTGTAAATTGTTATAACTATTTGTAGCTATTTGGAGATAGGTTGAAGCTGTGTATACCCCACACATTCTTTTTTTTTTTTAGTTGTACTTTAGGTTCTGTGGCACATGTGCAGATAATGCAGGATTGTTGTATAGGTGCACACATGGCAATGTGGTTTGCTGCCTCCATCCCCCTGTCACCTACATCTGGCATTTCTCCACATGTTATCCCTCCCCAACCTCCCCACCCCCACACTGTCCCTCCCTTGGCACCCTCCAACAGACCCCAGTGTGTGATGCTCCCCTCCCTGTGTCCATGTGTTCTCATTGTTCATCACCCGCCTATGAGTAAGAACATGCAGTGTTTGATTTTCTGTTCTTGCATCAGTTTGCTGAGAATTATGGTTTCCAGATTCATCCGTGTCCCTACAAAGGACATGAAATCATCATTTTTTATGGCTGCATAGTATTCCATGGTGTATATGTGCCACATTTTCCTTGTCCAGTCTATCATCGGTGGGCATTTGGGTTGGTTCCAGGTCTTTGCTATTGTAAACAGTGCCGCTATGAACATAACGTGTGCATGTGTCTTTATAATAGAATGATTTGTAATCCTTTGGGTATATAGCCAGTAATGGGATTGCTGGGTCAAGTGGAATTTCTATTTCTAGGTCCTTGAGGAATTGCCACACTGTCTTCCACAATAGTTGAACTAGTTTACACTCCCACCAACAGTGTAAAAGTGTTCCTATTTCTCCACATCCTCTCCAGCATCTGTCTCCAGATTTTTTAATGATCACCATTCTAACTGGCATGAGGTGGTATCTCAATGTGTATACCCCACAATTCTATGTTGTGATTTCCCTTCTGGTTTTATCCCCTGGGAAAAAATTTGCATCTGTGTAAAAGGAAACAAATGTGGGAATGCTCATCATAGCATTGTTTGTCAAAAAAACAAAAAGAAAACAAACCTAACTGACATGGAGAAATAACTTGTGGTATTTTGCATGCAATGGAATACTATATGGGGGGTGAAAATGAAGGAATGCATTGTATCAACATGAATAAATACCCCAAACATAATGTTGAATGGAAAAGGTGAGTTTCAGAAGGATATATATGCCCTCTGATTCCATTATGTAAACCTTTAAAAAGCTACGTTATTTATGGCCATAAGCCCATCCAGTAAATATTTAAAAACCTACATGGGATTGAAAACTACTGATATCAGGATAGTGGTTTACTGTGAAGGGGAAGGGCAGGTAATGGGGCCAGGGCTTTGCCTGGATCTTTATGTTTCATTTCTTGATCCGAGCAATAGATATATGGGTGTCTGAAACATTATTGTCTTAACTATTTTGTATGCTTCAAGTATTTCATAGTCTAATAATAGAAAGAAATCGGCCGGGTGTGGTGGCTCACGCCTGTAATCCCAGCACTTTGGGAGGCCAAGGTGGGCAGATTACTTGAGGTCAGGAGTTCGAGACCAGCGTTGCCAACATGGTGAAACTCTATCTCAACTAAAAATACAAAAAGTAGCTGGGCATCGTGGCGTGTGTCTGTAATTCCAGCTACTTGGGAGACTGAGACCAGAGAATTAGTTGAACCTGGGAGGTGGAGGTTGCAGTGAGCAGAGATCACTCCACTGTACTCCAGCCTAGTAGACAGAGTGAGACTCTATCTCAAAAAAACAACAACAAAAAAAAAAAAAAAAGGAAAAAAGAAAAGAAATCAACTAGCTTGAAACCCTGTTGTAGTTTTATCAAAATAACAGCAGCAAACAAAAAATCAGGACTAAGAGAAGGAAATCTTATGGAGGAACATGAAATGATCAGATTGCCTAAAGAAACCTGTTGAAAGCAAACTCGAACAGAATGAGCACAGCCATAGATGGTGAGGATGATGCCCTCTCTCCCAAACTTCTCCTGAACCCTTATTTTGTAACTGTCATACCCACTGAAAGACCAACAAGGAGAAAACAGAGGAGAGAGGATGTGTCTTTAGGCCAGAGGAAAGTCTCGATCTTCCAGAAGAATGAGGGCAGAGAGTGGTTTTTAAAGCTACCTGACCCACAAGTGGTGGGGGATCTGAAGTCTTAAGTAAAACTTCCATCTTCTTGAAAGTTTTTTATCCTTAAAGAGAATATTTAGTTCCCATTACACACTATTCTTGGTAGTTTTGTTTTGTTTCCTACCTTCGTGTTTTCAGCTATGGCTGAAGAAGTTTAGGAGCCTCCTTCCCTACCCTCCTCCTCCTCCTCTTGTGTCTGCTACACAGCACCAGTAGGTACCATGGGGGATAAAGAAAAATGAAAGTACAAAGCAGATCCTAGTGGGCAACTCCAGGACATAGGGCAGTTAGTCTCACATTATCTGCCTTAGGTCACCAGTCTCCTGGTCGAACCTTTATTTATTTCTCCTTTTCTGCTAGGTGCTGTTCTTAGCTATAGCAGAATCACAGAAGAGAGGATTTGAGTCATTGAAGCATTTTAATATTAGGATTTTGGTATAGGATGAGATCTTAGCCATAGAGTACAGTAGTACATTTTACAGATGGCAAAAGTGAGATTCTGATGTATAAAGCAGCCTGACTCTAGAGGTGGTAGAGCCTAAGCCCGGCCTTCCCACCCTTCACACTGGGTGCCTTCTGTGACACCGGATTGCCTCTCTGACCTGTTGTGCTTTCTAGTCCTCACCTTTGGCAGAACGAATGTAATTCTTTCCCAGTCTCCCATTGCACACTCTGGAACTTCTGTAAAAGTTCTTCTAAAGTGAAAAGAGACATAACATATGCTGTCCCATTCCCAACAACTTTCTGAATGAGTGAAGGATAGCTGAGGGGAGTGAAGATAATGCATTCATATTCTTAGGAAATTTTCCCCGGAAGAGATGAAAAGTTGAGGCAATCTCAATTATGCCTTAGGAAGGACTTTATTCCATGTTGTAGAGGCTGTGACAGAAGTTTGAGGTCAGGCTTACTAGTCAAAGAGTAATTAAAATATTACGTTAAAAAAGATGTCCAGCCTGAGCAATATAGTCATGTGACATTTCTACAAAAATTTTTAAAAAATGAAAAATTAGCTGGGTGCAGTGGTACATACCTATAGTCTCCCCTACTCAGGAGGCTGAGGCAGGAGGATCACTCGTGCCCAGGAGTTTGAGACTACAGTGAGTTATGATCACTCCACTGCACTCCAGCCTGGGCAACAGAGTGAGATTCTGCCTCTGGAAAAAAAAAAAAAAAAAAGATTACGTTATCTAGCAGTTTTTTTTTTTTTTTTTTTTTTGATACAGAGTCTTGCTCTGTCTCCCAGGCTGGAGTGCAGTGGCACATCTTGGCTCACTGCAACCTCTGCCTCCCAGGTTCCAGTGATTCTCCTGCCTCAGCCTCCAGAGCAGCTGGGATTACAGGCGTGCACAACCATGCCCAGCTAATTTTTGTATTTTTTAGTAGAGACGGGGTTTCACCACATTGGCCAGGCTGGTCTCGAACTCCTGACTTCAGGTGATCTGCTTGTCTTGGCCTTCCAAAGTGCGGGGATTATAGGCGTGAGCCACTGTGTCTGGCGTCTAGCAGCTATTTTTATAGTAATTCAAATAATGTTAACTTAGGAGAATATGTTCTCCAAGTTGTTTTGTAAAAATGACTTTGACATTATATAACATAATCTTGAAAATCCACCAGGATAGCACATTATTAGTTCTAGGCCTACCTGTGAGTCAACAAAAAGTAGACTCCTGAATGCCCCTTTAATAAAGGCTGTTAAATGTGTCAGAGATTTTAATGCTGATTTATACTAACAGGTAAAATTTTAAGGGAAAGTCCTTCTGAGACTGATTGCTGTGGGCAAACTAAATGCTTTAGTTGAGAGTATGCTTATAACCCGTTTTTTCCAGAAATGTAATCAGCCCGACATAGGAATTAATTGAAGCATTCATTGTCCAACTGTGCAACCTCCCCACCAAGGTAAAGGGTATTTGTGATTGAGTCTGGCTACCAAGCAAATGATCAATGTCTACCTATGACAACTCTCTGTTGCATTTCCTTCTTTAGATTATATTTCTTGTCTTGAAATACGCAATGACAATACTTGGATATTTGGAGAAAGGCAGAGAAGTAAGAAAAACCTTCCCATGATATGTTGAACCCATTTTCTATGCTAACAACTGTGATACCAAGAACATCATAGCGGCTAGTCTAACTCCTTAGTGGATCATAACACTGTAGAATTTATAATAAAATATTTAGCCATATTAATAACAGAACTTTCTTTTCTGGAGAAAATTAGATATAATGTTATTCAAATTTAAATATATAGTAAAGAAGAAATAAAAGCTGTGAGGGAATTAAGGCCTGCCACAAAGAAAAGATTAGAATATGACTGTTATCTTTGTTTCTACATTTTAAAATATTATACACTTTCATTCTTATATACGTTTTCTAGATTACTTTCAAAGTAACTTATATTGCAGAGATTTTGCTGACATGAAGAAAGTGATCTTGAATATTCTTCAGTTATACTTTTAATAAATTATTTTTATATGTATGGTTAATATGAAGAACAGCCTTCTACAGCTTGTTAAAATAGAGGGAACTTTTTGTTCTAAGGCATTCACTCTCTCTTGTTACTTCCTTCGTATTCTCTAAGGCCTCTCCCTGCCTTTGGAGATTTGCCTGTTTGGCACAGTTCTGATTTCTCTGGAGAATGTCTTTTTCCCTTGGGAGGTGAGATTCGAGCTTCCTTTGCATATTGGTGCTTTCTCCTATTACAAATATAAATATAAAAATAAATTTTCGGTGATTTACACTACACGATCCATTTGATGAATTATTTTTCCAGCTCTTTGCAGACAATTATTATCCTTGGGATCCTTTCATTGGGATCCCGTTTGCTTTCACAATGCCAGAAAATTTTGCTTTATTTATCATTTTTAAAACAGTTCTCAAAGCCCTTCTGAATTTCATACATTTACGAAAGTATACGATGCATTTATTAGTCAGGATTTTTTTTGGACGTGAGTAACAGAAACCCCACTCAAACTAGTTTAAGCAAAAGTGACTTTATGTTCTGGAAGTGGGCAGTAGTGATGCCACACAACAATGTTAGTGTGCCTAATGCCACAGAACTAGCCACTTGAAAATGGCTTTAAAAAAGTAACTTTAGCCGGGCGTGGTGGCTCATGCCTGTAATCCCACCCAGCACTTTGGAAGGCTGAGGCAGGTGGATTACCTGAGGTCAGGAATTCCAGACCAGCCTGGCCAACATGGAGAAACCCCATATCTACTATTTATACAAAAATTAGCTGGGCATGGTGGCGGGCACCTGTAATCCCAGCTACTTGGGAGGCTGAGGCAGGAGAATTGCTTGAACCTGGGAGGTGGAGATTGCAGTGAGCTGAGATTGCACCATTGCACTCCAGCCTGGGTGACAGAGCAAGACTCTGTCTCAAAAAAAAAAAAAAAAAAAAAAAAAAAATGACTTCACTCCCTTCCATTATCAGGAAGTCTAAAGCGATGTCAGGCAATTGTGTTTTTTTCCTCTATCCCTTGGACATTCAATATTTAATTTCTCAGCATCCCTTTCTTAAGCTCCAAAAGTGCAGCTTTTCATCAGTCCATGGCAGAAATATGTGGGTGGCTTTATGGAGAAGGTGACCCTTCAACTGTACTTATTAGTTTGGGAGCAATTAAAAGAAGAGCTTGAGCCAAGAAGTGAAATTGGGAAAGCCCAGGTAAATGGTTCTCTTTGGCTGTAGAATGCCATGTTCAGTGGCTGAAGGGGAGTGGTACAGCTAAGCTCCAAAAAGGTAGCGGGGGAATAGCAGGAAGTCCCACTGGTATTTCAGACATCCCTGGAGAATGGAGGGAGGGTAGGTGAGGGTCAGTAGTTGCTGTCTTAAATAAGGCAGTTGGGCCAGGTATTGTGGCTCACGCCTGTAATCCCAGCACTTTGGGAGGCCAAGGCGGGTGAATCACAAGGTAAGGAGTTCAAGACCAGCCTGGCCAAGATGGTGAAACCCCGTCTCTACTAAAAACACAACAATTAGCCAGGCATGGTGGCAGGCGCCTGTAATCTCAGCTACTTTGGAGGCTGAGGCAGAGAATTGCTTGAACCCCAGAGGCAGAGGTTACAGTGAGCTGAGATCATGCTGCTGCACTCCAGCCTGGGCAACAAAGCAAGACTTCATCTGGAAAAAAAAAAAAAAGGAAAAAAAAAAGGGCAGAGAAACCTGCTCATGGGAATTTGGAAGGGAAAAAATTTTGGAGAAGAGTAACCTCACTAAACATCTTTCATTTCTTCTATTGGAATGTCTTTTTTTATCCTTTTGGGTACAGGACAGTCTTCCATCTCTTTGCCGTTTTGCAAGACAGACCTCTCCGGAAATATCCCAGGCAAATGAGAATCCATCTATGTTGTTGCCCTGAGCTTGACCATTATTCTTTCCTTTTATTTTATTCTAGTGTTTCCACTGTGATTTTCATTAGTTAAAAACTCTTATGTAAATATTCGCACTATTGCCCATCTTATTCCATCCATCAATGGGAAGCAGAGGGAACAAATGTTTCAGTCCAGACGTGAAGGGCTTTGTGGCTGAGTGTTCTTCTTTGGGGGCCAATTACTCCAATGTTTTTGGAAACTGTGGGAGTTGTGTATTCTGAGCTGAACCATAGACATTTTAGATCTGGAAAGGACCTAAAAAAATACATACCATCCAACCCATTCATTTAACAGATGAGAAAACCTGAATCCACAGTTGTTAAATAAGCCTCTCATACTTTTATTACCTCGAAGGATAAAAATCTCAATGGTGCACCTTGAGAAAAAGCGGATGAGTGACTCAGAACTATTATAGCTCTGCAAAAAAGGGGGAAAATCACCTCTTCTGGACTTGTTACCCAGACATTTTCCTGTTGTTTAATTTGTCAGCTGTTTTATACAACAATTTCAAGTGTTTTTCAGATACGCAATTGAGTGTGCTATTTTTGCTGCCTCTCTGCAGGCAAGTCTACTATGTCATTCAAGCAAATACTACTCTTTCTCTAGTTCAATCACTTGAATTTTGGCGGGCTATGAGGACTCCAGCATTTTCTATATTAAAGAAGTTTTATATGTTCCCCCATCAAAATCCATTTTGGGAGCTATCCAACCTTAGTGAAAATCCAAATCACTGGATTGTTTTTGAGCCTTAAAAGGTGGCTCTATTTTGAATGACATCCTCGCAGTATTTACATTATATCTGACACCCTGGATATTTCTTTGCTTCTTTACTAGTTTTGACTGATTGAAAAACACAATGCATTAGTCAGTAAACAGGAGATAATTGTGATTATTTAGATAATCTAGTAATGTGAGAGATCCTTGGACCATGAAAAAAAAAGTGGAAAGTAAATGAAATTATGTCTTTTCATCAGCAAAACCAGACTCACTTGGCAAACAGTGATGACAAAATAGTCAAACCTTTTTCATCTTCAGGCTCCTCTTTCAGTGCTGGTGATTTTGTCTGGGAGCTTCAGATAAGCTAGCTCTGCCTTTTTATTTTTGATGGTCACTTAGTCCTTTCTTTCCCCCAAAGGAGTGTTTTGTGTGTGTTTTTGTTTGTGGAGAGAGAGAGAGAGAGAGAGTGATTTGTGTGAGTGTGTGTGTGTGTGTGTGTGTGTGTGTGTGTTTAACCAATGTTCTTGCTGACAAAGCCAGACTCTGCTTTCTGGCTGCCTCAGATTTTATGGCATAAAGTAGTCCTTCCTGGACATTGGTGCTTGTGAGGTTGGAAATGTCTTTCTGCTGGATAAAGGCCAGAAAAGGTAGTTATGTGTGGGCTGATGTTAGTGCGAAATAGCAAGTCTACTGTCTTGCAGTTACAGAAGGGGAAGTGAGAGATGATGACGTGCACCTTGAACTCAGTATCTTGGAGATGGGCAACCCTTGCTCTCCTCCACAATCCAAATCAATTTCTGAAAAAGCCCTCTGGTCAGCCTGGGGAATGCACCCAGTCCTGGTGATGAGAACAGCTGAGGGAAAGGTCTTGATGAACAGTTTCATCTGGATCACAAGGATTTAGGAGGGACAGCTCCTAAAATGGAGGGAGGTAGGATAGACTAGGAAGTCACAGATTTTCCCTGCAATGACATTGATCCTTTGGTGTGTATTAATTAGTTCACAGAAGAAACGCCAAAGAAATTTGTGGATTACTGGATAGCATGAACTATGGAGGAAATATTGCTGCTCTCCCTCAGTGAGAGATTTTTAGAGTGAAATGACTCATTTCCTCTGTTGAATGGAAACACCATTCTTGTATATTACTTTCACATTAGGACACTAATTTTTGAAAACTATACCAGACAGACTGTGTTTTGAATGATGACTTTGTACCCAGTATCTTCACATGAGTTACTTTTTTGATCCTCACAGCCTCCAGAAGAGGTAGGTGATGTCTTCTTGGTTTTACCGAGACAGGCATCCAGGGCGCACCAGCAAGGGGCAGAACAAATCCATGAACCCCGGTTGGTTTGACTTTAAATTTTGTGTTCTTTCCCCCTGTATCACAGCTTCTTGGGAGAGAACTGCCAGATGCTGCTGTTAATCAAGGTTGTGAAGTTGAATACAAATTGAGAAGGAAAGGAGGAGGAAACAGCATCATAAATTTTGACACAAAAGTGTAAAGCTTTTAAAGACCTTCAATATGTCACTGCTCTTAGGCTAAGTTTGTTGCCACATAATTAGGCCAAAAGTCCTAATTGCAGGTTGATTTTTAAACCTACATGTCCCTGTGCCAGCAGGATTTATGCTGAGACATTTACTTTAATTAAATGGCTACTTAGTGAAAGGGCTTAAATATATATCATTTAAAGTGCCAGACAGTTTTTTTCAGACACCCAGTCAACCAAGAACACATTTCATCCTCATTAACAATACATAGTATTCAACTAGAAATATTTGATTTGATTTCATTTAATTGAAGCCATGTGAGGTCATCAAACATTATTTGAGGAGATTTTCTCTAATCTGTGGTTTCAGGGATGGGTAAATTGGAAACACATGGATTTACTACCTCATACTCTTCCACTTCAAATGTTAGACTGAGGCATTGGTACCATCTCACTCCCTGCACTGAGAGAACCTCAGGCTGCCAAAATCCTTGGTTTCTGAAGCCTAGCCAGTGACATGCAAAATAGCCTTTCCTCTATCAAAAGCAAGAAAAAGCTTTGGTTGAAAAATTGGGCTAATGTTGTTCAGTAAACAGAATGAATTAAAACTAGCTCAGTTTAGCTTAGATTTTATACATCATCCCAACATAGAAGATTCTGGTGAAAAATGAAGCATATACTTACTTTAAAAATACAGCTATTCTGGCTGGGCGCAGTGGCTCACTCCTGTAATCCCAGCCCTGTGGGAGGCTGAGGGAGGAGGATCATGTGAGGCCAGGAGTTCGAGACCAGCTTGGTCAACATGGCAAAACCCTGTCTCTACTAAAAACACAAACATTAGCTGGGCATGCTGATGCACCTGTGATCCCAGCTACTCAGGAGGCTGAGGAATGAGAATCACTTGAACCCTGGAGGCAGAGATTGTAGTGAGTGGAGATCACGCCTCTGCATTCCAGACTGGGTGACAGAGCAAGACTCTGTCTCAAAAAAAAACCAAAACAACAACAAAAAACCCAGCTGTTTTTCTAGTCCCAGAATTCCGGTTTGGCCTCCTTGGAGCATCTATTTGGGAACAGGCATATGTGAACTTCCAATCCAAGACTCTGCTTCTGTTGTTGCTGCTGGGATCATTGGGCTTCTGTGTTCTAACTACTCTTTTAAAATTCCATTAAAAATGCAATTTCATTTAGACGTGTGTTTTCACATTTGGTTTTTATAGCATTTCTTTTCTCTCCCAACTATATCAGTGATAGATATTAACTGTAAGATGTGGTATATACAGAAGAGCAAAAGAAAACAGGAAAACAACTTGTAATCTAATCACTGAGAGATAAATACTACTAACTTGGCCTTTTTGCTCTTACTCTTCCTCCTTATGTATGTACGTATTTACCTAAAATATAAACTTGCTATCTCATTGTATATGTTACTTAATGCAACAAAATTCTTTTTGCATGTTTGCCAGGCGCCAGACACTATGCTACGCCTTGGATACAGCTTTGTTTACTGTTTTTTAAAATTGTCACTTAATGTTATATAACAAATATTTCTCCAAGTCTTTAAAAATTATTTGAAATGACATTTTTAATAGCTGCATAATATCCCATCATTTTGATGTGTCATATTTTATTCCTGAGATTGGACAATTGAGACGCTTTTGTTTTTTCTATAATAACACCCCAATAAACACCCTAAACATAAATCTTTGTGCTCATCTCTGATCATTTCCTTATGGTAATTTTCCACAAGAATTATGGGGATAAATAATATGAAAATAGCTATAGCTCATAGCTATAGTTATGCTATAGGGTGCTTTTCAGCTGCTGCCTTCATCTTATTCTTTCTTTGTCTTTAAAGTGACTTGATTGCCTTAAAATAATTCTACAATTCACATAGCATTAGAGAAACCTAAAGTATACTTTAGAAAAGAGTCTATATTCCCAAAGATACATATACTCTCTCAAAGGTGCTATAGTATTCCCAAAGACACATACACATATAATATCTTAAAGTTGTTGTATGTACCTTAAAAAGAGAAAAAGTTCTAAGCTTGTTTACTTAAAAGTTCTCATAAATCAGATCATTAAAAGAGTGAGCATTGCCTTGTTTATGTAAACATGCAGTTGGTTTAAACTGGCTGTATAAATTGGCCAGATTGTATGAACCGGTCTTCAAGAGCTTAGCAGTGTACAGTCCAGTTCTGTTATTTGCTCAATAATAGTTTTCTGCTTAGGCTCAGTGTATGAGGCTGATAATTGTGGCATGATAAGACTGCACAGTGCTCAAGTGTATAATAAGCGATGCTTAGCTGGAAGAGAGAAAATATCAGTGTTCTGCTAATGAGATGTTCTTTATATCATCCAATGAGTTGGTTTTATTTTAGGTAAGGCTAAATGTGTTTAATATATTTAACAGAGACCTTGAAATAACATGTGCTGAAATCAATTAGAAAAAAAAAAATCAAAAAAATTCCAAGTGGGCTCTCTGGAGTAATCACCTCACAGATATTGTTTTGGCTCATCTTAGGAAAACCAGAAAACTGGTTGGAGGATGATACACTGAAACCTGATCCATGCCAAAAATAATATTGTCTATATTATACAGACTTACTTTATAGATGGCTTGTGTAACAAGATGCATAATGCTCTCCTTTGGGAACTTCTTCCTTCAGTCTAACCTTGTTTGGGGTGTTACACCAGACTGTGTTAGAGGGGTCACAGCTCACTGGGTGGCTAGATTTTTAAGCCCCTATATGTGTGAGGCAGAAATCTTGTAGAGTCAGAATTCCTCTTGGAAATCCCTTTGGAAAGTGCCACTGTGGAGGCCTGTACACTATCCCCCTGTAGAGGCCAATACAGCCACTTTGGCCTGCAGAGTTTTTGCTGCATTGCTGTTCCTTTGAGCACCAAATAAGAAGTTGGCTTGCATTTAGGGGCAAACTTGTATGAATAATAAGTTTCTTTAAACACTAGAATCCCACTCTGCTCTGTGAGATGTTCACACTGTGAAAAGCTTTCTGGAATGAGATGCAGAAGAAGCTGTGGGTTCGTGTTTCCTCTTTTCTCTCTCACTGTGGGCATGTGATCGTTGAGTTCCTGATTGAAGGGTGTGTTTGTGTGTACGTGTGTGTGTGTGTGTGTCCACCTCCCTTCTTTGTGGGTGTTAATTGAATTCTTTGGAACAAAAACGTATCTAACATGACACCACTGCAGTTGCTGTGATGCAGAATTTTTACTCATGTACAAGTTCTTCTGTGAGACCTGGCGATAACCTTTTTGGATAATACTCTCTGTAAAAGTAGCCTGGAAGAGGCAGGGTGAACAAATGTGTTATTTTGAATGAATGTGAATGAGTCATGAGCAGAGACTTGTTGAGAGCCTACCATGTGCTAGGAGTTAGGGATATAGTGGCGACCACAGTGACTGAATCCCTGCTGTTCTGGAACTTACGGTCTTGGTAGATCCCTGAGAATTTGCCTTTGTCTAGGTAATAATGGACTGACTAGATAACCATTAAATATATAGGGGCTCAAATATTTAGTGCAGAAACATTTTGGGTTCTTGAATAGGGACCGTGTGATACAAGTGGTTTCTTTGAAAATTATCCATGATCTAAGCTCACATACCCACTGGCTCATAAAAGCCAGTTTCAGAGGCCAGATGACTTTCTTTGTGTTTGATGCCAGTGTGCTCTACTGGATCCCTATCTGCCTGGTTGCAGACTCTTGGCTCTAGTACTGCCTGATCTCTGGCACACTCTGATTCACCAGAAGTCCCTCCTCATTCTAATTCCTCAGATTCAGAAATTGCAGCTCTGCAATATCTCCTCTCCTCCCCCAGAGTGGTGGGGGTAGAGTGAGAGAGAGAGAGAGAGAGCGGGGCGGGGGCTCAATGAAGGGAATTCCCATGCATGAGAACTTACTTTTGATTACTAGTCCTTATCACCAGAGTGTTGGTCACAAACCTGAAGAGGGCAAAGTGAATGGAGTCCTGAGGTGTTGTGTTCCTTTGGCTCTGTTGGTCTGGATCTGTCCACCACCTTTCTCGGGGCTTCTCTGTGCTGTGTCATCTCCCACTTGCTGTCCCCTACTATTCCTCTTCTCTGAGTTACAGTTTATAACCTGCTGCATCTCATAGTGAATACCTGGAACCTCCAGGTTGGGAAAAGAAGGAGCATCTCATGGTGCATGGGCAGCAGGACAATGTGGCCCTGACTTGGCCCAAGATTCTTGTACCCCTTGTGGTGGTGCACCTGAGAAATGCCAGGGTCTGCATCACTCATGGGATTGGCGTGATTTCACAGATGGTTAATTTTTTTTAAGTTAGTCTACTAAAGACATTATTTTCCATTGAAACGAACATGGATGTCTTAAGGCAGCGCTAGACTGCAAAATTCATGTGAATGTTAAGTTAAAAAGTTATTTTTTCAGGCAAGCATGCGGGGAAAGATGTTCACTCTTGTCTTCTGTTACAGGTACTGTCTTCTTTTGTTACAGGTAAATGGAAGACATTAATCGCAACTCATTGTTGGGGTGAGGAGGAAGCAATATAATGTATGAAATATGCTTGGCATACAGCAGTAGCTCAATAAGTTACTGTTACAGGTACTTTCATGGAAGAGGTTAAAGGCCTGGTTGATCCTGGCTCCTTAGCTAAGTTATTGGAATCTTCTGGAGAATGGGGATAGTTGGAGGATTCACTGGGATATACAGAAAACACTGAGTGCATGTTAGCTGCCATCTCTTCCTGCTCCCCATTTCTCCACATCGTCCCTGGGTTGTTGCTCACCCTGGAGGTCTCCTGCTCCCTGTGTCACTACATCTGTGACAGGAACTACGGCTGCCCAGGCCACATGTGCTGGTGATGCTCCTCCTGGGTGTCCTTGAACCTGCCCAAAGGACAGACCCCGTGATCTCCCAGAATATTGAGGATGCAGGATCAAGGAGTCCTTGGAGAGCAGCTGCAGCCTGGGTCATGGCATGGGAGCGGGTGGGATATGCTTAGAGAAGGGGCAAGGGGTCCTCCTGGCCCACTGCCTTCTCTTGGCATGCAGGTGCACAGTAGAGTCTACACTCTGTGAGGGAGTGTATGATCCCAAGGTAAACCCCACTGATGGAGCAGGAGAGGACTAACTTCTAGGCACCCCCTCTCCTATACCACCAAACAGAGCACACCTGCCCTGGATGCCTCTGCCCCATCAAAGGTGACAGGAGGCCATTTGGCCCTCCAGCCTCTAATTCACTGTGCTCGGTTTCTGTTTCTGACCCCCTTTGAAGCTGCTTCTCTTCACAAGGGAGGAATGATATTTGAGCCGAAGGACGCTGACACATGCAATTCCAGTGCACAACCCTCGGCCCCCTAATCTCTGCAAGGCGAGATATTCCAACAGGTGGGAGCGATCCTTCTCTCTTAAGCCCTGCCTTGCAAGAGGACAGTTTGCTTTCTTCCCAATCTCTGGAAGGTGGTAGAGTCAGGCAGGCATTGGCCTTAAGGAACATTTATTTCTGAGTGTACCAAGTATGTCTTTGATGCTTTCCCAGAGGAGCCAGCTCAGTGTAATGGGAATAGAACAAGCTTTGGAGTCAGAGAAATCTTGGTCTGGATGGGGCCTCAGCTCCTCACTAGCTTTGTAACATCAGTCAGGTTGCTTACATTACTGAGTCTTGGTTTTCTCATCTGTAAATGGAAGACATTAATCGTAACTCACTGTTAGGGGTGAGGAGGAACCAATATAATGTACGAAAGGTGCTTGGCATACAGTAGTAGCTCAATAAGTACTCCTCAATACATCTCCAAGCCCAGCATTGAATTCAGGACAGTCCTTCTTGGGAGGCCTCAAATCACGTTTGCTTTACATCTTTGTCTCCCTTTAGAACACCCAACTTCTTCTTGCTGTTACTCTTTTTTTAGGAGTCAAGAAAAAACAACCTAAGTAAACATTCTCCACTACGGTGTGACTGAAAAATAGTCTCTTCACTCACTCAGGTGATTTCAACAGGGGGAAACTTTAACTCAAAGGAATTTCTGTACATAAGAGACGTCTCTTAGGTAGTAGGAGTGGATTCCTGTGGTCTCTGAGTGGTTCCTGGCTTTGCCCATATTCCCCCAAGTGAGGCCTCCAAGTACCGGGTCCCCAGTAGCCCTCAACTTCTAGCTGCAGTCATGTCTTCACTCTCTGTTAGGCTAAACCCTCATCCTGATTCTCTGTTCCCCTGATTCACAAGACAGTCTTGTGCTGTGCACTGAGACAACATGCTTATTTGTCCATCTTAGAGAACTTAGAAGCAACGTGTTTTAGCTTTTCATGACAATTTCGATAAACTATTCTAGTTCTTAGAGGAAAGTGAAGTAGTTAAATGAAAGACCAATCAACCAACATTCAATTCTTGTTGAAATTAAAAGTTAACTGATGATATAATTGGTGGATCATTCAGATTTCTCCTAAACTAGAATGACAAATGGGCCAGCTGTTATTGATTGGTAATGACTTCTTGGAGTACTTGAGTGCTGAGAAAGAGTCTGAGGTTGTGCCTATTGAAGATGGTAAAGAGTATCATGCTTGATTAGTGATGTCTGCTAGAGGCGTAGGAATGGAAGTGGCAGCTTCAACTACAAATTTGTCAGGCCTTTCTCCAGCTCCCATCCCATCATTTCTCTGTTCATTTGCCCTCCCACTTGAAAGCAGTTGGGGAATTGAAAGTGTTTTCAAGCCAGGTTTACTCTGGTAAATGATTTAGCAGGGCTGAAGAAGGATGCCAACTAAAACTTGTTTTCCATGGTTATCTATAGATTTTATATTTATCCTATTCTTGGTGTTCACATAATTAAGAGTTGCTGTGAAGTCATAGTTTTTTATCTCATGGCCCATAAACGGCATCAGGATTTCGTCCATTTGAAGAAACTACTTGGAACATTTTGCCTTTTCATCTCGGAAGAGACATGAGCATGGGAACTGTAGGCAGGGAAATGAATTGCATTCATGAATCACTTGAGCAGCACAAAGCAAAGCACAGAGCTGCCTCTCATAGTCTTGCCTTTATTCTAAATGCCTATTTTCCAGAGAGCCTAATGGATGAATCACACTATGTTCTGAGAGAGGCAGACAAACAGCCTGGAGAAAATGGGGCACTTACATGGGATTTCAGTTATTCTTCTCCAAGGTTACCATTAGAACCCATGTGAAAGCATTAAAGAGAAAGCTATTCTTCAAAAATAAGATACCTGGTGTGTGGCACGGCTTACCATTGCCCACTTACCTCTCTTACTGGGAACTGAACCTGTCTGGATATTGGAAGTTGGAGGGCTAATTGCTTTTTCTAGAAGTTTTGCTTATCTCCCATTCTTCCTTTAAGGTGGGAGGAGAGGTGAGTGGATCATCAGATAAGTCCTTCTGAGAACTAAGGAGAAGCTACCAGCCCTGCCTCTGGCCTCCACTTTGTTCTTGCACTGTTGGGACATGAGGGGGTTGTCACCTGATAACAAGCATTCTCCACTAGGGCACTTATGGGCAGGCTGAGGTCACACTTTGGTTTTGAGAATCTTCTGTGGAGTTACTTAGAAGATGTCTAAAATACTTAATAAATCTCAGACCTCTCTTGGAGCATCTACAGTAACATATTTAGAAAGTTTGAGGAAAGTGATTTTTTTAAAGTTCATCAATACTATCTAAAACTATGGGAAAACCAACAGCCCAATAATAGCAACAAGAGTCCTTGTCACCACTTGGCATCACCTCTTCTTTCCTGGCTGTACAATTTATAGAAGGGGGAGGAAGACTTTAGAATTTTAGTTTTAGGAATCCAGTACATTTTTAAAAATCTGGTTGTGTTGGAAGCAGGCTTGTAAGAACTCGTATGTGTCTTCCTCATTTCTGTTTTTGAGTTGCCAAATGTTAAGGTTGGGATTATTCAACCCATATGGGGCATGATTTCCTTCTTTCTATAACATTTTTGGGCAAGCAGATTTTGACTTGGTGCTGCCAATCTGGGGTGTGTGCTTCCTTTTCCTGGTGGACTGGGGAAAGGTCTATCACAAACTCATGAAAGAGCACCATGGCAAAGAAAGAAACGAGAAGAGGGTCTTTCAGATCAGCAGTGAGCTGGCATTGTTAAGAGTACTGTTTTGGGCTGGGCACGGTGGCTCATGCCTGTAATTCCAGTATTTTGGGAGACCGAGGCAGGTGGATCACCTGAGGTCAGGAGTTCAAGACCAGCCTGGCCAACATGGTGAAACCCCGTCTCTACTAAAATATACAAAAATTAGCTGGGTGTGGTGGTGAGTGCCTGTAATCCCAGCTACTTGGGAGACTGAGGCAGGAGAATCACCTGAACCAGGGAAGCAGAGGTTGCAGTGAGCCAAGATTGGGCTACTGCACTCCAGCCTGGGTGACAAGAGCAAAACTCTGTCTCAAAAAAACAAAACAAAACAAAACAAACAACAACAACAAAAAAACAAGCAGTGTTTCAAGTGAAAAACAGAAAGGGAAGGGAACATGTTCGTTTTCTAATATATGTTTTTCTTTGCTGGCCTTTGAGATGCCAGAATGCCAAAAGATCAGAGGGGTCATCTGAGAGTTCACAAAAAATAAAAATCACCTCTAAAGAGAAGCAGCTTAATGTGCCATCAACAGGCACAGCTGTTTAATCGAGGGTGATTATTACACAGGGATGGACTGAAAGAATTTAAAGAATGTTGTCACTGTGATTTAAACAATGAGGACTCTGGTAAGATGTCCTGGCCTCATTGGTGAACTGGGTCTGCGACCTGATTGCAGTTATTGAAGAAATTGATAGCGCAGTTTTCAGACACCTCCCCCTTTCCTTCCACGTCATGATTTTCCAGTTGCTTGTTCTGTGGCCAATTTTGGGGTAGATCCAAGCTTGCTTCCCCCAGCACCTAGCAACAATCTCAAATGCCACAAGAAGAGTTTTTATTTAATTTAGTGCAAGGCCACATTTAGTAACTTTTTGATAATGTTTCCAATTTATTAGCTTAAAATCTTATCCCCCATTTTTAAATCAATCATTTTCTTCAAAGAATGATGAATTAAAATGTAGGTAAATTTTTCTTACTTTCCTTGAATGAAATACACTGAGAGCAGACAGTCTGATTGACACTATCACACATGAACATCAGGGATAT
Organism: Ateles fusciceps; assembly: GCA_036589455.1. Classification (NCBI taxonomy): domain Eukaryota; kingdom Metazoa; phylum Chordata; class Mammalia; order Primates; family Atelidae; genus Ateles; species Ateles fusciceps. The sequence goes on from JAZHEH010000889.1 coordinate 6,021,519, forward strand.
AATTCTGAAGTGTACTGGTCTTGCTATAACTCTTTAGATTTATTTTTTGTGACTCCTATGCTTTATGATTCTTTGAGAATTGATGATGGAGGAGCCAGCCCTGTACATCCTTTCCTTGCTATGTTATTATTGATAACATAGTCAGCCAGTATGCTTTTTCTTTGTTTTTCGTTTGTTTTGAGACTGAGGAATCCTGCTCTGTCGCTCAGGCTGGAGTGCTGTGGTGGGATCTTGGCTCATTGCAGTCTCTGCTTCCAGGGTTCAAGCAATTCTGCTGCCTCAGCCTCCTGAGTAGCTGGGATTACAGGTGTGCGCCACCATGCCCGGCTAATTTTTGTATTTTTAGTAGAGATGGTGTTTCACCTTATTGGTTAGGCTGGTCTTAAACTCCTGATCTCAGGTGATCTGTCCACCTCTGCCTCCCAAAGTGCTGGGATTACAGGCATGAGCCACCACACCTGACTTTATTTAATACTTTTGAAAATACTTCCGTAAACATCTTTTGCCTAGCAGAGGGCTGACAGTGTGAATTTCATGGCAGCAGGGACTGTTTGCTTTTACCCGTGCTTGTATGTCCAGCCTAGGCAGAATGGCCAGCACATAACAAAGGCTCTGTAATATTATTTACTGAAAGAATGAGTGATTGAATGAAAAAACATAATCTCTATGCTGCACAGCTTCTGTCGTGCCACCACTTTTGTGTGGCTTGTCATCCCCTCTTAGCTGAATGACTGCCACAGCCTCCCATGTGTTGCCTCCGTCAATCGTTCCTCCACTCTGCAGCCCGTCTGATCTACTAAAATGTGAATCTGCATATGTCATCCCCTTCTGTTCAGTCTTACTTGCTTCCTGTTTCTCTGAGGTTAGTGACAAAGTCTTAGTGTGACCAGCCCCATCTTACAGTTTCACTCCTTGCATCCCACACTCCAACCTCTGAACTGCTCATGTTTCCCCACACGTGGTAGGCTTAGGCTCCCTCTAATCTTTGGGTCTCTGTAGATGTTGCACCTTCACCCTAGAGTTCTCTTTTCCCAGCTTAGCCGTCATCTCCTCTCTGAAGCCTTCCCCTGATGACACCAGGTTGGATTGGGTGTCCCTCCCATATGACTCTGTTGCTCCCACCATGATATCAGTGTTTACTTTTCTTCTTCCTCTCTATATTTCCAAAGCTTCTTGAGCCTGGGGACTGTATCTTGATCACTGTGGAACCCCTGCCACCTAATACATTGCCTGGCTCACCAAGGGCACTTGGAGATATGTTTGTTGAATGGGTGAGAAAGAGGACAATGTGGCATAGCTGAACTAGCGTGGGATCTGGAGCCAGAAAGATCTTCCCAGTGACTGGCAGTGACCTTGGGCCATCCCCCACACTCCCCAAGCCCCAGTTTCTCTCTCAGGGAAATGGAGTAGAGGACATCACTTCACAACTCGCCAGGTTGTTGTGAAAATACAGTGAGATGACATAAGGAAACCAGTTAGCACAGGGCCTGCTCCATAATGCGCTCCAGTACATTGTTCTTCCTTTCCTCGATCCCTCCTTCCCTTCCTTACTGGCCAGATAGGTAAAATCATGGGTCAGAATACTAGAATTCCAGTGTTACAGTCAAAGATTAAGTGGTTCTAAATCATCTAGAACCAGAAATACAATTTGACCCCGGCAATCCCAATACTGGGTATATACCCAAAGGAGAGGCTTTTTAAAAATACACACTTCTGGACCTTACTCTGTGGTTCTGGGACACGGTCCAGGAATTTGTATGCTTTGTTTCAAGTTTCTGATGCTCAGTCACAATGAGGAGCCTTTGACCTAGTCCAACTTCTGACCCAAAGCAGGAATCCTGCTTATGTAGCCTTTGCTAGAGTACATCAGGGATGGGCAGCTCGCTGCATTTTGAAGCTGTTTCTTGCTGGACAGCTGCTCTAATAGAGACTTCTCCCTTATAGACTGTGCCCTGTTCTGCTTCTCTGATGACATCCAGCCTTTAGATCGGATTCGGCCTTCTAGAGACACATGAATTAACCCACACCATCTTCCACATAGTCATTTTTCAGATACTTGATGTTACTAGTACTATATCCCTTCAAAGGTTTTTCTTTTCCAGGCTAAACATTCCCTGTTCTGATAAACTAGAATTTGCTAACTGGCGCCTGTGGGCTACATCCGGTTCACAGATGTGTTTTGTTTGGCCTGTTGTGTTTGAAAAATATTGAATAAGTTGCCAACATTTAAAAATCAGGGCATTTCACTGAAGTGTCTGGAGCTCTGGCGTCTCTTGAAAACTCAAAAGATCTGGAGCCACAATTTCAGCTTTGGACAGGACATAAATTCTCCAGATTGCTGCAGCCTCCCCCACCTGTCTAGCTGCCCACCTGGATCATTATGTCACGTGTTTTTACAGCCTTCATTATTCTCATTATCTCTTCCTAGCTGTGATCCAAAGTGTCAATGGTCCCATCTTTAAGGAAAATTTTTATTTTTATGTTTATAAAATGATAGTTAACAATAATTTAATAATAAACATAATATTATATAAAATTTTGGAAATTACAAAAAAAGACAGAAAATGCATCTGCCAATAACCGTGTTTAGCATTTTTATAAATTTTCTTCTAGTTCTTACTTTTCTGTGCATATTCATGTACTATGAAGCTGAGATCAAACTGTAGTTTCATAGACTGCTTTTTTCCCACATTTTTCACATCGCATTAAACTCTCTCAAAAGGTCAATTTTAGCAAGTAAAATATTCTGTTTTATGTATTGTAATTTTTTTTTGTTTTTTTATTGTGGCAAATACACATAACATGATATTTACCATTTTAACCATTTAAAAAGGTCCATTTACAGTGTTATGCAGCCATTATTACTAACTCCAGAACGTTTTCACCACCCCAAAAGAAACTCTGTATCCATGAAGCAGTGGCTTCCCGTTCCCTCCCGCTCCCAATCCCTGGTAACCACTAATCGGCTTTCTGTCTCTGTGCATTTGCCTAGTGTGGCTATTTCATATAAATGGAATCATACAGCATGTGGACTTTTGTGTTTGGCATCTTGCACTTAGCATAGTGTTTCCAAGCTTCATCCATGTTAGGATACTCTGCTCCTGTTTATGGCTGAGTAATATTTTACTCTATGGCTGTACCACATTTGGTTTATCCATTCAACAGCTGATGCCAGTTGGTGGACATTTGGGTTGTTTCCACCTTTTGACTATTGTGAATAGTACTGCTGTGGACATTTATGTACAAGTTTTTGCTTCAACACCTATTTTCAGTTCTTTGGGATATACACATAGCAGTGGAATTTCTGGTATATATGGTAATTCTAGTTTAATTTATTGAGGAACTACCAAGCTAAATAGCTAAATAAAGTTCCACAGCAGCTGCACTGCTTTACATTCCAATCGGCAATGTTCCAATTTCTTCACATTCTCACCAACACTGTTTTCTGGGTTTTGTTTGTTTCGTTTTAGCCATCTAGTGTGTGTGAAGTGGTATCTCACACACACCAGAAATGGTGAAATAGTCCTTACAGATTTATATTCTCTAAAGACTGATGTTAAGCATCTTTTCATGTGCTTTTTGGCCATTTGTATATCTTTTTTTGGTTTTATATAACTTGCTTAATAATTTCCCTTGCTTTAACATTGGTTCCATTTTAATTTTTTCTGTCACAAATAGTGTTGCTATGAACATCTTTATACAAAAATTGTCTGTGTATCTCATTATTTCAATAGGACAGCTTCCCTGAAGAGGGGTTATGGGGTCAAAGGTGTAGAATTTCTAAGGTATTGAGATGAAGAATCAGATTCAGTGCTGCATGTATGTTGAAGCTGGAGGAGTTACCTGAAGAGCCTTTCGAGCGCTTATGCTAGGATTTGCATCCCTAACACTACATCAGGCTTATTGGGGTGAGACCTAGTTTCCAGGGGATTTTGATATGCAATCCAGCCAAAAAACATCAGCCAAATTTCTTCTGCATCCATTTAGGTCTTAAAAAAAAAAAAAAAAATGGCTAGGTGTGGTGGCTCACACTTCTAATTCCAGCACTTTAGGAGGCTGAGGTGGGTGGATCACTTGAACCCAGGAGTTCATGACCAGCCTGGCCAACACGGTGAAACTCCCTCTCTACAAAATTTTTTTAAAAAATTAACTGGGTGTGGCGGTGCACACCTGTAATCCCAGCTACTTGAGAGGTAGATGGGGGAGGGTCACCTGACCCAGGGAGGTCGAGGTTGCAGTGAACTGTGATTATACCACTGCACTCCAGCCTGGGGGACAGAGCAAGACCCTGTCTCAAAAAACAAACAAACAAACAAACAAACAAAAAAGAGCTGTAAGATCTGCAAGAAATTGTCCACTATTCTGACCAGTTCTGAGCAGCTTGGTCCTGCTACTTCCCCTGCTATGCACAACATACTTGGTCATCTTGCTGTTCTGGCAGAGTGAGATTATAGTCACCTAGACCACCCCCTCATTGGTTTTTTCCATCTAAAATTTCATCTTTTCCCTTCTTGTTCTTGGAGGAGTTGATCATTTTGGACCTCTTTTCTGGTAAGAAAACAGAGGTTTCTGTCCGATCTGTGTCTTGCCCTCCATTATGTAACACCTACTGATCAAAGGTAGACCAGGACTCCTGGCTCATCAGATAATTTATTTCTACTCCCCTCGGTGGCCTTGTTTCATCATTTTTGATTGGTCACGATTCAAGAAGCAAAAAGTTGCCACACAGTGCCAAATGTACCAAGTACTCTAAAAGCGAGAACAAGCCTCAGCGTGCCTGGGCAGGCCGCTGCCGTCACAGGCCACCTGCCTTCGCCAAGTCCACTTCTATCCCTAGGTGGAGGAGGGGAGGGGCAGCCAAAAGTTCCCCTTTGTCAGGACAATCAACCATGATCTCAAAAGAACTGTGATCATATTGTGCATTTTAAACCCTTGGAATGTTACATGGTGACGAGTTAATAATGGCTATAAATGTTCTTACAATTGGGAGCCAAACATTGGGTAAGGACACAAAGATGCGAACAGTAAGCAGTGGGAATCCTAAAAGAGGGCAGGGTGGGAGGAGGGCAACTACCCATGGGGCACTGTGTTCACTACTTGAGTGACAGGATCATTAGAAGCCCAAACTATAGCATCACACAATATACCCGTGTAACAAACCTGCGTATGTATCCTGTGCATCTAAAATAAGAACACAAAATACAAAAACAAAAATATAAACACAATGGCTCTGAGTTTTGACATTAGATGTACAGTGCAGATTCCAAAATCTAGATTTAACATGCAAAGACACTAACAGGGTCTCCACATCATTCAGAGTCAATGTCAGGAGGATTGTTGGTGAGGAGAGGCGGGTGTGGAGTTACTCAGAAAGGAACCAACTTCAGTTATGTCAGCTGGGCCACAGGAGGCCAAAGGACCCTACCTCCCTGACACTTTGTCTCAGACCTTAGTTTCCTTTGTGGTTGCCTAGTGCCACGGAGGTGACGGGCATTCAAAATTCTGCTAAATGAGAGCACACAGCAAATAAGGTTTTATTTAAACTCAGTAATGCACTCTCCTTATTAAAAACTGAATAACTCACTGCCTTATTTTCTGTAATATGACTGTCAAGATTAGGTCTTCACATGTGACCTTCACATGAGCATTCCGGAAGTATATCTTGTTTTACTAATGTTTAAAAAACATGCTACAAGCTAATTTTAAACTGGAAGGGGTAGTGAAAAAGACAGAATCATAGACTTCTCTGTGGCACCTCTCTGTTAAAAATAACACATGCCTTTTAAATCTCTAGTATTTGAGATTAAAGTCACATTAATTTACCCATGCTGAATTCATTTCAGAACTTTCTCATAGAGCTACTTATATTCAGTCTCAAGGCATAATATATATCAGGACATACACCAAACTTTCAAATCATATTTAGCAAATTATAAAGTTTAAAACTTGTCATTAAATATTTTCATTTAAATGGATTTGGAGAATTTGCAAACTTCGTTGCAACATAGAGCGAAAGAGCAACACTGTAGTGACTATCTATGTCAACATTTTAACAAAGGTTTTAATTATCAAAAGAACTGAGTGAGGCCTTTTTTGTTGCTAAATTCCAGTCACTTCATTATTGCATTCTTTCTTGTTATTCATATTATTTTCCAGATGGGCAGGAACAGCTTAAGTGACTACTGTTGTTTTGAAGGGCACAACAAACGTTGTATGTGTTTTGGCAGGGGATGGGGTAGGGCATGAGAAGGACTGGGAGGGAAGAGATTTGGAGGTATTTTCAAGCTCGCACTGTCTGGAAGTAGTGCATTTTAAATCAATGTTAGTGTGATGTTCTATGGCAGCCAAGCTTGGGATTTTTTTATATCTTTAAGCAGAGGCTAGGGGGTGGGGCTTAGGGTGGGGAGGAGTATGAGAAGAGGGTGTTTAGAAATGCTGTATCTTGGAGAAGGGACTGCTTATTGTCACTCTCCTGAACATATACATGTCTAAAGTCAGTGCTGTGCCCTGACTCATTTGTCATTCCCAAATACATTTTTTTTGCTCCCTCAATCTAAACCATGTTCAGGCCTTGTTCAAGTCCTGCCTCCTCCAGAGACATCACTCCGACTTCTTAGCCTTTCCTGCTTCCTCGTTTGTGAATCAGAGAAGGCTCCTAGAATATTGTGGCTAAAGGGACCTCCAGATTATCTCTCCAGTCTGTCATTGTGCAGAAGGACAACTTGGCATCCATTTACATGAGGTGTGCAGGAACATGGTTCAGTACTGTCTTACAGTTTAATTGTTTTGTGTGGGTGGGTTAGGCTTATTTCTCCAACTATATTTGGCACTCTTTTAGGAAAGGACTATGTCACACATTTCTTTTGTATATTTTATAAAAATAGCATATTGCAGGTACTCAGAAAATGCCTTTGGCTCTGGTAGCACTTCTCTGTGCAATGTGGATAGGTACTGGTAGAAGCTTGTTTGTTGTGGTACAAACTAGAAACAACCCAAATGCCCATTCAAAGGGGAATAATTGAATATGTTATGGTATATCCATACAATGGAATCATATTATATATACTTATTGAGAGAAAGGATTTAATCCTGTAGCTGTTGACCTGGGGGATGTCCTCAGTACATTATTATTCTTGCATATTGTAAGAGGGAAATAAGCCAGGCATGGTAGTATGCATCTGTAATCCAGACTACTTGGATTGTAGATTCTTAGGTGGGAGGATCGCTTGACCCCAAGAGCTTGAGACCAGCCTGGGCAACATAGTGAGACCCCATCTCAAAAAAAAAAAGTGGGGAAGGAAATAGTAAATCCCATTTTGTGGTAATAAACAATGATAATCTCATATATTCATATCTGTACCTACCAACAAGAACATGGGGCTGTTCACATTTGTGGTAGGAAACGTTAAAAAGTTTTTTTTTTTTTTATCTGTTTTTATATTGTTGTAACAGGAAAACTACTAAGATTAAAACCCAGCAAACATAAGACAAAGATAAAATGCATAAGGGTTTTGATGCATTAGAAGGTGTTTTCCATAGTACTTCCTGTTTTTCAAACTTTGTGTGAATAAAAAATAAGTTTTATCCCTGACTAAATTTCAGTGTGGAAATAAAGATAGCATGTACTTGGCTTAGGTATACTTGTTTTGTTCTTTCAGCTCGTTATGTAAAGATACATTTTTTTCTTTCTCATGACATAAAGATAAGCTTTCTCTACCAACACCTAAACTGTGAAGGCAGCACCCAAGCCAAAAGCCTCGAGGCTCTGGTTTCTGTGGTGGAGTGGGGAGAGAAGTAGCAGGTTATGTAGATGTAGGCTGCTAACTGACGTCAGAACTTCCGGTCTCAGAGCTAACCAGAGCATGGTAAGCCACTAGAGAGAGGAGCATGCGCAGGTGGACGAGCAAAGAAAGCCAGCGCTGCAGAACTTCCGGTGCTGCTCCACCCATGTCGGGCTGGCGCTGCTCCAGAGCCCTGTGTCCTGTGGAGGAAGTTGGTGAGAATCTTTTTGAATGTAGGCAGCCATGCTTGAGGAGGCTAGCCCTTGCTACATTAAAAGTAGAGATAGATTTACATTTTATTTTATTTTATTTATTTATTTTTCAAGATGGAGTCTTGCTTTGTGGCCCAGGCTGGAGTGCAGTGGAATGATCTCAGCTCACTGAAACCTCCACCTCCCGGGCTCAAGCAATTCACCTGCCTAAGCCTCCCGAGTAGCTGGGATTACAGGGGGCACGCCACCACCCCTGGCTAATTTTTTGTATTTTTAGTACAGACAGGGTTTCACCATGTTGGCACGGCTGGTCTCGAACTCCGATCTCAGGTGATCCGCCTGCCTTGGGTTTCCAAAGTGCTGGGATTACAGGCGTGAGCCACCGCGCCTGGCCAGATTTACCTTTTAGATTCACATCTTACCACCAGAAGAATGCTTCCCCTAACATCTGAGCAGTACTCCATCCCCAGAACCCCATGGGCAGAGTATTGTTGCAGTTTTCTAACTTGTTATGACACTTCAGTCTTTTCCTCCAGGTCATCATACAATCCATTTCCAGAGTGATTGTTCTAAAGCACAAATCTTAGGTCACTCCCCTGCTCAAAAACCACCCACGGCTCCCCCAAATTCTACAGAAGAGAGCTCAAATTTCTTAGCTTGCATTCAAGACCTTCCATGATAGGATCCCTGTCTACTGCTAAGGTTACCTCACTTCTACCCTGTTCCAGTCAAATGAAACTGTTTCCTGTCCATGTTCAGGCTCCCCAGCTTTTGCTTACAGCCTTCTGAAAGAGAAGAAGGGACAGTCCCTTACCATTCCGTCCATCTCTACCTGTTTAAATCCTCCCCAGTCTTCAATATTCATTTCAGAGGCTGCATCTTTCAGGAGGCCAGCTACTTCTCCATGCACTTCTCTTGTGGTACGTGCCTTACATTCTAGCTGTGTGTGTCTGTGTACTTCATGTTACATCTTGGTAACCCCGTCAAGGGAGAGACTGACTCTGACATTCCAGTGTCTGAATTTCTCTTTCTTTTCTTTTCTCTTTTTTCTTTTCTTTTCTTTCTTCCTCCCTCCCCCTCCCCCTCCCTCCCTCCCTCCTTCCTCCCTTCCCCCCACCTCCTTCCCCACCCCCGCCGCCCCTCTCTCTCTCTCCTCTTTTTTGAGACAGGACTTCATTCTGTCACCCAGGCTGGAGTGCAGTGATACAAGCATGGCTCACTGCAACCTCAGTTTCCTGGGTTCACTTGATTCTCCCCCCTCAGCCTCCCAAGTAGCTGGGACTACAGGTGTGTGCCACCATGCCCAGCTAATTTTTGTATTTTTAGTGGCGATGGGGTTTCACCATCTTCTCTAGGCTGGTCTTGAACCCCTGGCTTCAAGTGATCTGCCCGCCTTGGCCTCCCAAAGTGCTGGGATTACAGGTGTGAGCCACTGAGCCTGACCTCCAGTGTCTTGAATTTTTTATGCTCAGTAAATGTCTTATGCTTAATAAATCTTTGTTGAATGTGGTTATCTGAAATGTACCACATTAATTTTTAGAAAACATATCTTTCATCCACTGTTGGAGAGGGTAGTGTGTAAAGAAATGAAGAGGTTATGAACTGGGTTGGTTTCTCTGCAAGGAAATAGATATGACTGGTTTTTTTTGTTTTTTTGTTTTTTTTTTAAGAATTTCCCATTTTATATTATCAAATGTTTTTCAGTCTGTTAGGCTCCTCTCTCTTCCTGCTGCCTTATCATTTCCCTTTGACATCTGTCACTGAATGTCCTTGCCATGATTTTGGATGGGGAAATGAGAAGATGCTTCCTGGAAGACTACACTGAGGGGGACTCTCTAATAGAATTTCATTCCATGTGACTTTTCTGGCTTGGGAGGGAGTAGTGGACCCTCCAGTCATCTCAGGCAGAAACTAATTCAGGCCCTGGTCAACCCACTGCCTTAAATTTGAAAATGGTTGGTGTAACAAGATGCCTTAAGAGAAAGGCCAGAACAGCCAGGGCCAGGAAGGCGACTCAGTTTTGTACATGTCTCCTAGTCCCTTACCTGTGGACGGGTGGAGAGAGTTTAACTGCTCGCTAACTTTCTGAGAATGCATGTGGAATTCAAAGAGAAGAACAGTAGAAAGGAAGGAGAGGGTTTAAAGGAAAATTGTCATGGGCTTTGGAAAGACTTGATGTGTAAAAATTGCTTACTGGTGTTTGGAAAGAACCCAGGTGCTAACAGATTTCAGACAAACCCAATCTGGAGTTGCCTGAATCATGAATGATTTAATGTGACTGAGTTAATCCATATATCTTGTATACAGTAGTTCCAGCCTCCTCAAGTATAGCAAGAAATTGCCACCTTTCTGAGAATACCTTTCATTTCTACATGCTGATTTTGTTGTTGTTTTTAACGGACACTTGAATTGCTTTATTTAGCTTTGGATTTGTGAGATTCTCAAAAATTAAAATTACTCAAGACCACAAGGAAATAATTCTGTAGTTATGGATCATTTTCTGCCATTTTTAAATAAGGAATACTTCTTATTGTTGTCTTTTTTATGATAACTGGTGCACATACCAGGTAGTCATAAAAAGTTGTGTTTTCCAATGCACCCTAAAACTGAACTGCTTTCTCTATTTTAACAGACAAATAAATTATACTGAATATACCCACAACCCTGAAAATCATCTTCTGGCCATTTTTCTTTTTTCCCCCACAAAGACCACTAAAGTGGTTTATATTGATTAACATTAAATCCACCTCTCATATTTGCAACTACATGAACTCAATATGTAATAAGATACAGTCATACAAAGAATGTTACCCAAGCCAAGATAAGAAATAAAACCGCTATACCAATTTTTCAAAACAGGAAACTGTTGCAGAAGTATATATAGTTGTTCTTTTTGTTTCACTAAAATTATATGGATTTAAATATTCTGTATGAACTAACCTCCTGGATCCATTGTCCTTTTGCCCAAATTAGCTTTCTTTAAAAGTTAACTCCCCAACACAATTTAATTATCTTAGCTAAAGTTTAGGTTTGATCTCAAGCCATTTGAAACTAGACAGAGTGAAAAAAGCTGTGGGTAGTTGGCAGCAGATCCTGATAGAAATATGGCACTTGGCAAAGGCTGTCTGCCTTGTTTTGATTTGCCTTTCTCTTTATGGATGTGGCCTATTTTTGAAATGTTATGATTTAAATTCAGCGATCAAGTGACAAGTCTGACAAAACAGAGCTTACATCCGCAGAGGTTCTGTGGGGGGGGGAAAAATGGAAGTATTCCAGAACTAAAGGAAGTAACCTCGATTTCACCTGGAAACATTAGTGTTTCGGAGGCAAGGGATTTAGGCTATATATAAAGAGTGAAGGAAAGTGGCCAAGATGCTGGGCCAAAACTGCATCCAGGAATAGAGCAGACATCAAAGAACTGAAAACTGTATCTGTTGTTTCCACCATATCCCTGTAAAGTAGCACCTGGGGGAGACTGTGAGTAAAAAAAAGGTGGGAGAGTTATTTCCTGTGATGGCTTAGATTGTAGCAACAGCCTTGTCCCTAACTCCAATCTCTCCTTCTCCAATACTCAGTGTACACTTTGGCCAGATTAAATGTTTGGGAAAACTCTCCTCCTTTTCTCCTGCTCAAGACCCCCATTCCTGTTTGTCCATAAGATTAGGTTAAGGCTGGGTACAGTGGCTCATGCCTGTAATCCCAGCTCTTTGAGAGGCTGAGGCAGAAGAATTGCTTGAGGCTAGGGGTTCAAGACCAGCCTGGGCAACATAGCGAGACCCTGTCTCTACAAAAACTATTTAAAATTCGCCAAGTATAACAGTGACATGTGCCTGTAGTCTGAACTACTTTGGAGGCTGAGGCGGGAGCATTGCTTGAGGCCAAGAGTTTGAGGTGGTAATCAGCTATGAGCATACCAAAAAGATTAGGTTAAAACTCCTTATGCCAATGTGGTGCTCCCCCCACCCAGTTATTAATTTTTCTAACTTCATCTTCTATTATTTTCCAACAGGAAAGATTTATTCTCTAATCCCCAGTCTCATTCTTCAAAATTCTGCTTAGTGCCTATTCTTCATCTTTATAACTCAGACCCATGCTGAGCGCCCCCCCAACTTTGAAAGACTGTAGCCCTTTGTCTTCTCTCTTTTGGTAAGATTATTTTATTGTTAGCTATTTTGTTGCAAGGCACTATATCTAGAAACATATATATGTATATACACACACACACATATTTTGTGAGAGAGAGAATGTATCTCATATATGGCAGCTTTTTCCTTAGTGTATAATAGTTCTCCATAGGGGGTATGTTGAAACTGAATCTGAATTCTGAACATGAATCATGTATATTATATTACATGTGAGAGAAAGTACTGAGCTGGGAGAATCAGGAAAACTAAGTTCTAGTCTAAACTTTGTCACTAATAGGCACATCGTTACACTTTGTCACAGCTCCAAACAGGGAATTCATTTCCTTTATATCCATCAGGAGATCACAAAAGAAAGGTGTAATTACATGTGTTTATGATAACCTTAAGTAGTAAAATTACAATTTCAAGTCCCATCAAGAAGACATGAATATATGCATGTACCTTTTGATTAGTCAACAAGAAATGATGTATTATTTCAGTGAGTTATTGGCATCAAAGATTAGACTTCTGAGTACAGAGAGACCATGTGACATTTTCGAGGTTGCTCAGTGTAACAAAGGTCAAGTCATGCTCAGTTTAATTTTCCCTCCCTTGCCTGTAAAAACTTCTCTCCCAGTATGATGGGCCCCTCTCCTTTAGAGGTGGTATTGAGTGGGTTATAATCCTAACTCAATTTATTTTCTCTGTAATTTTTTAGGAAATCTTTCAAGATCCCTTATTTTTTCTTTTGTAGTATGCACGTAAATGTACTTGTCTATGAAGGTTTTTGAGCTTGTTAACTCATGGTAAACAATCATCACTATTTTAATTGAGTGCACACCAGGCATCTGGCCCCATACTGGGGGTGTTGCATGTATTATGCTATTTCTTAAACACATCTGTAAAATGTCTATTGTAACCCCATTTTAAAGATGAGAAAACTGAAATGGAAATGGCTTGGATTTAATTGTAAGTCAGTCTGATACCGTAGCATTAAGCTTTCTACTATGGAAAAAAGGAGGTCAATAAAAATCGGCATTGCCTCCAGATTTCAATTTAGCTGATACTGTTATTTCATCATTTCCTTTTGCCTAACTTTTTGTGTGTCACTAGTAACAAAGTTGAATTTCATTTTACTTTGGGTTGGCGATTGTGTGAGGGTGATAACTACCGGTATTAAAGAGCAGAGAAACAGCCAAGTAGAATCTCAGGTAAGGAAGGAGCAACAAAGGATTAAATGTTCCAAAAACTGGGTAATTGGGGTAGTTGGTAACTATTGAGTAACTATTTCATAGTCAGTGCCCATGTGTTATTTTCACTGGGAAAAGATTAGATAATAAATTAATTTTCTCCATTTTCTAATTAGATTTTTTTCATAATGTTAAGTATAGAGTTAACAAATACACTACTTAGAGGGAGCGTATGACTCTTACATGGAATTTTATGGTTTTTTTTTCTGTTTGTAATAGTAATGGAAAATATTATATATATTTACTCTGCAGCATAGCCTGTAGGAGACATTTTCAGACATGCAGTCCTGCCCCACTCCCTGCTTTTTTAAAAAATGTATTTATGAGGACTCGATATATTTCTGTATTGTTCTTATGGTACTTAAGCAGAACAGATTGTGATTATATGATCATCATTACCTTTCTGTGATGGAGTGAACTTCTCAAGTAAAGGGTGATCTATATTCAGGAAGAACTCAATGAAATTCTCTCAGCAGATCACACAGCAGAACCCACATGAATTGAGCTAGCAAGTTTTGTTCATTAAATCTAGTGACTTGAACAAATCTTTTATTATCCTTCTGAAAAAATGCAAGCACTGCCTCCTACAAAAAGCAGTTGTTACCTAATGAAGTGTTTCAGCTTGTTCATATAAGTTGATGGTTTCATATGGTCAGATTATTGCTGCATCAGCTATCAGCTACTAATAACACACTCCCATCTTACTTTAATGGCATATGTACTCAGAATGCTCAAGGAGGGGACAGATGTTTTTTTCCTTCTTGGCTATTGATTAATTCCCAACACCCATTTCTGATTGGAATGCAAAATGTTTTTCTTTTGAACTTGGAGTCTTTATTTTCCCAATCTAATTAGAAAAAGACAAGCCACATGCCATGATCTGGAATGAAATGCTGAAGCACCCCCTGGATGCTGCTTGAGTGTATTACTGTTGACTGTAGTTACCGATGCTCAGTGACAGCCTCTGTCACTCTGCCTATCTTCCAACACCAGTTCATTAGTACAGAGCATGCAGCTCTGACAAAGGGAAAGTGAAGTGCACTATGCAGTGGTTTTAGCAAAAATCAAAATGGTGGTTTCATTTCATCTTAGGGGATTTTGCAGGATGTGGGAGGGCATTGATAATTTCACAGCCAGATGTAGTGCATATTCTAAACTAGCTTGGCTCTCTGTAGAGCCCATGATGAACTTCATTCTTAAACGGAGGCTGTGTCTGATGACATGAGTAGCACTTTTTTTAGGGGAATTGACATAATAATTGAATTGGATTTTACAGATGATGAAAATGATACCTTAGGTTTTAGATGCCTTTATTCTTATTTTCTAAACACCTGAACCCTCAGGGATAAATAGGAATTTTTTGTGTTTGGCGGGTTTTTGTTTTGTTTTGTTTTAGTATGTGCATGGTGTGTTTGTTTATGACTAAGAACTCTTTCAGAAGCTCGAGTTCTTTTATTTCTTTAATAAAATGGATTTTTCAGCTACCTTACTTTCTTAATTACATACCCTGAACCCTTGCTTTTTCTCTCTCAGGTAACAAATTACCATCTTGCTCCCCCCTAGTGGAATTTTAACTCTACCTCAAAGTTTGAGAATACTCCTAGTACATACTCAATTTAGCATTTTATTTTTGGAAGTCTGGTATTTTTCCAGTTTGTTTTCAGGGTGAGAATAAAAACAGAATATTTTATTGGATGTGCTGATAGGGGATGTGGGTAGAGAAAGTGGCTTTCAGCTGATTAGGTTTCAGTTCCCAGGGTTAGTAAGGTCAGCTGCAAAATTTATAATGGCTGCCAAGATCAAGGGGCCTTTCTGCTCCACACTTCTATCTTAGAGGGGTCAAGTGTCATCATCTAGAAGGCAGCCGTCAATACTGGAAAGATGGTAGGGGGCTAGTTGTTGGTGATGTTGAAGGCAAGGACAGGTCCCATCTGAACAACAAATCCCACTTGTGCCTTTGGTAAATTTGGCCCAGGAGGTGTCCTTCTGTCTTCTGAATCTACCAGAGAGACTGCACCAATATCCATGACACTGACAATCATTTTGCAGCTGCTAAGCATGCTAAGAAAACTCTAGCAATTGAAGCTGAAAGCACTGCATACTTCTCTTAATTTATATTTCTTTAGGGGATAATAATCAATGATTTCATGGTAGCTGAATCTCCCTTTTTCCTACCACTATTTGTTTTTCTCAATTTTGACCCTTGTTACAATTTTGTGTTTATTCAACTCTGTACCCTACTGTACACAAAGCACTCCTGTTATATGTACTAGTGCTAAAATGTGTGAAACTTGAAAAAGAAATATCTGTATGTGCCAAGGCTTAGGACTCTGCTCTTGGGCAGGTAGGACTTTGCTTCTAAGTTAAGGCAAAAGCTGCCAAAGTTATAATGGTTGCCAAATTAATGAACAACAGAGTTTGTGTCCTTGATACTTATGAGCAAGAATACTATAATTAGAATTTTCTCTGTCTTAAAAATCATGTAATAGAGATAGTATTTAGATATGTCTTTTTCCCAATATTTTTTCTTAGATTAAATGTTTACCTGGGGAAAAATAGAACAGCAGGATCACATTAAAATTCCAACAAAAGGGAATGCCAAGGTGCTCTCTGGGCTTGTTTTTGGTAGTGTGAAGAGAGAGTAAAAAGAAGCAGTCATAATATTTAAAAAATAAATATTACTTGCTCAAAAGTCATGGTAGTTAAGGTCAATAATTATATCCATACAAACACACAGCTTCAGTTGAAGCAAAACACGTTATCTGTGAAGTTCTAGTTTGAAATCCCATGATGCTTACATTCATAACTGTGAAGGCGATGTCACAGTAGCCACATGGCACAGCTGAGGCTAGAGATGTCCATATAGCAAGTCTTTGGGATGTGGAGGACAGCTGCTTTTCTTTTCCTCGGGGCATGGAAGGGGTTTGCATATGAATCAACATGTGTCTCTGTGTATACATGCATGAGTGTAGACAGGTATGCGTGTGTACCTGGGAGCATATATATGCATATATGTGACTTCAGTATTGGAAGGGTTATAATGATAGCTCAGTCTCTTCTTCCTAATGGCTCTTGGGAACTCTGTGCATTGACAATTCTCTGTAAAGTAGCTTCTAGCAGCATTAGTCTCAGAGGCACCACTCCCTGCTGAGGGACTGTGCTGGCGTCCTTCTCTGGAAGCTTTGTTGGGGTGCCTCTCCTTGGGAACATTCCAGCCATAGCTTGGAACGCTTGCCTTTCTTCAGAAGCGTGAGGACTGAATGAATGCAACAGAATGTTTGTATGTATTCTGTGCACTCGAGACAGGTAGACTTTGCTCACCTTACCGTGTTCCCTTAAAGTGTCTAAGTAGTGGTACATTAACTAATGAGTTGGGTTTGTTCCTTGGAACCTTAACTGCGCAGCTGTTGAATGACCACTCCTGATTTAAGACGAAAATCTTGTCAGACATTGCCTCTACTTATCGTTCTCTGGTTGTGGAGATTTGTTGTTTGTTTTCTCTTAAGGTCCAAAAAGGCAGACATGCACACATGAGCATTTGGCCATGAGCACAGCAGATGGAGAATTATGGAGCAGATAAACAAGATTCAGTATTTTTTTGTTGAAACCCTGAATTTGTGTCTGGCTCTGTGTCTTGTGTGAAATGGGGTTCTCACTATGGGGCAGATGTAACCCGAACGGAGACTTGGTTAACAGGTAGTTAGGGGGAGTGTGGAAGGATCTGCTTGTCTTTAGGCAGAGCAAGTAGCTAAGACTGAGCTAGCAGTAAACTTATATTCTTTTCAAGACTTCTTTCCTGCTACTTAATTGTTGGAAAGTTCAGAAACTATCTATACACCTTGGCAAGAAGCAGGATTGACAGGGTGTTTTGGGGAAAGAAAAGGGGATACTTATGTCCATTTGATGGGAATTTTTGTGGTAGAGGAGAAACCCATGAACAAATTCCTGGCATATTGAAATATCCATTCTGCAATTTGACGTTTTTACGTAGTGTTTCCTCAAGGAATCTTACTCCATCTTACTGATAGTACTTATATTGGTCCCCCAAACTAGCAATAAATAGCAACATAACCTGTAAGAAAGACAGTAGGAGGACAGAAAGAGAAAAGAGCATTTATAGGGAAAATGACAACTCAGATTCCCAACAGCTGATCACAGGGAGAGGGCAAAGTATGTGATGCTAGTGATTTCACCTGAGGCCGGTGTTTGCCACCAGTTCCTAAGAATTGATGGGTACTTGTTAAAGTCTAGATCTGCAGGTCCCCCACCCTAGATGTACTAAATCCTCAGGAAAGGGATCTGGGACTATTGTTTTAATAGGCATCTCTCATGATTCTCATGGTCAGACACATCGGGAAAACTGCTGTCATCTAATTGACTACTAGGACTAATGTATTTCTAGAAGTTTGAGTGTGTGTGTGTGTGTGTGTGTAATTACCAAGGATTTTAGGGTTAAAGAAATCCTACTTTTAACCAACTACTGCATATTGTCATTGTGAAACACTTCTTAATGAAAGCATCTATGTAGGGTTGTCTGGTTACAGGAGATTTTCTCATGCACTTTCTCATTTGATCCTAATAACAATCCCATGAGGAGGTTGGGCAGCGATGATCATGGTCACCCCCAAGTAGCACGTGGACATGGATTTTGCATGTGGCTGGCAAGTCTGAGACTGACTTCGAATAGGATCCTTTACCATACGGGCAAGCCTGTCACTGTTCCTCTTTTACTCCACACTCTGTTCACTAGGTTGATGGCTGTATTTCTAACATATCAGGCTCTTTGCCCATCTGCACTTTTGCACACCTGTGCTCCCTCTGTTTGCCTGGAATGCCTTCCTTCCCAGTCAGCAACTCATACTTATTCATTAAGGTGCCTTCCGTAAGTTTTTTTGGATACATGCTTGTCTTCACCTAGCCTCTTACCCAAGCAGAGCTAGCTGTTCTTTCAGCTGTGTTTCCATCACATGATATAGATCCTTCTACTGCATGTTGGGGTCTTGTTTAAGGTAGATGAGTTCAATAATAAGAGTTTGGTGACACCCCCCTCTTCTTCCTTAACCTGCCATCGTGCCACTTACTTTTAATAAGCAGCAGATGGAATCACGCTTAAGACAGTGCTTGTGGGCTAAAGCTATGGGAGGCATTTGGGAATGATGTCAAGGGTTTTCCAAATATTGACACAAAAGTGTTCCGGTGGCCAGCAACATGGCCATTAGCATCCTCTAGGAATGGAATTATTTGAGGATACCAAGGAACGTTATTTAATAAGAAGTAGAGCAACCATAGGGAACTGTCTTAGTTTGCCTAGACTGCTATAACAAAGTACCATGGACTGGGTGGCTTAAACAACAGAAAATTTTGTTCTCCCAATTCTGGAGGCTGGAAGTCCAAGATCAGGGTTAGTTTCTGGTGAGGCCTCTTTTCCTGGCTTACAGATAGCCACCTTCTCACTGTGTCTTCACATGGCCTTTCCTCCTGTGTGAGAGAGAAGAAAGAGAGAGAACAGGGGCTCTGGTGTCTCTTCAGGGCTGTACCTTATGACCTCATTTAATCTGAATTATCTCCTTAAAGGCCCTATCTTCAAATACAGTCACATTGATGGTTAGGGCTTGCAACAGATGAATTTTTGTCTGCCAACTGATAATGGTTGAATAAACTTTTAAAGAACAAATCTTTTTCTTACCATCTGTATCTTTATGCAATCAGATATATTAGTTTTAGTTCTGATTCCCATTCTCTTGTGTTTGCAGCCACCACTGGTCCAGGCAATCTTCAGCGGTGATCCAGAGGAGATCCGGATGCTCATCCACAAAACTGAAGATGTGAATACTCTGGTAAGAAATGCTGTGGTTTTGCCACTCAGGCTCTGTTAGCCTGGAGCAGGAAAGAGCTCGTACCTTTTATGTACCGTGGACTCTTGGTATCTGGTGAAAACTCCAGACTGTTTCTCAGGACACTGCTCTTAAACCCTATACACAAAATGAAATATCTAGAGTTACACTGGAAATCAGTTATTGAAATACAGTTATCCAAATATTAAAAATCTAATTTGTGATATGGAAATCTATGTGTTTTTAAAAAGTAACACATTTAGGCTGGGCACAGTGGCTCATGTCTGTAATCCCAGAATTTTGGGAGGCTGAGGTGGGCGGATCACTTGAGCCCAGAGTTTGAGACCAGCCTGGGCAACATGGTGAAACCCTGTGTCTACAAAAAAATAGAAAAATTAGCTGGCTGTGGTGGTGCACACTTGTAATCCCAGCTACTCGGGAGGCAGAGGTAAGCCCAGGAGTTCAAGGCTGCAGTGAACTTTGATCATGCCACTGCACACCAGCCTAGTTGACAGTAAGACCCTGTCTCAAAAAAACAAACAAACAAACAAAAAACCCTACCATGTTTTTTTTTTAATTCTATTATTTTTATTTTATTTTATTTTTTTATTGCATTTTAGGTTTTGGGATACATGTAAAGAACATGCAAGATTGTTCCATAGGTACATACATGGCAGTGTGATTTGCTGCCTTCCCCCCCATCACCTATATCTGGCATTTCTCCCCATGCTATCTCTCCCCAACTCCCCACCCCCCTCTGTTCCTCCTCTGTTTCCCCCCAACAGACCCCAGTGTGTGATGCTCCCCTCCCTGTGTCCATGTGTTCTCATTGTTCAACACCCGCCTATGAGTGAGAACATGCGGTGTTTGATTTCCTGTTCTTGTGTCAGTTTGCTGAGAATGATGGTTTCCAGGTACCCTACCATGATTAAATAACTAGATATAGCAGAAGATCTAAGAATGGGCATAATTTAAAAATAGTGATGAGCATAATCAATATTTTGAGTTGTCTGCAATAACCCTAATGCAATATGAACATACCTGTGATTTCTGCTGGTGACAGCATTGCAGTTATTGATGTTGCTGCTGTGGTGTGGCCTACATCATAGTGGAAGAAAATGCTAAATTCCAGTTAGGGGGAAGTCAGTGATAATAGAGATGCAATTCTTTTCCCCAAGGTGATGAACCCTTAGAACCCATGCCCTGCAGCAGTGGTTGGCAACTATGGTGCATCATACTTTTTTTTTTTTTGGCAATTCTCCTGCTGAGAATGGTTTTTATTTTTTAAGTGGGTAAGAAAAAAAATCAAGAGAAGAATAACATTTTGTGATGCATGAAAATGACATGAAATTCAAATTTGGTGTTCTTAAATACAGTTTTATTGGAACACAGCCATATTCATTTATGTATTATCCGTGGCTACTTTTGCACTGCAACAGCAGAATTGACTCGTTGTGAAACAGACTATATATGGCTCATAAAGCCAAAGATATTTGCTAGCTGGCTTTTTAGAATAAGTTTGCTGACCCTTGCCCTAAAAGATTCATGACTCTGGGTCTGGGATCAGCGGGCGGACTAGGCATCCTGTGTGCCCTCTGAAGTCACAGGCAATAGTCATGTGCACTATATACATATTTGTGTGCAATGGATCAAACTATTTCATCAAGTTCTTAGAAAGGTATCTGACTCCCAAAAGATTAAGAACCACTGGATCTGGAAGGTCTTGACACAAACAAACAAACCTGCAATAAAGAAAGGTAAAAAGAGTTAGTCAATGATTTACCCTTTTAGTAGTTTCCTAGACTTGAGTTGAACAAGCAAATTAGTACAGTACATGCTACTAATTCTTTTTAATGTAATTCAGTTGTGAAATACTGAGGTCCACCAGGGAGGAGAGTTTCTCTTTAAAGTCTCTAGTGTTAAGTAGAAACAACAGAAGTAGTCAAATACATCTTCAGTGTAAGAGGAACTTTGCCACAGGGAGGTGGATTATGTCTAAGGTTGTATCTCGCTCTGGCCAGCTGAATGCTTTATTCAGAAGGCAAATCATTTGGTGCAGCCACTGTTCCGTGACAGTGCAGGTTGGTATGGCTTTTGCAAAAGCTTTTGGCAGCTTCTCCCCAGTTGGCATTGAGAACAACAGGATAATGGTTTGTGACATTTTTGCAAGGTAAGCACAGATGCGGCCAGGGACAGACTACTTGAGAAGGCACCTGGGCATTTGTCCAGGGCCTGCGGGTTGTGACCTGTACTTCTGAGATGAGGCCAGGCCAGCAAGCTCCCTGTCCAGTGTTCTGACATCACTGGAATCCACGCAGCCTGGTTTGTGGCTGTGGCCCAAGCCCAGGGAAGCCCGAGGCGTGGTTACTCTCTTTTCCTAATGATCATGACAAATGAAACTTTTGTTCTGTCATACATACCAAAAAAAGATTGTACTGGCCTCTGAATGGCCTTTATTTCTTTTTGGGAAGGTGACAAACAGTTGCTGGCTGGTAAAGGTTAGGGGAGCTTAACTGCAGTTGTAATTTATCATTGAATTAGTTAGATAGGTTAACTACTGTCACATAGAACCCTAAATGATGTATGATGGATGTATGATGTATGAAGTTTAGTTTTCTTTTTTTTTTTTTTTCACTCCCATGAAATAGCTTGTGCTAAGGAAGTTTTGTTTTCTTTATGAACATATTAGAGGGGTAGTCCTTTTCCAAACAGGGTTCTAGGTAGCAACATATGACCTCTAAGATCACCATAGGGGTTGTGTGCAGTCCTGCCAGCCCAAAGGGAAAAAGAGCATGGAGGAAAAGCATGGAAGGATTTTTAAGGGTCAGCTTGGAATTGACATACATCACTTCTGCTTATATTCCATGGACCAGAGTTTAGTCACGGCCATACTTAGCTACAAGGGATGGTGAGGAATTAGTGTATCTGTGTGCCCTCAAAAGTCAGAGAGCATGGATTTTGGTGAATAGTTAGCAATCTTGGTCACACTAGTTTTTGATCTTAGAGAATTCTAGGGAATTCTACTGATGCCACTTATTTGTCTGGGAGATGTCTTATTCATTCCACAGTCATTTACTGGGTTGAGACTTTGTGCTCAGTGCTAGGGACACAGCAGTGAGAAGACAGCCCTTTCCATGATAGAGCTTACAATATAGCAGAGGAGTCAACAAATGAGAAATCACACTGTGATGCATTTTTGAAAGAAAAAAATCCAGGATGCTATGTAGGGAGAAGGTTAATCCTGAGGACCTGATAAAGTGATGTGTAACCCGAGGCTTGAGAGATACATAGGAATTGGCTTTGCCTTTGTGGGCTGCTGGGTGTGTGGCAGCAGAGAAGCAGGGGATGGAGGGGGAGAGAGAGATGAACACAAGAGTGGTTGGATGGATGGGAGAATACAAGGAGGCCCTGAGTTCCTTAGGTTGATGTTATTGCTTTTTGGGGTCTATAGGCCCTTTTGTTCCACTCACCCCTCTTAGACTCCCCCTGTAGCTTCCTGTTTTCCCTCCCTCAGGTATGTACAAAGGTCATTTGACCCCACACTCTTATCCAGCATGTCCTCTTGTCACGTTTTTCTTTTGCCAATGTCCTTGTGGATGAATCATACTGACTATTTTTGCTGGGGGATGGATTAGGTAGTTTAGGAGAAGTGGTTGTTAAGAAAGGGCATAGACAGATGGAGGACACATAAGAATTGGAGATCTAAGCCTGGAGGTGCATTTCAAAAGGGAAAGGAGCTGATAACCATGCATTTAAATGTCAAGGAAGGAAAATAAATAGTACAGGAGCCACCTGTTACTTGGAGGACAATATTTGTCTTCTTACCCTTTGCTTTTCTTTCTCTCCCCCATTTATTCACTTAATTATTCTTTTCTGTCCTAGGTTCTGAGTTTTTCACCTTCCCTTGCCCCCACCTCTCCATGTCTTTTGATGGGTCACATGTTCTCTGGTGTAAATCACCCATTCATTAGCTGATCCTGATATAGAAAGCCATCTCATTCAGCTTGACCTCTGCATTTTTCCAGACTTTATTTCCCCCAATAGTATTTATAAACCCTATACTCCAACTAACCACATGACTTGACTCACTGGAATTTGTTCTGTTCTCTTGCCCTTTTCTGACTTCTCCACTCTTCCAGTTCCATTTGTCCTTTGATACCCCACTACTTCCTCCATTAAGTTGTCCCACTTCTCACTTCCTTTCCTTGTCTTCTCTACCACCTCCTCAACCCAGCCAAAGAAACCTACTTTTACCCTAAACTCCCACAGCTCTTTGTACCTCATTAATCACTTTTGACTACTGCTTGAAACTGTAGCTGACCCTTGAATAACACAGCTTTGAACTTTGCAGGTCCACTTATATGCAGATTTTTTCCAACCCAAAGGCAGATTGAAAAGACAATATTCATGGGATCTGAAACCTGCATACATGGAGGGCTGACTTTTCATATACTTGGGATCTGCAGGCCCAACTCGGGACTTGAATATGTGCAGATTTCAGTGTATGCAGGGGTCCTGGAACCAATCTCCCACATACATTGAGGGGGAAGCTGTATATGCTTGATGACATGGTCACTATCTTATTCACTCTCATTCGCTCACTCACCTAGTTCAGTCCTTATGGCACATTTGAGTGAATGAATCAACCCTGCTTTATTGCTTATGCTGAGCCAGTTTGTGGTAGCTTATAGTTCATTTCTCTCAATGAGGATAAATATTGAATAGAGGAAGCATCTAGCTTAGTTTCCCTCAGGAATCATTTGTAAGACTGAAAATTCTCCCTGTAAGATTGAAAGTCTGTAGATTGATTTGAGGAGCCAGTGAAGGGTCAGGAGGGGCACTCTGAGTCTTTTATGGTTTCTATGGTTAGTGACATACCAGGGCCTGGAAATATGGGATGATCATTGTACACTCTGAGAAATCTATTTAAACTGACCCAGATTTGGCAGATAGCTAGAAAGATTTTTAGAAGCCTCCATTTGACTAACCAAACAGAGCTTAAGATGGAGAATAGCATCTGATTTCAAAATTTGGAAGGCAAAGATTTTACAAACCAAAATTTGAATTCAGTAAAGGTGTTTTGGGGATTATATTATAACAATGTGATGTCAAGAGGACACTTTTACTGTGTCCTGCTGGAACAGGGACAAAGTGGCACCTGTAAATGGTGAATGGTGATGATGGGGGAGGGAACCGTGCAATGTGAAGAGTGGTTGGGGAAACTGGTGATGTTTCACACTTGGGGAGGACAAGAGAATGGCCCCAAATAGTTTAAGTTAACACTGTTAAATTACAGTGGACCTAGACTTGTCATTATGTCATGTGGTTGTAAGCTATAGAAAATAAGATGTTAGCTCAAAAGATAAGAAATAGTAGACAGAGCTGTCTAGAGAAGCAATGAGTTGAATTGGCAAGTAGTAAGCTCCTTCAAAGACCACTAGACTGTAGGTTTGAAAGGTGATTAATATGGTAGCACATACAGCCCCATTCTCCTATCTTGTGACCCTGGCCAGCATTGCTAGTGGTTCATGGCACTTTTCTTTCCTTTAAGTCTTAGAGACCAAAATTTCTTCTCAAGATAGCACTATGAAATTGAAGTGCATGTAAATTGAAACCTCCTCGCCACGCCTGGACGAGGTGATGTATTAAAGTCTCTTATGACTATGAAAGACTATAGTCCCAAGAGTTGTGAGTCTCACATGATAGCAAATCCGTGTTTATTTCTTTTTTTGAAGTAACATTAATAGAAACACACACATTATCATACCAAATAGAATTAACAACGATGCCTCAATATCATTTAATATCCAATGCATGCTCCATTTTATTTTGTTTCAGTAGTTTTAAAAATGTCTCTTTACAACTGAGTTGTCCCCAAGTTGATTATTTTAATCCATCTATTTTATACAAAAAATAACTTTGTAAAGCTGTTAAGGTTTATTATTTGCTCTAATAGGATTTGACCCAAGTATTTTTCTTACTCTTTTCAATTCCAAAATGGGATGCTTTGTGAATATAATGGAATAAATCTTGAGGTGCAAGTTAAGCTTATGTTGGCAAAGAATGTATAGGAAACAAAAGAGAGAAACCTATTACAGCTGCCGTTCTCAACTACAGGAATTAATTCAGATGGATTAATTCTTGGATCTCAAGAATTAAAAGTGAGGAAAAACAAAGACATTGTATGATGAGGGAACTTTTCAAAGAAATAAGCCGCATTAACAATAGTAAGCTTGTAATGTATATGCATGTGTGTGTGTATGCTGAAGTGTTACACTGTTTTTTTTTTAATAGAATATATTTTAAAAATCCACCCAGAAGAACTCAATATTGCTCCACTCAAAAACTTGGGATGATCAGTTTAATAACTTCTCCAAGTTTTTTCTGCTTGAATATATCATGCCGAATACTCTTAACATTAGGAATATAAACTATGTAGCCAGCTTTCAAACTTCTAGATTTTTATTTATTTTTCTCACCTACATATATCCTACTTGATTTTTTTCTATTTAATAAATAATTTGATATGAGAATGAAGGACAGAGATGTTTTGCCAGCTTAGAGACTTGGGCATCTTCTAAATGAGACCTAAATGAGAAACCGCTGGGGAGTAGAGACTGCAGGGAGTGGGGGTGGCACACTCAGGCCCCATAAATGATAGAAGTGCATGGTCAGCACGAGTGATGAATGGCTCAGCTCTCATCAAGAGCCCTGCAGGAATGCAGGCGCAGTGTGGCCCAGGCTTTTTAGGCTTTTAAGAGAAAATACAGGAAATCTCTAAACTGTTAAATGTTGGTTCCAAAAGATGACCTAACAACGTGCAAGCCAAAGAAAACACATCTGTGGGCCAGATCCAGCCTGTAGGTCACCGTTTTGCTAACTGTGGATGAGATCAGCAAATATTCAGTGATGAAGGTTTTTCTGGCCACCTGCATTTGGAAATCAAATGCCATGGTCATAAAGCCAAGGGCCCCGGTGTTCTGGAAAGAGCCGTGACCTGCTCCTTAAACGTTGGCAGTGTTTCTGGCTCACTGATCAGGGGCCAGGGGTTGGGGATGGAGGGAAACTCGTGGTTTTTTCACAGATCTGAGAATGGTGCTTTTTGTCTTGAGGGTAGGTGCCCATCTCTCAGCACGTGCCTGGCAATATTGTCACACTCCCCATCCACTCTCATCCACCCCCTTGTTGTACTACTGCCCAGGATGTGGGGCTGTAGTTTGGAAGCCATGGTCTATATCCCTGTATAGAATGATTTATGAACTCCAGAGCAGCACTGTACAGGCTGCAGAGATGTGGCTTCACAGCCATTTAAAATGTGCAAAGGCAGGTCTGGTTTGCATCATTACTAATTATCCTATGGAGGACAGTCAGCAGCTTCAGGCCTGAGCTCTCTGTTGTCCAGGCTGGAGTTCAGTGGTGCGACCATAGCTCACTGCAGCCTCAAACTCCTGGGCTCAGGCAGTCCTCCCGCCTCAGCCTCCCAAGTAGCTGGGACTACAGGTATGTGCCACCATGCCCTGCTAATTTTTTAATTTTTTGTAGAGACAAAGTCTTGTGGTATTGCCCAGGCTGGTCTCAAACTCCTGGCCTCAAGTTATCCTCCCGCTTTGGCCTCCCAAAGAAAGCGCTGGAATTACAGGCGTGAGCCACTGTCCTCAGTGTGGTGTTATTCTTTACCCATCCAGTTGGCAAAGATGAAAATCAAATCTCAACCACTCTGATGCCTTTTTTGGGAGAGTAATTTGTACTATCCTTTGGAGGGCAGTTTGGCAGTATGCATCAACATTCTAACTGGGGGAGACTCCCCTAAGAGAAATAATTGGTTAACTATATATACAAAAAGATGTTTGCTGCTATCTGGTTTTAAAATAACAAGAAATTGCAAATAATGAATAGGTTATTTCTTAAATGTATTGCACAACATCCACATGTGGTTATATCATGTTATCTTTAAAAAGGGTGCTTTGTATTTATCTGCATATGTATTTATAACATATTTATTGAAAGGTAAGATCTTCAAGATATATTTTTGAGTGAAACAGTTGTTAAACAGCACATATCATGTGTATTTGTAGGTATAGAAGAAGAGATCTAGAAGAATAGTCTCTAAAACATTAATTATAGTTGAATCTGGGTAGTGAGATTTTTGCTTTTTTCTTTGTTCCTTTATGTATTATTGAAGTTTTTTACACTGACCATGTATTATATTTAGAAACGGTAAAAAAAATTTATATAAACGCACACATACACACGCACGCACTCACAAGAAAGCAAACTAGTTTCCCAAATTGCTTTAATGTAATGATTTGACTTTTAAAATGTGCTCATTGTATTTGTCAGTTTGAATAAGTATAGAGCATGTTCCAGTGGAATGGTACTTATTACTCATAGTGACAAGCATAATGGCGTTCCTGTCTTTTACAATATTGCAAGGGCTCTTCTCGTGGGACACCTGAGGAAGTGGTATTGGTGGGCTCTGTTGCCATCTTAGTAGAATTCTTTTCTTCTACCATCATCCCATTTTATGTGATAAATTATGGGAAATGGATTATTAGTTTTGCTCAAACTAAAAATCATTAAAACTTTTCAGATACCTTTTACTTTGCAATTTCTTTTACAATGAAAAAATATAATCAGAAAAATGTTAAGAAGTTTATTGGAAAAGTAATAACTTTTCATGTTTCAAAAGTGAATGGGCAGAGATAACCATATATCCAGATTATTCTTAAAAGACATGTTTAAATGAATAGGATATAGAGTATATTTTAGATCAACTAATTGTGCTGGTCCTGCTTTTTACCAAGGACCTATTGCTTTAGGGTTCAAATGTTAAATAACTACATGATTATGACAGCCAGAGGGCCTTCCAACTGTAGGTTTGTAGATGTATTATTATTATTATACCATTGAAACACTAACTTTGAAAGAAAAAAGAAGAAGAAATACAAAGACTTGAAACTTGTATATGTTATTCAGTTAGGGTAGAAGCCTTGGGGGGTTGGATGGGTAGGTAAGATTTTTCATTAGGAGGTTGCATAGCTGGTTATAGCCAGGTCACTTGCCAACTGTTTTCTCAAAAGGTTATTTCTGGCAGTGTAGGATAGTATAAATGGGTTTCTCACTTGGCATTTTCTAAAGTCATTCTGCATATAACACAGGCTGTCTTTTCCTTATCTCTCAGTTCCCCTTTCTAAACCTCTTTCTGGTTTTCCCTATTCCTACATGCTCATGTTTAGAGTTTCTGATATAATTTTTCCCCACATGCTCATGCACAGAGTTTCTGATATATTTCCTTGACAACCAAGCTGCTATGTCCCCACTGATATATTTCATTTATTGGTAAATAATCCATATTGGTCACACCAAAATACAACTAGGAGTGTAGAGAAGAGCACTGGGCTTGGCTTGAAGACAGAAGTCTTGGATTCTATGTGTCCTTGAGTAAGCCAGTTAACCTCCTCTGGCCTCAGTTCTATAATGTGGGCGTCATAATAAAAACTTTATAAGGTGTGGTTAGGGAGATGAGATGATATACGTCTATCAGTTAGGGTTAGATTTGGCTGCATTCAACAAACAATGAAAACAGCAAAACAGTAGTTTGCAGTAAAGTAGACATGTATTTACTAAAATTTAAAGTTTTGAATAAAATAGAAGTTTATTTCCCATGTACAAGTCCAGAGATAAGCTGTCCAGGACTAGCATGACACTCTGTGGTGTCACAACCTAATCTTTTGTGCTGCCATCCTTGGTAGATAGCTTCTATCCCCTTGCTCAAAAATGGCCACTTGAGTTCCAGCCATCACATCCGAATTCCAACTAGTGGGAAGGAAGAAGGCAGAAGAAGGGTATGCCTTCTCTCTTTAAGGACATTTCCACTAAGGATACAATTGCTTATATATTGTCTGGAACTGCATCAGGTGGTGATGTATCTTTAGGAACCTAAAATCACAGTTCCTATTATGAAAGCAAGAAAGATGTTGGGGCAAAACAGCAGTCTCTGCCATGGTATGTGATAGCCTTTGGTGATCTAGGAAATGCTCTGAGTACAAAAATATGTATCATTTATGAAATACTGTCATGAATAACCTCAGATTCATTCATTCATTCACCAAATATTTTTTAAATACTTCTTATAGATGTAGCACTAGAGCTGACACCCTGAATGTGATATACTTTCTTGGTCAATTTATTTTTCTTTCAAAAACGCAATTAGGGAATCAGATTGCTGTGACTTTATTCTGCTTTGCTGAGCACCTAGGAACAGAAAATGATACCATATCCCTTTCTTTGGGGGAGGGAGGGGAGAAGGGCGACACTGTGGTACATAATAAATGGTGGCTCTTCAACTCAGTGGTACAGACACTGTGTTTTCCCTCCAGCTCCTGTCTTTTGTCATCAGTGCTTCATGTTGATTTATACCTTGCATCCTCACTTGCTTTCCATATATGCCTTTTCTCCTGTTGAAAACACACATGCAGGATTGACTCTTCATCTTCTGACCTTGTCTCTTTCAAACAGGGGACACTCAGTGTTTGAGTAGGCATGCGTTTTATTTGGGAAGCAAAGATGGATAGATAGGCAAACAAGCATGCATAGCCTAATGGTTGGGCAGTATTGTCCATTACTGGCTTTTCTTAGGAGGCCCCAATATGTAAGAACCCTTAAAGAAATAGGACCTCCAGTCACAGGCTCAAGATATTCCACTTGGAAAAGATCCAGAGATGTTTGACATCCTGCCTCCTAATCTCTCAATAATAGGCAGTGGGTTTTAAAAAAATCTTTATTATGAAAATTTTCGAACTTTCAAAAAACAACAAGCCCACCACTAATAATAAATGTTAACACTTTGCTGTATTTGCTTTAAAAGAACCATCATAAAATTGTATAGATTTAAAGATTTGTTCCATATATAAACATAGGCTCACACCTTTGTGTCATTCATGTTTTTGCATGAATGCCTCCTTATCTGAGACACCTTCCCTGATCTTCCCATGTAAAATAGCAACCCTTAATCAACCTCTCACTTCTCCTTCCTAGCACTTCTCACCACCTGATATATGCAGTGAATTTATTTGTTTGTGTTCTGTCTTCCCCTACTGACTCTTCAGCTCCATGAACCCATCATGACTTTGCTCACGGTTGAGTCACCTGCACCTACAATGGTGCCAGCACTGGCTAGGAACGTTTGAACAGAGCTGAAGCCTCGTTTAGTCTCCGTGACTCATCACCTCCCTCCCTGCCTCTCTCTCCAGGGGGGAAACCACCATCCTGAAGTTTTATATGTCGTCTCCATCCTTGTCGTTATATACTCTAATTTTATTAATACCTTTATGTGCATGTGTGTACATAAATGTTAGAACAATAGACGATGTTGTGTATCTTTGAAAACATTACATTGGTGAACAGTTTGTATCGTCTGTAACTTGCTTTTTCTCCCTTAACATTATGTGTTCCAGATTCATCTATGTGGATATGTGAGCATTTACTTCATGTATTTCATATTCCTACAATATTCCTTCTAGGATTTTATCACAGGGGGATCCTTAGCTACAGCTTTTTAATCATGGCTCTATCAACTTTCTTTTGTCCCACCTCTCTGATTCTGACCTGTGTTAAGAATTGTACAAATAATAAAAATGGGTTAGCAAAATGATTAGGTAAGTTTTATGTTATGTGCATTTTACCACCATTAAAAAAATTTAAAAACTTACTAAATCACATACTTTAGAAAAATGGGGTAGCAAGAGAACCATGTAAGAATTTTCATAAGGACTGTACTGTTTGTAAAATTAACACCATTGTAAGTTGTTTATTTATTTATTTATTTATGAGACTAAGTCTCTTTCTGTCACCCAGGCTGGAGTGCAGTAGTGTGATCTCAGCTCACTGCAACCTGTGCCTCTTGAGTTCAAGTGATTCTCCTGCCTCAGCCTCTCAAGTAGCTGGGATTACAGGCATATGCCGCTACGCCCAGCTAATTTTTGTATTTTTAGTAGAGATGGGATTTCACCATATTGGCCAGGCTGGTCTTGATCTCCTGACCTCAGGCAATCTGCCCACCTTGGCTCTGAAAGTGTTTGGATTACAGGTGTGAGCCACCACGCCCAGCCTATAAGTTGCATTTTTAGAGAGTGAATTTTACTCGGCACCATTGAATACCTTTAATTATAAAAATCTCCTTTTCAAGGACTTTTGATTTTGTTCTTGTTACCTTAAAAATAGATTTCCCTCAGAAATAATATATTTCAATGTATAGGGCTCCCATATTAGAAAACCTTGATGGTTTTTCTCTCAAGCAGGGGAAATTAGAGAACAAATGTGTCAAGGTGCCCTAAAGTAACATTCAAAACTTGGCTTTTAACAAGATTCTAAGTGTCAGGGAAGTCTGTTTTTGCTGTAACATGACAACTTGACTTCAAATATAGGTACAGAATTACTGCAGTGCCTGGGTTTTCTTTAGGACACATTTAAATATCCTCTTTGTGAGCTTCCTATTAAAAGAATACTTGCTAGAGGACAAAGTTTTATTTAGAAAGGGTTTTGAATATTTTGTGATATAATTGTAGGTGTCACTGGAAAAGTTAAGGAAGATTTTACCACCCATAATTTTGAATAATGACTCAGTAGTCCAGGGCTCAGTGTGGAACTTTTCTAGAAAGATCACATGGTTGATCCTATTTTGCATTTTGCTTATAGAAATCCTTGGGGCTGTACTATGAATATCTTGTTTCTAAAGATACAGAGAGATTTTAGCCATTTAACAATTTCAAAACAGGTCTTTTTAATGCAAACTAATAAATTTGATTAGCATATTTCCTCAAACTTTATTAAACTTGTGTATGAAAAAACAATTTTAAAACTCATATGGCAGGCAGATGATCTATTTAACCATGGCTTTTTCACTTCTGTTCAATCAGCAGACATTTATTGAGCATCTACTGTGTTCCTTGTGCTGTGTTAGGGGTTGGAACTATAAGGTGAATAAGACAGTTGGTCGGGTGCGGTGGCTCACGCCTATAATCCCAGCACTTTGGGAGGCCAAAGCAGGTGGATCACTTGAGCTCAGGAGTTTGAGACTAGCCTGGGCAACATGGTGAAACACCATCTCTAATAAAAATGCAAAAAATTCGCCAGGTGTGGTGATGAGCACCTGTAATCCCAGCTACTTGGGAGGCTGAGGGATGAGAATTGCTTGAACTTGGGAGATGGTGGTTGCAACTGCACGCCAGCCTGGGCGACAGGGTGAGACTGTCTCAAACAAACAAAATAAGATGAATAGGACAGGCTTCCTGCTCTGCTGGATCATATTAATCAGGTGAGTGACACAGATATGTAAACCAAGACCACAGAGGAAACATCAGTATGGCAATAGAGATAGAAATGTTCCATCACTGCACGTTCATGGTGTGACCAGGGTCCTTACAGCACTGGACTCCTACACTCAGCAGTGTCAGGGAGTGCATGGGAAAAGGGGTCTGAGGGTGGCCGGAGAGCTTTTAAGCCTACCTACCACCTTTATTAACCACTTTCCTTAATCTATTAACAATAATAATGGGGCCAGGCATGGTGGCTCATGCCTATAATCCCAGCACTTTGGGAGGCCAAGGTGGGTGGATCACGTGAGGTCAGTAGTTCAAGACCAGCCTGGACAATATGGATGGTAAAGCCCCATCTCTACTAAAAATAAAAATATTAGTCGAGTGTGGTGGGGACACTGTAATCCCAGCTACTCAGGAGCTTGAGGCAGAAGAATTCCTTGAGCCCGGGAGGTGGAGGTTGCAGTGAACAGAGATCATGCCACTGCACTCCAGCCTGGGCGACAAGAGTGAGCCTCTATCTCAATAATAATAATAATAATAATAATAATGGACATGGTAATGATAATAGGAGTAATTTTTGATTTAGGCAATCGATGTTTTCTCCATCTTATACTAAATATGACTTAAAACACCTTTAGAAACTTTGTAATTGAATTTCTGAAAGAAGGCTTAATTTTTTTTTATAGTAGTTTTAGGTTCACAGCAAAATTACACAGAGTTAAGAGACTTCCCCTATACCACTTGCCCCTACACATGGTTGGTCTCCCCCTACTGTCAACATCCCACTTAAGAGTGGCACATTTGTTACAATCGGTGAACCTCATCATACCGACACATCACGATCGCCCAAAGTCCATAGTTTACGTGAGAGTTCTCTCTTGGTGTTGTATAGTCTGTGGGTTTTGACAAGTGCATATCCTACATCCACCATCATAATATCATACAGAATAGTTTCATTCCTCTAAAAATCCCTTTTGTTCTTCCTAATCATCCTTCTCCTGTTTCACTGAATTTTTAATTTCATTTTATTGCATTTTATCATATAACCTAAGTAAGAACAACCTTCCTGAAATGTAAAAGTAGTTCCAGTTAGACTGTCACTCCAAAGCTCTCCCAAACAGACATTCTAGAATTACCACTGACTATATTAGCTCCTTTGATCATCTGTCCCTCTATTTGAGAGCTGCTGTGTTTAGCACAACTGCCCAAAGTTTATGTCAGGGTCTGTGGCATTAGATTCTGCAGTTTCAAATCTTGTTGATTGCCAGCTTCCTTCTCCCATCACTCTTTGGCCACCCTCATCTTCACAGAAAGCTCAGAAGTTCCTGAACAGATTCACCTCTGTACTCCTGAGGGTTGGGGGTCTTCTGTGTTCCAGATGTCTGATTATAATACAAACAGACCTGTTTGCTTTTAGAGAAGCGAATGTTTTCTGTGTTCAACTGAGCTTGTAAAATTTCATTAAGAAGCTAATCATCAGCCCTGATTAAACAAACACTGGATGCTTGGCATGAATATTTTAACTTCCTATATCTAAGCTGCCTCAGCCTTCTCAAGATTACTGATTGTCAGCTGGGACCAATAATTTTCAGACACCGGCACAGTTTTCCATTCCATCATCAGGGAATCTCCACCACCCCCAGGCCCATCAACTGGGGGAAGAAAACTAAGGCTCTCCCAGTGCCCCAAACATGAAGCTGGGCCTCTCTGATGCTCATTAGAGAAACTTTCACAATTTAAATAGAGAATCTCACTGCTGCCTACTCTAATACAGGAAAGAGACTCTAAACTCTGCATCTCGTTTTAATTCAACTTGAAATTGCCACCAGTTTCTACCCTTCCATATTTGCCTTCATAAACATCTCAAGACTTTAACAAAAATCTGATTTTAAAAAGACATATGAAAATGTGTTTAGCATTAAACATTTATTTTCAAGTCTAAGAAAGATCAAAAGAGATAAAGATGCACAAAGTTTAAAGAAGTTGCTGCCAGTGACTCACACATTATGAATATTGCTGTAGGCACAATGAATTGGAATGGTGTTAGAAAGATTTTCTCTGGGGAAGACCACATTATGACAGCATTTTCCGAAGTGTGTTTCTCAGAGTCCAGAACAAGTCTGACAAGTGTTTAGGAGGGAAAGAAAGGGAGTTTTGTGGCCAAGTAAAATTGGGAAGCACTTCTACCACAAGTTTCCTTGTGTTTTAGTGATTTAGAAGGCACACTGTCATATTAAAAGTTCTGAGAATTCCTGCCGTAAGGGAATCTGCTTAACTTTCTTGAACACTGTGTTTCTCAACATCATTTGGCTTTGAATGCCTTCTTCTTCTTCTTTTTTTTTTTTTATTTTGGAAACAGGGTCTTGTCCTGTCACCCAGGTTGGAGTGCAATGGCATGATCATGGCTCACTGCAGCCTCAACTTCCCCGGCTCCTACAATCCTCCCACCTCAGCCCCCCAAGTAGCTGGGACTACAGACACACACCACCATGCCCAGCTAATTTTTGTATTTTTTGTAAAGACAGGATTTTTCCATCTTGCCCAGGCTAGTCTTGAACCCCTGGACTCAAGAGATCTGCCAGCCATAGCCTGCCAAAGTGCTTGGATTACAGGGATGAACCATACACCTGGCCTCCTCCCTCTTTTAAAAAAATTTTTTTTAACAGCTGGGGTGATTCCTCAGAACCAGTGGAATATACCTTTGAGACATACTGCTATAGAACTAGAGTCTCTGGAATAGTCTGTATCATTGGTTTCTCTAACTTGAATGTGCATCAGAATCCTGGAGGGCTTGTTAAACTACAGATTTCTGGGCTTTACCTTTAGAGTTTCTGATTTGGGAGGTCCAGGGCGGGGCCTGAGAATCTGCATTTCTAGTAAGTTCCAGTGATGCTAACACTGCTGGGTGGGCACTACACTTTGAGAACCATTAGTCCATGGTCAACTGGTAGGAAAACAAAAGTTCTGGAGGTGGGAGTGGAGTGGGGTACCACAGTCTACTGCTACACAATGTGCAAGTAAATTTATTCATTCAACACATACTGACTGAAACTGCTATGTGCCAGGCACGATGCTAGGTGCTGGGGTTGTATTGGTGATGGACACAGGCCTGGTCCTTGCATCAGAAGCTTACAGTGTAGTGGAGAGACAGGAAGTAAACAGGTAAAGGAAATGAATGAATAGGTACTTATAAACTGAGAAGACGGCTATGAAGAAAGCCAAGTGTGCTATGATACTAACAAAAGGTGGTTAGGAAAAGGTCTCTTGAGGTGGCAGTGACATTTAAACTGAGACTGGCCATGAGAAATTGGGGGCCATGAGAAGATGGGGGGAATGTTTCAGGCTGGATAAAGACATGAGCAAAGGCCCCAAGGAGGGTTGGGGGAGGGAGTACAACCTCACAGAAGTGAATTAAGGCTGATGTGACTGGCTGGGAGTGAGGGAGGGGAGAAAGTGGAAGAAAAGGAGGTTGGAGAGGAGACAAGGAAGGGCCTGGTCATCAGAGCTGAGTGAGAAGTTTGGATCCCATTTAGGTACACAATGTTCTGGTGACTATTTTGGAAAGTCACTCTGGGTGTTGTGTGAATTACAGATTGTGACAGGGAGAGTAGAAGCCGTGAGAGCAGCAGGAAGAACATAGTTGGGGGTCAGGGGCAGAACTGATGTGCCTGGAGTAGGGTGTTTGCAGTGGTCAGGCCGCCATGTACTCATGAGCTCTAGGGGGCGCCACTCACATGAATTACGGTACTTCTACCATCTACATGGGGAGAGCCGCAGATTGCTTCCAGGTATGTTATGAAGGTAGATCACTCAGGATTTGATGATGGATTCAGTGTGAGGGGCAAGGAAGAGAGAGCATCTAAAAATGATTCCTGAGTTCCCGGCCTGAGCAATAGAGAGGAGAAGGGGAAGAGCTGGAAGAGAAGGAGCAATTCATTTCTGAGAGAGGAGACAGAACAAAAGAGTTGCTTCACAGAAGACAGCAGAGTGATTATTGCCACCATTATTCTGCAAATATAGTAAATGGCTGTGTGCTGATACACAAAGGAAATGACGGGGTTTAATAAACCTTGTTGTTAGAGAGTCCCCCTATATATGTTAATAATCAATCACTGCCGGGTTACCCTGAGTTTGAAAATAAATAAGGCCCTTTAACACTAAACATAATGCTGTCTTTCTATAATAATTCAGAGAGCACTTCAGAATCTCACAGAGACTTTTACTATTGCGGTATAAAAACCACCCCAAAATTTAGTGGCATAAAACAGCCAATTGATGATGCTCATGAATTTTGTGGGTTAAGAATTCCAACAGGCATAGTGCAATAGTTTTCTCTGTTCTCTGGAAAGACTTGTCAGCTGGGGTGACTCGACAGATGGGGGCTGGAATCATCTAGAGGTGTCTTCGCTCACATGTCTGGTGGCTGATGCTGGCTGTCAGCCTGAACACTTATATGTGGCCTTTCCGTGTGGCCAGGGCTTCCTCTCAGCAAGGCAGCCACCGGGTTGTTGAATTTGTGACAGGGCAGCTCAAGACTCCAAAGACAAGTCATCTTTGCAAAACTCTTGAATCTCTGAATTATACCTTACAGGTAGCTAAATTCATGTTCTGCTCAATAGAATGCTACATAAGAAGAGATGGCTCTGCTCAGCATGCTGCCTCTGGGATAGTCTCACTCTTAGGGAAGAAGAGTGTGGTAAAGGGGAAGATCTGCATGTTTTGCATTAAAGCAGATGACAAAGATCCCCTCACTTCGGCTGGAAGACGGTCATGCAGTTAACATGTATTTTCAGTTTCTTCCACTTTCCCATCCCTGAGAGGTGAAGCAACCAAGTATAGTTCATGCTTATTAGAGAATGTTTGTAAACTAAGACATATAAGGATAGTCTTGAATTATTTAAAAACATCACCTGGATGTAGATTTCCCAAAACCCCTGCTCTCAGATGCATTCTGGTGTGCTTCATTGACAAAGTAACAATGCACAGGATTTTCTTTAAGTGTAGAAATTATTCTTGATTTGGGTTTTGGGAAGTCTTTGATGATTGGAAGATACTGGTTTAAGTAGATGGTCCAGCCCTTAGATAAGATCCTTGATATAAGGTATGTAGATTCCAAAATCGGGAATATAGGCATCTCAGGAAGTGTGCCAGATGGTCCACTGGGGGCAATGAAATATCTACTTCAATCCGTTTAAAAAAAATTAAAATGTATATTTATGTGCATCTTATTGCATATTAAATATAATATAGTAGTGGTACATGAAGTTTATAAATGACTAAATAAAAATGTGTTCAAAAAGCCTTTTTTTTCTTTTTGCTGATTGATGGCAGGCACTTAAAGGCAAATGTCTTACCTCATTTCTACCTTATAGCTAATGCTTTTAAAACTTTGATGTGCATACACATCACCTGCTTGATTTTTCTCAGCACGGTGCAAGAGTGACTGGAATTTAGGAAATTGATTCACACAATCTAAACTCATAAGAGACTCATTTATAAACAAAAATACCATATCTATTAATTTCTGTTAGCTTAAAAACTAGACCTGTCACTTACATATGTTATGGTTTTATTCTTGGACAAAGTAATTTCTCTCAGGATACTAAATATCACATAAGAATTGGCTTGATGAACCTTGAAAAGAAAATTTTTGTAAAATGGTGTTTGCAAGAAGTCAGTACAGCCTAGTGATAGGTTATTCCAGGATACAGCGTAGCATATTGGCTAAGAGTGTGAGCACTGGTGGCCAGAGTGCCTGGTTCCAAGTGTGGCTCTGCTGTCTACCAGCTGTTATATGACCCTGGGTTAGGTAATTAATCTCTCTGTGCCTCTGTTTCCTCATCTGTAAAATGGGGGGTATCCCAGTTCCTACTCATTCTGAGTATAATTCATGAAAAATGCTTAGAGCACGTTCTGGGATATGTTAAGAACAATCAATGTCAGTGATTCTTCTTCTCTATTCTGGAATTCCTCCCTCTCTCCCTCCTTCCCTCTTCTTCTCTATTCTAGGAATCCTCTCCCCCCCCTCCCCTCCCCTCCTTCCCTCCTCACCTCCCCCCTCCTCTCCTCTTCTCTTTTCTTCTTCCTGTCTCTTTCTTTCTTCCTTTCCTTTCCTCTTTTCTTTTCTTTTTTTTCTTTTGACAGAATCTTGCTCTGTCACCCAGGCTGGAATGCAGTGGCATGATCTCGGCTCACCACAATCTCTGTCTCCTGGGTTCAAGCCATTCTCCTCCCTCAGCCTCCCGAGTAGCTGAGATTACAGGTGCAAGTCATGGCGCCCAGCTAGTAGTTGTTGTTGTTTTTAGTAGAGATAGGGTTTCACCATGTTGGCCAGGCTGGTCTTGAACTCCTGACCTCAGGTGAGCCACCTGCCTTGGCCTCTCAAAGTGCTGGGATTACAGGCATGAGCCATCGCGCCCAGCCAAGAATATTTCTTTCTAAGGAATTTATTTTTTGTTTAGAATCAGCAAACTTTAAATTCTGTAGCTATATCCTCTCACATAACATCCTCTTTTCAATATTCCTCACTTTTATTTGGCGCCTTTGTCATTTCAGTATCTTAAGTGCTTATAGAACAGGGGATCCTTATTCATTCATTTTGTATCCCTGGAACCTATCACAATGCTTAACTCTCAAAAGCTGCCCACAACAGTTTATGGTATTACATGTCCTTCAGAGCATATCTTTGGATTGCAGTTTATTGGGTCCAAATTGTGTTGCTTTTGGCCAAAGGCATAAGCATACTTAGAAAGAAAAGTACAGATCGTGCCTGCCAACTGAAAAGCTTTCAGAATCCAGGAGGCAGTGCCAGTGTGTAAAGAAGGTGTTAGGGAGTGGTGGGGGCTGTATTGAACTGGACCATTCATGCCCCAATAACGATATTCCATTTTAGATTTTACAAACCTCTGTAACAGTCAAACAAAATCTGCAGGCAGATTTGGGGTTCAACTTTGAAGCCCTGATTATAGATTAAAACAGGATATTGAAACTTACAAATATATGGTTGTTCCTTCTACTAAAGTATGAACTTAAGGGCAAGAACAGTATCATTTCTCTTTGTCTCAACTTGCCGGGAATCTCTGTGTTCATTGTAAAAATTATTAGAAAATCCTTCTGTTCATGTCATAAAATGAGTCAAATCATTTACGTCATCACTAAGTAAATGATTTTGGACTAAAGTCCAAGTTTAAAAGCTCCCACTTAAAAATAGATGCTCATAGTTACTGTTAAACATTTTTTTCATTGCTTAGGTTTTAGGGTGAATGGTTCCTGATACTATATATGCCAGCGGCATATCTTATCAGTAATGCTTCCACAAATTGTATTTTATGGTGTTTGCTCCCAGGAAAACTCCAGCAGTTGGCTAACTTATCCATCACCTTCTAGACATGGAACAGCATTTTCTGAGCATCTCTAGTGCTGAGTGCCTCTTACATTTGGCCTTCTGGTTCCCAATCTCCATTCCTAGCTGCTTACAGGTACTTGATCACAGGAAACCTGAGACCAGAGACGCCTCTTGTGACCCATTCACTGTGGTCGTGCTCACTCGACCTTTCTGTCACCCCAGAAATTACAAGTGGCTGTGCCAAGCAAGGATTGTATTTTGTTCACTAAAGATGACAGGCTTGTCCGGTCAGTTCCTCTGTCAGGTGACACCTCCCACAGAGTCTGGCATGTTCCATTTTGTTCCTCTGCTCCTGAGCATCTCCAGTCGTGGGACCTGTTAGAGAGCATGTTTACCTGGCCCTTGGACATATTCTCCTTCTTCTTGCTCGGATGGTGCCATCTTGTTTACCCTGGAATTTACTCAGTCTTTCGAATTCAGCCAGCCAGCCAGCCAGAAGGGGTGTGTTGGGGGAAAGGGTAAAAACACGGGTTAAATCCTAATGGGCAATATTTGCTGAGTGCTAACCATGTGATAGGAACGGTGCCAAGTGCTTTCTAAGCATCATTTCATCTCACACATCTTCAGGAGGTAGGGAGGATGATTCTATTATCCCCATTTTACAGGCAAACAGTAGTTCAGAGGAGGGTCTAGTAACTTGCCTAAGCTTATATGGTTGTAAGTGGCAGGGGCCAGGGTTTGAACCTAGTCCTCCGCCTCCAGGGCCCACTAGGATGTACTGCCATCCTCAGAGATGGCTAAAAACCAAGGCAGAATAAACTAAATGCAAAAAGAAAAAAAAAAAACCCAGGGAACACAGAGGAAGGGAACCACTTCTGAGAGGCATTGCTGGGAATGCATGGAGGAGGCTGAGGGCTGGGCTGCAGAAGAGGAGGCGGCAGGCCTTACTGAGCCGAGGCCTGGTGACGAGAAAGCAGGGACCCGGGGCGGGAGTGGCCCAGGGCAGGAGGGTCCAGGGACCCAGAGCAGGGGTCAGGGCGCCGGAACCCCGTGGCAGCGGAGGGCGCTCACCGCGCATGCTCCCGGCTCCGAGCAGCCGCGAAGCCCGCACTTGTTTCTCACCCAGGAGCCGCTGCCGTGGGGGGGAAGGGCTCTTCTGGGCGCTGCTCTTCAGCTGGGGAGGGCGCGACCTGCCCAACCTCACAATGTGGCCGCCCGGAGAGAACAGAGGGGCGCCTCAGAGGGAAAGGGCTTCCGGTACCAGGCCCCGCCTGGGAGCTCCAGGGACCCCGCAGCTGCGCCTCCCGCCCCTCCCGACACCCTTGACCTTGTGCTGCCGGAGAGGAGTCAGGAACTTCAGCCACCAAGGGGTCTTGCTACCCAGACGCAGCTGGCCATGTCAGAGGTCAGACCTCCCGGGACCCGAGGAATGTAGAAAGCCCCGACTCAGCCAGGTGGGAATAAGGAGCCTCGCCTCCTGGGAACGGAACTTCGCCACCAACTCTGGTCCTAGCTCAGCGACAAGGCTAGACCAGGATTGGGCCCCCAGCACACCGCAGCCTCTTAGGGGAGTCCATCCTTCTGGGAAATTCTTGAGGGACCGAGAAGAGTAAGGACCCCGCATGACCTGGCTTCCTTTTCTTTTTGTACTTTCTGAAGCACTCGAATGGATCCACTCCCACACTATACTCTCTTCAACCCCCGACCTTTAAAAAATTGTGTTTGCGGGGCGCGGTGCCTCATGCCTGTAATCCCAGCACTTTAGGAGGCTGAAGTGGGCGGATCATCTGAAGTCAGGAGTTCCAGACCAGCCTGGCTAACACATGGTGAAAACCCATCTGTACTGAAAATACAAAAATTAGCTGGACGTGGTATCATGCGCCTGTAGTCCCAGCCACTCGGGAGTCTGAGGCAGGAGAATCGCTTGAACCCAGGAGGTGGAGGTCGTGGTGAGCCGCTGCACTCCAGCCTGGTGTTAACCTTCTGCTCCCCAGTCCTCCCCTCCCAGGACTGGGCCTGCACTGGCCTGTTAAAGATCACCAGCCCACTTCTTCTACTTTCCATGATGGTTCCAACATCTAGATTTCCTATGCCTGGGAATGTTCCACACCAGTAGTTTCATTTCAATGGGAGCCTCTAATCTTTTTATGTGCATGTTGGGGCTAGCCAGAGACTACTAAATAGATGTCCCACATCTTAAAAACTCAGTGCTGCTTTCCTATTCAACAAGCCTCTTGGCCTCCCAGGAACTGGCACTGTGGGACTGGTTGTGGACGTAATGTCACTGTCTAGGGATGTACCATAGTACATTGAGGTCTCACGGAAACCAGAACTGCACAGCAGGCAGCCCTCATTGGAGGCAGGAGTTGCTGTGGAATGCTAACCCAGCCTCATAGCTTCTTGATACCACCTTCCTAGCAAGCCTGTTTTTCTCGCCCGTTGGGTAAGTCAGGTTCAAGTCATGGCTCTAATTGAGAACAACAGAATTGATAGGAAGCCTGAAGGGTTGAGGGTTCTGAGATGGTCAAACAGCTTTGAAACAAGGCCAAGCCCTGCCTGTGATGGACTGAGGCGGTTGCTGTCTTCAATCAAGGTTAGGGGTGGACGAGAACCACAAAAAGAAAAAACATGTCATTGATTCCATCC
This sequence comes from Ateles fusciceps, assembly GCA_036589455.1. NCBI lineage: Eukaryota > Metazoa > Chordata > Mammalia > Primates > Atelidae > Ateles > Ateles fusciceps. The sequence goes on from JAZHEH010000889.1 coordinate 6,064,030, forward strand.
AGACCCTAGAAGACAACCAGTTCTCTGTCTCACCACAGAAGCCTGCAGGCCACCCTCATATAGGCAGACCCTTTTCTTTCTTTTTCTTTTCTTTTTTTTTTTTTTTTTTTTTTTGAGACGGAGTCTTGCTCTGTCGCCAGGCTGGAGTGCAATGGTGCAATCTCTGCTCACTGCATCCTCCTCCTCCTGGGTACAAGTGATTCTCCTGCCTCAGCCTCCCAAGTAGCTGGGATTACAGGCACATGGCACCACATCCAGATAATTTTTGTATTTTTAGAAGACACAGGGTTTCACTGTGTTGGCCAGGCTGGTCTTGAGCTCCTGACCTTGTGATCCACCTGCATTGGCTTCCCAAAGTGCTGGGATTACAGGTGTGAGCCACCACGCCCTGCCTAGGCAGACCCTTTTCTTATTGTGGTATAGGCTTTAATAAAAATACTAAGATGGATTAAGACGTTACTTCTTTTTATTCCTGTAAGACATATATTGAGCACTGACTGTATGCCAGATGTGTTGTTAGGTTGATACAGAGATGAATAAGACTATTTCTGTCCTGTACCCATAGCCCAGTTAGGGGGAGGCAGAAAAAGGAAAGCAGGCAATTGGATGTGATGGTGCTGTCCAGAAGCCTATAGCATGGAGGAGGAGGTGCAGGGTGGAGAATTGGAAGAGGTTTCAGAGGAAAGGACACTTGAGCTGAGTGTGAAAAGACTTTCGAGTGACCCAAAAATCTTAAATTTAGAGGCTTCCTATTTTGTGGCTTTAAAATAAAACATGGTCCTTATGTCTGATGTCCTTGGTTCTCAAGAGGGAGTTGTTTTGTCCGGAGTGTTTCAAAGCATCACACTTCTACATTTCCATCTATCTGAGATAGAGGCGGAGGTGGCAGCGAGCCAAGGTCATGCCACTGCACTCCAGCCTGGGCAACAGAGTAAGACTTTGTCTCAAAAAACAAGTAACAGAAACCTCATAACTAACTCCCTTTCACCAATAGGAGATGTGGAGTTAGGAAACCCAGGGTCACCAAATATTGGTGTGTGACTTTGGGCAAGTCACTTAACTCTGAGTCAACCTTAATTCCTGTCCTGTAAAATGAGGACAGTAATACCTACTTGATCAATCTGTCTGGATTTCTTAAGAATCAGCTGGGAGGGATCCAAGATGGCTGAGTAGGAGCAGCTCTGGATTGCAGCTCCCAGCAAGCGTGTAGAGGGTGAGTGGTCACTGCATTTCCAGGCGGATTTTTATTGCCCACAGACCAGAAGATTCCTGGGTGGAAGAGCACCATGGGTCTCCAGCATGGCTGTTTCGGCCGGCGGGGTGGCTCTCTGCTCAAAAACCTCACATGGGTCCAGGCACCATTTCAGCTGGCGACTGGAGCGCGTGGGAGACAGAGTTGCCCGTTCAACTGATAAAAGGGGACTGAAATAGGGAGCCAGGCCAGGAGATTCCCAGGTGAAAAAGCGCCACGAGTCTCCAGCGTGGCTGTTTCAGCTGGCGCAGTGGGTCTCCACACAAAATCTCACACAAATCTGGACGCCTTTTCAACAGGCAATTGGAACGCCTGAGAGACAGAGTTGCCCATTCAACTGATAAAAAGGGGACTGAAACAGGGAGCCAGATCAGGAGATTCCTGGGCGGAAAAGCGCCTCCAGCACAGCCGGTGCAGCGGGTCTCTGTACAAAACTAACACAAATCCAGGCACCTTTTCAACTGGCGACTGGAACGCCTGGGGAGACAGAGTCGCCCGTTTAACTGAAAAAAAGGGGACTGAAACAGGGAGCTAGGCCAGGAGATTCCCAGGCGAAAAAGCGCCACGAGCCCCCAGCACGGCTGTTTCAGCCAGTGCAGCAGGTTTCTGCACAAGAACTCACACAAATCTGGGCACCATTTCAACTGGCAACTGGAACGCCTGGGAGATAGAGTCACCCGTTCAACTAAAAAAAACGGGTCTGAGGCAGGGAGCCAGGTGATCAGGCACGGCCGGTCCCACCCCCCACAAAGACCAGCAATCTGAAATGCTCTGGATTGAGAGTTTCACAGCGAGTACAGCTGAACCTGGGATGGTCCAGCTCTGTGGGGGAGAGGCATCCACCATTACTGAGGTAGTCCATCATTGCTGAGGCAGTCTGCCATTGCCAAGGCAGTTCTAACTATACCCCTATAAACAGGACTGCAGGGAAGTTCACACGGCAGCTGGGCGGAGCCCACAGCAGATCAGCAACGCAACTGCTGGCCGACTGTGACTAGGCTGCTTCCTCACCGGGCAGGGCAAGGTAGCAGCATGACAGAAACTTATAAATAAAGCCCTACCTTCCTGGGACAGAGCACCTGGGAAAAAAAAGGTTGTTATGAGTTCTGCTGCAGCAGACTTAAACGTACCTGCCTAGCAGCTCTGAATGGAACAATGGAGCTCACAGCTCAGCACTTGAGCTCCTATAAAGGACAGACTGTCTCCTCAAGCAGCTCCCTGACCCCTGTATATGCAAAGAGTCACCTCATAAAGGAGAGATCAGACTGACATGTGGCAGGTATCCTTCTGGGACAAAGATAGCAGAAGAAGAAACTGACAGCAATCCTCACTGTTCTGCAGCTGCTGCAGGTGAGCCCCAGGCAAGCAGGGTCTGGAGTGGACCTCTAGCAGTCTACAGCTGAGGGGCCTCACTGTTAGAAGGAAAACTAAGAAACAGAAAGAAATAACTTCATCATCAACAAACAGGACACCTACTCGGAGACCCCACCTGAAAGTCATCAACTACAAAGACCACAGGTAAATAAATCCACAAAGATGGGAAGAAACCAGTACAAAAAGGATGAAGACACCCAAAACAGGAATGCTTCTCCTCCTCAAAGGGATCACAACTCCTCACCAGCAAGGGAACAAGGCTGGATGGAGAATGAGTCTGATGAATTGACAGAAGCAGGCTTCAGAAGGTGGGTAATAAGAAACTTCTCTGAGCTAAAAGAACATGTTTTAACCCAATGCAAAGAAACTAAGAACCTTGAAAAAAGGTTTGATGAAATGGTAATGAGAATAAACAGCTTAGAGAGGAACATAAATGAATTGATGTAGCTGAAAAACACAACACAAGAACTTCGCGAAGCATACACGAATTTCAATAGCTAAATTGACCAAGCAGAAGAAAGGATATCAGAGGTCGAAGATCAACTCAATGAAACAAAACGAGAAGGCAAGATTAGAGAAAAAGAGTAAAAAGAAACAAACAAAGCCTCCAAGAAATGTGGGATTATGTGAAAAGACCTAATCTACGTTTGATAGGTGTACCTGAATGTATTGGAGAGAATGAATCCAAGCTGGAAAACACTCTTCAGGATATTACCCAGGAAAACTTCCCCAACCTAGCAAGGCAGGCCAATATTCAAGTCCAGGAAATACAGAGAACACCACAAAGATATACCTCAAGAAGAGCAACCCCAAGGCACATAATCGTCAATATTCACCAGGGTTGAAAGGAAGGAGAAAATGCTGAGGGCAGCCAGAGAGAAAGGTTGGGTCACCAACAAAAGGAAGCCCATCAGACTCACAGCAGGTCTCTCAGCAGAAACCCTACAAACCAGAAGAGAGTGGGGGCCAATATTCAACATCCTTGAAGAAAAGTACTTTCAACCCAGAATTTCACATCCAGCCAAACTAAGCTTCATAAGTGAAGGAAAAATAAAATCCTTTACAAACAAGCAATTAGAGATTTCATCACCACCAGGCCTGCTTTACAACAGCTCCTGAAAGAAGCACTGAACATAGAAAGGAACAACCAGTACCAGCCACTCCAAAAATGTACTAAATGGTAAAGAGCATCAACACAATGAAGAAACTGCATCAACTAACAGGCAAAACAACCAGCTAGCATCAAAATGGCAGGATCAAATTTACACATAACAATATTAACCCTAAATGTAAATGGGCTAAATGCCCTAATCAAAAGACACAGACTGGCAAACTGGATAAAAAGCCAAAACCCATCAGTGTGCTGTGTCCAGGAAACCCAACTCACATGTAAGGATACACATAGGCTCAAAAGAAAGGGATGGAGGAAGATTTACCAAGCAAATGGAAATCAAAAAAAAAGCAGAAGTTGCAATCCTAGTCTCTGATAAAATAGACTTTAAACCAACAAAAATCAAAAGAGACAAAGAAGGACATTACATAATGGTAAAAGGATCAATGCAACAGGAAGAGCTAACGATCCTAAATATATACACACCCAATACAGGAGCACCCAGATACATAAAGCAAGTTCTTAATGACCTACAAAGAGACTTAGACTCCCACACAATAATAGTGGGAGACTTGAACACCCCATTCTGAATATTAGACAGATCAACGAGACAGAATATTAACAAGGATATCCAGGACTTGAACTCAGACCTGGACCAAGCAAACATAATAGACATTTACAGAGCTCTCCACCCCAAATCCACAGAATATACATTCTTTTCAGCACCACATCACACCTACTCTAAAATTGACCACATAATTGGAAGTAAATCACTTCTCAGCAAATACAAAAGAACGGAAATCATAACAAACAGTCTCTCAGACCACAGTGCAATCAAGTTAGAACTCAGAATTCAGAAACTAAATCTGAACCGCACAGCTTCATGGAAACCGAACAACTGCCTCTTGAATGTTGACTGGATAAACAATGAAATGAAGGCAGAAATAAAGATGTTCTTCAAAACCAACGAGAACGAAGACACAACACACCAGAATCTCTGGGACACATTTAAAGCAGTCTCTAGAGGAAAATATATAGCAATAAATGCCCACATGAGAAGCAAGGAAAGGTCTAAACTTGACACCCTATCATCAAAATTGAAAGAGCTAGAGGAACAAGATCAAAAAACTCAAAAGCTAGCAGAAGACAAGAAATAACTAAGATCAGAGCAGAACTGAAGGAGATAGAGACACAAAAAACCCTTCAAAAAATCAATAAATCCAGGAGCTGGTTTTTTGAAAAGATCAACAAAATAGACCACTAGCCAGATTAATAAAAAGAAAAGAGAGAAGAATCAAATAGATGCAATAAAAAATGATTAAGGGGATATCACCACAGATTCCACAGAAATACAAACCACCATCAGAGATTACTACAAACAACTCTATGCACATAAACCAGTATACCTGGAAGAAATGGATAAATTCCTGAACACTTGCATCTTCCCAAGCCTAAACCAGGAAGAAGTTGAAACCCTGAATAGACCAATAACAAGGGCTGAAGTTGAGGCAGCAATTAGTAGCCTACCAACCAAAAAAAGCCCAGATCCAGATAGGTTCACAGCCAAATTCTACCAGACGTACAAAGAGGAGCTGGTACCACTCCTTCTGAAACTATTCTGAACAATCCAAAAAGAGGGAATCCTTCCCAAATCATTTTATGAGACCAACATCATCCTGATACCAAAACCCGGCAGAGACTCAACAAGAAAAGAAAACTTCAGGCCAATATCCATGATGAACATAGATGCAAAAATCTTCAATAAAATACTGGCAAACCGATTGCAACAGCACATCAAAAAGCTTATCCATCATGATCAAGTAGGCTTCATCCCAGGGATGCAAGGCTGGTTCAACATACGCAAGTCTATAAACGTAATTCACCACATACATAGAACCAAAGATGAAAACCACATGATTATTTCAATAGATGCAGAGAAGGCCTTTGACAAAATTCAACAGCCCTTTATGCTAAAAACTTTCAATAAATTAGGTATTGATGGAACATATCTCAAAATAAAGCTATTTATGACAAACCCACAGCCAATATCCTGCTGAATGGGCAAAAACTGGAAGCATTCCCTTTGAATTCTGGCAGTAGACAAGGGTGCCTCTCTCACCACTCCTATTCAATGTAGTATTGGAAGTTCTAGCCAGAGCAATGAGGCAAGAAAAAGAAATAAAGGGTATTTAATTAGGAAAGGAGGAAGTCAAATTGTCTCTGTTTGCAGATGACATGATTGTATATTTAGAAGACCCCATTGTCTCAGCCCAAAATCTCCTGAAACTGATAAGCAACTTCAGCAAAGTCTCAGGATACAAAATCAATGTGCAAAAATCACAAACATTCCTATATACCAATAACAGACTTAAAGAGAACCAAATCAAGAACGAACTGCCATTCACAATTGCTACAAAGAGAATAAAATACCTTGGAATACAACTAACAAAGTATGTAAAGGACCTCTTCAAGGAGAACTACAAACCACTGCTCAGGAAACAAGAGAGGACACAAACAGATGGAGAAACATTCCATGCTCATGATTAGGAAGAATTAATTTCATGAAAATGGCCATACTGCCCAAAGTAATTTATAGATTCAACGCTATCCCTATCAAGCTACCAATGACCTTCTTCACAGAACTGGAAAAAACCACCTTAAACTTCATATGGAACCAAAAGACAGCCCGCATAGCCAAGTCAATTCTAAGCAAAAAGAACATAGCTGGAGGCATCACACTACCTGACTTCAAACTCTACTACAAGGCTACAGTAATCAAAACAGCATGGTACTGGTACCAAAACAGAGATATAGACCAATGGAACAAAACAGAGGCCTCAGAGGCAATGCCACACATCTACAACCATCTGATCTTTGACAGACCTCACAAAAACCAGCAATGGGGAAAGGAGTCCCTGTTTAATAAACGGCGTTGGGAAAACTGGCTAGCCATGTGCAGAAAGCAGAAACTAGATCCCTTTCTGACACCTTACACAAAAATTAACTCCAGATGGATTACAGACTTAAAATAAGACCTAACACCATAAAAACCCTGGAAGAAAATCTAGGCAAAACCATCCAGGACATAGGCATAGGCAAGGACTTCATGACTAAAACACCAAAAGCATTGGCAACAAAAGCCAAAATAGACAAATGGAACCTAATTAAACTCCACAGCTTCTGCACAGCAAAAGAAGCAATCATTAGAGTGAATTGGCAGCTAACAGAATGGGAAAAAATTTTTGCAATCTACCCATCTGACAAAGGGCTAATATCCAGAATCTACAAAGAACTAAAACAGATTTACAAGAAAAAAACAAGCCCATTCAAAAGGGGGTGAAGGATATGAAGAGACACTTTACAAAAGAAGACATATATGAGGCCAACAAACATGAAAAAATGCTCATCATCACTGGTCATTAGAGAAATGCAAGTCAAAACTACATTGAGATACCATCTCACGCCAGTTAGAATGGCGATCATTAAAAAATCTGGAGACGACAGATGCTGGAGAGGATGTGGAGAAATAGGAACACTTTTACACTGTTGGTGGGAGTGTAAATTAGTTCAACCATTGTGGAAGACAGTGTGGCGATTCCTCAAGGACCTAGAAATAGAAATTCCATTTGACCCAGCAATCCCATTACTGGGTATATATCCAAAGGATTATAAATCGTTCTATTGTAAGGACACATACACATGAATGTTCATTGCAGCACTGTTTACAATAGCAAAGACTTGGAACCAACCCAAATGCCCATCAATGATAGACTGGACAGGGAAAATGTGGCATATATATCATGGAATACTATGCAGCCGTAAAAAACGATGAGTTCGTGTCCTTTGTAGGACATGGATGAACCTGGAAACTGTCATTCTCAGCAAACTGACACAAGAACAGAAAATCAAACACCGCATGTTTTCACTCATAGGTGGGCATTGAACAATGAGAACACATGGACACAAGGAGGGGAGCATCACACACTGGGGTCTGTTGGGGGGAACTAGGGGAGGGACAGCAGGTGGGTGGCAAGTTGGGGAGGGATAACATGCATGGGGGAGAAATGTCAGATATAGGTGATGGGGGAGGAAGGCAGCAAACCATATTGCCATGTATGTGCCTATGCAACAATCTTGCATGTTCTTCACATGTACTCCAAAACCTAAAACGCAATAAAATATATGTATTAAAAAAAAAAGAATCAGCTGATGTACTGTGTAGAAGAGTACTTGGCAATTTTATGAAGCATTAGACAAATTACAGTTTTACCATTTTTAATTATAAATGTAATATTTTGTCATTTGCAAAGAAACACATTCACATATCAATTATTTAAAACCTACTACAAGATATTGAAGGCTTTGGACAGGAAATAATGTCCAGTGCTTTACTATTTGTGATTACTTAAGAATAACTTGTATTAGAGCAGACCTGTCTTTTTTAATAGGAAAGTCTTTTATTATTTACAAGGGAAATTTTATTTTCTTGTTTCTAAACTGCAAGTCTTGAAACACAGTCGAACAGGGTAGAAAGTGAAGAATGCCCATAAAATTATTCACCCAGAGACAATTAGTGTTAACATCTCAGTGTCTTGCCCCGCTGTGGTATCTTAGGGCCAGAAACGGCATTGGTGATTTTTATTATGAGTATTATACATAAGCTCTGTTTCTAAAATATACACCTGGAGGTTGAAAACAACTTGGAAAGAGCTACTAATCATTTCTGTTAAAATGATTTTTCTATGGACCACAGAAACTGTTCTATATATAAGCTTTTGCTTTTAATTTCAGGGAGTCAAAAGGAAGAAGGGGGAACCCCAGAGCTTGGAGTTATTGTTATGTCCAGAGCAGATGCCTTTGAGCATCTCCTTTCATTGCACACTGTTTCTGTTTAACATTTTCTAACACGGTGTGTGTGTGTGTGTGTGTGTGTGTGTGTGTGTGTGTGAGTGTGTGTGTGCGCACGCTCTTTGCTGATGGGTATGTTTAATCTAGTATTAGTCTACTATAATAGAAGGTCCCCTGCCTGGTGTCAAGAAAGCAAGATTCTTTCAGACTCCATAAAGGCAGGTACCCTGTCCCTTGAAGGCTGCTGCATCTTAAGGTCTGAGCATGGTACTTGGCACATGGTAGATCCCCAGTAAATAGTTTTGTCTATTGTATGAATGAAAGATGCCACCATTGCCATCAAGAGCTATGTGACTTTCAGCCAGTCAATTAGACTCTCTGGGATGTCTCTGATGCCCTTCCAGTTTAAGTTTAAATATTTTATAAATCTAGCTTCCTCTTCTGTGATTTTGATTCTGACACTGTAGGGTCATTTGTCTTTTGACAAATTTTCACCTTACAGGTGTGAAAAACTAGCAGCTGCCTTCTTTTCACCCTTTCATCAATAGGAGATAGTTTCCCAGCTGATTATGTTATTTTCCTGGTTATCTGCCTGTCATTAATCTATGTTAGTTTAATAAATTGGTTAATTAATTAATTAAAAGAGACAGTGAGTCTGTGGTGGGGCCCTAAATGAAACTAGACTTCTTGCCTCACTGGTTAGAGCAGTTCAAATCTGTGGGCTTCCTTAAATACACTTAGCAGTAAAACATTCCCACCATGTGTTCAAGAATTATGGCTTGAATGGAAAACTGTTCAACAAATGCATCAATTTTAAAGACACTCCTTTTTAATATGCTTGGGTGCTGCACAGAACAATTGTGAACTTTATTAGCTTTTAGGCTGCAGGGGAAGGTGGTACTCCGAAGACCTGCTCTGATTTTCATCAGAAGTTCCTGATGATTGTCTTGGCAGTGGGTGGACGTATATTCCTGTTTCACTGGCATCAAAGCATAGTGTCTTGGCCAGTTTTTCATTCTGTGGGACTTAAGGACCAGAACCCTTTCCCATGTTCTGTTTCCACTGGCTCTCAGGAAATATTCCTGGCCAAGTGCTATCAGGGCCTCACAAATAGTTGGTATTTCATCAACTTTCCCAGCAGAGACCACTTTAAAAGGGCTTCTGTCATTTGGGAATGTCTGGGCACAGTGGTAGATCCCAAGGGTCAGATATCAATCCAGTGCTGCCATGTTGCAGTATATCCAAAAGTTTGGCACAAACCATTTGCCTTTCCACTTGTACTTAATTTCCTAGATTTATTTTCTATATCTTTACTCTGTAGACATTTGTCAAAGCTTTCATTTAGGAAATAAAAAACCTTCTAAGAGATTTTGAAGAGGAATCTTGGTTGTGCCTATTTTTAAAGCCTGTAGCTTCAATCCAACAGGCCATTCTTTTGTAAGAACTTCACTTTTACATCCACACATGACCAGGGCATAACATGAGCTGCCTCTAAATTAACCCACTATTGGTTAATTCGATTTTGCTATTTCTTTTCTTCTATTAACTGAATAAATTTTGTTACTTGGGGGTATTTTTAACTTTTAAATATGACTTTTTTATGTTACACAAGAGTATGTGTGTTTTTTTTTGCCTGCTTATGTATTTATGAAACTGTTTTATTGAAATATAATTGACATATAATAAACTACCCATATTTAAAGTGCATAGTTTGTGAAATTTTGACATATGAAACCATTACCATGATTGAGATAATGAACATATCCAGTACCCCAAAACCTTCCTTGTTCCCCTTTGAAGTCCCTCCCTGTTACCCCCCCCCGTCTCTCCCTTAGGTCCCTCAGGCAACTGCCGATCTGCTTTCTGTCACTGTGTATTAGTTTTCATTTTCTAGAATTTTATGTAAGTGGATTTATACAATATGTACTTTTTGTGTGTGTGACTTGTTTCACTTGCACAATTGTTTTGATTCATCCATGTTGTGACACATATCCATAGTTCATTCCTTTTAATTGCTGAGTAGTGTTCCATTATGTGGAAATAAGTTTGTCCATTCATCTACTGATGGAAACTTGGATTACTTCTAGTTTTTGGTTATTACAAATAAAGCTGTTATGAATACTCATGTTCAAGTCTCTGTATGGACGTATACTTTCATTTCTTTTGGGTAAGTACCCAAGGGTAGGATATCTAGCTCATATGGTAGGTGTATGTGTACGTTTTTAAGAAATTGCCAAACTGTTTTCCAAAGTGACTGTATCATTTTCTACTCCCACCAGCAGTCCCTGAATGTTATAGTTACTCTACATCTTCACCAACATTTGGTATCATTAGTCCTTTTAATTTTAGCGATTTTAATAAGTAATATGGTTTTAATTTGCCTTTCTCTAATGACTAATGATGGTGAGCATTGTTTTATGTGCTTATTTGCTATCTGTATATCTTTGGTAAAATATATGTTCAAATCTTTTGCCTACTCTTTAGTTGGATTGCTTGCTTTCACAGTTACTGAGAGTTATTTTATAGGTTCTAGCTAGAAGTCCTTTATCCAATATATGCTTTACAAATATTCTCCCCTAGTCTGTGACTTATCTTCATTCTCTTACTAGTGTGTTTCAAAGAGTGGACATTATTCATTTTGATAAAATGGCATTTACCAAATTATCCTTTTATGGATTTTGCTTTGGTGTCATATCTAGGAAATCTTTGCCTAAATCAAGGTGAAAAGATCTCTCTTATGTTTTCTTTAGATATTTTGTAATTTTAAGTTTTACATTTAGTTCTATGATCCATTTTAATTTAATTTTTGTTTAGGATTCAAGGTATGTATCAAAGTTCCTTTTTAAAAATATGAATATCTCATTGTTCTAGGGCCATTTGTTGACAAGGCTATTCTTCACCTGAGAGTTTTCTTTGCAGCTATACCGTATTGTTTTGATTACTGCAGCTTTATATTAATCCCTAAAATCAGGTAATGCTAGTTCTCCAGTTTTGTTCTTCTTGCCTGCTTATACTTTTTACATACAAGCCTTTTGCCCTTGGGTCCTGAGGATTTAGGGCAAGCATGCTAATTATAATGGAGAATAGCTTTCGTTATATTTACCAAGTCTTGTCACCATTCAAAGCCAGCAAGAGCCTGAACAATGGAATCAGATCTGGTTTTGAATCCTGGTGCTACCACTTAGCTAGCTTTGTGACTCTGGACAAGTTACTTGCTATCTCAAAATCTCAGGCTCCTCAACAGTAAAATGAGGATGCTTATATTTTTACCTCACAGTATTGTTTTAAGGATCAAATATGAAAATATAAAATCTCTGATACAATTTTTGCTCAATATACATTATTTTATTTTTAGAAAGTGCAATAAAAATATCCAATGTCTAGTTATATAAGGCAGATAAAATAAAGATATCTTTGGCATTCTCATTTTTCTTATTGTATCGTTTTAAATTCTTGGGATTGATGCTTACTTAGTTTCAGGAGTTAGATATCATATTGAGAGTATAACTTATAATTTGAGCATGGTTAGAGATAGGAAGTATACCTATATTTAGAAATAGAAAATTTAGAGATAAAAAATATACCCATATTTTCTATATAGGTTTAGTGAAAAAAAATATACCTATATTTTCTATATCAGAAACATATATCCATGTTACATTCAAATGGATGGGTTATGATACCAACAGAGTATGACGGTTGAATACAATTGTGTGGTGGTGGGAGCGTGCGGGGGCAGAGATTTGCTGTCACCTTTGAGGCATGGGAGGCGGCATGCAAAGAAATCCAGCTTCATGAGACAGTGCATGCATTTGGGATGAATAAGGATGATAAGTCTAAATTTTTCTCTTATGGTAACTTGGGAGAAAACATTGATTCATTTCTGTTGTGTCTAGGTGAATGCGTAACTTGAATTTTCATTGAAAATTGAATTAAACAGTATAAAAAACTCCACACATCACAAGGAAAAGACTAATAACTGAATTTTACAATGGGTAAAGATATATATAGGTAGTTTGCAGTTGAAAAAACCACAACATACTATGTCAAGCATAACATACTGGCAGAGTAAGAAAGCCAATAGCATCAGATATTGGCGAGGATATTAGGAAAAGGAACTAATATGTAACTAGTGGGAGTGTAAATTAGTAAGACTATTAATGCTTTGAAAGTTATGTAGTGATACCTAATACAATCAAATGTGTGTGTACCCTAATCCAGCGCTTCCTTTTTTGGGCATCTACTTCAGAAAAATTCTCATATGTGTGCACAGAGAGACTTGTACAAAGATGTATGCTGCAACACCATTTGTAATAGTGTTTGAAGAATTAAAAACAACCTAATCCCTTCCCTCCTTCTTTCCTTTTTCTCTCTCTCCTTCCCCCCACCTTTCTCTCTTTCTCTCTCTCTCAACACACACACACACACACACACACACACACTCACTCTCACACACACACACCCCCTTCAAATTTTCAGAACCATTTGCATTTCTGAACATGGCACTTTACCCCAAAGGTATTTTTTTTAAACTAGAGTTCTGAAGGAGATGTAGAAAAATGTTAACATGTTCATTTTTGCTGGTGGGCATATATGGGACTGTATTTCTCTGTATTTATGAGGTGTTAAAAATCGAAAGTAAACATGAAAAATTTCAAAAGAAACATGATATTTGTTTTCTGTCTTTCTCCTTCCTTTCTTTTTAACGTTCTTTTTAATTCCCCACCTTAAGACCAAGAATTCTTCCCCTTGTGTGTCTTGTTTGGCTCCTATCCTCATGTAATTTGAAATACCTCCAAGGTACTTGTTATGTGTATGTGTTCAGAGTTTCTTTAGACATCTTCTTGCCTCTAGTGATCTCTGTTCAATATCAAATTAAGCTAGTTAGGCCTAAGTTGTCAGTTATCTCCCAGCTTCTTTAATTTTAGTTGGAGTTTGGGAGTTTGGATTGATAACTGTGACTTAACTGCTGCTGCTTTTTTTTTTTTTTTTTTTTTTTTTGAGGCATGGACTTGCTCTGTCATCCAGGCTGGAGGACAGTCATGTGATCACAGTTCACTGCAGCCTTGACCTCTTGACCTTTTGGACTCAAGCAGTCCTCTCACCTCAGCCTCCCAAGTAGCTGAGATCACAGGCACATGCTACTACACCTAGCTAATTTAAAAGAAAATTACTTTTAATAGAGACGAGGTCTCACCATGTTGCTCAGCCTGGTCTCAATCTCCTGGGCTCAAGCCATCTTTCTGCCTCAGCCTCTCAAAGTGCTGTGATTACATGCATGAGTCACTATGTCCAGCCCAAACTTAACTTCTGTACTTCATAGGCTTGTTTTCTTAATACTGCTCCATCTGTCTGTCTTTGTATGATAGATATTCATATATAGAGAGAAATGTTTGTTCTGGTGTATGACAGATACTTAGAATGCAGATTAGATCATTTACTTCTAGCTGAGAATTTCCAAAGCATATACCAATTCTTAATCTTCAAAACAGAAGCATAGGGTGCCCCTCAGTCTGCCTGTCTACACAGTAGTTTTAGCTATCAGAATGGCCTCTCTGCCCATGTCAAACTCACTTTGCATGTACATACTTCAAGTTCCCTATTTTCTTTCATCTGCTTCTTCTTTGGTAAACAGATAACTCAAACTTCCTCTGCCAGATCGCTCTATGACATCCTGCAAATTTAGCTCAGACCCCTGCTGGCTGTGTATGTCTTTGGCTATTCATAGAATGGGAGGGTTTACCATCCTTCCTTCTGGAGGAACCTGAGTCTTCTCACTTCTTATGCGTCTGAATCTGTCTGCAAAGGACTATGTGGAATTGGAGCTACTGGGTGATGAAAAAAGACCTTCCTTTTTGTGATGCTTGGACAATCTTTAAAAACTATGCTGAGTTAAAAAACTCAGTTTGTGTTAATCTTGCTGCATCTGCTTTTGGGTTATTTCCCCTCTTGTGTTCATGGGTGTTGTAAAGGCCTAGTAACTGTTCAACTATTGGTCATCACAGAGAGTCCACTTGGGCAAAAGATGGAAATCAATGCAAATAATGCACTTAGCTTGACCACTAGGAGCTCTGGTCCTGCCCTGGTCATGGATTCCAGTTTTGATCCAGGAACTATGCCTAAGCCAGCCTGTAAGATAGAGGCTAGGCTCTGTGACTGACCCAGAAGGCTGGCCATTGAGGGCTTCCAAGATTCCCAGATAAACTGGAGCCAGTAGGACCGTTAGGTAGTTCTGGGCAAGATGTGTTTATTTCCCAATTCAGAAGAGATTTTTTTTTTTTCTTGTCAGTTGAGACTACTGCCCAGGCCAGATTGGATATGGATGGGTTTGGGGGAAGTATCCACTGAGATTTTTGTCTCATTGCATTTGATAACGTTCACAAATCATTTAACATCATGGATATCACTGTTTACCACTTCCCTGTTATTGTTTTTATTCTAATGTCCTACATTTAGAAACTGATCAGTAGACTGCAAGTTTCTTTAGGGTGAGAGGACTAGGTATTTTAAATTTTGTATCCCTAATATGTACCACAATGTCTGGTATATAATAGCTTCTAAATAAACATCTATGTCTAGATAATATGCCTGAATAAGTGACTGCAAAACACACCCCAAAGTTCCTGTGCTTATTTTTCCTTTCTCCTACCCTTTCGCTTTTTACTCTTTAAGTTTTGATCCCCTCTTAGACCAAAGTTTTAGGTGCTATCTAGCATCACGTTTTGGTACTGCTTTCCATAATACTTGCTTCATATCTCTTCTCGCAAATCCTGTTTATTTTTCGAAAATAGTGGGGAGTTTTCCCCCTTATGCTTTGTCCTTTGTGTCAAGTTGTTTTAAATGTCATGCCTGGTCTCCATCTGATTCTTCTGTGATCTCAAGTTCTTGCTGGTTCTTCAGTCTGCTGACTCTTGCTTATGGCGAATATTTCCATGTGAGTCTTGTGGCTTAGGCTTGTGAGTTCGTTTTCCATGGAGATTTAATCTGTGGGTGTCCCAGGTTGCCTGGATTGAGGGCACATCTATCCAGTAGGTTTTGTTTCTTCTTCTAGGGATGTTAGGAGTATCATTGGTCTAAAACCCATTTTTGTGCATATTTTCAACTTGAAAGCTCCTGGAGGAAAAAAAAAGTAAATTCCTGGACTATACAGGCAATATGAATTCAAAACTCTAAACCACATGAGGACAGACTCTGGGGATGTGAATGCTCAGTGGAAACATTTTTATTCCACTCATTTTTATTCCAAGGCATCTCTTTGCCATCTGCCTATATGTTTGTCATTGTTTTTCTTTTCCAAGCCCACTGTTTCACTTCGGAAGTCTTTCTTCAAGGTCCCTTCAAGGGTCTTTCTTTACTTGGAGGTCGAAGTTCTAGTTCTCTGCCTTATATGCTACCCCCAGCAAGTTTAAGCCCCAAGCCCCTGGTGTATGGACCTATCCCTGCACTATTAAGTTCGTGTGCTTCCAGCTTTGGTTCTCTATTTACTCTCCATTTCTGGCCCCTTTCTATTTAATTTCTTGTAAGCTCATTTAAAATGATGTTTACTGTATGTTTGTCACATTTTCCTCGGGATTTCTTAGGGATCATGGTAGAAAGGTTTTTAGTCTATCATGTGAACTTCTAAGATGATGTTCTTGCTTTCGTTTTTATAAAGAAAAAAAGTTTCAATTTGGGAGCCAGGACACCTAATTCTTTGACATCAATTTACCATGTTGGGTTAAGTCATACAATGTGTCCCAGGCTCAGATTCCTTTTTTGTTTGTTTGTAGAAAGTAATTTACTTAAAGAGAGAGAGAAACAGGAGAAGGAGAGAGAAAGAAACAGCTAACTCTCACACTAAGTGAGAGGTTCAGAAAGATGGAATCCAGGAGAGGAAAGCAACTTCCTTGAGAGTGTTAGGGAATAGAGAGAGATGGAGTTTAGGAGGAGAAGGCAGGCTTCCATGAGAGAGTGTGGAAGGCTTGGACTCCAGAGGGAAAATCTAGGAGAGAGAAAGACGGCTTCCACGAAGGGAAGTGTTCGTGGAAGGGGACCCAAACATGGAGTCCCCTTAGGCTCAGATTCTTTATCTTTTAAATGGTGATAATAAGACTTAAGGGCTGGGCTTGGTGGCTCACGCCTGTAATCCCAGCACTTTGGGAGGCTGAGGTGGGCGGAGCACAAGTTCAAGAGATCGAGACTATCCTAGCTAACATGGTGAAACCCTGTCTCTACTAAAATTACAAAAAATTAGCCAGGCATGGTGGCATGCGCCTGTAGTCCCAGCTACTTGGGAGGCTGTAGCAAAAGAATTGCTTGAACCCAGGAGGCAGAGGTTACAGTGAGTCGAGATCGCACCACTGCACTCCAGCCCGGGTGACACAGCGAGACTCCATCTCAAAAAAAAAAAAAAAAAAAAGACTTAAGAACACAGTTGTAAAAGGTGTGACTCCCTTAATAGGAATGCTTTGAGATGGCGTAGTAGAATAGTTGGGCAAGTATTTGGAAAAAATAAAAATAAAAGCACTTCATAATAACCAGCTAGATTTGTTTCTTTTTCTGGATACTTTAATTATGTCATTGGGCTAGAACCCATTTTAACCAGTATTATGACTAATATTCTGTTTTCTCCAGAGCCTTCGCCCTCCTTCTGTCATTGCATCTCCTACTCCAGTAGTTTAGCTTATGGCAAAGTAGAGTGACCTTCTACTTTGGCAGAGGACCTACTGCTACCTCCTGGCTGATTTCTTGCTACCCAGCATGGTGATTACTATGGCTCGGTCATTCATGCTTTGACTCATGATCAGGTGTTCCTTGTTAGAAAAGAAGGCATTAGCAACCCTTGGTCAATAGTGGAAATGCACTACTATGTTGGTTAAGGTCTTAATAGCATATGTGATTGTTTCTATGGTTTTGCTGCTTTGGAGAACTAAAGGACTACTGCCTGAATGCCAGTCTTCTTTGCAGTTACCTGTCTGTGCCATGTCAGTAAAGGAGAGTATCAATTTGCACAGTTGTCCTGGAAACTACCAGAAACCTTTAAACACATAGTAACAGGAACACTGGGATTCATAATCAAGAATTTTTACAGTATTCATGTAACACACCCTTTTTATGTTATAGAAACTTTGGTTTGAACAAGCTATGTCATAAAAGGGGCCACAGAATCAGCAAAACCAGTCATATCATGACAGACCAGCCAGACTTGCAAGGTAGGGAGGGATTTTGGAGTTTTCTTAGCTTTTTATTTGAGGCCAAGATCTCAAACAGAGTTGCCTTTGCTTCAGGTCAAATGAAGTCATAATTTGGGTTGGAATGGTCCCTGTTTAAATCACTTAGGCAGCGTTTAATTTGTTGAAACAAACCCTGAAACCAATTCAGTTCACAAAAGAACGTATAATTACATAGCTTTTATCCAAAAATCCCAGTAGAAAATTTTAAGTAGATATAGTGAGGATTCAAAGGGAACATGAGGCTAAAATGGAAAATACACCTAGGGATATCAATAAATAAAAAACATTTGTGAAAATCTGTTCTCAGCTTATATAGTTCATTGTACAAATTAATATACTTGATTCTCAAATAAGCAAACATGATTTCAAATACTGAATCTTTATTTTCAAAGATAGGGTGATATATCTATAACAAGGTTGATCATAGTAGTATATCATGCTGAATTTTCCAATGCATACCATTATTTTATAGTTGCCTGACTGCCCTATTTTCACTTTTCCATAGTAACTGCCTGCAGCCATACACAGACAACAGGAGTTTCCAGTGAATGCAAACTCCTTTTTGTCTACTTACTGTTAGCACGTTTTTATAAACCTACTTACCAGACTTTCTAACAAATAGACTGGTTTGAAGATCAATTTTTGTCGTGTCCCCTGCCTGCCATCTGTTTTAGATATTAGTGAGTTATGAAAAGTCTAAAAGAAACAATCTGAGAAAGAGGCAGAGGAAGAGGAGAGGGTCTGGATTGTCAGAAAATGGAATCATATCCTTGGGCTAATCAAGGGTTATTAAAGGTATAATCAAATTATAAATGGAATAATGATTAAAATCAACAGTGAATTCAAGAACCTTGAAACTAACATGCATACTAGTTTTAGGAGAAACCTTAAAGACATAGCAGATGGGCTTTGGTTACCATTGCTATGGATTAGTCAATGGAAGTTAGTGGAAGAAGCTATACATGTAAAAGAGTTAGTTCAGCCAATTTATGCTGAGTACCAAGTATGCTGCTACCATGGGGATAAAGAAGAGTGAGGCTGATTCTTTACTTCAGGAAGTTTTCAGTCTTGGAGGAAAGATATCACATAACTCTCTATGCGGATGACAATAACAGGCTTAGTATGGAGCACTGCTTTGCACTTATCTCCTGCTTGCCTAGGGCTTTATTTACTTACAGGATCTTCATTCCTCTTATCAGTCCTCTAAGGCAGATGTTATTATCAGCAATTTACAGATGAGGAAGCAACATTTTTTCCTTTGCATGTTACCATGCTGCCTCCTAGCACAATCTGTTAAATGCCTTGCCAAAGACACAGACTGGAGTCTGCTAGGTGAAGGTCAGATCTTGACTATGCAATATGCCTGTGGAATCTTGAGGAAATTTTAAAATTTGAACTACAGTCTTCTTATCTATAAAACAGAGATAATATCAACCTTAGCTCTCAACCTTAATGTCAACATCCTCAGAAAGGCCTCACCAACCACTCTTATTCCCATCTTCTTAATCACTGAATCCCATACCGTGGTTTAGTTTTGTCCTAGCCTCTGTCACCATCTGAAGTAAGCTCATGTGTTATCCAGCATACTGTTGTCAGCCTTCCCACTTGAATGTGAGTTTCATGAGGGTGGAGACCAGGCCTGTTGCAGTCATCATTTCTCTGTCCCCAAAATTGGGTTCCTGGTACAGAGTAAGCATTCAATAAGTATTTCATGAACAATTACAAGCATAGAAAGGAGAAAATGACCACACTTATGTTTAATGTCCTTGTGAACCATTCCACTATGTTTCCTTAGAAAGAAAATAACTATGAACTGTGATGTTTTTTCAAACACATTTACTTGGCCTATAAATCTAGAGTGTGCATATATATGGCATATGTGTTTAAAAATAACTGTTGAACTATGTTGCTATAGTAGGTTAGTTTTTTTGTTTTTTTTTCAACCATCTGAAGGTTTGGAAATACTGTAAGTTGAAATTCATCATCCACTGCATAATGGTCCATTTTTGACCTGAGCTAGGCTTCAGTAAAAGGAGCAAGTAGCCAAATACCAAACACAGGCACAGAAATGGAGTCCTTTCTTACGTGTTAACTAGAGGGTATGTTGAGAGAAAATGCATAACCAGAAATCACTTGAATGTTTGGTCTTCACGCTCTTCCACATGCATTAACCACAGAGTGAGTGACATGTCTTACTAAGTCTACAAAAGGGACCTCCAGCTGCGACTGACCTGTTGTATGTCTTTGACGTTGTGTATTTCAGGATTCTGAGAAACGAACCCCTCTTCATGTGGCTGCATTTCTGGGAGATGCAGAGATCATTGAACTCCTGATTTTGTCAGGTAAATAATCAGTATACTCAAAAGGCAATTGCAAATAAAA
Organism: Ateles fusciceps; assembly: GCA_036589455.1. NCBI lineage: Eukaryota > Metazoa > Chordata > Mammalia > Primates > Atelidae > Ateles > Ateles fusciceps. The sequence continues at coordinate 6,084,209 of JAZHEH010000889.1, forward strand.
GTTTAAATAACCAGTTTACTAGATTGACTGCTACAGCGAACCCAAGCAAATTTCTTTTGTTATGTTCATGGAAGTTTATTTGATAGGCGATTTTATCTTTACATAAAGGAAAATGCAAGAAGTTGTTCTTATTGAAAAATGATTTCTCCAGTAAAATTTTTATATTGCTTTGAAAGTCTGATTCCTGGGTGTCTAGTCAGGCCCAGCATTGTAGATGAATTCAGTACATTTGGATATATTTTGCTTTTTTTAAATTATAAAAAAGGAAATAAAAGAAAACTAGTTTAAAGTCTACATGAACATACACCTATACACACTACATATAGTGAGTATATATGCATACTGTATAAACATGCTATATAAACACAATGCTTAGCATGTATACACTATATATGATATATACATTCTATATAAACTGTAGTATTATACACTATATTTGCTATTTTATATATGCACACTGTATATATGCCATACATATGCATACCCCAGATTTATATGCCAAGTAAATGTGTTTGTATATTTACATATATTTAAGTTGGGCTGCAAAACAATACTGTTATGCGTATGGATACATGACTATGACTATGTCATAAAAGTATAAAAACAAGGAAGATGAGGAACCATATTGATTTCTGGATAGTGGTTACCTCTAAGTAGGTGGGTTGAGTAAAAAAAATGTCTTCAGGGAAGGCTATAAAAGAACTACTACAACTCTCTATAAAATATTTTATGTCTAAAAAATTGGAAGAGAGTATGGCAAATATTTAAGTCTGATTTGTGTTTATACTGGTCTTTGTGATATTACCCTCTTTATTTTTCAATTATTTAAAATATTTCATCAGATTTTAAAATGCCACTGGTTTTTATTTTTGGAAACCTATATGTTCAGTGTATCTCACCAAACAGGTTTCCAAAACCATTGTATGCTTTCTCCCTTGAGTGTTTGCTAGACAAGTCCTGGAATGAAGTGAGCATGTGCAAATGTCTCACTGTAGATTGTTCACAGACAGGCTGTCTTTCTTCTTCCTCCTTTATGTTTGAGAGATTAACATCTAGAGGAAGTGCCTCTGCCTACAGAGTAGTCCAAAGGCCTATAATAAGCTTTTGCCTTTGTTTGCAGTAAGTAAAGGGGAACTGTAGCACCCTAAAGTAAGCTCTGCAGAGGTAGGAGCTAAGACATGCATTCAAGCAGATGTGGCAAACACTGTGGACAAGAAACAAGAATTGCGCTGTGATGCATAAGCAACATGGCCCTTATTTTGTTGTGTTCGTGTTCTTGAGGTGGGTTTCCCCAGGAAACAAGTGTTCTGTGCCTCAAAACATGTGTGCCCCATGCTTCTGATGGTCACGTGGAGCTTAGGTTAGATTTTGCATGGCATTTCTTGTGCTTTTGAGAACAGGCCTTTCTTCCAACAAATCTAAAGACATCCCAGGGCCATGTTTCAAACAAACGTGTATTATTTGGTGTTGGCACAGACCAAGGGCCAGTGCATACCGGGCTGGTCTCCTGGGCAGTTGCAATTTGGCCCGTGGAAAATTGTAGGCAGAATCAGCGAAGGTATAAAATAAAGAGCTTTGTGGTATGACATCTAATGGTCCTCATTAGCTATACCCACCTCTTAAATGTTATATTAATAGACCTCTCAGAGTCTCAGAGGAATGTTCGTTTCATGACTGCACAAATTCAAAACTTTGTCTTACACACCAAATTTCTGTTGTTATTGTTTCTACATCTGAAAGGGAAGATTTTAATTCTGCAGCATGAAGTCAACCCAATATCTTTTTTTTCAGGTATCTGGGGCCAGTGATTGACAAACATGGTTTCACATCACCTTCACATGGGCATAGAATCCACCAGCCTCTCTTCAACTCTGGCTGATTTAGTAGAGCTGGGGAGAAGCTGTTGCATATATCTTGATCTATTCACTTGTTTGGTCTTGGAATTTCCGAACTCTTAATCTCTTTAGCATAATTTTGGTTCAGTATGCTATGTAAAATTTCCTCCTCCCTCCCATCAAATTAGGAAGACTTAGGGCATGGAGGAGCATTGGGAAAGTTTTCTTTTTTAATAATTTTATTTACCTGTGGAAGCTGAGGCAAACCCTTGGAATTCACATGGTTTTATTTTTCCTGAAAGGTCCTCTACTCAATTTATATATTGAATTCCTAATATTGCAAGAGCATGATGATTTCATCTCTGAGCTTGCATCTGGCAGCTGACCCTTTAGGGAATCCAACCAAACTGTTACCCAATTTAATAATGAATGAAGTGCTAATGATTCCCATGTTGGACAAATAATTTGGCCTTACCAGAACAGCCCATTACAGCTGTGTTCTCTATTGTTGTATAAACTTACAAAGTATGATGTAACCCAAGCTTGGTAAAGTCCTGCTGGCATTATCTCCTGTTAGCAAGGTGGATAGAACCCTGAATGCCTCTGGGTAGACAGGGAAGACAAAGTCTTGGAGAAGAATTCAGGCCTTGCAAATTTTATCGTCTCACAACTGCCAGTCCGAAGTCTGGGTTTATTTCTGTCCTGACTCTAGCTGCTGTTTGGGAACTGGCCAAATCTGGATTAAATCAGAGAGATCAGTGAGAATCAATCAGTGGTTAAGAGTTAAGATGCTGGGGTTGAGATATAGGAAGCAGAGCACCCAGAAAAAGGACAACAGTAGAAATAGCCTACAGAGGCCAGGTGTGGTGGCTCACGCTTGTAATCCCAGCACTTTGGGAGGCTGAGGCGGGAGGATCACTTGAGGTCAGGAGTTCGAGACTAGCCTGGCCAACATGATGAAACCCCATCTCTATGAAAAATACAAAAATTAGCTGGATGTGGTGGTGGGTGCCTATAATTCCAGCTACTCATGAGGCTGAGGCAGGAGAATTGCTTGAACCTGGGAGGCAGAGGTTGCAGTGAGCTGAGGTCATACCACTGTACTCCACCCTGGATGACACAGTGAGACTCCATCTCAAAAAAAAAAAAAAAAGAAAAAAGAAAAAGAAAAAAAAATATCCTACAGAGAAAACTCTGAGGACAAGCAAGGATTATAGGGGTCTGGGTTAAAAGATGAAAACTGGAAGTATTCTCTAATACAGGAGTGTTTGTGAGGTGTAACTACTAAGTAAAATTTATTAAAATTTATTTTTTAAATCTTAATTTAATTTACTTTTTTTTTTTTTTTAAAGATGGGGCCTTGCTATGTTGATCAGACTGGTCTTGAACTGGCCTCAAGTGGGAGCTTGGCCTCCCAAAGTACTGGGATTACAGGCATGAGCCACCACACCTGGCCATAGAATTTATGCAACCCAAGTGGTAGTCCTGCAAAATTATTTCCTATAAATTTTCAAACGTGCTTACTACTCTCAATGCAAATTATTTCTAGAGCTGGTGGCACATCATTCTTTTGATTCCCTATATATAACAAATATCCTTTGAGGATGGATTTGGTATTTTTTTATCTGGTGAAAGATGGGTGATTCAACCAGGCAATGCTGATTTTGGCCTACAAATGTGGTGCAATTATAAAGTAATAAGCCGTTTTCTGGTGGATGTGTAAATTGGCCATAAAGGCAACTCCCAAGGAGAGTTTGTTAAATGTTTTGAGCAATTGTCACGTTCATGGAATTATCATACCCGCTTCTAAGGTAATTATTTTGAAGTGCTCTTGTGCTGTAAGATTTGATTTGTTAAAAAAATCAATAGCAAGCTGATTTCATTATATTATGATCATATTTTTATGACCTATCATGTTTATTTCAACAATTAAAAGCCAAACTTTGGATAAGTTATGCTTAGGAAGAAATTATTCTCTTTGGCTTGTGAGATTTTTCAGTCACACTCAGTCTATCCTTATCACACCACTTCTGTTTTCTTTATTTCACTTCTTCCTAGATGACATGGCTTACAGAACGGAAATATTGCCTCTGGAAAAGATGCCCAGAGTTCACTTTACCCTTGATCTCTATGAAAATAAAATTAAGAGGTAATAGGGATAAGATGAAGAACATCCTTAGTCTGTAATTACAGATTATGCCTGATGGGTTGGGCCTTTGTTTCTGAAGAATCCACATAACCTAGCGCTTATTTTTATGTTTAAGCTTTAACATGTCCTTGGGTAAAAAAAACATTTGCCTTTAAATCATTAGACATGCAGACTGTGTCCTTCAGTGCACAATGGTGCCTGACAGGCAGGTAAATAATGTGAAGCTTCCTTTAGAAAAATCAGCTATAAATATTCAATTCAGAGCCAAAACCATCTGACATCTCCCTCTGACATGTAAACAAGACTCTTGAAAGTGTTCAGAGGAAGAGGATGAGGAAGCCAGCAGCAAGAGATGACACTGATGAAATGCTTCTTGGGTCTCCATTCAGATAACTCTGCTTTTGTTATAATAATTTTTGTTATGAGGGAGAGGAGGTTTTCCTGGCAGCTGCCTATTCAACCTCCATGAGTAGGAGAAGTGGAGGAAGGGAAGACTTAAACACTGACTGAAAGAAGCCATTGCCTACATTTCTTATCACTTTTAGATTCTCAAGGGACTCTTGAAGTGACATGTGAACGATGCTGGTGTCATTACACCCTTGGTGTGTGTCGCTGTATGTATGAGGCCCAGCATGTGTGGGATCATTTTTCTCCTTGAAATATTTTTAATATTGAAAGCCAAATTTGGATATGCATAAAACTAAAATTTTTCAGAATACGATATAATAATAATAATAAAAAAGTGTATAAATATAAATAAGAAAAAAACAGAAAAGTAAGAGAAATATGCAAAGAATATGAACAAGTAATTCTCAGAAAATGAATTACAAATGGCTAGCAAGCAAACATATTAGATGTCCAACTGTATTGTTAGACCAGAAACTAGAAGAAAAAGATGCTATATTTTTCTCAGTCAGATACGTATGTATGTGTATATGTCTGAATGTATGTATTTATTTATTTGAGATGGAATCTCACTCTGTCACCCAGGCTGGAATGCAGTGGTGCGATCTCGGTTCACTGCAACCTCTGCCCCCAGGTTCAAGTGATTCTCCTGCCTCAGCCTCCTGAGTAGCTGGGATTACAGGCTCCTGCCCTCATGCCTGGCTAAATTTTGTATCTTTAGTAGAAACAGGGTTTCACCATGTTGACCAGGTTGGCCTCGAACTCCTGACCTCAGGTGATCTGCCCACCTCGGCCTCCCAAAAGTGCTAGGATTACAGGCATGAGCCACCACGCCCAGCCTATTTATCTGTTTTTAAAGCAGCTTTATTGAAGTATAATTGATATACAATAAGCTGCACATATTTAATGTCTACAACTTGGCGAGTTTGGATATATGCAAACACTCATGAAATTATCACCACAAGCAAGGTAATAGACATCTCTGTCACCTGCAAAAGTTTCCTCGTGTCCTTTTGTTTTGTTATTTTGAGGTTTTTAAAGGTGTGTGTGTGATAAGAACACTTAACATGAGATCTACCTTCTTAACAAATGTTTAAGTGCATAATACAGTATTATTGACTCAGATTTGCAATATTTAAAATGTCTGGCTGGGCATGGTGGCTCACACTTGTAATCCCAGCACATTAGGAGGCTGAAGTAGGAAGATTACTTGAGGGCAGAAGTTTGAGACCAGCCTGGGAAACATGGCAAGACCCCATTTCTACAAAAAAAAATTTGCTGGGTATGGTGGCATGTGCCTGCAGTCCTAGCTACTCTGGAGGCTGAGGTGGGAGGATTGCTTGAGCCCAGGAGTTCAAGGCTGCAGTGAGCTATGATAATACCACTACACTCCAACCTGACTGACAGAGTGAGACCATCTCTAAAAAATTAGAAAAATTTTAATGTCTGATAATATCAAGTGTTGAGGATATGGGGAAACTAAGCAATCTTATACATTCCGAGGGTGTAAACCGACACACTTTAGAGGGTTTACAGGACCTTTTGAAACCAAAAGTGTGTATTACCCAAGACACAAAGTCCACTTTAAATCATCTATTCTAAGCAAATACTTGCACCCAAGGCAGGTGGATCACCTGAGGTCAGGAGTTCGAGACCAGCCTGGCCAAAATGGCAAAACCCCATCTCTACTAAAAAAATAAAAATTAGCCAGGCATGGTGGCAGTTACCTGTAATCCCAGCTACTTGGGAGGCTGAGGCAGGAAAATCACTTGAACTTGGGAGGTGGAGGTTGCAGTGAGCCGAGATTGGACCATTGCACTCCATCTAGGGTGACAGAGTGAGACTCCGTCTCACAAAAAAAAAAAAAAAAAAAAAAGCAGCTTAGTCCCCTCTCCCCCACCATTTTCACTAAGAAACATAAAACTTCAAATGCACTAGCTTTCTTAAAAGTATTTTGTTAGAAAATATTTCAAACATACAGAAGAGTATGGAGAATAATATAGTGCATATCCATATACCTTCCACTAAGTTTTAAGAACTCTTAATATTTTGCCATATTTGCATTATATATGTATTTTTAAGGCAATAAAACATTGAAAACACAGTTGCAGCTCTCTGGGTACTCTTACTTCATTCCTTTTCATATTCCTCTTTCCCTAGACATAACCATTATCCAGAATTGGCATTTATACTCTTTAGCTATGTTTTAAACTTTTATTTCATATCTACGCATTTATAAACAACTTATAGAAATACAACTGGTATTATGCCATAGGTTTAATTCTGCAGCTTGATTAGTTCATTTGGTGTTATGATTTTTAAAGTACATGTGTTTATGCATATAGAACTTCAGGCTGTTCCTTTCCATGACAGTGTAGAATTCCACCATACAAATATACCACAAGTTATTTATCCATTTTCCTTTTGATTGACATTTAGGATTCCAGTTTCTTATTGTCATAAACATGTTGCGGTGAAAATTCATGTACATGTGTGAGAGTTTCTCTAGGGTATATGATTGGGGTGGAACTGCTAGGTGGTTGGGTGTGCATGTCATCTATTTCGCTAGGTAATACCACATTGTTTCCTAAAGGAGGTTTACCAGTTCACACTCTTGCCAGCTGTATGTTAACTTTTCCTGGTGCTCCATACCTTTGCTAAATCTTGGCATTGTCACACTTTATCATTTTTGCCAATTTGATGGATGTGAAATGGTATGTTACTGCTGCTTTCATTTGCTTTTCCCTGATGAATTTTGAGAAGTAACTTTCCATGTGTGTCTTACCATTTGGGTTTCTTCTTGCATTTATTTTTTGAATTTACAAAAAATTTAAAGCAGAAAATTTACTCTGCCAAAGACTGTAATAAAAGTAGTTCCAGCTCTCTAGGACTGCATAACGTCTGAGTGATGTTTGTGGCACAGGTGCCAAAGAAACAGCCCCCAAATAAGAAACAAACATGCACTTGGCTTACTAGGTAGAAACACAGTGTGGTCAAATCTACCACATAATGTGGTCATAAATATATGTATTCATGATGCAAGAAAAGTCCTGACAAAAAGGTGGGTAATTTAAAAAGGTTTGAATCCAGAGTGTTGGAAGATCTGAAGGGACAAATGCTTTGTTTCTAAACTAGAAAGGCAGACATTGTGACCATCACCTGACACTGTGTTGGAGCTAAGATTTAGAAGAAGAAATCTAAAATTTGGTTTTGGTAGTGGTAATTCTGTTTTAAAAGTCACCAGTTTTACTGTTCTTAATCGCATGTGGGTTTTCTTCTTTTTAGCATTCTCTAGCACTTGAGTCTCTCTTACTCTTAAAAAGATTTGTGTTTGTGCAGTCTCTAGGTGATGGTTCTCTGTGCTTTTAAATCTCATACTTGGCTTCTTTCTTTGTAGGGCAAGGGTCATGCCTTTCACTCCCTTTGAAAATCTGAGTCATAGATTTAGAGGTGAATGAGACATTAGAGGTGATTTGGAAATAAGAACTGCTAATATTTTTCTAGTGCTTTGCAGTTTACAAAGCACTTTCCTATTCACTTAATTCTCCCTAGGTGAAGTGGGTGGGGAAGTATTAATACTGTTGTTGTTAGCCTCATTGTTCAGATTAGTGGCTCTTGGTCATTGGGCCAGCAGGTGCTGAAATCAGAACTCAAATCTACATCTTCTGACCGTGAATCCCACTGTCCTTCCAAACCCACATTCATTTCATGCCAGAGCATTTAGCCCACAGCTTCCTGTTACGGAGGCCAGAGATGCCTACTGATTTTGCATAACCAAACTGATTTTATTGTCCTTACTGACATAAGGAGCTTGAATTCCTTCAGGCAAGGTGGTGTTAGTGGAATTAAGATTTAAATAATTTTGACCTGGATAAATTAAGCAACAGTTCATCAGTGGCTCTCAACCTTGACAGCATAGTACCGTAACCCTTGTACCTGACCCCATCTGAAACCAATGAAATAAAAATGGAGGTTGGAGGGGGAGGCATTCTGCCTCTCTTTGTTTTAGGGATTATGCTCTTGTTTTCTATGATTAATGCTGTTGATGGCATTTGTTCTTCTTCAGTTAAAGAAAAAAAATAGTGTAAGTTCTACGATTTGTTATTTCCTTTTAGCCTGTGCCTTAAACTAAACTTCTAGCTCATTTTTACGCATGAAAGTCCGCTGCCTTTTCTTTTTTAAGTTTCTTTTTTCCAGCTATCAGCTGGCCTTGGCCTCATGGAGATTAGTCAGCCCCTGCTTCCCCTTGACTCACTTTCTCAGCCCTTGTGCTGAGGCGCCACTTCTGTGTTTCCTTTCTCTGCCTTACTTTCTAGTTTCTTTGGTTCATTTCTCCACTCTCCATCCTCATGAGCTTCCTTCCTCATCATCCTAAGGCTAGAATTCACTTCTCTTACTGTGTCTACAAGGATATCATACTTATTTTCTGCTCTTTCCCTTTTGTAGCCCTTTTATAAAACATCCCATCTCTGACCAGACGACTAATCAAAACCCTGATCCACCTAAACGGACTTCCCTAAAAGGAAGCTTATAATCGATGTCTTAGCTGTTTAGACATAGACTTGGTGAGCTGGTGCTCATGGAGAATGGTGAGGGTGTCATGGAAGGCGGGCAAACTCTGCTTTCTGTGAATTCATTTGCAGGGGAGCTTCTGTTCCATGATGATGGCACGGTTTCATAGAGCTGAGCATGGACACACCTCTGAGTATGAGCTGGTTTTGGCTCATGCTTCAGCCTGTCTGCCTACTCCATAGCTTGAGAAAGTAGTGCGCAATTTATAGGCCTCATGTCCTTCTATCCAAAAGCCTCATGGAAACTGGCTTCTTTTACCAAAATATCTGGCTGGTCCCAGAGTTTTAGATAAAGCAGATTTCTGCTGGTCCCCTCAGCCGTAAATCTTGTCAGAACATGGTAATACAAAGAAAAGAAGAGGTGATGGTTATGTCAGGCAAATGGGAGCAAGATACAGCATTTGACTTAACGTCAGCAGGGTTTCCCTTGACTCCAGCATGCCTCTAACTTGTGCTGTTTGATTCCAGGAGCTCGTGTAAATGCCAAGGACAACATGTGGCTGACCCCACTGCACCGGGCTGTTGCTTCCAGAAGTGAAGTGAGTGACTACCACATTTAATCTAATACCTACTGTGCCTAGAAAAAGAAAAATTCTTGCTAGTGAATTAAGAATCCTTAGTGGTAAGCAAAAGGCTTTTACCTCTAATGTAAGAGGGTTACCCAAAATGAACACCTGTTTATCTGAGCATCTCCTGCATGCCAGACATGGTGCTGAGTGGAGCTGGGGGAGTGTCTGGGGTAGTTCAACATGCACAGCATGATCCTGGACTTCAGTGAGTTCTCAGCCTGGGGAGGAGGCAAGACAGAAAGCAAATCAGTACAATGTCATCATTGACTTGCAGGAGGGAAGCAACTAACTGCCTGCTTGAATAGAGGAAATCTTCCAAGAAGAGATGTCAGTTCAGCTGGTCCTTAAAGGATGAGTAAGGACTTAACAAGCCAGGAGAAGGAGGGAGGGCTGAGGCAAGGAAGTGAGTGAATTGGGGGTCCTCAGTGATGTATAACTGGAACTCAGGCTGTAGTGGAAGGTAAGTCTGATAGTGGAGGCTAGGCCAGATGGCAGAGGGCTTGGAATCCTCTGAGCAATGGAGAATGGTTACAGGAGGGGGAGTGATATGCTCAGATCTCTGTTTCAGAGAGCCTTTGTGGTGGCAGCATGTGAATAGGCTGAGGGGGAGGGACCTTGGGGAGGAGGGCCAATAAGAGACCAAAAGAGGCTTGAGCAACTGGGATGAAGGCATAAAGCTGAGTCCATGATTTGAGAGCTCATTAGAGGTAACCCTGGCAGGATTTGGTACCTAGGAGGGGTGAGGTGGCAAAGAAGCTGGTAGGTGAATGGTGATGCTGTTAACAGAAGAGGCACAGAGCAGTGCAGCAGAGGCCAGGAGGCTGCAGGGTTCTGTTTGAGAACGCTGAGTTCAGCAAACATGTCCTTGCAGTGGGAGCTCCATGAGGGCAGGGATCTCTGCTTTGTTCCTGGATGTATCCCAAGCCCGGCACATTATAGGCATTCAAGAAATAATTTGTTGTTGAATGCTGGAAATTCGAGTGAAGATGACTAATAGGTTATCTATTATTATTTATACAAGTCTACCACTCAGGGACAGGGAGGGATGATCATCAAACTGTGGTAAATGCATCAGGTTGCTCAGGAGAAGCATAAAGGATGAGAAGACCAATGTGAAGGCAGGGTAGCAGGGAACCCTGGTGAATGTCAGCCTTGAAGCCTGGTCAGAGGGAGATGCCCACCATCCAGGGATACAAGAGGTTCTAACCTTGTATGCACTTGGTGCTGGATGACTGGCCTCCGAAGCTGAGTTTACCAAGTGAAGCTTCTCCTCTGCTACTGGAGAAGGTGGTGTTCTCCAGGTACACCTAGGAACAAAAGGTCTTGCTGAGAATGAATATACAGAAGTTGCAGGTGTCTTTGGCTGTTATTGGTGTCAGCGTTTCCTCTTTGGCAACTATCTGGAAATTTCAAAATATACTTGGTAGCTGACAGCTGAGTAGTTATAGTTTTTCTTGCTATGCTTTGTGATTTTAGTAGTTTTTAAAAGGGGTTGGTTATGTTCTCTTTCCAAAATTCCCACATGGAATGAGAGAGGTAAATAATCCTAAATGGCCTGGCCCAGACTCTGGAGAATTCAGAATCTTCTCCTGGTTCCATATATTATTTCTGTTTTGTCTGGGAAAATGAGTGCAGTGAACTGACTGAGCGGGTATGACCAGCTTCATGAGATCAACTCCTTCATAGAGGAATATTTCCTGGGCTTTTAAGACCATTGGTCTTTAGTAAATTTAAGTGTCTCCTTAAAAATATGTATGGATTTGTTTCCTCTTTAACAAGAACTGGGTCTTTTTAGTTGGGAAAATAATTTAGTATGCATCTATATGCCAGGCACCTTTTCTTTGTAGCTGATGGAGCTACAAAGAAAACTAAGACTCATGGCCTCTGCCCTTAGGATGTGTGTAGTCTAGTGGGAAATAAAGACATAAAAAAGATGATTTCAGTACTCTGTGACCTTTCCCAAGTGATCTCTACCTTTGTTAGCTCAACTAGCTGCAAAGACTTCAATCCTCAAAACATCCATCTTCCATCAGCAACCAGTCTGTATTCTGTAAGTGTCTTAAGGGTGTTTGAATCCAGTCAGCCTAATGATGGACTGACCTTCCTCTCTGAGAAAGGCATCTGCTGCTTTTCTAAGTAATCAACTCCCTCTGTAGGTTTGCAGGGAGGAAAAAGAATCCCTTGCCAGGTAGGAATTAAATGCAAACCCTGAATTGTAAATAATTGGTTCATATATGAGCTCACGAAAGAGAATGTCTTCATATTAATATCTGTCACAGCAAGTTAAACAGTTTCTTATGAAAATTGGAGTCTCTGTAACCACTGTTAGAGCTGACGGTGGAGAAGACATCTTGACTCCATGTACATTGCTGTGCTGTGGAAGTCCTAAATTCAGATTTCCTTCTTCTTTGGAATTTGGTCCTGTTGCCATTATTTTATGCCTCTCATAGCTAACACTTGGGGGAAAAGAAAGTAGATTTGAGGGGGAAGAAAAGAGAAGGTTTGGACTGATATTTTGGAACTTAACTGTTAGCACTTGTCAAGATGGATATATGGTTTCAGCTGAGAGCTGGCACATGTCTCTTCCTTAGATTGGTAAGCATTGATATTACATGCCCGTGTGTTTAAAACCATTTTTTCACTGAAAAGTTTATAAACTCTGTTCTGTCTGTCCTCAAAGCCTATTTGCTTATAAAATATAGGTAATTGATCTCTCGGGGTTTGGGGTTTAACCAGGCAAGCAGAATCACTGTGAGAGATACAGAGTAAGATATTTATTATAGGAATTAGATCTTACACACGTGTATAAGCTCCTGTGGTCTATGTAAGACTATTACCTTGGATTCTGTGAGGCCCTGAAGTCACTGTAGGTCAGCAGAGTCTACACTCGAAAAGCTGGATATGAAATAGGGGAGAACAAGGACAAACTGGAACCGAGGTCTGTTTAACGCTGCCTCCAACATCATGGACATGGGTGACTTGCAGAAGTTGCCGCTCATACACCTGGCCCCAGAATTGGAGAAATCAAAGAAGATGTCACAGGATCTGAAGAAGCATCAAGCTGGGTACTGCCCCTTGCCCCTGTGGTGATCCAGCCTATTAGTGACATTGTGTGCAAGCTGCAACACTACCTGGTGCCCAACAACGTACCAGTCAGGCTGCAGTTTCACTTATGCCTTCCAGAACTCATCAGATAGCTCTTGTGGCCAACCCTAAAGGGAGTACTACAGAAAAAGGAATTCTGGGAAATGTAGATTAACTCGGCTAATTTGGCACAATGCAAAACTACCATAGAAATTGTTATTCTATTTTAATTAAAAAGATCTTCTAGACAGTAAGCTCCTTGAAATGTGTGCCATGCCTGTTGCTTGCCATTGTATTTCTAGCATCTTGCCTCGTTAGAAAAGATTTTTTTGTTGAGTAATTCATTAAAGATTGGATTTTCAATTTAAGCTATAATAATTTTCTGTGTACAACTGGTAAGATAGAACTGGCATATACCGTACCAGAGTACTGATGGTAATCATCTTTTATGCATGCAGTGTAAACAGAATTGAAGCATGTTTATGGGAATGCGTACACTAAAAAGCCAACTAAGCCACTGAAACCTGCAAAATCAGGGCTAGTTTCACAATTGCGTACACCACAGATACCAGTGTAAGTCAAAATTTTGAAGTCCTCTTTTCATCCAGGCAAGATTTATGTTCAGATTTCTGTGTCTGGAAAAATAATATGCATTGCTAAGTTCATTTCCTAGGTTTTAGCAATAAGAGTGTCAGATCACAATATTGATTAAACATTAATCCATGCCTGACATTATGTCCACCATAGACAAGAAAGTAGATCAAGACATAATCACACCCCTTGAAAATCTTCCAAAATATAACTGAACTCTAGAGATAAATCTTGAAGACTTATTTGATGCTGACCAGGCTGTCTTGTGTGTTCCCTTCTAGATTCAATCCATGACTCTTTCCTACCCTTGACCTGCTCTCCAAGTTTGACACATCTGGGATTCCAGGGTTGGAAATAGCTTGGAGCCAAGCAGCACTGTCTCCTTATTGGCTCCCTAAAGGCTTCTCTGAACTCATCCTCCTTTTTTTCTTATGTACTCCCTAGGCTGTGAAGAAGTGAAGAGAGGTTCTTACTAAAATATTAGGGAAACATCTTTTATAATGCTAGCTAACATAGACAAGCAAGATTTGGGGCTGCCAGTGGGAATATTCTGAGGTGTTCTTGTGAAGCCTATTTCATATTGTTTCTTGTGCTCAGTTTATTCTTGCTTTTCTTTCTGGAAAAGAGCAACTGTAGGGGAAAGGAATGAAATATACACAAACCCAGAAAGTCCAACGCACATTTATGGAAGCCCGGTTGGTGGAAGGCATTGTTAAGTGTGCTACAGGGGGCCCTAAGGGTATACAAAGTGTGGCTTTTAGTTTTAGTAGACAGTACTTGGGGAGATCATCAGGCATGCAGCCTGCTGTGGCCTATGTCCAGACGTGGCTGGCCCGTCCCAGGTGCCCTTTCTGCTATAACCAGTTGAGAGGAGCCTCAAAGTAGAATTGCGGAACTTTTCACTTCCCCATTCTAGAGACTGTCTTTTGGTTAGAAAAGTTAAAAATAGTTGTATCTTGTCTTTTGAGTGTATGAGTGAGGACATTGTGTCCATGTACTTGTTGTAGTTACGAGCATTCATTAAGCACTTACTGTGTGCTAGGCAGTATGCTAAGGACTTTCTGTGTATTATTCTCTTTTAACCTCTGATCCACCCTTCGAGATGGATGCTATTAGCAATACTAATTTAGGAAATGTAATTTCAGAAAGTTAGTAGGGAGCCAACGATGTCGATGTCGCAGCCAGGAAGTGGAGGAAAGTGTGACTAGAGAAGCTGCCTGCTTAACCACCGTTCTGTACTGCTTTCTTCAGCTCCCATTAGCACCCTTATGGAGCCTGTTCTAGCCAATAAAGCGCATCTATTTTTGGCTTTTGTGCAGACAGAAGACCCAACTGGTATACAGATCTTTCCCAGAGCTGAGCAGGATAAGCCTTTTATTTTATAGTTGAAATTTTAAAAACTTATGTTTTCCCTTTTCCTTTAAAAAACATTATCATTATTGTGGGCTGAATGCTAGTAGACAGGAGAATTGGAAACATTATATAGAAGAGTAGAATGTTATTGCTTTCTTTAAATTATCTTCACGATTATAAAAAGTTGTTCATGTATAGAACATAGGTCATGCCTGGAATAGGAAGAAAGTAAGCATTTTATTTATAATCTTTTAGAATGTAGACAAGTGGTACCCAGCTTTAGTGCATTTAAATTATCTGGGGTGCTTGTTTAAAGTACCTGTTTGGCTGGGCTCGGTGGCTCATGCCTGTAATCCTAGCACTTTGGGAGGCTGAGGCGGGCGGATTACGAAGTCAAGAGATTGAAACCATCCTGGCTAACATGGTGAAACCACGTCTCTACTAAAAATACAAAAATTAGCTGGGCATGGTGGTGCGCACCTGTAGTCCTAGCTACTTGGGAGGCTGAGGCAGGAGAATTGCTTGAACCCAGGAGGCGGAGGTTGTGGTGAGCTGAGATCGTGCTACTGCACTCCAGCCTGGTGACAGAACGATACTCTGTCTCAAAAAAAAAAAGTACCTGTTCTAAAACCACATCCCTAGTGATTCTGAATGAAGCCTATGGTTAGGCCCAGAAATTTGCCTGTTTTTCAAAAGAAGATTCTGATACATGTCGTCTACATGCCACACTTTGAGATCTGAGATTAAACACTGGTAATACTTTAGAGTCTGCCCTTCCTAAAGGTTAAAGTCATCACTTCTTAAATAGTTTGCTTAGAATTCTTTCATATCCCAAAGTCTCCAGTGAACTGCCTTTGCGCTCCTAGTTCTTAGAATAATTGTGCTCTAATAATAGTTAAAATAATGGGTAAGTTTTGTTTTGGTGCTTGGTAGTTTTAGTGCTCTGATTAATTGAGCAAATTGGTTGGGACATCAATTTATACAATTCTTACAGAACACGAAGTTACTACAATTGACATAAAAGCCCCAAATGATTACAGTAATACAGCAAAAGCCTTCTGGACTTGAGTGCAGCCTCAGGAACATCAGCCCACAGTAATGTCCTGTTAACATTTACAGATTATTACTTACAGAGTTTGCTGATGATTACAGCAATGTATTTATTCTACCCAAATTTATTTAATATACACTATGTGCAAAGTACCTGCTAGGCTTTGTGGAGAGTACAAAAAGTTGTATAACATTTAGGCCCTTATCTAAAGCAACTTGAAATTTATGAAACTTGACATTGCTTATGCCTGCAGGGACTATGTGTGGTCATAAAGAGTTACTTTTCCATGAGTAATTTATGTCCACTGAAAGGCAATGCATATTTGAGAGTAAAGAAACAAATATTAAAGATGATAGTTTCTAAGATACATGCCTCCTGTTCTCATCTTTTCCACGTGCCACAGTGTGTGTTTCTATTTCGTATTACAAAGTTGAAGTGGCCTTTTGTTAAAAAAAAAGGAGCCGTAAAAAAGTAGAGTTTGACTGACTTGCAAATGCCATGTCCAGTTCCCTCCTATATGACATCCCATGACAGCTCCTCCTTTCTACATTTTTGTATCTTATATAGGATGGCCTGCTACAGGGTGTCATCCAACAAGGCCTGCAGTCCTAAACAGAATGTTAACTGGGCTAATGCCTCCATTCAGGGGAAATACCAGAATCCTCACTGGTGTTTGCTCATTATGAAAGAAATAAAGGGTCAGGCACAGTGGCGCACACCTGTGATCCCAGCACTTTGGGAGGCTGAGGCAGGCGGAACCCTTGAGGTCAGGAGTTCAAGACCAGCCTGACCAACATGGGTGAAATCCTGTCTCTACTAAAAATACAAAAAAATAGCTGGGTGTGGTGGTGTGTTCTTGTAATTCCAGCTACTCGGGAGGCTGAGGCAGGAGAATTGCTTGAACCTGGGAGGCAGAGGTTGCAGTGAGCCGGGTTGGCAACACTGCACTCTAGCCTGGGTGAAGAGGGAGACTCTGTCTCAAATAAAAATAAAAAAAAAAGAAAAGGAACAAAGGCTTTGAAGGAGCATGATTCACAGAGTGCCTGCGCACTGGGGCTGGTCCTATGAGCTTTTATCTGTTGTGAAAAGATTAGGTGGTCAGAAACTTTTAAGTCAATTTGATAATTTCATGCCCCTTAACTTTAATAATAAAATAATTACATTTATAATTTGTATCTTTTTTCATTTTATTCTACTAATTGCTATTTATTGTATTGTACAAAAGTATTGGCTCAAAAGTGATGGACTTGAAATAATAACTATTTTTTAAAAACGATTCTTTACCACACATAGTTTGAAAAGCACTGTTAAAAGAATCTTTTCTTGATGGATTAAAGACTTAAATGTAAAACTCAAAACCATAAAAACTCTGAATAAAATCTAGGCAATACCATTCAGGACACAGGCATGGGCAAAGACTTCATGACAAAAACACCAAAAGCAATTGCAACAAAAAAACAAAAATTGACAAGTGGGATATAATTAAACCAAAGAGCTTCTGCACAAAAAATAAACTATCATCAGAGTGAACAAGCAACCTACAGAATGGGAGACAATTTTTGCAATCTATCCATCTGAGAAATGTCTAATATCCAGAGTCTACAGGAACTTAAACAAATTCACCAAGAAAAAAACAAGCCCATTAAAAAGTGGGCAAAGTACATGAACAGATACTTCTCGAAAGAAGACATTCATGCAGCCAACAAACATGAAAAAAGGCTCAACATCACTGATCATTAGAGAAATGCAAATCAAAACCACAATGAGATACCATCTCACACCAGTCAGAATGGCAGTTATTAGAAAGTCAAGAAATAAGATATGCTGATGAGATTGCAGAGGAAAAGTGCCGGGGCTCTTGGCTTGACAAAGAAAGGTAAAGTGATTCTGTCTTCATCTGTGCCACTCTTTTGATATTTATCATAGGTTACCTGGCTTGTTTAGAACCAGCCTGTAAGGTCAGGGAGACTTCCTCTCCGTAGTTCCAGGGTTTGGTGAAGCATCTTACACCAGTAAGTTTTGGTTGAATGTCTTTCAGTGACCTCTGCAAACTCTGCTTTTGTTGTAGGAAGCAGTACAGGTTTTGATTAAGCACTCAGCTGATGTCAATGCAAGGGACAAGAACTGGCAGACCCCTCTTCATGTGGCAGCAGCCAACAAGGCTGTCAAATGTGCAGAAGTGATCATTCCCCTGCTGAGCAGTGTCAACGTCTCCGACCGAGGGGGGCGCACAGCCTTGCACCATGCAGCTTTGAACGGCCACGTGGAGGTAGGTAATTTTATCATTCAGAACTGGAATGCTCCCTCCAGACACTTTCAACCACAAATGGAAACTGATCTTCTTGCTCAGATTTTAAAGAATATGATGAAAATATTTGTACACCAAACCTTCAGCAAGTATATCATTCTTAACTTTAGAGCCACAATGAATTGAAGAAGGAGGCTGTCACTTCTGTCTTTTCCTCTGACACACATGACACAGGTCCTGCTCTGACATCATATTTATACTTTGTCAAAACTCCAGATCTCTGACCTGCCTTTAGATTTGATGTTAATTTGGCTCAGATCACCTGCAGGAGTGAAGAGGCCTCACCATTATAGAATCTATGCCTGATTTCATGGTTGGTTATCTTTCAGATGGTCAATTTACTCTTGGCCAAAGGGGCAAATATCAATGCGTTTGACAAGAAGGACCGGCGTGCTCTGCACTGGGCGGCATATATGGGTAAGGATTCCATGCATGGAAAGCAAAGTGCAGATAACCTTAACTAAAGACACGGGTCTCTCGTTGACAATGTAGGTTATCTCCAGTCTGACTTCTTTTCAGGGTTGGGTTGCAATTGAATGAAGATTTGGTTCATTTTACCGGCATGCATGGTGCGCTCCAGTCGGGCGATTGCTTTGTCAGGTGTTTATTTATCCTACAAAGAAGAGGAGGAGTGAATCATGGCCTGGGCCTCTTTGAATGTGCTTCAGTCTGGATTCGAAAGCTGCACAGATTGTGCTTATTTTAACTTGTCATGGCAGTAAAACAAGGTGTTTTAAAAAGAAAAAGGACTGGCTGGGAAAGCAAGGACAGAAATTCCATTTGTCTTTTTATTTATAAATATTTTTGAAAGAAACAAGAAGGAAGGAAGAAAAGACAAACCTCTGGCTATTTTATAGGAGGAGGGCACCAGAGGCACTGAGGATTATCCTGATAGTCCAGTGACGACAAAACTGAAGGCTGCAAGTCCTCATTTCTGCCCGCTTGGCAGAGGTCACATTTCTACGTTTTTCCTTTTCACTTTTGTTGGCAAATCCCACTAACAAATGATAGATCTCACAGAGTTTATTCTAAGTGTAGACTTGTGGGAAATGAAGAACTAAGATATTTCCTTTGTATTTCTAATTGGAGAACATCCTGCCATTAGAAAAGCAGACAGGATTCTATCAGCACCAAGTTGTAAACAACCCGAATGCCCATCCACAGGAGATTGTTTTAGTAAATTCTGGAAGATCCACACAACGGGACACTTTGCAGTAACTATAGTGATGAGTCCATGAGTATTTATTAACATAGAAAGATTCTGTGATATGTTAAGTGAGAGCATATTACAAAGCAGTATAAATAATATCCTCATTTTCATTAAAAAATCTGTTCAGTAATAGACCTGGAAAATAAATGCTAATATTTTAATTGATTGTCTCTAGTGACTTATGATTGTGGATGATTTTGGTTTTAATACCTTTTTGCCTTTCTGAATCTTTTTTTTTTTTTTTTTTGAGATGTAATCTCACTGTGTCGCCCAGGCTGGAGTGCAGTGGTGTGATCTCAGCTCACTGCAACCTCCACCTCCTGGGTTCAAGCAATTCTCCTGCCTCAGCCTCCTGAGTAGCTGGGACTACAGGCACCTGCCACCATGCCCGGCTAATTTTTGTATTTTTAGTAGAGATGAGATTTCACCATATTAGCCAAGCTGGTCTTGAACTCCTGACTTTGTGATACACCCACCTCAGCCTCCCAAAGTGTTGGGATTACAGGCGTGAGCCACCGCACCCAGCCTCTGAATCCTTTTAAACAAGCATACATGCCTTTTATAATCACTTTGAAAATTAACGTTTATTGTAGGAAAAAAGAAAGTAGGATGAAGCAGGGATGAAATAAATTATTTGGCTAAAGATGGGTCTGAATGAATTCTTGGGTTTAAAAAACCAGAATGATAAACTTTTACAAGCATTAGCTTTTTTTTTTTTTTTTTTTTTGAGACGGAGTCTCGCTCTGTCACCCAGGCTGGAGTGCAGTGGCGCAATCTCGGCTCACTGCAACCTCCACCTCTCAGGTTCAAGCAATTCTCCTGCCTCAGCCTCCCAAGTAGCTGGGATTACAGGTGTGCACCACTACACCCAGCTAATTTTTGTATTTTTAGTAGAGATGGGGTTTCACTCAGGCTGGTCTTGAACTTCTGACCTCGTGATCCACTCACCTGGGCCTCCCAAAGTGCTGGGATTACAGGCGTGAGCCACTTCGCCCAGCCCTGCATTAGCGTGTTTTTAAAAAAAGTTGACATGGATTTTCAAGTTGGCTGAAGCATATGAAATGACTGCGTGGCACCTGCAGGACTGGAGCCAGTGACTGCGGGAGATAGCTGTGTAGGCTGAACACACACTAAGCTAGTGTGGATAGGATTCAAAGAATGTGAGGTTCCAAGCTTACTCTCTGCTGATGTACATACAGCTAAAGCATTTGGATAAGTGACTTTAAAGGAATCAAGTCATTGTCGTGTTTTAACAGGATACAAACAGGAATAATAGGCAAAACCAGGGCAAATAGCTTAAGGTAGCACCACTAATAATCGAAAACATATTTTTCTATATACAACTCTTGTGGAGAAAAAGTCAAATTTTAATAAAACAAGCCAATACTTTCTCCCCACCCCAACACACACACAAAGTCCTGAAGTCAGTACTTGTCTTCTACCCTTCAATTTTCAGCCATGTTTAGAGCAATGATCCTGAAGCATCGAACAATCTTCAGTCCCAAAATAAAGGTCAAATATGTTTATCATTTTTGTTTTGTTTTGTTTTGTTTTGTTTTGAGACAGGATCTCGCTCTGTTGCCCAGGCTGGAGTGCAGTGGTGTGATCTCAGCTCACTGTAGCCTCCACTTCCTGGGTTCAAGTGATTCCTGTGCCTCAGCCTCCTGAGCAGCTGGGACTGCAGGCGTGTGCCACCACACCCAACTAAGTTTTGTATTTTGTAGAAATGGGGTTTCACCATGTTGTCCAGGCTTATCATTCTATGTATAGTGAATTATGGAACAGAGTAAAAGGTCATAGAAAAAAATGCCAACAGGAGCTAAAACTAGAAGGGTTTTCTGTTTGGCTTCTAATTCATGAGGATACTTTTAAGTTAAGCCATATGAAATTGTCATTTTTGAGGGTCAAAATGCCATTAAGCAGCAGTAATTTTATATGATTAAACAATAATCTGGAGTCATTCTCATTAATTGATTTTTTTTTCTTTCATCAGTTTTCCCAAACTGAATTGTCATTGTTAAACTTTTCAGTGAGGAACGGCAATTGTTTTCAAAGGCATTGCTTTCATTTTAACACAACTTTTCTAAGGCCGTCTACTTATATCTTGGCAAAACCTCACCATATTCATTAGCATGGTAACAGGAATCACCTAGATCTTCTTGAAGAGAAGGCTCATGTATGAATCATGTTTTTTCCTCCCACAGCATTTACATTATGCTCGACCATAGTAGATACTCAGCAAACACTTGTTGAATAGTTGCTGTGAACCAGCTTTTTACAAATAACTCAGCAAAATACTGGTGGCAATAAAAGCTAACAGTGATAATTTAGGTGAAATGAATCACCAAATTTGCCTATAAAGGTTAACAATGTTTTCTGCTGCTTTGTTTGCAAAGGCCACCTGGATGTTGTAGCATTGCTCATTAACCATGGTGCAGAAGTGACCTGTAAGGATAAGAAGGGTTATACCCCTCTGCATGCCGCGGCCTCCAATGGACAGATCAATGTTGTCAAGCATCTCCTGAATCTGGGGGTGGAGGTGAGCTATAATGAATACCTCGCTGCATGGCTTGTGTATTTGTGGGATTTCTGTTATTCTAAAGTTAAATCCTGTTTGCACTTTAATTCAAGGGCAGAGGGGTTGTTTTCTAGCATCCCATCTTTTTGAGTTTCTGTGGGCAACTGATGAAAGGCAGTGAGGGCATACACTAAGCAGAGGAAAACTGGAAACTGAATAACTTTCTATATCAACGTAGATAAATATATAGACATATAGAGTCTATGTCATATATATTAACCGGTTGTTTTTAAAGACTAGCTAAGGTTCCACATCCCACCTTCTGAGTGTAGCCTTTTAAGTCATGACTTAAAGCAGAAATGAATGAATAAATGTCAGAGACAAACAGCAGCAATGTCTGCTGTTGAACTGGAGAAGTTGGACTGCCCCATTCTCCTTCCTCTGGTAGAACAGGAGCAGTGGTGAGGCTGGACATCCTGTCCCCAGGAAAGGAAAACCAAGTTCCTATATGACCATAATGATGAAACCCAGCACCCAGGGCAGGTCTCATAAAGCAATAGGGCGCCATGGACTAAACACACCTCCTGGGGGCACCACTCTCTGTGACTAAAATGCAACCTGTGATTTCTCGGACTCCAGAGCAAAACCGAGAGTGGGTTCTGACCCGCCTTCCATGTTTAGGCTCCACAGCCACCTCCCCTGCCACCTCCCACCATTTCTTTAGGTTTGCTGTGCCTCAACCCTAGAGTTTGGGGCTCTTTCTCTTCTCCCCCTGATTTACTTCTCTTTTGATGTTTTGAAAGAAACTTTGCTCTTCCCCTTTTATCCCTTTGCTAGCTGAAAAATACCTCTCCCCCAGGATGAAACTTCTAACTCTCTCCAGTTCATTTTTTGTCACATTGACTTTTTGCTGATCATTACCATGGGGTGACAGGCATTCTCAAGATGACCCCCCTGGGCCAAGAGTAAGCTCTGAACAATTATATTGACTGATGGATACTTCCTTTCTCTAGCCACAGCCATTAAGCTTTTTGTGGAAAATGGAGTCAACTGGCTCCAGTGACTTTAATCGCCCTGTGTTGGACTCTTTTGCAGATTGATGAAATCAATGTCTATGGAAATACAGCGCTTCACATCGCCTGCTACAATGGACAGGATGCTGTGGTTAACGAGCTGATTGACTACGGTGCTAACGTGAACCAGCCAAACAATAATGGGTTCACCCCTTTGCATTTTGCTGCTGCCTCCACTCACGGTGCTTTGTGTCTTGAATTGTTAGTCAACAACGGGGCAGATGTTAACATTCAGGTATGACTCTCTGAGTCTCTGTGTTGAATGCCTTTGCATTGAGCTCCTGTTTAAGCAAAGTCAACTACTGCCAATTATATCATGTTTTAGCGAGTTGGAACCCTGAGCAGTTTGACTCACACAGCCTTGTCCTGGATTTGGATGCTGTAAAAAAAAGTGTGGAAGCCAAGGTGGGTGGATCACAAGGTCAGGAGTTCAAGACCAGCCTGGCCAAGATGGTGAAACCCCATCTCTACTAAAAATATAAAAATTAGCCAGGGGTGGTGGCGAGTGCCTGTAATCCTAGCTACTCAGGAGGCTGAGGCAGAGAATTGCTTGAACCCAGGAGGCAGAGGTTGCAGTGAGCCGAGATCATGCCACTGCACTACAGCCTGGGTGACAGAGTGACACTCCATCTCAGAAAAGAAAAAAAGAAAGAAAGAGAGAGAGAGAGTTGTATTATTTTTCAGAAAGAGGGAAGGAGGGAAGGGAGGAGGGAGGGAGGAGGGAGGAAGGAAGGAAGGAAGGAAGGAAGGAAGGAAGGAAGGAGAGAGAGAAAAGGAAAGAGAAAGAGTTGTGTTATTTTTCTCCAGGAGTGGTGGCACCAGCTGAGAGATACCAAGGCTCTAGTCGTGTGTCGTTACCCTCAGTGAATGTGCCAGGACAAATACTAGATCTCTAGGATGTTGACTTGGCCCAGATGCTAATACTGAGGTGAATGTTGACCCGAAAGGGCAGCACTGCTGAGAATTCAAAGGAAGCCCTAATGATGATTGTGGGTCTGTTTCCAACCCCAGTGTAGGTTTAGAGCTTCTCAGATACCTTTTCTTGTTTTTTTGAGACGAAGTTTTGCTCTTGTCACACAAGCTGGAGTGCAATGGCGCGATCTCGGCTCACTGCAACCTCTGTCTCCCAGGTTCTGCCTCCGCCTCCCCAGTAGCTGGAACTGTAGGCATTCACCACCATGCCCAGCTAATTTTTTTGTATTATTAGTAGAGATGGTGTTTCTCCATGTTGGCCAAGCTGGTCTCAAACTCCTGACCTCAAGTGATCCTCCTGCCCCCGACCTCCCAAAGTGCTGGGATTATAGGTGCGAGCCACTGTGCCCAGCCAAGACCTTCTTAAAGCAAACCCTAGATAGTGGTTTCAGTGACGTAGCACTGAGCCATTCATTATGATCATTCCTTTATTCAGCAAATTTACTAAGGACTACCCAGTGCCCTCTGTTAGGTACTGAAGACGTGCTCCAAGATGAGATTCAGTCTCTGCCTCTAAGGAACTTATAGTGTAGTAGGGAGATAACATGCACTCAGGCAATCATGAGCAAGCGAAGATATGATTAGTCACAAGTGAAGAGTCATAAAGCATTGGAAAGTATAAGAAGCAAGTGTTGACTTGTTTCTTGCTTGGGAATCAAAAACGGAGATTGGTTTTGAGTGGAGACTTGGAAGATTAATGTAGTTTAGTCAAGGAGGGATAGAGATAATTTGAGAAAGAGTGTTCCAGATAGAAAGAACAGCATGGGCAAAGGTGGGTGGGAATTCTGGATAGGAAAAGCTCTAGGTAAACTTTAGATGACTTGTCAGCTTGCCGTGTGACAGCTAACCAAGGGGGAACCTATGCACATAGCATTCATAATTTAAATGACATCATTAGAATGCATTTAGATTGTAGCAGAATATCCTAAGCTGCGCTAGGAGACCTTTTTATTCAACCCAGGCTTCCCTTCTTCCCAGCACACAGGGATCCTGAAGCAAGGTCCCAGTGTATTCTGTCTCTGGTTTTGACAAATGTGATTTTCAGGGTGTAATTTCAAGAATATCATATCAATCTATTTTAATAACCTTCTCTAGTCACTATTAAAATCTTTTTTTTTTCATAATTTCTAAGAATGGTGAAGGATGGGACAAATTTTCAGAATAGCAATTGATTGTATCAAATAGAGTATAATTTTATGAACCTGCCAACTGTGGTGGCTTGGCCTGTAATCTCAGCTCCTCAGGAGGCTGAGGTATAGGATTCCTTGTGCCCAGGAGTTTGAGATCAGCCTGAGCAACCTAGTGAGATCCTGTCTGTAAAAAACTCTTTTATTTTTAATTGTGTGAAAGCAAGGAGTCATAAATAAGCTGAAATGTGATTTGACCAGGAAGAGAACTTACCTACCTGATGATTTTGAGCCTGGAGCTTGGGCCTCTCCAGGATCTGCAGGCCACTAATAATTCTACGGGTCATATGATCAGACCTGAGCATTAAAAACAGTAATCTGGTCACAGAACACCAAAGGCAGGAAACAAAGGAAAATAATCATGTATATGACTACACATCTTAAACATTTATATAGCAGAACAACAACAAAAAAACCTCTAACATAAAATTGAAATAAGAACAACTTAGGGAAAATTTTCTTCAATATACATAATAAGCAAATAGTTAATATGCTTGATATGTAAAGAGCTCATACAAATCAATAAGAAAAAGTGATCACTACTAGAAAACATGGAGTAAAAGTCAGATCACAAGAGAGAGAATACAAAATCCATTAAACCTGTGAAAAACTAGTCAGTATTACTGGTAATTAGAAAAATACAAACTAATACAAACACATGCATTTGTGTTAAAGAATGGCAAATATCAAAATGGCTAATATCTACTATTATCAATGAAAAAATTAAAATGCAATAAAGAAATATCTCATTTTTTAATGTTAAAAGTTACGGTTATGTGTCTGTGTACATGATGCAAAGAGAGAGAAAAATCTACAGAGTATGTACCAATATGCGGGCAACAATTATCACTGTAGAGACAACAAAATTATGATTTAGGTTTTTCTTTGTTTCTTTTCTTTCTTTTTTTTTTTTTGAGATGGAATTTCACTCTGCTTGCCCAGGCTGGAGTGCAATGTTGCGATCTCAACTCACTGCAAACTCTGCCTCCTGAGTTCAAGTGATTCTCCTGCCTCAGCCTCCCAAGTAGCTGGGATTACAGGTGCCTGCTACCATGCTCAGCTAATTTTTGTATTTTTTTGTAGAGAGGGAGTTTTGTCATGTTGGCCAGGCTGGTCTCTTAACTGCTGAGCTCAAGCAATCCATCCACCTCAGCCTCTCAAAGTGCTGAGATTACAGGCATGAGCCACTGTGCCTGGCCTTTAGTTTCTTTTTTGTGTATTTGCTTTTGTCTTCTGATTATGATACAATGAACATTTTTAAAAATTATTATTATTATTATTTTTTATTGAGACAGGGTCTGGCTCTGCTGCCTAGGTTGGAGAGCAGTGGTGGGATGGCTCGCTGCGACATCCACCCCCCAGGCTCAAGCCATCCTCTGGCCTCAGCCTCCCAAGTAGCTGAGATAACAGGTGTGCACCATCGTGCCTGGCTAATTTTTGTATTTTTTGTACAGGCGGGATTTTGCCATGTTGCCCAGGCTGGTGTCCAACTCCCAAGCTCAAGTGATCCACCTGCCTTGGCCTTCCAAAATGTTGGGATTACAGGCATGAGCCACCACACACGGCAGAGCATGTTATTTTTATATCCAGAAAAATGAAAAAGCTATTTTCACTTTTGAAAAAAAAAGAAAACCCAGGTGTAGTGGGCCTAGAGAAGAGCTGATTAGTGGATAACTAGAAGTCAATAAAACTGGTATATCGGTAAGAGGTAATAAGAGAACAGGGGAACAAAGAGGAGCCAACTGAAAGGGGAGGCTTTGCAGAAAGAAAATCAGCAGGACTTGGCAGGACACAGACTGCAGGAGTTGAAGACTAATGTAAGGATTGAAATGTGGTGAAGAGGCTGGGCACAGTGGCTCACACCTGTAATCCCAACACTTTGGGAGCCAAGGTGGGTGGATCACCTGAGATCAGGTGAGACTAGCCTGACCAACATGGTGAAACCCTGTCTCTACCAAAATTAGCCAGGCATGGTGGCATGCACCTGTAATCCCTGCTACTCAGGAGGCTGAGGCAGGAGAATTGCTTGAACCTGGAGGCAGAGGTTGCAGTGAGCTGAGATCCTGCCACTGCATTCTAGCCTGGGCAACAGAGCAAGACTCTGTCTTAAAAAACAAAAAAATCTGGTGAAGAAAGGTGGTACAGCAGAGTAGTTAAGTGTTCAGTTCTGGGGCCAGACTGCCTAAATTCCAATTCTAGCCTTGACATTTAGTATCTATATAATCGTAAACAAGCTCTCTGTGTGTCTCAGTTTATTCATCTGTAAAATTAGGGAAATAATAGTATCTTTTCCATGGAACTGTTGTGAACATTAAACAGCTTTATTACACATAAACCATGTAGAATAATACCTGCCACATGATAAGCAATAGAAAAATAGATGTTATCATTAATATTTTTTAAGAGGGATGTCAGGAGGAAGAATAGGCTTAG
The DNA here is from genome assembly GCA_036589455.1 of Ateles fusciceps. Classification (NCBI taxonomy): domain Eukaryota; kingdom Metazoa; phylum Chordata; class Mammalia; order Primates; family Atelidae; genus Ateles; species Ateles fusciceps. The sequence continues at coordinate 6,111,518 of JAZHEH010000889.1, forward strand.
GAAGTTAAACCGATACATTTAGTTTTTGAGAGGCTGATTTTCAGGTTTTGGTATAGCCAGTCTGAAAAGCCCAAAAGTGGAAAACGTGGTACTCTAGCACGGGAGACTGGTAAGGGACAGAAGAAAAATGTAGATTGCTTCATTCACATAAAGGTGATTGTTGAAACAAGAAGAAAGGGATGAGACTGCCCAAGGAGAGAGTATGTAATAGCACAAGTACAGAAGGTGATACAGCCCTTTACTGTTAGGATAAGGAGGAGGAGAAAGAGCCAGAGAAAGGGATGCAAAATGGAGTTAGAGGAGACAGGAAGGAGTGTAGTGTTTTCATGAAGGTGGAAAGCAGACAAAAATGAATGGGGGCATCAAAGTGACCAAAAAACTGTGGTCCAAGTTTTGGAAGCAGTGTTTGTGTGGGGCTGAAGCTGTAGAACATGGTGTTGAAGGGGGCAGAAAGCATACAGGCGGCCAAACTGTCAGTGTTCCCAAGACTGTAGACATCTGTCTTGCCATCCTGGTATCTGAAGTACATCCTGTTAATCTTTCAAAGAAAGGGAAATCATCGAAATTTGATAAAGGAGCTTTCTTTACCAACCTCCACTTAATTAATTAACAGGGTCTGATGCACTTCATTATATCTCCAAAACATGCCACCGATGCTCTCAGTGTGCCCAATACCTGGCGCTAGAAGGCTACTCTCTGGCACACCTGCCTACTACTTCCAGTTAACTGACCAGTGGTCAGTTTAGATTGGATAAAGGATTTCAACTGCTGTGGTACATTGGTTTTTGCAGCCCTTTCTTCCCTTCCACAAATGGAACTGAAAAGCATAATTCCTTAATTTTAATATTTATTTTTTTCTTTTGGATTGCCATTCGTAACTAGAATATAAGAAATGCCATTTTAAAATTCTGAGATTTGGGTTTCTTGTGATCAAATCTGTATAAATAGGATTTTGAATCAAATCTAGCCTTCATTCTCCGTCTCCCTTCATCTACGCTGTCTGTATCCTCCAATTTCCTAATTCTCTTCGAATCCTCCTTAGTTATTCCAGATCCACTCTGGATGCACGGATCATCTAACGTTTCCGCAGAGCCATCCTGTCTGACTCTGGAGGTAGCTGTCTAATTCAAGTTGTTATCTCCTTGTACCACATTGCTCTTTGGATTTTGAAAGTGTTTGTAGATTGTAAGACAATTTGTATTTGTTTAGATTTTCCAAAGGTTGAGGGAAATAGCATATTGAAATGCAGCCAGCACCTACCCACATGTTTACTTTGTTTTCCTCTATTCTCACAAAACAGTAAAAGTGATGTCTTCATGAGCAATTACAAGACGGATGGAAGAGGAGGAGGGGTGTGTGTTCTGCCTGCATTTCACAGTTCCCCATTTTGCTCAGATTGACCCTGGCCCTGTTTTTTGACTTCGTAATATGAGTTTAATTGTGATAAAATAAAGATATACTTTACTGATACAATAATCCATTCACGGTTTACTTCCAATTTGTAAATAGGTAGGACATGAGAAAATATAAAATAATTTTTCTTTTCCATTACAGAGCACATTGTAATTTCTGTAGTATCTCAAGGCTATTTGTGCAAGCATTCAAAAGTAAGCGTTAAAGAAGGCACTATACGTAGAACTGTGCTGGATATGACTTAGACAGATTCAGAAATTGCCATTGCCAGGTTGTCTACTTTCTGGTCACTGACATTTAGCCTGTGCATGATCTCAATTCTTTTCTGTCTGTGGGCTCTTAGATTACTTAGCTCTAAGAGATGGGAGCTGAAACATGTCTGTTTGAAGTGGGCCAGTTCCCTTCTTTATATGTAGCAAGACCAAATTATGGAATAGTTTGTATTGCAGAAGTTGAAGGTGAAAACTGGAACAGGCAAGAGCAGGCAGTGCTTAGGTACACAGTACTTAGAATTTTGGAGAAGTGAGGAAAGGAGAGGAATGAGTGAGCCAACCACATTCCATCTCTCTTGCCCTTAGAACCATAAAAAACAAAGCAAAATAAATTGGACTATGTATGGCTTTTTAACACCAGTATTTTAGACGGCTCTTCCATTGAATTAGGAAGACTTAATGGGTTTCTGACCTTATTTGACCCCACCCCTAACCCCAGGTTGGACTTAGTGTTATCCCATAGAGGCTTTATTGCCCTGTATTAGGGCTATTGAGCTGTGTGATTCCAGGGGTGTACCATGCCACAGAGAACATTATGCTTTCAAGACCCTGGGGAATAACAATGTCTGTGAATTTAGGGATGGTGTGTGGGATGTTGGAAGATGAGGAAAGAAGGCATTAGGAATAAAGAAAAAAAATGAATTTCTGAGGAGACTGATGGTCAAGAAAATACAAACGCTCCATTTAGTTCAAAGATTAATCTTCCTTAGGCAATGCTGAGTTTGGCCCTTAAAGAGTACTAATATTTATCATAAAATATTTTTAATCCTCAATACGTTTCCTTTATGACTTAGGGCTTGATTATGCCTAACTCAATAGAAGTGCTTCTTGCTTAATTGAATGGATTCTCAAAATAACAATTTCAAAGCCCTAAATTCTATGGGAAAATATAGCTAGAAAATTGGAGGGAGACTAGAAATTAAGAAAAAAAATTTCATGAAAGCTTTCAATAGATGGAAGAATTGCACATATTCTCTCCTTTGAGAATGCAAGGAATAGTTTTATCTTTGTGTGAAGTTCTAGGACTAGTAGCAACAGCCAGTACCCCTGCATGATAAATTTCAATTTCTCAGATCATGAAACTCAGTAGGTTTCCCTAGTTCCCTAGTTTTGACTTTAATATTCTGAGCTATAACTTTTAAAGGCTAAATAAAAAGTATTGTCCTTTTGAGTTTCCTTGGTTTTCAATGGCGTTTTGGAATAATGAGCTCCCTTTACACCCCATACCATATGAACAAAGCTGCCCCAAAATGGCTACCAGGATACTCTTCATGCTTCCTGTCCAGATTTCCCCACCTTATCCAGCTGTTTCCCCATGAGAAGAAGAAAAGATATCAGCTATATCCTGGACTCAGTAGATGAACCCAGGCAAAGATCTGCCAAGATGGATGCAAAGCAGTTGTCACCACTGGTCATTTTTCTGTTCTTTGCATTTTACCTAACTTTGGTCGTCTGTATTTACTTGTCCCTTTACCAGAGGCACAAGCACCCTCAGCCAAAAGGAAGGTTGTGGTGTTTGCTGTCCCTGAAATGGAACTGCAATGCAAATGCCCACTACACACTACAGAGATCACTCACTTCTGCTTTGTGTCTCTGCCTGCAGCTTAGATAGTTACCACCAATTTGGTGGTTACTCCTCGGTAAAGCCTTTAAGCACTTTTCTAAGCATGGAAAATTGCTTAGCTAAACATTTATGAAAATATTTTCTAAATGCCAAAGTATTTATAGCTTTAGATATATTTAATTAATAATTACTTATGGTTCATATTAAGAGGAAACACTGGAGCAAAATTTAAAGAAATAGCTCCACCTAGGGACAAGTTAATGCCAACTCCACAATTTCTGCCTTCTCTCTCCTTAGTTATCTTGAACTGTCATCATTTTTTAATTGGAAGGGGGTGTTTTAATCTTTATTCCGAAGTAGTTCCCAGGTGTTTCAGTCCTTGGATGTGTGCAGTCCTGACAACTAAGGCCTAGCTCTGAATCAGACAACTTTTAGGAGCTCTCCTTCCCAGCATGTCTCATGGTCAGCGATGATGCTGTAACTCATTGACTTGATTGCTCCCATTTTTCCTCTAAAAATATCGAGCTTCAAGTCTCCTTTCTCAGTCTGCTTTGATTCAGGTTACACTCATGTAAGATGGGGAGAGGATCCTAGTATTTCTTTTCTTCTCCCATCTACCTGAGAACATTGAATTATAATGATACACGTTTTTTTCAGTCAAGATGAACTTACTGTTCTAATTAAGTTTTTTCTTGGCACAGACTATGTGTAATCCCTTTTTTATTTATAAGGAATAGACTTATAGAATATAATAAAATTCTCGTGTTAAAACCTTGGTTTTATAAGCTATTTTAGCCCACAGTCTAAATCAGGGGGTTAAAAATGGGGACCCTCTTACCCCAATTCTGTAGTTCTGGGTTAAAGTACAGAATTCATATTTCCAACAACAATCCTGGGTGATTCGGACATAGGCAGTCCTTGGTCCACTCTAAGAAATACTTACCTGAATTATTATTTGTTTTCCAAGATGGAGTTTTTTAAAACAGTCATTTTAAAGCACAGGTATTTGGATTTCATCACAAAATGAACATGCATTTTTAAAACCTCTTATTTTAACTTCAGACCTAGAGAAATGTTTCTGCTGAGACTTAGAAAAGTAAGTGTTATGTAAATTTTTTTTATAACAATACTTGGATAAAAATACATTCTTCTATTGGAGATAGTTTTATTCTAAAATAACAGTAATATTTTCCTTTGGGCCTATTTTCAGAAGAAATTCCGTAAATTACTATTACTTAGTTAAATATGTGGCACCTTGGTATTTAGTATAATGATGATCAGTATATAGATGTTGTACATTTTCTGTGTTTTGGCTTAATTTTCTGTGCTTTGGAAAGGAAGTTTCATTTCTATCATGAATAGTAAGAAATATATGAATTCAGCACACATTTCCAGCTGATCATTCAAATGGCAATTTCCTAAACAGTTGCATGCCTTAGTCCTCTAACTTCTAATGAGTTACATGAAGTAAGAGATTCTGTTTTGAAACAATCAAAACTTACGGTTTTGTTTTTTTCTTTTAATTTTTTTTCTTTTTTGTTTTGTTTTATTTTAAAGTGATTTTTTTTTGTTTGTTTGTTTTTTAAACAGAATTAAAATGGAAGGAATTATGGAGAGATCCAGATCAGGTTTTTTCTCTCTCTTTTCTTCTTTTTTTTTTCTGATAGAATCTTACTCTGTCACCCAGGCTGTAGTGCAGTGGCACGATTTTGACACACTGCAACCTCTGCCTCCTAAGTTCAAGCAATTTTCCCATCTCAGCCTCCCGAGTAGCCAGGATTACAGGCACATGCCACCATGCCTGGCTAATTTTTGTATTTTTGGTAGAGATGGCATTTCACCATGTTGGTCAGGCTGTTCTTGAACTCCTACCTCAAGTGATCTGCCCACCTCAGTCTCCCAAGGTGCTGGGATTACAGGTATGAGTCATAGCGCCTGGCCTCAGGTCAGTTTTAAAAGTTGCAGTGATTCAGAGCCATTTCGTCAGCTTCGGCTTAAACAGGACCACTCAAGTTAACACATTTGTCTTTTTTTGTGTACTACAGACAAAGATTGAAAAAACATCTCGAAGGAAACTTCCTTCTCCAGTAATCACAGGAGAGGAATAAAGGTCACAGATGACTGTTTCTCTAAGCTTTTTAAAAATGCCATGTTATGCAATAACTTCAGAGGTCATGTACATTTTATCTTTTCCTTTCAAAATTATCTTTGCCTCTTGTAATTGTTGATCATACTTTTTAATTTTTTTTTTTTTTTGAGAAAAACGTCACTCTGTCACCGAGGCTGGAGTGCAGTGGTAAAATCCCAGCTCACTGCAGCCTCATGTTCATCATACTTTAAAAAAAAAATTAAATGGATGTTTTCAGGGCATTATTAGCAGCGTCCATAGGGGTATTTCAGATTGTTGTCACTGGCTTATGAGTGCCTCCATTGTTTTTCTCTCCATTTTTTTTTTTTTTAGAGTAAAGATGGCAAAAGTCCACTGCACATGACAGCTGTCCATGGAAGGTTCACACGGTCACAGACCCTTATTCAGAATGGTAAGAGACATGCTTCAGTAGTGTCATTATTTCAATAGCTTCTTGTTGTGAATTTGGCTGTCAGTCACCTGGATATGAAAGCTGATGCCCTGTTTTGGAGTTTTAGTAAGCATGGAATTACATAGTTCTTTGATGTACTTTGCTAAAAGCTGCTCATCAGACATGTCATCAACATCCACCTTAGTGGTAAAAACATAAAGCCACAGTTTCACAGTCAATTTGGAATCAGGCACAGAGCATGAGCTTTGAAATTGGAAATGATATATTTATATAGGCTCAAGATTCTGTGCTTTTCACTCTGAGACTAATCAAGGTAAGTAGCATTCATTTTCTAGCAACAAATCTGAATTATTTTTAAATTTTAGAGTTCACTATAGTTTCCTAAGATAAAACTTAAGCTAATTGGGTAAAGTAGGAAAAATGAGGTGACTCAGAGGAAAAGCAGGTAAGGATGTGATATAAAATCATAAAATCACAGGCTTAGGATGGGCGTGGTGGCTGACATCTGTAATCCCAGGCACTTTGGGTGGCCGAGGTGGGCGGATCAACTGAGGTCAGGAGTTCAAGACCAGCTTGGCCAACATGGTGAAATCTTGTCTCCTTTGGGAGGCCGAGGTGGGTGGATCACGAGATCAAGAGATCAAGACCATCCTGGCCAACATGGTGAAACCACGTCTCTACTAAAAATACAAAAAAAATTAGCTGGGTGTGGTGGCGTGCGCCTGTAGTCCCAGCTACTCGGGAGGCTGAGGCAGGAGAATTGCTTGAACCCGGGAGGCGGAGGTTGCAGTGAGCCGAGGTCGTGCCACTGCACTCCAGCCTGGCGCCTGGTGACGGATTGAGACTCTGTCTCAAAAAAAAAAAAAAAAAAAAAAACCTTGTCTCGGGACCGGGATCCAAGATGGCCTATTAGGAGCAGCTGAGGATTGCAGCTCCCAGTGAAAGCGCGGAGGCTGCTGCAGGTGATCCCCAAGCAAGCAGGGCCGGGAGTGGACCTCAGCAGTCCTACAGCAGAGGGACCAGACTGTTACAAGGAAAACTAAGAAACAGAAAGAAATAACTTCATCATCAACAAACTGGACGTCCACTGAGAGACCCCATCTGAAAATCACCAACCACAAAGACCACACATAGATAAATCCACAAAGATGGAAAGAAACCAGTGCAAAAAGGAGGAAAACACCCGAAACCAGAACACCTCTCCTCCTACAAGGGATCACAACTCCTCACCAGCAAGTGAACAAGACTGGATGGACAATGAATGTGATGAAATGACAGAATCAGGCTTCAGAAGGTGGGTAGTAAGAAAACTTCTGTGAGCCAAAAGAACATGTTCTAACCCAATGCAAAGAAACTAAGAACCTTGAAAAAAGATTTGATGAAATGCTAACAAGAATAACCAACTTAGAGAGGAATGTAAGTGAATTGATGGAGCTGAAAAACACAACACAAGAACTTTGCGAAGCATACACAAGTTTCAACAGCTGAATCGACCAAGCAGAAGAAAGGATATCAGAGGTCGAAGATCAACTCAATGAAATAAAACGAGAAGGCAAGAGTAGAGAAAAAAGGGTAAAAAAGAATGAACAAAGTCTCCAAGAAATATGGGACGAGATCAAAGACACAACATACCAGAATCTCTGGGACACATTTAAAGCAGTCTCTAGAGGAAAATATATAGCAATAAATGCCCACATGAGAAGCAAGGAGAGATCTAAAATTGACACCCTATCGTGGAAATTGAAAGAGCTAGAGGAGCAAGATCAAAAAACTCAAAACCTAGCAGAAGACAAGAAATAACTAAGATCAGAGCAGAACTGAAGGAGATAGAGACACGAAAAACCCTTCAAAAAATCAATAAATCCAGGAGCTGGTTTTTTGAAAAGGTCAACAAAATAGACAGACCACTAGCCAGATTAATAAAAAGAAAAGAGAAAATAATCAAATAGATACAATAAAAAATGATAAAGGGGATATCACCACAGATTCCACAGAAATTCAAACCATCATCAGAGATTATTACAAACAACTCTATGCACATAAACTAGTAAACCTGGAAGAAATGGATAAATTCCTGGACACTTGCATCCTCCCAAGCCTAAACCAGGAAGAAGTCGAAACCCTGAATAGACCAATAACAATGTCTGAAGTTGAGGCAGCAATTAAGAGCCTACCACCCAAAAAAAGCCCAGGTCCAGATGGGTTCACAGCCAAATTCTACCAGACATACAAAGAGGAGCTGGTACCATTCCTTCTGAAACTATTCCAAACAATCCAAAAGAGGGGAATCCTTCCCAAATCATTTTATGAGACCAACATCATCCTGATATCAAAACCCGGCAGAGACTCAGCAAGAAAAGAAAACTTCAGGCCAATATCCATGATGAACATAGATGCAAAAATCTTCAATAAAATACTGGCAAACCGATTGCAACAGCACATCAAAAAGCTTATCCACCACGATCAAGTAGGCTTCATCCCGGGGATGCAAGGCTGGTTCAACAAACACAAATCTATAAACATAATCCACCACATAAACAGAACCAAAGACAAAAAGCACATGATAATCTCAATTGATGCAGAGAAGGCCTTTGACAAAATTCAACAGCCCTTTATGCTAAAAACCCTCAATAAATTAGGTATTGACGGAACGTATCTCAAAATGATAAAAGCTATTTACAACAAACCAACAGCCAATATCATACTGAATGGGCAAAAGCATTCCCTTTGAATTCTGGCACTAGACAAGGATGCCCTCTCTCACCACTCCTATTCAATATAGTACTGGAAGTTCTAGCCAGAGCAGTCAGGCAAGAAAAAGAAATAAAGGGTTTTCAAATAGGAAAGGAGGAAGTCAAGTTGTCTCTATTTGCAGACGACATGATTGTATATCTAGAAGACCCCATTGTCTCAGCCCAAAATCTCCTGAAACTGATAAGCAACTTCAGCAAAGTCTCAGGATACAAAATCAATGTGCAGAAATCACAAGCATTCCTATACACCAATAACAGACTTAAAGACAGCCAAATCAAGAACCAACTGCCATTCACAATTGCTACAAAGAGAATAAAATACCTAGGAATACAACTAACAAGGAACGTAAAGGACCTCTTCAAAGAGAACTACAAACCACTGCTCAATGAAATAAGAGAGGACACAAACAGTTGGAGAAACATTCCATGTTCATGGCTAGGAAGAATCAATATTGTGAAAATGGCCATACTGCCCAAAGTAATTTACAGATTCAACGCTATCCCCCATCAAGCTACCAATGACCTTCTTCGCAGAACTGGAAAAAACCACCTTAAACTTCATATGGAACCAAATAGAGTCCGCATAGCCAAGTCAATTCTAAGCAAAAAGAACAAAACTGGAGGCATCACACTCCCGGACTTCAAACTATACTACAAAGCTACAGTAATCAAAACAGCATGGTACTGGTACCAAAACAGAGATATAGACCAATGGAACAGAACAGAGGCCTCCGAGGCAACACAACACATCTACAACCATCTGATCTTTGACAAAGCTGACAAAAACAAGCAATGGGGAAATGAGTCCCTGTTTAATAAATGGTGTTGGGAAAACTGGCTAGCCATGTGCAGAAAGCAGAAACTGGACCCCTTCCTGACACCTTACACTAAAATTAACTCCAGATGGATTAAAGACTTAAACATAAGACCTAACACCATAAAAACCCTAGAAGAAAATCCAGGCAAAACCATTCAGGACATAGGTGTAGGCAAGGACTTCATGAGCAAAACACCAAAAGCATTGGCAACAAAAGCCAAAATAGACAAATGGGACCTAATTAAACTCCAGAGCTTCTGCACAGCAAAAGAAACAGTCATTAGAGTGAATCGGCAACCAACAGCATGGGAAAAAATTTTTGCAGTCTACCCATCTGACAAAGGGCTGATATCCAGAATCTACAGAGAACTGAAACACATTTACAAGAAAAAAACAAACAAGCCCATTCAAAAGTGGGCGAAGGATATGAACAGACACTTTACAAAAGAAGACATACATGAAGCCAACAAACATATGAAAAAATGCTCATCATCACTGGTCATTAGAGAAATGCAAATCAAAACTACATTGAGATACCATCTCATGCCAGTTAGAATGGCGATCATTAAAAAATCTGGAGACAACAGATGCTGGAGAGGATGTGGAGAAATAGGAACGCTTTTACACTGTTGGTGGGAGTGTAAATTAGTTCAACCATTGTGGAAGACAGTGTGGTGATTCCTCAAGGACCTAGAATTAGAAATTCCATTTGATCTAGCAATCCCATTACTGGGTATATATCCAAAGGACTATAAATCGTTCTACTATAAGGACACATGCATACTAATGTTCATTGCAGCACAGTTTACAATAGCAAAGACCTGGAACCAACCCAAATGCCCATCGATGATAGACTGGACAGGGAAAATGTGGCACATGTACACCATGGAATATTATGCAGCCATCAAAAACGATGAGCTCGTGTCCTTTGTAGGGACATGGATGAACCTGGAAACTATCATTCTCAGCAAACTGACACAAGAACAGAAAATCAAACACCGCATGTTCTCACTCATAGGCGGGTGTTGAACAATGAGAACACATGGACACAGGGAGGGGGAGTATCACACACTGGGGTCTGTCGGGGGGGAAAAGGGGAGGGACAGCGGGGGGTGGGGAGTTGAGGAGGGATAGCATGGGGAGAAATGCCAGATATAGGTGATGGGGAGGAAGGCAGCAAATCACACTGCCATGTGTGTACCTATGCAACAATCTTGCATGTTCTTCACATGTACCCCCAAACCTAAAATGCAATGAAAAATATAGATATTATATAAAACCTTGTCTCTACTAAAAATACAAAATTTAGCCAGGACTGGTGGCAGGATGCCTGTAATCCCAGCTACTTGGGAGGCTGAGGGAGGAGAATCGCTTGAACTTGGGAAGGGGAGGTTGCAGTGAGCGAGATCGTGCTCTAGCTTGGGTGACAGAGTGAGACTTTGTCTCAAAAAAAAAAAAAAAAAAAAAAAAATCACAGCTTGACAGAAACCTGGGAAAGTCACATAATATAGCAATTTTCCAGGCTCACAACAAAGGTATACTTGAACCATCAGGTTATCACTGAAACCAAAGTACTAGGGAGTTCAGTCTACATCCTGGTTCATGTTACTCATAGTGGGTCATGGCCAGCGGCATCTGTGAGTGGGTTGGCTTTGACAACACGACTTCTATTAGCAAATCTTAGAGAGTATTTTAAAAAAACAAAAACCGGATTTAGTTCAGATTTTAAGCTGACATTACAGGTCAATCTAGCAGTTCCTATTTTTAGTTGACCCACATTCCTACTTCTCAAAAGTTTGATATTAGTCAGTTTCCTTGGACCTGTATTTTTCTCATCTGTAAGAATTTCGGACCACATACACTTGAATTATTAGTGGCACTGAGTTATGTCTTAGGCACTCAAGACATAAAACAAAGAAGTCATTTGACATTTGGCTGGAAGACCAGCCAGTGGAATTATGCTTAGGAAGCAAAATATCTGCAGCAAAGCAAAGGAAATTTATAAGCATTCCGGTGAAGCTGTAGGGGAAAAGAAATCCTAACACGCTTCCAGTGAGCCAAGGAAGGTAAAATGGAAATTAACTGTGCAATACCATTATTTCTAATTTGAAGTATGTGCTATGCCATTGACATTCATTTTATTGAAAAGGCCACTGTGTTTCATTTTGCTGAATGTAAATAAAGGGAGTAGGGGGCAGAGACCCTAGTCTCTTTCAAGCACGTCTCTTATGCCACTGTATTTCTCAACCATTTTTCAGAAATAATGTCCACCGCTTAAAAAAGCAAACAAAACTTTCAAAACAAAACTTTTAGAAACAAACAAAACTTAGTCAGCTTTGGTTCCCTTTTAGAGCAACTTCAAGCTCCAGAGACAAGGTTGGAGGGAGAACTATCTTCCAAGTTCTAGAGGCACTGCCTTCCTGCAGGTTCATCCCTGTGTGTCAGGCCATGCTGGTCATCTCCATGATGCATCTCCCCCTCTGTCCTGCTAGCATGCCTACAACAGTCCCAGGAGACTGCTGGCAGCTTTGGCCTCTCCAAGAGCCATGTGGGCTGGAAGACTTCTGTGCCCTGCCTGGATATTCTTGCTAGACTTTTTTTTTTTTTTTTTTTTTTTTTGAGACAGTCTTGCTCTGCTGCTCAGGCTGGAGTGAGATGGGTGATCTTGGTTCACTGCAACATCTGCCTCTTGGGTTCAAGCGATTCTCGTGCCTCCGCCTCCCAAGTAGCTGTGACTACAGGTGTGCCACCATGCCCAGCTAATATTTGTATTTTTAGTAGAGACGGGGTTTTGCCATGTTGGCCAGGCTGGTCTTGAATTCCTGGCCTCAAGTGATCCTCCTACCTTGGCCTCCCAAAATGCTGGGATAACAGGTGTGAGCCACTGCGCCCTGCCGTTGCTAGACTTGAGTTGGGGAGACCTAAAAGAGATCCCGTCTTTCATCCTCTGTGATCAGGGGATCTTTGTTTCAGAACCTCTCTGATTCTTGGTTGTCCTGGCATCTTGCTTATGGGTTGGGTGAGGTCCAGGGGCCTGAACTGATAAGGATATAGTGGCTATAATATGTAGTCTATTATGTATAATGATAAAGCTAAGTGATAATGATAAAGCCAAGTGTTCACAGTGTGCCAGGCACTTGGCTAAACACCCCTTATAAAGCCTTTCAACCACCCTATGAGAAAGAGGTACTATTATTATCTCCATTTCAAAGATGGGGAAACTGAGGCAGAGAGGTTGTCACTTGTGTCTGGATACAGGGCCAGTATGTTGAGGAACAGGGATCTGAACACAGGTTGTCTGACATTAGAGACTGAACTCTCAACCACCACGCTTATAAACATGATCTTCAGAAACCAATGGTGTTTAAAAAGAATTCCTTTGAAAATTGAATTCTGTTTACTCTAAGAGTCACTTATATTTGAAATAGAGTTGTCCTGGTAAAAGGATGCTTTAGTATTCTCTTCTCTCAACTGACAGTTTTTTGCATTCATAACACATGTGAGAACTGTGAATTCTTCCATTTGACCTTTTTTTAATGCCCCTGGGGGAAAAGAAAAGGAAGTTCTTTTTTTTATCTCCTGTTCGTTGGCTTCCTTCTGGGAAGAATCTTGGGCTGTTGCTGGGACCCTCCCTCTCCAGAGGCTTATGTTGCTAGGGCCTGGTGTCAGTCCCCCCCAGAGTGGGCATAACCCAGCAGGAACCCCTCTGTCCTCCAGGACCACATGGGCACAGCATTTGGCTCCCTGAAGCAACTAAACGTGCTGCTGAGGAATGTTCTTTGTATTTATTTGTTTTGTTAAATTGCATTAGCATTTGGACTTTGAATAGCTTTCTCTGCTTCCATGACTGCTCTCCAATCAGGGTTACTAGTTTTCATAACTTTGTTTTTCCAGAATCGTCCAGCTTTGGTAAGATAATAATGAAAAAAAAACACACTCTTTTTTTTTTGAGACAGAGTCTCACTCTGTCAACCAGGCTGTAGTACAGTGGCACGATCTTGTCTCACTGCAGCCTCTGCCTCCTGGGTTCAAGCAATTCTCCTGCCTCAGCCTCCCAAGTGGCTGGTACTATAGGCGCGCACCACCATGCCCAGCTAATTTTTGTATTTTTAGTAGAGATGGGGTTTCACCATGTTGGCCAGGATTGTTTTGATCTCCTGATCTTGTGATCCGCCCACCTCAGCTTCCCAAAGTGCGGGGATTACAGGCATGAGCCACTGCGCCCGACCAAAAAATCCACTCTTGTTTTCAAAACCCACTCTTTTTTAGATAGTAAGCAAAGACTACCTCTGCTATCCAATCACGTTGTTTGCTGTCTGAAGCTGTGTTGTCATAGCGAGAGAGGGAAAGGAACTGACCAAAGACACAGTCTGGTGTCCGGAGGCTGATCTCACCATTGGCCTTTGGCAGCCCCCTTATATGCCGTCCAGCAGGTTACACAAGTTCAAAAATGATGTTTTCTTCACAGAAACTTTAAAAATAAATAGAATTTGAAAAGAAAGAGTTAAGTTCTACGTTAGGATGAATCCATGTGGGATTTTTGACCCTTTGGCTCACAGTCCTTCCAAGGCAACTTAATAAACTGACCATTCTTGTTTGTGCAATGAAAAACTAATTTCAGATGAAAGCTTAAGAGAAGCAAATTAATTATCCTTTCTGACGTGCTCTGCATACTTCTAAGCTGCCAAATGTTTATTTTCCCCATTGATTGTCAATGATCAATCACCAGTATTTAACTTGCAACCTTCAAATGATGAACAGTAAAGATATTTCATTCGCATTCCAAGCAAGTTATAAACATTTTCAAATGAAAATGTAAAGGTTTGTGGAGTGATTGTAAGCTAGAAATGCACTTATCTAGAAGTCTGCTTAAATAGAAAACATATTTTCAGATAACAAATAGTCTCTCTTTTATTTTTCCACTAAGTTATGATGTTTTCCTGAAATATATTTTAAATGATAACAAAAGCACACATGGACAATTATTATTATTATTATAATTTTTTGAGACGAAATCTTGCTCTGTCACCCAGGCTGGAGTGCAGTGGCACGATCTCGTCTCACTGCTACCTCTGCCTCTCAGGTTCAAGCAGTTTTCCTGCTTTGGCCTCTCAAGTAGCTCGGACTACAGGCACTCGCCACTACACCTGGCTAATTTTTGTATTTTAAGTAGAGATGGGGTTTTGCCATGTTGGCCAGCCTGTTCTTGAGCTCCTGGCCTCAGGCGATCCACCCACCTCAGCCTCCCAAAGTGCTGGGATTACAGGTGTGAGCCAGTGTGCCTTGCCAGTTATCTATATTTTTATAGTTTTAAATTGACTTGTAAAGTGGAAACAACAACTTACAAGAAAAAACCTTTAATCAGCTCAGACCCTCTATTCTACCCTTCCTGATTTTTTTCACTCTTCTCTTTCTGTATCCAATTTTTGGCATATGTGAGGCTCTAACACATCTTAAGAATGATTGGTGACTCTTGGCTGGGAAGGATGTGGATTAATGGAGTGTTTTTCCAGGGCAGACTTCCCTGTAGTCTGGGGATCTCTGTCCCACATCTCCTTGGATCAGTTAAGACAGCTGGGGCTTTCAGGCAGACCACCACGGGCAGTTCTGATATGGATACGTGCACACTGGATTGCTCTGAGGCATCTGTGGAGACCAAGTGGCTGCCTATCTCCAAAGCTACCATCAAGTCATAAAATGATCTCCATTGGACACTTCTAAATTCAGATCATAGTGAACTATCTGTTGAGTCCCTAGAAGATCACAGTAACTAACTTTATTTTTTTTTATTTTTTCTGATTACAAAATTAGTACATGCTCACTGTAAACTAAACTCATGAGAGATTCCCCATGGTCCCCACCAATGTGTCTCCTCAGCCCTATCCCAAGAAGTTTTACTGGCAGTTTGGTGACACTTCTGGATTTTTCTATATATTTAAGAACATATGTAAAGATATTTATTACTTTACGGAAGTGATCATACTCGTATTATTTGGACAACTCATTTTAAAAATAAGGCCGGACACGGTGGCTCACGCCTGTAATCCCAGCACTTTGGGAGGCCGAGGCAGGCAGATTGCTTGAGGTCAGAGTTCAAGATCAAACTGGCCAACATGGCGAAACCCCATCTCCACTAGAAATAAAAAATTAGATGAGCGTGATGGTGTGTGCCTGTAATCCCAACTACTCGGGAGACTGAGGCAGGAGAATCACTTGAACCCAGAAGGCAGATGCTGCAGTGAGCCGAGCTTGCGCCACTGCACTCCAGCCTGGTTGACAAAATGAGGCCGCATCTCAAAAAACAAAACAAAACAAAAAAAACTTACTAAAGGAAATCATCCTTCTCAACAACAACAAAAAAGGCAAAACAAAACCTAAAACAACAACAAAAAAAACCCCACTATGACACAGAAACAAACACTTGAAGAAAGATCAGAAATTATATTCAAGTTACCATTTATATTTCTCTGTCCCAGTCAGTTAAAAAGGGATTATCTTTCGTAAACAGCTGTTAAGTTGCAAACCCCCAAAGGGGCAAACTTATTGGCAGCAAATTGATTTTCAAAGAAAATTCTACACACACAAGTCTCGAGAGTGAGGGAGGCATCTAAAATCCTGTGTGTGCTAATTGGAGTTTTTGAAAAAATTGTCCCCTTCACAAAGTGCATACAATTTTGGTAATCATTTCACTTTGTAGCAAATATTTTTACACTCTAGACCTGTAGTATACCTGGCTAGAAAAAGCATTGTTTGCTGAAAATGAATCTTAGGGAGTTGTTAGTTATAATGACCAATAGTAGGATTCACTGGAATGAAGGATATATAGATCTGATGAGGACCTTATGGACAGTCTTACTACAAGAGACAGTATCCTGGCCTGGAAGGTTTCCCCAGATCTGAGAAGACTCTCAATGGCTTCTTTTTGGCATAGTGCTCAAGTATACTGCTAACAGAATGCTAATGGGCACAGCCTTTCTCAAAAGCTTTTTGCCTGTGTGTATCAAGGGTCTCCATACTTTTAGCCAGTAGTCCTACTTTTAAAAATGTTGCTGGCTGGGTGCGGTGGCTCACACCTGTAATCTCAGCACTTTGAGAGGCCGAGGCAGTGGATCACTTGAGGTCAGGAGTTGGAGAACAGCCTTGCCAACATGGTAGAACCACGTCTGTACTAAAAATACAAAAATTAGCCAGGTGTGGTGGCAGGCCCCTATAATCCCAGCTACTCGGGAGTCTGAGGCAGAATTGTTTGAACCCAGGAGGCAGAGGGTGCAGTGAGCTGAGATTGCTTCACTGCACTCCAGCCTGGATTACAAAATGAGACTTCATCTCAAAAAAAAAAAAAAATTACTATAGGAAATCATCTGAAATGTAAAGACTATTTCTAAATATGTCCATTCCTGTGTTTTTCTTAATAGCAAAAATTTGGGTATGACCTCAATGCCTATTAATTGAGGACTTGCTAAATAAATTCTCTAGATACTGATATTATATTGTCATTTACAATTAATGAAAAAAATTAATGACATGGGAAGGTTTGTAATGTAACATTAAAGGAGAACGTAGGATTAAAAAACTCTTTCTACACCAGGAACTCAGCCATGGAAAAATTCTACATACATGTGCACACATACACACAAGTGGAAGGAAATATTCCAGAATATTAGTACTGACTATCTGGGATAATCAGTGAATTTATAGATGACTTCTATTTTCTTCTTTGTATTTCTGTTTCATTTTCTATTTTACTGCATCTTCTAATTTTTCTACAGTAAGAAAATACTTTCTCAATCAGAAATAAGGCATTTAAAACAAATGTATCACATCTTTCTAGATTGATCGAAGCCATTCATATATATATATATTTCTCAGGGTTTTATATTACTTATCCTGGCATATATAGATTTGTGTATATGGTTTAGATATCACCCCAAAAAGAAACCTCATACCCATTAGCCATCACTCCCCATTCCTCCCCAGCCCCTGGGAACCACTAATCTAGTTTCTGCCTCTATGAATTTGTTCAGCCTGTTTTCTTGAATTTTTAGTCTTTTAGTCATTTATTTAGGAACATTTATTTAGTCAGTCAACAGGCACACCATCACCAAGATAAACTCCAAATAGATCAGTTATCTAAATCTGAAAAGAAAATCTTTCCAGTATAGAAAACATGTGTCAATTTCTTTGTTACCAGGGGTAGGGAAAGCCTCCCTAACTACAAACTCTAACATAATAAAAGACGAATACATTACCTGCCCCCTCCCCCAATTTTTTTTGACAGGAAAAAAACACCAAAAATAAAAAACAAAACCTGTGAGAAAAATGTTTGTAACATATATTTTAAGAGTTATTGAACATAACTTGTTCATTTTCTAAGTTTGTGTGGATGTCCTTAGGGACATCCACACAAACTTAGAAAAATGAGAAAAGTCATGAAAAATAGTTTACAGAAAAAGATAAACAAATGGTCCTTCTATAATATATGAAAAGATGTTAAACTTTCCTCATAATAAGAGAAATGCAAATGAAAGCTGCAGAGAGATAACAGTTCTCACCCATCAGATAGCAGATATTCAAAAGCTTGACAAGGCTGTAAGGAAAAGTGCCTCCCATACAGTGCTGGTTAAAGTGCCAAATTGCACAGTGCCCACAGAGAAATCTGGCAAAATCTAACAAAACCACACACTAATTTTTTCTTTGACCTAAAAATCTCCATTCTGGGAATTTATCTTGAAGATACATCTAACAAATATGAAGCAACATACGTATGAGATTATTCACTGTAGCATTCCAGATAATAGCAAAATGTTATTTATAACCTAAATGCTTATCCATAGGAGATGAGCGTACTAAACGAGTACATCTGTGTAATGGAAAAAAAATTAAGCTGTACAAAAATGAGGAAGATCTCCAAGAAGTGATCTTTAGAAGTGAGTTCTAGGATACACTGTTAAGTCGGGGGGGCGGGAATATTTTTTGCAAAGAGAAGCACAGAAGCAGAAACTAAAACTAATGAAAATGATTACTATAGGATGTGTATGAGAATGAAGAGGTAGGGATAAGAATGAGTAAGGCTTTTAAAAAATATTATTTTGACTTTTGAAACATGTTCTTTACATATTATTAAAATAAAACCCAGTAAAAAATTTTTGAAAGCAAACAGAATCGAATGAACTTATATTGATAATATAAGCACACAGTAAAGAATTCAGGTAACTTGTGAACAAAGTACTCCCTGCATATGCTAAAAATCATTGCGGGAAAGTCTGTTGGGAAATCAGATATCTACACAGTCTCAAAGTATCACCCCACAAATTGTCTGTTAATTACAAAGGGGAAAAGACATTTTTGTAGTAAGCGTACTGGCAGACACCAACTTAACCACATAATCAAGCCTTTTTTTTTTACTGTGTTAAAAATATACGTAACATAAAATTTACTGTTTTAACCATTTTTAAGTATACAGTTAAGTGGTATCTGGTACATTCCCACTGTTGTACAATTATCACCTCCATCCATTTTCAGAACTCTTTTCCCAAGCTGGAAGTTGGTACCCATTGCAAGTAGTCAAACTTTGCATCACCTGGGAATGGAATAACTGTGCATGTGCTAAGAAAATGTAGTGGGAAACACACTTCTGCTCTGGGCATTATTGCCAAAATGTTTAGCCTGAATCTAATAAGGAAGAAACCAAAGACAACTGCAGAGTGCAGAGCATCTGACACAACTCCTGGTTTGGCCTCCAATAATATCAATGACACAAGAAACTTTCCAAAAAAAAAAGGCCAGGAGGATAGTTTTGGAGTAATGGAAACTAAAGAGACATGGCAACCAAGTGCTATCAGAATTTTTGGTTGGATCCTGGATTAAAACAACAAGATAACTGTTATAAAGCACATTTTGGGGACAATCTGAGAAACTGGAATAGGCACTAATATTACATAAAATTATTTTATCAATGTTAAATTTCTCAGGTACAGTGATGGAATTGTGGTTATGTGCAAAAATGTCTGTTCTTAGGAAAAACATTCTTAGTGGTAAAATGTTATGATATCTAACTTTTTAAATGGTTCCTCAGATAAATGAATAAATAGACCAATTGTATATAACATACACATGGAAAAGGGAGAGAAAAAAAGAAATTTAGTGACATAAAGACTGGGGGAAAAGAAGGCAAAATAAAACCTAATAACAATACTATATTATTAAAAGAAGTATAGATGATTATTATCACAGTGTTTATAAATTTAGGCATTTTCAGTTTATTGTCTATGCTTTTACTCATTTTAGTCATCATATTTTAAGCTAGATCATCAAATTACATGAAATTATTTCCTGAACTCTCCATCCCCTTTGGTTCTTATGTTTTAGCATGAGTTTTATATATGTCTTTAATTCAGCAGGGAAAATGAAAATTGAACATGTCTTCAGAATTACACTTTATGGGATTTGAATACATTGTTCATTCAGAGCAGGTATTCAGTTGTGAGATTTTGAATCCTTAACTAAGACAATACGGAAAGATTTCTCAAAAGTATTTCTAATAGACTTCTGTCTACACAGATCTACTACTACTACTACTTCAGATGGTGATTTGTCCCCTTAAAAAGCATTCTTGTACTTCAGAGCAAAGATGCACAACTGGAATAGGAAAGAAATCAACATTTGGTCAATATGAGAGACTAGCAGAGAACATAACACCTGAATCAACCTCAATCTTTGCATTATCCTGTATTAAAATATCTCTTTCAGGAGGTGAAATTGACTGTGTGGATAAGGACGGCAACACTCCTCTCCATGTGGCTGCAAGATACGGTCATGAGCTTTTGATTAACACCTTAATAACCAGCGGAGCTGACACAGCCAAGTAGGTTACCGCAAAAATACGGTGGAATAATTGCCTCAAGTGGGAATACTGCCAAAAAGATTCTTCTGTGCAGTAGTAGATAGTTCTCATTTATCCAGGTGAAGGTGGATCTGTACCATTACACTAAATACAAATTAAATTTGAAATAAATCAAGTGCCTTTTAATGGCAGAGGCCTTTTAAAAACAGAGGCAAAGAAGAACCAATTTTATTTTTTAGCTTCATCCAAATGAAGTCTATTTCAGTGGTTTTAATTAAGGAAACTTGAACTTTATTCCTAACTTTGCTTTCTAATAGTCTCTGCCCTTTCCAATACTTAATATTAAACGGGAAAAATAAAACATAACAGCCAAGTCACGGTGGCTCATGCCTGTAATCCCAGCACCTTGGGAGGCCGAGGTGGGCGGATTAGCTGAGGTAGGGAGTTCAAGACCAGCCTGACCAACATGGAGAAACCCCGTCTCTACTAAAAATACAAAATTAGCCAGGCGTGGTGGCACATGCCTGTAATCCCAGCTACTTGGGAGGCTGAAGCAGGAGAATCGCTTGAACCCAGGAGGCAGAGGTTGTGGTGAGCTGAGATCATGCCATTGCACTCCAGCCTAGGCAACAAGAGCAACACTCCGTCTCAAATAACATAACGTAACATAACATAACATAACATAACATAACATAACATAACATAACATAACATAACATAACATAACATGGGCCAGTTCAGGATTTATTCAGAGTGCTTGCTCAGCTTTAATGATATGGTTATAGAGTACAATTGAGGCAATTTGTTATGTAGGGAATGGGAGACCTGACTTCATTATGCACTTCAATTCAACAAAAATACATAAAGCATCTATGCTGAGTGCTATGGGAGATTTCAGAAGGTATGAGTTACCTAGTTGGTATCTTTAAAGAGCTCACAATTTTGTTTGAGGCCCAAGGCCCACTTAAGACAAAGAGCCATGCAAAATTATATATCATAAAGTTCTAAATGAAGCAGGACTTGAGTGGCGCGTGTTTGGTGTAGATCATCTGTGCTGCAGAATATAGACAGGGAGGAGAGGGTTCAAAAGTGGCTAATGTTTTCTGAAAAGGCTTCAAGGAGAAGATGAATTTTAGATAGGCTTTAGGGACTGAGAATTATCTGAGTACCACAGAGGGTGGCAGCCATCCCAAACAGGGAGGAAAGCAGGAATAAAACAGGCAGACTCCACACCAGGGAAGAGTTCAGCTGACAGAGGAGAGAATGTGATGATGCTGTGCGTCACCCAGGAGCAGGACCCATTGATGGTTGGGAGCCCAGGCTTTGGTGGGTGCTCCCTTGACACCAACCCAAGCTGCTTCCCATATGAGCTGTGTGACTTTGGGCCCATTGCCTCATTGGAAAAATTGTAGTAATCATAGTATTTATCTGTAGGTTTATTATGAGGATTA
Source organism: Ateles fusciceps (assembly GCA_036589455.1). Lineage (NCBI taxonomy): Eukaryota > Metazoa > Chordata > Mammalia > Primates > Atelidae > Ateles > Ateles fusciceps. Next base: position 6,133,171 of record JAZHEH010000889.1, read on the forward strand.
AATGACTTAGTTACTAGTAAAGCTCTTTGATATCCGGTGAGATCTGTATGAGTTCTATAAATACATCTGCTGAGGTTATTAAAAAGATAACCCATGTCAAAAGCTCTGTGAACAGTGCCTGGCATGTAGTCAGCTATCAATATATGTCAACTATTATTTTATTATTAATAATAGGTAGTAGAACTAAATTAAAGAGGGCCTTCAATGCCTGAATAAAGAGTTTAGCCTTGATCACAGGGACTGTGTGTAACAATAACTGAATTTTTAGAAGAAAAACCGTATGAAGACAGTGTATCTTAGGAATTCTGTTTTATTTGTCAATTTTGTGCAACACAATTGAAAGTCTTGTATGAGTATGAGCTAAAATTGAAATGGTCTGGGAAAGACGTAGTGGGATCATGAAATCAGATTCACAGAGGGTCCGTTGTTCTGGACTTAAAGTGAGTTATGGGAAGCACTGTGGTAGATTGGTAGGATATAATGGTTTATTGTCATCAGTTCAACATTAAGTTGAACGGGGTTCCAAACATCTCCATGTCTAGTGGTAGAGTTAAGAACATGCACAAATGACTGTGTATTGTGAAGCTTGTTAAGATGGATGTTTGGACCAGGCTGTGGGAACAGAGTGAGAGAGACACTAATTTCCTGGGTCTCCCAGAAGAGATGATGTTGTAACAAAAGAAAGGATATGTAGACGTTTGCTAGATGGACAGAATTATGGGGTAGAAGAGAAATGCGAGCAAGGAGGGATATCCCAAAAGAGGGAGCAGTCATTATAAAGACATAAACATGTGAACATGTTAAAAGCACATTTCTAAAGCTGTGACATTGGATGTTTGGTGGGTGGAGTGGAAAGAAATAAGGTGGAAAGGCTGGAAGAGCCACATCTCAAAGGACTTTGCAAGTCCTGCCAAGGAATTAGATTCCATTCTGAGTCATTTGGAAGCTGTTAAAGAATTCTAAGTGGGTATAGAACAGGTTGTGTCTAATGATCCCATTTGTGTGTAAGAAGATCTCTCTGATAGCAGTCCAGACATATTGGAGGCAGTCCAGGCTAGAAACACTTGGCAGCCCCTTGCAAATGTCCAGGGAAGAAAAGATGAGGTCTTGGGCTAAAGATGAGGCTAAGGAATGACAGAAGAGGGGAATGCTGATAAATAGTATTAGCAGTGGGATATCTTTTTACAGAAGAGAAGAGAATCTGGATGTTGCAAGTTAAAATAAGCCTCTCAGTTTTGTGGGAAGAGCTCTACACTAGGATTCAGGATGCTCTTACCAGGTTCTGGAGTTCCCAGCCAGATCGTGGATGCCCAAAGCTAGAGATAATAAATGCTTAGTGTTAATTCAGCAAAAGAAAAAATATTTAGGCACCAACTGACTTTACCTGTAATGTGTTAATATTTTCAGTGTTTTTTTTTTTTTCAGCTTTGGGTTACTTGGGGAATTTTAGCCAAATAATCATGAATTTCTGATTTTCTTCCAAACTCGAATTCATTTTAGGAAGAAAAATTAGCTGGATCCAATAGTCACTAAAACCATTTAATTCAATATGATTAAAGTTTATTTCCTTGTAATTACTTTGCTTTCAATTTATAGAAACACAGACCATGTAGCAAAAGTGCCTTAAAAATAACATTGTTTTTCAAGTATCCTATTATTCCATTGTCTCTGCTATGTCCTAGGGACACATATGACAGAAACATTGTCTCAACCTCAAAGAGCCATGTCTGTTTTCTTTGTCACAACGTATCTGGGGATGCGACATGCTACCTTCAGTGACAGTGGTTCCTTAGGGCAGTGATTATATGTGTGTGTGTAAGTGCTTTTGTGTGTTTGCATGTGTGGGAGAATGGAAACCACCCTAGGGCAAAATATCAAAATGAAGGGAAGAGTAATTGGAGAAGATTAAATTTGCCAAAAGCCTCTCAGAAAATCACTGTTCTCTGGATTCCTTATAGGATTATTAAAGAGGAGAAAAATAGGCCTTTCATAAATAAATAAATAAATAGCATTTATGAAAAGAACCCCTCTTCATTCATAAGCAATATAGCCAAATGTATTTAAAAGAACTCTATATAACAAGTTTTATCATTATTACTTTCTTATGGATTTATTTGAATCTAAAATAAATGTCAGCCCTTGATTAGAATGTTCTTTGTTATTCTTTTTGCTTCTCTGAACTTTAAGTCAGAGCAACCTCCTATGGTTTGACTCAGTGCTCATGCAACTTTATGTGGTGTCCAAGCCCTCTGATTTATCTTCTTTCATTTTGTTAGTTTGGGGGCACTTGTCACTAGGATTTTAATTCGCCTATCCCCTTACCAATTATGCTTTCTTTTTCTGCCTCAACCGGAGCAGAATTAGGGGTATTGTAGTTTATAGATAACTGGCTCTGACATTCACTCATTCATTAAATATTGGTTGAGGTCCTAAGTAGTATGTACGATGCCAGGTTCTGGGATTACAGAGGTCCCTGCCCTTGAGGAATTTATAATCTGTTGGGGGTAAGATTTAAACAAGCAATACAATCATGAATGCTAAGTGTGATGCCAGAGCAATTGCTGGGTGCCGTTTGGATATGTAAAAACATATCTAAGACATGGAACCCAGTCTCGCAAGACTAGAGAAGGAAGAAGTAACGGTTAACCAAGTCTGAAGGATGACTAGCAGTTAGCCCATGGTAGCAAGGGTCTTTTAGATCCTTAGTATGTGGTTATTTTTATTATAATGTCATGTGAATATGCATAAACATAAACTAATAAACCCTTAGGTTTGACATTAACAAATTAATATATTTAAAAATTACAAAATACCTGGAAACAGAAACCAACACCATTCATGTTAACTGCGCAATTTAGTAGTAGCAAACTGGGCACTGCTCTGAGGGGTTACATTTAACTTTCACTGTAACCTCATGGGGTAAATGCTATGATGATCCCCGTCTTACAGGTGAAGTAAATGAGGCACAGAGAGGTTCAGTTACCTGCTCAAAGTCACAGAGCCAGTAAGGGGTAGAAATGGGACTCATCTTCAGTCTATTGGATCTGGAGCCTCGGCTCCTAAGCATCTGGCTTGCTGCCTCTACATAACAGATGATGTGATAGTTGACATTTTGCCAAAGTGCAATCACCATTTGTGTAGGATTACGGTCCTGGTGACTGAGGTGCAGGCTCTTTAGAGTTCAGTATATACTGCAAGAATGGAGTGGGTTAAAGTGGTGGGACAGTGGACTTGTCATGCAGCACCGAGCCCCTTATTCAAACTACTGCCAAATTTTGTTTATATGGAAGGCTCAGGTACTGCATTATCATTGACCCTCCCTAGGTTCAGCCTTATCACTTGTCCATTGAGTCCATCTTTATTCTTTTCTCACTGGCCCATGCCAGTACTACACAAACACCAGTGTGATCCTCAATACAAACATGGATGCTGAAATTAGGCAGAGGTATGCAGTGATAAAGGGCCACTCCGATGAGCCAAAAGAATGCTTTTATGTCAGTTGTTTTAGATTATCATCAAAAGGAAAAGACAAGTTAAAATTCTCACAACTCTTGAGATCCCAGAGACATTTCCAGTGCCTCAGAGATGCACTGATTAGTTTGAGAAATAATGGGAGAAGCAGTAGAGAAAGATAAGAGCATTTCAGGTGGAGGGACTGGTATGTGCAAAGGCCTGGGGGCAGGACAGAGCCTGGTTCTTACAGGAATGGAAACACATTTATTGAGATTCTAGAATATGCAGATTAGACAACAGCCAGATTGAGAAGGGGCCTCTCAGAGCCACTTTAAAGTGTTTAAACTTGATTCAAAAGGAACCACTGAAAACATCTGTTCATTGCAAATAACAAGGACCAGGTCTCATGGTTGTCACTTAAGGGTGCATACCAAATACTTGGAATTGCATGGATAAAATTCGTTAAGAAATTCGTTTGTTTAGTTGGACTGATCATTTGGTAAAAACCATAAAATTATCTTATTCTAAATTTAGGAAGTGTTTTTGTCTCACCCACTCAGTGAGCAAAGCTGAACCATTCCCACTTACACAGAAAGATAACAGAAATGTTAACTGATCATGCTTCATTCTTGGCTTTTAAGGAATCACACACCTGATTTTAAGGAAGTACAACCTGATTACAACTTCAAAACTCATGTACTGCTGATTACCAATTGAGCTTATACAAATTTCAAGGGCAACAATCCTGCTAGCTTGTATGGTAAAGGATTTCCATGTGCCTGGTGCTCTATTTTAGCACTACGTGAACATTATCTAATGGGCCCTTACAGTTGCTGTGTGATAGAGTCACTGTGATTACCTTATTTTCCTGAGGAGGGAAGCATTATGCACTTGCCAAAGATGAAGTACATAGCAAGTGGCAAAATGAGGACTCAAACCCCGTTTCTGACTCTGTCACCTGAATCATGTGTTCTTTACTCAAATGGCCTAAAGAGAAAGTTCTAGAAAAGACTGGATGTAGGGAGGGCAGCCACATCTCCCTGATGCCATGGGGAAAGCTTCAGAGACCCCAAATTCTAATCGTGTGAAGGCTCTTTCTTCCCCCTCTAATAGCTCTCTGCAAGACAGGCCTGCAGACCTCATTTATTCTGAAATAACTGGGTAGGAGATGCCAACTAGCAGCTAAATTAGAACTAGCTAATATAAATGTGTTCCATTAATTTAATGACTGGTCAAATAAATGTGGCAATTTAACTGGAATTGGTCTCCTCTTTCCTGTAACTTATGCATTGTTAACTTCAGTGTGATTTGGCACCTGCATTCTTGATCTTCCTTGTCGTATACTTGATGAAGTAAGAGTGATGCTTCTTAATTGGCTAAGATAGCCAAGTCCTAATTTTCCTGTGAAAGGTTTTACAGTCTTTCCTTTATGATCAGTTTTATTTTATAACAATAAAGTAGTAATTTTATTTTGAAATACATAAATCATTTCTGAAGTGATCCAGGGACACTGAATTCTACTTTTCTTTCCAATGTTGACTTGAAACTTAGTTTTACTACTTGAACCATAATTTCATATGCAAGTGCAAATGCCATAGCATTTGAGTCTGCACTAATCTGTTTTCAAATCCTACACTGAGGTAGTAACTTTTTATTCACTATGGAATAAAAAATATATATTAAACAGAATTTTTACTAGACCTTTTAAATTAGAGTAGTTCTATCTCTCTCATCTTGAGGTTTGTAAGAAGCAGTGAAAAAAAATCAGCGAACGTAGAGTGTGATGAATTATCTAAAGACAGGGATTTTAAGTGGCAAGATTGATTGGAAATATTGCTAATGAGGTTTATGGAATATATCATATTGTTGCTGTTATACTATCACTTATACTTTTTGTTTTCCCAATTGGTTTCTTGTAGAGTTTGATGCTATTTCCTCTAATTCATTTGCTTATATTATTTTACGTAAAGAACTTTACGTAAAATGGAACTTTATAAACTATATTGTATATGTATTATGTGTATATATATTTTTATTTATGGGTATATATGAACATATTGTGTGTGTGTGTGTGTGTGTGTGTGTGTGTGTGTGTATGTTTAAAGAATGAGGAAGGCTCAAAAAAATCTTGAGAAATCCAGTTTTTGATTCCAGGTACATTTTTTTAGGAATGAAAATATTCTATTCATTTTCCTCTTCTAAATGTCCAGATATATTTAATCACATATTTTTGTCTTAAATTCCCAAAACAAATAAAATGATTAGGTAAAATCACATTAGCTTTAAGTTCCATTTAATAAGTAGGTTTTAAAACATGTTATGCACTTAAAAAAAAAAAAGGATGTTTCTCTTGAATCAAAAGGGAACAATATAAATAATAGCATAAGTAGAAAAGCTTCTCTCCCGTCCCCAACTCCCTCTCCCCTTTCACAAGCATCAAGGTCATCACTGAAGCAATTGCATTTCAGAATTTTTTTGGTAAATGATGAGAGGCAATTACAAGCAGTTCATCTCCACATGACACTGCCTGGAAGACAAGCAAATTGCATCACTTGATGGATGCTAGCTATTACACACCCTGGGCTGGAATCTCCATATAGGGAAAGGAAAACAAACAGAGGGGAAGACTGAACAAAACCATCAGTACATAGGAAGAAGCTATTATGGAAAGAGAAAATGGTGGTTAATTGCTGACAGAATTGAATATTGCAAAACACTGAGTACCATGAGATGTCTGTGAATGTGTATGTCCTTTCATGCAGTCACAAACATACACCATCATAATAACTTTTGAGATGGTAAATAAAATGTATGTACCCAAAGCTTAACAAATTCAAATCATATATGTTTCTTTATGAAGCATGGAGTCTGAAAACGGGCCACTTTGTGCCAGAGAGGAGACTTAGGTAATTAATGCTGCAGGGTGTAAGCAGATATGGTCCCATACTTGCTTGTATTATGCAGAAGATTTAAACAATCTGAAATGTATTATTTGATTAAAATGAGATGTTATGAGGAATGGTCACTAACATTATAAATGCTTGTAAGTACACAGGAATCACCTGGTGATGCTGCTTGGTATGAACTACAATTCAGCACATGGCTTTGGGTCCTTGCTGAAAAAGATGTAGTAGAGAAGAGGAGGAGGATTTAATCCTGAAGGCAAAAAGTGCTGCCATCAGAAGGCTGCCTGTCCCTTAAGGGGTCATCCGGGGGGACTGTGTTGTGGTGGGGGTTCATCTATAAAGTCCTTTTCTAGATTCTCTCTTTAATACTACTAGGTTTATGAAATATATGCAAAGTAATGTTTATTACTCCCAACTGTGTTTTTTGTGGCTGGTATTGTGATGTGGGTTGGAAGATGAAGTTTGATCAGCAAAAGACAAACATTAGTTTTTATTCTCATCCAAAACTTTATTTTCAACAATATAGCCATTATTAACTCCTAGCAAAGTGCTTGGGACATAATACAACAATAATAGTTGTTTATCAAATCAAGAAATAAAACAAGGGCTGAGCATGGTGGCTCATGCTTGTAATCATAGCACTTTGGGAAGCCAAGGTAGGTGGATTGCTGGAGCCCAGGAGTTTGAGACCAGCCTGGACAACATAGCAAAACCCTGTCTCTACAAAATACACCAAAAAATTAGCTGGGTGTAGTGATGTGCACCTGTGATGTTCCCAGCCACTCAGGAGGCTGAAGTGGGAGGATCACCTGAGGCCAGGGAGGTCAAAGATGCAGTGAGCTGTGATCACACTTCTTTCCCTGACCCCTTTGTGGGACTCGCAACAAGGTACCTTATTTACTCAGCCTGCCACTCTCAACTCCTCGCAGGAAGGAGCCCATGAGCTAATGAGTATGGGAACTGGAGTCAATGAGTACTGGAACCAGCTGGCCGCTTTGGCAATGGCAGGAATAAACTCTGTGCAGGTCCAGCAGTGGCATCCAGGTGGTGGTGCCTGCAACTCCCAGAGCCCCTCGAGGGCATGTTACAGTGCTCTTTTAGCTCTGCTGTCCACTCTTGGCTTAAGTGTTAACAGCTCAGTGGACCCTTTCTTTGCCTTTTTGCATGAGGCAGCTGCACTCCACCAGCGAGGGCAAAGGGCCAGAGTGACAACCTTTTGTATCTGCACCTGTGGCTCCCGAGCTCTTATTTGGTGTCCAGAAAAAATGAGGTCTCATGAACAAATTGAAGGATGGTAAATGCAGGGCATTTTGTTGCTGATGAAAGTGGGAAGGGGAGCTGAAAATGGGACGGGGTGGGTAGATAATCTTCCCCTAAAGTCCAGCTGTCTCTGGCCAGATTCTCCTCCAAAGTTATGCCATCAAGCTGTCTCTCTGAAGTCAAGCCACTTCTCTCTGATGTTCAGCCTTAGTCCTATCTACTGGCTGAGTCTGGGGTTTTTATAGGCACAGAATTGGGTGGGGCAGGGTCATGGGTAGTTTAGGAAAAGGCAACATTTGAGTGAGAAAACAGGGGATAGAAGTTCTCACTTTGGGTTGCAGTTTCAGGCTTTTCAGCTTGAGAGTGGGTTTTTACTGGGGGACCTGCCCTTTCTGCCTAGAATTTCTCTGCCCCCTGCCTCTATCACTGTATCAGCACCACTGCACTCCAGCTTGGGTGACAGGGTGAGACTGTCTCAAAAAAAAAAAAAAAAAGTACAAGAGGAAGAAAAGAAAACAGGTTGCCTTTCAAAATTGAGAGTTTGTCTTGCTCAGTATTATTATCTCCAGCCCTTAGCATAGTCTATGATACTTAGAAAGTGTTGAATAGATGAATGAGGGAGTGAGACATATAATCACCAAGCTGAAAGAAAATGAGAGGGAAATTAATTTTAAATTTAAAGAGTCATGGTTTATGTGAAACAGATTTTCTTAAAATATACATTCCTATGGTAATGGATTTTTAATTCTGGTTCTGATTTATTATTTTAAAATAGAAATTGATTGCATAATTATTTATTGAATGGAAGAATTACCAAATTATTTTAGCCAATACTCCCTACACAAAGCATTGTTAATTTTCATCAGAGAATCTAGAAAGGTAATTGTCCTTCTGCATGTATCTTGAGATCTGTTGCCGTGAGATGCTCTGTTTTCTTACTCCTCAGGTGTGGAATCCATAGCATGTTCCCTTTACATTTAGCTGCCCTAAATGCTCACTCTGACTGCTGCAGAAAGTTGTTATCATCGGGTAAGTAAATCTGCTAGCAGAGATGAGACTTAATGTGTCCTGTACATGAGTCAATGAATGGCTTCAGGTGTCTGGTCAGAGTGAGTGGCTGCCTGTGCTTCATGTCATTACCTGACTTGCAGTGTGTCTTCTTCAGCTAACTGCATGTGACAGCTCCCAGCAATCCTTGGTGTTAAAGCTGTTTGAACGTCACTATTCCTGTCCCAGAAGGAGAGTCTTGTCTGTTTTTCACGTTAAAGCTTGGGCATTCCAGGGTGAAAAGAGGCAGAGATGGCCAGAGCTTATAGAAAGGTTAAGTCACACAAGAAGGAAAAGTCTTTGAGACTTAAAATGATGGCTTAGCATTTAATATTTTTCAACAAAAGAAAAAAGGCCAAATACCCTACATCTGGTGGTAGAAAATGTCATGTTACTCCCATTCCCTGGGCATTGAAAAATCACTATGGCTGATTTCTTCCAACAAGGTTTAATTTCTATTTTTTAAATATGAGACTATTTGGAGCCAAGAGATTGTTTCTGGTTTGGCGCTTTGCTAGTCTTTCTTATCACCACCTCTGCCGACTGTCATATATTAAGAAATTCCTGGGCTTTCAAAAGTGGTAGAGGTCTGCAAGGCAAAGATTGTTTATGAATTAGTTCAGCAGATATCCCAGAGGCATTTTTTTTTCCTTTAAGTACTTTACCTATGGCTGATTCTGCTTTCACTGCTGTTGCATGTTTAAAAAATAATCCCTGCATGCAAGCATGTTTCCCAACTCTTAAACCAACTGAAAGGTTGAAATACACATAAGAAAATATCTATTCCAGCATGCTAAGATTATTCCTTTGCCTCCATGTTTTGTCCATGAGTTCTATCTGCCTATTGCCCTACTTATCTCAAATTGGTTTCATAAATTTCTATCCTGGGATTAAAAAATGGGGCTGTGGTTCACCCAGGGCTGAATGTGAAAATAAATCCTTCTTGACTTCACGGTTCTTCCTATAAAATTGCCAAGCTTGAGCAGTTACCATTTGTTTCCATGACAACCTCTTTCTGACTACAATTGCTTGCATTCTGGTTTTTCTACTAACTGATTTTTCTGTCTCTGCAATGTTTCTTGTGGTTTAACTAGGACAAAAGTATAGCATAGTATCCTTGTTTAGTAATGAGCACGTGCTGTCTGCAGGCTTTGAAATAGACACCCCAGATAAATTTGGAAGAACGTGCCTTCATGCTGCTGCTGCAGGAGGGTGAGTAGTTAGCAATTCTAGTTATTATATGACTTAATTACTAATTCATCTTTATTGGCCTAAGCTGTCTTGAATCAAAGGCAATTTCCTTAGTAAAATAAGAAGAATCTTTTCTACCAATTATCAAATATCACTGTTATATTTCCATATTACTTGCATTTTGTTTCACCAAAGAAAAATTATTAGCCCATCTCAAATAGCGAATAGTTTTTCTTTTGCTTTCTTCTTTCTCTTTTCTTTTTAAATTATAGTTTTCAAGCTGTAGAATACATATCTGTTACCCCATACACCAAAAGAAAATAATTTGAAATTTGTTCCTAGGTTTTTCCTCTTTTGTTGCTGGTATGTGGGTGATGACCAAGAGAATCAAAGATTGAATTAATTTATGTTCATTTATAGACGTTTTTGCCTTTGTTTCAAAACTGATTTTTAGTCGTTTAGGGATTAAATGTGAACATAGGTCAAGAAAACCCAAAAGACAGGCAAGCAGTGATTTAACCCTTACCTTTTTTTAAGGTTGTAAAGAGAATTTTTTCATCAGCTACTTTCTTTTCACATACCAGTGGTATGGGAAGGATTGAAGCTCTGATCTATGTGACCACACATTGACCAAACATGGCATCTCTTGGATGACGTTGTTTGGGGAAGGTGTTGGTTCTTAATCAATTTCCTGGTCCTTAAGGAACAGCAATGCTTCTCCATTTGTCATTTGTATATTACCAAAGGCATTACCTATTTATCAGAGGTGGTTAAATGGTGACACTTTAGGGCTCCTTATTTATATAAGTTCCTTCTGAATTCTTATTACTAGATTTGTATTCATAATTTTACATAATATATATATATATATATATGCCCCCTTACCCCCCACCTCAGCCCCCAAATTGTATGAGCTTTATGAGCCACACAAGTTGGATTCATCAGGGTAAACCAAAGGCAGGTTTAACCACTGCCTTTGATTCTTTGCCATCATTCAGTAAGAGACAGGTGCTTTATATCAGCTGGCATGCTACACCAACACATACTTATCTTAAAAAGTTCTCATATGTTATGATTGAAAGAGCTAGTTCTCTGAGAAGGTGGCTATAAAGGGTGGATTTGGGGTGAAGAGAGCCCTGCTCAGGTTTATCATTGAGATCATTTTTTCATAGTTAAATTATAGTAATAATTCCAGGCACTTCTAGCGTCCCAAGTATAGAACAATAATGGATAACTGTCTCTTTTTCATGCCCCCATTTAAAAGATATCAGACCTGTACAGAAAGTGGCAACACACAATTCCAGATTCATGTCTAAAATTCCTGTTAGAATTGCTATTTAGCTACATGCCCTTTAATAGGAAAAATCACTTCACTGGGTCCTTTTCTCTCTATTAAATATGATTTATGGCTTCTATGAATGATAAAGAAGCTATGGAAGATCACTGTGCTCCATGACATCATTTTCAGCCTTGGTTCTGCACATTTATTTGCCTAAATTACAAAGACAGGGAAATGCAGTTGCTTTATTTTCCCTTAAGGAGTGTCTGGGTTGAAAGTGGTTATCATGGTGAATTCATTCTGCTGTGATAGAAGGTAACGCCCATCCACTCTGGGTCGTTGTTTAAAGGGACATGAAATTATTATAGGTTTAAGTGGTTGTTTCATAAACTCTTGATGGTTTTGAAAAAGAATTTTAGGATAAACGATGAAACCATCACTGGAGGGTTTAATCGTGTAATAATCATTAAATTTCTTAGTCATGGAATTGAAAATGTTCCACCAAGTTCTTTAATCTGTTGATTTATTAGCTTTGAAAAAGGAATCATAGGAACTTTAGATCCTTACAGTATGTCGTTACTCGAATATGTTCAGGTTTTTATTAGCGGAATTTAGACTGGGAGCTATCTTATCATCTGGTCCTGCACTCTGCAGAAAATAGCTCTTGGTGAAGATAGGCCAGTAATTGATCTCTTCCGTCTTAATGATGTTTTCCCTGTCTTTCTAGTAATGTGGAATGTATAAAACTCTTGCAGAGCAGTGGAGCAGATTTCCATAAAAAGGACAAGTGTGGGAGGTATGTAATCAGAGAGTTCTGCTTCAAGTGCCTAAATGAAAGGAACTGGCAGTGGTCTATCTAGTAATCAAGTTACGTTGAAATAGTAAACTGGGAAGTTAGCTGGGGGGGATTCCATCCTCCTCGGAAGGAAGTCCCTTCTCATAAAGATTGCCAGCAAAGCAAATAAGCCACAAAGAAAGCATCTCCACTCACAGCTCCTGTTTAGAATTGACAATTGTCTTTTTTTTCAGTTAAAAGACGAAACAAAATTCCTGCATGGATATAGTTTAGAAAATTCTGTTTCTAGCAGAGTAGAACACATAAGTGCTAGTCATCAGATCTAGAGCATTTTATTATATGTATTGAACATTTCATCTTGGGATGAATTTTCAGACATGTTTAAAACATTAAGCCACACATTTAAAACATGAAGCATACATACCACCAATGGGTCATAAAACTTTTCTTACCTTAATGGTCCTTTACCTAAGTAAATAATGTCATGATGCCAACTGGCTTGTGGATATATATTTTTTCATGAATATATATAATTTTTCCCCCATTGCACCTCTTTACCCTTCCTCTCTTCATGTACCCTCCTTCTTTGAGGTTGCCACAAATTTCTTCTCTTACCAACCTGTCTAAGGCAGCTCCTACCCACCCTTTCAGATTCATGTCAGTGACACCTCCTTGTGCTCTGATGGGCATGCCCCTCGTCTCTGCTCCCCAGCACCTTAAACCTCCATGACTGCAGAGTACCTCACACTGTTCTTATGGACTCTGACTCCTTGTCTCTCTCTTTGTTATGGGAAAAGGTCCCCCATCCAGACCCCAAGAGAGGGTTCTTGGATCTTGCACAAGAAAGAATTCAGAGTGAGTCCATAGAGTAGAGTGAAAGCAAGTTTATTAAGAAAATAAAGAAATAAAAGAATGGCTACTCCATAGACAGAGCAACCCTAAGGGCTACTGGTGGTCCATTTTTATAGTTATTTCTTGATTATATACTAAACAAGGGGTGGATTACTCATGCCTCCCCTATTTAGACCATATAAGGTAACTTCCTGATGCTGTCATGGTGCTGGTGGGAGTGTAGCAGCAAGGATAACCAGAGGTCACTCCTGTGCCATCTTGGTTTTGGTGGGTTTTGACTGGCTTCTTTACTGCAAACTGTTTCATCAGCAAGGTCTTTATAACCTGTATCTTGTGCCGACCTCCTGTCTTATCTTGTGACTTAGAATGCCTGCCCATCTGGGAATACAGCCTGGTAGGTCTCAGCCTCATTTTACCTAGCACTTATTCAAGATGGAGTTGCTCTGGTTCGTACCCCTCTCACATCCCCCACCTAACTGTGAACCTCCTCAGGACAAGAACTGAGTATCATTTTCTCTTTATCTTTGGGCCCTGTCATGAAGTTCCTACCTAGTAATTTTCAGGCTAATTAAAACATACACAATCCAATATGTAAAATATTTAAAATTTTCTTTTTTGAACTAAAGAGGAGAAAAATCAACTAGTGAGAGAGCCAATAAATTGACTATAAAATATGAAATAGTTATTCTTGAAAACCGATCATTTGTTTATTATTCTTTGACTATTGGCTAATCATACCAGAAAAACTGTTAAATAATTGAGAGCTAAAAATAAGTAATGTACAGCAAATTACTTAATATTTCTGTAGTTTTGCCCTTTACAAGGTCCTTGTGTTTTCTGATACTAACTCCATGAGATATGTGGGGATGCTGTTATCCCTTTTAATAGATGAGAAAGCTGAACCCAAAGAAACTAAATCATTTATACATGTACACAGAATTTTACTCCCAGAAGGATCTTAGAAGCTTTATCTTTGGACCCTGTCATGAGGTTGTTACTTGATAATTTTCAGTCTAGTTAAAACATATGCAATTCAATAGGTAAAATATTTAAACATTTCTTTTTTTGAACTAAAGAGGTGAAAAATCAACTAGTGAGAGAGAAACTAAATGATTTATACATATACATATACACAGAATTTATACCTAGAAGGACACAGCAGCTCAAAAGTTCTTATTGAAATAAGGGTGGAAAAGTTCATACCCAGAGAAGGGGTGTGATTTGGGCCAGCTTGCACATCTCCCCCACACCAGGGCCCAGGGCTTCTGATTCTGATTTGGATTCTGCATTGTTCTTCTCATTAACCAACATCCCTATCCTCTAGGAGCTTACAGTTCAGTGGGGAAGGTGAGACAATACACCAGTGCTAAAATCAAGACAGTATATTATGAGAACGAAAGAGAGACCCAGACAGTAGCTAAGCCATCTCAGACAAAAGCAAGAGAACTAGCTCCTGGGACAAGAAGGATGAGTGGGGTTTTAATGAGTGGAAGTGATTCATGAATCGGCACTCCCAGGGGTAAACCAACCTGAACAAAGGCTGGGGGAAGTGTGGACATAATCCAGAAAGCCTCAAATCATCCAGTTTGGTTATCCTAATGGGTACATCTATGGGAGAGAGATACCCTATCAAAGGAGATTGGGACCAGTTTTGGAAAGTCTTCAATTCTAGGCTGAGGAATCAAGTCTTTGGTTAGTAGAGAGAACCAAAGGTTTTAGAACACGATTGTTATACATGGGTATTACACCTTAAAAAATTCTTCATTCAGACTAACTAGAAATTATGGACACTTGATTAGAGCTAAGGAAGTCAATAGGATGGGCTTGCGATGGTCCAAAAAAGCAATAACGTAGACCTGAACTAGGATAGGCTCTAGGAAGGAGAAAGAACAGATCCGTGATAGATGGCCTTGTGTGACACTACTGTCTTTGTAGCCTCGCTTCCAGTTTATACAGGTTAAGCACCCTTCATCTGAAAATCCAAACTCTGAAATGCTGCACAATCTGAAACGTTTGGGGCACAGCCGTATAATGTTCAATGGACATGCTCATTGGAACATTCTGAATTTTGGATTTTTGAATAAAAGATGCTCAACCATCTAAAACACTTCTAGTTCCAAGCATTTCAGATAAGGGATACCTAACTTGTATAGTTGAAAGAAGCTTTCCACACCCCTAGGAATACTACTGCCAGTGCTAGTGCCAACAATGAGCCTGTTTTCCAGACTGAATGAAGTAATAAATTACTGTTTGTTTTTCAGGACCCCTTTGCACTATGCAGCTGCAAATTGTCATTTCCACTGTATTGAGACATTAGTGACCACAGGGGCCAACGTTAATGAAACAGATGACTGGGGACGCACAGCTTTGCATTATGCTGCCGCATCAGACATGGATAGAAAGTAAAAACAGCCTTGCTCATGCTTCCTCTGGGAACAGGGTTGGGGAGCGATGGGAAAGGACTGCTAAGTTTTCTTCATACCGCCTCATGGAAAAAGAGTTAGACTAACCCAAAAGAGTTAGATTTGCTTCATTTCAAACCTGGGCTTTCCTGTTCTGATGACTTTATGTTTGATTATTACATGTCACTGCTCAATTATTTCTCTGTTCTTTGGGTCGAATGCCAAGTGGAGCTGTCAAGCTCAGGTTTACGGTTCATTCAAAATCTGTTGTAATTTATTTTGACATATACCATAGTTTTCATCATCACCACGTAAATGCTTCATTTGCTAATATATATGTCATATGTCAAAAACATCCACCCATGCAGAATCCCAGCAGTCTTTAAGTATAGCTTCAGTACATGCAAACTAGGTACCATTGCTCCAAACCTGGGCATGAATGCTCTTTCAGGAGCTAGAGGAGAGGAAGTTGGTTGCTCAGGACATGTTTGGATTCTAGGGGGGGTAGGAATGGAAAACAGAAATAAGCAAACCAGTTCAAGGGGAAAAGGTGGGGGAGATGCCCACAGTTGATGAAACTTCTTAGAAGCTTCAGGCAGGGCCTCCTTCATAAGAATACTTTTTGGTGACCCTGTTTGAAGAACTATTGAATTATTTGCTGTCTTGTGTTGTAGAATTGATTCTGGGTCAGTGCTAACTGCTTCTCCTGTAGAGCAATGGCTTTTAGATGGTGACCCAGTGAGAAATAATATCTTACAATCATGACCCCGTATGCACATTCACATATATATAGTTTATATACTATGTAAAATGGAAATAAAGTTTTCATAAAATCATATTTACTTTTACCTTGTGTGATGCATTCTGACATTTTCTCTATTTCATTAGAGAAAAAATCTTGCTGACTACAACCCACTAAATCGATTTCACAATGGGTTTCAAAATGGGTTGTGGTCCATAGTTTGAAAAATACTGCTTGTTTCCTCTTCATAGTTACATAAGAAATAGAAATAATAATGTCAGATGTAGTATTCTGATCCCTTATGCTTGCAGGTTATTAACAGACATTGCTTAACAAACATTTATTGAGCATCTACTATGTGCCAAGCTCCAGACGATTCACTTGGAATAGACTGCGGGTGGTGGAAAGGGTGGGGAAACAATATACTTTATCTGTTAAGAGCTGGAAAAGAAATTCTGGATGATGAAGAATCGTTTTGTCAGATGAAGGGTGAATATGACCCCATTTCTGGACAAATGAGATGGCTGAGCTGGCAGTGGGGAATGCAGTAGGAGTCAGAGAAGTTTCAGCTAAGTCACATCTTTACTTGGGAAGTTTAGGATGTTTATAGAAGGGTGGGCAATTTGATTGTTACCTTAATTGCTGATACTTAAGTGGAAGTTTTAAGAAATCATATTCTCAGTTGGATCCTTGGGAGAGAATAGATTTACTGGATGGCTTTGGAGAGAACCATATATACCTTCAGTGAAAATCAGTGGTGCTTATTTCTTTTGGGTTGGGATAAAAATCATTGAGATATAAATTGCACCAGAACCATTAACAGCTTTGCCATTTAAAAAAATTAATTGCAACTTTTTTTTTCTATCCTTTATGCTGAGAAGTAAGACTATCTTAGGAAATGCCCATGAAAATTTGGAAGAACTTGAAAGAGCCAGGGAGCTGAAGGAAAAGGAAGCCACACTGTAAGTTTCTTCTCAGCTTAAGAACAAGGTGCCATTTCCAATGCTTCATCTGCTTCTCTGAGTTGCCACGTTGCCTGCCTTACTATTTTGGGGTTTCACTTGGGATCTTGAGGAAGTGATATGGGCTTGCCTTTAATGGAGAAGAAACTACTCTTTTAATACAGCCTTCAATTCTGCTATTTTCACACAGAGAACTTTCTAAAATTGTAAGGTTTGCTTCAGCCACCACTGTGATTGGTCAGTAGTTTTTAGGACCTGGTGTCCTAAATATCATTTCTGACTGCCATGCATCACGTACCAAGGAAGACAAATGAAGCCTCCTCTCAGAGCCTTAGGTTCTGCTTTTCTGACCTGGGGACATCTATTTAGCAGATTCTATTTTAAAAGGTCTTAATACTTTGGTGTGAAATAACTACTTATGCTTTCTTATCACCCCCAGCCCACACACACATCAATTTAGGAAGAGCCTCCTGCTCCTGTACACGGCTGCTCCTGGGGCCCCTCATCCCACCTGCTTCTCCCTGGCTTCTGACAGAGACGTAGCTCATTGCTGTGGCAGGGGTGGGAGTGCCTGCCATCACTCAGGGCTGTAGATGCATGGGAAACTCTGTGGCTTCGTCCTCTGAGAGTCCTTTCTGCACCACAGGTCACAGTGAGAAGCTGACAGTGCTTAGTGCAATGCCTAGCACATAGTCAGTGTTCAATAACTGTTGAGTAAATGAACAAACAGATGAACTGGTGCCCACACCTTGTGCCTCAGTCCTGTGGAACCCAGTGGATATGGTGCTCTATGAGTCTGCAGGCACATCGTGGTTAACTTATTTATTCCTCGATTGTCAGAGGAGCCAGTTTCTCTGGGGCCTGAATGCCTGTGTCTACTCCAGGGTTTTCCCACCCTACGCCGGGCTACTCCCATGCCCAAACTGTTGTAGGAAGGTATAGTTAGAGAGTGTGGCTCCAGTGCAGGTTGTGGGACCTAACTTCGATGGTAATTGGGAAGGGGACAGGAAATGCAGCAGTGAATAAAGCAGAATGACTGAAGTTTTGCTTTAATACTCCCAAATTTAAAATAACGGTATTAAAAGACTGTAGCATTTTAAGACACCGCAGCAAATATCCCCTTCTCCAGTGAACCGCAAGCTTGCCCTAAGCCAGACAAGCTGATGGAGAGGGGAGAGGACAAGAAAGGCAGGACAATGAGGGGGGAACCAGCTGCCCGAGAGCTCTTCTACGCAAAGGGGGCCACTCTCCTGGTATCCAGATACGCCTCTGACCTCATGGGCATCTGTTAGCTTTGCATCTTAATTGCCAAAATTACTAGGCCCTGGGAAGGAGAGAGAGAGAAAAAAATAAGCATTCCCAGTTAAAACACTGAATTCATGTTTCCCTTACAAACAATGTGGTGAATATCCAAATTCTATATTACTTTTGTTATAATACTACTACTGATCGTATATATAGTTCAGCTATATTCTGGGTTAAATAACTCTCTGGGAACAATTCCAAGTGTTTTCCAAATTACATATTCAGTTTATCAACTGATTTTTAGGATGTAATCCATTCAGAAATTGGACTGTGTGTCCACTAGCATGTTATTCCTATTGAATGATTTTATATAAACAGCCAAATTCAGTTTACAGTGAGTCATACCTGGGATCCCTTCCATGGGCATTTAATTACCAAAATAAAAAAGAACTTCCTTATAAGGTGCAAATGACCGAAGAGAGAATAATGGCTGGACTCTAAGAATAGTCTGATTTATTATAAAGCATTTTATGGATAAATCATGTGTCATGTGGGTATTTGGTTTTTTAAAAATATATGGCTTTCATCAGTTTTTCTAGAAATTGAAGTATCTGCTTTAATTGTCCCTGTGTGTAATTGACCTTTTTTCCTTTTGCCTTATACCAAAAGATAGAAAAATGCCATTTAAAAGTTTTTGGGTAAACTCTAAATTTTCTATTGGAAGGTCTTATTTAATGTATGGGTTGATATTTGGAATCTTAATATTTTGATTTGAGCATGAAATTGAATCGGTTTGGTCTTATAAAGGACATGTTTGTCCCACTGTCGCAGGAATGATGATGCTGTGAAGCCGCGCTTCCTGACTAGTGACTCCAGTCCTCCTTCCCAGCAGGACTGGACCATTTGCAATAGGCCCTGAACAGAACTCATTACATCCTTGGGTACTTGTGAACTCGAGTTTTGGGCTCTTCAGTGAAAGTGGAGCCATGTTCCTTCCTCTAAGCATTCCACAAAGACTGTGGCTTTTTTCAGAAAAATTACAACTCTGTCTGAAAAGGCTTTAAACATTTTTTTCAGATCTATATTCCTAATGGTGAAATTTGAGCCTCTTTATTCATATGTGGTTATGAAATTAATTCTTTGTTCTTTTAAAAGTGCTTACCCATTCCTTTAATTTTTTTTATTGTTTAGGCTATTCTTATTTTTTTTCTTATTCCTTTTAAGTTTAATTTTTTAACTGCTGATTTTATGGCGAGGTTAAGAGTCAACCTCTCCCTATCGAGGTTGCCCCGTTACGGTGCCTGACCACTTCTTTATTATGTCTGAGACTTTGTTGACAGGGAGTTCCAAAACTTATTATTCAATAATCTTGATGACAGATGTTTTTACCGGAAGATGAGATGAAAAAAAATCTTAATTACCCTCTTTTTCCTAAAGCTTTTTCTGAATTCTAGAATGGCTATATTAAGCTCAAATAAAGATAGATACAGAAAACACACACACACAATTTTCAACACATAAAACTTCATTGCTGTAGCATTTTTAAAGAAACAAACTCATCAAGTACTTCATGGAACATTCATAATAGGAGGATTTACATAAATTATCTTTTCCAGTCCAGAGATGAATAACACTTCATCTTTATACTTACAGATGTCTAGAGTTTCTGCTTCAAAATGATGCAAATCCATCTATCCGGGACAAGGAAGGTTACAATAGCATACATTATGCTGCTGCCTATGGGCACAGGCAATGTCTGGAATTGGTGAGTTTTGTTTTGTTTTGTTCTCTCTTTCTCCACACACACACACACACACACACACACACACACACACACTTCCCACTCTGGAAATACTGGTCTTACAGTCTCAACAAATGCCATCCTGCCTAATTAAGTCACCAGTAGAAATCACCTTGAAGATATTCTGGGGTAAGTGACTACATTGTTAGATGTTATGATATGTAGATCTCTTTTTTCCATTTCTGTCATTCCTAATCTCAGAACTGACTTGACAATTGACTGTTTTCCACTTTACTGTAATTTGGCTGGGAATGTTAGATCTGTGCAGGGACACTGTATTTTAAAGATAATTAGAATACATCACATAAGCTCAGCATGTGTTTCCAGAGGCAAACTTCACGCTCTAGTATTCAGTAACAGTGTTGTAAGATGACTGTGTTAGTGTTCTCTAGAGGATCAGAACCAACATGATATATGTGTATACAAAAAGGAGTTTATTGGAGAGAATTGGCTCACACGATTACAAAGCAAAGTCCCAGGATAGGCCACCTGCAAGCTGGGGAAAGAGAGACGCCAGTAGTGGCTCAGTCCAAGTCCCAAAGCCTCAAAACCCGGGAAGCCGATAGTGCAACCCTCCACCTGAGGCTGAAGGCCCAAGGGCCACCAGGAGGATACTGGTGCAAGTCCCAGAGTCCAAAGGCAGAAGAACCTGGAGTCTGATGTCCCAGGGCAGGAGGAGAGGAAGCATGCATCCGGCAAGGGAAGAAAGAGAACCAGAAGACTCAGCAAGCAAGCTCATCCCTCCTTCCTCTGTCTGCTTTGTTTTAGCCTTGCTGGCAGCGATTGGGCTGTGCCCACCCGCATTAAGGGGGTGGGTCTTCCTCTCCCAGTTCACCACCTCAAATGTCAGTCTCCTCTGGCAACACCTTCACAGACACACCCAGAAACAATACTTAACCAGCTGTCTAGGCTTCCCCTAATCCAGTCAAGTTGACATGTAAGACTAGCTCTCACAGTGACTTATATAATTACTTGATTAATGGGTTTGTCCTGGTCCCACATTTGTAATTTAGGGAAAGAAATTGGCAAGAGCATAATAGCAGAATTTATGGGATTTCCAGGCCACCAAAAATGCCAAACCTATAGTGACCAAGAGCCACCTGAGGGTTTGGGTGACTGTTAAAACTCCTCCATTGGTATAGGTCACAAGACACAAACTCACATGTCCACAGGGACAGAAATGTAAAGTGAATGAGTGAAGTGAGCTCAGATATAGAACAAATGGGAGGAGTGGGGGATTGTGGCAAAGAGAGAGCACGTGTTCTTTCTTAAGAGAGAGACAGTCAGCTCCCGCTGACTGAGACCAGGAATGCATACTTGGGGTTGCTAGCTCTTCAGCATTTTAAGAGAAGCTAAAATCTAGACTTTTTATGTGAAATTTTCTGTTTGGAAAACACTGGGTGGGCCAAAAAAAAAATTGGCTTTCGTGGCTGCCCCCTGCCAGCAAACCACCATCTGCTGTCTCCTGAGCATCCCCCTTAGCACAGCTTCACCAGGACACACAGGCATCCCAAACTCACTCTCTCAGGTTAAATGATGGGTCCCACCCTTCCTGGCTGCACTCCAACTCTGTTCCCTGTCCTTTGAAAGGGAGGAGTCCTGCTTTTCAGAGTTATTCAGAGTTGTGTTTGGGAATCAATTTGCCCTGTATCAGCCACACAGTCTATTGAGAAAGTCACAAAGTAGAAAGCCGGCGAGCAATGGTGTTGGTGCCTATGCAGAAATGACTGAAGGGTGCCCTGCTCTTCCCTTTCCCTTTGACTTGGCTGCTGGTTTAACTGGTTCCACTTAGGGTCAGTCTCACTCTGTTTCTTTTAACTACAAATGTAGGAAAATTTTCATAATGGTTACCCTACTTGGAAATAAAAAGATAATTATTCTAGTGTTTTTCATTGCATTTATTGGTGACTTGTATGTACTCTCATCATTCTTGAAGACTTCTAGATCTTCTTTCCCCAGGTTCTTGTGAATGCTACAGATTTCTTTGATCTTGGGGGTGGGTAGCATTCTGCCTTTTTTTTTTTTTAATTTTTATTTTTTGGTCCTCTGTTCTGATTTCATCATAGTTTATCTTTCAGTTATTGTGGCTGCATAACAAATCACCCTGAAAGTTAGTGGTTTACCATAACAATTATTTTTAATCTTCCACTGTTTCTGTGCATCAGGAGTTCAGAGTGGCTTAGCTGAGTAGTTCTAGTGAAAGATATGCTATGAGATTGCAGTGAGACATCAGCTAGGGCTGGTATAATCTTAAGTTTCTTCACTCATATGTCAATCATCTGGACTGGAAGACTCAAGGAGCTGACATTCCTTGAGCTTCTCTCTTTTGTCTCAATGTGTGTGTGGTTTTTTTCCCATGTGATTTTCTCTAGAAGCAGTTCCAGAGTAGCTGGGTATCTTACATAGTGTCTCAGGGAACCAAAGGCCTCTGCCCTGGGAAAGAGTGGAAAAGAGAAAGAGATAAAGACTGTATCACTGTTTATGATTTACCCTTAAAAGTCACACAGCGTAACTTCTGCAGTATCTGTTCATTGAGGCAGGTACAAAACACAGAGAAGCAAAGTAAACTTCACCCAATCCAGTCAAAGAGAGGAGTATCAAAGAATTTGTGGACATATTTTCAAACTACCCAGTTCCATAAAAAGATGTAGGAAGCCCAGTGATTTCATTGCCTCCTATTATATGGATTTTGATGTAGAATCTCAAATGGCCCAGAAGCAATCCTCTATCTTATAGATGAGCAGACCAAATCACAGAGGTATTAACTGTTTTGTCCAGAGTCATAGCTCTGGTCTGTGTAAAAAGTGGGCCATGAATCTGGATTTCATGAATTCTGATTTCAAAAAGTGTTTATTCTACCACACCATGCTGCCTTCCATTGCAGGTTACAGCCCCACCACCACCCAAGGCTTTTAAACACGGAGAAAAAGCATGGTAGCCACTGATATAAGGCAGTACCATTTCTGCCTCCTAACTCCAGTATTGCCATGGAAGTTGATATAGACCTATCAGCAAATATGGCTTCGTGTTTAGATCCCATGTAAGAAATGCTCCTTGCAAAGTGTGTGTGTTTGTATGTGTGCGCATGTGTGTGCCTGTGTGTGTAGTAATCAGTGGCAGAGTGAAGGTTTTCTACTGTAACTACGTATTATGAGCCTGCCTTCCAAAATGTGCTTAAGACACAGCTGTCTTTAATTGGTTTTCTCTATGAAAACCATGTCATAATTGTCAAAATAAACTTTTATTATACAGTTTAATATAGTCTTAATAATGTGTGCTATTTTACAGTACTTTTGTGAGTTATCTTTAATCCTTCATAGTCTAGAAACTCAGGATAATTGTCCTAACACCTTCTTTCTTTAGAAATAACGTATTGCATGCAATATCTTCATTTTTTCAGGAAGACCATTTTGGTACTGTTATTCCTGTTATTCAAGTAAGAGGATTTTCTGTCCATAAGAAGGTTTCACAAATTCTGTCTGATAATGAAATCACTCCCTTTGGTTAGATCAACATTTGCCCTGTGTAATTTACAAAGAGATGACTATTTGTAACAATTATAAGACATTCAAAAGCAGTTGAGGGACAAGTTAACTGATCTTAGTTTACACTGTCAATCCAACAGAGTAGATTATCGATATAAATTGGTAGAAGTGTTACTATCACTCAGTCAGTCATTTGTAACACAGGATGAAAGTTCTCTCATTTTCCTGAATGATTTTAGTTGGATGGAAAGTTTTATGTATTCCTATTTTGGAATGCATCCCAAAATTCCTCTTGAGTGTAGTTCATACAAAGCAAAGATCCTAAGCAGGCTACAAACATTCTTATGCCCCATCCCCTCCCAATCAGAACAAAACACAGTCCTGAAAACAATCCTGCACTTCCCCTAGGAGTGAAATCACAAATCAGACCTTTATAGGTATCTTATCCCCACTGCTGGTTCACCTAACTATGGATGGATTAGGACAGGAGATGAGGCAGGAGAAAAGGGTTCTGAAAGGAGGGGGAGAGGGAATAGGGCCTGTCCTTGAAACAAGTATTAAGTGAATTTCAAAAGAAAACATATATGTGGCCATAAGCATATGGAAAAAAAGCTCAACATCACTGATCATTAGAGAAATGCAAATCAAAATCACAGTGAGGTGCCATCTCATGCCAGTCAGAATGACTATTAATAAAAAGTCAAAAATAATAGATGCTGGCCAGGTTGTGGAGAAAAGGGAATGTTTATGGTGGGAGTGTAAATTAGTTTAACCATTGTGGAAAGCACTGTGGCAATTCCTCAAAGACCTAAAAGCAGAACTACCATTCAACCCAGCAATCCCACCACTGGGTGTATACCCAAAGAAATAGAAATCATTCTAACCATAAAGATACATGCATATGTATGTTCATTGCAGCATTATTCACAATGGCAAAGACATGGAATCAACCTAAATTTCCATCAGTAGACTGGATAAAGACAGTATGGTACATATATACCATAGAATACTATGCAGCCATAAAAGACAACGAGATCATGTACTTTGTAGGAACATGAATAGAGCTGGAGGACATCATCTTAGCAAACAAACACAGGTGAAAGAAATCAAATACTGCACATTCTCGCTTATAAGTGGGAGCTAAATGATAAGAACACATGGACACAAAGAGGGAACAACAGATACTGGGGCCTACTTGAGGGTAAGAGGGTTGAAGGAGGGAGAGGATCAGAAAAATAACTATTGGGTACTAGGCTTAGTACCTGGGTAACAAAATGATCTGTACAACAAACGTTAATGACACAAATTTACCTATATAGCAAACCTGCACATGCACCCCTGAACCTAAAATAAGTTTTTTAAACAAACCCCAAAACAAGTATTAAGGGAGGAAGTGGGGTTTTGAGGGGGTGCTTTTTTCATCTATTCTCCCTCTTTCCATAGGAATCTAATACCTTTATAGCCTTTAAAACTCCAATTTGCTTGTGTACTATGTTAGGAAAGTGAACTAATTAACCTATGTGCACTAGGAGGTGAATTTCTGACTTTCACATTGCCATGCCAGTCTTCTTCCTCATCTCCCAACACAAACACCCATTTTCCCAGGGGTCATCCTTTTAACAAATTGTCCCTGACTCTGTGCTTTGTGCTAGAATTATGCTGATGAGGAGACACACATCTGGTAGCTCTTCATAGTTTATTTGAGCCTCTGAGCAGAAATTGTGCAGGGAGATCTTTTTTTGACTCCACCACCACAGCCTGTGCTTCTGGTCTGTGGAGGGAATAGAGACAGTGTAAATGAGGATATGTGATCTGGCCTTCACTATCAGTCCAGGGACTTTGTCCTTTGAGCACTGGAATAGGATTGAAGAGGATGGGGGCCATCCAGAACAGCTGATTTGTGAGGCTGATGAAATGTGTCTGGCGCCTCCTCCCATCTAGTTGAGCAATTACTGTGATTATGCATATTATTAAGTATGTATCATTAAATTTGATGTATATTTTCTTTGACTCTGACATTCAGCTTGGTCTGCGTTTACTTTGGCATTCATAGTTTGTGGCTCCGGTCTGTGATCACAAGCATAGAATTTATAAACTACTTTGTATTCAGTCCATTTTGCTGTAATCAAAAAGAAATTATTATAGTTGTTGTAGATTTACTTCTATTATACAGACTTACATTTAATTAGTTCCATGAGAAAAAACTTCTAAAAAGTAGTATGATCCCTTAGCCTTAATAGAAATAGCCAAGGTTGAGAATTCTGCCAAGTCTACCTACTTAGGCCAGCATTCTCAGCTGGTCTTGATCAAAGACGTTTGTACTATGTGGGCAAGCAAAAAACTGCCCACAAGCATGTACTGAGAGCTGTGATCAGTCATATTCAATTGGGCTCAAAATATCAAAACAGAGTGGGGGAGACTTGGCTGATAAAGCTTCTTGTGTCTGAGTATAATGTATGTTTGAGTGGAGGAAGGGAATTGGCAAAGGGATGTTCCAGGCCTCCCTTTTCCTCTGTCTGAAATGTATTCTTACTGGCTCCGAAAAGAAAAATCAGGGAATCATGCGCCTATTTGGAATTTTTGAGTTTATATTGGCTTATTATGTTTCTTTTACAATATTAAAGATTTGTCTGTGAACATAAGATCTTTGAGGCTTTATTATTGAAATGGAAAATGTGTGCGCCAGTATAATTATATAAATTGCCTACAGATATTTAGAGAGATTGAAAACTCTAGGCCTCTGATTACATTCGGGCTAAGATTTTTTTTATGCCAAATCACTTGGAATTTGGCTGCTTCTCTGAGTCTTCTTTCCTGTTCAATGATAGGAATGAACTTGAACTTTAACTGTAAGAATAAGTAGGAGTGAGGACGCCCCTACTTATATATTCTAGGAGCTTCTGAGATTCTCCGAAGAAAGACTGTAAACAACTATGTCTTGGGCAACTCAACACTAAACTTATGCTGCTTTCAAATAAATGACTCAATGTTTTAGGTTGTTTCTTGTGTTTATCACAGGACTTTAGAACACCATTACCACCTGGCTGTAAGTAAATATATATGCCTGTATAAGATAGACTTATGACCAGGTGCAGTGGCTCACATCTATAATCCCAGCACTTTGGGAGGTCAAGGTGGGAGGATTGCTTGAGTCCAGGAATTCAAGACCAGCCTGGGCAACATAGCAACACCTTGTCTCTGCAAAATCATTTTTAAAATTAGCCAGGTATGATGATGTGCATCTGTAGTCCTAGCTACCAGGAGGCTGAGGCAGGAGGACTGCTTGAGCCCAGGAGTTTGAGGTTGCAGTGAGTTATGATTGCACCATTGCAGTCCAGCCTGAGTGACAGAACAAGACCCCGTCTCTTAACTTACATTGACAATGTCTCAATAAGCCTCTTAAGACTAAGAAAGCAGGTACAGAAAGCAGTAAAAAAAAAAAAGAAAGAAAGAAAGAAAAAAGCTACTGAGTGGTCATCTGAGGACCAGAAAATGAAAAATCAGTAAATTTGAACCCCAGCCCCAAACAAGTCTCTGATGACTGTTTTCTCTTCCCAGAGGTGCTGCTGAGAGAAGGACTTGGGTTGTGTCTGACCTCCCAGCAGGCAGCCTGCCAAGGGGCAGTGTTTTCTGGAAACCTCAACAATGCTGGTCTTGTGTTTTCTTCTATTTAATTCAGTTGGAGAGAAACATAAAATCCTATCAGGAACTCTCATTAAGGGCGAGGGTGGGGGTGAGCACGGATATTTTGATACCACTGGCATCCTCTCAGGTATGAATATGAGTTTGCAAATTTTGAGTTAGAATTTGGATGTAAATCCATATTCAAAACAATGGAATAGACAGTGTTTTATAAGATGTTCCATTTTTTTTGTAATGTGGCAGAAAAAAATTTGTTGGCTTTACCATGAATGAATTTGGCAGCTGATGAAAGAAGCATTCAACGTGATGTATTAAAATAGAACATTTCAGTTTTGCCTCCAGTTGAGGGCCTAGGACACTGGGGCCATGCATCCACATTACGAAGTGAGATACTGGTGCTTCAACCCATGGTGCCTTCCCCATTTCTAACGTCACAGTTGGAAAGAACAAGAAGTTAAGAGATTAGAGAGAAGGCTTCTTTGGAGCTAGCTCTGCTGTGAATTCTGCCTCATAGTGGAGGAGACAGATTGCCTTCTCCTGACCCCAAGCCCAAGGGAGGGAAGCTTCAAGGAGATGGCTTAGATATCTTATTTGTGTCCCACACAATTTAGGGAGCATGCAGGACTGGTATGATAAATCTGAAGACTGAATGGCTTTGACCAGAGCTTGCTGGCCATGCAGCTAAATAAGAAGGTTGTGTTTGAGAAATCACTCCACTCTCAGCAATGATGGGTCAAAATATATATTTCACAATGCCCAAATATGAGCCAGGGCCAGAGCTAGCCTGTGGTTCTCCTGGACCTCACTTGAGAGGGCTGCCTGAAAGAGTTGGGGAGACCCAGGATTCCTAGTGTGGAGAGGGACATATAAGTTACCAGCAAGAAGGTCCATTCACTCAGGCAGAGGGAACTGCAGGTGAGAGGCCCCAGTGATGGTAGAGAACCTAATTCAGCATCTAAGAGAGGGACAGTTGTAAATATCTGACCTGGTCAGAAGACATCACTGCCAGAAAAGTGTCAGTCAGACCATTGTTCCTGCTCCCAGTGTGTCCTCCTTTCCCTATCCCCTTTAGTCCTGGAGGAGCAGAGGCAGATGAGGAGGAGGAGAAGCCTTAGGTTGGGGAACAGAGAAGTCAGCTATGTCCCCTTACCCACTGCAGTCTTTAGGGGAAGGCAAGAAGGAACTTTAAGAAGTTAAACAAGGTTAGGAGTCTGTGATTATCACACTGGAACAGATGTATTGATTGCTGACATGAAGTTATGTTTTAAACTAAAGTACCTAGAGAATTCGTTATTATTTGTTGGAGATTTTGCGTGAGGTGACAGGAAAAGAAGTAACCTCATAAAGGAGATTGGACCTAGTATAGGGAAAAAGAGAATAAATGTATTATTTGATTATACCCATGACTCACTGGTTCAGTAAATAGCCCACACTGACAGTCATTGTTTCAGGAAAAAATTAATGCTCAGCTCTAAGGAAAAATAAACTATTATTCTTTAAACACACGTGAATTTAAATATCAACTTATAAGGCATTAGGTTCTAATAATGTCAAGCATTTATCAGGTGCCCAAAATTGTTGAACAAGTGAAATACACTGTGAGTGACTAAGCTGTATTTAGTGATAACACATCAAAGCTAGTTTATAAGTATATGGCAGCTGTCCTGTTAGGAAGGTATTTCATAGAAGATGGCAGTTGAGGGAAGAAATGAAAATTTGCCTTTCTGTGGACTGGACTTTTCTTTAGATTTGATTAATTTCCAATACCTGCTCATTTTATTGCAATCTCCCTCTCCATATTTTCTTCCTCAATGAAAACCTATACTAACATGTAAAACTGGTATAAAGACATCTACCAAATTAAATGTTATAAACACACATACACATATGCACACACATTTCTCTGTAATTTCTTCCAGATGAATAGTGAGCACTAAGAGGTTCAAGGAATAGGAATTGCTGCTTCTGATGTGGAAACTTCTAAGGACTCAGTGGTGTCAGAAAAAGGAGGATTTTTTTAAAAAGAGAAGGCAGTTTAAAAGTCAACCATCTGGGCACGGTGGCTCACATCTGTAATCCTAGCACTTTGGGGGGCTGAGACAGGTGGATCACAAGGTCAGGAGTTTGAGACCAGCCTGGCCAATATGGTGAAACCCCATCTCTACTAAAAATACAAAAATTAGCCACGCGTGGTGGCAGATGCCTGTAGTCCCTGCTTCTAGGAGGCTGAGGCAGGAGAATTGCTCGAACCTGGGAGGTGGAGGTTACAGTAAGCCACTGTACTCCAGCCTGGGTGACAGAGTGAGGCTCCATCTAAAAAAAAAAAAAAAAAGTCAACCAAAAAATAAGTTAATCTGGTCCTCCCTCCTTTCCTCCCCCATCCTCCTTCCTCCTTTCTTCCTTTTCCTCCCTTTCTTCCTTCCTTCCTCCCTCCCTCCCTCTCTCCCACTTAGTCACAAACCCACTAGGCAAGCTTGAGCAGAGGAGGAAGGCAGCCCAGTTGGGGCTGGGGCCACAGGAGGGAGGTCAGGAAGCGTTGGAACCCCACTCAGGGAGAGTGTTCTAAATGTGTATGTACAAAACAACAGAGCTATGATATATGTGAAGCAAAAGTGTTAGAAATGAAAAGATAAATAGAAATCCACAGTTATAGTGGGAGACTTTAGTACCTCCTCTCAACAACTGGTAGAACAATGAGACTGAAATTTTCAGTCATATAGAACAACTCAATAATATAATCAACCAAGAGGATCTAATCAACAATAAGAACACTCCACCCAGCAACATCAGAATACATATTTAGTTCAAGTGCCCATGAACATTCACCAAGATAAACCATATCCTGAACCATAAAACAAAATTCAAAAACACAAAAGAATTGAAATCATATTGCACTTGTTTTCCAGACGCAGTGGAATAAAACTAGACATCAATAATAGAAAGATACCAGGAAAGTCTCCAACACTGTAAAATTAAAACCAGACTTGTAAATAATTCATGGGTTAAAAGGAAAGCCTCAAGGGAAATTCAAAACATATCTTGAACTGAATGAAAATGCAAGTACAACAACTGAAATTTTGGGACTCAGCTAAATTATGCTAAAAAAGAAATTTTTAGCACTAAATGCTTACATCAGAAAAGAGGAGAATCTCTAGTCAGTAATCTAAGTTTCTACCTCAAGAATCTGGAGAGAGCAAAATAAACCAAAAATAAGCAGAAAATAGATATAAAGATGGAGGCAGAAATAAATGAAATTGAAAACCAATGAAGAAATTCAATGAAACAAAAAATCTGATTCTTTGAAAAATCAGTGATGTTGACAAACCTATGGCTAAGAAAAAAAGAAAACATAAATTACCAATATCAGGAATGAAATAGGGGATATCACCTTAGACCTTGCAGATATCAAAAGGATAAAGGAATATTACGAATAACTCTACAGACATTAATTTGACAACTTGATAAAATAGGCTCATTCACTGAAAAACACAAACTACCATCATTTGCCCAATATGATGCAGATCATTTGAATAGCCCTTTATTCAGAAAATTAAATTTAAAAACTTTCCCTAAAGAAATCTCCAAGCATGGATGATTTCACTGGAAAATTATACCAAATACTTACAGAATTAACACAATTCTTACACAATCTTTTCTGGAAAATAGAAGACAAGAGAGTACTTTCCAATTCATTTATGAAGGTAATACCTTGATACTAGTTTCCAAAGAGAGACAGACAGACCCCCATCCCCACCCACACACACACCGGGGGTGGGGAGAGAGAGAGCAAGAACGAGAGAGCGCAATGTCTTTCATGAACATGAATACAAAAATCTTTAAAAATTACCAAATAGAATTCAGTGATACATAGAGAGAATTATATACCATTACTAATGAAATTTATTACAGGTATGCAAGCCTGTTTCAATATTTGAAAATCAGTCAGTGTAATTCACTGTATTAACAAGCTAAAGAAGAAAATCAGATTTATATCAATCAATGCAGAAAACACTTCTGACAAAATTTAACCCTTATTTATGACAAAAAAAATCAAACAACAAAAACAAAAAATAAAACTGTCCCAGAAAAATTAGATAGAGGGGGAACTTCCTCAACTTAATAAAGAACATGTAACAACTTGATAAAGAACAGCTAATTTACTTAATGGTAAAAGACAAGGCAAGGATGTCTGCTTATACTACTCTTATTCAATATTGTGCTGAAAGTTCTGGCCAAAGCAATTAGGCAAGAAAAGGAAATAAAAAGCATGCAGAACAGAAAGGAATAAACAAAACTGTTCCTATTTGCAAATGACATTTTTGTCTACATAGAAAATGCCCAGGAATCAACCAAAAAATCCTAGAAGTCATACGTGAGTTCATCAAGGTCACAAGATATGAGATCAACATATAAAAATCAATTGCATTTCTGTATACTAGTAATGAATATGTAGACACCAAAATTAAAAGTACAGCATTATTTTCAACTACACCAAAAATTGTTGTCAAGAACTCTGTACTTAGTCTTAGCACAAGACACGTTTTGAAACCACAAAATGCTGATGAAAGAAATCAAAGAAGATCTAAAAAAAAAAATGGTGAGACATTCTGTATTCGTGGATTAGAAGACTCAACATAGTAAAGATGCCAAATTAATCTGTAGGTTTTATGCAATTCTTATTAAAATTCTAGCAAGGTTTTTTTTTATAGACATAAGATTTTTCTAAAATTTATATGGAATAGCAAAAGAACTAGAAAGCTAACACAATTTTGAGAAAGAACATGGGAAAAATCAGTCTACCTAATTTCAAGAATTATTGTGTAGCTTGAATATATAATATATATTTTATACTACTGCATCAGTACCTCACAGTCTTGTTAATACCTTACCCAGTAATCAAGACTGTGAAGTATTGGCAGAGTGACAGATGCATAGCTCAGTGGAACAGAATAGACAACTTAGACATATACCCACAAAAATATGGCCAACTGATTTTTGACAAAGGTGGGAAAGCAATTCAATAAAGAGAAGGTCAAATTTTTAACAAATGATGCTGGAGCCACTGGACATCCATAGTCAAATTAAAATAATCTTGACCTAAGTCTCATACATTATACAAAAATTAACTCAAAGTGGATCATAGATTTAAAGGTAAAACAAAAAAACATAGAAAATCTTTGGGATCTAGGACTAAGCACAGAGTTTTTGACAGCAATTTTTTTTAAAAAAGATTGCTCAATTGGACTTCATCAACATTTAAAACTTTGGTTCTGTGAAAGACCCTGTCACCAGTTTGAAAAGACAAACTTTTAAATTGTGAGAAAATATTTGCAAGTCACATATCTGACAAGATATGTGTCTAGAATATAGAAATAATTCTCAAAACCCAACAGATTTTTAAAAAATAACACAAATACTCCCATTAAGAAATGAGCGAAGTATGGCTGGGGGCAATGGCTCCCACCTGTAATCCCAGCACTTTGGGAGGCCAAGCGGGGCAGATCACTTGAGGGCGGCAGTTCAAGATCACCCTGGCCAATGTGGCAAAACCATGTCTCTGCTAAAAATACAAAAATTAGCCATGATAGAGGTACATGCCTGTAATCCCAGCTACTGGGGAGGCTGAAGCACAAGAATCTCTTGAACCTGAGAGGAGGCTACAGTGAGCCAAGATAGTGCAACTGCACTCCAGCCTGGGAGACACAGCAAAACTGTCTCAAAAAAAAAAGCAAAATATATTAACAGATATTTCACTGAAGAGGACATATGGATGACAAATAAGCACATGAAAAGATGTTCAACATCATTAGTCACTAGGAAAATGTAAATAAAAACCACAGTGAAGTCACCATATGCATATTGAAATGGCTAAAATAAAAACAATGGCAACACCAAGAGCTGGTGACAATGGAGAGAAAGTGAATCACTCATGCATTGCAAGTGGCAGTATAAAAAGGGGTAGTCATTCTGCAGAGAAGATTGGCAGTTTCTTTAAAAACTATTTAATACAATTCCTATGTGACCCAGCAGTTTTATTCTTGAGCATTTTGATTCCAGAGAAATGAAAGCTTATGTTCACACAAAATCTGTACACAAATGTTCATAGGAGCTTTATTTATAATAGCCCCAAACTGGAAACAACTCATATATCTTTCAGTGAGTAAACTGGTACTTCCATATCAAGGAATACTTTTCAGCCATAAAAAGGAACAAATTATTGATACATACAACAACCTGTATGAATCTCCAGGGGATAATAAAAGGCAATTATGTTACGTGAAAAAAAATTGAAAAGGTTACATACTGTATGATTCCATTTACATAACATTATTGAAATGATGAAATTATAGAATAGAAAACAGATTAGTGGTTGCCATTAGGGATTAACTAGGGGTTAGGTGTCAGGGGAGGTAAATGGGTGTGTCTGTAAAAGGACAACCTGAGTTATCTATATGGTGATGAAAATATTCTGTATCTCGACTTTATTGAGATACTGATATCTTGTATCTGTATCAATATCCTGGTGGCGATCCGGTACTATAGTTTCATAAGATCCCACCATTGGGGGAAACTGGGTAAAAGGTGCACAGGATCACTCTATATTATTTCTTATAATTACATGTGAATGGGATCAATCTATGTTATTTCTTATAATTACATGTGAATCTACAGTTATCTCAAATGAAGTTTAATTTAAAGATATATATAACTAAGAAAACAATCTCTTTAGAGAAAAAATGGGTGTCTTGGTCAATGAAGTTCATTAGCCCTCAACTATAACGAAGACCTGCCATGAAAATCTAGCTGGAAAACAAAATTGTTAGCTTAGAATATTCTGCCTCTGCCACCAGACTGTGTGCTCTTGAGAGACATTCCCTCTCACCCTAGCTGAAAAGCAGTCTGACAGAGTGGTGCAGAGTGCAGGAGCTGGAGCCAGAGAAAATTCAGATTCTGCATTTTACTAACATTATGATCTTGGTTGATCTCTCTGTACCTTAATCTCCTCATCAGTGAAATGTGCAGAGGATTCAGTAAGTCAATGAATTGAAAATGCCTAGAGCAGTGCCGTTCACTCTCTGCACCCCTAATACCTAAATCAGAGTGTCTGGCATTCAGTGGGCCCTCCGTTACGTGTTTGTTTACTGAAGTGGGTTCATATAAATATATAACTATGTAGCTTAGAATAAATAACATTTTTTTCTGCAGAAAATTTAGCTTTTGCTTATTTTATGTTTTTGATATTAAAATCAATTTGTATTCCCTAAACATACGGTAGCAATGGAAAGAAGCATTAGGGCAACCAGAGTGATGAAGCCAGCCTTGGATTAGACATTGTCTTTGAATAAGCCCCTAATTCAGTTATCTATGTGTGTCACCTAAGAGTTATCTTTAACCACTATCACCTTGAATGCTAAATTATTCAACATTTAAACTACACGAGTTCTTAGAAAGACTACCTTATCCAAAAATCAATGCACACAGCTCAGGTTTCTCCTCCAGAATGGAATCTGGCAGCTGGTCTTTCAGCTCTTTCCACTGGGAGAAGGCATCCGAATCCGTATCTCTCACCTCAGTTTACTTCATGGTCCAGGCTTAGCCGTCCAATTTCCTAATGGATATCACCATCCAGAGGACTTGCTGGAACTGGAGTAGGTTCTAAACTTTATGGCACCAAAGTTCATGGAATGATCAACAAAATAAGATCATCAAATCCTCATTCCTTAAAAGAATCAATACTTCCAACAAAACAAAACAAAACCCTGATTCTTTTTCAAAGTTTTAGCACATAAGGGAGTATAACGACCATGCTTATCATTTTTAACAAAGTTGTAATAATGAACATTTATGACAAGCACGTGGGGCTGGACTCTGTGTCTGCATCATCTCATTTCAGTCTCATAACAGCTCTGTAAAGTAGCTCCTATTATTAGCCTTATTTCACAGATAGGTACCCTAAGGCACAAAGAAATTAAGTAACTCCCCCTGGATTTTATAGCTGGTGGGATATAGAGCCAGGATTCAAACCCATGTCTGTCTCACTCTAAATTCCAAGCTTTCAACAACTGTGCTGTACTGTCTGGAGAACTGGCAAACTCCAGACTTTTGAAAGATGAAGGTATCTCAGAACATTTGAATTTCAGCCAAGGCACCATTGAGATGAGTGGCCTTCAGGATTTATCAAAGGGAAGCAAGAGAACCTCAGACAGTACCAACGGTTACATCTGTAGGTCCGCACCATTCATTCTCTTTTTTTCTTTCTTTTTTTTTTTTTGAGACAGGGGTCTTGCCTCTGTCGCCTAGGCTGGAGTGCAGTGGCACCATCACAGCTCACTGGAGCCTTAGCCTCTGGGGTTCAAGTGATCCTCTCACCTCAGCCTCCCAAGCAGCTGTGACTACAGTAGCCCACCACACCCAGTTAATTTTGTATTATTTATTTATTTATTTTTATTTTATATATATATATATATATATATATATATTTTTTTTTTTTTTTTTTTTTTTTTTTTTTGAGACAGATTCTTGCTCTGTTGCCCAGGCTGGAGTGCAGTGGTACGATCTCAGCTCACTGCAACCTCCTCCTCCTGGGTTCAAGCAATTCTCCTGCCTCAGCCTCCCAAGCAGCTGGAACTACAGGTACCCACCACCACACCTGGCTAATTTTTGTATTTTTAGTAGAGATGGGGTTTCACCATGTTTTCCAGGCTGGTCTCGAAATCCTGACCTTAAGTGATCTGCCTACCTTGGCCTCCTGAAGTGCTGAGATTACAGGCATGAGCCACCACTCCTGGCCATAATTTTTGTATTTTTTAGAGACATGGTTTCAACATGTTGCCCAGGCTGGTCTTGAACTCCTGAGCTCAAGCAGTCTGCCTGCCTTAGCCTCCCAAAGTACTGAGATTACAGGTGTGAGCCACCATGCCTGGCCCATCCATTCTTTTGTATGACTAGCAGTCTGCATTTTTTTTTCCTGTTAGGATAGCAGAACCACCCTATGCCATTACCCACTCAGTGAGGGGTAAAACAACCCCAGCTACACTCTCTGGTACATCCCACTGTTTGAAATCTGCAGCACCAGCCCTGGACTTCTCCACATATTTTCCTAAAAGCACTCATGCTTGGACCCAGCCCTCCTCCTGGAATCTCTGTTCAGCATCTTTTGTAACAGCTGCTGTCAGCTTGGCATCACTGTCTTTATGATAACACCTGCCAGGGATGAGTGCTTCCAGCTAGAGGGAGGAAAGTGACTTTCCAGCAAGCTTGTTTCTCCAAAGTTGGCTTGTCCTTGGCAGCTGCTAAGGACTCCTGTCTTGTAAAGTCTAGATCAGGTCTTTATAATAATCACTTCCCTTCTCAGTACTCATTCGGTTAGAGAAAATGTAAAGGCCTGAGGACTTTTTAGTCAGAATAAGAGCTCACATACACACTTGTGCTTCCAGGTCAGGGTGTTGTAAAGCTCACAAAGAACAAAGAGGCTTTCTAAGATTCTAAAGAAGGGAAAAGGCCTGGCCATCTGTAACAGCTGAAGGAATATCTGGGAAAACCAAATCCCTCAGCAATAACTGAGATTTACTTTCTCATATGGGCAGATCCTCACAACCTAAGTGGTAACATCACTGGATTTAAATTCTGTGGGCCATTCAGCAAAGAAAAGTAGTTTTGGGCCAGGTGCAGTGGCTCATGTCTGTAATCCCAACACTTTGGGAGGTCAAAATGGAAGGATTGCTTGAGCTCAGGAGTTCAAGATCAACCTGGGCAACATAGCAAGACCTTCTCTCTCCAAAGAAAAAAACTTAGTTGGGTATGGTGGTGTGCACCTGTAGTTCCAGCTGCTCAGGAGGCTGAGGTGGAAGGATTGTTTGAGCCCAGGAGTTCAAGGCTGCAGTGAGCCATGATTGTGCCACCGCACTCCAGCCTGGGTGACAGAGTGAGACCCCATCTGGAAAAGAAAAATGTAGTTTTGTTAAAATGAAGCAATAACATTCACCTGTTTACTGGAGAGGCAATTTAGTACATTTTAGAGTCACAACTTTATACCATTTTTTTTCTAGGAAACAAGTTTTGCAAACATATAAGGTATTTCACACAAAAATTGTTGTTTAAATTCCATAAAGATATTTTTTAGTATAGAGCAATCTTGATTTCAAATTCCTCACATTGATATGGGACAAACTATGGTAAGAAATAGCCCAAAGCAACCATTTCAGATGAGCAGTGTGTTTTTGTTGTTATTTTCTCTTAAAATATATTTTTTAAATGAAGGGAATGTGACAATTAATATATTTGATTAGTCAGTATTTCCTGTGTACTGGCCTTTTTAGGGCTCTCCAGGGTACTAGCAGTTAGTGAGTTTGGAGATTGGAGTCTACATCTCAGTTGCTTTTTGTTTGTTTGTTTGAGACAGAGTCTCACTCTATTGCTCAGGCTGGAGTGCAGTGGTGTGATCTCGGCTCACTGTGGCTTCTGCCTCCCAGGTTCAAGTGATTCTCCTGCCTCAGCCTCCTGAGTAGCTGGGATTACAGGTACCTGCCACCATGCCTGGCTAATTTTTATATTTATAGTAGAGATGGGATTTCATCATGTTGACCAGGCTGGTCTTGAACTCCTGGCCTCAAGAGATCCACCCATGTCAGCATCCCAAGGTTCTGGGATTACAGGCATAACCCATCGCACCAGCCCCAGTTTTTATAAGTTCACAAACTTTATTAATCTGCATTATCATACCAGTCATACCAGACAGATGAACAAGAACATCATGAATTTACAGTGAAAAATCCAGCTGCTAAAAGGACCAGCAGATTCATGTCATCTACTACAGCTATGTTCCCTTCTAAGTAGGGGATCCAATTTTACAAACTTAATAAAGATCAGATGTTTTCTTCCTGCATGTAGAATTAAAATCAAAGAAATTTAGTAAAAATTAATGCACCCAAGTTCTGATAACCTCATGTATCCTCTCTTACTCAAAACCCACTGCCTTACCAATCAGAATACCTTTGGTGACCCATCCAGGAGTCCTGTCCTCTGGACAGACCTAGATGAACCTTTACCACTGGTACTGTTTTTTCCTATACTCCATGAAAACTGGCCTGGTAGACCATTAGGACACCTTCTAAGGTGTGGTTTCTCCTACATTAGCTACCTAATTTAGGATGGCTCCTTTCTGAAGTTATAGAATGGATTATAGGGGAATGTGCTAGGAACCATGGCTAACACAGAAATAACAGGCCTCAGCCAGGTGCAGTGGCTCACCTGTAATCCCAGCACTTTGAGAGGCCAAGGAAGGTGTATCACCTGAGGTCAGGAGTTTGAGACCAACCTGACCAGTGTGGTGAAACCCCGTCTCTACTAAAAATACAAAAATTAGCCAGGCGTGGTGGTACATGCCTGTAATCCCAGCTACTTGGGAGGCTGAGGCAGGAGAATCGCTTGAACCTGGTAGGCAGAGGTTGCAGTGAGCCAAGATTGTGCCATTACACTCCAGCCTGGGCAATAGAGTGAGACTCCATCTCAAGAATAAAACAAAACAAAACAAAAACAAAATTAGGCATGGATATTACTTACAAGGAGATTATAACCTAGTTTGGGAGGTAAAATGTATGCAACATAAATATTGACTTACCACCCACATTTCCTAGTTCTCCGTGGAGTAATAACAGGATTATAATAACTACTCCCCAGTTTTCTCTGGCCCTGCCCCCCACATATTCTGCAGGAGCTCTGGCTCTGCTCCAGTTCCTTCGGAAAGGCTTTTGGCATGTTTCCCATGAGCTCTATGCATTTCTCATGGTGCTCATAAGATACTGCTTTCTTCTTCTCCTGTTTTTGCTTTCTGTGGTGGTATCTTCCATTACTGTTTACACCCAAAAGACTGTTTGGTCACAGGTGTCTAGTAAAGACACTGCTCCAATCACTGTCCATCCATGACAGTGCAGGGGCTGCCAGCACCAATACCCAAGTGTGGAGTCGGTATTCCACCACCTCCTGCAGTGCCACTTACCGTTTCCTGAGACCTCCCCACCCGACAGCTCAGGCCTGAGCCTATGGGAGTTCGGCCAGAGGAGGGGCTGTGTGATATGCTTGCAAGCTCAAGGACTTCCACATTATACAGGTCTGGTTTGGAATGCCAG
Organism: Ateles fusciceps; assembly: GCA_036589455.1. NCBI lineage: Eukaryota > Metazoa > Chordata > Mammalia > Primates > Atelidae > Ateles > Ateles fusciceps. The sequence goes on from JAZHEH010000889.1 coordinate 6,172,362, forward strand.
CCCCACAATTACCTAGCTACAAGGTCTGCAAGCATTTTACTTCACTTTCATGGGCCTTCATAGCTTGTCTAATCTGTCACATGGGAGTTAGGTTGCTTATAGCATTAAAGAGAAGAATATAAGTAAATTCTCAAAAAATTAAAAATAAAACTACCACATAGCCCAGATATATATCTTTAGATATATATTTAAAGGAATATCAAATAAGAAGATAATGAAATTGGTATCTCGAAGACGTATCTACACTCTTATGTTCACTGCAGCACTATTCACAGTAGCCAAGCTATAGAAGCAACCTAAGTGTTCACTGATAGATGGATACTATGGTGCACGTGCAGAGACACACACAGACACTGTGATATCATTCAGCTTAAAAAAAAAAAAAAAAAGGAATCCTGCCATTTATAACAATAAACCATCATGGAGGATATTATGCTAAGTGAAATAAGCCAGTCACAGAAAGACAAATACTGCATGAACTCACTTTACCTGTGGAATCTAAAAAGTTGAACTCATAAAAACAGAGGGTAGAATGGTGGTTGCCAGGAGCGGAGGTCTGGGGGAAATGGGGGAGTTGTTGGTCAAAGTACATGAATTTTAAGTTTGCAGAATGAATGAGTTCTGAAGATCTAACATACAGCGTGAGGACTGTAGTTAATAATACTGCATTGTATTCTTGAAATTTGCTGAGAGTAGAAATTATTCTCACCACACATACACATGGTAACTATGTGAGGTGATGAATATTAATTAGTTTTATTATGGTAATCATGTCACAATGTATACATATATCAAAACCTCACATTGTACACCTTAAATACATACAATTTTTTCTTGTCAGCTATGCTTCAATAAAACTGGGGAAGAAAGGAATGTAAGTAAAGTATGTAGCACAGTCTCTGGCACATGATAGGTACAAGTGGCAACTGTTATTATGTATTCATTTAATGTATCTTAATTGATGCCTGTCTCTGCTGGATACTGCTGTGTGCCAGGCCTAAAAAGATGAAGCACCTGCTGTATCTGGGAGTTTACTACCCCATAGTGGGAACTGGCATGTAAATAAGCAACTATGATAATATATAGTTATTTATGTGTGTTATATATATATATATATATATATATATATTATAACTATATGTAAAATAACTATATAACTATATATAACTATAAAATAACTATATAATAGTTGCTCTGTTATATATCTATATAATAACTACATATCTAATAGTTGCCTTGTTAGAATCCTGTATTTCTATTATTCTTATCATTATCCAAGATAAAACATGATGTCCTAGAAGACGTACAGGTGGCATGCTGTGAGAGTTTAGGGGACAGCATGTCCTGTTCTGGGGTCAGTGGTTAATGAGAGCGTCACGGACACTCATGAGTATAACGTGTTTGCTATGTTGGTCTCTTGTTTCATTACCTCACCATTTGTGTGAATGTGGAATGGTAGTACCAAGCCTGTAATGAATTAAAGGATGGAGAGTGTAGAGAGATGTTTGGACTTGGTTTGATAAGTTGACTATCACCTCCTTTTCAAAATATCAGAGACCTGTTTTCATGATGGTTTATTTTCTTTTGATGATGTTTGCATCACCCACTAAGTAGAAAAGTTGTAACTGACACAGTACATTGAAGTAAGGAAAATAGATGCTGTATCTAAAATTGCATTGCTGAATCACATCACCATCTGGGAGCAGCCATTCAAAAAGATTAAATGTGAGGCAGGCACATATCTGAATACATGTGTGTCTATCTCTCCCATCTGTTTTAATTTTGCTTAAAATAATAACAGCTTTCTTTACCTACTTACTTGAATCTGTGCTGCTGCTTTTAATGTTCATTAGCCAGAGTAGTCTTTGTGATCTTTAGCTAGTGTTTCAGAATCCCAACAAGATTAGCTGTCATTGGATCAGAAGAAATTTTCTTTAAAGTTGTATATTTTATTGATTGGGCTGGAATCACTAAAATGTTAATTGATGCTTAAAGTGAGAAATTTATGGTGTAATTTAACATTAAAAATGCTGTCCACAAGGATATTTATGTTGGTTTGTACAGCTTTTGTGAGGACTAGAGCAGGTAAGAAAAATGTACTTTTTTCCATTGCATATTTTTTTTAATTATTGAAAAGTTAATGCTTTTTTGTATTCAAATCTGTTATCTGCTTTGTTTCCTTTTAAAGCAATTTTTATCATATCCCCATGTCCCTCAGCTACTACATTCCTTTCCAACCCACTCCTACCCCTATACTCTCTTTGCCCTAGGCAAATAAATTTTACCTTGAGCTGAGGCAGAAAATAAATTAACACCATGGCAGTATAATTCAGGGTAGCCTGGGAGTATCACCTAGGTGAAAATCATTGTGAATTAAAAGAAGTAACTCTTAAATTTAAGAATTGCTCTCACAAGTCACCATGGAAACGTGAGGCCAGTATTACAGTTTTTCATGATAATGCACAAGAACTGTGTATGTTCAGCAAGTGGAATTGATCAAATGTAATGCCCATCATTCTGGAGTATATTTTAGGTTTTGCTGCTTGGCACTATTCCAATGTGTCTGTCACATAATGCAATCAAGTATTTTGCAGTGCAGAACTTAAACTGAATTAGCCCTCAGATGAGAACTGTTATTAATAAATGTGGATAATGAGCAGGAGACTAAATGCATTTTAAATAGAATGAAATGCAGGAGACCTGCTGCCTTTTTATCTTAGATACAGACTTGTAGTAGTGATTAAGCCTCAGACTTATTCAAGATTCTAGTAGTCAAAGCCCTTATAGATACTATTCACATTGTTTCAGTGAACTCATCATAGCCTGGAAGGTGAAAAATTAAGACAGCTGGCGTCAACTATAAGTTTCTGATCTTCTTAAAATTATCTTTTATTTTTTCTCATCTTGTCTGCCATCCTTCTCTGTTTAAAAAGCCTTTAATTCGCAGAACACAGAGCAGTAACAAATCACTGCTAAAAAAAAAAAAAAAAAGAAAAGATTTACAGCCTAAATGCAGAGAGAGCACCTCTGTGAATCCTCCAATTCAACTCCACTACTTTTCTAACTTCAAGCCGTATTGATTTAAATATTTGGTGACCTTGGGGACCTTCAGTGTCAGGCATGAAGTAAAGCAGTAGATGATTATTAGTATCTTCAGTAATGGCAATCTCAATAATTTTTTTTCACATAGGGCTTACAAGAAAACATTCTTTACTATTGGAATTAACAAGCTGACTATTACCTATGGTGGCACCATCTGGTGGTTTCATTTTTAATGTCATTGCATATTTATTAAGAACATACAATGGACCAGGTGTGGTGGTTGATGCCTGTAATCCCAGCACTTTGGGAGGCCAAGGTGGGTGGATCACGAAGTCAAGAGATCGATACCATCCTGGCCAACATGGTGAAACTCCACCTCTACTAAAAATACAAAAATTAGCTGGGTGTGGTGGCATGGGCTGTAGTCCCAGCTACTTGGGAGGCTGAGGCAGGAGAATCGCTTGAACCCGGGAGGTGGAGGTTGCAGTGAGCCGAGATTGTGCCACTGCACTCCAGCCTTGTGACAGAGCAAGACTTTGTTTCAAAAAAAAAAAAAAAAAAAGAAAGAAAGAAAGAAAGAAAAGAAGAAAAGAGAACATGCAATGTACCAGATATTGCTTACTATAAAATAGACACAGCCCCATCTTGACAGATTCAGCATATACTGTGAGCTGGCAGAAATGCAGGAAATACATGAAAATGGACTTTTCTGTTGGAAATGTGTGGGTTCTATAATACTGCCAGCCCCTAGTTATATTTTCATTATTCAGACAAAGAAATCATCAGAAAATATTTTATTTTAAATTTTTAAATTTTTATTTTTTATGATTTTTGAGACGGAGTCTGACTGTCACCCATGCTAGAGTGCAGCAGAACAATCATAGCTCACTGCAGCCTTCGAACCCTGGATTCAAGCGATCCTCTCACCTCAGCCTCCAGGGTAGCTGGGATTACAGGCATGTGCCACCATGCCTGGCTAACTTTTAAAAATTTTGTGTAGTGACAGGATCTTGCTATGTTGCCCAGGCTTGTTTCAAACTCCTAGCCTTGACTTCCCAAAGTGCTGAGATTACAGATGAGAGCCACGATGCCTGGTCAGAAAATTTTAGATGGAAGCAAAAAGAACTGTCATGTGGTTGGATCAATGTGGACAAGTTTCAGAAGATTCTAAAGTGCTTGAGAATAAGGATCTCTTAATTAAAAAAAAAATTTTCCAAAACAGTTCTTATATTGCCCAAGGTAGAAGCAAAGAAATATGTATTTTAGAAAGCTTCCATGAAAAAGTGCTGACAATTCCAAACAAAATATTGGCAAATTAAGTGCAACAATATATCTTCAAAAAGGTAATACATAATAACTAAGTGAGAATGCAAGGGTAACTTAGTATTAGAAAATTAATCAAGGTATTTTACTATTTTAACAGAAAAAGGAGAAAAAGATCAGATAAACATGTCGATGCAAGTAGTTAGTAAAGCTCAATACTCATTTGTGATAAATTATTAGCAAACTAGGAGTAGAAAGGAGCATCATTAGTTCGATAAAGAACATTTGCAAAATATCTATGGCAAGCATTATACCAAATGGTAAAATATTGAAAGCTTTTCTTCCTTATAGTAGGAACAAGACAAATAGGCCTGCCGTATCTCTTTCTCTTCAATATTGGGCTGGGAGTCCTAGCTGGTGCGATAGGGGAAGACAAGAAATAAAAGTGTGGTGGACAAATGGCCCCCCAACAATGTCCAAACTCTAGAACCTGTGAATATGTTACCTTACATGGCAGAAGAGACTTTGCAGATGTAATTAAGTTACAGATATTAAGATAGGTGGTAGGTTAATTGAATGTGCCTATAGGAGAAATAAATCTTTTCTTCTACCTCTTATCATACACAAAATTCAAGATGGATTGATAAGGGTATAAGGTTATACAAAAGGCAACTGTATTTTATATACCAGCAACAAAAACAATTTTAATTAAAAAATTTAAAATACCATTTATAAAAATATTATTTGTACTAGCATCTAAAATATTATATAAAATGAATGTTCTTTCCATAAAAACTATAAAACATTATTGAGAAAAATTAAAGATGTTCTAAATAAATGACTTTGCCCTTTCCATATACAAGGTTAATATTCTAAAAATCAATTACTTTTGTATATCCCAGCAACATCAAATAGAAAATGAAATTTTAAAAAGATATCACTTACAAAATATTACAATTTTCAATAGCATAAAAAGTATTAAATGCCCTTACCTTAAAACTATAATACATTATGGAGAAAAAGTAACTCTGTTTCAAAAAGTAGAAAAACATCATTATTTCTATAAATTGAAAGATTGCGAAAATAGCAACTCTTCCCAAACTCATTTATAGATTCATCAGAATCCCAGCAGGGTTTTGTGTGTGTGTAAATTGAAAAGCTGATTTTAAATTTTACACAGACATGCAAAGGGTAAAGAATATAAAAGGCAATCTTGAAAAACAACCTAGGGACTTAGACTTCCAGATACAAGAAGTCTGTTTTAAAGCTATAGTAATGTCCTAGCACTTTGGGAGGCTGAGGCAGGAGTATCACTTGAGGCCAGCCTGGGCAACACAGTGAGACCCTGTCTCTAGAAAAAAGTAAAAATTAGCCAGGCATGGTGGCACATCCATAGTCCTACCTACTCTGGATCTGAAGTGAGAGGATCACTTGAGCTCAGGAGTTAGAGGTTACAGTGAGCTATGATAGCACTGCTGTACTCCAGCCTAGTGACATAGCAAGACCCTGTCTCAGCAACAACAAAAGAGCTATGGTAATGAAAACAGTATGGTATTAGAGCGAAGACAGATGAACTAACCAAAAGAACAGAATAGAGAATTGAGAAAAACAGTATGATATTAGAGCAAAGATAGATGAACTAACCAAAAGAACAGAATAGGGAGTTGAAAAATAGATCCACACATATGTGGTATCTGATTAATGATAAAGATACACAGCAGTTCAGTAAAGAAAATTATCTTTTCACCAAATGGTGCTAGGTTAATAAAACATGTATATGGAGGAAAATGAATCTTCTTTTACCAAACACAAAACTAAATTCAAGATGGATTGCAGATCTATATGTGAAAGGTACAACAGTAACATTTTTAGAAGAAAGCATAAGAGAACATCTTCATGACTTGGAGAAAAAGATATTTTAATAAGATGCAAAAATAATGAACCAAAAGAAAAACCTGGATACATTGGACTCCATTAATATTAAAAACTTTGTTCATTAAAAGGCACCATTAAGAGAGTACAAAGGCAAGCTTCAGGGTGCAATACATACATATGAAAAAGATCTTGTATCCAGAATATATAAAGAACTATTACAGAACATGTAAAGAAACCTTAAATGCTGATAAGAAAAAAATAGATAACCCAACAGAAAAATGGACAGAATACTTGAACAGACACTTTACAAGAGGATATCCAAGTATTTATAAACATGTGAAAAAGTACTCAACTTTAATAGTCATCAAGAAAATGCAAATTAGAACTACAATGTGTGTGTTAGTGTTCTCTTGGTGCCATAATAAATTGCTATAAATTGAGCAGATTAAAATAACACAAATTCATTATCTTACAGTGTTATAGGTTAGAAATCCAGCGCAGTTTTCAGCTCAGGGAGAGTGAAGGGCTTTAGAGAATGAGAAATAGAACAGATAAGTCTTGCTCTGTGAGGGAGATTTGAGCAGCTACAGGCCAGTGTAAGAGCATGAAGTGAGTCAGAGCCTATTGGTCCAAAGAACTGCCTCTTTTCCTCAGTTTACCTTGGGCTAATGCTACCTAGGGCCATATCTCTCCCATATTCTGTGGCCTCTAAACATTCACTACCATAGCATCTATACAGAAGCTAGTCTGTGAATGATTCTTTAGCCGAAGAGTTACTAGGATTATTATTTTAAAAGAGCCCTGAGAATATTATTATGGCCTTATACTCAACAGAAAAGTGTCATAAATCAAACGGGAATTTCCCAGTGGTTAACAAGTTGGAACTGGAAATAGCTAGTGAATGAGATCACTTACTTGCTTCCAGGATCACTGTGAGCATAAGTTATTTCTCACTTACTGGCTAATGTCAAGACACTAGCTGAGTGGTATGTACAGGGAATTTCTTTATTTTGTGCTTATACAGGCACTTTATTGTCTTTTGTTTAACTATATAGACTTTAATATTAAGAGGACGTGTTTCTTTTCAATGGTGACATCTGTAAATGTATGGTTTGGCTCTGCCTTTGAACCTAAAATAGTTGCTGAGTTTTTTTCTTGGAAGTGGAGTTATCAACTCTTGCTTTTGTATGCATAAGTTCAGTTGTTTGAGTTTTCTTAGTATCATAGCAAAACAAACCCTTTCTCTTAATTATTTGTTGACTATAAATTTAGGTAAGCTTATGTTATTTCATGTATTATAGAACTATTTGTGCTTCACATGGGCCAACGTCAGGTATCCTATATTATCAACCTAAGAATTTCATTAAGTGTTTACATTACATATAAGTTTAGACATTGAGCATAAATGTAATTATATTTCAGATCTTTTTCAAGGTTTAAGCCTTGTATCTTCAATATGTCCTATAACGGGCCAGGTCATGACCTGATGTCTATTCTCCTCCTTTATCTTTTCCTTTAAACTGTACCTTGCCAGAATATAAGCATATGTGTACTTACCTGTAGAGATTTAATGTGAGAAGTCCTTTGATAAACCAGTTCTTGAATAAAAGGCTAACATGTTACCCATTAGCAATATGCAACATAGCCAACTATATAAATAGGTAATAATGGGTGAGATTTTGATTTAATTAGTATTATGGCTGGTTATTTTTCTTTTCCAGCATAAATAGCCATATCAATATTTAAAGGATATCAGTGGGCCGGGAAATGTGGCTCAAGCCTGTAATCCCAGCACTTTGGGAGGCTGAGGAGAGTGGATCACCTGAGGTGAGGAGTTCATAACCAGCCTGGCCAACATGGTGAAACCCTGTCTCTACTAAAAATGCAAAATTAGCCGGGCATGGTGGCGGGTGCCTGTAGTCCCAGCTACTTGGGAGGCTGAGGCAGGAGAATCACTTGAATCTGGGAGGCGGAGGTTGCACTGAGCCGAGATAGCACCATTGCACTCCAGCCTCGGCAACAAGAGTGAAAGTCGTCTCAAAAAAAAAAAAAAAAAAAAAAAAAAAATCAGTGTAGGTAGAAATGAATTATAATTAGAGAATAGGATAGAAAGAAAGAATGGGTATAAATAACTGCCCTATTTCAGGTTGTTTTCTGATTATAAAAATTATCTGTGCTTAATTGCAAAGATTGTGGAAACATCATAGAAATATAAAAAGAAAACAGAAATCCTCTATGATCCCACCATCCAGATATAACTACTGTTTACATTTTGGTTTATTTTCTTCCAGTCTTTTTTCTCATGTACGCAAATGTGTATGGGTGTGGGTGCGGGGGTGTGTCAGAGTAAGTTTTAACTATCTCAAGTTCTTAAAAAACAACAACAGCAAAACAGGAAATAATTTTTAAAAGACAGGATTATTTTACATTATTAGGAGTGGGGCAGTCGGGCATCAATTTAATTTAAACTACAGCACAAGGAATCTTTTTATTTGGAACTTGGCTAAAAGAGACAAAGTGGGGCCATCTGGTTTTAATCCCTTTTTTTACCAGCTGAGCCGAGCAGCTCACCTTCTCCCCAATCTTCACTTCACGTATTATTTGGCAGAGCTATATACACCCTGGCATGATTACCAAAGCAAATTAATGCTTCTTAGGTCTGCTTGTAATTAATAACTCCCGACAGAACATGAGTCTTCTGGAGACTTGGAACCTTGCCTAATTTTCTCTAAGATAAGTAATTAGATGGAAGAGGACTGATAACACTCTTTCTTCTGAGCCTCTGCCAAACGGCCTACATCTGTAATGTAGGTAAGATGATTAAAATCTAAAAATGGCTAGAGGTTTTGTTATGTGTCACAACACTGAAGGTATTTGTTGCACTTCATCCCCCAAGCCCAACACTTCCCAAACAAGAAAAGATTTTAAAGTGGATCAAGAAAGGCTATTCCTAAAGTCATTCAGATGGTTTGGTTAACATCTGTTGTCTATTTTATTCTTCATTCAACTCACAAATTTTCTATGCAGTCAAATTAAATGTGAAGGATGGGTTTCTCACTAGCTATGAACACTGTCAAGTTGATGGTAGCACTGTTCCCTGGAACCTGGTCTATATACCAGTGGGTCTATGTTCACTAAATTCCTTTATGAGAGTATACTGGAGTTCTCCCATCACAGGGCTTCTGCATGGTAATTTATCTTCCTATTATGAAGCTCAGAGTCAGAGCTCTGTACTGCCTGGATGGTAACTCCAAAGTTTCCATGGGAATAATTTTTTAATCTAGTTTTATTTCCTTAAAGCAGGATTTCTCAACATTGGTACTATTAACATCCTGAATAGGATAATTCTTTGTTTTGGGGGAGCTATCTTGGCATTATAGGAGGCTTAGTAACATGCTGGCCTCTACCCACTAGGTGCTACTAACAATCAGCACCCCTCCACTCAAGTTTTTATTTCAGACACTGCCAAATGTCTCCTAGGGGTCACTCTCTGCCCTAGAGAATAGTATTAGCATCTCAGTGGTGACGATAAGGTAAAGTAGACCCTTTATATGTAAGTGAGATACAGCTGGGATTCTAAGCTAGTACTGTTCATTTATCTCTTTAACAAAGTTACTATTAAGTGATTCAGAAGGCACATACAGAGGGCAGTTGATTAAATACATACTCTGATTTGGCCAGACACGGTGGCTCACACCTGTAATCCCAACACTTCGGGAGGCCAAGGCAGGAGGATTGCTTGAGTCCAGGAGTTCAAAACCAGCCTGGACAATGTAGCAAGACCCTGCATCTACAAAAAATAAAAATTAAAAAATTAGCTGGGTGTGCGTTGTGCACCTGAAGCACCTCTATTCCTAGCTACTCAAGAGGCTGAGGCAGGAGGATTCTTTGAGCCCAGGGGTTTGAGAGTGCAGTGAGTTGTGATTGTACCACTGCACTCCAGCCTGTCTGGGTCTTAGAGACAAGACCCTGTCTCTAAAATAAATAAATGAATATATATTCTGATTTAACTAAGCTGGTACCTCCTAGTGACTGTATTTGGTAGAGAATTATATTTTTTGAAGGTTGGGTTCTATTGTGTGTGAGTCATCAGCACCTTAAAGATGATAAGAAAGGATAGCCAGGTGCAGTGGCTTATGCCTGTAATCCCAGCACTTTGGGAGGCTGAGGCAGGTGGATCCCTTGAGCCAGGGAGTTTGAGACCAGCCTGGGCAATATGGCAAAACCCAATTCTAAAAAATAAAAAAATTAGCTGGACATGGTGGTGTGCACCTGTAGTCCCAGCTACCTGGGAGGATCACTTGAGCCCAGGGTGTCAAGGCTGAAGTGAACCATCACTGTGCCACTGCACTCCAGCCTGGGCAACAGAGTGAAACTATGTCAAAAAAAGAAAAAAAGAAAAGAAAAGAAAGAAAGAGAAAGGAGGAAGGGAGAGAGGGAGACATTTGAATAATTTCACATGTAGAGCCGTCCCAAGATACTGGGGTACTATGCTTTCACAGAACTTAAGCACAGCTGAGAATAACCAAGGGTAATTTCTACTCTCTGTAAGTAAAACTTTCAAAAAATAACTTGACCGCTTACCAACAGAAGGTAACTATAATATAATTAGCCCAATAACTAATTGTCTGAGGGGGAAAGTTTTAATTGCAATAAAAACTATTGTGAATTTTAGGCTGGGTGTGGTGGCTCACACCTGTAATCGTATCACTTTGGGAGGCCAAGGCAGGTGGATCACTTGAGATCAGGAGTTCAAGACCACCCTGGTCAATGATGAAACCCCGTCTATACTAAAAATACAAGAATTAGCTGAACGTGGTGGTGGGCGCCTGTAATCCTGGCTACTCAGGAGGCTGAGGCAGGAGAATTGCTTGAACTCAGGAGACATAGGCTACAGGGAGCTGAGATCATGCCACTTCACTCCAGCCTGGGCGACAGAACGAGACTCCATCTCAAAAACAAATAAACAAGGAAGAATTTGGAATAAGGAAGAAGTAGAATGCTTAGTTATTGATGGTTGTCATTTAGATATGTGTCCCCACCCAAATCTCATGTTCAATTGTAATGGCCAATATTGGAGGTGGGGCCTGGTGGGAGGTGATTGGATCATGAGAGCAGTTTCTCATGAATGGTTGAGCACTAGTCCCCTTGGTGTTGTCATCGCGATAGTAAGGGTGTTCTTATGAGATCTGGTCATTTAAAGGTCTGTAGCCTCTCTCTTCCTCCTGCTCCAGCGGTGTGAAGTCCTGGCTCCCCCCTTTTCCTTCTGCCATGATTGTAAGTTCCTGAGATCTCCCCAGAAGCTGAGCAGATGCCAGCGTCATGCTTCTTGTATATCTTGTGGAACTTTGAGCCAATTAAACCACTTTTCTTTATAAATTACCCAGTCTTAGGTATTTCTTGATAGCAGTGTGAGAATGGACTAATACAGTGGCCAAGGGGTATCCTGGCCAGGATTAAAGAGAGAGATCACCGGATTAGTGTAGGAGGAAGAGTAATATATGTTAAAATTGAAAAAGTACCCCAGGAATCTTTTTTCTTTCTTTAATTAAAATCACTGCTAAGGTCAAATTCTTAAGGTAGAGCTGGGCATGGTGACTCATGCCTGTAATCCTAGCTTCTCAGGAGGCTGAGACTGGAGGGTTGCTTCAGCCCAGGAGTTCAATTTCAGCCTGGGCAGCATATCAAGACCCTGTTTCTAAAGTTAAAAAAAAAAAAAAATCTTTTGGTAGAGATTCTGAAAACCATCTGGTTATCCTAAAGAATATATAAAACATGAAAATATGAGGCATCTTTGATGTGAAAATGTAAAAGCTGAGTAAATAATGAGAATGTGTTTCCTCAACAGCATATATCCTAAATATTAGTGTCTGATTGTGTGGATGTTATTGGAGGGTAAACAAGGATTTCTTGCTACATGTACATATTCAGAAGCCTTCAGTTACTCTTCATTGTGGTGTCCTGGGAACTTGTAAATGTTATGGAAAAATCCTTTGCACAAAAATAATTAGAAGATGCAAATTTAGCCGGGTGCTGTGGCTCACGCCTGTAATCCCAGCACTTGGGAGACTAAGGCGGGCAGATCACCTGAGGCCGGGAGTTCGAGACCAGCCTGACCAACATAAAGAAACCCCATCTCTACTAAAAATACAAAAAATTAGCTGGGCATGGTGGCACATGCCTGTAATCCAGATACTCAGGAGGCTGAGACAGGAGAATCGCTTGAACCCAGGAGGCTGAGGTTGCGGTGAGCCGAGATCATGCCATTGCACTCCAGCCTGGGCAACAAGAGCAAACTCCATCTCAAAAAAAAAAAAAAAAAAAAAAAAAAGAAGAAGAAGGCAAATTTTTAAAGAAGTTAAATTTTCCATAATTTGCCAGAATTTCACATAAAATATTTATTTGTATAGTTAAGGATTAAGATGTAAGTTCTTAAAGGAATATCAAAAACTATTTCAATAAAGAAATTGTAGATGTATGGTGGGTTTTGTCTTTGTTTTTCTCTTAGAATCAGATACTTTTAGTTCCAGAAGACATTTGTTATAGGCATTCAAAAAATTCACTGACACTTAAATTCCCCCTCCCTTCTCACCCTAGGGTACCATTTTGTAAAAGACTGCAAATCTTTCTCTAATTTCCTATAAAGCATATCGAGTATCTCTTATTAGAAAAACATTGTGGCAGTAGACCTTCAAGATGAGAAATTCTTTCTTCATTAATTTATAGTGGTTATCAGTGAAATGGACAAACCATTTAGTTACTCAAGTGATCATTTTAAGCCCAATGTGGGTATTTTCCAAGAATAGTTAGAGGCCATGATATTTTGTGTCCACTTACATTTATAGAGGATTGCATTCTGTTAGTCATCTTAAAATAGTGATTCTAGGCTGGGTGCAGTGGCTCACACCTATAATCCCAGCACTTTGGGAGGCCAAGGCAGGTGGATCACCTGAGGTCAGAAGTTCAAGACCAACCTGGCCAACATTGTGAAATGCCGTCTCTACTAAAAACACAAAAAATTAGCCAGGCATGGTGGTTCATGCTTGTAATCCCAGATATTTGGGAGGCTAAGGCAGGAGAATTGCTTGAACCCAGGAGGCAGAGGCTGCAGCAAGCCAAGATCATGCCATTGCACTTCAGCCTGGGCGACAAGAGCAAAACTCTGTCTCAAAAAAAAACAAACAAGTGGTTTACCTTATTTATCAAATGGTGATAAATGTTTTAAGAAAAATTAATAGTCTTCAAAAGAAGTTATTCATAGATAGCTATAAATGCTTTTTTAAGGCTTTTTATTAATTTCTTTCTCACAAGTTGAAGTTAATTTCTATTCATGGGAAAGCCCAGGGTTTGTCTGTTTGTTGTGGTATAAACATGGCTCAACTCAGGTTTTACTTACCTATTAAGGATGAGTACAGTAAGATTTACAAAGTCTTAAGGGACAAGATTTATTTTTTAAAATGTGCTTGCTACTAGAAAAAGAATTGAAAGACACGTATACTACTCCAGCTGGGCATGAAAGAACAGTTGCAAATAACTATGGAGCTCTTTTTAATGAGAGACAGTTTCTTGCTCTCTGAGGTTCTGTAACAACAGGCTCTTGGGAGAATACTTCAATGAACCTCGAAAGTATAAATTCAGGGATGGGAATGAATAATACTGGAAATGATGAACTAAAACCCAGTAAAGTATATCTGCATGCACCATACCTCAAGCTACCCTAAAATTTGATTTTAATTACTAGAAAGATTTCGCCAATTACAAACCAAAGCCTTAATATTCTGCTTCTTGGAATTTAGCATTGGGAAATCATCATGAATATTCATAAAGATTCAGCCACACAAATGTTTATAGCTGTCAGTACCAATAATAATAATAACACCAAGAAGGGGACAAACTAAAAGGTCAACAATAGGGAAGAAAGTTAAATTACCAACACACTATTGCATTGATTTATTGGAATTCTATGTGGCCATAAAATGACATTGCAAAAGTGTATTTAGCAGATGGGAAAAATATTCACTACATATTAAGCAAAAAATAAAATAATGCATACATCATGATATATGTATGTTTCTAGGTGGCTAGTAGGGTACATAGTGAAATGTCAGCTGGTTATCTCTGGCTGCTGCCATTATGGGTTATAGGTCATGTTATTTCCTTTTTTTTTTTTCCTGTCTGTATTTTAAAGACAGTTTAAAATTCTTTTTTTTAAATTTATGCATCAAAACAAATTTATTGAGTATATTCTCTGGGTCAGATACTGGTTTAGAGTCAAGTACTTTGTTAAATAATGCATACTTTCTTGAGTATATATTATTTAAAAGTTATATAAAAAGTCAATGGAAAAGAAGACATTTGTCAACACTTAAAAGTTCATTTTGAAGAAAAGTAAGCTTATCAGAGTGACCAGTGGTATTTAGAAGAGTAAGCTTTCAAAACTGTCTTTAGACAGAGGAGGAGCAGCAGGGACCTGAGCTTTCAGACTCTCTTGTTTTCTTCCTGGTACTGAAGGAGCTTTTAGGCTATGAATGAATAACAGGGGTGAAAATAAAATGACACTATAGCTGGGATTGTATCTCGAGTTCAGGCAGAAGACTTTAAGTCTCTACTGTTAATGGTTGGTCTTGTTAATAATAAAATGCCTTCAGAGCAGTTGAGACCGTGGCAACCTGACCTCATTATTGTAGGGAAGAAAGCACAACAACACAACTTCTTTACTGCAGTTGAGGAAGGGAAGTAAAGTGAAGGTAGAATTATCAGCTCAGGTAGAAAGGATTAAAAGAAGAGCTCCTGCCTGTTCAGCAAAGACAAGACAGCCATGAAAGCATCGTAGGACAAGCTTGTATAGCCCAACTGCTTCCTTCTTTCCAAAATGAAAAAGGAAAAAAAAAAGAAGGAAGAAATCCAGCTTATGGTTTAAACTGTACAGCTCTAGAAACCACCAAAACCTTTGATAATTCTTATGGCATTTTAATAAAATCCACCATTAATATTTAATTTTAATAATTTGAGTTATTCTTTCCAAATTCAGCACCCTCTCGAGCACAAACTTGGAAACTTTTTTTCCAAAGCTGTTACAATGAATAAATGCTGAAATTAAGCTGTACTTAATTTTTTTTTTTTGCTTAGGCATAAAACATCCCTTTTATAGCTCCTTTATGGCATTGCTAGGAATTTGTGTGTAAAATCTATTTACAAATCGATGGCTTGCTTTATTATTTTAGGACCAAGTGAGATCTCAGTTTGTGCTTTGGTATGTTGTTAAAAGGGCAATCATCGCGATCATATCACTTGATATACTTAAAAACTGACCATCATAGGCCGGGCACGGTAGCTCACACCTGTAATCCCAGTATTTTGGGAGGCCGAGGCAGGCAGATCACCTGAGGTCAGGAGTTTGATCCTGGCCAACATGGTGAAACCCCCATTTCTACTAAAAATACAAAAATTAGCCAGGTGTGGTGGTGGGCACCTGTAATCCCAGCTTGGGAAACTGAGGCAGGGAGAATTGCTTGAACCCAGGAAGCAGAGGTTGCGGTGAGCCGAGATCACGCCATTGCACTCCAGCCTATACAACAGGATGAGACTCCATCTCAAAGAAAAAAAAATTGACCATCATAAGGAAATGCTAGGCCCCTGTCTGAGGAAAGCATACATTATGGTTAGACTTTAAAATGGGAATATGCAGTTGGAAACTGCAGGAGCTGGTGTCTGATCCAGTTCTTACTTTGTTTATGAACCATTTAGGAAATTGCAGAATAATTCGGCATGATAAGACAAATTCTGAAAAACATCTTTCTACTATGATAACATAGAGAAGTACTCCACAATTTTTATGCAGTTATGTTCACTGCCATTTTTATTGCTTGAATAAAATTCTAAGGAATATAGTAAGTAACCAAAAAAATATGCTACGAATTGAATTTGTTCTTTTAAGACATGGACTCTTATTTTAATTATTTGATCACTGATCCCTTGACTTAAAAAGATCAGAAATAATAATCATACTTCTATTATAATTGCTGTAATTTTTGGCACTAGATTTTGTAAATAGATCATACTTAACTAACCTTAAGCAGTTTACTTTATGAATTTGGTAATCAAGAGTGAAATTAGTGCTTTCAAATATGTTCCTACCTAATCCATACACTAAATTAAAGAACCCATGATACAGTATGTGTCCTGAAAGGAAAAAAAAACAGGGTTCAGTTTTGACAACCACGCTGTTGTACAGCAAATAAACGTAGTTTAGTCTCTCCTTTGTCAAGCTAATAGCCTCACTACCTATTTTTTAAATGAAATGCTGAATTTTTTTCACCTACCTTTCATTAACATGGTTTGATGCCCCACGTTTTTAATAATTAAAAACAAAACTTTGTCCATATTCAATTTTCCGTAATTTTTAGGTATAAAATATATTTTTAAATTGTACTTTAAGTTCTGGGGTACATGTGCAGAACGTGCAGGTTTGTTACATAGGTATACGCATGCCATAGTGGTTGGCTGCATCCATCATCCCATCTTCTACATTAGGTGTTTTTCCTAATGCTCTCCCTCCCCTAGTCCCCACCCACGACAGGCCCCAGTGTTGTGACGTTCCCTCCCTGTGTCCATGTGTTCTCATTGTTCAGCTCCCACTTATGAGTGAGAACATGTGGTGTTTGGTTTTCTGTTCCTGTGTCAGTTTGCTGAGAATGATGGTTTCCAGCTTCATTCATGACCCTGCAAAGGACATAAGCTCATCCTTTTTTATGGTTGCATAGTATTCTATGGTGTGTATGTGCCACATTTTCTTTATCCAGTCTATCATTGATGGGCATTTGGGTTGGGCTACAAAGAGAATTAAATGCCTAGGACAAAAGTATTTTTAACATAACTTTTAAAATAAAGCCTTGTCAGGGTGGCTCATGCTTGTCATCTCAGCACTTTGGGAGGCTGAGGTGGGAGGATCACTTTAGGCTAGGAGTTTGAGACCATCCTGGACAACACAGTGAGACCCCCATCTCTACAAAAAAATAAAAATTATTAAAGCCTTGTAAAAACTAGAGCAAAGTCATTCTAACAGATAATGGGGAACAACAAGAAAGGAACTTCACAGTATAATAGATTTCTATTATATTACTCTTCTGATACAGAATTACACTAGATTTTAGGTTTTCTTTCATTAATAGGGATTAAGGTAGTAGGATAAGTCCAGATACTACAAAAACTTAATTTTAGTCAACAGTTTCCCCCTCTCTTCTTTATCCATTTATTGAAACTATCAGCAAACAGTGAAATTGGTTAGGGTGAGAATCGTGAGGACATTTGTGACACATATGACAAAATTAAGTATGCCTTTCTCTCACACCTGCTGTTCAACAAGCTAATTAACAGCTAGAAACAAAACACAAACAACAGATGGGAAAGGAGCCATAGACACACCCATATTGGTGTAAAAGCCTCTGAATCCTGGGAGTGAAATGGCTGCATTTGCATCCTGGTGGCCCAAATTCATAAACTGCTGTGAGTTTTATGTGATGGACACTGTTTACTGAAAATGCCTCATTCTTGCCCTCAGCTGAATATGATTCACTTTCAGAATTGCTGGGTGCCTAAAAAGGTTTAGTCAGTTTTCTGCTGAGGTCGTAAAACTAAGAAATAAATAAATAAAAATAAACAGAGGTTAGGACCTGATTTTAAACCTTCTTAAAATTAATATGTTATTCCTGGGCTTTCTGGGTTTGTGACAGTGATTTATATCTGACACTGGGGGGAAAGAGGATAGAAAGCAGGATCCCTGTCTTCCCCAAGAGACAGATGGTTCTTTAAATATGGAGGCCTGGAGACTGGAAAGGAATTTGGGGTTTGGTTTTGTTTTTTGGTAGTGGAGGGGGCAGATGTGGAATGGGAAGACACAATGGGAAGGAACAGGAATTGAATCTTATGGACAATGTTCTGTCTTCTCTCCCAAGAATGTTGGCCACTTGTGAAGGAAATGGTAGGTATTTCCTATTCAATAATAGCCAAAGAACAAGATAACAGGAGTGGGACTGGGATATGGTCTAACACCTCACAGCAAGTGAATCCAAGAAGGCCAGATTTGCCAAATGCAAGCCTGCAAGCTGGCTACCAGCAACCCCTTCAAATAAAAAGAGGCATAATTATCAGAAGGAGAGTGTGTGGCTAAGGTAGACCCCATGGTGGAAAGATTCAAAGTAGGAACAATTTTTTAAATTTATATCAGGCTTTAGGGTATCATAGTTTTATTACATTAAAAGAAGATAAAGTCATATTGTGATTTTTGTTAGGTTTTATCTTCCTAAAGTCTAAAACATACTTTTCTTATGTGTACCCATAAAATAGCTGTGGCACAATAGATACCTTACCTAAATGAAAACCTGATTTAATGAAATGAAATTGAATGAACTTTGGAGAAAACAATTCTTTGAATTATCATGTTTAGCTTAGATTAGATTCATGTGCTCTTGCTTTCCATTGTAAATAATTTGTTCTTTATTGTGTATTTCATTTTATTCTGTGATGAGATTGATTTTTGAAGAGAGGGAAGATGGAGGAGAGAGGGGTGTGCCTGTTGGGCTGTAGGTGATCTGAGACCTAAGACCTATAGGTATCCTGCAAGGGTGAGGTTCCCTGTAGTTCTGCTAAAAATTCTAAGGAGGAAGGGGGCCAGAAAAAGAGACAGGAAGATACATTGTGAATTCCCGCTGAAGTGTACTGAATGAACTCAACAGTCTAAAGGTAGACCTCTTCTCTTAGAATGGGGAGAGAAGACAGGCAATTGTTGGCATTACACAACTCCTGTTGGTTCCAAGGAGAAAAATGAACAAGTGCTGGCCATACGGTCTTGAGGTGGCTTGAAGACCTGTGGCTGATGCTTGAGCCAAGGCCTGTATGATATGCCCAGAGAGACAGACAGATCCCCAGGAAGAGGGAACCTGTGTTACTGGCTACTGCAGGAACAAACCAATGGGAACTGGGAGAGGGTAGCCCATATGAAAATCCTGTCCATTACCATGACCTTCTGGATAAGGTAGACCCTTGAAGAGGTGAGAGGAGCCCGTGATTTCTCAGTCTCAGACCCTAAGAAGAGTTCATTGGAAATGCAGTGGGATTGCTTTTCGACTCTTGGGACATCATAGCTCTGTCTGCTCTGTCTCTTGTCCAACAAGTGCCTTTGGAAGGAGTGAAAGGCACCTTGTTAAATTCTCTCAATGTTTTTATGAAAAGAGTTAATTGTGGGACAGTACTCAAGCGAGGAGACTTTTTATAGGCATTTCCAAAGGGTAGTAAGACTTTTGAGGGCTTTTGTTAGCATTAGAGCTGATGAGTGGTGTGAAAGTATACTTTTCAAAAAATTAAAAACATGACTGTCATAATAGGAGAAGAGGAGCATGTGTTGAAGATTTTTTGAAAAATCTTGGTAAGATGCTAAAGCTTTTCCAAGGAGCACCTGGGGAACAGAGCATGAAGACACTTTAATACAGTAATAGTAGAATGAGATTACAAGGTTAGATACAAAACTGGTTCATGTCCTACAGGACAATAAGCTATGACCTCTGGAGGTTTTTATTTTTTTCTTACCAGACAGCAAAACTTTTATCTCTGCTGGAAACAGGCTGGGCACAGTGTCTCATGTCTATAATTCCAGCACCTTGAGAGGGCAGGTCACTTGAGGCCAGGAGTTTGAGACCAGCCTGGCCAACATGGTGAAACCCCCGACTGTACGCAAAATACAAAAATCAGCCGGGCATGGTAGTACACACCTGTAGTCCCAGCTACTCAGGAGGCTGAGGCAGGATAATCACTTGAGCCTGGGAGGCGAGGTTGCAGTGAGCTGAGATGGTGCCACTGCATTCCAGCCTGGGAGACGGAGTGAGAGTCTGTCTCAAAAAAAAAGAAAGAAATTAAAAAGGCCTACCTCCGCTGGAAACAAATCTACAAGTTAACATGTAATTTTCACAGAGAAATTGCCCTTAATTAACATGACGCTAAAAAAGTTAATTGTTGGGTGGGCCTGTTTTTTGTTTTTTGAGATGGAGTCTCGCTCTATCACCCAGGCTGGAGTCAGTGGTGCAATCTCGCCTCCCTGCAACCTCTGCCTCCCGGGTTCAAGCGATTCTCATGCCTCAGCCTCCCTGTAGCTGGGACTATAGGCGCATGCCACCACGCCTGGCTAATTTTTGTATTTTTAGTAGCGATGGAGTTTCACCATATTGGCCAGGCTGGTCTCGAACTCCTGATCCCATGATCCACCCGTCTCGGACTCCCAAAGTGCTGGGATTACAGGCGGAACCACCGCATCTGACCTGAGTGGGCCTGTTAAACAATGCTTTTGAAAGGACATGAAATTATTGTCTTTGCCTATTTTTACAAGTTTAGGATTATTTTTTCTTAACAATGGGGAATCTATCAATAACCTCTTGATATTTACCCTTCTTACTCTCTTGCATCCTATACTTATGCTACCCATGAGTGATATAGTGACAGGATAATGGCTGATTAACACAGACCTTTCATTTTTGTCCTCCTGTCCCCTGCGTCTTCTCACACACACACGCACGCACGCACGCATGCACACACACGCACACACCACCACAGACATGTAATGAGGGGATCCAAAAAGAAAAAAAGTGTAGGAAAATCAGGTGCCTGTTCCACTGATAGAATGCAGTATATCCAACTTACTGCTGGATATACTGTATACTCTGCAAAATTCAGAAGTAGGTATGGTCTAAGCCAGTTCCCTTAATATGAATATCAAGGGAATAGCCAAAGTGTCTCGTTGTACTGAAATTTCCTTGCAACAATTACTGTCAGATCCAAATGAACTTGCAGCACTCATAATCATATCCAAGCAGATGTATTAAGGGTGCATCCAAGGCGTATTCTGCTGGTATCAGCAACCAAGACATTCACTTTTGTATCTGAGGTTGGTGCTTCTGGAATGTGCTGGTGGCTGTTCCCTCAGAGATTTTCTCTGGCACCTTTTCCAGCTGTCTCTCTTCTCTATCCTATCTCCAAGACATAAACATTCCTTCCCCTCTTTTGGTTCACTACCCACACAAAAGAATGAAACCAAATTCGGTTATAGGAAAATATTGGCACCAGACAGAATATTTCTTTATTAAGGTGAAGTATGATTCTGTTTATCTAGAGAGAGTAATTTTATATTTTTATTTTGCTCGGGAAAAATTGAATTTGAGAATTCTCCCACTACTTAAATCATTTTAACCCAAAGCTGCTGTGGGACCTCCAAAATAATATGGGAACACTTTGATGATTTTTTTTCACATTTGGAATGGCTTCTGCAGCAATTTTTTGCAACACTTTCAAGTAAGTTAAAATCCTTATCACCTCTGTAATCACTTTTGGTTTCTTCCAGCCTTGGATCCCTCCTTACATTTTCAGTAACCACCATGCCTTGTCCCTAATGATAGTGGCTTTATTTTGTATGCGTTAATCTTAATACTCTTTCTCATCTGGAACAGCTATGGTGAAGTGAAAGGAATCACGCTGTCTTATTATTTCAGAAACACATGATCTGGCCTTTTCTGGACTGATTTAGGTATTTTACAACCAGAAAACATGTTTGGAATTCTTTTACTGGTATCTCACCTTTTTCATAGTATTGGTCCATCAATTATATAAAAGTTTAATTTTGTTTAATCTTCTTTACTTGCTTATGACCCCTGAAATGTGGACAACCCAAGGGTCACCTCATGAGAAGTGATTTCGTCACCTTGTAGCAGTAAACTGACATTATGGTTTAGAAAGTCATGCTTACCCTAGAGCATTTTTCAGTTACTCATGTTCTGTGAAAGGTCAGGTTTGTTTATTTGTTTGCTTGTTTTGCTGATTGTTTGGTTGGTGTTTTTGTTTTTGTAAGAATTTTATTTTTTTAAGGGCAGTTTTAGGTTTACAGCAAAATTGAATAGAAGAAGGCTCAGAGGGGCCAGGTGTGGTGGTGCACGCCTGTAATCCCAGCTCTTTGGGCTCAAGGGTCCTCAGCAGCCCGGCAGATCATAAGGTCAAGAGATCGAAACCGTCCTGGCCAACATGGTGAAACCCCATCTCTACTAAAAATACAAAAAATAGCTGAGCATGGTGGCGTGCACCTGTAGTCCCAGCTACTTGGGAGGCTGAGGCAGGAGAATCGCTTGAACCCGGGCGGGGGAGATTGCAGTGAGCCGAGATCACACCAGTGCACTCCAGCCTGGCAACAGAGCGAGACTCCATCTCAGAAATTTTCCATATACTCCCTGCTCCCCTCCCATCCCATGCACAGCGTCCCCGATTGTCATCATCCTCTACCAGAGAGTACATTCATTACAAGTGACAGACCTACAGTGACACATCATAATCACTAAAGTCCCAGAGTTTACCTCAAGGTCCGCTCTTGGTGTTATACATTCTGTGGGTTTGGAAAAATGTATAATGCCAGGTATTCATCATCATAGTATCATTCGGAGGGTGTTCACTACTCTAAGTCTTTTGTGCTCTGCCTACTCATCCCTCCTCCCAATCTCAAACCCCTGGTTTTCAAAATGTAGCAATAACTATTCATTCAATTTTTTTTTTTTTAAGACAAGGTCTCACCTTGTTGCCCAGGCTGGAGTACAGTGGTGTGATCATGGTTCTCTGCAGCCTCAACCTCCTGGGCTCAAGTGATCCTCCCACCTCAGCCTCCTGAGTAGCTGGGACTAGAGGCACGACCACCATATTTGGCTAATTGTGTTTTTTTGTTGTTTTTACAGACAACACTATGTTGCCGAGGCTGGTCTCAAACTCATGGGCTCAAGTGGTCCTCCCACATTGGCCTCTCAAAGTGCTGAGATTATAGGCATGAGCCACTGCATCCAGCTTCAAATTGTTTTTATAAAGGGAAAATCTATCCAAAATATAAGATAACCTGCAATGTTTTTGGTAATTCTGCAGTGTCAAAGCAAGCAAGCAAATGTATTATCACCCTATAATTAATTCCATTAATGCTGTCTCATTCACTTGCCAAATTTAAATTCAGTTCTATAAACATTTATTGAATCCCTACTATATAGTATGGGTAGTCCCTGCCTCTAAGGAATTTGCAGTTTAATGGCCATGAAGTAATGCACTCAACCAACAGTAATACTGGCCAGAATGGTATTATTGCTTTAATAAAGCTATACTAGTCATAAAAACATCAACCCCTTCCATTTTTATGGATACGGTGTAGAATACAGCTAAAGGGACCTTGGAAATCATCTGATTCAACCATTTCACTTTTCAATAGAAATTTATCTTATTCTTTAGTAATGTTTATTTGTTACAGAAATTTAGAATATGTAAAAAAGCAGAAACAAGAAATTAAAACACCCATAGTTTTACCACCTCCACTCATATGAATGTTTTGGTGTGTTTTCTTCAAGTTTCCTTATCTTTGTATTTTATTTTTTACATCTATTAGGTAACATTGAATGTGTAATTCTGCATGCTGATTTTTTTCCATAACATATGACATAATCCTTTCGCAATGCCATTAAAAACTCTTGGTAAACATTTTTAATGGCTAAATAATATTTAATCATTAGATCAACCATAACTTAGCCATTCTGCTAATTAGGCTTGTTCATACTGTTTCATTATTAAATGGCTTTGGGCTTAAAACTTTATCAGGACAGAGTCTCTGAAGTAGGTTTACTAGGTCAAAAGCATATGAACATTTTTAGGGCTTTTGCAAGGTAGTTTTAAATGTCATGCATTTTGCATGTTGCATTCAAATCTATCTTCACCACAGATTTCATTAGACTTTCCTTACACATACTACAGGCTCTTCTGCCTTTTAATTGGCAAGGAAATCACCAGGAACTGATGATTTCCTGGAGGGGAAGAGATAAGCAGAGTCATCAAAATCCACTCCCAAGAAGAAATGGAAACATAAGGTAGCTAAGCTTTCAGTAGTACCCTCCTTAATTTGTGTTATCACCTTTTAAAGTTGCATAGACCACTTGTAATCCCAGCACTTTGAGAGGCTGAGGTGGATGGATCATTTGAGGTTAGGAGTTCAAGACCAGCCTGACCAACATGGTGAAACCTGTCTCTACTAAAAATACAAAAATTAGCCAGGCATGGTGGTGTGTGCCTGTAATCCCAGCTACTCAGGAGGCTGAGGCAGGAGAATCACTTGAACCCGGGAGGTGGAGGTTGCAGTGAGCTGAGATAGCGCCACTCCACTCCAGCCTGGGTGACAGAGCAAGACTCTGTCTCTAAATAAACAAAGTTGCACACACCTTGATTTACACAACTATAGAAAGTTAATGGTTCCTTGCTTTTATGGAATTGGAGTGGGGGAAAGACAGAAATTAAATTGGATTTGATTCATACATTTCTAGAAACTACTGAGTTTCTGGTCATTGTTGTTAATAACAATTTCAGGCAACACAGCTTCTACTAATAGCTGTGAAGGATGTGAGTGGAATCATGAAAAAGAGATGGTCACGGCTGCTACAGATATGCCACCTTGGAGATGAGAGTTTATTTGGGGCTGAGCCTGAGGTTCTTTGTGGATATGCAATAAGTTCGAGGGTCCATAGGGGTCTAGCATGGTTTGGAACATCTGAGATCAAAAGACCTATGGGATCTCCCAAGCTCGAATCAGGTCCCTGGGATCCTCTGAAGGGAGGGTACTGACACAGGCTGGTGGTCAGGAACTTCTGCAGATCCAGCCCCCCGTTCTGGGCTGAGCCAAGGCCAGGTCATAGCCTGACCAGCACTGGCTGCACAATTGACTCAGAAGTGGCCCTGAGGTTGCCTGAACAGCTTTTCATTCTTCAGCATAGACAAGCAGAATGTGAAAGAGAATTAGTGACAGACATGCCAACTTTCCAGGGGACCTGGTCTGCTTCCACCCCTTCACAGACTTGAAGATCCATAAATGTCCTCTCAGTTTTCACTGCTAAAAGATAAATCCATTTTTAACCTCTCATCAGAGAACCTCCTTTACGTGGTTCCCATGGATATTTTCTGATTGGTTTTCTAGCTTCTCCCATCCTTCCTAATTTGTGGAAACCAGTGTGTAGTTTAGAGTCTCACCAGAAGCAACAAGAGAGAGGCTTACCTCAGACACACCAGCTAGACTTTTCTCTTTTGCAGCCTGAGTCATACTTTCTATTTTCTTACATTTTAAAAGTGGTGTAGATTAGCTTGAGGTCTCTTGGGGCCCCTAGATTTTCCCCTGCCATGTTTTCACATAGTCTGTCATAATCTATGCTATTTATAAAGCTTGGGTTTCCAGCTGAAATGTTATATTTATGTGTTCCCTCACAAATTTGGATGATAAGATTACTGTTTTGTTAACTCAGCAGCCAGTTGGCTTACCACTGAGTTCCTATTTGTTCTTGATTTTCTTATCACAGATTTACTTTGGAGAAGAGGCTTAAATTTAACCTTCTATTTCTTTTGCTGCTTTTAAATCCAAAGCATTGAGATGCTGTTTGTGTGAGTCCTCCAATCCTGTGGAAATGCCTCCAGACTGAGAAACTGCCCTATGGATTATTGTAATTTCAAATGCAATAATATTAACGGACCAAAGATTCCACTGTGCATCTCAGCCATTTCCCCAAGTGAACCAGAGAGTTCACGTTTTACAATAGACAGCTGAAAAGTTGGCTTGCACAGTTGTACCACCTTCTTTTTCTTCATATTCTCTTCAGGCACTCATCTGCACTTCTCAATAGGAGTTTGAGGTTGAGATGTCAACCTCAAATATGATTATTTTCACCCAAACGGAGTCCTGGCAAACAGATGGTGGTAGGTGGGGGGTATGGGGAAGAAGTGGGGTAAAGCAGTGCTGAACTCTACGTAGAAGCTTCATGAATGCTTAATCAGTTGAGAAAAGAAGCATTTGGGGGTTTTGGAGATGATAAAAAATAAGATTAGGTAGTCTGGATGAAGGTCTTATTATTAAGGTAGACATTTTAATAGGTTTTTCTTTTAAGGCAGAGGACCAAGTCAGTCCTTGGAATGAGTGCAAATTTTATTGTGTCAATAGAAGTCCACGGCGACATACTGGATATGCACATTGGATTTATGAATGTAGTTCAGCATGAAAACTAGCATGTGAATGCATGGATTTTATAAATATTAATGATAACCATGAAGATGTATTAAATGGGAGTATTCTTACAAGAAAGTTGTAACTAGTTGAGGTTCCTGAGGGTTATATCTTAGGCCTTTCACCGTCTCTCATTAGACATTCACTCTCGGTGGCTTCATTTACTGTGGAGGCTTCATGCATCAGCCATTGATGATGATTCCCAAATCCATAACTACCCCAGATCTCTCTTCTAAAGCCTGACACCTTATATCCACCAAAAGCAGCGTTAAAACCAAAACTCAATGCATCTCTCTCTACTTTGCTCTTGCTTCTTCCCTTTGTTTCTTATGAAGAAGGCATCACCATTCACTCCATTACTAAAGCTAGAAAATTCAGTCATCTTTGACTCTCCTCTTCTCCACCCTCCAATGTTCAGTCAATGGGTTGTGTCCATTCCACCTTCTAAACTATAAGCTCTATGTCTCTAAACTCTATTTAGGGACCACATTAGAGCTGTAATCTCAGTGCCTGGCACAGGGATCAGTAAATAATTATTGAATTAATGAATAAAAGAGTGACACTTCCATTTCTATAACTTCTTCTGTAGTTCAGGCCACCACAAGTTCTCACTGACTTATTAATTCACAATTTAGAAATCCCACAGTTGAAATATCCTAACATGCCTCCTTCTTCTAGGGTAGCAGTACCCACCCCCAGCACCACTGTGGTTCATTTTCCACTCTGCAGCCAGAGTAGATTTAAATCAAGAATCTGATCACGATCGTGTCTCTTCTGATAATGACCTGGTTTACAACTGTTATCCTGGAACACTCAAAAATGTCATAGTATATTGTCTTCTAGTCCGTTTGTCATATTTGTGATAGTGGGGGGAAATGATTCTGTGTTCCTTTGACTAAAAGTTTATTCTGGGACAGGATTTGGGGTTGGTACACACTGTCAATTCCAGGAAGTCTTGTGGGTGATAATGTTGCAAAACAAAGCAAAGAACAGCTGTTTTCTAGCCTTATCAAGCAGTTAGGGCTACTCTTATTTCAACTATGTAACAGAGACTGGTTTTAAGGTTATCTGCTTTGAAGTTAAAGTTAAATTTATTTTCATTAATCTAAGATACTAGATTGTTTAATTTCCAGATTCTATTTTCATACTAATAAGAAACAAACACAAAGTATCTCATACTTCCAATATGATTATATGTATTATATTATTTGCAAATTTGAAATTGCATGCTTTTAGATGGTAATTTTTACATTGTTATTTGATTTACCAAAAAAATCCTAACATCATAGCATTTTGTTCCACATGTATTGACTAGAAAGGAGTTCTGAATCTATTTGAGAGTCTGTGGACATTATTAAATTAAACGAAAGGTTAATTTTTCCAAATAGAAATCACTTTAGTGTTTTTCTGAATACAAAACAATACATAGCTGGGTGTGGTGGTATGCCCCATAGTCCTAGCTACCCAGGAGGCTGAGGCAAGAGGATTGCTTTAGCCCAGGAGTTTGGGGCTCTATTGTGCTATTATTGCACTTATGTTTCAGCCTAGGAATGAGGAGACCCTGTCTCTTAAAACACACACACAAACAGAACAATACACATTCACTGGAAATATAACAAAGAAAATAAAAATCTTCTGTAACATCACTTTTAGGATACTGTGTTAAACCTTTTCAGGTATATATTTCTATATCTAGGCTTTTTGTTTTCCTGTATATGTAGTCATGTCAATGCGGCTTTTTTTTTTTTTTTAGACAGAGTCTTGCTCTGTCTCCCAGGCTGGAGTGCAATGGCGTGGTCTCAGCTCACTGCAACCTCTGCCTCCCAGGTTCAAGCGATTCCCTTGACTCAGCCTCCCAAGTAGCTGGGACTACAGGTGCGCACCACCATGCCTGGCTAATTTTTTATATTTTAGTAGAGACAGGGTTTCACCATGTTGGCCAGGATGGTCTCGATCTCCTGACCTGGTGATCCACCCGCTTCAGCCTCTCAAAGGGATTATAGGCGTGAGCCACCTACCCAGCCGACTTTTTAAAAAAATGAAAATAGTGTCATTCAGCACTGTGGCTTTAAAATGTGTTTTCCACTTGATAAGCTTGGGACTTACAGGGAGAAAAATGGATAAAGTAGATTTTTAGGAAGTTTTGCTTTCCAGTGTTTTGGGTACAATAATTTCCCCCTTCCCCATCCCCATTAGGAAAACATCTATACAAACTTGTATTAATATTATAAGCTAGGTATGGTGGCTCACACTTGTAATCCCAGCACTTTGGGAGGTTGAGATAGAAGAATTGCTTGATCCCAGAGTTTGAGACCAACCTGGGCAACATAGTGAGATCCTGTCTCTACAAAAATAAAAATAATAATAAAATTTTTTTAAAAACCACTTGTGTTGCTCTTTGAATCAGTCAGGATTCACTTGCAGGACTCAGAAACCACTCTAGTTATTTTAAGCAAAAAAAGTTTGATTTTTAAAAATCAGTGTTTGCAAGATTATTAGAAGATCTAGAAGAGTGGCCTTTAGGTGGGCCTCCGGAAATAAGCCTGAACTGATGAACTGGACTGTCGGGGGCTGCCTCTGCCCCATGATCAGGAAGAGAAGGAATCAGAAAGCAGCCACTGGAATGACTGATTCTGTAGACACTTCACCCTAGCTGATGTTCAGGGACAGTCTTGTCACCCCCACTAATATTGCCTCAAGGGTCACACAGCTTTTTGGCTTGATTCATACCGCCAAAAAAATGAGCGTCCTGCATCCCTGTGCCTTGCTTATTTAGCCTCACTAAAATCGTGGCCTATATACCGGCAGCTGAAAGACAAAGTCTTCATGACTGTGCTCACCATTGGAAATCACAGATTTTCTCTGCCTCTCCTCTGTCTTCCAAAGGCCATGCACTGTTCTCATGACCTGCTAATTCATGGGCAGTGTAGGGCTGTTTGTTGTTTTTGTACAAGTTGGTGTGAACAAAGTTCACAATATCTGGTTAAAAGGGAAGCTTGAACACAGCAGGCAAAATGACATTTTTGCCAGAGAACTCTCCCTTTTTGGAGTCTACTGCTTTCAGGGGATGAGCACATGGCATGGCAGGAAGAGAAGTTTTAGGGTGGTGACAGAGCTGTGGCCCCAATACCCAGAATCTGGGGTCATGGGACTCACCGTTCTGGCTCGGGTGGTTTTGGAAATATGGGTTGTGAAGGCTGCTTGTTTGCACCAACAAAAACCTGACGCCATTGGCACTGTAGAATGAACACAACCCAAAAATGATATGCCATTTGCTCTACTGTGGCTGCCTCAGCCTTACCAATGCTGGTCATGTCTAAAGGTCATTGTATTGAGGAAGTTCCTGAACTTCCTTTGGTGGTTGAAGATAAAGCTGAAGGCTACAAGAAGAACCAGGAGGCTGTTTTGCTTCCTAAGAAACTTAAAACCTAGAATGATATCAGAAAGGTCTATGCCTCTCAGCAAATAAAGCTGACAAGGACAAAATGAGAACCCATCATCGTATCTGACACAGGATACCCTGCATCATCTAGAATCGTGAAGGCCTTCAGAAACATCCCTGGAATTACTCTGCTTAATGTAAGCAAACTGAACATTTTGAAACTTGCTCCTGGTGGGCATGTGGGATGTTTCTGCACTGGACTGAAAGTGCTTTCTGGAAGTTAGATGAATTGTGTGGCACTAGGCATAAAGCTGCTTCCCTCAAGAGTAACTATAATCTTTCCATGCACAAGAGGAGCAATACAGACCTTAGCAAAATCTTGTAAAGCCTAGAGGTCCAAAGAGCCCTTCAAGCAGCAGGCAAGCAGATTCATTGCAGAGTCCCAAAGAACCCACTGAAAAATCTGAAAATCATGTTGAAGCTAAACCCATATGCAAACGCCATGTATCAGGACACCATTCTTTGCCAGGGCAAGAATCACAAACTCTGGGGGGATAAGCTAGTAGCAGCAGCACCAGCACCAGCAGTAGCACTAGAGGCGTAATCAGGTGAGAAGGGGGTTGCAGGAAGAAGCCTGTGGTAGGAAAGAGAGAAAGAAAAGTCTATTGGTGTTAAGAAGCAGCAGAAACCTCTGGTGGGAAAAAAGGCAGCAGCTACCGAGAAAACAGCAGCTTAAGAGAAGCCAGCAGAAAAGCTACCACAGAGGAAAATAATCCTGCTGCATAAGCTTTTAAATGTGTTTATTCCATAAAGATCAAATCATTGTGGATACCTTATTTTTAATAAGAACCTGATCAAAGAGGCAGTGAAGAAAAAGAAAAGTTTATGCATCTAACTGGCAGAGCTGAAATCCAATCTGGAGCTCTAGCTCAAGGGAATCTAGGAAATGTGATGTTTAGCTGTCCAGCTTCTGTAATGTAGGGCAGCCCAGGCCTCCCAATCAGGAAGCTGGAGTTGGATATTGATGACCATCATAGCACACATCAAGGCTTTGGATACTGGACTTGTATTCCTTTTGGATGTGTCACTATAGAAAGAAAAGCTTCAAGAGTCAGGCATATGGTGACTTGTGCCTGTAGTCCCAGCTATTCCGGAGGCTAAGATGGGAGGATTGCTTGAGCCCAGGAGTTCAAGGCTGCAGTGAGCTATGCTCACACTCCAGCCAGGGTGGCAGAGTGAGACCCCGTCTCTATTTAAAAAAAATAAAAAAGAGCTTCAAAGCAAGATAAAGGGGAACAATATATCTGGAAGGGTAATATATACCACTATAATTTAACATATTACTATTGCTAGTTATTATTTTTTCTATTTCTTCACATAAACAATGTCTTAATAAATGGCTCTTATCAGAGTCACTGATAGCCTCCTCTGTTTTGCTAAACACAACAGTCAGTTCTCAGGCCTCATGTTGCTAAACTCCGTGATCACAGTGGTCAGTTCTTAGGCCTCATGTTGCTAAACTCAGAGATCAGTTCTCAGGCCTGGCTTACACCTGTGTAATCTCAGCAGTTTGGGAAGCCAGTGTGGCAGGATTGCTTGAGTGCAAGAGTTTGAGACCAGCCTGGGCAACTTAGTGAGACCCTGTCTCTAAAAAAAAAAAAAAAAATTTCTAATTAGCCAGGCATTAGTCCCAGTTACTCAGGAGGCAGAGTGGGAGAATCCCTTGGGCCTGGGAAGTTGACGCTGCAGTGGGCCGATATCATACCACTGTGCACCAGCCTGGGTGACAGAGTGAGATCCTGTCTCTTTAAAAAAAAAAAATTCTCAGGCCTTATTTTCCTTGATCTGTCATGACACTTGACATGACTGCTCATTCTCTTCATAAAACGCCTTCTTCACTTGGTTCCAGAGCCTCATGCTCTCCTTGTTTTCCTTTTAGCTCCCCTGCTCAGGCTGAGTCTTCCTATTGGTTCCTCCTCATCTCTTTAGCTCTTAGTGGTGGGTGCCCCAGGCATCAGTCCTGGGACCCCCTCTCTTCTTTGTGTACTCCTTTGTTCATCTCATCCAATCTTATGGCTTTAAATACCCTGAACTCCAAACCCATGTATCCAGCAACTTTCTGGATAGGATGTATTTTTTCATTAAGACAGGCTCTAGCTCTGTTGCCCAGGCTAGAATGCAGTGGTACAATCTCAGCTCACTGCAACCTCCACCTTCTGGATTCAAGCCATCCGTCCACCTCAGTAGCTGGGACTACAGGTGTGCACTGCCATACTTGGTTAATTTTTGTATTTTTTGTAAAGACGGGGCTTTGCCATCTTGCCCAGCCGGGTCTGGAACTCCTGAGCTCAAGTGATTCTCCCATGTCAGTCTCCCAAAGTGCTGGGATTATAGACATGAGCCACCATACCTGCCAAGATGTACTTTTAGATGCTTTATAAACATCTCAATCTTCACAGGTCTAAAACTGAACTTCTGCTCGTTTCCACTAAATATATCCCACTCACAGCCTTCTTCATCTCAGATCATGGTACCTTTATCCTTCCATTTAGGACAAAAACTGGGTGTCATCTTTGTCTTCTCTCTTTCTCTTACATTCATTGATTTTACCTCTAAAAATATCCACAGTCCAACTGTTTCTCCCGTCTCCACTGCTTCTTGCTGGTCCAAGCCACTGTTATTTTCTCCTGGACTATTGCCCCAACTCCTAAATTGTCTCTGTGCTCCCACCTTTGTCTCCTTAGAGCCTAACAGATCATGTCACTCCTCTGCTCAGAACACTCCACTGAATTTCCACCTCACTCGGGATAAAAGTCAAAATTCTGACAACAACCCACAAAGCTCTCTTTGACACCCCACCCCGACAGCCACCATCTCTCTGATTTCTGTCCTGTCATTCTCACCCTCGCTCACTTGGCTCCAGCCTGCTCATAAGCACACCTGTCTGTAAGCGTCTTGGCAGCTGCTGGCCCTTCTGCTTAGAATGCTTTTCTCCCAGATATTCACAAGGCTCCCTCAAGACTTTATTTGGCCATCACCTGCTCAGTGAGGCTTTCCCTAATCACCCTATATAAAGTTACAAACTAATCTCCCCTGGAGCTCTTTGAACATTCCTTCTCTGCCATAGCACCTTGCTCTCGCGTGCCTCTTGCTTGCTTGCTTGCTTGGCGGATCTTGCTTGCTCTGTTGCCAGGCTGGAGCGCAGTGGCGCGATCTTGGTTCCACTGCAACCTCCAACTCCTTGGTTCAAGCGATTCTCCTGCCTCAGCCTCCTGAGTAGCTGGGATTACAGGCACGCACCACCACCCCCAGCTATTTTTTTTGTATTTTTAGTAGAGACGGGGTTTCACCATGTTAGCCAGGATGGTCTTGATCTCTTGACCTCGTGATCCTCCCGCCTCAGCCTCCCAAAGTGCTGGGATTACAGGCGTGAGCCACCGTGCCTGGCTGCACTTTCTAATAAACTATATAACTTCTTTCTTTTATTGTATGTCCCTTCCACAATAGGAAAATAGATTTTTAATACTTGGTTTATTATGGGAATATCAGTGCATGGATTTTTAATGCTTGGCTTATTATTGAATTATCAGTACAGGGAACAGTGTCCAGCACATGGTAATCATTCATTGAGTGTTTGTTGTATGAATCAGTTTTCTTACATATGCACCATTGTGCACTCGTCTAATTATTTATTAGGAATGAAACCCAAGAGTCAAAAGATATGCACAAATTGCCGAGAAGGTTTCTTCCCTCTCTGAGTCTGCTTGCTAGGGAACCAGAAAGGTTTTAACAATTTGTTCTCCCACCAAGGGTCTGTGAGAATGTCATTTTCCTGCCACCCTCACTAACCCCATGGCCTAGTCACACTGGTCTTTCCATTCCTTGGTCTTACCATGTTTGTCCTCTCTTGGTGCATATCATTGACTATTTCCTCTTCCCAAATACTCTCCTGCCACTCCTTTATCTGGTTTAATTATTCTTCTTATTTAGGATTCACTTGAAGTGTCACTTCCTTGGAGAAGGCCTTGGCTGACCATCTGCTATAAACTAGCCTGTCAGTCACTCCATATCACATCCCTGTGTTTTATTCTCATTACAGCATGAATCACTTCCAAATGTTTTCTTATTTATATATTTATTTATCTCTGCTTTGTTTTTCTAAAATGTAAGCTTCGTGAGAGCAGGAGCCTTATCTTTTTCAACACTATCCACACTATCTGCAGTAAATGTGTGTTTGATAATAGAATCAATACTGGGGCTTTTTTTTTTCATTGTTATCAATTTGCTAAGAGAACATGGCTATAACATGAATTATTCTTCTGGATTCAAGTGCTGAGGTGATCTAGAAGTTTAAATATTCTGTTAGCATATTGTTTTAGATATGCTATATCAGATTTTTATATTACTGATAAATTACATAACTTCCCAAGTTTCTGAAACCTCTTTTCTCATTTATGCCAACATTTTGCAAGATTTGGACTCACGTACTGTTGTTTGCTTTTTGTCTCCGCAGCTTTTGGAAAGAACAAACAGTGGTTTTGAAGAATCAGATTCTGGTGCTACCAAGAGTCCACTCCACTTAGCTGTAAGTGAGATGCCATGGGCAGCTTCATCTGTTACACAAAGAACCTAAGCATTCTTAACACTACACTGCTCTTAAAATGTAAGCATAGTAACACAGTGATGAGTGGTAATGAAAGTAGTCCATGGTTGAAGGCGCAGGCTGTGGAGAGAGACCGCCTCACCTTCTAGTCCCAGCTTCATCTGCTGGTGATCTCAGGCATATGACTTCCCTGTCTTCAGCCTCAGTTTCCCCATCTGTAAAATGAGGGAAAATGAAGAGAGATAATGCACCTAAAGCTCTTACCACAGTGTTCCTAATAAATTCTTGTTATAAAGCTTAAGTCTTTAAAATTCAAAGGATACACTTCAGTTTAAGAGATTTGACTAGAGATAACAATATGCAAGTGGTGAACCTATGGCTAATTGAATCCCACAGTTTAAAACTGGCAGGATGTTTAAACATAAACTTATGAGAGCAAGATGAGCACATGCAGAGCTGCAGCTGTGACCTTCTGCCTGGACTTGAAAACAGAGTCTCCAAGGAAGTCTGAGGCTCTCATTCTTGTACTGGGTGAGATCCGGGAGGGGAGGGAAGAAGAGTTATTTTGTCACCAGTAAAGCTTCCTCTCCACATCCCAGTAATTGAAGGCAAATGCAACAGCTCAGAGTGATGATCCCCAAACTCTTCATGGGAGCGACCATGGTGGGAAGTGCACCCACCGCTCTGTCTCACATTGTGACCTGGTAAGAGTTGGCCATCAGCAGTTGCTCCCTAGGAATCCTGCTGACTGGCAGCCACACCCAGCAACAGCCAGCTCACCTGCCTGATACGCTCACGTGGCCCTTGGTGCTGCTGAATTGTGAGCACTTGGTTCAAGGCCACAAAGATGCTGTTGGGACGTTTCTTTGCTTAGTAAAACCCAGGGGCAGGACACCAGGAAGAATGGGAAGGGGCTGGGTTTCTTTGTTTGACTGTAGTTATGACATTTCACTTAATACCATATGTACATAAGCACTTCTTCAGTGTCGTTCCGATGAAAAATTGACATGGAGATTTTGGAGAGAAGAGAGGAGTGTTTTGTTAATCGACATGCAGAGGAGTTCAGGCAAAGAGGAGACAAGGCCATCACACAACGTTTGGGAGTATCCAGAGCTGACTCCATGTGTGGAGCCCTCCCTTCACTTCCTGTCTCCCCACATACAGCACACCTGCTGATACCCACTCACACATCCTC
Source organism: Ateles fusciceps (assembly GCA_036589455.1). NCBI lineage: Eukaryota > Metazoa > Chordata > Mammalia > Primates > Atelidae > Ateles > Ateles fusciceps. The sequence goes on from JAZHEH010000889.1 coordinate 6,207,814, forward strand.
TGACACCCACCAACACACCCCCTACACACTCATACACACATGCATTTTGAGTCCAGTGAAATCAGGGTAAAATGTACATCAGTCTTTGTTCCCAGAGATGGACGTACTGTGGAAAAGGTGGGTGAATAGTGGAATATTTTTACATATAAAGCTGCATGCCAGTTGGCCCTTAGTACAGGTTGCTTGCTAGAATCCCTGCCCAACCATCTACTGTGCCTGGGGAAGTTACCCCAATGCTGAGCACTCACAAACATAGCACTAAGGCCCCTAGAGAGTCCTCTGTGGAGGATTATCTCAGATAGAATTCTCAGGCCCGAGAAAAGTGGGTTTGACTGCATTGCCAAGCCTGCTACTAATCTGAGAAGAGTTTCTTGGCTTCCAAAAACTCTATCATCTCTCATTCTTTTTTCTTTTTTCCACAGTGTATTTGTTGAGTGGTTATTGTATACTCTGCTAAACTCTATGGGTTGTTGGCTGCATAAAGACAGGGTGGTGATAGCATTTAAAAGAGGTGGGCTTTGGTGGTTCTGCAGCTGACAGAGGCCCAGGAAAGATACATCAAGTGGAGGTCCCAGCTGCCATTCTTTTCACTAGCAACTCACCTGGACATGGTTTCCCCACCTGTAAGTTAAAGGAAAGCTGTTAGTTAAGCATCTCGAAGACCCTTTCCAACTTGTTAATTTATTTGATTGTTTATTGTGTGATCTTAACCAACTACCTCACCCCTTATGTCTCAGTGTCCCTACCCGTAATATGCGAATAGCGGTACCTCAATATAGGGCCATTGTGGAGATGGCATGAGTTAATGGATGTAACACAATTAGAACAGTGCCTGGCACATACGTGCCATGAGCTAGCTTCATCATCGTCATTACTACCATCATATAACATCATGATAAACATCATCCTTTCATCCAACATACGCTGACTGTGAATAGTGCCAAGCACCGTTTGGGTAGCTGGAGATACTGCAGTGAACAAAACCCCACCTCTGCCTTTGCAGAGTATCCAGTCTAGGGAGACAACAGGCAAGGAAATATCTCACATGACAGATGGTAATAAGTGCTGCAGGTGTTACAGAGAAAGTAAAATGGGATCAGGGAGATAGAAAGTATTGAAGTGGCAAACAAGGTGCTTATTTATTTATTTATTTAACAGGTGGAGTCCCACTGCATTGCCCAGGCTGGTCTCAAACTCCAGGGTTCAAGTGATCCTCCTGTCTGAACCTCCTGAGGAGCTGGGATTGCAGGCATGAGCTGCGGCACCTGGCAGGGTGCTACTTTACGTAGCACAGAATCTCATATTTGTACAGAGACATTAAGAGCTACTCATGTTGATAGCTGACAGAGGAGTGTTTTGGGCAGAAGTGCAAAGTCCCTGGGGGAGCGCATGCTTGGCATGTCCACAGAACAGGAAAGAAGCCACTGTGGCTGGAGCGGAGTGGAGAGGAGAGAGTAGCTGGGGGTGATGCCTCACATGTTGTGGAGGGAGCCAGGTTCTCACGGGGACTTTCACTCTGAACAAAATAGGAAACTATTAGGAGGGTTTTGAGGAAACAGATTGACATGATGTGACTTTTGTTTTAAAAGGATCTCTTTGGTTTCTCTGTTGAGTCAAAATTGCAAGGGAACAAAAGCAAAAGCAAGGCAAACCAGGCTACAGGTGATGACCATGACTTTGACCAGGGTGATTACAGTGGATTACTTCTAAAATCATTTTCTTCTTTCTCTAAAAACTAACATTTTAGAAAATTATTTGCTTCAAGGACCCCACAAGTATGCCCATCACCCTCTCTAGGGGCCTCAGTAGCAATTAACTTGATAAAACCCAAGGCACATAATTTCTTAGGTGGAAGAACTCTAGCAGTATAATGGAACCAGATGCCCCCCAAACCTTGACTGCCACAAGAAACCCGACCTGCCTTGAGTTACTATTTCTTGGCTGAATGATTGAAATCTCCAGGATTATTGGCCCAGTGAATTTCATAAGCATTTCATCCACTTGAAAAAATTAAATTAAGAACAATGTTATGCAAATGAAAGGCTCCAGCTGTCAAGATTTCCAGACAGATCCATTGTTCTCATGGATTCTGTTGAGATCCCAATTCTTTCTTCTCATTGTCTTTAGTTCCTATCTTACAAGGTCTAGAGAAATTAATCATGTTTAAGAAACATTTGTTACCTAATAAGGTTTTTTAAAGGTATTGCTTAAAACAATTAAAAATGTTTAATACTTCTAGTGAAGGCTATACTTTATGCATAGTAAAATTCAGGAGCTACAAATTAGATTAAAGAAACAAGGCAAACTACAGATCACACTTGTCCAGCCCCCGGCCCAAGTGCCGCATGTGGCCCAGGATGGCTTTAAATGTGGCCTAACACAAATTTGTAAACTTTCTTAAAACATCATGAGGTTCTTTTTGCGATTTTTTTTAAAGCTTCTCAGCTATCATTAGTGTTAGTGTATTTTATGTGTGGCCCAAGACAATTCTTCCAGTGTGGCCCAGGGAAGCCAAAAGATTGGACCCTCCTGCTTAGATAAGTCTGGCCTCTCCATCATTCTGTCTGAAAGAGTGTTTTCAAGTGACTGGTATAGAAGAAAGTATGGGTTGAAATTTTAAAGCTTTCCTAATGGCCAGGAGGGTTCACTCCATTTTATTTTAGTATTGGGTCTCTTTAACTTAAGCAAGTTAAGTCCAAGTTTAAGTGACAGACTCAAGCCTGGGGTCAAGTGGTGCAGCCTGATGTGCACACTGATGTAGGCCCTCCTCTTATCTCAAGCTTTACACGAAGTGCTCCTGAGTTGGCTTAAAATCATCTGTGCAGCTGAGTGTGGTGGCTCACGCTTGTAATCCCAGAACTTTAGGAGGACAAGGCAGGCAGATCACTTGAGGCCAGAAGTTTGAGACCAGCCTGGCCAACATGGTGAAACCCCATCTCTACTAAAAATACAAACAAAAAAAAAAAAAAAAAAAAAAATTAGCCAGGCATGGTGGTGCGCACCTATAATCCCATCTACTGGGGAGGCTGAGGCAGGAGAATCACTTGAACCTGGAAGGTGGAGGCTGCAGCGAGCTGAGATGGCACCACTGCACTCCAGCCTGGGTGACAGAGTGAGACTCTGGCTCAAAAAAAAAAATTGCCTATGCCCTGACCGAAACTGCAGGAAAGGTATACAGCAATTCATTATACTATCCTCTATTCTTTGTTTATGTTTGGAATTTTCTATAATAAAAGGTTAAGGAAATATATACCTTATGGCCATGGTGCACCCTTTCCATATTCACTAGTGAAAAGCCTCACCACTTGGGCTCTGGGAGTCGGTCTGGTCCACCTTTGAAACCCAGTTCCTCCACGTTAGGCTGTGTAACCATGGGAGAGCTGGGTATCATCTCTGCCCTTCTGTGTCATCCTGGGCAAAATGGGAGTACCAGGAGCAGCCAAAGCATGGGTTGTTATGAGAATTCAATGAGGCGATGCATGCCCAGTACTGCCTGACACACAGCAAGTGCTCATCAAAGTTAGCTATTGCTTCGGAGTTTAGGTTAGAATACAGACTTACTATCCTGTGCAGCTATGGTTTGCATAACAAGAACAGATCAGAAAGTTAGACGTATCTATTAGCAATATTTTAGAAATGTGTTCGCCTGTCTCATGCCAGGCAGTGTGTATAGTAAAAGAGCAAGGGTCAAAAGGTCAGGCCCGGAAGCGTAGCTTCTTGCTTCACAGCGCCGCTCAAGCCACTGCATTTCTGTGTTGTGCGTTCTATAGAAAGGGTGTTGAGCCTTCTATAGAAAGGGTTTAGGTTTCTGATTCAATATTTGTTCTTCAACTCTGTCGCCGTTATTTTGTCTCTACTCCACATAGAGACAAGAGTATTTTGTTTGGAAGTCAACTAAATGGAATTACTGGGGAAAATTGTAAGATGGCACCTAAAAGCATGAGTTTTAGTAGTGACAGATTCTGGGTTCAGAATCCTGACTTTGTCACTTACTAAGTGATCCTGGACACGTTAATTAACATTGCTTGTTTTGGGTTTTCGTCTATAAGAAAGGATGTGTGGGATTTATGCTAAAGTGTTCAAAATAGTGCCCAGAACATAAAAAGCCCTCAAAAAATAATTGCTATTTTAAAAATAAGTTTCTACCACAAATAGTAATAAATATAGTAGTCATTATATTCATTCTTTTATTCATTAAATAAGTGTTGAGTATCTACTGTGCACCAGGCATGATTCTAGAATAGAGCAGGAACAACCCACATCAAGTCCCTTCAATCATAGACCATAAGCAAAACAATAGATATCCATTGATATCTGTTTGTGCTTTGAAGCAGAAGACAGCAGGATAAGTCGGGTGGAGAGTGTCTGGGAATATGTGTGAGGTGGAGGGCAGAGCCTATTTTCTATTTTACATGGGCTGCTCTGGGACGCCTCTCTGATTAAGGTGATATTTGAGCAGAATAACTGGAAGAGCTTTCCAGACAGAGGGAGCAGAAAGTACAGATGCAGTGGCCCAGAGTGGGGTATGCAGCCGTTTAACTATAGCAGGAGGTTGTTGCAGCTGGAACAGAGTGAGTGAGGGGCCATACTGAAGTGAGGATAGCAGGAGGCCAGATTCTGGGGGCCTGATCGGTCATGGAAAGTTTTGAATGTTGGTATCAGTGAAGGAAGACGTCATAGGCTAGTTTCTTAAGCAAGGAGTAATGTGATCCAACTTGGGTTTAAAAGATTTCACCTAATGGTTGCATTAATAACAGATTGCAGGGGGACAAGGATAGGAAGGGAGCTTTTGCTGTAAACCTGGCAAAACAGGTTGATGATACAGTGACAAGTGGACAGATTCTGGATGTATTTTAAAAAAGAATAGAGATGATGGTGCCCTGAAAGTGGCACTGACACAGCACTTTGTGAGAATTAAGCCAGATTCTTGGCAGATGCCTGAGAACCTAATGACACCTACGTGGGAGTTAGTAAATGTGTCCCTTGCTTTCAGCAGACACTTCCCTGTACTAGGGCAGCAAGGAGGGGAAGGGCTTTTTTTTTTAGCACCTACTGGCCCTATTATCCCAGACCCCTTCCTTGTTCAGGTCTATAGCTCTGGGTTTAATAGGAGGGAAGACAAAGACAACTGTAAGGTTTGGGGCCTGAACAACTAGAAGAATAAAGTTACCATTTACTGAGATGGTAAAGGCTGCAGATGGAGCAAGTTTTGGGGAGGAAAACTTTGGTTGAGATGCCTATTAGACATTCAAGTGGGAACATCAATAGGCAACTGGACATACAAATTGAGAAGTCAAGGGAGAAGGGACTGGGATATGAATTTGGGATTCATCAGCATGAGTTGTTATACTACATGTTATAAATGATATGTAGGTTTAATATGTAACATAATAACCAAAATCATTCACAGAAATAATGTAATGAGAAGAATTTTTTTAATGTATAAGTTCTCTTAATTCCCATGTCTCCTTTTCAATCTAGTTTTTGTTATTATCATTGTTAACACATAGGAAGAAACATTCAAACCGTATTTTAAAAGGTAAGGTAAAAGAAGTCCATGCATTTATTACTCTACCTCCTGGTTCTAGCAATAACTATCATTGATACTTCTTTTGTATCTTTCTACAAATCTTTTATGAATATAGAAGTATATATATGTATGTTTGGATACATATGATATATTTGCTTTGTATGTAAATGAGGTCATCCTTTAAGTACTGTTTGCCACTTCGTTTCTGTTTTTAAAAACTTTGATGGATTTTGTTAAACCACCCTCCACAAATGTCACACCAATCTACAATCTCACCAACAGAGAATATGATTGCTTTTTTCAGTGTCTTACCTAATACTGGGCATGACCAAACTTTAATCATTGCCAATCTGGTAGTTGAAAATGGTACTTAAAAAATTTACATATTTCTTCACATATTTATTGACCTTTTATATTTCTTTTTCTGTGAACTGCCTTTTGATGCCTTTTGCATATTTTCCTAGTTTTTAAAAATGGTTTCCAAGAGTTCTTTATATCTAAGGAAATTAGTCTTTTGTCTGTGCTGAGCCTTTTTTCTAACAAATTATGTCTTGAATAATAGCTGCAGTAGAAAAATAAAAAGCACAGGTGACATAAGAGGAGACTTTGGTTGCTGAAGACACTGGAGTCAGGCTTTTCCTCTCTGTTTTTTTTTTTTTTAATTCTGAGTTTTTGTTTTTCATCTGAAGGTATTCTTAATGCTATTAAATTCACAAACATGCTAATTTAATTACCCACTCCTATATCTAAAGCACACATTGCAAACATACAAATATCTATTCTCTCCACTTGTCAGTACCCATTCAGATCATGGTTTGGAAATGGGGAGAGTAGATTCCCTTTAAACTGTAAGTCACAGGGGTTCCTCTACAGTTAACTTTAACAAAATTCATACAAAATAGTAATTAGTAGTGCTCTTCTTTACTTGTTAACTCACAAGGCAACACCTTCAAAACTGCATTTTGTTAAAGTTTTTATACTAAAATGTAGAAAAATTGAATTACACAAATATTGAAAGTTAAAAATGTCTTAATATTTTATTCCTCGTACCACTACCCCAGTTTACAGGACAACATACCTGATGTAATGAAAACAAAAAGATAAAGCTACAACAGATGAAAGACTTCAGGAATATACATCTAAATGGCACTACATTGCATTAATTAGTAGCTACATTTTTGCAAACTGTGGCGGTGACAGTCCTGCACAAGGAGGGTTTCCTGTTTAAGCTGCAATATCTTTTCTGACTATGGATGATCATTCCTTCTGTGGTAGATTTTTACCATTCCTCTAATGCATTTAGGATGATTGTCTCAAAGTAACCTGCAGCTCTCCTGACAACTCCTCTCTCTCTCTCCTGCTAAAAACTGTAGCCCCTTTCTGCTGTTTTTAGAAAATTCTCCTGTAATCCCAGCACTTTGGGAGGCCGAGGTGGGCGGATCACGAGGTCAAGCGATCGAGACCATCCTGGCCAACGTAGTGAAACCCCGTCTCTACTAAAAAAATATAAAAATTAGCTGGGTATGGTGGCGCGCGTCTGTAGTCCCAGCTACTCGGGAGGCTGAGGCAGGAGAATTGCTTGAACCCAGGAGGCGGAGATTGCAGTGAGCCCAGATCGCGCCACTGCACTCCAGCCTGGCGCCTGGTGACAGAGCGAGACTCTGTCTCAAAAAAAGAAAATTCTGCTGCCATATCCACTATTTCCTCCCCCCAAGATCCATAATCACCACCATAGGGACTACCTGAGTTGCTTCCACCAAAACTACCCCCTTTCATGAATCCAAACTTTGATTGCTGTTGTCCACTATGATTTCCAGAATCATTATTGTTCTCACCACCACCACAGTTACCACCGCCAGAGTGTCTTCCTTCATTGTAACCATCATGTCCTCCACCACCATATCCACCACCTTGATTTCCATATCCTGGTCCACCACCACCGTAGCCCCCTCTATCATTAGAACCAGGACCATCATCATAGCTGCCACTATCACCTCCAAATCCATTACATCCACCATCACCTCCATAACTATCTCTGCTGCCACCACCTCCACCTCCTTAGATAGCCCTCTTCTTCCACCAAAGTTTCTACTAAAGCCAAAATTACTTCCTCCACCTCCAAAGTTTCCTCCACCACCCATAAAATTGCCAGATCCACCTCTATGAGCTCTTTGCAATCCAGCAGACCGCATCTCTCATCTAGAATGGGCCTTTTTCACATCACAGTTATGCCCATTAATATTGTGGTATTTCTGAATTACAGTTTTATCAACTGTAGCATGATCATCAAAAGTTACAAAAGCAAATCCTCTCTTTTTTCCATTCTGCTTGTCTTCCATAACTTCTGTGGTTGCAATTTTGCCATACTTTTTTAAGTGGTCTCCCAAATTCTGTTCCTCTATATCTTCTTGAATAACCACCAACAAAAATTTCCTTCACTGTTAGATGGGCAGCAGGCTTTGCAGAATCCTCCCTAGAAACAGCTCTCTGGTTCCACTACATGCTCCTCAACCCTATGTGGTTGAGCATCCACCTCTTCAACACAAGAGTAAGTCATAAAACCAAAGCCCCTGGAACGCCTTGTTTGGGGGTCTTTCATTACCACACAACCTGTGAGTGTGTCCCATTTCTCAAAATGTTCTCTTAAACTATCATCTTTAGTTTCAGAGTCAGGCCTCAGTAAACAGTTTTCTCAACTGTTCTTGACCATGCCCCTATCCCCATTTTCATCCCGTGTAACCTTAGCTCCCTTCTCTTATTTTCAGTGTGCTTTGCCTGTGTGTGAAGAGGTGGGGAGGGTGGGTAATACATTTTTTAACTTATAGACTCAATAAAAATTATCTTTCAGACTTTCAGTTTGGTTTTTTGGTGGTATAATGCCTTTTTTTTTTTTTTGAGACAGAGTCTTGTCCTGTCACTCAGGCTGGAGTGCAGTGGCATGATATCAGCTCACTGCAACCTCCATCTTGGGTTCAAGCAATTCTTCTGCCTCAGCCTCCAAGTAGCCGGGATTACAGGCACCCGCAACCACAAACCCATCTAATTTTTGTATTTTCAGTAGAGACGAGATTTCACCATATTGGCAAGGCTGGTCTCAAATGCCTGACCTCAACTAATCCACCCACCTCAGCCTCCCAAAATGCTGGGATTATAGGCATGAGACCTGACAAGCCTCTTACTCTTAACCTAGCATAAGACCTCATAAAAGGTCTGAACTTGGTGCTGCTACATGGAATATATTTCCATAATTTTTCCTGTAATATAATGTTTTTCATTATAATCAAGGGAAGAAATAAAGGAGAAAAGAAGCACTAGCTATATGCAAGATAATATGCAAAGCCTTTGCAATTTCATCTTCACAGCAATGTTGGGAGGCAGCTTTGATTGATCTCATCTTATAAATGAAGACACAAACTCTAAGTGAAATTAAGAAACTCACCTGGCCGGGTGTGGTGGCTCACGCCTGTAATCCCAGTACTTTGGGAGGCCAAGGAGGGTGGTAGGTCAGTTCAGGACCAACCTAGCCAAGATGGTGAAACCCCATCTGTACTAAAAATACAAAAATTAGCCAGGCATGGTGGCAGGCACCTGTAATCCCAGCTACTCAGGAGGCTGAGGCAGAGAGTTGCTTGAGCCTAGGAGGCGGAGGCTACAGTGAGCTGAGATCGCACCACTGCACTCTAGCCTAAGTGACAGAGCGAGGCTTCATCTCAAAGAAAAGAAAGAAAGAAACTCACCTAAGGTCACACAGTTAGAAATTAGTAAAGAGTTGGCCTATAACAGAACGTGTATATGCCTCTGTTGTATCTCAAAGTCCACAATGATTTTAGAAATTTTTTTTCTCCAGGTTTGTTAACAGAAAAGACTCCAGGAAAAAAAATTCTGATTATACCAATATGTTTAGGACTGAACTGACAGATAAAAGAATACAGTAATTCATTCAGCTGTTTATAGTAGATGATCAGTAGATATAGATGTAAGAATACATTAATACATTTAGTGCCTTTGGAGCAAATTATGTGACAAAGAGAAAGAACACGAAGAAACTCATAGGGAACTGTGAGGTTTGTGCATTATAGTGTTTCAGTCTAACTCTCCAGCTTGCCTGTGTTTTAATAATTATCCCAAGTGTTTTTCTGATGTGCTCTTGAGAGTGGTCTCTATTTGTGGCCCAGGAAGCCCAGCCCCTCCTGTGGATTGTGGCGGGATTTGAGGTGAGCGAGCAAGCATGGAAGCTGTTGGTTTCTTCTTTGCAGGCCTACAATGGCCATCATCAAGCCTTGGAAGTCCTTCTGCAGTCGCTGGTGGACCTGGACATAAGGGATGAGAAAGGCCGCACTGCTCTGGATCTGGCTGCCTTTAAAGGACACACAGAATGTGTGGAAGCACTTATCAATCAGGGCGCATCCATCTTTGTGAAAGACAATGTAACCAAAAGAACCCCACTTCATGCCTCAGGTAGGTCTTATCAAGGACCTGGTTACCCTAGTTTTATGGCTTGTCTGGTAAATTTTGATAGAAGGTAAGTAGCATCTTCTTCATCCCAGGTTTTAAGGTATCAATTTTCTTTCCACGTCGGACATACTTGCCCACTTCCAAAATGCTTTTGACTTGCTGTCTTCTTGGAGATGATTGGTGTTCTCTGCTTCTGGCGCTCTGGCCTTTTTAACTCAAAAGAGAGTTCAGAACCTTTGGCTAAAAGCTACCACAAAACATTCTGAACAAAGGGCAAGGAGCAAAGCAATCTTCAGAATAAGTTACATAGAACAAAACACATCAAAATCAAACAGCATTTTAAAGCATAAAACCAACAGCAAGGCTATTTCTTATAAGGAATCATAAGGCAGCAATCTAAGCGGCACATCGTTCTGCCAACCCAAATGATGTTCTTAGCTTTTTTCACATGGATGTAAAAATCAAGACACAGTAAAGGTACACGTATATATCAAAAAGAAAATCATTTGCCTTTTCTGGGATTTTTCTCCCATGCCCATGAAAAACTGTGTCAAGACACTTCTAGATATATATACAGACATAAAGATAATATGGAAGAGTCTAACTCAGTTAAGGAATAGATACCTTTGGACTCAGGAAATCCAATGATATCAGCCTTTGATTAGGGTAGTAGATAATATCTTATAAAGAGAAATAACTGTCTTACATGGTGAAATGGGTGTATTGAGGAAGCAAATAAGCGAAGATAGTTTTTCAAAAGATTTTATGATCCTTGTTACTTGGGAAAATTTTCCCAGAATGATAGACCTTGTAGAACTATTTCCATCTACATCCCTAATTTCCAAGTCACTGAAGAAAAACAATACAGAGATTGAAAAACCTGATTGTTGTCTACTTACCTGGAAATGATTGTTGCTGGAAAAAGAAGTTAGCCATAAGGTTAGTAATGGTTGGTGTGACTGGATTATAAATTCTTATTTCTCATCCCATTTAGTCTTTTTCTCCCCCAGCCATTCTTGGTATTATTACAAAATTCAAATTTTGTCCTCCTTTTTTAGAGATTAGTTGCCTATTATTAAGAGAAGCATCCTATTTTCATTATTATATAATTCCTCACAAGTACAAAGGGCCTACTTTGATGGTGGAAAATCGCCCTTATAAACAGGTAAACAATGAAGAGCAATTATTGTCCCTCATTTGCCAGTGTGATATGGGTTGTGGTCCAATGAAGCCCCCTAGTGGTCAAGAAGACTCACTCAACTTGGATTTTTCTCCTGTCATTCATTAAAAAGCGACTGTCACTGGACGGTTCACAAAATGTCTACTGTGCACAAGCTTTAGCCTGTGCTTTGAGGATCTGCTTATCTAAAACCTTTTTCAACTCTCTTGAGAGTTGATATTTTGAGTTTCAAATCCTCGAGGAGTAAGAGCCAGGATGAGTATTAGAGGTTTTGGCACGGTAGTTGCAGTGACAGTTGTAGTCTTTGAGTTGTGTGAAAAATGGTTGTCACTCATAGCAAGGGAGAGGCTGAGCTAGTCTGAGACAAAGTTGGACTTGACAGCAGAGCTAAAGATGTTAGCATCTTTTTGCTAGAAGGCAATTTGGGGGGGAAAAAAATGTAGTGTGTAGGAAGCCAATGAGAATTTAAGTTTGGCTACAAACTTCAGAGGAATGTAAATTGACTTGAGGGGCTGGTAAATTTACATTCCCAGCACTTTGGAAGGCCGAGGTGGGTGGATCACCTGAGGTCAGGATTTCGAGACCAGCCTGGCCAACATGGTGAAACCCCATCTCTACTAAAAATACAAAAATTAGCTGGCATGGTAGCGCGCATCTATAGTCCCAGCTACTTGGGAGGCTGAGACAGGAGAATTGCTTGCACCCAGGGGGCAGTGGTTACAGTGAGCTGAGATTACACCACTGCACTTCAGCTTGGGCAACACAGCAAGACTCTGTCTTAAAAAAAAAAAAAAAAAACTTACTCGAGGCCTATTAGCTAAGTTCAGAAAGCTACTGTACAAAATAAACAAGAAGCTCAACTCTAGAAACTGTTTTGCTGAAGGTGAGTGATATGAAGTTAGATAATTTTTAGCTTCTTGTGTTTAGCCAAAAATCAAATGTCACTTGAACTATTATGATTATGACTATTTGGAGTATTAAATTGCTACAGAAAGAGGAACCAGTCAAAATATGCTGTTTTCCATCTTCATGAACCTGCCATCTGTAGTATTTAGCTGTCAGTCCTTTGCTAGTCATTTCCTTTTGGCCATACATTAAACTTCCTGCCTATTTCACCATTGGTAGCAGATTTAGTGTAAAAACAAAAAACATAGCAGCAGCAGCAACCACAGTAACCACGTATTACCTGTAGTCCAATCCACAGAATTTCCTCCCGAGATACATAAATGGACTGTTGCTGAGAATGAGCTGAATGCAATGGTCTACAAAATGTGTGCATTATTCCTGTAGTTCATTTGAGTGCTGTTGATGAATGCAGGCTAATTCTAATATGTACGTATTGTCCCTGAAACAAATGTGTCATTGTTAAATTAGCATTCTCTCATGGCTGGCGAGCGAATAGAAGGTCTGCAAAATGCAGCTCTTAGGAGAGCCTTTATCAACCCCACATAGCGGCATCTATTCCCCTTCTCTCTCCACATCCATAATGCGGTAAATGCAATGCACTTTGCGGTCTTCTCATTGCTACAGAGGAGAGAGGTCACATTTGGAATTTTAACCACAGTTGCTCTCATCTTACTCCCTAAGTGGGAAGCCATGCCCGTGGTAAGGCTCTGGTTTCCATTCAACAGCCTAGCGGAAAGCAGCTTACCCCCGGGGTTAGCTTCACAGGTTTGCTTCCCAGCCCCTGTGGGACCACAGCCTTCTAAAGCAGCCTGGTGTTGGTGCGCACAGAGGTGGGTCCTGTGCTCCCACCCCGGCCGGTCCAGGCCGGTCCCACCCCGTGTGGGGGCCACATTTCCTGCCAACATGGGCCCCCACTCAGTCTGCTGGGCGAGGAAGGGCAGGGGAGGCCCGGCCTGGCCTAGGAAAGGGCTCCCAGGGAGCCCAGTCACACCTGGCCCAGGCACGAGGGCGCCTGGGAAGGCAGAGAAAGTGCGGGCTGTGGTTTGGGGACCGCGGGGCAGCACCACTCAGCAGTGAGCGGATGGAGGGATGGAGCGTGCATACCCTACTGGCGTGAGGTTTTGTTTTCTGCCACGATTCATCAGTCAGAGCTGTTGCAGTGATATGTACTTCAAAATGTAAAACGACCTGGGAGAAGAGGCAGCCCCAGCTCCCTACTCCCTTCCCTTCCGCCCTCTCCCTTCTCCCCTCCACTTCTCTCCTTCCTTCCTCCCCTCCCTCCTCCTCCATCCTGCTGCGGCTCCCCTCATCTCCTTCCACTCCCTTCTCTTCCTTCTTTTTAAAAGGGCTGGAGGCAGGGTAGACACGGGATGATTATATAGAATTCCGTGACTCAGAGGAACAAAAGGGGAGCTGACTAGTGGGGAGAGATTATTAGTCCCATAACCGGAGATAAGAAAGGACCTCAAGTGTAAAAAACCCCTCAACACAGGAACTACAAAAGGAGGTGGGGATCAAAGCGCCCTTCTAGGAAGAAAGGGGAAGACAGATTAACACGGAGGCACTCTGCCCAGAAACCACCTTGAGCTAGAAGCCAGCCAATGGGGATCCAGCAGCAACAATGGAAAAGCACTGATCTGAAGTCCAAACAAATGTGGGCGCTGTGGCTCATGCCTGTAATCCCAGCACTTTGGGAGGCCAAGGAGGATGAATCGATTGAGCCAGGAGTTCGAGACCATCCTAGGCAATGTGGTGAAACCCCATCTCTACTAAAAATACAAAAATTAGCAGATGTGGTGGTGCATGCCTGTAATCCCAGCTACTCCGGAGGCTGAGGCAGAAGAATCGCTTGAACTCGGGAGGCAGAGGTTGCAGTGAGCTGAGATCATGCCATTTCACTCCAGCCTGGGCGACAGAGTGAGATTCCATCTCAGAAAAAGTCACTTGGTGGCTCATGCCTGTAATCCCAGCACTTTGGGAGGCTGAGGCAGGCAGATCACCTGAGGCTAGGAGTTCAAGACCAGTCTGGCCAACATGGTGAAACCCTGTCTCTACTAAAAATGCAAAAATTAGCTGGACATGGTGGTGCATACCTGTAATCCCAGCTACTCTGGGAGGCCAAGGCAGGAGAATTGCTTGATCCCAGGAGATGGAGGTTGCAGTGAGATGACATCATGCATGACTGCACTCCAGCCTGGGTGACAGAGGGAGACTCCATCTCAATAAATAAATAAATAAATAAAATCACTCGGTAGAGATATGTGTAGTGTTGTTCTGTTAAAAGAATGTCCACTATTTTCTTTTTCAGTAATTAATGGTCACACACTGTGTTTACGGCTGTTACTAGAAATTGCAGACAACCCGGAGGTAGTGGATGTGAAAGATGCCAAAGGACAGTAAGTGCACTCACATGTGGCCTTGGGCTGACATTTCAGTCACAACAGCTATTGGTTTGGTTTGTTAGATTGTTACAAGGGCTGACTGCAGAACTGGGAAGTTGGGGGGAATGTATTTGGGCGAGTGCCCTGGACTAATGAGGTGGCTTTCTGTTACAGTGCATATATCCAAGAAAAGCATGAAGGGGTAGGTGTGTGCATGTCTTGATGAAAAGGATCACCTTTTTAAGGGCTGTGGCCATGTTTCCTGGCTCTTATTTATGTTCCCTCTTTCTACCCATTTTTACTCTCTTCTGAAACTGCTACACCATTGCCATTTTCTAATTAATAAATAGGACAGACCTCCTGAGGTTATCTCTATTATTAAAATTATTCAGATGTCTTTTCTTCCACAAGTTTGTTTTTTTTGAAGTAATTTCCTTCCGTTGGCTTATTCCCCACCTAATCTTCTCTTATAAATAGGAAATGCAGAACAAAAAGTCAGCAGTGACTCGCCCCACACATGTGAATTAGTGTCATAATCAGAATCTCACCTCCTTCTCGCATCACAACACTCTGTTCTTTCCCCGAGACTTGTCAGACTTTTCTTTAGGGCAAGAAGCTTTGTTTAAATGAGATCTTTAGCAGAAGTCCAACATAGAATACTACAAAGTAGAGCTGCTCTGATGGAAGCAAGAGGGGCTTCTACATACACATACTCCCTGTCCTTGATATCTAGTAAATGCTACGTAGGTCTGAAAATGATGAGATTAACATGAATATATTGAAAAGAAAGCTTCCCTTGCCTCATCCCTAGGGATCATTCCAACAACAACATTCCATGTGGCCATCAGAGCAGAGGCGGATGGCTTGTTCTGCATAGCATATAGCAAACTGGGGACACTCAGAAAATATTAAGCAATTGTCAAGATGAGAGGAGAAGAGAATGAAAGAGAAAAAAGAGAATGTCCTCCCACTGGTAGTGATGAATATTTTTTTAATCTCCTTTTTAAAACCTACTTTATCTCTCTGCCTAGAACACCACTGATGCTTGCAGTTGCATATGGACATATCGATGCTGTTTCATTGTTACTTGAAAAGGATGCCAGCGTAGACACTGTTGACGTCCTAGGATGCACAGCTTTACACAGAGGGGTATGTACATCTTTCTCAGCTTTAGTCAAGCAATTTTTTAATGAGCTTGTTTTCTTTCTTTTCATTCTATGAATTTTTAGCAAAAAGGTTGTTTCCTAATATAACCAATTAACCTTATTCAGTCAAAAGAAATCATAAAATCCTTGGCAAAGGCAAAATAATGGAAGATTTTGGTCTTAAGCTTTTATGTTAGATTGTGATAATAGATGCATGAACTCCTACTGTTGGTGAAATTGGTTCTGCTTTCTGACTACAAAATACATGTATATTATAGAAAATTTGCAAAATATTTTTTTAAAGCCCAGAGAAGAAAATCACAATCACCAGTAATCATACCTCCTGGAGATAACCACTTTTTGGTGTATATTATCTCCAATCTTTTTTCTATATATAGATTTGTTTTAAATTTTAAAAAGAGAGAAACTGAAGATATTATTTGGAATCTGCTTTTTTTCCTCTTAGTGTATCAAGGAACTTTTTTCATGTCACTTTCTTCTGCATTATGATTTTTAATGCCTCATTGTGTTCAGGTGCCATAGTTTGAGTGATAACCTGGTTTTAAGTAGTTATGCTATTTTTAATTGTTTGTCATTACAAATAATGCCAAAATATGTCTCCTTTGGACAATTATTTGCACACATCTGCTGAAATGTTTTTTTGTTTTGGTTTTGTTTTGGTTTTGGTCTCACTCTATCACCCAGGCTGGAGTACAGTGGCACGATCTCAGCTCATTGCAACCTTCACCTCCCAGGCTCAAGTAATCCTCCTACCTCAGTCTCACCCCAGTCACTGGGATCACAGGTGCATGCCAGCATGCCCAGCTAATTTTTGTGTTTTCTGTAGAGATGAGGTTTTGCCCTGTTGCCCACGTGGTTCTCGAACTGTTGGGCTCAAGTGATCCTCCTGCCTCTGCCTCCGAAAGTGCTGGGATTGAGGCTTGAGCCAGTTGCATCCTCTGGACTGTTTTTTAAAGCATGCCAAATAAACTAAATGAATACAAGCAGAAATCCTAAAATTGCTATTTTGGGCTGGTACCAAGCACACTGGTAAATGAAGAGAAGAAAATCTCTATGTGATCATTGCCACAATCGTAGCTTTTATTTCTCGGGTGCTTCCTGTGGGCTGTACAACAGACTGAGAGCCTTTGCATCTATTATCTCAGTCCTCACAACACCCTGTGAGGTGTTATTACTATTCTTATATACAGGTGAATAGAGTGAGGCACGGAGGGGCAAACTGACCTGTCACAGGGGAGCGAGCCAAGATTTCACTTACACCTTCCTGATTCTAAAAATGATGTTTACCGCTGTATCATGATATCTTTCATGGTTGTCGGGAGAGGCAAGAAATGTTTGGAAAATGCTCATGTTCACAGATCTTTCTGTTATGAATTGTGCTGACGTTGCCTTGTCTTCTGCCCTTGAAATAGGGCAGAGCCTGCCTGCCTTAAAGACCCAGGCATATGTCCACTTGCTCTAAGCCCAGCCTCACTTAGCCAATTGCTTTGCTTCCTGAGTCTTCTGAGGTTTGTTTTGTGTTTTAATTGCAATGCATCAGATTATGACAGGACACGAGGAATGTGTGCAAATGCTGCTGGAACAAGAAGTGTCAATTCTCTGTAAAGATTCCAGAGGGAGGACACCCTTGCACTATGCGGCTGCTCGTGGCCACGCCACGTGGCTGAGCGAGCTGCTCCAAATGGCTCTTTCTGAGGAGGACTGTTGTTTCAAAGATAACCAAGGCTACACGCCACTGCACTGGGCTTGTTACAATGGTAAGTTGCTTATCATTTGACTGATTCCATTAGACTTCCTACCCCATGACCACTGTGAGCTCAGGGGAGGTGAGAGCCTTGCATAACTCTGTAAACCATGGTTTCTAATCTTCTGCACCCAAGATACCTTTTTTGCGTATTTTGTTTGTTTTTTTTTTTCAATGATTCTCACCCCTCCATAGCTGCTGCGATGTCTTAATTGACTAATGTGTACTTTCCCCTTTTAGTTAATCATTAACACATAACTCGTAATCAGAACTGATAGGCTTAAAAGACCAGTTTTATTCAGCGTTTCTGATTTATGTAATATAACCAGGGATCCCACAAGGAATTAAAATAATAAGACTAAAACCAAATATATATATATATATAAAATCATATATATATATATATGATTTAATAACCTGTCACAATTGATTACTAGTAGATGCATAATTCATCTTTTGGTATTTCTTTTTTTATGTTTCATATTCCCCATTAAGTTTGTCATACTTACTATTTGGGAGATTTTAAAATTTGTATTTCACTTATTTTAATTTAAAAATGCATGCTAATTATACCAATTCCAAAGTACTAAAGTATCGGAAGTAAAATTGTTACCATTTCTAAACCTACTTTCTAATGTAATTCTGTGTGCATCTTTCATAATTTTTCCTTTGAGAATATGAATAATTACAAAGAAATGTGTATCTGTTTTTTGAAACTGGATAACAAATAGCAACCATTCTATAACTGTTTTTGTTGGTGTTTAATTAAAATTGTATTGCAGATATTCTTACAAATCAATATGTATCAATATGGATTGATGTTGTAATAGTTGTATATTACTTCATAGCAATATGTATACCAGAATTTATTATTTATTCAACCCGGTTTCTGTGGATTGACATTCAGATTATTTATTTTCCTATTATGAACAATGTGTCAATGTGTGTGTCCATATTATGGTACCATAAATTCTGTCAGATAAGTTTCCAGAAATAAAATTATTGAGTAAGGGGTCTTGTAAAGTTTTTAATTTTAATAAATTATACCATATTATTTTACAAAAAGGATATCAAAATTGATTATTTTACCATTTGTATAAAATTAGTGTTTTTCCACAGGCTTCTCAACCCAGAATAACACCTTTTAAAATTTTTGTCAATTTGAAGGGCAAAAAAAAGGGTATCTTGTGGTTTCCCTTTGCATTTCCTATCTAACAGTTCACTTATTGGCTATTTGTGTTTCCTATTCTGGAAGTTACTTTTTCCCCTCCATTGCTCACTTTTTTCCTATTGAGCTATTTATCTTTTCCTGTATGCTTGTAGGAGCACCCTGTCTTAGTGATATGAATGTGATATGATGAATGTTTAATGATATGAATGTCTTAGAAATATGAATATTTTTGTTCCTTGTTTACGATGTCTTTTTCCATGTAGAGATTTTGAGCTTCTATGTACTTGAATTGATCAGATTTTTTATGGTTTCTAGGCTTCTAGTCTTTCTTCAAAAGGTCTCCTACCCCTAAATTATATGAATATTTTCCCATGTATTTTTTATTTTGCTTCTATAATTTTATTTTTACATTCCAATTAGTCAATTAAAATTTTAATTTGGAAACTATTAATAGTTCCATGAAGGCATTTTTGTGTGTGTTCTAATTAAATCAATTTAAGACCTCTCACTGTGTTTTCATTACAATCCTCTTTTTTCATTCATTCTGCCTCAGTAAGAGCTGAATTTTCTATTTCTTCAATTTGGTTTTGTTCCCTTCCTGCCATTAGAGGATTGTGATTTTTTTTTTTTAAACCTACTAATGGTGACCCCCATCTGGTCAAGCTGTGGAGTTCTCTGGCACTGGAGAACCTACAAGAGGTGAAGGATGCAGTGAGAGTGCTGATTATCATGGCAGACGGCAAACCTGACACACACCACATCATCTCCCCAGGTTCAGGGTGAGAGGTGTCTGTGTTCTTAGGCCTTTCCAGGTACAGGCAGGGGAGGAGAAGCAGTCCTCTCCTAAGTAGTTCACCCTCAGTGCCGCCTTTGTCCAGGTCTGAGTTTCAAGCTCCCATCTTCCCAGATTCCTTTTCACTGGGCACTTCGAAATATTGAAAGAAGCTCAGTCATCTCCAGTCCTACCTGCACAAACTCCTAAATTGGGATTCATATAGTCCCATTTAAGGAATGCTATGTGTGGATGCTACTCTAAGCTAGATCCTTTGGAAGAGTTGAGGTGTCTGGGACTATTTGAATGAGGGTTCCATATAGTTAGTTGGAAGGCTAAATAGTACAACTTGCCTGAAGCTGCCAGCTTTTTTGCGGGGAAGTGAGGGCAGGAGGATGGAGTCTTACTCTGTCACCCAGGCTGGTGGTGCAGTTTCGGTAATCCGCAACCTCTGCCTCCTGGGTTCAAGCAATTCTTGTGCCTCAGCCTCCTGAATAGCTGGGACTACAGGCATGCACCACCATGCCTGTCTAATTTTGGGAGTTTTTCTTTTTGTATGTGTATTTTTAGTAGAGATGGGGTTTTGCCATGTTGGCCAGGCTGGTCTTCAACTCCTGACCTCAAGTGATGCCCGCCTCGACCTCCCAAAGTGCTGGGATTACAGGCGTGAGCCACTGTGCCTGGCCTCTGCCAGCTTTTTATATTTATTACTTCATACGCTTTTTAATCTGTCTAAAACCAATATTGCCTTTCTCTTTTTAGATACAAGAAAGGTTTGATTTGTATTTTAATGCTTCAAATTGTCCAATCTTCATCATTCTGAGGTAGATCATAAGGGAACTTTCACTAATTTAGCACTGAGTTCAACCAAGAAGAGTTTCAGGACAATCTGTGTTTCAAAGCCAAATGGCAACGCCTTCCCACCTTATAATTGAGAACCACAGAGAGGGTTTTTTTTGGTTTGTTTTTGTTTTTTTTTTTTTTAACCAGGTCTGTAATGAAGGAATGCTTAGTCAGGCTGGGGAACCATCACCCTTCTTCCTGGGAGACAATACCAGATGTCAAGACCTGTCTTGTTTGTATAGAACTTCAGAAACCACACTGAGACCCTTTATTGAATAAAGTTCCCACCATCCTGTGACATAGATAGGGCAGATATTCCTAGTCCAGTTTTGTATATGTGAGAAATTAAGGCTCAGAGATCTCAACTAAATTGCCTCAGATCACGTAACAAGTAAGCTGACAGCTAGGACCTTACTTAATTCAAATTCAGTTGATATCGAAACCACTTGCAATTTTGCTGAAAACAATCTCTCGTATTCATTCATCTACTTATTTGAATAGTGCTTACTGAGTGGCCATGATATGCCAAGAACTGTTCTTGGAGCCAGTTAAAACATATGTAGTATTTTACAGTCAAAACCTTTTCACATGCCTTATCTCAAATACTGTTTTCTACTAATGACAGTTTCGCCTCTCCACTGGAACGTATAACTGTAAGTGGAAGTATTTGTATGAGTGAAAGATACATTTCCTCTTATAAATGTGGAAAAATTGAAGCATGCCTGTGTGAAGCATCTCTTTCAAAAGCTGAGCATAACACAGAATATATTCTGCTTGCAAATGAGTTGTATTCTCTATTTCTCTCCACCAGACCATATGGCCTTCATTGTTTTATTTGTTCATTAAGTCTCAGAACACCTGTGAACATAGTTAATAACAGTTTGGCATTTTGTTAATTTTATCCCATAGAGAATGAATGTTCAGCCAATTCAGGAAAATTCATAAGCCAAAACTCAATACTTAATGAAAAATCAGATTGGGTTGAACAAAATTTCCTTCTTGAAAACTTCCTAAATGATTTTTATTTCTTGCAGGTAATGAAAACTGTATAGAGGTACTTTTGGAGCAAAAATGTTTTCGCAAATTTATCGGTAATCCCTTTACTCCACTGCATTGTGCAATGTAAGTAGAAATGCTGATAATTAATGGTATTGCTTTAATTATTTTAACTACACATAGAAAAGTTGCTTTTTAGGGGAAAAAAGCTTTTAGATTACAGATAAGACTGAAATATTCCATTTTGCTGCTAAAGACAAGTAGATCGGATAGCAAACTATTAATGATTTTCCCGGAGCTATTTGTGGAGAGCCACAGTTCCAAAGGGGCACACATGCCACCCTAGGGAAATCTCATGAAGAGGTAGAGTGAGAGGTGCATTATACATGTGAAGAACTCTTCAGGTATAACTCACATTCGTCTGCCAAATTCTAAAAATAAGTCAGAGTTGACAATAGTATGCCTACAGATGGTTAGAAAGACATTTCACTCTAGGACAACTTTTCATATACTGAAATTCTTCATCTTTCATATGTTGTAAGTTCTTTTCTGATAAATTTAATTTTTGCTCCAGTCTCAATGGTGAGCAATTGTTCAGTGGATACAGTGACTTTAAGTTAGACTTCCATAGTCAGCCTGGGAGTCGATGTTCAACAGGGCTTCCATGATTAGCCTGGGAGCCCAAGACCTGAGGATGCTTTGTCTTTACATTGTCTCTGGCCTTTATATGAAGCTGGGTCATTTGATTGGAGAGATATTGGAGGCATAAAATAGATGAATAAAGAAAATGTAAGTAAAAAAGAGTCAGAAAAAATTTAAATCTGAAGGAAGCATGTTTATTCTACTTTGGTATCTCCAAAACACCTAACATGGTACCTTGTATAAGTGCAATAAACTTCTGCTGGATATAGAGGTTCTGAAATAATGCTAGGGGTTACCATTGGTTTCAATAGTATAAGTGTATGCCATTGAAACATATACCACAAATATTTATGTTCAATTTTTTAAAAATGCTTGAGATTATCAAATATACAGTACATAGGAAGACAGGTTAGGAGGGGATATAATGTAAAAGAGTGAGATTGTTACATTAAAACCCATTTTTATTTTAGAATAAATGATCATGGGAATTGTGCATCATTGCTGCTTGGGGCCATAGATTCCAGTATCGTCAGTTGTAGAGATGACAAAGGCAGGTAAGTAACCCTAAAATGGCATGCCTTTTATCTTGATGAATCTTAGTCTCTGCTTTGCAGTTGCAGAGTAGCCAAGCATCTATGTTTTTAATTGAAAAAATAATGGATAAGCATGGTTTTTAATATTTCAGAGGTGATATGATTAAAATAAATTTCCTTTTAAGCCCAGAATCCCTAGCCTCTTCCACGGAGAAAGCTATTATACACTGTTATTTACAAATTTTATGTTGTCCTAAATCTTTTCTGTGCATGTCTATAAACATATATACATACATATGTATATATGCATGTATTCTTTTTGCACATGGTAGCATTCTATAACAGTGCTCTACTTTTAGTATATCTTGGAGAACCTTCCATACCAAAACATATCGATTTACCATATTCTTTTTAAAGCTGCATATTATTTCATTGAATGGATATGCTATAATTTGCTCATCTTGCCCTCTATTGAAGAACATTTAGGTCATTTCTAATATCTTGCTGTTTCAAAGTGTGGTAGAGTGAACATTCTCATATATGTGTGTGTACACATGACCAATTGTATCTGAGAGATAAAGACGTAGAATTGGATTTCTTGGTTAAAGGGTTAATAGTTTTTAATTTTGATAAATAATGCCAAATTATCCTCTAAAAGAAATTAAGCATCACAATAGATGATATGAAGGGCTTTTAAATTTTTATTTAAAAAAATACCTACAGATGTAAGGATTAATTTTGAAAGTATCTATCTCAAAAATAAAAGTAGACTCACTGGAATTTAATTTTAAAGAGTCAGTAAAGACACTGATTTCATTATCAGGGCCAACACATACACCCCCCCGAAATCTGGGGGGTTCCAGTCACATAGGTGATACTTCAGTGTCTACCCTGGATGACCTTTAGAGGGAGGGGGCCTGATCACTATGTCTATAAACTGAGAAGTTTTAAATCCTTAAGAAAACACCATGTACATGTTTCTTGGGCAGTTACTAACGAGAATGAAGTTTAAAGGAAACTGAAGTGATATTTGTTTTAAATCTTTAGGACACCCCTTCACGCAGCAGCATTTGCTGATCATGTGGAGTGCTTGCAGCTTCTTCTGAGACACAGTGCTCAAGTGAATGCAGTAGATAATTCAGGGAAAACAGCACTGATGATGGCTGCTGAGAATGGGCAGGCAGGCGCTGTGGGTATGTGCTTGTTGTATGGACTTGACATTTATACCCATCCAAAAACCAAAATAATATCAAATCAAGAAATCAGTTGTTCTCATAGTATATACATGTGGAAAAGGGCCATTAGCAGTTTTACTTAGGTCACCTGATTCTACCTGTTCAAGTATCTTCCGCTCCCTGTTTTTTTTATTCTTGTGGACCTTGTCACAGAGCCCACCCATCTGCAGTGAAATTCTTAACATTTAGAAACCAAGTTTAACAACAGAATCATTTTAAAGGGAAATAATGAACTGTAAAAGCAGTTAAAATTAGTGCCTATTAACCTCGAATTTGAATAGCACAGATATGACAACAAATTACTCCCTTTTTTCTTTAAAAATATTAAATATGATTATGTGAGCTGTACTAATTTAAATATGTTATTATGTTTATAGTAACTTCTTCAAAATGCATGTGATTAGCATCTCATCTAAGTAACCCTCTTTGGGCTTTTTCTACAGATATTTTGGTGAACAGTGCCCAAGCTGATCTGACTGTAAAAGATAAGGACTTGAATACACCCTTACATTTGGCTTGTAGTAAAGTATGTAAATGAATTTAAAACATTGCTACTTCATGTTGTAATAATGGTAATAATACCACTGAAATGCTGTCTCAGAACTCTGTAGCATGGCTCTTAATTAAGACGCACATTTTTCCAGAGTCTTGTCAACTAAAAGTGGAATTGAAGGGTGAGAAGGAAAAGACAGACCCACTAGGTTGATGAAGATATGCTTCATCAACACGGATGATGTGGACATGCTTTTCATGGCGCTTGCCACCTGCATTCTTGCTGTAGTCTGTCTGTCTGTCTTGATACTGCCACTGTATCTGTCTCCCTGGTTGTTATATCACATTTTGGTACCACATAAAAAGTTAGGACATTAGTAAGATGGCTTGTAAAGTATAAGCAGTTTTACTTATTTTCCTTTTGTTGCATTTGAAGACATTGTAGTAACAGCCAAAAAATACTCTGCTGTGAAGCAAATAAATAGATCTATGTGTATTTCTACCCTCCCCCCCTTTTTTTCTGGTGTATAATTCAGTGCAAAGAATGTATTGTTTTTTTTTAAATAGCAATGTGTTCACATGTTGATCAAGATTCCTTCTTCCATAAAAGATACATTTTATATATATATAATTTATCTTTTATATCATATATATGATTTTATAAAACTTGGTTTTGTTGCTGAATAGCATATTATGAATGTCTTTTAGACATCATGTTTTATGGTATTTTAGAAGATATGTAGTATTTCAGCTTAGAAATGGGCCATCCTTCATTCAACTCATCTGCTATTATTAGACATATAGCTCATTTTCAATTATATGTGAGTACAAGTTCAGTATTTCTTATCTGAAATGCCTGGGACTAGAAAGTGTTTTGGATTTAGGAATTTTTTGGATTTTGGAATATTTGCATTATGCCTGTTGATTATCCCAAATCCAAAAATCTGAGTGTCATGTCAATATTCAAAAAGTTTTGGATTTTGTAGCATTTTTGATTTCAGATTTTTGAATTTGGGATGCACAATCTGTATAAATAATGCTTATTGCAGAGAAATCTTTTATAAACATCCTTACTCATTTCTTTAAGATAAATTCCTAAGTGTGGAATTATTGAGTCTAAGGATCTAAGGATATAATTTTTTTTTTGAGATAGAGTCTTAATCTGTTGCCCAGGCTGGAGTGCAGTGGTGCAATCTCAGCCGACTGCAACCTCTGCCTCCTGGGTTTAAGTGATTCTCCTGCCTCAGCCTCCTGAGTAGCTGGGACTACAGGTGCGTGCCATCATGCCTGGCAAGTTTTTATATTTTTTTTAGTAGAGATGGGGTTTCACCATGCTGGCCAGGCTGGTCTCGAACTCCTGACCTTGTGATCCGCCTGCCTCAGCTTCCCAAAGTGTTAGGATTACAGGCGTGAGCCACCACACCCAGCCGGATATAAATATTTTTAGACCGATAAATATAGATATTTAGATATAAACATTTTAGCCCTCTTATGAGGTCACAACAGTTTACACTCCAACAGCAGTGCCTCAGAATAAAACCTCCATGGACATTTCTAAAATTATATTTAAGGGTCTCCCATATAAGGTATTATAGTATGAAGCCAGTTAGCACCCATGGTGGTGGTTTATTTCAATGCAGTTAAAATATTGTCAGTGTTACCTATATGGTACTAGAAGTCTCAGCTATTCCTTTCATTGCTTGCATTTTCTCACTTCATGCTCTGGGAAGCCCGTGAGAACCACAAAAAGTACTCAGCTTTATGAAGTTTATTTCAAGGTAGTATTTTGGTGAATATAAGTGCAATGCTTTTCAAACCTTATCATGCAAATGAATCACCTGGGAATTTTGTGAAAAAACAGATTCTGATTTATTAGGTCTGGGGCAGAGCTTGAGATTCAGCAGTTCTAACTCCCAGTAATACTAGTGCGGCTGGTCTGCAGGCCACATGTTGATTAGCAAGGGCTTAGGAAGCCATGACCCCTTAAAGGGTATCAGGCCTGAAATTGTGAAGGGGTCTCTGACTCATCAGTTGATTTTCAAAAATTATTAACCATCTAATTTTCATAAGGTACAGAGAGATATTTCCACTGGTTGAGGAAGAAAAGAATGTGTTTTCCTGAAATAGTGTTTCTTCACAATATAAGGCAATTAATGATGTTGAATGATGTAGATAATAGATATAATGGGAATTCCAAGGATAAATGGATCACTGAAGTAGTAACGGATATCTTGAAATAGGAGTCAGGATAGGACTTTTGAGGTATGTTGAATGTTGAAAGATTCAAACAATATTCCTAGTTCTACTCCCTACTTACCAGCTGACCTAGCTAAACTAGCATCTACTTTAGCTCTCTGGGCATTAATTTTAAAATTTATCTTAGCAGTATTAACATTTTGGATCAGACTTATGTTAACCAAGTTCTAATAGACCTTATTAGGACTCTTACAGTGTCTGGAGACCATTTGCTATTAAGAAGAAAAAAAATGACTCAGAAAATAACCCTACAGAATGTTGTGAGGCAGAGGAAATTCATTTTCAATTTAAATTACAATGAAGAAATTTTTCAGTAACTTTTCTATGTCTCTGTCCCATATTTCTTATCATCCTTTTTCTTTATTAGGGTCATGAAAAATGTGCCTTGTTAATACTTGACAAGATACAAGACGAGAGCCTTATTAATGCAAAAAATAATGCACTGCAGACGTAAGTGTAACTACTAATGTTGGACTTGAACCCAGAGTCATAGTCATTTGTTCTACGAATATAAAGAGCCTGCTAATATGCCAGACTAGCTCTGGGGAGCACAGCAGTGAAAGATGCAGACCTGGCTTCCCCCTGCATGAAGGTGACAGTCACATACCTACAAGTGCTGACCAAGCTAGGCAGTTTTAGTTAGAAGCTTTCTTTTGATATGTCTTCATAGAACTTTGTGAGGTCTGTGTTTCTCTTTGCTGATATTTCTGGGTCAATATTATAAATTTAGTGGGCTGTTAGAAAAATCTTATGGACTGACATATATGGGGAAACTATTTGTATTATGTATTAGCATTATGTATTCTGACTGGAAAATGACAGTTTTACAAATCAGGTTCCCAGAATACATTTGAAGAGTTTCTAAGCTATTTGTCTTGATTATATTTTAATATAATTCAGTGTAACCCTTGGTGTGAAAGATCTAAAAGCTGTTTCATTTTCCGCTTTAGGAAATTATTTATGCATTTGTTTTAAAGGCAAAGGAATTTTTTTCATTTAAGATTCTTAAGCTGGGCATGGTGGTTCATGCCTGTAATCCCAGCACTTTGGGAGGCTGAGGCAGGTAGATTACTTAAGGCCAGGAGTTCATGACCAGCCTGGCCAATATGTTGGAACGCCATCTCTACTAAAAATACAAAAAAATAATAATAATAATAACTGGGTGTGGTGGTGGGCACCTGTAATCTCAGCTACTTGGGAGGCTGAGGCAGGAGAATCACTTAAACCTGGGAGGTGGAGGTTGCAGTGAGCTGAGATTGTGCCACTGCACTACAGCCTGGGCAACAAGAGTGAGACTCTGTCTCAAAGAAGAAGAATTGTTGGCTGGGTGTAATGGCTCATGCCTATAATCCCAGCACTTTGGGAGGCCAAGGCAGGCAGATCACTTGACCCCAGGAGTTTGAGACCAGCCTGGCCAACATGATGAAACCCCTTCTCTACACAAAATTTAAAAAATTAGCCAGCCACGGTGGTTTGCACCAGTACTCCCAGCTACTCAGGAGACTGAGGTGGGAGGATCACTTGAGCCCAGCAAGAGGTCAAGACTGCAGTGAGCTGTGATCGTGCCACTGCACTCCTGCCTGGGTGACAGAGTGCCACCCTGACCCCCACCCCCTGCCAAAAAAAAAGGATTCTTATGCAGTTTATAGCACAATGTGCTGAATTTGACATAATTCTTTTTTTTTATTTTGAGACAGAGTCTTGCTCTGTCACCCAGGCTGCAGTACAGTGGCACCATCTCGGCTCACTGCAACCTCCGTCTCCCGGGTTCAGTGATTCTCCTGCCTCCGCCTCCCAAGTAGCTGGGATTACAGGCACCTGCCACCACGCCCAGCTAACTTCTGTATTTTTAGTAGAGTCAGGGTTTCACCGTGTTGGCAAGGTTGGTCTCAATCTACTGACCTCAGGTGATCTGCCCTCCTCAGCCTCCCAAAGTATTGGAATTATAGGCATGAGCCACCATACCCAGCCGACATAATTCTTTAAAGTATTATAAATTCAGTAAAACATCTGTATGCATTTAGTAGTAACAAGGAGGTCTGAGATTAAACACATATATGGGTGACATTAATACCAGTCATATTGTTGAACTGTGTGAAACAGTGATTCAAATTCTGTGTTAGAAATCAAGCAGTAAAAAACCTGCAAAACACACCAAAGCTTGAGTTATTCCTCTGTCTTCCTATTTACTGTCATTGAGATTGTTTGAGAGGCAGCAAGGTCTGGGCCAAACAGGCAAGAACAGTTGGATCAGTAGCACCTGGAAAAGATCTAGTCGGCAATTTTTTTTTTTAAGTAAAAACATCCATATACTAGTTGTGGATTCTTAAGTATTTCTTCCTTTTTGTGATATGGGCCAATGAAAATGCCACATTCTCGCCCAAATATGTACCACAGTAGATGCTCGGTCTTGTGTTTTTCAGACCCCTCCACGTTGCTGCGCGCAATGGCTTGAAGGTGGTAGTTGAGGAGTTGCTGGCCAAAGGGGCCTGTGTACTTGCTGTAGATGAAAATGGTAAGTCGAAAAAGTCAACAGTGACTGCAGGTACCTCCCACAAGCTGGTTGAAGCCAGAGGAAAATGAGAAAGATAGGAGCTAGTTTAAAAGGCAGTTAAGATTCTGTCCCCCTTGGAAGTCCCATGTGTATGAGAAATGAAGCAAGGATAACTTGTCCTGTCTGTCTTTTTGTAAATCACATAGTCTACCTGTAGCCCACCAGTGCTGTCCATTTCGCATGTAATGCCAGCAGCTGGTCTCTAACTCCTCAGCACCATGGTTAAAATATTTTTAGACATACTAAAAGGGTTTCAAGTTGGCATTCGAAATTTTCACTGCAAATGCTGAAGAGTTAGGGATTACACATGTCATTAGTGCATGCTCAAGGGCTCAAATAAAAACCTAGATCTTTGAGTGTATTTAAGTTCATTCTGAGATCAAGCTTTTTTTTCTTTCTTTAAGTACAGATCAGAACTCATATTCCCAGTATGGAAATTTGAGGAACGAAAGTAAAATTTCTTAATTACTGTCTAGGACTGAAGCTTCCCGTGATCTGTATAATGCTCCTTTTCTAATGAACTAAATCGTAACAGAAGCTTTCTACTCTGCTTCCTAAGAAATTTTGAAAGCGAATGGCTACTAGAATTGTACTAAACTGCCATTTTAAGCACAATGCCTATTAACCTTGGGGGAGCAAAAAAAGGAACTTCTGGATATTTATGTAATTTTTTAAATGTGGCATTTAATTAAAGTATTATAATATGTTAATGTAACTCAACTGCTTATTACAGGTATTGGAATTAGCAGCTCATGCCTATTTCTCAGAAGTAAGCAGCCATATTGACATCATTAGCTAACTCTTATTAGTTTTGATTTTGCAGCCCCATTTATCCTAGCATGTACCCTGCTCTGTCCCCCACCTGACTCATCTAGGAAGTGCAGAAAATTCTCTTTTACTCCATCTCCTTGGTTTTCCTGTCTCACCTTCCCCTCACCCTGTTATCGCTACTGTAGATTTAGGGTTGGCATGCGGAGGCCCACAGTTTTTCTCCAAAATGGTCAAAGAGAATAGAATACATTAGTTTTGCTTTTCCTTGGTGTAAATCTGCTGCATTGAAGGTTTGTTCAGCTGATAGCAACCTTAGGAACAAGAGCCCTGGGTTGGTGCGGACCTTCATCCCAAAGGCCTGGGATCATTTTGGGGCAATTTTGTACAGCAGTGCAACCGTAATTCCTTTACTCATCCCTGACCTTTGTGGAATGCAATGTTAAACTACCTGTCTATTCTCATTTGTTTGAGAAAATGGAATGATGTCCGAAAGGGCAGGATGGGAAGAGCAGGTAATGATAAACAAAAAACAAAATGTTGAGTTTTATTGAGCCATTCCTCTGAATGACTGAGCGAGTGCCCTACTCACTGCGTAGTGGGAACTTTGGCCAGCCAAGAAGGCAGCTAACCCTTTCAGGCTAGTAGAATAAAGGTTGGATAAGGGAAATAATCAACTCAAAGACTTAATATGCCTCTCCAAAGAGCCTGTATTATGAGTTAAGACAGTTTTCTTATCTGGACTGGACCCACTGAGTCTAAATGATAGAGAATTAACATGGTTCTAATTATAACAAACATAGTAACTTTCTCACATCCATTACATTTTAGATTTGGGACTTTGATTGCTGAGTGGCCATTTTTAAATATTCTGTTAGGTCAGGTGTGATGGCTCACGCCTATAATCCCAGGACTTTGAGAAGCCAAGGTCAGAGGATCACTTGACCCAGGAGTTAAACAGCAGCCTAGGAAACATAGCATGACCTCGACTCTATTAAAAAAAAAAAAAAAATCAGCCGGACATAGTAGCACATATCTACAGTCCCAGCTACTCGGAAGGCTGAGGTGGGAGGATTGCCTGAGCCCAGAAGACAAGGCTTCAGTGAGATCAAGGCCCATGCCGCTACAATCCAGCCTGGGCAACAGAGTGAAACCCCATTAAAAAACAAAAACAAAAACAAAAAAATTGGTAAATTTCTCCTAAATGATAGTAAATTTTTAATTACAAACAAAGTGCTTTCCTGTGTCTGATCTACTGAAATGATTCCATTTTTCTAAAACCAATTATTGGTGTCTACTTTCTAGGAAGCATATATGAAGTGACAAAACTTCATTATTCACTTTTGCAGCCATCTAATTTTCAATACCTTTTCTAATCAGACACACAATTACCTAACAATGGAAAGTCATTGTTCTCAGAATGAGAGTCCTTCTCAGGCCCAGGCCTGAGGCTCATGGTGTGCGTGTGTTCTCAGGCGGAAACATCTTCCTGATTGTCCTGTTGCTGTTTATTGTGGAATTGTGTCCCACACCCACCCCCTCGTGTTTCTGTTCACTAAATGAAGGCTGGAATCCTGCCTAACTTTGGATGATATCATGCTTGTCATAGTCATATGAGCTGAAAACAAAAATAAAAAGCCCTCCGTAAAATGTCTCCCCCCTCCCTCTCCCCTCTAGCCTCACCCCTAGCATGACTTGTGAGAAGTAACTCCTCCTTTTACCTGGCATGATTTCTAACTCAACATACATCTCCACCTGTGAGATCATCCGAGATGTACTGTGGAATGCTCGTGCCTCCTCTAGACTCCTCGGGACTAACCACTGCCTTGTCTGCATTTACGCCCAGGTCATACCCCGGCCCTGGCTTGTGCTCCTAACAAAGACGTGGCTGACTGCCTGGCCCTCATTTTGGCTACCATGATGCCTTTTTCTCCTTCCAGTACAATGACGGCCGTCAACTTCGTTTGTTTAAAAAAGACAATTTGAGCAGGACGACCCTCTCCAATCTGGGTAGCATGGTTAGCCTGTGCAGTAACAACGTAGGCTCGGAGGATGGGTACAATGAAAATGATTCTGATTCGGAAACGTTTTGACTTTGGACTGTAGAAGCTTTTCCTTGATCACCTGTGTTGGAGAAAGGGAAAGAAGCTTGAATTCCAGGTTCACGTTGTTTCAAGTATTATTTGGGGCCTGGGCTTCCAGAAGTTAGTAGAGAAGGAATTAATCGAGGGAGGGCAGTGAGGCTGTTGTGTGGAACACTCACACAGATGGCCTCAGTTTGGTTTTGTTTCACATTTTCTTTAGATCTAAGATACATCTGTGAAAGTCTACCTCTCATTTTAAGTAAAGAATAAAAGATGTATTTAATTCCTGTTCTTCAGGGATAATGCAACAGAGAGGCAGCTGTTCACTATGAATAATTTTTCTTTTCATGTATTTAGCAGTGAGTTCTCAGAAGTATGTCAGTGTGACATTCATGTCCCCGGGGAGGGAAGGGAAGAGGTAGATAGGAAATGCCTCAAACCTCTTCTCACTTTGATGTTTACTTCCTCACTAGAAGCCAAAGGTAAAGGTATTCATCTTCAGAAATAATGCCTGTAATAATCTTTTTAGAGAGTCCAACTATTTATATCCTCTCTATAGTAAGCAGTTAAATATCCAGAACTTCTTTCTGAGGATCTCTGTTAAAGTTGCCAGATTAATTAATTGAAAAACTGAGCTTGCTTTTTTTGTTTTACACAGTGTTCCCTATAACAAGCCTGGGACTAATTTTCACTTAAGTGATTGAACGCAAATTTATCTAATAACATTTCAGGTGAAATGATATTGCACCAGAACTTTGACACAATATGCAAAATTAACCTGAAACTACCCTTTGTTAATTCCCTCTTAAAATACTAACTTTTGTAAAACATCAGAATCATCAGCGTTGTTCATCAGTAGTAAACTGAGCTTCTCAGTCAAGGTCATACCATGTGAGTGAAAAGTGTGACTGCAAAAAGGAATAAAAAAGTGAAAGCAGAAAGGAGAAATGAGTGATTTAGAATGTAAAGCCAATTGCCAGTTGCTTGATGATGAAATCAACATAGTGAATACTGTGTCTGCTCCCTCTGCCAAAGCTTCTAGGTCAAATGGACCCCGTTCCACACCTGGAACAGCTATACAAAAAGAAGAATGAGACTCTTTAAAAATTATGCACATGTACACACACACAATGTGTGCATGTATATATATATATGTGTGTGTGTGTGTATGTGTGTATATAGTTCATCAGCCCAGCTACACATGAGGACCAAAATGCTTCAGTTTAAAACGGAAGATTTACATTTTTTTCCTTCAAAATGCAAGTGAGAACTGAAGTAGCTTTTCTATGGAGTTAAAATGTAATCTTTTTGTGTACCAGTCTTTGTTGTATTTTATATTTCTTATGACACAGATTTCTAGTTGACAGTTTAACATTTGTAACTGATGATGTGTTGACCATGGGTTTTTGTTTTGTTTTGTTTTTTGCCAAACTAGAGAAAATGTCCATATACTTTTGATGTAAATGTGTTTATATTTATTTGAAGTGAAACAAACGACAAGGAAACATCCATTATTTGTTCTCTATTTTAATTGCTATGTATCTTATTTAGAATAACAGAAGTGGAAAAACACATTTGACCCTGGGCTAGCCAAAAGCCCTAAGGCCAACCCAGCATTTCCACTGCTAAGGTTTCTAGCTGACCCTCAGGTTCTTCCGCGTTGGTTAGAGGGCTACCACAGTCTGTAGCCAGTTGAGTTTAGAAGACATTGCAGTCTGGATGCTCTTCTGTGAGGTAAAAACTCAAATGTGTAGTGGATCGTATACACAAAGGCAGCCCAAAGAAATATCCAGAAATTACCCTAAGTACACTGAAAAGCTCACATAGCCTCAGTAACCTAATGGGAAATGATGGCAGTGTGTGGGCACATGTGCCAAGAGGAGAAATAAAAATCACCAGCTCAAGTGCAATTTTCTACTTGAGGAAGAGACAGGAAAGAAATGTGTCGAATTAGAGCAGGACTCTCTGGCATTTTATAATGAGTTCCATTTCCACCTTGGAAATTTCTATTTTATAGTATATGTGAGATATTTCAAAAATAGTGTTCTATCGTATCTGGATCAAAGACAGATAACTGTATTATATTTTTCATCTAGCTGTAAAACTTTAATCTTACTTAATATCCTGGACTTAATTAAAACTCCTGTTGGGTTCTTCACAAATGAGAACTTGTTCAAAGGACTTATTGAACTGGTATTAATTTCACTGAAAATTTCCCACACCGCCACCATTGTTTTTTGAATTCTTGGTGTTGTGCTCCCCCTCCTTCTATCCTTTTTGTTTGTTTAGAGAAGATGAATTTTTAAAAAGCAGATAAATTGCTAATGAGCAATAATGACCTTATCTTTACCAAAACACTGAAAATTAAGAGCAATCCAGTGTTGAAAAAGCACAATATACTGCGGTGTCTTTTTCTGGAAGTGAATGGAAATCTTGCTCAGTTGGCATTTCAAGCAGGAAATGAAATGCCTGCTTTAATGGCAAAGCAGCGTTAACATTTTTCCTGTCAAGTAGCAGAGAGTACAAGGATCATTTCAGCAAAGCAGTGATTCACCATGAGACGTTATCTCCATGGAGCTTCGTTTTGACTTTTTCCCACTCTCTTACTCATAGAAGGAGGACAAAAGAACAAAATGAAATCATGCTCACAACGAACTGTTCATTACAACAATTAATATGTCTCTCTTTCTCTCTTTCTCCCTTCCCACAAGACTAAATTTTTTTTTAAGAAGTGACTTTAAAAATTATCATTTCTGTGTTTTAGTGACATCTCTTAGAAATAAAATTATGTTTGCACCACAGCTTTCTAAGAAAAAACAAGATGTGTTTTTACCTGAGTCTTAGTTGCTTAGTGCTTTTACCTAAGTGTGTTATTTTTAGACTGTATTTTAACCACAGCCACAGGGATCATATTTCATTGCACTTACTTATTTGCCAGTGTCTACCTGTCTTTGGTAAATGCATTACTATCTCCAAATTGCCTAAAATCTGCTATGATTCTACAGTAAATAGCTCAGGGGATTTCTATTTATCACTAC
Organism: Ateles fusciceps; assembly: GCA_036589455.1. NCBI lineage: Eukaryota > Metazoa > Chordata > Mammalia > Primates > Atelidae > Ateles > Ateles fusciceps. Next base: position 6,242,560 of record JAZHEH010000889.1, read on the forward strand.
TAAAAGGGCACCATACTATGTTTTGGTACTTTAGGCAGTAAACACTGCTTGATTTATCATTTTATTATTAAATTAGAACAAGAACATCAAATGGATTTGCTGCACTAGTTATTCTTTGTACTGTTGAGCGACTTGCTGTGCTTATATGTTGTGTTGGTTGAAGAACTCATCCCTTTTTTGTCTTGTAATATGAAGTTAGAGTGCCTTTTTATATTTGTATATTCTGAAAATGTTCTGTGGAATGTTTTGTATTTTTTCATTTGAGTGTTATCAGAGCAATATGATACCAGTGAGTTTTCATTTCAACCTTTCTTTGAATGTATAAAGTGGTTTTTTTTTCCTGTTTCCCCTTTTACTTGCATTGAAATGAATATGAAAATGCTAAAGTTTTCTATAGGAATTGTTTGATTTTGCAGTGCTAAAATGCTTTCTTCTTACAAAACTGTAAACCATAGGTCAGTATTATAGGGGAAAAGCGTTCTAAGATAGTGACAATCTGAGTGTTTGTATAAAATGTAATTCTATGCGTTTCTTATGCAGTGATCTAAAAATTCAATGCAAATATCTTTTATTTGGTAGTTTTGTCTACATATTTTATGCTTTAGCATGTGCAATATATCTTTGCAAAGCACGATGATACAAATCTGGTGCCAGTGTTACATTTTGCATAACATATTTGTAACAGCATAAAATACTGTTTGATGACTTCAGTGGGATTTTGTCTATAATGTTTTCTTATGTAAATTGGAGTTGAATGACTCTGGTAAATGTCATGACTGTAAAAATGGGGAAAATGACTTTTAGTTCAGTGAATGACTTTGAACCAATCTGAATCTTCTCAAGCACAGTTTAATACTTTTACAACTACTGAATGCTCTAATAATGTAATGAAATACTTAACTGTAATATACTATGGATATGCATTCAGATGGTTATTTTTACAAATAAAAACGGTACAAATATTGTTGCAATTTATGTTTTCTTTAATTTTTCCAACTTATGCTTTTTCTAAATTATGCTAATTTAAATATTTGGGCCCCAAGCCAAATTAACTTTAAATTTAGAAAATAAGATAAAAGTGTATCTCCAGATTCATGATTTATGTTTGCATTATCATAATTAGAGAAAAAATTCAAACATATATGCTTGTGTTTATTGTATTTGCTTATGCTTCCAACTTTTTTCCATAAAGGGTTTTGTTTTGTTTAGTTTTCTGCTCTGTTGCCCAGGCTGAAGGGCAGTGGTAAGATCTCGGCTCACTGCAGCCTCAACCTCCTGGGCTGAAGTAATCCTCCTACCTCAGCCTCCCGAGTAGCTGGGACTACAGGTATGCACCACCATGCTTGGCTAATTTTGTTTTTTTTATAAAGATGGGGTCTCATTATGTTGCCCAGTCTAGTCCATAAAGGATTTGAGCTGGCTTATGACAAAAGATGTGATAAACTAGAAGAAAAATGAGAACAGAGAAAAAGAATACAAACAGGAACCATAAAATTTAAAACAGTGTCTATGACTGAACTTGAATTTGCTCTCAGCTTCCTTGCAGCCAGGATAAGAAGAGAAATATGATCAGTTATATAGTTCACATATGTCAAAAAGGAAGAAGCTTATCAGATCCCCAAAACTGTGAAATCAACCATGCCTGTCTTTGGTACTGTCACCAATACCCTTCAGGGACTTCACAGCAACACAAAAACCTCCTTCTCTGCACTATCCTTAAAGGTATCCATAGAATTTCCTTCCCCATCTATCTCGCCATCCAAAATTTTTCATCTTCAATAGTAACTTCAGGGACAGTCCCTGGAAGCACTAAGGAACAAATTCCTAATGATGGAATTTCCAGCTATTGACTAAGAGATTTGGGGGTGATGCCTGCCCGAGTTCCTCAAATCAAGTATTAGAGAATGTTAGCAGTTCTAACAGTCCAGCCCAATCATATCACCAGCTCTTTCAGGAAGAAACTGAATCCTAGAGAAGTTATACAATTTGAATTATTGAAGATAGTGATCTGATGATACAACATCTGCCTCTAGATGGTCTCTCTTCGATGCCATCTTGCCGTATAATGTTTTGTTTTTTCTGCCAGAAATGTTCAGGAAGGTTTTGTACTCATTCCTGCCTCCCTCCTTATTCAAATACACAAATCTGGGTGCTTCTCAGTTTTAAAGATTGTAAAGCCAGAATCACACCACAAGTGAGTGCTTCCTGTTGTTTCGAGCAGACTGGGTATATTAGTTATCTATTGCTGTGTAACAAATAACCCCAAAACTTAGTGCCTTAAAACAACAACTGTTTCCTAACTCACAGTTTCTGTGAGTCAGCCCCTAGTTTAGCTGGGTCTTCTGCTCTAGGGTCTCTCACAGGCTGTGATCATGGTGTTGGCCCGGGAATGATCCATTTCTAAGCTTACTCATACGGTTGTTGGCAGGATTCTTCTCGTGGGTTGTTAGACTGAAGGCCTCAGTTCCTTGATGGCTGTTGGCTGCCCACCATTTCTTGCCAGATGGGCCTTTCCGAAGAGAAGCTGACAACATGGCAGCTTGCCTTGAGGGTGAGCGTGCTGAGAAATCCAGAGAGAGAAAGAGCAAGACAGAGTCACAGGTTTTTGCAACTGAATTTCAGAAGTGACACTTCATCATTTTTATCATATTCTATTCATGAGAAGCAAGTTACTCGGTCCAATCTATACTCAAGGGCAAGGGATTCCCCCAAGGGTGTGAACAGCAGGAATAGCAATCACTAGGAGCCATTTTTGGAAGCTACTCGCCACCCTGGTCTATCACAGTGTCCTTTGAGGCTGTAACAACACACTAATATACCTTCTTCCCAGGCACTGGATAAGAAAATTGCTTGCTTGACTTCCTGAACTCACCCTTTCAAGGAAAATGTAGAGATCCCTAATTTTAATTGTGCCCTCATAAGCAGAGAAAGGTGATAATGGCCTCCACTGCAGTAATTATATTTTTGAATATTGATGTGGTACTTTGTCTCCAAACTGCTTGTCAAAGAATCCTTGTCGCTAATTCCATTTGGTAGGTTTAGATCCCTGTATATCTATATCTCTCACCACACTTAATGTGTTCCAAAATTAACTTGCAAAGCACAAAAGCATTAAGCTAAAAGGCTGTTAACATAAAAACATTGTGGGTAAAAGTACTGTATGAATTGTCTCTTTAGCAGATTTCATCCTGAAGTTACATTTGCTGTAAAATGTAAAGCACCAAGATAATGGCTGTGCCATTCATTAATTCTCAGCCACTCTAGGGAGTGATTGGAAATGTGTGGGCATTTGTGGTTGGCACAATGCCTGGGGGATAGGCAGGGTTGCTACTAGTATTTTTGGTTCCAAGGGCCAGGGAGACCAAATATGCCACTCAAACCAGAGAACAACTGCCTCATCCACCATGTCAATGCTCCTCTACCCCGCTGTTCGCCTATTTGCCTTCCTCTTGTTTCGGAATCATTTCTTCGTCAACATATTGCTTGTGATGCCAGCCATATTTCCTTATCTATTTTCACAAGGGATTGCATAAACATACTTCATATGCCCTCAGAACGAGAACGTACAAGGTTGAGAAGAACTTTAGAAGGCACTGCTGGGCATATGTGCCCTGGTTATGTATTTTTCCAGGGGGAGAAGATTTGCACAGATCAAGACATTTTTAATTCCTTTATTATCAAACCACAAATGTGGACATACGCATGTGCATTTCTTGTCTTAGGCAAGAGGTGATTGTATCTACTTTCCCAGTGAGGGGGAACTCTTGCTCACAAAGAGAGGCACTTGGCCCAGAGTCACATGGCAAGCTCTGGCAACACAGTATTTCAGCCTCACAGGGTTCTCTAGGCACTGGTGGACACAATTTCTAGGATACCATTTTCTACTTTTAAATGACAATTTAATGAAGTACTGTGTATTTTAATTCTGGAAGAATTTTATCATTTTCAAAAGTAAAAATGCTGAAGCAGTACTTTCAGAGCACAGAAAGCTTACTGCATATTTTTTTTAGTATTGACAGATGAGAGAAGGTTCCCTCAGGAATGAATGGTAGAGAGAAGAGCCCAGAGCTGTGGACACTCCAACATTTAGAGGTTAGGAAGAGGAGAAGGAGGCTCTAGCAGAGAAGACAAGACATAATGGTCAGAAGCAGAAGGAAAACCAAGAGACCAAGATGTCCCTGAAACCTGGGAAAGAAAGGGTCATAGAAGTGTCAGTTATCTCTATTGTCTCAGTTGCTTCTGGGAAGTCAAATGCAGAGAAGCTGACCAATGGACCTGACAACACAGAGTTTATTGATGATCTTTGCAAGAACAGATACATCAGAATGGTTGGGGCAACAGTCTAAAGATGGTAGGTTGAGGAGAGAGAGGGAAGGGAGAAGAAAGGAAGAAAAATGAAGTGGTAACTGGAGGAGGATGTGGAGAACAGGAAGGGTATTTGTTTTTTAAGATATATGTTGTAGCATACTGATGCTGGGAGTGGAAGGGGTTGCCTGGGGAGAGAGCAAGAAGAAGGCTGACAAGGGATGGGAGGGTAATTTTGGAGAGAATATTTTTGTTGTTGTTGTTGTTGAGAGGGAGTCTCATTCCATAGCCCAGGCTGGAGTGTAGTGGCATGATACTGGCTCATGGCAACCTCCCTCTCCTAGGTTCAAGTGATTCTCCTGCCTCAGCCTCCTGAGTAGCTGGGACTACAGGCACATGCCACGACTTGGCTAATATTTTTAAAATTTTAGTAGAGACGGGGTTTTGCCATGTTGGCCAGGCTGGCCTCAAACTCCCAACCTCAGGTAATCCACCCGCCATGGCCTCCCAAACTGCTGGGATTATAGGCGTAAGCCATCATGCCCAGCATGGAGAGAACATTTTAGAGTAGCAGAGAAGGGTTACTGAGGAGGATTTAGTACACTTGAGAGTTATGATCATAAATCTAAAATGAAACCAGTCATCCTGGTGGATTTTTTCATCAGATGTTTGGGTGTAGGCACAGAGTAAGAAGACAGTAGAGTTTAACCTGGTATAGAGCTTTCCTAGGTAAGTCCAAAGGGAGAGAGGTTATGGAACTATGGTGCTTTCAATGGATGTGATTATATAGATCATGGATTCTAAACTGGGTAGGGAAGAAAGTCAAAACATGAGGGAGGCAATGGATATTGAAAAAGTAGTAGTCAATGGATTGAAGATCATGATAAGACAGAATTGTTGAATTGCAGCCCCAGAGTTGGTGATCTGGATGTAGGGTGCTCAAAATAAAGATTTCACAGGTGGTACAGTTTTCATGATGACAAAGCAAAGGCTATAACCATGGGAGTGGGTGGTTGAGAATGACTGAAGGAAAAAAAAGGCATTAGAAGTGAAGAAATAAAAAACAGGAGGCCAACATGACAAATGGGAAAAGCCATTTATTATAGCACTGGAGCAAAATAAATGAGAAAATTTAGCTACTTCAAAACATCTATTATTCAGGTATTTTACTTTAAGTAGGTATATACTAAGAGCTGATTTACTGTCAGGCTGAAATTTGGTTCCAGGATTAGGATGAAGCTTTTAAAGAAGTAAAAATGGTCAAGTGCATTTCTATTAAAAAACCAACCAGACTTTGGCTATGACAGAATGACAGGTTTTATGACCATATGGTTTAACCTAAATGTGTTTATGAGGCTCTCCAGAAAACATGACAGATGGCGAAAAGCTGCAGAATGAACAAAAGAAGAGTGTGGCTCAGACAACGTCTTAGTGATAACAATGAAAAATTGAATACTTCCCAGTGGGCCTTCTGCAGAGGACAAAAGACTACAATTATTGGAATTCTATATTGCTGTTAAAGTGAAAATTAAATTTGCTTTAAACATTTAACTTTTCCTGAAAAATCTCAATGTTCAACTAAATAAATAGAAAGCTAACTTGGGTTTCTATTCCCTTTGAATTTATTTTTTCAGAAATTATTTCTTCATGCCGTGTTTTATTTCATATTCTTCTTCAGGCCTGAGACTTACTCCTTACTATTGTTACTTAAAACCTGTAAAAATTTTTGTTAGGAGAGTGCTACCTGGTAATTTATTGATTTTCTGCTTAACTTCATTCACAAGGGTCTACCCATTAGCATGTAAATTTTGATTAGACTGCTGAGCCCATTTCCTTTTGGCAACACTGCTAAAAATGATGATAAGGGGCTCAGTTGGTGCCATCTGGGTGCTTGCTTTGTGATGTTACAGCTAACGCTAGGAATTAGATTGAGAAACCAATTAATTTCCCACAATGTCATTCAGATATTGAAAAACAAAAGTCTTTCAGGGTGCTAACAATAGTTCCTAGAGATAAGAACATATTTTCTAGTGTATATTAATGATCATTTTCCTTGCTGCCAACCTCATGATCTGAGAGTGTCCTGGATGGTGCAGAGCAGGGGACATTCTTGCTAAGATGTTGGTTGTGACAAAAACTTTTAAACTGCAAATACAAATCACCTCATTGGCTGGCCACGGTGCCTTACGCCTGTAATCTCAGCACTTTTAGAGGCCGAGGTGGGCAGATCACCAGAGGTTGGGAGTTCGAGACCAGCCTGACCAACATGGAGAAACCCCTGTCTCTACTAAAAATACAAAATTAGCTGGGCATGGTGGCGCATGCCTGTAATCCCAGCTACTCCAGAGGCTGAGGCAGGAGAATTGCTTAAACCCAGGAGGTGGAGGTTGCAGTGAGCCAAGATGATGCCACTGCACTCCAGCCTGGACAACAAGAGCAAAACCCCGTCTCAAAAAAAAAAAAAAAAAAAATTACCTTATTAAATTACTCAGGCTGCTTTCTAATTGGGGTGAATAGTAAAAACAGCTGATGCTAACTGAGTGCTTACAATGTGCCAAGCACTGTTCTGGGTGCTTTACATGTTTAAAACAACCCTAGAAAGTAGATGCTATTCATTCTTACATCTACTCTAGAAGGTAGGTATTATTATTTTCCCAAGAACACAAAGCTAGTTGGTGCCAGATCTAGGATTCAACTCTAGACAAGTGGATCCAGAAGTAATACTTTTTACTGCTATGCTATATATATTTTGGAAAGAAAACAACTGCTTGATGTTATTATTTTTTTCTTTTATGTAGCCTTAAAAAAAAAAAACTATCAGATGGCCTTTCTTCAGGGTCTGTAAATACTGGTCTACAACAGAGGGCTGATAAACTATGGCCCATGGATCAAAACAAGCAGCTATTAAAAAAAAAAAGTTTTATTGAGATATAATTCACATGACATAAAATTCACCCTTTTAAAGGATACAAGTCGATGGTTTTTAGTGATTTTAAAAAGTTATGTAACCATCACTACTAATTTCAGAAAACATTCACCACCTCAAAAAGAAAAACTGTCTTCATTAACAGTCATTCTCTATTCTCTCTCTCTCCCCATCCCCTGGCAACCACTAATTACTTTCTGTTTCTATAAATTTGCCAATTCTAGACATGTCATATAAATGAAATGATACACTATGTGGCCCTTCGTGACTGGTTTCTTAGCAGAATGTTTTCAGGGTGCATACACATCTTCGTCTATATGTTAGTCTCTTCTTGCATTGCTATAAAGAAATACCTAAGATTGGGTAATTTATACAGAAAAGTGGTCTCTTTTGGCTCATGGTTTTGCAGACTGTACAGGAAGCATGGTGCTAGCAACTTTTTCTGGTAAGGGCCTCAGGAAGCTTCCAATCATGGTGGAATGTGAAGGGAGAAAGTGAGAAAGAGGGGGAAGGTGCCACACTCTTAAACAACCAGATCTCATGTGAACTCAAAGCAAGAACACACTCATTATTGCAAGGAAAGCACTAAGCCATTTATGAGGGATCTGCCCCCATGGTCCAAACACCTCCCACCAGGCCCCCCTCTAACATTGGGGATTATATTAACATTACAACATAAGATTTGGAGGGAACAAACATCCAAACTGTATCAGCATACAGAGGTGTTTAATTTCCTTTTATAGTCAAATAATATTTAATTATATGGATATACCACATTTTGTTTATTCATTGATCAGTTGGTAGACATTTGGGTTGTTGTTTTTACTTTCGAGCTATCATGAATAACGCTGCTGTAAACATTTGTGTACAGATTTTTGTATAGACATATGTTTTGATTTCTTGTGTATATACCTAGGAGTGGAATTGTGTATATATCTAGAAGTGGAAATGGTAACTGTATGTTTATCATTTTGAGGACCTGCCAAACTGTTTCACAGAGGCTGCCAAACATTCCCATCAGCAATGTATAAGAGTTCCAGTTTCTTTACATCCTTGCCAATACTTCTTATCCCCATTTATTTTTATCATGGCCATCCTAGTAGATGTGAAGTGATATCTCACTGCGGTTTTCACTTGCATTTCCCTGCTGACTAATGATGTCAAGCACCTTTCTATGTGCTTATAGGACATTTGTATATTTTCTTTGGAGAAATGTATATTCAAATCCTTTGCCCATTTTTAAATCAGCTTGTTTTTTATTGGTGAATTGTAAGAGTTACTTATATATTCTGGATACAAGTTCCTTATCAGATATAGGATTTGCAAATATTTTCTCCCATTCCATGGATTTTTTCCCTTTCTTGACAGTATTCTTTGAGGCTCAGAAGTTCATACTTTTGGTGTCATATCTAGAAAACCACTGTCTCCTTCAAAGTCATGAAGATTTACTCCTATGTTTTGTTTTAAGAGTTGTATAGGTTTAGCTCTCACATTTAGAATCTGTAGATCAATTTGGGAAGTACCGCCATTTTAACAATATTAGGTTTTCTGGTCCATGAACATGGGCTGTCTCTCCATTTATTTTAGGACTTTCTTTAAACAGTGCTTTGTAGTTTTCAGTATACAAGTTTGCACTTACTTGTTAAATTTATTCCTAAGTATTTTATTCTGTTTGATGTTGTTAAGAGAATTGTTTTCTTAATTTACATTTCATATTGTTCATTGCTAGTATATAGAAGTACAATTGATTTTTAAAAATTGATCTTGTATCCTGCAACCTTGCTAAGCTTGTTAGTGCTACTAGTTTTTCAGTGGATTCCTTAGAGTCTGCTCCTTCCTTCCTTCCTTCCTTCCTTCCTCCTTCCTCCCTGCCTCCCTTCCCTCCCTCCCTCCCTCCCTCCCTCCCTCCTCCTTCTCTTTCTTCCTTCCTTTCCTTCCTTCCCCTCTCTCTCTTTCTCTCTCTTTTCTTTTCTCACTCTGCTGCCCAGGCAGGAGTGCAGTGGCACGATCATGGCTCACTTCAGCCTTGACTTCCTGGGCTAAGTTGATCCTTCTGGTTTCAGCCACCCAAGTAGCTGGGACTACAGGTGTGTACCACCATGCCTGGCTAATTTTTGTATTTTTTTGTGTGTGAAGATGGGGTTTTGCCGTGTTGCCCAGGCTGGTCTTGAACTTCTGGGCTCAAGCAATCCACCTGTCTTGGCCTCCCAAAGTGCTGGGATTACAGGTATGACTGCTGCACTCAGCTGGATTCCTTAAAGTTTTCTACGTATAAGATTATGTCATCTGCAAATAGGGATAGTTTTACTTCTTTTCCAATCTGGATAGGATTATTACTTTCATAGCTTGTATTACTTTGTCTTGCCTAATTTCCCTGGCTAGAACCTCCAGTATAATGTTAAATAGATGTGGTGAGAGTGATATTCTTACCCTGTACGTGATCTTAGGGGGAAAGAATCCAGTCTCTCACTATTAAATACAATGTTTACTGTGTGTTTTTCACAGATGTCCTTGATCAGTTTGAGGAAATCCTTTCTCTTCCTAGTTTCTTGAGTGTTTTTATTAAGAAAAGGGTTTGGATTTTGCCAAATGCTTTTCTGCTTCTTTTGAGATAATTGATCATGTGGTTTTGTCCTTTGTCCCTTATTTTATTAATATTTTGTATTACATTGATTAATTTTTGTATGTTCAATCAGCTTGTATATATAGGATAAATTCCACTTGGTTTTAGTGTATAATCATTTTTATATGTTGTTGGATTCTATATGCTAATGTTTTGTTGAGGACTTTTGTAACTATATTCATAAGGGATATCAATTTGTAGTTTTATTTTAATGTATTTTTCCTTTGTGTGTGTGTGGTTTTTTGTTTTGTTTTGTTTTTTGTTTTTGAGACAGAGACTAGATGTGCCACCCAGGCTGGAGTGCAGTGGGACAATCTTAGCTCCCTGTATCCTCCACCTCCCGGGTTTAAGCAATTGTGTCTCAGCCTCTCAGGGAGCTGGGATTACAGGTGTGTGCCACCACATCTGGCTAATTTTTGTATTTTTTTTTCTTTTTTTTGCAAAGACAGGGCTTCACTGTGCTGAATAGGCTGGTCTGGAACTCCTGGCCTCATGTGATCCACCCACCTCGGCCTCCCAAAATGCTGGGATTACAGGCATAAGCCACCACACCCAGCCCCTTTTGATGTGTTTTTCTTGTTTTGGTGTGATTGTAACACTGGCCTCATAGAATAAGTCAGAAATGTTCTTTCCCCTTCCATTTTGCAAAAGATTGTTATTGTTCTAATTCTGTTATGAAAGTTGGTAGAATTTACCAGCAAAGTCATCTGGTTTGGGGATTTTTCTTTGTGGGAAGTTTTCTTTGTTTTTATTGCTAACTCAATTTCTTTACTTGTTAGAGATCTATTATCTATTTCTTCTTGAATCAGTTTCAGCAATTTGTCTTTCTAAGAATTTGTCTACTCACACAGATTATCTAATTTGTCGTAGTATAGAATTTCTCATAGTATTCCCTTATCCTTTATGTCGCTGTAAGGTTAGTAGTAATGTCCCCTCTTTCATTCCTGATTTAATTGATTTGAGTCTTTTCTCCTTTTCTTCTTAGTCAAGCTAGAAGTTTGTCAATTTTGCTGATTTTTTTAAACAAACAACTTGTTTAAAAAATTAAACTTAACCAACTTGTTTAAAAATTTTAAAAGTTAAATTTCTCTATTGTTTTTCTGTTCTCTATTTCATTTATTTTTGTAATTAATCTTGATTATTTTATTTCTTCTGCTTACTTTAGGTTTAGTTTACTCTTCTTTTTCTTTTTTTTGAGATAGAGTCTCACTCTGTCACCCAGGCTGGAGTGCAGTGGTGTGACATGAGCTCACTGCAACCTCTGCCTCTCAGGTTTAAGAGATTCTCCTGCCTCAGCCTTCCGAGTCCTGGGATTACAGGTATGTGCCACTATGCCCAGCTAATTTTTGTATTGTTGGTAGAGACAGGGTTTCACTATGTTGGCCAGGCTGGTCTCGAACCCCTGACTTCAGGTGATCCGCCTGCCTTGGCCTCCCAAAATGCTGGGATTACAGGCATGAGCCACCACACCTGTCCTCTTTTTTATATTTTCTTGAGGTCGTTAGGTTACTGAAATTTAATATAAAATATTATTTTTTAATGTAGGTATTTATAGATATAAATTTTCCTCCTAGCATTGCTTTAGGCGCAACCCAGATGTTTTGGTACATTGAGTTTTCATTGTCATTGTTCTCAAAATATTTTCCAATTTCCTTTGTAATTTCTTCCTTGACTCACTGGTCATTTAAGAATATGTTATTTTGGCCAGGCTCAGTGGCTTATGCCTGTAATCCCAGCACTTTGAGAGGCTGAGGCAGGCAGATCACTTGAGCTCAGGTGTTCAAGACCAACCTAGGCAACATGGCAAAATCCCATCTCTACAAAAAACACAGAAATTAGTCAGGCATGGTGGTGCACTCCTGTAGTCCCAGCTACTCAGGAGGCTGAGCTGGGAGAATTGCCTGAGCCTCAGAGATGGAGGCTGCAGTGAGCCATGATCATGCAACTGCACTCTAATGACAGAGCAAGAGGCTGTCAAAAAAAAAAGAGTATGAGAGTGTGTTGTTTTATTTCCACATATTTGTGAATTTCCCAAACTTCCATCTCTTACTGATTTCTACTTCATTCCATGTGGCCAGAGAACTTTGCATGATTTCAATACTTCTAAATTTATCGAGGCTTATTTTAATGTCAACTTAAGAAAGGGCTTTACAAATAATATAAAAGTCTAATGCCATGATGGGTCTCAGTGTAGAGATGTGTGTTTAACTTCATGAAACTCAGTGGAGACTAATTTAATAAATTATGGCAATAGAATGGAATAGGAAATTATGGAAGTTTTAAAAGGAATGAGATACGTCTATATATAAAGATATATTATTAAGTAAACAAATAATAATAGACAGTGAGTATGATTTGCTACCATTTGTGAATATAGACAAGCATGAGATGGGTATACATATATAGAGAGAATATTTCTTACAGGCAATAAAGAAACTGTTACCCGTGTTTCCTCTGGTGAGAAGAACTGGGAAAATCAGGGTTAGGGATGAAAAGGAGACTTATTTTCATGGAATGTCCTTTGATGTTGTTCAAAGATTTTTTAAAAATCTCCAGTTCATGTGTATCCTTTGTGTGGGGAGATACTGTAAGCAGAAGTGATAAACTAAAAGATTAATATATTTGATTATATAGAAATGTAAAATTTTGGATGGTAATATCATCATAAAGTTAAGTCAAACAATAGAAAGGGAAATATTTTTAATAAAAATGATAGATAAAAGTTTAATATCTATAATATATTAAGAGATTTTATGAAGTGACAGGAAAAAACACAGAAAACACAATTTTTAGAATAGGAAAAGGATATAAATTAATAATTTACATAAAAAGAAATCTAAATATTCAAGAAGGATATTTTATAATCATCTCAACATCAACATTAGGGAAATCAAAATTAAAGCAAATGGCGTACCATTTTTCACCCAAAATTTTGAAAACAGTGATAATAAATGGTGCCGGCTGAAAAACAGGAACTCTGCTACAGTGGTAGTGGGTATAGGAATTGCTACAATGGGGATAATACCTTATTTCATCAAATCTAAGATAACAATGGAAGGATGCACTCTTATTTTATCTAAGGAAGAAAAACTGCCAATTAAACTATGACACAGTGCTTTCTGCTCTTTGATTATAAGATGCATCCTAATTTTAGAGATGCTAAATGTGAATGATAAAATAAGATGTCAATATCCATTAACATTAGAAGTATACATACTCTTTCAACAAGCACTCATACTTTAGGAAATCTATGCTGCAGAAAGAAAACTAAGCAAGGTGATATTTAAAATATTTAACAACTAGTATGACACAGATACCAACCAATCAGAACAAATACTAATCAAAAGAGACACCGACTAGTAGGCCTGCCCATGACATTCTCAAGCCCTGGGCAGGCTACAAATAGAGACTTGCATACCAGATGTTTAAATACTTAAAACTTTGTGGTAAATTCAAGCTAAAAATCTGTTATATCAAATATGTTCTATCACCATACTTTGACAAACATCCCTTCGTGACAACCTGCAAGAACTATTCAAATTTAAAATTATTGCCCTGGCCAGGCATGGTGGCTCATACCTATAATCCCAGAACTTTGGGAGGCCGAGGATGGTGGATCACATGAGGCAGGAGTTTGAGACCAGGCTGGCCGACATGGCAAAACCCTGTCTCTACTAAAAATACAAAAATTAATGGGGCATGGTGGCACATGCCTGTAGTCCCAGCTACTCAGGTGACTGAGGCACAAGAATCACTTGAACCTGGGAGGTGGAGGTTGCAGTGAGCTGAGATTGCACTACTGAACTCCAACCTGGGCAACAAAGCAAGACACTGTCTCAAAAAATAATATAAAAGAAAATTATTGCCCTTCTCCGACCATGGTGGCACCGGAAAGGTAGCCTCTCATCTTTAACCTGTGACTCATGACTCACCCTTATTTTCTTCCTACTCATATCCTCCTCCCTCACTGAAAGGAATCTTGCATGTAGTCATATGAACCCCTCAGCCTGCATGACCAAGCTCTGTACCCTCAAACATGCCTTGGCTACTCCTGAGGCCTAGAGGTGTTTGCAATGGTGGCACAGTCTTCCCCTCAAGATGACAGAGCCAGGACAGAAACCCATACAAGCCTGTAAGTGAGCTTAGGACTTCTGAGTAGGCAATTTCATCATCTTGGGCGTAAAACTAGTCAAAACGGGAGTAACGGGCTACAACTGGATGCACCGCCTTTGGCTCACAGACTCCTTGCCCCATGGGGAGAGGCCCAACTGGAGGAGGGCCAGGGCAATTGTCTTCTAGCAGGGGGCCCAGGCCTAACAGTATTATTTTATTCTAAAGGAGTAATATTTAACTTGTACATAGTTAAATATTACCTAAAGGAGTAGTATTTAACTTGTACATACCTCTTCTGGTATGTACAAGTAAGTTAAATATTACTCCTTTAGAAAAGTAGAGACATGCAAGCCAAAATGTTTATTGCATTTTTTGGTAGTAGAAAAAAACGAAAGAAAATGTGAATATTTCTAGTATATTCCTACTATGAAAATATCTGCAGCTCTTAAAAATAATTAATGTGGAGCATGGTGGCACACACCTGTCATCCCAGCTACTCAGGAGGCTAAGGCACAAGACTCACTTGAACCCAGGAGGCAAAATTTGCATGCAGTGAGCCGAGATCACAACACTGCACTCCAGCCTGGGCGACAGAGTAAGACTCTGTCTCAAACAAATAATAATAAAATAATACATGTGGTTAAGAAATATCAAGTATGGTTTAAAAATCAAGTTGCAGTTAAATGTTTATAGTTATAATCTCAAATGATATTAATGAAAAATTCACATATTATTTATAGGTATCATTTTATAAGATCACAAGCAAAGTTGTGTCAGGACTTACTCTATAATGTTATAGGAGGAAAGCATAAGGAATGGTAAAGGTAAAGGGAAGATGTTAAAGTAAAAGGGAATGGTAATTAAAGAGAAGATGTACATGACAATGTTAAGTGAAAATATAAAATGTAGAATTAAAATTGGTTTATATGCAAAAAATAAGCAAACAATGAAGATGCCTATGGACAAGGGCTGATTATAATATAGAATAATTAAAATATTGGCCAGGCATGGTGGTTCATGCCTGTAATCCTAGCACTTTGGGAGGCCAAGGCAGGAGGATCACTTGAGCCCAGACATTTGAGACCAGTGTGAGCAACATGGAAAAACCCCATCTCTACAAAGAATATAAAAAATTAGCCAGGCGTAGTAACATGTGCCTGTAGTCCCAGCTACTTAGGAGGCTGAGGTGAGAGGACCACTTGAGACTAGGAGGTTGAGGTTGCAGTGAGTCCTGATCACACCACTGCACTCCAGTCTTGGCAACAAAGTGAGACTGTGTCTCAAAAAGAAATGTTTATTTAATCAAGTGACGGAATCGTGGGTAATTTTTGTTCTGAATTTATGTTGGTTGTTTTTGTAGTAAAGATTTTTTGAAGAGACTGGAATGCATAAATAAGGATTGGGAGGTAAGTCAATCATTCTACTTAATGCTTTGTTAATACTGTTCAGTACAACCAGCTCTAAGCTCCATATGTAAAGGGTAATGAAGAAAATGTGGAGATGCTCCAATAAGAAAGAATTTAAGAATACATCCTTTTAGGAAGAATAAAAGGAACTGAACTTACAGCTTAAAGCATCGTTCAACTGTGAAATATGGAGATTTGACTCAGTAATTTCTCATATCCTTCCAGCTCCAACATTTTTTTGTTCTGAGACTAGATCCGTTAGTCAACAGAGAAACTGCCAACCACCCACAGCATCTGAAACAGTGAACTTGGCTGAGGAATAACCGTGGTTGAAGGTTGACTGCATCTTAGATCTTCCACCGTAAGAAGATTTCTTCCAGACAGAAGAGGTTAAGGAGATGTGCCCATTCTCCTCTGAGCAAGAGAGTAAACAGGCTTTAACTGCAGCACGACAAATTTAGGGTCTTAAAAAGTTATCTGAGAAATACGTAGTAAATGTAGAGTTAACACAAGACTGATTGTAAAGTACCCCTATCTGGAGACTTTTAGAATTAAGGTTGTCACTTATCACTGCAGGATGGCATTAGAGAGATGTCAGATAGCCAATGTGCTCCATAGCTCCAAACTATTTTAAGCACATTATACACAACAATCTTCACCAGTTTGTTGTTCTATAGACAGTCAAACATAGTTCCCCTCTCCTTTGAGCAACCTATAGACCCTATTGTATTCAGTAGCACAGTTTGTCCTGTGTCTTCAAGCTGAAAGCCAGACAGACATCCTAGACTCCTCCCCTCTCCCTTGCTATTCTTATCCAATTTGTTATGAGATCCTTTTCTCTCTGTGCCTCCTAAATGTCTTTTGAACCAAATACCTTATTTACTTAGCCACTGCTCCTATTTCGAGCCCTCATCACAATAATTTACATTACAGCAATAGCATCCTAGCTAATCTCCTTGTTTGCAGTCTTATTTGTCTTCAATTTTTTTAAAAAATTAGTGCCCTAAACAATATCTTTTAAAAGCCCAAGCTCTTTCGCCTGAAAGTGTCTACCAGAACCTCTTCTTCTTTATTTCCTCTCACTTACACCATGCATTCACCCTGAACTATAGACACTGTGAAAGGATTGGAGTCCTTGTTCATATATTTCTACCTTTATATGTGTTAGTCCTTTCACCTCCACTATTCCTTCTTCCCTGTTTTACCTCTTCTTAAGTGTTTTCTAAACTTTTACCTAAAAACAAAAGACAAAAACAATTGTTTATTTTCTGTGTCTAAGGCATCTTGTATATGCCACGAGCAATGTAGATGGTGTATCACTTTTTAAAAATATATTACATGATTGAAGAATAACCGTGGTTTAAGGTTGACTGCATCTTAGTCCTTCCACAATAAGAATAATTTCTTCCAGACAGGAGAGGTTAAGGAAATGTGCCCATTCTCCTCTGAGCAAGAGAATAAATGGGCTTTAACTGCAGCATGACAAACAGGATCATGGAAAGTTATCTGAAAAATATGTAGTAAATGTAGAGTTAACACAAGACTGATTGTAAAGTCCCCTATCTCCACTTTAAAATTTTAAAGGCCCTTTAGAGGGACCTTAAAATTACTGAGTCAGATCTTCATGTTTTGCAGTTGAAGAAACTTTTAAGCTAAGTTCAGTTCCTTTTACTGTTCCTGAAAGGATATGTTCTTAAATTCTTAATATTCTGATGGTTCTTATTGGAGCACCTCCAAGTTTTCTTCATTACTCTTTAATTGTGGAGCTTAGAGATTGTTCTACTGAACAGTATTAATGTACCATTAAATAGAATGATTGATTTACCTCCAAATCCTTATTTATGGATTCCAACGTCTTAAAATAAATATTTATTGTAAAAGCAACCAATATAAATTCAGAACTAAAATTGCCCACAATTCTGTCATTTGATTAAATCTGGCATTAGCCATGTAGATGGTGTATCACTAGCAATGTATAAGCCACTAGCAATGTAGATGGTCTATCACTTTCTATTGTAATTACGTGATTGTGTCTGTGTGATAGAGTAAAATATTCTTGTGCCAGTGCTCCTGACCCCCTACCTCCTCACTGCCACATACCAAAGGACAGTTTTGTTTGTCAAATTCTGGATTTTTTTTTTTCCGGAGCAGAAGAATAAAAAAGTGGTTTAAAAACAGGAATGAAAATGGAGAAGAAAAATGCAAGGGTCTAGTGAAAGCAGCCAAATCTATGAACAAATGAAGAACTCAGAGACAGGGTCTTACCGCCAGGGTGGGAAAGAGTTTGGGAAGATTAGCACATGAGAACCTCCTAGTAATCAAAGTCTCTAAATATGGCAGATTGAATTGAGACTCATTTAATATTCTTTGAGAAGCTAAATAAATATTAAAGTATGTTTTAAATTAGCATTTAGAAACTAAACTGGGCTTCCCACACAGAGACTAAGCCATGTGGACCTAGGTTTTATTTAGGTTACATGTATCTGTTGCCTCCTTTTCTAATCCATGCATATTTCTCCAATACCTAACACAGTGCCTGAATGATTTAATAAGTGAACATATGAGTGGCACATGTGTATAAGTACATTATATCCAGTTTCTTCTGAGAAAATTCCCAGGTTTCAAAATCAGCATTAACCAACATTTCCAGGTGGTGTCACTTTGCTAAATGTTTAAGCACTAATGGTCCTTGAAACCAGGCCAGCGGGTGAGAGGACTGCCTACAAGTTGAATATAGACAGGGGGCCTGGGTGAAAGCTCAGGATGGAAAGGCAAGAGTAAAAGTGATGAAATTGTGACAGTAGTTAAGACGATAGCTATTAATGTGACAGCCAAGAGAAAGACAAGGCAAAGGCTTAAGAGTAGAATGAACTGTGAGGTCAGTGACCAGGAGACTCCAAACGATGATGTTCATGTACAAGTCCCAAATAAATATGTTCAGAGATCTGAGAAGAGGAAATTCTTCACAATGTGTCTTCTACTGGGGCAGGTTTAGCTGTTTAAAATACTGGATCAGGCTGTGCATCATCCTCCTTTCTGGTCCTCCTCCCCACACTGGGCAGGACAGTCCAGAGTGTTCAAGGCAAGTATTACAGTGGGTAAAACTGGCACAAATCATGTCAGTATCCTGGAACTGTGCTGGTAGTCACTGTAATATACACTGTCGCACACTTGTAGTTAAATAAATAAATAAATAAATAAATAATGATGATGATGATGATGATGATGCTGTGAAAGTTATCTGTGAAGTAAGACATAAACTTCTTGCCTGCCAATGGCCCTTTGTGGAACCATTCCTGTAGTCAATTTCAGTAACATCCTTGAGGAAATCTAATATTCTCAGTCAACCAATTCCATTTCCACATTTGGTCTATTCTGATCTTTCAGTTACTTTTCCTCTTGGAATAAATATTTTAAGTTGCTATGGACTTGATATAGGAGTGTATTAGGCTGTTCTTGCATTGCTATAAAGAAATAACTGAGGCTGAGTAATTTATAAAAATTTGGCTCATGGTTCTGCAGGCTTTACAGGAAGCATGGTGCTGGCATCTGCTCAGCTTCTAGGGAGTCCCCAGGAAGCTTACAGTTACGGTGGAAGGCAAAAGGAGAGCAGGTATGTCACACGGCCACACCAAGAACGAGTGAGAGAGAGAGAGCGCCAAGCCATAAGGGATCCACCCCAGTGACCCAGACACCTCCGGCTCCACCTCCAGCACTGGGGATTACAATTCAATGTGAGATTTGGGCAAGGACAACTATCCAAACTGTATCGAGAAGACAGCATAAACCTGTGAGAACTGTTTTTCAGATTCTTAATGACAGCACTTCTATCTGTTGAGTTTCTTTCCTAATAGAGGATCAGCTTTTGTTGCCATTGTATGAAACTGAGTCCCACATTGTTTATTGCATACAATTATTTGTCTGTTAGTTTTTTAGAACTGGTTTGTACCAGTTTGCACTGGTATCATATTTCTGTAAATATTTTCCTTACTTGAGTATTCCCCATCCCCCATTTTGAGAAAATTGACATAATTGCGCTTTCTTTTTTACAGAATGCAAAAATTAACATAATTGCACACTTTTTCTTTTATTTTCTTTTTTTAAACACCAACTCAGGCTGGTAATCCTTCAAGATCCAGGAACGTAAGTCGGCTGCAAAACAGGCACCCTGAGGGACCAGTTATGAATCAGAATGTGCTTTATCCCAGCCACAGATTGCAAACGGTTACACTCTGCAGGAGCTGCAGTTGGGGAGGAGAAAGGGAGTGATGGGATTGCCTTGCCTGTCTGTGCACCCTTTGTTTTCCAACTGGGAACAAGGTACTAGAAATTTCTCTTTCATTTAGAAAACAGAAGGCAAAGGTGTTGGCTATGGAAATTAGAACTGGGTAATATTTCTAGAGCACTTTGGAATTCTTTCAGGGTAAGTGTTATAAGAACACAAATGATTTCTTTCTTTCTTTTTTTTTTTGTTAAATTGTGTTCCTATCATTGATAACTCTCCAAGTAAAGCTTTTTTAATTAAAAATCTATGGATGAGGCTAAGCGCAGTGCCTCATACCTGTAATTCCAACACTTTGGGAGGCCGAGTTGGGTGAATCACGAGGCCAGGAGTTGGAGACCAGCCTGGCCAATGTGGTGAAACCCTGTCACTACTAAAAATAGGAAAAATTAGCTGGGCGTGGTGGTGTGTGCCTGTAGTCCCAGCTACTCAGGAGGCTGAGGCAGGAGAATCACTTGAACCCAGGAGGCAGAGATTGCAGTGAGCTGAGATCGCACCATGACACTCCAGCCTGGGTGACAGTGTGAGACTCTGTCTCAAAACAAAAAAAATCTATAGATGCTGTAACAAGTAACTGTGTAACTAAGTAGCAAGGGAATTTTGCCCATTAGGGAGGGAGGAGTCAAAGATAGGCAAAACCAGCCTCTGATTAAATTACCCTTGCCTCCCACTTCCCACTACATATTGTATTATAGTATACTGCCTGCTGGGCAAAATCGAAAGGAGATAAGATGGGCAGAAGAGTAGGAAAATCATTCAAAATGTGAGGCTGTAAGTTCACATCAAAAGGCAGAGGAGAAAACAGGTGTAGTGTGGAGACAAAGAGAAGTGCCTGATGGATTTGAAATCCACTAATGTAGGAAGGAAAATAACTCCTGAATTATAAGACAGGAAGGAGGTCAGGAAGTGGAAACTCAAGAATGAATGTGGAAAGGAATTTGATCATATTTTGAAATGGCTTTAGAGCCATAGAAAATTAAAGTACCACACTTTGCAGACCAATACTACGGAAAATGACATCTCTCTCATTTCATTTTCCAGTTTATTTCATCTGTAAAGAATTAGTTCTGGGGACCATATTAGCTAATTTATATCAGTTTATACTATTAAATTGTTCTTAAATGATTATTATAATTAGTCGAGTTTCAGGGGATATGATTGGTACCCCTATTTTATTTGCCACAACTGCTCTCTTCCAAAGACGGATTCTATTTAAACTTCTCCATGTCCCTCTAAGGTAAGCATGTGTAATAAACAGTTTAGACTCTCACCAGTTTTCTTATCAAACTCGTTAAAGGCCCAGGTTCCTGGAATTTATTGCTCCCTGGTCCTTATCCCCTCTCCCAGCCCCCACACTCTTTCTATATTAGCTTTTCTCAAAAGGCGGTCTGCAGACCCTCCCTTGTGTCCCAGAGACCCTTTGAAAGGGTCCACAAGGTAGAACGTATTTTTATAATAATTCTAAGAGGAATTGCCTTTTTCACTGATGGTGCCAAAGCAAGTTTTATAGTGGGTAAAACTGGTACCTTGGCACAAATGTCAGTGTACTGGAACTATGCTGGCTATCATTGTATTCTACACTGTCACACACTTGCAGGGGAAAAAAAGATGCAGTAAAAATGATCAATTTTATTAAACCTCAGTCCATGAAGAAATAAAAGCACACATAAAGCTCCTGTGCTGCACACTGAAGTACAGTGGTTCCAGCCCCGTGTGACTGCTGGAGATGCTTTTTCATGGAACACCTTTTCACTTGAAATGCAACTGATAAGATGAAGGATAGTTACTCAGACTAGGGTATCTGGCAGGTATTTTCTTGAAAATAATTGAAGTGAGCCTGTCACTTCAAGGAAAACCACTGACGGTATTTTTAAATGAATTGATGAATAAATTTTTTTTAATGTCTCAGTTTTAATTTCTATTATCATAAATATTGATAAATATAACCTACATAAACAAAAGCTCTTTGGGATCCTCAATTATTTTTTAAGAGCATCAAAGAATCCTGGGAACAAAAAGTTTGAGAACAGCTGCTCTTTATAAATGCTTACTAGAGTATGTTCTTTGAAAGTTTGGCCCTTGGGGTGCTCTCATTCTGTGCTATCCAAACATATTTGATAATTTAAACTAGACACATGTGGTTATTTATTTGTTTATTTTTAATTTTTGTGGGTACATAGTAGGTATATATACTTATGGGGGTACATGCAATATCTTGATACAGGCATACAATTGATGTGTAATAATCACATCAGGGTAAATGAAGTACCATCACCTAGAGCGTTTGTTATTTCTTTGTGTTACAAACATTCCAGTTATACTCTTTTAGTTATTTTAAAATGTACTATAAATTATTACTGATTGTAGTCACTGGGGTTATTTAAACTTACATTAAAATTTAATAATCAGTTGTGCAGTTGCACTAGCTACACTTTAAATGCTCAATAGCCAAATGTGGCTAACAGCTTATAGAACATTTTCATCATTGCAGAAGGGATGCTGTAGAGAGAGGTTTGCATACACCTCCTTCTCTGGTTTATTCGCCATGTTTGTTGGAAGCAAAATTCTGAAAGGAAGAAATACTGTTTTCATTTGGCTTAAGCATTTCTCAAGTTTATTTGAACATAGACTTCATTTTTCATGTAACATCTCTTTCTATTCTATGAAACATACTTTGAAAAATGCTATTCTGCCTTTTCCCAATATTGTTAACTATTCCATTGAATATAAAGTTTTGTTATAAGCAATTTTCATACCTCTTTTGAAAGTAAATGAATATAAATAATAAATTATAGAAACCTATTATCTAAATCTAAATTTCGTTCGTTTGCTAGTTCACACTGAGGATTTCCCTCTGTCAATGTATGTTCCAGTTCACCTTATTTTTCTGATTATTTCTGAATTTTTAGTCTATGTAATTGTTGCCATCAAAGTTATATATTTGGGTTTTCTATACACAGACTCAAAGACTGTACCCCTGACTGGGAATCCCTGTGACTTCTGAGTATCCCCACCAGTCAATAAGATTTTGCAAGCTTTAGGTGTTTTTAATAAGAAACTTTTAATTTTAGAATAGTTTTAGACAAATAAAAAATGCAAGAGTCACAGAGAATTCCCATATACCCCATACCCAGTTTCCCCTATTGTTAACAATATTACTATAATTTGTCTGCAAGCTTTAATTTTACAAAAACAAAGCCTTATTATTCTCCAAATAAAAATCATAATATGTTTGTTCAAGCCACATGCATTCCAACACCCCACCATGAGAGTCATTATTCCAGGCTTCCCTTAAGTATAGTAAGCCGAGGCACCAAATAGCTCCTAGTCTTATCACATAAGGACAACAACCCTCATCGCACATACTTCCCCAGGTAGGTGAGCAGCTGGGATGGTGACATTGGCACCAGGGCTGTGAGCAGGCAGTGCTGGCTGGAAGTTATAGGGCCAGAGGAAAATATGGGTATTGAGGCCCTTGCCCCCAGCCAGAGTCAGGGAGCCAAGGTGGTAAAAATATGAAGTGAGACTCCGAGGTGAAAAGTCAGCAATGGAGGACAGGTAAGACAGAGGCAGAAAGCTGAAAAAACTCCAGAAGGAAAGGAAATGCACAGAGTAGACAGCATGGGTTGCCTGCAGATGAGTTCACGAGTTGGGCAGGAGCTGTTAAGGACAGTGAACTGGTATGGATGAGTTATGCATTCTCTATAAGAAAATAGTTTATTAAAGTGGTATGCATATTCATTAATTTGCATGCTGTTTTTGATTTTTTCTCTCCTAAGAGAAATTCATGTATATTCATATTTATGTTTGTGAATGCATGTACAAAGACAATCTGGAAGCATATATACCAGGCTATAGTTAGTGATTACTTCTAGGGGTGGGAACTGGGGGGTTAGGATTAGGGTGGGGTGATATGATATGAAGGGGGTATTTTGTTTTACATTATACTTCTAGAGTGTTTCAATTATTTACAGACTATATTAACATATCACTCAGAGAAATAAAGAAACAAGTAGTAAAAGTAATGCGTTTGTTTTTAAAAATCAGAAATACTGAGAAGTATATGAAAAAATTTGAATTATTTGTATGCTCACCACCCTGTGATAATTACTTCTTTCAGTGAATTTCTTTCTCATCCCTACCTCCCTCCCCTTAATATTTAGATATATAGATGTAGTAGACTGTAATATTGCTCACAAATGCTTGGTCCCTTTCCCTGTCCTGTTGAACACAGATGAGGCCATGTTACTTCCTTTGGACAATGAATCATGAGGAGGATTGATGAGTGTCACTTCTGGGCCAAAGCTTTAAGAGCCTGCTCCTGGGTCTCCAGGCGCTCTGTTCTCTGCTTCTGCAATCATGGAAGCTTGTCTTGAGATGGAGTGTCTGTCATCTTTATGTATCCCAGAGTATCTGTGAAGATTACAGCAACCCTCATGACTCAAGACGGGCAGGCAGTATAAAGGAGAAATAAGCTTTGTTGTTGTAAACAGCAGAGATTATCAGGTTTTTAATGTAGCATATTTACCTTACCTTGACAGAAAATATACATAGATATTTGTGAGTATTTGTATGTAAATGCAACTGTATGTATATATGTGTGTGTATACAGAGATACAAATATATAAAATTCATCATCAGTATGAAGGTAGGTTCATACTCTATCATTTTTTTGACTTAATATTTCACTACAAAAATTTTCCTATCTTACCAGTTTTTGAAAACGTGATTTTAATGGCTGCATATTATTCCATTTCATGAACTTACCACAATGTGTTTATCTCCTTTGGGCAGACATTTAGATTGCTTCCAAGTTTGACCCTTGTACATTGTCAGTAAACATCTTTGTGGACAAATATTTGTCTACAGCTCTGATTCAGGATAAATTTCCTATTTAGGATAAATACCAAGAAATGAGATGACTGTTAATTATAGAGCTGACTCTTTCTCACCCTTCTTATAGCTTCCATGATTGCCTCATCTCTATGCAGCACCTCTATGTCAACAAGGTAAAACAGTTCAGCTGCCAACCCATAGATACAGAGGCACTGAATCTCTGCCAGTTTTAATAGATGGGATAAGAATCCTATCCAAAGACAAGGTTGAGGTTTTTTCTCTCTTAGGAGTTTTCATTAAAAAACTAAGTTGGGAGGCCGAGGCTGGTGGATCACCTGAGGTCAGGATTTCGAGACCAGCCTGGCCAATATGGTGAAACCCTGTCTCTACTAATAATACAAAATTAGACGGGCGTGGTGGCATGCGCCTGTAGTCCCAGCTGCTCAGGAGACTGAGGCAGAAGAATCGCTTGAACCCGGGAGGCGAGGTTGTGGTGAGCCGAGATTGTGCCACTACACTCCAGCCTGGGCAACAGAGTGAGACTCCGTCTCAAAACAAACAAACAAAAAAACTAAGAGTAAAACAAAACAATACTTACAAAATGGAACTTTCTGCTGCATATAACTTCTAGCCAAAGAGTACCTTTCAGGGTTCCCAGTCCTGAGGCCTTTTACTTACCTCCTCCCAGGCTGGATTAGTGTGATAGTTGCCTGGTCCCTCCCCGAACCAGATTTCTGGCATTGTCCTGCAGCCCACCCTCACATATGCGCTCATCCCACCCCGTTGCTCCTGAGGGGCTGGCTCTGCACAAACCTGAAAGCAGCACTTTCTCACTCTGTAACTGTTGATTTCCTGTTCTGTGTTTTCCACTAAGTTAGACTGTGATCTTCTTGAAGGCAGAGACTGTATTTCACTTCCACAGCTATAATGATTAGCCTGGTACCCAAAACTTACCTGACTTAGATATGAATACAAAGATGCAAGCATGAACTAATGCATGGATTCATACATACATGAATGCATGAATCAATGAATAGTCAAAGGGAGACATGAGGAGTATGTTTTTCCATCTCCAGCATCTAAAAGGGACCATCCCACCTTCAGGATAGTTAATTTTTACATACAAATGAGCAGTTTATTTGTAAGGTGTAAGTGCTTATAAGATTGGTGTTCATAACTTGGAGAATTCCTGTATGTTTGAAGAACATCCTAAAAGCCAAACAAGTATTTCTTTTTCTTCTCTTAGGATGAAGTGGCACTTACGAAAAGTAAAGAGAAAATAAAAGAAAATAAGAGAATGAGGCAAGGTCTTTATCACCATGTCTTTCTGAAGTGAGAGACACATTCCTTTATTTAACTAGTCGGTGCCTTGATACCAAGTGTGGGGAGCATGTAGGGAAACAGGCACTCTTACTCATCATTGGTGGGAGTGTAAATTGGTGCCAACATTTTGGAGGTAATTTTGGGAATATTTATCAGAATTCTAAATGCATATACCATCTGGCCAAGCAATTCAATTCCCAGGGGTTTATCTCCCAGAATGCTTGCATAATGCATAAATATGAATGCATAAGGATGTTAGTTGCAGCACTGTCTCTAATAATCAAAAATTGAAAATAATCCAAATGCCCATCAAAAGGGGATTGGATAAATAAATAATGTTACATCAATATAGTGGGATATAAGACTTTTTTTAAAAGAATACAGCCTTTTATTTACTGACATGCAAAGATATCTATCCAATTTATTTAGTGATAAAAGCTAAATTTCAGGTAACATGAGCCTACATTCTAGAAAGAAGATGTATATGCATAAGGACATAAGACAAGAAGGATATATTGCAAATGTAATGGTTGTTACCTGTGGGGAGTAGGGATTGAGGTAGGAATGGAAGAGACTTTTTTTTTTTTTTTTTTGAGATGGAGTCTCGTCCTGTCGCCCAGGCTGCAGTGCAATGGCACAATCTTGGCTCACTGCAACCTCTGCCTCCTGGGTTCAAGTGATTCTCCTATCTCAGCCTCCCTAGTAAATGGGATTACAGGTGCCTGCCACCATGCCCAGCTAATTTTTGTATTTTTAGTAGAGATGCGGCTTCGCCATATTGGCCAGGCTGGCCTCTAACTCCTGATCTCAGGTGATCCACCTACCTCAGCCTCCCAAAATGCTAGAGTTACAGGCATTAGCCACCGTGCCTGGCCGGAATAAATCTTTTGATCTTATGTATTTACTTCTGTATTTAAAAAAATTATTTAAAGCAAATATGCATTACCTTTTAAACAAATATTTAAAAAATAAAAACAATAATTAATGGCTAATTTGTCAAGCCCTGGGCTGAGAATTGATCTATTATTGGGCATTAGAAATCTTTAGTGATTGTAAATATTTCCTTTGAGGTCATTTAAATGATGGGAAGAACAAAACTGAACAAAATACTAGAAATTTCAAAACTTCAGCTACCTAATCCACATTTAAGTCATGTATTACAAATATAGTTCTATGCTGAACTCTTCTTTACTATAGAATAGGAACTTTCGAATGAGACATTTTAAATTTTGGAAGACTCAATTCTCGGAGGTTGTTTTTTAGCTTTCTGCCTCACCTATGTGACAAGTCAGACTTGGTGTTGGTTGGATGTATTTTCATTTATCCTCAGTCTTCCAAGAGCAAGTCCCTCAGTCACAGTTTTTGATTGGCCTGGTATCTGTTATGTTTTGTTGGCACGTGGAAGTTGTCACATGTTCTCTGTGATGACATAATTTCTCAGTATTCTAGGGCTGAATCCTTTTCCTGACTACCTTTTCCAATTTGCTTGGGATCTTCTAGAGGTAACCCATACCAAGCTCTTTTCAATTTACATAGAAATTAGTTGCTGTTTTGACCTAGCACCACACCAAGCTCTAGACAACCTCAAGCTCGCTATTTTTCATATCTACTTCTAAATAATTAAAGCCATCGACAACAATATCTGGCCACATCCACCAGTGCTTTGGGCAGGCTGAAGAATGGAGAAAGTTCACTGAACTGCTGCTATGTGCTTTATTGCCATAGCTCTGGGCAAAATCTTCAAGTGGTTGCATTTATATGCAAGATTGCTGGTCAAACTTCTGAAGTATGCTACACAATGCCACAGGCCATTTCAGCTGGGGTCCAGACACTCCTAGTATAAACACAATCACCAGAACCCACTATGCATTTTCCTTCATTGACATGGCTGGGTGCTTTTGTTTGTTTAATAGGTTGGGGCAGGGAAGAGGGATGATGAGAATTATGGAGATGATAATGTGACACTGAGGCCATTGGGTGGGTTGTGAGCCCCTAGAACTACAGAATATTTTTTTCACAAACAGGACTTGCTTTGGGGCCCAGATGTCAGAGTGGCACAGAGTTGGGGAGGGCCATTTTTCCTGCCTCCATGTGGAATCCAGTATTGTTCTGGCACATATGATTGGAGGCTTTGGAGACATTGGGAGACAGTATTCTCAGCACATTCTTGGTCAAGTGTTTTGAAGTGGACTTCCTCAGTGAAGGCAGTGATAAAAATTTATTCTAGCTACTTGCCAGGACTTAATGTTGACAGATGAGAACTGCAGCAGAGAAGGAAAAGTATTAGGGATGATCCAAGAGGGTCAGGACAGAGATTTCTGTAGGACTCTGTCATATCCTCTCACAGAGTAGGCACTTAGTACCTATTAATTAAGTGGGTGGATGATTCTAGTAGTGATTAAAGCTGATAGACTGGTTTGTGAATATGAGGAAAGCATATGTTCAGGGACTCCCAGAAATAACCAGGACCATTTTGAAGAAAAATAGCTCTGTTTAAAGACAATAAAATTTGAATCCCATTATATATACAATGTGTGATCTAAATTTGTTTCTACAGGTTAAGTGTATGACCACAGTTTGTTTCTACAGATAAATATGGGTGACAATCGGATTAGAAATATTTTCTAAACCACAATTGTTAAAATAACTTACATGAAATCAATAATCTACCGGCTTTTTTTTTTTTGGCAGGAGTAACATCATTTATAAAATTAAGCCGTATTTATTGTGGTCTTGACTAGATTTTTCCATAGGATCTATAACTCCATACCAAAATTATCCAGTTTCTAAAATTGTAGTGATATAGTTTGGCTCTGTTTCCACACCCATATCTCATGTTGAATAGTAATCTCCAGTGTTACAGGAGGGACCTGGTAGGAAGTGGTTGGATCACGGGTCAGATTTCCCCCAGCTGGTCTCGTGATGGTGAGTTCTCACGAGATCTGATGGTTTAAAAGTGTGTAGCACTTCCTCCGTCACTCGCGCTCTCTCCTGATAGGAAAGAGTGTTTCGTCCCCTTTACCTTCCGACATGATTATAAGTTTCCTGAGGCCTCCCAGTCGTGCTTCCCGTTAAGCCTGCAGAACCGTGAGTCAATTAAACCTCTTTTCTTCAAAAATTACCCAGTCTCAGGTAGTTCTTTATAGCAGTGTAAGAATAGACTAATACATGTAGTAAATATGCTTAAGGAACAAAAGTTCTATGGATACAATATAACTTACTAACGTTTTTGTTCTCTAGCTGGATTACATTGAAGCCAAATGTGGAATTACTTATGACTGTGAATGCTTAAAGACTTTGAATAGCCATTAGAGGCTGTTCAACTATAACTAATAAGTTTCCTTCTAGTTATCAGACTTGGTTTATCACAGAAGTTCATGTTTGCATTTTAAAATTCATTTCTAGATAAGGTCTTGGCTAAGGAGGAGAAGGAAGGAAAGGAAGGTAGATTTTGTTTGGATTTTAAGGTCAGGCAGTCAATTTGGCAGCTGGGCTTATATAACCTTTAACTTCTCCTAATTAGAAATTTTCAAAGTACCTGGTTCTCCCCAGGATGCCAATTTGCTAGAGAATCTGCTTGCAGCCTCCATATAAGTCAATTTGAAGCTTTAACCAACAAAGATAACAAAAGCTTCAGCTCCATGAAACAGGTTATTATTCACCGTTGTTTGACTCATTGTGAGGCTGGGGTTAACCTAACAATTTTAAACTCATTCATCTTAATGTACACCCTATTCAATTGCCCCCATGTCCTACAAATAGGTCAAACTTTCGTAAACCTTCAGAGAAAAGCCATCCAGAGAGGAGACATGTTTTCCTCTCAAAGGTGTTTGAAGGTAACTCTTTTAACATCATATCCAGATAAAGGTTTTAAAAATACAGCCGGGCAGGGTGGCTCAGGCCTGTAATCCCAGTGCTTTGGGAGGCCAAGGAGAGAGGATTACTCAAGGCCAGGAATTTGACTCCAGCCTGGGCTGATCTCTACAAAAAATTTAAAAATTATCCAGCATGGTGGTGCATGCCTGTATCCCAGTTACTTGGCAGACTGAGGCAGGAAGATCACTTGAGTCCAGGAGTTTGAGGTTACAGTGAGATAACTCCAGCCCAGGTAACAATGAGACCCTGTCTCTAAATATGTATATTTTATATGTATAATATATAAATATATATAATATACAAAATAAATAATATTTTAAGTTTGTTATTGAATTGTTAAAATTAATCCATTGAATATCCAGTGATAAATCAAGTATCTTTTTAACAAAAAAGTGAAAAGCAAAGGAAAATTTCAGCTTATATTAAAAAACTTAAGAGCTCAATTTATTTCTATGTAGAATTTCAGGATATTTCAAAATAAAATTTCAGGATATTTCAATATAGAATTTCAGGATAATCTGATAGAGTGTGAATGTACCCATGATTCTATAACTTTCTGTGCTTATCTTCATCTTTTGTAACTATTCCCTTCCATAGTTCCAATTAGTATTTGTAGCCTTTCTAAAGCTGAGTTTAGTAGCTTTCCTTCCAAACTTCTTTCTTTACTCCCAGTATTGGTAACTGGCACCAGCATCCATTCAATCCCTTAAATGAGATATTTAGGAATCATGCTACAGTAATCTTTTAAAAAAACAAACAAACAGCTTTAATGAGATACAATTCATGTAACATTACCATTTACATGCCATACCATTAATCTTTGTTTTAAAATTTATAATTCTGTGGTTTTTAGTATATTCATAGGATTGGCAACTATCTCCACAATCTAATTTTAGAACATTTTCACTACCCCTGTGAACCCAAAGTATCCGAGACAGGTCCCAATCAATTTAGAAAGTTTATTTTACCAATTTTAGGGATGTGCCCATGATATAGCCTCTGGAGGTC
The DNA here is from genome assembly GCA_036589455.1 of Ateles fusciceps. Taxonomy (NCBI): domain Eukaryota; kingdom Metazoa; phylum Chordata; class Mammalia; order Primates; family Atelidae; genus Ateles; species Ateles fusciceps. Next base: position 6,273,258 of record JAZHEH010000889.1, read on the forward strand.
CTAATGATGAAACTGCCATTGGAAAATTATGACTGAGACAGTGAAAGCGATCAACCTAACTGACTCCACCTTGCTTCTAACCTCCAAGCTGCCTTTGTTCATTCCTGGGCATAGGCTGAATTAACTTTGAGAGGAACTTAGTTTATAGTTTAAAACAAAGATGGTAACAACCCTTTCCCAAAACAAACCTCCTTCTTGCCTGGGGACTAGACTGCCTTTGTAGGACTAACAAATTAGCCACAATATTAGAAGTTACGGTTTAGGAGTCATGCAGCTGGAGGCTACAAGGTTCTGACCCTCCCTAAACTGCTCCTAAGATCAGTGCTTGAGATATTTTGCAAACCTTGCACTTGATGGATCAGCTGGCACCACCCAGGTGGATAAACTGGCTCATTCCAATCTTACGGCCCCACCCAGGAACTGACTCAGTGCAAGAGGACAGCTTCTACTTCCCATGATTTCATCTCCTACCTACCCAAATCAGAACTCCTGGTTCACTAGCCTCCCCCTTACCCACCAAGTTGTCCTTAAAAACTTTGATCCCAGGCAGGCGCAGTGGCTCACGCCTGTAATCCCAGCACTTTGGGAGGCTGAGGTGGGTAGATCACAAGGTCATGAGATCGAGACCATCCTGGCCAACATGGTGAAACCCCGTCTCTACTAAAAATACAAAAATTAGCTGGGCGTGGTGGTGTGTGCCTGCAGTTCCCAGCTACTCAGGAGGCTGAGGCAGGAGAATTGCTTGAACCCGGGAGGTGGAGGTTACAGTGAGCCGAGATCGAGCTACTACACTCCAGCCTGGCGCCTGGCAACAGAGTGAGACTCTGTCTCAAAAAAAATAATGATAACAAAAAAAACTTTGATCCCCAAATGCTCAGGGAGACTGATTTGAGTAATTATAAAACTCTGATCCCCTTCACAGCTGGCTCTGCATAATTACCCTTTCCCTATTGCAGTTCCCCTGTCTTGATGAATCAGCTCTGGCCAGGCAGCGGGCCGGGTGAACCCACTGAGCAGTTACAATGTGATGTGCCCAAGGTGGTCAGTGCACAGCTTGGTTTTATACACCTTAGAGAGACACAAGAGATCAGTCAACATGTGTAAAATGTATATCGGTTCATCAAGAAAGGCAGGAGGGATCTCAGGTAGATAAGAGACAATGGGTTGCATTGTTTTGAGTGTCTGATTAGCTTTTCACTGAATACACAATTTACATGTGAGAGGCAGACAGAAAAATAGTCACTTATATTTTAGTCTGGCTCAGTGATTTTTACATAAACAATAGGGCAGAGGAAGCAATCAGATCTGCATTTGTCTCAGGTGAGCAGGGGAATGATTGTGACATCAGTCCTTTGTCCAGCACCTGTGAAGATTAGCTTCCAATTTACATTGCCAAGGTAAAATCCAACATTACTGTTTTAGGGTAAAAATGAGTCTCACGGGAATTTCCTTTCAGACAAAGTGTGAGGGAGCTATGTATTAGGTTGGTGCAAAGGTAATTGTGTTTTTTGCTATTTTTTTTTTGTAGCAAAAAACACAATTACCTTTGCACCAACCTAACAGCATTTTTATCTTTGTAGCTCTCATTTAGAAATAAAATGGGGAGGCAGGTTTGCCTGATGCTTGACTTTTTTCCCTTTGGCTGAGTGATTTCTTTTCCTTTCGTACCCCAAAAAGAAACTTCATACCTATCAGCAGTCACTCCCCGTTTTTCCTCCTCTCCCTCAATCCCAGGCAATCACAAATCTATTTTCTGTAGCTATGGAGTGCCTAGTCTGAAAATTTTGTATGAATGGAATCATACAATATGTGATCTTTTGTGACTGGGTTATTTCGTTTAGTGTAATGTATTCAAGGTTTATTCATGTTGTAGCATGTATCAGCACTTCCTTATAGTTGCTGAACTATGTTCCATTGTATGTCTAAGCCACATGTATTTATCTATTTGTTAGTTGATGGACATTTGAATTGTTTCCTCTTTGTGCATATACTAGAGTCATCTTTGTCCTTTATTTTCCTTTATTCTTCAACATATAATCGGTAGCCATACCTATTGCTTCTGTCCTTGTAATCTTTCTCATATGTTTCTCCTGTCCATCACTACTGCTATACCTTAGTTTCATGACATCACCATTTCTCACTTCATATTAGTGCAAACAGCGTTCTACATCTTCTCTCCTTGCCCAGTCTTGTCTCCTTCCCTAATCCATCCTGAACACTATAGTTATAGTGTACTTTGTAGTTGTGAAAACACCAAATGGATTTCCATATCCTTTGGTGGTTCTAAAATGCAGAGCCTATGGATGAGGGATGGGTTTGAAATGGGGATGGCAGGCGAAGACTTTTAAAATATTTTATTTATTTCTGGGCCCCCACATTCTGTAGAACTGGGGTAAAACTGAGGAAATCATTATTTTAAAAAATATAGATTTACAGGGGGATTCTATCAAACCATAAAAGATGAGATCATTGTAATGCTATTTTATCTAGTTGAGAGCACTGAAAAGTAAGAAAATGTCTAAAATCTTTTAAGTGAGTATAACATTTATACCAAACCTGACAAAGATCACATAAAAAGAAAACTAAGCCAATCTCACTTATGAGACGTAAAATATCCTAAAAAAATTACCAAAGAGGTACAACGGCATATTGATATAGGAGTTAAAAAGAACTTATTTAGGCAGATAGTGAAGTTCATCTGAGTCACAGCACCAAAAGAAAAGAAAATTGAAAATGTTATTTAAAAAAAATAAAAACATAAAAATAAAATAAAAAAGAAAGTCCTCGGTAAGGTTTTCTTTTTTGTAAAGAGCAGTTCCCAAATAATTTCTTTTCTTTTTCTTTCTTTCTTTTTTTTTTTCTTTTTCTTTTTTGAGACGTAGTCTCGTTCTGTTGCCAGGCTGGAGTGGTGCAGTAGCACAATCTCAGCTTATTGCAACCTCCAACTCCCTGGTTCAAGTGATTCTCCTGCCTCAGCCTCCTGAGTAGCTGGGATTACAGGCATGTGCCAACGCATGCAGCTAATTTTTTTTTTTTTTTGCTATTTTTAGTAGAGACAGGGTTTCACCATATTGGCCAGGATGGGCTCGATTCCTGACCTCATGATCCTCCTGCCTCAGCCTTCCAAAGTGCTGGATTACAGGCGTGAGCCACCGCGCCTGGCCAAATCTTTTCTAACAAAAAGCAGGCTGAAAAATCAAGCTGCAAGCATAGATAAGCAAGCTAAAAGCTTGCATAAGTAAATGCCAGCAGCTGTGCCAATAGAAAATGGCTACCTGGGGGGGCCAAGCATGTTTAATATGGAGGCTCCATCTCCCCTTTTCTTTGTCAACCACGGGTACAGTATGGAAGAGACAATATGGCGCCAGCCAGGTAGAGAGTCCATCTGCATAAAAAAAGATTAGGGTGGGATGGCCAGCTTTCCTCATGCTATGCAAACGTCACACCTATTCCAACCAATCTCTTGGGCCCTATGTAAATCAGATACCACATCCTCAAGCCCCTCTGTAAAACCTCATGTATTTCACCACGAATCTGGAAGACTCACCTGGGGGTCTACAAGAGAGAGAGCTATTCTCTTTTCTCTTTCTTTTGCCTATTCAACCTCTGCTCTTAAACTCACTTCTTGTGTGTCTGTGAGCTCAATTCCCTTGGCAAGAGATGACAAACTTCAGGTATTTACCCAGACAATGATACTGCTTCAATCTTTAATAATAATATATGAGTGTTATTACAAAACGTATTCCAAGAATACAAGAGTGGTTCCTTAGTAGAGCATCAATTAACATAATTAATCATATTTAAAAAGCTAAGGAAAAAAATCAGATTGTTGCCTCCATAAATGCCAAAAAGGTATCTGGCAAACAAAATTCAGCATGAATTCATGTTAAAAATACTCAATGAAATAGAAATTGATGGCTATTTTAGCCCAAAAGCCAGCTTCTTACTTAATGGAAAAACATTATTAGTATTATTATGATTATTTTGAGATGGAGTCTTACTCTGTTGCCCAAGCTGGTGTGATCTCGGCTCACTGCAACCTCTGCCTCCTGAGTTCAAATGATTCTCCTGCCTCAGCCTCCTGAGTACCTGGGAATACAAAATAATTTTTGTATTTTTGGTAGAGACAGGATTTTGCCATGTTGGCCAGGCTGGTCTCAAACTCCTGACCTCAGATGATCTGCCTGCCTCAGCCTCCCAAAGTGCTGGGATTACAGGCTTACAGGTATGAGCCACTGCACCTGGCTGGAAAACATTATTAAAAGTAGGAAGAAGACAAAGATGACCACCATGTCCATTACTATTGAGCCTTGGCAAAGGGAAAAGCCAATACAATTACATAAGAGAAAGCTTTTTTTTTTTTTTTTTTTTTGAGAAAAGCTCTTGCTTTGTTGCCCAGGCTGGAGTGCAGTGGTGCAATCATGGCTCACTGCCCTGGCTCAGGTACAGTAAGGAACAGACAACATGGCGCCGGCCAGGTAGAGAGCCCATCATAAGCCTCCCACATAGCTGGGACTACAGTTGCACCACCACGCCTGGTTATTTTTGTTGTTGTTGTTGCAGATGGGGTTTCACCATATTGCCTTGGCTGGGAGAAAGCATTTCATTACACAAGAATTGGAAGGAAGATAAAAAACTATCTCTTTCCAGATCATGTGATTACGTATCTAGCAAACAAAAAGTAGGCCTGGCTCAGTGGCCCACATTGCTTGTAATCCTAGCACTTTGGGAGGTGAGGTGGTTATCACTTGAGCCCAGGAGTTCAAGACCAGCCAGAGCAACATAGGGAGAGCCTGTTTCTACAAAAAAAATTTAAAAGCTTGCCTATTGTCCGAGTTACTCAGGAGGCTGAGGTGGGAGGATTACTCGAGCCCTGGAAGTTGAGGCTGCAGTGAGCAGTGACTGCACCACAGCACTCCAGCCTGGGTGACAGAGCAAGACCTTGTCTCAAAAGAGAGAAAAAAGAAAACAAAAAGCAGATGGAGAAATTAATATAAATAACAAGAAAATTTAGTAAAGAAGTAGCATACGAAATTAATACAAGTCAATAGTCTTATATAAACACATAATAAGCAGACACGAGAAATAATGGTTGATACCTATAAGCATTTATGCGAATTTTTGTAACATATTCTACAGCTAAGTAGAACTAGGTGGTTAGATATAGAAATGGCAAGAACAGCTTTGAATTTTCCTTTCATAACTTCCTGTACGAATGATTAACAATAAGTTAATATACTTAAAACAAGACTAGTAATAGAAGAAAGAATAACTAATAATTTCTTTCTTCCTTTTTTTTTTTAGTTTTCCAGAGGATTGTGATGGATGGGCTAAGATGCAGGGCACTCACATAAATCCTGGAAGGTCAGAAGCCTCTAGACATTCACCTCTTGCAACACCTCACCCCCACATTCCTTATGCCAGAAAAGCCCCGTTTAGTTGCAGTTCCCTGGCACAGCAGGATGTTTCATTGCTCTGTGCATATGCTTTTCGTAGGAGCTAATGTAGAAAGCAGTCTCCTTTCAAGAGTCACATTCACTGAGGCCTCTTGAGTGCCCTCCTGTCTCCAACCCTCATCCCCAGCTCCAGATAGAATTTGTTACTTCCTTCTTTGTGTCACTCCATGAACCTTGCTCATTTCCATGTCTGCTTTATCCCTTAAGACTGTCTGACTCCTCTCCAAGCATACTCCTTGCCCTAACATATCTGGTCAATAAATTGAGTGAGTGAGAAAAGAAAATATTTAGCTTAATTACTTGATGGGTGGCTGTCTCAATTTCCGGGGTAAGAGTCTGTAAAATCTCCCTACTCTTGTTTTCCCAGCCAAAATATTGGTCACATATCATGATGGTGAAATAGTTTTGAAACATACCATAAAAGAAATATTCATACTTCTTTGATGTAAAGAATGACTATGAAAAATATTTTCTTTTCAAATTGTATCAGTTGCAACCAAGAGGTAGAGAAGGTACCACTGTATGTAATTAAACAGATTTTCAACTTTTTAATAGATTGTCTCTCTAAGTTAAAGGTACTTAAGTGCACAATAGTTATTGCCCCTCTAACCTAGTATTTCAGAACAAAGGTAGAGCTGTAGGACCCACGAGTGCTGTGTCCTCCAATGCCTAGGGATGCTATTAGTAAACTACCTTAAGAAACCTGAAACAGAAATTTGCCATGCAATCTGGATTCCAAATGACTTGCAAGCAGATTATGTTCCGAAAATTCATTTGTAAATTGAGGACTTTGAACTCATCAAATCAAGAGGAAAAGGCAAATGAAATAAAACATATCTCTGATGATAAATAACTAGAAAAATGAGTTTTGAAAGTAATTGTCAGGATAGAATAGAGACTTTTCACTGTTTGCACTTTATAACTTTCAAAATTTGTACCATGTACATGTGATAATTATTCCTCCAAAAAGGTTGATTTTATTTAAAAAATGTTAAAAGTTACTGTTAAATTATATATTTAGAACATTTCTCTAGTGTGAAAGTGAACATATATTGTTTCTTTAACTTCTGGCCTCTTTCTCTTACTGTTGAATTTGAACCTGCTTACATAAAAATTAATCTACATTCTGGCTTCCCCTTCCTGTAAAAATAAGTACATCATAGTGGGAGTAACCTGTTTTGTCTTAATCATAAAATGAGTATCTTTCACAGGAATATTTATTCCCTACTTTTGGGGTTTTCTTCTGTGTGAAGGGACATCAGTTAGTATAACTCTCCCGACCCTCTGCCTCCCCACACTCTACCCTAGGGAAGGGAGTGACCTACATGCTGAATTTGGGAGCAGAAACTGGGCAATCAGAGCCCCATGCTTCCTCCTCTTCTTTTCTTGGGGCCAGCTGCCCACAGGAAGCACCCCTTTCTCTAAGCCAGTGCTATAGGACCAGACCTTACACAGACAGCCAGCAGTGGTCCACGCCTGAGTGGGAATCTCAGTCTAATTCTGGGGTGTCGTATTGTTTCCAGACGTAAGTGGCATTTTCCAATAGCTGCTTTACAAGTAATCAAAATGATATATTGATCTCCATCTGTCTTACCCCATGCCTATCTCTTCAAACCTCAAGCAGGAAAAAAGGAGGTAGTATGTATTCACCCCAGTGGTTATCATCTGCTATGCCTTTCTTCAGTGTTGCTCTGAAAAAAAATAGGAAAAAAAATTCAAGTAATTCAGAAAAATATATTAAAATGAGGAAAATCTAATTTCAGACTGAATTTCCTGTGCTTTATTCCTTCATTTCTCCCTATTTTCGTCTCCTCCTACTATTTCCTGGCTCGAGTTACACTCTGATTTCCATAATCAGTTCACTCACTACTCCTTCATTCATCCATTTAGCAAACATTCAGTTAACTTCTGTGGGCCAAATGAGAACATAGCATTCCAAGATGACTGAAACAGTCTGATGGAAGAGACAGACAAATATATTGCTAATTAAAATGTAATCAGATAAGTACAGTGGCAAAGAAATGCACAAAGAGTTATGGAGGCATTGAAGTGCGACATCTCATCTAGCCAGGGGGAGCCAGAGAAGGTTTCTGGAAGATGTAGAACCTGAGTAGCATTATAAAAGATGAGAGGGAGGCTAGACGCAGTGACTCACAACTGTAATCCCAGCACTTTGGGAGGCCGAGGTGGGCGGATCACCTGAGGTCAGAAGTTCGAGACTAGCCTGGCCAACGTGGTGAAACCCTGTCACTACTAAAAATACAAAAATTAGCTAGGCGTGGGAATGCACGTCTGTAATCCCAGCTACTGGGGAGGCTGGGGCAATAGAATTGCTTGAACCTGGGAGGCAGAGGTTGTAGTGAGGCGAGATCAGGCCCTTGCACTCCAGCCTGGAGACAAGAGCAAAATTTCCTCTCAAAAGAAAAAAAGAGTGGGAAAAATAAGTTCTGATGACTAATTAAACATTTTTTCATTGCCACTTTTATCTCCAAGGGGGTGAATTTACACAAATGATTTAAAATAATTTTTTTATTGTAAATTGACAATTTTTAATAGTATGAACTTATGAGGTCCAAAGTGATGTTGTGGTTTATTAATACAATGTGAAATAATTAAATCAGGCTACTTAACATAGCCATCAACTCAAATATTTAACTTTTTTTTTTGTGGTGAGACATTTAAAATTTACTCTCTCAGTAATTTTGAGATGTAAAACAAGCAACTTGTGTGTTGTGAGTGTGCTTTTCAAATGTGATGCCTGGCTCTGCCATGCTTGTTGTGGCAGATGCTTTTGTGTACCCTTGGCCTACTTGTGGTTGCAACTGCAGCTGTGGTGGACAGCGCCATGTGTGTTGGCAGGATCTACTTCCTGTACCATTATACGCACAACACCTTTTCTGCCTCTAGGTTTCTTTGGAAGCCTTGTACCTAGTCCAAGTGCAAGCACAGCCCAGAAGTGTTGGTGAGTTAACACCCCCGGGAGAAACTCAGCCACTGGGGGCTAAAGTCAGCGCACAGTCTCCTATTCTTCAACATGAATTCAGAAGACATTCTTTGTGCTTCTCAGAGGTTTTGGTGAAATTGAGCCTCTATTGTCTACAGAAACAACCTAAATAATAGATAATTTAGTGACTTTTCTCCTTCCCTCTATCAGTCTGTTTTGCTGTCTCACAATCCTGCTTCCTATGATCAGCCCAAAAGTTCACTACCTGCATCCAGCCCTCATCACAGGTTCAAAAAATCCAAAGATTTTAATTATTCAGAAATAAAGAGCAGTGGGACCAGTTCATGCGGGAGTGAATTCTTTTATAGACCTGAGCTCTATCTCTATCATATCAGCTAAAGTATCTCAATAATTAACAATCTCTGTTGTTTTTTTTCACTTTAAAAAGATATTTTGTTGTGAAATATTTCATATTGACAGAAGAGAACATAGAGTGTAAATGAGTAGTGTAAAGGATCAAATGAGGCCATGTGTGGTGGCTCATGCCTGTAATCCCAGGACTTTAGGAGGCTGAGGCTGGAGGATTGTTTGAGCCCAAGAGTTCAAGACCAGCCTGGGTAACATAATGAGACCCTGCCTCTATAAAAAATTTTTAAAATTAGCTGGATGTGGTGGCATGTGCCTGTTGACCTAGCTACTTGGGAGGCTAAGGTGGAAGGATTGCTTGAGCCTGGGAGTCAAGGCTGCAGTGAACTGTGATTGCACCACTGCACTCCAGTATGGGCAACAAAGCAGGACCCTGTGTCAAAAGAATAAAATGAACACCCACTGAGTTTATACAATAAAGCATAACCAGTGCCTTAGAAACCCCTTATATGCCCATCCCCCTTCTGTACTCACAGGTGTAACCCCATCCAGAATTTTGTGTTCCTTGCTCTCTTATTTTTCATCATAATATTAGCATATGTATATATCACGAAACAATATGTCATTTAGTTTTGCCTGTTTTTTACATTTTACACAAATTATTTATATTCTTATTTAACTTGCTTTTTCTTTTCTTTTTTCTCAAGGTTGTTTTTCAGATTTCCCCATGGTGATGCATTTAAGAGTAGTTCATTCATTTTCACCATGGTATAGTGTATAAATATACTATTCTTTATGTAATCATTCTACTGTTGATGGACATTTAGATTATTTCTGTTTTATCAATAATTTTTTTTGTGGTTACAAACAATGCTACTATGAACATCCTTGTACAATGTCTCCTGAGTACTTGTACAAGAGCTTTCATTCTATGGAGTGGAAATACTGGGACATGGTCTGTGCATGTTCAACTTTTTTATGTACTACCAAACCACTATACCAAGTTACATTCCCACTGGAACTACGTGACAGTTTCCATTGTTACACATCATTTCCAACATTTGGTATTGTCCGAGTTCTTAATTTCTGTTAATATGGTTGAGGTTTAATGGTGTTTCATTGTGATTTTATGTTTTATTTCTCTGACTATTAAAAACATTGAGTAGTTTAAAATATATTTGTATTCCACTTGTGTTTTCACTTCTGTGACAATAAGTCTTTGTATCCATGAGCATCATAGATTATCATCCCATTTATTTAGATTTTCTTTAAGGTCTTTCAATAAAAATGTAAAATTTTCTCATAAGGACTTACACATTTGTTTTCCAGATTTATTCCTAGGTACTCTGCCTTGTTGCTATTATAAATCATACTTTAAAAATTATTTTTTTCTAATATGTTTTTGTTATTTAAAAATGCAATTCATTTTTTATATATTGATTTTTGAATCCAGCAGCCTTATAAAATTCATTAAGTCCAACAGTTGATCTGGAGATCTTTTGAGGTTTTCCACATAGGAAATTGTATTATCTGTAAATGACAGTTTTGGTTTTTTTCCTTTTTGATTCTTATGCCTTTTCGTTCTTTTTCGTATCTTAATACACTGGCTAGGATCTCCAGCTTAATGTTGAATAGTCTTGAGAGTGAATGTCCTTGTCATAAAATAGAAAATATAAAAAGTCATGATAGTGAATATCTTTATTTTATCCCTCATCTTAAAAGGGATGCTTTCAACATTTTGCCATTAAATGTATACTCTGATGTAGTTTTTTTTTTTTTTTTGTAGAAGCTTTTATCAGAATAAGCAAGTTCCTTATAGTCACAGTTTGCTAAGAGTTTTTCTGAATAGGTTGTTTTTTTTGTTTTTATTTTTTATTTTTTTTTTATTGCATTTTAGGTTTGGGGGTACATGTGAAGAACATGGAAGATTGCTGCATAGGTACACACATGGCAGTGTGATTTGCTGCCTTCCTCCCCATCACCTATATCTGGCATTTCTCCCTGTGCTATCCCTCCCCAACTCCCCACCCCCCACCATCCCTCCCCTTTTCCCCCGACAGACCCCAGTGTGTGATACTCCCCTCCCTGTGTCCATGTGTTCGCATTGTTCAACACCCGCCTATGAGTGAGAACATGCAGTGTTTGATTTTCTGTTCTTGTGTCAGTTTGCTGAGAATGATGGTTTCCAGGTTCATCCATGTCCCTACAAAGGACACGAACTCATCATTTTTGATGGCTGCATAATATTCCATGGTGTATATGTGCCACATTTTCCCTGTCCAGTCTAGCATCGATGGGCATTTGGGTTGGTTCCAGGTCTTTGCTATTGTAAACTGTGCTGCAATGAACATTCGTGTGCATGTGTCCTTATAGTAGAACGATTTATAGTCTTTTGGATATATACCCAGTAATGGGATTGCTGGATCAAATGGAATTTCTATTTCTAGGTCCTTGAGGAATCGCCACACTGTCTTCCACAATGGTTGAACTAATTTACACTCCCACCAACAGTGTAAAAGCGTTCCTATTTCTCCACATCCTCTCCAGCATCTGTTGTCTCCAGATTTTTTAATGATCGCCATTCTAACTGGCGTGAGATGGTATCTCAATGTAGTTTTGATTTGCATTTCTCTAATGACCAGTGATGATGAGCATTTTTTCATATGTTTGTTGGCTTCATGTATGTCTTCTTTTGTAAAGTGTCTGTTCATATCCTTCGCCCACTTTTGAATGGGCTTGTTTGTTTTTTTCTTCTGAATAGGTTGTTTTATTTAAAAATTTCTGCATCTGTTGTGATAATCACATAGTCTTTTCTCTAATCTGTCAATGTACTATGTTTTTAAATACTTCTTAACATCTTAAAAACATTTTTACATTTTTAATGTTAAAGCAATCTTATATTTCTGGGGGAAAAAAACTAACCAGTCATAATGTATCTTTTTATACATTGATAGGCTTGTTATTATTGCTTAGGATTTTTGCTTCTATATTTATGATTGAGATAGATCTGTAATGTTTCCTTTTTTGTACTAGATTTTGTACCAAGGTATTTTAATCTCATAAAATGAGCCAAGCAGCCTTATTTTCTTTTCTCTGGAAATATTTGTGTAAGAATTGAAATTAGGCTGTTTAAGTCATCTTTATCCTTATTGATATTTTATCTGCTTTATCTATCAATGGAGATAATTGTGTTACTCTTCCACTATGGTTGTATTTTTTTTCCTCTTAATTGTTGAATTTAGTGTGTTTTATGTTTATAGTGAGTATTGCACATGTGGATTTATTCCTAGCTTTTTATGTAGCATTTTGAAATTTATTCCACTTGAATATTTGCTAAAATGTGCCTGAAAAATTTTCAGGGCACAGTGTTTTTGTTTTAGAATGGTTTTTAAATTCTGCTTTAATTTCCTTATTAAATATAGGACAATTCAGCCTGCCCCATTCTTTCAATTTTTTAAATTAAATTTTTCTAGGAATTCATCTATTTCACAGGTTTTCAAATTTACTGTATAAAGTTGTTCATATAAACTAATACATATTTAAAGGAATATTGTACACTGTAAATTTGTGTTCTAGAGCCTATTTTTCTTTTTAAAAGCTTTTTTTAAAGTTTTAACTGCTTTAAAATTTTAACAGGTAGGTATATTAAGATAGAGTTGACAGACGATAAACTGCACATATTTAAAGTATACAATTTGATAAGTTTTGACATATGTATATGTATATTCACCCATGAAACTATCACTATAATCAAAATACTGAACATATCCATCACCCCCATAAGTTTTTTCATGTTCCTCTGTAATCCCTTCAGAGTACTCAGTGAATTATAAAAGTTTTCCAGAATGGCTGGTGGGAGCAGGCACTATTCTTGGCCCTCTGTGAACCCCAGGTGCTGGTTTCCTTAATGCTTCAGATGTTCCCCCTCACTGGCCTCAGGCAATTTCCTCTTACTCACGTGCAGATGTCTTACATTCTCTGTGCAGCTCTCTCAGTTCTATGTTGTGTCATGCAAACTCTAGCTGCTTTGATCTCACTGAACTCTCAGCTCTGTATTCACAGGAAAAAAGCAACTTCTTAGCAACTCAGGGAAACTCCACCTCCTCCCTGCACTACAACCTGGAAGAACATGATAATGAGTTGGGGCAATATTGGGCTTTCTTCATTTGTTTTCCATCACACGGGGATTACTGTCTTTTGTCCTCTGATGTCCAGTGTCTTGAAAATTGTTGTTTCATATATTTTGTCTTTTTGTTGTTGTTGTTTCAGGTTTGTCTAATTAGTCATTTCAAGGAATCAGCTTTTGCTTGGTGATCTTTCATGTCAAATGTATGATTTCAATTTCACAATTCCTGTTCTTTATTGCATTCCATTTCCTCATTATTAATTCTCTTTTTCTAACCTGGAATAATAATATCAAGCTCTCATTTTCTTGTGTTACCATTTAAGACAGTAAGTTTACCTCTCAGTAACACTTTAACAGCACTAATAAGCTTTGTTATACACAGTTTCCATTGTTCAATTCTAAAGAATTGCTAAACTTACCATTTTAAAATTTGACTCCTGAATTTCTAGAAATGTTTTTAAATTTCCAAATGGAATTTTCCTAGTTTTTATTTTTAATTTCTAATTTAATTGCATTGTAGAGAAAGTCATCTTTGCGATGTTGTATAGTTGACAGACAATAAACTATACATGAAGTGTATAATTTGATAAGTTATAGCATATGTAAACACCCATGATACCATCACCACAATCAAAATTATTAAGTTATTCATCACCCTCAAAAGATTTGCCATATCCCTTTGTAATTCTGAATACTTCATCTAGTCAAAGGACTGGTATCATACAGATATGACTGTTAGGATAATGTTGTCTGCAAGTAATGGAAAATTTAACTTAAAATAAGTCAAACAATAGGGAAATTTTGTTATCTCACTTAACAGAGTCCGGAGAGAAGACGCCTCTAGCTAGGATCACTAAATTCAGCAGCCCAATGACACCATCAAGGTCTTAGAATTTCTATAACCTAAGTAAATATCCTTCGGTTCCCTTCCTAGTTGTAAGATAGCTGTACCTTATAAGAGACATGCAACTAGTTGACATTCAGATGTAAACATACCCGACAGAAAAAGAGGCCACCTCCTTCTTATGTGCCCCTTGTAAGAGTGAGGAAAGGGTTCCCAAATGTCCCCATTAGACTTCCCCTCTTTTCATTCATGGCCAGAACTGTGTCACAAGCCCTTGTCACATATCAATCGAAGATGTTAAATACTATCCCCATCCTCCATTCACAGAACTGAAACTGGGACTAGCCTCTTACAAAGCACATCACTATGTGGATGAGAAAGTTCAGCTCACAAGGAAAGAAGGAAAGGATGACAGGTAGCATCTAGAGGTATCTGCTGCAGGAAGCTACTCAAAAGGCACAACCAAAAAAGGAATCAGTTACAAAACAAAAACTCCAACCTTAACGGTGCAGAGCCCATTTGTGTGTCTTTGGGTCCCTGGGGGGTGCACTTCTGTAATGGAATGACATCAGAGCTTGTCTTGTTAGAGGTTAAGGGAAGAGTGCAGGGTGTACAGAGGACCAGGGTTTGCATTCTCCTAAGAGGTTACAGCATGTGGACTAGCCTTGAGGACATAATTCAGAGCATTCCCTTTGGATTTGTAGAGTTAATCATTTCCTAACTAGTGTAGGTACATCCTCCAACAGAAGAGAACTAAAACTGGTCATGTATTTTAGTTTTTTTGAAATGAATATTATTCTGCTTCCAAATTATCTTTATTGAGTTTTTAAATAATAAAAAAATTGCATTCTATCTTATCAGCTAGCCTCAGCCTTTTATCACAAATTAAAGGACAGAAACTCTTTGCTTCCTTTGGAACACTTCTTGTGCAATGCTATGAAAACAAGATATTGAATAATATTACAATTGCAAGCTAATTAATTCACTCGGGGAAACCTCTAGAGCTATCTTTCTACCTCTCTAGTAACCACTGGAGAGAATACTCAAGAATTAAACATTTCCATAAAAGCAATATATATCCCTTTACTTTTGCTTATAAATCACCTGTCACAGGATGAAGTGGTTTCCATGGTAAATTGGGAGGATCAGAATGGCAGGTTATTATCTTGGCTTTGTTCCTAAGATTCAAATTTCAAAAGGCTGTACACAACAGTACAGTTAATTAGGGCTGGTACAAAAGTAGCAGAGATGGATGCTGGGTTACCAAGAAGAAATGTCTGCTACATATATAACATGTGCCATGGTACTACTCCTTGTGCATGCATCAATCATTTATTCTTCTAACTACCCCATTGGGTTGGTATTATATTATTCTTTTTTCATAGATGAAGAAAATAGGTTATGGAGAGGTTAAGTAACTTGCCCAAAGGCATACTGCTACAAAGTGATATTGCCCAGTTCTGTCTGACTCTCGACATTCATACCCTTAATCACTGCATTAGGAGACAACTGGTAGACAAAGTGTACCTGGATTTAAATATTTAAATGTTTTCAATATAGTCCCTTACTTCAGTTCTTAGATTTGAGCCTCCTTTTTAAGCATTTGGGAAAAAAAAACCACAAAACTTACACATCCAATCACTAATATCCAATATCTCTGTAAGTCTAGAGCTATGGTTCTCATAATATGGTCCCCAAACCACTAGCATCAGCAACACCTGGAGACTTCCTAGAAATGCAAATGTTCAGTTCCCATCCACCCAAATCCTACTAAAGAAGAATCTCTAGGTGTGAGCACACTAATCTCTATTTTAACAAGCCCTCTAGGTGATTCTGATGCATGCAAAAATTTAAGGAGTGCTATTCTAGAGAGGAGGATGTGATTGTTGTTTAGGCCTTCTTTGTCCTACAAAGGGATATAACAGCTCACAGGTCAGAGGTGGCCGAGGCTCACATCTCAGTTTTTTCTCTTTAGTCCTGTTTTGTTCTATAATACTTTCTCCGTTGAGTTCTTCTGCTGACAGATTAAAGTTTCACACCCCTACTTGCTGCTGAGGGCTCACAGAGATCAGCAAAGAGCTATTGCTACATTTTCTTTTTTTGCCTCTGATTTTATATTGCCCTCTGCTTTTCAATCCTTGCTCTCTCCATTTCCTCCTTTTTTCTTTCTTTTCTGGATTTTTCCTGAACAAACTGCGCTCTGTATGACACACTGTCTTAATCTACTCTCTTTCCCATCCAGCTGTCTCTCATAGTAGGATGTACTATGTAATTACTCTTCAGAAAACTATCAGTTTGGCAAAAAAGCATTGGCTTCTTGGTAGTGTCAAAAAAAAAGACATTTCCACTTGAGAGCAATTCCTAAAAATTCATGAAAATGTGTTTTATACTTTGTTTCTGGAGAGCAAGAATCACTGGATTTCTCAGTAAACTGAAAATGCTTACAGGATGGGATTCATGTATAATTAACACCGGTTACCCACTGCTATGAAAAATAACAATCTTCCAAGGCCATCATCCACTTAAAATATTGTGGTAAAATACAGGACATAAAATTTACAGTCTTAACCATTTTTTGGTGTACAGTTCAGTGACATATTCATTGCTGTGTAACTGTCACCACCATCCATCTTGCACAACTATTTTCATTTTATAAAGCTGAAGCTCCATGCCCATTAAACAATAACTCTTTCCCCATCACTCCTACCCTTGGCAACCATGATTCTACTTTCTGTCTCTATGAATATGACTACTCTAGGCACCTCATAGGAGTAGAATTGTGCACTAATTTTCTTTTCATGATGGCTTATTTCAGTAGGTATAATGTACTCAAGGTTCATCCATGCTGTAGCATATGTCAGAATTTCCTTCTTTTGTAAGGCTTAATAATATTCCATTGTGTGTGTGTAGGGGGCAGGTGTGTGTGTGTAGGGGGCAGTTATGTGTGTGTACATACTTCCCTTGGAGGGATTCCCTAAACCCTAAGAAAAAAACACATTTTGTTTATCCATTCATCTATCCATAGGACACTTGGGTTGCCTCTACCTTTGGCTATTGTAAATAATGCTGCTATGAACATGGATGTACAAATATCTGTTTGAGGGCTGTCACCCACTTTTATACAACATATTAGCACTATTAACTCATGAGTACTCCCTATTTTTAGGATGATGAGGTAGACATGGATGAGAACAGGTAACAGGTAGGCCCATAGGATCATGCCTGGGGCTTCAAGAGATGCTGGCACCTGTCCACTGTGAAATGCTCTATAGCCAACTTAATTACAAGCACATTTTCAGTTATTTTGTTTCTGTCTCTCTGGCATAACCTACCAGCAATCATCTTGATTTTGTTTCTCAGGCTCTAGATCTCTCCTTCTCTTCTGTTCAGAATTGATATCTCTAATTGTTGACTTGGTTCCTGACGTTTTTTGTTCTTTACTCTGCTGTTGTTAACTAAACTTTGGCATCCTGTGAGGTCCTCAAAATCTGACCCTTTTCTGGCCCATATTTTTGGATTCTTTTCATTAATTGCTTATAGGAACCCATCTCAGCATCAGTAGGAGAAAGAAGGAGCCAAGGAAGGACCCTCTATCTAGGTAACCAGCAGGGGAAATGCTGGGCTACACCGAGTAGACATGGGTGTCTGCACATACCTGTCTGCCTAAAGCCCATGCCATGTAACCTACCCACAAGACGCAGGGGGAAAAAAATACATTGAAAACCAGGCGAATCCTTCCCAGACAGACTTCTCTGGCTCTGTGTCTCCTCAAAGATCTAAATGGTTTTATTAGTCATACAAAACCTGACAGAGGGGAAGTTCTTGGAGGCTATATAATATGACTCATTGAATGGAGGATTTTGAGAACAGCAGAGCTAGGAACCCTTCTGTGTACCCACACCAGAATGTAGTCTCTGTAGCACCTGGCAATGTGAGCCTGGAATCTTCCCATGTGTTTCACTTCTCAAGGGCTTTGAAGCAAAGCTTTAGCAGCAGGCAACTGCCCAGAAAAGAAGCTCTGAAGTGCACAACAGCAGGAGTAGGTTTTGCAGCAGGTCTTGCAGTAGCAGAGAGAAAAAAGTCATACAGTTTAGGAAGAGTCACCAAACTGAAATGTGCTGGACAGCTGCCCTGGGGCATAGGTATAACAGGTTCACAATCAACTGTCCACAGAAATTCTGTCTCTTCATTGAAATGTGTTTTCCTTGGAGGGATTCCCTAACCCCTAAGAGAAACTTTGACTACCTTTCAGCTGTCTCTATATAACGTGTACTCATCTCTCCTTAAAGACTTTCCACCTTCTTTAAGTCAATATTTCTGAATGTCAATTTTGAGCAATACACCATACCAGCCTCTTTAACAGAAAGATAACAGTCCATGTGTTCAATTAATTTTTAGTTTTTCCTTTTCTTTCATATTCATAGAGACAGAAAGTAGAATAATGGTTGCTAAGGGTAGGGGTGGTAGAGAAAGAGTTATTGTTTAATGGGTACGCAGCTTCAGCTTTGCAAAATGAAAATAATTGTGCAAGGCGCATGGTGGTGATAGCTGCACACAAAAATTTCCATTTTGGTAGCAGAAAAGTCTTTACTGTGGCAAGTACTAGTTTTTCTATAAATAGGTAAGTACTATGGTAATAATAGCTTTTTGAGTGCTTATTACATATCAGGCACTTCACAGAGATATCTGTAATCTTTTCAACAATCCCTAAGATAGAATTATTCTTCCTATCTTGGAGATGAGAAAACTGAGGCTCAGAAAAAATTAAATAACTTCCCAAATAATAAAAATAGTGAGTTAGAGGTAAAAACTGAACCAGGTCTCCTTACACTATGCTATCAGTTGGAAAGAGTTTATTTTGAATTCCTTGAAAACTCCCTCTGCTTCTAAGTCAAAAGTAATTTGGCGTTAAAAAGCTAACTAATCAGTGAAAACAAAATACTCACAACAATCCTTCTTATGAATGTCAATTTGCTTCCATCAGTATCCCATTTTTACTGAGATTGTGTCTTGAATGGGCAGTTGACCCTCAAGTATAATAGAAACCCTTGGCTAACCATGTTTTTAACAGAAAGTTTCCAAAAAATAATATCTTTTTCCTCAGTGGCCTAGCTTTAGGACCAGGGAAGAAATACATTACGAATTTTGTAGATGATACACTCATGTGGTAAGAGTGGCAAAAGTAGAATTTTGTGCTAGTTTATTTAGTTTTCTGATATCGTTCTATAAACATCCTAACATTTCAGTGACTATTACTTTGGTTCCTATTTCTATAAGAGGAAATCTAAGATTCTTAAAAATTATTAGCATTTATACTGCCTTAAAATTCCACAGAAAGATTTTTAATATTCATATGTATTTAAATATGCTTCATAAAAATATATTAGGTAGTTATTTAGAGTACAGTTATTAACAAAATTAGTCATAATACTACATCAAGCAATGTCACAGTATTTCATATATGCACAGTGATACTAAATAGACAGAACTCTGGTTAAATTGACACACATTTAGCTAAAATTTGAATTATATTTAATGCTTAAATTTGTCTCCTAATTTCACCATTAGTCACATTTCTTCACCAATGTCTAATGAGTTGGAAAATTAGAAAATCCATGTTGAGTAATGCTAACATTCACAGATGTAGAGTATTGAATGTGGAATACAGAATTGGATATCATTTAGTTCAACGGTCAGGGTCAGCAAAGCATGGCCAACAGGCCAAATCTGGCCTACAGCACGTTTTTGTAAATAAAATTTTATTGGATCATAGTCATAATCATTCATTTACCTATTGTCTATAGTTCCTTTCATGCCACAATGGCAGAGCTGATTAGCTGTAACAGAAACCTTATGGCTCCCAAGGCCAAAAATATTTATTATCTGGCTATTTACAGAAAGTTTGCTGACCCTTGGTTTAGTCCAACCTCTTCAGCTATAGATAAAGACAGATTTCCAGTCCCTTCGCTAAAATTTCCATGTCTCATCAAGTTCCATGCTTTGCTTAAATATATATGTACTTTACCTCAAACCCACTATCTTTTCCTTATCGTTCTCAAGACAAGTACATACTTTTTCCATATGTTGTTGATATCCTCTTTAACATAACCACATTATTGGTATTCTCTTATAACATTAGGTCTTTTTCATTAGCTAAGCGAATTTTCCAAAATAATAATTTATTCTCCCAGTCTTTTTCAAAAAATTTAAGTATTAAGAGTTGCTTAAAGTAAATAATCTACTTTGGCTATTAGTATTTACAATTAAAATGTATTTGAATATTACAGATTTTGCATTTCATAGCAAGAGGACCAAATGTAGCTAAAACCTTTAATTAAAGTATTGGGTGTTACTTAAATTTAAAAAGTATTCAAAAATAATTATGAAGTACCTCCAATTATAAGGTCCTTCACTGAGTTTAGATATAAAAAATGATCAAGACCCTTGCACAGCTTACACATTTGAAAAGTTTGAATTCTTTGGGGGGAAGTATATATATATATAAACAGAAAATAGACATAAGAAAGAACTCCAAATAATGATTATATTAATCATTCTTTCCCTTTAAAGCTATTATCTGAATTTCTGTATTCATTACATGAAATCATGTCATCTAAAATCTATTAAATTATATTTCCATTAAAACAAATTTCAATTGAGCATTTTACCCCAGGGAAAATCCTCTGGCTTTAACTAAAATTTTCCAATAGAGGAATACTCCCCTTATAAAACATATAGCACTACTAGGTAATATAATGCTGAGTCAAGCTTTTGTTATCTATGGCTGTTGTTTTTCAAGATCATAATTTTATCCATAGTAGGTATAAATATGTGGAACAAAGAACAATGTTATAGTAGTATTTTTTTCTTTTGAATGAAAATCCAATTATTTACTCCTTCCTAGCCTTTTTGCATCCTGTTCCCCTCTTTAAATCTCTTAAAATAAAATATTTCATTTTAGAAGTCTTTTTTTTTTTTTTTTTTGAGATGGAGTCTCACTCTTGTCACGCAGGCTGGAGTGCAATGGCATAATCTTGGCTCACTGCAACGTCCGCCTCCCAGGTTCAAGTGATTCTCCTGCCTTAGCCTCTCAAGTAGCTAGGATTATAGGTACCTGCCACCATGCCCAGCTAATTTTTGTATTTTTAGTAGAGACAGGGTTTCACCATGTTGGCCAGGCTGGTCTCAAACTCCTGACCTCAGGTGATCCGCCTACTTCGACCTCCCAAAATGCTGAGATTACAGGCATGAGCCACTGCGCTCGGCCTCATTTTAGAAGTCTTTAGCCTTTATTTATAAATTCCTATTACTTTCTTATATTATTCTCAAGAAATATAAAAATCTGAGATTCCATAATGTAAACATTGGGCAGTTTAGAGATTAATACGTATTAGAATATTCACTACATAAACATAGAGCTTTATATTTGTAAGGTAGTCTTCATCCTTGTGAAGGAGTTTAGCTCTCTACAAGCAAACATGCATTCAACCCAAGAGATCAATTTTTTGGCTGGTTTTAATAGTGGGAGACAGCATAAACAGAATTAAAAGTCTGAATTGCAAGGCTAACGTTATATTGCCTTTCATTATATAGCAATGGAGACTGAACTAGTGAAGAAAGGGTAATCAGGTTGAACATTTTGTTTTTGATGATCTACACTCTGTTTCCTTGGAAACAGAGCTGGCAGCCACAGAGTTGCTAGCATTATATTTTCTCATTTTCTTTTTAAGCTTTGAAGCATCAAAGAAAAGGTGAGGTTTTATTATTGTCCTCTGTATTCTACTCTGTAGAATCTGGCTTATTTTCAAATAAGTTAAAAACAAATATTTATTGAATGCCTATTATATATAAGGCACTAGGAGGTATAACTAACAAGTTTGAAAAAGAGCTTTAAAGCAATTGAGTGGAATAAATGTAAGCTTCTAAGAGTCAATCTACTATATATTTGGGATTTTTTTAAAGGAAAACAATAAAATAAAGCTTATTTTAAAAACCTATAGTGTGAGGGTAGGGCATCGAGATCAGCATAGTTTAATGGAATTGATTTTAGAAAACAACTAGATTTCCATACCAGACTGCATGATTCCTTCTTCCTGGGTATAAAATCTAGGTAATATGAAGGTGGTTATAATGTGCTAAGAAAATAGTCTTTGCCTCCAGTAAATAAAATAAGTAAATGTAAAAGGTTTTCTAAGAAACTCATATTCTAATGAATTTCTTAAATATTTCGGTTGAGGGATGATTGTCAAATGATTTCAATATGGCCTTTTCTTTATGAAAGGTTACGTTAACTGAAGTTTAAATAGCTTTAATTCATTTAAAATGAGTCATAAACTTTCAGAAATCATTTGTCAAATACATTCATTTACATATGAAAAAAAATGAGGCCTAGAGAAATAGAGGAACTTGCTCCACATCACACCTGCTTGGCAGAACAGGAAGTTCTACAACTTGTATCTCTTCATCCAATACTCGTTATATCTTCACTGAGGTTTCAATTTATAAATATTTTAATTTCATATAATTCTTAGGAACTCATCTATTGTTGAAAAATGAGATAAACACTATAAGAAACAAAAACATTATATGAACATGTATCCAAATGAAAGAACTGCTAAACATGGCCTTAACACCATATTTAAGTTTTGAGTGAACTATGAAGCTACCTGCTTTTCAGAAAGTACCAGAAGCAAACATTATCTGAAGAATAATCAAAGAGCCTCTCAGTACCTTGAATTGTGGAAGATCACCCTCTCAATTCCTCCAGCTGCAGCAATCTATCTATCCATTAACTCATTCACTCAATAATCCAACAACACTCATTGAGTCCTGATTACAACATTGTGTACATAACTAACTCTTCTCCAGGGTCCCTTTCCCCTAAACAGTTAAATATTTCCTCTTTTTCTACATCATATTGAAAACTACAGAATGTCAAGGAAAGATAAAAATCTTTGAAATGACCAGAGATGAAAGGCAGTTTTTCCACAAAAAATAGCAATCCGACCGTGAATAGACTTTTATCAACAACAACAGATGTCAGAAAATAATAGAAAACTGTCTTCAAAGTACTAAGGGAAATGAACCATCTATCCAGAATTTTATACTCAACTAAATTATCACAGAAGGGTGAAATAATATTTTCAGACATACATATTTTAGGAGAGTTTACCCATAAACTTCTTGAAAGAACTACCAAAGGATCTAATTCAGCAAAAGTGAAAATGAACTATGCATGGAGGAATAAAATATAGGAAGCAATGGATATTATAACACAAATGCTATAATCAGTTTGTAGGCTTTCTCTCGTCACTATCCAAGTGTAAGAAAGGTGCCAAAAGTGATAAGTAACTGGCTATTCTCCTAGTAAATCAAGAAATTCTCTTCTCAAGTGCTAAATACAAAATCATAATAAGATTGAACATTATGAGGTATCTATACATTTTAAGATATTTTAATGTATCATATAATGACATATATTTTAAAACTTTTAATATGATATAACATGTTATATAGCTGTAGAAGGGGTGTGGTATCTCAAGTCTGTAATCCCAGCACTTTGGGAGGCTGAGGCGGGCAGATCACTTGAGCCCAGGAGTTCGAGACCAGCCTGGGTAACGTAGTGAAACCCTGTCTCTACAAAAAAATACAAAAAATCATCCAGGTGTGGTGGTGCATTCCTATAGTCCCAGCTACTCAGGAGGCTGAGATGGGAGAATCACCTGAGCTCAGGAGGTCGAGGCTGCAATGAGCCATGATGACGCCATTGCACTCCAGCCTGAGTGACAGAGTGAGAACCTGTCTCAAAAAAAAAAAACCCAAAAAAAAAACCACAACTGTAAACATATCTGAACCAAATTTCAATTTATTTGATATAATGATTATATTAGTAATAGTGATAAAATAGTTTTGATTAAAAATTCATTGTAATAATTTTAGAAACTAGAGGAAAAACTAAAATAAGGCTGAAATGATCATTCATAACCCTATTACCAAATGGGTAAATAGTGTTAACATTTTTTCATATTCCCTGAAGACATTTTTCTATGCATTTTGTATAGTTGAGAATATACTATATAAACAATTTTGTTTCCTACATTTTTCCCTTACAGTTCTAAATTTTTTGTATGATGGGGGATAATTATCCCTGAATGATCACCCCCGATTATCCCCATCATACAAAATTCCTTTCTTACTATCCTTTGGAATAGGTAGTCTGTATTCCTCAGCCTACTACCTATAAGACATTTTAACTCTGAAAACTTTTCTTTGATTTTAAATGTATCTTTATTCTCTGGCACTGAAAAATCTTAATTCCTAACAATAGTTTTATCATAAGTATTTGTTATAGTTAAATTTATTGTTTCAATTTTCAATTATAGAATTGCTTTTAAATTATTTTATTTTCTACTGGATATTGCACTTTTATAGTTCAAAGTTAAAAGATACATAGAAAGGTAACTTAGTCTATGTTTTGTTGCTATAGTCCAGGCTGGGTAATTAAGTTATAAAGAATAGGTTTATTTGATTTGTAGGCCAGCAAGTCCAAGAGCTGGCATCTGGAGAGGGTCATCCTATGGCAGAAGATGGAAGGCAGATGTAAGTACACAAGACAGATAGAGGCACCAGGGGGCCAAACTTACTTTATAATAACCCACTCACACAACAACTAACCTGCTCCTTTGATAGTAACATTAATCCACCCATGAAAGATCTGCCTTCATGACCCAAATCACATCTTATTAAACCCCACCCTCCTAACACTGTTGCATTGGGGATTAAGTTTCTAACACATGAACTTTATGACTCATTCAAACCATAGCACATGCACACACACACACACAAAGACAAACATAGAGAAGTTTTGTTTCCACTCCTGTACCCTTCGCCTCATTTCCTCTGCCTCTAGGTAACATTTACTTTCATTTTCCTTCCAGTAGTTCTCTTTGTTTTTCTTACACAAAAGACAACATACATACATACTGTTCTGCACCTTGTTCTTTCCCTTAACGATATATACTTGGAAACCTTTCCATTTCAGCTGACTGACCTGTTCTTCATTAGTTAACCGAATATTCCTTATAGTTCTTTATAATGAAGAATAACAAAAACTTCTTTTATCCTTCTACCTGGACTAAATACACAGTTCTCGCTGATCTCAACTGAGACTCTATGCCATGCAGTCCCGCTGGACATTGATGTAAGCTGAATCTTCCTGAATAATTAACTCTAAATACTTCCCATTTCAGTAGCTTCCACTTATCTACTGCATAAAACTCATATTCCTTTTTCTACTCTGTCTACTACGGTTTTGGCTCCTATTTACCCTTCTAGTTCCATTTACTCCAACCTTTATTTAGTAAATCTTTATTTAGTAGTCTTTGATATGTGAGTCCTGGTTCAAAAGAATCACCTAGACTAATAAGAGACATCCCACCTTCCGACATCCAAAGCAGGATTCTATCTAAATTGGCAAGAGGAATTAAAATCGGTAGTTAAAATCAGTAGCTAAAATCAGGAGTTAAAATAAGGAGTTAAAATCAGTAGCTAAAAGTTTGGTTAGATTTGGAGTTGGGAGTGGCCATGAGGGAACTGTGTACACCCTGAAGTAAGTGTGTGTCCTGATTTGTCAGCTTATTCTGGATTCCTGAGATCCTTTTTACCATATATATGTACATATATATATATATTTATATACACACACACATATGTACATATATATATATTGTATATATACACACATATATATGTATGTATGTATATCTCCCCGTTTTAACTTGAGTTAGTTTGTGTTTCTTGCAACCAAAAGAACACGGACTGGAGTTCAGGCTCTGAGGGGCCACTGAAGGATTTTATGTTGGAAAGTAGAATAATGACTGACAATAAAATCATGGGATTAATAAAATTTGAGAGATAGGTAAAAGTAGGTCACATGGAGACGGAGACTGAGAGGCTATATGAACAGGGGAAAACCAGTGGAAAATGATGTTACAGAAGACAACGGAGGGCAGTGTTTTAAGAAGAAGTGGCAAATGTAGTAGAAGCATCAAGTAAGACGGAAAAGTGTCAACTGGATTTGGTAATTAAGTCAATGACTACCTTTGCAAGAAAAGTTTCATGGGGGGTGGGTGGGGGCAAAAGTTAGTGTAGCTGAGACATAATGGGAGATGAATTGGACATAAGTATAAACCGCATCTTTAGGAATACTGACTGAGATGAGAGGAGCTACAGGTGAGAGCTACAGGGAGGATTTTTGGAAAAAAAATGCATATTTATATGCTTTGGGGAGGGAGGATAGAATGGGAGAGATTGATAGAGACCTTAACTTGATAGAACTAATTTCCTGAAAAGAAAGGAGCAGGAGATGATAACATAAAACACAACTAGAGAGATTTGCTTTTTATGTCCTCTTAGGATAGCAAAGTACAATGATAATGCTTACTATATGCCAGGCATTGTGTCAAACACTTTAGATGTATTAACTGAATTAGGACTGGATGAAGATAATGAACTTAGGAATGAGGAGCTGAAGCAATGTGCATCTGAAAATCAAAATTATCTTTGCAATATGAAGATAAGGTTAGTACTAAAAATTTACTAAAAGAGAAGTAAAAAGAAATGTAGGGAACTTAAAAAGTAGTGGTCTGAAATTTAGAAAAGGAAGTTTTCTGACTAGAAACATATACAAGTATGTTTTGGGACAGAGTCTCATTCTGTTGCCCAGGCTGGAGTGAAGTGGTGAGAGCTCGGCTCACTGCAACTTCTGGCTGCAGGGTTCAAGCAATTCTTGTGCCTCAGCTTCCCCAGTAGTTGGGATTACAGGCATGTACCACCACGCCTGGCTAATTTTTGTATTTTTAGTAGAGATGGGGTTTTGCCATGTTGGCCAAGCTGGTCTTGAACTCCTGAGCTCAGGCAATCTGCCTCCTCGCCCTCCCAAAGTGCTAGGATTACAGGCATAAGCCCTGTGCCTGGCCAAGTATTTTTGAAGAGTAATGCAAATGACTATGTCATTTTCTCTAACAGTAGTCAAATACAGTAGTGTCAGAGTTCAGAGCCAGATTATATTGTTCCAAGGTTGGAAGTTTGTAAGTAGAGTGGGGATAGAAAGGCAAGAATTCAAGATAGTTGACAGCTCTGGCAGAGGGTGGTTGAACTGATGCTCAGTAAGGTTAGGTTAGATATAAAAGGAAGTAAAGCTAGGGGTGAATAATGATGGATAGGAAAAAAGACAGTAAAATATTAGACGGAAAATTACAAACATAAAGAATCTATTGACTCTCTATCCCACTCCTTTCTGAGTGAACAGTCAATACAGCAGGTTGCCACAACTCATGAAGGCCACCAGAAGAGGAAGTGCTGTCATCTTGGAGTTTAGGGATTCCTCCATAGAACAGAGTCCTCAGGCAGGACAGGTCTGTGCTGTTCAAAGTGCAGTCCACTGACCAGTATCTTTGGCATCACCTAGGAGTTTGTCAGAAATGCAGAATTGTGGGTCTACCCCAGAACTATTAAATCAGAATCTGTCTTTTTTCTTTTTTTTTTGAGACAGAGTCTCACTCTATCGCCCAGGCTAGATAGAGTGCAGTGGTATAATCTTGGCTCACTGCAACCTCTGCCTCCCTGGTTCAAGTGATTCTCCTGCCTCAGCCTCCTGAATAGCTGGGATTACAGGCACATACCACCATGCCTGGCTAAGTTTTTGTATTTTCAGTAGCGACGGGGTTTCACCATGTTGGTCAGGCTGGTCTTGAACTCCTGACCTTGTGATCCGCCTGCCTTGGGCTCTCCAAGTGCTGGGATTACAAGCATGAGCCACTGCGCCCAGCCTAGAATCTGCTTTTTAACAAATCTCCAAGTGATTCATAAGCACATTAACTTTAAGAAGCACTGGGATAGACAGATGAGGGGGCATGGATTCACCCTGGGTTTGTCATAATACTGCTCATAACATGCTAGGAGAAATAGAGGAGATGTTCTGCCCATGATGTTCTCTAGCACCCAGACTCAATGTATTCCGCCCTTTATCTATAATTTAAAGCCTTCCCCAAATGATTTATAATCCTCTGCACTCACTGGTAATTCCATCCCAAACTCCAAATGCCTTCTTCTCTTTTACGGCCAATAATGTCAAAACCCTATAGTATATATTCCTTTTTATCACATTTCTCTTTTAACATCTTGTTGATCAAAAGGTTCTTCTTGATAATCCAGTTATGTTGATGTAAATCTACAAATTTAACACATTTTTTTTTTTTTCTTTTTGAGATGGAGTCTTGCTCTGTTTCCCAGGCTGGAGTGCAGTGGCGCGATCTCAGCTCACTGCAACCTCCGCCTCCCAGGTTCAAGCAATTCTCCTGCCTCAGCCTCCAAAGTAGCTGGGATTACAGGCGTCCGCCACCACACCTGGCTAATTTTTGTATTTTTAGTAGAGACGGGGTTTCACCACATTGGCCAGGATGGAACTCCTGACCTCTAGTGATCCATCAGTCCTTGGCCTCCCAAAGTGTTGGGATTACAGACATGAGCCACCGTGCCCAGTCAAATTTAACACATTCTATACCTATCAATAGAATATAACAGACATGACATTCCCAAGTGAACTCGCCATCTCATAAAGAACTTCAGGCTATGTGCTGTTGCTCACACCTGTAATCCCAGCACTTTGGGAGGCTAAATTGAGTGGATCACTTGAGGACAGGAGTTTGAGACCACCCTGACCAACATAGCAAAATGCCTTCTCTACTAAAAATACAAAAAATTGGGCCAGGCGTGGTGGCTTATGTCTGTAATCCCAGCACTTTGGGAGACCGAGGTGAGTAGATCATGAGGTCAGGAGTTTGAGACCAGCCTGGCTAACATGGTAAAACACTGTCTCTATTAAAAATACAAAAATTAGCCGGGTGTGGTGGTGCACACCTATAATCCCAGCTACTTGGGAGGCTGAGGCAGGAGAATTGCTTGAACCAGGGAAGCAGAGGTTGCAGTGAGCTGAGATCGCGCCACTGCACTCCAGCTTGGGCAAAAGAGCA
Organism: Ateles fusciceps; assembly: GCA_036589455.1. Taxonomy (NCBI): domain Eukaryota; kingdom Metazoa; phylum Chordata; class Mammalia; order Primates; family Atelidae; genus Ateles; species Ateles fusciceps. The sequence goes on from JAZHEH010000889.1 coordinate 6,302,026, forward strand.
AGACTCTGTCTCAAAAAAAAAAAAAAAAAAAAAAAAATTAGTCGGGCTTGGTGGTGCACACCATAATCCCAGCTACTCAGGAGGCTGAGGCACAAGGATTGCTTGAACCTGGGAGGTGGAGGCGGTGCCACTGCACTCCAGTCTGGGCAACAGAGCAAGACTGGTCTCAAAACAAAACAAACAAAAACCTCATACGTGACACATTTCAATTACATATTACTTAACAATTACCCTTGCAGACTTATCTCCTTACAAAAAAGAGACTGCTTCTGCATTTCCCCATTTCTGTCGGTCTCCATCAATTTTTCACATTCAGTAGCTAGCTGTGTTTGTTTAGACTTGCAACTGTTTCTCTGTAAGGTAAAGAATATTTTGATTTTCAGATCACTTCACCTCTCCTTCATAGTTTTGTAATCTGAATATCAGGATGTGGTACAAGATAAACTATAAGCTTCCTTTTAGTTTTAAAATTATTTGATTTTATGTATCATAACCAAATTTCCTCTGCGCGGAAAATATACCAGAATATCAGCCCAAGTTCAGTGAAATTCAGTTAGTGCCAAATGCCATTCTAAGAAACCTGTAGTTAGCTACACACGTACACATCACCTATGATTGAGTGAGCTTTAAAGAGCGATCATCTTTCTCTTAACATTCTAGTGTTTTAAAGCTGCTACAACGTGATCATGATTTCGAGCTACTTTTTTTTTTTACCTCCTCCTTTGTGCAAAACAAAACCAAAATTCTTCAAAACGAATTAAATCACCTGTGAGTCTGAATGGAAGCTGGACAAAATTATCTCAAGTTAACGTGGAACCTATTCCCCAAGAGGTGGAGGTTCTGGGGAGCAAGGCGAGTCAGCGTCAAGCTGATTACGCAGCTACCTGTTGGGGGACGTCAGTGCTAATGGATATTTTGGTAACATTTTTTAAGGACTAACGATGCTTTTTGTGATTCAGGCTTTCATCTGATACCAAGAGAAGAATCTCGTCGGCCTGTGGGTGTTTTTTTACCAGCCGCTGCTTTTAAGCGCTGTTACCTACTGGGCCCAAGTAGGCGGTGGAAAAGGGGAAATAAAGCCAATTTGTTCCCCTCCTCAAGCTAATTGCTCCAGAGAGCTGTGAGTGTGCTCTATTACCGCTGGGAAAACCGAAATTGCGGAAGCCTGAGGCGTTTCAAAATTGAACGCGAAGGGTTTTTTAACTGCCGCAGGGAGAGGCGTTGGCGACGTGACAGCTGATGACCCCTGGGCTTTTAAAGTCCTCCTCCCCCTCTTCCGTCCGCTCACAGTCCTTAATCGCCTCTGGGTTCTGGGCTCTAGCCCCCTCCCCAGATTAACCCATCTGATACCCGCCTCCTGCCCTATCCTCCCCGCTACCCAGGCTCGGCTCCAGGGCTCCCGCGCTCCGCCCATCCCCCCTCTGGATGCCTCCTCGCTCCCTCTTCTTTCCCTCCCTCTAGCCACTCCTCGCGCCTTTCTCTCCCCCTTCCCTTCTTTCCCCTCACCCTTCAGCCCAGCCCACCCAGCTTTCTCCCACTTCCTTTTCCCCTCAGATTCGCGCTCCCGCTGCAACATCTCCTCCTCCTTCAGCTCTGGGAGTCGCCAGGCCAGAGGCGCCGCGGTCCTGGTGCGCGCAGGCGCACTGCGCGGCTGGCGAACGGGCAGGCCGGGCATCAGCGCAGGCGCGCGCGGCTGGGGCTCGGCTCCGGGGCGGGCGGTCGGACAGTCCTCGGGCTCGCTCAGTCCGGGCTTGAGGCCCCGCGGCGGAGGCGGAGGTAGAGGGGGCGTCGGCGGTGGCGGCGGCACCATGTTACTTCACTCAGTCAACCTTTGGAACCTGGCGTTTTATGTCTTTATGGTCTTCATGGCAACCCTGGGGCTGTGGGATGTCTTCTTCGGCTTCGAGGAGAATAAGTGCAGTATGAGCTACATGTTTGAGTACCCGGAGTATCAGGTAAGGTTCTGCGATCTCCTTGGCCGGGTGCTCCAAGACTCTGGCCCCTGGTGCCTTTTTCCTTCTGTGGGTTCATCCTGCCTTGGCTCTCGGCGCCTCTCGGGCCCCCTGTCCCGTCCTCGCCTCTGTTTCTCCTCCCGGGGGAGACTCTGCATCCCTTTTTCTGCCCCCCCTCACCTATGCTTTGTGTCCTTTCTCCACGGTGAGGTGTTAGACGATTTCCCGAGAGCATCGTCGTGGTCGCCCTGGTAGTTACTCCGCTGATCCTCCGCCTCCTCCCCAGCCCCAAATCCTGGGCACAAGCTCTTCTGACTGGCCCGGCCCAGCCCCGGTCATACCCAGAGAGGCAGCCTCAACCCTTCTCCTTAAACCCAAGCTCCATTCCTCTCGCGTTCCTGCCTTAACCCGTGCCCCAGGACCTTCCTTTGCTTCCCACGCGCCTAAATTCTTCCCCCTCGCGCCCAGTGATTTGCGCGTCAGATTTCGCATTTCTAGAAAGGGACGGAGCGTCTGCAGAGTGTATATTGACTAGATAGTTCCCAAGGCTGTTTTTAGAGACTCCAGGGTTTTGCCTAAGGGTAAGCTGGTGAGTCATGAAATTGGAAACTAGATTCCCTCTTGAAAAGATGTCGCGGATCCTCTTGTTTTGCAGGTTAAGGGGCTGTGCGTGTGTGGGCTTGCTTGTGTGTGCATACCTGTGTTTATCCATGTCTCCCAGCTGCCGAGCCTCTTACTAGTTGCATACAAAATCTATTAAATGGTGCTATTTTTTTTTTTTCTCGCTGGGTTCGGAATTTAAGAGACACGCGACCCTTCTCTCTCCACCCGCACCGCTTCCATGCCATTTTGAATGTTTTCAATCAATGGCTTCGTTAGTTCAGCATAGTAGAATCTATAATTTCATTCATGATGTAAAAAGAGGCGCAGACAAATTACACAACTATTCTAAGAATTTTTTTCCGAATGATTCTTTTATTTCTAAGTGCATCTCTTAATTACGGACTACCTATTATAATAGTAAATCCCTACCATAAATGTATATGCACTATAATATATATTGTAAAATACATTTTTAGTATACTCTTAAAATCACAGCAGTTTTTTTTAGGGTGAAGGATGTAAGTCCTGATTGCTTCTTTGTACAAGTCATTATGGAGGAAGCCTATTACTTGATTATTCTGCTATTATTTTGATCTTAAGACTACTTAAGGTTTAAATTGCCGAATAACATTCTTTCGTATGGACAGAATTCTAGTAAATTTAGATTTCATTTGTGTTTATATCCTTACCTTGGTTTTGCATTAATGATAAGAGAGTGGATAGATACATTTGGTAGGGATGCTATTGAAGGAGAAGATTTTGACATGTTATTGCTATCTCTGTTCATTTCTAAGCAAACCTTTTTAGTTTAGTTTTTTAAAAACTGAAAATAGAGCCATCATAATTCCCTCCTTATGTTTGGTTTAATAATTAGGGACCTCCCAATAGATTGAAGTAGGTAACTTTAGTTTTGTACTGCATTGAAGAGTTTGGTTAAAATCATTTTGGAACAGTACAGTACTAATCCCCATTTATTTTTAGATTTCCTACAATTATTGAAGCTATTTTAATATTCACAGAAGTAGAAATTGTTCTCCTTAGTGTTGGGAACAAAGCATATGGATCTCACAGATGCATTTCCTGCCACATAAAATTGACTGGAAAGTCAGAAAATTAGTGTAGCTAATGGTGAAGAGCTCTTTGGGTTTTTTGTTGTCGTTGGGTAGTGTAGGTTTAGTTATTTTGATTGAAGTTGCTTTTTTGGGATTTTACACTTCTGTCTGCTAATACAGGAATAATCACAGTGATAGAAGTTTTTGATTTTTAGCAGGTTTTATTTTTATGACACAAAAAGCTGTGTTAATTCATGATAGTATTTATATTGTATCCTTAGTCTTTTTATTTTGTATACCAGGTCATGTTATCTTACAGGTACAATAAAACCTGCTTATAGAAATGAGTCATTTTGAACATAGTGAGATTTTTGAATAAATGAGCCCATTCTGTTAAGAACCAAATGGCTTCCATGAATAAAAATGTTTTAAAGATATTTTACATATTGCTTACTTTTAATTATATTTTATAGTCAGCTCTAATTGTTCACAGGTTGATTCCCAGATATGAGATGTCCAAGTCATTGGCTTTTCTTCTCTTTTTTGATGCCTTTCTTTTTTATTGCTTATTTGCATCTTCTTTAGCTAGCCAGCAGAAATAGAAAGGTAGTTGAAATGCACTCAATTTTATTCTTCATTTTTTTTTTTAAAAGATGGGGCATAAATTTGAAGCTCTTTGCAAAAATGAAGTTTTGAATTTAAAATTGTTTGATCATCTCTGTTCATCTTCTATCTCTGGTTTTCCCAGAGTCACTTATTCAGTGTTAATTAAACATCTCACGAACCATATCTCAAACCTGGGAGGCAAAATATACTTTATCCTTTAAAGCTTCTTGCCCTGTTATGACAGCAAGGCAAAACTTTTATTTGTTAGCAAATGGTTTTAGGCAAATTGCAGAATTTTAGAAGAAACATCTGAGTTGTTTTCTCTCATACAGTGATTTGTTTGGCTATCTTCATGTGTGTAACCTAATGGTTGCTCTCTGGAAGAAAATGTTGGTGTGCACCTGTCGTCCCAGCTACTCAGGAGGCTGAGGCTGGAGAATCGCTTGAACCCAGAAGGCGGAGGTTGCAGTGAGCCAATATCGTGCCACTGCCCTCCAGGTGGGGGTGACAGCAAGACTCTGTGTCACAAAAAAAAGTCATATATTTTGTTATTAAGTGTGTTATTTATTTAGAAAGTCATTTATTGAATGAGCAGTCTTTGCCAGGTATATCTAGATACTTGGTGCAGGTGAAAGGAAATTAGAACTAAATCAGATCTTGTGTCTTTATGTCTTTATAATACAATGGGGGAAATGGACATGTAATTTATAATTACGATATAATGTATTGAGCGTTATAATTTCACAATTAGAGAGTATGTACAAAGCTTTTCACAGAAAGGAGAGCCTCCAAGTTTGTCTTGGGTGTTCAAAGGCTTTAGAGAAGATGCAAAATGAATTGGGCCATGGAGGGTGTTTAAAGTACTGAAAGAACATTGCAGGCATAAATAGTATATGTGAAGGTGGTAATGCACCAGGACATGTTGCATGAACAGTATTTATAATATATTACCATTATATCAAAACTAAAATCTATAAACATATTTGCTTGTATATATGTAAAATATTTCTAGAAGCACACACAAACTGATAACCGGTTGCCTTCTAGGGTAAGTCAACTGGATGGCTGAAGGACCATGGGCAGGAGAGATCCTTTTCAATGTATATCCTTTTGAATCTTGAATTCAAAAACATATTAAAAATGCATTTTAAAACATGTCATGTGTAAGTTATAAGAAAGTAGGTAAGGGCGGGGTGAGGTGGCTCACACCTGTAATCCTATCAATTTGGGAGGCCAAGGTGGGCAAATTACTTGAGCCCAGGAGTTAGAGACCAGCCTGGATAACATGGCGAAACCCTGTCTCTACTTTAAAAAAAAAAAAAAAAAAAAAGAACAAAAAATTAACCAAGTGTGATGGCATGGGCCACCTGTAGTCTCAGCTACTCTGAGGCTGAGATGGGAGGATCACTTGAGCCCGGGAAGTCAAAGCTACAGTGAGCTGAGATTGCACCACTCCACTGCAGCTTGGGCAACAAGAGTGGGACCGTGTCTCAAAAAAAAAAAAAAGTAGGTAAGAATTATTAGAGCTAGATTTTAAAGGACTCTCTCTTAAGCCTTTTGTGTGTGTGTGTGTGTGTGTGTGTGTGTGTGTGTGTGTGTGTTAGTAGTGTGAACTATGGATTATAGAAGGGAGACTATGGCAAGGAGAGACAAGTCTGAAAAATTCTGTTGTTCTTAAGGCCTTTTTTTTTTTTTTTTAGAAGGAGTCTAGCTCTGTCACCAAGCTGGAGTGCAGTGTCATGATCTCAGCTCATTGCAACCTCCTCCTCCCTGGTTCAAGGGATTCTCCTGCCTCAGCCTCCCAAGTAGCTGGGATTACAGGCATGCACTGCCATGCCCAGCTAATTTTTATATTTTAGTAGAGACGGGGTTTCACCATGTTGGCCAAACTGGTCTCAACCTCCGGACCAGCGTGGCCAACATGATCGAGGTGGGTCTCGATCTACCCACCTCGGCCACCCAAAGTGCTGGGATTACAGGCATGAGCCACTCTGCCCGGCCACCCCTAGAACTACTCTTATGGGGATTGGTGAGCAAAGGGCTCACTGAGAGCTCTTTGAGAGAGCTTAAAAACTGTATTCATCTTGATCAAAGTCGTTTTTCTTTTTGTGAGTTATGGAGATCAAACTTTATTTTTCAGTTTAAGTTCACAATTAAATAATATCATAAAATAGATACTTTAGTTTCTTAAATCAGTGTTTTTCTAGTACTTGGGAGTTTGTTAAAAATTTTGTCTTTTGAGAGAGTTTATGTAGAATTAAGAATTCACACTAAAGTAGAGTCAACGAAGGAGGACAGGAGAGGCAGGATTGTGGAGATAATGTTTAAATATAAAGGTAATTGATCTTAATATGGAGGAGATGTTGCTTATTTAAATTAAACTATATAGAGGCCAGGTGCGGTGGCTCATGCCTGTAATCCCAGCACTCTGGGAGGCTGAGGTGGGCAGATCACGAGGTCAGGAGTTCAAGACCATCCTGGCTAACATGGTGAAACTCCATCTCTACTAAAAATACAAAAAAATTAGCTGGGCTTGGTGGCGCATGCCTGTAGTCCCATCCACTTGGGAGGCTGAGGCAGGAGAATTGCTTGAACCCAGGAGGCGGAGACTACAGTGAGCCGAGATCACGCCACTGCGCTACAGCCTGGGCGACAGTGCGAGACTCAGTCTCCAAAAAAAAAAAAAAAAAAAAAACTAAACAAAACTATATGGAATAAAAAATTTACATTGGAGTCCTTCTCCCTTAAGTATTTTCCTTTTAAAATCCCTTGACCATATTCTGTTTTCTTATCAGCATCCTTTTTGTATGCCTATGCCTCTTCTGTCAATCTGGTAAATTATCTCTCCTGGGTCTTTGCTACTCCCTTTCAACTTAAACTATGTCTGGAAATGGAGTTTTGCCATTTGCCTGCAACTCCCACCATTCTTGCCTCTTCTCTTACTTTTTTTGTTCTGCCTTCTTTTTCCATCTCCATACTTTTTAAAAAAAACTCTGTATACATTCATATTTTAAAAAATATTCTTTCTCACTATAAAATTGCTTTCACAATAGTATTTTATGAAATATATCAAATATATTTTTTTGCTTCCTATTCTGTCTCAAGAAAATTAAATATTTCTTTTTAGATATATTTGATAGTTTCCTGTTTTTCTGAGTTAATTTTCAACTAGTCCAAACTTTGTTTAGCTACTGTTCCAAAAGAATAATGGTGTACTAAATTGGGAGGAAATAAGAAACTATTTCTTTGTTCTCTTATGGTTTTTTTTTTTTTTTTTTGAGACAGAGTCTCTCACTCTGTGGCCCAGAAGTGCAGTGGTCGGATCTTGGCTCACTGCACCCTCCGCCTCCTGGGTTCAAGCAATTCTCCTGCCTCAGTCTCCTGAGTAGCTGTGACTATAGGCGTGTGCCACCATGCCCAGCTAACTTTTGTGTTTTTAGTAGAGACAAGGTTTCACCATGGTGATCAGTCTGGTTTTGAACTCCTGACCTTGTGATCCAACTGCCTCAGCCTCCCAAAGTGCTGGGATTACAGGCATGAGCCACATGCCCAGCCCTGTTTTCTTTTTGTTTAATTTGTACCTAAAGAAGTAAACAATTGTGTTATTTTCAGTTTTGATTATATTCTGTGCACAATCAGTATTGGGACTAATTTGAATTGAAGTACGTGCATTAAATATAAAACAAATAGTGGGATTATTATTTCTGTATTTTGAGTATTTGGGGAGATAACTAATGTTGCTAGTATCTTAATAAGCTTACAGTCTCTGCACATGTTTCCATGGTGTTATTGGCATAGATTGTTTATGTTAATATCCTCAAAGGGATATTTAGGAAGGTGCACAAAAGGTCAGAATTTTTTTGTTTTTGGAACAATGAGGGTTTTCAGCAGTCATTAGCAACATTTACAGGTTTCGAAATTCACTTTGTAGTTAAATTCTTTTATCAAGCACATATCACATGTACAGCACTGCTAGATCTATGTAGACATTACTGTCCAATGTAATTGGTTTCATTCTTAGTGGTTTCTGTCCTTTAAAATAAAAAAAAGAAAAGGAGCAAAAGGATGTATGTATACTTTACTACCACTTTTATAGATGTCTACCTTTCTGGATGACATTAAGAGATAATTTATACTACGCTGAAAAAAATTTAGATGAGCTACTGACTCAGTAGTTAGGTGAGCTGTTGTATTATTGGTATACAACAACATGAATTGCAGAGTACTTTAAGGTTTGCCAACAAACCATGCACCTGGTCCATGAAAACTGAAATAGATACTAATTCATTGGAATGTTTATGGTAAGAAGAGTGTACATATCTTGACTAAGACATGGCTGTAAGGTTCAGATTAATTTGTTAAGCATATTGTAGGCCAAAGCATATTAAATTGAGAAGTCGGAAAGCTACATTGTAAAACAATGTGCCTTCTTTTGAAGCGTAGCAACTGAAATATATAGTTGGGTCTGAGTAAAGGAGAGACATTTCAAAATAGTTAAAAATGGAAAAAAAGATTTGATGATAGAAAGCCTTTATCATTTTGAAGTATAATTGATACTTATCCAATTATATTAACATGTAACTTGTTGACATATACCAGTGCTTTCTGCCATTGTCAGTGGCCATTTTGAGTAATTTGTATTGGTTAGAAATTCAATTAGTCCTCTTTTATGTTTTCCCGAAGACTGCATGGTTCAGAATTCACACAATTCAAGATCGATTCTCTATATGAGTAAACTAGAAGTAGAACTTGTTTTGTGTATGAAGTGTGGTTTCAATATCAGTAATATTTTTATATTGTACTATTTCAAATTTGCATAATTCAGAATTGCATATGATGAGGCTGAACTGTATTAATAAAACTGATTAAAGTGAAACTACATTTTTTTAAATGTAGAAAATAGAACTTCCAAAGAAACTGGCAAAACGCTATCCAGCATATGAGTTATATCTTTATGGAGAAGGATCCTATGCCTGAAGAACACAAAATTCTCCCTTTGACGGGTATTCCAGTTCTTTTTCTTCCTGGTAATGCTGGAAGTTATAAACAAGGTAAGTTTCACTGGAAGTAAGTTTTGAAAGCTATAAAATTCATCTCAAAAATTTGAATCATATCCATACTCAGTGAATCAAATAAAGTAAATGAAATGCATGCTGTGTTTGAAGTACTATGTTGGGCTTACAGAGAAACCAAAATATGACATTATCTGAGAGAATACATGTGAGAAGTACTTAGAAAAATTGAAGACCACTTTGCAAAGAGAGAAATAAAAAGAATAAGATGGAGTGGGATGTGATAAGTAGATGATAAAGGGGGAACTTCTTGGGGAATCAGCAGAGGAAACACATTTATGTTGGAAATGAATGGTAAAGAGAACAGAAGCTTAAGCATTGATTAGGGAAGTAAATCAGTGGCTAATGTTATGCAGAATAAGAGAGATTAGTTTCCTTCTTTTGGAGTTATTTAAGTTAGAGAGATCTGGAAGTACTGGGAGGAACATAGAAAGGTAAGGATAGGGAAGTTACATGTACAGATTCCAAATTGATGTTGGCTTGGAGATATAGCAGTTATTTCTGGCATAACAGCTAAGTAAACTGGAATTAATTTTGTTTTAAACTAAAACCTACTTTCTTGTTATTTAATGGATTGGAATTGTTTCAACATGTGCAGTTATTTACGCGTTTATTTACCTAGCACATATCTACAGGTGTCTACCATGAGCCAGGCTGTGTTCTAGATACTAGGGATCCAGAGCATATAAAGACAGATAAAGTTCCTCTCTCATCAAATTTATATGCTTATTGGGAGGACAGGAATCAAACAAATATGTCAGTAATGTTAAAGGCTAGAAAGAAAAACAGACTAAGGAGGTAGAATATAAAAGGGTCAGGAGGTGGCTAGTTTAGATAAGGTGGTCAGGAAAGGCCATTGTGAGGAGATGACATTTGAGGAGACGTTTGACTGAGGGAAGCATTGATTAGGGAAGCAAATCAGGAGGCAGGAACATGCTTTGTGCATTCAAGGCTACTGTGACTAGAGAAAGTGAAAAGAGATAAGACTGGAAAAGTAGCCACAGGGCATATCACATACGCTGTGGAAAAGACTTTGAATGAATGAGAAACTGTTGGAGGGCTTTAGGTAAGAAAAATATAATCTGATTTTTAAAATTTATCTTTGTATTTGAAATATTACATACAGAGAAATACATAGAACATAGATATTTGGTTACAAATTATTATAAAGTAAATACCCATGAAACCAAACCTTAGTCAAGAAGTAGATTCCCAGTGATCTGGAAACCCCTTATGTGCCCCGTCATGGTTAAAACTCCCTCCTGTCTTTCTTGATATAATTACAATCCTAATGTTAAGATAGTAATTTCCTTAACTTTCTTTGTAGTTTTACTTAATCTATTTATTTGAGGCTGTTTTTAAATTTTGTAATATGAATATAGTCATTCAGTATGTATTCTTTTAAGTCTGGCTTCTTCCACTCAGCATTATCTTTAAAATTCATCCAAGTTGTGTGAGCTGTGATTCATTCATTTTCCTTATTCTAAATCTTATTCTGTTGTATGACTATACCATGGTTTGTCCATTCTGTCTTTGGACAGAATAAATGTTTACACTTATTGGCAATTACAAATAATGAAATTATTCCATATGTGTCCTGAAGATACTGTGTTTCTGTAAGATACATACCTAACAGTGTAATTCCATGTTATAGGTTATGTGTATCTTTTTAATCTTTACTGACTGTGCTAATTTATATTCTTACAAGCAGTATATTTTACTTTCCTTTGCTCCATGTCCTTTACAACACTGGAATTGTCAGATATTAAATTTTTAAGGAATCTGGTAGGTGTGATTTACTTTTAAAAAAAGGTCACTCTGGCTTCGCTATGAAGAGACTTTCCTTTGCAGGGCAAGAGTGGAAGCAGGAAAGATACTAAAACATCGTTAAGTCATCGGAGAACTATACGTAAAAATGAGATACCACTTCATACCTACTAGGATAGTTGTAATAAAGAAGACAGATAACAACAAGTGTTGGTGGAGATGCAGAGAAATTGGAATCCTCATACATTGCTGGTGGAAATGTAAAATGTGCAGCTACTTTGGAAAACTGTTTGGCAGTTCCTCAGAATACTGAACACTGAGCTATCATGTAATATTCCACTCCTAGGTATCTACCCAAGAAAAATAAACACATACCCACACAAAAACTTATATATAAGCATGCATAACAGTGTATAATAACCAAAAGGTGGAAATAATTTAAATGTCCCTCAGCTGATGAATAGATAAATCAAATGTGGCATATTCATACAATGCAATATTATTCAATAAAAAGGAGTAATGAAGTACTGAAACATCCCACAACATGGATGAACCTTGAAAACATCATGCAATGAGAAAGAAGCCAGTTCCAAAAGGCCACATATTATATGCGATGTCCAGAACAGGCAAACTCACAGAGACAGAAAGTAGATCAGTGCTTGTTAGGCCTAGGGATTGGGAGGAATGAAGAAACGGGGAGTGACTGCCAGTAGGCACAGAGTTTTGTTTTTGAAGTAATTAAAAAATACCTAATGTTAGATTTCAGAGATGGTTATACAATGTATACCAGAGATGGTGAATATACTAAAAACCATTGAATTTTACAGTTTATATAGTGAGTTGTATAATATGTGGATTATAATGCATCTATAGTATATGTTTTTTAAAAATGAAATTGCAAACAGGTATTTTGTTTGCTAAGCCATATGCTACAATTTTTACGCCATCTAATATAAGCAGTTTATAATAAAAGTTTAAAAATATTTGCAAAACAATAAGAACAAAGAGTGGAAGCAGGGAGACGAGTAAAGAAATAGAGTAGTTCAGACAAGAGATAATGATGTTGGATTAGGACAGCAGTGGTGGGAATGGTGAGAAATTTCAACTGGGGATATATTCGGAAGGTACAGCGTGGCAGCACTTACTGATGGACTGGATGTCCTGTTTAGGAGAAAAAGACAAATCAAGTATGGGTATCTGAACCAAGTGATGAATGGATATTTCTTGTAGGAACCTTCTCATCCTTAAAATCCTCAGTAAGTTTGGCAAAATTTATATGTCTTATTCTTCAAAGAGTCCTACTCTTTTAACTATTGTTGCTCCCACCAAAGGAAAAGAAGGTAGAATAAGTGATCTGCTTGTTTTTTATTTATTTAATTTTTAAAATATTTAGGGCATACTTACTGCATTCAAGGCATACAGTTGCTAGGTTAGTTTGTTGTAAATTGGTACTATTAATGAATTTCATCCTGGAATAGGTGGTTTATATTTGTGATGCAGAATAAAGTTATTTATTAAGAAATTCTGAAGAAAGAAGGGATGAAACTTAAAAGTATTGTTTAGGGCGGGGCGCAGTAGCTCACATCTGTAATCCCAGCACTTTGGGAGGCCTAGGTACGTGGATCACCTGAAATTGGGAGCTCAAGACCAGCCTGACCAACATGGAGAAAACCCATCTCTACTAAAAATACAAAAATAGCCAGGCGTGGTGGCACGTGCCTGTAATCCCAGCTACTTGGGCGACTGAGGCAGGAGAATCGCTTGAACCCGGGAGGCGGAGGTTGCGGTGAGCTGAGATCTCACCATTGCACTCCAGTCTGGGCAACAAAGAGCAAAACTCCGTCTCAAAATTTAAAAAAAGGTATTGTTTAATGTGCACTTTACTCTTCCTCTGCAGTTCGTTCTATCGGCTCCATTGCACTTAGAAAAGCAGAGGACATTGACTTCAAGTACCACTTTGACTTCTTTAGTGTGAACTTCAATGAAGAACTGGTGGCACTGTATGGTGGAAGTCTTCAGAAGCAGACCAAGTTTGTACATGAATGTATTAAAACAATTCTCAAACTCTATAAGGTAAGAGATAAGTATGCAAATCAATAGTGGTGCAACCTGTCAGCATCTTTTTTAAAAAGGGATTCAGTATACTTTAAATCATGTATTAGAAGTTGAAGCAGAGATGGCACAAAGATTTTTTTGTGAGAGTCTTTTGTCTTGGTCTCAGTAATGGTTTTGAAGTTTAAATTCATAAGAAGTGTTTCTTGTGGTGAATTCAGGAAGAAAAACTTTTTAAAACTATATATATAAATTAAGAGTGTGATGCATTACCTAAAAACCATTGGTATAGATTTCTGCCTCTAGCTATGACTACTAACTGGTACTCAGGTAGACCACCTGCATTTGTAAACAACTATAAAACTGGTCAAGATATCTGAGGCACCTGTTTTGAGATGTTGGACAACAGAACAGCAAAGGACTGTGATCCCTGGAAGAAGTGAGCTCCATGATTGCCCTGGTTTCTTGCCTGGAAGCATTTTCCAGACCATGGGGCAACATTGTTATCACTTAGCTAAAGAAAGCAGAGAATTGAAATTGGGGCTGCTAACGCAGCTAAACGTGACACGGTATGAGAAAGAAGAAAGTGAGGCAAAGAAAGGGGCTCTAAAAATGTGCATTTTTCAATCTTTGAATGCTATGCTACACAGGGAAAGTAGTTATAAAACAGTGGCATGCTAAGGAAGAAGTGGTGGAGTGTGTTCAAGGCATAGTGGTAGTTTAAATCAAGGTGGTGACAGTTGAAGTGATGAGAAATTAAATCTTAAAGGCTGAGGCAGTACAGTTTGCTGGCAGATCAGATATGGAAGGGCACAGTGAGAGGAAAAGAAGAGTTAAGGATGACCCCAAGTTTTTTGGCTAAACAACTGGAAAGATTGACTGCCATTAACTGAGGTGGGGAAGAATGTAGGAGCGACAGATTTGGAGGAGATTAAGAATTTAGTTTTAGACAGATTCAGTTGAGATGCACATTAGACATTCCGTGTATGCTACTGTGCAGGTGGTGTTCAAGGCTAGAGTTCAAGAGAAGGGGTACAGCCTCAAGATAATTACTGGGGGGTTGACAGTGTATAGATATATTTAAAGCCACTAGACTGAAAGAGATCACTTATGGTTTCAACAAAGATATGAAAAAGAAGTGATCTAAGGACCGACGCCTGAGTCACTCAGTTTTAAGAAATGAGGAGAGACAGCTAGGCCTGGTGGCTCATGCCTGTAATTCCAGCACTTTCCCAGGCCAAGGCAGGTGGACCACCTGAGGTCAGGCCAGCCTTGACCAGCCTGACCAACATGGAAAAATCCTGTTTCTACTAAAAATATGAAAGTAGCCAGGCATGGTGACACATGCCTGTAATCCCAGCTACTCAGGAGGCTGAGGCAGGAGCATCACTTGAACCTGGGTGGCAGAGGTTGCAGTGAGCTGAGATCACGCCATTGCACTCCAGCCTGGGCAAGAAGAGTGAAACTCCATCTCAAAAAGAAAAGAAAAAAGAAATGAGGAGAGATGAGAAGGAAGCAGAACCAGAAACTAAAAAGGAGTAGCCAGTGAGGTAAAGTTCCCTTACCAACAAACCAGGAGAGTTTGTTGTCAAAGAAACTAACGTAAATATTTCAAAGAAGGAAGAAGTGATCAACTGTGTCAAATGCTGCTGATAGGTCAGATAAGATGAGGATTAACAATTGACCATTGTAGCCTAGGCAACATAGGGAGACCCTGTGTCTACAAAAAAAAAAAATTAGCTGGACGTGGTGGTGTACACTTGTAGTCCCAGCTACTTGGGAAGCTGAGATAGGAGGATCTGCTGAGCCTAGGAGATTGGGACTCCAGTGAGCCCCAATGATCATGCCATTGCACTCCAGCCTGGGTGACAGAGTAAGACCCTGTCTCCAAAAAAAAAAAAAAAAGAATTAAGAATTGGCCATTGGATTTCTTGGTGATTTGGCAAGGACAGTTTTGGTGGCATGTTGGGGTAAAAGTCATTGAAATGGATTTAAGAGTGTGTGGAAGTTGAGAAATTGGAGACAGCAAGTGCTGTGTATACAACTTGCTTTTTGTTTTGTTTGTTTGTTTTTTGAGACAGGGTCTCACTCTGTCACCAGACTGGAATGCAGTGGCATGATCTTGGCTCACTGTAACCTCTGCCTCCTGGGTTCAAGTGATTCTCATGCCTTAGCCACCTGACTAGCTGGGACTACAGGCACATGCCACCACACCTGGCTAATTTTTGTATTTTTAGTAGAGACTGGGTTTTGCCATGTTAGCCAGACTGGTCTTGAACTCCTGACCTGAAGTGATTCATCCGCCTCGGCCTCTGAAAGTACTGTGATTACAGGCGTGAGCCACTGCGCCTGGCCTGCAACTTGTTTTTAGAGGTTTGCTGTAAAGAAATGTAGAAAAGTTACTAAGGGGAAAGTGAGAATTAAAAGGGAGTTATTTTTAAAGAGAATAACAGTATATTTATATACTAATGAAATGATCTAGAGAGAGAAAAGCAATAATGCAAGAAGAGAAGGATTGCTAGAGTGATGTACTTGAGAATACAAGTATATTAAGAGAGAATAACTATATTTATACACTAGTGACAGTATATTTATACACTAATTGCTAGAGTGATATACTTGAGAATACAAGTATTTTAAGAGATAATAACAGTATATTTATACACTAATGAAAATGATCTAGAGAGAGAAAAGCAATAATGCAAGAAGAAGATGAGAAGGATTGCTAGAGTGATATACTTGAGAAGGTCAAAAGGGACAGGTTTCAGAGCACTGTTGTAGGGGCTGGCTTTTGCTAAGATCAGGTCTGTATTTGGCGATCACCAAGGACTTGCTTGATTCCTAAATCAGCATATTATGACATTGCTGAAATACTGTCCACAAGGGAAGCTCATTAGAGACTCAGTGCCCAAGGTTTTTACTGGGGTCGTATCACATAGATACCCTCTGCCGAGCACATACCAAAATTCCAGCCTGGAGGACAGCAGGTGTTCAGCATCAAACATGTTGTTTGCACAGTTTAGTCACTCTTATCATTTAGGGAATGGTGGGAATCTCCCCCAAATATAAGATTCCAGATTCCAGCCAAGAGCCAACCTTATATCCAGTCCATGCCAAGGACAACAGTCTCAGGCCTCCTGTGTTAACTCTTCTGCACAAGATTCAGTCTACTCATTGAGAAGAGATGGTATGTAGGAAGGATCAGTGTTGGAGATGATGAGCAAAAGTATGGTAATGAGACTGAGGAGATTGGTGAAAACAAAAGATTTTTTGAAAAGCACTTCTCTAAAAAATAAATGTAATTGTCAGTGAATAAATGTTTGGAATGCTGTTTCACTTTTAAACCCAAATGCACAATAGAGAAATAATTGGATGAGATAAAAGATAACAACATGGGCCGGGCTTGGTGGCTCATGCCAGTAGTCCCAGCACTTTGAGAGGCCAAGGCAGGCAGATCATGACGTCAGGAGTTGGAGACCATCCTGGCTAACACAGTGAAACTCTATCTCTACTAAAAATACAAAAAATCAGCTAGTTGTGGTGGCACACACCTGTAGTTCCAGCTACTTGGGAGGCAGAGGCAGGAGAATTGTTTGAACCCAGGAGGCAGAGGTTACAGTGAACTGAGATCACGCCACTGCACTCCAGCCTGGGTGACAGAGTGAGACTCCATCTCAAAATAATAATAATAATAATAATAATAATAAATAAAAATAAAAAAGATAACATGATAAGGTAGTATATTGCTATCACAACTGTAATTGTCTTGGCTTTTTTTGGGTAGTATTTTCAGTTTCAAACAAATGATCTGATTTTGTGTGTCTTGTAAAACCTAATAATCTGCTATATACCAAATATACAGATTACATGTAGTGTAACAACTAGTATAAACATGATTTGCTTGACCAAGTGTTCCCTTTGGCTTAGAAAACCAAGATATACCTATTAAGAATGTTTGGCAGAACACAAAATAGTATGTATTCACTAATTGAAACTATATGAAAATGTATTTCTGTACCTCATGATGGGAGGTTATATAGTTTGATTTTCTTTTTCCTATAAAATTGCTCATATGCAGAGAGAACTATTTAATATTTTTTAAATGATACTAAGCCTTAATTATGACATGGTGATTTATTTTAATAGGGTCAAGAATTTGCTCCAAAAAGTGTGGCAATAATTGGTCATTCTATGGGTGGCCTTGTTGCAAGAGCATTGCTTACGCTGACGAATTTTAAGCATGATCTGATAAATCTTCTTATTACACAAGCCACACCTCATATTGCTCCTGTGATGCCATTAGATCGTTTCATTACAGGTGAGTACTGTTACATAAACATTAGCTGACCTCCCTATTGTTGTTTAGGATTAAATAAATAAATCCCTACAGCTGTTCCCCTTAGAGTATGCTACAGATTTATCCATGTATGAAGCAACTCAATTGCAAACCAGCACTTCCAATTCTGAGTGTCTCTCTCTTTATATCTTTGAACTTAGGCTTATAGTCGAAACTACTGTTATGTTTTGTGTGTCCATAGCATCTTAACATTGTTGACATGTGTTTTATAATTCCTAGGCACTAGGGCTTCCATTTAGTTTTTGTTTGTTTGTTTGTTTGTTTTTGGGACAGGGGGTCTTGCTCTTTTACCCAGTCTGGAGTGCTGTGGTGTAATCTCAGCTTACTGCAACCTCTGCCTCCCAGGTTTAAGTGATTTTCATGCTTCAACCTTCCAAGTAGCTGGGAATACAGGTGTGTGCCACCATCCCCACTAATTTTTATATTTTTAGTAGAGACAGGGTTTCACCATATTGGCCAGGCTGATCTCAAACCGCTGACCTCAAGTGATCTGCCTATTTCGGCCTCCCAAAATGCTGGGATGACAGGTGTAAGCCACCATGCCTGGCCAGTTTAGTTATTTTTGAGGACAGTACCCTGTCTCTTAAGATGTGTTTAAACTTCCTATGCTTTGTTAACTGTTTTAGGACTGTATCAAAAATAAGCTTATATTTAAGTAGAATAGTAGCAATGTCTAGTTTTTAAATACATAGGTACACTAACACTTTAATGAGGTATAATTCCTAATATTTATTGAACTCATTATAATTTGGGTATTAAAGACTTCACATGATATATTACCACGCTTAATCCTCACTGCAGTCCTGTGAGGTAGGTACCATTATTATCTTCATGTGTATGGATAGAAAAAGGCCAAGGTAAAGTTCTTGCCCAGAGTCATGTGGCAAGAAAGTAGTGAAACCAATATTTGACCCTCACAAACTTGCTTCTGGCCTTGTGCTCTTAACCTTTGCATGCTGTACTGCCTCTTAATTGAAGTACATTAACATAGGAAATAAAACCACAGACAATACTATAATCTTGCAGGAATTTTGAATGAAAAGTAGAAGTTTGTGATTGATGTCGTCTAATCAAATAGTGATAATGTCACAGAATAAGAATTAAATACCAGTTATCTCAACTTGTTAAAAAAAAGAAGCCAAACATTATCCTCACTGCTTATAGGAATATTATATGAGTAGAAGAAAATCTTTAGAAAGAATTCTTCCTGGTTAGTAAATGTATATAGCTTCTTACCTATTAAAATTTGCATTATCTTAATTTTGATGAAAATTTTGTCTGTAGTTAAGTGAGAAATATTCACCAGTTACTCCATACCAGAGTAGTTTTTCTAAAGTGCTCAGCTTAACATAACAGCATTGCCAAAGAATCATTTATTTTCTGTTAAGTATCTGGTGCAATGGTAATATGAGGCTCAGTTTTTCTGTAAGTACATTTAAAATTTTGCCTGTAGAAGTCTTTTAATGAGGAAACATTTTAATTTTAAAATAATGAAGTTGTTTAAATTTGTTGTAGTCTAATAAATGACCTTAAGTTTGGGAAAAAAAATTAAAGGCTAAAAGTCAGTACTTGTTACCGTAATTGAGAACTCTTTATATTATTGCATTTTGTATGGTATATGTAGATAAGCCATGTAGATTAAATAAGAATGACTCAAATATATTTTAAAAATTATTTGAGGAATGTACCTTCAATAGGTTTTATTGCTTTGGAGGGTGGCACTGTTTTGTCTCTAAAAGGCTCAGACTGAAAGTGATTCTTAAGGTTAGGGTGTCTTTCCTGTAATTAGTAAGTCTTTCCTCTTTATTCTATATTTATTCACTTTATTTTACTAAGTCAAAATTAGAATGAAAATTTTAAAGTTTTGAGAGACAGAGGTCCATGTGACCTCTCAAGTAGATTCCCTGTTTATACTTGATGAAAATACTGCTTTTCAATAGGAGGAAGGAGGTCTTGCACTGGGATCTGCACTTTAGAGGCTCCTGCTGCTCTGCCCCTACCCTTTCCCACAGTGTGAGAAAGCATGAAGGCTAAGTAGCTTCCCCCGTATGGAGCCTGTGTCTTTACTTCTACACTGTGATCTAGCTAACCAAGCCTCCAGACTTTTCTTGTCTATATGCCCCAAGCCTGCTTCCAAGACCTGTGTGGGTCTCTTCATTTTCTTTGTTCTGCTGAGGGCAGGTATGTAGAATCCTAAGCCTGAGTTGTGGCCAAGGCATAGCTCTGCAGGAAGTACAGACAGAGCTGGCATGTGCACATGAGGTCCTTGCCATGCGGGATCGAACTGGGATGGGAAGAGAAGCACAGTAAGAGGCTAGAGATCTGCTCCCCTCCATTCTGCCACCATCCAGTGGCTAACTCTGAGGTGTCTGAGAATCCTTAATTTGAACCTGGCCTCCCAGGTTATTTCAGTGATATATTTTTCAAAATAGGCAGAAAAAACTATATTTGATTTAAGAGGTTATTAGCTGGATTTTTGATTTTTTAAACTATTTAGACATATGGCATGTGTGCACCACTGATACTTACATCCCAGGTTCTCCAGATGTTAAGAGTCGGTCTGCTAGGTGGTAATCTAAGTAAGTACTGCTGGGATCTTTAATGGGGGCAGCTTGCTGTACCCAATGTTTGAAACCCTGAGTGGGATCAAATGTCAGGATAAAAATTCATTAAGTTTTGATAATCAGAAAAAGAATTGAGAAATCCCCTGCCCTAGCCTCTGTTTAGTCTTTGACACTAGAATTTTCTCACCTCAATAGACAAAGTGAAAAATTGTCTGCAGGTTCTTCCCTTTGAACTACTTGTTACACTAAATGGGTTGAACCCTAACCCTGAGGTTTTCCACAGGAGCATAGTCCTAAGACTAATGTCAGTAGTATTGTCCTGATAGATTGTAAGAATTTAAATAGTACTTTGTGTGGTGGTGGTTGGCCACAGAAGAGACTTACTAAGCCTTTTTAAGCTGGGACACTGCCATCATGGGGAGGGGTCTACAGCTCTATTTTTTTCCTTAAAAAAAAAAGCACTATATTGAGGGTAATTGATATATTAAATACTGCACATATGTAATATATACAGTTTGATGGGTTTGAACATGTGCATATACTATGAAGCCAACACCACAAATGTCTACAATGGTAGCATAGTAAATTCTTTGGAAGAATATTAGGGTTTTCCCTTTTTGCTATAGTGTGTGATTCATGAGTAAGCATCATCCTTGTGGAATGTAGAAAGGTGTTTGCTTATGGATCTGAAGCTAGTAAAATTTGGGTATCTTTTTTCAATTAATGCCTTTAGTAACTCTTAGTATTTGCACTTTGATTTAATGAGGAAGTAGGAATATGTGTAAAGATACTGATTTTACTGAAAATAGGGAAATGTGTATAACACTCTTTATAGATGAAATGACTTAAGGAAAAATTCAGTTAAATATTAATATTACTGTATAGATATCTTGTTGCAGGGAATGGCTACTATCTTTTAATGTCTTTTTTATTCCCTACCAGATTTTTATATGACTGTAAACAACTATTGGATTCTAAACGCTCGACAAATAAATTTAACCACACTTTCTGTAGCTGGAGGATTCCGGGATTACCAAGTTCGTTAGGATTGACTTTCTACCAAAATTAAGCCATCATACCAGTGCCTTATCTGTTGTGGTAATCTTTTTTAAGATTCTACTGAAATAGTAATGTAATAGACCCAGTGGAACATGAAAGAAGAAATAATATATAGCTGTGTGTTAATGACTGCTGAGTTAGTGGCGTAAGACTGTTGTATGTGCATGTGTGTGAGAGAAAGAGAGAGAGAGGGAAGAGAGAGAGAATGTTAATGAATGAATGAATGAACAAATGAACATGAATGTGTTGGGAGGGCAGCGTTGTGGATGCTTATGTCCATAGGGGGTAAAAAGGATGGCCAGGAACCATGGCTTATGCCTATAATTCTAGTGCTTTGAGAGGCCAAGACAGGAGGACTGCTTGAGGCCAGGAGTTCAAGACCAGCCTGGGCAACATAGGGAGACCCCCCCAATCTCTACAAAATACAAAAAAATTTAAAATTAGCCAGGCTAATTTAGGCATGGTGGCGAGTGCCTATAGTCTGAGCTACTCAGGAGGTTGAGGCAGGAGAATCACTTGAGCCCAGGAGTTTGAGGTTACAGTGAGCTGTGATTTTTATTACTACACCTCAGCCTGATGACAGAACAACACTCTGACTAAAAAAAAAAAAAAAAAAAAAAAAAAAGTACAAAGGATCTTAGAAATGTGGTAAAAATGACCCTATTATTGAGGAATAATGGTTTCTTGTCCAAAAATAAGAGCCTATTCATTGATTAGAGTTGTAACTAGAAGAATGTGTAGATTGGAATCCAGGGGAATCTAGCTATATCTGTGTTACACTATATGTAATCATAGTGGAATATCAAACATATCACATACTCCTGAATGCTAAATTTGAATGAAAGTTTACCAATTTTATAATAACATGATTAGCTTTGATAGTGTAAGTAGTATAAGTGGGACCCTGATTAATTAATTTGCTACTTATTCTTCCCTGCTAGGACATCCATCAAGTATTCGGTCTTTAACTGGGATACATAACCTATGTAAAGTGAGTCAAGTTTCCTTTTAGGACTTCTTTCTTGTATATTTAACCTTGAAGTCTTCAGTTAAGATGGTAGCTTCTTAACTCAGTAGACACATCGTCTCCAAATGTAACTTACTTTCTAAAGAGAAAATGCATAGAATGTAATCTGCCTGTTCCTTTTGCTTTTTAGGAGATAATACTAGAAAGTCACTGTTTCATAGTTGGACCTCTTCATAGATACTCCTTTGTTCATCTCACCTACTGTTGTCCTACTTTAGATTACTGTTCATTCATTAAATAGGTATTTACTGAATGCTTGGCTTACATAGAACAAAAATTATTAAGCTATTCTGCTATTACCCACCATTTTCATATAACTAGAGGAATTGGGATATAGCCAGAATAGCTTTGGAACTAAATTAGTAAATCTATCAAACTTTGTAATTACAGGTATGAATGTTATTATTTTGAATATTTTGGTCAGATATTTATTGGAAGTCCTCAAAAAACTGTATGTCAACTCTTTATAAAGACAGATGATTTAGTCATATGAAATTAGATGTAAGTTATTTCCTAGAACTTGGCTGGAGCACGGTGCTGTATTTGATACCACATCCTAAAGCTTATCTTTTTTTTTTTTTTTTTTTTTTTGAGACAGGGTCTCACTCTGTTGCCCAGGCTGGAACGCAGTAGCACGATCTCGGTTCTCTGCAACCTCTGCCTCCTGGGTTCAAGCAATTCTCCTGCCTCAGCCTTCCACGTAGTTGGAATTACAGGCATTTGCCACCACACCCGACTAATTTTTGTATTTTTAGTAGAGATGGAGTTTCACCATATTGGTCAGGCTGGTCTTGAACTCCTAACCTTGTGATCTGCCCACCTTAGCCTCCCAGAATGCTGGGATTACAGGCGTGACCCACTGAGCCAGGCCCTAAAACTTATCTTTTAAAGAACTTTGATCTTTTTAGTTGTGTGGGTGCAGGGGTGTGTGTGTGTGTGTGTGTGTGTGTGTGTGTGTACTACTTTATTTTTTTTAATCCATTTGATAATGTGTTGCTTTCAAGTCAGCTTGTTATCTCTGATTTCTGTATCTGATGAAGATATTTTACTTTTGGAACTTTCTCAAAACTGGCCATTGTATAATCTAAGATTTATTTTTTAGCCTCCAGATATTCTACAGCCTTTCATATAGCTACATGTATATTCACTTTAAAAAATTATTAACAAGTAACAATTTTTGAATGATTATCTCAAGAATAGTTAAATGATGTTTGCATCCACTGGGATGGAAAAATCTTTTAAGTTAGATGCCGTAATTAAGAGGGTTGACTAAACTGCTATACTATAGTCCTACACAGGTAATGACACTTAAGCACAGTAGAAGTTTACGTTTTATTCATGTAACTGCCCTGGGAGGGTATTTAGGTTGGTGGGTGGTTTTCTAAGAGGTTCCATTCAGGGACTCAGGCTGAGAGTAGGCATTCCATCTTGAATGTTTTACTTTCCGAGTTGCTCTAGTCATCTTCAGCCACAGAAAGGAAGAAAGAGCACGAGGCAAATGTCAGGCTTACAAATGGCACACATCACTCCTGCTCACATACCATTAGAAAAACTCAGTCACATATTAAAGCAAGAGAAGCTAAGAGCTGTACTGTAATCTAGCCAAGTGTGCAAGCAAAGAATGGATTTTGGTAGACATTTAGCAGTTTTCAGCACAACAATCATGAGCAACTACCTTTTTGATTTGTGTTGGCCTTTCCTTTTTCAACTCTAGCACACATGCATTAATTAAAGTGAAGGGAAGTAAACCAGTTTTATATTCTTGGTAATGGTAAATGCTGTCTACTAAGAGTTCTTACTCTACTGACCATTAATGTAATCTAAGAATGACAGTGAACTCTGATTGTCTATTTTTTTTTAAGTAAACTACAAGTAGTAATTTCTAAATATATCAAGTACTTATAAGTTCATCAAGTAAACTGTAGATTCCTCCCACTTCAGAATTTGGAACCCAAAGACACATTATTATTTATAGACTTCAAGGATGATAGTGATTCCTTAGAAGTTATACATATCTGTTTTTTAAGTTCATTTATTAAAGAGACATTTTAGGCCTCTGTAAATTATCCTGCATCTACGTTATTAGTCTCCTCATTTTGTTTTGACAGTTCTGGTAATGACAGCTCCTTGTCTCTTTGATGGTATGTGGAGAGATGCTATGAAAAACAAAATAGATTTACTTAATGAGCACCTATTGTGTGTAAGATGCTGTTCACAGAGAGGTCATTATCTGGTGTGAAAAAGAGTCTCTAGTTCTTGGAGGGTGCTGTGCCATTGTTAGGAAGCCTGATGCAAATACTTATATTTTTTAGGAGCCTTTTATCCTTATATCTTTTACTGTTGTATACATCCTAATCAGCTAGGGATTTTTTTTTTTTCCAGAATAGATAAGCCTGGACCCCACTTGTGAAAGTCTGATTTGGTAGTTTTGGAATTGTGATCAGGCATATTTGGTTTGAAAAATCTTCTTAGGCCTAGGTATTTCTTAGGTACACCCACTGATGAAGAAATAACATCTTAGAATCTATCAAGTGGTAGTTTGGTCAAAATTAAAATTACTAAAATGTCTTTAGTAACTTACATTATGATTTATAAAAGAATCTTAAACTTATCTCTCAGAGTAATAAAAAAAGTTAGACATTAAATTTTAGGAAAGAGTCTGTGGTTGCTTTAATAATTTTTAAAGGGTAATTTAAACTTGATTAACCAGGAATGATATTTATAGAAAGAGTTATGTTTTATACAGAAAAATTCTAATATATTTAGATCACCTTTTATAAGAATCTATCATTTAAAAATGTCTGGGTGTCACAATATAGTAAAACTATGTTATGTATTTCTAAATATTAGCTTATAAGAATTTCAAACTTTTTAGAGAATAACAAATGTGTTTTTTGTAAGTTTGATTATTGTTTTTTCTTTTTTTTTTTTTTTTTTTAAGAGTTCAGCAGTGCCTAAGACCTGGGTCTCAACAGACCACCTCTCCATTGTGTGGTGAGTTAATACTTATATAACTTATTTTGATGATTTGTCATGGGCCTCTTTTCTCCTCAGTGCAGTAATTTAATTGGTTCGTTAACCACTTTTTTTGTTTTTGAGACAGAGTCTCAGTCTGTTGCCCAGACTGGAGGACAGTCGTGCAGTCTCCACTCACTGCAACCTCTCACCTCCTGGGTTCAAGTGATGCTCATGCCTCAGCCTCCCAAGTAGCTGGGATTACAGACATGTGCCATCACGCCTAGCTAATTTTTGTATTTTTAGTAGGGGTGAGGTTTCATCATGTTGGCCAGGCTGGTCTCGAACTCTTGACCTCAGGTGGTCCACCCACCTCAGCCTCCCAAAGTGCTGGGATTACAGGTATGAACCACCGTGCCTGGCCTGGTTTGTTGACTTTCTTAGAACTTCATCCATAAATAAGACTATGGGAGAAATATTAACTGAGGAAATTGGAACTCTAATCTTGGTTCTTGTTTCAGTTTGACCAAGGTTCTCTTGTCAACATATAAAATAACCTCCCAAAAACCCGATAGCATTAGTCTCAAATGAAGCTAACATCAAATACCAAAGTTTTTGAGATTTCCCTAGTTGGGTGGAATCAATTGTACCTGTGGTAGGAGTGTCTGAGCTTCTGGCCAGTCACCATACTCAGGTTTGGTTAATGGAGCAGTGACTATTCTAGGGAGCGGCACATGGAAAACCAAGTAGGAATTAGATTTATCTATATGGGTCAAGAAATAGGCAGACCCCAATATATTTCTCATTGTGTTTCAGCTTAAAGATTCTCTTTTGACTTTCCTCTGGCTGTGCAAACAGTAGTATCTGCTAGAATGACATACTTCAGGCATATAAAGATGGGGTAGACAGTACATCTATAGCTAGGGTAGGTGAGGGGATTTAGGGAAAACAGAAGGACCCTGAAAATTCTGGCAAACATTCAAGAAGATTTAATTTGCTTTATTTTTGCTTTAAAGGTTTCATTTTTAAGATACATGCTAAATAAGAATGATTTGTTACATAATTTTTGAGTTTAGAGCACTAAAGGAAACTCAGATGTTCCATTAAACAGTAAAATTGTATGAAAAGTATATGTTTTAAGAAAGTTTTATTTGTAACACTTACTTTATTCCTCAGGTGTAAACAATTGCAGTTGACTACAGTTCGAGCATTCTTTGATCTTATTGATGCTGATACTAAACAGGTGTGTATTTTTAAACTAAAAATTATTTAAGTGAAAGCTTTTACTTTACTATATCATTTACAACCATGATGGATTTAGTGTATTTTTTTACATTGATGAAAATAGAAGCGTATACCTTGTATCAATTTTAATTAGTTCAAAAATGGAAATACCTTTCTTTTTCTCATAATATTTGGACTGCTGTGAATAATTTGTAAAATGCAATGAACATGAAAAAGTGAAAGAACCTTAAATCTTCCCCCCAGTTCTTCCCACTGTTTAAAGTTTGACATACGGCTTTTTTTTTTTTTTTTTTTTTTGATGGAGTCTCACTCTGTCACCCGGGCTAGAGGGCACTGGTGTGATCTTGGCTCACTGCAGCCTCTGTCTCCCAGGTTCAAGCAGTCCTCTCACCTCAGCCTCCTGAGAAGCTGGGACTACATATGCACACCACCGGTATTTTTAATGGCGTTTCACCAAGTTGGCCAGGCTGATTTCAAACTCCTGACATTAGGTGATCCACCTGTCTTGGCCTCCCAAAGTGCTGGGATTACTGGCGTGAGCCACTATACCCGGCTTTCTTTTATTTTTTAAATGTAGGAGAAATGCTTCTTACAAACTATTTTATAAATTTTTTTTGTAATACCTTATAAACATTATCTATCTTATGGTGTTTTTTTGGTGTTTTTTGATCATTATCTATCTTAGTAGACTTTTTTTCTTTTTGAGAGACAAGTTCTCACTATGTTCTCCAGGCTGGACTCAAAGTACTGGGTTCAAGTGATTCTCCCACCTCAGCCTCCTGAGTTTATTAAACATTTTTGAACCATGTTTTTTTAAAAGCACTTTAACTTTCTGATAAGATTAAAATGTGTAATTTATTAAATAACCTAAGCTTACCAGAGCTTAAATTATGTACTTCTGTAAGTTTTACCTTCTCTATAATGAGATTTCACAGTGTAAACTCTTCAAACTAGTAATTTTCCAAATTGTTCAATTAGCAGAACAAATGGAAGTCATAGTATCCTTTACAGATTATCACATTCCTCTTTTATCTCTTTCTTGTCTGCTAGCAGATAAATGGTAGCAGGTACCAAGGATTTCAGCAAAATTCAGAGAATTATTTCCATTAACTTAAATTTTTTTTCCGTGAGTTGGAAACAGATTGCCATTATTCATCTTCAACAGCCTTTTACCTCAGGTCATCTTGTTACATGGAAATATATTTTGAGAACTATGGCTCTGGCTTTTTCTTTTGGAGAAAAAAATTCCTTATATTTTAAGTAGTCTTTTTCATAGCAAAGCATTGCAACCCAGATATTTTCGGAGTGTTTCCCCTAAAGGCTCCAATTCTTTGGGAAACTAATATGAGTGGCCTCTTTCTCAATAGGTCTCCAGGCAATACTTTTCTTATCTATGAGGAAAGAACCTTTGTCCTGTAGTGTACTCTCTTAGAAGGGTAGGGATTTTTTTCCTTAACTCTTCAGAAAGCTGTATAATCACTCTTAGAGAGAATCATAGATACTTAGCTCTTTCCTGAAGATCCAGATCATTTTGTATTTTACCACATTTTAAGCTACAAGATTCGGTGTTAAGTTAGTGTATTTATTGATTTGAATAAGCTTCACCGAGTTGACACTGTGACTTGGTCAGGAACACAAACATTTTTTGGTTTATCAACATTGTTTTAACTGTGAGACTTAGCCTTGGTAAAACTGCTAAGCTTACTTGAGGTAATGCAACTAGATACAATAATAGAATCAATTAAAGTTGTTTGTACTTGCACTGACATTTGGTAAACTTAGGAAAAACCTTATTCCACTCGTAAAGAACAGGATACCTCAGACAGGTATATTCCTAAAAAAAATTGGACATAAAACTAATTTCAGTAAATAAAATCATGTTTTTCCATTAACTCGTAAGATGAGAAAAGAACTATAGTACTAGTATGTAATAAATTATAATTCTGAATGTATAAATATTTTATGCATTTTAGGGGGGAAATGAGAAATTTTTGATAACCATATTGCTAAGAATCAAAATTACTATTGATGAAACTGAGTTTTGTTTTAAAAACTCACTATGTGTAATTGACTTGACTAAATAGTAGAAAATAAAAACTTAAGGTATGATATCTAACCCTCGGGAAGCATATAGTCTAGGAGAAAAGCAGAACATATATATTCAGAGAAACTAAAATGCAAGCATAATTAGTCCTAAGCATGGTGATAAGGCAGGAATCAGAGTAATTTTTGGTGGTTATTAGCATAAAATTCATAGCTAAAAACTTGTGAATAGACAAATTGCCTGGAGAGTGAGTAAGATTGGTAGAATCCAGTCTTAATTAAATTAAGTTTTGATAGGCTGTAACATTTAATTGATTGCAAACAGATGTGGCCACTTAAGAAAATCACACAAATTTAGTATGCAATTGAGTTCTTCGAAATAGAGTTTACATGAATTAATATAAAAGTTCCACTGGCCTCCGCTCTGCTGACATCATATCTAGAGAACCGTATTCTATTTCATGCATGATATTTTGAGAGGGACGTCAACAAACTTGAGTTTATCCAGCGGAGGCAATCAGGATGGTGAAGGGACTAAAAGAGTTCTGTGATAAACAGTTGATATGTTTGAAGTTGTTTTATCTGCAGAATAAATGTTTTATTTGAATGGCGGACATAGCAAGCTTCTAATTTTTGAAGGACTGTCTCCCAATCTAAGATAGCAGTGCAATAAGAAATCAGATATTTGCTCTAAAAAGGGTAAAGCATTCTCCTAGTAAGAGTTGTTAAAATTGGAATGCACTGCCTTACAAAGTAGCAAATTAAAAATGCTCAAGGAAATGCTGGATGACTTTCAAAGGGATTGGAAAGGTTTAGTATACCTGAATCCTTATTACTTCTTTGCCATTCTCATTCTGTTGTTGAGAAAAGTCACTTACCTGTCAGGGCCTCAATTATTAAACTCGAGAGTTGAATAATGGTTGATACCAAATGGATTTTACACCCCAGTACACTTTTTTTTAAGGAATGTGCTTGTATAAATTTGCCAACTTTTTATTGTACCAGGATATTTAGAAAAC
The DNA here is from genome assembly GCA_036589455.1 of Ateles fusciceps. Lineage (NCBI taxonomy): Eukaryota > Metazoa > Chordata > Mammalia > Primates > Atelidae > Ateles > Ateles fusciceps. Next base: position 6,331,399 of record JAZHEH010000889.1, read on the forward strand.
AAGTAGAAGGATAGAATAAAAGAGTAATTTCTATGGTAAGAAAGTCGGCAATATTTTCTCTAGTGACCAGTGGCTTCTTTGTTGTGGTATTGGCAGTAGTCTGAATTTGGAAACTAGTGTGTTAGAATCACTAGACCAAAGAATCTCTAAATTTCTCTTCTGGTTCTATACATTTTTATAATGTTTTATTCTTAACTGTAACTTGAAAGACACTATTTCATAATAATGAAAACATGGACTCTAGAGCCAGAGCCTGGGTGTGAGTCCCAGCCCAGACTTAATAGCTGTGTGACCTTGGGCAAATTCCTTAATTTATCTGTGCTTTAGTTTCTTCACATTTAAAATGCAGATAATATCATTATCTTTTAGAGTTTTTGTGATTGAGTTCATGTACAGTGCTCACAACAGCGCCTGGCTCAGAGTAATAAATGTTGGCTGTTGTCGTTACTACTGAAGCAATGTTTCATTGAACTATTACAATAGATACAAAGTGATACAGAATGTGTCAATGTTCTTTCTAGATAACTCAAAATTCCAAGAAAAAATTGGCAGTTTTGACTCATCACTTTATAAGACACCCATCAAAACATTTTGAGGAAAATCCAGCTATAATTTCTGACTTAACAGGTTGGTGACAATAACATATTTTAATTTTAAATGGAGTATTATTAATTTTGGGTAAATTTGTTTGTAGGAGACAAAATCTTCGAAACTGTGATACTTCAAGTTTTAGGGTCCTATTGTATATGTATAATTAATTTCTCTATGATGATGCTGGTGCAATTCTTGGTTAGGAAAGGGAAAAGAGAAGCAACATGTAAGAGGTTGCTGATTAAAATGTCCTGAAAATTACATGACAAATAGAAAAAATTCAATTAAATGACTGTTCTAACAATCACATAAAATTCATTCTTCTTTTGGATACCAACATATCTTTTGCTGATAAATTTTGTTTTTAAATATAAAGCAAAATAACTTGCTTTGTCTATTTAAATATAAAGCAAATTATACCTGTTATATTTAATTATATGTCTTGTTTGGGAAGTGAAATATTTACTTCCTTTATTTTCTTAGTTTGATAATTCCTTAGAGTTAAAAAGGACACCAAACAGATTTATACTTTACTTGATGTGAATGCTAGTTGATGATGAGCATATAGAAAATATATTACTAGATTTTCTGTTTTAATATAGCCAGTGTTCAGGAAACCACTTCTTTATTGTGACTGAGAAGTATTTCACCAAGATTCAAAGAAGAAAGAAACTATGTAGTATAAAAACAAAACAAGGCAAATAAATTAATTTCCTTTACCTTAAGGGACATCTATGTGGGTTCCAGTAAAAGTGTCCAAATGGACCTATGTAGCTTACAATGTAAGTATTCCACCAATGGATTTTTTTTTTTCATTTTTTTTCAGAAATAATTTAGTACTTATCTTTAAAAGTTAAAGACTCTTTTAAAAAAGATAACTGCATGCCATTTTCCCATGATTTAATAATAATTCTTTAAAAAGAATCTAGTCAGTAATCAGTTTATCATAAATTTATTTTTGCTATTTTCTTTGATTTTCAGTTTGTTTACATCAGGATCCAAACAAGGCCTACACATTGTTATTGATTAATGTCTCTTATTCCTTTTTAATCTGGAAGACTTTCTCTTACCACCACCCTCTCCCTTTTTTTCTTGAAACTTATTTGTTGAAAAAAACAAAAACAACAAGTCATTTGTCCTCTAGAGTTTCACATTCTTGATTTTACTGATTGCATTCCTGTAGTCATTCAGCATGTTCCTTTGCCAGTTGTGGTCCTGTGAGTTAGTAGTTGGATCTAGCTGCTTTTTCATATTCAGATTTTTGTTTTGTTTTTGTTTTTGCTAGGCTCTATTTTTGTGACGTTAGCCACTGTTGATTAGGAATGCCTGGAGTTATTAATTGATTTAGGAGGATGCAAAAATGATGATGTTTAATTTTATTATTTATTAACTAGAATAGTACTCTAGTTAATTCTATATACTTAGAGAAAAACTTCTGCTTATCTACTAATCAAAAGTAGAATAAATCATATGAGAAAAGAATGATAATTGTGTGGATCTTTGGATATTACCTTATATTTACTCATCATCAGAATGGTGAGTTGGCTCACATGCATCCTCTTATCAGTGACCATTAGAGGGTCTCAAAACCATAATCTGGTGCTAGAAATGCTTATAGCTATTGGATTGGCATTTCTAGGCCTTTTCAGTGGCCAGAGCTAAGAACTGCATAAAAAAAAGCTTAACTAAAAAGCAAAACAAAAAACAAAAACAAACACACAATAAAACAACAACAACAAAAAAGTGCATTCACACTGATACTTCCAGGACAAACTGAGGATTACAGAGTTTATACCTAATCTTTCTCTTGCCCTTCTGTATCTTCCTCCTTCTGCTCCTAGAGTATTGGTTCTCAACAACACCAACGTGATAGAATTAGAATAATTACTCATTTGCTATATCTGGTTTTTGGAATGATGAAATTAATCTACTCATTATAGCTACATTGAGTGTTTTCCTTCTTTTTTTAGGAATCTGAGAAGATATATTTTACATTTCCTCTTGAAAATCATAGAAAAATCTACACTCACGTCTATTGTCAGAGCACTATGCTGGTAAGATAATTGATACATTCTATGTAGATTTAAGAGGTTAAACTATTGTTCATTTATCAAATTCTACTGATAGACCTAGCTATGAAATATTATTGTTAAATCTAATTAGTTGAAAAATAATTTCTCTGGAACAGTGTTTTAATTGAAAAATATTAATCAGAAATTTTCTGTCACAGATACTATGCTATTAAATTGTAACTTTGGTTCTAGTTTAGGTCTTCCACCCTGTCTTTCTGCCTTAGTTTTACTCTGTTCATGATGAAGAAATGGAATTCAAAACCCGTTTAATTCTAAGTTTCTATTAGTACTTTAAAGAATAGATGTAAGTAAGCAAAGCTATTCTATAGTAACTTCATAAAGTGAATTCTGTTTTTCCATTGGCTTCCATACTAAAATTTGAGGTACTTTTTATACCAAATATTCTCTAAGATAATAGAGTAACTTTTACAATCTTATCTAGATTTACTGTATCAGAATAATGATTTTGATTTTTATGTTTCTTTTTAATGAGTATTATGTTAGGCACTGTTAAAAAATGTGATATTGTTTAAAAAAGCCGTAGCGTGCATTTATTATGATATTAGGAATGGAAGCTGGGTGCGGTGGCTCACACCTATAATCCTAGCACTTTGGACGGCTAAGGTGGGTGTGTCGTTTGAGCTCAGGAGTGAAACCAGCCTGGGCAACGTGATGAAACCCCATCTCTGCAAAAAATACAAAATACTTAGCTGGGCGTGGTGGCACACACCTGTAGTTCCTGCTGCTTGTGGGGCTGAGGGAGGAGGGCGCTTGAACCCAGAGGTTGAGACAGCAGTGAGTTGAGATCATGCCACTTGCGCTCCAGCCTGGGTGACAAAGTGAGACCCTGTCTCAAAAAGAAAAAAAAAAGAAGAAAGTAATGCTTAAATAATACTTCAATAATTTATCTACATTTCTAACTTTCAGGATTTTTTCTTAATTTGGATTCTTTTTCCTCTATTCTGATTTTTTTTTTTTTTTGGCATGTCTCAAGATTCTTCCCTTTATATTTCCATGTGTTCCTTCTTCTCGCTTTCGTTAAGTTATTTGTATTTATTTAGAACCAAAATCTAGTACTTTGCTGGAGATGCTGACATCTGATTATATAGTAAAATCTTTTTAAGAAGATGATAGGCATGTGGGCTGGGTGCTAATGAATACTACATTTTAGTGGAATTGCCAGACTTCGCATCTCTCACAGAGACTAGCATCTCTCAGCCTAAAATCTAGATGGGCTCTTTACCGTGGCAGATTCTGGAGAGAATGGCTTAAAATATCCTTTCTCACTTAATACTGAATTTCAAATCAGAATGTCACTATTATGTTGAGAAAAATGCCTGCAAATTATTCATTTGGCTGATGGGAGGATCTTTTTTTCTGTATTTAATGTTCATTGGTATTAATTAGCATGAAGTCATGTGATGAATTTTTAAAAATCTTTTTAATTTTTATTTTAGAAGTTTTCAAGCATATATAAAGACAGAAAATATTAGAATGAATTTTTTTTATAATCCTCACACAGCTTTAACAGTTATCAATACTCTGTCATACATCATTTATTCCTTCCCATTCTTCTTGACTGAAGAATTTTAAAAGTAAATTCTAGGCATTTTATTAGTTCATCCGTAAAGTATGTTTTTCTATAAGGATTTTACATATTACCATAATGCCATTATTTCATCCAACCAAATTAATACTAATTCCTTACTATCATCTGATATTCACTCCATGTTCAGTTTTCCTTGGTTCACTTAAATTTCAAGTTTATTTGAATCAGAATCTAACGTATACATTGCCTCTGGTTCATAGATCTTAAGTCTCTTTTATAATAAATAGCCCCACCCTTTTCCCCCACATTCTGGGTTTAACTGATTGTATTCTCATAGTGTCTTTTAGTATGTATTTCTATCCCCTATATTTTCTATAAACTGGTAGTTAGATCTAGAATCTCTGATTAGATTCAGATTAATTTTTTATAGTAAGAATGTTTTATAAGTAGAGCTGTGTATCACCTATTTCTTGATATCAGGAAGTACACAATGGCTGGTTTTACCACTTCTAGAGACAAAAATACTGGTGGGCTCTGTGGTGCCAGCACGATCCATCTACTATAAGGTACCCAGTCAGTCTTTCACTTAATGATTTTAGCAGCCATTATAGGCATTGTTTTTTACTGTAGACAGAATTTTTTGAGAACTATAGATTTTTGATTAGCAGCATTTTCTTTCCTATATACTTTAGGAGTTAGTAATCCCTGAGTAACTTCTAAGGTTTTTGTAACTAGTTAGACTTTTAATACCTAGGTTATATCAACATGATGTCTTAGGGTGGGCTTGAGTAATACATTATCTATTCAATCCATTGATGAATGAATCAGAATTTCCTATACACTGAAGTAGTGTGGAATATCAGCAATTTTTATAATGAAGGCTACGTTTGAGGATAGGGCCCCCCTAGTAGCTGTAAAAACCGTTTACAAAAATGGGTTGGTTCTTTACAGGCTGCTAGATTTTCTGTGTCCAGGCTGTGGAGATCTGTTCTGTTGCCTTGCTTCTTTAATGTCATATTGTCGTTCTGGGAATTACAGGGAACTGATACAGGACTCATAAAAGTATTTTGCCTGCAGAGAAACATGACATTTTTTTTGCTTGTTTCCTATCAGCTTTCTTTTATATAATCCTGAAAAATGTCTTAGCATTTTATTTAAGCTGAATGAGAGCAGAGACTATGTCTGCCTGATTCATCATTTTCCTGAGGGCTTAACATATAATTCCTTGGCCCTAGAATGGATTTTATAGATATCAGTTGAATAAAAGGATTGATTTCTTGATTGTCCTATCTAGAATTCAAAGGACAAATGTATGTAGCCATCTGAGCAGTGCTTCTCATCCTCTTATGCGTTGATAGGATTTCAGTAGTTAGATAATTATATCTCAGAACATTGCTCTTACTTCCTTAAAAGTTGCAGTGAAGATCTCAGGTCACACCGCTTTTAACTGATTAAAGCTGAATACAGAATGTGTTAAAATGTCACAATATCTCTGCAGCATTTCCATCCTGTGCTGACGAATCTAACCAGCTTTAGTCTGGAGCCCTTGGAATTATGCTTTAGTCCAAACACATTCTTGGTTGTGTAGAAGTTGTTTGCTGGTCACTTTGGGATGGTGTTGGGTGGATCACAAGGTCAGGAAATTGAGACCATCCTGGCCAACATGGTGAAATCCTATCTCTACTAAAAATACAAAAATTAGCTGGGTATGGCGGCACATGCCTATAGTCCCAGCTACTCGGGAGGCTGAGGCAGGAAAATCGCTTGAACGCAGGAGACAGAGATTGCAGTGAGCTGAGTTCGCGCCACTGCTGGAGCCTGGTGACAGAGCAAGACTTCATCTCAAAAAAAAAAAAAAAAAAAAAAGATGTTATTTGCTGATAACCAAATGGGAACTCAAATGATAAAGTGAAATGCAGTGTATAAGTTAGTTTCAATTGGTTGGCTATGGATTTTTGTTTGTTTAAAAGTCTACCTCCAGCTTTTCTTTCTTTGTTTAAAAGATATAGATTGCTTTCTATCTAATTAAAGTATGGACATTACTGACCTCTTTGAAAATTTTGGTGCAATAATTAGAATTGCTTAGGTGATATGCTGTAGAGAGATGGCAGGGCATGGTGGCTCACACCTGTAATCCCAGCACTTTGGGAGGCAGAGGCAGGCGAGTCACTTGAGGTCAGGAGTTTGAGACCAGCCTGGCCAACATGGTGAAACCTCATTTCTACTAAAAATACAAAAATTAGCCACACATGGTGGTGGGTGCCTGTAATCTCAGGAGGCCGAGGCAGGAGAATCACTTGAACCCAGGAGGAAGAGGTTGCAGTGAGCCAGGGTCGCACCACTGTACGACACCTGGGCGACAGAGCAAGACTCCATCTCAAAAAAAAAAAAAAAAAAAAAAAAAAGAGAGAGAGAGAGAGAGAGATAGCTGTCAGGGCAGTCTTTCTCATACTCTTGCTCCAGGATAACTGCTTACCTATCAATGTTGACATTAGACTTCTTTACCCATCCTTGATTTGTCTGACTTTGAGAACATCTTGGATGTGTTTCTCAATAATAAGCTATTATTTATGTTTCACTTGCTCCCAGTCACCCTATCATATAAGTATAAAGTATTGAAGATGGATGCTTGCTTTGTATCAGTGTTCTCTACAATACTTAGTGTGTTTTGTTTTGTACTGTTAATCAACAGGATACGAATAGTTGGATTTTTGGTTGCATAAACAGCACTTCTATGTGGTAAGTCTTTTGAACCCATGGCCCTCCACTGTTCATTTATCTGAACATAAACAATACTTGGAAATAACACTTTAAGAATAGCTTCATACATTATTATTATCATTTTGATGCTATATGAAATTTTAGTATTGTTTTTAAAATGAATAGTAAAGGAAATGAATATACTAGTAATTTTTGCAAACATTGAAATTAGGAAAAACATTTTTGTTTCTAAGGGAACTGTGTGGACAGAGTATATTGGATTAGACTTACTAGACATCTCTACTAGGTGTAGAGATGATTTCTTTTCCTTTGGCTCTTATTTATAATTTATAATACTTCTATGTATTTGTCCTTTAATTATATTTTCATATTTATTTCAAAGCCGGCAAGGGGTTGATTTATCATGGAAAGCTGAACTGCTGCCAACAATTAAGGTAAATTATGGCTTCAGAATTTTAATATTCAGGTGAAAAAATACTCGTCTATATACATTTTAAAATATTCTTTTTCATTAGCTTATCTTGATATTAAATAAGCTTGAGATTTGCTAACCTACATTTAAAAAATATTTTTCCTAGAAATACATTTGATAGGGAATAATATGCAGTTAGTGTTATTTATATATATATTTTTACTTTCAGAGATAAAAACTATAAGTTAACAGTCCTCTAAATCTCTGTATGTTATAGCTTCATACCAAAAGAACTGGATGGATTTCTAACATTCAATTTGAGGATATGTTTGAATGGCCTGCCTTAAAATATGAGCTGAGTAATATACTTAGAATTCATTCTAGGAGGAAGGGCCTGCAGTAGGAAGGCGGACATGTCAAAAAGATATGATACGTGGTCAAGCACTTGAATAACTAGTTTATCTAGTACTCCAGGGTGATAAATCACATCGGAGATTTATTTAATAGTTGTTTATGATTTGATTAAGCAACTCTGGTGGGTCAACAAGTTCTTTTATAAAGGGCTTATTTGTGTAGTCTCAAAATCTGTTATTGAAAAAGCAAAATAATTATAAAATTTGATGAAAATATCTGTTCTGATTTCCAAATTGTATTTATTGTAACTGATAATGTTATATCAGGATTGATAGTTTTCAGTCTTCAAGTAAATCTGTACTTTAAAAATAAAACACAGTTTCATAATGAATCCTAAACTCATTCATTGACTTGCAGGTGAAATCATCTGGTGGTTCCAGTCATTTCACAGTTAACTCCAATTAAGTTGGTTATTTTTGCTCATGAATATTTATAATTATCAGTATATATAGTCAACTCTATGCTATATAGAGAGTGAGAAACTTATACTAACAGAGAGGAATGGTGACAAAAGAAATAATTGCAAGTCATACTTCCCTTTGGAATGGTTGCAATTCTTTTTGTTACCTTGCTCAATCTTACTTGTACATATTCGTTCATGCGACCTTGAGTTTATCAAACAAATGATAGGAAAGTAAATTGACTCATGAACATTTTGAAGGTCTCTCACTGGTACTATCCTAATCAGGCTCAAAATAAACAAAAGTATTAGGATATACTTACTGATCAGTCATTTATAAGGTGTAACTAAATATTTCTTCAACTTATTATTTTTTATTTCAATAGCTTGAGGGGTATAAATGATTTTTTATTACATGGATGAATTGTATAGATTAATTTGGATATTATATCCAGCCTATAATATAAAGATTAAGAAGAAATAAATTATTAAAAACTCAATAAAATGTATTTTGCTCCTATGCTTTAAAAGGTATTTCTTTAATCATAAAATTTTTATATTATTCTTTTAAATCTCCAAAGATTAATCAGTTTCTCCATCAAACACTAGGTCCCTATGTTGTTTGTTCTGCATGTAGCAAACAGCTGGGTGAACAGCAGGAGAACAGGTTATTTCAGCTGCCTACTTTTCATGGCAAATGCTGAAAGAGAGATAGAAAACAGGAATTACACTATTCTGCAATGTTACGTGCTCTCGGCTTAAGAGGATAGATTTTTTTTATTGTAATGAAAATCAAAATTGCATGTAATGTGTGTTAGCCATTTATAAATAGCACACAAAATTATTTTGCTGTGAAATTGAAGGAATGACTAAAGCAAAGAAATTTTGTAGAGTTTATTCATAGTAATACCATCTCAAAAAAAATAATGTCAGATGAGAATTATATCACTGTTAGACATTTCTGTGGACCGAACTTTTAATAAATAGATGGGGCCCTCCATCAAAGCACGGATAAATTCAACACTTGGCCATTGTTGAGAATAACTACTTAAAAGCTATTAGAGTGGATAGCGGCACAGATTACCCAAGTTCTTCCAAATTAATTTATGTTTCATATTAGCTACCATTTTGGTAGCTAATTTGGGTCTTAGCTCCCTGTAGCTGTGGCTTATATGGCTCTTTTAAGGCTTTTTAATTTACATTAGAACATATGAGTCTGTCACAGGGACTTTGCGAAGCTGGGGCAAAGCCCAGGAGTTTATGTTTAATAAGCATCCCACAGGAATCTGGTCAGGTTGTTAGAAGGCTACTCACTGATGGGACTTTAGCTTGAGCATCTCTGTCCTCCTTGCCCACACTGGTGCTTCTGAAGAAGATTGGGGAAAGCTAAGAGTCTTTAGAAATGTTTTAATGCAAACATATTGTTAGAACATATAACTACTCCCACCCCACACATACTTCCAGAACAAAACTTGATTAAAAACTTTATTAGGGTGATTCATCACATAAACAGAACTTAAGACAAAAGCCACATTATTATCTCAATAGATGCAGAAAAGGCTTTTGATAAAACTCAACACTCATTCATTTTAAAAACTCTCAGTAGACTAGGTATTGAAGAAACATACCTCAAAGTAATAAGAGCCATCTAGTGACAGACCCACAGCCAACATCATACTGAATGGGCAAAAGCTGGAAGCAATCCCCTTGAAACTAGCACAAGACAACGATGTCCTCTCTTACCAATCCTATTCAACATCCGTACTGGAAGGCCTGGACAGGGCATTCAGGCAAAAGAAAGGAATAAAGGGCATCCAAATAGGAAGAGAGGAAGTAAAATTATCTCTGTTTGCAGATAACATGATCCTATATCTAGAAAACTCCACTGTCTCAGCCCAAAAGCTCCTTAAGCTGATAAGCAACTAAAGCAAAGTCTCAGGATATAAAATCAATGTGCAAAAATCTCTAACATTCCTATTGACACCAACAACAGTCAAGCCAAGAGACAAAACAGGAATGCAGTCCTATCCACAATTGCCAAAAAAAGAATAAAAGACCTAGGAATACAGCTAATCAGAGAGGTGAAAGATCTCTACAAGGAGAATGACAAAACACTGCCCAAATAAATCAGAGATGACATTAACAAATGGATAAACATTCCATGCCCATGAATAGGAAGAATGAATATCATTAAAATGACCATACTGTTGAAAGCAATTTATAGATTCAATGCTATTCCTATTAAACTACTATGGGCATTTTTCATAGAACTAGAAAAAAAACTATTTTAAATTTCATATGGAACCAGAAAAGAGCCCAATATAGCCAAATCAATCCTAAATAAAAAGAACAAAGCTGGAGACATCACACTACTTGACTTCAAACTATGCTACAGGGCTACAGTAACCAAAACAGCATGGTACTGGTACAAAAACAGACACATAGACCAATGGAACAGGACAGAGAACCCAGAAATAAGGCCACGCACCTACAACTATCTGATTTTCAACAAATCTGACAAAAACAAGCAATGGTGAAAGGTTTCCCAATTCAATAAATGGTGCTGGGATAACTGCCTAGCCTTATGCAGAACATTGAAACTGGACCCCTTCTTTATACCATATACAAAAATTAACTCAAGATGGTTTTAAAACTTAAATGTAAAACCCCAAACTATAAAAACCATGTAAGACAACCTAGGCAGTACCATTCTGGATATAGGAATGGGCAAGATTTCATGATGAAGATAACAAAAGCAATTGCAACAAAAGCAAAAATTGACAAATGGGGTCTAATTAAACTAAAGAGCTTCTGCACAGCAATGAAAACTATCAACAGAGTGAACAACCTACAGAATGGGAGAAAATTTTTGCAAATTCTGCATCCGACAAGTGTCTAATATCCAGCATCTATAAGGAACTTAAATTTACAAGATAAAAACAACCCATTATAAAGTGGGCAAAAGACATGAACCAACACTTTTCAAAAGACATACATGTAGCCAACAATCATATGGGAGAAAAGCTCAACATTACTGACCATTAGAGAAACGCGAATCAAAACCACAGTGAAATACCATCTCACACCAGTCAGAAGGGCTGTTATTAAAAAGTCGAAAAATAACAGATGCTGGCAAGGTTGCAGAGAAAAAGGAATGCTTACGTGCTCTTGGCAGGAGTGTAAATTAGTTCAACTGTTGTGGAGGACAGTGTGACGATTCCCTAAAGACCTAAAAATAGAAATACCATTTGACCTAGCAATCTCATTACTGGATGTGTACCCAAAGGAATATAAACCATTCTATTATAAAGACACATGTATGCGTGTGTCCATTGCAGCACTATTCAAGATAGCAAAGATATGGAATCAACCTAAATTCCCATCAGTAGTGTACTGAATAAAGAAAGTGTGTTATATATACACCATGGAATAGTATGCAGCCATAAAAATGAATGAGATCATGTTCTTTGCAGGAACATGGATGGAGCTGGAGGCCATTATCCTTAGCAAATGAATGTAGGAACAGAAAACCAAATACTGCATCTTCTCACTTATAAGTGGGAGCTGAATGATGAGAACACATGAATATATAGGGGGAACAACACACACGGGCCCATTGGGAGGTGGAGAGTAGGAGGAGGAAGAGGATCAGGAAAAATAACTAATGGGTAACTAGGCTTAATACCTGGGTGATGAAATAATCTGTACAACAAACCCCCATGACACAAGTTTCCTATGTTATAAACTTGCACATGTACCCCTGAACTTAAAAGTTAAAACCTGTGTTTGATGCCTTGACTTTTCATTAAAGAGGCAGTCTTCTATCAATTCATTCCTCAAAATATGGACTATAGGATCTGGTCTTAATTTTGAGAAGTGAATAGTTACTCATTTGGTGAGGTACATTATTTAGACATACTTGTCTTTATCATTTGCTAAATAAATTCCAGGGGATGATGTGCAGATATGCCATTAGCCAGCAACTATTTGCTATTTGGGCTACATCAAAATTGTTTGATATTAAATTGTAACTCTTTCATTATATTTACCATCCATTCATTCATCAGCTATTGAATATTTTTTGTTACATACTAACAAAATAAATGTAGAAACAATACTGTAACACTATATGTAACAACCAAATTATAAAAATATACCAAATTTGGAAATACTTATAAAAAAATAATTAAATTTAACGTTTAATGTCATTTGTTTTATGTGAAGGGATCCAGGGAATATTTTGGCAGTCCCTATTTAACATAATTATTAGGAATTTGATTTTCAACAGGATTATTGACCTGGAAATGTAAACATGGGCATTTCATGAAGTACCTAACATAAATTGGAAGTCTGCTTTTTAAAATAACTAAATAAGAAACAAGTGTAATTTATCTTTCTTTAAACATGTATTAATCTCTATGAAATAAAAATAGTTTATCTTTTTTTTTTTTTTTTTTTTAGTCTCTGACATTAAGACTTCAAGACTATCCATCTTTGTCTCATCTTGTTGTTTATGTACCATCTGTTCATGGAAGTAAGGTAACAAGTGGATTAAGATTATTATCAGAATGTTTTGGGGGCACTTGCTAAATTTTACAATTCTTTTCGATGAGTTTTCTGCACAGAGTTTATCTAAAACGGTAGCCAGTTTGATGATTGACCTAAGACTTGTTAAATTATTAGGATCATCTACTCCAACTCAAACTAAGCAGAATAAACCCAAGTTTCTTTGTGCCAAGTGAGAACTGGTTCCAGTTTATCAATCAGTCTTTCAAAACCTATGAATTATTAGGCACATAATAATAATTCATAGGTACCCTTTAAGTACAAGGCTGTGTACCAGGAATTATAGGAGGCACGCAAATGAAGACATGATCGTGGTTTTTTTTGTGTGTGTGTGTGTGTGTGTGTGTGTGATGGAGTCTCGCTCTTTCACCCAGGCTGGAATGCAATGGCACAATCTTGGCTCACTGCAACCTTGCCTCCCAAGTTCAAGGGATTCTCCTGTCTCAGCCTCCTAAGTAGCTGAGACTACAGGTCCATGCTACCATGCCCAGCTAATTTTTGTATTTTTAGTAGAGATGGGGTTTTGCCATGCTGGCCAGGCTGGTCTTGAACCTTTGACCTCAGATGATCCCCCACCTCAGCCTCCCAAAGTGTGCTGGGATTATAGGTGTGAGCTATTGCACCTGGCCAACATGACCCTATTCTTCAATAGCTACATACTGTTGGGAAGGGGGAGAGAAATGTAACTGGAGCAGAGGGAAGAGTGAAAAAAGAACTACCCAAATACACATAACACAAATCAGAATATAGCAAGTACATGAAAAGAATGACATTATAATAAGGCAGTATTTAAAATGGCTTTAAAAGTGGGCATGGTAGCAGGTACCTGGAGTCTCAGCTACTTGGGAAATTGAAGACAGGAGAATTGCTTGAAACCAAGAATTCAAAGCTGTAGTATGCTATGATTATGCCTGTGAATAGCCACTGTACTGCAGCCTGGTCAACATAGTGAGACCCCACCTTTAAAATGAAATGAAACAAAACAAAATGGCCTTAATAGATAGTTAGGATTTTTATAAGAAAAATGAACATTGTAGACCCATGCTGTCAATACAGGAAGCACTAGCACATGTGGTTATTTCAATTTAAATTAATACAAAATAAAAAATTCTGCTCCCTAGTTGTCCTAGTCACATTCCGGCTGCTTAATAGTATCATCATTGCTAGGAGTTATAATGGATGGCACTGTTTAGACAAAGCAACAGAGCAAAGCACGAAGTATATTTGGAAAACAGTGAGTAAGTCAATAAGAATTTTCAAAGGATGGCCACCATGGGTAGAATAGTAGTGGAGGAAAAGTCTGGACAATTAGTTCATGGCCATATTATGAAAGTCTTGATTGGAGGATTCAGGACTTTACAGAATTCAGAAGTCAGTAGGAAGCCCTAAGATTTTTCACTATAGTAGTAATAGTATCAGAAATCATTTATTTGGAAAGATTTAATCTCCTTATGGTATAGAATAGATCAGAAACAGAGTAGGCATCTCATAAGGGACTTGTACAGACTAAGCATCCTTAATCCAAAAATCCAAACTCTTAAAACTTTTTGACAGGTGAGGATACTCACCTCTGTGATAACGAGGACCGCCATCTAAAAACTTTTTGAGTGCTGACCTGACACCACAATTGGAAAATTCATCCCCCTGACCTCATGTGGTGAGGTGTAGTCAAAACAGTCAAAATTTTGTTTCATGCACAAAGTTATTAAAAATATAAAAATTACCTTGAGAGTATGTGTATAAGATGTTTATGAAACATAAGTGAATTTCATGTTTAGACTTAGATTCCGTCCCCAAGATATCTCATTATATTCCAAAATCTGAAAAAAATCAAACACTTTTAGTTGCACACATTTTGGGTAAGGTATCATCAGCCTGTACTAGGGAAGTGGGAATAGAAAGAAAAGAATGGTGGTTTTGATAGAATTAGTGGGTAAGAAAGAAAATGGAGGTAAAGGGCCCTTTGGACTGCCCTTTTCCTATTTCACCCAGCAACCTCACTCTTCAGGATCCAACCTGTGTCCCTTTTTCCCTTTTCCAGAGTCCCCCAGTAATCTTTTACTTATTCTCATGATACTTTGTTTATAACTTCTTTGAAATTAGAGAAATGCAAATCAAAACTACATTGAGATACCATCTCACGCCAGTTAGAATGGCGATCGATTAAAAAATCTGGAGACAACAGATGCTGGAGAGGATGTGGAGAAATAGGAACACTTTTACATTGTAGGTGGGAGTGTAAATTAGTTCAACCATTGTGGAAGACAGTGTGGCGATTCCTCAAGGACCTAGAAATAGAAATTCCATTTGACCCAGCAATCCCATTATGGGGTATATATCCAAAGGATTATAAATCGTTCTACTATAAGAACACATGCACATGAATGTTCATTGCAGCACAGTTTACAATAGCAAAGACCTGGAACCAACCCAAATGCGCATCAGTGATAGACTGGACAGGGAAAATGTGGCACACATATACCATGGAATATTATGCAGCCATCAAAAACGATGAGTTCGTGTCCTTTGTAGGGACATGGATGAACCTGGAAACCATCATTCTCAGCAAACTGACACAAGAACAGAAAATCAAACACCGCATGTTCTCACTCATAGGCGGGTGTTGAACAATGAGAACACATAGACACAGGGAGAGGAGCATCACACACTGGGGTCTGTCGGGGGAAAAAGGGGAGGGACAGCGGGGGGGTGGGGGAGTTGGGGAGAGAGAACATGGGGAGAAATGCCAGATACAGGTGATGGGGGAGGAAGGCAGCAAATCACACTGCCATGTGTGTACCTATGCAACAGTCTTGCATGTTCTTCACATGTACCCCCAAACCTAAAATGCAATAAAAAAAAAAATATATATATATATATTAAAAAAAAGAAAAATTTATTATATTGAATTATAATTTATTTATGTCTCAGTTGCCATGACCATATTATGGTGAACTCTTTAAGAGTAATGAACAGATAGGTTTTATTCTGCTTTGCATCCTTACCCTTCTGTGACTACTGCATAAATGCTCAAGAAAATGTTTCTCTCTTCATTTATTTATTTTTTTTTTGAGACAGAGTCTCACTCTGTCACCAGGCTGGAGTACAGTGGTGCAATCTCAGCTCACTGCAACCTCCCCCTCTCAGATTCAAGTGATTATCTTGCCTCAGCCTCCCGAGTAGCTGGGACTACAGGCATGCACCACCACACCCAGCTAATTTTTTTTAGAGACAGGGTTTCATCATGTTTGCCAGGATGGTCTTGATCTCTTGACCTCGTGATCCACCCACCTCGGCCTCCCAAAGTGCTGGGATTACAGGTGTAAGCCACTGGTGCCTGGCTGAAAAAATGTTTCTTGAATGAGAAGGTTGATAAGATTTGTAGCTAAAATAATAAGAGAAATTTAGGAAAAATAAAGAAAGAAAAAGGAGGATGTATTTGGGAGTCATCTCAATGACTAAATCTCACAAGTACCTTATAATGCATTCATTGTTCTGTTTTGCTTAGCTCAAGTGAGAGGTAATTCAGCATCATCAATACTAAAAGCTCTCTTTAAGGGTATTTCTGGCAGGTAAGCTGGTTTTGAATGAATCTAACATTTTTCTCAAACTTGAAAAGGCCCTCTCTGGTTGTTCCAAGAAATTAATGAGCCTTTCTGCAAATAGACAGTCTTAGCAGCCTAATAAACATGTAATGCATCTTAATGCTCTTTGGAAAGTAACACTGCTGACTCTACTGTTATACAATCCTGTCTTACTAGAATTATAACTTAAGTCTCATAATTTTTGCATGTCTATGTATAGCTCATCATCAGAACGTGACATATATTCAAATAGTGTAGAACATTTTTGAGTCAACTAGTATCTTAATATATTTTTAGAAATGCAAATATGGAATTATCTGTACTTTTTTGTAACAGAAAATGAAATAATGAAACCCATTAGAAATTTACTTATTTTGGGTTTTTCAGAGACAGGCCTTTGAATTTTCTCTTTCTTGGGTAAGGTTTTTGTCATTATCCAAAACTAAAGGCACAGACAAATTTTTTAAGCAGTAATAAAAATTCTATTATTTTAAACTTGTTCAAAGTGATTAAATTGCTTTGAAAAACTGCTTCCCTGTCTGAGATAGACTTATCCAAAAGTACTTTGTAAAAATGTAATGAATATTCCTGTTCAAGAAACGATTTCTCTAATCTTTTAGCAGCTGTTTTCTAAAATGAAAATATCTGTGTTCTTTGCCTTGTAAGTAAGGAGGGAGAAATACAAGCAAAACCCCTTAAAAGTTTTTTCTTTTATTCCCCCAAGTATATGCTATAATCTAATAACAATTTCTCTTGTCTGTTTTTCACTTTCGAAAACAATCAAAAACCTCCTCAGGAGGCAAACAAAGTAATAGTGCTTCAGAAAATCCAAGGTATAGTCATTGGAAAAGCCTAGGATAGACCCCACTAGCTTTCCGCTTTTGTAGATAGCAGACTACTTGCTAGCTACAGTTACACATCAGATTAATTTTTCTTTAGCTTCTATAGATCAAAATAATATGATTGTATTGTAGAGATTATTTTAATGAAATTATTCCTTTACCAGAAACAATTCTTGCCAATAAGTGAGAGCAGAGTTTCTTACGCAACTAATTGAAATGTTATCTAAAAAGAAGTTCCACTACAAAAAATTATAATAATGCAGATGTCACATTGTAGTTTTACATTTTTGTAAAGCATTTCTTTTTCTGGCTTCATACATAGTAAACCTTCTTTCTACTTACTGTAATAACTGCTTAACCTGAAATAATGTTCCACCAATAACATTGACCATCTGTTGATGAATGGCAGTATTTCTCCAAAAGCCTTTTATAGTCTAATTAGACTATATTTAATAAATACAGGATTTTAAAAAAAGATATGTAACAAAACCACATTTTCCTTTTGACTATGAAAGCATTAAGAGATATAGTATCTAAATTCTTAATCTTAAATTAGCCTAGGCTCTTAATACTTTGATACATCCTTTAATGTCCCTTTTCTGCAAACACCTAAAGCTAACTATAAAAAAAACTGCTATGAATCTGTTGTTCTAGGAATGGCCCTCTAATAATTTATCTATTTAGTTAAGCTTGTTTATCAAGTTTTCTCATCATAGTATCTCTCCTTGAGAAATTCTTGCCACCTAAGTATAGGCAGAATTACAGTGTGATAGATGATACTTTCTCCAATGCTGAGGTTTGTAGACTTATTTTCCATTCAAACATCAAGTAAAGATATTTTACTATAAATTTAACTTTACTTTTTCTAATAAATCAGTGTTTATATTTCAGTTTGTTGTAGATTGTGAATTCTTTAAAAAAGAAGCAAGATCCATACAGCTTCCTGTAACTCATCTTTTTTCCTTTGGTAAGTACTTTGTTTTTAGAAAGCCTAAGAATTAGTTTTATTTTTAACAGAGTCACAGTAAAGCAGAGCTTTGTAACATAAAATATTGAATATTTCAAGTATACTTCTTAGAATAACTATATGATGTGCTTCAGTGGTTTGATTCTCATTTAATACTGGGCTAGCAGTCATCTTCTGAGAAGTGAACTTACATAATCACATACATTTTCAGGTAATCACGTGTGTGTATATGTGTGTCTGTTCTTACGTGAAATTTATCCTATTGGCCCTTTTAGTACAATTTTAATATAGAATATAAATTGCTGTGTGTATAAGAAGGTTTCAAGATTTCTCCAAATATTCTTTTAAACTTTATTTTGAAATAATTTTAGATTTATGGAAAAGTTACAAAAGAGTTCCTGTATATCTTTCACTCACATTTCCCTAAGATTGACCTTTTATATAAACACAGTTCAGTTTTTTCAACTAAGAAAGCATTGGTGCAATACTATTAATTAAACTACAGATTTTATTTGGTTTTCACCAGTTTTTCCACAGATGTCCTGCTTCTCCAGGTTCCCACATTGCATTTAGTTGTCATGACTCCTAAGTCTCCTATAATCTGTGACAGTTCCTCAATCTTTCTTTTTTCACAGCTTTGAAACCTTTGAAGAATACTGTTTAATTATTTTGTAGTTTGGAGTTGTCTGATACTTTCATTTTTGTGAAGGGAGTAGGGAACAGGGTCTCACAATGTCACTCACGCTGGAGTACAGTGGCATGATCTCAGCTCACTGCAACCTCTGCCTCCTGGGCTCAAGTGATCCTTCCATCTCAGCCTCCTGATTAGCTGGGACTACAGGCATGTGACACCATGCTCAGCTAATTTTTTTTGTATTTTTTGTAGAGACAGAGATTCACCATGTTGCCCAGGCTGGTCTCAGACTCCTGGACTCAAGAAATCTGCCTGCCTTAGCCTCCCAAAATGCTGGGATTACAGGCGTGAGCCAACACACCCAGCCTAATACTTTCTTATGATTAGATTGAGGTTATGTATTTTTGCCAAAAATACCACAGAAGCAATGAGATTTTCCTACTATATCATATTCAGTATACATGATACTGATATTTCTAATTACTGGTTGTGTTAATTTTCCTTTCTTGGTTAAGGTGGTGCCTGCTAGGTTTCTCTGCTATAATGTTAATTGCTTTTTCCTTTTGTAGTTCATAAATAGCTGGGGTGAGATAATTTGAGAGTATGTAAATGTCCTCTTTTTCTTTAGAATAACCCACTATTTTTAGCATCCATTGGTTCATCTAGTATTTAGCAAATATCACTCTGGTATTCCACATTTAGTGGAATTCTTCCTGAGATAAAGGAGACCTTTCTCCTTACTATTTATTTATTCATTCATTCAATTTTTATTTATGTCACTATAGACTCAAGGATATGTATTTTATTCATTGGGTTATAATCCAATTCCATCATTATATATATTTTTGCTTAAGTTGTTCTAGCTTTGAATATTGGGAACACTTTCAGGCTGGTTCCTATGCTCTTTTAGTATGCTCATCCTTTAAATATATATATTTTTTACATTCCATTTATGAAAAGAAACTGTGTTACTTTGGAAAACTTTAAAATTTTTATTTCTCCCCATACCTTTTTTTTGGTACACAAATACTCAGAACAATACAGAAATGACAATTGTGAATCGCTCATATCATTTAAGATAACAAGCTTGTAAAATAAAAGATCTACCAAGAAAGTATACCTTTCTGAAATTGGAATTATATACTTGACTTTTTAAAAGCAGGTTGATGTGATTGGAAGTCATAAAAGTTGTTTTATCTAGAGTTTATTGCGGGGGGGATTAGATTTTGGAAGTTCACTCCATAAAGAAGTGAAAACCTGTAAACAAATTTTTAATTATTGGCATTGTTTTAATGTTATCAGTACTTTTTTGAAAAATTCCTTGATATTCTAAGTAGTACAGTACTTTGAATTCAACAGGATTGTCTTCAAGGAAAGTGGTGATAAATACAAGCGGCCTATACTACAATATAGAGCTTCTGAACTTTGGACAGGTAATTAATCCTGACTGTAACAAGAAGGATTTTATTTTACTTTAATGTTTACTTTAACATACAAGTAAACTTTTATTTTTTGTTTTTGTGGTCAAACTCTATTAGATATACCAAGCTTTTAAAATCAACGTGGTAAGCAAGTGCTCAGCAGTTAAAGGTAAATATATGTTGTAAAAAATACACAGAAAATTGATTGTTATTGCCCTTCTGAGTCTAGAAAAAAAAGAAAGAAAAAAAGAGGTAAAATATATATATAGAGAGAGAGAGAGAAAAAATAATATTGTCATTTGAAGACTCATTAGGTGTTAACTTGAATTTTCTGTAATACTTATTCTTCCATATGTTTTTATGTTAAGTAAAATTAAATATGTAATAGAAAAGTTGTTATATTTCCAGGGGATTTGACATAGACCCTTTCTTAACAGTAAAGCATTTTTATCTGTTTCACTTTAAATATCCACATGTAAAAAATGCCGTCCATCTTCATGTCTTATAGTAGTAATTCAGATTTAGTTATTTAATATTTTCCACTTTCTTAGTACTGCCCATCTGCCCTAATATCTATTATAAATCTAATTAAAGCATTATTATTTAGGAATTCTCCATAATTTTTTATCATGTAGTATAACCTGTATTGATTTTTTAAATGAAATGGACAATTGTATAATTAGGTATTATAGCAGCTTATGTAACATTTAGGGTAACATATTGTTAATGATACATTTTTTTCATGTTTTAACAGAAGAAATAACCAGTATCTATAAACTTCATATTCCTTGGTCTTACGAAGATTCACTAACCATTGCACAGTAAGTATTTGAAAGAATTTCCTTTAAACTTTGGTGTTTTTGAATAATAGATATTCTGGTTAGTTTATTTCTTTAAATCATGAATTATTAAAATGCCTCAGTAAAATGTGTTTATCCTATATGTAGCATTGTTCCTATAATTTAATATATAATATTATTATTAAATGATAGAGAACTTAAACTTTACTTACTTGTCAGCTGAACCCCCTTCCACCTTCTCCCAACTCCCGTGTCCTAGAGGGAGCATTCAAACAATTGTGATATCATTGAAAAAGTGCCCATCCACAATTATGGGTCTGGTACCTAGCTTCCTCTACATTATTTGATTGTATTGTGCTGAGGATTAACTTAGCCATGGCTCTTTACCAGCATTTTGTATTTGAGAATTGATATTTAAGTTATCTCTTCAGGGTTCCATCTTCCACAGAAATTTCTGTGAAACTCCATATTGCTCAACCAGAAAATGACAGCCATGTGGCATTATTAAAAATGTATACATCATCAGACTGCAAGTATGAGGTAAGTTGTATGTTTGCTTAATTTTTAAGATTTAGTTATAGAATAAGCTAGAAACATTCTTTTTATATTAGCTTCAGATATATGGTGGTATGGAAGCCAATAAATATAAAAAATAGGTATTTAAAATATTTTAAATATTCTTCCTTTTTCCTGTTAACACCACCTTAGCATTCCATAGCTGGACCATTTGAAATGTATACGTCTTAATAAGTAATAGAAGATAAAGTCAAAAAATCAGACTGTAGATTAACCTTCTAAATTTGGAAGCCCAAGTCCAGAATCTTTATAAATTGAAGAACATCATGAAGTCAGTTGACATGGGCTTACTGCAGTAATTGACGTAATACTTATTGATGTACAGCTCTACTGGTTGTTAGCTTAAGGATCTTCTTTCCTTTTCACTAATTATTTTAAGCTCTGCTAGTCATTAACATGTGTGATTTCATACCTATTGTGTTTATTTTAAATTAAAGTATATCTCTTTGTGTTAAGGGAAATAGAATTGAGAGTAACATTTTATTTACTTATGGATTCATGAATGAAGAGCCCCTAGATTCCCGATTTAAGTGGTTAAAGTACTTATTTCAGTGGTTATGACATCATAGGCTTCTGGTTTATGTGAAGTATAAAACCAGCTGAAAGCTCAGCTCTTAAAACCAAGCTTAAATGTTTCGATTCTTTGTTAGAGCTAACTTTTCAAGGGTAAACTAGGATCGATACTGTCAAATTAATAGAATCTGTTCCTCCAGCGAAGTTTCAGTTGAACTTATATTATGAACTAATTTAGATTTCATGGAATTTATTAATGCTTTGATATCTTGCATTCTGTTTCTAACAGTTAAGGGTTTTTCAGGGCCATAGTACTTTTTAACTTGCACGTTCATATTTATAATATTAAAGGAATATAAAAAATTGTGATAAAAATTTGGTTCCAACTAATGCATGCTCTCAAAATGTCCATGTTTTTCCAAATACTGCATATTTTCAAGAAGTCCATATATTGACAAAATTTAATCATTTTAAGTTTCCCTAAGAAATATTTATCTCCTTTCTAATATCAAATAGAATTCCTAATTATTTACAAAAAGTATATTTATGGTAGAGATAATTAAGGGTGAATTTCTTTTTAAAATATTACTTTGGCTTAAATTCCTTTAGCTGGCATGATCTGGTAATAAGATAGTCTACTTAATTAAATATTTTAGGTAGTAAAGGGGCATAATAGCATTCACTCAACTGTCAAAGAATTAGATATGTGGGAACGTATATTAAACAGTAAAACTACACTTAATACAATTTACATGGTGGCTCAGAAGATTCTTTAAGATCTTGAATACCTTTAGGTTTACCACTATGGAAAATTAATTATTATGCTTAGAGATGTGTAGAAGTGCTCAATTTAATAAAATGTAAACTAAAGGAATTTAGGGGAAACTAACCTTTTCTTCAATAATTATTTTAAACTAGGTGACAGTTAAGACTTCCTTTTCACAAATACTTGGACAGGTAAGAGAGATCCCTGGCTGGTTGATTATTTACTGCTTTATGAATAAATAACTGTAAGGAAGGGGTTGTAGACTTTTTCCATAAGGGGCTGGATAATCAATAATTTTTTTGCAGACCACATACAGTGTCTTTTGCTACTGCCACTGCTGTAGCTGCTTCTGTATTCTTCCATTTTCTTTTTCATTTTTCTTCCACTTTAATAAAATCCAAAAATTTTTTTTGGCCCACAGGCCACAGTTTTCCATCCCTGCTTTAAGGTGATGCTTTCATGTTGGATACATCCAAAAAATGAGAGCTGATACTTGATTCTCAAACAAATTAATATTTTTGCCTAAATGAATTCTATATTAAGCCTTTATGGCAGGGCATAGTGACTCATGTCTGTAATCCCAACACTTTGGGAGGCCAAGGCAGGAGGATCACTTAAGGTCAGCAGTTCGAGACAAGCCTGGCCAACATGGTGAAACCCCGTCTCTACTAAAAATACAAAGATTAGCCAAGCGTGGTAGTGCATGCCTGTAGTCCCAGCTACTCAAGAGGCTGAGGCACGAGAGTTGCTTGAACCTGGGAGGTGGAGGTTACAGTGAGCTGAGATTGCACCACTGCACTCTAGCCTGGGCAACAGAGGGAGACTCCATCTCAAAAAAAAAAAAAAAAAAAAAAAGAAAAGAAAAAAGATTTCATGTTCCTCATACCACACTATAAATTCATAGTACAATAAAATCCATAGGCTCTGTCATATAAATGAATATTTTCAAATAACTTTTTATATTGTGCATGCTCAGTTTGTAAAAGGAAAAATAAATTCTATTAAAGATAAATGTGTTGAATTCATTAATGTTACAAAAATAGTGCATAAAGCAATAGAACTATAGATATTACTTAGCATCGCTATAATTTGCAGAATTGTGCAACCTGGACACAGATAAGTAACGATTGACTAGGGAAATTATATAGTTTTGAAATTCAGTTAAATTTGTATTACAGCTTTTATTACTTTTACTTTATTTTTTGGTCTTTTGTATTTTGCAATCCAGGCATAGTAGAATTTTGTTTTAACTCTAAGTCATTTAATACTGTAATAATAAAACTTATAAGGCAAAATTAAATTAGAAACATTTGTTATATGCATTATCTCATGTAATCCTCTGAACAATTTGGTGAGAACTAGATTACAATCATTAGTACATTATAAGGATGTACATTATAACATTCTAAGTTAATATATAAAAATTCTGTGCTAAATTAGGAAGGGAAGGTTAAAATCTTAGTATAAGTTGGAAAATAGCATCATGCATAATTACAATAAATATTCTAAAATGTTAAGTGACCAATTATTAAATCTCTCTAATTTATACCTTTGTATATTTAGTATGACCAAAGGGCATGTTACTGTACACAGTGGTTTGGGGTAGGAATATAACATACTCTTTATCCATATAATTCCCATGTTTCATAATTCAGTTTAGTAACAAGAAAAGTCAAGTTAGCTTAATACACTAGAGTCAAGCATAAGTGTCCACCAAAAGAGGACAGACCTCATATTCTTGTTTTGATGTGGAAATCCTTCTAAAGACTGAGGAGGTACAGGTGTTACAGTATCAGAGGTGGATCCTTTCTAAAATGTCAATTAAAAATTTGTGTTATTGAAGCTTAAGCTTAGTTTTGTAATAAAAAAATTCAAAGAAAAAAGGAATTTGTATTAATTGAATTAAATTCTCAAATTATTGAAAAGACACAAGATGTTCTTCCTTGATGCTGGTTTAAAAATGTAGCTTGTAGGTAGTTGGAGAGTGAATGAAAGTTGTATATCTTACTTGTTTTAAAAAATAGTACTTTTTTTTTTTTTTTTTTTTTTTTTTTTTTGAGACAGAGTCTTACTCTGGCGCCAGGCGCCAGGCTGGAGTGCAGTAGTGCAATCTTGGCTCACTGCAATCTCCGCCTCCCAGGTTCAAGCAATTCTCCTGCCTCAGCCTCCCAAGTAGCTGGGACTATAGGCACACACCACCATGCCCAGCTAATTTTTGTATTTTTAGTAGTGACGGGGTTTCACCATGTTGGCCAGGATGGTCTCGATCTCTTGACCTCATGATCCGCCCGCCTTGGCCTCCCAAAGTGCTGGGATTACAGGCGTAAGCCACTGCATCCTGCCAAAATAGTGCATATTTTAAATGTTGCTCACTCAGTCACAGAAGATTGAAGAAGAGGAATAAAGAGAAACTACTTAGGAGAACCTCCAGCCTTCAATAGATAACTTTTCATAAAGTTAATTTTTTTCTGAAAGAGGAAAATATATTCACGTATTCTATAGTCTGCTCTTACGAAAAAGAGTTAGCATAAACTGAAAGTTACTTTCGCAGGAGAATTCCATAAACTCAGGTAAATCATTTCTGTGCAGGAATGAAGTCCAGTGTTGCCAGATCTTCAGCTTTTAAGAGAAACTAGAAATCTGAATTTTTAGATGAAATCTTTTAATTTTTCAATGTTGGCATGTAATTCGAAATTTAAAGAAATACTGTACCAAATACTAAGTATGGCTACAGTTTGACTATGAGTCAGGGAGGCCAGTTTATGATTGTAGGTTTAGTAGTATCTTATATATCCAGCTGTATCTATATCCCAGTATAACATTTGATACTCATAACAATGATCCTCTATCATTAAAAGAAATTTTATATTCAGAGTACTCTGTGTAGGACCTCTTACAAGATTCTAAATGCAGTGAAGGGCATTAAAGGTAACAACAGCTAATGTTTTCCAGTCAGTTACCATGTACCAGTTACTATTCCAAATGCTTTATGCAAGTGTGAATATATTTAAGCCTTACATCCCTGTGAGGTAAGTGCTGTTTGTCTCATTATACAGATGAGGGTATAGAGAGAGGGAAGGAAAAGTAACGGAGGGGGGACCATAACTTGCCTAACGATACAGAGCTAGTGAGAGGCAAAGCAGGAATCTAAATCCGGGAGTCTGACTACTGAGCCTGCTATGATGCTTAACTTTCTTTTTATACTCTCAAAAGTGCATGTTTTTACTAGCATGTATATTTACAGTATATTATAGTATATTTACTAGCATGTCATGTATAATTTGCTATTAGGTAGCAAAATGGCCTTTTTCCCTTTTTACTCAGCTTTCCCAACTTCCCATGCAAAGCTGTAAACTATACTTCACAAGTATGGGCTGTACATTATCTGATTTTTTTCTCTTCTCTTTTTTACCTGGGAAATCCATGGAGGAACTTTAGGGAGACCCTGAACTTTCTGAAATTTTCTGCAACTTTTGTGTAAGCTTGTACTTCCATAGCTTTCCTCAGGTTGCCAGAGAAGTTTATACATGTTCTAAAAAAATTCTGTGGAATGGAGAACATGCTTTAAAGTAAATTTCCTTCTAATAATGTAACATCAAAACAACTTAAGCCTTTGTTTTTGTTGTATGTATTGATAGAGAGCTGATACAATGACTTGAGGCACTATAACATAATGATCATGAACTTAGGCACTGATTTTAAAACCTAGTTCCGTAAAATTTTCAAACACAATGAAGGACATAAAAAGTTAATAAAGCAGTTAACATTTTCTGATAACTTGTCATATATGAGTTAATATTCTGAATGCCTTACACAAATAAGCATGTCTACTCCTCATAACTATCTATAAAGTACATACTATTATTGTTACTATTTTCTGATAAAGACATAGGGAGAGCTAAGTAACTTGCCTATTATATTTTTAATTGTACAAATTAGTTGGGCTCTCATGCCTGAATTTCTTTGTCTATAAAATAGGGATAAGAACTACCTCAAAGGATATTGGGAGAAGGACATGGGATAATGCATATAAGGTATATTCTGTCATGCCTGCAACATATTAAATAATGAGTGTGCCCTGAAAAGCAGTTTTGTAGCATATGCTACTCAATTATATGTTCTATTATGCCTTTGATGAAAAATTCAGATACATTTTTAGTTTGCTATACATTTTCAACATTTATTTTACTTAGAGTTTTTGATACTTTTACTGGAAATATCTTTGTGGCCAGTTCAGGAAAGGCATAAATTGAAGAACAACTTTTAAATTTTATGTGAAAGTACATTTATTTCATTAACATGAATATTCAGGAGTTGCCCATTGACTTACTTGTTTTTTAGGTAGTTAGATTTCATGGTGGAGCTCTTCCTGCTTATGTCGTATCTAGTATCCTTCTTGCTTACGGAGGACAATTATATTCTCTTTTCTCAACAGGTAAGAATGCTCCTAATTTTTAAATTACTTTTGTTTTGAATATTAAAGTAGAACAACTATTAGTTCTACATGTATGTTTTTATATATAATTCTATTATATTGTATCAGGAGACATATTTAAGAGAGTTCTTTGAACTTCCTTTTTATTATTTTATTGTTTTATGATTATGCCACATAATAGTAGCTACTGTTCTGTTCTTGAAAGCTCTTGAAAAATGGCATGTAATTTTATGATAAGTCTTCTCTACATCTTTGTTACTTTTCTGCTATCAACCACCAATCCCAAAATAGTTTGAGGAAGCTAGTCCAGAGACCTTCAGTTTGTGGTCTGAAGACCTGCAAATTATTAACATTCTCTTAGCTTGTCAGTTTTGTATCAGTGTCGTTTTTTAATGGAAAAAATAACTTTGAGTCTAACCAGATTAAGTCATTTTTTAAAATTCACATAGGAATCAAGCAGTATAATTATCTTCATATAATAATTTTGTTAGTATTTATGACTTAAAAAGGGGTAAAACATTTAACCATAATACACACCAAAAAATTAACAGTAATACCCTAATATTATCAAATGCATTTTTTTTTTTTAGACAGAGTTTTGCTCTTGTCGTCCAGGCTGGAGTGCAGTGGTGTGATCTTGGCTCACTACAACCTCCACCTCCCAGGTTCAAGCAATTCTCCTGCCTCAGCCTTCGAAGTAGCCGGGATTACAGGTGCCTGCCACCATGCCCAGCTAATTTTTGTATTTTTAGTAGTGACGGGGTTTCATGATGTTGGCTAGGCTGGTCTCAAACTCCTGACCTCACGATCTGACCACTTCAGCTTCCCAAGTGCTGGGATTATAGGTGTGAGCCACCATGCTTGGCTTCAAATGACTTTTTAAGAAGTATTTTATTTTTAATTTACTTGGTTGATACATAATTGTACCTATTTATGGGGTACATGTGATATTTTGATACATTTATATAATGTATAAAGATCAAATCAGGGTAATTAGGATATCCATCAACTCAAACACTTATCATTTCTTGTGTTGGGAGCATTCCAAATCTAGCTATTTTAAAATACACAATAAATTATTAGTCATAGTCTCCTGGCTGAGTGCAGTGGCTCGTTCCTGTAATCCGAGCACTTTGGGAGGCTGAGGCAGGTGGATCACCTGAGGTCAGAAGTTTCAGACCACCCTGACCAATATGGTGAAACCCTGTCGCTACTAAAAATACAAAAAAATTAGGCAGGTGTGGTGGCGGGTGCCTGTGATCCCAGCTACTTGGAAGGCTGAGGCAGGAGAATTGCTTGAACCTGGGAAGTGGAGGTTGCAGTGAGCTGAGATTGCACCACTGGGGCAACAAGAGTGAAACTCCCTCTCAAAAAAAGAAAAAATTAACTATAGTCATCCTAATGTGCTATCAAATTTTAGACTTTATTTCTTCTAACTGTTACTTTTATACCTATTAATCATTCTTTCTTCATCCCTCCACCCCTCTTTACCCTTTCCATCCTCTGGTAACCATCTATTCTCTAGCTCCATGAGATCAACTTTTTAAATTCCCACATATAATGAGAGCAAATAATATTTGTCTTTCTATGCCTGGCTTATCACTTAACATAATATCTTTCAGTTACATCCATGTTGCTGCAGTTGACTGAATTTCATTCTTTTTATGTCTAAATAATATTCCATAGTGTATAATATATTACCACTTTCTCTATCCATTCATTTGTTGATAGACTTTAGGTTGATTCTATATTTTGGCCATTGTGACTAGTGCTACAGTAAACATGGGAATGCAAATATCTCTTCAATATACTGATTTCCTTTCTTTTGGATAATATATACAGCAGTAAGATTGCTGGGTCATATGGCAGATCTATTTGTAGTTTTTTGAAGGACCTCCAGACTGTTTTTTCTTTCTTTTTTTTTTTTTTTCCTGAGACAAAGTCTCACTCCGTCACCAGGCGCCAGGCTGGAGTGCAGTGGCGCGACCTCAGCTCACTGCAACCTCCGCCTCCCAGGTTCAAGCAATTCTTCTGCCTCAGCCTCCCAGTAGCTGGGACTACAGGCGCATGCCACCACGGCCAGCTAATTTTTTCGTATTTTTAGTAGAGACGGGGTTTCACCATGTTGGCCAGGATGATCTCGATCTCTTAACCTTGTGGTCCGCCCGCCTCGGCCTCCCAAAGAGGTGGGATTACAGGCGTGAGCCACCGCGCCCGGCCCAGACTGTTTTTCATAATGGCTGTACTAGTTGGCATTTGTAGCAGTAGTGTACTAGTGTTCTCCATTTTCCATATCCTCACCAGCACTTGTTATTTTTTGTCTTTTTTTATAACAAGCCATTTTAACTAGGGTGAGATAACATCTCATTGTGGTTTTGATGTACATTTTTCTGGTGATTAGTGATACTGAACATTTTTTAAAATTTATCTATTGGTCATTGGCATGTCTTCTTTAGAGAAATGTCTGTTCAGATCTTTTGGCCGCTTTAAAATTAGGGTATTTGCTTGTTTTGCTGTTGAGTTGAGTTCCTTATATATTCTGGTTATTAATCCCTTAACAGATGGATAGTTTGCAATTTTTTTCCTAGTCTTTGGCTTATCTCTTCACTTTGTTGATTGTTGCCTTTGCTGTGCAGTAGCTTTTTAGCTCGATATAATCCAATTTTGCTTTTATTGCATGTACTTTTGAGGTCTTACCCAAGAAATATTTGCCAGACCAATGTCCTAAAGCATTTCTCCAGTAGATTCTTACAGTAGTTTCATTTCAGGTTTTAAATTTGTCTTTATTTTGATTTAATTTTTGCATATGGTGAAAGATAGGGATCTAGTTTCTTACTTCTGCCTATAAATTTCCAGTTTTCCCAGCCCCGTTTATTGAAAAGACTGTCCTTTACCCAATGTATGTTTTGGTGTCTTTATTGAAAATTAGTTGGCTGTAAATGAGTGGATTAATATCTCGGTTCTCTATTCTGTTCCATTGGTTCATGTATCTGTTTTATGCCAGTACTAAACTGTTTTGGTTGCTATAACTTTGTAGTGTATTTTGAAGTCAGGTAATGCGATCCCTCGAGCTTCGTTCTTTTGCTCGGGATTGCTTTGGCTATTGGGGTCTTTGTGGTACCATACGATTTTAGGATTGTGTTTTTCTGTATCAGTGAAGGCTGTCATTAGTATTTTGATAGGGATTTCATTGAGTCTAGACATTGTTTGAGGTAGTGTAGACAGTTTAATGATGCTAAATCTTTCAATCCATGAACATAGATGGAATTGCTTTCTATTTTTTTGTGTCTTCTTCAGTTTCTTTCATTGATGTTTTATAGTTTTCACTGTAGAGATCTTTTACTTTGGTTAAATGTATTCATAGATATAATTTAATTGTAAATGGGATCACTCCCTTGATTTCCTTTTTTTTTTTTTTTTTTTTTTTTGAGACAGTCTCGCTCTGTTGCCCAGGATGGAGTGCAATGACACAATCTTGGCTCACTGTGAACTCTGGCTTCCAGGTTCAAGTGATTCTCCTGTGTCATCCTCCTGAGTAGCTTGGATTACAGGCATGCGCCACCACACTCAGCTAATTTTTTTGTATTTCTAGTAGAGATGGGGTTTCACCACGTTGGCCCGACTGGTCTTGAACTCCTGACCTCAAATGATCTGCCTGCCACAGCTTCCCAAAGTGCTGGGATTACAGGCATGAACCACCATGCCTAGCCTCATTATTTGTTATTGGTCTGTTGAGGTTTTCAATTTTTTTCTTGATTCAACCTTGGTAGGCTGGGATGTGTCCAAGAATTTATCCATCTCATCTAGATTTTCAAATTGTTGAGTTAAAGTTGTTTATAATATTCTCTAATGATCATTTGTATTTCTTTGATATCAGTTGTAATATCTCCTTCTTTGTCTCTGATTTTATTTATTTGGGTATTTCTCTCTTTTCTAGTCTAGCTAAAAGTTTGTAGATTTTGGTTAAGTTTTCAAAAGAGCACCTTTTCATTTTGTTGATCTTTTTGTTTTTTTTGAAGCTTGTTCATAGCTGACGTATTTTTCAGTCTCAATTTCATTTATTTATGCCCTGATCTTTATTTTATTCCTTCTACTAATTTTGGTTTTCATTTGTTCTTGCTTTTCTGGGTCCTTGAGATGTATCATTTGGTTTTTATTTGAAGTCTTTTTACTTTTTTGATTTAGGCATGTATTGCTATGAACTCTCCTCTTAGAACTTTCTTTGCTATATTCCATAGCTTTTGGTATATTATGTTCCATTTTTATTTGTCTCAGGGAATATTTTAATTTTTAAAAAATTTCTTAATTATCCCATTCATTGTTCAGGAGTCAATATTTTTAAAAAATGTTTAAAGAGTTTTCAAAGAAGATCCTCACAGTGCAGTTAGGTTTTTGTCAACTTAAATAACAAACAGAGAGAGGGGCTCTCTAAAGGAAAATGATGTTTATTTGGAATAGGGCATTGCAATGGGAATATGTGTGCTACAGTAAACATGCATATTTAGGGAGGTAAAGGAAGATAAAGAATGTTAAAGGAAAAATAAAAAAGATTACAATTGTTTTGAGATGCTTATTCTTGGCTATTGATCTTGAGGATCAATAACAAGGGTGGTGCTAGTTTGGGGGTTGAGCAGGCAGTTGCTGGGCAGATGTCCTAGAGAAAAGTTTTTTGTATGTGTAAGGTTGAGAGGGCATTTGTTCAAGATTGCAGTTTTTGCAGTCTTTTGTGTTAGTTTTATTATCAAGAATACAAGTGTGAGAACTCTCTCTTCATAGACTTCCGCAGCTCTATTTGTCAGGGTTTGTTTTCCTTTGTTTTTAACACAAATGACTCCATATTGATTCTGGTCAGTTTCACATTTTCCCCTTTTGATTAAGATCCTCCTCTGAAAGCATCACTGATCAATCACCCCATTGTTAGACTTTGATATCCCTTGGTGCTGGAATAGACCTGTCCCAGGTTGCTGCTCTAATCCCACATTGTAATGATTGGTGACTTGGAGTCAGTGTCATAAACTTTATAGCCACATTTGGAGCACTGAGGCAGGTTTGAAGGGAGTGGCTCTGAGGCTAAGCCTACCTGGAGTTCATTATTAAGTTCAGTTTTGTTTGTTCCATAGTCTCTTGCCATCATTTCAAAGTGCAGCGCCAGCATTATTCTGTTAGGATTTGTATTTCTACAAAAATTTTAACAAGTTAATAGAGGAATGCTAGTGATTTTTGTACATTGATTTTATATCCTGGAACTTTGCTGAAGTTATTTATCAACTGAAGGAGCTTTTTGAGCTGAGACTATGGAGTTTTCTAGATACTGAATCATGTCATCTGCAAACAGAGATAGTCTGACTTTCTCTCTTTCTGTTTGGATGCCCTTTATTTCTGTCTCTTGCCTGATTGCTCTGGCT
This sequence comes from Ateles fusciceps, assembly GCA_036589455.1. Classification (NCBI taxonomy): domain Eukaryota; kingdom Metazoa; phylum Chordata; class Mammalia; order Primates; family Atelidae; genus Ateles; species Ateles fusciceps. The sequence continues at coordinate 6,364,067 of JAZHEH010000889.1, forward strand.
AGGACTTCAGAAAGGCAATCCCATTCACAGCTGCCACAAAAAGAATAAAATACCTAGGAATATAGCTAACCAGGGAAGTGAAAGATCTCCACAATGAGAATTACAAAACACAGCTCAAATAAATCAGAGAAGACACAAACAAAAACAGATAGAAAAGTTTAAAAAGGGAAAATACAAAGTAAAATGATCAGTTTGCATAGTTGTTTTGAACCATGAACCTAGGCTTAAACACAACCAGTTGAATATATCAAATAACCATTATCCTTCAAGTGAAAAAAGGTCATTAAGAAGGGTAAGGGTCTCATGATATGAAGTCTTGTTCTGATATCTTGGGAAAAGCTATCTGAAGAGTGAAAGTGTCAACTTCGCATCCTGGTTTGTAGTTTGAATGACTCTGATTATGACATCAGGTGACTTGGTGAACTTTTTGTATGCTCCATACATCAAATATGATGCTTATTTCTTAAAATGCATCAAGTTTCAGCTTATAGGGCTTTCAGAACAGAGCAGTTCTCATTTTTAGTAATTCCATGGAAGAAAGTTGGATTGGAAGAATCTGGAAGAATTCAAGCTCTAGTCTAGTGTATCAAGTCTAGTCTATCAAGAACTTGAAAACAATGAACAGAGCTACATTCTAAAAACAGGTGTATTATAGCTTTCTTTAGAAACATAATTCTTTTCTCTCTACATTGATCACATAGCAATCTCAGATTTAAAAACCTCTTGAGGGCTGGGCATGGTGGCTCATGCCTGTAATCCCAGCACTTTGGGGAGGCTGAGATGGGTTGATCACCTGAGGTCAGGAGTTCAAGACCAGCCTAGCCAACATGGCAAAACCCCAGTTCTACTAAAAATACAAAAAATTAGCCAGGCATGGTGGTGTACGCCTGTAATCTCAGCTACTCAGGAGGCTGAGGCACGAGAATTGCTTCAACCCAGGAGGTAGAGGTTGCAGTGAACCGAGATCATGCCACTGCACTCCAGCCTGGGCAACAGAGCAAGGCTCCGTCTCAAAAAACAAACAAACCAAAAATAATAAAAACCTCTTGAAGTTTTTAAGGTCTTAAGCTTCCTAGGTCTGCCATCAGTTGGCAATTTTTATTTACTCACTATCAGGTTGGGATTAAAGTCAGGTATTCTGTGCATCTTCTCAAATATAACATTTTTTATTAAGCCTTAGTAATATAACTAACATTCAATACAATATTTCCAGTTGTATCCTGTTATAGAGGCCAGATTTTTATTGGACTTATCCAAAAAAAAATCATACAGCCATAAGAATACTCAGATAGTTTCCAAATTTTGCAGGAACCAAGTAGAGAGAAAAAGTATATGATTCCATCTTTGTTCACAAAAGTATATTTTACCGAATTGATAGCTTAAGAGAGAAATTTTCCTTAAATCTGGAAAATAAAACATTTAAGTGAAGAACCAACATTTCAAGTAGAAGTCATAAAAACACTCTCAGTTGGTCAATCGCATGTAATTAATTTTTCTTCTACTTTATTTTGATTAGTAGTTTCCTGAGCCCATAAGTTTTTTCATCAGAGTTTTGGATATTTTTATTTACTTAATTGATCTTAAAGTTTTCAGAAATCTGTGTTTAAGAGTACTTGTGGCTGGGTGCAGTGACTCACACCTATAATCCCAGCACTTTGGGAGGCCAAGACGGGCGAATTACAAGGTTAGGAGTTCGAGATCAGACTAGCCAACATGGTGAAACCCCGTCTCTACTAAAAATACAAAAATTAGTCAGGCATGGTTGTGTGCACCTGTAATCCCAGCTACTCAGGAGGCTGAGGCAGGAAAATCGCTTGAATCCAGGAGGCGGAGGTTGCAGTGAGTCAAGATCGCGCCACTGCACTCCAGCCTGGGCAGCAGAGCGAGACTCCATCTCAAAAAAAATAGTACTTGTTGGACAGGTGTTGTGGCTCACTCTGTAATCCCAATGCTTTGGGAGGCCGAGATAGAGAGGATCACTTGAGGCCTGGAGTTTGAGACCAGCCTGGGCAAGATAGGAAGACCCCATTTCTAAAAAAAAAAAAAAAAAAAATGTTAAAAAAAACATTAGCTGGGTATGGTGGTGCATGCCTGCCGTCCTAGTTATTTAGCAGGCTGAGGTGGGAGGATCACTTGAGCCCAGGTGTTCAAGGTTGCAATGAGCTGCAGTTGCAACACTGCACTCCAGCCTGAGCAACAGAGTGAGACCCTATCTTTAAAGGAAAAAAAAAAGGAGGGGAGGAGAAAGAGTTCTTGTTAAAGTTATTTCTTGAAAAGCTTGATTGCAATACAGCTGACTGCAAATGCTTTTTGAGAGAAATTTAAGACAGTAACTGTGGATGACAGAAACTTATAATAGTCATGGCTAAAATCTGATGAAAGCCCCCAGTTGACAAGGAAATTTTAGTTATTTCTGTTACATGCAGCATTTTAAGATACCAACTGGAATCATGACTGACAGCATCATATCAGGACTATCAGATTTTTATCAATTTTACATAATTTTTAGAATGCTGACATCAATAACATATCCATACAAATATAACTTTAAAGAAGGTTTAACATAGCCAGCATTATGACTGATAACATATTCTATTTCTATGAATTTATATAATTTTGTAGCATATCAATAACATGAATATAACTGAAAGAGGATCTAGTGTCACTTATCATTTGACAATGTTTCCATATAATTTACCAAATAAACAGAATTGTTCAATGTCTCTAGAAGGTGAGAGATATATTCTTGCAGGCTCTTCAGTGGACCAACTAGAAAATTGGAAAGTTAATTCTAGGTAAAAATGACTTAGTCTGGAATTTTCAGCCAGGTGTGTGGTGGCTTATGCCTGTTCTCCCAGCACTTTAGGGGGCCTAGGAGGGTGAATCACTTGAACCCGGGGAGTTCAAGACTATTCTGGGCAACATGGTGAAACCCTGTCTGTACAAAAAATAAAAAATAATTAGCCAGTTGTGGTGGTGTACACCTGTAGTCCCAGCCACTTGGGAGTGGGACTACAGTGATCCTCCCCTGAGAAGGGAGGATCACTTAAGCTTGGAAGGTTGAGCCTGCAGTGAACCATGATTGTGCCATTGCACTCCTCCACCAAAAAGAAAAGAAAAGAAATTTTCATCTTTGGGAAGCTTGCCAAAGATATCAAAAGGTTCAAAACACTTGATCAAAAGAGGATCACAGGTCACTGTGAAGTAATAGTAGTTAGTTTTTTTGTTTATTATTATACTTTAAGTTCTGGGGTATATGTGCAGAACGTGCAGGTTTGTTACATAGGTGTACATGTGCCATGGTGGTTGTGCTGCATCCATCACCCTGTTATCTACATTAGGTATTTCTCCTAATGCTATCCCTCCCCTAGCCCCCCACCCCGCGACAGGCCCCAGTATGTGATGTATCCATGTGTTCTCATTGTTCAAGACTTCAGAAGCAATACAGAAAATTATATGGATGTAAAAATCTTAACCTTTTAAAGCTCAGTTTTCCCAAGTAATAAAAAAACCTAATAAAAATAACACAGGAAATTGTCCCATAAAATGTCAGTACTATGTAATTTCCTGTATTATCTTTATTAGGTTTTTATTACCAAAAGGTAAAGAAAAGTCTGTTGCAGTGTGACTGCATCTTCTGCATCTTATTTTGGAGAACTGTTTTAGATAACCCAGAACTTGAATGAACCTGATGAACAGGGTACTTGAATTTAATCAGATACAGGAAGACTGTGTCTAAGGTTATAAGTGTAAACCCATATTACAGAGGAATATAAACAAGAAAACTAGTATTGGGAGCAGAGGAATACGTGGCTCTTAGATAAAGTAAAAACATTTGACATTGTTTCCTGATTACCTGGAACAATTCAGACGTATCGTGAAAAGCCAAGGATGTAGAATCAAGTTATCCAAGAGGAAAACATTGTTTATCTAGGCTTTCTAGATGAATATTTTCATCTTTAAATAGTAGAGTTGGAACTGGAGAAAAAAGTTACAGGAGCTGACAAAAAAGGTTGAAAGAGAGGTTATCATCTGAGGCCTTCTCAAAGGAAGAGAGGAAGAGCAGATCTCAGGAGGAAATGTGGCAGAAACAGAAACTCTGTACAATGTAGAGGATGGCTATTAATGAAACAGATTTCAGATTTAAAAATCAAAACCTTTTCTAAGTGTAAAAGTATATTCAAGAAAGCCTTGGTGCTTTTACACAGGTGACCAAATTTTTAGTTTTGCATTAGTATATCTTTAATATTGAAGTTTAATCTTTAGAAAGACACAAATCTCTTTTATAGCCAATTTGATCACATGTAAAATTTTCTTTCATGAAGTCACTCTTTATAAACTTTTTTCATAACTTAGTCAGACCTTTGATAACATTCTTCACATCTCTTACTGGTTTCTATCTTGTTTCTATTTTTTTTTCTAGATCTGTATTTTGAAACAACCTTTAACATCCAAATTAGACAAAATTATTTGTTCTCAGTAAAGAACACATTTTTATGCCTTTCTTATAATTTTTCTCATCACTAATACATTTTTTGATATATTTGGAATAAATTAGAATTGTTATTATAATTTATATTTTTAATTAGAAATTTAACTCTTAGTAACCTTAAATTTAACAGGTAATTTGAACTGTCACTTATTTTACTATTTAATAGATGAGAACTAGCTTTTTTATTAAAGATTTACTTAAGTCACTGAACTAAAAGACACCTGGGTTAATTAGTATATAATTTATATGAGTACTCATTTATTGAAGCCAATCTGAATAGAATTTCTTAAGGGATTTTTGGCCAACTCTGCCAATACATTTACATATGTGTAAATATACCTGAACATACATAGTCATACTCAAAGGCCTTATAGCTTTCATTTTGGAATTTTAATTATAAAGTATTAATACCAACTCACTGGTTTGTAAACCAGATTATATTTCTGACAAAATTGGGATCTATTCATTTGGCTAAACTTTTTTTAACTCCTATATATAATTAAGACTGTGGACCAAAATTTGGGGTAGTCTCCACAGTAGTTTGACTTTTTTTCAAAACCTCTTTCACTCTTTTTTTCTTTCTTTCTTTTTTTCAGTTTTAGATGAATTTAAGGGTTACATTTTCAATGTTTAGCTAGGACTGGCAGCAATTGTTTAAGAAAAACAAAATATCCAAGTAACCTTCAATTTATCTTTCGTTTGTTGGTCTGGTTTTCTTGACTAGTCAGTGTGGGTAGAGAGACATTTTAGCAGGGTTTCCTTTCTGCTTTTTTTTTTTTTTTTTTTTGGCTCCTGCATGGCAAAAAAAGCAAAATTTTTATGCCAAACAGAGAAACCTTATATTACTGCTCTGAGCTCAATATTTTAACCTGTTTGACCACAGAGCCTAACCTGTATAAGTATTTATCTAGTTCTTTTTTTTTTCTCTTACATTATCTTTCAATTTAACTATTCTATAATCCTAAGCAACTGTTGGTCAGGCAGACTCAAGTTCGCCTTTCCAAAAGGTGTCTAGGTTACTAGTTACCATGGAACTGCTGTAATTTTTAAAGTTATTAACTTAAAGCCCTTTAAGACTTCTAAAAAATCTTGACCAGAATGCCATAAGCAGTGAGTTTTATCTCAACACCGTAGAAAAGTCAGCAGATTTAAAGTAGGCAGAAAAAAATTTTTTTAAAAAGAGCTAGAGAACATGGAAGTCTTCACATGTTAACTCTGTAGTTACAGTGTTTTAATTTGAATAATGACCATTTGTGCTCTGAATTTTCCTTGATGTAATTTGCTCAGCAGTTTAAAAATGTGTGTGAGAACTGGCCATAGCCTGTTGGATTCCAATAAACCTGGCATCCCTTAATTAATGTTTGAGAATACCATTCCATTTTTTTCTTAATATATCAAGAGCAAAGAAAATCCTGTAAACCTGTTGGAGAATGTCAAGAGGTTGGACCAGTGATTTAGATGGTAATGTGACCACATGAGTCACTAGTCATATGTCTAATGAGCCGTTCTGCACTCACCATTTAGAATTTTATTTTGCTGTTAGAAGATTTTCATAAACACACAAGGGAAAAGAGCCAGATCATGTACAGACACACGACCAAATCAAAAGAAACCGAGATAAAAATGCTCACATAAATTTTAACCCAGGATGCAGATCAAGTAAAATATTAAATTAGGCACACAGAAAACCAAAAGTAAATTCCCCAGAAAAGACATGTCTAACAGACAGAATGTAAATTCCATAGAAAGTGGGGTCCTCAAACCACAAAGACATTGGTCTTTACACCAGGAAAGACTTGCCAGAAAAAGACAAAAGGTCTTCTGTCATCCCAGGAGAGATGTAAGGTCCTTTTTTAACCAGATACAGAATAAAGTCAAGAGGTTCTACCTTGATTTTAGAGTCTTGGCCTGACAAAAGGTGTGCCGTGGAAGCAGAGAGCTCCAGGGGCTCGAGTAACTACTGCACACCAGTTCTCAATATCATCAACTGTCTGAAAGTAATCCTATTCCAGGTCCTACCTCTGGATACTGTTAGTGTCAGCCTAAATAACAAACAGAGAGAGGCTCTCTAAAAGAAAATAATGTTTATTTGGGAATAGGTTGTTGCAACAGGAATCTACAAGTCATAGTAAATTGTTTGCAAATTCAGGAAAGTAAAGGAAGACAATGGGTGTTAAAGAAAAAATGAGGAGGATTACATAATTGTTTTGAAATGATTATCCTTGGCTACAAGGATCCCTTACAAGGGTGGTGCCAGCCTGAGGTTAGACAAGTAGTTGCTGGGCAGATGTCCTCAGAGAAGTTTTGTTTTGTTTTGTTTTGTTTTTTGGTAGGGTTGCAGTGGGCTTTCTGCAGAGTTGTGGTTTTTGCAGAGTCTTCTGTGATAGTTTTGTTATTAGGTATACAAGCATGAGAACTCCTGGCTGTATTTGTCAGGGTTTTTTTTTTTAAACACGGTGACACCATTTTGATTCTGACAGCTTTCACAGTTTAAACATTATTTCTTAATCTATTCTCCATCTCTTTTTCTCCCCTTATAATTTTTAATCTAATAAAACTTTTTTTAAATATACTTTTTCATTTTCTACAAAGTGGATTTTGCTAGTTTGGATTTTGCTGATTCCATTCCCCATGGGGGGAGTTGAACATGTTTTTCTTTTATATAAATTAATAATCAGAGCTATAGGTATGATCAGATTCAGATTATTTCCCACCCATCCCCACCCCTATTCTTTTTTTGCTGTTGTTGCTGCAAGAATAGTTCATAATATGTATACTTCTAATACTACATTAGAAGTTCATAATATGTATACTTCTAATAAGAGACACTCACTCCCTAATTTCCTTCCATGTCATCCTAGTTTGTTTCCTTTTCTTTCTTCCTTTCCTTTCTCTCTCGTCTCTTCTTTTCCTCTTCCTCTTTCCCTCCCTCTCTTCCATTTTTTCTTTCTTCCATTTATCTGTCATTCCTTCCTCCTTCCCTCCTTCCTCCCCTCCTTCCAGCAGCCAATGCTTCATTATTGCCTTTTCATCCTACATGTGGCTAAGGAAGACAGATGATTTCTTAAACTGATGATCCCTCTCTCCCAAATTAGCAAGGATTTGGGAGAGCAGGGGATCCTCTAAGTTTTAAGACATTCCCCCCAAAAATTCCTCACTTGTGTTCTCTATTTTATACCCTGGCACTTGAAGTTTCCTTCCTGTAGTCTGAAGACTTCTTAAAGTGTACAGCCTCATCTCGTTCTCCATTCTATTCCTAGTGCCTGTGATAATGCCAAACACACAGTAGGCATATTGAGCTGTATCAACTGTGTCAGTTAGGTCCTGGCATACTGAATGGAATAATTGAAATTTTAATGGACTATTTCAAAGGTATGTGCGGGGTTAGGAGAAACCAACAGGAAATGATAAGGTGCTAAACTAGCAACAGAGCCATCTGGTACTCAGAGGTACCAGGACAAGAGAGGGAACAAACCTAGAGGGCCATAGGGGTGAACAGCATTCCTGGAGCTGTAGCCTTAGGTGCAGGAACACTCTAGCCACTGTCAATGTGTGGCTCAGCAGGAAAAAGATGAGAAAATACATACATGCACACTAAACTTATTTTCTCCTACCCTCCTATCTGCTGATACCTCTAATTCACTGAACTTAACTAGAGGCCAGTCCATAAAAGTCAGCCTCCCAGAATTCAGGAAAAAGTGAGGGGTAAAGAATGGATTTGGAAAAGCAGATATAGAAACTGTAGTACAATTGGCAAAGTCTTCCCTGGAGTATAACAGTTATTACAGTTTCCCAGGGAGGCTAAACTTTGTTTTGTTGGGCTTGGACAGTGATTAAGGGAGGCAGGAGATGGGAGGAAGAGTTGGGCCCAAATATATTAAAGCAGTCCATAAATCCCCTCCACCCAAATCTTTCTGCAGCTACCCAGTGCCCTTCAGTGACTTTTATATGACTTCAAGTCTGCCTTTAGTGTTAATTGTAATCTGATTTAACCTATATTCCAGGAAGAGGTAAGCAATATTCAGTTGATCTGCCCCAGATCCAGCCTTTTAATTAAGAGATTATTCTGACTGACATCAACCAGACATGAGTTTAAATGTCTATCTTGTTTTGAAAGTCTGAAAAACGTCTAATTTTTTCTTGGTTTCAACTGACTTGATAATTGATTCTCAAACATACAGAATGTATATCTAGAGGATATTTGATGTTGGTTAATCTAGAGGCTTTAATTGTGGGATTATGTCTCCAACCAATTAAAGATGTAGTTTTGAACCAGAGATGCTTATGAAAAATCACTTGTGGATTATACCCACTAGAATGACTATAATTTAAAAAGAGACAAATAATAACAAGTTTTAATGAGGATGTGGAAAACCTGGAACCCTCATACACTGCTGGTGGGAGTGTAAAATAGTATCATTACTGTGAAAAATAGTCTGACAGTTCCTCAAATGGTTAAATATAGAGTTATTGCATAACTCAGCATCTGCATTTTTAGGAATATAATCAAGAAAAATAAAAGCATATACTCATACAAAAATTTATATACAAATGTTCATAGGAGTATTATTCATAACAGCCAAAAAGCAGAAACAACCCAAGTGTTTGTCAGTTGATGAATGGAAAAATAAAATGTAGTATATTCATACAATGGAATAAAAGGAATTTGAATAAAAAACAATTAAATGAAATACTGGTATGTTACAACATGGATGAATCTTGAAAAATGCTGAGTGGGAGAGCCTATCACAAAGGACCACATATTGTGATTCCATGTATATGAAGTATTCAGAATAGGCCTATCTGTAGAGAGGGAAAATAGATTAGTGGTTGCCAAGGGGTGGGAATTTGTGGGGTGATAGTTAAAGGAAAATTTTCTTTTGTGGGTAATGAAAATGTTCTAAGACTGTGGTGATGGATGTACAACTCTGAATATACTAAAAACCACTGAACTGTATATACTTTAATTCGAAGAATTATATGAGAATTGTGTTCAATATAACTATTTTATTTTAATCACTTGTGGAGCTTTGTGAAAATACAGCTAGTGAAACCCAGCTTTGACTTCATGAATTTGTTTTTATAAGTGATTGAATATGTACTCTAAGAACTATTGAATTACAGCTATTTTTAATCTTTCAAGAGAGTCTCTGTGATAGTAATGAAGACGCTTGCTTTCTCTGGCATAAAATATGTTGCTTTTTTTATTTCTTTAATTCAGTCTCCATAGAGACTCAAACATTGCCAGTGCTGACTATATTTCAAGTCGTCATGGTGGGGTATTGGGAAAAGTTTTCAATTAGCAATAATGGTGCCTCGGATAAACCTCATTGGCTATGATATTGCCACTGTGCAAAGCTAATGTGTTGCTCTTCTAGAGAACGTGGGATATAGTATATCTCATACTTAATTACTGTGAATTGCATATAATTTTTTTTTTTAATCACCAGGTTGTTGCCTGGAATATGCTACCATGTTGGATAAAGAAGCCAAACCATACAAAGTTGATCCTTTCGTAATTATCATTAAGTTTCTGTTGGGGGTAAGTTTTATTATCTGTGATAATGATTTTAATTGTGTTTTACATACAATATTATATTTGGTTCCATAATGCAATATAAATTTTCATACAGATTTGGTAGTTGACTTGTTTCATTAAATGGGATTTTTTTTTTCTTAGGCAAAGATCTAATAAGTATATCAATGTTTACTTCAATAGTATAATCATTTCAAAAGTAACTATTCACTTTATATATATATAAAGGCGGTCCATACTTAGACTGCCTTTAATGTTTGCAAATAGGTCCATGATTTGTGAGTCCATGATCTGTGAGTATCCTAGATTCAAACATAAATCATTACAGGGTATTGATGAAACAGTGCATCTCTGATCATTTTTAAAAGTATATTTTAGACCTCTCCTACCCTAATTAGCATTCCATTCTTAATTTAGTCACTTTTTATATTTTTTGGTTAAGCATCAATATGTAAATCTCTTTCTTCCCTCATTACAACTAACTTGGCTTTCTTAAAAAAAAAATATTACTTTTTATAAGGATCAATAGAGAGTAGTAGAGCTATATTGAAACTCAGATCTTCAAAGATCAGTAGGCTCACTTGGAAAATAAATAACTTGTTCCATTGTACAAATGTCCAATGTGAAAAAAAAAATAACTTGTTCCAGACAAAGAATTAAAAATTTGTTTTTCAGTATAATTATAAATTAAGTATCATGGAACTTTAGAGACTCTCTTGAATGGTCAGACACCTCAAATATTAAGTCCTTAAATTTCAGTTGCTGGGTTTTTTGCTTTTATATTTTCTTTTCTCCACAGATATAAATGGTTTAAAGAATTATGGGATGTATTATTGTTACCAGAATTAGATGCCATCGTTTTAACTAGTCAGAGTATGTGTTTCCCCCTGGTATCCTTGATTCTCTTTCTTTTTGGAACGTGTACTGCCTACTGGAGTGGCCTGCTCTCTTCTGCATCTGTGAGACTTCTTTCTTCACTGTGGCTAGCTTTGAAAAGGTAAAGAATGAATGATTAACAGCTTTCTTACTGCTTTAATTAAGCAAAATATATATATTCTGATAAGAAACCTGAAATTAATTATTTTGACTAAACTATTTTCTAAGGAAAAATATATCACTAGCAGAAGTATGGGTTAGTGTTCAAAGTTATGTCTGTGAAAGCTAATCATTTATTACAAGTTAAATGCTACCTTTGATTTTAACCTTAGTGTTCAAGAGTTAATAAAAAAATGTTTGGCAAGATACGCAGATAGTTTTAAACGTCATGGTTGTGAATCTTTCCCAGGAGGGATTGTTTCTCTCATGGTGTTGTTTTTATATGCTGGCTTCTATAATGAAACCAGGGGGCAAGAGACTGTAATCCAGATGTTAGGCTCAGATTAGATGAGATGTATAAAAGCTCCAAAAACATTGCCTAGAGTTTTATTATGGGCCCAATGACACAGTTTGAATCTGAAGTTACTGGTAGGCTTTCCTGGTAGATCATCAATTTAGTGCCTATTGCCACTCCTCCTTACCAGACATGTCATGTGATTTCCTGTCTCAGAGGGGGATTATGGTGTGGTGCTTCTCCTCCACCCTTCTGAGATGCTTCAGATAGCGGTTCTGATAGTAACACCATCAAGGGTCTGAGTAGTCTCTAGGCTTTAAGAAATAGAACATAGCTTCTCCTCCTGTCAAGACTGGAGATGTATGCCACAGGGTGTATAATTAATGGTTATCTTTGGTAACATTTTTTCACCTGTAGAACAAGTATCGGCTATAGAGTATCAAAATGGTAGACCAGTTATCACAATATATTACAGAACTGAAAATCAAATATTTGAGACCACTTGCCTTTATTTAAAAAAATACCTTACTGTTTACCTTATGTATTTACATATAAGCAAGAGAGACTGGAAAGGTACTATATTGTTTTCTTCTTATATATGACTACATAAATATCTGTTAATATGTATTTTAAACTTTATTCTTATAATTCCAGACCCTCTTGAACTTCCTAAAGATATCAAGATGATATCACCAGACTTGCCTTTATTGACAATTGTTTTGATCATAGTTAGTTGGACAACTTGTGGAGCACTTGCCATACTTCTTTCTTATCTTTACTATGTGTTTAAGGTATGTCAGATCAGTAAAGCAAAAGTGATTGTTCTGTATTAGGCACATGTAAGATGTACTGTAGGCATTGTTAACAAAAATTCTCATTAACACTGTAGTAACCTGTTACATAGCAGGTTTGAATGTAAAGATTTTTAAAAACATCTTAGTTATTTAAATTACATACAACTAACTGGAAAACAAATTATTGATCTGAGTTGGCGTTTTTTGTTGTTAAAAAGGAAAAGGAAAGGGAGAAAATATCTGTATCTGCTTGCTTCTTAGTCTTGCAAGTGTTAACTTTTTGTTTTACATTTTATATTATAAAATCGTTTATAGTCACACTCTTTTTGAACATGGGTAAGAGACGAAAGAAAAAGTAAATTCATGTCAGTAGGATCAAGCTATTAATCATGCTGAGATAATCTAAAATGTTACAAATGTTGCTGAAGGACTAGAAGATGACAATAAAAATAATTAGGCTAATAATTTTACTGAAGAAGCGAAAAACACTTCTGATAAAGCTGACAGCTTTGCAAAAAAAAAAAAAAATCTAGGAGGTGATACAGGTGCATTCTCTCCATGTAATTCTTAGGAACAGATGGCTGACATCAGAGTAGATAATGGTTTTTTTTCCCCCTAAAAAAGGAAATTTTTTAAGATGTAAACTAAATACATGCATATCATAGATTATTTTCAGTTTTCCAAAGGAAATTTATATGCTTCTGAAAAATTATTTATGGCTACTTTGATTTATAAATAATAATTTCAGTATTTTTTAAATTAGGTATTTCAAACCACTGACCCACTAAAAAAAGGTTTCTTAAGTACTTAAGTAACCCTAATAAATTAAATTTAAAGATTTTTTTTCCAGTTCTTATAAACATTTCACCACTCTATATAATTGAGTTCTGGTTTTCAAAGACTTAAAATATTTAAAATGTATTATATTCTTTTACTGTATTGAAGATAATAAAATCTTTGACTTACAAGACACATTAAGTTGCTATAACAAAGCATCATTCAAACATAGGCTTTTACAGGCTATAAAAGGTATAGCAGTATATCCTGGTCCCACTATACTCCGGAAGTTTTATTTTTTTGTTTCTGTTTCCGTTTGTTTGTTTTTTCCCATGATAGCCAGCATGTGTAGTTGTTGTTTTGTATAAGAATGTTTTTAAATGACTTTTCGGTTCACATTTTAAAAATTTCAGATTATAGTGCTTCTTATTTTTAATGCCAAAGGTTTATACTTTTTGTTTCAAAATAAGGGTGAAATTAAACAGTGATTTCTTTTTCTTAGATTGTTCATCTACAAGCCAGCTTAACAACTTTTAAAAATAGCCAGCCTGTGGTAAGTTTTATTTTCAAAACTCTACAAAACTTTAAAATGAAAGAACATGGGGAGATATGAGTTTATCTTTTTTTAAGGTTAGGATTTCATAGTGTTTAAAAGATGCAGTACTATAAATTTAAGTAAAGTGAACTTAATGAATATTTTAAAAGATTTATAAGTTCATCTTTGTCAGTACCTGTGTCATTTTTTACAAGTTATTATCTATTAAATTTTATTTTGAATAATTACTTAGAGGATATATATTCTCAGCAGTAGAACTAGCAAATCAAAAGAATAAAAGTTTTATGACTATTTTAGAGTATTTTTAAGCAAAATAATTTCAAGATTTTATGTCAGTTTGGTAATGGAAAGATGTACTTATTTAGCTATGTAGTAGTGAGTATGGTTCTAAATAAAGTATACTTTTGTTTAGTTAGTATTTTGGTATTTTTACTTTATTGTTTTATAGAATCCCAAACACTCTAGAAGAAGTGAAAAGAAATCCAATCACCATAAAGACTCCTCAGTACACCACCTTCGTTTATCTGCCAATGATGCTGAAGATAGCCTTCGCATGCACAGTACTGTGATTAACTTATTAACATGGATTGTATTACTCAGCATGCCTTCTCTAATTTATTGGCTAAAGAATCTTAGGTGTGTTTTATTTATATAATTATTGTTTATGTGGTTCAAACAATAAATATCCCTAAGCAGATTCCTAATGGTTCATGAAAATTCCTCAGGAACAGGAGGCTATATATTACCTGAAATTAATTAATTAATTTTATTTATTTTATTTTATTTTTTTGAGACAGAGTCTCGCTCTGTTGCCCAGGCTGGAGTACAGTGGTGCAGTCTCAGCTCACTGCAACTTCTGCCTCCCAGGTTCAAGCAATTTATTTTTAACACATTCACATTTCCTCTCTTACTATGTATATATAAACTTTGAGAATATAAACTTTTCAAAAAATCAGTCCAAAAGGGTGAATCGTATTTTTATTCATTGGTAAATGGCTAAATAAAAGGCCACTTCATCCAAGTAGTAGATGAACCCCTATTCAATATAGTTTTCAAAAATAACATAAAGCTTTCAAGTTATCTAAATACTGGGAATTTTTTTAAGTTGGCAGAATCAAAATAAGTTCAAATTAAATCAAAGGTTACCAGATTTTAATATCCTTCTTTTGTTCCTTATTTTAGTCAGTATCCAGATTTTTGTTCACAGATTTGCTGTCAGAATTATTTGAGGAGCACAATTTTTTTTTTTTTTTTTTTTTTTTGAGACAGAGTCTCGCTCTGTAGCCCAGGCTGGAGTGCAGTGGCATTATCTCAGCTCACTGCAACCTCCGCTTCCCAGGTTCTGGTTCAAGCAATTCTCCTGCCTCAGCCTCCTGAGTAGCTGGGATTACCGAAGCACACCACCATGCCCAGCTAATTTTTGTATTTTTAGTAGAGATGGGGTTTCACCATGTTGGCCAGGCTGGTCTTGAACTCCTGACCTCATGATCTGCCCGCCTCGGCCTTTCAAAGTGCTGGGATTATAAGCGTGAGCCACCGTGCCCTGCTGAGGAGCACAAATTTTTGATTCTGAAAGGCTATAGACACCTTATAGTCAGTGAATGCGAGACATGAATTGGATTTTTAAAAAGATAAGGGACAATTAACTTTATGAGCCTTCATTTTATCTTTTTTGTTATAGAGTATCACTCATGTATTTTAAGTAATTTGTATTTTAAAAAAACTTTTATATGTGCCCTTTTAAATATATACTGCTTATAAAAAGGAAGTGCTTTCATACTGGATATTTTTATTTCCTTTAGTAGTTTCTGATCATAATTCTCTTTATAAAACCATGGATACAAAGATGATAAACAGCAAGAATTACTTATCAGATATTTCATGAACTGTTTAGAGTTCTCTTATATCCATATTGGTACTGTAATTAACAATATTTATTTTATTGACTCTGATAATTTAAAATGATCAGGTCATTGTTGATCTGTGTGTTTTTTTTTAATATTATAGGTATTATTTTAAACTTAATCCTGATCCATGTAAACCTTTGGCATTTATCCTTATTCCAACTATGGCAATTCTTGGAAATACTTACACTGTTTCAATAAAATCAAGGTACAGTAATTTAATCTTTCTTTTTCTCATATCTGTCCTTTTCCTTTTTCACCCTTTATGTCTAAAGCATACTCTTTATTTCTAATTAATTTGACTATTCCTAAAAGTAAAGCTGTAACAGTATTATGGTTTCTATGCAAGTATATTATATTTGCTTTCTTAATTATAGGTTTTACTTGATAACATATAATACAGTATTTTTCTTTATGAAGTTAACCCTTAAAAGACATGATGTCTAAGATTTGCTTCCTAAAAGTATAAGAGAAGTGGATGGGGGATATAGCTGAAATAAAATTGGCCATGATTTGATAATTTTTGAGGCTGGGTAATGGTTGCATGAAGGTTTATTACACTGTTAGTCTACGTTTGTAGTTTCAAATTTTCCATAATAAAACTTGAGTTTTCATTCACTTGTTTGCCCTGGGAGTCTTTTCAGTTGATTCTGACAGATATTTGCAGATATTCTAGAATCAGGCTGACCTGGAGTTTAAATCCTGGCTGTGCCATTTAATAGCTCTGTCTTTAGCCAGATGTCTTAACCCCTCTTATTCTCAGTTTCTCTATTTTCAGAGTAAAAATGTAATCATCTTTCCTGATAGTATTTTTCTTTTAAAAATAGTATCATCTATACTCCTTGTTTTGGGAATTTAAGATGGTTCTTTTTTTGTTTGGTTGGTCTTTTTCTCTTATAAGTAGGGTTAAAATAAACATTTCTGTAGCTATGTCTTATTGAACATTATTGATTATTTTTGTTAGGATAAGTTTCTAGAGGTGTAATTACTAAATAAAAATCCCACTAGTATTTTTCTATTTTTAAAATTAGACTAAATGAAACTGGCTATTTTTTAAATAGAAATGTTTTTCTTTTGTAGCCACATATGGCTTGTATTGATCTTTTTAAAAATTATAAATAGGTAAATTTATAACATAAAAAACTCATTTAAAAATCACTTGGAATATTTATCTTTCCCAATGAAAGATTGCTATATTCCATTTTGGCTGACAATGTGGTTCACGTAAGTGATGTATATTTCTCTATCTCTTTACAGTAAATTGTTGAAGACTGCTTCACAATTTCCACTTCCTCTGGCTGTTGGTGTGATTGCTTTTGGGTCAGCACATTTATATAGGGTTCCATGCTTTGTCTTCATTCCTCTTTTACTCCATGCATTATGCAATTTTATGTAAGATTGGACTTAAGGAACGATGAAGATGATTTATGCATTTAGGGCCAGTGATAAGAGGGAACACACAGATCCATCAGTATGGACAGCAAGATCCTTTGGAGAAGACAAGTCTATTTTTACAATATTGAAAACAGGAAATTAGTTTTGTAATGTTTGAGGGAAGTAGTTGAAGCATGGTTTTGTTTGGTAGTATGGAATCCATGTACTAATCGTTTTTGAAAAATGTATGAAGGGATATACGGTGATCACTATCACTGATGACTGCTGTGCGTATCAAATAGTCTGTTTCATCAACCATATGAGAAGTCTGATCTTAGAGATTTAGTAGATGCAGCATTGTTTATAATCTCACCTCAAGCATTCTGCTCATTTCATCAAACTTTTTTCACAAAAGGAGGCTATTTTGAATTTGCTATAGTTCACCTATTAAGAAATAAGTCTTTGAATAATTGATGAAATGTACAGCTATTTGGTTTCTCAAAGGTTAAATAGCCGCAAAAAGCCTTTGGTTAGTTTTTGGCAGCCACCATGAACAAAGTGGATCTTGTCTTCTTACACCTATGAAAATAGAGCTTTGAATGGTAAGGAGACTTGTTTTCTTGGTAACTATTGCAAGATTGATGGATGGAAACATGATTCAAACTTAAACAAATTTTCTTGCTATTTTTCAAATATGAATGTTATTGTCTATTCTTGGAGAATATCAGGAGACTATTAAAGAGGTCTGTTAAATTTAAAGAAAAAGCGCTCATAGCTATTTGCTTCCTGGATTGGAGCAGTTCAGTTGTTTAGTCTATTCCATTGGATTTAATTCATTGCCCCATGGTTGCCAAAAGTGCCTAAGGTAATAAAGGATTGTTAAAATAACTAAATTCCAATGGTTGGAAACTCTAGATTTATACCATTTTTTCTACTGTGGGAAAAACAACAACAACAACAACATGATCAAGGTAACACCACATTTGATATATAATATTATACTATTAATGCATTGACAGTGGACAACTTGACAACAGTGGACAACTGTTAACACATTAATAGCATGAGTATAAACAGTACACCTGAATAAATTGGAGACATTAGCCACTAGGTTTAACAGTGGAATCTTGATTTGCCTACGTGACTTCTGGGATTACTGTTTGACAAATGAAAGAGTAACATTTTATTTCATTTCAGAATTTACTTCACTTTCAGCTACAAGAGTAGGAAGAACGTAATCCAGCAAGGCAGAAGAATACATTCTTTGCCTTAGGATAGCGTAAGCTCGGGCTGAGACATACCTGGCTTATAGAGTTCTTTTAGATATGTAGGCTATAAATGCCCAAAGCCTCTCAAGTAAAGATTCCACAAAGCCTCTCATGTAAATTTCCAGTGATTCCACCGTTGCACTTATGAAAACACATCCTTGTTAGTACCCATGGATGTCCTCAAGTACCAGTTTCATTTTATCTGCTGTTGCATCTGGATTCCATTACAGCCTCTCAGCTGTTACTGCCTGTGGATGGTTACTTCTACTTCACTGCTTGTAGAGAGTTACCTAACTTCTCTTGTCAGTTCTCCCTCAGATCCTGGCTATTTTGGCCTCAGTTGAAGAGGCTCTTGCTATCACCTTTGAAGGTTGTAAGTTAGTTTGATCCCATTGTTGTCTTTTCCAGCTTTGTGCCTCTTGTTCAATATTCATATTTTCACTTACTTAGAATGTTAAAGGGAAATGATAAACTCATGGTGGGGGATATGGCAGGCATATTAGGTGCTTGTTTGTTTGAGAAAAGTAGTAGAAGGGATAAAACACAAAGTGCTGTATGTTTCAGCTGGAGAGGAAAGAGAGCATTTATTAGATTATATACTTGTCCTATGGCATACCACGTATATATTTAAATAGGGATACATCTGCCTATGTTTAACTATACTTATAGTCATAAACAACTTTGATATACATTGCATCTTTTGTTCTGTCACTTGATATTTTAGTGTATCTCCAGTTACAGATTAAATATGTCCTTTATTTCTAAATTTGGACTTAGTTCCATATACAGAAAGAACGTTAGAAAATTCATTAATTTGAATCTTCTATTGATAGCCATAAACATTATGTTTATGTGATCTAAAATCTCTTTGTTAGTTCTATTCATGAATGTAACAAGTTTAAGTTTCTCATTTGTGAGTAGTACATTTACCTTTATTTTGAGACAGAGTCTCACTCTCACCAGGCTGGAGTGCAGTGGTGTGATTTCAGCTCACTGCAACCTCCGCCTCCCGGATTCAAGCGATTTCCCTGCCTCAGCCTCCCGAGTAGCTGGGACTACAGATGCCTGCCACCACAACCGGGTAATTTTTGTTTGTTTGTTTGTTTTTAAGTAGAGACGGGGTTTCTCCATGTTGGTCAAGCTGGTCTCGAACTCCTGACCTCGTGATCTGCCTCCTCGGCCTCCCAAAATGCTGGGATTATAGGCATGTGCGTCCATGCCTGGCCGTACATTTACTTTTTAAAGCAGCAGACTAGGTACACTAATTCTCACTGAAATATTTTCATGTGAATGTAGTATTACCAAGTCCTAAAGTCTGATTTATGCCAAAAAAATTCATTTTAAGTATTACGAAAAGGATTCTAATTAAACATTTTATAAACAATAGTAGTTTGGGTCTTTAGCCATTATATATGTATATATACAGACACATATGTATACACTTACATTTTGACAGGGTCTTCATTGAGTCTTGATGCACTTTAAAGTAAATAGCTACCAGAGATGTGAAGGTGGGCTCTTTGAAGATTTGCAAAATGGATGTTTTTACTTGAGAAAGGAAAGTCATTTGCCTTTAAATTACACAGTTTCCATCATGCTTACAATCTATATAATTGGCTAGTAAAACAGCACTACCGTATTAGCAATGTTAATAAAAATGAAATTATTTATTGGCAGTTATAGATTATCCGACTCAGGAAATTTCTGAGGCCAACTGTTACCGCAGCTGTTAACGGCATTCTAATTTAGCAATTGTTGAGTTGCAAGTAAATTTTGTGCTTATAAAATAACTCCTAGACCCTATTGTTGATAATCAGATCAAATATAGACAGTACAGGGAAAAACACTGGATACATTCAATGTTTCTAAAGTCTGCTTTGGAGTTACTACTGATTGTAATTTGGAACTGATAATAGCTAGAGATTGTTTACACTATTTTTTTCCTGGATCTTTTTTATGCCAGAAATTAAACAGGTTCTGCTAACTTTTTTTTTCTTAGTTATCACCGGAATGAAAATATTTAAAGTGGTGACTCTAGAAAAGCCATTAGTCCCTGGTTAAAACTGATTTTGAGTCTTTTCAATATATATTGATCATGTATTGATTAATCTTTATTTTTTTCATACGTTGGCTAAACAAATTCAGATCTACATAATGGAATACCCCTTCTTGAGTGAGCTGTACTAATATCTACATGATTATGTAGTAAGGAAAAAAGAAATAACTGTAATAGGCATAGTAAATATTGTTGGTTTTCTTGTCACTCATGTGATACACATTTCCACAGTACACACAAACTTACATGAAGCGAATTATTTGTTTTGTTCATTATTTAGTTCCTGTATGATTTTTCTTTAGAAACAGAGTCTCATTCTATCACCCAGGCTGGAGTGCAATGGGGCGGTCATAGCTGACTGCAGCCTTGAACTCCTTGGCTCATGTGATCCTCTCATCTCAGCCTCGCAGAGCAAGTTAGAACTACAGGTACATGTTACTGTGCCCAACTAATTTTTTTGTAGAGATGAGGTTTCAGTTTGTTGCCCAGGCTGATCTTGAACTCCTGGTTTCAAGTGATCCTTCCACCTTGGCCTCCCAAGGTACTGAGATTTCACGCACGAGCATCTGGCCTACTTCCTATACTTTTCTTAATTCTTTAGACTTCTCACATCTAGCATAGTGCATTCATTTCACCTTGCTGTTTATTAGCACCCTTTGTGGAAGGTGGCCAAGAGAAATAAAAGGTGGTAAAATTCAGTTTTCAGTTTAGTTCTTGAAAGTTCAGTGAAATGGAGGAAACACAAAACTATGAAATCAACTAGGGCTGTTGATTTCTGAACCCCCCAGATAAATCAGTTGGCCCACATTTTCATTTTGGGTATTAGGTCCAAATTAGTATATAGTCTTGCATTATTATTAGGTTTAGTGTGAAACTTTACAGTGCTACATTTGAAGTTTTAGTAACTGGTTATTAAAATCATTTGGGAAAAGTAAAAATGTGTTGAGACTTTCTGTGACTAGGCATTTGTTGAATATTTTTCATGATCACTTTTTGTTTTCTCATTCTGTAGGATTTGTGAACTTGTATATCATAGGAAACAAGATATTTTGTAAAATTTATTGGGGAAAATCCATTTGGAATGCATGACACTTGCCAGGTTAAGAAAGCAGTAATACTACATTTGTATTATAAAATTAGACCCTGCCAGAAAGCTTCCTTTCCTAGTAAGGTCAATATAGAAGGGACTTTTAAAACATAGTAAATTGATTAGGAGCCAAAATTTTATCCCAGTTTTTTTGAACTAAGGATATTTTAAATTATGTAATGAACTTTTATGTGTACACATTACTCATGTATTTTTTCAGAATGTGTTTAATAGCCTGAGGAAGTGGGAAAGCTGTGAAACTACTCCCATTCTTTACTTTTAATAAGAATAATAGGAAAGAAAAGTCAGGTCAGCAGTCCGGATCTAAATGTGTATACTGTAACTGCTTAAGAATTCACTTTTTTTGATAAATTGTATAGAGTACAGAAGAACATATGAATTTATTATGTTAATAACTTAGTTTTGACAACAGAATAAAATTTGGAAATTGTGAAAATAATCAAGCTGTTTTTCCATTAATAGTGAAAATTCATAACATGTCTTTCAAAAGTTAGGTGATATTCTAAGCCGTCTTAATTGTCCATGGTTGATAATTTGTAAATCAAGTGCAGTACTTCCTGAAAGTGTTTGGTGTGTTTTGCTGCCAAAGCCATCTGTGTTTTGAAATACCAAGTAACCAGTTAATTTCTGAAGACTTTGTATAGGACTTGATATATGAGTCAGTATCTGTCTGTATTTGTTCTGTGCATTGTAACTTTGAACGCTTATGAAAAACTGTATCTGTTGGTGTATTTTGATTAGTGTAGATTTGTTTGCATATTTGGATTCTGATTTTAGTTTAGGAAGTCTAAAAGTAGCCATTTTTGTAAAGTTCATATGCTATTTTGTAATGTCATTTTGGTTTTTAATATTTATATAATAGTAATGTTACTAGTAAAAAATGTTTATAGACAACACATAGAGCTATTAACTGTTCAAAAGCCTACATGATAGGCATATTTTGTATTTCATGTTGCACTTGTTTTGTTTCATATTGGACTTCTTACATCCCTTTTTTAGGAAAAAAAAAGAGACACATTTGAATTCTCTTTAGCATAAAGCTGTGCATTGGAAACTATATGACTATCCATATGGTTAGCAAAATACTCTTTGCCACCAAAGCTAAACGAAACTGTAAAATACCTCTGGATATTTGTGCCAATGATCTTTTCTTAGTATATTGGGATTAAAGCAAAAATAATCTTTTCAGTATGTTTCATCTAGGACTTACAATAAATGTTTGAACCATGAAAACTTATATTTCATACCCTAATTTTTCTTTGAAAATATTCAAGATTTGTAGCATAGTGTGTTCTATTTTGTGTGATTGCTTGAATGTTTTCTGATTTTATTGGATAAAAGTTAGCCTGATCTTTCAGCAATTAGTTGAAATAATCATTTGAAGTAATCTTGCTTCAGATTTATTTTGTGATGTACTTTAATTGTTGTACAAGCCACTTTTAGTACAGGTGTCTCATTTATGTAGTTGAAAGTTGGTGTGGAATTTCTTTTTTTTATATATATATTTCCATTCAGTCTTTTATATAGTCACATGTTTCACAGGGGAAAATTGTCCACTGGAACGTAACATAGTACAATCTTTTAACATGCATATCTTAAATGAAAATATTATAAAACAAGATATTAATCTTAAAGTGTTAACATAAATATGTTGTACTCATGGAAAAGAGCAGAAAATATGATAGGCTCAGAAACTGCCATTTTTTAAATCTGCATTAAATGCTCTGATTTCTCCCCATAGAAATTCTAAGGAAATTTCAGTTCCTCCTATTATAGTTTTCCCCAAAATTTAATATTACTTACTATTTCTCTGCCCAGTAATGTTGATGCAGTTTGCATAAATAGTCTTGGAAGTAAGGAGGCAGGAGAGAAAGCCAAATATTGAAATCTTTGGCCTTGATTTAGTGACAGTTTATTCAGCTATCTAATGGGGACCACGGATGTTATTAGTAAAAAGATGATGTACAAGGCCTAAATTCAGTGTACATTGTTCTTTGAAAGTAGTTCGTCTTTTGTGTTAAATAATTTTATTCTAAGTAGGAGATGCCTGTATTTAACATAATCATGCTTTCTACATTATCAAATATGTATTTGTTGGAATACTGGTAGAAATAACCTTCCCCTTCTCTAATGTGAAGTGGAAAAAACTCCCAGTTTTTAGTGTATATAAATTAGGAAATTATGTTACATAGTTACGTTTTAAAAAATATTAAAATGACTTAATATATTACCTTGAAGTGATTGTATTACAGTTTCTTAAACTTATGAATGGCTATAAATGTAGCAACATACCCATGAGAAACCAGACCAAAATTGAATATATAATCATCACTGTGACCTTGAACTCATAGTCATTTGGAATAAAACAGAGTGTGCCTTAAAATGATAAAAGAATGCCCTGCAATTTTATAACTGTACATTTTATTATGGAAGGTCTTCTCAAATTGGCCCCAAATCCTCATCTTCAAGGTTGGTGAAATACAAGTTTAAAATAAAAGTTAGCTGGTATTTCCTTAAGTATTTGCAGAACTATTGCTCTAGAGGCCTCCCATAATTTTCAGAGTTCTCATTTTGAATTAAAATAGATTTACACTACATAAATGTAGAAAATTAAGTTTGGCTAAGTTTTCTGAAAAAATATTCTCGGAGGAGGTGGTGGCATTGTTCTGAACTTATTACACATGGGAAAACTAATCTTGAAATGTAATTTGTTGTCTTATTGATGAATAATTTATCAAAGACATGAATTCTTCTCCGACTTGTGCTCATTCCTTCTCAAATTATTGAGGCTTGTACTTGTATATGTCAAATGGGGTAATTTACACAATAACTTTTCAGTAATTAATAAACTCATATTTATGTAGTATATTTTAAAACATTATTTCCCCTCATATTTCCTTCTCTTTTTTCTTCCTATTTATTTTTAAGGTATCAAGAGAAAATGGGCGTCAGCTTTTAAATAAATGTAGACTTGCAATTCTACTGTGCTTATTTAAAATAATGGATATAATTTATATTAAATTCCAAATTATTTCATTAAAGGATAATCATAGTCTCTGATAAAAGATGCTCACACTTCTGTGTACTCACAGTTGTTGTATATTTTTCAGTTTCAATTTTGAACATAAACTCAACACATTACTTTCCCATTTTACTTCCACTACCTCCCCGCCAGACAAAAATATAGATTTCTCTAAAAATACATACAAAGAAAATGTTTTTCCTTAAAACATGAAACTATTGACATGAAAGTTTGAGCAAGGGTATGAAATAAAATAAATTAAATGGCTCTCAACCTGCATCAATTTTTATACTGTAGTTAAAAATATATAGAGGACAACCTATGGGTTATGCTGAGATAGACTCAGTAAGTAATCATTTATTTGCAAATTGATAATTTTTCTCTCATCCATCCAGAAAGTACAGTGCAGCAACAATAATTTAAGTGCAAAGGAACCCGTCCTGTAGTATATACTAAAAAGTGATTGTCACCTTGCCAGTCGTTCCATTTAAACATGCATGATCTCCAGTACTTCGTGCAATGTATAGTATATTACATTTATGTGTAATTTTTGTGTGTATTTTTGTGTGGTATAATATATTTATGTGGTTGTGATTCACAAAAAGTGCTACTTACTGTATTCTGTAGAGTGTGTTGTGAATGTTCTTACCTGTGTTTCAGCATTATGGTGTAGATTTAATAGTTGAATATTTGCCTTCAGTCTCCGCTCAGGTATTAACGTGTAGCAATTTTTGGTGCTTTCTTTTTAATCTGTCATGAGCTGGTGTTCTGAATGTTCAAAAATAAATTTGGTTGAATAAGCACGTGTGGTACAAAGATTGTTTACCAATTGACATGCTTTCCACAATACCATCTTGGTAAAAACTCTTTAAAAAGGATTTATTTACATGCCTAGCATTTTAGAAATTAGAATGCCTAAGCCTTGGACATGACACATCACAGGTAGACATTGGAAGCAAGACAAGTAAATTACTGTATTTTCCCACTTTGTATTTTGTAGTTTTCCACATGCATTTGTATGGACATTTCATGGGTTCACATTCTGTTTTAAGGAACTGTAGATATTTTTCTCCCCGGAGACCATGCTTCTTACTTTTCTTATGCTAACTTGATATATTCCTGATTTGAGAAAAATTGTAAATGGTTCATTTTCAAGGCATGATAAATCTGAGTACTGGCAGCCAGCCTGCAAATATAACAAACTGCATGGCTTATGCACCTAGAAGGTCACAATAAGTGAAGAGAATGTAGAGTAGGGGTCAGCCCATAAAAGGAAATAAAGTTTTGTTACTAGGAAATCGAAACTTAAGTGGGGAAGGGGTTGGGGGTATAATCTTATAAGGATGCTAATGAAACTTAGGCGACATCCGGGAAGATTGTAACCCCATAGTTCTCCACCAGTGAGGAACTGGGGGAAGGACTTGTGTGCTAGGAAATAAATTACCTGTTGTGACTGCCTTGGGTGTGGCTGCCCACCAGGCACCCAGTCTTGCAAGACCGTTATTAAAAGTCTCACTTTGGCTGTTCTTTGTGCCTCTAAGTCCATTCTTTGGGTTAGGACTGGTGAGCATGTCCCCCACAGCCTGGGGGCTTGTCCAGGATCTCTGTGCCTGAGTGGAGTGGGACTCCAGCCAAGAGGGGGATACACGTCTCACCCGATTCAGGTGACCCACTCTGTTGGGGCATCCTGGCTACCTGCAGAAGCCATAGACAAATCCGAGACTGTTATCCGGGAGGCAGCAGAGGTGACCCAGGGGAGAAAGACGGTACCACAGCAACCAGGCCATCTCATGCACTAACCAAGGTAGGAAAATTACACTGTGAGTACTGCCTTGGTGGTTGGGCATTTTTGGAGGTCCTGGAGTGTGCAAGAAACCTCCAGTAAGGAGGGTTGAGTATACAGGGGTGTACAAGAAACCTCCAGTAAGTGAGGTTAAGTACACAGGAGAAAACTCAGACACAGAGACTGGCTGAAAATGGGAGACAGGAATTCAAGTCTAGGGAACAAAGGAAAGAGGGAGTCAAAGAGACTCCCTCTGACATCCCCCCCCGATAGTCCTTTGGGGAGAATGTTGCAGGTTTGGAGAGAGAACCCTCAAATCAGAGACAAAGAAAAGCAAAAGATCATAATAAAGTATTGCTGTTTTCTAGCCCAAAGATCCCATTTGTAAGTCTTCGGTTTTTTGGCCTAAGTTTGGCTCAGATAAGGATTGTGTGTGCCAAGCTTTAATTCTCTATGTGAATGATAAAACCCATCCCCACAAGACGAAATAGGTTGCGCCTTCTGCTAGATTAAGAAATTTGCCCCCATGTTGCCCCTCAAAGAAGAAAGAGAGCCTAGTAAAAAGCCCTTGCCAAGGGAAAAGCCCTGGGACCCGCTATCATGCTTTCCCCTTCATATGCCTCACAAAATAGGGGACAGAAAGATCAAGGGGCAGCAGGAGGGTGAGAGGAAGAAAGACCTGGAGACCATGGTGGAGCTGAACCAACTGCTCTTTTAAATCCTCCGAATTTAAGAAAATAATTAAAACAGTGTAAGAAGGATATTGAGAACTTACCTATCCCTTCCACAGAAGGCATCTAGCATGTTCTCTCTTAGGGAAGTTCCCATGGGACTGGGAATAATTGGCTTTGTAAATGCTCCTCTTAAAAGTACTGAAGTTAAGAATCTCAAGAAGCAAATGAAACCACTCCTACAAGATCTCCTCCATTTAGCAGACCAGTTTCTGGAACCCAGGTTTTACATCTGGGCTGAAATGTCTATCATGAATATCCTGTTCACGGGAGAAGAAGTGGGGGAATGATTAGGAACATTGTTCTTTGTGCCTCTAGGTTTATTCTTTGGGTTTGGACAAGTGAACATGTTTCTCACACTGAGTGCCCAGTTTCTCAACTTAGTAGGAATGAGAATGATTTAGACATTGTAAACAGACTTTCAGGTCACTGTAGAAATTTGATCTTTAGGGGAAGGACCTGGAATTCTTTTAACAAGTGCCCCAAAAATAATTCTCAATCAAGTTTGGTGAACATTGCCTTAGTCAATAAAATTAACTTGCTAGGGCTCCTAGAAACAACTAGAAATGCTGCTCTGAGAATTACCAAGTGCCAAAGAAACACTGAATAATTTGAGAGTTTTAGTACACATTCCCATTTTATTATAGAACATATGGGAGGAGTAAAATGGGGTATCATATATTTTGAGGGACGAGTACCTTCTAAACTTTTAACCAGCATCACTAAATATATGAACATTTATGAATCATCTACCTGTACTAACGTTGTGTATAGTTTTTGCTGTTGTTATTTTGAGACGGAGTCTCTTTACCCAGGCTGGAATAAAGTGACGGGATCTCCACTCACTGCAACCTTTGCCCCTAAGGTTCAAGTGATTCTCCTGCCTCAGCCTCCCAAGTAGCTGGGATTACAGGTGCCCGCCACTATGCCTGGCTATTATTTTGTATTTTTAGTAGACACAGCGTTTCACCATGTTGGCCAGGCTGTTCTTGAACTCCTGATCTCAAGTGATCTACCGCCTTGGCCTCCCAAAGCATTGTGTATGTTATTAAATATACCCAAAAAAGTACATTTTTGAGGATGAGAAATACTTAACTAGAAACTTTAATATTGTATTTGGATACCTAGGGGATTAGCTTGAATGAGGCCACATCAATTTAGAATCCACTGAATATACAGCATGAAAACCTCATGGGTCTTCCTCACTAGTTTTTCTCTTTTTCACTTCCTTCTGGAAAAGAGGATGAAGATGAAGAAAGTAAAAAGATTGTGTGAAAAGAAGTGTGTGCGTGTGTGTATGTATATGTGTATATGTGTATATATATATATGCATACATGTGTATATATGTGTATGTATATATGTACACACGTGTGTATGTATCTATGTACACATACATATACATGATTACACACAACATATATATGTTAATATATGTGTTAATTGCTGCATAACAAGAGACTACAATTTTAACTGCTTAAAACAACACCCATTTATTTGCTCACAATTCCATGGGTCAGTATTCCAGGCATAGCCCTAGTGGGTTCTATGGTGATAAAAAGTGCTCAGAGTCTCACACCTCTGAAATCAATGAATTTGACCAGGCTGCTGTCCCATCTGAAGCTCATTCAGTTTGTTGTCAGAATTCACTTTCTTGTGGTCCTAGGGGGTGAGGTCCATGTTTTCTGGCTGTCAACCAGGGACTCGAGCTCCAGTGCCATGTCCTACCACATAGCCTTTTGACAACATGGCAGTTTACTCCTTCAAAACCAGCAAGAGAGTTTCCCATTTTGAATCCCTTTAACTTCCTCTGTTACTGACCTTTAGACCTAGATTTAGAGGGCTCAAATGAATACCTTAGGTCCACTGACATTATTTCCCTTTGAATTAACTCAAAGTCAACCTTAATTATATCTGCAAAATCATTTTTTGTCATGTAAAGTTAACAATCATATTCACAGAATTTCATTCACAGTCAAGAGGAGGGGGAGAAAGGTATGTACACCAGGGGTGAAAACCTTGGGGGCCATTTTAGAAGTCTGCCTACTACACATAACATGAAACTAAGTCTTTTTTCATAATTGCTCTACTTAATATTCCATAGTTTTAACTCAAGGAACTGATGAATTGAACATAAAATGTTTCAGTGAAAGAAAAGTCCCCGATTGAATTTTAAACAGCTCTTAAAAAGAGAAGTCTCCCACCCTTAGGTTGCTAAGTTGCTTTGCGTGAGAGAGAGAGAGAGAGAACAGACAAGACGGAGACATAGATTCTGATTCATTTAAAAATGGATTTGCTCTGCTTGTTTTGAGCAGTCAGAATTTCGATATAGCCTGAAATTAAGGAAGAGTAGACCAGCTTGCCTTGTCAAGTGAGCTGAAGCATTTTGCTGTGCTTAATAGATGTAATTTCATGTTGGGTATGAGTCAAAAGTAATGACTAACGCAAAGAAAATTTTATAAGGTCAAATTGAGCTTTAAAAAAATGCTTCTAGTAATTTCTTTTGACTATGTTTGGAGAAAGAATTAAGTTAGACGGACTTTCTAATTGTGCCTAAATCACAGTATATTGTGTAAATGAAAGCTTCAGGTTTTGCAGAGCTAAATGAGTATTCATATTTGTAAATCATCCTTCGGTATGGAATAGTTCTGTGAGGTATGTTCATATTAACACATAACAACAACAAAAAAGACAATCACCGTGCTTTTTACATTTAATATTTTGCATGTCTGTGATTCAGAAAGAACTTTAGAAGGTTTGGAGGAAAAAAACAGCTAGAATGATCTAGAGATTAGAGTATATTTGACTGAAGTTTTAGAGACCTCTTCACTCTGTAACTACATAAGTTCCGTGAGAAGGTGCTTGAAGATGAAACTTTATGATTCAGTCTCTCTTCATTCCCTAGCTTGCAGGAAATAGCATGTACATGGTGGGCAGTATGGAGACTGCTGCCTGAAGAAGGTGGTGTACAGGATTGAGGTGGAGGGGGAGAAGAGGGAATTTATTTTCTGTAAAAGATTTTGACCTACTGGAGAAAAAAGGAATTTATGTTAAGAAAGAAGTAGATTACCCTTTTTAGAAAAAGTTTGTCATATAGCTACCTTTTAGTTAAGAATGTGTAACATTTTCTGTATTTTAAATTCTTCGTTCTAACTAGTTTTATCTCCCAGTGTGTCAGGGGTTTTTTATTCTGAATTGTTCTTTTTTTTTTTTTTTTTTTAGACAGAATCTCACTCTGTCAACCAGGCTGGGGTGCAGTGGCAAGATCATGGCTCACTGCCGCCTTTGCCTCCTGGGCTCAAGTGATCCTCCTACATCAGCCTCCTGAATAGCTGGACTTTTAAAATTTTTTGTAGAGAAAGGAGCATTAAACAAGAACTCCTCATTCCCATCTCTCCTGAGTCCGTGGAAACTATCATTCTCATTTCTATTTTGTGGTATTAATGTAAAAACCTTTAGTTACATTAATAAATTATAAACCTAAAGAATTCCATACTGGGAAATAAAAAAGTCTGGAAAATCATCTCCAGACTTTTTTATTGCAAACTCTTATTGTTAAAAAAGTTTAAATATTCCCCCATAAACATACTACTACAATACTAATACGTAAATAAAAAATTCAGAAGGTCATGATAAAGATAATATATTTTTAAGTATTTTGCTAATTATGATAGTATCATGATCAACAGCTGATATCTCAAGACACACAATATATTTAGGGCAATAGTGGATGCCATTGATTTTTCAAATAATCTTGGTAATTTTTAATGGTTAGGGGTGGCATTACCAGACCTGATTAAATTATAGTTTCCAATTCCTAATGAAGCTGGCAAAGGAGTAGACGTGTCAGTGCTTGTTATTTTCTTTTGTTGGTTTGTGCTTACATTACTGGTATTATATTCAACCTGTGGTTTCTTGGGAGGAGTGTTTTTAAGGTATTTATTCATTTGTGGTAGTTATGTTAGAACTAAATACTATAATAAATATTTAATAATATAATACGTGAATTATATACTACATCACATTAATCTTAAAGTGAACAAGGCCATGAACAAATTAGGGGTCCTGTCCTCCTGTATGCTGTAGAATTCTCACTGTTCTCTCAGGGTATCTCCCACACACTATGAGCAGCCATCTGTGATAAAGGCTGAATGTGTGACTGCATTAGTGTCAATCCATTTATAAATTGTGGGTAATTTCATTTGTTAGATTAAAAACATGAAAGTGAATTATGTTTTCCTCCTACATCCCGATATGTTGTCTTGCACACTACTTAGAACGCACACACTCTCCTTTGGGGAAACTTAGTTTAGGATATGTCTTGTAACCGTAACCCTTTGAGATTGTCTCCTCCTCCAACAGCTTTACTGAGATACTATTGACAAGCAAAAAATGTGCAGTTTTAAGCTGTACAACATGTTTTGATATATGTATACAATGTGACATGATTACCACAATCAAGCTAATTAGCATATCCATCACTTCACACAGTTACCTTGTGTGTGTGTGTGTTGAGAATATTTAAGATCTACTTTCTTAGCAAATTTCAAATGTATAATATAGTATTATTGACTATAGTCATTCTAACATGTGAGGTGTTATCCGATTGTGGTTTTCATTTGCATTTTCCTGATTATTAGTAATGTTGATCATTTTTTCATATACCTGTTGGCCATGTGTATGTCTTTTTTGAGAAATATCTGTTGAAGTCCTTTACCCCCCACCCTTTTTTTTTTTTTTTGAGACACAGTCTTCCTCTGTCACCCAGGTTGGAGTGCAGTAGTGCAGAATTGCTTGAACCTTCTCCTCCTGGGTTCAAGCGATTCTCCTGCCTCAGCCTCCCAAGTAGTTGGGACTACAGGCACATGCCATGCCCAGCTAATTTTTGTATTTTTAGTAGAGATGGGGTTTCACCATATTGGTCAGAGTGGTCTCGAACTTCTGACCTCAGGTGATCTGCCCTCCTTGGCCTCCCAAAGTGCTGGGATTACAGGTGTGAGCCACTACGCGTGGCCCCTTTACCCATTTTAAAATCAGGTTATTTTCTTGCTATTGAGTTGCTTGGATTCCTTATATATTTTGGATATAACTCTGCATCAGATCTATGGTTTGCAAATATATTCTTCCATTCCATAAGTTGTCTCTTCACTTTGTTGATTGTTTCTTTTTCTGTGCAAAAGTGAGGTTGCCTTTATATTTATGTATGGTGATAAAAAGTGAGGTTTGTAATGTCTATGTATACTTATATTATCCTGAAAGCAAAAATGAGGTTTCCGGAGCAGAACGTGGCTATTATTACTTAATGACAGCAAAGAGAATGGAAAGTGAGTGTTATGAATCTCCACTGTGTTTTCTCTTTACCTTGTTGCCGAACCTTACAGTTTTAAATTTTAAAATGTTTATTGTTCCAGTGAGACTGTATAGTACAGTAAGGTATTTAAATACCAATACAACTAACTGAAAACCTTAATCAGAAATATATGCTGTAATTCAACTTTGAAGAAAAAGAAATCAGAAGAAAACCAAAAAAGAAGTAAGCAGTTTTTTGTTTTTGTTTTTGTTTTTCCATAAAATCTTCCAGACTGTATTTTGGGGTCTGTACACTTCCTTTTCATGTATACTTTGTCCTTTCAGCAAACTGATGGAGTACCTGTCACACCAAAATCTGTGCCAGACACATTCACATTCAGCTTCTCATTTCATGCTCCAAAAAGAAAGAAAGAAAGGAAAAAACCCTTATGGGATGGATGATTATCCCCATACTACAAGAAAGGATGTAGATTCAGAGAAATTAAGCAATTTGCCTGTAGTAGAATTCAAGCCAGATTGCCTGTCTAAGAAATAGTGTTCTTGCAATGAAGACCTGCAATAGGTAATTATATTCATTCACTTTCTACTCTCTGTCAAAGTCTTTTCTGACCATACTAGTTATTACTCTTACCTTGAAAAAAAAAAACGTTTCTAATGATCTCTCTGCAACCTTTTTTGTTACCCTTTCTATACTTAGAGATTTCATCCATCTCTATGACTTCAATGTTATATTCTTGGTGGATAAGTCACCAAGTCAGATCTGCTTCCTCAGTTCCATATCTAAGTATCTCTGAGTCAACGGCAGTATATTTAGCCTCTCTGAGGCTGTATCATTATGGATAAATTGTAGCTAGTAATATCCATCTTACAAAATTTAGATGAGGATTAAATGAGATAAGATTCTCAAGAATGATATGTACTTTCTTTCCAGCTCTCTAAACTCTAGTCTTCACCAGACTAGACAAACTTAAGTTTCGAATTATTGTTGAAATTTAACCTAATAATTTCTTTCTTTCTTTTGGTTTTCTTGTTTTGTTTGAGACAGGATCTCACTTTGTCATACAGGTGGAGTGCAGTGGCACGATCTTGGCTCACTGCAGCCTCTACCTCCCAGGTTCAAGTGATCCTCCTGCCAGAGCCCCACAAATAGCTGGAACTATGGGCATGCACCCCCACACCTGGCTAATTTTTTTTTTTTTTTTTTTTTTTTTTTTTTTTTTTGCAGAGGCGGGATTGGCCATGTTGCCCAGGCTGGTCTTGAACTCCTAGCTCAAGCCATCCACCTGCCTCAGCCTCCCAAAGTGCTAGGATTACAAGCGTGAGCCACCATGCCTAGCCTCTAATCTATATAGTTGTTAAGCCTTAAAGAATCTTGCTCTTTAGGGTCACCCTTCTGGCTCCCACCCTAGTTTAGACCATCATTACTATTATTCCAAATTTTATAGCAGCTTCATAAATGTTCTCCCTTTGTTCACTCACCTCCCTCTCTATCCTTCGTTTTATAGTCCCATTAGTCTTTCTTTAAACAGCAGTTAAGTATTACTCTTTTTTTGAAATATTTTTATCTTGACCCATTTTCTACAGGATACAGTCCAAACTCCTTGAGAGTTTGACCAACCTACATTTCCAGCCTTCTCACCTACCATTTTCCAAAGCCATCCATGTCCTACCCACATAAGCCGCTGCAGTTAGAGTTCATTTGCAAGAAACAGAAAACCTGGCCAAAAGTTGCTTAAACAATCAAATCTTCAGGTAGAAAGTTTAGGACAGTAAGAGTCCTAAGAAATCAACAAGAACCAAAGCTCCTTCTATCCCCTTAGTTCTCTGTGCTTAATGTGTCCTTTTATAACAAAATGGTGGCTGCATGATATTTCCATCCCAGGAGGAAGGAGGGGAAAGGAGCAAAACGAGTTGGGATTACAGGTGTGCGCCACCATGCCCGGCTAATTTTTGTATTTTTGGTAGAGATGGGGCTTCATCATGTTGGTCAGGGTGGTCTCGAACTCCTGACCTCAGGTGATCTGCCTACCTCAGCCTCCCAAAGTTCTAGGATTACAGGTGTGAGCCACCTTGCCTGGCCTCTATGTGCTTCTTTTGCCGTCCGTATAACTTTTCTGGTGAAGTGTCTGTTTAGGTATTTTGTTCATTTATAAATTGGACTTGTTTTCTTGTTGAGTTTAGGAAATGCTTCATATATTTTAGATACAAGCTCTTTATGTTTGCTTTTCTCCTGCCTGTAAATTGTCTTTCCATTTTTAGTGCTACCTTTTGAAGAACAGTTTTAATTTTTGATGAATTCCAATTTGTCAACTTTTTCTTTTATGGTTTGGGCTTTGGGGCTAATTTAAAATTTCAATTTATATTTTAATGTCTTCATTGGCATTTTATCTACACCTCTTTATATTATTATTTTAGTGGTTGCTTTAGGGATTATAATATGTAATCTCATGTAAAAGGATAACCTCAAATAATAATTCTTTGGTAAAAGGGCTAACTGAAAAAAGATTTTTTCAATTAGTTCTGTAAATTTTTGTAAATATGTTAATCTAATTAGTAATTAGTAATTATACCAGCCCAACCAACAGGTAATATTTTTATCAGAAATCTAGGATGTCAGCCAGATGCGGTGGCTCTCACCTGTAATCCCAGCAACTTTGGGAGGCCGAGGCGGGTGGATCACCTGAGGTCAGGAGTTCAAGATCAGCCTAGCCAACATGGTGAAACCCCATCTCTACTACAAATCAAAAATTAGCCAGGCATGGTGATGTGCACCTGTAATCCCAGCTATTCAGGAGGCTGAGGCAGGAGAATCGCTTGAACACGGTGGGCGGAGGTTGCAGTAAGCAGAGATGGTGCCACTGCACTCCAGCCTGGGCAACAAGAGCAAAACTGGGTCTCAAAAACAAAAACAAAACAAAAAAAAAACCTAGGATGTCTCCACTTGCACTTGGGAGTATATTATTATTAGAAGATTAGGATAAAATCATCTCTGCTACTGAGATTTCTCATGTATTTTCCCAGAGCCAGACTTACAGAATGCACTTTTGAAGGGGGAATATAAACGTTTGCTATGTGTTCTATTTTGTTTAAAATAATTGGATAACATTTTATGTACCCAAAGTGCTCCCAGAATGCTAGGAATGAACTATCATTTTGGAAGTGGGGTAAGATTTTTGTTTTTGTTCTTTGTTAATTTTTTTCCCCCGCTTAGAATAAAAGCTCACTGGTTCTGGCTGGGCACGGTGGCTCACACCTGTAATCCCTCGGACTTTGGGAGTCCAAGGCGGGCGGATCATGAGGTCAGGAGTTCCAGATCATCCCGGACAACATGGTGAAATCTCGTTCTACTAAAAATACAAAAATTAGCCAGGAGTGGTGGCGCTTGCCTGTAATCCCATCTACTTATGAGGCTGAGGCAAGAGAATCGCTTGAACGGGGGAGGTGGAGGTTGCAGGAGCAAGATCCCGCCACTGCCCTCCAGCCTGAGTGACAGAGTGAGATTTCATCAAAAAAAAAAAAAAAAAAAGCCCACTGGTTCTATTTCAGAGCTCACAATTGATGAATAGCACTAAAAGAAAATCATTTGCCCAATTGTGCCCCCAAATAGCCAAAGCATTACTTACCTGAATTGTCCTTTTTTTTCTCTTCTCTGAAACTACTCCCTTTATCATACAAAATATGTACCTGGAAATTTAAGTTATATTTTAAGAATGGTGTTTCTTTCAAATACTTATATACCTTTATTAATGGGCTTAAATGTGGTTCATTACAAAATTATGTGACTCATGGATAGGGTCTTATCTAGTTTAATATTCTGACATGGACCCTTGTCTCATCCATCCCTTTTGTATCAAAAAGATATTCAATTACAGTTTTACTTACATTAGATATTTTATTCCAAATCCATTTTGTATTGTGATTTGGATGACAGAAGCAGCTCAACCTTCCTCAAAAGGCAATAAGAAATTCGAATCCAGCTTCTGGGTCTACTATAGTTTAGTGTGTTTAGTAGAACCTAAAGCATGTGGTGAGTCATGAGTCTTCCTCCGTGATTGGCCTGATGTCTCAGCATCATCTCTATTTTTTTCCTTTGGCTGCTGTAACAAATTACCAAAAATTGGATGGCTTAAAACAACAGAAATATATTTCTCACAGTTCTAGAGGCCAGAAAGTCTGAATTCAGTACCTCTGAGCCAAAATCAAGGTGTGAGCAGGGTTGCGCCACCTCTGGACATCCTATGGAAGGACATGTTCCCTTCCTCTTGCAGCTTCTGCTGGCTGCTGGCATTCCTTGGCTTGTGGCCACATCATGCCAGCCCTCAAGGCCAGCATTGTCAAATCTCTCTCTGCTCTGTGCTTACATTGCCTTTCCCTCTGTGTATCTGTGAAACCTCCCCCTACCTCTCTTAAGTAAAGACAAGGGATCAATTTGATTGCCTGGAGGGCATACCCAGATAAGTCAGGATAATCTTTTCTCAAAAGTCTTACTCACATATACAAGACCTTTCTTCCAAATAAGGTACCATTTACAAGCATGAGGCCTTGATGTCTTTAGGGTGGCATTTTCACCCTATCATATCTTCTAATGCCTCATACTACTTTGGACCATACAGATCTTAGGAGGCCCAAATCCTCAGAGAGAATTTAAGGTTTAAGTCTGTGCTGCCAGGTTCACTGCAACCCAGGATCATCTCAGAATCCTTCCACGGAATTCTTATTCATAAGTATGTCTTAACCCTAAACTCCTAAGAAAACACATCTAGATTTATACTAAGTGACACGCCAGGAACTCAGTCTTGAAAATTCATCCTCTCTTGTAACCTCCACTTTCAATGCATAAATTGAGAAGAGTATGGTCTATATATATTGGGTTGTGAAAATTAACAATGGTAAATGACAAAGCAGAGGCTCTGACACATAGTACAGATTCATTAAATACCATGCTTGTTATCCTACATCAGAAGGACAAGCCATCCTTAGAGTTTGACAGTAAGCCAGAAATCTAAGTAATTCGTTAAAGGAACAAAGGGAGAGGAGAGGAATTCCAAGGTGCTTTTCCTTGATGACTAATGGGAGATACCTTCTGTGAAGTGTGGGCCTTTAAGCTCCTGAACAGCTTCAGGGCAAGATGCAACAAATAGGTCCAGAAGTTTCCATATCCCTGGAGGCGGGGGAAAAAAAACTGCTTTGTTTCTGAAAGGAGGGGGAGAAAGTTGTACTAAGAATAATTATTCTAGATGGTTCTGTCCTTTAACTCCTTTAGCAGGCCCATGTTGTGATTTGGGGACAATCATATTGACTACGGGTTATTTCTTATTGATTGGGCTTCCCCATCTGAGTTATCTCAGGACTTGGACAAAACATCTCTGCCCCACCCCCTCAAATGCAGAACAATCAATATAGAAAAGTGTGTGTGGTCATGAACACACCAGTTTCCCCAGTCTCTGTTGGTTTGTGTGCAAGAGATAGATGAAATATTAATTTACACTTTACTGGCCTATTGACTATTCAAGTAAAATCAACAAATACTGGCCACCTACAATTATCTCTCCCCTCCTTATTAAAATATGACATTATGTAAATCTCTAGTGAATGATGCAAAACAGAAATGTAACAAGGCTGAAATAACATAAGAATCTAAGTTCAAATGTCACCTACAGAATTTTTAATTCCATAAACATTTGTGATATAACTTACAGTGTGCCAGGCATTATACCAAGTTCTGAAGACAAGAGCAAGTTCTGAAGAATCAATGATGAAAAAGACATAGTGCCTCCTTCACGGGGCTCACCTTGTGAACCATGAGCCAAGTGGAAATGAATGCAGTCATCCCGATTGTCTTAGTTTGGGCTGTTGTAACAAAGTACCATAGACTGGGTGGCTTTTAAACAGACATTTATTTCTCACTGTTCTGGAGACTGGAAGTCTATGATCAGGGTGCCAGCACAGATTGGGTTCTGGTGAAGCAGTCTTCTGGATTGCAGACAGTCATCTTCTCCCTGTGTCCTTACATGGCAGAAAAAGGGCAAGAGAATTATTTGAGGTCTCTTTTAGAAGGGTGCTAATCCCATTCATTAGGGCTCTATGCTCATGAACCAATCACCTCCCAGAGGCTCCACCTCCTAGTAGAATCACATCAAGGGTTAGGTTTTCAAGATAGGAATTTGGGGGGTTGGGGGAACACAATCATTCGATCAATTACATTAATTTCACCTGGCAAGAACTGTTGAAATGACGCAGTGGTTTCCTTTTCTCAAAAGAAATATTTGATCAGAGATTGAAGAACAGAGAGAAATTATGAGGGCATACAAGAGTTGGAGAAGGTATTCCAAACAGAAGCAACAGCAATTTCAAAGGCACTCAGGCATAAGTGCAATGGTGGTCACTGGAGGTCAAGTGGCTGGAATGATGGGACTGGGTCATATGGAGAGCCTTTACATCACAGTCAAGAGTTTAGACTGTGTTTTTATTTATTTATTTATTTATTGAGACAGAGTCTTGCTCTGTCACCCAGGCTGGAGTGCAGTGGCACAATCTCGGCTCACTGCAACCCCCGCCTCTTGGATTCAAGTAATTCTTCTGCCTCAGCCTCCTGAGTAGCTCGGACTACAGGTGTGCACCACCATGCCTGGCTAACTTTTGTATTATTAGTAGAGACAGGGTTTCACCATATTGGCCAGGCTGGTCTGGAACTCCTGACCTCGGGATCTGCCTGCCTCGGCCTCCCAAAGTACTGGGATTACAGGCGTGAGCCCACTACGTCCGGCCCTAGACTTTATTTCATGGGCATCCAGATACCATGAGAAGGGGATGTGATGCGTGTGAGCTTTACCTCAGCAGTAAGACCTTGTTTGTCCGCCCCCAGGCTCTCTGCTACAAAAACAGCCTCCCTGCCAAAGACCTATTTGCAAAACTGTAAGAAATTATTTCACCTTCTATATTTTAGGAAAAATCTTTTACTCCTCGAATGACTTTGGAGATATCAGTAGGGCCTGATATGAGAGAAGGGGTTGGGAACCTGGTTCTCAGTTCAGTTTATATCTCAGTTGGTGTGAGAATCTGAATGTCTAGTTTTTCACTGTGTTTCTCCCAGCTGGCTTCCACTCAAGCATGATTTGTACCTTCTTGACTCTACCCTTCCGTCTTAGCTGTGTAAGAAATGGCTTGAACTCAGGGCAGGATTTAAAGGGATGCACTCGCTGGCTCTCTCTTACTAGCCCAAATCGCAGCATTCGTGTTTTGGAAAGGCTGGTGGCTGTGAGGAAGACAGACCAGGGGGTGGGAGACAGGGAGGCTGCTGCCGAAGTCTCGGAAGCTGATCATGAACACCTGATGGAAGCAGGGGCTGTGAGGCCAGGCTGGACTTGAGAGCCAGTGCTCTCCAGGAAGCATGCCCACCCCCAGCTCGGCCTGGGGCCTCCTTCCTCTGTGGTCTCAGGCTTCTAGAATTGGCTCACACTCTGCCCCTATGAGGTAAAAATGGCTGTAACATATTTTAAACAGAGGAAGATCTTTTGTCTTTTTTAAATATACCCCTCTAACATTTTCTTCCAACTTTTATTTTAGATTCACGGGGTACCTATGCTGGTCTGTTACCTGGGTATTTTGCATGATGCAGAGGTTTGGAATATGAACAATCCCATCATCCAGGTACTGAGCATAGTATCCAAAAGTTAGTTTTTCAACCCTGGCCCCCGTCCCCCTCTCCTTCCCTCTAATAGTCCCCAGTTTCTATTACTGCCATCTTAACATATTTTAAAAAACAAAACCAAAGATAGCAAAAAATAAAACAGATTTATCCATAGTGAATAACTACAGAATTCTGAGGGTCAACTTTTTACTTACACTTAGTCTAGATGCTGCCAAAAGGGACAAATGGTTCACCCTACTGTGGAGGTTTTTGAAAACATCATGTGTGTTTTTAACCAACATTGTTTGACTCTAAGCCCCTATACCAATGTGGGAGGAAGGAAATTCAACTTCAGTGGTTTCTGGGCCTTCCCTCACCTCCCCTGGGTCTCATAGAATCTGGAAGATTTTGTGCCCCTAGAATATGAGGGGTGAGCCCCTGCTCTCCTGTCCATCACAGTCACTATGGCAAAGACCCACAGCTCTTTGCCTCTATTCTGTGTATCACAAGAGATTTATCTCTCTGCCTCCTTCTCTTTATTCCACCTTCAAACTGAAATCTGTCTGCTGCCACAAAAAAAAGCGGTTATTGCTATGAGCAGAAAGCTGCCCAGCCTGCTCTATTAATCGTATGAGCAACCTTTCCCATATTTTTGAAGTCCTCATGATCACTGAAGAAGCACTCTATAAATAATAATTTTCCTATTCACTTAGGCCAGGGGAAGAAACAGAAGATTAAATGTTATGTCCCTGTTCATGATACAGCTAAGGAGCTTTATCAGCTCCATTTTTTTTTTACCTTAATAGAGACAAGAAGGGTTTGAAAAGGTTATATAGTCCAATAGATGGTTTAAAAATTCTTCACCTTCTTTATTTATTATCCTTTTCCCACATTTAGCCTATGTTTCCATTTATATTATACTTCAACTTTAAATTCAATCAACA
Organism: Ateles fusciceps; assembly: GCA_036589455.1. Lineage (NCBI taxonomy): Eukaryota > Metazoa > Chordata > Mammalia > Primates > Atelidae > Ateles > Ateles fusciceps. The sequence continues at coordinate 6,404,680 of JAZHEH010000889.1, forward strand.
TGTATTTGTTGGATTTCTTTTATGTGTGTGGTCCTGTGCTGAGTACTCTACTTACCTCTCAAATTCCACTGAGAAATGCCAGCAAAGAACTTCATTCAGATGCCTCTTAGTGCAGAAGCACCTTTTTGCCTGCTACCACACCCTTTTGTCCCAACTACTACTTTTACAAATGCTCTACTTAATGAAGAGGCCAAATGGGATAATTTGGGCCAGAAACTAATGATTTGAGAAGGTGAAATATTATGGATTTTTTTTCTCTCTCTTGATTGAACCTACAGCCAAATAATTAGTGCTGTGTTGATACATTTTGGAGGAAATGTCATAATCAACCTTATCAATAGTACCTTCTGCTCTTTAAAAAAGAAATTTAAAATTAAGAAACTGGCCAGGCATGGTGGCTCATGCCTGAAATCTCAGGAGTTTGGGAGGCTCAGACAGGAGGATAACTTTGAGGCCAGGAGTTTAGACAAGCCTGGGGCAACATAGTGAGATGTGGTTCTACAAAAAATGAAGAAAAAAAAAAAAAAGAGCCAGCCATGGTGGTGTGTGCCTATAGTCTTAGGTATTCAGGAGGCTAGGGTGGAAGGATCACTTGAGCCTAGGAGGTGGAGGCTTCAGCGAGCTATGATTGTACCACTGCACTCCAGCCTAGGCGACAGAGTGTGACCCTGTCTCTTAAACAAAGGGGCCGGGTGTGGTGGCTCACACCTGTAATCCCAGCACTTTGGGAGGCCGAGGCAGGTGGATCACGAGGTCAAGAGATCAAGACCATCATGGACAACATGGTGAAACCCTGTCTCTACTAAAAATACAAAAATTAGCCAGGTGTTTGGCACACACCTGTAGTCCCAGCTAATCAGGAGGCTGAGGCAGAAGAATCGCTTGAACCTGGGAGGCGGAGGTTGCAGTGAGCCAAGACTGCGCCACTGTGCTTCAGCCTGGCGACAGAGCAAGACTCCGTCTCAAAAAAAAAAAAAAGAAACAAAGGAATTAATTTTTTTAACGGAAACATACAATTCTATGTTCTATTAATCATCAGGGAAACTCCAGTATTAATGAACAAGACTATAGTATGTATGTTACTTTTGGCCCATTGGTTCCTTTGAGAGACTATAAATATTTCATAAAAATTTAAGAAGCTCTTAAAAGAGAGAACAAATGAGCTGTGTTTTTATACAAATGGAACTATAAATTATTCGTAGATAAATGGCTATGAAAATCTGTTCTAATATATTCAGCCAGTATTTCCTGTTTTAAAAGTGCTGCATATTGGGCTCAACACTTGGCACTGGGAATGTGAGGGTGAGCACTGTCTAAGGAGTTTATAGTGTCATAACTTCTTGCTATAATCTCAGTAAAAATTTAATATTTCAATATTATTAGATGCTTAAACTTTAAAGTCCTGGGGTTTTAAAGAGAGTGATGTAATGAAATTCCAGGGTGTTCATTTACTCACCTAACCATTGACATTTAAACAGTCTCTCTCACATTTTAACAACTATAACACCTTTCCTTGACTCTACTTCCCACTCTAGTAACTGCCATCTTTCTTTTCACATCTGTGTTTCCAAGAGCTTGCTATACTCACTCTTTTTCATCTCCATCCACTCCCTTCTAATCTTTCTACCAAAACAGCTTGAATGCTCCATAGCGCTCATTCTATCCAATGTGTCCCTTCTTGAAACACTTTATTCTCTTGCTTCCATGCTTCGCTAGTTTTCCCTCACCTCCAGGGTCTCTTCTGTAGATTCCTGCATGTGGCTGTTACATGTTAAAATTTCTCAAAGCTCAAGTTTATGGCCCCCCCTTTTTTCTCATATTCTAACCTTTACTGAGGTAATCTCATTTACTTCTATGCCAACAACTCCCAAATTTATATTTCCTTCCCATATTTCTCCTTTGAGCTCCAGATCAGTGTATCGATTGCATACTCTCCATCCCCATGAGAAAATCTCAAAGGCTCCTCTAACTCAACACATTCCAAATGAAATCAGGATCTTCACTCCTCCATGGGTAGGTTTGATATCTCGGTGAATGGCACTGTAACCCACTCACCTGCATAACCCACAGACCCAGCAATTGGTTTTGAAACTCACATCTCCTTAGCCTCCCGCCCCATAGTATCCAGTACATTAACAATCCCTTATAAATCTCTCTCAGATCTACCCACAACTCTGCATCTGTGCGAACCCTGCCCTAATCCAAGTTAGCATCTTTTCCTGCCTGGACTATGGTGTAGTCAGCTAACTGGCTTTGTACAGCCCTCTTTTCTAGCTCAGTCTGTCTTCCCCATTGCAACCAGAATAATCTTTTAAAAATGCAAGTATGATCAAGCTGCTTAGACTACCTCTCCAGCCCCATCTTGCATCAGGCTCCCCACTTGCTCCCTCTACACCTGGCATAATTTCAGTTCCTTTAATGTGCCCCATTCCTAGCGCAGTTGTTCACCTTGTTTGACACGCTTCTCCCTCTGTCTTCCTCAGGTTGCCTCAGGAACTCCTATTCAGTTGATCAGATGTAAGGTCATTTCCTCACAGAAGCCTTCCCTGTCCCCTCAGACTGAATCAAATTTCCCTTTTCTTTTCTTTGAGATGGAGTCTGCTCTTGTCCCCCAAGCTGGAGTGCAGTGGCACGATCTCGGCTCACTTCAACTGCTGCCTCCTGGGTTCAAGCAATTCTCCTGCCTCAGCCTCCCAGGTAGCTGGGATTACAGGTGACTGCCACCATGCCTGGCTAATTTTTGTATTTTTAGTAGAGACAGGTTTTCAACATGTTGGCCAGGCTGGTCTCAAACTCCTGATCTCAGGTGATCCACCCGCCTCGGCCTCCCAGAGTGCTAGGATTACAGGCCTGAGCCACCGCAGCTGGCCCAAATTCCCCTTTTCTGTACTTTCATAGCACTTGCTATTTCATAGAAATGATTGTTCACTTATACGTACACATTTGGTTGTATAATGATTTGATTAATGTTTCTCTTGCCCACTACTCTATTTAATGAGGGCAAGGACTGTATTTGTTGTTGTTATCATTTAATCCTCAAAGCCTAGTGCAGTGCCCGGCACATAGTAGGCACTTCCTAAAAGTCTGCTGACTGAATAAACAGAGGAAATGAACGAATGAAGGTCACAGGTCATAGTAACTTGCCAAGGGTGAAGATGGCAAGGCTGAGACTGTAGCCAGGTTTGCTAATTTCCAGTCCAGATCACCAGCCTTCTCAACAAATATCTTGTTCTAAATTTTGTTCTAAATAATTGGAACCAAAGCAATGTCACAACTCAAGTCCAATTACTCGGCCTACCATTTTCTACAGATGGCATTTATTCAGCAAGAGAATTTTGTAAGGATAGTAATTTTTCTTTTTTTCCATGAAACGTGCTATCTTCTTGCTCTATTTTAAGGGATATTATGATAAACAATGCCACTATTTAAAACTTCTAAAGCTTCTTGAGATTCTCAGGAAAAGCATAAGGTATAGGTCAAAAAGAGTAATTTTGTCTCTCACAATAGAATTTTCTGTTCAAAAAATGCTGTTAACTCAAAAAAATATCTCTAAAAGAACATTCTAACAGGTGGGATAGTCATCATAATATTTCCAGCTACTATGTATATCCCTTCCCTTAAAAGGAAAAAGGAGAAAATCACTTTGCTATGTGTAAGTGCATTGCATGTTTTATAAAATCCACATAAAATGTTCAGTGGTTCAAGGAGTGGCTGCCGCATTTCTAAGGCAAATAGGCTTGTCCCTGAAGAAGCTTGAAGATCTGACTCTCAAGGGTCTTTGTGCTTTGCATGAAAAAGGAATCATTATTTTTGAACTCCCCCCTGCTCACATCAGTGACTTCCACCTGCAGCCAGTCCAGTGGTTATAAGCACCCATGAATTGTCTTGCTGATTATAGGCAGGATAACCTAGGAGGGCCAGCCAAAACCAAACTCCTGGTAAGCTTCATTAGCCTTTTCTATGATGTATCTCAGTTTCCATTTCACACATTGGAGTGGAAGAGAATCTCTACTCACACTGGTGTGGTATGTGTCTGTCTGTCTTAGGTGTGTGTGTAAGGTGTGTTTCTCAGCTCACAGTATGTGAAGTAATTTTGTTTTGTTTTGTTTTTTAAGACTGCTATCTTAAGGCTTAAAAGTAATTAAGGTTTTTGTTTTTGTTACTATTTTAAGAATTGCGCTTTTTTTGGAGACAACAAAGTACTTTTTTTTCAAAGATAAAAAAGGCATACTCAGACTTTCTATGTTATGTTCATAATTGTTTTGCATATCACTATATAACATTCTCATCATTGTGGGTTACTTTAAGCTAATCAGTTGGATTTGGGGATCCTCATTTAGAAGTCAATCTGGAAAAAAGATGGCTGTAAAACTTAGATAAACCAGTATGCTATTTCTCCTTCCTTGTCTGCCTTTATAGATGTTTCCTCTTTCTTTCTCTTTTCCCTATCTCTCAGTGACCATGGACAGCTCTCTGGTCCCCTCTTGCACTCAGCTTCACTCCACCATGACCACAGCACCTCTCCTACTACTATGTGTTGCCCTGGTGCTACCTGGGCATGTGCATGGAGCCACACTAAGAAATGAAGACAAATGGAAGCCACTCAGTAACCCCAGAAATAGAGATTTGGTAAGAACACACCTGGGGCCTGGGTTTCAGGATAGAACTAATGCCTCTTTGGATTTCCGCACACAGCATTCTGTTTTCCAGAGCATAGTGGAAAGGGGGCTACCAAGTGTTGAGAAGATTCTCCACCAGGATTGGACCAGAATTTTACTACCCTAGTGGTTGCCAACCTATTATTTCTCTGGCCAATTTACATTTGTTTCTGTAAAGAGAAACAAATTTATATTTGGAAACAATCTTATACACACATAGTGCATTTCATTTGTAACTGATCTTATATACACATTGACTTTGTAGCCTTGACTTCTAATATGTATACAAAATCAAGAGTGTAACAGGGAATTGCTTTTGCACAGCTTAGATTGAACTGATGATAAAACAAGTTACCATATAAATAGCAATTGCCAAGCTCAATTGCAAAAATTGAAAGTTGACCCTGCATGGGTATCAATTTACTAGGCATATTTTAAACATACAGTTATCTAGAAAATAGAATTCAAAAGATCACTAAACATTCTCTTGAAAACAATATGCCAAATACAATAAACATGTTGACATGACTATTTCAAAATTTTTTTTTTCTAAAGTGAATGATGTGAAATATAACAAGATAGGATTAAAATAAACTGAGATAAGAGACCAGCAGGATTTGTTTTCTGGTCACAACTGCAGACCAAAACAGGATCTGGTCCAGAGAGGATAAAGTGAAAAAACTGGATGAAACCAGCAGATAGCAACAAAAGTGATGCCCATCTGCTCTCATTGCTCTGGATATGATTTGCCCACCAGTGCCATGACAGTTTACAAATGTCATGGCAACGATCTGGAAGTTACCACTCCTTTACATGGCAATGACGCAGAAGTTACCACCTCTTTCCTAGAAAGTTCTAAACCCCCTTCTATTTGTATTAATCATCCATTAATTTGCATATATTTGAAAGTGGATATAAACACAGTTGCTAAGAGCCCATATGTTGTCAACTCTGGGTGCACTACTTATGAGTTAGCCTGTTCTGGCAGGAGCAGTACCTTTCAATAAAAGATTGTTACCACAACCAGCCTGCCCTTAAATTCTTTTCTGGGCAAAGCCAAGAACCCTCCTGGGCTAAGTCCCAGTTTTGGGCTTTGCCTGTCCTGCATCAAAGCAAGTAGCACTTTGCACATCTTCTATGTTCATTTCCTAATGGAAATCTGAAAAACTTTGAAAAGAAACTTGCAGAAAGTAGCAACAGAGGTCTCATCTTAAGGAAGAGGAGGTACTGAGTTGCTCATTATGGAGTTCAGTTTCATCTCTGACCTTAGTACTCAGAGACAGTTCACAATGAATCTTTGAACTGTGGTGCTGTTCTATATTCTTCCTTCATTTTTTCACTAAGAATGGTTCCTTATTATCTTGGTTAGGGTTGAAATGTCAGAAGGCACAGAGGAGGGGAGGAGAAGTAGCTGATGCTTGTACTTGTGTTTCTGGATTTTGATTTCCAACCTCTTGCCTCCTAGATTAGCCTTAAAGTCAATTCAGGAGAAAAACAGAGGAAAAACATTCACTTTTATTTTAAGTGTTTCATTTATATCTGTCAATGAACATTTTCTTTCTCTCTTTAGTTTTTCAGAAGCCTTCAGGCATATTTTAAGGGCAGAGGTCTTGATCTTGGAACGTTTCCAAATCCTTTCCCCATGAATGAGAACCCTAGACCTCTCTCTTTCTGATAAGAACTTCTTGCTTCTGCATTTGCAGATTATGAAGCGCAGAAAAACTCCTTTCACAGTTATCTCAAAGGCTTAAAGTTTCTTCTGAGCCCAGGTAAAAGTTGGCCCTTTATTCACAGATCTGTCCAAACATACGATTTAGCCATAAAGTAGATATTTTGAAAGTATTTATCTGAAAAATGATTTTATTTCTTCATAGAAATAAGTGGTCAGTTCTGCTTATACTCATCACTGTTAAGTATTTGGATTTGGTTCAGGTATTTCACAGTCTTGTTTTAAAAAGAAATGACAGTTTTGATTTTTTAAGCATAGTTATCCAGGGAGAGACATATTAAAATGATAGAATGATCACTCTTAATAGGATTATTAAATTAGTAACATGGCCACATTCTTACCTATATCTTTTTCCAGACAAGGTGATATAGCTGTGTGGAAAATCTACATAAAGAAATATGTCAAATTAGGCCGGGCGTCATGGCTCACACCTGTAATCCAAGCACTTTGGAGGCCAAGGCAGGCGGATCACCTGAGGTAGGGAGTTCAAGACCAGCCTGACCAACATGGTGAAACCCCGTCTTAAAAAAAAAAAGAGAGAGAGAAGAAATATGTCAAATTGAGTTGTTGGATTAAATGGGAATTAAAAGGTAAAATAATGGTTCTTTGGAGGATAAGTAGTATGCATATACTTGAGCTTGAACTCCTCACCAATAGGAAGAAAAGGTTAACTACTAGTAAGGATGGCATTTTTCTCATAGAAAAAGGGTTTGAATTTCATTGCTCTTATTACTTTAGTATTCCTATCAAACCAATACCTACCATTTACAAAGAACAAGTATGGTGCATTCCAAGCAAATATATTATGATTTCAATCTGTTAGCTTTTTGTTTAGCTGAATAATAAAGGGAATGGAATCATAATTAAAATCCTTTCCCATTCTCCCACAAGTGTAATTTTGAAATTCTAAGGAAGCATACCTTTCTTGTGCTTTATTATGTTTGTGAAAGGGTTTGCATTATTAGTTCTTTTAAATGTGATGATTAAAAAATCATGATTGCTATTCTAAAAAGAACATATAACTTACCGTGTGGAATATGCCCTTAGATAGTGTTCTAAAATGAGAAAATAAAATAGAAGAAACAGTAAGATGTTAATGAAGACTTCTCTTGACTATTTTTTACACTTTGGCCTTAGGGTATCAGGGAATACTTATTAATACCATGCTACCTCCTTTAGTAAAAGGCAGATAAATTGCTTGTAAGTCTCAGTTTCTTCATCTGTAAATTACAGATACTAGTTTCTACCTTACAGAAAGTATCAGAAAATATCAAATAAATACTTTCATGTGAGCATGGAATGAGGTAATATTTAAGGGCAGGAAACTGATAAAGCACCCAATTGGTGGTATCATAAAAGAACAGGAATTACTTAACTTTATGAAAAAAGAAAACAAAGCTTCTGATTTGAGTATATTTCATAATTATGAGCTCTATGTTCCTTTTATCTCTGGTGAGAAAATGAAGACAAAAAGAGCTTTCATTAAAGCATGTTGATTTTGGGGTCTTTGGGTTGATTGTGTAGTCTTCATTTTCTATTTAATTGTAACATTGTCTTGTTCTTTCAGGTGTCTGGTTATTTTAAAACTACAGATGAATCTTCTCATTAGAAAAATTCAACCACTATCATAGCTAAACTTTTGTGGAGTTTTTTTCCCCCTTCATTTTTATATTTCAGTTTGTAATGATTTTATTCCACATTTCCAGATTTACATATAAATAGCTGGAACTATGATTTCTATGCATATTTATGGAGTATTTTTCCTGTATAACCATAAATATTGATGTAGAACACTGCATATATTTGTAGGAGTTACAAAAACATCACAAACGGAAAACAGATTATAATCTTCTAAATTGTTACTGAAAGCATGGCAGGTAGCGACATGAGTTTTACACTCGTATCAGTTTTCCTTACTCCTCCAAGTATCAAGGGGGCCATGTGAATGTGGGTCCAGGGGTATGCTGGGCACAAGTGGGTTTATGCCAAAGCTGAGGAACTCTAAACTTAGGAAATCCCTACTTTTCTAATGGGACTGCTAGCGAACATGCCCAAACTTTGCCCAGAAGGAAACATTTCTTATACTGTTCAGAAAACAAATTTGCTCCCTGCCCCAGAAGGACACAATAGCTCTACCTTTCAAGGCTGTTTGATTTGAAAACAGCCTTGAAAAGCTAGCCTGGAATAAAGCTATCACAAGCTTTTGGAGAACAATGAAAGAGCCATGGAAAAATAGTCTCACACATAGGGTCACACCCCATCTCACATGGCTCTTTTCCCTGGCAAGAAGAAAGAATGTATGATTGTAATTATATGGTCATGGTAAAAATTTAATGTTCTGCTTCCTTCAGACTTTCCATTTTGATTCTCAAAACAAGGCTGAATGTATTTTTGTTATTGCCATAACCATTCCACTTCATCTCAAGGTAATGTGGATACCTCTGACTCACTGGGGACAAATCTCTTCCAAGTAAGTGGGGTAAAGAAAAACAGAAGGATTGAAATTTCAGGATACTTTGCAACAGTCTGATCTCTAAAATAACTTTCATATCCTTAAAGTGTTTCGTAGCCAAAAAAAACCCCCCACAAAAAACAAACCCAAAAAACGACCCTCCTACCCCTTGTTCACTTCTTCCTGTTCTTCATAACACGAATCTATATCTCCAGAATTGTTATTTACATATTCCAGATAGCCAACAATAAGACAACATAGTCTAAGCCATTTGGGTCTTAGGAGAGTATTGTCCTTACAGTAACCATCCCTCCTCACTTGATTTATCTTCTTTTCCTCTAGGAGAGTTAGAACTGGAGATTCCTAAATTCCTCTTAGACACAGTTCCTCAACTGTCTGGGAAAACTTAGGGGAGAATTTCCCCTATAAGTGGTTTAAGTAGATTACCTTAACACACTCCATCCTGCTCACCTTCCATGTTTTATACCCAAGTAGGACTCTGAGGATCCTTCCTCATGAGAAAGGGGATGACTTCTAGCTGTGAGATATTTTCTTCTCACTTGGCAGTCCCGCTCTTGCAGGTCCTGGCCCCTCATTCTCCCATCCTTCTGCTGTTTATTATCACCTAGATTGTCATAAAGATGGCTAGGTGATACTCTCCCTGTAACTTGTCATTAACCATAGCTTTATATTGAGCTACATTCCCCTACTTCAGCTCCCTTGCCCACGGTTCCACAGGCACTTTCAATTCCATCCTATTTAATTCACAAATGTGTTTTCAGTACTAATTATTAGGCCATACAGTAGAGTTTACAATGATGCAGCAGCTAGTGCTGTTCTCAAGATGTTTACAGCTAGTGTCTCTAGAATTGTACAAATAGAGAGATAATAATAATACAAGGGAAAATATAAATCACAGGAATGTGTAGAAGTTTAAAGACTGTGCCATTCAGAGGAGGCAGCATATTGTAATTCCATGCATGGGACTTGGAATCATAGATCAGGGTTCAAATCCTGGCTCTACTACTTATTAGAGATCGTAGCGTTAGGAATAACAACCACTTCGAAAGAAGGTTTGTGATATGTATGTAATATGCATAAAACAGTAGATGGCTGATAAATTTCTTATATAGCAAATGGGCAATAATGCATAGTAGCCATGTCAAATATTTGCTTCTTTCCGAAAGTTTGCTGTTAGGAAAGGAAGAAAACTTGGGTGGGAGAGGTGGAGCAGAAAGCCCAGGTGAACGTATTTACAGACTGAGAAGGAGCTTGAGGAAAGGGAGAGTTTGAGGATTCTGGCGTAGGGAGGAAGTGGGGGACTGGCGGGAGTGGTTTTTGTTGGTTTGTTTTCTGAGACAGTCTCTCTGTTGCCCAGGCTGGAGTGCAGTGGCACAATCTCGGCTCACTGCAACCTTCAGCCTCCTGGGTTTAAGTGATTCTCCTGCCTCAGCCTCCCGACTAGCTGGGATTACAGGCGTGCCTGCCACCATGCCCGGCTATTTTTTTTTTTTTTTTTTTAAGTAGAGACAGGGTTTCTCCATGTTGATCAGGCTGGTCTCGAACTCCTAACTTAGTGATCCGCCCACCTCGGCCTCCCAAAGTACGGGGATTACAGGGGTGAGCCATCGCACCCGGCCTTCGGGAGTGGGATTTAAAGTATATATTGCGGGAGAATTTTAGCTTTCTGTGGCAGGGGAGAACTGGAAAGTGAACCATGCACGTGGCAGAGAAAATGGTTAAATTAAGAAAAACATATCACACAGCAGCGACCAAATTAAAGAACATTCAGAAAAGAAAATGGGACAATGAAACCAACATCTTACTGAAGAATTGAGGGAAATTATCTAGATTAAAGAAAATATATTCAAAGCACTTTTAAAAATAGCTATCTAATAATCTGGAACGAGAGCCAGAGAGGCAGCCGAACGAGTCGGCTGTGCTAAAGCACTGCAGCGTGGGTCTCGCCTCCGATAAGTAGATCCCAGCCTGGCGCGCAGGCGGAACCCGAGTGCTGCGGCTACGGCGGAGACCCGGCGGGTTTCACGGAAGGACGCCGGTTTCCTGCTCTTGCTTGCCCCGGCGCGAGGTAGCGTCTGGAAGGCGCTGCTCTTCCGGTTCTCTGTCACAGTTCTTGGGGCTGCACTGACAGAGCCTACAAACATGTCGGGGTTCAGTCCGGAACTCATCGACTACCTGGAAGGGAAAATCTCCTTCGAGGAGTTCGAACGGCGGAGAGAAGAGAGAAAAACCCGCGAGAAGAAAGTGAGGCGATGCTAGGCCACGGTGCCCTTCACTCTCGTTGCCCTACTGCACTTAGGTGTGGGGGAGCCAGACGACCGCTTTCGCTGTGGTGGGGCGGGCTGGGAACTTTCAGCAGCTTCTTCCTTATCTTAGAGAAACTCCGGTGGTCACCCCTCATCCCTGTGCTAAGCTTCTTAAAACGTTTTCCCCCTACCGAAAAGCTTTTGTCTTGATGGTAACCTCTTCTTTCCCCCCCCAATACTACATTTTTATCTCAGAGTAGCGTAACGCTGGTAAGTTAAATGGGAGGTGGGGGAGAAGAGTTTGTAGTCACAGTGTCAGGTTCTAGTCCTAGCTTTGCCACTAAGTCGTTTTGTGACGGTGGATGAGCAGCTCACCTCTCTTCTTAGGCCTCAGTGTCTCTTTCTGAATTGGAACATTTGAGCTCCTGTTTCTGAGGAGTCTCCCACTGGTGTGAAGTAATAGTCCACAAAAAAGTGTTTGATAAAAAGATAATCCTCACGCATACCTTTTTCCCTGTACTTCAAAATATCTGAACTTGGCCGGGTGCGGTGGCGCACGCCTGTAATCCCAGCACTTCCAGAGGCCGAGGCAGGCGGATCACGAGGTCAAGAGTTTGAGACCATCCTGGCCAACATGGTGAAACCCCGTCTCTACTAAAAATACAAAAATTAGTTGGGCGTGGTGGTGCGCGCCTGTAGTCCCAGCTACTCAGGAATCTGAGGCAAGAGAATCTCTTGAACCCGGGAGGCGGAAGTTGCAGTGAACCGAGATCGTGCCACTGCACTCCAGCCTGACGACAGAGCGAGACTCCGTCTCAAAAAAAAAAAAAAAAAAAAAGGGCAGAAAGAAATATCTGAACTTTCTTGCTTCAAGTCCAAGAGAAAATTAAAGTAATTAAACCTTTTGAAGTTCGCTGGTAGCATCTTTCATAATTCATGCGACTAATAGGGACTCATCTTTTTATTTATTTCATTTATTTTATTTTCAGACAGCGTCTCGCTCTGTCACCCAGGCTAGAGGGCAGTGATGAGATCTTGGCTTACTGCAACTTCCACCTCCCGGACTCAAGCAATCCTCCTACCTCAGCCTCTGAGTAACTGTGACCACAGGGTTAGCCATCACACTCTGCTAATTTGTGTATTTTTTGTAGAGACAGGGTTTCTCCATGTTTCCCAGGCTGGTCTCGAGCTCCTGAGCTCAAGGGATCCACCTGTCTCGGCCTCCCAAAGTGGTTGGATTACACGTGTGAGCCACCAAGACATCTTTTTATTTAAAATGTTAGGATACAATGTGTTCATTAGTGAAATTATTAAGATATTTATTTATGTATTTTTTTACAAATGACAGATTGAAGGGTAAGATCTAAGTACTTTGAAATGCTTTGATAGTGTTCAAACTTAGATTCCACCTACTGTGTATGTGTTCACAGCTCAAGTTTTGTAGAAATAGAAAATGAGGCAAATGCCCTATTCTATAAACTGCCAACCCATGGTCACAAAATGCCTGAGTGGCAAAGCTAGGACTAAAACCAGATACTCTGTGGCTGGGAAGAGCTAAGTCTGCATTACTTTTTGGAATCATTAAGTAATTTTCAATCACAGAGTCTTCAGGAAAAAGGAAAGCTATCAGCTGAAGAAAATCCTGATGACTCTGAAGTTCCATCATCATCAGGAATTAATTCTACCAAATCCCAAGACAAAGATGTCAATGAAGGTATGTTAAAATTATGTGCTGTCTACATCGAATGTTTAGAATATGTAAGCAAAGTAATTTAGTAAAACATTGTATTTTCTTTTCTTTTTTTTTTTTTTTGAGATGGAGTCTTGCTCTGCCACCAGGCTGGAGTGCAGTGGCGCAATCTTGGCTCACTGCAACCTCCGCCTCCTGGGTCAAGCGATTCTTCTGCCTCAGCCTCCCGAGTAGCTGGGACCACAGGCACGTGCCACCACGCCCGGCTAATTTTTTTTGTATTTTTAGTAGAGATGGGGTTTCACCATGTTGGCCAGGATGGTCGCCATCTTGACCTCCTGATCCACCCGCCTCGGCCTCCCAAAGTGCTGGGATTACAGGCGTGAGCCACCACACCCGGCCAAAACATTGTATTTTCACTGTAGTGATATTCTGTTGATTACCTGGTTTATCAGGAGCATAATGCTTGGTATATAGTAGGTGCCCAATAAATATTTGTCAAGTTATTGAATACCCTGATGGTTATTTTTTTTGTGAGCTCTAGTGTTGGAAAAGTGTTTTAAATTGACATCAATATATATTTGGGAGCTTTTTAGGATTCATTATTTTTTTAATTGGGCCTCTCAGTTAGTAACTAATCACTTGCAGACTATACTCCCTCAAATTGTAATGCATTACACTTCAATATAAAGTGGCTTCCAAACCTCTGCTTTAGTTATGGGGAGATAAGATGGAAATGTTAGTGTGGAAGGTAAGTTCGTTGTCCACATGGAACTTCACACACAGCACAGGTGTCTGGGGTAGGCTACCTCATTCTAGCATCCAGTCCTCAGCTTTGCATGTCCAGATATTAAATTTGGTTAGTGTACCCAGACTAATTAAATTCATTGTAGCCTTGTTAATTAACTAGTAAGCAAATTTATTAATTTTCAGTGATTGATACCCTTTTCAGGGGATCAGAATGCTGATAATATCTCAGGGTATCCATTTACTACCAGATCAAGTTACTTGGGATGCTGAACTGCCAATTAGAATGTAGCTTCATGTATAGGGACTGATAACAACTGTCTAGTTCTAGGAGTTAGAAGTACAGTTCAGTTCTTTTTTTTTTTTTTGAGATGGAGTTTCGCTCTTACTGCCCAGGCTGGAGTGCAATGGCGCGATCTCACCTTACTGCAGCCTCTACCTCCCAGGCTAAAGTGATTTTCCTGCCTCAGCCTCTGGAGTAGTTGGAATTACAGGTGCCCACCACCAGACCTGGCTAATTTTTTGTGTTTTATTTTATTTTATTTATTTATTTTTTTAAGACGGGGTTTCACCATGGTTGGTGAGGCTGGTCTTGAACTCCCGACCTCAGTTGATCCGCCCACCTTGGCCTCCAAAGTGCTTGGATTACAGGCATGAGCCACCACGCCTGGCCTTGTGTTTTTTTTTTTAAGAGAGACGGGGTTTCACTATGTTGGTCAGGTTCGTCTCGAACTCCTGACCTTTTCCCTCTAAATAAATAAGAATTTACACAGAGACTACATAGTTATAGTATGGCAGAAAATAAATAAGTTTGTTCCTACCTCCGTGGACCAAGTGGGGAAAAAGGGGCAAAGAGGAGGGAAAACTGGGGGTTGCAGTTTCTTATTCTGTCAGGAAAGTGGGGGTGAAAAGGCAGCTGATAAAAAGGAACGAGATCATGTCCTTTGCAGGGACATGGATGGAGTTGGAAGATGTTATCCTCAGCAAACTAACACAGGAACAGAAGACCAAACACTGCATGTTCTCACTTATAAGTGGGAGCTGAATGATGAGAATACAGGGACAAAAGGGGGTGACACACAACAACACACACAGGAGCATGTTGGAGTAGGGGAGGGAGAGCATCAGGAAGAACAGCTAGTGGTTGCTGGGCTTAATATCTAGGTGATGGGATGATCTGTGCAGCAAACCACCATGGTACACGTTTACCTATGTAACAAACCTCCACATCCTGCACATGTACCCTGAACTTAAACATTGAAGGAAACAAAAGGCAGCTGAAGTTGTTCTAACAATTTGTGGCTTCTTCCTTGTCTGCTGAGGGGGAGGAGCTGCTCTTCTGTCATCAGGTGTTTGAGTAGCTACTATAGCAGCAGGCACAAGTGGGTGCCTGTCCATCCTGTTACCTAAAGCTGCTTCCAAAAGCTAGCCATGAGGCCCTCAAAAAGGGGCTAACTGAGTCCAATTCAGGCTCATCATGAGCAGTCAGGCACACAAGGACTGGCTGGCTTCTGCTCAAATAATCTCATCAGTCCTTGTAAGATATAAAGCTCCTAATTTCCTAGGAAGGAATTGTCCCACAACTCTACCAAGACTCTTGGTAAGTATGAGCATGTATTCAGAGCAGAAGGGGTCAGTTTTGAAGAAGCTTTGGCAAAGTCTGCTAATTGAAATATATGGCCACTAGGGTTGTCCTTTCCCCTGGACAGTACTAAATACACCACTAAATACTTGCTCTTCACATGTTTCTTACACGTGGTGCAGATAGGGTCTTCTTTTAATTTCATTTTCAATTCATTGTTGCTCATACATGAAACTAATTTTTATATATTGACCTTGTGTTCAGCAACCTTGCTAAATAAATGTATTCTTATCATTTGTATGTAGATTTGTTTTGGGTCTTCTATGTATATAATCATGTCATCTGTGACATGATAATTTTATTTTTTCCTTGACATCTTTATGCCTTTTATTTCTCATTACGTTGGCTAGGACTGCCAGTAAAACATTGAACGGAAGCGGTGGTAGTGGGCAACTGTCTCATTCTTAGTAACTTTCAATAATTCACCATTAACTGTGTTTGGGGAAAATTTTTGTAGATACTCTTCTTGAAATGAAGGATATTCCCTTTCATATTTAGTTGACTAAGAATTTTTATTAGGAAAGGGTATTGGATTTTATCAAATGCTTCTTTTTATCTATCAAGATGAATCATACAATTTTTCTTCTTTTGTTCCTGTGATAAATTTTACACATTTCTTTTCATCTTTGTTTTGGATGTTCAGAATTCTTTTTTTTTTCCGAATTCTTGAATATGATCCTTATGACTCATTTATACAGCATCTTTGGCATTTGAAGTATTTCACTTAAATGAGTATGCTTACAAGTTTTTTTTTTTTTTTTTTTTTTTTTTTTGGAGACGCAATCTTGTTCTGTCACCCAGGCTAGAGTGCAGTGGCGAGATCTTGGCTCACTGCAACATCTGCCTCCCAGGTTCAAGTGATTCTCTTGCCTTAGCCTTCCGTGTAGCTGGGATTATAGGCGCTTGCCACCGCGCCTGGCTAATTTTTGTACTTTCTAGTAGAGACGGGGTTTCACCATCTTGGCCAGGCTGGTCTGGAACTCCTGACCTTGTGATCCGCCTGCCTTGCTTAAGAGTTTTTTTTTTTTAAACACAGGCTGGGTACAGTGGTTCACACTTATAATCCCAGCACTTTGGGAGGCCGAGGCAGGTGGATCATTTGAGGTCAGGAGTTCAAGACCAGCCTGGCCAACATGGCAAAACCCAGTCTCTACTAAAACTACAAAAATAGCTGAGTGTGTTGGCACATGCCTATAGTCCCAGCTATTCGGTAGGCTAAGGTGGATCGCTTGAACCCAGAAGGCAGAGGTTGTAGTGAGCCAAGATCACACCACTGCACTCCAGCCTGGGTGATCGAGTGAGACTCTCTCAAAAAAAAACAAAAAAAAAAAACAAAGCCAGGGGTGGTAGCTCACGCCTGTAATCACAGCACTTTGGGAGGTTGAGGTGGGTGGACCACCTGAGGTCAGAAGTTCAAGACCAACCTGGTCAACATGGCAAGACCCCCATCTCTACTAAATAATACAAAAATTAGCCAGGTACGGTGGCTCATGCCTATAATCTCAGCTACTCTGGGAGGCTGAGGCATGAGAATCACTTGAACGTGGGAGGCAGAGGCTGCAGTGAGCTGAGATTGCACCACTGCACTCTGGCCTGGGCGATAGATGAGACTCTGTCTCACAAAAAAAAAAAAAAAAATATTTTGAACACAAATATATATAGAGATATGCATGTATATATCTATATCTATATATACTTAAAATTTTGACTATTTTGTTGGAACTTTTCTAGAAATATGTTACATGTCTATCTTTGTTCTCTGTTGCTTATAACAGAATACTTGAAACTGGGTAATTTATAAGGAAAAATTATTTATTTCTTACAGTTAGGGAGGCTGAGAAGTCCCAGGTAGAGGAACCACATCTGTTGAGGACCTTTTTGTTGGTGGAGACTCTCCAGAGTCCCAAGACGATATAGGGTATCACATGATGAGGGGGCTAAGCATGCTAGCTCAGGTTTCTCTTCCTCTTCTTGTAAAGCCACTAGTCCCACTCTTATGATAACCCATGAAACCATCAGTGGATTAATCTATTATTGGGTTTAAGACCCAGTCTGTCTTAAAGGTCCCACCTCTCAATATTGGCATATTGGGGAATAAATTTCAATTTGAGACTTGGAGGGAACACATATTCAAACAATAGCCATGTCTCTGTTTTAACAGAAAATTGGTTTAACAGAAAATTGGTTTAACAGAAAATCATTCAAAGTCATCATTATTGACATTCAAAAATCATTATTTTATACTATGGTGGTATCCTAAGATGCAAATGAACTACTGTCATGTTATTTTAGTCCTGAAATAATAAAGCTATTTTAATACTAATAATAGCATTTAATGGGTTTTTACTATATGCTAGGCATTCTAAGTGTATACACATACACACACACACTCACACGCATTTGTCCTCAAAGTAGCCTTATAAATTATTAATCCTTTTTGCAAAAAGAAACGGGTATAGAGGAGCTTCAGTAATTTCCTGAGGTTATCAGCTAGTGATAGGTTAATTCTGGAACCAGACAGCTTGGCCCTAGAGCCCTCACTTTTAACCACTATGCTATACCACCAGGGTTCTGTACTACCAGGCTTGTTTAGTTCTTAGGTCTATGTCTTAATAATTCTTCTGTTTTTTTTCCTATTATTGTGTGTGCTTCTGATATTTCAGTTAATTTTGCCTATAAATCTGGATGCAGCCTAAAGGATGAGTCAGCTATTCCAACGGAATAAAATCATGATTTTCTGATATCTTTCTTCTTTGGTTTGTTTTTTGAGGATGTTCATTTACTGTTTTTTACTTGGAAATTTGGTGTTACTGGGGTAAAAATTTATACTCAGGAAATACTTGTTTTTCACTGAGAATTCGACAGCGTTTCCCTCCCCCAACATCAATGTCTCTTTTCTCAGGAGAAACTTCAGATGGAGTGAGTAAGTCAGTTCACAAGGTCTTTGCTTCCATGCTTGGAGAGAATGAAGATGATGAGGAGGAAGAGGAAGAGGAGGAGGAGGAGGAGGAAGAAACATCTGAGCAACCTACTGCTGGCGATGTATTTGTATTGGAGATGGTTCTCAATCGTGAAACCAAGAAAATGATGAAAGTAAATTGTTATTTTGGTATTTATAAACAATGAAGAAAGTGTCATAGTAATTGAAAAAGAAATCTGTAATTGTGACATAGTAACTGAAAAGAAATCTGGGAAACTATTCAAACTGTATGAAAGGAAATACTATGACACAACTATTGTTATTTGTTTATTATGTTTCCTGTTAGATAATTTTTATGTAAAATCTTAATTATAGCTGGGTGTGGTGGTGTGCCTGTAGTCCTAGCTGCTCGGGAGGCTGAGGAAGGAGGATCACCTGAGCCTGGAGAAGTCAAGGCTGCAGCACTTCAACCTAGGTGTCAGAATAAGACTCTGTCTCAAAAAAACAAGTGCAATACAGTAAATAAATAAATAAAAATAAAGTCAAAGCAAAATGGCTCATTTAAAACAATTGGGCCATTTATTTAAAAAACAAAAAATGCCAGAAAGGTAGGATCTAACACATACACACACACACAGACAAAACCTTAATTATTGCATATGTCAAAATGGACTTCAGTTTTGCTATTAAAAGGTCCATACTGGTGAAGCACGGTGTCTCATGCCTGTAATTGCAGTAGTTTGGGAGGCTGAGGCAGAATTGCTTGAGACCAGGAGTTTGAGACCAACCTGGGCAACATAGTGAGGTTCTGTCTCTACAAAATTTTTTTAAAAATTAGCCAGGTTTGGTAGTGCACTCCTGTGCTCCCAGCTACTGTGAAGGCTGAGGTGGGAGGATACTTGAGCCCAGGAAGTAGAGGCTGCAGTGAGCTGAGATCACGCCACTGCACTGCAGCCTGGGCAACAGAGTGAGACCCTGTCTCAAAAAAAAATGTCTGTGTCCATACTATAACTTGATACTTTTTTAAACAAGTTCATTCTGAGTAGATAAATTTGAAAGAAGGGGGATCTTCAGTAGATTACATCATAATCCTGGCATATAAATCCATTTTGCAGCATCCAGCTCTACATTTCTTATTCTAATTAGTAATT
The DNA here is from genome assembly GCA_036589455.1 of Ateles fusciceps. Lineage (NCBI taxonomy): Eukaryota > Metazoa > Chordata > Mammalia > Primates > Atelidae > Ateles > Ateles fusciceps. The sequence continues at coordinate 6,423,936 of JAZHEH010000889.1, forward strand.
TAGTAACTCCTAACCACTTTTTTCCCCCGTAATTGTGTTTTAGACTTTTTTTTTTTTTTTGAGACAGTCTTGATCTGTCACCCAGGCTGGAGTGCGGTGGCGTGATCTTGGCTCACTGTAACCTCTGTGTCCCAAGTTCAAGTGAATCTCATGCCTCAGCCTCCTGAGTAGCCGGGATTTGGGCGTGCACCACCATTCCTGGCTAATTTTTTTGTATTTTCAGTAAAGACAGGGCTTCACCATGTTGGCCAGGTTGGTCTTGAACTCCTGGCCTCAAGTGATCCACCTGCCTCAACCTCCCAAAGTGCTGGGATTACAAGAGTGAGTCACCACGTATGGCCAGTTTTAGACTTTTTCCTGCGATATAAACTTTAATGTTAAAGAGTCAATTAAAATTGCAGCCATTTAGTTCGGAGTTTCAAAAAACTGAAAATGTTTAAAGGAAAATTTCAGTTTCATTATATTTTATATTAATATGGTTGGAATTGAAATCTAAGACTTCACTATATTTTAATCTGTCATTTTTCTTCCGTACAGGAGAAGAGGCCTCGGAGTAAACTTCCCAGAGCTCTGAGAGGTCTCATGGGTGAAGCCAACATTCGTTTTGCTCGAGGAGAACGTGAAGAGGCGATACTGATGTGCATGGAAATCATAAGACAAGGTGTTTTCTGTGGGAACTTTTTTGATAATAGCAGTTTAAGAGAGTCTGACTTAAAACAAATGGAGGAACACTTCACAGTACTATTTGTAAAATATGTTCAGAAGCTTAAGGGTAATTGTGGTAATGGTACTTGCCATTTTTCACAAGAAAGTGAAGATCTCAGGGTATGATTCAATGAGATTAATATTTGTTGAATTTTCACAGTTACCCTTTTTGTTTTTGTTTTTAATGTTTCAGTTGAGGGGTTTAGACTTTTGAGTTGTCAGTGTTTTTTAAATATAGCAAATACATTGTTAAAGCCACTTGAGCTTTCTTTTTTCCTTTCATTTTCTAGATCTTACAGTACTAGATCATGTCAATCTATTTTTTGGTAAAAGACAGTTTAAACTTGTCATCTTATCTGTCAATTAAATAGTGCATCTTGGGCATACTGAATGATATCTTTAGTGTTTTGTTTTTTTTAACTAATTACTTATATTTATTATTTTGTTTCCTTGATATTTTGCCAAATTATGCCCTGCAGAGTTGTTTGGGTAGCTGTAATACAGTGAACTTTTATCTTTTCAATAATTTGGCATTTCTTTTTGGTTAGACTAGGGTCCTTTTAGAAGTCTTATTATAATTTCCTGGATTTTCATTAGGGAATTTGAGGCTACTGTTTAAGATTAAACAGACTTTTTCCCTTAGTATGTTTCATTTGGTTCCTACTCTCCAATATTATCTGTTCCTTTAGTTTATAATTGTTTTTGACAAAAATCTTTGACTTTAATACCTCATAATCTGAATTTTGTTTCAGAAACAGTATTTCAGAAATGTAGACTAGTCTCAGTCACTTTGGTATCTGTTTAGCTGCTGCTTAGGTATCATCTATTCATTCATACCATACTCCTTGGTGTGGGAGCTAAATCATGAAGATTCAGCCCCACTGATGTCACTGGCGTTTACTGGGATGAACTTGCTGATACTGAGCCATGTTTATCCTGAGCAAAGGGGGATTTTCATGAGGAAGATGTGGTAGAGATTAGGATTTTTCATGAAATTATACCTTGCTTAGAGAAAGTAATGCTTTAAAAATGCTAAAAATGTATGAAAATAAAGCAGATATAACTAGCATTTATTTTAACTTGCCTTAAACAGTTTGTATAGTTTTGCTAGAGTGATTTGAAGAATTTAGGTATTTAAAAAAAAGACACACAGTTTGAACCATGGGATTGACATCAACTCAAGCCTCTTCTCTCAGCCAATGGAATTTATTTTTTTAATTTTTTAATTCGTTATAGCCCCTCTGGCTTATGAGCCATTCTCTACTCTTGCCATGATATATGAGGACCAAGGTGACATGGAAAAATCATTGCAGTTTGAGTTGATTGCTGCACATTTAAATCCCAGCGACACAGAAGAATGGGTTAGACTGGCAGAAATGTCTCTGGAACAAGACAATATTAAGCAGGCTATTTTTTGCTATACGAAAGGTAATTAAACAATTTTTTTTTCACTTTGACAAGATGTGACATAATAGGTTTTTTGATAATTGCATTTGCTACTCTGGGGTGTGATATTGGCTGAAATAAATTTGTTTCTATTGTCTCTTATTCTAGAGGTAAGTATTTGGGGTTCCTCTGTTACCATGTTTATCGGGACTTTTTTAATGTTGTGAGATATTACAACACAAAAGTTGGTAGATGAATAGTGCCTTCAGCTTCCCACCAAGATCAGTGCTGGTTTTAAGCTGTTCCTTGAGGATTAACATCTGACTAGATTGACCACATTGAGATTTCTATTGAGATTCAGATTCTATTTGGTCTTATGTCAAACCTAGTCAAGAGTTCCTGTGAAGATAGATTTATTCAGAATAACTCCCTTTGTTCCATTGATGAATTAGTTTGCTTATTAAATTTTTTGAGAAGATGATAGATCACACCCAGGTACCATGCATTCCTTTTTGTGATAAATAATTTGTACTTCTTTCTTTTTAGCTCTTAAATATGAACCTACTAATGTCCGTTATCTGTGGGAGCGATCAAGCCTTTATGAACAGATGGGTGATCATAAAATGGCCATGGATGGTTATAGGCGTATTTTAAACCTGTTGTCTCCGTCTGATGGCGAACGTTTTATGCAGCTGGCTAGAGATATGGCAAAGTAAGTTTGGAGCGAAATATATCTAGTTACCCCTATTAATCTTGTTTTGCAAATCAAAGCATATATTTGAAATAGAAAGTACTTTTCATTGAAGTTCAAGAGGTGTTTTGCCTTATGTATTTTATTGTTGTTTTTTGAGACAGGGTCTTGCTCTGTCACCCAGGCTGGAGTATAATGGTGTGTTTATAGTTCACTGCAGCCTTGAACTACTGAGCTCAAGTGATCCTCTTACCCAGCCTCCTGAGTAGCTGGGGCTACAGGTGCACACCACCACACCTGGCTAATTTTTAAATTTTTTTGTAGAGACAAGGTCTTGCTGTGTTGCTCAAGCTGGTCTTGAACTTCTGACCTCCAGCATTTCTTCTGCTTTGGCCTCCCAAAGTGCTAGGATTACAGGTGTGAGCCAGCACGCCTAGCCCTGTATGTTTAGATTGTACCGAATTTTCATTACTTCTCTTTTCCAAGTCAGTTGTGTCATTGCTTAGAAAATTGTGTATATAAGGTTACGTTTCAAGTGTTCAGAGGTTTAAAAATGGGACATGTCCTAAAAATATTAGTAGGTTCTCAGGTTTCCAAACTTAGTTGAAATTGTGTATATCTGCAGTAATTTAAAAAATAATTTTTTATTGCATATGTGCCAATAAAATGTTAATGATCTGGGATCTTTTATTATTTTATCTTGAGCCAGTACATAATATTTTAAGACTATAAACATTTTCTTTCACAGTTGGCACATTATCGACGGTGGTGTATATTTTATTCTAAAATATACCCTACTGCATTTACTTCTCTGGTATGCTGCACGGCAGAACAAAGTAGGAAACATTTTTTGCTGAGCAGTGCCTTGTGATATGCTTTTTATTCTAGAGATACCATATTATATTTTGGTCTAGGAGTAACCATCTCCATCAGGGTACATTAGGGTTAACCCTGTTAATCCCATGGCCTTTATCACAATGATGCTTAGCTGTGAAACTGTCCCTTACCCTCCCAGGGATGGGTTATATAGGACTACTAGAAAGCATTTCTAGGAAATTTATTGAGGGAAGGCAACCCTAAGTTGATCCCTGATGGAATACCATGAGCACTGAGGGTCTTCCCAGGTTATTTGCTGTTAGTTAAATCTTTAGCTGTCACAATGGTTAGTCCAGTAGGCTCTGACTTTGTGAAATGTTAGGTGGCCTATATAGTAAATTGGTTTTCCACTTCTATTATATATAATACTTTTTTGAGTATTATATATGATTAATGACTGTCAGTCTGCCAATGCCACTAAGGTCTTTCCTACATGGAATTCTATCACTGCAACTTCTGTTTAGGCTTTCCCTTCAGTCCCTACTTTCCCTCCAGAAATATTATTGAATATATCTTTGGCACTAGATACTATACAGGAAACCAGGGTATCCACTATTTAACAACTTTTTAAAATCCTCTGCTCTTGTAAAGCTTAGTGAAGGCGACAGGCAGTAAATAAATAGCTAAATATGTAGTACATCAGATGTTGATAAAGGTATATGAAGAAAAATAAAGCAGGAAAAAGGAATAGGGATTTGAGGTATGGGCAGTGTTATTTTTAAGATAGAATGATTAGAGACGGACTTCTCTGTGGTATGGTCATACTGACTAAAGGTGAACTAAAGGAGGTACAAGAACAGATATTCAGGGAAGAGTATCACAAGTAAAGGAAATGGCATGTGCAAAGTTTATTTAGGGAAGCTGAAGAATTAAGGGGAGCAGTGCAGAGAGGTATCAGAGAAATAGATCATTTAGCCCTTTTGGGCTATTGTAAGGGCTTTGGCTTTTATTCTGAATGAGTTTGGAAGTCACTGGAGGGTTTTGAGTGGAAAAGTGACATGGTCTGACTTAAATTTTAAATGCATCAATTCTGGCTGCTCTTTGAGAATGGATGAACAGTGGAAGGGCAGAAGCATGGAGACCACTTAGGAAATTACCGTAGTGATACACAGAAAGGAAAATGGTAACGTGGACCAGGATGGAAGCATCAGAAGCTGTTACGAAGTAATCAGATTATGTATGTGTTTTGAAGGCTGAGCTCTCAAGATTTTCTGATGTATTGAATATGAAGGGTGGGTTGGGGGAGGTGAAAAGGGTATAGAGAGAGACACTTCAATGCTTAGAAGTCAGGAAGAAGAAACAGCAGGGAGACTAAAAGGAAATGGCCAGTGAAGTAGGAGGAAACAGAGAACAACATGATGTTCTAGAATTTAATTGAAGAAAGCACTTCAAGGAGGAGGGATGATCATCTGTGTGAGATACTACAGATAGATCATGTATAATGAGCACTGAGAATTGACAGATTTAGCAACAAGTTGATTGGAAATACTGGCTGAGTGGGGGAGAGGAAAAGTTGATTGGATTAGGTTAAAAAGAGAATGGGAGGAGAGGCATTGGAGATGGTATGGGGGATGGACAACTTTGGGGGAATTTGCAAGGGGAGCAGAGGAATGGGTTGTAGGGATGGGAGAATTTTTTAAGTTGAGAAAAATTACAATTTATTTAGATGGGAGTAATCAAAAATTGAGGGACACATTGAAGATTTGTGAGGGAAGGGACAGTTGCCTGAGCAATATCCTTAAGTAGATTATAGGGAATGGGATAGAACTTGGGGTTATTTTCATGTATACAATCATTTATCTTTGATAAAGGGGAAGGCAGATGATATGGCCAAAGATACTGATAAGAAGATAGATATGCTGGATATATGTGGGATGTTCTGATTTGATTCTCTTTTCTTGGTAAAAATATCAAGCAAGGTCATCAACTGAGAGTGAGGACTGGGAGACTGCTGGAGGTGTGAAGATAGAAGATGTCAAATAGTTGTCTAGGACATTTCTGCCCCACAGACTGGCAGTATTTGCATCACCTGGAAGCTTGTCAGAAATGCAGGATCTCAGGCCTGCCCCAGCTCTACTAGATCTGAATACGTGTTTTTACAAGATAGTCAGTTGATCCATATGCACATTCAAGTTTGAGAAGTACTGAAATAGGTAACTAGTAATACTGTTCATCAGTACCACATACCTGCTTGAGGGTACTGGTCATTAATTTAGAGTGAGACCAGTTGGCATGGTCAGCTGGGCAGGTGGTAGTGAAGAGTAGATACAGGTGGATTTTAACCAGGCTTGGGATTTTATTGAGTGATTTTAATCAAGGAAGAGCAGCAGGGTAAGAGAACTGAGGATATGTGCAAAGGAGTAATTATAATGTTGGGCCACATGGAGAAGGAAGAAAGTAAGTACAGGAAGGGTGCAGATGATGGTGAAAAAGTGGTAGGACCTATGCTTTGTAGATCTGTTGAGGTAGAAGAGTTTGGTATTGGATTACAGAGGGAATGAGCTGGAATGATAGGAGGCAGCTTTTGGAGAGTGAGATGCTTGAAATTATGACACTGTTTTAGTGATGTTGCACATTTTTTCTGGATCAGTTCTGATTATGATTTTAAGAAATATATGCCTCTCAAATTCAAAGAAAATTAAAATCACCATTTATTGTTAGATAGCCTAAGCGAGGAAATGAATTTTACAATTGGAATTAAGTAAACATTCATCCATTTTGCCACTTACTTTTTTTTAGGAGTTACTATGAAGCCAATGATGTTACTTCTGCTATTAACATAATTGATGAAGCTTTCTCAAAACACCAGGGCCTAGTCTCCATGGAAGATGTTAACATAGCAGCTGAACTATATATTTCAAACAAACAGTATGACAAAGCTTTGGAGGTAGGAATGCTTATGTGTTTCTCTGTTAGGTTTTGAATGTGTTTCTGTGTTCTAGAAATTCTTAAAAATTGGCAGTTCTTCATTTTAGTTATATATTATGTATATATTTAAAGTCTATATGAAACAAGTGATTTCTAGATTCTGTAGCAATTCAGTATGAAATAAGAAGTTCAGTTACATAATTAAAAAATATCGCCATTATCACAGGTGCCAAGTATGTGTGTACTTCAGGGTAGCAGGACTCAGCAGTCAGATGAATTGCTGTGATTTAGTTCCTAAACTGGTTGGGGGGAAAGTAGGTTGGTTTGTTATAGAAGAGTTATATATATTTAGTTTGCATTAGTTAATAGGATATTAAAATGTTAATGGGTCACAGGGTTTCTCTCTTTTTTTTGTTCTTTTTTTATCTCGGAAGCCCGAGATCAAGGGTTTCTCATTTTTAAAAGACTTACTTTTTCTTTTTATAGCCTATCTTTATATTAGGGATTATTTGAATTGACTGTACAAATCTTTGCATTATGAAAAGGTTTTTCATACATAACTGTTTTATTATTTCCTTTCTTCTATCCCATTGTTTTAGGTAATTACAGATTTTTCTGGAATTGTGCTGGAAAAAAAAACTTCAGAAGAAGGCACTTCAGAAGAAGGCACCTCAGAAGAGAATAAAGGTTGTAGTTTCCTTTGCTTAGAAAAGTGTATATAATCCTCTCTTGGTCATAAGATGGTGTTTTACAGTGAAAATTTATTTCATACTGTGGTGAGTTGATAGTTAATGTTCTCATAAGTTTTCCCAAGAAGCATTTTTTTCTCAGAGATTTCATATCTTATGAGTATTGACTTATAAGTAATCTTTAAAAAATTTTGTTTTGAGTCCCTTTTATTTTTTAGTATGTCCATTTGAACATGGCATTTTTCATTGACAATCTTTTTCATTTTTATAGGGAAAAAAACAAATTACTGAAGTTTATCAAAAACCTTTAGCACTAAAGCAATTTACTTTTCAAATAGGACCTAAAATGCTCTCATTTAAAAAATTCTACCTTAAGCTTAAGATTCACATGAAAAGTAGAAACTAATGTGATTACCCTACATTGTTTGAAAACTCAAATGTATAATTAGTGATCTGGTTAGAAAGTCATACCTAAGTGTGGCTTGCAGAGTCTCTTTGTACCACACTCATTAACCTATTCTGTAAAAATACTAACATTCAAGACCCTATATAAAGTTGTAGCAAAATTGATCTTTATGAGCAGAGTATATAACCATGCTCCTGTAAGAGAATTCCTGTATGGTACCTTCAACCTCTACCCTCTGAGGATTTTGATGGACTCTGCAGAAGGGACAAGTGAGTTGGTACCGAGTCCTGCGTGCTTCAGAACAGCTCCCTCCATGGCCTGTCATGATGCCTGAAAATTCTGTCATTATGTAATCCTTTGGGCTAAGGCATAATTATTCAGAAACAAAAACTGTTATTTAAAAGATGATCCATCCTAATGGTGAGTAGTAATTCACTTATACAAGCCAACCTGTGCTAATTCATAGAGAGTAACCCCAAGGTGAGATATGGGACAGATAAATGTTGAAGTGGAAAGTTGTTGAGGAAGGGAAACCCAGTTCAGTAAGTTTCTTGTAAGGGACTGCTGGATGTGTGGAGAATACACAGATGAGTATAACATTTACTTCTCTCAAGGAAGTGGAGGTAGAAGAGGCGTTCAAATGAAGTATATACAGTTTAAGTAAGAGTTGTGTGATAATTTCTGCAGCACAGTTGATGTTATGGGAAAATAGAGAAGGGCAGTATAGAAGGATCAGAAGACATTTATAGAGGCCCAGTTTAAGCAGACACCATGGGGAGTGTGATCCAGACTGAGTCACAGGGTGTGGGCGCACTGCTTGGATGAGCAGGACCAGATCACCGGCTATGGTTGGGACTGTCGAGTGATCAGGGTGGTGTGAATTTCTGATTAAGATTTTTCTTCTTAATTGTGTTAAAATTATTGCTGTCCTTTGTTTTGAAAAATATTAGAAATGCCAAGTTCTGTTCAAGTTTTAATTGTATATATAATCATTTTGTTGTTTAATATATTTTATCCTCCCTCCCTCCCTCCCTCTCTCCCTAGAACATATTAACATAAATCAACAACAGGTTAGAGTTTAAGTAGTGGCTTTTTTATTTTTTAGTATGCAAAATAATGGTGCATCTTAGATCTAAAATTTGGCAGCTTAGAGTTGATGATAACTTTAAAGAAAAAGATATGTCCAAAAGACTGGGAGATTAAAACAAATCCAAAGTGAGCAAAGGTAGTTTTTAGTATGCATTTTTAAAAATGAGACCATTTATTGGTAGATTATGTATTGCCTATTGACGGTCACATTTTAAAATTCTTCTAAATGTGAAAGACCTAATGAGAATTCAGGAGAATAAAGTATCAGTGACACAAAGACAAGCTTTTTAAAAGATAGTGTTGTTAAATGTTAGTTAATAATATGTAAGCTGTAGGGGCTATAAATATATATATTACCTTCCTTGGCATTATCAAATTGCCATAAAAGTATCAAAATACTCTCAATCTCCATACTTACCTGATTACAGTAACAGTTTGTGGATCTGCACAGGTCCCAGACTGTGGTTTGAGTAGCACTGCCCTGTAGCATTATGAAGTGACCTTCTTACCTTTTTAAATGTAGTTAGTCTGAATTTTGCCTTGTCTAATACTGAGATTGTGACTATTTTTTGTTTGTTTGTTTGCATCTGCCTGCAACAAAATTTCAGCTTTCCTGAATCACTTGATTTTAGGCATACATCTTGTATTCAACTAAGGTTGTGTTTTACTTTGTGATTTGAGATGAAAGCAGGGTTTCTGACTCACACATCTGTACATACTATATCTTTAAGGCCTATGCTGAGATTTAAAGTATTTCATATACTATAACTTACCTTTCTTGCTGAAAGTTAAAACACATAGATATATTTTATTGGACAGTGTCTTAGTCTGTTTGGACTTCTATAACAAAAGATCTGAGACTGGGTAATTTATAAACAACAGAAATTTATTGCTCACAGTTTTGGAGATTAGGAAGTCCAAGGCACCAGCAGATTTGGTGTCTGGTGAGGGCCCTTTTCTCATAGGTGGTGCCTTCTTGCTGTGTCCTCATGTGGCAAAGTAACAAACAGGAGACCTCTTTTACGAGGGCACAAATCCCATCCACTTAATCACCTCCCAAAGACCCACCTCTTAATAACTTCACCATGGGGGTTAGATTTCAACACAGGAATTTTGGTGAGACACCAACATTCAGACTGTTAGCAAACAACATTTCTAGAAAGAAAATCAAAGTGATGGAGTTGGAATATAGAACATATACATGATAAAGATAGAATCCCGTTTTAGTAAAGTCAAAGGCTCATTAAAATTACTGCATTGTGTTTAGTCCTCACTCAGACCGTAGCTACTGTCTACAGAAGAAATATGCTATGGATATAGCCTTGAGTTAGACATGGTTCTTGCCCTCATGGAGCTTAGGGCTTAGTGTGAGTAAATTTACATGGTAGGTAAATTCTGCTCTCTTGTTGAGCAGACTGAATATCGCAACTGGATTTCTAATATCAGTTATTGTCTTAGAGCTCAGTGATAAAAACAGTCTCTTAATTAAACTTGTCCAAATCCTTCTATAACTTGGTAATTTTAGGCAATATAGTCTCCCATCAGTGTTCATGAGAGATTGGCTCCAGGAAACCCCTTATACCAAAATCCTTGGATACTTAAATCCCTTATATAAAATAGTGTATTATTTGCATATAACATGTAAACTTATTAGTCTTTGCAAAATACTTTAAATGTGGATAAAAATTCCTTTAATTTCCCAGGGCTTTAAAAATTATTTTGCTGTAATGAGGTTTTAGAAAACAACACAGTATTATTTTATCCTTTTCTTAGCCTGTTTCTAGTGAACACTAAAAAGAGACTTTTCGGTTGGGCGCAGTGGCTCATGCCTGTAATCCCAGCACTTTGGGAGGCTGAGGCGAGTGGATCACGAGGTCAGCAGTTCAAGACCAACTTGGCCAAGATGGTGAAACCCCGTTTCTACTAAAAATACAAAAATTAGCCGGGCATGGTGGTGGGTGCCTGTGATCTTAGCTACTTGGGAGGCTGAGGCAGAGAATTGCTTGAACCTGGGAGGTGGAGGTTACAGTGAGCTGGAGATCACAACACCGCACTCCAGCCTGGGCGACAGAGCAAGACTCCGTTTCAAAAAAAAAAAAAGAGAGAGAGAGAACTTTCAATTTAAGAAAAAAAAAGAGAAGGTTCATACATCCTCATTGTATTTGTCATTTTAGTTCTCTGTAGTTTAGTAGAAAGTGTGAGAGTATGTTTTGGGTAAGTACATGAGGTATTAGAAATAGAATAGGAAGCATACTTGCTGCCAAAGGACAGACTGAAAGAGATATAAGAACTTATTAATGAAATTGACCACACTAAGAATTGACTGTGGAATCATTTGCTTTGAATGAAATAAATGAGATCTTACATAGAAGACACACATCTTAAGTTTGCATATAGGAACTGCTTCTTGTCTGTCTATTCCCCAGCTCCTGAGAATGTTTCCTGCACTATACCTGATGGCGTGCCAATAGATATCACAGTGAAGCTGATGGTCTGCCTTGTACATCTCAACATCCTTGAACCACTTAATGTATGTAACAAGATCTACACTTGAGATACTTCAGATCACATGCACCATCTGTTTTCTTTAGATGTCAAGAAATAATAACTTTACCCTAGAATTTCACATTTCTTAATAATTAGGGAGGTAACAATAAGCATCAAATAATTTTGTAGGAATATCTTATAAAAACAAATTGTTTTGGAATTGGGCTTATAGTAATTTATTTTTCTTTTAAAATAACAATCTAAAGATCAGAATTTGAGATTGTCCTTAGACAGTTAGATCATTGGTAATAATTCTGACAGCTATTCTTATTTGCTGACTTTGGAACAAGTATACTGTTGTTAAAAAAAAATGTACTTATATCTACTTTGTGGACCTTAGAATAAGATATTGAGTAAAATATACAAATCTGTACCCTCATGAGTCAGGATGCCTTTTTTGTTTTAATGGGATTAGATAATGAATAAAATAAATACATAACATGCAGGACATTGTCTGGTGATTAAGTGTTCTGGGAAAAAAAATCAAACAAGGAAGAAAATAAGGAATATTGGGAGCAGGGGAAAGTTGCAGTTTTCAATAGGGGATCAGGTGACATTTGGCTGGGTGCCACAGCCTACTCTTATAATCCCAGCATTTGGGAGGCTTAGGCAGGCAGATCTCTTGAGCTCAGGTGTTCAGGTCCAGCCTGGGCAACATGGTGAAACCCTATGTCTACAGAAAATACAAAAAATTTAGCTGGGTGTGGTGATGCACACCTGTAGTGCCAGCTACTTGGGAGGTTGAGGTGGGAGGATTGCTTGAACCCAGGAGGTAGAGACTGCAGACCCTGTCTCAAAAAAAAAAAAAAAAGAAAAAAGTGACATTTGAATAATGACCTGAAGGAAGTAAGGAAGTAAACCATGGGGATATCTAAGGAAACAGCTTTCCAAAAACATTGGCAAACACAGAAGCCCTGAGACACGGGGTGTTGGTTAGAGGAAAAGCAAAACAGACTAGCTGTGTCTTAGTTCCTGCAATGCCTGCCTCTAAACAGATCCACAAAACGTGTTTAATGGGTACGAGTTTTTAAAAATAAAGATGCAGAAGTGAACAGAAAGATGACTGTATAAAGCTGGTTTTATTAAGCCTTGCTCCTTTTCATCTTGCTTCACATAACTGATATGTAGGTTAAAAAGAAAGCTGTAGACTTTGGGAGGCTGAGGCAGGTAGACCACTTGAGGCCAGGAGTTTGAGACTGGCCCCATCTCAACTAAACATACAAAAATTAGCCCTGCTTGGTGGTGCGCATCTATAATCCCAGCTACTTGGGAAGGTGAGGCATGAGAATCACTTGAACCCAGGGGGCTGAGGCGGGTAGCTCACTTGAGGCCAGGAGTTTAAGACTAGCCTGGCCCATCTCAACTAAACATACAAAAATTAGCCTGGCCTAGTGGTGTGCATCTGTAATCCCAGCTACTTGGGAAGCTGAGGCATGAGAATCACTTGAACCCAGAGGGTGGAGGTTGCAGTGAGCAAGATTGCGCCACTGCACTCCAGCTTGGGTGACAGAGCAAGACTTCATCTTGGGGGGTGGGGCATGCAGGGAAAAAGAAAAGCTATAGATAGATGTGCAGGTTTGTAATAAATGTTTAACTTCGGGCTTTTATTTGTGGTCTAGCCTCTCCTGACAACACTAGTAGAACAGAATCCTGAAGATATGGGAGACCTATACCTAGATGTTGCTGAAGCTTTTCTGGATGTTGGTGAATATAACTCTGCACTTCCCCTCCTCAGTGCTCTTGTCTGCTCTGAAAGATACAACCTTGCAGTAGTTTGGCTTCGTCATGCAGGTAACACTTTAAGTGCAAGTATTTCTGGTTTCAGGGCAGTTTTTGAAAGTCAGTATTTTAAATTGTCCTGCTAGGCTACTAAGTGATTTCTCCATCACTAATGCTTTGGAGGAACGATTTACTTAATGATACCAGAGTGAAGTAGGACTCACATGTCCCTTAAATGCCTGTCTTGAACCTGTCTTAACTATAGGGTCTGGTTTCTAGCACAGGATTGTCAGACTTGGGGGCAAAATCTACTTTTGAAGAGATTTTACAAACTTATATTTAATATGTTATTTTGGGAAAAATTAATATATTTTTCAATGCTCTTTGAGCCACACATGCTCAAAATTGGGTTTTATCAGCCATTTATTACACTGTGCCTAAGTCCACAGTAATCTGAAGTGAATGATTTAGACTAGAAAAGATAGCTTAAGAAACATGATTACATCTTTTGAAGAAATACATGAAAGGAAAAAGTATTGAGTCAACATGAAAGACATTAAAAATCAAGTAGTCTTAGTTTCAAATTCTGTGTGATGGCAGAAAGCTCTAATGGCTCTTAAGTATTACATGATGACAGAAAGTTCGCTGTAACTAGAGAAGCATTGATTGGCATTTTGGGGCAACAGCGCACTCACATCACAGATATGAACTAGGAAAGCACTTAATGATTAAGATAACAATTTTCTGTTTAGATGAATGAATAAGAATACAAATGTAATACCATCATAAAAAGTTGCATTATTTGTATTTGAATTTTAAAGACATGAGCAGGTTACTTGAGTTTTTATTGCCTTTCTAATTAGGGCTGTGATATTGAAACTGCTCCTTTGTTACTAATGGTGTATATTTTTAAAATCCTATTTAATCATGATTCTGTTAAATGCTATTTCCATTTTGAGCCCATGTGGCTTGAGATGAATGGAAGGTAAAATCTCAGAGTCATCTAAAAATCATAAAGAAATTTGGGATCAGTATATATATAATTAGAGGAATTCAGTGCTTGTAGCGTAATAACAAAATAACAAAATGTTTTTAAAAGTGAAAAATAAGTAAATGTAAGAAATTGTGATGTCATTGTTATGATCCATTCATATTAATGTTCTTCCATTATTATCAAAATTTAACCTAAAGATGATGGTCAGGAGAGATCTGAGAAAGCAACTGGAGGCAAAAATATTTAGGAGATACAGTGCAGTGAAAAGGATGGAAAGAAGAAATGCTTACAGAGACTTATTTTCAGGTTTAAATGATCGAATGTATTGATTGATTGGGTGTAAAGTTTGAGAAATAGGGCCCAGTAACCTCACTTGTGAGAACTTACCAGGAACTAATTGAGTGGGATGAGAGGAAGTAGTTTATATTGAGGATCACAAGACTCAAGAGCCTGGCATGTAACACAAATGAGTGAAGTGGGAGAGAGAATGCTAGGGAGAGGTGGGAACTGACGAGCCCTTTCTAAAGGGCAGTTTCTCTGCTTGGACTGATGTGCCATGTGGGAATGGGGCACCCACTGGTGCCAAATACAGAATTTTCAAAAGACTCTGGTACCCTGGATTTTATTAAAATCCTAATTTTAAGAAATATAGGATGTTAATAGTTTTTAAAAGCATTGTGGCTTAATAAAATATAACTGTGGGTTACACTGGTCTGCCAATTGTGTGCTCTGGTTTATATATGTGAAGATGTTTACTGCAGTATAATTTATTAGAGTAAAAATTTGAAAACCTAAATGGCAAATAATATAAATAATTTGATTATTATGTAACCATTCAAAATGCCAATGAAGTCAGTGTTTAATGCTCAATGAATAAAGCAGAACCCAAAATTATATGTATACACTGATTACTACTTATAGCAATTTAAATTTATTAGAGATTGACTGATTAATAGATAGAGATTAGGGATAGATGTTTCAGAGTACTAGAAATGCATATTCATTTCTTGTTATAATTTTTTATATTGCTATATTTCTTCTCAAATGGAAAGGTCACTTTGGTCAGTTTACAAATCTGTAGTTCATACTTAACACTTTTTTTAAAATCGTCTTAGAATGTTTAAAAGCCTTAGGCTATATGGAGCGAGCTGCCGAAAGCTACAGCAAGGTGGTTGATCTGGCCCCCACTCCATCTGGATGCAAGGATTTCACTTTCGACCCTTCAGCAGCAGCTGGGTCGGCCTGAGAAAGCTCTGGAAGCTCTGGAACCAATGTATGATCCAGATACTTTAGCACAGGATGCAAATGCTGCACAACAGGTGGGCCATGTCACATAGAGGGAAGTTTTTCTCGATACATTATATTTTAGAACTTTCTCCTCAGTTTAGGATGTCTCTACAGCTTACATCCAAAATTTTATTTTAGTGTATTAAATTCAGTGTTTTTGAAAAATAATTTTAAGTGTTAGGTTGTTCAGCCACTTATTATAAATTGTAGTTTTTAAAATACTGGCACTTAATTATTCTGAAAAATGCAAATGTTCTTAAAGTTTCGTTTCTAAAAATGTTTCTATGCAAATAAAACAATTTATGGAAAAGGAATCTTGTTAGGCTCATTATCTTGTGCTTATTTGTTTAGGAACTGAAGTTATTGCTTCATCGTTCTACTCTGTTGTTTTCACAAGGAAAAATGTATGGTTATGTGGATACCTTACTTACTATGTTAGCCATGCTTTTAAAGGTGGGTAATGATCTTTCTTTATATTAGCCTTGATGACTTTTTAAATGTTTACTATTTTATTTAAACATAGATTATACTACTTTATAATTGTTTTACTACATTAAACTCAGGCTTTAAAAGTGAAAATCGGATAAAAACAAAAAAGCTAGAGTTTATTGGCATATGACTAAAAGTTCTTGACAATAGCTTAAGTGAAAATCTTCCCTACTACATATTTAGAAAAGTGATCACCATAGTGCTATCAGATATGCGCCCAGTAGACAGTACTATGAGCCAAAATTACTCACTTTACAAAAGTATTTTCCAGATCTAATATTCTTTCTGAGTCTGTCTTATTTGCAGAGAGGTAGCTCTGTGGGTGTATCTCTGGGGTGTGTATGTATACATGTTATAATGTTAATGTGAATTGCTTTTTTTTTTCCTGAGGTGAGGAATGTGACCCAAAATTCCTTTGGTAAGAAAAAAATAAGTCAGTTCATTCTAATTTAGTTTTTTAATGTAGTAATTTGGTTTCTTTTTTTCTTACTAAGGGAGCTTTCAGTCACACTTGTGACACCTGTGACCCATAGGTTTTCTTTTTTTAAGAAAGAAAAAAAGAGAAGAAGGAAGAAAAAGAATGAAAGAAAGAGAAAAAGAAGAAGAAAAAGAGGGAGGGAGAACAGGAATCTTCTCTATTGCCCAGGCTAGAATGCAGTCTAGAAATGGATATTAAAAAGCTCTTTTATACTAATAATTGTGTTATACAATGGAGACAAGAAGGAATAAGGGAGGAAAATAACAAACAGCCAACCAATATTTCATTTAAACCTATAAAATGCTATGCAATTGCTGGGGAGTGATTTACTCCCAACCATGTGGTCACTTTTAGAATAAATGTGATGTGTTACTGAAAAAAAATGTATGTTTTGTGGATTTGGAGTAGAGAGTTCTGTAAATGTTTATTAAGTTTACTTGTTCGAGGTTTAAGTTCAAGTCCTGGGTATCCTTGTTAACCTTCTGTCTCATTGATCTGTCCAATATTGACAATGTAATGTTAAAGTCTCCCACTATTATTGTGTGGGAGTCCAAGTCTCTTTGTAAGTCACCAAGAAGTTGCCCTATGTATCTGGGTGCTCCTATGTTGGGTGCGCATAGACAGGATCGTTAGTTCTTCCTGTTACATTGATCCCTCTACCATTATACAGTGTCCTTCTTATCTCTTTTGGTTTCTATTACTTTAAAGTCTATTTTATCAGAGATGAGAATTGCAACTCCTGCTTTTTTTTTTTTTTTTCTTTCTCGCTCTCCATTTGGTTGGCAAATCTTCCTCCATCCCTTTGTTTTGAGTCTCTGTATATCCTTGCATGTGAGATGGGTCTGGATGCAGCTTACTGATGGGTTTTTTGGAATGGCTGATACTGGTTGTTCCTTTCTGTATATAGTGCCTCTTTCAGAAGCTCTTGTAAAGCAGGCCTGGTGGTAATGAAATCTCTGAGTACTTGCTTGTTCGTAAAAAATTTTACTTTTCCTTCACTTATGAAACTTAGTTTGGCTGGATATGAAATTCTGGGTTGAAAGTTCTTTTCTTTAAGGATGTTGAATATTGGCCCCCCACTCTCCTCTGGCTTGTAGGGGTTCTGCTGAGAGATCAGCTGTGAGTCTGATAGGCTTCCCCTTGTGGGTAACCTGACCTTTCTCTCTGGCTGCCTGTAGTATTTTCGCCTTTGTTTCAACCCTGGTGAATCTAATGATTATGTGCCTTGGGGTTGCTCTTTTTGAGGAATATCTTTGTGGTGGTCTCTGTATTACCTGGAGTTGGGTATTGTCTTGCCTTGCTAGGTTAGGAAAGTTTTCCTGGATAATATCCTGAAAAATATTTTCCAGCTTGGATTCATTCTCTTTGTCACATTCAGGTACACCTATCAAACGTAGATTAGGTCTTTTCACATAGTCCCAGATTTCTTGGAGACTTTGCTCTTTCCTTTTTATCCTTTTTTCTCTAATCTTGTCTTCTCGTTTTATTTCGTTAGGTTGGTCTTCGACCTCTGAAATCCTTTCTTCTGCTTGATCAATTCAACTGTTAAAACTTGTGCATACTTCGTGAAGTTCTCGTATTGTGTTTTTCAGCTCCATTAATTCACTTATATTCCTTTCTAAATTGTCCATTCTCCTTAACATTTCATCAAACCTTTTTCAAGGTTCTTAGTCTCCTTGCATTGGGCTAGCACATGTTCTTTTAGCTCACAGAAGTTTCTCATTATCCACTTTCTGAAGCCTGATTCTATTGATTCCTCACATTCATTCTCAATCAGGCCTTTTTCAATTGGTGATGAGGCACTGCAATCCTCTAGGAGGCAAGGCATTCTGATTTCGGGTGTTTTCAGCCTTTTTGCGCTGGTTTCTTCCCATCTTTGTGGATTTATCCACCTGTCGTCTGTGTAATTGCTGACTTTCAGATTAGGTCTCTGAGTGGACGTCCAGCTTGTTGGTGGTAAAGTTTTTTTCCGTTTCTTAGTTTTCCTTTGGCAGACGCCCCTCCCCCCACAGAGCTGGACCTTCCCGGGTTCAGCTGTACTTGCTGTGAAACTCTCAATCCTCAGCAGTTCCAACTGCTGTTTTTTTGTTTTTTTCTGTGGAGGGGGACCAGCCTTCCCCTGCGGCGACCTACTACGCAGGCTGAAACAGCGGCGTTAAGATTCGTGGTGCTTTCTGCCCGGGAATCTCCCGGTCTGGTTCCCCTGCTTCAGTCTGCTTTTCAATCAGCTGAATGGGAGACTCTGCCTTCCCGGAGCTCCAAACGCCAACCAAAAGGGCACTCAGTCCAGTATACTCCGGAGTCAGAACTGCCATGGCGGGGCACCTGCAAAACGGCTGCGCCCGCCAAAAGAGTTGCGCTGGCAACCCGTGGGGCTCCTCCGCCAAGAATCTCTTGGTCCATGGGCAATAAAAGTTCATCTGAAAATGTGGTGTCCACTCTCTGCGCTTTCAGTGGGAGCTACAATCCTGAGCTGCTGCTAATCGGCCATCTTGGATCTCTCTCCCCCATAGGTTTTCTTTAGAAAATTATTGTTTAGAGATGGTAATGGTGGCATATGCCTGTGGTCCCAGCTACTTGGGAGGCTGAGGTGAGGGGATTGCTTAAGCCTAGGAGTTCAAATCCTGCCTGAGCCAACATAGCAAGACTTTAAACAAAAAAATTATCATTTAAAAAATCTGAAATTTTCATCTTTAATTCAGGTAGCAATGAATCGAGCCCAAGTCTGTTTGATATCCAGTTCCAAATCTGGAGAGAGGCATCTCTATCTTATTAAAGTATCGAGAGACAAAATATCAGACAGCAATGACCAAGAATCAGCAAATTGTGATGCAAAAGGTAATTACTTCATTTGCATTATATTATATAAAATGTGGCTTAATTGAAAAAGACTCATGAAGTAACATTGGACAGTAATATAACTGAAAATGTATCCTTTTCAAATAAAATGAAATTTCCTAATCTAAATCTCTCAAGGGTAATAAACACATTTGGTGTTAAAAAGGAAAGGCTAAATGTAAATACTTAAAAAGGAAAGCATCTGCTTGGATCTGTGAAAAGAAGTAAAACAAAACTTTTCATTTTACTTTTTAAAAAGAAATATATTTGGCCGGGCGCGGTGGCTCACGCCTGTAATCCCAGCACTTTGGGAGGCCGAGGCGGGCGGATCACGAGGTCAAGAGATCGAGACCGTCCTGGTCAACATGGTGAAACCCCGTCTCTACTAAAAATACAAAAAAATTAGCTGGGCGTGGTGGCGCGCGCCTGTAGTCCCAGCTACTCGGGAGGCTGAGGCAGGAGAATGCTTGAACCCGGGCAGCGGAGGTTGCAGTGAGCCAAGGTCGTGCCACTGCACTCCAGCCTGGCGCCTGGTGACTGAGTGAGACTCTGTCTCAAAAAAAAAAAAAAATAAATAAATAAAATAAATGAAAATATATTTTAAGAAATTTGTGAAGATTAGATGACAATATAGATTATTTGTCCAGAGACTTCACTTAAATACATTCCATTCTCTATTACATAATTTTTAATAGCTGTAGCAATAGTCATAGAAACTCTGAAAATAAGTTGCTGTGACCCAGTCTCAAGTAACACAACTTTAAAAGATGACAGCTTCTACAGAACTATGCAGCTTGTGTTTTGAACCATGTTTCCTTATGTTATATTTTTCTTCCTATGTGATCTGCCTGTTTTCGTTCAGTGATTCCTTACTGGAGGTTCATGGTTAATTTTTCTTAGGCTCATAAATTTTGTTGTTTTAAATTTTAACATGATGAGGATCACATTACACTGGTGTACCAGGATAGGATGAACTAAGCCTATTTATGTTACATGAAACTTTGTACCCTAATATTTTCACTTTGTTTTCTCATAGACATTTTATCATCTTGCTGTTCTCTTCATAGTTATTATATTTAAGGTTATTACATTCCATAATTTATTTAATCATTTTCTTGTTTTTTGGCCTATGATCACTTTTGATAATTTTCTTTTATAACCAATAATGTAGTAGCATTTTCATACATACAGATTTGTTCATATTTTGATTTTTTAGGATAGATTCTCAGAAGGAAAATTATTGGATCAAAGACAGTAAAATTTTTTATGGCTTTTGATATTTCTTAAGGGCTATAAAAGGGAGGCTTTTTACAGAGAACTAAGGAAGAGAAGGAGGTTGTTAAAGAGACATTTTAAGGCAGAGAAAACTGAGATCAGAAAAAGATCAAGAACAACTTGATTCTCAAAAGTATGAATTTGAAATCATTTGCTGAGCAAACATTTGAATGCCTGTATGCCCGTAACCCTCTATCACTGGGGTCCCCTACTCCTGATGCCACTCTGTGGCCTACTAGGGACTGGGCCACACAGGACGTGGTGAGCAGTGGGTGGGCAAGCGAACACCACCACCTGAGCTCCTTGTCCTGTCAGGTCAGTGGCAGCATTAGATTCTCATAGGAGCGCACATCCAAACTGCCCATGCGAGAGATCTAGGCTGCACGCTGTTTATGAGAATCTAATGTCTGATGGTCTGTCACTCTCTCTCATCACCCCCCAGATGGGACTGTCTAGTAGTAGGAAAATAAGCTCAGGGCTTCCACTGATTCTACATTTTTGGTGAGTTGTACAATTATTTCATTATATATTACAACATAATAATAATTGAAATAAAGAGCACAATAAATACAATGTGCCTGTATTATCCTGAAACCATCCTTTTCACCCCTGGTCCATGGAAAAATTGCCTTGCATGAAACTGGTCCTTGGTGCCAAAAAGCTTGGTGACTGCTTCTCTATGGGACTGCAGTCATAGAAAGTAAACTTATTCTGCCCTGGAGGAGATATATCCTAGCCAGCATGGAGAAATGCAGATGGGATTAGCTGGAACTTGTAGAGAACAAGTCTGATTCAGATGCCTGGCATTGTAGATTGTTAAACTGGCAGAGTAGAAAGGGGTAGTATTGAAGGAGTGTAAGAAACCAACTACCCCTTCTCATCTTTGTCAGGAGAGTACTGGCAACAATTTAGGCTCATGGTTATTAAGCTTCTCTTAAAATTGATGATGTGAATTTTTCTAATACTGCTATTTCCAGAAATACAGTGTCCTAACTGGTTTTCATTGATCTCATTTTAGCAATATTTGCTGTGCTCACAAGTGTCTTGACAAAGGATGACTGGTGGAACCTTCTGTTGAAGGCCATATACTCCTTATGTGACCTATCCCGATTTCAAGAGGCTGAGTTGCTTGTAGATTCTTCATTGGAATATTATTCATTTTACGATGACAGGCAGAAACGCAAAGAACTAGAATACTTTGGTCTGTCTGCTGCAATTCTGGACAAAAATTTCAGAAAGGCATACAACTATATCAGGTGACTTCCCAGTTATTTATTTCAATTAGATTCTTTAATAGAGTAAGTATATTTATTTTGATTTAGAAGCTACTTTATTTTTGGCTCTACTGTTAAACAATAAACTGGTTAATTCAGTTTGTTATGATTCTCAGAGGCAGCATATGAGAGCATTCACTCTAGGGCCAGACTTTCTGGGTTCGAATCCCAGCCCTGACACTTACTGGCTGCATGACCTTAGGCTAGTTAGGTAATCTCAAGTGCTACAGTCTCCACTTACAAAAGGACATCATAATACTATGATCTCTTTTTTTTTTTCTATGAGCTCTGTTGCTACAGATAGCAGTTGAATACTATGATCTCTTAAGGTTATAATGAAGGTTAAAGGAGTTATATATAAAGCCTTTTAACAATGCCTGGCAAATATTATGAGTTATTATTCAGTACTGCAGCTATACTGGGCAGGGAGAGAAAAGCGAAACCTAAGCCACTTGCTTCTGTTTTAGTTTAAAAGTTCTGTTGAAAGTAGAAATAAGATGTAGAAATACTAACTTAAGCAGCATTTTCTGGGAAAAATCTTTCATTGCGTAGGAGAGTTTTGCTTTAAATAGATTGAAACTGTCTGCTTTTCCTTGTTGGAGGATGGTACATTTCAGAAATCAGGAAGATTTTTACATTATTTTATCCCTCACCCTCTTCCTGGAATTTTAGGATAATGGTAATGGAAAATGTCAATAAACCCCAGCTCTGGAACATTTTCAATCAAGTTACCATGCACTCCCAAGATGTACGACATCATCGCTTCTGTCTCCGTTTGATGCTGAAAAACCCAGAAAATCATGCCCTATGTGTCTTAAATGGACACAATGCATTTGTATCTGGTAGTTTTAAGCATGCGCTTGGTAAGTGTCCTGGCACGTGACTTTGTCAAGCATAGTGTGGTGAAGAGCCTAGCCTCTGCAGTGGAACTGTCTGGGTTAATTAGCAGCCCCACTGTGACAAATTATTCTACCTCCTCCTGCCTCAGTTTGTTTATCTCTAAAATGGAGATAATAATTGGACCTACTTTGTAGAGTATTGTGAAAATTAACTGAGTCAATATAGAGAACTTAAAACAGTGCCTGGCACATATAGTAAGTGGATATAATAGCAAAAATGGTAATTACTAATATTTATTCTTATTAAGCTTTGGTTGCAAAAGGCTTATATAGGTCTTATAATTCATTTTAAAGGTCAATTCTCCCTGCTTAGGCCTATTTATTTTTAAAATGATTTTAATTAATTATGGATGCTTTTGCCACCTGATTTTAATTTGCTATAATGGAAAACATATTCAAGATTTGCTGAAAGTTCATTCCTTTAGGAGATAAGTCTATATTAAGATTTATTTATGCGATGCTTACTAATTCTAATTAAACTCAAGGAAACTTCATTAATCATTTATAATAAAGAATTTCTGTAATAAGGAATCAGAAGTAAGTAAGTATTACATGCAGACTCTCCTTTAAAAAAAAGTTAAGAAGCAAACAAGTGGAAAAATACCTAACCAAATCTTTAAACTTAAAATTAGGCATGTATGTCCTACTGCCTAAAAGCTGGTGTTGCCAGATTTAGTTCTTATGAGTAAACTATGGTTTTTGGCTATTTAATACTTTCATGATTCCTTGTATATGGCTGGTGTTTTTATAATTGTTCATCCAGTAACCTCAAACATCAGATGTTGAAACATTCCTCTTTTGTGTGTGTGCTTTGTGGAATTGTTTCAGATTAAGAAAATATGAATATTTATTTTCCTATATTAGAAACGTTTACAAAAGGTTAAAATGATAGACAAATGGCAGTCTACCATCTTTGCTGCCTAAGAGATTCTGTGGTGCCATTCCTTGCAGAATAGAAGCCAGAAGGAATAGAGTTTTAATCTCTATGTGATATATTATATCTTATTTCTTTATGAGAAAAACTTGCTTAAATTCCCCTACTCCATATGATTAGGCTTTTGACATGAGATGATTGTATATATGGAATACATGTAATTCATAAAACCCCAAATTCTTATTCTGTTATTGGATACAAAATAGTTGCTACATTTGGGAAAACACCACCATAGTCTAAAAAACAAAACAAAACTTTCCTCTTCTCACCTCCATGATCTACCACATTTGAATTTATAAAACAGATCAACTGAATTTATAAAAATGTTCACCAAAACACATATCCTCCATTCCTTTCCAAATAGATTTAAGGTCATAAAATAGATTGTTTATTCTGATAAATTGTTTATTTTGGAAGTATTACTTTACATGGAAATGTGTAACTGTGCCTAGAAAAAGTTAATTTAGTTATTCATATTAATCTTCAAGGTCAGGATACATTCATGGGGGAACTTCTAATTATGTTATATTTTATGCATTGTTTTAAAATTCAAATTAATAGGTGTCTGGTTGATATTTAAGATAGAATGTACACCTTGTATATGTTAAAATCAGTATGTTTGTTTAGCCTTAAAAGTGGTGAAGAAATAAGGAACTCTGTTCTTGTCACACGGTCTGACACCACTGCTCATTTTCCAGGACAGTATGTGCAAGCCTTTCGCACTCACCCTGATGAACCTCTTTATAGCCTCTGTATAGGCCTAACCTTTATTCATATGGCATCTCAGAAGTATGTGTTACGGAGACATGCTCTTATTGTACAGGTAATTATTTGAATTTCTCATTATTTGACTGTTTCTTAAAAATTAATATACTTAATACTTTTTTAAAAATCCTGCTTCAAAAGTAATACACAATGCTCAGTACACATGACGGGAGTCCTCAACACTTTATGTTCAGCACTCAGCATATAGTTATACGTGTGGTTAAGACTTATTACAGCAATATAGGAAAGGTACACAGCCAGATCCTCAGTGACAAAGACACAGGTAGAATCTGGAGGAATGCACTGGCAAGCTTCCTTATAGTGTGGTGCCCCAAGGTCTCTAGCCATCTTAGATACTGAAGATTCATTTAATTTATTTTTACAAAATATATAATAATAAAACCAGTAATATGATTGTGACTGTTTCCTGACAGCATCACCAACAAATTATTCTTTTAAAATTTTCTTTGTGGTTCTTATAATTTGAAAAATTTTGTTTCATGTTCTTGTTTACTTTTTTTTAAATTATACTTTAAATTCTGGGGTACATGTGCAGAATGCGGAGGTTACATAGGTATACACGTGCCATGGTGGTTTCATGCACCCATCAACCTGTCATCTACATTGGCTATTATTTCTCTTAATGCTATCCCTCCCCTAGCTCCTAGCCCCCAACAGGCCCCACGGTGTGATGTTCCCCTCCCTGTGTCCACATTGTTCAACTCCCACGTATGAGTAAGAACATGCAGTATTTGGATTTCTGTTCTTGTGTCAGTTTGCTGAAAATGAAGGTTTCCAGCTTCATCCATGTCCCTGCAAAGGACATGAACTCATCTTTTTTTTTTTTGAGACGGAGTCTTGCTTTGTCACCAGGCTGAAGCGCAGTGGCACAATTTTGACTCAGTGCAACCTCTGCCTCCCAGGTCCAAGCGATTCTTCCACCTTAGCCTCCCAGATAGCGGTGCATGCCACCACACCCGGCTAATTTTTGTATTTTTAGTAGAGACTGGGTTTCACCATGTTGGCCAGGATGGTCTTGATCTCTTGACCTTGTGATCCACCTGCCTCGGCCTCCCGAAGTCCTGGGATTACAGGCGTGAGCCACTGTGTCCAGCTGAACTCATCCTTTTGTATGGCTGCATAGTATTCCATGGTGTATATATGCCACATTTTCTTTATCCAGTCTGTCATTGATGGGCATTTTGTTTGGTTCAAAGTCTTGCTATTATGAACAGTGCCACAATAAAAATATGCGTGCATATGTCTTTGTAATAGACTGATTTATAATCCTTTGGGTATTAGTAATGGGATTGCTGGGTTAAATGGTATTCCTATTTGTAGACCCTTGAGGAATTGCCACACTGTCTTCCACAGTGGTTGAACTAATTTACACTCCCACCAACAGTGTAAAAGCATTCCTATTTCTCCATATCCTCCCCAGCATCTGTCGTTTCCTGATTTTTTAATGATTGCCATTCTAATTGGCGTGAGATGGCATCTCATTGTGGTTTTGATTTGCATTTCTCTAATGACCAGTGATGATGAGCTTTTTTTCATATGTTTGTTGGCTGCATAAATGTCTTCTTTTGAGAAGTGTCTGTTCATATCCTTTGCCCACTTTTTGATGGGGTTGTTTTTTTCTTGTAAATTTGTTTCAATTCTTTGTAGATTCTGGAGAATGGCTTTTTGTCAGAAGGATAGATTGCAAAAATTTTTTCCCATTCTGTAGGTTGCCTGTTCACTCTGATGATAGCTTCTTTTGCTGTGCAGAAGCTCTTTAATTAGATCCCATTTGTCAATTTTGGCTTTTGTTGCCATTGCTTTTGGTGTTTTAGTCATGAAGTCTTTGCCCATGTCTATACCCTGAATGGTATTGCCTAGGTTTTCTTCTAGGGTTTTTATGGTTTTAGGTCTTACTTTTAAGTCTTTAAGCCATTTTAATTTTTGTCTAAGGTGTAAAGAAGGGATCCAGTTTCAGCTTTCTGCATATGGCTAGCCAGTTTTCCCAACACCATTTATTGAATAGGGAATCCTTTCCCCATTGCTTGTTTTTGGCAGGTTTGTCAAACATCAGATGGTTGTAGATGTGTGTTGGTATTTCTGAGGCCTATTTTGTTCTGTACCATTGGTCTATATATCTGTTTTGGTACCAGTACCATGCTGTTTTTGTTACTGTAGCCTTGTAGTATAGTTTGAAGTCAGGTAGTGTGATGCCTCCTGCTTTGTTCTTTTTGCTTAGGATTGTCTTGGCTACGAGGGCTTTTGGTTCCATATGAAATTTAGAGTAGTTTTTTCCAATTCTGTGAAGAAAGTCAATGGTAGCTTGATAGGGATAGCACTGAATCTGTAAATTACTTTGGGCGTATGGCCATTTTCACGATATTGATTCTTCCTATCCATGAGCATGGAATGTTTCTCCATTTGTTTGTGTCCTCTCTTATTTCCTTGAGCAGTAGTTTGTAGTTCTCCTTGAAGAGGTCCTTCACATCCCTTGTTAATTGTATTCCTAGGTAAGTTATTCTCTTTGTAGCAATTGTGAATGAGAGTTCACTCATGATTTGGCTCTCTTTAAGTCTGTTATTGGTGTATAGGAATGCTTGTGATGTTTGCACATTGATTTTGTATCCTGAGACTTTTGCTGAAGTTGCTTATCATCTTAAGGAGATTTTGAGCTGAGATGATGAGGTTTTCTAAATATACAATCATGTCATCTGCAAACAGACAATTTTACTTCCTCTTTTCCTAATTGAATACCTTTTATTTCTTTCACTTGCCTGATTGCACTGGCCAGAATTTCCAATACTATGTTGAATAGAAGTGGTGAGAGAATGTATCCTTTCTTGTCCTGGTTTTTAAAGGGAATGCTTCCAGTTTTGCCCATTCAGTACGATACTGGCTGTGGGTTTGTCATAAATAGCTCTTTTATTATTTTGAAATATGTTCCATCAATACCTAGTTTGAGAGTTTCTATCCTGAAGGGCTGCTGAATTTTGTTGAAGGCCTTTTCTGCATCTATTGAGATAATCATGTATGTGATGAATTACGTTTATTGACTTGCATATGTTGAACCAGCCTTGCATCCCAGGGATGAAGGCGACTTGATCGTGGTGGATAAGCTTTTTGATGTGTGGCTGGATTTGGTTTGTCATTATTTTACTGAGGATTTTCACATCAATGTTCATCGGGGATATTGGCCTGAAATTTTTTTTTGTTATGCCAGGTTTTGGTATCAGGATGATGCTGTTCTCAGAAAGTGCGTTAGGGAGGATTCCTTCTTTTTCTGTTGTCTGGAATAGTTTCAGAAGGAATAGTTTCAGAAGTACCAGCTTCTCCGTACCTTTGGTAGAACTCAGCTGTGAATCTGTCTGGTCCTGGACTTTTCTTGGTTAGTAGGCTATTAATTACTGCCTCAATTTCAGACCTCGTTATTGGTCTATTCAGGGATTCGACTCCTTTTCTGCCTTGTTTAGTCTTGGGAGGGTGTATGTGTCCAGGAATTTATCCATTTCTTCTAGAGTTTCCAGTTGATTTTGCATAGAGGTGTTCATAGTATTCTCTGATGGCAGTTTGTATTTCTGTGGGATTGGTGGTGATATCCCCTTTATCATTTTTTATTGCATCTATTTGATTCTTCTCTCTTTTCTTCGTCTGGCTAGTGGTCTATTTTGTTGATCTTTTCAAAAAACCAGCTCCTGGATTCGTTGATTTTTTTGAAGGGTTTTTTGTGTCTCTATCCCCTTTAGTTCTGCTCTGATCTTAGTTATTTCTTATCTTCTGCAAGCTTTTGAATTTATTTGCTCTTGCTTCTCTAGTTCTTTTTTTTTAAGATGGCATTTCACCATGTTGGTCAGGCTAGTCTTGAACTCCCGACCTCAGATGATCCACCTGCCTTGGCCTCCAAAGTGCTTGGATTACAGGCGTGAGCCACCACGCCCGGCCACTTCTCTAGTTCTTTTATAATTGTAATGTTTAGGTGTTGATTTTAGATCTTTTCTGCTTTCTCTTGTGGGCATTTAGTGCTATAAATTTCCCTCCACACACTGCTTTAAATGTGTCCCAGAGATTCTGGTGTGTTGTGTCTTTGTTCTTAGTGGTTTCAAAGAACATCTTTATTTGTGCCTTGATTTCATTATTTACCCAGTAGTCATTCAGGAGCAGGTTGTTCAGTTTCCACGTAGTTGTGCAGTTTTGAGTGAGTTTCTTAATTCTGAGTTCTAATTTGATTGCACTGTGGTCTGAGAGACTGTTATTATTTTTGTTCTTTTGCATTTGCTGAGAAGTGTTTTACTTCCAATTATGTGGTCAGTTTTAGATTAAGTGTGATGTGGTGCTGAGAAAAATGTGTATTTTGCTGATATCGTGTGGAGAATTCTGTAGATGTCTATTAGGTCCACTTGGGCCAGGGCTGAGTTCAAGTCCTGGATATCCTTGTTAATTTTCTGTCTTGCTGATCTAATATTGACAGTGGGGGTGTTAAGCCTCCCACTGTTATTGTGTGGGAGTTAACATCTCTTTGTAGGTCTCGAAGAACTTGCTTTATGATGAATCTGGGTGCTCCAGTATCGGGTGTATATATACTTAGGATGCTTAGCTCTTGTTGCATTGATGCCTTTACTGTTACATAGTGCCCTTGTCTCTTTTGATCTTTGTTGGCCTTGATTCTTTATCCACTTGGCCAGTCTGTGTCTTTAATTGGGGCATTTAGCCCATTTATATTTTAGGTTACTATTATTATGTGTGAATTTGATCCTGTCATTATGATGTTAGCTGGTTATTTTGCCCATTAGTTGATGCAGTTTCTTCATAGCATTGATGGTCTTTATAATTTGGTATGTTTTTGCGTGGCTCATACTGGTTGTTTCTTTCCATATTTAGTGCTTCTTTCAGGAGCTCTTGTAATTCAGGCCTGGTGGTGACAAAATGTCTCAGCATTTGTTGTCTGTAAAGGGTTTTATTTCTCCTTCACTTATGAAGCTTAGTTTGGCTGGATATGAAATTCTGGGTTGAAAATTCTTTTCTTTAAGAATATTAAATATTGGCCCCCCACTCTCTTGTGGCTTGTAGGGTTTCTGCCAGGAGGTCCGCTGTGAGTCTGATGGGTGTCCCTTTGTGAATAACCTGACCTACAAGTTCATATTGTATTAGAAGACCTACAAGTTCATTGCATTACAACAATTCATCTGAGATTACTATTCCTTTTTCCTCATATTTTATCTTTACATTTGTCATTTTAAAATATGAAGACTTGATATTCCTCTGTGATTAATAGTCGAATAATTTGGTACTGTGTTTCAGTGGAATAGAGGTCATAGTGACACAAATAGGTTCTTTTATTATGCAGAAAGTATGATTTGTATACTGAACATGAGTACTGCTACCCCTAAAATGCATTCATTCAAAATAATTCATTTTTATTATTTACCTATTTATAAAGGAAAATTTGTGACCACTTACTATATAGCAGATCATCTAGAGAATAATTACATTTTATATTATATATTCATAAATAGTTGATTTATTCTTAATTATCTGATAATATATTTGATTACTTAATTAGGACTCTTGGACCTTTGCAATTTGTAATTTCAGTGGATGATAAAAGCTGAAGCTCTATTAAAAGGGAAAGTGAATAGGGAAGAGGTGAAAAAACAAGTTGCTTTTTGGACTCTGTGACCCACAGGGAGCCAGCATCATTGTAGCTGTGCTCTGAAATAGTTTCTCCATAAAGTCTTTGAGTCAGAAGCTTTCAGGAGGAAAAAAATCCAGTTTTTTGGGTTAAGAGGTAATTAAGGTCCTGAGAGGTAACTGATAAAAGGTAAAATTTACCCTAAAAGGTTAAGTATACTCAAGTAAATTTGCTCCCGAGAGGAAACCTTTGTAAATTATCATTATTTTACATCTTGCTCAAGCTTTTAGGCATGAATCTCACATCAGAAAGTTTATTGGCCTACAATGGCACAAGCCAACTTGAAATTATTTTTTAAAAGTATTGTGTGCTTGTAGATTATGAATTTCTGGTAGCTAGTTGTAACAATTGGCTGTTTTCTGTGTATATTTATCCCTAGCTAAAGAAAATTCTTACATCTTGAGAAGAGCTATAATGTTGACACCTAACTACATTGTAATACTACACAGTAATAGAATACTAAGCAGATATGTTTTTAAAAAAATGTATTTTCAGCACCTGGTTATACAGTGGTCTAGTACATAGTTGTCAAACCAGTGAAATATTATCTTTTTCTTTTGTTTAGGGCTTTTCCTTTCTTAATCGATACCTCGGTTTACGTGGGCCCTGCCAGGAATCATTCTACAATTTGGGCCGTGGTCTTCATCAGCTGGGGCTGATTCATCTTGCAATCCACTATTATCAGAAGGCCCTGGAGCTCCCTCCACTTGTGGTAGAGGTATTGTACATTTTTAAAACTGAGACACTTCATTTCATCTGTCTGAAGATAAGTACAGTTAGCTAAGTCCAGACAGTAAATTAAATTATAGCTTGTATATTAAAATGTATTTTCTCCTATTCAGCACATTTACATAATTCTTTCAGTAACAGGTATATCTTTCTTTGATATCTGAGCCTTATGACTTGACCAGAAATATGTTAATTTTTAAATGTATTTTAACATGGCACTGTATTAGAAAAAACTTTTAAAACTCTAATCCCTGTATTCCCCTCACATTTGTTTTCTATTACCGTTACTCAGTTTAAACAAATGAATATATATTTTTATAGTGATGCTGTTTTATATAAATGTATAAAATATATACTATTTATATATGTATTTCATACATATATGTCAGAAACCAGCCACAACATATATGTATGAAATACATATATAAATAGTATGTATTTACCCATTCGTGGGTGCCCTCCATCCCGAAGGTGACAAAGGATTGAGAAAAGGAAATAAAGACAGAGACACAAGAGTAGAATGTACAGCATGGGTCCAGGGGACCAACACAATGTGGGAAACACATTGGCCCTGAGCTCTGGGATCCAAACACTTTTATTATATGTATAATCTCATTGATCTCAAGGGCATGGAAGGGAGGGTGAAGGGGTAGGTAAGATAGCTGGGCAGGGAGAGCATTTGAGATCCTTCTAAGACATGCTAAACTAGGACTCTGAGTTTATCACTGATTGTTATCAGGGTGCAGCTACATCAGAAGTATAGTGGATGAGGGGTCTGACCACAGTCAGTGCATCAAGGGGCTTTTATCTCCTGAGCATTGAGGAGAGGAGATAGAGCAATTAAAATCACTCCATATTCCGAGAACCTAGGCAGAGCCTGAAGTGTTCCATGATCTCTGCCCCCTGTAAGGCTTTTCCCTCCTTGCCAGTTCCCATCACAAGACCCTCCCCGATCCTGGGAGCAGAGGTCGCCTCCCTTTTCTCAGAGATCTTTGCATAAGCCCTCTTTATGAGGCCCTCATGCAGTCTCCATGTTGAAGGCATTCGTGGGACCAGAGCAGTATTCCCTGCTCTGCAACCACCCCGAGGTGTTCCCTGGTGTTACTGAGCTCTCGGATGGTCTTTACCTTAGGCCTACTGTTGCTGCTTGATTTCTAATTAACTGCACCAATAATATAGTTTAGTTCAGTGTATAAACTTCAGTGTACTCAGAGCCAAGCAAGCTATAATTATTTAGATCAAATTAACATAGGTCTCCCCCCGGCCATCTTGACCCACACATATATATGTATTTCATACACATTTTATACATACATATATATGTATAAAACACTATTTTTTACTCACACCACTTACTCATCTTTGCATTTAATACTATAGCCCTGTCAATATTACTTGAAGCAGTTTTTCAAATACA
This sequence comes from Ateles fusciceps, assembly GCA_036589455.1. NCBI lineage: Eukaryota > Metazoa > Chordata > Mammalia > Primates > Atelidae > Ateles > Ateles fusciceps. The sequence goes on from JAZHEH010000889.1 coordinate 6,455,977, forward strand.
CCTAACAGGTTTATTAAAAGTTGTTTATATTTATAGTGTTATTATTTCATAACTATTGTTACAGCTTATACTTGAGCTTTATAGGTATCATTTTTAATTGTTGCGGATTTTCTTTCAGTTGACCCAAAGTTTTTGTATTGAGAAAGATTAGAAACATAGGTCTAATCTATTCCATTGAATTCATTGGTTTGTTATTTATGTGGGAAAAACTATAATACCCCTGAGGTAATCTTTATAGTAAATTTGGTGTATCCCTCCTAAACCTATGCTTTATATACCTTTCCATATATAGCATAGGTATTGTTTTTTACTCTTAAATCCTAAATTAATTTGGAGTTTATTCTGCTGTAACTTGTGGGGTGACACTTTAAATTACTGGTTAGACAGTTAAAATATTTGATGATACTATTAACTGAATCAGCATTGATCCAAGGAATATGCAGTTTTATAAATTTATTTAGTATATGAGTTTTCATAGCTTTTGAAAACTTACCCTTATAAAACTATTAATTTGCCATAAAATTGTCCTGGTTGACAGTTGGAAATATTAAACATAAATGTATCTTTTTCTCCCTAGGGTATAGAAGTTGACCAGTTAGACTTGCGAAGAGATATTGCCTACAACTTGTCTCTCATTTACCAGAGCAGTGGGAATACTGGAATGGCTCAGAGGCTTTTGTATACCTATTGTACTATATGAAGCACATGAGAAGGAGCACTGGCAGCTGCTATGTGAGGACCAGTATCTTCTGCCAACTCCAAAATGGAAACAATTTCAGAATTACCTGACAAACAGCGTATTTATTTTTAATAGGTGATAATGATCTTGTGATATCTATGCAAAATTATCATCCCACAAAAATTTGTATATTGTTCTGTCATTTTCCTTTTGAATTCTATAGTGAAATTGTACCCAGTGCTGAAATGGATGTGTAAGCCTTTGAGTCGGCTTGGAGTTGAATACACTGTTTTGCACTCACACCATTTATTCATCTTTGTATTTAATACTATAGCTCTGTCAGTATCACAAGAGGCAGTTTTTCAAATACATGTAAATAGGGGTTGCTTATTAAAGACAAATTACGACTCTTTATGATGTCATGACCATGATAACTAAGTACCTAAGAAAATTATTTAAAATAGTTATGTGGTAGGTAGAAAGACAATAATTGATTTAGTTTTTTTACTTTTCACCTGCATGTATCTTAGCTACCTAAACTATGAAACCTGGGAGGCTGGGCTTAATTCGAAACGTATTGCTCCAAGGCAAATAACAAAATGCTTTATCTAATTTGTGGCTTTCTGATAAAAAAACAGAGGAGATCACAAGGACTATAAGAAAAACTGGGCACATAGTACATATGGAATAATGGACATAATGCTGATAAAGTAAAAAAAAGACATTAAACCTTTTATTCATCTCAGCTATTATATGTTTTTGAATTTAAGTTAACAGTACTTTTTAGATACACTGTTAGCTTAATAACAGCTTTTCAGGGAAAAATAAATGCTGTTATTAATGTGCATATGGGTTGTAAGACCCAGCCCAATTGTGGGAGGGAAACAAGTAGAGGCTTAGGATCAAAGAAATAAAATGGGGACTTACACTGTTTCTACTGTACAAAAAACTTTCCAGTTGAGAAGCAGAATTTGTATGTAATAGTAAATATATTGTGTACTCTGTGTATATAAATACATTTTATTTTTATAATTAAGGTTGTTTCACATACTTTTTTTTTTTACTTCATGCCATTTACAGGTCATGGTAGGGCTAGCTGTGATACAGTAATAAGTTAGACTTGTGTGTTGGAATTCTGTGGAACTGAGCATTCTGTGCTCTGAGTTTCTCTCGTAACTTAGCTCACTGGACTGTGATTCAGTGTCTGCTAAATAGCCTTGGAGGAAATAATAACTCTAAGAAAAAAAAGTGATATTGCATATGTTTGTTTAGCTTTTGAAATCATAGCTACCTTTTGCTGAGTTTTTAACTCTGCTACTGTATGCTAAGTACAGTGCTAAACACTTTGGATACGTTATCTGATTCTCTCACGGAACTGCAAGGTAGGTGTTATTATTGATACTGTCATCAGCACCTTATATCTAAGGTTAAATAGCATGTTCACGATCACTAGCAAGCTACTCCTTGATCAGAGATTTCCCGTCAGAAGAACATTAGTTGCTCTAGTTCTGATTAACAACAAATGTTGAACATAAGTTCATTTGAGAAAGAAAAACGAAACTGGCAGTGTTTCTGACTTCTAGGCCTTCAGCCCATCAAAGCCCCTGTAGACACCCCTTTGGAGTGTCTTTAAAAGCTTATATTCATTCCCTTACCTGCCATCCTCACCTTAGCAGTGGGATCCTGATAACTGTTGTATGCACTGAGATTCCGTTGCTCCTGCATGATCACAGTTGATCGAGGAGAGGGAGTCTTGCTCGTGAACCAACCGAGTTTCCTCCCTTTTTCCCTGGGAATTTCAGAATTGAAATAGAGCCTTCATCTGGGGCCAGAACCTCAGAACAATGGGGCCAATTAGCAGTTAACTCATTCTGTTAAAAAATAAGTGAGGTGTATTCATTACAAGAAGTAAAGATGAGCAAAGGAGAGAGTTCTCTCTGAAGCTCCAGAGATTTCCAGTTTTCACTTCTATCGTAAGGCCAGCTGCCTTCTTACCCTTGGATTCATTCTAGGAGATACCCTTGATTCTGTCATAGCTTCCACTTTAATATTTACATCAGCTTGGGTTTTTCTGTTAGATGCACACACAAAACATTCGAACTGATCCGCTACCATTCCATCGTCCTTTTAGTTTAGCATTACTGCTTTCTAGCTATTTTCATAGGAAGAAAGAACATAAACAGGAATGGATATGAAAATTTGTTGCTGAATTATAAGCAGTGTCACAAAGTCTAATCCACAATAAAAAGGCTTTTCAAAATTGTTCAGAGCAAGAACAGGAGGAATGTTCCTGCTGTGGTGTAGTAAAGCTAATAGTATTATAATACTATAGTTAAGATTGAAAGAACGTCCACTCGAACATAATACTGAACAGGGTAGAAAGGAGTTAATGCCCAAGATAGTGGGTGAGGATATGGGTAAGGCGGGACTGGAACTGCGTCTCCAGGTCCATAGTCCCCAAACTCATGGCTATGCTTGGAAATTGCAAGATAGTGGGTGAGGATATGAGTAAAGGACGGGCTAGAAATGCATTTCACCTCCAGGCCCATAGTCCCCATAGTCATTGCTATGCTATGAAATTGCAAATTATAATGGTTGAGGCATTCTCAGAAGAAAATAATCAAATGAACTGATTTTTTTAAGTGGGCAAAAGGTGGATTCTGGAAACCACTTAGGCATGTTATTCCTGGCATGATTCCAGCTGCCTGTGTGCCCTTAAGAGAAATGATGTTCCATAGGGTACTTACTCTTTTTCCAAGCAAAAAGACCAGCTGCCTTCTCACCTGATTCATTCTGTAAGCTAAGCTTGATTGTATAATAACATCCACCTCAATCATTTAGGAGATGTACTCTTTTTGCTTGGTAGACTGGTGGCTCTGAGGACTACCTTAGTTTTTATGTATCTGGGTTTCAGCAGTCTGTGAGGAAGCCTGCTGCGATACGCTTGCAGATTGAATGGGAAAGTGTGGCTGGTTTTTCAACTGGTAGAATGACCAAACTCAAAGAATACATGTTGACAGATTGATGTCAACTGGAGAGAAACTGCAAATGACATGCCGCTGTGTTCATTAACATTAATGACTTAGGTGAAAATATAAGGAGTGGTCATATTTGCATGTAAGGAAACTAGAACTTATAATGCATACCCATACCAATCCTAATGAATTAATGAAAAATCTCAACAATGTTATTAAACTGAGCTGGAGTCTGCTTGCCTGGCATAGTAAGGCCAAACATCTCTATCAAGGTTTTCAGCAGGAGAAAGGAGGGCATTTATTTGTAGGCACCTTGAAGCAAGGAGAATTGGGAGGTTTATACTTAGGACCTGACCTCTCCAATGGCTTGTAAGGAAGGGTTTTTAAAGGCAGGGGTACATTTTAGGAAGGCAGGAGTTACAGGCAAAATTGTAAATTAATACATGGTGGTTCCATAATACATTGGTTTGGCCTAAAAGGGCAGGATATCTTGAAGCAGGGCCTTAGAGGTAACAGGTAGATTGAAGACTTTTTAGGTTTGTAATTGGTTAAGGAAGAGAAGTTTATTTAAAATTTTAGGGTCATCAGAAAGGAATGTTAGCCCTGGCACATGGGTGTGACTTTTTTAGGCCCTCAGGAAGAAATTCAGAACAAGGAATGGCAGTATTTAATCTTCAGTTCCCTCTTATTAGAGGTCTATGTGTCAGTGGATCCATTTGGTGGCAGGTCTGGGCTTTTGAAAAAAAACTTGGGGACATGTTATAAGATGCTTTTTTTAGTTTTTATAGAGATCAAACATACAGTGAGTAATTTTTTTGGCTATTAAGTTATCTTTTTATTTTTTAGGGCTAGTTAGGTGTCTGGATTTTTTTTTTTAAGGAACTCAAAATTTTTAAAATTCTGTTTGGTGGGGGGACAGGCTGCAGGCCCCTAAGAGGGGGTCCCTGGCTCCATCTCAAAGTAACACAGTTACTTTTACTTGCAAAATCCAAAAACCAACAAAACGCACAAATGAAAAGAGTATAAACTCAAGGCCAAAAAGAATAAGAGAAGAAATGACAGGGAGATGACAAAATAATTTTTAGAAACTAGGAAGCAAATGGGCAATTGGTAACTGAATAAACTACAGAAAAATAAAAGCGAAGTGCCCACAGGAGGAGGTGGGGGAGAGGGGCAGAAGCAAGCTGATTCAGGACCTTAAAGCTCGTATATTAGGTGCCTCCAAAGGCAGGGGAAGTGTGGTCAAAAACGAGAGCAGTGGAAAGCCTGTTAAGCCGCAGTGAGACCCTCCTACTTACCCTTTTCACCAAGAGCAGGAAACTACATCTCCACTCACCCATGGAACACTGGTCTATTTTCTGGAGTTGCTGAATCAGGACCTCTGGATTTGGGAATACCAGGCAGAGATGAAGGCCAGAGAGCAGAGGATTAAGTTGAAGTCTACACACTGAGCAGCGAGATGCCCAGCTTCCTTCTTAGCTCCTAGAAAACTGGGATCAATTTAACATTCTCTAAGCAGGAAGTTAAAGGGTTCCTTTCTGAGAAATGCTATCCAAGAAAAAAATACTTACATATACTGGCAGTTTGAGGGTTCTCAATGAAACAGCAGCCCATCCTGGCCAGAGAAGCCTGCCTGTGAACAAACCCCTCCCACTGCTGTCAGCTTGCTGGCACCTTGCTAGCAGCATGAGTGGACAGCTCACAATCATCTGACTGCTGAGCAATGCTTCAGGAGTGGGAGAGAGACATATGAACAACAGGAAGGAAGGAAGGAACGCAAAGGAAACAGAATTCGTGCAGGAAGTAGAAAAACAAAATGCAATTCATATCCCCAGAGAAGAAAATATCATACACATGAAACAAGAAGATGCTATTAAAAGGAAGGAATTCAAATAATTAAGCATTATGAGATTTAAAATGTAACTGCAAAAGTTAATTCAATGAAAAGATGAAAATAGAATTTAAAGAGAAAATGGAAAATTGAGATGAGAACGTTTCAGATAAGAAAATTAAAGATTATAAAAGTCTAAATGAGTTCCTTATGGCAGTTACCGTATCTTATAAATTCATGTATATTTCAATGTGTGTGACTGCTTGATTATAAATAATTCTAGTCAGGCGTGGTAGTTCACGCCTATAATCCCAGCACTTTGGGAGGCTGAGGTGGGCGGATCACCTGAGGTTGGGAGTTTGAGACCAGCCTGACCAACATGGAGAAACCCCATCTTTAGTAAAAATACAAAATTAGCCAGGAATGGTGGCACATACCTGTATTCGCAGCTACTCAGGAGGCTGAGGCAGGAGAATTGCCTGAACCTGGGAGGCGGAGGTTGCGGTGAGCCAAGATTATGCCATTGCACACCAGCCTGGGCAATAAGAGGGAAACTTTGGCTCAAAAAAATTTAAAAAAATAAATAAATAGATAAATCCGGCGGGAAGAACATATCCTGCAATCATTTTTTATATGCAGTAGATGGCAGCACATTTCTAGAAATTTAGGATTGTCCTTCGTAAAATTTAATTGTCTTAATATATTATGTCTAACTTTTAACATTTCGATAGAAGAAACTTCAGTCTCACCCTCCACATTTGAGCAGTCAGATCCCAAAAGCTCTTCTGCATGACTCCCATGAAGGGCAGGTGGACCTAGTATGTGTTTCTTGCTGCCCACTTTTCAGCTTTAACCTAAACAAGTCTAGCAGGTATCAAGGTGACCATATCAAGCATGAAAAGTCTAATCACAACTCTGAAGATCATACCCCAAATTTATCGCAGTTCAGGATAAGTACACTAATGTAAAAACGAAGAGTTAGTAGGACCACTTGGCATTTTAGTAGAGTCAGGTGTTTATATTAGGGAGTTCAGGCAAGTGTAGAGGAGAAAGAGAAAGCCAATAACCAGATACTTCTGGCCCAGTGACCTAAAACTACATAAAAGAGGACAAGCAGAAGTCAATTCTGTTACAACTAGTTCCAAGGATGCCAAGCTTCTCTTTTTTTTTTTTTTAAGAGATGAGGTCTTGCTCTGTCACCCAGGCTGGAATGCAGTGGTGCAATCACAGCTCACTGCAGCCTCATCCTCCCTGGCTTAGGTAATCCTCCCACCTCAGCCTCCCAAGTAGCTAGTACCAAAGGCGTGCACCACCATGCCAAAAAACCAAGTGCTCCAACTTTTGCTGGGAGCAAGTGTGATCACCTGTCAGGCCTTGGGGAAGCCAGTAAATCCCAGAGGAGCCTTTACCATTCATCTCAGCATAACTTACATATAGTGCTGTTTATTCTGTGTGCCATGAAAAGAAAAAGGTTGAAAAGCATTACCTTCGAGTCGCAGACTAAAGCCAGCTTTAGAATGAGGGAAAAACAAATCACATTATCTCCAGGAAACTTTTAAAGGCCAAAAATGTCTTGATAATTTCAGCTGCTAAATAACAAGATAGGTTTTCTTCCCCCTCTCCTCAGTATCTTTTCTCTTCCCATCCCCATTCTTTTCCTAGAGGGTCTCTTTGGTAAGCCTAGAGAGAAAGAGATGTTAAGGCATTAACGCACTGAAGTTCTGCTGCAAGAGACAGTCAATAGTAACAATATCAAGGTCTGTTTGTCTTGCAGAAGATTCACATGGAAAGGTCTAAAGTTTTCCTCCTAGAACGCGCAGGACCTGTAGGAACCAAGTTAGCCTCTCCAGAGAAGAAAGAAAAAACCTGTGTGCCTTGCTGTGTACATAGCCATAATTCCTGGATCATAGGGTACATGCATTTGAATACAGTACATGCTGCCAGGATGCCCTCCCAAATGGCTCTACCAATTGTGTGGGGATACCTGTTTCCCCATGCTTGCTTCAAACTTCACATTTTTGTCCTACGGATAAGTGAAAAATGGTTGTTTCATTTGCTACTGGTTAAGCTGAAATCTATCTTTTCATATATTTATAAACCTTTTGGATTTTCTTTTCTTACCTGATTGCTTTTGAGATTCTCTGCCAATTTTTAAAAAATTGGGTCATATTTCTTATTGAATCATAGGCATTCTTATTCTAGTATTCAGCCTTTGTCACTTTTCACTTTATTTGTGGTATATTTTAAGACTCAAGTTTTAGATTTTAGTATCATCAAGTTTATCAGTTTTTCCCCCCTTTATGGCCAACATGAAACTTCACAATATTGTACAAATGTCCAATGTGAAAAACGAAAAAAAAAAAACAACAAAAAAAAGAAACTTCACAATAAAGTTGGATTGTGTTTAGAAAAGTAAGGAAGATCCTAGAAAATCGAGTGGATCAGCCCCATCTACATCTACCAACAAAATAGAGAAGAAACAGGACCACTGAAACAGCTGAAGTGGAACGCTAACAGGAAGCAGAAAATGGGAGCTGGGGCGCCTCACAGGCTAAGAGGCAGAGGTGGATTCTGAAGGATTTACAAGGCCCTCCGAGATGTTATTATAAGTACAGAAAGAGGGCCGGGCACGGTGGCTCATGCCTATAATCCCAGCACTTTGGGAGGCCGAGGCGGGTGGATTACGAGGTCAAGAGATCGAGACCATCCTGGTCAGCATGGTGAAACCCCGTCTCTACTAAAAATACAAAAATTAGCTGCGCATGGTGGCGCATGCCTGTCGTCCCAGCTACTCAGGAGGCTGAGGCAGGAGAATTGCTTGAACCCAGGAGGCAGAGGTTGCGGTGAGCCGAGACCGTGCCATTGCACTACAGCCTGGGTAACAAGAGTAAAACTCCGACTCAAAAAAAAAAAAAAAAAGAAAGTACAGAAAGAGTACACAGACTCTCAGCTTGACTAAGCTTTATAGCAAGCTTTTGGCTTTCCCTTAAACCAGAATGAACCCAGTGTCATCAGGAGGCCAGAAGTCGTCTCGCTTTGTGTCTGCTAGGGCTAGTCAAGAACTTATGTTTACAAAAGCAGTGGAGGTGGAAAGAGTCAAGAGTGCTGCCATCTGCAGTCCATTTCAGGTAGCTCAAGAGGCACACACACACACAAAAAACCCACGATGGTTGTTGAATCTGATGGAAGGAGGCAAAGTTGAGACTCAAGAGAATCGGAGGAAACAACATAGGATAGCTCTGTTTGACTACTCCAATACCTCGGAGCAGTAGAAGCAGCAGTGATTTTAAAGGTGTGGAAAGAGGGAGCTGGCACCTACATTAAAGGCAGTAGAAATCAGAAACTTACAAGCCTCACCTAGGTTGGGAGATAAATTCTATCTGGGTTTCCTTTGACAGGAATCATCATTATTGGTGGTAGATTCTACCTGCCCCAAGGCACCCTCTTTAGGTGCTGGAAAAGGTACAGAGTGCTGAGGGGCTGTAAAGAAAGGGACTGGTGGCCCGACTTAGCAAGGTCGAATCTACTCAACATTCAGGATCACGTCCCCTCAGCTCTGAGCCCTAAAGCAACTTCAGGGAAAGAATGTGCTGCCAAGCTCCTTCAGGTGGGTGCAGTTTTGGGACTGAGGTCTCTGTTTCTTGCTGACTTTCAGTCAGGGGCTGCTCTCAGCTTCTAGAGCCCACCTGTACATGTGGCTTCCTCCTCTTCAAGCCAGCAAGGGCACATGAAATCCTTCTTGTGCTTTAAATCTTTCTCCTCTGCAAGCAGGTGGGGGAAATTGCTTTTAAAGGGCTTATGTGATTAGGTAGGCCCACCAGGATAATCTCCCTTTCTTAAAATTAACCCTGACATATAATCTAGTTATGGGAGTAAAATCCATCACTTTCACAGTCTAGGGATGATGCAGGCAAGTTCGCCAGTGGGCGAGGGATCCTGCCAACCTCACCACTTCCTTGTCACCTTGCTTACTGTATTGGCTTCTCAATGTCCGACAGTCATTTTTGCCTTTATAAATTCTTCTGATATTTTGTCCCTGTTGACCTTGAGGATATTTTGTCTTAGAAATTCAATACTTTTATTAGAGTATGTCTCAAAGTTCATCAATTTTTCCCAGGTATTTTGAGAAATTTTTGATGAAGTAATTGCAGTTTTTGCCATTACTTTTAATTACAAAACTGCAATTACTTTTGCACCCCCAAACTAACACTTGTTAACACTTTCAATTCATAGACTGATTTTATTTTTGAAAGTGCTCTTGGACTACGGTTTTAAACATTACCTCTGTTCTATTTTAATTTTCTTCCTCAATAACACAAACATGGCAGTCTTCCATTCCATTACTTTTTCTGTGATCTTTTTTACTTGTCATTTTCATTTTCTTGGGTATTTTCCTGGCTTTTTCAATGACTTTTGCTTTTATCTGAATCTACTCTTTTATTCTCTGATTTTTGTCCACTTCTGTCCTATTTCTGAATTTGTTTCACAGTGTTTTTTCATATCCTCAAAGTTTGTCTGAATATATTTGTTTGAAATGTTCACTTTCAGTTTATTAATGTTTCTAGTTTGTCATGTCCTCTTTTGCGAATGTAGCAAAGTCCAGGTGTTTTTCCAGGAGACAGAGAGAGACAGAGAGAGAGAGAGTGTGTGTGTTTGTGTGTGCGCGCGTGTGTGTGTTCTGGTGATTGTGGGAAGGGTTATGAGTCCTTTGATTTTATGCTTCTTTTTTTCTTGCTAATCCCTCTACCTTTCCTTTTTCCCTTTCCATTTAACAATCCAATTGCCAAAAGGGACTTTCTCCCTTTCTTTTTGCCTTTCTTCTCCTCCAGAAGCTAAGCCCTTTGGCTTTAAATTTTGCCTCCATCTTTAAATCCGGTATATCCTAAAGTTCCTTCCCTGTTGTTAATGCTCTTATCTGCCTGGACACTTTTATTCCCCCCCCCCCCCCGACTTAGGGTGCATTTAGTCTTTGTGGTGTTAGTTTGGGATCAGTCTTTGACCCTGCACTAGCTTCCTTTTTCTGTAGTCCCTACAGTTTTTGTTGCTCTGCCTTTGTTTCCTGCCTTGTGGTGAGGTGAGGGTTGGGCAGAAGTACTCATAGGAGAGAGCGTATAGAGGGATTTGGTGATTTTTCTCTTTTTACTTAGATATTTTGAAGATTCGGCATTGTCCGTCTTCGAATTATGCTGAGGGTGTGGTTTTCATGCAGAACTGACTTTTCCTGTCTTGTTGCATACTGCTGGTGGAGGAAATACTGAGAGGTGGGTAGCTATGCAGCTGCCATTGTCTGTAGCTACCTGGAGGTTCCTATATATAGGTTATTAACAAATCAGTTTTTAAAAGCTTCAGGAATAACTTGACAGCTTGTGGCTATCTTATATAAGCACTCTAGAGAAAAAGGGGTACCAGTATAAGAGAAGAAGCCAGTACAAGCTCAGAGTTCTCTGGCCGCAGCATTAATAAAATTCAGTAGTGACCACCTTGGTGTATTTTCTCTACTTAAAATCTTTTGACTGTTGGATATCTGTGGTTTTGGTCTGACCTCCCCACCATTTCCCCTTCCATATGAGAACATCACCTTGATTTCCTTTGGAAAACCACCCTCAGTTTCAGAGACGGAACATGGCACCTAGACCCACCATCAGTGTATAATCTATCTTTCGAGTCACAGTGATTGGTTGAGTGTAGGCATGTGACCAGTCCAACAAGACTCAATGTTGTTAGAACAACAATAAAAAAGTAAAGCTGTCTTTCTGTTGAGGTTGGTAAACAGAAAATATTCCATAGTCTATTTTAGTCTGCTATACACTGTACATTGTTCTGACCACTTATAAAAGGGCTTACAATTAGAAAGTGATTTATAGAGTATCTATTGTCTGAAGAAGTCCAAGGCAGAGAACGCAGGATCACATGGTATAGTGCCAACTTAAGCCATTTTGCTCAGTGACATGACTGATCATCAGATAAGAGCCAGAATAAATGCTCTTGAGGACAGCAATGCCAAATGTTAAATAGCTGACAAATGTTAGCAGTTTTGCCCTTCTTTCACATAGTATTATGGGGTAGACCCAACAGATGATGTAAAGAAAGCCTTATCTTCTCTTTTTTGTTAATGTGCTTAAATCAAAATTTGACAGTGTCATAAGAAAAAAATAAATTGAAATGTGAAACTGTTTTAGAAAACATCTGTGACCAAATGTTTCTAGGGAGCCTTAAAAAGTATACAAGCTAGAAATCAGTAAAACTTATGGTTCTTTTTATAAAAATAACCTCTGACATATAAACTAGACCAGAAAGTCTCCTGTTAAGAATTGAAAGACTATTAAAGAAACCAGAAGATACTGTAGGCAAACGCATCACTGAAAGAACGATGGTCTAATACTGGCTAAGAAACTGAAGGGCACCTATCCAAAACCTGTCTAACGATGCCACTCCAAGGATAAGTTAGTTCACAACAATCCCCCTCTCCTTCTCTACACTCCTAAGTAGAACAATACCGTGTTCTTGTTGATCTAGTGTCATTGACAGTCAGTCCCACCACTATGGGACATCGGATCCTTCAGAGAGAAATTTTAAAGTTGTCTAAAATGCAAAAAGGCAAATTGACTTATGAGAGATTTTGTCTTAAAATCAACTGTTTATGACAAGTAATAGATAATAGAAAAGATAAAAGGTGAATTTTAGAATGCATAATGAACACAGAAGCTTGACTTTATTTGCTTTGGTTTACTAGAAACCAAAAATGAGAAATTACAATACTAAGTCCCAATCTGTAGCTGCTACTTTGGGGTCACTGTCAGGACAATATCCTTTTATTCCTTGTGGCACCTACAGATTTCACAGGTAGGATGTAGTTCTACATAATATATACTGCAGCTCTTACATATTATCAGATTATAGCTGATAGGACATTAGAATACACCACTAATCTCACTAAATACCTTAAGCAACTACCAGAGAAAAAGTTATGGTACAAGGGCAAAAGACTTCACAGATTAAACTGAAGCAAAGTCAATTACAGTATAGACTGATTCTCCCTAGGTTTTCATAAATCTTTTTGTACAAACATGAAAAGGTTAGGCCATGCTCTAGGGGTGTTAATTCAATAATACCACACACTCAGAAGAGGTACTGCCTATCCCTTAATTCAGTGGCCATGGCTTAGCCTCCTTGCCTCAGAACACTCGAAAAATTAGTCAAAGCATCTACAGATCTTGTATTAGGATCAAGACCCTAATTAAGATTTTTAAGAAATTTGTTGTTACCGTGTGGTAAATAAATCTCTATTGCTAAATAAAGCCACTCATCGTTTTTCTACTAGTTAATTACATAATTATGAATTAATGTCACTACAATCCTGTGCTGCATGATGATATTTCATTCAATGACAGACTGCATATATGACCATGGTCCCATTAGATGACAATACTGTATTTGTGCTGTGCCTTTTATATGTTTAGATACACAAATACCATTGAAGAACAACTACCTATAGTACCAGTACAGTAACAGCTTTGTAGCCTAACAGCAATGGGATATACTATATAGCCAGGTGTGTAGTAGGCTACACCACATAGGTTTGTGTGAGTACATGCTATGGAGTGTGCCCAGTGACAAGATATCCTAAGGACACATTTCTCAGAACATATTCCTGTCATTAAGCAACAGATGACTATATCTTTCTCATAATACCATCCACTAGTGTAGTATTTGAACATACAGAATACAGTTATGATGATAATGTCTTTTTAATATCTTTGTTTACTAATTCTAACATCTGTGTTAGTTCTGAGTCAATTTGGATTGATTTCTCTTTATGGGCCATATTTTCCTGCTTCTTTGCATGTCTGGTAGTTATGGATTAGATGCCAGACATTGTGATTTTACCTTGATGAGTGCTATATATTTTAGCATTCCTCTAAATATTCTTAAGCACTATCCTGGACACAGTTACTTGGAAACAGACAATTTGGGGTCTTTCAAGATTCATTAGGTGAGACCACAGCAGTGTTCACCGAGGGCTAACTTTTCTCTACTACTGAGATAAGATCCTTTTGTATACTCTACCCAATAAGGTTTCCAATTCTGACAGGTGGGAACTGGCACTATATTTTTGTACCAGGTATCATTACTGCTAACCCTTGTGGATAATTCTTTCTCCAGCCTTAGTTGGTTTCCTCCCCCTGCATGTGCTGACCAGAACTCCTCTGAATACTCTAAAAGAAACTTCTGCAGATGCCTGAAAACATCTCCTCTGTCCAGCTCTCCTTTCTGGTCTCTGTCCTGGTACTCTAGCTGCTTCTGTCTCTCTGGAATCTCAGCTCCAGTTCTTAACTCAGGGGACCTATTGGGCTCCACCTTGATTTCTTCTCAATATACTGGGGCAATTGTAGGGCTTACCTCATTTGTTCCTTTTCTGTCAAGGATCACTGTTTCTTACTGCATGACTTCCAGTGTTCTTAAAAACCAATGTTTCTATATTTGTCTGTTTTTTGGTTGCTTTGGGTGGGAGGATAATCTGGTCCCTGTAACCCTATCTTGGTCGGAAGCAGAAGCCCTGGCTTAATAGCCTTAGCTCAGCAATTTTATATTTCTTACTCAGTGGAAGAGAATTTCATTACAGTGTTTCAGTAATTCAAGTGTGTATCCATGTCCTGAACAGAGCATGTGCACACTTCAATATCAAATTCTGACTTAATATTGTTTGTTGATGAATCTTACATTAAAAACAAAAAGGGACAGATCAGGCTGGTTACAGAATGCCAACAAATGTCTATTAAGGAATTTAATTCCTTACCAGGACTCAAATTGTTTAAATGACGAAACTGTGGTCTTTGTAAGGCATGAAAAATTGTGAAAATACAGAATAAATGTATGTTCTAGTAGCTGCAATACTTTTAGAATTCACTCCTTTGAAATGCTAGAGAAACAGAGACATTTCTTAGTCTCAAGTATCCTTTAAAAATGAACAAAAAACATGAATTAGTTGATGCCTTGATAATATTTTGATCCTACTGCTGTCATAAAAGTAGAGGCCCACAATGGAAGTTAGTATATCATATTGTAGACACTATAAAAATACTACAGAAACACTTTAACTGTATCATAGAAATACTCCAGCAAATCAACACACTAAACAGGCTGTTCTAACTAAAGTCCTCACATAAAGACAACTTATACACAAAAATAAATAAATCCCAAATAACAAATCCATGGTAAAGTTCAAGAAATCCATCTTAAATACACTGAATTTCCCCCACTGCCAAATTCTGTAAAGAAACACTAAGAATGACTGGGTTGTAAGATCCTTGATGATAAGATCTAGCGAAACTAGAATGGCCACTCAGTAGCACAAGATAAAACTTCAAATGGCAGAGGAGGGAGCAGGGCAAGGTGGCCGATTAGAAGCAACTGCAGTCTGTGCAGTCATGGAGAGGAATGAAAACAGAGAGTGAATTCAGCCTCTTCAACTGAAATATCCAGGCTCTTGCATTGGGACTGACTAGGCAACCAGTTCGACCCATGGAGAATGAAGAAAAGCAGGGTAGGGTGATGGCTAACCTGGAAGCAGCACGGAGCCAAAGGAACTCCCACCCGCAGCCAAGGGAAGCAGTAAGTGTTGTGCGATCCCACCTGGGAAACTACACTTCTCCCATAGACCTCTGCAACCAGCAGATCAGGAGATCCCCTCATAAGCCCATGCCAACAGGGCCTTGCGACCAGTACAGAGCTGTGTGGAGTCTTGGCAGAGCAGCCACTCGGGCAAACACAGAGACCCAGGAGTTCTGCATACTCTGGCCCAAGGATCCCGGCAAGGGGGATGATTCATCAGTACATAGCCCTAGGAAGGGATGTGAATCCAGGGAGCCAGCAGCGTTGTTCTGTGGGTCCCACTCCCATGGCACCTCACAAGTTAAGACACACTGGCTTGGAATTCCAGCCAGCCAGCAGTGACAGGCTGAAGTCGGTTTGAGAAGGACCGAGTTCCTGTTGGCAGGGGCAGCTGCTATCTCTGCAGTTCAGTCGACTCAGCAGCTCCAGTCTGCTGACTCTGGAGAGTCCAGATGGTCAGGACAAGGAAGGGTCCCCCCAAAACACAGCACAGCTGCGTTACCAAAAAAACAGCCAGACTGCTTCTTTATGCAAGTCTGTGATCCTGTTCCTCCTGACTTGGTGACTTCACAAAAGGGGTCTCCAGACACCTCCTACAGGTACAGTTCAGGCTATCAGTACCCTCCTAAGACAAAACTTTCAGAGGAAGGAACAGGCTGCCATGCTTTGCTGTTTCACAGCCTTCACTGGTGATACCTCCAGGTAAGGGAAAAATAGAGGCAACTAGGGTCTGGAGTGGATCCCCCAGCAAATCACAGCAGCCCTATGGAAGAGCAGACTAACTGTTAAAAGGAAAACAACAGCAACAACAAAAGACCTCACAAAGACCCCATTCAAAGTTCAGCAACCTCAAAGATCGAAGCTAGATAAGCCCACAAAGATGAGAAAGAATCAACACAAAAACAGTGAAAACTCAAGAAGTCAGAGTGCCTTGTCTCCCCCCAAATGGCTGCAACACCTCTCCAGCAAGGGCACAGAACTGGGCTGAGGATAAAATGGTTGAATTGACAGAAGTGGCATCAGAAGGTGGGTAATAACGAACTTTGCTGAGCTAAAGAAGCTTGTTCTGATACAATGCAAAGAAGCTAAGAATCATGATAAAACAACACAGCAGCTGAGAGCCAGAATAGCCAGTTTAGAGAGGAGAATAACTGACCTGATGGAGCTGAAAAACACAAGAACTTCACAATGCAATCACAAGTATCAACAGCAGAACAGACCAAGTGAGGAAAGAATCTCAGAGCTTGAAGACTATCTTTCTGAAATGAGAAAGGCAGACAAGAATAGAGGAAAAAAAATGAAAGGGAGTGAACAAAACAGGCCAACATTCAAATTCAGGAACTGCAAAGAACCCCAGTAAGTTACGTCATGAGATTAACCCCAAGACACATAATTATCAGATTCTTCAAGGTTAAAATGAAGGAAAAAATGTTAAGGACAGCCAGAGAGAAAGGCCTGGTCACATATAAAGGGAAGCTCATCAGACTAACAGCAGGACTCTTAGCATAAGCCCTACAGGCCAGAAGAGATTGGAAACCAATAATCAATATTCTTAAGCCATTTATGTCTAGTGTTCCATTATTGGAACACTAAGCTTGTGGGAGTTATTTATATACTACTTCTCAAGGTCATTGCCAAGGTCTGATTTTTCACACAAAAAAATTCTGCAACCTCCAACATAAATGGGTTTAGATTTCCAACTCAGAATTTCATATCCAGCCAAACTAAGCTTTATAAGTGAAGGAGAAATAAGATCCTTTTCAGACAAGCAAATGCTAAGGAATTCCCAGGCCTGCCTTGCAAAAGCTCCATAAGAAAGCATTAAATATGGAAAGGAAAAATTGTTACCAGCCAGTAAAAAAGCACACTGAAGTACACAAAGCAGTGACACTATGAAGCAACCACATAAACAGCTAGCATCATGATGACAGGATCAAATTCACACAAAACAATAATAATTTTCAAATGTAAATGGACTAAATGCCCCAATTAAAGACAGAATGAAAGCCAGATTAATGAGCCAATACTCATTAGTATGCTGTCTTCAACAGACCCATCTCATGTGCAAAGACACACATAGGTTGAGGTCCAGAGTTTCAAACCAGTCTGGCCAACATGGTGAAACCCCATCTCTACTAAAAATACAAAAAAATTAGCTGGGCATGGTGGTGGGTGCCTGTAATCAGCTATTCGGGAGGCAAGCCAGAAGAATTGCTTGAATCCAGGTGGCAGAGGCTGCAGTGAGCTGACATCACACCACTGCACTCCAGCCTGGACAACAAAGCAAGACTCTATCTCAAAAAAACAACAAACAAACAAAAGACACACATAGGTTTAAAATAAGGGGATGGAGAAAAATTTACCAAGCAAATGGAAAACAGTGGGGGTCGTAATTCTAGTTTCTGACAAAACAGACTTTAAACCAACAGATTAAAAAAGACAAGAGGGACATTCTATAATAGTAAAGGGTTCAATTCAATAAGAAGAGCTAACTATCCTATGTATATATGCACCCAATCCAGGAGCACCCAGATTCATAAAGCAAGTTGCTAGAGACCTACAAAGAGACCTAGACTCCCACACAATAATAGTGAAAGACTTTAACAGCCCACTGACAATATTAGACAGATCACTGAGACACAAAATTAACAAAGATATTCAGGACCTGAACTCAGCTCTGGATCAAATGGACCTGATAGATATCTACAGAACTCTCCACCCAAAACCAACAGAATATGCATTGTACTCATTGTCACATGGCACTTACTCTAAAATTGAACACATAATTGCAAGTAAAGCACACCTCAGCAAATGCAAAAGAACTGAAATCATAAGTCTCTCAGACCCCAGTGCAATAAAATTAGAACTCAAGGTTAAGAAATTCCCCCAAAACTACACAGCAATATGGAAACTGAACAACCTGCTCCTGAATGACTCTTGGGTAAATAATGAAATTAAGGCAGAAATCAAGAAGTTCTTTGCAACTAATGAGAACATAGATACAACATACTAGAATCTCTGGGATGCAGCTAAAGCAATGTTAAGAGGAAAATTTATAGCACTAAAATGCCCCACATCAAAAAATTTAAAAGATATCAAGTTAACAGTCTCGTATCACAACTAAAAGAACCAGAGAACCAAGAGCAAACAAACCCAAAACCTAGCAGAAGACAAGAAATAACCAAGATCAGACCTGAACTGAAGGAGATAAGAGACATGAAAAATCCTTCAAAAAAAAAAAAAAAAATCAATGAATCGAGGAGCTGGTTTTTAAAAAAAATAGACTACTGGCTAAAGAAGTAGAGAGAAGAATCAAATAAACACAATCAGAAATGATAACAGGGATATTATCACTCACCCCACAGGAATATAAACAACCATCAGAGAATACTATAAACATTTCTATGAACATAAACTAGAAAATCTAGAAGCAGCAGATAAATTTCTGGACACATACACCCTTCCCAAGACTAAACCAGGTAGAAAATGAATTCCTGAACAGACCAAGAACAAGTTTGGAAATTGAGGCAGTAATAGCCTACAAATCAAAAAAAGCCCAGGACCAGATAGATTCACAGCTAACTTCTACCAGACATAAAGAGCTGCTACCATTTCTACTGAAATGATTCGAAAAAATTCAAAAGGAGGGACTCCTCCCTAACTCATTAAATGAGGCCAGCATCATTCTGATACCAAAAACCGGCAGAGGTACAACAAAAGAGAAAACTCCAAGGCAATATCCTTGATGAACATTGATGCAAAAATCCTAACCAAATACTGGCAAACCAAATCCAGCAGCACATAGAAAAGCTTATCCATTACAACCAAGTGAGCTTCCTCCCTGGAATGCAAGGTTGGTTCAACACATGCAAATCAGTAAAAGTGATTCATCACATGAAACAGAAGTAAAGACAAAAACCACATTATCGCAATAGACTCAGAAAAGGCCTTCAATGAAATTCAACATCCCTTCATGTTAAAAACTCTCAATAAACTAGGTTTTGAAGGAACAGATCTCGAAATAATGAGTCACCTATGACAAACTAACAACCAACATCCTACTCAAGGGGCAGAAGCTGGATGCATTCCCCTTGAAAACTGGCACAAGACAGGAATGCCCTCTCTCTGACCACTCTTATTCCACACAATGTTGGAAGTTGTGGCCAGAGCAATTAGGCAAGAGAAAGAAATAGGAAGAGACGAAGTCAAATTATCTTCATTTGCAGAGGACATGATTCTGTATCTAGAATACCCCATCGTCTCAGCCCAAAAGTTTCTTAAGCTGATAAGCAACATCAGCAGTCTCAGGATACAAAATCAATGTGCAAAAATCACTAGCATTCCTATATACCACCAACAGGCAGGCAGAGAGCCAAATCATGAATAAACTGCCATTCACAATTGCTATAAAAAGAATAAAATACCTAGGAATACTGCTGATAAGGGAAGTGAAGGACCTCTTCAAGGAGAATTACAAACCACTGGTCAAAGAAATCAGAAAACATAAACAAATGGAAAAACAATCCATGCTCATGGATAGGAAGAATCAGTATCATGAAAATGGCCATACTGCCCAAAGTAATTTATAGATTCAATGCTATACCCATTAAACTACCACTGACGGTCTTCACAAAATTAGAAAAAACTATTTTAAAATTCATATGGGACCAAAAAAGACCCTGAATGGCCAAGGCAATCCTAAGCAACAAGGACAACGCTGGACCATCACACTACCCTACTTCCAACTATACTACAAGGTTACAGTAACCATAACAGCATGACAAGAACAGACACACAGACCAATAGAATAGAACAGAGAACTCAGAAATAAGCCCGCATACCTATAACAATTTGATCTTTGACAAACCTAACAAAAACAAGCAATGGGGAAAGGATTCCCTATTCAACAAATGGTGCTGGGCTAACTGGTTAGCCATATGCAAAAAATTGAAATCCCCTTCTTAAACCATATATAAAAATTAATTAACAATGGATTAAAGACTTAAATGTAAAGCCCAAAACTATAAAAACGCTAACAGAAGATCTGGGCAATATCATTTAGAACATAGGCACAGGCAAAGATTTCATGACGAAAATACCAAAAGCAATTGCGACGAAAGCAAAAATTGACAAATGGGATCTAATTAAACCAACGAGCTTCTGCACAGCAAAAGAAACTATCATCACAGTGAACAGACAATCTGCAGAATGGTAGAAAATTTTTGCAATCTAATCCCTCTGATAAAGGTCTAATATTGAGAGTCTACAAGGAATTTAAACAAATTTACAAGAAAAAACAACCCCATTAAAAAGTAGTCCAAGAACAGGAACACACACTTCACAAAGTAAGACATACATGTGGCCAACAAATGTATGAAAAAAAAGCTCAGCATCACTCATCATTAAAGAAATGAAAATCCAAACCACAATGAGATACCATCTCATGCCAGTCAGAATGGCTATTATAAAAAAGTCAAAAAACAACAGATGCTGGCAAGGTGGCAGAGAAAAAGGAAAGTATTTACACTGCTGGTGGGAATGTAAATCAGTTCAACCATTGTGAAAGAGAGTGTGGAAATTCCTCAAAGACATAGAGGCAGAAATATCATTTGACCCAGCAATCCCATTACTAGAAATATACCTAAAGGAATATAAATCATTCTGTTATAAAGATTCATGCATGTATACGTTCACTGCAACACTATTCACAATAGCAAATACATGGAATTAACCCATCAACAGCAGACTGGATAAAGAAAATGTGGTACATATACACCATGAAATACTACGCAGTCATGAAAAAAAAAGATCATGTCCTTTGCAGGGACATAGACGAAGTTGGAAGTCATTATCTTCTGCAAACTAAAAAATTAGAAAAAAACTATTTTAAAATTCATATGGGACCAAAAAAGAGCCTGAATAGCCGAGGCAATCCTAACCAGAAAAACAGAAAACCAAAAAGCAGAAACAGAAAACCAAATATTGTGTGTTCTCACTTTTAAGTGGGAGCTAAGTGATGAGAACAAACAGGCACATGGGCAGCAACAACACACACTAGGACCTGTAAGGGGTAGAGGGAGGGGGAGAGAGAGCATCAGGAAGAATAGCTAATGGATGCTGGACTTAACACCTAGGTGATGGGATGATTTGTGCAGCAAACCATCATGGCACACATTTATCTAGGTAACAAACCTGTACAACCTGCACATATATACCCCTAAACTTAAAATAAGTTGAAGAAAAAAAATCTTCAAATAGACACTTGCTAAAATCCCCTATAAAACAACCTATCACGGTAGAGAAAAAGTTTCCACAATATTAATCACTGATAGAAACTTTTTTAGTATGGCAAAGAATGTGGCCAGATAATGTCTATCTGTAATGAAATTAATTTGGAAAAATTATAAAGGTGGAGTATGAACTAGAACCATACCCTAAAAGACTCTTGGAGTACATTCAAATGGACTTTATATAACTACTTCATTCTATGTGTGTTATATACATTAATAATGGTATATTTATTCTCTGGATGAGTAGAAGCACTCCCTTGTCAAAAAGCCAGCACTTACAATGGCTAAAAAAGGATTAGAGTTTGTGTTTCCCAACAAGGACATTACATCTATCTAATAATACAGAGACATATTAAGTTGGAATGGTTTTTCATGATTTGAATTATAAAAGCTTTGCCTTTTAAACAAATCCCTATTGCTCATATCACTTCAATCCTCTGCAATCAGAAAGTTATTAGAGATCCCAAAGTTCTCTGAAGGGCTTTCAGAAGATGATCTGCACAAGTTGACTGCTAACCCAAAAGCCTCAGAACAAGCAGATAATCACACCAAACAGGTGACTTCTGCCTAAGACCATCCGAACGAGATTCCTCTGTCACATTCTCTTTAACATACCTTTGCCTGTTATTCTGTTGATCATACTCCTCCATTTACTGGTTTAAGCTCAGGTAGTTGTGATTTAGCTATCATAATACCTCTTATAACAAATATACGCTTTACTAAAAATGATTATCAATCTAACTATACTCTTTCTCCCAATCTAGTATAGCCAATCTAAAAAATAATATAAAGGTATATTACATTAACTTTATCAATAATGATACCCTTTAAGGACAATACCTAAGTAAATAAGATGTCCTTGTTATGGAAAAGGAGGATATAAATATTCTTGTCATGTAACTGTGACTGTCATGACAACATAAGGGATAATACATTTACAATCCATTAAGGTTGATCATCTCCCTGGTGTAGTAAGTGGGATCTTTTTCCTTTATGGAATGCAGCACCAAGGTTTTCAATGCCAACCATGGTCCAAGGTTAATTATTCTGGGGGGCTCCTGGTTAGGCTGTTTTCAGGTTATAATTCCCCAATACCCTCAATTGATTATGTATCTTTATAAAGAGTCCAAAGGGACACATCCCTTTTTAGGGAGACTCCTGAATTAGTCCATTCTCACATTGCTATAAAGAACTACCTGAGACTGGGTAATTTATAAAGAAAAGAGGCTTAATTGACTCACAGTTCCACAGGCTGTACAGTAGCATGGCTGGGGAGGCCTCAGGTAACTTATAATAATGGTGGAAGGGCAAAGGGGAAGCATGTCTTCACATGGCAGCAGGAGAGAGCAAGTAAATGTGGAGGTATTACACACTTTTGAACAAACAGATCTTGTGAGAAGTCACTCATTATCAAAAGAACAGCAAGGGGGGAAAACTGCCCCCATAATCCAATCACCTTCCACCAGGCCCCTCCTCCTCCATCACTGGGAATTACAATTCAACAAGAGATTTGGGTGGGGACACACAGCCAAACCATTATCAACTCTTGAGGATTGTGATCTATCCTATAGGAGTTTGACAACTTGAGGAGACCATAAAAAATGTGTTCTTTCACTTCAGCTGACGCGGCAAATAACACAGCCCAACCCTTGGAGATACAGCAAATAACTTAAATTTTTCTTAACCAGGCATCTTCTTAGTCTGTCTCTGCTGCTATAACAAAATAGCTGAGACTGAGTAACTTATAAAAAACAGACATTTATTTCTTACAATTTGGGATGCTGGGAAGTCCAAGATCAAGGTGCTTGCAGATTTGATGTCTAGTGAGGTCTTCGTCCCGTTTCTAAGGTGGCACCTTGTTGCTGTGTCCTCACGTGGTAGAAGGCAGAAGGGCAAAATGGCCTAAGCTAGTTCCCTCCAGCCCATTAATGAGGCACTACTGCATTCATGAGGGCAGAGCTCCAAATGCCTCCCACTTAATAACACTTCCCCAGAGACCCTGATGGCCCCCCCACTTAATGCCACCACAGTAAGAATTAAGTTTCAGCATGAATTTTGGAGGGGACACATTCAAACCATAGAACCAAAGTAGTTATAGGTAATAAAATAGCCATGAATTATTTTCTTTTCCAACCAGAGAGGTCTATGCACCAGTGCTAACACTTCATTTGTACCTTGGTTAACAAAATAGTTGTTTGATGTCTGTTGTTGTCTCAAATGCTTCTTCAGAGCCACTGAACTAACATATGATGTTATGAGCACCAAAAGGGGCGCAAAGAATAAAACATTTACATCCTCCCAAAAACAGACTGTTTGGAAGCCCGGAGAACAAGCAGCTAGTTTTAACCACCAGTTTTTAACTTGTCCATTAGATCAATGACAACTTGCCTTTTTTTCCTTTTTGAGACAGAACTTAGCTCTGTTGCCCAGGCTGGAGTGCACTGGCATGATCTTGGCTCACTATAACCTCCAGTTCCTGGGTTCAAGTGATTCTTGTGCCACAGCCTCTCAAGTAGCTGGTACAACAGGTGAGCACCACCATGCCTGGCTAATTTTTGTATTTTTAGTAGAGAGAGGCTTTCACCATGTTGGCTAGGCTGGTCTCGTACTCTTGGCCTCAAGTGATCTGCCTGCCTTGGCCTCCCAAAGTGCTGGGATTACAGGTGTGAGCCACTGCATCTGGCCAACTTGCCTTTTTGTACATGCTTTTACAAACCTGAAAACCAGTGAGAGTTCTTTATTCCTAAGGTCAAACAGAAATGGACCCACTCCAATTTACATGTTTCTGAATGTGATCAATGAATATTCTCACTCTAGTAACCACACTCTACAGATTTTGATATGAATTTCATTATTTCCAAAAAACCTATATGAGATTAACAGTCTGCTCTGCTCAAGGACTATGCCTGAACAACAGTTCTGCCTTACTATATAGTAAGCAATAAATTCAGCTTTGTCTTTTATATCAGATATTGAGTGGTAGGCTCATCAACCTTTGACAGTCTTATATTTGATATTATTTCCAATTTCATGATTGCTTACTTGATTTAGGTCCTGATAATATCAGCAGCAGCTATGATTACTTGAGTATTAATTAAGCCAGGTATTATGCCATCCATTTACATATGCTAAATCTAGATTACCTAATCCACCACTCAACATCTGAAATAAAAAGACAAAGCTGAACTTACTGTTTAATTACAGTAAGGAAGAGCTATGTTGGTCAGGCATAGTCTCCCTGAGCAGAACAGACTGCTGCATTCTATAACTTTTTTAATGACCAAGCAAGCTGTAAACATAATCTCTGAAATGCCTTATTTGAGAAAGAGATATTAGCCTTTTAAAAGATATGCTGGGCCAGGCACGGTGGCTCACGCCTTTAATCCCAACACTTTGGGAGGCCGAGGTGGGCAGATCGCGAGGTCAAGAATCAAGCCTATCCTGGCCAACATGGTGAAAACCCATCTTTACTAAAAATACAAAAATTAGATGGGTGTGGTGGCACATGCCTGTAGTCCCAGCTACTCAGGAGGCTGAGGCAGGAGAATTGCTTGAACCCAGGAGGTGGAGGTTGCAGTGAGCCAAGATCGCGCCACTGCACTCCAGCTTGGCAACAGAGTAAGACTCCATTTCAAAAAAAAAAAAAAAAGATATGCTGGTAATTACCCAACTCAGAAGTAAGTTTACAAGACAGTAAGGAGTCTACCATTTTTCACACAATTCTATTTCCTGGAATTATCTACTGCATGTAGGACACATCATTGAAACAAAGTATCATATCATTTAGTAGCAATATCATTTAGAACCTTGCTAAAGACTTTTTCATAAAACATACTGATTAGAAAAACAGACAAGAATCATGCAACACCATCTCCTATCATACAACAAATTAACATAAATTTATTGGGTGGAAAATGTGAAAAGGGACAAAAAAAAAAAAAAACGGGGTAGTTTTGTACTGATATAAGAGTTCATAAAATGATAAACTCAGGTCTGAAATCTTCAGTCCACATCAAAGACTTCACGTTCTTATGACTGTAGAAACAGGACAGCCCTGGCTGCTGGGCTAGTGGAATCATGGAGTGGAGCTATACATAAAGAAGTGCCCTTGTCAAGGACATCCCTTCCTCTGTACCTCAGAATGATACTTCTTAGGCATGGGCCTAAGATTCTGTTTTTTCTCCCATCGATGCAGAACACATTGGCTGGACATGACATCATGTCTTACATCTTGGTCCTGTTGGAAAGAAAATACACCTAACACTGACTGTTCAAAGCTAACTGCAGCAATCTGTACCTGTTTTGCCTTTATATATGTCATTTATTCATGAAGACAGGTGATTTTAATCTAAAAAGTCTGTGATAGGTGGAACTTTGTAAGAAAAAACACTGGTTTCCTAGCATTAGTGTAAAGAAACAAAAGATGAATGGAGAGGGTAGCGAGATGATGACAGAACTTCGGTAATTAGAAATCTGAGAAGCAACAAGTAGAAAATTGTTTAAGACATCCATGTCTTAATCTTACCTCTTCCTGACACCTGTCTTCCCCAGAAGGCCTCTGCAACTGGTTTTTTGTCAGTTCAAGTTGTAGACCATCAAACCTGTGCTTAAACCAGCGATGAGCTTTTTCCAGGTTAGCTGTTATCTGAACATATAAATGTCACCATTAAAAGACACAAAGAAAGTTACAGGTTTTTTTGTATATTTGTTGCAGACTTTTTACTTAGAAATTAAAAGACCCAAATTTCTGACTGCATGTTCTTTGCAACCTATTTGCACAACATACTTAACAACCTATACATGAGAATAATTTCTGAGTGAGTAGTTAAAGAATACATTGATGGTGTTGGGAAAACTGGCTAGCAATGTGCAGAAAGCAGAAACTGGACCCCTTCCTGTCACCTTACACTAAAATTAACTCCAGATGGATTAAAGATTTAAACATAAAACATAACACCATAAAAACACTAAAAGAAAACGTAGGCAAAACCATCCAGGACATAGGCATAGGCGAGGACTTCATGACTAAAACACCAAAAGCAATGGCAACAAAAGCCAAGATAGACAAATGGGATCTAATTAAAATTCAGAGCTTCTGTGCAGCAAAAGAAACCATCATTAGAACGAACCAGCAACCAACAGAAAGGGAAAAAATTTTTGCAATGCAATCTACCCATCTGACAAAGGGCTAATACCCAGAATCTACAAAGAACTAAAATAGATATACAAGAAAAAAACAAACAACCCCATTCAAAAGTGGGTGAATGATATGAACAGACACTTTTCAAAAGAAGACATATATGAGGCCAACAAACATATGAAAAAATGCTCATCATCACTGGTCATTAGAGAAATGCAAATCAAAACCACATTGAGCTATCATCTCACACCAGTTAGAATGGCCATCATTAAAAAATCTGGAGACAACAGATGCTGGAGAGGATGTGGAGAAAAAGGAACATTCCTACACAGTTGGTGGGAGTGTAAATTAGTTCAACCATTGTGGAAGACAGCGTGGCGATTTCTTAAGGATCTAGAAATAGAAATTGCATTTGACCCAGCAATCCCATTACTGGGTATATACCCAAAGAAACAGAAATCATTCTACTGTAAAGACACATGCACACATATGTTCATTGCAGCCCTGTGTACAATAGCAAAGACCTGGAACCAACCCAAATGCCCATCAAGGATAGACTGGACAAAGAAAATGTGATACATATACACCATGGAATACTACGCAGCCATAAAAAACGATGAATTTGTGTCCTTTGTAGGGACTTGGATGAATCTGGAAGCCATCATTCTCAGCAAACTGACACAAGAACAGAAAACCAAACACAGCATGTTCTCACTCATAGATGGGTGTTTAACAATGAGAACACATGGACTCAGGGAGAGGAGCATCACACACTGTGGGTAGTTGAGGGGGTAGGGGAGGGACAGCGGGGGGGTGGGGAGGGATAACATGGGGAGAAATACTGGATATAGTATACACCTGAAGTAAAACAAAAAATAAAAAATAAATAAAAAGAATGCATTGCAGACTTGCTGCTTTTCATGTATTTGTTAATATTTCCTGGATGTGAAGTAATATAAGAGAGGACCCAGGAGAAAATTAAGAATGAAAGTACAAGACGTCTTTGAAAACAAAAAAATATATGAAAGACTCTTAAGAATGTAGTAGTTCATGGGCCAGGTGTGGTGGTTCATATCTGGAATCACAGCACTTTGGGAGGCCAAGGCTGGTGGATCACCTGAGTTCAGGAGTTCAAGACCAGCCTGGCCACATGGTGAAACTTCATCTCTATAAAAAGTACAAAAAATTAGCTGGGCATGGTGGTACACCATGCACTCCAGCCTGGTGATAGAGAGAGACCCTGTCTCAAAAAAAAAATATGATTTTGAAATACTCTACAAAAGGCCAATTTAAGTTTAGAATACAGAAAACAAATACACAAACTAGTTAAATAGGGTCTACTTTACTTTTTTAGTTATTGATTGATTGAACAAAGAGCATCTACTTTCAGTAGGGTCATGTCAAATAATAATGCATTAAAATCCACACACATGCTGGACTTCCCTTATATTTAGTAGGGAGACTTGGACTTCAGGTTTAATATTTTAGCATTGTTATCTACCATCTATCATCAAGACACAGACTCTTAATCTAAAAATCACTCTTTACAATACAGACTACACTTAGGAAGTACTGGTTCTTGCCTATTGCATTCCTGACAACTATGTTAATGAAGGATTTCACATTGACTTGGATTGTTTCAGGGTTGTTGTGTTGAAGGAAACCTGTCTAAATCTGGCTTGTCTGGGTCTGGCTCACCTGTTCTGATTCCACACTGGCTTCTTTCAGTTTATTCTCTGTTGCCTCTTTACATTTCTTCAGGTGTCTGACTGTTTCTTCTAATTTCTGAAAATGTGATACAAAGATTTTTATAAACTTCCAATGTGCCATCAGGAACCAAATGCTTCACTATTATAATAAATGGGCAACCAAAGATGAAAGTAGGATGGAGTGCCTTCTAACTTCAGGTGCTGCCAACATATGAGATGAAAACTATGATTTTCAGTTTAGCCTATAGTCTACATATGTGGATATGATTACGCATTTTGCTTTTTCAGTTATGGATTCTGTTCAGGAAAGTGATTAATCTCTTTTCAGAACTGTGAAGATACTTCTCATGACAAACCCTATTGAAAGAAAAGAGCTCAGAGATCTCTTGAAGTCCTTTTTCAGTGATATGATGTTATGCTT
Organism: Ateles fusciceps; assembly: GCA_036589455.1. Classification (NCBI taxonomy): domain Eukaryota; kingdom Metazoa; phylum Chordata; class Mammalia; order Primates; family Atelidae; genus Ateles; species Ateles fusciceps. Next base: position 6,484,634 of record JAZHEH010000889.1, read on the forward strand.
TTTATTCATTTAGGAATACCTAAGAGTCTTGTAACTGCAACAGGTGTATCTGTGCTAGGAGAAGAAATGAGGTGTATAAAGCTCCTGAAAGGCTATGAAATTCAGTTCAGAGGTCTTACTTAGGTAACTGATAACTTTGCATACGTAAGCTCAAGATGTTCTTTAAAAATTGACATTACTTTTATTAAACTGAAAATGGTGAACATTTGCCACATTCGAACTACAGCCTTCTTCCTCCATACTATTATTCTAAGGACTTAGCTAAGATAATTTGTAAATGCATGCTGTCTTCTGCAGACTCTCGAGAGTCTAGGTCCAATACTGCTGGGCTTTGGCACATGCCATTTGCTGATCATCCTTAAGATAAATCTTAGGACACCTTTTACCTGGCACCGATTCTCTAGCTCCTGCCTTATTTTCCGCTCTGCTTCCAGGCGCTGCTCTTGCTGTTTATTCCGTACTGAGGCATCATATTGGCTCTTGGCCAACATCTGCATCTCTTTCTGCAGGTTAGTCATTTCACACACGAATCTCTGGATACTCAAAGACTGGAAGAATACAAAGATGGAGACATTTGGTGAATACCCTCCAAGTTTGAGATTTTGCATGACAGGTAAACATAGAATACATGGAAATCACCTACCTGTTCAAAGTTTTTTTCTGATATTGATCCTTAATTAGCTCCATTTGCTTCAATTCTGTTTCTATTTGCTAAAAGTAAATGGAAAATAACATAAAAAAGATGATCAGTGGAAAAACTGGCTTGCTCTTTTTGCCTATGGGATGACAGACAGAATCCAATATGAGACCCAAAGTTACCAGTTCCTGCTGAGCTTTCTTTCCCATCTGGCCCACTGATCCTGAAAGAGTAAAGTCCAATACAATCAACATGGAAGGGACAGATGGGGAGCCAGAATGTGACACTGGCAGCAAATGAGAAATCAAACATTTACACAGCAGTGTCTCCACTGAAAAAGAGTCTCCTCAAAGGCAACTGGCTATAACTCCCAGAGAATACATGGGGCGGGTAGGGTTCTAAAACCTGTCTTCCCCAGACACCACTGACTGCCCACATCCTCATAGGGTACCCAGGAAGTGAGAAGAGGTTTCTCGTATAACCTTCATCCTTTCTATATTCTGAGCATTATTCGCCTTAGCCGACAAGTGGAGCTTAATTTGGGCCTTCTGATTCTTTATTTTCTCCTTGTTACTTTCTAGCATTTTTCTAGCTCTGCAAGTTTCTGTCGCAGCTCTCGGTTGGTCCGGGACACTTCCACTGATCTGAAGTTAGCTTCATCAAGGACTTTCTTCAGCTTAAAACATAAAGGAAAAAATTGAAACATTTTTACTTTCCATTAAGAGAAGCTTACTTAGTTTTGTCCTCATATTTTGTTGTCTTTGGATCTTTCTTTTCAAAAGGAGCATTAGTAAGGCAATAATGTCTGATTAAGCAGATTTATGGAGCAACAGACCAAGTGGTTTTCACAATTTTCATCACTAAAGAACAAAATCTTTCTTGGAATAAAGAATGTAAATGTTTATTCATTATTTGCATTTTAAGAGCCTGGCTTTGGAGTCAGATTTCAGTCCAAATATCAGCTTCACCACTTACCAGCTCAGTGTTTTGGGACAATTAACTATCTTAAGCCTCAGATTCATCATCTGAACAGTGTGTGTATAGCCTAACTCATAGGATACAAGTAACAAATAAGATCATATAGAGAAAGAAGTAGAGTCTGGTACACAATAATTACTCTGTAATTATCATGCTATAAGCTCTTCTCTTTCTGTTATTTGTAACCTCAGTCTGAAGAAATGAAAATGAATTATATGGCAGTTTCTATGAATATCTGTCAGCTATTGACTGTCATGGCATACATTTTTATAATTTTGTTTTTTGTTCTTAAGGATTTTAATTTCTCTCATGAAAAAAACTGCATAGTAGTTATATAAATAATTTTACAGAGTTCTGTCCTTCTAATATGCCCTTAAACCAGTGCCACTTGAAAACTTTAGGAGCAAGAGGTAGTTGAGAAGGGAGAAAACAGGAAGGTGGTATTCTCTATGGCTGGCAGCATTTAAAACAGCAAAGAGTGAAGTCAAGGGTGTCTGTACCGTTTCTCTCTATACTAGTTCCTTCTTTTAGATCCTAACTTTACACTACAGTCTTTTATTACTACCCAACTAACTTTCTGTTAGATAGTCCACTGTTACCTCAATCACAGCCTTTCTAAAACTGGATAAGCCCTAACAACCATCATTTACTTTGTACTAAGTTCAGGCACTGCGATAATTACTTTACAAACGCTTTCCAATTTAATTCTCAAAACAAACTTGGAAAGTAGTTGTGATGATTTACATCTTATGATTGAGGAAACTGAAACTCAGAAATTAAGTCACTTATTCAGACAATAAATTTTTTTTTTTGTTTTTTTGTTTTTTTATAAGATGGGGTTTCACCATGATGGCCAGGCTGGTCTCGAACTCCTGACCTCCACCCACCTCGGCCTCCCAAAGTGCCAGGATTACAGGCGTGAGCCACCGCGCCCGGCCTTCAGACAATAAATTAATACACAGTAAGAGGCAGAGCTGGGACTCAGGCAGCACTCTGTGAGCCTATTGGTGCTGCCAACCTCTCACTGCTGTCACACTTTCACTGTTCTTCACTGTCACTGATCCTTCTTCAAAGGATTTGTTTTGTAATTATTCTCAACTAAAGGTACATTTCTACAGTTAGCACATCTTCATGTTCCCTAATTCTTCTATAAAAAGCAGAATTTGCTTTTTATAACATTTATATTTATATAGTGCTTTGCAATTCACAAAACTGTTTTATATACCATATTTGAGTTTGATTTTGTGAATAGTTTCCATCAACTGCAACTACTAAATGTAACAAATTTGGTGAAACAGACCATCCATGCCAACCAAGGAATTATTTTAATCCCTCCCTCTCCATGATACAACACTTAATGTCTGTTTGATGATTTTTCTTTTCTTGAGATGGAGTCTCACTCTTGTCGCCTGAGCTGGAGTGCAGTGGTGCAATCTCAGCTCACTGCAACCTCCTTCTCCCGGGTTCAAGTGATTCTCATGCCTCAGCCTCCTCTGAGTAGCTGGGATTACAGCTGCCTACCACTGCGCCCGGCTAATATTTTGTATTTTTAGTAGAGATGGAGTTTCACCATGTTGACCAGGCTGGCTTCAAACTTCTGACCGCAGGTGATCCACCTGTCTTGGCCTCCCAAAGTGCTGGGATTACAGGGGTGAGTCGCCTTGCCTGGCCTGTTTGATTTTTCTATTGGCTTCCTGATTTAATTGTTCTCTATTTTTCAACTGAATTACTTTGCTTGGCCCTAATCATCTAATACTCAAATTAACTGTTATAGTTTTCTTGAGCCTCCATGCCTCCAGTTTCTCTTTATTCTTCTCTACTGTCTTCTGCTGTTACATTAACCTTCCTAAAATCATGCTTCTATCTTGCCACCCCCTGCTCACTCTTAAGTAGTACTCCATTTCTACTTAAGAGTTCACATCCAACATTTCCATAACTAAGATCATCCATCAGGTGGTTCCATGTAAGTTAACACTCTTTCTCTAACATTTTCCAAAGTCTCTGCTCTAATCAAGACAGGCTACTTTTCATCTGCTAACATGTCCTGTTCATTTTTGTAAGTAAGCTTGGCCTGTGCTGTTTTGTAAGGTGTCCAGTCCTGTCATCTCTGCTAGTCTCAATCCTGTACTCTCATTAAGCTTTCCTTCTTCAATCAACCAAATGGCCTAAAATAAACTTTCTCTTACTTTGAATTCCTTCAAAATTGCACACAGCCTCTAGCTACCCAAGAAAGTTCTCTGATGTTTTCCCTATTTGTCTCACGTCCAGAGTGGAGATCACAAACAAGGGTCATTTGGCACACACAAGGGCATGGACCCTATCTTCTACTGTTTTCCCTGTCTCTCTCCGGAAATGGTAGATGCAGAATAGATGCCAGTTAAGTGAACTGAGAAGAGAGATGATTTCTTTTCTGTCTATGACACGGCAGTCTCCTTACTCCTCTATCCCTCTTGGTTATCACTCTGATGGAAAATCTCCCATCAAGGTACTCCTTTGTTAGGCAGAGAATTATATGTCAGAAACTTTTTTCTTGTGTGTTGCTTTACAGAGGTCTCAACTGCATCTGGCTTGCTGGTCAAAAGGGGATGAGAAGAGTCAAAGAACAACTGCAGCCATTCTCTGAAATCCTGGAGCTGCTTATCCTCCTAAGAGGCATTCACCAAGAGAAAAACTTTTCTCATTACTCTATACCTCAGCCACTTCCCGTTGTGCCACTTTCTTTGCAGTTTCTCTCTCGGTTTGAAACTGCTTTCTCAGAGCTTCTATGTGTTCAGCATGCAGTTCTGCTTCCACTTTGGACTCTTCAGTCATCCGTTCTCTGTTTTGAAGAAGACAGGTGAGAAGTCACCTTTAGAAATCACTTTAAGAGGTAAGAAAGTTTTGGAGGGGAGTGTGCAACTCTAAAAGGTGTGTGATTTATAAACAAGCAGCCTATCAGTAGCCTGGTGAACCTCACTAATTTGGAGCTCATTAACAGAAGAAAAAAGAAGTGAATGTACCTGTAATATTAAAAAACATTAATTCTACGTAAAGAGATCCAACCAAACGAGTAAAAAACTCACATCAAAGAAAAATACTAGAGGAAGCAGAAATACTTTAAGAGATATTTGTTTTTGTCTTTTCTCTTGCCTTTGTCTTTTCAAACAAAACCATTATTTGCACAGCATTGTATTTGATTTTCTTAATAACTTTCTAAATTGCCTTTAAATTTATTCTGTTTATTATAGTAAAGCGATTAAGACTATGGGTTTTGGAGTCAGTCTGCTGCTGCTGCCTGTATTGTAATCTCAGCTCTAGTAAGATGATGTCTTTTTGCTAGCAGCTATTTACCATTTAAATATTAACTTCTAATAATATTGTTCCTTATCTTTAAACTGAGAGCTTTAAATTAGATCAGCATTCCTAACTTGAACTCCTTGTTCAAGACCCATGGTTAATCTTCTGAGAATGTGGGAATTCCCTGAAATAATATGCAAAATGTGTATGCATGTGTGAGGGGGTATAGCTGAGTCCATAGCTTCTGACTCTTAAAAGGATAAATGACTCTAAAAAGGACTAAATGGACTTAAACAATTACTAGGCTTCTTCCAGCTTTAACATTCTCTGATCTAGCTGATAATGACTTACTCTATGATTACTCTTGAGTTACTGGTTATTTCTCAAAGGGCCTGACAGAAGCCTGTCCTGATATGAAATCATCTTCATTTTCCCTCTCTCTCCTGATCATCTCTTGCTCTTATTTGGATAATATATCCATGTTCTCCATGTGTCTCTAAAAGCACATCTACTAATGGATTCAGTCTGTCCACTTGGCAGCATTCAGTGAGCTTGGTCTTGCAGACTTGCAGGTGGTAACTGCAACTGTCCCTCCAGTCCCCCAGGCAGGAATGTATCAATAAACTTTGGTACATCACATCTAAAAAGTTGCTGAAGCCTGTCCTCAAGGCACAGCATAAAGGGATGGAAGATCCTGAAGTCACTAGGGATAATGGATGGTTCTTTCTTACATTCCCACACTCCTCCCCATGCCCACCTCAATCTGGAAAATGAGCAAAAAATTCATGGAGATATAGAAAGAGAACAAAACCATCATTTGTACAGTACTGTATTTTGATTTTCTTATAACTTTCTAAATTGCCTTTAAATTTATTATGCTTATTATATCAAAATGATTAAGACTCTAAGTTTTGGAGTCAGCCTGCTGCTGCCTGGATCCTAATCCCAGCTCTAGTAAGATGATGTCTGACCTTGAGTATGGTACACCTACTTCCCCTGCTTGTTTCCTTATCTTCAAAATGGGAATAATAACACTAACCACCATCACAGAATAATAGTTTGTACTAAAGGAAATAATGCATGTGAAGTCCTTAGCATATTACCCAACATATCATGATCATGTAACAAATATTAGCTATCATCATCATCATCATCTAGCTCTAAAAATTCAAATTCTAAATTTTAGATTTTTAAGTTAAATTTTTTATTAACTTGAATTTTTAATTTTAAAATTTCTCTCAAGTCTCTACCTCTGCCCTAAGCCCCTACATAGCACTTCAACTCTCACTTTCTTCTTCTTTTTACTGTGGTAAGAACATTTAACATGAGATCTACCTTCTTAACAAATTGTAAGTGAACAATATAGTGTTGTTCACTATAGCCTAGCCCTGTGTCACACAGCAGATCTCTAGAACATATTCATCTTGCTCTTTTTTCTTCTAAGGAAAATCGGAGACCATCTACCAATCAGCCTCCTCAACAGTCTTCTGAAGACTCACCCAGCGTCTGCTTGCCTCTAAACCCAAAGGAAGAAATATCCAATCTCATTTCTAAAAATAACCCTTCTGCTTATACTCTCTCTTGTTCTCCAGTTCAATCGAGTTCTTTCCCATATTCTTTAATCATGGTCCGGTTCCTCTCATTCTAAAAACAGGACAGCGGCAGAATAACTTTTCTTTATGTTATGCTCTTGAGCTGCTATACGATCTTCTTAACCTTCACCATTGTCCTCCTTGACTGCCTTTCCTCATCTATTACTTATTCTTTGTTATCTCCTGTATCTACAGAAACTGGTCATCTGGAGGATGAGCGGTAGATACCTGTTGCAAAACCCAGTGGCTTCCTCTCTGGTCTCTGACTCTGCAGCATCTGACTCACTTTTTGTTTGCCTTTGGTGATATTACATTCTCCTGATTCTTTCCTTACCTCCACTAAATGCGCCTTTTCTGGATCCTTCTGTGGGCTCTGTTCCCCTTCTACCTGAAATGCAGCACATCTTCAAGTTCTGACCTTGGTTCTCTCTCTATACTTTGCCCGTGGCAGTCTAACCCATTCCAAGACTTTAGCTTTTATCTTTTTTTTTTTTTTTTTTGAGATGGAGTCTTGCTCTGGTGCCAGGCTGGGGGTTTCATCATGTTGGCCAGGATGGGCTTAATCTCCTGACCTTGTGATCCGCCCACCTCAGCCTCCCAAAGTGCTGAGATTACAGGCGTGATCCATCACGCCTGGCCTTTAGCTTTTATCTTTATAGAGATGAATTCCAACTAGCAGCCTCTTAAAACTAAGCCTACATTTCTAAGTCTATTAAATAACCACCTGAAACTCAACAAGTTCTCCAAAACCCGCTGTCTTCCTAAGCTTGTGCACTGATAAGCACAGTTCTGCATATGATTTTAGGAGGTTCACAGATCTCAAGAAGCATGATTTACCTATGATAAAAATACAAACTATTATTATAGGCAGTGACATAAAGGTAAATTCTGAAGCAAATGCTGCAAGGAGACCTCTAACTCTCACCTCATGCTTTTACTGTGAATGATCTAACCATGTATTTTTTTTGTTTTGTTTTGGTTTTGTTTGTTTGTTTTAAGCAAAAGTGGTAGGAACTACATTTTATAGTTACCTAAATGATTTTCAGGCTTTTGAAACAATTACTAACCATCTAAATCATAATTACCTAAACTGACACTGAAGAGTTTTAAATGATGCTGCCAACCATTACATAAACACAATAAGGAACAATCTTAAGGCAGTAACATTTCAGCTGAATATAAAATTTGCAGAGATGATATATCTGGAAAATACAATCTTTGTTTCAGCTTATACCTCTTTCCTGTATCATGTTCATTAAATGAAAAGAATAAATATCTGGGCCAGGAACAGCAGCACATGCCTGTAATCCCAGCACTTTGGGAGGCCAAGGCAGGTGGATTTGAGCCCAGGGGTTTGAGACAGCCTGGGCAACATGGAGAAACCCTATCTCTAAAAAAAATACAAAAAAATTAGCCAGGTGTGGTGGTACATGCCTATAGTTCCAGATACTCAGGAGGCTCAAGTGGGAGAACTACTTGAGCCCAGGAGGTAGAAGCTGCAGTGAGCCATGATCACACCACTGCACTCCAGCCTGGGCAATAGAGCAAGACCCAGTCTCAAGTAAATAAATAAATAAAAATACATAAAGGAATAAAGATCTATGTGCACACTGTATTTCCATTAAGTACAAATTTTCATGGAATGCTATTAATATGTAAATAATATCTACCTATGTATAATTTAAGGTAAAACTTTAGTCATTTGATCTGAACTGGATAGGTCTCATCTAACTAATCTCAGGTCAAAACTGAAAACATTTAATGGCTTAACATCTGCTTAGATTGAGTCATTCCACCCAGGCTGATGTTTTTTTCTTGTCTAAATCATGCTTTAAAGAACATATGAGCTGTTAATAGAAAAGCCTTGGTAGAAACATGTGAATGTCTCTTCCAAACAATATTCTTTAAGTTTTGGTTTAACCTTCATGTAAAACAGCAGCTTGATAGTGGATGAAGGAAAAGCTGAGAAGGAATTCAAATGAGCATGCTCTAGCCAGTTATTATCTGCTGTTGCTCAGCTATGCCTGGTCCTTAACACGGCTCTGCTGGGAGTACTAGTTCAAAGTAGGAGAAAAAGGTTTAACTGATTTATGTGAATGTGACTTACTCCTCCAGAGGCACTTCCCTAATTTTACTGTGACTATACTGCTCTTACCTGAAGGTTTCCAAATTCTGTCGCTCAAGTTCTTTGCTTTCTAACTGCTCTTGCATATAATCTAGCTTTGTTTGCAGATGATTATTTGTCTGGAGAGCTTGTTCCAGACTCATAGCCAGTTTCCTGTTGTCTTCTCTAGCTACATCTAGAGCTTTTTGTAGAGATTCAATCTGAAAGAGAGAAGAATGTTTTCAATTCCACTGTAACAAATAGATGCAAGAAGTTCATAACACTGTGTAATCACTCCTCACATTCTAACATCAAGTGCTACTGAAACAATTAGTTGAAACCAGAAGCAAAGATTCCAGGTGCCTGGAATATATATGTGAGAACTTATTACAGACATTGCTTACGAAACACTTAGAAGCCAATGGGAAAGGTATGCTCCGCTGGACAACAGAGAGCTTTGGTAAACAGACTCACCTTAATTTATCCTAATTTTTAAAATTTTAAACTAAATTCCCCTTCCTGATCCTATGACCTTCTGGTCTCACTCCCTAGAGGAAAAAAAAAGACCTATCAACTGTTCCTTATAGATTCCTACAGAAAAAAAACTTTATTAAATATCCATGTGTATTTTATATGTGCATATAGAAATACAGGTATGTACACATGCCCGTGAGCACATGTGTGTGTAGGTGACTCCTTATTAATAGTGGGCTCACTCTAGCTGCTTCTGACAGATTATAAGTTATTTTCTAAGCCTATGAACTTCTGAAGTCATCTGTGCATTAACAAATGAATAAAAACGCAGACCATGTAAGACAAAGAGATTAGTCATTACTGTGGTACTAGTTTGCCAAAAAGTGACTCATTTTAAGACAGGCCAATTTCCCATCTGTAGATATGTCACTGTCCAAAACTCAGACTTGACTGAAAAAAAACATTTTCTCAAAAACAGTAATATCCCAATAAAACCAAAAGTATCAATGTTATCATTTTTTAAAGCCTGGCCCTGACCTCACTGTTGTGCTGGTCCTCCATGACAAGCATCCTGGCCTGCCACTGGTCCACTTCAGCTTCCAGCTTCTGCACCCTCTGATGATTGAGATCCCTAAAAACAGAAAACACAGAAAGAGGGACTACAGAAAATAATCATCTAGGAATGATACCACTTGGGAGTTACAGAACACTTTTCTTCTAAGAAGCTGAAATAGATGCTGAAAATATCTGAGAGTTCATAGACGACAATTAGTACCCTCAGCTTCAGGTTAAGAAACTAAGGCTCCTAAGAATTAAATAACTTGTCTCATTTATAATTCAACTTGTCTTCATACATCAGGCTATCAATACATGTTTCTGACTAACTTATGGGCTGGTAATTTTATGCTATATACTTATTTTGCTAGTGATATATATCACTATAGCACATAATTTACTATTTTACTAGTGATACATATCACTAGCAAAAATATATCACCTTTACAAAGATTGGCTTGCTGTTGAGATTTTTGCATCTATATATAACAGCCACTTATAAATTTATTGTGAATAGTACATATTTTTAATACCATTCCCTTGACTTTTTAAAAATTCAAAGGCAGTATACTTTCATACTATGTAAAAAAGATAAACACAATGAAAAAAATAAAACTCACTTGTTCTCTCATAACATAGAGGCAATATGCCCTATTAAACTCATTTATTCTTTAACCTAAAAAGAAATTTTATTTAATTTTTGAAACATTCTATGAAGAAATTTACTTATAAAACATGGCTAGAAGTGGTTCACAGAATGATTCACCTAAAATAACTATTAATCTTGAAATAAGACAGTAATAAATGGATAATTAATTCAAACTAAAGTATTTACTTAGTTTCAATTATCTGGACAATTACTACTCTGTAGAAGCAAGGGCAGAATTAGATTTACTGGTGCAGAAAGCAAGGGTAAAACAACAGTAAAGCTAATGAATTTCTAGGCTATATAGTCTAGAAATTCCTTCACATTACTACATTATAGGGGCATTTTGAATTTTTGGAAATAATATTTCTAATTCTAGATTTTCTCTAATTTGGTAGTTCTCTAAACACACCATTTTACTAGATTTTTGCAAAGGAAGCTACACAAAGTGATTTCATTTATTAGCTTGACACTGTTCCTTAATACAATGCAGCAAATACCAATGACAGGAGAAAAAAAAACCACAGGTACCTTTCTTTCTTGAGGCCTGCAATCTCCGAATCCCTCCGCCCAAGCTCTATTTGTACTTTCTCCAGAGCACCTTGCATCTTACTGTGAGAAGCCAGGACATTCTCCAACATGATTGTGACTTTGCAGTTGTCTTCTTTAGCCTCTGCCAATTGTCGCTGAAAGTTTCCCACCTAACAGAAAATGAAACAACACAAAGACATTTGATCCTTTCTGGTTACTCTTCTGCTTGTGGATCCCATTACTCCTTGGAAAGACTATGGAAAGCAGGCAAGCAGACACAGTAGGATGTTAAGGGGAAAAATTAAAGTATATTTTATTTTTAGGTGGTTTCTTAAGTTACTGTTGAGAAAAAGAAAAGCTGACCCCAGATCCTATAGTGAACTCTGCAGCTTCCCAACTATGGTCATGTTACAGCAAACACATTAACCAGAGAGGCCTGACTCAGCACAACCTCCGTCCAGAGGTGATGCCAGGCTGGCCTCTTACCTGTCTTCTGATGGGGTCAGATGGAAACAATACATCTGAAATGCATCAGAATTATCTGAGAAAAAAAGACTGTAAGAGAAAGTGGAAGCTGCTGAACAATGAGGTAACTCACAGCCCTCCTCAGAGAGGCAAAATCTAGCACTTGCTGACAAAGAGAAGTTTGGGATGTGAACTCTATTCCCACTAAGCACATACACTGTTAAAAAGAAAGCATCACAGAAATTTTATATCACATTAATACAACAAAACTATAAAGGTTATTATTACCAAGATCAGTCGTGCTTCAACAGAAAAAATTAGAACTTTCTCTTTTGGTATTTAAGACAGAAAGTTAAAAAAAAATTGGGAGTTATATATATGATGTAATTTTAAGGGAAAAATTTTAAACTATTCTAAAATTATCTTTTCTCTAAAAAAAGAAATCCTCCCCTGATCAATCCTCACTCTTTCTTACTAATGGAAGTAAGAAAGCAAAACATATGGCTCATGAAAGATTTCATAAGTGCTGCTTCTCAGTGACAGACGGTCAGAAGGGACTGATTCCTTGCCTTCTTGTTTTCCCTGTCCTCCATAGCCTCCAGGTCCTCTTTTAACTTCTGACTCTCTTTCAGGGCTGCGTTACGACACTGCACTGTTGGGGACAGCTCCTCTTTACTTCTTTCAAGAATAGATTTCACCTAAGCAGAAAAAAGAAACAATAAATAACATTACAAAACATGACACATCCGTGATTAGAATAAGACATAGCAATTTAGAATCCGAATTTTAAATGTACAGTAGAATCTTATGTCCTTGAAACAGTTTTAGTAGAGCCATACCATCAGTTCAGATAATCATACTATTTTAAATATTACTTTTTAAACTTTTTATTTCAAAACAATTTTAGGTTCACAGGATGTTGCAAAAATAGTGCAGAGTCTGATGTGCCCTTCATCCTGCTTCTTTGATTTTTTTTTTTTTTTTTTTTTTAAGATGGAGTTTTTCTCTGTCACCCAGGCTGGAGCGCAATGGCATGATCTGGGCTCACTGCAACCTCCGCCCTCCTGCCTCAGCCTCTCTGAGGATTACAAGTAGCTGGGATTGCAGGCGTGCACCACCACATCCAGCTAATTTTTGTAGTTTTGGTAGAGATGGGTTTCACCATGTTAGTCAGGTTGATCTTGAATTCCTGATCTCAGGTGATCCACCCACCTTGGCATCCCAAAGTGCAGAGATTATAGGTGTGAGCCGCCACACCCGGCCCCTTTATCCTACTTCCAATGGTGACATCTCATATTGCTGTAGTTCAACATCAAAATCAGGAAATTGACATTCATAAATTGTTAACTTGATTAACTAGATTACATAATTTATTCCACTTTTGCCATTTTTTTCAACCTTCATTCATGTGCATACGTGTATGTGCATGCACACAGTTCTATGCAATTTGATCCTATTTACATATTCATGTGACCACCACCACCATAGTCAAGACACAGAACTGTTCCATGACCAGAGAAGAATTCCCTTGTGCTATCTCTGTATTCACACTTCCCTCCAAAAACCCATCATGTCCTCTGGCAACCATTAATTTGTGCTCTTTTCTTTCCCACACTACATTGATGTACAGTTCTCTATTTCTATAGTTCTGTGCTTTCAAGAATGTTACTTTAGGCCAGGAATTGTGGCTCATGCCTGTAAATCCTAGCACTTTGGGTGGCAGAGATGGGTGGAACATGAGGTCAGGAGATCGAGACCAACCTGGCCAACATGGTGAAACCCCGTCTCTACTAAAAATAGAAAAAAAAAATTTAGCCAAGTGTGGTGGTGGGCACCTGTAATCCCAGCCACTAGGGAGGCTGAGGCACAAGAATCACTTGAATCCAGGAGGCAGAGGTTGCAGTGAGCCAAGATCGCACCACTGTACTCCAGCCTGGCGATAGAGTGAGACTATGTCTTAAAAACAGAAGAATGTTACTTTAAACATTTAATACATTTTTGAATAGGTAACATATGGATTTTTTTAACAGCTTTACTGAGGTATAAGTGACATATAATAAGCTACATATACTTAAAGTATAAATTTTGATAAGTTTTGACATATGTATAAGACTTTGAAACCATAATTCAGATACTGAACATTTCCATTATCTCCAAAAGTTTCCTTATGCTCCTTTATAATCTCCCCCTTCTGTTTCTCTTCCCACACTCCTACTATTCTCATAAGTAACCACTGATCTGTTTTTTGTCACAATAGATTAGCTTGCATTTTCTAGAATTTTATATGGAATTGTATGCATTCTGTTTGAATAACTTCTTTCACTCAGTGTAATTATTTTGAGAGTCATTCAATCTGTCTATATATCAATAGTTCTTTCTGTTCTTTAGTATTCTATTGTAGGGACATCACAATTTAGTTATCCATTCACTTGGTGGACACTTACTTTTTTTCAGTTTTAAGTCATTACAAACAGAACTGCTGTGAACACTTGTGTACAAGTCTTTGTGGAGACATACTTTTATTTGTCTTTGGTAAATACTTATTCGTGCACTGACTGGGTCGTATGGTGGTAGTATGTTTCACTTTTAAAGAAATTCCCAAATTAAGTTCTAAAATGGTTGTACTAATAATAGGTGTGTGGTAATATCCCACTGTGATTTTATTTGCATTTCCCCAATGACTGATGCTTAACCTCTTTTCAAGCACTTACTTACCAGCCACATATCTTTGCCAAAGAAAATATGTTTGAATTTTTGCCTATTCTTTTTCTTAGGTTTTCTTCTTAGTATTTAAATTTTAAAAATATATTTTCAATACTTTCTGGAAATAAGGCCTTAATCAGATATGTGATTTGTAAATAATTCCTTCCAATCTGTAGCTTGTCTCTTCACTCCCTTAATGTTTCTGAAGAGCATAAGGTGTCAAACTTGATGAAGTCCAGTTTATCATTTTTGTCCCTTTACGGATCATGCTTTTGATAGCAAATCTAAGAAATCTTCATGTAATCCAAGATCACAAAGATTTCTTCCTATGTTTTCTTCTATAAGTTTTACAGTTTCGGGGTTTACATTTAGATCTATGATCCATTTTAATTTTTATATATTTTGCGAGGTATGGACCAACGATATTTTGTTTTTGCATATGGACATCCAATTACCCAGCACCATTTGTTGAAAACACTATCCTTTCTCTGCTCTCAGTTTTGTTGAAAAGAAAATGTTCATGAAACTATTTTCTATAGGTAGTACATTCACATTATTCTTAAAGTACAAAAAGATTAAGTGAAAAACATCACAGCTGCCCAGTTTCTGTCCTCAAAAATAATGTTGCCAGTTTATTATGGGTCATTTTAGAGACAGTCTATGCTTATACATGTGAATACATACATATATATATATTCTTTACCTCCCCATCCCTCTTACATCCAAATAGTAAAATACTACATATGCTCTTCTGAACTTTTATTTTTTAAACCTAATAACATACATATCTTGAAGCAGTATTGCAAACTATGGATACACTATTATTTACCAGTCTCTTATTGATGAGATTTTGATTGCTTTCTCTGCAGCTATTAACCAACAATACTTCAGTAAGTAACCTCGTATACATGTCATGTGTACATGTCAGTATATCGGTAGGAAAAAGTACTAGAAGGACAACTGTAGGGTCGAAGTTGTGATAAATATTGCTAAATTGCCCTCCATAGGAAGTTGTACTCTTTTATAATCCCAATACCAACAAAGAAGGTCTTTTCCCCACATCTACCTCAACATTATTAAAGTCCTTAAACTTGAACCTGTAACACGTAAAATATAATTTTTTCTACAGAAAAGGATCCCAGAAGATTGCAAAGGATGGCAACTTACAGGTCCTGATAATCTACTGAATTTTGTTCTAAATAAGTACACAATATCATTTAAAAAATTCTAACAGTTTCTTTAAGTGTATATGTGTGTGTGTATATATATCAGTATGTATACAGAAACATGCACGCACACTTATAAAAGCAAAAGTGCCACTAGATGTTTACAGAAGGAGTCTAGATAGTAGCAGTGAGGCAGGAGAATAGGGTCTTGAGGCAGGGAATTTAAGGCCAATTTGTGCTGACTTCCTAAAGAGAAAACACCAAGGCAGGGAATCTGAGGCCATCTTGCGCTGACTTTCCAAAACTGGATCAAAGGAAAACACCTGGGTTTGGGGACAGGGAATCTAAGTCTGCCTAATACCAACTTCCAAAAGCTAAACCAAAAGGAAAAACCCCATCTCCCCAGCAAGTAGCAAAGGATCAAGGCTAATCTCCCTACAATCCTCCCCCTTCTACCACGTCTCAGATTGAAACGGAGAGTGCCTTGGATAGGCCTTGAGCCAGGAATGGCCATCCCTCCATCAGCATAGGGGGTCAGTTCACCTCAGCCTTTAGCCACAGGCCAAATCCTTCATCCAGATAAGAGGTAGCCAATAGGAACCTCAAAAGGAGTACTTAAAACCCAGAAAACTTTGTAAACAGGCCCTTGAGCCACTTGCTCAGGCCCACTCCCACCCTGCCGAGTGCTTTCTCCCTTTTATTAACAAATCTCTGCTTTGGTTGCTTCCCTCCTGTTTCATTCTTTACTTTGTGCGTTTTGTTCAATTCTTTGTTCAAAACACCAAGGACTGGACAACTCACACTCACAACCCTCCTTTCAGGAACAGTAGCCCACTCTAGAAGATAAGCTATAGTATTTTCTATTTCTAAATATCAGGTAAAGATGAATGCTCTAACAAGTTTTCTCAAGAAAATATCTTCCAAAGTTAAATTTCTTAGGGTTTCTTGAATTAACTTATTTCTACTTGAAAATGAGGCTTTATCCAAGCATTTTAGATCAAATGTTAAGATTAGGTAGAAAGTTTCCATTTAAAAAAAAAATCAAAATTATATAAAAAGAACTCAGTAGTTACTGTTACGCCAAATTTTCAGTATCTAAAACTAATTATATGATGGCTAGGACAGTGGATTCAATCTATATTAGTTTTTTCTGTTTGTTAAAAACCTTATTTCCTTGTTACTCATTTCAAGCATTATCTTTCTGGACTGTTAATACTTCATTCTTGTATAAATTTAAATTTTTCTTAAGATTTAATTTGTGGTCTTCACTTACCGAGTCCCGTTTAAAAAAATGTGGTGATTCATCATTTACTAAAGGTCTTGAGGCAAGAATCTCTATTTTGCCTTCCAGTCTTCCCTCCATGGTTTTAATAGCATTCAAAAGAGTCTTGAGAGAGATCTTAGAGTCTCCAATATCCTGAGATGTTTTCATAGAAGGCAGGTTAGGTGCAAAGCTCACGTGGCGTGTAGAGTTTGGAACAACACTAGGCAGACCAACTGATGACGTTCTATCCTTTATGCTGTTTACATGGGACCTAGAGATTTCCGGGGATTTTGAAGATGCAGGCCTCTCTGGAGATTTCCTTTTTCTTAGAGGCATCGTCAATTATTAATAAGAACAATAAAATCAGCTAAAACCTAGAGTTACCTTTCACGGAATAGCCACTTTACTAGGAGAACACCACAAATAGTGTTCTAGAAGGAGCTGTAATAAAAAATATATTTGAAAATGTGTTTCTTTGCTTTCAGAATGAAGAAATCACACTTTATGACCCAGCGAAGAAACAGACCTTACGCCAACTTCCCTGTCAAAGAGCCTGTCAGAGCGTGTATCTAATGAGGTCCGCCTCTAACAACTCTGTGACCTCAATGCTCATCAGCAGAGTCAAGGAGTTAGAATCCTATGAGTATTCCATTTGAAAACATATTTTAGTTCCTTGGTTACCAGGGAAGATACACAAATATCATAGACACAGAAGTTACATATGCTTTTATTAAGAGTTAACGATTTTAAAAATAACCTAATGATATGCATGCTAAATGCGTAAATAACTGAAATTAATCATTTTCTTCTGGTAATACCTTCCTGGGATGTGTTCTTCACTAAATGTTTTTGATATCTTGCTTAACTTTTTCTATTCATTTGTTAAAATATTATGTGACCTATGAAAGGTTTTTAGCCTCAAGAGCCACCATGCTGACAAATAAGCACCTTCACTATCAATACCTCTTTCAGGCGAGCATCTGCCTGTTGCAGGTGTATCTTCTTGGCACTGAGCTCTGAGTTTGCCTTTAATTCAAAAAAACAAAGACACTTGTTCCTCACAACTGCCAAAATTCGTAAGGCTCAAGTTCAAAAAGCACTGCCTTTATGAAAGCATTTCTCACTACTTCTACTCATATTAATGCTCCCAATCAATGTCAGTAATACAATCTATTTTTCTGAAAAGCATAATTTTCTATTCTCTAATAAAGTTTATGGAGTGTATTTCCTAACTGTAATAAGCAAGTTGAATGTTGCAATGCCATGTCAGTATCTTTACAAATTTCTGAGGCTTAGCAAAACCTTGTATGCACTAGGTGCTTTAAGAAAAGTTTGTTAAATTGAGTCAAGTGGCAGGGTATTTATCTTTCTAGGATTGCATGATAAAGTGGAGAGAAAGATGTCAATTTCTTAAAAACTAAACATAGATGAGAATGATGTGGTTTCCAGCTTCATCCATGTCCCTGCAAAGGACATGAACTCATCCTTTTTTATGGCTGCATAGTAGTCCATGGTGTATATGTGCCACATTTTCTTTATCCAGCCTATGACTGATGGGCATTTGGGTTGGTTCCAAGTCTTTGCTATTGTGAAGAGTGCTGCAATAATCATACATGTGCATGTGTAATAGAACAGAAAACCAAACACCACACGTTCTCCTTCATAAGTGGGTGTTGAACAATGAGAACACATGGACACAGGGAAGGGAACATCACACACCAGGGCCTGTTGGGGCGTGGAGGGCTATGGAAGGGATAGCAGGGAGTGGGAGGATTGCAGAGGGATAGCGTTAGGAGAAATATCTAACATAGACGGCAGGGTGATGGATGCAGCAAACCACCATGACACGTTTATACCTATGTAACAAACCTGCACGTTCTGAACATATACCCCAGAACTTAAATTATAATAAATTTTTTAAAAAATCAATGAACTACATACATACATATATTTGCCAACACTTAATAAAATTTTAAAATAGAAGTAAAAATAAATAAAGAGCACTTTTCTTTGCACAAAGGAAAGATACTTGGAAAAATGATAGTGTTTCCTGATCACTTCAGCCAGAGAACAAAAGCAAAAACAGAAACAAAAAAATAGACAAAAAAAACTAAATACAGCAGCAATCCACTTTTGTAGATATTAATCACACCTGAGCATATTTGGCCTGTAGCGCCTTATTCGACTTTCGTAGTTGGTCATTCTGTAAGCTGGTGTCAGTAAAAGATTGTACTTGTTCTTCTAGCTGTTTAACTTTTATCTAGAGGAAAAACAAAAATAGAGAAAAATAATTTTAAAAATAAAGACATTAAAAAATATATATTTACACATATTTATATACTCCAGGAGGGGGAAAAAAGGTCATGAGTTGTAAAAAAAAAAAAAAAAAAAAAAAAAATACAGAGAATCCTTAAAACTTGCAAAAAACAATCCTAAGTTTAATCATGCAAAAAATGATTTAGACTCTGTAGCCATTTAATTGTACTGAGATAACTCCTTTGGTTTCTAGTGCTTACAGACCTCCAAATGGACATGACACATGAATATAACTGAGATCTTGTGGCTAACATAATTAAAAAGTTTGTAGCTAATATATTTGAATTGTGGTACCTGGCATTCAAAATCCTTTTGAGTATGTATAATTAGAACTGTCAATGCAAGAAGCAGACATATCAGACCAGAAGAATAGAGTGGGGGACAGGGGGAACAGGCATAGAGTCTTGTATTTCACTGACACAGAATTACAAAAGTTGAATAAACGGAATTCTTATATGTTGAATTATATTTTAAGACTAATTCACAAAGATGACTACTCACACGTCTCTCTTTAAAGAAAATTATCATTTTGGAGGACAAAATCATTTAATATATACTCATAAATCTCCAAATTATGTTTTTCCATATTGCTTCCTTTTATCCCCAACCCCCACACATACAACAATTAACATTACTGAACCTACCCCAAATCAGGAAAATTTTCATTCAAATTTTTTAAATTTAATTCCATCTCTCAATATCTTATTTCCTATCTGTAGAGGCAAAACATCTCTTTCACTGTAGCTACTGGACATTTTCAGCAACTGTTAACATTTGAATGGGGTGTTAGAAGTCAGGGTGGTTAATCAGCCTTGTGGGTGACAGTTACTGGAAGAGGGTGCTGAGTGTTGGTGATGTTCTGCTTCTTGATCTGAGTGCTGATCACACAGCTACATTTACTTTATAAAAAACTCATCAGGCTGTGCCCTGTGTACTTTTCAGCTATATGTTATAGTTCAACAAGAAATTAACTGAAAAACCAAAGTATACCAAGAACTTACCTAGCTTCTAAATTAAGGTCACAAATGCAATTGTTCACCGGGGCCAGGCAGCTAACACAATGTTGAAATCCTATTGGTTAGTGATGGGGCCAATGGTAGATTAGAGTGAGGCCAAGGAACTCAAACTGACATATGTTTAAAAACAACTTAAAAAGTGTTGGAAATCTTTCAGACATATATACCATCTATCCCATCTATCCACCACTGAACTTAAAAAAATAAAACATTACCGGTACAATTGAAAGCGTCTGTGTAGCCTACCCCAACCAAATCTCCTCTTTCTATCCTAGAGTTAACTATTATGCTGAATTTATCATCCCTACTTTTTAAAAAGTAACTTTATATGTATCCCTAAACAGTATATAGTATTGTTTTATGAGATTCATCCATGTTAACGCATGTAACTCTAATGCACCTATTTAATATACCCTCTTAAATATACTCATTTTAAAACTGGCATAACTACTTTTAGGGGAAATATGACAAAATTTAGTGAAGTTCAGGATATGCACATCCTAAAACCCAATAATTCTACTCCTCAGAATTATATTTAGCTGAGAGCATCTTTTGTATGTGAGTATAAGGAGACAGGCACAAAATTCATCATATCATTATTGTTATTGTTTGCAATCAATTAGAAACTGATTATCCATCAACAGAATAAATACATTGTGGCATATTTATATAATTGAATACTGTACAGCACTGAAAAGGAAGTTCAAACCATGTGTGAACATGAGGCAGCAGTTTCCAATACAGTCTAAGTTAACACACGAAATCCGGTATTTACATCATTCATTAACAAGTTGATTCTGAAAATGCAGTCTTTTACCAAATATGATTCCTATGTATATTTTTAATCTATTCTAATCCAGTTGAGAGAGAACACACAGCAGACTACCGTTCTGACAATGTTTAGTATACAGCTCTTCCTTTAAACTGTCTTGTAAGAGTTATGTGCTCCAAGAGCACTTTTCCTAGAGCTGATGAAGTCAGTGCTTTTGGAATGTGGCAGCCGAAGACCTGACATAAAAGCACCAATGAATCAGTAGTTCACAATAGTTCAAAAAGTATTTCTTCAAAGGCTATCAAAAATCTTAAACTCTTATTATAGGAATATGAACAGCAAAAAGGCACGTATTTTTCCTTATGATTACATACAATCTAGATAATTTCTAAGATTGCACAGTTGAGGTTAAAAGGTCAGACAGATAACATCAGACCCATTCATAAATTATAAAATATATTCCATTCCCAGTCAAAATTTGGCTTTAAGTCTGTCATGAGGGCCTGAGATTTGTCTTATATATTTAATAATACACTTCATTTTTCTTGGGAAAGCTAAAAAAAGGTTAAAGTCATGGGTCACAGCCTCTTATGAGATCATTCATTTCACAAAGGAGAAAGTTATTTAATGCCTGTAAAAATGTATATACCCAGCCTGTAATGTAGCCTATTTTTCGCAATGAGAAGTAGGTAAGAGAGGTGTGCTTATCCACATTTTACAGATGATTAAGATGAAACTCAAGAAAATTAAGACCTTTCCATGGTCACACAAGTGTAGATAATAAATGCATCCCTACCTCTGGAAAATATTAATAGATGAAGCTATTTGTCCACTATTTTTATTTTTGACAACTATTTTATGGATGAATAATATTTTTGT
This sequence comes from Ateles fusciceps, assembly GCA_036589455.1. Lineage (NCBI taxonomy): Eukaryota > Metazoa > Chordata > Mammalia > Primates > Atelidae > Ateles > Ateles fusciceps. Next base: position 6,506,008 of record JAZHEH010000889.1, read on the forward strand.
GAACTCAGGCAGAAACCCTGTCTCCATGGATAAACCAGTGTATTCAATTGCCTCTGTTTCCAGGGTTATTTCTTTTTAGAAATGTGTTATAAAAAATTCAGCAAAAAGTGCTATAGGCTTTCTACATTCTCAGTGAATGACATGCACAAAATGATTATAATAAAGCTTCTAACAATTACAGAATAGGTTTTGGCTTCACAATTTTAGGTTTCAGCAACTACAGGCATGTAAATAGAAGTCACCTGGAGATTAATGAGGCCACAAACTTAGGGATGTTCAGACACTATAGACTTAGTAAATGGCAGAGCTAGGTATTCTCAAAATCTAGCAATATTTGAAAAAAATTTTTTTTTATTATTATACTTTAAGTTCTGGGGTATATGTGCAGAATGTGCAGGTTTGTTACATACCACGACATAGGTATGCAAATGCCATGGTGGTTTGATGCACCCATCAACCCATCATCTACATTAGGTATTTCTCCTAATGCTATCCTATCCCCGACAGGCACTGGTGTGTGATGTTCCCCTCCCCATGTCCGTGTGTTCTCATTGTTCAACTCCCACTATAAGTGAGAACATGTGGTGTTTGGTTTTCTGTTCCTGTGTTACTTTGCTGAGAATAATGGTTTCCAGCTTCATCCATGTCCCTGCAAAGGACATAAACTCATCCTTTTTATGGCTGCATAATATTCCATGGTGTATATGTGCCACATTTTCTTTATCCCGTCTATCACTGATGGGCATTGGGTTGGTTCCAAGTCTTTGCTATTGTGAATAGTGCTGCAATAAACATACGTGTGCATGTGTCTTTATAGCAGAATGACTTACAATCCTTTGGGTATATACCCAGTAATGGGATTGCTGGGTCAAATGGTATTTCTGGTTCTAGATCCTTGAGGAATCGCCACACTGTCTTCCACAATGGTTGAACTAATTTACCCTCCCACCAACAGTGTAAAAGCGTTCCTATTTCTCCACATCCTCCCCAGCATCTGTTGTTTCCTGACTTTTTTTAAAGGTAATTTAACAGAAATGTTTAGTTTAATGGCATAATTAAAAAAACAACCAATCCTGTGTAGTTTGCTGAGAATGATGGTTTCAGGTTCATCCATGTCCCTACAAAGGACACAAACTCATCGTTTTTGATGGCTGCATAATATTCCATAGTGTATATGTGCCACATTTAAAAAAAAAAAAAAAAAAAAAAAAAAACAACCAATCAATCAACTTTCTCTTCTACCTATGGAAAAAACGGTAAAAATGAATCAAGAACTTCTAGGTTTTTTTCATAAAACAGTTTAAAAAGAAGAAGGGGAAGACTGGGGAGCTGGTGCAACTGTTGCTAATGGAATGCTATAATGTACAAGGTCAAGGACTTATAAGTTCTAAAAGTCTCTACACATATCAGTGATAACTGTATTATTAGAAATATAAATGCATAGATATATAAAGCATATAGTATTAAAAACAGACCTTGCTAATATATACATATATAAAATATGTCACTTCTCTTGTAATAACAGTATAAAGATGGATCTACAGTTTGCCCTTTGCCTGGTACTCTTGAACCACTCCCCCCAATGGTCAATACTGACCTTGAATCAACAGCTGCTGAACCCAGGAGACCCCACAGATGTCTAGATTCAGCACCTAGAGGACCCCACCTACCCTCTATGCTGTATGTTCCCATGATGCCAGAAATAATTGCAACTTGCATTACTAAGTCCACAGGCAAGTTTGAAATCTAACTAGAAAAAGTAGCAGCAAAGGCAAAATAAGCTGGAATTTGTTAGAAAAGCAATGAGAAGATTTCTTAAAATGCTTCCACTTCAAGTCAGAATTAAGGTGAACATTAGGTTCCACCAGCTTTGCAGAGCTGTAGATGTTTTGCTGTTGTTCTTTCAAAAAAGAAGAATCTATAATAATCATGTTCATTTGAGAAAATACTGTGTTTGTTAACATTTGGTAGCCATCTGCAAGTTACTTTAAACTTTGTACGATGTTCAAGAACAGAGTATAACCTGGTCAGGATGTGTTCATAGCTGATGCAGCTCCAAAAAATGTTTCATGAAGGCGGCCAGTTTCTGAACATATTCAATCGTGACAGCATTATACAGAGAGGCCCAGATGTCTCCCACAGTCCTATGTCCTTTCAAGGACAACATATTGAGTTCAAGAGCTTTATCGAGAAATCCTTTTCTAAAGCATCATCTCCTTTGGCACTGCCAATGTGGAATGGAATATTCATCTTGCTTCTATTTTGGGGTTCCACCGGACATACATAGAATCCGTGAGAATTATCAATAATCTCATATATCATTTGGGATTTGATGAAGCTAAGCTTCTGCATGGCCAGGGCACCTCCATTGTTTTTAATCCACTCCAGGATCAAGCCCATGACGTAAAATGCTGAAATATGGAGGCATGTTGTACAAGGAGCTGTTTCTAGCTTCTGCTTTGTATTCCAGAACCAAGGGGCACTCTCGGAGGGCAAACCCCAGCAGGTCATCATGGACAATCACCACAGTGACCCCAGCAGAGCCAACATTCTTCTGGGCACCATAAAAAAAAAATCACACCAAACTTGGAAACATCCACTGTCTTAGACAGTAAGTTTGAGGACATGTCACAAACCAGTACTGCTCCCTTGACATCGGGTATAAAGTCAAACTCCACACCATGCACTGTCTCGTTTTCACAATAATACACCTAGGAGGCATCTGGGGTGAGGTTCTAGGTGCTTGGATCTGGAATTTTTGTATAACACCTAAGTGTAGGGTGAACGATATTTAGTCCCAAACTTCTTGGCTTCTTCTGTGGCCTTAGCTGACCAAGCTCCTGTCACCACACAGACCGCACACCTTCTGCTTTCAAGCCAATCAGGTTTAAGGGGACAGCACTGAACTGGCTGGACCCACCTCCTTGCACAAAAATCACCTTATAGTTGTCTGGAATGGCTAACAATTCCTGCAAAAGATTCTCTGTATTGTTAATAATCTTGGCAAAATCTGACAATCTGTGACTCATTTCAAGAACACTAATGCCAACTCCTTTGTAGCCTAATAATTCTTTTTGTGTATCTCTAACAAGTAGTCTAATAATTCCTTTTGTATCTCTAACAACACTGAGTGTTGCAGTTTGGTGGGACCAGGTCTGAAGTTGACCACCTGTCTCAGGGCGTCCATGGTGCGGCAGTGAGGGTGGCAAGTCAGCCACGGAAGACTGAACGCGTGAACTGTTTCCTGACTTTTTAATGATCACCATTCTAAACTGACGTGAGATGGTATCTCATTGTGGTTTTGATATGCATTTCTCTAATGACCAGTGATGATGACCTTTATTTCACGTTTGTTGGCCGCATAAATGTCATCTTGAGAAGTGTCTGTTCATACCCTTCACCAACTTTTTGATGGGGTTGTTTTTTTCTTGTGAATTTGTTTAAGTTCCATGTAGATTCTGGATATTAGCCCTTTGTCAGATGGATAGATTGCAGAAATTTTCTCCTATTCTGTAGGTTGCCTGTTCGCTCTGATGATATTTTATTTTGCTGTACAGAAGCTCTTTAGTTTAATTAGATCCCATTTGTCAATTTTGGCTTTTGTTGCCATTGCTTTTGCTATTTTAGTCATAAAGCCTTTGCCCATGCCAATGTCCTGAATGATACTGCCTAGGTTTTCTTCTAGGGTTTTTATGGTTTCAGGTCTTACCTTTAAGTCTTTAATCCATTTTGAGTTAATTTTTGTATAAGGTATATGAAAGGGGTCCAGTTTCAGTTTTCTGTATATGGCTTGCCAGTTTTCCCAACACCATTTATTAAATAGGGAATCCTTTCCTCATTGCTTGTTTTTGACAATTGGTATTCTTAAAATTCAGACAAGAAAAATCAGAAAATAAATCTCATACCTGGAGTTTTCCCTTTTCATAGGCCAGTTTATTTTTGCTTTCAGTAATTTTTTCCAAGACATTTTCCACCTTCTGTTGGACAAGCTGATAAGGCAAATACAGGCATCAGAACCTCTAAGCATAGAAAGGAATAACCACTTTCATTTTTAAACATGTATTTATATCCTTACCATTTCTATCATCATAAGATCAAGATTCCTATTTATTTGCTACTGCTGCCTTTTAATCTTTCCCAACATAGTTGATCACAGGGCTAATATGCAACATTTACAGACTCCTAATAAAAGTATGAAGCCTTAAGAGTACCAGAGTTTGCTGGTTTGTATATTAACTCTTTTTTTGTTATGTCAGTTATTCCTTTGAAATTGTGATCTAACCCGGATGTGGTGTGGTTGCATGAGTGACTGCAGGTAGTCTGTAGAGCACTACACAGTTCTTGAGGAAAACAGCAGCTGCAAATGACCACAACCACTGACAGCAGAAGGCACCTCACTTGACATGGTAAACAGCTGTTCAGAAAAATCTCAAAAACAAAATAAATGTTTATTGGAGACTTGAACTCATTGCTTGATCAAATACTCAACACAGCATTATCTGGGGCAAACATTACCAAAGGTTCTATATTTCACAAAATTACATATTTTCATTATTCAAACAGCCCTTAATAATAACAATTATTTTTTCATATGCTGTTGTTCTCAGACTATATCAGAAAAAAAATAAGTACAAAATATAGTTTTCTTTTGATTAAACTTTGGGCCATATTGGTACTTTCTTTATATGAGGGGCACCATTAACTGACTGAACACGGAGATTTTCACTTTCCACAATCAATATCAGTATTATATCTTAATAACAGGAAAAATAGCCATATGTCAAAATTATCATAAACCAAATGTGGAGATAAAGGACACACAAGCAAATGTGACTAAGGACACAAACTCTTAATCATTCACAAGCTAACTAGCTGCACTATGGATCATTTGCAGTAAATATTAAGTTTAAAGTCTTATTAATGTTGGTAAAGTCTTATGTTGACATTATTCACTATTTCTGGTTTATATTTGCTTATTTGGTGAATAATAGAACAGAATGTCTTTTAGGCATTTTAAGCCAAAGAATTTTAGACTTTTGTTTTATGTTCAACTTTAGGTAAGCTGATAAATATAAAACCCATGTATTAATTTACATAGGAGATATTCCTCATCATCTCCAACATGATTATAGCTATTCTTTAGTCACCACTTTGTAATATCCTTTATTTCAAGTATGTGAACCCAACACACCTGCTTCTAAATAAAAGAAAAAAAAATTCCAAACTAGATTACTATAATATGTAACTCATATTTTCCTCTGTTCAAAATATTTTCTTTTTTATTTATTTATTTATTTATTTTTTTTAAAGATGGGGTTTCACCATGATGACCAGGCTGGTCTTGAACTCCTGACCTCAGGTGATCCACCCACCTCGGTCTCCCAAAGTACTAGGATTACAGGCGTGAGCCACCACGCCCGGCCTGTTCAAAATATTTTCTATGAGAAGGTACACTAAGCTGGGCATGGTGGCTCACACCTGTAATCCCAGCACTTTAGGTGGCTGAGGTGGGAGGATCACTTGGGGGCAGGAATTCAAGACCAGTATGGTCAACATAGCAAGATCCTGTCTCTACAAAAATTTTAAAAATTAGCTGGGCATAGTGGTGCACACTTTTAGTCCTAGTTACTTGAGATGCCGAGGTGAGAGAATTGCTTGAACCCAGCAAGCTGAGGCTAGAGTGAGCCGTGATGGTGCCATTGCACTACAGGCTGGAAGACCAAGCAAGATCCCCATCTCTAAAGAAGAAAAAGAAAGGCACAGTAGGTTGGCACACTGTTTTCTCCTTAGCAGTTGCCTTGGCTAGAAGAATTTGCATTTTTGACATTCAACACTTGATAAAAATCTATAGAAAAGCCAAAAAGAATTATTAGCCCTTATATGCCACCTACCCTAAAATGATACACCTTTAATATAAAAACTTACATCCACTTAGGCTTTGGTGGATTATTAACTACTATGACCACGTATTTGTCCTATCAGAATTAATATTTCATACATTATTATAAATATTCATAGTTCAGTTTTTAAGTTTTAAAAATCACTGTGGGCCAGGTGCGGTGGCTCACGCCTGTAATCCCAGCACTTTGGGAGGCTGAGGTGGGCGGATCACGAGGTCAAGAGATCGAGACCATACTGACAAACAGATCAAGACCATCCTGGCCAACATGGGGAAACTCCATCTCTACTAAAAATACAAAAATTAGCTGGGCGTGGTGGTGCATGCCTGTAGTCCCAGCTACTCGGGAGACTGAGGCAGGAGAAAAGCCTGAACCCAAGAGACAAAGGTTGCAGTGAGCCAAGATTGCGCCACTGCACTCCCTGGCAACAAAGCAAGGGTCTATCTCAAAAATAAAAATAAAAATAAATAACTGTATTGCTCCTCCTAAGGCAAAGGAAAATATATTTTAAAAAGCATTTAGACAAGTAATAGGATTATGTTGACCAAGTCTTCAGCAGCAAAATAAATTGCAAGGATGGTCAATAATACCTCAAAAGCAAAGCTACAATAACAATAAAAGCTTAATTATTTAAAATTTGATTCAAACTTCTACAAATTAAGATGTCCCAGTATGCTGTAAAGCACAGGTAGAACATATGAAAAACCAAGAACCAGAGTTAACCTAAAATATGCGAGTTCTAACGAACAGTAAACACTAAAAAATAACTATCTTCTTGAAATGTGGAAAGGTTTTATTAAAGAATAACTTAAATTATCTGTGTCTTCTATAAAAGTTGACCAAAAATTTTAAAAATAATGGCGCTTTTTCCCATCAATACAATTCCCTCTTTTAGACAAAGGCATAAAGAAATTCCATTAATCTTTTAAATATACTTTTAAAATAATAATTTTCCCATTTTGCCATCAAAGAGAATGCTAATATACTAAATGAAAATTGTCTGAGCAAAATCAGAATGTAGTATTTGACAAAGGGTTACTTATTTAAATATTATGACACACACAAAAAAATTGTTCCCTGTTGCTAAGAGAAAGTGGATGTTAAGGCAGTTACTTAAATTACTGTTTACAGATTTAAACAGGCCCTGTACTTTAATCAACAGGAGACCAGAAATTAGAAACTACTTAAATGAGTGAATATCTCATGTTCTGAGTTATAAAAGACTCAACTAATATCAACTTTTGCTTAAATAATCTTGGTAATATACTATAAACATTATTAATATACATAGCAAAACAGAAACTGGGAAATCACTTAAGAAACATCATACAGAGAAAAATGCCAAGCATTAGAATATCCATTTTAACTCAGAAACACACAGATAACACTCTTTGGAAAAACAGGAAGTAAAAATAGGGGAGAATTATCTTAAATATGGAAGGTACGTTGCCAAAGATCAACAGTAAGCCACAAAATTATTTCTGAAATCATTTTGTAAACCCAGGTGAGCTGTACAAGTTAGCAGAAGCTGTTATAAGAATACACAAAACCAGTGGGATACTAGCATCTTGGTAAACCATTTTATAGGCAGACTATAAACATTTTTTAAAGTTTTTAATTATTTTGAATTTTTTATTCAAAATATTTAACAACCAGTATGACATGAGCCCCAGCAAATCAAATCAACTTTGACATCTGCATGAGTGTACACTGACAATGTCATCCTGGTTTTAAGAAACAATACATTTCAGTTCATTATTTAATTTCAAGTCATTAAAGTCCCGGTTATACAGGAAATTATATTTCTGTCTGGTGCTACAATTTTAAAATATATGTTTAAACCCCAAAAGAGAAGTGGGGGAGGATAATCATTCAAATTGAACTCAGGCATGGAAACCTTCCTACATATGGATCTTTTCTCACTGTGGTTCCCTGCCTGACTGTCAGTAGTACCGAAATTAATTGTACTATCACTACAGGCTAAAATGGCAAAAAATAAACCTGAAATTAGGAAATGTAAAATAAAAAGCAGAGAGAATATTATTGCAATATGACATTAATCCTTATTGCCTGGCAAAACAGACATGACTCTCTTTGTATTCTAGTCAGTCAATGTTTTTAAAGCACCTATTATGTATTAGGCATTCTGCTAGGCAAGGGAATATAAAAATGAGTTACTACTGTTTTTGTATTAGAAGAGAGTGAACACAGATGCATAAACAGGTCCATTTCTAATCAATGTAGTAATTATTCTGATATATGGGTGTGCAGAGTATACTGTGGGATACCTACACTAGGAGAGATCCTCTTGGCATTGCAGGCCATGAGAGGTTAAGAGCCTTCCCAGGTCAAACAGTAAATGCAGGTTGAAATCAGGTCTATCTGAATTCAAGTTTGTGGCATTACACACAAAACACACAGGTGTATCTCCAAAAATCAATGAGGGGTTATACCAGAAGGTACCCTTTATAAAGAATTTCAAGTTTTAACTCTCAAAGAACAAAAATAAACTGCCAGCATTGAATCACAATAGGTTTAATGATATTGCTAAGATTCAAAAACAAATCCTGAAATCTCTAGTTCATACCTCAAACTCATATAGCCAATTGAAGCATTTCCAGGCAAGCGTGCTCAGAGACGCTTCTGGGTGGAGACAGAACTGCAAGCTAGAATTGTGTTGTCTATGAGTTATCACTGGGAACCCGTAATCAAGACAGGTAGGCAGGCAAAAAGCAACATTGACTAAATCACTGGCAAGATCTGTCAAAGTCACTAATAAAGTAAGGCTAGGCCTGCTCACTGGCAATGGATTCAGGAAATAGACTGAGAATGTGGTCTTCCAAAGGAACCCAGCTTAGGCTAGCCAACAAACAAAGAACATGGCTGAATCTTTAATTCTGTAGAGAAAGAGGGTTGTTCTAAAATAGTACCAGAGATTACAGCTAATGGATCTTGTCATTCCAATAGTCACTTATTTTTCTCTGAGACAGTTCAGATACTAAGAATTCAATAAACATTAGCTATCTGCTACATGTCCTGTGTGTATTAATTTACTGAACCTCAAACATCCTCATAGTAATAGCATTATTATCCTCATTTGACAGACTAAGAAACTGAGGCTCAGAGAGCTTAAGGATCATACCCAAGGTCATGGCCAAAACTGAAAAGTAGGAAATCTGGCTTGAAACCCATGACAATTTAAGAAGATTTAGACTTAGTCTGTATAATTTTTCATAGTTGAAATAATGAGCAGCTTATGATGGTTTGAAAGACTTTAGCTCGGGTTAAAACAGACTCACATCAGGGTCTTCTAGGAATTTTCAAAGATTATTTGCATGCTTAAAAGCAGTAAGTAATACTTTTTCATGTATTCAAAAGCACACAAGAAAATTATTAGCTACTTAACAGAATGACCATATCTTTAAATCCCCTTTGCTTGGAGAAGATGTTTTAAGAACTGTACCATTTATTTGTAATGCACTGACCCTGGCAAATAGCTTTCAGAAATCAGACTTATTATTCATTGCCTAACGGAAGGAACTGTCTGATGAGAAAAAACTGCAAGTTTTTTCCTCATAATTTATGGAAGAGGAACTATTTTAAAATGTCATATATATTTGTACTTTTCAGTAACATAGATGGTTTGTGAGGCAAATGTTTAATAAATGCCTTAAATTCATGGTTTCTCAAATTAACTATTGTTTGACTACTGTAAGAATCTCTGCTATATTTGTTCTGAATTATTCAAGATTTATAATAATTATGAAAACACAAAGAAAACCCATCTTCTGACTTCTGGTTGTTGTTGTTTCTGAACTCATTAGTCACTAATTGCTATTTGGACTGACCTTTTTATACCCACCCCATGGTAATCAGAAGTGACTTGCTGAAGTTCTAGGGAAGCCATTTGATCTGCCAGCTGCTTATTCTCTTCTTCGAGAGTCTGCAGGTTCTGAGTTAATGTGTTTATGTCTACCTTTAGAGAAACAAAAGTAAAAAATAAACTATTCATGCCAGATCCAAAAAATGTTATCTTATTTTTAAAATAACAATTATAACTGTAAAATGGACAATATCTTCCATACGTTCCCTTGCCTCTAAATGTGGAGATTTGACCAGTCAGTCTGATAGCTCTATGATGTTTCTAAGAACGCTTTTCTCTGTATGGTTTGTGAGTCTAAATTTTTTTTTTTTTTTAATAACCCTTTTCCATTTTTTTAGTTTTTCTAGTTGCCCTCAACAAAAGGGTTATTATAAATTATATAGTTCTCCTTTACTATAAGTTAAAGTCCTTCTGGTATTTACTTAAAATCAATTCAAGCTCATGAATACAGATGCAAAAATCTTCCACAAAATACTAGCAAAACAAACCCAGCAATATATAAAAAGATAACAAATTACGACTAAGTGAAGCTTATGCCAGTAATGCAAAGCTTGTTGAACATTCAAAATCAATCAGTATAATACACCACATCAACAGACTATAGAAGAAAAACCAAATAACCATCTTAATACTCACAGTAAAATAATTTCATAAAATTCAACATCAATTCATTATAAAAACTCAGCAAACCAGAAATGAAAGGGAACCACCTCTAGTTGATAAAATGTATCAATAAAATCCTACAGTTAATATCAAAATTAATGGTAAAAAACTTTCCCCCCCCAAGATTGAGGAAAAGGCAAAGGTATCCACTTTCACCACTCCTATTCCACATCATACAGGAGGCCGTAGCTGGTGCAATAAAGCAAGAAAACATAATAAAAGGCATAAAGATTGGAAAAGGAGAAATAAAACTGTCTCTACTCAAGACATATGATCATCTAAAAAGGAAATCCCAAAGAATCTCCAAAAAAGGTACTAGAATAAGTGAGTGTGTCAAGGCTGAAGGATACAAGGGCAAATCTATTGTATTTCTATATATTAACAATGCACAATTAGAAATTCATATTTTATTAAAATGCCATTTAAAACAGTACTAATACTATGAAATTCTTTAAGTACAAATCTAACAAAATATGTCTAAGATGGGATGTGCTGAAAATTACAAAATACTAATGAGAGAAATAAAAACCTAAAATAAAATAGATATATCATGTTCATGTACTGACATGTGTTGTGTAACAATCAACGATGGACCACATATGCAACAATGGCTGAGCAACAGGCTAAACCATAACCTAGGTGTGTCACAGACTCAAAATAAAGGGATGGAGAAGAATCTACCAAGCAAGTGGAAAATGGAGCAAAGCAGGGATTGCAATCCCAGTTTCTGACAAAGCAGACTTTCAAATAATAAAGATTTTTTTAAAAAGACAAAGAAGGTCATTACATAATGGTAGAGGGTTCAATTCAACAAGAACCAACTATCCTAAATATATATGTACCCAACACAAGAGCACCTAGATTCACAAAGCAAGTTCTTAGAGACCTTCAAAGAGACTAAGACTCCCATACAATAATAGTGGGAAACTTTAGCACTCCACTGACAATATTAGACAGATCATAGAGACAGAAAATTAACAAAGATATTCAGGATCTGAACTCAGCACTAGATCAAATGGACCTGACAGAAATGTACAGATCTCTCCACCCCAAAACAACAAATATACATTCTTCTCATCGCTACACGGCATTTACTCTAAAATTGATCACATAATTGAAAGCAAAGCACTCCTCAGCAAATGCAAAATTAACAAACAGTCTCTCGGACCACAGCACAATTAAATTAGAATTCAAGACTAAGAAATTCATTGAAAGCCACACAACTACATGGAAATTGAACAACCTGATGCTGAATGACTCCTGGGTAAATAATGAAATTAAGGCAAAATTCAGTAAGTTCTTTGAAACTAATGAGAGAAAAGAGATAATGTACCTGAATCTCTAGGACACAGCTAAGGCACTGTAAAGAGGAAACTGTGTAGCACTAAATGACCACATCAAAAAATTAAACCTCAAGTTAACAAACTAACTTCAGAACTAAAAGAACTAGAGAACAAAGAGCAAACAAATCTCAAAGGTAGCAGAAGACAAGAAATAACCAAAAGCAGAGGTGAACTGAAGGAAATAGAGACACAAAAACCATTCAAGAGATCAAGGAATCCAGAAGCTGTTTTTTAAGAAAAAAATAATAAAATAGACTTCTACCTAGACTAATAAATAAGAAAAGAGAGAAGTTTCAAATAAACAATCAGAAATAATAGGGGGAATATTACCATTGACCCCACAGAAATACAAACAACCATCAGAGAATATTATAAACATCTCTATGCACATAAACTAGAAAATCTAGCAGAAACAGATAAATTCCTAGATATATACACCCTCCCAAGACTGAACCAGGAAGAAGAAATTGAATCCCTGAACAAACCAATAACAAGTTCAGAAATTGAGGCAGTAATAAATAGCCTACCAACCAAAGAACGCCTAGGTTCAGACAGATTCACAGCTGAATTCTACCATATGTACAAAGAACAGCTGGTATCATTTCTACTGAAACAATTCCAAAAAATTGAAAAGGAGGGACTCCTCTCTAACATGTTCTATGAGGCCAGCATCATCCTGATACCGAAACCTAGTAGAGATACAACCACAAAAAAAGAAAACTGCAGGACAATATCCTTGGTGAACACTGATGCAAAAATTCTCAATGAAAAACTGGCAAACTGAATCCAGCAAAACATCAAAAAGCTTATCTGCCATGATTGAGCAGGCTACATCACCGGGATGCAAGGTTAGTTCAACATATACAAATCAATAAATGTGATTGATCACATAAACAGAACTAAAGAGAAAAACATGATTATCTCAATAGATGCCGAAAAGGCCTTCAGTAAAATTCAACATCCCTTCACGTTAAAAACTTAAACTAGGTATTGAAGGAACATACCTCAAAATAATAAGAGCCATCTATGACAAACCCACAACCAACATCATACTGAACTGGCAAAAGGTGGAAGCATTCCCCTTGAAAACAGGTGCAAGACAAGATGCCCTCTCTCACCACACCTATTCAACATAATATTGGAAGTTCTGGCCAAGGCAATCAAGAAAGAGAAAGAAATGAAGGGCATTCAAATAGAAAGGGAGGAAATCAAACTATCCCTGGTTGCGATGACATGATCCTGTATTTCAAAAACCCTATCATCTCAGCCCAAAAGCTTCTTCAGCTGATAAGCAACTTCAGTCTCAGGATACAAAACCAATGTGAAAAAATCATTAGCATTCCTACACATCAACAACAGTAAATCTGAGAGCCAAATCATGAATGAACTCTCATTCACAGTTGTCACAAAAAGAATAAAATACCTAGGAATACAGCTAACCAGGGAGGTGAAAGGTCTCTACAAGGAGTACTACAAAACACTGCTCAAATAAGAGATGACACTAACAAACAAAAAAACATTCCATGCTTATGGATAGGAAGAATCATGCCATTAAAATGGTCATACAGCCTAAAGCAATTCACAGATTCAATGCTATTCCCATTAAACTACCACTGACATTCTTCACAGAACTAGAAAAAACTATTTTAAAATTTATATGGAACCAAAAAAGAGCCTGAATCCTAAGCAAAAAGAATAAAGCTGGAGGTATCATGCTATTCAACTGCACACTATACTACAGGGCTATAGTAACCAAAACAGCATGGTACTGGGACAAGAAAAGACACATAAGACCAATGGAACAGAATAGAGAACCCAGAAATGAGACCACACACCTACAGTTATCTGATCTTTGACAAACCTGACAAAAACAAGCAATGGGGAAAGGATTCTCTGTTCAATAAATGGGATAACTGGCTAGCCAAATGCCTAAAATGGAAACTGGATCCCTTCCCTACACCATATACAAAACTTAACTCAAAATAGATTAACGACTTAAATATAAAACCAAAAATTATAAAAACTCTGGGAGACCTAGGTAATACTATTCAGAACACAGGCACAAGCAAAGATTTCATGATAAAGATGTCAAAAGCATCACAACAAAAGCAAAAGTTGACAAATGGGATCTAATTAAATTAAAGAACTTCTGCACAGCAAACGAAACTATCAACAGAGTAAACAGACAGCCTACAGAATGGAAGACTACACATTTGACAAAGTTCTAACATCCAGCATCTATGAGGAACTTAAACAAATTTACAAGAAAAAGACAAACAACCTAATTAAACAGTGGGCAAAAGACATGAACAGACACTTCTTAAAAGCAGACATATATGTGGCCAACAATCATATGAAGAAAGCTCAACATCACTGATCGTTAGAGAAATGTGAATCAATACCACAAAAAGATATCACCTCACACTAGTCAGAATGACTATTATTAAAAAGTCAAAAAATAACAAATGCTGGTGAGGTTATGGAGAAAAAGGAACACCTGTACACTGCCAGTGGGAGTGTAAGTTAGTTCAACTATTGTGGAAGACAGTGTGGCAATTCCTCAACGTCCTAAAGACAGAAATACCATTTGATCCAGCAATTCCATTATGGGGTATATACCCAAAGGAATATAAATCATTCTATTATAAAGACACATATATGTGTATATTCATTGCAGCACTATTCACAACAGCAAATACATGGAATCAAGCTAAATACTCATCAATGATAGACTGGATAAATACAATGTGGTACATACACACCATGGAATACTATGCAGCCATAAAAAAGAATGAGATCATGTCCTCATGATCATGGATGAAGCTAGAGGCCATTATCCTTAGCAAACTAACACAGGAACAGAAAACCAAATATCACATGTTCTTACTTATAAGTGGGAGCTAAATGATGAGACTATATGGACACACAGAGGAGAACAACACACACTGAGGCATATCAAAGGGTGAAGGGGGGGTGGAGGGAGATGATCAGGAAAAATAATAATACCTAGGTGATGAAATAATCTGCATGACAAACCCCCATGATACACATTTACCTATGTAACAAACCTGCACATGTATCCCTGAACTTACAAGTTAAAAAAAAAAAATAACCTAGGTGTGTAGTAGGCAACACCATCAAGGTTTGTGTAAGTACGCTCTATTGCACAACAACAAAACTGCTCAGAGATGCATTTCTGAGAATGTACCTCCATCATTAAGTGACAACATGACTGTATTAGAAGATTCAACATTGCTGAGATGTTAACCCTAATTTCAGTTGAAATCCCCACAAGACATTTTTGTAGAAATCATTAAGGTCATTCTAAAACATACACAAAAAAGCAAATGAAATAGCTAAAACACTTTGTGAAAAGAACACTGTTGTAGTAAACTAGCTAACTTCAAGATTTATTATAAAGCTACAATAATCATGGTCTGTGGGAAGTCTCCCGTGTTGTTGAACTTGCCCAGTTGTGAGTGCAGCCATGTACCAGGCAGCCCAAGCCTAACATAAAGTAAATTCCCAGGAGAAGTCTTTCCTGGGTTTTGAATTTGCAGTAATAGGTGTGAGAATTCTAGCAGCAGTTTGTTGATGATGTGAAATTAGAAATGAAAGCTAAAAGAGAGCTGCCAACTGTGTGGATGAATGTAAAAGACATGCCCCAAAACATACATAAGTAAATTGTTGAAAGCAAGAGACACAAAATCTCAAAAGTAGCAAAAGAGAAGTGGCTTATGTACAAGAAAATCTCAATAAGATTAACAGCTGATTTCTCATCAGAAACAAGGCTAGAAGGCAGTGGGATGACATTCAAAATGCTGAAAGAAAAACACTCAACCATGAATTCTCAATTCAGCAAACCTATACTTCAAAAACAAAAACAAAAAAAAATTAAGACATTCCCAGATAAATAAAAATTGATAGAATTCATACAAGAGCTTTTCTTCTGGTTTAAGCATACTCTTGAGAATGTGGTTCTTCAGACTCTTCACCTAAAATGTGGAGTCATTTCTCCAGGTCCCCCATCTTTGGTGGGGTTTGGATTGTGAAGCTAGAAAGCATATCCTGTAAGAAATACTAAAGGAAGTTCTTTAAGCTAAAACAAAAGGGCACTAGACAATATCTGGAATCCACATAAGAAATAAAAGGTAACAGTAAAGGTAGCAACACAGGTATATATAAAAGTTAGTATATATATATTTTTGTAATTCTTTTTGTTATATAAACCAAAATATTGAATAAAAGAAATAAGGGAGTTAAAATGGTGCACTTGAAATATATATTTAACACAAAAAAGGCACTAATTGAGAAAGAGAGGAACAAAAAGCAAAAAACAAAACAAAAAATAGCAAAATGGCAGGTATAAATCCTACCTGAACAGTAATTATATTAAATATAAATGGATTAAACCACTCCAATTACAAAGCAGAGACAGGCAAAATGAGTTTTTAAAAAACCAACTATATGCTCTTTATAAAATACACACTTTAGTTCCAAAAGCACAAATGGGGTTGAAAGCAAAAGGACAGGAATATATACCATATAAATTAAACAGTAATCTGAAAAGAGCTAGAGTGACTATACCAATAGACAAAATAGACATTAAGAAAAAACTGGTGTGATAAAGGACATTATATATTGAAAAAAGTGTTTATCCATCAAGAATATGTATCATTTATAAATATATATGCACCTAACAGAGGACAAAAATATATGAAGCAAAAAATGACAGTATTGAAGGAACAAATAAATAATTTAACAGTAATACTTGGAGACTTCAATATCTCATTTTCAATAACCAATAGAACAACTAGACAGAAGACTGATGAGGAACCAGAAGACATGAGCACACTATAAACCAACTAGACCTAACAGACACCTATGGAACAATCCTCCCAACAATAGCAAAATACACATTTTTCTCAAGTGCACATGGAACATTCTTGAAAGGATATCCTTGTTATACCATAAAACAACTCTCAATAAATCTGAAAGGACTGATACCATGCAAAGTATGTTCTCCAGCCACAATGGAATAAAATTAGAAATCAATACAAGAAAATTTGGGGAATTCACATATGTGAATAAACATGACACTTATAAACAACCAATGGGTCAAAAAAGAAATTTCAAGGGAAATTAAAGAACAGTTTGAGATGAACAAAATGAAAACATAACAAAACATCTTGTATGAAGCTAAGGCAGTGCAGAGAGGGAAATTCATAGCTGCAAACACTTATTTTTTTATTTTTTTTACAGGTAGTCCCCTGAACCAGAATAGGTTCAGAGTGACTTCAGTAGGCACTTACATTTAAAAAAAGAAATATTTCTCAAATCAATAATCTAAGCTTATCTTTAGAAACTAGAAAAAGAAAAGCAAGTTAAACTCCAAGCAAACATAAAAAAGATAATCGTGAGGATTAAAACAGATATAAGATAGAGAAAAATAATAGAGAAAAATCTATAAAACCTTCTACAATTTGGTTCTCTGGAAAGATCAACAAAACTGACAAACCTTTAGCTGGACTAACCAAGAACAAAATACAGGAGACACAAATTATTAAAATTAGAAATGAAAGAGAAGACTCTACTACTGACCTTGCAGAAGGAAAGACAAGGGGTTACTCTGAAAATTGTAAGCTAACAAATTAGCCTAGATGAAATGGACAAATTCCTAGAAAGAACCAACTACTGAAACTGACTCAAATAAAGACAGAAAATCTGCATAGACCTATACAAATAAAAATAATAAACCAAACAAAGAAACAAAACTTTCTACACACAAGAAGGCCCAGAACCAGATGGCCTCACTGGTAAAGGCTACAAAATGTTTAAAGAAGAATTAACCCCGATCCCTCACAAACTCTTCCCAACAATAGAAATAGAGGGAATACTTACCAAATCATTTTAAGAAGCCAGTATTACCTTGATACCAAAACCAAAAACATTACAAGAAAATCAAACTACAGAACAGTATCCCTTATGAATACAGATGCAAAAAAATCTTAACAAAATACTAGCAAGCCTAATGCAACAACATATAAAAAGGACAACATGACCAAGTAAAATTTATCCAAGGAATTAGTTGTGCATTTGAAGTCAATCACTGTAATACACCATAGTAATGGAACAAAGAACAAAATCCACAAGATCATCTCAATCGACATAGCAAAAGCATTTGGCAAAATTCAACATAATTTCATGACAAAAATTCCCAACAAACTGGAAATAGAAGGGAATTTTCTAATCCTGATGAAGAACACTGAAAAAACCCACAGTTGACATCACACTTAATGGCGACAAACTAAAAGCTTTTCCCCTTAGATCGGAAACAAGACAGGGATGTCTACTGTCACCAATTCTATTCAATATTGCACTGGAGATTCCACCAGGCAATTATATATGAAAATGAAATAAAAGGCAGCAAAATTGGAAAGGAAGA
The DNA here is from genome assembly GCA_036589455.1 of Ateles fusciceps. Taxonomy (NCBI): domain Eukaryota; kingdom Metazoa; phylum Chordata; class Mammalia; order Primates; family Atelidae; genus Ateles; species Ateles fusciceps. The sequence goes on from JAZHEH010000889.1 coordinate 6,524,242, forward strand.
GAGAAACTATCTCTATTTGTAGATTATACTATCTTATACACTAGTCTTCACAGTCACTGATAGGTTTTTGGAGACTGCAACTTTAAGTGAAATGATAATGTATAACAAAATCAGTTTTTTCTTATCAACATCATAACCCAACAACATTGAATGAAATGATGTTATTCGAGGACCTACCTGCTGTGTATCGTTTCACTTGAAGTTGAAACCTAAGAACCTATTGATGATGTTAAGTGAGGACTTAGTGTATACAGAAAATATACAACAAATTGTATTACTGAGATTGCAATACTCCTCAAATTGATCTACAGACTCAATGTAAGCCTTAACAAAATTCCAGCTATTCTTTTTTACAGAAATGGAAAATCTGGTCCTAAAATTCATATAGAAATGCAAGGACCCAAAATAGCTAAAACAATCTTTAAAAAAAAAAAAAAGTTGTGAGATTCACATTTAGATGTCAAAAATTCCTACAACAATCAGAGTGAACCAGCAACCAACAGAATAACAGAATGAGAAAACATTTTTTGCAATCTACCTATCTGACAAAAGGGCTAATATCCAGAATCTACAAAGAACTTGAGCAAATGTACAAGAAAAAACCAATCCCATCAAAAAGCAGGCAAAAGATATGAACAGACACTTTACAAAAGAAGACATACATGAGACCAACAAACATATGAAAAAATGCTCATCATCACTGGTCGTTAGAGAAATGCAAATCAAAACGACATTGAGATACCATCTCACGCCAGTTAGAATGGCGATCATTAAAAAATCTAGAGACAACAGATGCTGGAGAGGATGTGGAGAAATAGGAACACTTTTACACTGTTAGTGGGAGTGTAAATTAGTTCAACCATTGTGGAAGACAGTGTGGCAATTCCTTAAGAGGATCTTGAAATAGAAATACCATTTGACCCAGCAATCCCATTATTGGGTATATACCCTAAGGATTATAAATTGTCCTATAAAGACATATGCACATGTATGTTCACCGCGGCACTGTTTACAATAGCAAAGATTTGGAACCAACCCAAATGCCCATCAATGATAGACTGGATAAGAAAATGTGGCACATATATACCATGAAATACTATGCAGCCATAAAAAAGGATGTGTTCATGTCCTCTGCAGGGACATGGATGAAGCTGGAAATCATCATTCTCAGCAAACTGACACAAGAACAGAAAACCAAACACCACATGTTCTCACTCATAAGTGGGTGTTGAACAATGAGAACACATGGACACAGGGGAGGGGAACATTACACTGTGGGGCCTGTTGTGGGGTGCGGGCTTAGGAGAGGGATAGCAGGGGGTGGGGGGGACTGGTGAGGGATAACATTAGGAGAAACACCTAATGTAGGTGACGGGGGGGATGGATGCAGCAAACCACTATGGCATGTGTATACCTATGTAACAATCCTGCACGACCTGCACATGTACCACAGAACTTAAAGTATAATAAAAATTTTTTAAAAAATTTACATGTATATATGGTAATACAAATGCTACTTGGGCAAACCAGAAGCAAAGAAACAGTCAAGGCTTGATGACTGTACCCAATACCTATTGCTGGATTTCTTGTCTAAGTAAGTTAATATTCCTTACTGCTCCAGATATATTCTCTAGATAACAGTGATACATAATCCTTACTCTCTTCAAAATTTGAAACACAAACAGCAACGTTTTAAAGATTGGTAGGATTTCATTTGTTTCTCTGGACATTGTACTTTTTTAGAACCCATAAAATAGTACCTGGAAGATAAAGTGATAAGTGCTGATAGGTACTTAGGTAGTCTTAGTTTTTTGTTTGCTGTTTGTTTTTTGTGAGAGGGAGTCTTGCTCTGTCACCTAGGCTGGAGTACAGTAGCGCAATCTCGGTTCATTGAAACCTCCTCCTACTGGGTTCAAGCGATTCTCCTGCCTCAGCCTCCCAAGTAGCTGGGATTAGAGGTACCTGCCACCACGCCCGGGTAATTTTTGTATTTTAGTAGAGACGGGGGTTCACTATGTAGGTCAACCTGATCTCGAACTCTTGACCGCAAATGATCTGCCCGCCTCGGCCTCCCAAAGTGCTGGGATTACAGGCATGAGCCTCTGCGCCTGGCTGTTAGTTTTTTTTTTTTATTTAAAAACAACCTAGTCAGCAATCATCTCTTTGCCTCTCACAGACCGATTAGCTAACTCTCAGGTGACTTCTTGGCTAAAATCCTCAGTTAACACTAGGGCCAAAGGCAGTGATGACTCACTGGCAAACATCAGATGCTCAACAAGAAAATGTTCCCCAGAAACAACCTTCTGCTGCAGTGACTGGTGTGCTGTGAGTGGCATCTAGCTTTGTAGCTCTCCTTTCTCCCACAGTTTGGTACTTATCACCCATCTCTTTATTAAGATAAGCTGATACAGTAGGCAGCAATACAGATGGAAATATAGTGAACTATCAATAAGCAAAATGTAGAATACCTTGTTTTTAGCTAACTCCATTTCCAAACTGCATCTTTCTTGTGCTATTTCTTTTTCTGTTTCATTAACCTGCCCAAGAAGGATGGGGAAAAAAAGAAGTGGGTCAATTTTACAGCAGCTGACAGGCTCCACTATAGCAGACATATCCTGTGTGTCAATTAATACCTACACTGCAGAGATAGCACATCCTCTCAGAAAAGGGGCCAATCAAGGAGTCTCTGAAGCAGAGCAGACTTCACAAATAGCCCTGAAATTAGAAAGACACGTCTACATGTCAGACTCTGCTGGTTCCTTTCTAAGCAGGAAGACAGTAACCTCTACTGTCCCACTCCTTCAGGGGAAATCAATTTTTAAAATCTGACCCTTTAACTAACATGAGGATGTGTGAATTACTAGTTAACATTCACTAATGCTGGATAAGGATATACTGTTCTATTTGGCACAGACTACTTCACATGCTAAAAGGCATAGGTTAGCCACCTAAAGATTCTTTATTGGACAACTCAGACAAACTGCATCTGGGTTTTATTTCTTTTCTTGTCTTTTGCATTTAGAATATAACTCTAAAACATCACCACACCACAAAGAGAAGATAATGTAAATCTGCTCCTACCTACCTCCCTCTGAAATCTTTCTTTCTCCTCTAGCAGAAACCTCTTCTCTCGCACTGATGCTTCCAATTCACCTCGCAATCTTGCAATAGTTGATTCTAGCAGCTCTTTTTGCACAGATGTTCTCTTTTCAGCATCTTGTGCTTTCTGGATACACTGGTTATGCTCAAGGATTAAATGATCCCTGCAGGAAGAGAGTAAGAACATACGAAAGATAAATGAGAGTTCTAATTTAACAGAAAGAGCAATTAAATGTTCTTATAGAACATATTTCCTGACTGAGAGTAGTTACCAAAATGGTCTAACAATACTAGTTTCTTAAAGGCAGAGTCTTAATTTTATCTTTGTAACTGGCCAAAAAAAATGCAGAATCAAATGTTTTCATGGAAGACAAGACAGACAGACAGACAGACACACACACGATAAGAAACACAAATGCAAGAACAAAAAATGTGTAAGAAGTTGCACATAATTTACTTACAGATGTTCTTGGAGTTGGGTTTTCTCATTCTGAACAGTCTGTAGTTCATTTGTGATACTGGCATGGGCTGCATCCAGCAGTAAGTTTTGTTCTTGAAATGTCTGCGTCAACATTTTCTGCGCTACCTGAATGTTAAAAGCAGTATTAGAAGTTGAGGCTCCAGAAAGTCTTTTGATGGCTGGAATTACAGGGTATCATTTGTAGTAACTGATCAAAGACACTGAACTAACTTAAAAAAAAACACAAGTTTTATTTATATAAATAAAACCTCTTTTTAAAATAATTTCTTTTAATGTCCAGTTTCTCTTTGTACTCCTCTGAGTTGACTACAATTCTATCATTTTACAGCTCTACTAACCAACAGTCAAGATGCATTATTTACCCAGCCTGCTGAAAAATTATAAAACTCCTAATACCAACAGGTTTTTAAAGACAGTGTATTACGAGTATTTTTGGTATTTTAAAATTTCAACATGGTACTTTATTTTTAAAAGTAAAACAATATAAATGTATATAAAATGAAAAGATCCCTTCCTCTCTATTTACACTTCCCCTCTAAATAATACCACATTCTAAGGATTACCATGTTGAACAATTTGCTGTGAATTCTTTTGAGACTATCTTAAATTGTACTCAGATACTGTTACAGCAGAAGCACTATAACTGTTTTACATAATTTATTTTCTTTGGCTCACCATTTTGGAATTATCAAAACGTAACATTTTGTGTACCACATAACCTTACACATAATCTATAAAGTTTTTGCAAATGCAGTACATATTAACAATTAATTTTATAAATACTTTTTAAAACACTTCTATTTTAACAATATTTGATTGCAAAGCAAGCCTTAACACTTGGTAAAATGGGATCCCAATTGTGTTATATTCCAAAATTTTGAAAAATTTGTAATAAATAGTATTATATATTCAGTCCACTGAATTATACGTCCATGAAAGTAGGAATTATCTTGCTCACCACTATAATCCTATCTAGATATAACATTATACTTGCACAGAGTTAAAAAACTATTTATTTAGTATATGTTATGTGCAAAGTATGCTTAGCACTATGAGAAATAATGTCCTTGCTTCTAGGGGGCTCACAGTGTAACCCAAGAAAAGAACCAGCACATAAATTTCTACTAGAGAATGCAGAATAGGGAAGTAGCATAACATAATGATTAAACACACTGACTCTGGAGTCAGCCTAGATTAAAATGCAACTCTACTTCTTACTAGTTAGGTGAGTGTGGGCAAGTGAACTTCTCTAACCCTCATTTTCTTATCTATAAAATGAGGATAATAAATATCCTTTTACATAAGGGCTGCTACAATTAAAGGAGGTAATATGTGTAAAATCCTAAGCACAATGTTTGGTGTATACAGTAAGTAATGCTTATAAAAAGAGAAAGTGGTTATTACTATGGTAGTCTGTTTAGTGTCCCAGGAATAGAAGTTGAAAGGGAAAACTTATCCCTTCTTATTGGAATGAGAAAGCTCCCTGATGAAAATGACTCTTAAATAGAATTTCAGATATTGAAGACAAAGTAAAAAGCATTCTCAGCATAGAAAATGGCATAAGCAAAATGGGAAACTGCAAGGTGTCTGAGGAAAAGGTTAAGTACTTTAGGGTTAGTCATACACGTTCTCCATGATTCTATAAATAATGGAACCAATTTTTTTCCTCAAGTGATAATATTTGAGAAGAAACCATGAAAAGCCCTGAGTGTAAGGCCAAATCACCCCTCTGATGAAAAATGAAAAGCATTAATAGAAATAAGATAATTCAGTCAACATTTTGAAATTTATTGTTAAAATATTTTATTTCTCCAGTTGGCCATGGACATTTCCTCATCTATCAACCAGGGTGGCTTTCTGCCACCTGGTGAAGTCTATTAAATTTAACACATTCACTAGTGTTAAATGAATACCTGCAGAATGGCCTGATGCTCAGCAATGACTCTGGCTTTCTCCATACTAACAGTCTGAAGCATGTAGTTCAGCTCTGAACACTTTTTAGTCAATTGGTCATTCAAAACCTAAGAAAACACAGCGATTCATTGGTTTCTCCAATAAAGAGTTATTTTTAATTATGTATCATTATTTTTAATGTATGCATAGTATCTCACTATATATGTAAACCTAATTTATTTAACCTATCCTCAATTCACATTGCATTAGTCTAAAAAATACTTGCAAATATTAAAAGTCTATACTCTAAATAATTATAAGTTAAAAGAAGAGATTGTTGATTTGGTAGAGCAACTGATGCATATAGCATTTTACTAATCTGTTCTTCACAACTTTGAACACTGGTTCATTAGAGCAAGACATCTGCAAAATGGAATTTATACTGTCAGTGCCTAGCCAATATTATAGAAATCCATGAGCATTCAGAATTATTTATCTGGTAACACACAATACCTAAGCTCCCTCGCCACCAACTGACAATATTCATAAAAGCAAAATATAATGATTTTACCATCACAAGATTAATCTTTCAAAATAAAACAAAAATCTTTTGAGCTACACAGTTCCATCGTATATGTGGGTAATCATTCTCTTTTCATAATTTGAAATTTGTATTTTGCCAAGAAGATTTATCTCAATTATCAGTTATTTCTGCAAGGTAGATTTAGCAAAGATCTTATCTTTTAAACAAGTTCTTCAAGAACAAGAAACTTTGAAGGAACACTATGGAAAAAAAAAACACAAAAAATAAAATGGAATAAAAGAAAAGATAAATAAAAGATTACGTGATAAACATCACAAGTGGTATGGACAGTACAGTAGTTAGAAACACATTCAGGGGCATAAAGTCACACCAGATGTACAAGCTATTCATCAAGGAATACCTGGGAATGAAACAGAGGAGAGCCCTTGCTCTTTGAAAAGAAATAGCTAATTTTCTTTGGAGCCAGATTACCTGAGTTCAAATTTCAACTCTGCCACCTACTATCTATGTTCCTGAACTTCTTTGCATATCAGCTTCCTTATCTTTAAAATGTGAATAACAGTTTCCATTTCATAGGGCTATTGTGAGGATTACAACTTGTTAGTAATATAAGGTGCCTGGAATTGTGCCTACAATGTGGAATGGGCTCAGTAAAAATGTTAACTACTATTAGCATAGGAAGAGTAATAGTAGTTGATGTTATTATATTTAAAAACACATTTTGTATTTTTTAAATTATTTTTCTTTATTATAAAGAGAGCCCAGCAACACTATGATCCTAATATTGAGACAATCAAATTGTACCAAGAGAAAAGTTATTTTAAGTAGTAAACAATTGTTTGGGCTCTGTGATAAGTAACTCCAGGTTGCCTGCATATCTGGTGACTCTTCTTGCTGCAGGTGCACATATATATAAAACATCAGCCCAATTTGGGAATCACCATCCCAGAAATGATTACACATAACTTTAAAATTCAGTAGACATTTGTTAGGTTCCTACTATGCTATTTATTATAGAAGATACAAAGAAAATAAGACATAGCCCTTGCCATGGAACTATTCAGAAGTTCACTTTGAAGGGGGAAAGACATATATTTAATGAGAAAATCAGAAAGCAAACAAAGTATAAACTAGTGCATAATTTTAGTGGTACAGCTTGTATACGTATATATAATAGGAATTTGGAGAATGAAATGAGAAAGGCAGTTAATTTGATAATGTTTCAAAGATGAAATAAGTCTTACAGAAATGAAAAGTGAATTTATATAATCAACACTAATTTTGTTTCTCGGTTATTTAATTGAACAAAATTAAATAACATCTAAAAACTAATGAAAGCATAAAAATTTACTTGTGCTTTTTCTGATGCTTCATGAAGAGACGTTATTTCAGACCTCAAATATTCATTTTCTTTGTGTTCCCCGTTGAAAGATATCTGCACATTCTGTAAGGAAAAAATAATAACTCTCTTTTTCACATGTGAGAGGTATTACATGCACCCCTGTAAAAATAACTGTTTTTGTATTTCAGCCAGCACCAGTTCAAGTTCCAATGACATACACTGGCACTTTATAAGTGTCTTATAAAGAATTTATAAAAATCTTGACATCTTCAACTCCTAAACTTCTCTTCATTTCTAAGTTATTTACTAAAACTGTTTATTTAAAACAATAATGAGATACCACTACACATCTATTACAATGGCCAAAATCTAGAACACTGACAACACCAACTGTTGTCAAGGATGTGGAGCAATAGGGACTCTCGTTCATTGCTGGTGGAAATGTAAAATGGTACAGCCACTTTAGAAGATAGTTTGGTGGTTTCTTACAAAAGTAAACATATTCTTACCATATGATCCAGTACTCACGCTCCTTGGGATTTACCCAAAGGAGCTGAATACCTATGCCCACACAAAAACCTGCACACAGATACTTACAGCAGCTTTAATCACAACTGCCAAAACTCGGAGCAATCAAGATATCCATGAGTAAACTAATGGATAAATTGTGGTATATCCAGACAAAGGAATATTATTCAGCACTAAAAGCAAGGAAATGAGCTTTCAGCCAGGCACGGTGGCTCATGCCTATAATCTCAGCACTTTGAGAGGCTGAGGCAGGCAGATCACCTGAGGTCAGGAGTTCCAGACCAGCTGGCCAACATGGTGAAACGCCATCTCTACTAAAAATACAAAAATTAGCCAGGAGTGGTGGAGAGCACCTGTAATCCCAGCTACTCGGGACACTGAGACAGGAAAATCGCTTGAACCCAGGAGGCGGAGGTTGTAGTGAGCTGAGATAGTGCCACTGTACTCCAGCCTGGGTGACAGCGAGACTGTGTCTCAAAAAAAAAGAAAAAAGAAAAGAAAAATGTGCTATCAAGCCATGAAAAGACATGGAGAAAACATACTTATTACTAAGTGAAAGAAGCCAGTCTGAACAGCTACAGACTGTGTGATTCCAACTATATGGCAAATTACGGAGACAGTAAAAAGATCAATGGTTGCCAGGGTTTAGTGGGGGAGGGAGGCAGAGCACAGAGGATTTTTTAGAGCAATGAAACTAATTTGTATGATACTATAAAACATATCTACTATAATAGTAGATATATGTCATTACACATTTGTTTAAATCCATAGAATGCACAACACCAAGAGTGAACCCTAATGTAAACTATAGACACTGGGTGATAATAATGTGTCAATATAGGTTCATCAATTGTAATAAGGTACCATTCTGGTGGGGGATGTAAAATGGTGCATCCATTTTTCAAATGGATATCCATCAAACAGCTAATGAGGAAGGCTATGCATGAATGGGGCACAAAGTATACAGAAAATCTCCTTACCTTCTGTTCAATTTTGTTGTGAACTTAAGACTGCTCTTAAAAATAAAGCCTATTTTAAAAAACTATTACATCTATTTTCATATTGAGATTCCAGTTAGAAAGAATTTGCCTAAAAGCATAACCTAAATATACCTAGTATCTTTATATCAAAGTTCTACTCCCTAAGATTAAATATGTTATGTTATTATACACATTTTTTCCTATCAGTAGTAAGATCTAATGACTTCAAAGGAACACATTCAAAGATCTTTTAAAGTTATAAGTGAAGTTATTTTCAAAAACGAGGACCCAAGGGTGGAGCAGAAGAAAGCGCCTTTGTTCTGTGGTTACAGAAAAAAAAAAGCTAGTTTCCTTTGAGATGAGAGAAGTGATACAGATGTGCACTGTAGATGAGGCTTTCCCTAAAAGGTAATTAGTAGAAAGGGGAAGGACAAAGTATAAATCCTCTTCCTACAGAGGAAGAACCACCCTTCTATTTTCCTAGGAGAAGCATCTCAAGAAAAATAAATATCATATAACACAGGATGAGATAGCATCCAAAAGAATCAACACATCAACAGATTTAGAAATGTAATAAGATATAAAATGATTTTTAATTTTATTTTTATTTTTGAGACAGAGCCTCGCTCTGTCACCAGAATGGAGTGCAGTGGTGTGATCTTGGTTCACTGCAACCTCCGCTTCCTTGGTTCAAGCGATTTTCCTGCCCCCAGACTCCCAAGTAGCTGGGACTACAGGTGCTTGCTACCACACCCAGCTAATTTTTATATTTTTAGTAGAGACAGGGTTTCACCATGTTGGCCAGGATGGTCTCGATCTCCTGACCTCATGATCCGCCCGCCTCAGCCTCCCAAAGTGCTGGGATTACAGGTATAAGCCACCATGCCTGGCCAGTCATTTTAACTTTAAAAATTATGGCAAAATATACATAAGTCAAAATTTATCATTCAAACCATTGTAAGTGCATAGTGTTATTAAATACATTCACAGTTGTGCAACCACCAACAGCAAAAAGTAGTTTTATTTCTTAGATTTCATTAAGTTTATTTTATAACAATTAGTTTGCAATAGGCTTATTAAGTCTATTAAAATAAGTCTAATAAAAATAAGTCTTATATTTGCCAACCGACATTTTTCAAACTCTAGTAACCTTCTTAATACTATTATCCTAAATATACTACTCATTTACATGAAATTTTTTTAAACAAAACTTTTATGAGAATCAGAAGGATTGTAAGCCAATGTGGATGAGGAAATAGGACTTAGCAAAGAGAGAAAAGACCACCTCTGTACTCCACAACTTCAAAACTTACCTTATTTTCTTCAAGCAATTTGGAAATGAGATCATCTCTAGAAACTAAAAACAAAAATTCCACATAACTATGATAATAGTAACTTGCTACATTGAAATCACATAGTGAGAAGCTTTAAATTTTTCATGTCTATTTTTTGTAGAGATAAGGAGAATCCAACTATTTCTATCATGTTTTTCTAGATTAGAAACTGTTATGGAATTATCAAGAAACTAGTCCACAGTCATTTGCAATGGTAAATGAGGTCTCTGAAGGATGTTATGCTGAGGAGGGATATGATCAGAAGATATTTGTTGGAGAGATCACTCTAACAAAGGTACAATAAAGGCAAGGAGATGAATTTAGTAGCTGTTAAGGTAACTGACATATGAGTAAATAACAATTCAATAAAGTAATGACAATGAGGACTGACTCTCACTGGTCATGACAACAGAGATGCAGAGGAAAAACAGATATGTGAAACAGTAAACAGAGAGCACTTTAGGACTTGGTGGCTTACTGGTGGGGTAAAAGCAACAGATGAGAGAAGGAGAACAACTGGCATTCAGACCTAGGCATCAGGGTGAACAGTGGACTCTTCAGCTACATAGAGAATACAGAGCATAGAGCAGGTATAGAAAGAATGAAACACTTAAGTTTTTCACGTGTTTTGACATCTGCAAGGTATCCAAATGTAGATATTTAGTTAACAGTAACATACTGGTCTAGAACTAAGGAGGATGATTTTGCATGGGAAAAAAGATTGGAAACCACTCAGAGCATACACAGTGAAAAGAAAACCAAAGACAGAAAATTGAGGAACAGTTTGGCATTATATACCAGTAGCCAAAAAGTGTAAACTTATCTGAGCGTAATTGCCTTCACAGAAAAATTCATAGAGATCAGTTCTGTTTCACTTAAATATTCTAAAGCCAGAAATTATAAAACACATAAAACTCACATTTTATATAGAATATACCTTTGAAAAACTATACTTTTTGAACATATGAATCCACAACTCATCAGAATAAACTCTAAAATATATGAAGAATAAAAAAGATGAACTATATGACTTTTTTTTGGAAAATTCTACTAACCAAAATAAGAATAAAAGAGAAGTGTTTTATTTGGAAAAACAATTTATTCATTTTAAGTACTATAAATATGTATATAAATGCTTATTGTTAATAAACTTGATTACATTTTTAATCCATTGAAGCAAATATTCAAAGGCATTCCTTTTATTAATGTAGTTCGAACAACAACTTGTACCTTTAAGTAATAAAATTGCATATATGTCAAGTCTACAATTCAATATTATGCATCTATTTGGCATTCAGACAGGCTTCCTTTTCCTGTGTCAGTTTGAAACTGTGTTTTAATCTTCATTTTTAATGATCTTGCACAAACTCTTTATAAAATTCAAAAATAAAGCATTAATCCAACAAGAAAGTAACATAAAAATTCAGAGGGCCAACTAATATAATAGAAAGATAACTGTTCTAGGCCCAGCTATTCCACTTGCTGTGGGTCTTTGTGTACAGTCAGTGTGGATCCTTTTATATCTTCTACACAATGTGTATATTTTCTTATCTTTCTGACAAGGTTGTTGCAGTGCTCAAATGAGATAATGTGGCAGCACCATAAAATGTACATGTACTTTTGTAGGCACACAATTACAGAAAGACAGAAAATTATCCAGGGGCATTGTTAGTGAGAACGTCACACAGTAATTTACTACTGTAAGAAAAGGGAATATTTTCTGCTAAAAGCAGTAAGTCAAAATATTGAATAGATTACTCTTGCTCTGTTATTTTTTATCACTTCCATTTCCTTTTTGGTATTATCAGCCCCCATTACAGCCACAGAGCAGAGAAGGTGAACTGGAGAGAACACTAGGCTTGGAGTTAGGAGATCCAGGTCTAGGTCTTACTTTGTCATTTTTTTTCCTTTTGTAACTCTGGGAAATATGGATAGCTTTGAGTATTGAATGAAATAATTTATGTGAAAGCTCAGAGTAAACCATGATGTATTAGTCACATGAAGCACTGCACTATAACTCTGTGACCTCTGTCATTGAGACTATCTGGAAACTGCTTTACAATGAAGTACTAGCAACAGTGGTAAGATAAAGGGCTGATGGGTTACAAGAAACATGACTGAACACCTTGGGGATCAAATCTAGGCTGCTTCATTTCCTAGCTCTGTCACCTTTGAGGACTTAGCTATAAAAGGAGGAGATTAATCTAAGCTCTCTTTAAGGTACCCTACAATTTCCATGTCTACAAATATAGGTTAACCAAAATAGACTGATAACACGAAGAATGGAGAATCTGACATGATGAACTGACAGAATCAGGAAGTTATCAAGGATTCATGGCCTTACCTATTATTTTATTATCCAATATTCAATCTATTGTTGTACTTTTTTGCCAAATATTCAATCCAGGTATCTAGAAACCAAATATTCCCAAGTCCACAAACAAGCTGGAAAAAAACTATATAAGGACTTGGTTACAATTAAGAGGGTCAAATCTATTATTAACAACATTCCTTTCTATCTCAGTACTATAGGTAGAAGGGAAATCTGCAATTTTTTACATACAGCACTGTGGGAAATACCACTAACACTTGCCACTTCAAGAATTTGGGATCTTAGAGTTTTTCGATGAAATCTCAAAAAACTAAGAAGCTGATTTCTAGCATCTAGTTTCATACTTAGATCAGATTTGAGCTGTGAAGTAGCAGTCTCCAACTCTTCTTTTTTTTCTGTTCCTGGGTCAGTAGTTCTTGAGTGCTTTGTATAGAATCGCGTAGAGCAATGCAGTTTTGCTGCAAAATGTGCACCTGAAATTGTACCAGAAAAACTCCTTTTCTGTAAGATAAAGATTTCTAATAAACCACCTTACACCACATGTGTAAGGCAACATTCCAATCTTAATGTCACTGAGAAGCAACAAGAAGTCTATGTTACAGTTAAAATCTCAATAAAATGCAGTCTTGGAGCAGTGCCACCCAAGAGAACCTTCTGTGCACTCTCCAATGCAAACAGTCCACTAGCCACAAGTGGCTACTGAACACTTGAATGTGGCTAGTGTGTGAAAAAATAAATATTTTATTTAACTGATTTAAATAGCCATATGTGGCTAATGGCTACCATATTGGCACTGCAAGTTAGAGCAACAAAGGGTCATTTGTAAATTCCTAAAGTAGAATCTTAGTTATAATTCAGTTATGAAGAAAAATCATTGGTTAAAATAAAGATTATATCATCCAAAAAATTATTTTAAAATATGAAAATATGAATTGACTCAGATAGTTAGAATTTAAAGTATGCTAAATTATATGTAGATACTTCAAATAATAAATATGAAGGTAAAAATATCATGTTAAAATAAATAATGATAATTGAAAACAGTAGTGTAAACACAGTCCTGATTGTTTTACTTAGTGATATCCTTTGCTTCCAGTGTTAGATCAGTTTAGCCTTTATTTTCTATCCATGTCAGACATACACAGCATGAGACCAGGGCAATGCCTTCCAAAATCAATATCTATAGCAGAAAGTGTATAGTATAAGGCAAAGATATCTTTCCTTAGGAGCCAAGAGTTCACCTCTATAAAGCCTGAGGTAAATTAACCTCTCTAGTCCTTAGCTCTCTGATTTATAAATTAAGAGCATTTAATAATGACATTAGGGTCTTTCTTATTTTGCACTAACTTAAAAAAAACAGTAGTAAGATTGTTAACATATTACTAACAAAAAGTAAATATTTTAATAAATCTAGAGGAAATCAGTAAAATGTTAAGTTTACAGGCAAAGTATCAATTTTCGTTTGGTTTCACGTCCCAAACATACATAAGGAGAGGAATTCTTTCTACCTGTTTTCGTTCTACCTCCACTGTTGATCCCATTTCTTGTATTTTGAGGAGCATGGCTGATCCTGATTTCTCTAAAGATTCCCTAAGGTACTTCTCCTGAGCCAGTTGTCTCCTTAGCTACAAAGCAACACTGCAGTTAGGTAAGACCAACTGAACGTCATACTAGTTAAACAAACATCAAAGTTACCTGAGAAGTTTATCAGACATGCCATCTCATCCCCCAACAGTCTTAATTCATTTATGACTACTCAGAAACATGCTTGTGTTTCTCCCTAGATTACCTAGGAATATCTCTGAAGGAACGTAGATGAAAATTTATTGCTCTCATCGTCCTATAGTTTAGGTCTGTTTTCCAAATTGGAGGTTAAAACCCATTAGTAAATTGAAAAGAAGCACTTAGAAAAAGGGGGAAAAAAAAAAGACTAGAAAAAAAATATCAGAGTGCATAGCAAGCAGTAAGGGTAAGTGCTGCTTTGTGAAATGTTTGTGTATATATGTATGTGTGTAGCAGTGTAAAATACATGTCCAACAATGGATTGTCAAAAAAAGTTTGAAAAACACTAGTAATTCTTACCTTAGTGTGTATTTTCTGTATTTCTATATTTTCTGGCTTTATTTTTCAATTCTAATTTTCCTGTATTTTGATTTATCTATATATTTTTTATCCTTCAGTATTATAAATATCTCTCTGAAAACTGTTTTCATTCTGTTTTGGAATTTAGGGTTCTAAACAAATAATGAAATAAGCATTAAGTAGCAGACAAAACTGATACTCAAAGAATTTAGGTGCTGTAATATTGTGATATAATAAGAAATATGTATTTAGTCTCTGACCCTGGTTCCTGGCACATAGCTCATAAAAACCTTGGAATCACCTCAAAAGAGTGTCTTTTGTGTGCTAATGAATGATTGGCTGGGGGTGGGAGAAGATAGGTAGCTGTGGTGGGGGCTGGTCCCCAGAAAGACCAAGTCATGATTAGAGGATTGGGACTTCTAGCCCTCCTTTCAACCTCTAATGATGGGAAAAGGGCTGTAAGGGAAGTTGATCATCAGTGGCCAACGATTTAATCAACCATGCCTATGTAATGAAGCCTCCATAAAATTCAGAAGAAATGGGTTCAGAGTGCTTCTGGATAGCTGAACACATGGAGGTGCTTGGAGGGTGATGAGCCCCAGAAAGGGCCTGCACCCCTTCCCACATGCCTTGCCCTGTGCATCTCTTTCATCTGGCTGCTCCACTGTATCCTTTGTAATGTCCTCTATAACAAATGGGTGTAAATGAAGTGTCTGAATTCTCTGAGCTGTTCTAGCAAATTACTGAAACTTGTGGAGAGACATCATAGGAACACCGATTTTTTGCAAGTCAGTTAGAAGGACAACTTGGGGTTTGCAATTGGCATCTAAAGTGGGGGAGCAATCTTGTGAGACTGAATCCTCACCTATCTCCAGGTAGACAGTGTCAGGACTCAACTGAATTACAGGACACTCAACTGGTGTCCATGAAGATCAGAATTTCTTGGTGTGTCACTGGGCGTCAGAACTGTTGTGCTGTGAGGTATGTAAGAGTAGAAAAACACACTTTGTTTTTTTTCCCTATTTTGGAGGCACACTGACCTTATTTCTGTCAATAAATGTCTATAAAAAGAATCATACAAAATAAAAAGAAGGTTAAGAGTCTCTTTTATTATTAGGTAAAGAGATCCCTTCCAATTGAAACAGGAATTGCAGAGAATGCTATTCCTTTTAAGAAGTGATGTGAAACTGAAAGAACTTCTATTTTAAAACCCCACTGTAGATGACATTAAGAGTACACTCTGGGGAGAGAGATCCAAGATGGCCGATTAGCAGCAGCTCAGGAATGTAGTTCCCAGTGAAAGTGCAGAGAGCGAGTGGACGCCACACTTCCAGACTAATTTTTATTACCCAGGCACCAGAAGATTCCCTGCAGAGGAGCCCCACGGGTTGCTAGCACGACTCTTTGGCCGGCGAGGCTGTTTTGCCGGAGCCCCAGCACAGCGGTTCTCAGTGTGGAGTGTGCCGGGCTGGGTGCCCTTTTGGTTGGCATTTGGAGCTCGGGGAAGGCTGAGTCGCCCATTCAGCTGATTGAAGGGGGGGACTGAAGCGGGGGAACCAGACCCAGAGATTCCTGGGCAGAAAAGCGCCAGGAATCTCAATGCCGCTGTTTCAGCCAGCACAGTGGGTCACTGCTGGGGAAATTACATAGATTCTGGCACCTTTTTTAGTGGGCGACTGGAACACCTGGAGAGAGTCTACCGTTCAAAGAAAGAGGCGGCTCTGAGACAGGGAGCCAGAAGACTGGGTTTAGCTGGTCCCACCCCCACAAAAAACGGCAATTGGAAGTGCTGAGGACTGAGACTTTCACAGCAAGCACAGCTGAACCTGGGAAGGTCCAGCTCTGTGGGGGAGGGGCATCCACCAAAGGAAAACTAAGAAATAGAAAAAACTTCATTACCAACAAGCTGGACGCCCACCCAGAGACCTAATCTGAAAGTCAGCAATTACATAGACGACAGGTGGATAAATCCACAAAGATGGGAAGAAACCAGCGCAAAAAGGCTGAAAACACCCCGAAATCAGAATGCCTCTCCTCCTACAGAGGATGGTAGTCCCTCATCAGCAAGGGAACAAGGCCTGATGGAGAATGAGTGTGATGAATTGACAGAATTAGGCTTCAGAAGGTGGATAACAAGAAACTTCTGTGAGCTAAAAGAACATGTTCTAACCCAATACAAAGAAACTAAGAACCTTAAAAAAAGGTTTGAGGAAATGCTAACGCGAATAGACAATTTAGAGAGGAATATAAGCAAATTAATGGACCTGAAAAACACAATACGAGAACTTCGGGAAGTATGCACAAGTTTTAACAGTCGAATTGATCAAGCAGAAGAAAGGATTTCAGAGGTCAAAGACCAACTTAACGAAATAAAACGAGAAGACAGGATTAGAGAAAAAAGGGTAAAAAGGAATGAGCAAAGTCTCCAAGAAATATGGGGGACTACGTGAAAAGACCTAATCTGCGTTTGATAGGTGTACCTGAATGTGACGAAGAGAATGAATCCAAGCTGGAAAATATTCTCCAGGATATTATCCAGGAAAACTTTCCCAACCTAGCAAGGCAGGACAATAGCAACTCCAGGTAATACAGAGAACACCACAAAGATATTCCTCAAAAAGAGCAACCCAAAGCACATAATTGTTGGATTTACCAGGGTTGAAATGAAGGAGAAAATACTAAGGGCAGCCAGAGAGAAAGGTCAGGTTACCTACAAAGGGAAGCCTATCAGACTTACAGCAGATCTCTCAGCAGAAACCCTACAAGCCAGAAGACAGTGGGGGTCAATATTCAACATCCTTAAAGAAAAGAACTTTCAACCCAGAATTTCATATACAGCCAAACTAAGCTTTATAAGTGAAGGAAAAATAAAATTTTTTACAAACAAGCAAATACTCAGATTTCATTACCACCAGGCCTGCTTTACAAGAGCTTCTGAAAGAAGCAATACATATAGAAAGGAACAACCAGTATCAGCCATTCCAAACATATACCAAAAGATAAAGAGCATCACCATAATGAAGAATTTACATCAATTAATGGGCAAAACAGCCAGCTAGTATTAAAAGGCAGTATTAAACTCACATATATTATTAATCCTAATTTAAATGGACTAAATGCCCCAATCAAAAAACACAGACAGGCAAATTGGATAAAAAGCCAAAACCCATCGGTATGCTGCAACCAGACCCATCTTACATGCAACGATACATAAAGACTCAAAACAAAGCGATGGAGGAAGATTTACCAACCAAATGGAGAGCAAAAAAAAAAAAAAGAAAAAGAAAGAAAAAAGTAAGAGTTACAATTCTTGTCTCTGATAAAATAGACTTTAAAGCAACAAAGAACAAAAGAGACAAAGAAGGACATTACATAACAGTAAAAGGATCAATGTAACAAGAAGAGCTAACGATCCTAAATATATATGCACCCAATACAGGAGTACCCAGATACATAAGGCAAGTTCTTAATGACTTTCAAAGAGACTTAGACCCCAACACAATAATAGTGGGAGACTTTAATACTACATTGTCAATATTAGACAGATCAACGTGACAGAAAATTAACAAGGATACCCAGGACTTGAACTCAGACCTGGAACAAGTAAATTTAATAAACATTTACAGAACTCTCCACCCCAAATCCACAAAATATACATTTTTCTCAGTATCATAGCACACCTATTCTGAAAGTGACCACATAATTGGAAGTAAATCATTCCTCAGCAATTGCACAGCATCTCACAGGCTTAAATATTAGTTGGCTGCTTGTTATTTTCCTCCCTTACTAAAAATAAATAAATAGAGTACACTGTTTTCTAAATTGTACACATATTTTTTCCTCTATGGATAATATATTTTATATTTTTTAAAATGTTTCTTAAAAGTTAAAAAAGGTTAAAAATGTGTTGGGATAAAACTATTAAAAGATTGATCATTTTGGAAATGCTCTATAACTTTCTTAATCATATCCTTGATATTTGACATACAAGTTTTTCCAATTTTTCACTATTCTAAATACTGCTCTCCTGAACATACTTGTGAGTAGATCTTTCCTTACTTTTCTGATTATTTCCTTAGGACAAATTCCTATAAGAAGAATCACTAAGTTAAAGGTATAAATGTTTTTTTAAATTTTTGATATATACTGTAATTTTCCAATTATTACCTTCCTATCTGTACTATTTGAATAAATCTCATCAGTACTATGTATTAAAATTTGCTTAAATTTCTTCTGATCTAATAAGTGAAAACTAACATCTTAATATTTCTGCATTTCTTTGGTTACTATGAGATTAAATATCTTCTAATATTGTTATCAGCTCTTTATATATTTAATAAACTGTCAATACTTATCCTTTGTCCATTGTTTTTTTGGGTATGTTTAAACAATGTCACTTGTTTTTGTTTTTTTTGAAACAGGGTCTCACTGTGTCAGCCAGGCTGAGTGAAGTGGTACAACCATGACTCACTGCAGTCTTGACCTCCCAGGTTCAAGTAATCCTCCCACCTCAGCCTCCTAACTACCTGGTACTAAAGGAGTGTGCCACCATGCCCAGCTAATTTTAAAAATTTGCTATTGACCCAGGGTCTCACTTTGTTGCCAAGGCTGGTCTCAAACTTCTGGGCTCAAGTGATCCTCCTGCCTTAGCCTCCCAAAATCCTGAGATTACAGGTATGAGCCACTGTGCCTGGCAGTTTTGAGTTTTTGGGGGATTTTTGGAGACAGGATCTCACTCTGTGGCCTAGGCTGTAGTGCAGTGGCATGATCACTGCAGCCTCAACCTCACAGGCTCAAGTGATCCTTCCACCTCAGCCTCCTAAGTAGCTGGGACCACAGGTGTACACCACTGTACCTGGCTAATTTTTTTTTTTTTTTTTTTTTGGTAGAAATAGGGTTTTGCAATGTTGCTCAGGCTGTTAAGTTCTTTAAAAGGGAAAACTATTAACTCTTTGCCTAGTTGTGTTATAATGCCTCATTACAGGGGTCCCCAACCCCCCGGGGCCACAGACTGGTACTGCTCTGTGGCTTGTTAGGAGCCAGGCCACAGAGCAGGAGGTGAGCAGTGGGTGAACCAGCCCTACCGCCTGAGCTCTGCCTTCTGTCTGATCAGTGGCAGCATTAGATTATCACAGGACCGTGAACCCTAATGTGAACTGTGCAAGCAAGGGATCTAGGTTGCGTGCTTCTTATGAGACTCTAACTAATGCCTGATGATTTGAGATGGAATGGTTTCATCCCAAAACCATTCCCCTCAACTCCCCAACCTCATGGAAAAACTGTCTTCCACGAAACTGGTCCCTAGTGCCAAAAAGGTTAGGGACTGCTGCTTTATTAGTTTTGCTTTTTATATGTAGAAGTATTCTTATGTGGTCAAATCTATTGACCTTTTTATAATTTCGTTCTTTTTAAGCTTAGAAATTGCATATTTACTCAATGATATGTTAAACATTACAATCTTATGTAAGAATGAGCCATTTTTTTGTGGTTATATTTTTTCAGATTTTAGTATCAGATTATAATTATATAGAGTAGCTTAGTATACTTTTCTAAACTTTGTATCAAATCATATAATTTGTTCAAGATAAAATTTATTCCTTGAAAGTTTCAAAATACTTACCGAGGAAATCATCTCATTTAAATTTTAGTTGCATCACTGTCAAATGTGATTCAATCTCTAGTTCATTCAGAATTAAATATTTCACTCTTTTAAATTCTGTGTTAATCACCCCTATTATGTATGCTTGAAAGCATTCAGCTAGCCACCTTTTTAAAGAATGGCCATTTTTAAAAACAGGCATTTTCTTCTCTTATACATGATATACCTATAATATGCTGTACAAAAGCATATTACAAAGAGAATGCTTTAATACTGAAGCATTTGTTTCTGAAGTACTATTAAGGGCAATCAGTTAATCCATTGAATGTTTATCATATCCAGATTTTGTATCTATCTTATATTTCTTATTTCTTAGGAAGATAAATACCACACTTCTTCTATCTGTATATAATCCTTTGTCATAGGCTGATTGTGTCCTCTAAAATTCTTATGTTGAATCCCAACATCTGTTACCACACAATGAGACTTTATTTGGAGATAGGGCCTTTCAACAGGTGATTAAATTAAAATGAAGCCACTGGGGTGGACCCTAAACCAATCTGACTATATCCTTCTTAGAAGAGATTCAGACACACAGAGACACCAGAGATGGGTACACACAAAGAAAAGAGCATGTGAGGACCCAGTTAGAAGGCGGACACCTTCAAGCCAAGGAGAAAGGTCTCAAGAGAAACCAAATCTGCTAACACCTTGACTTTGGACTTCAAGCCTCCAGAACGTATAAATAAATAAATTTCTGTTTACACCACCAAGTCTTTAGGACTTTGTTATGGCAGCCCAGCAAACTAATACACCCTTTCTATTTCACATGCCCTCAGAATGCCCATGTTTGACTAGCGTAGTACTTCTGCACGTTTTTAACAGAGTTTAATCAAAATTCAAGACTTTACCATAGAACCAAGAATTAAGAATAAGACTTTTCCAGTAAAAAATAATGTTAAGTGGCAATCCAAAAGAGAAAGGATTGTCTTTTCAACAAATGGTGCCAGAAACACTGGACATCCATATGCCAAGAAGACATTTATCTAGATACAGATCTCATGCGTTTCATAAAAATTAGCTCAAAATAGATCAAAGACCTAAATGTACAATGAAAACCTACAAAATCTCTGAGAAGATTATACAAAAGAAAATCTAGGTGACTTGGGTTTCTTGACTTTTTAGATACAATTCTAAAATTACAATCCATGAAAGAAAAAATTGATATACTGGACTTCATTAAAATTAAAAGTTCCTGTTCTGTGAAAGACAGCTAAAAGCATAAAAAGATAAGCTATACAGTAGGGGAAAATAATTGCATAACACATCTTTGATAAAGGACTGGTATCCAAAATATACAAAGAACTCTTAAAACATAACAATAAGAAATAACCCAGTTACAAAATGGGGTAAAAGTCTAACAGATAACTCACCGAAGGAGATATACAGATGGCAAATAAACACATGAGAAGATGCTCAATGTCATTATATCATTAGGGATTGCAAATCAAAACAAGATACCACTACACATCTATTGGAACGGCAAAAATTCAAAACACTGACAAGACCAAATGCTAGTGAGGATGTGCAGTAACCATAACTCCTATTCCTTACTGATGGGCATGAAAAATGATACAGCCATTTTGTAAGACAGGTTGGCAGCTTCATACAAAGCTAAACATAGGCTTACCAGATGATCCAGCAATTACACTCCTAGGTATTATATTTACCCAAATGAGTTGCAAACTTATGTCTATGTAAGAACCTGCACACAATGTTTATAGCAGCTTTACTCATGACTGCCAAAAATTGGAAGCAACCAATATGTCCTTGAATAGGTGAATGGATAAACAAATTGTGGCACATACAATAGAATACTGTTCAGCTATATAAAGAAATGAGTTACTGAGCCATGAAAAACCATGAAGGAACTTGAAGCACATATGCTAAAAAAGCAGCCAGTACAAAAAGGCTACATACATACTGTATGATTCCAACAATAACACAACTATAGAGACAAAAAAAAGATCCATGGTTGTCAGGGGCTCAGGGGAAGACATGAGGAGGGATGGGTAGGTGGAGCACAGGGCATTTTTAGGGCAGTGCATCTATTCTGTGTGATCCCATAATGATGAATACATGGCATTATGCATTTGTCAAACCCACAGAACTTTACAGCATGATGAATAGTGAATCTTAACATACTTTACTAAATGATGGATCAATATTGGCTCATCAAATGTTACAAAAGTACCATACTAATGCAAGATGTTAATAATAGGAAAACTACAGGAGTGGAGAGAAGGGTATACAGGAAACTCTGTGTTTTCTGCATCATTTTTCTGTGCATCTAAAACTACCCTAAAAATAGTCTATTAAAATATCTTAAAAATAAACTCAATACATTCTAACTATAAACAATCAAGCTTTTATCAGAAATTACTGGCAAATAAAATACTCAATATAAGACAATTTTCCAAATACCGATGTTTACCACCTAAGCACTAAAATTTAGAACCTTAAAAATAGTTTTGCATAAGAATATCCTTAAAAATACATCTACTTTTCTATTTTGTATAACAGAATCTTTTAAATATAATTTGACCCATTTGATTTGAACTAACATCAATTATTAATACTATTATGTCACAGAATATTGAGGTTTCAGGCCACTGCCAGAATATATAGAGTTAGTAATTCCACTGATTCTTCCACTGCTTTCAGCTGCAAATTTTTAGTCCAACAGCTTTTAGCAGCCACCTACTTCATATTTCCCAATCTGCTATCTACTAAAACAAGCTGAAATGAAAGTTTAAGGTAAAATTAGATGAGCAGATTTATTAATAACTTTTTATTTTAAATACAACTTTAGATTAAAAGGCCTTTGCATGAAAGTGTCCACTTAACTACAGTATAGGGGCAGCCACAAGTGATAACTATTTCCTTCCTGGCTCACAGAGTATTTATTTTTTATTTATAGTTTTATGAAAGTATTGAGGTAAAAGGAAGTCTTAATGTCATGTAAGGGCAGAAACTTTCACTTGAATTCAATGTGGCATATTTTTAAAGTCTCCCTACTACATACATATTTGCTTCTTCAAACGTTTCTTTTCATTCTCTTTCAGCTTTCTTGATTTCCCTTCTATAATTCCAACACCTCCTCCACCCTCCATCTTTTTGTCTTACCTCCTGAATTTTAAGGCTCATTTTACGTTTTGTGGTCTTCAGTTCCTCTTCAATAACGGCTGCATTCTTCTAAAAGTAGAAGGAGAAAAAGGTTCTAAATAATCTGAAATGACAGGAAAAAACTGTCTATAGGCATTATCAGATCAAATCAGGTTTTTTTCTGGCAACCTATACATACACGCCATTTTTAATATGGTTATAAATACTCTTTGTTATAAGTCTGAAGTAATTATTACCATGAGTTATTTAGCAGGAAGGTTATTTTATTACTTTGATGTATGATTTCTATAATTTCCTCTTTTGTATCATAAATAGTGATTAATTGCACCCACCTCCTATATAAAATTCAGTAATTAGCGGATAATCTGGTAATCAAAAGACATTTTACTTACAGGGTAAATTCTTAATTTTTTTAAGAACTCTATTTTTTCTGCCTTCAAATATTATTCATGCTTACGAGCTGAGGATGAAAAGACAGCTTTCCCTACTTATTCTCTTTTTTATTAAGATGAATGGCACCACAATCTCAGATGTAAAACCTCAGAGTCATCTTTGCCTTCTTTACTGCCATCAGTTCTCCCAGTACCATATTCAAACAAATCTTTTTTTTTAAAGAATATTCTTCTTTCTTTTCAAAATGCCACAACCCTAGATCAGACCTAATTTGGCTCATGCCTCAAATAATGCCATGGATTCCTAATTGGTTTCCCTGCCTCCAATTTGTCTCTCTATTTTCAATATCCTGTAATACTGCTAAATTTGTTTTCCTGTTTTCATTATGTCACTTCTATATCAAAAATCTTAATCTTTCAAGTAGTTGGGGTTGATTCTATGGGCAGTGCTGTCTTGAAAGGATCAACCCCAACTACTAATTATTATTGATTTTGAGCTGCTCTATAATGTCATTGCTAGCTAATATCCAACTTATTTCCCACAAACAAATCCTCACTCTTGTAAGGCTAGTTTATACATTTCCCCTAGCTGTACCCAGTAGAAACGTCTGGGTTCAAACCTGAGTAACAAGAAGATGACAGGCATGTGTGATCTTAGACAAGTGATTTCTCCCAGGGACCCAGTACTATCATTGTTAAAAAACGGGGATAGTAATATCCTACTTCCCAAGGTTTTGCAAAGATTAAACAAAATAAAACACTGACCATCTATTATGGTGCCTAGCCCATGAAGGGAGAACAACATTGTTAGTTTCTTTTCCACGGAGTCCTTATTCTTTGCTGCCTCTGCGTATGCTCCTTGAAATTTCCTCACCCCTATACTTTGCTTCTAAAGGTCCCATCCCTTTCCTTAAGCCTACCTAATCTATTCTAGATAGGGCAACCTCACCCTCTCAAACATGTCTGAACACAAAGTCCTTACTCGGCAATATTCACTTTTTGTCCTATACTACACTGTAACATTTCCTATACTCCTATTTTTCCCTTATTGAATTTTTCATGCTGTGGCTTGTTCTCCTAACGAGCATAAGAGTTTCTGAAGAGCACAGGCTCTATCTCATACCTCTAGACCCTTACCATCACTTGTATGGGGTAAGCGTTGTATAAATAATCAATCACGGATAGCACACAGTGGTTTAGGTTATCGGTGCAAATGTCATAGGCCAAGAGTCCTCAAATCAACATGTCAAATGCCCAGAATCTTCATATCAACATCACCTATTTTTAAAAGTCAGTGTCATAGGTCTGTTGCCTTCTCCAGCTAACACATAACAGCGTGTACTTCGGGACTCTAGACTCAAACCTTTGTTTGCGAGGCAATCTCCAGAGTGGCAGTCAACCTTTGCACCTCATCTTGTGCCTTGTCTTCTTCCTCTTTTATAGCTCTCAGTTGCTGGCGCAAATTCATAACTTCGAGATGCAACAGCTTCAGGTCCTTAGAATTCTCGTCCTGTATTGTATTCAGTCGATCTTTCAGAAAACCCACCAGACAGCACAGGAGGGGCATCAAGCAATAGAAAGTCAGTAAAGGAAATCAAGCACCTACACAGGACCAAATTTCTGATGATTCTTATCTCTATACCTGTTTTCTGAGGATTCAAATCCTTTTCAGTTTGCAGGTGAAAGACGTTCATCTTCAAGGACTGAATGAGGCTTTCAAGACGGCACATTCGATTTATCAGAAACTCACAGTTCTTCCATAAAATCTCAGTTTTTCCTGCACAAATTACTTCATTTTGGATAGGACTAATGACTTTCTGGCTCTCCAGGTCTTCTAAATAGTTTGGAGTTTCCAATTGGCTTCTGGACAAAGAAACCAATATAACAATATTATGCAATGCAATTTCTACAACAGTAATCTTAACAATTGAGTCAATGTAACATTTCCAATAAGAATAATTGGAGAGTGACATCACCAACATGGCAGGCCTCTGACTCTCCCTCCATGTAAGGACACATTAAATAAACATCTATACACAGATCTATTCCCTCTGAGACAAAGTCAGAAACAAGTTGAGAGACTCTTCTCTATCTGGCAACTGAGAAAATACTCACATTGACTAGGTAGGAAAAGCTGAGGCACACTCAGGCCCAAACCCCACCCCAGGCACTGTAGGAAGGTATCCCCAACACCCATCCTCTCCCTGAAGAGAAAAGGGTTTGGACCACATATTTAGAGCTCTAACTCTAAGATTCCCCACAGTATGGCTCTTGATTCACCTGGCTCTAGGGGCAGAAGGGATTAGGTATACATGAGTCTCCCCAGACCGTAGAACAAAGAGGTGATTATACATGGGTGTGTAAGCATTTACAGAGGCTTCATCCTCCAGGATCAGGGTAGAGAAGGGACTAAAACTCAAAGCTCCCAGTTTCTGCTTGGAAGAGGTTTGCCAGTGTACTCTGTCAACTGCTGCTGTTAAGAGTTGAGCTTCATACAAGGCTGCACCAGAGAATTAACTGGTCTGACAAACAGTAACCTTTGGCAGCCTGAAAGGGAGCTTGACAGCCCCCAAACCTATTCCCCTGGTTCATTCCATCAATAACTCCAGTCTACCAATTCCTCCTGGAAGAAGTTTTTCCATGCATCAAGTGCCCCAACTTTTAAAACTTCTACTTGAGGGACTGCATCCTAAATATCCTAGGGGTAGAAAGGATTAGGAATACAAGAGTCTCATATGAGACTCACAGATCGCAATACCAGGAGGTGGTTTTAAACAGGAGTGTAAGCAGTTCCAGGGACTACACCTCTTAGAAGCAGTGCAGAGAAAGTGCTAAAACACAGTTTTGTTTTTGTCTAAAAATGATTTCTCTGTACATTTTTCCAGTGAATAATTGATGGTCTGGCTTCTAACTAACTTACATCAGGGAGTTAATGGCGCAGACAAACAATACACCTCCGGCAGCCTAAATGAGAGCTTGGTACTTGCCAAGACTTCTCCCCTGGCTTGCCCCAGTGATAACTCCAAGTCTATAGAAGCTTCCTACATGTAGTTTGTCTACTCATCAAGTGCCATAACTTCTACAGCTCTCATACAAGGACTACCTCCTTAGCCATGCAGCTCTGGGAGCTGATTTGGCTCTGCATTTCCAAGTATCTTTAGGCCACAGAAAACAAAGAGGTAGATATACAATGGGCTCACTTCCAGTGGCCATACCCTCAGAAGATGCAGTCTGAATGACAGTCCTACAGGTATTTGCCACAGAGCTTCTCCCTGGCTTAAAGAGAGAAAAATGCCTGCCTTTGCGCAGATAGATAATGCCTGCTTTAGTACAATAAGGCATAAATACCTGCTCTCAGCTTCACCCTGAGGATAGAAGGAACTGGAACATGCATCTAACATCCCAACATTTTCGGCTGCATCTAGAGAGCATGGTTTCTGTCTTACCGCTCTCATGGTACTAACAAGACTTGGCACATCTTAATTTTCTGGGGCCACCAAAAATAGAGAGATCAGATTGTACAAATACAGAGATTTCAGAGATGTATTATAATTTCTGGCTGTATGAATTGGTAAAACCTCCTACACAAGGGCCAGTTTGACAAGACTGCGAGAGGTTACTGTGTTACTCAATCCACAGAAACCAACACAGAGTTAAAAAAAAAAAATGAAGACATAGGAAAATGTTCCAAATAAAAGAACAAGATAAATGTCCAGAAACCAATCCTACTGAAATGGAGATACGTGGTTTATCCAAGAAGGAATTCAAAATAATGGTCATAAAGATGCTCACCAAGGTCAGGAAAATAATGCAAGAACAAACAGAATTTCAGCAAAAAAGAGAGTAAGAAAGTATAAAAAAGTACCCAACAAATCATATAGTGAAGAATACTATAATAGAACAGAAAAAATTCAATAGAGGGGCTCAATGACAGACTATATCAAGTGGAAGTGAATAAGTTTGAGAACAAGTCACTGAAAATCATCCAACGTAAGGAGCAGGAAGAAAAAAATGGAAATGAGTAAAGATAGTTTATGGAACTTATGAGATACCATCAACAGAACAATATGCCCATGATCAAAAGTGCAGAAGAGAAACTGAAAGGAATAGAAAACACATTGGAAGAAATAACAAAAAAACTTCCCAAGCCTGGGGAAGGATATAGAAATCCAGATCCAAGAAGTCTAAAGGACAACAAATAAGATGAATTCAGAGTTTCATAGTCCCATACTTAGACACTTATACAGTTTGGACATTTGTCCCCTCCAAATCTCATGTTGAAAAGTGATTCCCACTGTTGGAGGTAGGGCCTGGTGGGAGCTGTTTGGGTCATGGGCAGATCACTCATGAATGGCTTGGTAATGAGTGAGTTCTCACTTTTAGTTCACACAAGAGCTGGTTGTCTAAAGGAGTCTGGCATCTCCTTCTCTTTCTCTCACTCCCTCTCTTACCATGTGACTCACCTGCTCCCCCCTTTGCCTTCCACCATGATTGTAAGCTTCTTTAGGCCCTCATTAGAAGGTGAACAGATACTGGTGCCATGCTTTTATATCCTGCAGAACTATGAGCCAATATATGTCTTTTCTTTATAAATTCCCAGCCTCAATTATTCCCTTATAGCAACACAAAATAGACTAACACAGAAAGTTGGTAACAAAGAGAGAAGCATTGGTATAAAGATATTTGAAAATGTAAAAGCAGCTTTGGAAATGGGTAATGGACGGAGAATGGAACAGTTTGGAGGGCTAAGAAGAACCCAGGAAAACAAGGAAGGGTGGAACTTCTTAGAGACTTCAGTGGTTGTAACAAAAATGCTGCTTGATATATAGAC
Source organism: Ateles fusciceps (assembly GCA_036589455.1). NCBI lineage: Eukaryota > Metazoa > Chordata > Mammalia > Primates > Atelidae > Ateles > Ateles fusciceps. Next base: position 6,552,865 of record JAZHEH010000889.1, read on the forward strand.
AGAGGACAGGCTGATGAGGTCTCAGATAAAAATGAGGAAGTTACTGGAAAATAGAGTAAAGGTCACCCATGTGACACTCTAGCAAAGAACTTGGCTGCACTATGTCCATGTCCTAGGGATCTGTGGAAGTTTGGATTTTTTTTTTTTTTTTTTTTTTGAGACAGTCTTGCTCTGTTGCCAGCTGCCAGGCTGGAGTTCAGTGGCTTGATCTCAGCTCACTGCAACCTCCAACTCCCAGGTTCAAGCAATTCTCCTGCCTCAGCCTCCTGAGTAGCTGGGACTACAGGCACATGCCACTATGCCCAGGTATTTTTTGTATTTTAGTAGAGATGGGGTTTCACTATGTTGGCCAGGATGGTCTTGATCTCCTGACCTCATGATCCACCCGCCTCGGCCTGCCAAAGTGCTGGGATTACACACCAGGGAATTTGAATTTAATAGTGATGTCCTAGTGTATCTGGCAGAAGAAATTTGTAAGCAGTAATATGTTCCAAAAGTGACATAGCTGTTTTTAACAGCCTACAATTAGATGCAGGAGCAAAGAAATGACTTAAGGTTGAAACTTACATTGAAAAGAGAAGTACAGTATAAAAATGTGGAAAATTTACACCCCAGCCATGTGGTAGAGAAAAAAGAGAATTTTCAGGAAAGGAATTCAAGTGGCCTGTGGAGCAACCATTTGCTAGAGAGATTAGCATGACTAAAAGGAAGCCAGATGCTAATAGCCAAGACAACGCGAAAAAGGATTTGAAGGCATTTCAGAAATCTTTGAAGCAGCCCCTCTTATCACAGTCCCAGAGGCCTAGGATGAAAGAATGATTTGGGGGACTGGGTGTCACTGCCCTGCACCACCTCAGGAGTGTTGCCCACATCCTGGCTGCTCTGGCTCAAAGGGCCTCATATACAGCCCAGGCCACTGCTTCAAAGGACACAAGCCATAAGCCTTCACAGTTTCCATGTGATGCTAAGCTTACAGGCATACAGAATGCAAGAATGAAGGAGGCTTAGCAGCTTCCACCTGGATTTCAGAGGATTTTTGAGAAAGCCTGGATGCCATGCAGAAGCTCTCTGCAAAGACTCTGCCCCTGCAGCAGGCTTCTGCTATGGCAGTACTGAAGGGAAATGTGGGGTTGGAGTTCCCATAAACAGTCCTGCCCAGAGGAGCTGTGGGAATGAATCTACCCTCCAGACCTCAAAAGGATAGAGCCACTGGCAGCTTTCATTCTGAGTCTGTAAAAGCCACAGGCACTCAACTCCAACCCTTGAGAGCAGCCATGGAGGCTGCAACCTGCAAAGCCAGAGGGGCAGAGCTGCTCAAGGCCTTGGGGAGCCCACCTGGCACAACAGTGTGCCCAGGATGTGGGACATAGAGTCAAAGATTGTTTTGGACCTTTAAAGTGTGGAACCTGTTGCTCCTTTCTTTTAGCCAATTTCCTCCTTTTAGAATGGGAATGTTTAGTCAATGTTTGTACCACATTATATCTTGGAAGTAAATAACTTTTTTTGTCTTACAGGTTCATAGGTAGAAGTAACTTGAGTCTTGAGTGAGACTTTAGAATTTAGACTTGTGACTTTTGAATTAATGCTGGAATAAGTTGTTAAGTCTTTAGGGGACTATTGAGAAGGGATGATATTTTGCAGGGTGAGAAGGACACGAGATTTGGGGTAAAAGGGTGGAATGATATAGTTTGGATATCTGTTCCATTCAAATCTCATGTTGAAATGTGATCTCCATTGTTGGAGGTAGGGCCTGGTGGGGAGCTGTTTAGGTCATGGGGACAGATCCCTCATGAATGGCTTGGTATCCTCCTCATGGTAATGAATGAGTTCTCACCCTGTTAGTTCATACTGGTTGATTAAAGGACCCTGGTACCTCCTCCTCTCTCTCACTCCCTCTCTCACCATGTGACTCACCTGCTCCCCCTCTGACTTCTACTATGATTGCAAGCTTCCTGAGATCTCACCAGAAGCTGAGTAGTTGCTGACCATGTTTTTACAGCCTGCAGAACTATGAGCCAAATATATCTCTTTATAAATTACTCAGCCTCAAGTATTCCTTTATAGCAATGCAGAATGGACTAACACAGATACATTATCATCAAATTGTCAAAAGTTAAAGACAAAGATTTTTAAAAGCATCAAGGGAAAAGTAGCTTATTACTACAAGAGAACCCATATTAGACTATAAATGAAGTTTTCAACAGAAACCTAGTAGGCAAGCAGAAAGTGGAATATATAGTCAAAATCCCAAAAGAAAAATAAAACTGCCAACCAAGAATATTATACTCACCCATCCTATCTTTCAAAAATGAAGAGGCAATAAAGACTTTTTCAGACACACAAAAGGTGAATTTTATCAACACTACCTTACAAGAAAAGCAAATAAATAAATAAATACAAACTTCTTCAAGTTGAAGGAAAAGGACAATAATTAACAAAAGAAAATATATGAAAACATAAAAATCACCAGTAAAAGCACTGTCAACTTCAAATCACTCTAATGCTGTAACAGTGAGTGTTAATTATAGCTCTAGCATAAAGGTTAAAAGACAAAACTAATAAAAACAACTATAACTACAATAATTTGCTAAGGGATACACATTACAAAAATATGTAATTTGTGACATTAAGAACATAAATTGTAGGAGTAGGGAGAGTGAAAGTGTGAAGTTTGGATATGCAGTAAAAATTAAATTGTTATTACCTTAAAATAGCCTATTTTGTTTTTTGTAATCCTCAGAATAACCACACAACAAATTGTGAACACATTGGATAACCCAGAAGAAATGGACAAATTCCTAGAAACACGTAACCTACCAAGACTGAATAATGAAGAAACTGAAAATCTGAACACACCAATAAGAGTAAGAAGATTGAATCAGTAATAAAAAGTTTCCTCCTATCAAATAAAAACCCAGTACCAGAGGGCATCACTGTAGATTTCTACCAAACATTTAATGAAGAACTAACACCAATTCTTTACAAACTGTCAAAAAACTGAAGAGGAGGGAATACATTAAATTCATTTTACAAGGCCAGCATGACCCTGAAATTAAAGGCAGACAAAGACACTAAAAGAAAAGAAAATTACAGGTCAATATCCCTCAACATAGAATCAAAAGTCATCAATAAAACACTAGCAGCTGGGCACGGTGGCTCATGTCTGTAATCACAGCACTATGAGAGGCCGAGGGGGGGCAGATCACGAGGTGAGGAGTTCGAGACCACCCGGACCAACACGGTGAAACCCCATCTCTACTAAGAATACAAAAATTAGCCAGGCATGGTGGCATGTGCTTGTAATCCCAGCTACTCAGGAGGCTGAGGCAGGAGAATCACTTAAACCTGGGAGACAGAGGTCGAAGTGAGCCAAGATAGCATAACTATACTCCAGCCTGGGTGACAGAGTGAGACTCTGTCCAAAAAAAAAAAAAAAAAAAACCCACGAGCAAACTATTTTCAACAGTACAGTAAAAGAATAATTCACCATGATCAAATGAGATTCATCCCTGAAATGCAACAACAGTTCAACATGCACAAATCAATGTGATCCACTGTATGAACAGAATGGAGTATTAAAATTATATAATCATCTCAATAAATGCAGAGAAAGCACTTAACAAAATTCAACAATGTTTCATAATAAAAACTCTCATCAAATTAGGTATTGAAGAAATGTACCTCAACCTAATAAAGACCAGATGTGATAAGCCTACAGGTAACATCATGCTCAATGGAGAGAAGTTGAAAGCTTCTGATCAGGACTGAGAAAAGGATGCCCAATCTCACCACTTCTATTCAGTATACTGTGGTAAGTCGTAGCCGAAGCAACTAGAAAAGAGAAAGAAATAAAAGACATCCAAACAGGAAAAGAAGAAGTGAAATTGTCTTTTTGCTGAAGACATACAAAATCTTATGTACAGAAAACCCTAAAGACTCCACCAAAAACGATTAGAATAAATGAATTCAGTAAAGTTGCAGGATACAAAATCAGCAAACAAAAATCAGTAGCATTTCTATTCACTAACAATGATCTATCTGAAAAAGAAATTAAGAAAATAATCCCATTTACAATCACATCAAAAAAATACTCAGGAATAAGTTTCACCAAGGAGGTGAAAGATCCATACAATAAAAACTCTTAAAAGACTGATTAAAGAAATTGAGGATGACATAAATATAGTAATGACTTATGTACTGACAGGGATACATTCTGAGATATGTGTTGTAAGGTGATTTCGTTGTTGTACAAACATCATAGAGTATATTTACATAAACATAGATGGTATAGCCCACTCCATACCTAGGCTATATCTCCTAGGCTATAAACCAGTATAGCATGTTACTGTACTGAATACTGTAGGCAACCGTAACACAATGGTAAGTATTTGTATATCTAAACATAGAAAAGGTGATGCCTTGCACTGCAACACTTCCATGGCGATGACATCAACAGATGATAGGAATTTTTCGGCTCCATTACAACCTTATGGGACCACCATCTAATATACAGTCTGTCACTGACTGAAATGTCCTTATGTGCCACATGACTGTAAATGGAATGACATCTCAGGTTTATGGATTAGAAGAATGAGTACTGTTAAAATGTCCATACTGGGGTCCGATCCAAGATGGCCGATTAGGAGCAGCTGAGGATTGCAGCTCCCAGTGAAAGAGCGGAGGGTGAGTGGACGCCGCATTGCCAGACAGATTTTTATTGCCCACAGACCAGGAGATTCCCAGGGGGAGGAGCCCCACGGGTCGCCAGCGCGGCTGGTTTGGCCGGCGCAGCAGTTTTTGCCGGCACGACTGTTTTCGCCAGCGCTGCTGTTTTGGGCAGCGTCCCCGGCGCAGCGGTTCCCCATACAAAATACGTGGGTCCGGGTGCCGTTTTAGCTGGCAATTGGAGCTCCGGGAAGGCAGAGCCGCCCATTCATCTGATTAAAAAAGGGGACTGAAACAGGTAGCCAGGCCGGGAGATTTCCCGGGGCAAAACGCCACGAATCTCCGCGCCCCGCGGTTTCAGCCGGCGCAGTGGGTCGCCGCACGGGAAATCACACAGATCCCGGCGCCTTTTCAACAGGCGGCTGGAACACCTGGGAGACTCTGAGGCAGGGAGCCAGGTGATCAGGCTTGGCTGGTCCCACCCCACAAAAAAAAACAGCCATTGGAAACGCTCTGGATCGAGAGTTTCACAGCAAGCACAGCTGAGCCCGGGACGGCCCAGCTCTGTGGGGGGAGGGGCGTCTGCCATTACTGAGGCAGTCTGCCGCTACAGAGGTAGTTTGCCATTGCCTAAGCAGTTCTCACTACACCGGTATAAACAGGACTGCAGGGCAGTTCATACGGCAGCTGGGCGGAGCCCACAGCAGCTCAGCAAAGCCTCTGTAGGCAAACAGTGACTAGGGTGCCTCATCGCTGGGCAAGGCAGCCCTGAGAAAAAGGCAGCAGCACCAGGGAAACTCATAAATAAAGCCCTAACTCCCCCGGGACAGAGCACCTGGGGAAAAAAGGGGTTTATGAGTTCTGCTGCAGCGGACTTAAACGTACCTGCCCAGCAACTCTGAATGAACAACGGAGCTCACAGCTCAGCACTTGAGCTCCTATAAAGGAAACTCTGTCTCCTCAAGCAGCTCCCCTGATCCCCCGTATATCCAACGAGTCACCTCACAAAGGAGTGCTCAGACGGACATCTGGCGGGTATTCTTCTGGGACAAAGATAGCAGAAGAAGAGACTGGCAACAACCGTTACTGTTCTGCAGCTGCTGCAGGTGATCCCCCCAGGCAAGCAGGGCCGGGAGTGGACCTCAGCAGTCCTACAGCAGAGGGGTCAGACTGTTAGAAGGAAAACTAAAAAACAGAAATAAATAACTTCATCATCAACAAACGGGACGTCCACTGAGAGACCCCATCTGAAAATCACCAACCACAAAGACCACACATAGATAAATCCACAAAGATGGGAAGAAACCAGCGCAAAAAGGAGGTAAACACCCGAAACCAGAACGCCTCTCCTCCCACAAGGGATCACAACTCCTCACCAGCAAGGGAACAAGGCTGGATGGACAATGAGTGTGATGAAATGACTGAATCAAGCTTCAGAAGGTGGGTAGTAAGAAAACTTCTGTGAGCTAAAAGAACATGTTCTAACCCAATGCAAACAAACTAACAACCCTGAAAAAAGATTTGACAAAATGCTAATGAGAATAACCAACTTAGAGAGGAATGTAAGTGAACTGATGGAGCTGAAAAACACAACACAAGAACTTTGCGAAGCATACACAAGTTTCAACAGCCGAATTGACCAAGCAGAAGAAAGGATATCAGAGGTCGAAGATCAACTCAATGAAATAAAAAGAGAAGGAAAGAGTAGAGAAAAAAGGGTAAAAAGGAATGAACAAAGTCTCCAAGAAATATGGGACTATGTGAAAAGACCTAATCTACGTTTGATAGGTGTACCTGAATGTGAAGGAGAGAATGAATCCAAGCTGGAAAATACTCTTCAGGATATTATCCAGGAGAACTTCCCCAACATAGGAAGGCAGGCCAATATTCAAGTCCAGGAAATACAGAGAACACCACAAAGATATTCCTCAAGAAGAGCAACCCCAAGGCACATAATCTTCAGATTCACCAGGGTTGAAATGAAGGAGAAAATACTAAGGGCAGCCAGAGAGAAAGGTCGGGTTACCCACAAAGGGAAGCCCATCAGACTCACAGCAGATCTCTCAGCAGAAACCCTACAAGCCAGAAGAGAGTGGGGGCCAATATTCAACATCCTTAAAGAAAAGAACTTTCAACCCAGAATTTCATATCCAGCCAAACTGAGCTTCATAAGTGAAGGAAAAATAAAATCCTTTGCAAACAAGCAAGTACTCAGAGATTTCATCACCACCAGGCCTGCTTTACAAGAGCTCCTGAAAGAGGCACTAAACATAGAAAGGAACAACCAGTACCAGCCACTCCAAAAACATACCAAACAGTAAAGACCATCAACACAATGAAGAAACTGCATCAACTAACGGGCAAAACAGCCACCTAGCATCAAAATGGCAGGATCAAATTCACACATAACAATATTAACCCTAAATGTAAATGGGCTAAATGCCCCAATTAAAAGACATAGACTGGCAAACTGGATAAAAAGCCAAAACCCGTCTGTGTGCTGTATCCAGGAAACCCATCTCACATGCAGAGATACACAAAGGCTCAAAATAAAGGGATGGAGGAAGATTTACCAAGCAAATGGAGAGCAAAAAAAGCAGGAGTTGCAATTCTCATCTCTGATAAAATAGACTTTAAACCAACAAAGATCAAAAGAGACAAAGAAGGACATTACATAATGGTAAAAGGATCAATGCAACAAGAAGAGCTAACCATCCTAAATATATACGCACCCAATACAGGAGCACCCAGATACATAAGGCAAGTTCTCAATGACTTACAAAGAGACTTAGATTCTCACACAATAATAGTGGGAGACTTGAACACCCCGTTGTCAATGTTAGACAGATCAACAAGACAGAAAATTAACAAGGATATCCAGGACTTGAACTCAGACCTGGATCAAGCAAACCTAATAGACATTTACAGAACTCTCCACTCCAAATCCACAGAATATACATTCTTCTCAGCACCACATCGCACCTACTCTAAAATTGACCACATAATTGGAAGTAAATCACTCCTCAGCAAATGCAAAAGAACAGAAATCATAACAAACAGTCTCTCAGACCACAGGGCAATCAAGTTAGAACTCAGAATTCAGAAACTGACTCAGAACCACACAGCTTCATGGAAACTGAACAACTGGCTCTTGAATGTTGACTGGATAAACAATGAAATGAAAGCAGAAATAAATATGTTCTTTGAAACCAACGAGAACGAAGACACAACATACCAGAATCTCTGGGATACATTTAAAGCAGTCTCTAGAGGAAAGTATATAGCAATAAATGCCCACATGAGAAGCAAGGAGAGATCTAAAATTGACACCCTATCATCAAAATTGAAAGAGCTAGAGGAGCAAGATCAAAAAAACTCAAAACCTAGCAGAAGACAAGAAATAACGAAGATCAGAGCAGAACTGAAGGAGATAGAAACACGAAAAACTCTTCAAAAAATCAACAAATCCAGGAGCTGGTTTTTTGAAAAGGTCAACAAAATAGACAGACCACTAGCCAGATTAATAAAAAAGAAAAGAGAAAATAATCAAATAAATGCAATAAAAAACGATAAAGGGGATATCACCACAGATTCCACAGAAATTCAAACCATCATCAGAGATTATTACAAACAACTCTATGCACATAAACTAGTAAACCTGGAAGAAATGGATAAATTCCTGGACACATGCATCCTCCCAAGCCTAAACCAGGAAGAAGTCGAAACCCTGAATAGACCAATAACAAGGTCTGAAGTTGAGGCAGCAATTAAGAGCCTACCACCCAAAAAAAGCCCAGGTCCAGATGGGTTCACAGCCGAATTCTACCAGACATACAAAGAGGAGCTGGTACCATTCCTTCTGAAACTATTCCAAACAATCCAAAGAGAGGGGAATCCTTCCTAAATCATTTTATGAGACCAACATCATCCTGATACCAAAACCTGGCAGAGACTCAGCAAGAAAAGAAAACTTCAGGCCAATATCCATGATGAACATAGATGCAAAAATCTTCAATAAAATACTGGCAAACCGATTGCAACAGCACATCAAAAAGCTTATCCACCATGATCAAGTAGGCTTCATCCCCGGGGATGCAAGGCTGGTTCAACATACGCAAATCTATAAACATAATCCACCACATAAACAGAACCAAAGACGAAAACCACATGATAATCTCAATTGATGCAGAGAAGGCCTTTGACAAAATTCAACAGCCCTTTATGCTAAAAACTCTCAATAAACTAGGTATTGATGGAACGTATCTCAAAATGATAAAAGCTATTTACGACAAACCAACAGCCAGTATCATACTGAATGGGCAAAAACTAGAAGCATTCCCTTTGAAATCTGGCACTAGACAAGGATGTCCTCTCTCACCACTCCTATTCAATATAGTACTGGAAGTTCTAGCCAGAGCAATCAGGCAAGTAAAAGAAATAAAGGGTATTCAAATAGGAAAGGAGGAAATCAAATTGTCTCTATTTGCAGACGATATGCTTGTATATCTAGAAGACCCCATCGTCTCAGCCCAAAATCTCCTGAAACTGATAAGCAACTTCAGCAAAGTCTCAGGATATAAAATCAATGTGCAAAAATCACAAGCATTCCTATACACCAATAACAGACTTAAAGACAGCCAAATCAAGAACCAACTGCCATTCACAATCGCTACAAAGAGAATAAAATACCTAGGAATACAACTAACAAGGAACGTAAAGGACCTCTTCAAGGAGAACTACAAACCACTGCTCAATGAAATAAGAGAGGACACAAACAGATGGAGAAATATTCCATGTTCATGGCTAGGAAGAATCAATATTGTCAAAATGGCCATACTGCCCAAAGTAATTTACAGATTCAACGCTATCCCTATCAAGCTACCAATGACCTTCTTTGAAGAACTGGAAAAAACCACCTTAAACTTCATATGGAACCAAAAGAGAGCCCGCATAGCCAAGTCAATTCTAAGCAAAAAGAACAAAGCTGGAGGCATCACACTCCCCGGACTTCAAATTATACTACAAAGCTACAGTAATCAAAACAGCATGGTACTGGTACCAAAACAGAGATATAGACCAATGGAACAGGACAGAGACCTCCGACGCAACACAACACATCTACAACCACCTGATCTTTGACAAACCTGACAAAACAAACAATGTGGAAGCGAGTCCCTGTTTAATAAATGGTGTTGGGAAAACTGGCTAGTCATGTGCAGAAAGCAGAAGCTGGACCCCTTCCTGACACCTTACACTAAAATTAACTCCAGATGGATTAAAGACTTAAACATAAGACCTAACACCATAAAAACCCTAGAAGAAAATCTAGGGAAAACCATTCAGGACATAGGTGTAGGCAAGGACTTCATGACCAAAACACCAAAAGCAGTGGCAACAAAAGCCAAAATAGACAAATGGGACCTAATCAAACTCCATAGCTTCTGCACAGCAAAAGAAACAGTCAGTAGAGTGAATCGGCAACCAACAGAATGGGAAAAAATTTTTGCAGTCTACCCATCTGACAAAGGGCTGATAACCAGAATCTACAAAGAACTGAAACACATTTACAAGAAAAAACAAACAAGCCCATTCAAAAGTGGGCAAAGGATATGAACAGACACTTTACAAAAGAAGACATACATGAAGCCAACAAACATATGAAAAAATGCTCATCATCACTGGTCATTAGAGAAATGCAAATCAAAACTACATTGAGATACCATCTCACGCCAGTTAGAATGGCGATCATTAAAAAATCTGGAGACAACAGATGCTGGAGAGGATGTGGAGAAATAGGAACACTTTTACACTGTTGGTGGGAGTGTAAATTAGTTCAACCATTGTGGAAGACGGTGTGGCGATTCCTCAAGGACCTAGAAATAGAAATTCCATTTGATCCAGCAATCCCATTACTGGGTATATATCCAAAAGACTATAAATCGTTCTACTATAAGGACACATGCACACGAATGTTCATTGCAGCACAGTTTACAATAGCAAAGACCTGGAACCAACCCAAATGCCCATCGATGATAGACTGGACAGGGAAAATGTGGCACATATACACCATGGAATATTATGCAGCCATCAAAAACGATGAGTTCGTGTCCTTTGTAGGGACATGGATGAACCTGGAAACCATCATTCTCAGCAAACTGACACAAGAACAGAAAATCAAACACCGCATGTTCTCACTCATAGGCGGGGTGTTGAACAATGGGAACACATGGACACAGGGAGGGGAGTATCACACACTGGGGTCTTGTCGAGGGGGAAAAAGGGGAGGGATGGTGGGGGGGGTGGGGGAGTTGGGGAGGGATAGCACGGGGAGAAATGCCAGATATAGGTGATGGGGAGGAAGGCAGCAAATTTGTACACACTGCCATGTGTGTACCTATGCAACAATCTTCCATGTTCTTCACATGTACCCCCCAAACCTAAAATGCAATAAAAAAATAAAATAAAATAATAAAAAAAAATAAAAATAAAAATAAAATGTCCATACTATCCGAAGTCATCTACAGATTCAGTGCAATCACTATTAAAATCCCAATGTCATTCTTCATAGAAATAGAAAAATCTAAAAATTCATATGGAACCACAAAAGACCCCTGAAATAGCCAAAGCAATCTTGAGCAAAAAGAACAAAGGTGGAGGCATCACATTAGCTAATTCCAAATAGATTACAAAGATATAGTATAAAAAGAGCATAGTAGTAGCATAAAAAGACACACTGTCCAATTAAATAGAATAGCTCAGAAATAAACCCAGGCATTTATGATCAATTGATTTTCAACAAAGATGGCAAGAATACATAATGGGGAAAGGACAGTCTCTTCAATAAAGTATTAGGAAAACTATCCACATATAGAAGAATGAAATTGGACCCTTATTTCACCTCACATACTAGAATCAACTCAAAATGGATTAAAGACAAATGTAAAACACAAAACCTGAAACTAAAACTACTAGAAGAAAACATAAGGGAAACCCTCTTTGACATTGGTCTCAGCAGTAATTTCTCGGATATGGCTCCCAAAGCACAGGCAACAAAAGCAAAAATAGACAAATAGGAATGCATCCAACTAAAAGGCTTCTGCATAGCAATGGAAACAATTACAGAGTGAACAGACAACTCACAGTTTGGGAGAAGATATTTGCAAATCAAACATCTGATAAAGGGCTAATATTCAAAATATACAAGAAACTCAAACTACTCAATAACAAGAAAATAAGCTTATTTTTTAAAATGGGCAAAAAACCAGAATAGACATTTCTCAAATGAAGACATACAAATGGCCAATAGATACATGAAAAAAAAAAAATACTCAACATCACAAATCATCAGGGAAATACAAATTAAAAACATGGTGAGAAAACCTCACATCTGTTAGAATGGCTATTATCAAAAAGATGAAAGATAACAAGTTGGCAAGGGTACTGAGAAAAGGGAACTGTACATAAGTTGTACATAGTTGATAGGAATGTAAATTAGTATAACCATTTTGGAAAACAGTATGGAGGTTCCTCAAAAAACTACAAGTAGAACTGCCATATGATCCAGTAATCACACTTCTGGATACATATCCTAAGGAACTGAAACCAGTATGTTAAAGGGCTATCTGCATTCCCATGTTCACTGCAGCACTATTCACAATAGCCAAGGTATAGAAACAACATAAATCCCCACCAATAGATGAATGGATAAAGAAAATGTGGTACCCTGCATCTATAAACAATGGAAAACTACTCTGCCTTACAAAATGAGAAAATTTTGTCACTTGTGACAACATGGATAAATTTGGAAGACACTAAGCTAAGTGAAATAAACCAGGTACAAAAAAACAAATATGCATGATTTTGCTTACACATAAATCTTAAAAAGTCAAACTCATAGAAGTAGAACGGTAAAGGCTGTAGAACAGTAACTACCAGAGGCTGGGTGGAGGTGAGGAGGTGGACAGGGGAAAGAAGAGATTGTTCATCAGAATACAAAGTTCCAGTTTAAGAGGATATAAGTTCTAGAAATCCACTGCAAAGTACATTGACTATAATTAATAATAATGTATTGCATATTTCAAAATTGTTGAGTAATTTTAAATCTCTTTACAACAAAGAAATAAGTATGTGAGGTGATGGATATGTTAATTAGCCTGATTCAATCATTCTACAATGTATCCATGTATCATAAAATCACATTTTACCCCATAAATATATACAATTATTTATCAATTAAAAATATATAAAAAGAAAAAAGAACGGATTCTTTCATTAACAAGCATTTATTAACCACTCCAAATTTAAATATAGAGATTGCTATTAGGTAAACATCAGACCAATGTGGGATAAATGAGGGCCACTGACTGTTTAATTGTTGTTTATTTTAATATGGATTTTTCATAAACCTTTTTTAATGTATAAACAAGTGATATATAAAATATATTATTTAAAGTATATTAGGTGCATAATAGATACATGCATATAAAATATGTATGCCTATATGTATATTTTATGTGCATGTTATATGCATAAAATGTTAAATATTAATTCATTATAGTGAACTATTAAAGTTAGCATGGAGGCAATATATTCACGTTTTTAGAAAATTTTTAAAGTCATAATAAATATTCCTATTGTGTTACCAACATACTCAACATTTGTACCAAATTTAATCTTTAACTGCTAAAGAGTTATTTATTCCATGGGTGCTAGAATACCAACTATACTAATTTTATATCTTTCCTGAATGAGACACACTCAGGAAATATATATGTAATTTTTTAAAAAAACCACACCAGTAAATTCTAAATTGGCTGCTTAAGCCCAGATTCTGCAGGCCATTGATAATCCAACTTTTAATAACTTGTTTAGAAGCACTAGGGGGAAAAAACAATTTTTTTATCTCATTCTAAATCATAAAATTTAAAGACTTCAAAAACCTCTTTTAATTTACAATAAATATGGGAGAAGAAAATCACCAAATTAATGGCATGAAGCAATATTTTAGCTTTTAACCTTAATATGTCTTTTTATTTTAAAACAAGAACCAATCATTTATTACATGAAAAATTACATGTTTGTAAGTGAACAGAATACCAAAGTTTGTACACCGAATTAACACACTTTAAATATCTGTTTAGGGGAAAAGTGATAGTAGCTCTAGCTCTATCACAGAATGACAACTCTTCATTTTGCAAATGTTTTCTAAGTAATGCTCAAATGAAAATTATTTCTCAGTTATTTTGCAAATATCCATCTCATCGGCCAAACTCCTGAGACTTAATAAGCAGTGAAGCAAAATTCTTCAACCTACAGAGATCTAGTTCATCTTTCTTTGTTACCTTTCTTCACAAAAGTCCAACATTATTAGGTCATCCCTCAGTGAACTGGTCTGTTCCTCAACAATTCTCATCCTCTGCCGAAGTACGGTGAATGTTTCAGAAGCTGTAGCATTGATGTGGGTTGGAGAAGGACCGGTCTGGACACTGTAGTTTCCATATGTGCCTAAGAATATAGTCACAATATTAGTGTGGTAGGTCCTATTATTGTTCAAAAATAGTCACTGCCACTCCTGTGCTAGGATTATGCATCACTGTCCTGTTGAACTCAGGAATGGTCATGTGTCCTGGTTTGGCCAATTAAATGTAGGTAGAAGTTGTAAGAGCCAGCTTGTTCTTCACTCTCTCTCTCTTTCCCTACTCTATGAGATGAGAAACATCCCAGGTAGGACTTTCTCCATGCGCTAGGTTCCCAAGGTGACGCTGACATCAAACAGACCCACAACCCATTCATGATATACAGTGTACATGTCATGACATACAGTGTATGTTGTTGTAAGCCATTGAAATTGTTGAGTAGTTTATTTCATCATAATTTAGCCTATCCTATTTGCCACTATTAGTCACACACAAGGACCTAGGACTTGCTAAGGGAATGGCTTTTGTTACTAGCCATTTTCATCATAACATTATTACCATCCAACCTTCTTGAAAAACATTATATACTTAGACTTCTGTACAGCTGTCATAAAATAAATGATTTGCCAGCTCTATATACTATATATACTAAATTGAAGCAGCAATTTTAAAAAATATGTAACTTTAACTTAAAGCATGAGCAAAGACCCTTCTATGGCTATTGACGTCAAATTTCCACAGACCCTCCCCCAAAACCCAACGAAAATAAATAAAAATAGTGAGAATACTCTTTCAAAACATTAGTGACAGAAGCAGAATTAGCTTATATGTGGTCCCAACATGTAAATGAACCATGTTCAATGACAAGGTAATTGGTGAAAACTTTAAAAACATTTTCTTGCAACTCCATCCTGTACAGACATTTCTATATCAATCATGCTGTAAACCTTAGCCATCTCTAGCATTAGTGTTCCTATGGGAATGTGTTCACAAGGGGCCAAGCTGGGGTATCAGGAGTACACCTTTCTACCCACTTGCTATATAATCAGGTATCTCCCTTACCCTCAATTCCTGGAATTGAAAGGGGGGGTCCACCTCATGTTCAAGTTGCTGAAGGTGGTCCCAGGATCCATGGCAGGAATTCATAAAGTGGAGGACTGGTGGCAGGAGTGAAGGGAACAAGAAGCATGGTGGGGGCTATGGAAAGACTGAGCTTCTCGCTACAGTGAGCTATGAGTGTGCCACTGCACTCCAGCCTGGGTGACAAAGCAAGACTTTGTCTCTAAAAAAATAAACATAAAACAAGTCTGGCTGGGTTCGGCGCTCATATCTGTAATCCCAGCACTTTATGAGGCTGAGGCAGGCAGATCACGAGGTCAGGAGCTTGAGACCAGCCCGGCCAACACAGTGAAACCCCGTCTTTATTAAAAATACAAAAAATTAGCCAAGCATGGTGGTGGGCACTTGTAATCCCAGCTACTCGGGAGACTGAAACAGGAGAACCACTTGAACCCAGGAGGCGGAGGTTGCAGTGAGCCAAGATCACGCCATTGCACTCCAGCCCCGGCAACAGTGTGACACTCAGTCTCAAAAAAAAAAAAAAAAAAAAAAAAAAAAAAAACCAAGTCTCAGGGTTAGCTGAAAACCCTCCCTCCCAACCACCACCTCCACACCCTACCACTGGAAAACAAAAACAAAAACCAAACAGTGCCAAGGTCAGGAGAGTCCTAGGAAGCAAGGGAGCAATGATGGCTGAGTAGCAAGAGGATGGCCTTAAAGCCACCAGGCAGAGTCCCCAAGTATCTGGGAGGCTGTTAAAGTAGAGATAAGAAATTTAATCCAGTAAATGAATCTACCAAGTTGGGGCTTAAAGTTCGGGAGAGACTCTCATTTTCACTGCAGTTACTCACACCCTTGCCTGTCCTCCCCATCTTGTAGGACCAAAACAGGGATAGCAGAAATGCCACCCATCCCCATACATACACACATACACACACACACACACACACACACACACACACACACACACACACTCTCTCTCTCTCTCTCTGTTGGCCACTTGGCAGATCCTCATAAGTCATAGTTCTATAGCTCATAGTCTAAGAAGCACAGTTTTACATGAAAACAATCTACCTCTAATGGCTGACATTCTAGCAGAGACAACAGCTTTAACAAATCTGTGCTTTGTTGTGTTTGAAAAGAAGCAAATATTGACTGTTGCCTTGAACCTAAATCCTAATGAATGCTTAATAGTAACAGTAATAAAAAAAACTAAGATAAAAACTTTTATTTTTAAAATAGTTCATGCATAACTAATTTCTATGCAATATCATTATCAAACTAATAGAATTCTGTCTTAATGTTTAGGGAGAATATTTCCAAAGAGCTTCTAGGCAGGTAACCTTATGGAAAGCGTGGCAAAAAAAAAAGAGAGAGACCAATGTCACAAGTAATATACTAGTATAAGCCAGATGACTTTGAAAACACTTGCTTCTGTGGACAGAGACTCCATTCCTACACCTGGCAATAGGTGCACACTGGCAAAAGCATATACAAGTATATGCTGTTGGTTCCAAAATAACAGTCCAGGGAATCAATGCTGTTTATCACAACCACTGGAAAATAATTTGGTAACAATGTCTTCATTCACTCACACATCTAACAAATATTTCCTGAACATTTACCATGGACCAGATACTGTTATAGGCAATGGGGAGGGATGGGGGCGGGGTAGAGCAGTACCAACAAAACTCCCTGCCTTTATGGAGCTTATATTCCAGTTGAAGAAGACAGACAGTAAGTAAAATACATAGTTGGTTTGTGATAAGGACAAAGAGAAAAATGAAACAGGAAAGAACATGGGATGGAGGCTGCAGGGCAGGTTTTCATTTTAAACAGGGTGGTCTAAGAAAGCCTCATGACATTTGAGCAAAGACCTGCTATATAGGTATCACAGGACAGAAAAGTCCAGAAGACGCAAACAGCAAGTGCAAAGGCCTGAAGTTAGAAGGTCTGATGAGTCCACACACAATAAAGAGGTGGGTTTGGCTGCAGAGGAAGGAGTAATACAGAGAATATGGAGAGTTGAGGTCAGAGGTTAATAATAATATGACAATACACGGGGCCTTGAAGGCCATTATAAATGTTTGGCTTTTGCTCTCAGTGATTCTCAGAGCCCCTGGAGGTCTATAGCTGAAGAGTGCTACCTAACTTTCCTTTTAACTGAATCACTTGGACTCCCTTCCACTCCACATGGTGGAAGAACAAGAGAAGCAGAGATGCTGCTGGCCAGAACCAGGGTGGCAGCAGTGGTATTCCTATTTTAAGAAGTGGTTACTGGCTAGATGTACTTGAAAGATAGCTTTTGCTGATGGATTAGATATGAGATATGAGGGAAAGGAACAAGCCAAGATTAAAACAAGTTTTTTGGCCTGGATGGTGCTATCATTGAGACAATGGAAACTTACTAAGGAAGAACCCGCTTTGTGGAAAAGATAGAGAGTAGTTTATAAATTGTCAAATCTAAAACATGAAAGATACCCAATACACGACTGAATTTGCGGATCTGAAGTTCGGGGGATGAGGTGTGGACTGGAGATATAAATTCTTAAGAGCTCAATAAAACCTTAAGGCGGGATAACAGAGAACAGAAAGGATTAAAGGACCTACTCCCGAGCACGCCAAGATTAACAAATTAGAAGAACGTGTGTTGGGGCGTTCACGACGGACTAATACAAATTTCTCCAAAGTGGGGTCAAAGCAGACATTTTTCTACCTTTAGAGCCTAGCACAGTGCCTGGGAAATTATGGGTGGTAAATAAACAGGAGATACTTCGACAGGAATTTAACGAATGTCTATTCCGTTCTAGCAAAAGCGCCAGGTACTGCGGAAACCGTAAACAACAAGTGCAAATTCCTGACACCTACATTCTGGTAAGCAAGCCAGGGAGAATAACTGGTGGCAAAAAATCAAACATTAACGCCGAAATAGCCTTCTCAGGAAACTATTAACTTCCAACTTAACATATAAATAAAGGTGGTACTGGGCTTATCTGGAAGCCTCGGTGGCTATCTCCCACCCCCTCAGCTGGAGCCAGGCCAATACAAACTTCGCTCCTAAATGGCTTTCACCTGCATCCAACGCCGAAGCTCCTTAAGTCAGGGCCCCGAGGTCCAAGGAGCGAAACTGGACTCCGTCAGGACAGGGAGGGGGGGGGGCAGGGAGCAGTGTCTGTCACTCTCTGAGCGGACACCTCTCCCCCACGGGTCTCCGATAGCCGCTCACCCGCCTAGGGCCCGGCAGCCTCACCCCACAGTCCGTCTGTCCGCCAGAAGCTCCGTACTACGGCAGGCGGGCGGGTTTCCACGGAACTAAGACAGCGTTTTAAACCAACCCGCTCCTAGGCGCAGTAGCTCCCATACGCAGGCGCAGATGTGGCAGAGCATGCCGGGAACTGCAGTTTTCCCGGCCCAGGAGAGCCGTCCGCCCAGGGCGAGACCCAGGCCGGCATCCGTCGGCGCACAGGGAGCACGCCGCGCCGGGAACCGAATGACGACTGGCTCCATTGTGCTCGCGAGCGGGGCACACCGGGATATGTAGTTTCCCGCCGCTGCCCTCCGGGAGGTCCTGTGCTACGCACTTCACAGTGACGTATCTCTGCCTGGTGAACTTGCGGTGTTCGGCTAATCTTGGTAAACACATACCCTACGGCAGAGTCCAAGCCTAGACAACGTTTTTACATGTAGGAGTACTAAAGGATCAAGTCATTTCCGAACGACAGGAAAATAACAGATTTTGTTAACAAGCATAAAAATTGGTTAAAAATTCAGAGCTTAAACATTCTCGTTACAGGAGAAACCAAGTCCCTCTTCGTCCTCGTCCGTGATGGCCACATGGAGAGTAAAACACAGAAATCTGCTTTCTGGTCTTTTGTCTCTTCAGCATAAATTATTTCTTGCCCTGCCGACAAGTTAATAGGTATTTGTAAATCTGTAGCTATTAAACGAAAAAGAGCACGAACTACCCTTGGTTTTTTTGGTGGTTTGCTTTTTTGAGATAGCGTCTTGCTCTGTCGCCCAGCCTCGATTACAGTGGTGTGATCTTGGCTTACTGCAGCCTCGACCTCCCGAACTCAAGCGATCCTCCCATCTCAGCCTCCCCAGTAGGTGGGCCACAGGGGCGCATCACCACGCCTGGCTTATTTTTGCATTTTTGCGTGGAGGCGGGGTTATCACCATATTGCTCAGGCTGGTCTCCAACCCCTGGGCTCAAGCTATCCGCCCACCTCGGCCTCCCAAACTGCTAAAATTACAGGCGTGCATCACCATGCCTGCGCTTCTGAGTTGTTTTGCTTTAAGAATGTGTATTCTCACTTCAGGGAAAGCCTTCTATAGTGCAAAGACGACGCGGCTTTGCGTTTGGGTAGCTGGACAGAACACCTGTTATCCCTGCCAGGGCAATTAAAATGCAATTCTCTCTTCTACCTGAGGGTGCAGCCAAGAATCACTTCAGCCCTCCCGAACGCAATCAGATCTGAGATGAGATCTCATTTACTTGGCCTGACTATTGATCTTGCTATTCTAATTCTTTCCATAGCGGAGCCTCAACGTGAGACGGAGAGACTGCCCATCAAACCACAGCCATATTCATCAAGCTTTGAGCTGATCCGATGAAGGAGAAATGAGCACTGCATACATTATTCAGAGGAAGGGACCAAATAAAGCTTTTAATAGGAAATGGAAATGTATTTTAAAGCGTCCGTGCAAAGAGCCAATTATTTCCATTATGTATGTTTTATCTTTCAATGACCTCTGATTTATAGTGGAATTAAGAGATGAGTGATACGTGTATGTATTCCAAAGATATCCACGTGCTTCTGTGTAATGAGAGTTTTCACCTCCTCAAATCTCCATATTAAGCAGCAGTCAAGGAACCAAATTGATTAGTGTTTTTCATTTGTTTTCCCCTATCCACCATCTGGCAAACCATATAAGAACTTAAGCAATTACAAAGTTAGAGAAAAGGATCTGAAGTCTTCAATAAACTTGAAATCAGGAAGTACAGTACTCCAGCTTTGTCCTTTTTCAAATTTGTTTGGCTGTTTCTTTACCTTTCTAGTTGCTTTACCTTTCTCCCAAATTCTTTGAATCAACTTGTTGATACCTACAAAAATTCTGCTAGGATTTTGACTGAAATAATGCTGAACATATCGATTGTCTTGCTGATTTCCCCTCTTGATTTTCAGTTGATAAATAGTTCTCAGACATTACCCCATTTACCAAACAAGATAATTTCATTCATGGAAATCCTAGATATTCCATGAGGACCACATTCTCTTTCACTACAATACCCTCCTAAATGGTTTTTCTATTACCCCTTCCCCCAAAGTATCTTTCTTAGGACTACCAGAAGATCTTTAAAAAAAATGATTGTCTCCCGCCATTGCTTTAAAGCATTTAATGGTTCCTCCATTGAACTTAAAGTTTTCCATTGAGCAGAATGAAGACCAAACTGCTAATAGCTTCAGCCAAATACTCCAGCCTCCTCTGCACCTAGTGCCCCAGTGGAACTCTGAATTCAAGCCTGCTAGTGTAGATGTCTTTGTGCGTGCAAGTTATGCTCACTCTGCCGGGCATGGCCTTCCTCTCGTCAGTCTCTCGAGTTCAACAGAAACTTAGCCTCATCTGTGAAGCCATTCTGTTCCCTCCCAAAGCACTTCATAGCTGTCAATGTATCTTATTTCCCCTTAGTGAACTGTACGCTACTTAAGGACAGGAATTTTGTTTTTTATTTTCAACACCAAGTACAAACCCTGACACACAGTAGGGGTTTGGAAAGTTTTTGTTAGGTGAGTGAATGAATAAATTTTGAATGCCTCTACTAGTAGAGGCTGTGTTTCATTCTCTACTTGTAGGCCCGGAAAAGGCCTACAAATAGAATATATGCTGCTGATGATTTGCTGTTGTAGTTACACAAATGGCAGTAAAGTCACCTGCAACTACTTCCCCTTGGAGTTGGAAATGTATTCCGTGGACAAGAAATGCAAACAAAACAACCCAAAGTTTTCATATCTTGTTGGTACAATAAAAAAATAATAATGGCAAATTCACAAACTGGTTCCTCACCTTATGTGGGCAATCCAGATATTTTGGTGAAGTATTGGCTCTGGGTATAGAGATTAGGATTTGAAAGAGTCTGGCTTTTTAATGAACTGGTGAATCAGCCCAAGGCTGAGAAGATAATTCTGTTAATTGAAGTGGCCAAGGGCAACAGTGTTTCTTACAAGGTCTCTGTCACTTAGCTCCAACTAAATTTTATAGTCAGGTAGATTTTCACCTTGTTCCATTAACCAAACTTATGAATAAGGTCAAGGCTGTGATGAGTTGCTGCAGCTCTATTTTACATTTTCTAAGATTAAAGTACTCTTTTGTACTTTCTCATATCACCACACATGATTCTGACTGTAACCTGTGGTGTAGTGGTTATATTCTCATTTTACTGATGAGTTAACTGACACTGGGGGAAGTTAAGTAACTTGCCTAAGGGCCATACAACCAATGAGTGCAGAATGGTTGTATGAGGTTGGCTCTATCTCGCCTCAAAGCCTGTGCATTTTGGTTAGACCCATCTCCTACCGTTCTTCACCCCATCTGACAGCAGTGGGTCAAGACAGAATTTTCAGCATCTAACTATGCAATGAGAAATATATGAATTAACTTCACACAATCAAATACCATATGTTTATCAAAGAAAATAAGGAAATCTAGGTGGTGGTATGTGGGTATTTACTATGCCATTTTTACAAATTTTCTGTGTGTCTAACAATATTTTCATGATTTTTCTTTTTGAGACATAGTCTCACACTGTCACCAGGCTGGAGTGCAGTGGTGCAATCTCAGCTCACTGCAACCTCCACCTCCCAGGTTCAAGTGATTCTCCTGCCTCAGCCTCGAGAGTAGCTGGGACTACAGGCATATGCCACTACGCTCAGCTAATTTTTGTATTTTTAGTAGAGATGGAGTTTCATCATGTTGGCCAGGATGGTCTCGATCTCTTGATCTCATGATATGCTTGTCTCAGCCTCCCAAAGTGCTGGGATTACAGGCATGATCCACCATGCTCAGCCAAAATAATTTATTTAATGAGGAAAATTTCTATGTACTTATATGGAAAATTCTATAGGATATATTTTAAGTTGAACAAGTAAGGTGTTGTGTGACAACAGGGGGGGATAAGAATTTTATATTTGTATAAATAAGCACTGGGAGTATACAAAAAAATCAATAAAAGTGCCTTTTATTACCTGTGTAGATAATGTGACCATAACTTTTCATCCAAACCAAGATAATGTATCTCTCAATGTATCTAAGGTCTTCTTTTATTTCTTTAGTGTCTTATAGTTTTCAACATATGGATAATATATATTTTTGTTAGATTTGTATCTAAGTTTTCCATTTTTTGTTAAGTTTTTTAAAAATTTCAAATCCATTGTTTATTGCTAGTATATAGAAATATAATTGACTTTTGTATTTTTATCTCTTATCCTATGACCTTGCTAAACTCCCTTACTAGTTTTAGGACTAGCTTTAGGACTTTTTTTTGTGTATTATTTGGGATTTTTTTACATAAACAATTCTGTCATCTGCAAGTAGAATTTTTTCCCCTTTCAATCTGAATGACTTTATTTTTCTTACACTGGCTAAGACTTTTATTTTATTGAATAGCAGCAGTGAAAGAAGGATGTCCCTATCTCGTTTCCATTAAGTATGATGTTAATCATAGGTTTTTATAGTAGTCCTTTATTATAGCCAGACAATTTCATTTCATTCCTAGTCTGCAGAGAGTTTTTATTGGAAAGAGATTTGAATTTGTCAAATGCTATTGAGATAATTATGTTTTTGTTTTTCTTCTTTAGTTTGCTAATTGGTAAATTACATTGGTTGAATTTTCACAAATTGAACCAACCTTGCATTTTTGGGATAAGTTCCACTTAATTATTCTGTATTTTCCTTTTTTTTTTTTTTTTGTATTTCTAGACCCAATTTTCTAATAATTTGTTGAGTATTTTGTGTCTATGTTTGTTGGGGATATTGGTCTTTCTTTTTTCTTTTTTTTGGAAACAGAGTCTCACTCTGTCACCCAGGCTGGAGTGCCATGGTATGATCTCAGCTCACTACAACCTCCACCTCCTGGGCTTAAGCAATTCTTCTGCCTCAGCCTCCAAAGTAGCTGGGACTATAGGCATGCACCACCAAACTCAGCTAATTTTTGTATTTTTAGTAGGGAAAAGGTTTCACCATGTTGGCCAGGCTGGTCTCAAACTATGGGCCTTAAGTGATCTGCCTGCCTCAGCCTCCCAAAGTGCCAGGATTATAGGCATGACCCGCTGCACCCAGCCTGGTGTTTATTTTTCTTTCATTATAATGTTGTTACCTGGTTTTGATATTAGGGTAATGCTAGCTTCATAAGATGCATGGGAAGTGTTTCCTTCTCTTATATATTCAGAAAAAGATTGGGTTTTATGGTTCCTTACATATTTTAAATATCAACTCATTATTGGCTATGTGGTTTACAAATATTTTCTACTTTTTTATAAGTTTCCTTTTAATTTTGTTTGTTGTTTTCTTTGTTATGCAGAAACTTTTTAGTTTGATACCATACATTAGGTACATTTAGTTTTATTACTGTACATTGTTTATCTCGTTTTTGTTGCCTGTGCTTTTGTTATCAAATCTGAAAAACTATTGCTGAGAACAATGTTGTGAAGGTTTTCCCTCATGTTTTTTTCTAGGAGTTTTATGGTTTCAGTTCTTATGTTTAAGTCACTAATCTCTTTTAAATTGATTTTTGTGTATGGTGTAAGAGAAGAGTTCATTTTATTTATTTATTTATTTATTTTTCTTCCTTTCTTTTCTTTCTTTCTGTGTGAGGATATCCAGTTTACCAGAACCATTTACTGAAGAATCTATTTTTTCTCATTGTGTATTCTTGTCAGCTTTGTTGAAAATTAGTTGACCAAATATGCATGGGTTTATTTCTTGG
Source organism: Ateles fusciceps (assembly GCA_036589455.1). Classification (NCBI taxonomy): domain Eukaryota; kingdom Metazoa; phylum Chordata; class Mammalia; order Primates; family Atelidae; genus Ateles; species Ateles fusciceps. The sequence continues at coordinate 6,576,988 of JAZHEH010000889.1, forward strand.
CTGTCTATTCTGTTCCATTTGTCTATGTGTTTGTTTTTATGCCAGTACCATACTGTTTTGATTATTACAGCTTTGCAATATAGTTTGAAAGATGCCTTCAGCTTTGTTATTCTTATTCAAGATTGTTTTCTCTATTTCTCTGTTTGGGAACTTCTGTGTTTTCATAGAAATTTTAGGACTGTTGGGTTTTTTCTATTTCTGTGAAAAATGCCACTAGAATTTTAGCAGGGATTGCACTGAATCTAGAGATCACATTGGGCAGTATGGACATTTAAAAAATGTTAACTCTTCCAATACAGGAACACAGGATATCGTTCCACTTCTTTGTGTCTTCTTCATTTTCTTGCATCAGTGTTTTAGAGTTTTTGTTGTATAGATTTTTCACATCCTTGGTTAAATTGATTCTTAAGCATTTTATTTTTTATGCTATTATAAAAGGGATTGTTTTCTTAATTCCTTTTTCAGGTAGTTCATTGTTAGTGTAGAAAACAAGCAATTGATTTTTGTATGCTTGTTTTGTATCTCACAACTTTACTGAGTTTATTAGCCCTGTCATTTTTTTAATGTAGTTTTTGGGATTTTCTATATATAAGATCATACCATCTACAAACAGAAGTAATTTCACATTTTTCTTTTCGATGTAGATGCCTTTTATTTATTTTTCTTGCCTAAGTGCTTTGGCTAGAACTTGCAACACTATGTTGAATAGAAGTGGTGTGAATGGGCATTCTTGTCTTGTTTGTGATGTTAGAGGAAAAACTTTCAACTTTTCATTTTTGAGTATGATGTTAGTTGTAGGCTTGTCATACATGGCCTTTATTTTGTTAAGGTATGTTTTTGCTGTAGCTAATTGGTGAGAGTTTTTATTATAAAAGGATGTTCAATTTTGTCAAATGTTTTTTCTGCATCTATTGAAATGATCATATATGGTTTTTATTCTTCATTCTGTTCATGTGTTATGTCACATTTATAGATTTGCATATGTTGAACCATCCTTGCACAGCAGGAATAAATCTACTTGACTATGGCATATGATCCTTTTAGTGTGCTGTTGACTTTGGTTTGCTAGTACTTTATCGAGGATTTTTGCATCTATGTTAATCATTTGAATGTATAACCTATTGAAAAATAAAATAAATGCATTATTCAAATATCTGGCATAGTTTCTCTCATGTAAAAAGATCTCAATGTAAGCTTGTTGAATAAATGAATGATTGAAGCAATCTGTTAGCATTGTGATTACCTGGGCTTCATTGAAGAAAATGGAGGTAATCATTATATATCCAAATCTGAAAGTCTATAACATATGTAGCAGAACTGAATGATTGATTTGCTCTGCATTCCTAAACTGTGGGTTTGGTAACATAAAGTATTATCAACACAGATTTTTTTTATTGTTTATATACTTCTCTGCCTGTTTTCCAATGCATTTGAGGCATCATGCATACAAAGAAAGAGTAAAGTGCAACTTGCTGTAAAAAATCAAGATGAAAGAAAAGGAGACTCCGGATTCTCTGTAGAGGTTGTCATTGAGAGTCTCCCTATCTCTGATCCTTTTTCTCAAAATCTGTGCTCCATCTACAAGGTGACTGGGAGAATTTTCATTTTCATATATGTTCTAAACGTATGTCTGCAGCACAGCCAGTGTCTCTTCCACACAATTTTTGCACTAGAAAACCTACACAATAATAGGAAAACTGATTGGAAATAAAATTTATAAAGTAGTTATTTAGAATTCCATGTCTGGGTGAAATGTTGTAACTGCAGTCAGAACTTTGATTCATTTGTTCCTGAGACCTAGCTGCATTTTTGGACATTTAGTATGTCTTTGAATTCCAGAAGCCAATAAATCAGATGAATAGAATACAATTGTTTTATTTATGGAATGAAAAAGGCTATAACACTATTCCTTCTGTAGATTTGGGGGAAAATTATGTCTTTCTTAGAAATGCATGAAAAACATGGGCACGTACATATATATCTTAAAGAACTGATTTGATAAATTAAAGGCAAGTAATACATTCAGATAAATACAGTTGTTTCTTTGTATCTATGGGGCATTCATTCCAGGACTCCTGTAGATAAGAAAAGGTGGGAATGCTTGAATCCCCTACATGAAATGACACAGTATTTATATGTAATCTATGCAATCCTCTCCTATAATTTAAATTATCTTTAGATTGTTTATAATATCTAGTACAATGCCTACACATCACTTCATTTACGTGGATCCAATGTAGTATGTGATGCACCACAATTTAAGTTTTGTTTTTATAGAACTTTTTTTTTTTGAGACAAGGTCATTCTCTACTGCAGTGACTCAGTCATGGGTCACTGCAGCCTCAACAACCTCCTGGGCTCAAGCAATCTTCCCACCTCAGCCTCCCAAGTAGTTGGAACTACAGGTGCACACCACTACCCCTGGTTAATTTTTAGAAATGAGGTTTCACCATATTGCCAAGGCTGGTCTCAAACTCCTGAACTCAAGCAATCCACCCACCTTGGCTTCCCAAAGTGCTGGGATTACAGGCATAAGCCACTGCACTGGGCTTTGTGGAGCTTTTTTCAAGTTTTTTTTCTCCTGATATTTTTGATCCATGGTTGGTTGAATCCATGGATGGGAAAGCCATGGATATGGAGGGCTGACTGTATTCCCAAAAGAATAAGAATGCTCCTGGTTATAGTAATTAAAGATTAACACAGCCCTCCAAAAAACACAAGGCAGCCAGCCTGGTGGCTCATGCCTATAATCCCAGAATTTTGGGAGGCTGAGGAGGGAGGATCGCTCGAGGTCAAGAGTTTTGAGGGTACAGTGAGCTATGATCACGCCACTCTACTCCAGCCTGGATGACAGAGTGAGACCCTGTCCCTAAAAGCCATTATTACAACAAGAAAATGTCTCATCAAAGATGTAGAAAATTTCAGGTGGGTGACAAAAGTGGAAATCAAAATAACATTTTCCCAAGACACTGAATTCCAAACTATTGATTTATAAATCCTATTTCTCAGAATTTTTTTCCTTTATTGGGAAGGTTCTCTGATTCCTTTCTAGATATTAATCGTATTTTGATACAGATGACACCTGATTGTTACAACACTGGTAACACCCTACAAAATACAAAAACATATATTCCACTAAAATAATTAAAATTGAGCTCAAAGTATTACTTGGATATCTTGGTGAGACAATTATCAGATGGTAAAAGGCTAAATCTTTATAAAACTTTCTTCGGTATGATTATATTAAAAGTAGAATTGTTTCTCCTCTGGCCCTCAAAAAAGAGAAAAATCCATATTCACATTGCTTTCTTTGCTTCTTCCTCGTAATGATCAGTAGAGAAGACTCATCGAGATAGTACATCAATCAAACATATTGACAAAAAATCAAGTTTCTACATTAGCCCTGAAGTGCATATTGTCTTTTGAACTTTTGACAGCTTAGCTGCTTTCATTTTATACTCCCATACACTCTCTTCCTGGAAAGCATCTTGGCTTCTATAAATAACCATTCATGGAAAACATTCTCTCTAGTTACAGTGCTACCAAGATACAATTTTTTCCTTATATGAATGGAACAGCTTAATAAATTCAAAAAGACTACTGTTTTAAATGATAATGAAAAAAATTAGCCAATATGCCTGGTTCTACTATTCATTTGCTATGTGATCTTGGATAAGTTCTTTACACTGTCTGTGTTTTAGTTTCCATATTCGTAAAGTAGAGAGTATTAAGGAAGTTAATAAATACCATTAGGAGACAATTGTCTTTAGGTCTTTCACATTTCTATAAGACTTATTAGAAAAGGCACTGAATGCCCTTTATTTTGGACTATCTTTTCAAGAATATTTGCATAGGGAACAGCCTTGGAAAATGGAGACAATGTCTTCCTCTGAAGCGAAGCGCAGTCTTGCTTATCATCAATTAAAAAAATGTGAATGCCCTAAACTCAGGGATTACTCACTGAAACACAACCCACTACATGTACAAGTACCCATCTGGACTGATATGTGAGGTCCCTCTGGTACTTTGGGGCAGGAGCAACTAATACAAACATGCTGATGATCATGTTGCTTGCTGTATCATGAATAACAAAGTCCTTCATCTCTGACCCACGAGTCTCAGGTCTCTGCCAGCATCTGTGAAACTGTGGCAAAATAACTTCTTAGCTTGCAAGTAAGGTCAACTCTCAGACCCTTTACAGTTCTTGACACATAAAAGATTAAGAGTCTAGAATATGGCCGGGCGTGGTGGCTTATGCCTGTAGTCCCAACATTTTGGGAAGCTGAGGCAGGTGGATCACCTGAGGTCAGAAGTTTGAGCCCAGCCTGGCCAATATGGTGAAACCCCATCTCTACTAAAAAAAATACAAAAATTAGCTGACATGGTGGTGCGTGCCTGTAGCCCCAGCTACCCAGGAGGCTGAGGCAGGAGAATCACTTGAACCCGGGAGGCGGAGGTTGCAGTGAGCCAAGATCATGCCACTGCACTCCAGTCTGGGTGACAGGGTGAGACTCCATCTTAAAAAAAAAAAAAAAAAAAAATCTAGAATATATGAAATGCTTAACAAACATTAACATTATTAATATTTATTACTATCAACATTATGTGGCTTCAAAAATACTAAGCTCTCATCTAGCAATTATATTTCTGGGTACTTATCTGGCTTAAAGTTACAAGGTAATTTTTTTTTTTTGAGATGGAATTTTGCTCTGTCACCCAGGATGGAGTGCAGTGGTGCAGTCATAGCTCACTGCAGCCTAACCTTCCAGGCTCAATGATCCTCCCACCTCAACCTCCTGAGTAGCTAGAACTACAGGCACAGCCACTGTGTCTGGCCACAATATATGTTTAAAAGGATGGATATTCATTGCAAAATTGTTTATGACAACAAAAAATTATAACCAACCTAAATGAACATTCAAAAATACATTATATTACATTCTTATAGAAACTTCTGTACTTTTTTTTTTTTTTTGAGACGGAGTTTCACTCTTGTTGCCCAGGCTGGAGTGCAATGGTGCAATCTCGGCTCACCACAACCTTCACCTCCCAGGCTCAAACGATTCTCCTGCCTCAGCCTCCCAAATAGCTGGGATTACAGGCATGCACCACCACATCCAGCTAATTTTGTATTTGCAGTAGAGACAAGATTTCTCCATGTTGGTCAGTCTAGTCTCGAACTCCTGACCTCAGGTGATTTGCCCACCTTGGCCTCTCAAAATGCTGGGATTAAAAACGTGAGCCACCATGCCTAGCCAAAATGTAATTCTTATATTGTCACAATAATACTACCTAACAAAACCAGTCTAAAACTCAGTGTCACACATAAATAGCATTTATTCTCACATACTGCCTATGAGTTATCTGCGACAGCTCTGCTCCATGTGTCCCTTTCTGGGGCCCAGGCATATGGGACCTCTACCTTTGGCATGCTTTTCTTGGCCATGATAAAAGAATAAGATGACAAGTCTAACAGCGCAAGCACATTTGAAGCCTCTGCTTGTGTCACATAATAATGTCCCAATGGCTGAAGCAAGCAAAGTAACTGAGCCCAAAGTCAAGGCAGAGAAAATCACATTGAGGCCACCCATGGCAAGGGTGTTGGATATACCACAAAATAGTAAAGAATTAGAATCAATAATGCAATCTACCGTACTCAACCAACTCCATTTGCCCACAACTCTATGAGGCACTCTTTGTTGGCTCTTCTCCCTTCTCTGTTTTACTTTCCCTGCCCACTTATTTCAGCTGTCTGGGATCACCTCCTAAATAAACAATCTGCACCCAAGTCCTTTCTCAGATTCAGGTATTGGAAAAACCCAATCACTACGAACTCCAATATCTACACTGTCTTATATGGGCTCTGGTTTTCTTTTTTGCAAATGTTTTATTTGAGTTGTTTTTTCAAATTAAAAATATAACCCATATCAGAGCTGCATTCAATTCTCAGTACCTTCCTTCCAATACGCAAAGACTGATTGCAGCTCTGAGATGACACTGAGCCCTATCCCCAACTTTCAACTATTTTCACCAATGCTTAGGAGATCTTAGGCCTGTAGGGCCAAGACTCAAGCTCAAAAACCATGTTCAACCTCCCACTGTCTCTTTCTGTAAAGAAGCAGCATATTTGAAAAACATGCCCTAGAAATGGAAGCTTAGTCCTGAGCTGAAGGCAGAGGAAAGGCTGCTTTCTATTTCACATCTTCCTCCTACAAAAGCCTCTGCCTTCTCCCTGTGCAGTTAATAACTGCATTTTCTGCCAAACTGTATATGAGGTGTCAGCTGACTTAATTCATTAACTGACCACTTATTGCTTGGATCAGACACTGTGCTAACTGTAAGGGTAGCAAATTAATAAGGCAAAGTTCCAGAAGATAAGGACCTCACTGTGTTGTAAGAAAGACTGAAACCCAAACAAGTAACCCACCTCCTGCAACAGGCTCAGGAGGGGAATCTAATTAGGATAGGGGTCTGAGAAAGTTTTCTGGAGGAAATAATGTCAGAGTTAAGTGAAAAGCGATGAACAGGAGTTATCCAGTTGACTAAAGACAGAAAGGGAGCCCCAGGTGGGAAGAACAACCTGTGCAAGTGTGTTTGGTACTGAGAAAGCAAGGTGCATGTGGGGGAACTGAAAGTGCAGTGTGACTAGAGTAGAAATGGTGAGGAATGAAAGTGGGCAAGTAGGCACTAGTTAGACCAAAGCTGTGATAAGGACTCTGAACTTTGTCTTGAAGCTATCTGGATTTTGTCAGTAAGCCACTGAAGTCATTTATTTAGGGAATGAAATGGTTATATTTGTGCTTTGAGAGAGATAAATGTGGTAGTTCTATGAGATTGAAATGGAAGTAGTAAAGAATAGAGGTAGAGAGACAAATTATAAAAGGCTATGGTAGTGATACGGCAAGCAAATGATTCTAAAGATCTACATCTCCACAGGTGCCTGCATTACTCTCACTATCTGAATTTACATATGGCATACTTAATGACACTGAATTGTGTGTGTGTGTGTGTGTGTGTGTACGTGTGTGTGTGTAGAACATCTATTTGAAGTCTATGGGATCTAGTTTGGGAATTGCTGAATGAGGAAGCTATTCAGGAGGTAGAAATGATGACCCACAGAGACTGCTTAAATGTGGGGAGTGAAGAGGGAAGAATTCAGAATGACTTGGTCAACAGGGTAGAGTATGGAGCCATTTAATGAGACAGAGAAAAGAGGAAAAGGATGAGATTTGGGGGTATATTTGTTGCCTATTGCTGTGTAACAAATTTTCACAAACTTAGCAGTTTAAACAACACATTTATTATCTCACAGTTTTTTTGTGGGGGAGGTCAGGGATCTGGGCATGACTTAGTTGGGTTCTGTGCTTAGCCTCTTACAAGGTTGTACTCAAGGTGTTGGCCAAGTTGCATTCTCATTGGTTGTTGGCAGAGTTCATGTCCTGTGGTTGTAGGACTGAGGGTCCCAGCTTCTTACTTTAGCTCCTTGAGGCCACATGCGGTTTCTGAAGACTGGCCACAGTTTCTTGCAACCTGGGCTCTCCCAACATGACTACTTAATGTTATTAAATCAGCAGAGAGAGTCTCTAAAGTGATCCTGCTGGCAAAATGGAATGTTACATAACATAGTATGATCATGGGAGTGACATACACTATCTTTGCCGTATTCTGCTGGTTAGAAGCAAGTCACAGGTCCTGCCCACAGTCAAAGGGGAGGGGTGACACTGAGGTGTGAACACAGTGAGGCAGGGATCAAGAGGCTACCTTAGAGTCTATCCATCCCAAGAGGAAAGATGAGTTTAGTTTGGACATTTTGAGTTTCATGTAACATTCAAATATAGATATCCAGTGAAATATGTGGATCCAGGGCCAGAAAGGAGGTTTAGAGATGGAGCTGTAGATTCAGAATCTACTTGTAGATCTACATCCAGTAGGTGAAGCAGTGAAAGTAGGTGAAATTGCCCAGGGAGAGTGTATATAGTGAGAGTAATGGAGGCATCAGTGGAGATGTAGATGAATTAATATCCTTTCTCTAAACTTGAGGACAGCCAATGTGTTCCTTAGCCTTCTCATTTTCAGAGTGAAACAAGATCCACTTCTGTTTTCTCTACACCTACTCCCTTTTATAATCCTTTACTTTGTTTGCTCCCCTCTGAACTGTCTTTTGTTTCTCTATGTTACACATAAATGAAGGAATTAAAATTAGAGCCAAAGCTGTAGGAACCAAATCAGCATGGCACTGGCATAAGAACAGATACATAGACCATGGAACAAAATAGAGAACCCAGGAATAAATCCAAATATTTATAGTCAAGTCATTTTCAAAAAAGGCATCAAGAACATACAATGGGGAAAGAAGGATGTCTTCAATAAATGATGTAGTAAATGATGCTGGGAAAATGGAATATTCCATATGTGGAAGCATGAAACTAGATCACTGGCAGGAAATATCTTCAAACTATCCTTCTGTCAGGAATTAATAGTCAGAATATATAAGGAGCTCAAACAATTTAATAGCAATGTAATAATAATAATGAGATTGAAAATGGGAAAAGATTTGAACACACATTTTTCGAAAGAAGACAAATGGCCAACATATATATGAAAAAAGGCTCACATCATGACCATCACAGAAATGCAAATCAAAACCATGAGATATCATCTCACCCCATTTAAATGACTTTTATCAAAAAGACAAGGAATAATAAATGTTGGCAAGGATGGGAAGAAAGGGGAACTCTCATATACTGTTCATGGGAAGGTAATTTAGTATAGCTGCTATGGGAAACTGTATGGAAGTTCCTCAAAAAACTAAAAATAAACCTACCAGATAATTCAGCAATCCCACTACTAAGTATATATCCAAAGAAAATAATTTCAATATGTTAGATACATCTGCACTCACGTATGTATTGCAGCACTATTCACAATAATCAAAATATAAAACCAACCTAAGTGTCCACCAATGGATGAATGGATACAGAAAATGTGGTGTATATACACAATGGAATATTATTCAGTCATAATAAATGATGAATATTATTCAGTCATTTGTAGCAACATGAATGGAACTGGGGGTCATTATGTTAACTGAAATAAATCCAGCACAGAAAGACAAATATCACATGTTCTCACTCAAAAGGGAGCTGAAAAAGTGGATCTCATGAAGGTAGTAGATTGGTAATTATCAGAGGCCAGGAAGGGTAGAGGACAGGATGAAGAGAGGTTGATTACTTTCTTCCATCAAATGTATACTTTCACAGAAGAAATAAAACCTAGTATTTGCTAGATCAGAACGGTGACTATAGTTCACAAGAATCTATCGTGTATTCCAAAATAGTTAAAAGACAATAATTTGAATGTTTCCATCCTAAAGAAAAGATACATATTTAAGGTGATATATATATTTCAATTGCACTGATTTGATCTTTGCAAACTATATGAATGTATTGTTATCATGTGTACCTCAAAAATGTGCACATCCTTTATTTATCAATGTAAAAAAGAAGAACATTTAAATGCAGTGCATTAATAAAGGTTCTAATTAATTCCCAATAAAGCAGAACTATCTTCTGGGTATTTCATGATTTTTTTTGTTTATGCCGATAACATCATTTAAAACTTTTAAACATTCTATTGCATCCAAAATGGTGCTTCACATATCTTATACAATATTGCAGGAAGCTAAAGATAACTGAAATTTTACCAAAGTAATATCTTGGAACATATCTAAAGTAATTTAAAAGAGTAAGAAGTGAACATGTAGTTATTGACATGTTTAACAAACTAATTATGGCATTCCTGGTGAAGGGTAATACATAAGGGAAAAGTGTTACATATACATTTAAAAGATTAACCTAGTTTAGTCTCTCAGATTTGAGAGTCAGAATTTAGAAGAAAAGCACATATTGCATGTGCCATAGAACTATATAAATTAGACAGTAATGCTAGTTATTTCAGTGTTACACCAAATGATCAACAAAGCTGAAAAAGAAAGGGCATCAGGGTGATGACTTACGGGGTATGAGTTTCTTTTTGGGGTGATGAAAATGTGCTAAAATTGATGTGGTGATGAATGCATAACTCTAAACATAGTAAAGACCATCAAATTGCACACCTTTAATGAGTGAATTATATGGTATTTGAATTATATCTCAATGAAAAAAATTTTTTAAGGCAGGGCAATGGTATTTATGATATTGATTTGCTAACAGCATTTGTTTCTGCTGTCATATCTCTGTTTCCCACTAGGGCAAGGTGAAGGATAGAACACTCAGCAATTCTGAAGTTGTTCAATTGACAAGAAGACAGAATCTTCTCTTTCTTGCTGCTTCTGTAAAGCATCAGAGAGGTAAAACAAATCTATCCCTTTCTTCAGGGAACTCTGGAATCAGTCTCTCTCTCTCTCCATCTCTTTCTCTTTCTGTTGTTGCCAATTCATAGTAGCAGACAAGTGTAGCGTCAGAAATAAAACTTGTAGTTTAGTAACTTGGATTTTTAGTTTATGGTTATATGGAAGGAAATAGTTTATAGATCATTTTAAAATTAAGTTTATTACTATCTGCTAATATTTGTGTTAATTATGAAAATATAAAACAATCACATTGATAATTATCTATCTGCCTTTCCAAATCAATTTTCTCCCCTTCTCTTTCCTGTTTTGTGCTGCAAGAAACTGAACTTTATGGACAGCATCATATATTATAGGTTCTCCTGGCTTCTGGTTGGTTTTGGTCAATGAAAGGCACAGACAGGAAATCGGGGGAGGAAGGAAAGAGAGCCTGGTATTTATTTCCCTAGCAGGCCTTGGTTTAGGCAGCAAGTGAGATCCTCTAATTTCTCTGCTGAAGTTCTCAGCTCTTTTCTGACTCCTGTCCCATTGCTGCAGCCCACACCAGCCCCTGGGATCATTACTTCCTTTCCTTCCTCCTTCATGTTCGGAGGTGGTAAGGGTCTCCCACTCTCATTACTCCCTGGACGTTTTACCATGTCTTATTGTTCTTGGAAATTGCCCATCCCTCTTTAAATAGTCCCTTCATTTGCCCCTCTATTTATTCTCTCTCTAATTGACCCTTTGAGTGTGCCATCAGTTTCTTGTTGGGATACTAACTGATTGAACTATAGTATATCTTGTATCTGAATATATGCACATGAAGAAAAATGTTACCAAAATGAAACAAAAAGCCCATGAAAAAAGGATGGGAATCATATACATCAACCTCAGGGTAGTGGTTGTTTCTGAGAAAGTGGGGGGGGAAATGGGAATTAGGACTTTCTAGCTTAGTTCTTTTTACCTTAGTTCTTTTTAGGACTTTTTCTTGCTTAGTTCTGAAAATAGTATTTAACTTTTTAAAAAAAGATGTGAAATAAATATGGAAAAGGGAAAAAAAAGACCGAACATTTAAGGACCTAGACTGGTGGTCCAAAAAAAGTAGCTGAGTCTATACATATAACAAAGACAGGCTCCTATTGTTCTCATGAGAGTGTGCAAATTCTATTTCTGGGTTCCTGGAGAAATCTCTTAGGAAAGTGGTCTGCTGCCACCTTAAATGTTCTAGCCATCCTCTGAGTTCACATATTCACATACTATGGCACTTTATGATTCCCACCCTGGTTCTTAGCCATGTCATTTGTATGGGACAGACCCCAATCCTATCTGTAGGGGTAGATCCTGATTGGCATAAACCAAACCAATAAACCTGTTTCAGCTTCTTTTCCCTGAGGTGTTGGTTCAGAAACACACACTTAGGCTGGGCACGGTGGCTCAAACCTGTAATCCCAACACTTTGGGAGACTGAGATGGGAGGATTGCTAGAGTCCAGGAATTCAAGACCAGCCTGGGCAACTATATTAGTCCGTTTTCACTCTGCTGTAAAGATGTGCATGAGACGGGGAAGAAAAGAGATTTAATTGGCCTTGCAGTTCTATATGATGGGGAGGCCTCAAATCATGGTGAGAGCTGAAAGGCACTTCTTACATGGTGGCAGCAAGAGAAAATGAAGACAAAGCGAAAGCGAAAACCCCTGATAAACCCATCAGATCTCATGAGACTTATTCACTACCACAGAATAGCATGGGAAAGACTGGCCCCCATGATTCAATTACCTCCCCCTGGGCCCCTCCCACAACACATGGGAATTCTGGAAGATACAATTCAGTTGAGATTTGAATGGGGGACACAGTCAAACCATATCAGCAACAGAACCAGAGCCCGCCTGATATGGTTTGACTGTATCCCCATTCAAATCTCATCTTGAACTGTAGTTCCCATAATCCCCACATGTTGTGGGAAGGACCTGGTGGAAGGTAATTGAATCATAACGAGGTGGGGGTGGTTACCTCCATGCTGTTCTTGTGCTTGTGAGTGAGTTTTCATGAGATCTGATGGTTTTATAATGGGGTTCCCCCCCTTCGGTTTGCAGTTCTCTTGCTGCCTCCATGTGAAGAAGGATGTGTTTGCTTCTCTTTCTACCATGATTGGTAAGTTTCCTGAAGCCTCCCCCGCTCATGCTGAAGTGTGAGTCAATTAAATGTCTGTCCTTTATAAATTACCCAGTCTTGGGTATGTGTTTATTAGCAGTGTGAGAACAGACTAATACACCGTCTCTACAAAAAATAAAAAAAAGTAGCAAGGTATGGCGGCATGCACCTGTATTCATAGCTACTTGGGAGGCTCCCTTGAGCCCAGGAGCATGAGGTTGCAGTGAGCTATGCACTCTAGCCTTGGTGACAGAGCAAGACCCTGTCTCAAACAAACAAACAAACAAACAAAAAGGCAAGGAAATTCACACTTAATTAGAATCAATACTCAACAGAAGACCTTGTAGGAGATTCAGTAAAAGAGAGGCTTTCATTCTTTTTCTGAGATTATGGAACTAAAGATATGAGGAAGATTGGATTGTTGCAGCCATCTTGAAACCATAAGAGGAACCAGCCTGATGATGAAATCCCAAAGAGACAGAGTCAACCTAGGTCCTAGTGTTCCAGTTTGACCTAAAGTCAGGCTGTGCCTGATGCCAGCCCTAACTGAAGGTTTCAGTTATAGGGGCCTACACACTCTTTCTTCTTTTTGTTAAGTTTAACTTCATAGCTCAACTGATACAGAGGCACACAGTGCAATGTGGGTCTCAACAAATACCCTTGGGCCAGCTGACATGGTAGATTTGCTGAATTAGTTTGTTGATGTTAGTTAGGCAAGAATTGTGTTTGACTGATAGTAATGTAAACATCAACAGTGACTTATATACTCAAGAGTTTATTCTCTCATGTGCAATAAGCACAGAGTTTGGCAGTTCAGACTGGGGTATAGGGGCTCTGCAAAGGCCTAGGCTTATCCTACCTTTTTTGCTTCACTATCCTAGACATAGATTACATGCCCAGTATTAACCTCACAATCCAATGTAGCTGTTGAACTCCATCCCTCATGTCTGTCTTTGAGGCAGAAGGAAGGAAGGAAAGAGGAAGAAGAAAAGAGTGTGCTTTCCAGCTAAATCAACATCCTTTAACCATTCTTCCCCAAAGGCCCACCTATTTGCTTACTATTATCTAAAATTTAATATTATAACTTTTATAATATTATATAATGTATAATATTAAATATTATAAAATTTAATATTAAATAATACATACAAATGTATTATTTTAGATGGTCATATAGCTACATGTGACAGACTGAACAGTGGCCACCCTAATCCATGAAAACCTGTGACTATGTTATTTTATATGGAAAAAAGATTTTGCTGATGTGATTACATTAAGGATCTTGGGATAGGGAGATTGTATGAGTCTGTTCTCACACTGCTAATAAAGACATACCTGAGACTGGGTAATTTATAAAGAAAAAGAGGTTTAATGGACTCACAGTTCCACATGGCTGGGGGAGGCCTCACAATCATGGTGGAAGGCAAAGGAGGAGCAAAGGCACATCTTACATGGTGGCAGGTGAGAGAGTGTTCAGGTGAACTGCCCTTTATAAAACCATCAGATCCTGTGACACTTATTCACTATCACGAGAACTGCACAAGAAAAATCTGCCCCCATGATTTAATTACCTCCCGGTGGGTCCCTCATATGACATACGGGGATTATGAGAGCTAAAATTCAAGATGAGATTTGGGTGGGGACACAGCCAAACCATATCAGAGATTATCTTGAATTATCCATGTGGGGCCATTGTAATCACAAGGATCCTTGTAAGAGAGAAGAAAGAGGGTTAAAAGCAGAAGGAAATAGATGTTGAACAATGAAATAGAGGTTGGAGTGATGAGTTTTGAAAATGGAGGAAAGAGTCTCAGGCAAAGGGAAACAGGTGACCTTTAGAAGCTAGAAAAGACAAGGAAATAGAGCCTATAGAAGGTAGACCTGCCTGACTTTAGTCCAGTGAAGCTGATTTCAGACTTCTGACTTCCAGGACTGCAAGATTATAAATTTGTGGCTTTTTAAGGCCATCAAATTTGTGGTCACTTGTTACAACAGCAGCAGGAAACTAATATATTGCCCCAGATGAAGTCAATGTTCTGTTACCAAGGCAATAAATTTTATCAGTTTCTGCTGGAGTGGTAGGTAAAAAATGTCTGAAGTGTTATGCATTTCCCAAACCCACTGCTGCTTGGGTGTAGCAAGTTGAGAAGATAATTATCATTACATTCTACTAATCATAAAAGTATGGGTCACCTAAAAGATAATCGCCTTAAGTCAATGCACTTTAGTTTGGAAACATACTTGGTAGAAAAATCCCCACATTGTCATTTTCATCAATTCTTTAGCTCATAAGAGGCATTTTCTCTTTTTTGTGTGGTAATGGTGGAGCGAGGAAGAGGAATAATAGCACCTTATATTTGCCACAGCTTTAGTTAACAACAACAACAACAAAATATATATATATATTTGCAACTGGATTTCAAAAAGTGGTGAGAGAGCTTATAGTTATATTAGAAAAACTACCACTGAAAGTCTGATTGTCATGAATACAATGGTTACAATAAGAGTATTGGGACAATTTTAATTACAGTGTAATTTTCTAATGTTATTGATACATACTAAGCATTTTAGAGAAGTTTGCATGTTGAATGTCAATGAAGTAATAATGAATCAGAATTCCTCCCCAAAGTGGGAAGGCCAGGAAGGTTTTCCTGTATCTTTTGACAGCTGAGTAGTAAGACAAAACTCGTTATAAATAAACTAAATGAAAAGAATCAAATGCCTAAAATGATAAACTATTCGTTACTAAAAATAATTATAGTCTGCTCAGAGAAAAACGATATTTTCTTTAAAAGAGTTAAGGCAAAGTGAAAAGAAATTCTTTATTGTGGGGTTTCTTTAATGCTTATTAGTTTCATTTCTTGAATGATGTTTAAACAAAGTCCCTCTGGCATGGCAACTGTTGCCAGATAGGGCTTAGCTTCCTAAGGAGTTCATTGAGATAAGAGGCTGCTTTTAATCAACAAGCTAAAGGAACCATATGCAGGCTGTAGGCTGAGCACATAATGTTTGATCCCACAAGTCAACAACCAGACAAAATAAACAAGAACCAAAGTGGCCACAGTGCAGATCTCTGTCCAGATGCAAAGCTGAGAAAAATGCTGGCTTTCAAATGGGGAGCTGCTGGCACCGTGGCAGTTTCTTAGATGGCCCTCGGGCTTGATTTTATGATTTTCTTCACCTTAGCTTATTGTGACACCCCCCCTTAGCATATTTTGGTATAAATCAGCTAAATAGGACTATGGGAAAGTAGTCTTTTTGTGTGTGTGTGTGTGTGTGTGTGTGTGTGTGTGTGTGTGATTTTATTGATATAAAATAAAATTATCGATTTTAATTTTTTTTTTTTTTTCTTTTTTTTTTTGAGACAGAGTCTCACTCAGTCACCAGGCGCCAGGCTGGAGTGCAGTGGCACGACCTTGGCTCACTGCAACCTCTGCTGCCCGGGTTCAAGCATTCTCCTGCCTCAGCCTCCCGAGTAGCTGGGACTACAGGCGCGCGCCACCACGCCCAGCTAATTTTTTTGTATTTTTAGTAGAGACGGGGTTTCACCATGTTGACCAGGACGGTCTCGATCTCTTGACCTCGTGATCCGCCCGCCTCGGCCTCCCAAAGTGCTGGGATTACAGGCGTGAGCCACCGCACCCGGCCCTTAATCTTTTTTTTAAGTGTAAAGTTCAGTGGCATTAAGTACGTTCACATTGTTTTGCAACCATCACCACCATTCAGTTCCAGAACTTTTTCATCTTTCCAGACCGAATCTCCGCATTCACTAAGCAACAACTCCACTTTTTCCCTCCTCCCTAGATCTTGGCAATCACCATTATACTTTCTGTTTCTATAAATTTGACTAGTCTAGGTATCTCACATAAATAGAATCATAAAATGTTGCTCCTGTTGTGTCTGGCTTATTTCATTTAGACTAATTTCGTAGCATGAGTCAGAATTTCCTTCCTTTTTAGGATAAATAATATTCCTTTGTTTGCACATGCCACATTTTATTTGTCCATTCTACCGGTGATGGACATTTGTGTCGTTTCCACCTTTGGCTATTATGAATAGCGCTGCTATGAACATTGGCATATAAATATCTGTTCACATAGGAGCATGGTTTTTAACTATGGAAGTAACAATTCACCTGGGACATAGTCTCAAAATACGTATGACAAGAAAGTGGGAGGAGACCGTCTTAGTCTGTTTGGGCTGCTATAAGAAAATGTCATAAACTGGGTAGCTTATAAACAATGGAAATTTATTTCTCACAGTTCTGGAGGCTGAGAAGTCCAAGATCAAGTCACCAGCAGAGCTGGCATCTGGTGAGGCCCCATTTCCTGGTTCGTAAATGGTATCTTCTAGCTGTGTCTTCACATGGTTAAAGAGGCAAACAAGATACCTGGGCCTTTTTTTTTTTTTTTAAATAAGGGTACTGATTCCATTTATGAGGGCTTTTCCCTCATTACCTAATCACCTCCCAAAGACCCCATCACCTAACACTATCATACTGGGCATTAGGTTTTAACACAAGAATTTTGGAGGGACACAAACATTCAGAGCACAGCAGAGACTCTAAGTATAGAGGCTTTAACTCAGTGTGTGTAGAGACTCCAAGGCACACATCTGGTTACAAATCACTTCTCTTATGTATCAAGAAGGCATATAAACAATGAGATTAAAAAACTGAAACATATCAATGGGACTCTCCAGAAATAGCCTAGCCTAAGAAATGATTTCTAAGCATTTTTGTGAATGAGACCAGAGTGTCATCATCTGAAAAAGTGTTGCATTTCATCTGGAAGGTATCCAAAAAGGATAAGATGCTAATGTAAGATAGTTCTAACACTGGACATTATTACTTGAAATAATGTCACGGTAGAAGCTTTTAGTACTGTCAATGAGTACCCCCTTGGAGAAGCAGAGTTGGGTGGTAG
Organism: Ateles fusciceps; assembly: GCA_036589455.1. NCBI lineage: Eukaryota > Metazoa > Chordata > Mammalia > Primates > Atelidae > Ateles > Ateles fusciceps. Next base: position 6,594,390 of record JAZHEH010000889.1, read on the forward strand.
TTGGTCAGTAGGTCTACAACATTGTCCCAAAGAGGGCAAGCTTTGGTTCTAAAAGTGGTACTGGTAATTTTAAAAAACTTTTCATTGACATGCAGTATAAATACAAAAGGTACACCCCTATTGTAAACGTACAGTTCAATAAAGTTTCAGAAATGAATCTACCTGTATGACTAGCACCAAGATTAAATAAGAGAATCTCACCAACTTCTCAGAATCCCACCTCATGGCTTTCTGTCAATCATAACCTCCCCACCCAAGGTAACCACTATCCTGACCATCCAATATATGCTCTTTTGTGTCTGTCTTTTTCACTCAACATTACGCTTGGGAGATTCAACCATATTGTTACAGACAATGGTTGTGCAGACCTTGACTTACAATGGTTCTACTTATGATTTTTCCACTTCACCATGGTGCGAAGCAACATGCATTCAGTATGTACCTCAGGTTATGATGGAGTCACATCTAGAATAAACCTGTTGAAAATGTTGTAAGTCAAAACTCCACTTTCAACTTACAATGGGTTTATTGGAATGTAACCCCATCATAAGTCAAGGCGTAATTCCTATTACTATGTAGTATTCCCTGTGTGTACTGTTTTTGGTTTTGTTTTTTAAATGTAGGCATATAACCGTGTATATAATAGCAATTCGTATGTCAACATAAATTCATGGAAAAATTCCTTAAAAATATCCAGTGCCTCTAGTTTTAACTCTGTGCTCGTCATGATATAAACATCTGATCTGTTATTTGAGATTCTAAATGATATTACCCACCAGAAGGGAGAACCGTGGGTGGATGGCCTAATAGTTTTGATACCAGTGATTCTCTTCTACAAGTTAATAAATTGAAATGTGGAATTATCAATGTCCTATGGGTGTGTTTGACATAAGTAGATTCCCTATGGTTATTATCTCCAGGTGAATTGATAAAATTAAAATTTTTGAACCTTCAAAATATAAGTAAAAATTCTCAATGAAGCTAGGCCTGAAACGATCTGGTGGCAATTGATTTGGGCTGCATTGACTTGAACTCTATTAATCTGAAATGTAAAGACTGTCTACTCTAAATATACTTCTAACTGTGTCGGAATCTATCATTTCTTGGAGTGTAAATATCCTGAAAAAGAATGTCGGTTAAAAGCTCAGCAGAAAATCGAAGGCATGCTGAGCTGGGATGTTGTACATAATGTCATGAAATGTCTATTCGCAAAGGCTTGGGCAGGGTTAAGAAAACTAACAAGGAATGTTGAGGCACCCAGGACCTGCAACACTGGGATGCTGCTGCTATGCATAGGCACAAAGGGACAAGGAAAGGCAAGGATGTCCCTGGAGTCCAGAGAGGGCTGGGGCAGTAGAAGGGGCATGGACTGACAGGAGGGATGCTGGACTTGCATCACCAAGTTGAGGGGGAAGTTGGGAAGGAAAAATCACTCTCACTTTTTTTCTCTCTCCTCTCTAACCTCCTCCAGTTCCAGAGGGCAAGATAGCCTATTGTGCGGTCCATAGGGTCAGCCTCCCAGGACTCAAAGAAGGGGGAGGGAAGGGTAGAACATGGGTCTCCAGAGAATTGGCTTGGCATCCAGACACAACCTGTGCCAAAGGGTAAGTTTTGTGTGGTGTAACATCAGCCCAGGACATAGGTAAAGAATAACACTTAAAAGAGCACCATCATTAAAATTCTTAATTTTATATAATTTTTCTAGGACCTCACGTTTTAGATTTAGCAATGTATTTTTTATGTTTCTGCTTCACTTTAGCTTTCCTTAGATTAATTGCTGCATCAGCTGTCACCTCTGTGTCCTAAATCACAACATAAACTCCTTGGCACGAGTTTCAGTAATGACACAGCTTCTGGGAAAGGTGTCTTTCCTTTAGCCAAAAGGTGTAGCATCATCCACAGTCTTCTCAACAAACACAATCATGTTTTGAGTTAGAATTTGGAGCCAAGTGGAATTGCTGAGTTGATCTGATCTATTTTTCTATCAAAAAGAAAAAAATTATATTATACATTTAAAGCATTCACTATATATATACCCACATATATACATATATACACATATATATACACATACACACACACACATGCACACACATATATATAGAGAGAGTCTTGCTTTATCATCCAAGCTGGAGTGCAGTGGCATGATCTTGGCTCACTGCAACCTCTGCCTCCCAGGTTAAGTGACTCTCCTGCCTCAGCCTCCTGAGTAGCTGGGATTACAGGCACCCACCACCGCACACCTGGCTAATTTTGTATTTTTAGTAGAGACGGGGGTTTCACCATGTTGGTCAGGCTGGTTTTGAACTCCTGACCTCATGTGATTTACCTGCCTCGGCCTTCCAAATTGCTGGGACTGCAAGCATGAGCCATCTCGCCCAGTTGATATTTCTTAGATACATAATTATGCTTAAGAGATTCACCCATATTGTTACAGATGGTAACCAAATATTAGAGGATAATAACCGAAGTATTAACCTCTTGGGAATCTCTTTCTACACATCTGTTTATTTTGCCTTCTTATCTCAGGAAGTTATGAAGATATATATATATATATTCAAAAAGTGATTTGGGACTTTTCCAATATAAATACTACTTAAAATTCTATAAGGGGGTATTAGCATCATGAAATATACTAACAAATAAAAACGATAAGAAAATAAGAAACTTTAAAAAGTGATTTAAACAAATGGAAAAGAAATCTGAGCAAGTGAGTAATTTGAATGAGAGTGAGAATAATTTTAGGTATCTTCAGGTAAGAAGTAATTTTAAAGCTATCTTAGAAGTAAGAAGTAATTTTAAAGCTATCTTAGCTTCACCCAAGAGACAATACACCATGGTGGAAAAACTACTGGACAAGGAGTCCAAACCTGGAGCTCATCCTGGTAGACGACTTATCCTTTCTGTGCTTCAATTTCCTCACCATTAAGTTAGAATAATAGTGGAACTAATTCCTCAAAAGGGAAATTATATATCGAAATTATTGAGTTCAATACCCTTTGCCAATAATGCAAGTGTAATATATTTCAAAGACCTCCTGATTTAGTTCCCCCTCATTATTAAGCGGACCTCTTTTCCCATCCTTACCTCCATGGAGGCTTAGCAGTGTGGCTGGGTTTGGGAAAGGACACATGCTGTAAAGGCACTGGGAAGCCCAGAGGCTCTGCTTCTGACCAGAGGAAGTCCCAGAAGGAAGTCCCAGAGGAAGGGGCAGTGAAAGAAAAGACATCTCTTCCAGGTCTGGCAGGTCATGGGAGAAGGCAGACAGAGATAGGAGAGGCTCACAGTGTGGCAGATGTGTTCCTCAAAATATGTGCGCTTGCCAGGCTTTGGCCCAGAAGAGTGGATATGTTAGGGCAGGGACTCCTGCTTCAGCTTATAGTTAAGGGTTGGGAAGGGAACTGCCTCCCAGGATTCCCCTGGTGCCAACCTGAGACCAGCTGTATCCAAGTAAATTCAGGGGTGCAGTGTCATGGTTAGGCAGAGAGAGACCCAGAGTTTAACTTTATTTACTGAGCCCAGGTCATGGAATTAATGGCACATATGACTAAAATGTTAGGGGAATCTATAGCAGCAGCAGCAGCAGCAACTACGAGGAGGTCAAATCAGCCAGGGAGCAATGCTGGGCCTTGTGCAAGCTGAGAGATCAAACTGTGAGTCACAGCAGCCACAGGCTTCATTTGCCATAAGCGGAATCACGAGGGTGGACCAGTCAACCTTCTGGAGTCCAGGAAACCCAAATGGCCGCTCCCCATGTGAGGCCAGCATGTCAAGGATGCCACGTGGACAACTGGATCCAGCAACCCAGCCACTCTCATGCAATCACAGAAGCCACCATTGCCACCTTTCTTCCCAGCCACCAGCTTGAGAATGGAGACAAATCTGGGAGACTGAGTCTTAACCAACTAAACTAGTTAAGAATTAATCTAAATAGATTCCTTTAACTATTATGTCAGACTAATTTTATCAGGTTGGCTTTTTTTTAGATTAAAAGAATGTTTTTGTTACCAAGCAGAAAAGATGAAATCATACACACAAAACAAAATGAAACACAAGTATTAGTAGTGATAATACATTTCCAATGGAATCATAAATATATTCACACTACACTCATAACTTTGTATTAGTCCATGGAATACTGGAATACTTAACTCTTTTGAATAAATGGATGAATGAAGCTCATAATAATAAATTTTTTAGAATCTTGGTATGGGCAAATACTACCGTAAAGAATTTTAAAACAAGGTGATGGTAGACAGAATCTCTGATGCAGTCAGCACCTTTGTACTTGCTGTTTCTCCTTCTTCCTCCGCTTCCTCTTCCCTTCCCCTTCTTCTTCGACAGGGTCTTGCTCTGTTCCCCAAGCTGGAGTGCAGTAATGGCATGATCATAGTACACTGCAGCCTGGACCTTCCAGGGTTAAGTGATCCTCTCATCTAGCCCCCTGAGTAGCTAGGACTACAGGCATGTGCCACCCTACCAGGCTAATTTTTAAATTTTTGTAGAGATAGAGTCCTGCTATGTTGCTCAGGCTGGTCGCGATCTCCTGGGCTCAAATGGTCCTCCCATCTTGCTCTCCCAAAGTGTTGGGATTACAGACATGAGCCACTGTGCCTGGCCTGTTTCTCCTTCTTAGAATGCTCTTCCCCCACATGACTGCTTGCTTGGTTCTTTAATTTTCTCAGGTCTTTATTTAAAAATAACCTTCTCAGGGAGGGTGTTTCCCTTCAGTATCTAATATTCCAACCCTTTGAAAACTTTCTATCTCTATCTTCTTCTCTTTCTTACACTTATGTGAATATAATCTACATTTTGAAATTTATTTGTGCTTAGGATAAGTAACACTAGCAGTTCTGACAAATAATTCCCAAATATGAGTGGCTTAACATGAGCAATGGTTATCTCTTATTCACTTAATAAGTCCAGGGGCAAGTGAAGCTATTCTCATGGGTAGTAGCTCTTTTCCAAGTGGCACTCAGAAAGCCAGACTTCCATGTTGCAATGCTGCTATCTTTCAAAATGTGGCCTTCATGGTCTCCAGGGGAAGGGAAAAGGAGACAGAGAAGGCACGGTATGTAATTCACCGTCTCAGCACAGATGTGACCCATATTCTGCTCACATTTCATTGGATGGAATTAGTTACGTTGCCATTTAACCACAGGAAGGCTGAGAAAGATACAGAAGCACACAGTGATTGGTAAAAACAAATTTATTGCCTTCTGGTCACCAAATATCCATTTTAGGCAGAGAAATGAGTGAAGTCTCTGAGTGTGGGTGAGATATGTGACTTGTTTCTACCTAACAGAATATGGGAAATATTATATGATGTATAAATTTACATCTATATCTAAATATAGATATATGATAAGATGTCATCTTCCCTTAATTAGGTTATGCTATATAAGGCTCTGTCTGACAAAGAATGGAAAGATAGGTTCTCCTGCTTGCCTTGAAGAAACAAATGGCTATTAGTTCTAGAGTCACAAGGAAATGTATTAAACCTTTCAATGGTAACCTTGAAGCTATCTGGCTATACTCTCAAATCTCATCTTTTCCTCGCCCCAGTTTTACTGGGTCTTTGTCTCTCAAAGCCTTTATAAATCCTATCTTTTACTGTTGAGATCTAAAAGCAGTTAGCCTTTCTATGTCTGCAAAGACACAAATTCCTAGGCTGTCTATATTCTCTTTTCCATATTATTTTCCCTGTATCTTCTATATCTCTATTTCATACATTTCTCTTTTTTTCTAACATCTGAAAACTGGCTACTTCTTTCTCGAAGTCATCCTGTTTTGAGAAACCTTGCAATGGATAGCTTTCATTACTAATTGTTTCTTTTCAATCACTTGCCTTACAGCTACTGACTCAGTAGGCACAAGATAAGCTTTAAGTTATCATAATAACATTTTACTCATTGTTTTGCCACTGGATATTATTATCCTCACCTTTCTAGCTTCCAACATTAGTTTCCTTGATGCTTGCTATTGAACTCCTGAACAACATATTTTAAGTTTTCAATACCAATTTCCATTATAGTCAGGATCATTAATACTGGCTGCTATAACAAATAACTCCCACGTCTAAGTAGCTTAATACTTTCTTTCTTGCTCATATCACAGGTCCCCATCAAATGATGGCTCAGGGATCCAAGCTTCTTCCTTTTGTGAGGATACCTTTTCAACACATGGCCTCTGTGGTTTCCAATGAAGGTTAACAGAATGAGAGAAGTCACACTATATTCTTAATCTTCACAGCCACAAGTAACACCCATCACAACTGGTTAAATTCCGGATGGAAAATTTAGGAGAGCATACGGATTTTGTAAGCACTGACACTCTGTCACATGTTGCTTATTATTTGACCTCTGCTTCCCTATCCCACTAGAATATCAGCATCACAAAGGCAGAGATTTTTGTCTGTTCCATACACCTCTGCATCCTCAATAGTTAGAAGAGATCCTGGCTCATTAGTAAGTGGTTATTATTTACTTAACTAATATGTGAAATGGAGAACCCAGACATTCTCACCATTGGCAATGAGTGAGAATTAGAAGACAGAAAGGAAACTGAGCAACCAAAATAGATATCACAAAATTTATGCACTAAAGATCATGTCCATTATCCACTGAATCTTCTCCCTCCCAAAAGCCATTTTAGACAAAGTTCTAATGAGAATATTTATTTAGTTTATCAATTCCATTCAAAACCATAAGCAGGAAATTAGAATGAGATAAGAAAGATTATCAAGAAAGGAAAAAAAAATGAGTAGTGATAGAAAAAAATGTGAGGTTCTAGAGAAAAATTACTTTTAAAGTATAACAACAATAAAAACCCAGTAGCAGCCTAAGGTCATTTAGAGTAGGGGCAAGACCACTTATACATACAAGCTTCTAAGAGTATCACTGAATTAGAGCGTGATAAATAAACCATAGCCATTACAAAAATAATGAGTCAATTACATTTAGTATATAGTCTTTAAAAAGGCAGAAAAGTCGTAATATATCTAAGAACATATTTTGGCATTTAGATAGGTATCCTTTGGTCATTCCTCAAATTCCCTAGTTGTAACTATTAATTCATTCTCTTAGGATGGTTGACAGATAAAATAATACAGAAATGCCTGTCTCCAGGCAACACTGTGCTTAAGTTAGTCATCTCTTCAATTGGAAGCTCCCACTTTTTTTTCTTTGAGATGGAGTCTCACACTGCTGCCCAGGCTGGAGTGCAGTGGTGCAGTCTTGGCTCACTGCAACCTCTGCCTCCCAGGTTCAAGCGATTCTCCTGCCTCAGCCTCCAGAGTAACTGGGATTACAGGCATCCACCACCACACCTGGCTAATTTTGTATTTTTAGTAGAGACTGGGTTCTACCATGTTGGCCAGGCTGGTCTCGAACTCCTGACCTCAAGCTCTCCACCTGCTTCGGCTTCCCAAAGTGCTGGGATTACAGGCGTGAACCGTGGTGCCTGGCCTGGAAGCTCTTGCTCTTTTTTTTTTTTCCTGAGACAGAGTTTCACTCAGTTGCCCAGGCTAGATTTCAGTGGCGTGATCTCAGCTCACTGCAATCTCTGCCTCCTGGGTTCCAGTGATTCTCCTGCCTCAGCCTCCTGAGTAGCTGGGATTACAGGTACATGCCACCATGCCTGGCTAATTTTTTGTATTTTTAGTAGAGACTGGGTTTCACCATGTTGGCCAGGCTGGTCTTGAACTCCTAACCTCGGGTGATCCACCCGCCTTGGCCTCCCAAAGTGTTGGGATTACAGGCATGAGCCACCGTGCCCAGCTAGCTCCCGCTCTTTGAATACTACACAGATTAGGTCACATCCAGGCAATCAGGTTCAACTGAGGACAGATTCAGGTTCTGTGAGGACAGATTCAGGTTCTTCAGATTATACAATTCAGGACACTGGTTAAGAAAAAAATACACATTATAAATACAAAAGAGGTACTGAAAAGAATATATAGCAAGAATTAAAAAAAAATCACAATTTATACATTTAAAACACCTTACAAGGCCACCATGCCTGTAATCCCAGCACTTTGGGAAGCTGAAGCGGGTGGATAGCTTGAGGTCAGGAGTTCGAGACCAGCCTGGCCAACATGGTGGAACCCAGTCTCTACTAAAAATACAAAAATTAGCCAGATGTGATAGTGGGTGCCTGTAATCCCAGCTACTCTGGAGGCTGAGGCAGGAGAATCCCCTGAACCTGGGAGGTGGAGGTTGTAGTGAGCTGAGATCGCGCCACTGCACTCCAGCCTGAGCGACAGAGTGACACACCATCTCAAAAAAAAAAAAAAAAAGAAAGAAAAAAAAATCGTACAAGTATTAGACCACCAAATGCCATGATTTTTAAACTAATTAACTGCCTACGAACCTCTGTGATATGTTTTTCCTATGTATTTTGGCTTTATATTCTTTGATTTATTCTCTATATGAAAATGATTTTGTGACATTATGTTCCGTAGAGTTAATAGATATTCCAGTCTTTTCACTAGTAAAGTTTATTAAAATTTGTTTTTATTATTGATAGTTTAGAGGAGTTTCTTTTGAGTCCACAACACATTATTGGGAAAATAACATATTTTTAGAATGGTTTTCAAATTTGGGAAAATTGCTATCAAATTTCTTTCACATGCAAACAATAAGATGTAGGAGGGTTTTCCACTTTCTACTTCTAAATTCATACATTTCTAACATCTTTTATCTCATTACCCATCCATATGCTTCTGTGCTGGGTGCTGAAGTATGCAGTCATTAATACTTGGTGGTATAATTTCTGTCTCTTTACCTTTGTGTCACAACACTGAAGGGCCCAAGTGACTGTAAGTCTTTGCACAGTCAAAATAGATGTCACCGTTACAACAAGCTTTAATACCCACAGACGACGTAAATGTATTCCACATATCTAACTCAACTTCCCCCTTAGCCAGGTCTCAAAAATGTCCACAATCACTCCAGTTCTTTCAGACACAGGGGGAATTAGGACAACAGGGAAGTTAGAATGAAAAGAGAGAGAGAGCAGTCTTGTCTTAGTTCAAATTGCAATAACAAAGCATCCGAGACTGAGTGGCTTATGAACAACAGAAATTTATTTTTCATTATTCTTGAGGCCAGAAGAATGAAATCAGGGTGCCAGTGTGGTTGTGATGTGGGGAAGGCCCTCTTTTAGTTGCAGACTGCCATCTTTTCTTTGTATCCTCAAGAAACAGAAAGAAGATGAGAGAGCTCTCCTGGATTTCTTTTATAAGGGCACTTATTCCATCAACTCCCAAAGACCCCACCTCCTAATACCATCATATTAGGGGTTAGGATACCAACACATGAATTTGGGGGAGCACAACTATTTAGCCCATTGCAAATCTCTTGAGATTAAAATAGCTTACTTTGGAAGCTTTTACAAAAATGTAAGACCACACAAACATGTCTCTTAGGCTCCTCCTGTGTTGTCGGAAGAGGGTTGGAGTTTAAGTTTCTTGGAATCTGCCTTTGGGTTTAGCTTTGGCCATATGCTTCAGAAGGAGCATTCATAAACCTGAGCACATCCATAGAAAGGAAGTAATCTAGGATCATGAAGGGTCACGACACATTGCCATACGACAAGCAGTTATGGGTCATACAAAGATCTTGGAAAATAGACAATTCAAGTAGTTCACAAGTTTGTCTTTAGTGCTTGGAGTCCTGTCAGGTGGAAGAAGTATTTAAACTCAACATAAGGGATCACTTCCTAACGTCAGGCTAGTTTCAATGCAGAATTGGCCAGCTTGTGTGGTATTGAGTTCTCTTTAAGGGCATGGTTCCAGGAGAGGATAGGTGAGATCCAGTCAGGGATCCTGTGAAGGGGAGTGGTGGTGATGACCGATGGGGAGTGCAGTGTGAAAGAAGCTACCTAATCTTTACACAACTTTGCAAGTCTGAGATTTTTAGGATGACTTTGCTATTAATGTTATTTGATGCCTTAGTCTCGGTTTTATTGGTTGATACATAGAAATTTTTAAAGGTAGTTGGGGCTGCTTTCAAAGTGAGAGAAAAATATTTTTTAAAACCTAGGGCAGCAATGGTGATTCACTTTACCTCTATTCATTTTTAGGCTTCTTTCTTTTCTTCTTCCTCTTCCTCCTCTTTCCCTACAGGGTGGTGGGGGTCTTGCTCTGTTTTCAAGCTGGAGTGCAGTAGTGCAATCACAGTTCATTGCAGTCTTGAAATCCTGGGCTCAACTGATCCTCCTGCCTCAGCCTCCAGAGTAAGTGGGATTACAGGTTCAGGCCACCATGCCTGGCTATTTTTATTTTTATATTATTTTATTTTTTAAAAAATTACTTTAAGTTCTGGGATACATGTGCAGAACATGCAGGTTTGTTACATAGGTATGCGTGTGCCATGGTGGTTTGCTGCACTCATCAACTTGTCATCTACATTAGGTATTTCTCCTAATGTTATCCCTCCTCTAGTCCCCCCCCCCACCACAGGCACTGGTGTGTGATGTTCACCTTCCTGTATCCATGTGTTCTCACTGTTCAACTCCCACTTATGAGTGAGAACATGTGGTGTTTGGTTTTCTGTTCCTGTGTTAGTGGGGTCTCACTAAGTTGCCCAGACTGGTCTTAAACTCCTGGCTTCAAGAGATCCTCCTGCCTCAGGCATAATTACAGGTGTAAGCCACTGCACCTGGTCCATTTTTAATAGAATGTAACGTAGTAGTTAATCAATACAGGAAGCTAAGGATTGCAGGTGTGGGGTTGCTGGATTTGAGCAAGCTGTGAAGGAGAACATCATGTGGGAACTACCAGGATCCCTGTTCTTTCAGCAAGAACTGGAATTGAACCTTATGTGGGGGTGGGGTTCATTGATTCTGTGGAGGAGGAGCCTAACAGTGATGCCTGGGCTGATAGATCCAGGGACTAGGGAGTCAGGGCTCCTTTGTGGCATGTGACAAAACACAGTTGAAACTGACTTGAAATAAAAGGGAGAGGATTTATTGGCTTCAAGGATAGAGTTCACTGCGGACACATTTATCTGCTGAGGTTCCTGAGAGGGTAAGACATCACCTTCTCACCCTCAGCTTTTTTTCCCTCAAAGTTGGCTTCATTGGCATGCACCGTTGGTCCCGTTACCGTGGGCTTATACCCTTCCGATTTAGTTATCCTGGTTTAAAGGGCGTATTTTTTCTGCAATAATGCATCCAAAGCCCCGGATCGAGTTCCTGGACCAATGTGCCCATCCCAGAACTGATCACTGCGGTCCAGAAGATGACTGGCTAGTTCTGGGGGGGATGAGGTGGGAGGTGTCAGTACCCTGGAACCACAAAGACTCATTGTGTGTGAGGGGGGAAGGGCAGTTCCCACAGGAATAATGAACCACTGTTACCAGAAAGGCAGAGAGATGGATATTGAGCAAACATACTCAAAAGTCCCAAAGGAATGGATATCCATTATCTGGGGGACTTCCTTCATATGGATATAAACTGTAAAACTCAATACATCTTCCTCATATCTGGATAGATGCAAGGGGAGGGACACAATATCCTTACATCTCAGCATTTTTACTTTTTCTCCTAAGTGGGACTGAGTTGATGAAGATGCTATGGAAGTAAGTAGAAAGCCGAAAGTATTAATACAGTAATTTTTAATTTTAGTGCCCTCTTTAGGCAAAGTATCCCGGGGGACGCTTTCAATAATCCATTTTTCATCGTGACCACACCCTGTGTGTGCGACATAAGTAGTACCGTCTTGCCCTTGCAGTTGGGGAAACCGAGGCATGACACTCCCCCATTCAGCTATCTGGTGGGCTTTAGGAACAGTCCTGTCTGCATGACCTCAGTGGGTCTCCTCCATCCTCCGCGACGACTCTAGGAATCCTGTCCTTCGGCTTCGCAGAAGGAGAGCAGCTCAGGCTCCGCCGCAGCCTCGGAACTCGTCCTCCGCCCAGCTGCCCCGCCCCGTTCTTCCGCACCTTCCTCAGGGAGGTCCCGCTGGCCAAGGTCTGGCTGTCCCTCCTGTCCTCTGCCCCCGCCTCCCCTTCCGCCGGTCCCCGACGTGCCGGCAGCTCCTAGTCCAGCGTCCCGCAGGGCGGTGCGGGCAGATGCCGCCGAAGCGTCCTGCGGGAGGGGGCGCCGGCGGGGCTGGAGGTGAGGGGGCCGGGCCCTTCGCTCTCCGCGGACCGAGACTCCGCGGCTGGAGCGGGCGCCGGGCACCAGGGCGGGGAGGAAGGTGGCGGGCGGCCGGGGAGCGGTGGAGACGCGGGCGGGTCGGCGCCTGGAGAGTGAGCGGTGGGGAACCGGGGCGCTGCGGGGCCGCTCGGGGCTGCGCCGCGCTCGGCCGCAAACCTCCAGCGGCGCAGGATCCCCCGGCGCCCTTCCAAGCGCGGGCAGGAGCCATGGTTTCGCGCGTCCCCGCCGCCGCTGCTGACTCGACACAATCCGCGGGTCGCGCGGGGGCCGCGGCGTAACCCGGGGGGTGGGCGGCGGCGCGGAGCCGCCTAAGGAGCTCCGGGTGTCGCTGCGAGCTAGGAGGATGCCAGCACAAAGGCGAGCCGAGACTCAGCTCGCGGCAGAGGGCGGCGGGAAGAGCCGCTGAGGGGGCGCGCCGGGCGCGCTCGGCCCCTGCGCCGAGTCTGTCCGGCGCTTCTCGCGCCTGGGCGTCGGGGACTGCAGCGCGGAGACTCTCGGCTCCGTGCGTGGCAGCAGCCGCCGCAGCCGAGAGCTGCATGCGACGCGCGGCGGCGCCCCCGGCCGCTTGCTTTCTCCGCGGCGCGGACGGACCGGCCGGAGAGCGACGGGGCCGCGGGTCCGGGCGGCTGCGGGGGCGCCCTCCCGCCCCGCGGCCCGGTCCCCACCCGCAGCCCGTGGCGACGGTCGCAGAGCCCAGGTGAGCGCGCGGCCCTCGCCGCAGGTAGCGGACGGCGGGAGGTGGCTTTGTTTTCCTCCCTCGCGCCCCGGCGCGGTCATTCATTTGACATTTCGGTTTCCGCTGCCCAGAAACGCGGGCGAGAGGAACCAGGACGTGTTTGATGGTTTGGTTCTCCCCGGAAACTGGGACTTTGGGGTCTGTTTGAGCATCACTTGAGGGAGAGGACGCTTCATTTCCTTTTCGGTTGGGAATGTGCCGCGAATATCCTCTGCTGGAGCTTGGGGCCTGGAGGAAACCGGGGCTGCAGATTTAGACGTAGACGTTTCCGAGGACGCGCGACTGCAGAGGTCTGGCTCTGTCATGCCTTGTCTTCTCTATTAGCAGCGCTCGGGTGCGTTTCGTTTTTTATTATTATTAATTTAGAGTACATCTTTACAACCACATTTGTTTCTTTTAGAGTTGGAAGTCTTTAGAGTCAGTAAACAGAGCTCACAATTAGAGTTACAAGGGTTCAATCGATATTAAACTTCATGAAGGAAAACATTTGTGATCATTACAGATAGGGGTGGACGCATGCAAACTTCGGGGGCCTTTAGCCTTTCTTGGATACGATTTCTGCTTTCACTGCCCTAGCCTCACGCAAACTCTGTTTTCCTATATATACCTTTGTCAAAGTGTGAAACTTGTCTTTTTTGGAGTAGTGTTCTATAGTTTGTCATTTAGAAGAAGAATATTTTAGTGTAACTAGTAGAGTCCTCCATGTGTTTGTCTCATAAATATTTTCTTTTTACTATATCTTCTATTCCCTCAAGGGTTCATTTCTTCTGTTGCCTAAAGAGAGCTTTTTCTCTCTCTCTCTTCCCAACAGATGGCTGTATGTTCCAAGAGGTTATCTTTAAGATGACACACACATTACCTACAAAGAAAGAAAGATCAGTTATTAACTTTATCTTTGGAGTTATTAAAACAAAAGGCCTAATCTGGGTGGGGATATTATTAATGGTGTGAAAATCTGGAGTTTTCTAATCTGTTTGGTCATCAGAAGATTCCTGCAGGGATTGTTTATATAGCGTGGAGACAGATGGCATCCCTAGCAGACTAGAGAAGCCAGGCATAAAGGGTCATTGTATTCTTCAGAAATTATCCACTTCACTATTAGAGGTGGGGTAGGGTGTGGTGGAGGGTGGCAACGACATAATTTTGATCTCCTAAAGGAGACATTATAAAATTACCATCCAGCAGTCTAGCCAGCTTTAATTTTTTTTTTTTAACATTCAAAAAGTCCTGATTGAGCTATTTGTTTTGATTGTTTCATTGGCACATTTTGGCTTCGATGTGGTTATGTGAAGCAGTTTGTTAACAAAAATGTCTTTGAATTTAAAAATAATCGTGTTGCTTCTGGAAGAAAATCAATTGCACCTTTCTTAGCTCTTGTATACTGTCTCCTGGCTGGAAAGACTTTAGTTTGCTTTAGTTTGAATTCAGTTTCCTTCACCATCTCCATGACAGGTGGTTTCCTAATCCCCAGCATTTGGCTGCAGACTCAGGTTTGGGCAGTACTGTACTTCTATGATGATTTCCCAGCCTCAGACATTTGCTTCACCATCGCCTGTATCACGGTATTGGGCAACATTTGGCAATTAATCTTTATGAATGACTGTGGTGTCGGTAAAGAAATAAAAATCATTCTGAACATTTGAGATAAACCAGCTGGAGCTTTTCTGCGCCTACCACTGTTGTGGATTATCTGTGTGCTGTAGATTGCAACTAGATCACAAAACTTGTTTTTCCTCTTTATGAATGTGAAGGAAAGTATTCCAGTAAATTAACATTTGCCAGCCACAGGACTAAATTTAATGAAGAATATGAGCAATGTGTGACCCCTCTGAACAGGAGGCAAGAAATAAAAGTAAGCATTGGTTCTGTTTCACTTGGGCAATGTGATCTTGGGAGAAAAACATATTTTCTTACTCTTTTAAAAGGCTTTTGCAACACTGATTTCAGCCAAAGGCAAAGAAACCAAGTTGTTACCTATAGTTGCAGACAGATGCTATGGCGTTTTCCCTCGGTGAATGTGTTTTGTAGGAGAGGTGGCTTTTGAGATATTCCCAGTTTTAATATGTGCCCAGGAATCAATGAAATGATCTTGCATTCAAAACGCTTGTAAAATCTGTATCATTGGTATCTGTGTAACCTCTAACCAGGTGGCTCTCTCTGTTGTGAAGTGTTCCTTTAAGAGAAACCAGAGGCTCCTCGCCTGGGGCTTGCTGTGGGCCTGGCCTGGATCCACATTCTTGTGCACTGCCGACTGCTTTCTTGGGAAAAACTGGAACCAGTTTTGCTCGGTGTGTTGGATAGGGAATGGCAGCATTGGGTGAAAACCTTTCCAGCTCTGTTATCAAAGCCAGGCCTGGCCTGAAAGAGAGAGGACTGTGTTTGAAGTTTGATTGATTTAACAGAGGCAGAGATTGCTTCATTACACACAGGATGCCTTTTGTATCAGGATATGAATGAGAGATTAGAAAGGTGACCAGATGCCCTGCTTTGCTTGTGACAGTGCCAGTTTATTCCTGTTGATTTATCTTAATTATCAAAAGCACCCCTTTTCACATGTGAAAGTGCCCTGGTTTGGGTGATAAGTTAATTATCTGGTTACCCTAGGTATTAAGGAATCCTGATTTTTTTTTCGTCACCCTACTTCCAACATCAGATTTTGAGTCTTGCTTTATTTCAGTCTTTTATTTATTAAATGCAAAGATAGAAAATCAGAAAAATTTAAACCTGAAAAATACATAAGAAAAAATGAAATAGGAGGAAGATAGGAGAATGAGATAATTTCTCGTCATCTATTTACACACATAGTGAATAAAATAGTTTTATTCTTAAGTTATTAAGTGTCTGCCATGGCTGTAAGCCCCTATTATTATTGGCTTCAAGCACAATATGAATTAACACCTGTCCATATACCTAGGGCTGACACTAATTGGGACAACTCCTGTGATTTAGGAGAGCAGTTTCTACAAAACTTGTTTGCAGACCCGATGGTTACCCTGGCTCTTACAGGTAGGAATGCAAGTTTCAAGATGTAGTGTCTGGTGCAGATCTTGGATATTTACTGAGATTCCAGAACACAAGTGTTGTTGTGAAGATTTGACTCCACATTCTCTTAGTTTCCAAGCTCTCTGGGCCATGAGGATAATAGGAGGGCTTTTGTTTTTTGTACTCTCTTATGTCTCCAGTGTTTGGTTTGGGTCTCAGCTTTTCATACAGAGGAGTTGAAGAGAAGGAGAACTGGTGTATCTGTTCACCACATGAAAATTCTCATGGGAGGTCTAGATTATGCAGGTGACCGGGTAAGAGTTTGGGTTCTTTACCAAAGTTAGATATATGAAGCTTGTGGCACTTGCTTCTGCAATAGTTGCTGTGCTCTTTTGCGTGTGTTTGTAACACAGCTCACTTGCTGTGTTATAATATACTATATATATTGAGACAGGGTCTCACTATGTTGCCCAGACTGGAGTGCAGTGGCACAATCTTGGCTCACTGCATCTTCTGGCTCCCGGGTTCAAGCGATTTTCATGCCTCAGCCTCCCAGGTAGCTGGGATTACAGGCATGTGCCTCTACTGTCCAGCTAATTTTTGTATTTTTAGTAGAGATGGGGTTTCACCATGTTGGCCAGGCTGGTCTTAAACTCCTGACCTCAAATGATGCACTCTCTTCAGCCTCCCAAAGTGCTGGGATTACAGGCGTGAGCCACTGCACCTGGCCTGTGTATCTTTTTTTGTAAGTAGGATGACTATGTAATTTAAAAAAATCTAGACAAGGACACTTTCGAGAGTAAAATATGGTACAAACTATAAGGGGCGTCTAAATCAACAAGTATAAACTGATACTGTGCCAGAAACACTAGGATTTATGGCCATTCTAACTATGACCCAATTCATAAGCTTTTATATGAACTATATCCATATAATGGAGAAATGTCTTTAGCTTCTTCTAGGCTTATTTGACATATATGTTTGTGTGTGCAATGTATGTATACTGTATGCATAAGCATAGATTATATATCAATGCATTGTACAATCAGTGCATTGTAGGTTGGAAATAAGCCACTTAAGAAGTCCCAGTAATTGGAAATTTATGGCCTTCCTTATCTCTTTCATTGGTTGACTTCTTAACTAAACTCTCTGGATCTAGCCTCTCCAAACTTTAAATCATCTCCTGACCTTGTCTAGTTTTAATACCATTCTGTTGATATAATTCTTTTGTTTAAAAACCTTTGATGACTTATCATTTTGTTTTTAATTCTCAAAGTGAGATCCATAGTCAGTTTGGTGGTTATAAGGGGAAAGCAAAGAAAAAATTTAGTTAATCCATCCATTCATTTATTTGTTCATTCAGCTAATATGTATTGAGTTCCTTCCGTGGGTTGGTCTTTGATCTAGGTTCTGGGAATATATCAATGAATAAAACCAAGATCCCTGACCGTGTGGAGTTTTCATTCTGTTGGGGGCAGGCAGGTGGGAGGTGGGAGACAGGTAATAAACCAAATAGCTAAATTATATATGATGCTAGAAGGAGATGAGAGCTTTGGAAGAAAGAGAAAGTAGGACAGTATAAGTGTGGTTGAGTAGGCTTCATGGAGAAAGAGATCTTAAGCAAAGAGTTAAAAGTAGGTAAGAGAAGTTACTTAATACAGATACCTGAGGGATGGAGTTGCAGGCAGGGAGGATGGCCAGTGCAAAGGCCCCGAGAAAGGAATGTGTTTGGATATGTTCAAAGATCTGCAAGATCAGCATGAGCGGGTGGAGTGATGAGGGGGGAGTCAGAAATGAGACCAGAAGAGTGGTGTGGGTGTTGCAAAGCATGTAGGGCCTTGAGATAGGCCATTTAATTATGATTTTCAGCAGACATCCCCTTATGTTCTTAAAACTTATTATAATATTTAAGATTGTGTTTGTGTTGCATAGACTGCACTGGTGAGTGTGTATAGCTTACATTTTGTTAATGGTTCACTTCATATTCGTTAATATAATTTTTATATCATTTACTTATTTTTTATTTGTTAAAATAGTATTTTTTTGTTCTTGCTGTTCTTACATTGTATTCCCATTTCATAAAATTAGATAAGTGGTTCAAAAGTAGTTCATTGAAGTGTAAAAATAGTGATGAAAATAGAACTGTAATTGCTACATTTCAGAATGCCATAAACATGCTTAGAGAACTGAATCCCACTGCATATGAATTGGGAATATATATGTGTAGAGACAAGGGAATCTGTGAGAATGACAATTTCAGAACAGTAGCTGAAATTGAAGAATACAAATGGAAGTATGACAATGACTGTCTCAAAACCGTTTTATATTGTACTTGCTATCCCCATTAGGACCAAATGAATCTGTAATCATGGCCTGTTATGAAACTTTGTCCAATAATGGCATGAAGCCATGGCTGTTTTTGTGTCATTTTCGAACAAAGCACAGTGGCTTCTCTGTTATACTATTGAAGTTTTCTAGGACAAGCACAAAATAACGTGTTCCTTTATAAAATTAATGTATTATATGGCCAAAGGTAGGTTAGAGATTATAATTCTATTAGCATCATTAAAGGATCCTTGTAGCAAAAATAGGAATGAGTCATATTATTGAAGAGACACTTGGAAAATCAGCTGGAAAGTTAAAGACAAACATTATCCTTAGAGAGAAACCAGAAGTTATTGACAAAACTCCTTTGTTAAATGACATGGTTGGCCGTTGCATAGTATCAGTGGAGTGGAGTGTGGAAGAGCGATTACTATCAAGTGCATGCTAGCAGATATTTCGCTTTATGGTAGGATGAAACCAGCAATGTCATGCAGAGAATGAATCAGCTTTTGGCATTTGTTCAGAGATGAGTGCTTGGTGATGCTTTTGTTCATTTATCACTTGAAAACTCGTGCTATAGGAAGAGTTTTGTTGTTGTTGTTGTTTTATTGGTTAACCATTATTCATGAGATTGGAAAAGTTGCTCAGGGGACAGAACTGACAGGGTACTGGGCTCAGGTACAGATAAGGTGGTGGCTTCACGAAGAAAGAAGTTGTGCTTAGAAAGAAGACAGTCCACATGCTACCCACTTCATGGAGAAGATGTAGTGCCTTCTGATCTTGAGGAAATGCAAAAAGAAACAGTGGAAACTATGGATTCAACCAAACTGTGGCCCCTGAGTCTATGAGTTTGCTGTGCAAAGTGATGGGCAGTGAGTGTAAGACTGCTTCCCCAAGCTGACATATGTTAGGTACATAGTGGAAAGGTGCTTGTGTAATAGTTTATGTGTGGAGTAAGATATCTGTGGAGCAAGAAAATGTTTCCTTATGACACTGACTAGAAATGATTTCTGTTATATCAAGTGGCATACCTAAGTTTTATGCTTAGCCTGTAGGGAACCATGGCAAGGACAGAGAGGGAAGGTAGAATTATTAACCAAAAAAAAAAAAAGCCACAATCTTAGATGACTATGAACTTTTTAAATAGAGAGTTGGAAGTCCACATTGACTGTAAATTAAGGAAGTGATATTTTCCATAATGGACAGCCCTTCATATAATAAGCATAGTATCTCTCAGTGACCTGCTAGAAGAATAAGAGCTCAAAGTAATAGACCCAGTAAGTTTTGATGGGGAGTGGATACAAGTATGTATTTGGTATTTGAGAGCATGTAGAGAACCATGGTGGGAGGAAGGTCTTGATCTCCTGACCTCATGTTCCACCTGCCTTAGCCTCCCAAAGTGCTGGGATTGTAGGCATGAGCCACTGCACCCGGCTGGACATGACCTTTCTTGTGTTTTTGCCATAGGCTTCATGTCATACAAATGGACTTGATACTCAAAGGTTTTCAGGACATGATCTATATTGCCATTTGCCTAATCTAGAAAAAAATGATTTCTTGTTGTCTTATAGTGGTCTTGGATTCTTTCCACATAGGCCCCCACCTCTTCCTCCCTCCATTTTTTCTTCTCTCCTCCTCTTTCTCCTTCTCATCCTTTGTTCTCTCCTTCTTTAAACCATTGAGTTGGCATCTCTAATCTAGATGAGCCAGAAGAGCTCATCTCCTGTATCACTGTTATCTAGGCAGATATATGTACTATTCAGGGAATAAGGGAAAGGAGCCTCTAGGGAAGGGAAGTTCTGTACCTTGCTCAACTAACTCATCCTAATGTCTGGTATCCAGCTATGGCATGCATTTAAATGTAAACTCTCATTCTTCAATAAAGACACATTTCCTTTTTTTCCCTCTTGGACTTTTAATAAAGATGGAATCATTGTCCTTTGTTTAATAAGTCTCCTATTGTGATGGCCATTATTTAATGCTAGGACAAAAGTCATTCATGCATTATTTATAGACCCTTATATGCCAGGCTCTATGCTAAGTGATGGGTATAAAAGAAGTGAATAATCAGACATGGCTCTGTCTGCCCAGATACAACAGAATATAGTGGAAAACAGACAACATAGATATAAATAAATAAATAAGTATATAATTGCAAAGTACATGTGGCAAAAATATTCATGTTTGTTAAATCTGGGTGTTGGTATATATGGTATACCTCAGTAATATACTTAGCTGACAGCGACTCATGGCAAGGACAAAGAAGGAAGGGAAAATAATTAACAAGTAAAACAATGTGCCACAATCTTAGACTATGAAATTTTTTTATTAGAGAGTTAGAAGTTCACATTGACTATAAATTAAGGAAGTAATATTTGGTATATGGGCTGCTGTTATATTAACTTGTTAACAATATGAACTTCTAAACGTATATTTTAAATGTTTCATAAGCAACAAATGAAAGAACATAGTTGGAAGTATGATAAGTGCTTTGTTAAGGTGGGCTTTGGCAGAGAATGTTGCATAACTAAGACTTCCTTTAGATGGAGTGGTCAGGGAAAACCTGAAGTGTAATTCATCACTTGCGTACATAAGAGGGATGGGGGATAATTGGGAAAGGGTTCAGAGAAGAGTCACAGAGATGATTGATGACAAAGTTGAAAGTAGCCCTATGAGAACAGTCTCAGAGAACTGGGGCTGCTGAGCAGCAATGGAATGCTTAACCTAATGCAGTGATTTAGGTTTTTTTTTTTTTTATTTATAGGGACTTTTACACATTCACATTCTCTTCACTTGTCTTCCATGGTGAACAGCAGGCAAGACAAGTGATTTAATTTAGAATTATGGATTAGAGGAGAATTGGAATTTTGTTCTGCACTTGAGGAAAAATTGGAAAGGATCTGCGAGGTAAACTAGTTTAGCCTTTCTATAAAGAAATATCTCTTCAGTGTTTTTAATAGGTGGTCATCAGATTCTTAGGAGATAGTTTCCATGCTTCCTCCACTAAGAATAGGGTGGTGGTGAGTGGGACGGTGGTGAGTGGGGCACTCTAGTTTACTTTAATTAGACAGGTCTTCTTCCTGTCCCATAAATACCCTAGACTCATCTCCACCTCAGTACTTTTACCACAGGAAGCACCTCCCACCTGGAATGCCCACCACTTCTACTTACTCTTTCAGGCCCCAGGTCTCCATTGCCCTTCTGTATGGAATTTAAAAACAGTGTTTTTTTTTTGTTTTTTTTTTAATAATCATTTTTCCCACCTCATGTTTCTGAAAAATGTGGCATTTCTGGAATTCAATGTAGTTTCCCTTGTCAATGATTAACAGTAAGGATAAGGGTGAAGTGAGTATCTTATGGGAGGAGTTGGAGAAAGTGTGTTTAGCCTTCCACCCAGATGCTGATATGCTACCCTCTTGGGAATCACTGGTTTGTGGCAATTAAAATCTTAATCATCTACTGTTTTAGGTGGTACACTACTTATTGCTTTCCGTTAGTATTTTTGCCAACTAGATTTTAAGCACTCTAAAAATATGGAAATTTGGCAGGTGCCCCTGTGTAATATCCAGTATTGATCATGTAGTGAATATTCACTAACCAGTGCCTCATGGCTAGAGGAACCATCTGTTTCTTCTTCATGGATCATTATGAAGGGTTGTTATTTAGATAAATCAGACATTAATTGACACAGGATGCTAAAAGATTAACATTTTTGAGTTTTAAAATGTCAGAAAGTCAAGTCTTGGAGGTCTGATTTCATTCAGATAACTCTCATCTCAGAAACTTTCTTCCTTCTTAAGTCTTCTAACCTTTGCTTTTTTTTTTTTTTTTTTTTTTTTAGAAAGTCTCGCTCTGTCGCACATGCCAGGCTGGAGTGCAGTGGTGCAATCTTGGCTCACTGCAACCTCCGCCTCCCGGGTTCAAGCAATTCTCCTGCCTCAGCCTCCCGAGTAGCTGGGACTACAGGTGGGCGCCACCACGCCCAGCTAATTTTTGTATTTTTTAGTAGAGACAGGGTTTCACCATGTTGACCAGGATGGTCTCGATCTTTTGACCTCGTGATCTGTCCGCCTCACCCTCCCAAAGTGCTGGGATTACAGGTGTGAGCCACCGTGCCCGGCCTAACCCTTGCTATTCTAAGTGTGATCCACAGTCCAGCAGCATCAGGATCACCAGGGAGCTTGTTGGAAATGCAGAATCTCAGGCTCCACACTAGACCTACTGAATTTGAATCTGCATTTTTAAAAGATCTTCACATACGTTGGATGCACCGTAAAGTTTGAGAAACATAGTTTTAACTAGAACTCAGAAATTTAGGAGTATTTATCTTCAAAGAGAAGTGTGGAAATGAAACTTTCATCAATCTGTGGATGAGATCCTTAGTGCCTTCTGCCACGTGGTCTGGAATTTTGCTACTTTATAAAGGAGCTTGCCAGGCCAGAAGATGCCTGTGCAGGAGTTCCTTGGGGAATTTCAGGTATTTAGGTGGTATTTAGGATTAGTGATTATAGGAAAAGGAAGCAGTTGTTGGCATGAAAAACTAGGAAAGGTTACCACAGGTAGAGGAGCATGCAACCCTAAACCAAGAGATCCTTTTATGATTGGACACAACCTCTCACTCCCTGGACATGGACTTGTCTCAGACTCCAACACCTCCAGAGTCAACAGGTCACAAATGAAACCAGCTGGATGTGTTGTGCATGGTAGCTTTCTGGAGTGGTGAGCATCATGGAGGGATGCACTTCATCAGAAGGAAAGGCAGTGTCCCCCACTTGGCTCACCTTATTGTTGCCACATGGGAATTTGGGCCCAGCATGGGCAAATCTTCAGATTTTTCAAATGAAGCTAAACTTACTAACATGCAAGTTTGTATGTAAAAAATCTTTTGGGTGTAATTTGTTGGTAAGTAATTATACTGTTTTTAGAACAGCTCATGCCAAAGAAAATTCATGTGTTGTCTGTATCTGGTTTGCAATACCTGTTCTGGATCAACTGAATGTATGAGGTGGTTTTGATACCTGGCTTCTTCAGTGCAGGGCACCAGACACAGGCATTATGGATCTTTATCAAGAAAATGAAATAAAAAGATAAAGGAAGGGAGCTGCATATGCTTTGACGGCCTGACTTAAAATCTGTCATAATCTGAAGAACCTCAATGGTGTTTGAAGAAAGAGTTAGGTGCCTAAAGGAATAAAATCTAGGACTTGTAAAAACAGTAGTCAGGGGTTGAGGCAAGGGTGAGGAAATACAGAAACAGAAAGTACTTGGTACCCCCAAGCTAGGATCGCACACTGCAATGCGGCAGGCAGGGCAAGGAGGCTGGACCACAGCTGGGTCCTTCTTGTGCTAGATAAGAAGTGTGACTGTTGCTAGAATTTGAGTTAGTTTATCTTCAGCATCTGGTTATTGAATTTGTTGGCTATTAGAACTGAAATTTTGTTGGGTTTTCAATTAAAGTTTGTCATGGTAAAAGTACATATTTTGAGAGTGAAAACCAGGTGAAAAACCAAAAACTCTTTCTAAAGATTTGCTACTTATTTGTTAAAGACTAAATTTCTCCAGGGTAAGGATGGTTTATTATTTATCTTTGCATTCCTAGCATCTATCACAGTCCAAGTCAATGAATGTTTCAAGACGTGAACTGATTATAAGACAAAACAAAGTTTATTTTCTATCTTGGAAGACTTTATGTAGGTGTTCATTTTCCGAACTGAATTAAAAAAAGTAACAGCTTTATTGAGATATAATTTACATACCATAAAATTCACCATGTTAAGGTGTCTAATTTGGTATTTATTATTTTATTTTTATTTTTATTTTTTATTTATTTATTTATTTTTGAAGTAGAGTCTCACTCTGTCACCCAGGCTGGAATTCAGTGGCGTGATCTCAGCTCACTGCAACCTCTGCCTCCCAGGTTTAAGTGATTCTCGTGCCTCAGCCTCCTGAGTAGCTGGGACTACAGGCATGTGCCACTATGCCCAGCTATTTTTTTGTATTTTTAATAGAGACAGGGTTTTGCCATGCTAGCCAGGCTGGTCTTGAACTCTTGACCGTGAGTGATTCTCCCGTCTTGGCCTTCCAAAGTGCTGGAATTACAGGTGTGAGCCATCGTGGCTGGTCAATTTAGTACTTTTTGGTACATTATGCAACCATCACCACTATCTAATTCCTGCAACTTTTCATCACCTCCAAATAGAAACTGCATACCCATTAGTAGTCAATTCCCATTTTTCCTGCTCCCAAACTCTGTCAACAACTACTCTAGATTTGCCTATTATGGACATTTTAATAAATGAAATAATGTAATATGAAGTCTTTGTGACTGGCATCTTTCACTTAGCATAATATTTTTAAGGTTTATGTATGTTGTAGCATGTGTCAATACTTCACTCCTTTAAATGACCAAATATTTCACTGTATGAATTTTGTTCATTTTGCTCACCCATCAATTGATGGACAATGGGATAGTCTCACTTTACAGCTATAATGAATAATGCTGCTATGAACATTTATGTAAAAGTTTTTGTGTGGATGTTTGTTTTTAGTTCTTTTGCATGTATATGTAGGAGTAAAATTGTGGGCCATATGATAATTATGTGTTTGAGGACCTGATAAACAGAAAGTAGGTGTCCCATTTTATATTCTGATCAACGATGTAGGAGAGCTCCAATTTCTCCACCTCTTTCCCACTTTTTTTTTTTTGCCAGTCTAGCGGGTGTGAAGTTGTATTTCATTATGGTTTTGGTTTGTGTTTCCATAATGACTAATGATGTTGAACATTTTTCCATGTGCTTATTGGTTTCTTAACTATTTATTGTCTTTGAATAATTGTCTATTCAAATTCTTTGCTAATTTAAAAAATAGAGTTGTCTTTTTATTGTTGAGTTTTAAGGCTTTTTTATTATGGATACCAGATCCTTAAGAGATATATGCCTTGCAAATACTTTCTCCTATTTTGTGGATTGTCTTTCACTTTATAGATATTGTCTTTTGAAGCAGAAAAGTTTATAAATTTAATGAAATCCAACCTAACCTTTTTAAAATGCTTTTTTAAAAGCATTGTGCTTTTGGTGTTATAATTTTTCTTGTTGATCTTTAGTTGTTCTATCCATTAGGAAAAGTGGAGTATTGATGTCTCTGACTATTGTTGTCCATTTCTGCCTTTAACTTTGTCCGTTTTTGCCCGTGAATTTTTATGCCTTGTTGTTAAGTGTATATATGTTTATAATCATTGTGTTTTCCTTTTCAATTGATCCTTTTATCATTACAGACTATCCTTCTTTGTCTTCAGTAATAATTTTTGTCTTAAAGTCTATTTTGGCTGGGCGCGGTGGCTCAAACCTGTAATCCTAGCACTTTGGGAGGCCAAGGTGGGTGGATTGCCTGAGCTCAGGAGTTGGAGACCAGTCTGGGCAACATGATGAAACCCTGTCTTTACTAAAGGACAAAAATTAACCGGACATGGCAGATGGCAGTGTGTGCCTGTAATCCCAGCTACTTAGGAGGCTGAGGCAGGAGAATTGCTTGAACCTGGGAGGTGGAGGTTGCAGTGAGATCAAGCCACTGCACTCCAGCCTGGGCAACAGAGCAAGACTGTGTTTCCAAAACAAAAAAATGTTTTTTAAAAAAGTCTATTTTTTCTGATACTAATATTATCACTCGAACTCTTTTTTTGATTGCTATTATCATGGTGTATTAGTTTGCTAGGGCTGTGATACAAAGTACGACACTCTGGGTGACTTACACAACAGAAATTCATTTTCTTGCAGTTCTAGAGACTGGAAGTATAAGATCAAGGTGTTGGCAGGTTTGGTTTCTTCTGAGGCTTCTCTCCTTGGCTTCAGGTGGTCACCTTCTTGCTGTGTTCTTATATAGTCTTTGCTCTGTGCATGTATGTCCCTGGTGTCTATCTGTGTGTTCAAATTTCCTCTTCTTATAAGGACACCTGTCAGATTAGATTAAAGACCATCCTAATGGCCTCATTTTAACTTAATTACTTTTAAGAGG
Organism: Ateles fusciceps; assembly: GCA_036589455.1. Taxonomy (NCBI): domain Eukaryota; kingdom Metazoa; phylum Chordata; class Mammalia; order Primates; family Atelidae; genus Ateles; species Ateles fusciceps. The sequence continues at coordinate 6,620,605 of JAZHEH010000889.1, forward strand.
TTCTGTCTCCAAATTTAGTTACATTTTGAACTATTTAGGTTTAATTCTTAAATATATGAAGTTTGTTGTAGGGGGCAATTCATCCCATAATACATGGTACATATATTTATCTATTTAAAATTTTTATTCTACTTGTATCTCTGAATATAATGTATCTCCTGTAGACAGCATATAGTTGGCTCACTTAAAAAGTGTTTTCTGCCAATCTCTACCTTTTGACTGGATTAATTTATTTACATTTAATGTCATTACTGATAATCAAGTAGCATTTATATCTGTCTCTTTCCTATTTGTTTTCTACATGTCTTCTACATGTCTTATAGAGGAGCTCCTGAGTTCCATTACTGTCTTATCTGTGTTAAATATATATATTTTTAGTGTACCATTTTAATTCTCTTGTTGATACTTTTCATAGGTCTTTACTCTGTAATTCCTGATTATATTGTTATGGTATTTTTTGAGTTATTTTCTTAGTAGCTACTCCGGGAATTACAATTAACTTCTTAACTTAAAAAAATCCTAGTCCAGATTAATAAACTTAAATTCAGAAGTATACAAAACGTCACTCCAACACTTCACTTTGCTCTTATTGTAATTCAAACTGCATCTTTATATATTATAAGCCCATCACTACACTTTTTAAATAATTGCTTTGCTTTATGCAATTGTCATTTAAATTAGATAAAAAGAAAGGGTTATAAACAAAAATACATTTATCCTCTCTGTGGCGATAGCTTTACCAGTACTCTATTTCTGTGTGGATTTGAGTTAATGTTTTGTGGTGTTTTTATTTCTGCCTCAAGGACTCCTTTTAGTATTTCTTTTAGGATGTGATGGTGACAGAGTCTCTCAAGTTTTGTTTGTCTGAGCTTGTCTTAATTTTATTTTCATTTTTTGAAGGGTAGTTTTTCTGGATATAGAAGTCTTGGTTGACCTTTTCTTTCAGCACTTTGAATTGTTATCCTACTGCGTTTTGGCATCCTTGATTTCTAATGAGAAATCAACTGTTAATTTTATTCTGGTTCCCTGTACATGATGGAACATTTTTCCTTGCTGCTTTTGTTTCTGTTCATTTCTCTCTTTGTGTTTTCACATTTTGACTATGATGTACCTTGGTGTGAATCTTTTTTAGTTTATCTTATTTGGAGTTTGTGAGCCTCCTGGATGCATAGATTAATGGTTTTCATCAAATTCAAGAAGTGTATGGCCACTAATCTTAAAAACATTCCTTCTTTCCATTTCTTTCCTATTTTCCTGGAACTCCCAGTGTGCATATGTTGCTTTGCTCGTTGGTGTTTCACAGGTTTCTGAAGCCCTGTTAATTTTTCTTTATTCTTTTTCTTTCTGTTCCTAAGACAGCATAACCTCATTGATATATCTTCAAGTACATTGATTCTTTCTTATGCCTGTTCAAATCTACTGTTGAACCCCTCTAGTGAATTATTCATTTCAATTACTTTATTTTTCCATTCCATATTTTCTTTTCTTTTCTTTTTTCTTTTTTTTTTTTGAGATGGAGTCTTGCTCTGTGGCCAGGCTGGAGTGCAGTGGCACGATCTTGGCTCACTGCAACCTCCACCTCCTGTGTTCAAGCGATTCTCTTGCCTCAGCCTCCTGAGTAGCTGGGACTACAGGTGCACACCACCACACCCAGCTAATTTTTTGTATTTTAGTAGAGATGGGGTTTCACCATGTTGGCCAGGATGGTCTCGATCTCCTGACCTAATGATCCACCCGCCTCTGCCTCCCAAAGTGCTGGGGTTACAGGTGTGAGCTACTGCGCCTGGCCCACATTTTCTTTTTGGTCCTTTTAAAATTTTTTGTTTATATTGATATTCTTTGGTGAAGCATCATTTTTATACCATACTTTAATTCTTTACACATGATTTCCTTTAGTAATTTGAACCTATTACATAGCCTATGTAAACCCTTGGTCTAATGTGTCCAACACCTAGGATTTTTTGATTGGCTGCTTTATTTCCTGTGAATGGGCCAGGCTTTATTGTTTATTTGTACGTCTTGTAAGTCTGTTGAAAAGTGGGTATTTCAAATAATATAATGAGACATCGATTTTCCTCCCTCCCCAGGGTTTGGTATTGTTGCTTGTTGTTGTTATTTGTTTATTCACTTCAGAATGAATTCTTTAGTCTGTATTCTTTGTCATATGTGGCTACTGAAGTCTCTGTCTGGTTATGTCAGTGGTCAGCTGATGATTGAAAGAGATTTCCTTAATTGCCTTGGACTAGTAAATCTCAGTCTTTGCTTAGAGCTCTGTGTGCATGTTGGAGGCATACCTTCAACAATCAGTAAGGCAGTTGACAACTCTGTCTCAGCCTTCACTTACTGCTTGCATGCATCCTCAAGGTGAGCCAGAGATTAGGACCTTCTTAGGTATATCTTGGGTATGAATACATGCATGTGGCATTCTAGATCCTAAGGAATATGTCAGAGCTTTGCAAATACCCCTATGGACATCTTATTTCCCAGATCTTCCTTTTAATTTTTTTGTTTTTGCCAGTCTTTCCCCCAGCACCAGGTTCAACAGATCCTTTTCTTTGTTAGTATCAAAGCCTTAAATAGATGAATAACATTATTATATTTAGTAAAATTCAGTAAATGACTATTTTTAGTAAAATGATTAATTCACAAAAGTAAAAATAAAAGTATAGCGAAAACAACATAATTAGAAGTTATAATAAAAACTTAAGCACAGCACACCTAATTTTTCCCTCATATTTTTCTGGTTTTGAAGGCATATATACTCCAATTGGGTGACGTTCTGTGAATGCAACCAGCTTCTCCACATGTGGTATATATGAACCTTGAACATATCCATTTTGAAAATACTGATTCTGAGATTCAAATACGTCCCTAATAAGTTCTAGCCTATCATTATCTCTTTTCCTTCTTCTTATACTTGCCTTGACAAAATGCATTACTTGCATCATTTTGAAACATTTAATGTATCATAACTTTGTTGAAGAGGCTTCAGCTATTTTCCTTCCTGTATAAGTGGAAAATATTTCTTAGATGATTGAAAACTGGATTGATTGATGAATCCAATGGTTCATTTTTATTTCTACGTCTGTTTCCTTCTTTTTTCTAATAAACCTTTTTTCAGCTTTATTGGGGTATGACTGATAAATGGAAATAGTATATTTATAATGTATACAATTTGGTGTTTTGATATGTGTCTACATTGTGAAATGATCGCCACAATGCTTGTTAACATTTGTAATCTCACGTGGTTATCATTTTTTTTTTTTTGTGGTGAGGACACTTAAGATCTATCATCTTAGCAAATTTGAAGTATACAAATACAGTGTCACTAACTATAGATACTACGCTGTTTGTTAGATTTTCCCTAACCTATTCATACTGTATACTGTAACTTTCTATGTTTGATGACTATATCCCTATTTTCCCCACCTTCCTAATTCCTGGCAACCACCGTTCTACTCTTTGCTTCTGAGTTGGACGGCTTTCAATTCCAATTATAAGTGAAATTATGCAGTATTTGTCTTTCTGGACTATTTCACTTAGCATAATGTCTTCCAGGTTCATTCATGTTGTCACAATGGCAGGATTTCCTTCTTTTTCAGATGGAATAATATTTCATTGTACATATACATATACAGTTATGTATCACTTAATGATGAGGATAATTTCTATGAAATGTGTCATTAGGCAATTTTGTCTTTGTGTGAACATCAAAGTATGTATGTACACAAACTTAGATGGTATAGCCTACTCCACACTTAGGCTATGTGGTATAGCTTACTGCTCCTGGGATACAAACCTGTACAGCAGGTTTGTACTGAATACTGTAGACTTATAATTATAACACAATGGTAAGTATTTGTCTATCTAAACGTATATAAACATTGAAAAGATATAGTAAAAATATGGTATTATAATCTTATGAGACCACCGTTAATGTAGTTTAGATATTTGTCCCCTCCAAATCTCATGTTGGAAATGTGATCCCCAATGTTGGGGATAGGGCCTAGTGGAGGTTTGGGTCCCACTCATTTATGAGGGGGTGGATCCCTCATAAATGGCTTGGTGTCATCCCGTTGGTGATGAGTGAGTTCTTACTCTGTTAGTTCATGCAAGAGCTGGTTGTTTAAAAGAGCCTGGCAGCTACCTTGCTTCCTCTCACCATGTGACACACCTGCTCCCACTTAGCCTCCCATCATGAGTAAAAGCTTCCTGAGGCCTCACCAGAAGCCAAGCAGATATTGGTGCTATTTGGACAGTCTGCAGAACCATGAGCTAAATAAACTTCTCTTCTTTATAGTTTCAACACATGCTGTGGGGATAGGGCTTTTCCCATTGAGTGGGCACTGAGTTAGGTTCTTGTAAAGACAAATCCTGAAAATGGGGCTTTTCCAGCTAACTGCCAGGTCATATAGTGATAACTGTCTGAGTTAGGGCCTTTGTGAGGTGCTCCAGACCTGTTTGCTTCCTCTTCCACGCACTCTGCCAGAGTGCTGTTTCCCATAGTTACCATGGCTACAAGGATCTCGGTTTTCAAGAGTCCTGTGATGCTGGGAAGAGAGTGATGGAAAAAGGGCAAAAAATTTAAAAAACATAAAGCTCATTGTTCTTACTGAGAGTCAGACATATTTCTTGAGTAAATCATCCTCATAATGTAAGCCTGTTTTTGATTTCCAGAGTTGTGAAAAAGTTGATTTGACATTTTTTTGGTCAGCATTTTTATTACTTTTATGGAGAAACACATTTCTGGAGGTCCTTATTCAGTCATTCTGAAAGTGTTTTCTCCTTGTATTGAATTATAAAACTGACTGCCACTCTCGTGATGTTTTATTTGATTTTTTTTTTTAGATTTTGAAACATGTTTTTATTATCACCTTTCTCATCTTCATCATCTGTTTTTCACCCCCTCCTCTCCCCAGATATATATATATATATATATATATATATATAGTCCATATGTAGATTTTAAAATACTTTTAATTGTGATAAAATACACATCTTAGTCAGCTCTGACTGCTGTAATGGAATACCATAAACTGGGTTGCTTAAATGATGAACATTTACTTCTCACAGTTCTGGAGGTTGGACAGCCAACATCAGAGTGCCAGTAGCGTTGGGTTCTTGGTTAGGGCCCTCTTTTTGGCTTATAGACAGCTGTCTTGTTGCTGTGCAGACATATAGCAAAAAGGGAGCTACATAACTCTCTGGCCACTTATTCATGACCTAATTGCTTCCCAAAAAGTCCACACCTCCAAATGCCATCACATTGGGAGTAGGGTTTCAACATGAATTTGGAGGTGGCAAGCACAAACATTTAGTCTGTTGTAACACGTACCGTAAAATTCACTATCTTAATCATTTTTAAATGTACAATTCAGTAATGTTAAGTACATTCACACTGTTGTGCAGCCAATCTCCAGAACTCCTTCATCTTGCAAAACTGAAACTCTGGGGCAGGTGGCTTATGTCTGTAATCCCAGCACTTTGGGAGGCCAAGGTGGGTAGATGGCCTGAGCCCATGAGTTTAAGACAAACCTGGGCAATACAGTATGACTTCGTCTGTACAGAAATTTAAAAAATTGGCCGAGCATGGTGGCACACACCTATCATCCTTGCTACTTGAAAGGCTGAGGTGGGAAGATTGCTTGGGTCTGAGAGCTGGAGGTTACAGTGAGCCGAGATCATGCCACTGCACTCCAATTTAGGCAACAGAGTGAAACCCTGTCTCAAAAAGCACAAAACAAAAACCTCTGAAACTCTGTACCCATTAAACAAGACTTCCTGTGTCCCTCTTCTGTCAGTCCTTTACAGCCACTATTCTACTTTTTGTTTCTGAATTTCTGAATCTGATTTCTCTTGCTACCTCATGTAAATGGAATCATACAGTATTTGTCATTTTGTGACTGGCTTATTTCACTTAACATAATGCCCTCAAGATTCTTCCATGTAAGACTGAATAATATTTTCTTTGTAAGACTGAACAATATTTCATTGTATGCATATACCACTTTTTATTTATTCATTCATTCCTCATGAGTAAATTCCTAAAAAATAGTTGCTTCTACTGTTTAGCTATTGTGATTAATGTAATGTTGCTATGAACATAGGTATACAAACATCTCTTTGTGACCTTGCTTTCAATTCTTTTGGGTATATGACTGGTTTATTTTTGCTTGGTATAGAAGGATCTACAGAAATACCCAACTTAATAATTTTTTTTTTTTTTTTTGAGACAGAATCTCACCCTGTTGCCCAGGCTGGAGTGCAGTGGCATGATCTTGGCTTGCTGCAACCTCCACCTCCTGGCTTCAAGTGATTCTCGTGCCTCAGCCTCCTCAGTAGCTGGGATTACAGGTGACTGCCACCACACCCAGCCAATTTTTGTATTTTTAGTAGGGATGGGGTTTTACCATGTTGGCCAGGCTGGTCTCAAACTCCTGACCTCAAATGATCCACCTGCCTCGGCCTCCCAAAGTGCTGGGATTACAGGTGTGAGCCACTGTGCCCAGCCTCAACTTGATAATTTTTTAATAGGCCAGTAAACTTAATGATTTGCTCAGATTTTATTTTTGACACATTCTTTAGTAGACATGACTAAGTATTGTTTGCTGTTTATTACCAAACATTAGACATCACCTCACTTGTTCTCTTGTTTTTAAAGTGGTAAAGTTTAAAAAATTTTAAATGATACACAGCCATGTCAGAGATTAGGAAATGAGTACATTACAAAATTAAATGTCATCTGACTTCTGATTCCTAATTGAATTCTTAAACTGCTGTGCTTTGTTATTGTTTTTATCCAAACGAAAGAGTAGAAGGATAAGTATTGTAGTTATTTCGAATAAGCAATTAGCACAGCGTTTCATAGTCTAAGTTTCATTGACAAATTAGTAGGATATTGGGGAAATATATTTAGGGAAAGAAAGTGACAGTTTAGTCATTGAGATAGATGTGAGTGGCCATACATTCTTTGTACCTCAGGGAAACAAACTGAAATACCTACACTGCACAAGCAGGTAACGTAAGTCTGTGAAGCAAACCAGGTGGAGTCTGGCAAGCTGGGCCTCACATGCACTTTCTAAAGGGACAGCTGCCACTAGCTGTTGTCGGTTATCATCCCATAGATATGCCAGTTTTTCAAGAAAAGTCAGAAATAATAATTGTTTATTTTCAAAAGTGAGCAAATAATTTAAACATTTTTAAATAAAATACCATGCTGGCCAATCAGATAAGTTTGCAAGCTTGATTTATGACTCTGAGGTCAATAAATTTGTGAATTCAGAGGTTAGCTGGTTTGACAGATGCAATATAAATGATATGTTCATTATAATCTAGAGAATTGACTGGAATGATTATGATAATTATATTTCTAGTGTTGTAGAGTGCCATAGGGATCATCTAGTGTATCCATTTTGTTTTATAGTTAAGAAAACAGGACCTTACAAAGTTTAATGACTTTCTATGTTTGTGGCCGTATCTATTGAGACTTTTAGAACCATACAAAGCAAGCTAAAGGGTAACAGTGCCAGCGTTGCCTTCTGAAAATACATTTGGATTTGTCTTGTGTCTTTTATTTTCAGAAACAAGGTATTACTGTGTTGTCCAGGCTAGAGTGCAGTGGCTATTCACAGGTGTGATCATAGCACACTGTAGCCTTGAGCTCCTGGGCTCAGGCATTCTCCTACCTCAGCTTCCCAAGTAGCTGGGACTGCAGGCACGTCCCACCATGCCTGGTTCTTGTATCTTTATTAGTAATAACTTGGTTTTATATAGAACTTTTCCATGTGCCTTTACATATATAGGTGTTATTCTCAATTGGCCAAAGAAGAAACTGAATCCTAAAGAAGTTTTGTAACTTGCTTAAGTTCACATGGCTCATTTATGAGAGAGAGTGTGTTCATTATAATTTATCCTACAGCCTGGTGTAGGATAAATTATATTTATCTTTGAGCATGATAATTACACTAGGACCACAGGCACAAATGGGGGGGTCCTGGGAAGTCTCAGATATAGGGTCACCCTAGTGACAGAACTGATGTTAGGATCTAGTGCCCTTATTTGTAAACTTTCCCCATCTTATTAGGAAGATAAATAATATGACAAAATTAAGATTTCTCAAGGGGAAAATATATGTGAGCTGAACAGAGAAGCATAAGAAAGTATATGTGGAAAAAGTAGACAGAACGCATTTTCTTTTTTATGGTATTTATTTATCAAGGAGAAGTTGATGCTTGAGATAGTTTTTATTTCTATATTACAGATACTACTCCACTTATGATAGGGTCATGTCCTGATAAATCCTCATAAGTTGAAAATGTTATAAGTTGAGCATCCATTTTATACACCTACCTGCCCAAACATTACAGTTTAGCCTTAACCATGCTTGGAACACTTACATTAGCCTACAGTTGAGCAAAATATAATCTAACACAAAGTCCATTTTATTTTATTTTATTAGAGGCAGTGTCTTACTCTGTCATTCAGAATGGAGTGCAGTGGCACAATTATAGCTCATTATAACCTTGAACTCCTGGGCTCAAGTGAGCCTCCTGCCTCAGCTTCTTGAGTAGCCGAGATTACAGATGTGGTACCACCATGCCTAGCTATTTCTTTTTTCAAAGTTTTTGCAGAGATGGGGTCTCACTATCTCTTGAACTCCTGGCCTCAAGTGAATCTCCTGCCTGGCCTCCCAAAGTGCTGAGATTTCAGGCATGAGCCACCTTGCCCAGCCAGAGCCTATTTTATAATAAAGCTGTGAATGTCACTAGGGTGACCCTGTATCATGTAATGAATACTGCATTGAAAGTGAAAAACAGGATGGTTGTATGGGCATTCACCATTAATGTACACAGCTGAAAGCACACGGGGCCTGAAGGTTGTTTGAAGCATCGAATTAAAATTAATTGTGGACGATGAGGATGCTACAGCAGTCAGATTATCAATTTTTCTGTCTCTTGATGAAGCTCGAGAGTAGCTGGTAGGGGACCCTAGAGTATCTACACTTGTTGATGGTTTAGCGGGCTTATTGCTCTTCAAGAAATTAGTATTGGTTGTTTACCCTTGCAATTGCGTGGCTGACTAGGATCTGTGGCTTGCTGCACTACCCAGCATTGCAAGAGAGTATCACACTGTATTTTGCTAGGCCAGGAAAAGATCAGAGTTCAGAATCTGAAGTACGGTTTCAAATGAATGCATGTTGCTTTCACACCATTGTAAAGCTGAAAACCTGTAAGTCAGATTGTGGATAAGTCCAGATGCTCCTTGACTTAGATGGGGTTACGTCCTAATAAACCTATGGTAAAATTGAAAAATCATAAGTAAGCTCAGCTATCATTAGTAAGGGGCTATCTGTATTTCTTAGTTTTTGGCTTAGTGCTGTCTTAGGCTCTTTATTTTCTCCCATATATTTTACTTATACTTCAAGTCTCCATTTTGTAGTAGGTACGAGTGGGTGAAACTAAGTACTGTTTGAGTTTTTAAGTTAGCCGCACTGTCTGAGGTGCTTTTAGGAAGTAAGGTTTCATATTAATGGGAATACAAAAGTAACTACATAACATAGAGGATTTTAATTTAGATATGTATTTGAGTGTCCTAATGACTTTTTCCCCAATTTTTAAAAAGAAACAGACACACAACTTCATCTTATGAGGTTCTAGTGGATCCTTGACTAAATTTGGAAATGAAAAGGTAATAGAGAACAAATATAGCAAAATATGCAAACTCTCCAATTAGAACAATTCAGTGTTTCTAGGAAATATGTTTGAAATATTGTATTTATTAATTATTTTATTTTTAGATATGTGTAAGGTTAACGTAAAATGAAAGAGTTACTCAATAACTGTGATTAAAATATTTACTGGATAACATTAATAAAATATTTTTTTCTTTCAAGCTTTAAGATAAAATATTCCATTTCTCAGTTTCCAAAATGTGAGAAGACTTTATTTAGTGCTTTCAGTTTAATTCTCACTAGGGAGGAATGAAATTAATCTAGAAACAGATTTATTAAGACATCCTGCTACTGACATTTTTATTGTGTGAAGAAAGACTATGACTTTTGCCAAATAATGTAATTAATTCCAGGATTTCTTTGTGATAATGGCCCATATCAGTGTTAGATAATGAATTCTGGTTGAACACCTGGAATCAGAGAAGGATCTCATTCCTGCGCTTTCCATCATCTACTTTCCTGGAGCAATAGACTCTATAAGCATGTGGTTCGGCTTGCCTTCAGGGGAGTCTCAGATGACAGGTTTTGCCAGGCATTTTACTGTGACCAACAAGGGTCACCAGTTTATGACCTTTTCCAGTTAGCAACATCTGCTTTCTTGTTTCGAGGGACCCAACTGCTAAACCAATGCTTCATATTTTATATTTATGTAACATCAGCATTCTGGCATCAGTTTCTGATTGTTTGGATATGAGCTAAGCTGCTATAATAGATACTCCTCCAAAGCACAGTGGCCCAATAAAGACAGAAGCTTATTTTTGTCTAACATTCTTTCTGTTATTTCTCTCTTATTTCTACCTGAGGGAAACAGGTGGGTCAGGATAGACAGGCTCTTTGAGCACTGCCCTTTTTTTTATTTTGTTGTTCTGCCATTTCTTGTCATCTGTGCGGTCAGAGCTGCCTCATTCACATTTGTACCCCAGCCTGTGAGAAGGGGAGAGAAGCACATAACATGGAAATGGCATGTCACTTCCACTAATGTTGCATCAGTGAGAATTTAGTCTTATGACCATGCCCACACTGAATGGGGCGGGCAGGTGTGTTCTCTCAATGGATGGTCATGTACCCAGCTGAAAAGTGCTGTTACTAGGAAAGAAGGAGAGATTAGATTTTGGGGAATGCCTAGCAATCTGCCAGAGTTACTTAATTCTTTGGAACCTTAGTTTCCTCTCCTCTAAAATGTGGCAATAATTTTATCTACTTCAGAGAGTTGTCTCAAGAATTAGGTAAGGTAATAAATAGAAAGTATAGTTTCTGAGGCCGAGGAGGGCAGATCACTTGAGTCCAGGAGTTCAAGACCAGCCTGGCCAACATGGTAAAACCCCATCACTACCAAAAATACAAAAAAAAAAAAAAGCTGGGTGTGGTGGCCAGCACCTGTAGTCCTGTAGTCCTGGATACTTGGGAGGCTGGGGTAGGAGAATCACTTGAACCCGGGAGGTGGAGGTTGCAGTGAGCTGAGACCGCGCTGCTGCACTCCAGCCTGGGTGACAAGAGTGAGACTGTGTCTCAAAAAAAAAAATTAAAAACTATAGTTCTTGGCATTATAATATGCTCAACGAATGTTAGCTTTTAATTATGAAGATGTTTTTCTAATGACAAGAGTAACTGTTGCTTTTTAGTTTTTTAATGCTTAAAGAACTTGTAAGCAATGCTTATGTTACTTCAGAAAAATTCTACTATTTAAAGCAATAAAAGGCACAGACCTAAATACATGGGGACCATAGATATTACAGTACCATAACATCTGGGTTTTTTTTTTTTTGCTTATTTTTGAAAAAGCAAAATTATTAATGGAACAACCATTTATACTGTTTCTTAGCATGGTTTTGATGTAGATAAAACATAAGTAGGTTTTGAGGTAAGTAGTCCATTAGAGTAATTTAATTTTCCTTGCAAAAATTTTAGCTAGTTTTTTTTTTCTTTTAAAATGGGTCATCGCTAGAAGCGATTCATTTATTTGACAAGGTATTCCTAGCTTATGGATTTGATGCAGAGGTGAGAATTTCAAAATGCCTGTGTAATTTAAAAAGTTGTTTCCTGGTATTTGGCTGAGGGGAATAAACGATAAAGTTTTTAGTAGCCTAAAGAAAAACAAAAGCTAAAACATATACAAATATGGAAATAATTTACTAATATTTTAAACTACCTGAGTTTGAAAGTAGGGAAAGTAACCTAGTATTGTGACAATTCTTATGTACCATCTATTATTTGCCATTGATAGCTATCATGAAACATTTAAATTTATAACCAATTATTCTTTATTATTTCATAGACAATTATTATTTTTGAATAAAGAAAGATAAATTTATTTTGGATTTTGCTTTCTTGTTAATTTCAGCTGGTTAATTGTTAAGGTTCATTACAACTTTTGAAAGCAGTTTTTAGCAGAACTCGGTTTTCGGTTAAGAAGCAAAGATGAAAGGTGACTAGGAAGTTATTCAGAGGTTTTCACTAGTTTTGTGAAATTGATGGTTAATATAGTTAAAGCAGTCTGTATCCATTAGAAATGTGTCTTAAAGATGAAGAAGCTGAACTTTAAATCTATTTGTTTATCATTTCCCTACTTTCAAAGGACATATGGGAAAAAAAGTAAAGAACATGTCAAGTTAAAAATTTAAAAAAAATCTTAGTATCTCTAAAGCACATTCATTTGTTGCATAAGAATTCTTCTTTGGTTTCCTGTTTTTTGGGCAAAATGCCAAAGAGAATATGTGTGCCATCTGCTTTGTCATCATCAATTTTAGATTAAATTCCCCAAATTTAGATTGAGTTTTCACTGATTTAACCTGCAGCTTTTGGTATTTTTCTTCCTTGATCTCTGGAATAGCTTCTGGCTATTTTGTGGGGTGGCTTAAAGATGATGTTTAGATGTGGTAAGTAAGATAGGGGTTGGGTCACTGCAGCCGCTGGCCTTGCAATTAGTTAAGTTGGACTTCATGGTGAAGTTAGTGGGGAGCATTGGGCCAAGACAGTGGTAAATTCACCAAAAGGCTTTTCTGTTTAATTCATTATTAGCTAGGCTCTCTTAAACTATTGCTGTGAAGAGATAGTTAAATGACTTGCCTCAAAAAAAAAAAAAAAACCAAAGCATAGAAATAAATTACCACTCAACTTTTAATGTATTGTCTGCTAGACTGTACTGCTCATTAGACTTTTATTTGATATGCTATTTTATTTTTTAATTTCAAATTATAATCTATGTAAATTTGGAACCTTGAATGTATAGGTTAGAGATGACTTTAATTGTCATCAGACTCCAAGGATAAGCTAAATAGGATGCATGAGGTTGAGGAACATAAGTTTTTATGAGAAAAAATAAGATTAAGAGGGAATAAGGAAAAACAGTAATAAATGTTTACATTAAAAATCTTTTCCTTTCCCTCAATTTTTAATTTTGGAAAACTTCTAACTGTAAAAAAAGTTGAAATAAAAAGAAAAAGAAGCACTCATAAGATCCATCTGTTTCTTAGCATTCTGTCACATTTGATCTCTCTGTAGGTGATATATTTATTTAGAAAGCTTTTAAAAATAAGTTGTAGATACCATTTTTTTTTTTTTTTGAGACGTAGTCTCGCACTGTCACCCAGGCTGGAGTGCAGTGGCAAGATCTCGGCTCACTGCAATCTCCTCCTCCTGAGTTCAGGCAATTCTCCTGCTTCAGCCTCCCAAGTTGCTGGGACTACAGGCACGCACCACCACACCCAGCTAATTTTTTTGTATTTTAGTAGAGACAGGATTTTACCATGTTTGCCAGGATGGTCTCGATCTCCTGACCTTGTGATCCGCTCGCCTTCGCTTCCCAAAGTGCTGGGATTACAGGCGTGAGCTACCGTGTCTGGCCCAGTTGTAAATACCATTAAACATTCCCTCTAAATCCTTCCACACTTTCTGAGAATAAAGACATTCTCCCACCATCCCCAATATTATTGTTATTGTGGTTATTACTGTTGCTGAATGTTCCTAGTCAATCATAATTCAATAATACCATCCCATGTACATTTTATGTTGAATTATCCCATTTTTTTGGATCCAGGATGCAATAAAATTTCATGCATTGCACTTGATTGTCATACCTCTTAATCTCATTTTAATTTGGAAAGATTCCCCCCCCCCCCCCCTTTTTTAACAATGACTAATTTGAAGAGTGTAGACCGGTTCTAGGGTGTTCTATATTCTGGATTTGTCTGTTTCCCATTTTTTAGGTTCATCTTTTTTGGCAAGAAGACAGCTGAGGTGATATCACTACATCCCATTAGGAGGCACAGGATTCTCTGCTACTGGTGGTTGTGGAATGGGATTGCTTGGTTAAGTGTTAACTACTGTAACTTTCCCGTATACAAGTACCTATGTCCTTTTGTGATTAGTCAGTAGTCTGTGGGATGATACTTTCTATGAGATCAGGTGAATATCCTATTCCCCAATAATATTTTCACAGGTACTTCTAGGCGTTCATAGGTGATTTGTGTCTGAATTAATTACAATGGAGATTGCAAAGGGATTATTTTCTAATTCTGTAATCCCCTTTTCATCTAATAGATAGCATTTTGCAAGAACTTCTGTCACATCTTTCTATTCCCCCTTAATATGGATTCATGGATTTTTAAATTAAATGTATTATATTTAATAATTGATGATCAATGTTATACTTTTAGATGCACAAATTGTTCAAATCTAGCCAGTGGGTGCCCCTTCAAGCCAGTTCCTGTGTTCTTTACATGATTTCTGTAGTCTTTGAGCACTTTTTTGCTTTCAAGAATGAAATTTGTTTTGTTTTGTTTTGTTTGTTTTTGAGACGGAGTCTCACTCTGTCACCCAGGCTGGAGTGCAGTGTTGCGATCTTGGCTCACTACAACCTCCGCCTCCCGAGTTCAAGCAGTTTTCCTGCCTCAGCCTCCTGGGTAACTGGGATTACGGGTGCCTGCCACCACATCTGGCTAATTTTTGTATTTTTAGTAGAAATGGGGTGTCACCACGTTGGCCAGTTTGGTCTCAAACTCCTGACCTCAAGTGATCCGCCTGTTTCAGCCTCCCAAAGTGCTAGGATTACAGGCGTGAGCCACCGTGCCTAGCCAGGAATGAATATTTTTTATGTGACTAAGATTATGTTATAATATTTATTTTATAATAAAGAAGTAGAAGTGGTTTAGACATTTTAAACAAACTAATTTTCTTCTATCATCACTTGTTTGATGGAAGGTTCTTATAGTTTCAGTAATAACTGAAATAATAAATGTACACCTCTTATTTATTGAAGATTATAAGCATATCAAGAGGCTAGTTTCTGGTGTGTTTTTCAAAGCTAGTATTTTTCTCTTATTTTTGAGACAAGGTCTCTCCCAGGCTGAAGTGCCCTACGCAGTCATGGCTCGGCTGCAGCGTCAGTCTCCCAGGCTCAAGCTATCCTCCCACCTCAGCCTCTGAGCAGCTGTGACTACAGGTGCGCCCCACCACACCTGGCTAATTAATTTTTTTTTTTTTTTTTTTTTTGTAGAGAGAGGGTCCCGCTATATTGCTCAGGATAGTCTTGAACTCCTGTGCCCAAATGATCCTCCTGCCTCAGCCTGTCAAAGTGCTGGGATTACAGGTGTGAGCCACCACACCTGGCCAAAGCGGATACTTTTCTGATTTGTGATTCAGAATAAAAAATTCTGAGTGCTGCCTCCTGGGACTCACTGTGGATGGATGCCTAAGATGGAGAAATGCTTTGGGACAGCCCTCCTTACATGTACTTCTGCTCTGTCCCTTCCCCTGCTCATATATTTTAGAAATGCAGTGATAAGGCCTGGGTTTACTTGTGCTCATTTTCCATTATCTTTCCCAAATTTTAATTGGACAAAATCTAAATTGCTTCTCTGTATCCAGTTTACCTTTTATATTTCCAAGCCCTCTTTAAGCTTTAGCTACTGAAAATGCCATTGAAAACAGTTTAAATAAATAACTCATGCAGGGAAAATATTAAATTTTAAGTATTGTCGAAAGAATGTGCTGTAAAGTATACTGAACTCCTCTTTTGTAAAGTTCTGATATAAGTGGCTTTACTTCTTTATACATTTAAAGTACATGTAAGAAATTCAGTATGTATCACTTGTGGTATTGTTTCTAACTTCGTTGGAGGGTAGGAGGGTTTAAAGCTGGGAAAGGGAAGGAACTATGAGAGGAATCTCTTACTAGACTGACATTTATTCCATCAATTCATTGTCTTTGTATATTCTGTTTAATCACCTGTGAATCAATTCGGTGTGTCATTATTTGGCTGCATTTCTCTATTCTTGGCCACAAGAGTGTTTGAAGAGACGTCATACCATGCTGGCATCTAAATATGCTGTCTAAAGCATTGTCATAATCCACCGTTCTCATAACCCAGTCAAAAAGGAAATAAAGTGTTTGGCATAACTTATTCTTAGTGAAACCCTGCTGTTTTCTACTGATTGCCTCTTTTCATTGCCTCTAAGTTCTCATAAACCACTTACCTTTCCTCCTAATCTTTGCCCATCCCAAGACATCAGTTCTTTCCCTGCAGCTGGATGCTGCCTGTGCTGTGGGTAAGGCAAATCTCTGACTAAGAAGTCATTGTAAATGTCTGTAGAGTCCATTTTGAGAAAAACTGACCTAAGAAACTGATTTTCTGGACATGTTGTATCAATTATTTCTGTAAAAGAGAAGTCACTGAACTGGTAAAATATATATTTTTTAGATTCTCCAAAAAAAATGAACATGCAATTAAGAATATTTTTCAAGCTCAGTTCCCTGGGGCAGGGATAGAGGATGTGGACATATGAAGATGTCAGATAAGAAACAGTGGTTGAGGCCAGGCACAGTGGCCCACGCCTGTAATTCCAGCATTTTGTGAGGCCAAGGCGGGTGGATCACCTGAGGTCAGGAGTTCAAGACCAGCCTGGCCAACATGGTGAAACCCTGTATCTAGTAAAATACAAAAATTAGCCGGGTGTGGTGGGCGCTTATAATCCCAGCTACTTGGGAGGCTGAGGCAGGAGAATCACTTGAACCTGGGAGGTGTGGGTTGCAGTGAGCCAAGATGGCATCATTGCACTCCAACTTGGGCAACAAGAGACCTTTGCTGTTAAATGGTGGTCTCTGCAGCAGTAACATCAAGTGCTTCATAGAAATACAGACTCTCAGACCTTAATCCAGCCCTGTTTAATGAGAATCTGCATTTTGACACCATCTCCAGGTGGTTCATATACAAATTAGGGTTGAGAAGCCCTGGAAATCATTTTCATGAGACTGTCCCTCTGCAAGTGATGGTAGAGAGATAAAGACTCATCTTATGAAGTACCTGCAGATACTAAATAGCATAATTAGGAAAATCCTTTTAGAGTAAAAGGAATTCAGATAATTATTGAACACTATTGACTCAATACAATTGTTTGATATTGACCTTCCCACACTATACCTTGTGAGATTTAAAATGTTTCCAAGTACTACGACTGTTATTTTCAAAAAATGATTTTTGTAGTCATTTTACTAGTCCTAGGCCAGAGTGCTCAAAATCTTTCCTTCCTTTTACTGCTTTCTGTACTCTTTGTAAAGGTGGCTAAATTGTTAAGTTATGCTTCAGCATGAAGGAAAACTCCAAGAAGAAAGACTTAGCTGGGGCTGTGCCTCTGTTGTTTGTATTTTAACTTTGTTGGAGCTCCTTAAGCACAGTGGGGTCTCTTTTGTTCCATGGCACTGCAGGTTTGTCACATAACCAATTGAGTAGTAATCAGTTGGACTCCAGATGTTGCTATTGCACATTAGACCAGTGTTACCTTCAATAATGTTGATGGCATCTTGATGATATATGAGGGTTTCCTAGCTTTCTAGATGTCTTACTTATATTGGGGGTGATGAAGGAATTGAACCTCCTCCCTTCATCCGAGACATCCCTACATGTTTCTGAGGGATGGACACATGTGGTAGGACTCTGATGGGCTGGTATATGTGCTATTGCAGAAAATATTTTAAGCCAATGTCAGATTGCAGGTGCATCTTACTGGCTCACTCAGGTAGGAGAGTCTGGTGGGAACTGTGGGTGTTATGAGCTGCAGAGGGAATCAGTATGGCGTAGTGAAAAGAGCATTGCATTTGGAATTAGACAGATGTAGTTTGAATCCCAGCTCTCCTGCTTGTTAGTTCTGCACTCTAGTAACAGTTATTTAGTCTCTGATTTTCGAGTTCCATAATTGTAAAAATAGGACTAATTCCTGTCTCTCCAGGTTGTTGTGAGGCTCTAATGAGATGATGTATTAAGAGCCTAAGATAGTACTTGGCATAGAGTAGGTGCCCATTGAATGGTAAGTTCACATTACTAATCCATTTGGTATATTAAACAATTCCTTACAATTTTATTTATGCCTGCCCCAGCTGAACTAAGTAAGGATTTAGGTAGCTTCTGATAGTTTTGCCCATCAAATGTATTTCGAAGTGATTCTTTGCCAGGTAAGCGTCATCTTCTGTTATTGCCACTGCAGCAGGCACAGGCCTTCAAAGGCACAATGCTGTTACCCTGGCAGATTCATCAGCTGGATCAGAGCCAGCAGGGATTACATGTTCAGAAAATTGAGATTATTTCATTTTACACATGGGATATGCCAACATGTCAGTTAAAATCAAGGAAAAGGGACTATGTGTTTAAAACAATAACGAGTGGTAAAAAGAGCTTTGGTGAATTAATCATGTTCAAATGGTTGCAGTACATGGAATTGTTTTCTGTGAAGAAGGCTATGAAATGCAACATTTTGTTTCGAAAACTATGCTCATGCTCATATAATATCCTGGAAAGGACATTTTCTTTTATAATTTTAAGGGGTGTAGATTTTGATGTAAAGCTCTCCAAATTTACAACTCTGCTTATGTCAGGAAACCAGGAGGTGTGGCGCAAAATGCTAACTTATATTCTACCTGTGAATATTTGACTGTAGGCTTCTTCCATTACCTTTCTCTCTCTGACTTTGAATCCATAGCCCATCTGAGTTTGGAGGCTCTAATTTTAGGTATCAATATAGTGCGTTGGTTATTTTTTAACTTTTAAAGTGATTAAGTGGTTGCTGTTTAGAAAATGTTAGAAAAATAACTTTAATCAGATTTAAGAAACTACTGGATGAATATTTTTGGTTTTGACTAAATTACATTTATTCATCTTTTAAATGGGTATTATAGTGGTACCTATTCCATAGGATTAGTATTTACCTCATAGAATAAATGAAGTATTAATAATATATGTGGAGTGCTTAGTAGATAGTACTTGGCCTGCCATAAGCACATTTTATAATACTGTTAAGTATTATTAATTTTTTGCTATTGGTTTCTCTCTGCTTACAAAACAGGAATTTTCACTGTAGAAAATATAAAATAAAGAAAATAAAAATCACATAAATGCTCTACCTAATAACAGAAACTGACATCTTAGTACGTCTTCCCAGTTTTCTGTTTCCCTATATACATATATTTTACATGAGCAAATCAAAATTATGGTAGTTTTAAACTTGCATTTTTCACTTATTATATTAGCAATATTTTCCCATGAAATATTATCACATGATTTTAATGTCATTTTATTTTACTTAGGTCCTCAAACTTGTTTCCTCTATTGTTAGATATTTGTGTTATTTTCAGTCTTTCATTAGTTGTTAGTAACTCTCCAGTGAATTTTTTTTCCCCTTGAGCTGAATTCTTGGAAGAGAAATTGCTAGATTAAAAGCTGAATACACTTTTGTGCACATTGCAAAACTGCCTTTCAGGGAAGTTCTACAAATTTATATTCATACTTGGAATATGTGAAATTTGGTGCTTACTCCTTCTGACACTAGGACATTATAATTTTTAAAAAGTCTCAATTTGATAGGTAAAATATTTTCATGGAAAATTTTAAAATTTTCTACTGGTATTGAACTTTTTATGTTCAGAAACTATATTATTCTATATGAGATTGCTTATCTGTGTCCTTTGAACATTTTGTGGGAGTTATTTATAGAAATCTCTTTAATTTTTAAGGCTATCAGCTCTTTTTTAAAAAATACATATTTTATTGCACTTTGGGTTCTGGGGTACATGTGCAAAACTTGCAGGATTGTTGCATAGGTACATACATGGCAATATGGTTTGCTGCCTCCATCCCCCTGTCACCTATATCTGGATTTCTCCCCATGTTATCCCTCCCCAACCTCCCTACCCCCGCTGTCCCTCCACTAGTCCCCCCCAACAGACCCCAGTGTGTGATGCTCCCCTCCCTGTGTCCATGTGTTCTCATTGTTCAACACCTGCCTATGAGTGAGAACATGCAGTGTTTTTCTGTTCTTGTGTCAGTTTGCTAAGAATGTTGGTTTCCAGATTCATCCATGTCCCTACAAAGAACATGAACTTACCATTTTTTATGGCTCCATAGTATTCCATGGTGTATATGTGCCACATTTCCCTTCTCCAGTCTATCATCGATGGGCATTTGGGTTGGTTCCAGGTCTTTGCTATTGTAAACAGTGCTGCAGTGAACATACATGTGCATGTGTCCTTATAGTAGAATGATTTATAATCCTTTGGATATATACCCAGTAATGGAATTGCTGGGTCATATGGAATTTTTATTGCTAGGTTCTTGAGGAAGCGCCACACTGTCTTCCACAATGGTTGAACTAATTTATATTCCCAACAACAGTGTAAAAGTGTTCCTGTTTCTCCACATCCTCTCCAGCATCTGTTGTCCCCAGATTTTTTTAATGATCGCCATTCTAACTGGCGTGAGGTGGTATCTCAATATGGTTTTGATTTGCATTTCTCTAATGACCAGTGGTGATGAGCATTTTTTCTTTTTTTTTTTTTTATATATATATTTTTATTGCATTTTAGGTTTGGGGGTACATGTGAAGAACATGGAAGATTGTTGCATAGGTACACACATGGCAGTGTGATTTGCTGCCTTCCTCCCCATCACCTATATCTGGCATTTCTCCCCATGCTATCCCTCCCCAACTCCCCACCCCCCGCTGTCCCTCCCCTTTTTCCCCCCCGACAGACCCCAGTGTGTGATGCTCCCCTCCCTGTGTCCATGTGTTCGCATTGTTCAACACCCGCCTATGAGTGAGAATATGCGGTGTTTGATTTTCCGTTCTTGTGTCAGTTTGCTGAGAATGATGGTTTCCAGGTTCATCCATGTCCCTACAAAGGACACGAACTCATCGTTTTTGATGGCTGTGTAATATTCCATGGAAGACAGTGTGGCGATTCCTCAAGTACCTAGAAATAGAAATTCCATTTGATCCAGCAATCCCATTACTGGGTATATGTGCAAAAATAATTTATTAGCCTCTAGCTTATTTAAATTTGATTCCTAGAAAGCAGTTATAGTAAAATACAAAAGCGTGTCAGAAAGGATGGGATATTTTTCCCTTAGGCCCTACTCACCCACCTTTTCTGGGACTTGGGGTGCAATCATCTCCTGTTGGGGCCTTATCCAGGCTAGGAAATGGAAACAGTTTTTATTGGGTGGAATGGAGATTTGGAGACACTCTGGGTTCTAGGGTTATGCTGAGAGGGATTTCATTTTGCTAGAGACTTCCTTAATGTTGGAGACATTTTGAGGCCAGATCTGGAAGTTCTTTTCTCCTGATTCGCTGAAGAGGAAGGATTCACCCTGTCCCTGCCATTCTGGCCTCTACCCTTTACACGGAAGAAATATCTAATGGAACCAAATGGTGGAGATGCTTGGCCAGCCACAGAGAAAGATGAGAGGAAGCCTCAGGCTCAGGAAGAGGAGGTAAGACACTTACCTTGAGGAACCATAGAGAGAGGGAGAGAGAAAGGACTTCCCTGGCCTCTCAAGGTGGTTATGTGAGGAGTTGAGCTGGTGATTTAGGAAACAATAAAAGCACTGTTTTGTACCATGCTCCTGACACTGCACTTTATCTTTAATAGTAAGGCTTCTCTGCTAATGGACTAAGAATATATCTCTGTTTTCTCTGAAGATGGAGGCTAGGTCATCTTTTGTGAGTGAGACAGATAAAGGCTGTGTGGAAATTTTGAGGAGAATAGGGAAAGTAAGAAACAGTTGTCATGAAAGTGGACCAGAAAGCTGCCAGGAGAAAATTTAGAAGGCCTTCCAGGTAGCCAAGGGCCTGAGGGTCACTTTGTTGGGAGAATATAAACGTCTTCTGACACAAACCTGATTGGTGAGCTGCACAGCCTTTAAGACGCTTTCTTTGACAATAAATCTTTAGGTTTGATTTATGACTTAAATATTTCTCCCTGGTACTCTGTTGTCAACTTGGCCATGCTATAATTCTTATCATTTTGGGTTGAAATACTAGTTGCCTGCATCTCTCTTCTCAAGGACAGGTCATGCCTTGTTTCCTCTTTACCTGTAGGACCTAGTCCTGTGGCACTGTCTTAATAGGGTCTGGGTAATGTTTGAATTAACCAGATAAGAAGAGAAGGGTGAGAAGTGATTGAGGATGGTATGTTGTCACGAAGGCTGGGGAAGTGATAGTTGACAGTAAGAAATGCTATGAAAATGAAATGAAGAAGTATTGCATATGAAGGAAGTCAGCTGATGACCTTGGAGAGGAGAGCGCCAGGCAAATTTGGATCCTGAAGACAGATCACAGAGGCATGTGAAAAGAACGCATGACTGAATATTATTGTTTCCTCAAAATTTGGTATGATTTTCAATTCATGTTGATTCTCTTTCAAAGCAGGGAGTAATTATTATACACCTAAGCTTAACAAAAATTAATAGTCATGCTTACCATTTAAACAAAGTTATCAGATACTACATTTAGATGATCTGAAACTGTATAGCACTGCAGAGATGTTAAATCTTTCTTTATGTAGTATGTGCAGGGGAAAAATTATGTTATACCTATATAAAGAAGCATATTAAATCCAGACATTTGTGTGTTTTGAATTATTATCTGGAATAGAGTAAACAACAGCCAAGTTCTGCTAGGTTGTGTCTATGAATATCAGTCTTTCCATTTTCTAGAGTGGAGTGATTCAAAATAGTTGTGTTTTTTATAGTCTGTCACTTTTTAACAGTAGCTTGACATTTTTATGGTCTTTTAAGGTCTCATACAAATGTTTGCAAGAAAGAGTATCTACTTACTATTTCTTTTCACTTAACTTTCTCCTGCCCCTGTCTTTGGCTGTAAGAGTGATTGTGTTTTCTTCCTGATAAAATGAAGTGAGTGTGTGTCTCTTAGGCTGTTTTCATTGTGAAACTTTTATTTTTTTGGTCCCTGAAGTATTGCATTCTAAGGCTTCTTCTAAACTTAAGTAGCCTGTGGAGCTGTTTATCTGGTCTGTTGTGATGGAGATGAGAGGAACATTTGGATTTCATTTAACTTCTTAGTTGCCATTGGAGGCAATGGAATTTTTACTGGACAAAAAAAACACTTCAATTTCATCCTAACTGGAAGTTTGAATGCTTGGCACTGTCTTGTGTACATGCTAGCAATGAGGCATGAAATATTTAAAATCTTTATTGATCTTATTAGAAATTCTTTTTTAGTCATTAATCTTCTTGGTTGTAACTAAGGTTCTTCCACTGTATTTGGTCTTAAGTTACAACAAACTGCTAAGGCAGAAGATAAGAATTGGATGTTCTCATTGATCATGTATATATCTTCCTGAAAGAGATTATTTAAATAGATGCCTAATCAATTGTAGTACATTCTTACAATAGAATTCTATTTTGCCATTTAAAATGACACTACAAGGAAAAATGTATTGCCACAAGGTGGGTCTCTGCAATATATTTTTCAGGCAGTAAAGGTAGTAACAAAACAGCATTTATAACATGTTCTCATTTTTGTTATCCATTTACCTGTGTATTTGTGTATTTATGAATAGAAAAGAAAAGTCTGGAAGGATATATGGCAACATGTCTCTGAGTATTAGAAATAAGGGGTGGCTTTCACTTTATTCCTAATAACATTCATAGAGACTAAAATAATTTTAAAAGGAAAAGCTGTTTTTCTTAAAGCATTTTCAATGAAAATGAAAATTTCCTGTTTCTTAATTTTTTTTTTTTTTTTTTGAGACGGAGTCTCACTCTGTTGCCCAGCTGGAGTACAGTGGCCTGATCTCGGCTCACTGCAACTTCTGCCTCCCGGGTTCAAGCAACTCTTCTGCCTCAGCCTCCCGAGTAGCTGGGACTACAGGTGCTCGCCACCATGCCTGGCTGATTTTGTTTTGTATTTTTATTAGAGATGGAGTTTCACCATGTTGGCTAGGCTGGTCTTGAACTCCAGACCGTGTGATCCACCCGCCTCAGCCTCCCAAAGGGCTGGGATTACAGGCGTGAGCTACCACACCTGGCCAATTCTTTTTTTTTTTCTTTCTTTTTACTTAGTTCATTTCTACTTCATAGAGATATATCTGGAATAACAGAGAAAACAACTTCCCAACTGTGATTCATTTTGTAGAGGAGTCACATCACTGTTTGAACTTGTATTTAAATTACAATCAGAAAATACAGCTCGTCATCAGGACTAGGAAATGAAGACTGGATGGAGACTTCTAAGCAGGAATTAGAGTCCAAGCTTAGAATATGAAGTGAAAGAGAGTCAGTCAGTCTACCTCCATATGGCTGGTAGATGAGTTAACCAAACTAGTGTCTGATTCCAGCCTGTGTAGGCAAGGTCAGAGTAATGAGGAAATCTCAAGTTGAATTGATCAAAACACAAATACTTTCTGACTATTGAAAATCCAACAGGAATTGGGCAAGCCTCTAAGGTCAGTGTAGTCTGGCAGGTTACACTGAAGATTCTGTGTTCATCAGTGAAGCTTGTCAGCCAGACCCTGCAAATGCCTGTCCCCTCCAAGCCCTGAGTCATGCTCTCTTACACCTTTGGCTTACCATTTACACACCTTGGGACAAAGGGACTACAAGCCAGTTCAGCTTAGAATATTATTGCATTGCCTGAAACATATGAGGTCGATTGGTTAATATATTTTGCTATGTGTATCATTTCTTTTTCAGTTTTTCTGGGAAAATATCTGTGGAGGCATTGCTGAAGAAAACTGCTGGTATTGTAATCTGTCTATGTAGGAGCTTTAAACAAAAAATGCTTTTTATAAGGTAAAAACTATAAAAGTCAGTTGTAGTCACAGTAGTTTCAATGTGTAGATATGACTTTGATGTAGACATTGAAGGATGTGGGAGGTTAAGAGCAAGACTGGCAAATATCAGAAAATGTAGTGTTGACCAGCTAAGTTGAATTTAGGTTAATGGAATATTCTTTGAAACCATTTAAAAATGTAATTACACGGATGAATCTTACAAACATCTTGAGTGAAAGATGACCCTAAATAATGTATTACAATATCATTCTGCTCACATGAAGTTCAAAAACCAAACTGTATTGTGTTTGGGATACATTTAAAAGTGGTAAAACCATGAAGGAAAGAAAAGAAGTCATTTTCCTTAAAGTAATGATAGTGAGACCTCCTGGAGGAGGGAGGGGTGCGTGATCAGGAAAGGGCATACAGGGGTCCCAGGCTGCTGACAGTGCTCTATTTTTTGACCTGGATGGTACTTATGTAGGTGTTTCCTTTATAATTATTTGTTATGCTGTAGATTGATGTCTTAGCATTTTCTGAATCTTAATTTTCCAATAAAAAGGCTTTAAAAAGGATAAAACGATTATCATAGTAAGTACATACTCTTTGGTCTGAGACTTAAAGGGTTTCTAAGTTTGTGGGGTTGGATTGTGTCCCCTGCAAAGTTCATATGTTGAAGCGCCAACCCCTTGTACCTTGGAATGTGACCTTAGTTGGAGATAGGTTCGTTAAACAGGTAATGAAGTTAAAAGGAGGTCATTAGGGTGAGCCCTAATCCAATGTAACTGGTGTCTTTATAAAAAGGGGAAACATGGGCAGAAAGAGATGCACAGAGGAAGACTATGTGAGGAGATGTACGAGGAGGGCTGCTACCTATAAGCCAAGGTGAGGAAAGAACAGATTCTTCCCACACAGCCCCAAGAAGGAACCAACCCTGCTGACACCTTGATTGTGGGCTTCTAGCCTCCAGAACTGTGGGAAAAGACATTTCTGTTGTTTAAGCCACCAGGCTGTGATGTTTCTTATGGTAGCCCTAACAAAGAAACAGTTCAGAAGACTGACAAACATTTTACCTTTTAATCAGTGGCTTTACTTATTACAATGACATGTTTTGGGATTTTCAAAGTGGAGCAGGGGCAGCTACCTTTCGCATGTGACTCAGGAATTTCTAATTAAAGTGATTGAAAGCTGGGAGCAAGGATGTAGTTTATCCTCAGGTCATCCAGCTTTTGTTTAATAGTTATGTAATTGTCTTTCATAGCTTTGACTCCTTTTTGGTGTTTTTTTTCTCTTTTTGTGAGCATCTGTGTTATGTAAGATTTCATACTGGATTTCTTTCTTTTTTTTTTTTTTTTTTTTGAGATGGAGTCTCACTCTGTTGCCCAGTCTGGAGTGCACTGGTGTCATCTCGGCTCACTGCAACCTCTGCCTCCCGAGTTCAAGCAATTCTCCTGCCTCAGCCTCCTGAGAATCTGGGCTTACAGGCAGGTGCCACCACAGCCTGGCTAATTTTTGTGTTTTTAGTAGAGATAGGGTTTCACCGTATTGGCTAGGCCTGTCTTGAACTCCTGACCTCAAGTGATCCACCCGCCTTGGCCTCCCAAAGTGCTGGGATTACAGGTGTGAGCCACTGTGGCCAGCCCATAGTGGATTTCTCATTGGTGTTATTTAAGCAATGAGTTGCATTTTTATATTAAAATCATCCATGCTGTGAAGAAGACCTCACTCGAAATCCTTCGGGTGATGAGGAGATGCCCAGGGAAGAGGTCCTCCAGGTGTTGTCTTACAATATAATTCCACTCAGTTGCCCCTCAGATGCTGGTATAGAGATGAGTTTCCTCGATGACCTTGAAGCTGGATATGATCATGTGATGAAGTCTAGCCAATGGGGAAAATCTATCCATTTCTCTTCCTTCCTGCTGACTGGGAGATGGTGAGACTTGAAAGAGCCACCTGCAAATAGAAGTGGAAGCCCTTCCTGTGTATTGCTTACCTCTTGTCTCTTAAATGTAAAATATAAATATTGCTCTTGTTCAAGCCACCTTACTTCTTGGTGTCTGTGTGGTGGCACCTGAATCTATATCCACAAGTAATACACACGAGTAGTTAGAGGTAGGTAAGGACTATAGTCTTCTACCAACGTCCCTCCCTCAGACATGAAAGCAAATCTTTATTTGCAAAAGGACACAAAAATACACCTACAAACTATTTTGTAAGTTTGATAGAGTCTACGACTCTGCCCTTTTAGGTGCTGTTGCATTGTTTAAGAGGTTTGCTTGGGGCAAATATGACACTATTATAAAGGCAGGATTCAGTTACACTTGCTGTTGGCCTTGGACGCCAGAATCTTCCATCTGAATTGTGCCTGAGTGCAGCATCCCTCCTAGGGTCCTGTTCTTGAGTCCAGCCCTCTGAACATGCTGGGTTATACCCCATTATGGAATGCTGGGGTGCCCTTGAAGTATTTCTAGTCAATTCACAAGTCTTGAACATCTCAGATTTCAACAATAAAAACCCATCTCTACATTTCTGATATCCATTTTGATAACTGACAACCTCAGCTCTTTACTAGAGATAAAGATAGCTGAAAATTTAAGAGACAGCAGCCATCTCTTAATGTGGCCTTTTGATTAACTGAGTCTTCGTGCTGTATTGCAGAGGAAGTTTCAGGTCCCATAACAGTGGCCGTCGTACTTTCCCGATGCTTAATTCAGTTTCTTTCTGTCTTTGCCTTCTCCTCCTTTTCTGCAGTTGTATATGCTTCTTTCTCCCTAGTGTTCTCATAGCTTTTGCTTATTCTTGGCTTCTCCTGCTTTTTTTTCCCTGTCCTTCTATATGACAGCTCTGTCTGTATAAGTTGCATTCAAATGCACTGAAAAAGAATCTTGTTGCGTTGCCTAATCACTGTTCAGTACACTTTATCACCCATGGGGTTGAGCTCTCATGCCTGACCACCTTGAAGGCCAGTGGTTTTTCTCATGCCCAGTTCAGAGCTGAAATCTTTAGGTAGGTAAGACACCAACCCCTGATCCAGATAGTTGTAGCCGGGGTTGCAGGATACATTTCCAAAGGTTGAAAACTTATGTCCCATAAACTGTTTCTTAAAGGGAAGTCACATACCAAATTTCTAAGACTTCTCTCCAGTATGTTCCTTGATACTTGAAACCAAACAATGACATAGAAGCCACAAGCCAGATATTCTGGTATAATTCTGACAAATTTAGTTAATTAAATCTATTCAACTAATGTTTATAGAGCATCTGCTAGACACTGTGCTAGACTAGTCATGAAGTCATCTGAAGTCTAGTAGGGGGAGACGTGTAAACAAATGATGACAAAGGTTTGAAGATAAAACTATTTGCTTCTCTTTGTGGAATGGGTTAAGACAAGGAGCTGGGAAGTGGCACTGAGGGGGAGGTCCTCAAAGAATGTAAACACAGACAGGATTTGTGCCTGTAAGGAAGAAACCTTCATTTGCATAAAAGGTAGCTGTAATAGGAGCTACCTATTATTGTAAACTTGCAAAGATGCACTTTTGTCTTGTCCTGTGAATTTCTTATAGCAGTGAGCATAAACAACTCCTTGTATTCGAAATAATGTGGGTTTAAAGAACTCACTTTTATCAAAGTATGAGCGATATGTTCTCCTTAATTGAAAATGTCATGAAAGATTGTATAGTCAAAGAGATATACTTGGAAATTATTGAGGATGTCATTTTGCTACCGTAAGTGATTTTTTGATGCCAGAATTCACTGGAATGAATTCATTGCATTTAATTTGGAGGAATTGAGTTCTCTTGGGCACCATAGAATTTTATAATCTATTAAGTGGTTTTCAATTACTCTCAGTACTTGGGACCAAGTGATGCATCCTCTTAAGAACTTGGGAACAGGGGAAATCTGATTGCTCTGTGAGAGTTAATTTTTAAAGTTATTGTGTAATGGAGCAGACAGAGTGACTTGCAGGCCTGCCAGAGCTGATTGAATGTAAGAACATGGTTTCAGAGAGACTGTGTTAGTGGCAGGTGCGCTTGGTTAGGTGTCAGAGCAGGATGCCCAAGGATGATCCCTGGCTTGCCCTGGTGTAAATGCTTTCAACTAATGCTGATTAAACATTCAAGTGATATTGCAAACTCTCCTTAGCCAGTTGCATTTTCCCTATCAAAACGCTCATCTGTTAATCAGGACTTTTTTGTTTGCAAGAGATAGATACAACTCCACCTTGAAGTGGATTTGTAAAAGAGTATCTTTACAAATACTCTTTGTAAAAGTGGATTAAGTAAAAAGAGTATAAATGAAAAGTTCAGGGGGTACTGTGGTCTCAGTCATGGCTTGACTCTGATGTAAAGTGATGTTGTCGGGTCATGGCTGTCTCCATTTCTTCCTTCTGCTCTCCCATTGGACTTTAGGTTTCCTCTGTCATTCTATTATTTGACTTCCAAGTGATGTGCTTACAGGAAGCAGAATTTTCTCTGTCAATGAATACATTGGCATTCTTTGTGTTTGAATATGTGTGATCACACACACATGCATCCACACACCCACTTACATGTAGATCTTATGAGTTTCACTAAGGCGAGCTTGCCCTTGAGAGAAGGGTCTACTCAGAATGTGGCAGCTCCTGGGGTTCCTAAGCTTCCCTGGCTAAGAAGCAAAGTCTGGACTGGAGCAAAGCAAGGTATGAGGTTTGAGGTGCTGCGGGGCCTTTTTTCCTTTGCTGTTCCCTGTTCTCCTGCCCCTGTTCTTTTCTATTTAATTCCCACAGAGATTACCACATTGTGTGTGTGGTATGCCAGTTTTTAAAAAGGGCGTGGCAACAGGAAGATGTGAATTGCCACAACTGACTGGACCTGTCATCTGGCCAACTTTGTGTTTAATAGAAATACTCTCCAGGGACCTCTGATTTGACTTGCTGTTTGAGAAGTAGCACCTTTATTTATCCCATTCTTACATCATGCTGTGCAAATATGACTTGGGTTGAAATTCATTTCTCAGAAATGGTGGTACCTGTGGAATGGTGAGGTAGTTTTGCAACAGTGAGCTGAAACTTTCCAGTGCCTTTCAACTGGAATGGTTAGAGCAGTCAGGCGTTGGAGAGTCGTGGTGTACCCAGTGAAAGAAGAGGGGGATGGCTGTTCAGGTCTTGCCTGTCTGTCTCTCCCCTTCCTTTCCCTTTCACAGTGAGGGACTCATGCTTCTTAGCTCAAGGACAAATGGGACCTCACTAACCACTTTAGCCCGCCTTTCAGGGGCTCATGAGGCTGAGGGAGGGGAGGCCAGCTTGAGTTGGGCACTTGGTCCTGCTAGAGGCTAGGCTGGAGGCCTGCCATCCCACAGAGCCCTGTGTGGAGCCTTGAGAGAAGAGCAAGGCCACACTTCTGGTCTTGATCTGAGTGGAGCTGTGCCAATTCTTCTGAGGAAAACTGGTTACTCTCCTTAGTGCTGGCTGTAGTTTTTATAGTGCCTGCTTTGAGAGCTGCTTGAGGAGTCGCTTTGCCTCCTTCATCTTTGTATCACCTTTGCCTAGCAGAGTCCTGGAATGTGGGAGCATGGGGCTGCCTGATGGGTACATGAATTGAATGCCCTGAGAATGCTGCCTAAGGCTCTCTAGATATTTTTATTACCAATTTACCTGTCTTTCTAAGAAAAGTTTCTAAACCATGCCTTAGAATATGAACAACAGCACACAAAGGTTGATTACATACTAAGAAGGATGGCAACATTAAAATTAAATTTTTGTAATTACCTCTGCATCTGCATGTCTATAAGGTCAATAATTTAACATTTGTGTAGGGCATTTTATATTGAGTATATAATTATATGCACATTTACAAATACATTAAAAATACATTATAATACTTCCAGATTTGTCTTTCTGGGTAGGCCTTTAAAATGTATCTTGAATTTTCTATGTAGGAGATACACATATTTTTAATTCTAAGAAGTTATAGGCATCTAAATATGTGACAATCTTCACTAGATTTGTATTTAACTTAAGTATTGATGTCTAAAATATTTTCTGACTATAGTAATATTTGATTACTACATAGAATCTGGAAAATATGAAAAGGCATAAAGAAAAAATAAAAATCACTGAAATGCCACCTCAGTGATAGCAATTGCTTGCTACTATTTGACAAACTTACCACTGTCCTTTTTTCCTGTGTATGTGTGTGTGTGTGTGTGTGTGTGTGTATTATAACTGAATTTTGAGGCTTGATTTTATATATATTAAGATACATGTAATACTTATATATCATTAATATCTAATTTATATAGCTATCTATATATAGACATTATATATAGATATATCAAATATATATATTAGATATATAGTATCTATATTAGATATATATTAGATATAGATAGATATGTCTTTCTCTTTGTATCCATTTATCTATCTAGATATATATATGCACATATATATATCTGTATCCTAAATTATAACCTAAATTTATGTTATTTTCATACCCACCTGCTTGTATACATGGACTGTCCCTAGAAGGAGACAGAAGAGTCTGTTAATAGCGGTTGCTTCTGGGGGAGAGGAATGAGTAGTTGACAGAAAAGAGTGTAAGAGAGACTTTTCAATATTTACCCTCTTGATGCCTTTGAATATTGTACCATGTGCATATGTTATTTTTTCTAAAAAATGAATAAACTATCTAAAAATTATGAGCCATTTCCCATGTCAGTAGGAATTTTTTCAAACATGAGTTTTAACTGCTGTTTTTTTTTTCTTAATGTTTATTTTTCATGTTATTCTGGTTTTCCAGGTTGGGTTTGCCTTTCTCTATGTCCAGTGTGGTTTTATTTCTCTTTCTCTTGTTCATCTCTCTTGTTTACCATACTTTTCTTAATTTGTGCCCTTGTCTTTTTTATGTTTCATTCTATTTCTTTTCAGTTTGTTCTGCTATTTCTTCATATATTTACCAAATATAGAAGTAATTATTTTTTCTGCAATTATTCCTTTAGACAGTTCTTGCATACTATTGAAAACGTTGAACATTTTTCTGAAAAGATCTTCAGGTGTTGGAAGGAGTTTGTTTTTAAGAGATAGAGTCCTTTTTGGTTTCTGGGGCTTGTCATTTTGGAATGAAAGCAAAAAAAAACCTTTAAATGTTTTCTTATAGGGATCTTTAAATGTAACCAGTCGGTTAAAGGAGAGAGTCATGAAAGGTGATTAAATTATTCTTTATGCACACTCATCAATCTTTTGAAATAAAACTGAGGTCTTCTCTTTGAGTCTGCATCTGCTAATTTGAGTTCCTCTGGGCTTTCTTGCAGAAGCCACACCCCATAAGCCTTCCTCCATGCTTTCCAATTTGATATCCTCATTAGAAAAAGAACTTAAAGACTCTTGATAAGCAATCTGAGATAAGACTTCTAGAATTTTAAGATTTCTCCCAATCCTCTAGCCATTCTGAATTTGACAGAAGTATTTTTAGTTACCTGCCTTTTACTAAACCTTTCCAGAGCATCAAATGTGGTTTCCATAGATATAATCACTTTTTCTTTTGCTCTCAAATTTTTGTGCTTTACATAAAATTAAATTATACAATTAAATTACACAATATTAATTATGTTACATAATTATATAATTACAATAACAAGTAGAGTTGGCAGAAAGAGGTTTGTTAACAAGTACAGTTAGTTTTTGGGGGCAGCCAACCCAGCTGGTAGATACAGCGGTGCGCAGGCAGCCTGCCGAGCGGCTCCCAGGAGGTCCAGTGGGCATCACTCAGCATGTCTTATGCAGGAAAGGAAGAGCATTGGCTATTTGGGTGGTTGGTTAATGAAGGTTAACTTGGATGAGTTTGATAAGGGGATTTGTAGTATAAATATACTGATTGATGGAAGGGCACATTGACGGATGGTTTTATGTTTAGTCTCTTGGCAGGATGCTACATTTACAAGTTTGCTTTGTTTTTTCTTTCTAGTTTTTGGTAGTCACATTCTCTGTCATCAGTAAATGGGATGACCAGGCATTTCTTTGTATGATTATCCTATGGAGAAAGTGTAGTGATTAAAAATATTGTGCTTCCTCATAGTGACTCCTGTTCATTATTTTAGAAAAATATATGGTAAAAGAAGATGATGTTTGAAATTTAGATTCCTGACCCGGTGCAGTGGCTCATACCTATAAACGCAGAGCTTTGAAGTAGGAGGATTGTTTGAGGCCAGGAGTTCAAGACCAGCCTGGGCAACATAGTGAGACCCTGTCTTTACAAAAAAATTAGCCGGGCATGGTGTTGTGCTCTTGTAGCCTCAGCTACTTGGGAGGCTGAGGTGGAAGGATCACTTGAGCCAGAAGTTCAAGATTACAGTGAGCTGTGAGCTATGATTGTGCCACTGCACTCCAGCCTGGGCAACAGAGTGAGACCCTGTCTCTACAATAAAAATTAAAAAAAAAGAAAGAAAAATAAAATTAGATTCTTTAGGCACAAATACTCCTCTGTTACTTGATTGCTAAATTCTGATCAGTGTCATTGACATTAACAGATTTCTCTAGGGGAGTAATTTAAAGATTGACAAGTAAGTCATTAGTGAGTAGAGCAACTACTTGCTCTTTCAGTTTTTAGAAATTTAAAGGGATAACAATCATGGTGATAAAATGTTTATTTAAAAATTTTAACTTTTTTCCCCCCAAAAATTGTATTGAGGGAATAGTATAAAACATTTGCAGTATAGTGTTTGTCACAAGTGGTAGTGAATGAAGTCCCCAAAATATAGTACAACTCAAGTTGACTTATCTTGTTACGTTAAAAAGCCTACTTCTGTCAAAGTAGTTCAGACAGTACATAGACAGCGCTCTAACAGTGCCTGCATACAAACAAATAAAGTGACTGCTCATTCATCCGCTACCCTGAACAGCTTGAGAAACATTCCTACCTTTTTACATGGGAAAAACAAAACAAAACATAGTACTGGTTTTGGAATTCTCTGTAGTTAAATAAGGCATATTCATGTACCACATATTCTTGTAGTGCTAAGAGGTGGCCTCTTCCCTTTATATTTTTAAAAGTGGTAAAATTCCTTTCCTTTTGTGCTATTGAACCTATGTTATATTCAGATCCTCTCAAGCACTAACAAGCAAAATGCTTACTTGGTTGAGGAAGATTTAAGGCAAATTCAAGGCCTTCCAAAGGAACTCTCATGTGAGACTACTCACCCATTTTTGCTATACGTAAAAGTATTTGTCTATTGACTCAAGTTTTATGGAAAGCTGTCACACGTTTCCTGACATGTAAACCTTACCACTTCCTGTGAAAAGTTCCCTCATTTCACACATTTGTAAAAATGAGCCTCAGAGGTTAAGTGATTTGCCCGAGATCCTACAGGGACTGAGTGCCTCAGACAAGAACTTAGGTGTGTTCAGAGTTTCTCTGCCTAACTATCTCTAGTCTCGGCTTAAGACTCTTGGGCAGTTCTGGACTTCTGCCACTATGCGTGCCTTTTGGGCAATAGTTCCTGACTTTTAGGACTAAAAAAGTTGAATCGAGTCTTCCCTTTCAGACCACCACTTTTTACTGTTAGAAGCAATTCGTGCCTTTCTTCAGGGATATTTAGGAAACCCTTTGTTTTTTCCACTTTCAAAGAGTTCTTGAGCTCTGAGGAAATTGCTGTGGTGGTGCATTAATTGGTATAAGGAGGTGGCTGGTTCCCAGGTGACTGCTAAGCTTTTACTGCCGGTGAATTTTGATGAGCTGCCTGCCAGCTGGCCTCTCTTCTCTCGTATTACTGGAGCTGTCCTTCATATAAAATGAAGGTACCTGGGAAAAAAACTTATACGAGCAGAAACAAAATTGTCAGAACATGTTGGCTCATGAGACTGTTATAGTTTAAAAAACTGAGAGTTTTTAATAAGACAAGTCATTTTTTCTTACATACTCAAGGCTGGGTATAGAGGCGCACTGGCTAAGTCTGGGACTAACCAACCTCCAATGTGGCTTCCCTGATAGAAAACTAATCTAAGCTGGCTTCCTAAATCTCCCATAAATGTACTATGGTACAGGAGTGTATAAACTTCCTGAAAGCTCTCTGAGGACTGCTAAGTGCAGGGTACCTTTTACACTGCCCCAATGAATGTGAGGCTGCTGCACCCGCTAGCATATCACCCTTTTTACTGCCCTTGCCACAGTTCAGTATTTGCCAAAGTGTGGTCCAGAACTGCTTGTATCACAGAATCTCTTGGGGCGGGGCCCGGTGTTCATAATTTTAAACAAACTCTCCAGGTGCTCACTGATACTCTAAAAATTGACAGCCACTGGCTCCTTTATCACCTTCCTTGTTTGTCTTTATCAAAAACAGTAGGGAAATGTGCTTCTAGACATAAACAGAAAACTGACAAAGCGATATTGGGGAAACCTGTGTGGAATGCCTTTTGTGGAAGGAGGTGGGGAGGTTAGGGGGAGATCTTGGTAAGGTAGAGAAACAATGGAAGTACTTAATTATCTCTGTGGGACTCCTTAGTCTTTCTATTGAGTACCAGTGTTACAGAACAGGAGATCCAGACCCCAAGAGAGGGTTCTTTGATCTCCCGCAAGAAAGAATTCAGGGTGAGTCTGCAGTGCAAAGTAAAAGCAAGTTTATTAAGTAAGTAAAGTGGTGAAAGGACAGCTACTCTGTAGACAGAGTAGGACGTTCCCGAAAGTAAGAAGAGGAATGCATCTGCCTTAGGTACAGTGCTGGTATATATGGGGAGATGTAATCTGCTGCAAGCGTTTATGATAAAGGATTAATTTTCTCAATTACAATATTGTAGAAGAATCATTATAATTATCTTTAAAGCAAAATTAGGAATGCCTTTGTTCTCCAGATATTGGGATATCTGGACACTCCCAAGTCTGGGTCTGTTTAGTAAACATTATTAATTTGTTCCCTTAATTGTAAGCATCTAGAGGCCAGGAATGCCTGACTTTCTGAGAATGCAGCCCAGCAAGTCTCAGCCTCATTTTCCTAGCCCTCAGTGAAGATGAAGTTGCTGTGATTCCAACGCCTCAGCCACACCTCAGTCTCTCCTGTTCTTCATCCTGGTTCATGCTGTCCCTGGTTTTCTGAGACGTGGTTTCATAATTATGATCATCTGTAGTCTGGTCTGCTTGGCAGGCCAAGAGCTTTGCTCCTTCTGATCTCCAGCTTCAATTGAATTAGAAATGTTTTGAATGTAGCTCGCTGGTCTCTGGGTTGGATGTTTCAATTCCTCTTGTATCTATTGGCTTCCATCCCGAGGCTTTTCATCTTTCTACCTCCCACCCTGTCCCCATACACGGACAGCACATTCCCAGATTCCACACGGGTTTCCCCAGTATCGCTTTGTCAGTTTTCTGTTTATGTCTAGGAGCACATTTTCCTGGAAACTCTACTGTAGTGTTTAGATCATCAGGTTCTTCCACCAAAGCTCATTCACTCCTTATGGAACTGAATTGTTCTTTCCTGGGAGCACGAGGCCTGGGATATGGAGGGGAGAAGGAAGAAGAATAGCTTTCTTTCTTCTTCCTAGGATGGGAATGATTTAAGGCAAAATTGAACAGAAAGGAATTGATTTTCACCCCTGCTTTCTTTTTACTAATTTGATCTTTTCTGTCCTCCTGTGTTTGAAATTAGGTGATTAAACCATGAGATATGGGTGATTTGTGTCCCTAGTCAATTTGGGGAGCTCTGGACTTGCTCAGTTACAGTGGCTGCTGTCTTTCACCAACACAACATGCAGCCATCAAAGATCAAATGAGTTGCAGTGCCTTCTAAAGGTGTATTGATGCTCAGTTTGAGTAGCACAGTGGCCATTTAGTAGATTAATGATGGGGGTAACTGACTCTGTGGCTTTCAGCCACTAGTCCAGAGAGTTGGATTATGTGCTCCTGAAGATCATTTGCTGTGTGACTTTTTGAGATCTATAATCTTCTTTTTTCCTTCAAGTTGGAGGTTAGTCCTGGGAGAAGGTCTAGGAACAAAATGACAGACTCTAGTGGTTATCAAGAACAAAAGTTTTTTAAATTGCTTCTTTGCTTGTCAATAGAAGAATTTTGAAGGTTGGTGGGAGCAGAGATATATAGACAGCAGGAGTGAAGTTGAGCATACCAACTTTTAGCATTTGTGGGTTTTAGACACATCCTCTGGAAAGCAAGTGCCCACTGACATTTCTGATCTTTCCATCTCTCCCATGTGGTCCAGTGGCCTTTACAGTAGTCCCTTATGCAGAATACTCTCACAAATGTCACAGTTCAGAGTGGCAAACCATGCACCTAGATGTACCAAGAAAAGTAATGAACTCAGAAGTTGTTTAAAGCCAGAAAGTCCCATCCGATGCGTTTTATAGGAGCATCAAAGTGTTTACAGAACAGGTTACTGGTCCATGAGATCTGTTGATCATCACTGGCCATTTAGAAAAATTGGTATTTATTTTTCAAAACCTTGAGTTTTTAGGAAGTCATATAAGTCTCAAGGGCACACATTACCTTTCCAGGTTGTTCTAAAGTGCTCCCAAATTATTTAGCCTCTGTCAACCATTTTTTTCCCTCTGTGGTTCTTTGATAGATGTTAGAGTGGAAAGCAATCTGATTGTATTCTTCATAGTCTGGTGATCCCTCTGGAGGTAGTTAGATTTTTTTTAACACGTAATACTTAACTCAGATCTCTACTTGATGACATCTCAGGCAACGTATCATAACAAAATGAGCCATTTCAAACATTCTAGACAAAAATGAAGGACAACATAAAATAATTTATTGCAGTTTGTCCCTGGGGTGTCTTCTAAACTGTTTCTGCTTTCTCTAACTTTATTTTTGCTAGTCTCAAAGTCATAGCACCTCTACATTTCCAAGGTGACAGATGATTTGGGATAGATGAGGAGAGGGTAAGGTAGAGAATATTCAGTACTATTATTTATACATTTAGGATTGACTGTGCCACAGACATTAGACCTAGAAAGGTATGTGGTAAGGGAATAAGGGATTTTGATGCAGCGTGCTCACTTATAGAATCTAAGTGCAGTGTTCTAGAGCCTTATAATTAAATTACCTTATAATTTGCCTTTAGCAAGTCTCTTATCTTTTAATATGTTATCCAAGGCGTTATACCAAGCTCACCACTCTAACCGTTGCATGTAAATTTGATGTGGTATGGTATTAAATGTTTAACATTGATGGATTTGGAATCTTGTCCTTTCCTATGCATTATGTTTAAAGTGGCGCTTAAGAAATAACAAAACTAGCATGGTGAACAGACTGCATTTCTCACAGTGGTGGCAAGGATCCACCCACATCTAGTTTAGTACTGATCCTGATTTTGTGTTTCTTCATTTGGAGTCTTTGCCAGCTTTATGAATACAGCACTGATTTTCACAAACTGGGAAATCTATTTTTCTCTCATGGCAGTGTTGTAAAAAATGAAACTGATGAAGCTTTAAATATGAGTTCTTAGGGGCTAGCATTTTTAGCAGTTGAAGGAGAGTGAGTTTTTTTTTTTGTTGTTGTTGTTGTTATATAGACAATTTGTTTTCTTCCTAGTCATTTTGTCATGTAAATTGGTATAGATTGAAGGGGACATACATTAGTTGGGGGAGTTAGTCACTTTGTTAAGTTAGTATTTGCTGTTTCAAAAATTTCTCCATTAAGATGTGGGGAACTAAGTGGCAATTAAAATAGGATTTGATTTTGGTATCTTGGACTTGTAGTGAGATGTCTACCCTACCCTGTTCAATCTAGTCAGTCTTGCCCTGCCAGGTGAAGCCACTGGAGTAGGCAAAGCAAGAAGTATCTTGTTTACAGTACAGACTGACAATGGAAGTGGTTTCTGAGGCTGGGGCAGGCGATTGTGTTAAGCAGGTTCTTGGGAGCTACTTTTAGCTCTTTGAAAAATTTATATCTCAAAGCCCCAGCTCTCCCTCCTGCGTCACAGCAGCTGGCCTACATTTACCAGAATATGCAGACTCTCTTCTGATATTTATGGGAGATGGAGTGAGGCATCAGAGACTAGAAGAGGATTCAGCTATCATTTCAACCCCGTTCTCATTTCTGAGGCTGAAAAGATTCTGTCATCGTCCTTAGGCTATATGTTATTTAAAGAGGAGAAAAGTAACAAATTCCCCCCTAGTGTTTGACATGCACTGAATTGAGATCTCAGAGTACGTTGCTACTAATAACTTATACCTGTTTATTAATGCTGACATATGAGCAGTTTAGTGCATGAAGCAGGGAAGAGCTACCTAATTTAAGAACTACCTAATTTAAGCAGAGTAACGATTTTTTTTTCTTTTTTTGCACAAAGACAGGAGGCCCTGACACACACTGAAGATTCATTTACAGCAAGACTGAAGCTTTCCTGTGGTCAGGAAATACTTCTGTGAAATAGGACTATAAATAGCTGATCTTGTAAAGGATGCTACAGTTTATACATACTACTTTCAAATTGTCTGATCTCATTTAGTTTAGACACAAAGTTGGGACTTCTTAGCAGATGCATATTATCAGTGAAAGCAAATGAAATCAGGGTTCTGGGAATAGTGTGCAACAGTAAATCAGGGAGCAGCTACAGAAAAACAAATCAAATCCCCATCCCAACTGACAGCTCATGAACAGTATCAAAGTAGCAGATGCACTGGGTAAGGTGGTTCATTGCAATGAGAGTATAAATTATGTACAGTAATTATTTTCCAGAAGGCTAGTATTATATTTTAGTTCCAAGGAATATTTGGTTTCCTGTTTTT
The DNA here is from genome assembly GCA_036589455.1 of Ateles fusciceps. NCBI lineage: Eukaryota > Metazoa > Chordata > Mammalia > Primates > Atelidae > Ateles > Ateles fusciceps. The sequence goes on from JAZHEH010000889.1 coordinate 6,660,098, forward strand.
GATGCAAAGCAAAATGAAGCAGTTGTAAAGCTTTCATCTTACACACTTAATTAAATTCTGGAATTTAGCATTGACCTTATAAGTGTTTTATAGTGAGATAATTTGAGCAGAAAAAAATGAGGCTAGATTAAGGTGACAGTAACAGAGCTTCTTGTCTAGTTAAGCACATTGCTAGTGGAAAATAAAGAATGAAATTACACCTATAATCCCTTTTCCAGTGTCATGGACAAGGATACATGTGATTTTGCTGAGATTAAGGAATAGAAGCTCTTCCATCCTGCAGCCTGCAAACTGAAGGGAAAGGCAGGAGGGGGGAGAAAGAATTGAGAATTAGGTAAAAGATACCAAATAAATAAATAAATAAATAAATAAATAAATAAATGATTAGTGTCTCAGCTGCTATGATTCAAAATAATTTAAAGAGCAAGATTTATCTGTGGTGGTTGAGATTGCTTCCTGTTATGGAAGGGGATCTAGAATATCCCATGTCAATAATAAACATTTATATGCTAGAAACTTAGCACTGAAAATAGATAGAGATCATTGGTTGCTAATTCATAATCAACATAGGGATCTTTGTTACATTTTCTCTACAGAGGTTAAGATTACCTGTTTGAACATTTTCGTAGCATTATAATTTATAAGTTCACCAAAAGATCAGCTGGCCAATTGCTGGTTACCACAAATAATTAAAACATAGTAGCTAAGAATCTGTTTTGGTCTTAAAACAAGCATGGCTAATAATGCAATTGCAATCTTATTTAAGGTAAGGATAGTAAGGGGACATTCAGCTGGTCTCTACACCAGAAAAATTACATGCTATGGACTTAAAATTTATTAATATGATAGCTGAAGAAACTGTATGTTATCTACCTTTCCTCAACTTCCTTTTCCAAATATTTTGAATATATTTTCTTAATAGGACATCTTGGGAAGCATTCTGAGACAGAAGAGTTCCCTAAGCCATGCTGAGTTATGTCAAATTAGTCTGTCCCTCCTCCTTCTCCTTTCCCCACCCCTTTGCTCTCCTTCTCCTTATTTGTGTTACTATAAGTAAAATGAAATAATATAAGCAATAAATATAGATGATAGAAAGGTAGTTGGTAAGATCTCTCCAGAGGTCATTGTGGCCAACATGGAGGAATGTGCTCTGGAAGATTGTAATGTTAGATGCCACTTGTGTGCAGGGCACATTTCTGGGTGCTGCCAATGCGGCAGTAAACAAGCATGATATGATTTCTTCCTTCAAGGAGCTTATAGTGCTATTGAGACTATCAGAAAACTAAGAACAATGAAATATGTCAAAGTAATGATGAGAGGGTACAGGGTCTTCTGTTGGAGTGTGTGATAGGAATTCAATGGACTTCAAGATTTGGAAGAATCTCTCTAAGAAGATGATTTTTAATTAGTGATTTAGAGGCTTATAAGTTAGCTACGTTAACATTAATAGGTGGTAAAGGATTCTGAGCATAAGTAACAGCATGTGCAAATGCTCAGAGGTAAGAGAGTGCATGGTCTCATCACAGTCCTGAAAAACATTTAATAATAGTAATAAGGTTAGTGCATTTGTTAAGATACAAGCTGAGCTACTATAACAAAGTCACTCCAAATTACAGTAAATCGAGCAAGACAGAAGTTTATTTCCCCCTCATGAAATAGTCTGGAATTAGTCAATAAACCAGGGTGATAGGCAGCTCTTCTCTTAAAGGTCATTCTGGAACTTGGGCTCTTTTTATCTTGATGACCCGTTTCGCTAATGAAGCATTATTTCTGGGCATCCCTTATCCTAATCAGTGAACCACTGTGCATAAAATGACAGCTGAAAGTCAGAGAGAAGTCTGCTATTAGAAAACATATCAAGGGAAATGAAACCCAGTCTTAAGGTTAGAGATAATACTGTGGAGCAAGTGAGAACTGAAGTAGCAGTTGGCAAGATGAAGGTTCGGAGGTGGGACAGTTCTAGAGGGAAGAACATGTGCAAAGAAATCGTGGTAGGGAGGATAGTGTATTTAAGGAAATGGAAAACACTGGGTGTAGTGTTAGGACATACTTTAAGGCACTGCAACAAGGAGGCCACAAGTTACAATGATTCAAACAAGATAGAAGTTTACTTTTCTCCCACAGAACAGTTAGGATTTGGTGTAGTGGCTTGCGGAGAGTGGACACCTGTATAGGGTCCTTGCAATGCTAATAAGAGTAAATTCCTGATTAGGAAACTTGAATTGTTATATTTAGTTGTTTATGAATAACTAAATAACTGTCTTACGGTATTTCAAAGTAGATTATAAGACATCTCCCTAAACCATGTTGAGAAGATTAGAATTTATCCAAAGGTAAACGTGAAACCATTTGAAAGGAGGGAATTAAGCTTGTAATTTATTTATTTATTTATTTATTTTTATTGCATTTTAGGTATTGTGGTACATGTGAAGAACATGCAAGATTGTTGCATAAGTACACACATGGCAGTGTGATGTGCTGCCTTCCTCCCTATCACCAATATCTGGCATTTCTCCCCCATGCTCTCTCTCCCCAACTCCCTACCCCCTGCTGCCCCTCCCTATTTCCCCCCCAACAGACCCCAGTGTTTGATGCTCCCCTCCCTGTGTCCATGTGGTGGACATGCGGTGTTTGATTTTCTGTTCTTGTGTCAGTTTACTGAGAATGATGGTTTCCAGGTTCATCCGTGTCCCTACAAAGGACACGAACTCATCGTTTTTGATGGCTGAATAGTATTCCATGGTGTATATGTGCCACATTTTCCCTGTCCAGTCTATCATCGATGGGCATTTGGGTTGGTTCCAGGTCTTTGCTATTGCAAACAGTGCTGCAATGAACATTCGTGTGCATGTGTCCTTATAGTAGAATGATTTATAATCCTTTGGATATATACCCAGTAAAGGGATTGATGGGTCAAATGGAATTTCTATTTCTAGGTCCTTGAGGAATTGCCACATTGTCTTCCACAATGGTTGAACTAATTTACACTCCCACCAACAGTGTAAAAGTGTTCCTATTTCTCCACATCCTCTCCAGCATCTGCTGTCTCCAGATTTTTTTAATGATTGCCATTCTAACTGGCGTGAGATGGTATCTCAATGTAGTTTTGATTTGCATTTCTCTAATGAGCAGTGATGATGAGCATTTTTTCATATGTTTGCTGGCCTCATGTATGTCTTCTTTTGTAAAGTGTCTGTTCATGTCCTTTTCCCACTTTTGAATGGGCTTGTTTGTTTTTTTCTTGTAAATCTGTTTTAGTTCTTTGTAGATTCTGGATATCAGCCCTTTGCCAGATGGGTAGATTGCAAACATTTTTTCCCATTCTGTTGGTTGCTGATTCACTCTAATGATTGTTTCTTTTGCTGTGCAGAAGCTGTGGAGTGTGATTAGGTCCCATTTGTCTATTTTGGCTTTTGTTGCCAATGCTTTTGGTGTTTTGGTCATGAAGCCCTTGCCTACGCCTATGTCCTGCATGGTTTTGCTGAGGTTTTCTTCTAGGGTTTTTATGGTGTTAGGTCTTATGTTGAAGTCTTTAATCCATCTGGAGTTAATTTTAGTGTAAGGTGTCAGGAAGGGGTCCAGTTTCTGCTTTCTGCATATGGCTAACCAGTTTTCCCAACACCGTTTATTAAACAGGGACTCATTTCCACATTGCTTGTTTTTGTCAGGTTTGTCAAAGATCAGATGTTTGTAGATGTGTTGTGTTGTCTCCGAAGCCTCTGTTCTGTTCCATTGGTCTATATCTCTGTTTTGGTACCAGTACCATGATGTTTTGATTACTGTAGCCTTGTAGTATAGTTTGAAGTCAGGTAGTGTGATGCCTCCTGCTTTGTTTTTTTTTGCTTAGAGTTGACTTGGCTATGTGGATTCTCTTTTTGGTTCCATATGAAGTTTAAGGTGGTTTTTTCCACTTCTGTGAAGAAGGTCATTGATAGCTTTATGGGGATAGCGTTGAATCTGTAAATTACTTTGGGCAGTATGGCCATTTTCACAATATTGATTCTTCCTAACCATGAACATGGAATGTTTCTCCATCTGTTTGTGTCCTCTCCTATTTCTTTGAGCAGTGGTTTGTAGTTCTCCTTGAAGAGGTCCTTTACATCCTTTGTTAGTTGTATTCTCAGGTATTTTATTCTCTTTGTAGCAATTGTGAATGGCAGTTCGTTCTTGATGTGGCTCTCTTTAAGTCTATTATTGGTGTATAGGAATGCTTGTGATTTTTGCACATTGATTTTGTATGCTGAGACTTTGCTGAAGTTGCTTATCAGTTTCAGGAGATTTTGGGCTGAGACGATGGAGTCTTCTAGATATACAATGATGTCATCTGCAAGTAGAGACAATTTGACTTCCTCCTTTCCTATTTGAATACCCTTTATTTCTTTTTCTTGCCTGATTGCTCCGGCTGGAACTTCCAATATGATATTGAATAGGAGTGGTGAGAGAGGGCATCCTTGTCTAGTGCCAGATTTCAAAGGGAATGCTTCCAGTTTTTGCCCATTCAGTATGATGTTGGCTGTGGGTTTGTCGTAAATAGCTTTTATTATTTTAAGATACGTTCCGTCAATACCTAGTTTATTGAGGGTTTTTAGCATAAAGGGCTGTTGAATTTTGTCAAAGGCCTTCTCTGCATCAATTGAGATAATCATGTGGTTTTTGTCTTTGGTTCTGTTTATGTGGTGAATTACGTTTATAGACTTGTGTATGTTGAACCAGCCTTGCATCCCTGGGATGAAGCCTACTTGATCATGGTGGATAAGCTTTTTGATGTGCTGTTGCAATCGGTTTGCCAGTATTTTATTGAAGATTTTTGCATCTATGTTCATCGTGGATATTGGCCTCAAGTTTTCTTTTCTTGCTGAGTCTCTGCCGGGTTTTGGTATCAGGATGATGTTGGTCTCATAAAATGATTTGGGAAGGATTCGCTCATTTTGGATTGTTTGGAATAATTTCAGAAGGAATGGTACCAGCTCCTCTTTGTATGTCTGGTAGAATTCGGCTGTGAATCCATCTGGACCTGGGCTTTTTTTGGGTGGTAGGCTCTTAATTGCTGCCTCAACTTCAGACCTTGTTATTGGTCTATTCAGGGTTTTGGCTTCTTCCTGGTTTAGGCTTGGAAGGATGCAAGTGTTCAGGAATTTATCCATTTCCTCCAGGTTTACTGGTTTATGTGCATAGAGATGTTTGTAATAATCTCTGATGATGGTGTGTATTTCTGTGGAATCTGTGGTGATATCCCCTTTATTGTTTTTTATCGCATCTATTTGATTATTCTCTCTTTTCTTTTTTATTAATCTGGCTAGTGGTCTGTCTTTTTTGTTGGTCTTTTCGAAAAACCAGCTCCTGGATTTACTGATTTTTTGAAGATTTTTTTTGTTTGTTTGTTTTTTTGTCTCTATCTCCTTCAGTTCTGCTCTGATTTTAGTTATTTCTTGTCTTCTGCTAGGTTTTGAGTTTTTTTGGTCTTGCTCCTCTAGCTCTTTCAATTTTGATGATAGGATGTCAATTTTAGATCTTTCCTTGCTTCTCATGTCAGCATTTATTGCTATATATTTTCCTCTAGACACTGCTTTAAATGTGTCCCAGAGATTCTTGTATGTTGTGTCTTCATTCTCCTTGGTTTCAAAGAACATCTTTATTTCTGCCTTCATTTCTTTGTTTATCCAGTCAACATTCAAGAGCCAGTTGTTCAGTTTCCATGAAGCTATGTGGTTCTGAGTTAGTTTCTGAATTCTGAGTTCTAACTTGATTGCACTGTGGTCTGAGGACTGTTTGTTATGATTTCCGTTCTTTTGCATTTGCTGAGGACTCATTTACTTCCAATTATGTGGTCAATTATAGGGTAGGTGTGATGTGGTGCTGAGAGGAATGTATATTCTTTGGATTTGGGGTGGAGAGTTCTGTAAATGTCTATTAGGTTTGCTTGGTCCAGCTCTGAGTTCAAATCCTGGATATCCTTGTTAATTTTCTGTCTCGTTGATCTGTCTAATATTGACAATGGGGTGTTAAAGTCTCCCACTATTATTGTGTGGGAGTCCAAGTCTCTTTGTAAGTCATTAAGAACTTACTTTATGTATCTGGGTGCTCCTGTATTCGGTGCATATATATTTAGGATCGTTAGCTCTTCTTGTTGCATTGATCCTTTTACCATTATGTAATGTCCTTCTTTGTCTCTTTTGATCTTTGTTGGTTTAAAGTCTATTTTATCTGAGATGAGAATTGCAACTCCTGCTTTTTTTTGCCCTCCATTTGCTTGGTAAGTCTTCCTCCATCCCTTTAGTTTGAGGCTTTGTGTATCCTTGCATGTAAGATGGGTTTCCTGGATACAGTACACCGATGGGTTTTGGCTTTTTATCCAATTTGCCAGTCTGTGTCTTTTGATTGGGGCATTTAGCCCACTTACATTTAGGGTTAATACTGTTATGTGTGAATTTGATTCTGCCATTTTGATACTAGCTGGCTGTTTTGCCCATTAGTTGATACAGTTTCTTCATTGTGTTGATGCTCTTTACCATTTGGTATGTTTTTGGAGTGGCTGGTACTGGTTGTTCCTTTCTATGTTTAGTGCCTCTTTCAGGAGCTCTTGTAAAGCAGGCCTGGTGGTGACGAAATCTCTGAGTACTTGCTTGTTCGTAAAGGATTTTATTTTTTCTTCACTTATGAAGCTTAGTTTGTCTGGATATGAAATTCTGGGTTGAAAGTTCTTTTCTTTAAGGATGTTGAATATTGGCCCCCACTCTCTTCTGGCTTGGAGGGTTTCTGCTGAGAGATGTGCTGTGAGTCTGATGGGCTTCCCTTTGTGGGTAACCCGACCTTTCTGTCTGGCTACCCTTAGCATTTTCTTCTTCATTTCAACCCTGGTGAATCTGACGATTATGTTCCTTGGGGTTGCTCTTCTTGAGGAATATCTTTGTGGTGTTCTCTGTATTTCCTGGACTTGAATATTGGCCTGCCTTGCCAGGTTGGGGAAGTGTTCCTGGATAATATCCTGAAGAGTATTTTCCAGCTTGGATTCATTCTCTCCGTCACATTCAGGTACACCTATCAAACATAGATTAGGTCTTTTCACATAGTCCCATATTTCTTGGATACTTTGTTCATTCTTTTTTACCCTTTTTTATCTACTCTTGCCTTCTCGTTTTATTTCATGGAGCTGATCTTCAACCTCTGATATCCTTTCTTCTGCTTGGTCAATTCAGCTCTTGAAACTTGTGTATGCTTCACGAAATTCTCGTGTTGTGTTTTTCAGCTCCATCAATTCACTTATATTCCTCTCTAAGTTGTTTATTCTTGTTAGCATTTCGTCAAATGTTTTTTCAAGGTTCTTAGTTTCTTTGCACTGGGTTAGACATGTTCTTTTAGGTCACAGAAGTTTCTTATTACTCACCTTCTGAAGCCTGATTCTGCCAATTCATCACACTCATTCTCCATCCAGCCTTGTTCCCTTGCTGGTGAGGAGTTGTGATCCCTTGTAGGAGGAGAGGTGTTCTGGTTTTGGGTGTTTTCATCCTTTTTGCACTGGTTTCTTCCCATCTTTGTGTATTTATCCACCTGTCATCTTTGTAGTTGTTGACTTTCATGTGGGGTCTCTGAGTGGACGTCCAGTTTGTTGATGATGAAGTTATTTCTTTCTGTTTCTTAGTTTTCCTTCTAACAGTCAGGCCCCTCTGCTGTAGGACTGCTGAGGTCCACTCCAGGCCCTGCTTGCCTGGGGATCACCTGCAGCAGCTGCAGAACAGTAAGGATTGCTGCCAGTTTCTTCTTCTGCTGTCTTTGTCCCTCAAGGATACCCACCTGATGTCAGTCTGAGCTCTCCTTTATGAGGTGACTCTTTGGATATACGGGGGTCAGGGAGCTGCTTGGGGAGACAGTCTGTCCTTTATAGGAGCTCAAGTGCTGAGCCATGAACTCTGTTGTTCATTCAGAGCTGCTGGGCAGGTACGTTTAAATCTGCTGCAGCAGAACTCATAAACTTCCCCCTTTTTTTTCCCAGATGCTCTGTCCCGGGCAGTTAGGGCATTATTTATGAGTTTCTGTTGTGCTGCTGCCTTTTTTCAGGGCTGCCCTGCCCAGCGAGGAGGCAGCCTAGTCACTGTCTGCCTGCAGAGGCTTTGCTGAGCTGCTGTGGGCTCTGCCTAGCTGCCGTGTGAACTTCCCTGCAGTCCTGTTTATACAGGTATTGTTGGAACTGCCTTGGCAATGGCGGCCCACCTCTGTAGTGGCGGACTCTCTCTGTAATGGCGGGCTGCCTCGGCAATGGTGGGCTGCCTCAGCAATGGTAGACTACCTCCGTAGTGGTGGACTGCTTTGGTAACGGCAGATGCCCCTCTCCCACAGAGCTGGACCATCTCGGGTTCAGCTGTGCTTGCTGGGAAACTCTCAATCCAGAGCATTTCAGATTGCTGTGTCTTTGTGGGTGTGTGACCAGCTGAGCCTGATCACCTGGCTCGCTGCCTCACAGCCTTTTTTTTTTTTTAGTTGAATGGTTGACTGTCTCCCAGGTGTTGCAGTCGCCTGTTGAAAAGGCACCAGGATCTGTGTGATTTCCTGTGAGGCGATCCACTCTGCCTGTGCTGGCTGAAACAGCCGCGCTGAGATTCGTGGCACTTTTTTGCCCAGGAATCTCCTGGCCTGGCTCCCTGTTTCAGTCCCCCTTTTCTATCAGTTGAATGGGCGACTCTGTCTTCCCAAAGCTCCAATTGCCAGCTAAAATGGTGCCCGGACCAGTGTATTTTGTATGGAGAACCACCGTGCCGGGGCACCGGCCAAACAGCCACGATGGCCGAAACAGCTGCGCTGGCAACCCATGGGGCTCCTCCACCTGGGAATCTCCCGGTCTGTGGGCAATAAAAATCCATCTGGAAATGCGGCGTTCACTCACCCTCTGTGCTTTTGCTGGGAGCTGCAATCCTGAGCTGCTCCTGATCGGCCATCTTGGATCCGTCTACCTAAGCTTGCAATTTATAAAGGTGGCACTGGTTTTGATGCCATGAATTAATAGGAGAGTAAGACGGAAGGCTGGCAGGCCAGTTAGGCTATTGCTGTAATCCAGGTGAGAAAGGATATGGTGGTCTGAACTCGGTAGGATGGTTATTTGTTAGGTATAATATATTTGTTAGGCAGAACTTCCTGGAAAGGAGTTTGATAGAAATTATTTTAATATATTACTGTCCAGGCCTGAGCTTCATAACATTGTATACATCCCTAGAATTCTAAATGTCCACACATTTATTTAATGAGGGTTGCAAAGTCAGACATTTACTAAGGCTTGCTTAGAACAGGACAGCTAAATAAAGCAGGCCTGCTATAAAAGTGGGAAGTTTTGGGGAACTGGATAGCACATGCCCCCTTCAAAGAGGACAAGCGTATTCAGTTCCAGGCAAGTGTTGCCATTTGTAAACAAGAATTAATTGTTGCCGGATCTTCTGTTTTTTTTTTTTTTTTTTTCTTTTTTCAAAGAATCTTGGATTCTTATATGAAATCTAATTCTTAAATGTTGATGTCTAAGTAAAAATTAAACAACGTACAAACAGAATACTGAGTAGGCCAACATTGTTAGGGCCAAATAAAACAAGTAGGAGTGGGATTTGGTTTGCCTGGCTTCATTTGTGACCTCCAATTAATAACTATGTCAGTTAGGGCAGGCTGGTGGAACAAAGAAATCCAGTAAGAAAATGGCCAAAGAACAGAGATGTTTGTTTCTCATGTGACAGTTCCAGTGAGTGGGCCAGGTGGCCAGACATTGTTGCTCTTCACTCAGTCACTTTCCAAATTGTTACCTCCTAGTGTAGACTTGTTCACTGGTGTGGTTGTAGCTGGCCATCCCCATGTCTGGATTCCAGCTGTGGAAGAGGGGAAGGAGAGTATGGATGAACACACTCCTTGTCCTAAGGCCCTGGCCATCTATTCTAATGTAATATTTATGTATATTTGTGTAGCATACTTCTCTGTTAATTTTTTAAATCCGTATAGCTGTTTGACCCTGGCATTAGGGGCATTATTCGCTGTGTGACAGATGAAGTTCTGGTGGGTTGTGACTGGCCCGAGATCACAAAGAATTAGTGACAGAAAGACCAGAATCCACCTCAATCCTCTTTTAGTAATAATAAAATGCCTTTTAAATGTATTAATAATAATTTATGTGAGTTCCTATTACCAAACAAAATTGAGTCACTCACCAAAGTGTGAAGGGAGATGGCAACATGTTTTTCCTCCTGAATATGTTACCATATTCCCCTTCCAAAATAGCGTTCTTGATCACTGCTGGCATCAGGTAGGGAGTTCCACAAGAGCCAGAAGTCCTTTGAGTTCTTAGTAGGATGGTTTTGCTCTGGCAGTACCAGAACACTTGTTTGTCTTAAATATTACAATGTAATTTTGTGTAGGAACATTGATTCTGTATGATGTGGCTTCTACATGTGGTTATAAGCTTCAGCCTCATTTGATTTCTGTTTCTGAGAAAACGAGAGAGTCATGGCCAGAATTGCTCTCATTAGTTAAATCACTCTCCTGGTTCTGGGTAACTGCAATTCCCTGCACAGATAAAGGAAGTCTCATTTGATAGTTTTTGGAGCATTTCACTAATATAGAAAAGAGAAAGCCAGAGAGTTTCCAGATACCTGACTGTTCTCATTTATTGTTACCCAAGTCTTTGAATGAAGCATTTAAATAGTATATTTGGAGTTCTGCAGAACGAAAAGTTACAGGGATGTGGAATTCTCTCTCTTCATTCTTTTATTAGAATTAGGAAAAGAACCAGGCATGACCACATAATTGTGACTGCTCCCACGAAGAATGGGGCAAAACAATGGAACAGTGATGTGCTGACAATGCCTTGGATGTGCACAATAAAAAAGCCTTCCTTTTTTGTTTTGTTTTGCTTTTGATGGAGCATCATGTTCTGGTTGGTTGAGGCCAGGATTATGATGCAAGTATACCAGGGTTCTAGTCCTGGTGTTTCTGCCACTGATTCTCACCACTGACTTTGAAAAGCTGTTAGTTGTTTGGGCAACAAATCAGTTTTAAATAGGGAAGGCTAAATATGTTCTGCCTCTCATGTGGAGAACAGAACAGTGTAATGTTGTTTATATGTAATTTAATTTATGTAATTAAAAATAATACAGTTGACTCTGCTTTCCACTAATTAGTCAATTTCCAATAATGCAGATACCAGTGTTAACTTAATATTTAATTAATTGCTTGGTAATGCATTTATAGAATTGAAATCATTACACATTTATGTAATTGAATCATTTAAAGAGATATTTTTAAAAGTATAGATCATGTTTATTGAGGGAAGAATTTTGCATATTAAATGATGGCCCAAATGATCTCTTGGTAAATATAAGAACACTGATCGAAGTTACTACCACCGTTTACAGTCGCCATCACCTCCATCATCATCTTTTAAGTTCCTGCTATGGGACTCATTTTTCTAGAAGAGGAAAATGAACCTTTTAGAGGAAACCAAGTCACTGAATCTTTAATGGGCTTTATAAACAAAAAATTAAGGGATCCTTATTATTATATTTTTAAAACATAGAAACATTTAGAAATGAAACCTGATAGTTTTCAAGTCTGTGGGCTTTTTTTTGAAACATTAATTTACATGACTGCTTATAAAATTTTAACCAGGACATAAAAGTCACTTAATATGTTTCTTAAAAATTTCAAGTGGACTACTTCTAGGATAGGACTATAAACCCCTGGGGCTTGAAATATGGTTCAAAGTGTGCTACTATTAAGTCTGAAGTTTCTCTGCAATGTATTATTTTAAAAATTCATGCAGATATAGTATTCTGTTTTGTGTATTTTTTGTTTCAACATAAAAATATTGCCTTAAATTATTCAACATAGGGTAAAAGTTAATACTCCAGGAAGGTTTCCTTGTGGTTTGCCCTTAACGTTGCCTCAGACCCTGAGTGTGAGCTTGGGCAAGGCTTTATGTTGTTCGTAGTGGCTGGGTTAAAATGAAGGGGTTCAATTGACTTGCTAATATTCATATATGAGTTTCTGAACATTATTGGTAAGCAAATTTTTTGTAACTTGTCTCTGTTAGAAGTTTTCTATGTAAAATTAGGTGTGAATTGGCAGTGATAGGATTTTCTTTTTTTTTTTGTACTCACTTTTCGTAGTGAGGATGAAATATAAGAAAGACTGCAGGATAGAGGAAAACCCTTTGAAGTAATGAGCCTGGGTGTGATGCTGGTCTCACTACTTTCTAGCTTTCTGAGCTTGGGCCTATTGTTATTACTTTACCTACAAAAGAACTTTGATTCTTTCTATGTAAAATGGAATGATACTACCTACTACATTAGCTTGTTGTGAAGATGAAATGAAATAATATTTTTCTCCTGATCTGAACCCTTCCCAGTGTGTTGTATGCCACAAGGCCACTGGATTTTCTAGGGCTTGTTCCCTGGCTTTAAACACATACTTTCTTCTGTATATCCTAAAATCATACTGTTTTAGCTAGCTTTCTTGTGTTCACAGTATATTTTTTCTGACCTTATAAATAATTTTATGTCTTATACGTGGTGAGTTATTCTTCTTGCATATCCTTCTGGGTGAACTGAGCTTTACTTTTAACTAGATTGAATCCTCTCCAACTTACCTGTTTTCGTCTTAGCTATCCTCCTTAACTGTGGACATTGATATATGTTCGTCATTAAAAGCTACAGTGGAAAAACTGTTCTGAGTATTGTGTTACAAACTGATGTGAGACATTTTGGTTCTGCACATCTAGTAGGTTCTTTTGCTTTGGTGAACATTTCTAATCTCCAATAGTTAAGGGTGATTTCTTACCAGATTACAGTGAAAGCAATATATAGATTTCATTCCATTTCACATAAATGTGTTTATTAGCAAGAATGTAAAAACAGATACACAACCTGTCTTAAAAGCCCTGTGAATTCCCCACCGTCTGCCCTTTAGGTGCCCTTAAGGTGCACATTACATGATAGTTTTTCCTGTGGCAATTGCAACTGCATTCTATCAGGAAGATTTTGTTAAATACAGAGGGTTGGGTAGACAAGAATCCATTGGAACAGAGACTATAGTTAGGGTCTTTAAAAATCAAGCCTAAGATACCAGCCTTAATGGCACAGTCTGCCATGCTCACTGAATCTTTTTTTTTTTTTGGTAATAATTTGGGATTGGCAGAAAAATTGCAAAGATAATACAGAGTTTTAATATACGTTACCCAGTTTCCTCTATTGTTAGCCTTCTACATTACCATGGTATATTTGTCAAAAGTAAGAATTCAACATTGGTACATTGGTCAACTAAATGTCAGACTTCTCCCCATAAATACCCCTTTTTGGTTCTAAAATCAAATCCAAGATACCACATTGCATTTAGTCACTAGACTGTTGTACCATGTTCATGGAAGGAGTCAGTCCACACATCTTAAGCTCTGTTAATTTCACCAATGAAAACTTGTCTCTAATATCTACAGCACCTATGATTACCATCACTAGTGTGGATTGGAGATCACTTCCTCTGGGAATGTGATTCTCTTGAGTCAATGTCAGTTGCCCACCCCTGGAGCATGTCCCAATTAGGATGGAGATTAAAACTAACACATATGATTCATATAGCTCTGGTATTTTAAAAGTAAATTCCAGGTAATATAAGTGCCATCACATTTATTTTCTTGGCTTAAACATTAATTTTTCTTTTAAATCTAATTACTCCTGTGATCCCTGGCAACAAAGGGAAATGTCAGAAATATTTGCAGTCCATGAATCTGCATTTATCCTTCTCTACCTCAATGTTTCTGGGAAGCTTTTGCCTTTTTGCCTTCAGGGGTGAACTGGCCTGATTTGAAGAGCTGAGAGGCAAGAAAAAAAATATATATTTTTTTTGTATAAAGTATTACTTTTGTTTAAGCAGTTTCTTATAGAATTTCATACTTGTATGTTTTAAGAAATAAGAAGGTGTGCATTTTCTTTAGAACATAGGCTGGTTACCATGCTGATATTTTAGCTGAAGCAAGTTGCTAATGCTATTTTCTGTTTATTTATTTATTTATTCATTTTTGGTACAGTTGTTGAGTGCATTGTGGAGAAATTGATGACAGTGGTGTTGCAGGTCTGCTCTTCCAGTGAATCTATGAAAATGGTGGCAGAGGGAAGTCAGTTTCACGTGAAATGGGGAGTTTCAATCCTAACTCCACCACCTTCTAAAGTTTTGAGACTGGACATGCTGCTTAGTCCCTTCCCACTTTGTTTCCTCACCTATAGCATGGAGATAGTGATAAACACCTCCTCAGAGAGCTGAAGGTGACATGAGCTGAGGTGATTTATGTAAAGCACTTAAACATATGCTAGCTATTGTTAGTATTAAATGTGTTATTTGGGAAATAGTTGTCAATTGAAACAATTCCCGTCCTGAAGCAGACATCTGTTGAGCTCCACATGTGACGCTCTGGACATGGCACTAGAGACACAGAGAAATGACATGTTCAGGTCCTCAAGGTGTTACATGTAGCAGTGGAGACAGACTGTGGGATATGTGGGCCAGTATCCAACACTGTGGGATACTGTGGGCCAAGCCTGGCGGAGAAACTGGTGAGGAGGCAGAGAAGGCTGCTTGCGAGAGGCAGAGATACAGAGAGGAGACCCAGGTGGTCAAGAGGGCAGCAGGCACTGAGCTAAGGCCAAGTTTTAAATTATTCAGGGAGGGTAGGGCATAGTGGAGGAGGGCATAGTGAAGGATCCTGTGGAGCTTCAGAGTACAGATTCTCTAAAGGGGTTCTTTAAGGTGATGCACAGAAGCCTTTTGTAAAGTGAACCATCATAACTTAGCTCTTATAAATTTGGTTTCAGGCATCCCATTTCTCATCACATCAGACTGAGATGCCTCTGCATGATTTTGTGTTGTTTTTGTATTATATTTTATTTTTAATTGCATTTTTGGATTACAAAAGACCTGTAACAGCATCACAAAACTTGGAAAACAGAGAAAAGGTGGAAAAACACCTACAGTTCCATTACTGTGTTAGTGTAGGGGATCTCTGTCTTTTTAAATTTAATCCCAGATGTGTCAAAACTTTCTTCCTCCCCTTTATATTGTTAAAATTTGATTAACGCAAACATTAAAGGACATCTAAATTGTGAAGTGCATGCTCTCTAAGGAGCGTTGAAGGAAGAAAGGTTGTAGTGTGAAGGGATTATCCCATGAGGTTTTACCTGGGTGATGCTTTGCGGTGGAATTAGGGGAAGTTAAGCCTTTTTAACGGTAGCTGCCCTCTCCAGTCACTGGTGAGCTGCTGTATCCTGAAATTCTGGGGAGGTTGAGTTGGGGTGGTTCAAAGTCAGAATTTAGCAGAACAATTTTCATAAGTTTTTAACCTTATGCAAGTGCCGCCTCTATTATTGATTAATATTTTTGTTCTATTTACTCACTTTTTATTTAATTTAATAAAACTTATTTTAAAAGATAACTCTGTACCATTGTTATATTAAGATAAGGTAACTGTAACATTGTTTTATTTCCAGTCTTTACATTGAAAATAAAACAATGTCATTAACTTCTCATTGGATACTGATAGTTGCCAAAGGTTCTCAGCTAAATTTCTGCTCTTTGTTAAAATGGGAGATTACCAAATGTCGAAGATTTCTTAAAGCGATTCTACCATTAAATATAGACTTTATTTCAGTAGAACTATTGAAATAAAATTTTTATATAGTGTTGTCATTTCTTTTTCTTTTTAAAAATTTTATTTTTAGGAACCTGTGACCATGGCATTATTGTGTGGTAATTTAGTTTGAAAGTGATTTACTATAAAGGGTGTTATTCTTCTCTAATTTTCTCCTTAGAGTGTGGTTAGTTATTATTCCAAGAACCCTTATAAGGAATTAACATCTTTAGTATTGAATATTTAGAACTTCAAATACTGGTTTAGAAATGTACCGTAGAGGATTTAATAAGCCTGAGGAATATTAGGCATAATTTTTCATACATGAGATGAGTGCCTCCTTGTATGAATGAGTGGTGGGGAAGCCCGAGTCACTGTAGTTTCACGAAGACACTGGTTTGTCCCACCATCAGGATACCCTCCTGTCTCTGTGGGAGTGAGTCTGTCATGTTAGGTGATGGCAGGAAGAAATTGGGACTTCCTAGACCTATAAAATAGATTTGGTGGCTGCTGGATAATATATATACCTTTGGCTGAATGTAATCTATGACTTGATGTCTTTGTAACAACTTGTGAGGAATGGGATATTTTGCCTGGTAGCAAGCTTGTGAGGAATGGGATATATAGCCTGTACCTACCTTAACTGATGTTTACTCAAAGACCCAGACCTCTTCTGGTAACAGCTCAGCTTGCAATGACTTTCTTACTGTCTGATTCAATGTAATTTAATGCCTAGTCTGTTACCAAGCAACATATCCTGAATTTTGGAAAATATGGCCCTAGGGAAAGCTATGATTGCATAACTGACTGGTTTTCTAGCAGTTTGGGGTAGATCAATATTTTTCAGTGAAGGACTAGTGTTTCTTTTATTAAATTTTAATTCCCGATCGTGTGGACTGATACTGTGAATTACTAGAAAAACAAAATAAGAGCCAGGCTTACAAAATATAATCCCAGACTTATTTGATTCAATAGACATAATTAAATTTTGTTATATAATAATAAACATAGCATAAGAAAAATATTACAAAAATTATAATTACAAAAACTGTACACATGTTTCTTGAAAGTATATGTATAGACAGGTAATATAGAGAATTCTTATTACATTTGCAACTTGGTAGACTGCAATCATAGCTAAACAAATGGCTTTAAGAGAAATAATGATTTCCTCTATGTTATATGCATTCTTTGAACATAGACTGTCTGTATCAGTATTTAGTTTTTCCTGCTACAAATGAGCTTGCTTCCTGCTTGTTAAGTAATGTAAACCATGTTGGACTGATGATAATGCTACTCACCAGGCTTAATGCCTATCTAAAAATATTTTAGGTGTTTTTTCTTTTTGTTGTTGTTGTTTGAGACAGAGTCTTGCTCTGTCACCCAGGCTGGAATCCAGTGGTGCAGTCTCAGCTCACTGCAAACTCTGCCTCCTAGGTTCAAGTTGATTCTCAGCCACTCGAGTAGCTGGGATTACAGACGTGAGCCACCTTGCCTAGCTATTGTTTTTTTTTTTTTTTTTTTTTTTTTTTAAGTAGAGATGGGGTTTCGCCTGTCAGCCAGGATGGTCTTGAACTCCTCACCTCAAGTGATCCGCCCACCTCCCACCTTTCAAAGTGTTGGGATTACAGGCATGAGCCACCACACCTGGCCTAGGTTTTGTTTTAATAACACTCATAGTGGTGAAACCAGTTTTGTGGAGGGTATGTTAACAGGAATGGAAGAATAGATTTTGAAAGTAATGTCAGCAACCACAGGATATTAACTTTCTACTTTTATCCAAAGTAAAGCTATTATTTTAAAAATTAATCTTTCACTTATTCTCAGTAAACCGTTTCAACAATATTGTAGTAAACAATTTGAACAATTTGCCTGTTGAAGCAATAAATGATTTCTGTGTTTTCTACCCTTTTGGGTTATAGTTGGAAAGGGCTGCATGTTGTTACATGGTCCTGCTGCACGTTACTGGTATGCAGCCTGTGCCACATGTGTTCTAACTGGTCAGTGACGTGCTTACTGAGCCAAGCCCATAGAACATGAGTTTCTATGTCAGAATGTCACAAGATCCTTAGGGTGTGGATTTGCCAGCTGGAAACCTCTGTGGCCGGCAGCACCTTCTGCCTGAGTTTTGTTTGTGCTTGCTGGGCTCATTCTACCCACTCCGCCCAGCAGCCTGCACCAGCCTGGATCCCACACCTGCCAATGGCAAGCCAGGGGCAGAGCAGTGAGAAATGTGTGGACAAGTGAGCATGGGATCCAGCCACTGTGCACAGCCAGGCATGCCAGCTGCTGTGGCATGGTGGGCAGCTCTAGGCACCAGCACAGGTGCTGGCTCTGTGTGAGGCTGCAGCTGGATCAGATATACTTCACATGGCTTCTGCTGTGGGCACCTGTGTCTAAACAAGGGGAATGCGGTGGCCCCTGGAAGCTGGAGATGCCAGGAACTGCAGAGCTCCAAAGAGGGTGTCACAGCTCTGGCTTGGGGAGCCCCTAGGTCTGGGCTCCCCAAAAGGGCCGCAACTCTTCTCTCCTTCTGGTCACCCACAATGTGGTGAGCATGGTGAGGGGGAGGGTATGTTTCAGCCCTGTTTGTGTTATAGCTCTTTAGTCCCACCATTTGGCTGGTCCCAAGTTCTTGTCCTGCATCCAGGAAGAATGAGGTGTGTGGACAACTGGAGGGTGAGCAAGGCAGAGAGGAGCTTCACTGAGTGGCAGAACTGTTGTCAGGAGACCCAGAGTGGGTAGCTGCTTTTGCAGGCAGGTCATCCCAATGAGGGTCCAGCTTCTCCTTGGAGAAGAGACCCAGAGCGGGTAGCTCCTGTCCTCAGGCCAGTTGTTCTGTCATCTGCCCCAGTCTGGCTGCGTCTCGGATGTTTTATGGACTTCAGAGGGGAAGAAATGCATACTGATTGGTCCGTGGGCGGCCATGGGCATGCCCGGAAAAAGTTCTTGCTCCAATTTATGGAACTGACAGGCTGGCTCCCAGGCTTCCTACTGTCCCTGGCTTGAAGGTGGGACTTCATCAGGGACCCACCCCTTTCCACCCAGGAGCCTGTCTGCCTCCTGCTGCCATTCATGGTGCCCAGGCTTTTCTGCCAAGGAGCATCTGCAGGCCTGTGCTGAGCCCCACTGTGGTCTCCTCCTGTGCTCGTTGGTGCCCAAAGTCTGGAGGGGGCAGAGGTGGCAGGGGGCCGGTGTGTCAGCGCTGTCCCAAGGGCATGCACACCTGACTGGATTGTGATAGTGCCCAGGCTCAGCCACAGCTTTGCTCTGAAATTGGAGCAGGCACTAGAAGCGGGGAGAGGCTAGGCAGTGGGAGCAGGTACTTCTGAGACTATGGCTGTGGGGGAGCTTCCTGGGCCCCTGAAAGTGCAGGGAAGCCTGGGTCTGCAGCCCTGATGGGTGACTGCTGCTGTGCCTGGGAGGGGCGGGTCTCCTGCCCCTCCAACTCGGAAGGGGGTGGGGCTCCAGCCTGCTCCTGGCTCTCACCAGCTCTGGAGTGGGCAGCCCTGGCAGCACCTGCCCTGCTGCAACCAGTGTCATGGCAGTGGCCGCTCCAGATGGGCTGCTGCTGCCATCCAGGGCAGTGTACAAATGCCAGAACGGTTTCTAACCACTTAGCTCTATTCCTGTACTTACTTCATGGACCAGTAGCAAACTGTTTGCCAACTGGCACTGGCCCATGAACCCCTCTTTGAGTATCACTTGTGTGAATGATCCCTTTTATCTGCTTTGTCTCTTCACGTGTGACTTATTTTTTTACCTCTTCTATCCCTATCCCAATCTCATACTAGTTGGAATCTTACTTTTGTGGCTTCTTACTATGTATGTTCTGCACAGTTAAATATTTAATTATCTACTGTTTTTATATTGTCTGCTAGTTGTTTATGAGATTTATTTTCTCACCAACAAGAATGTAAGCTCTTTGAGAATAGAGGCTTAGCATTGTGCTGAACAGGTATTAAATGCTTATTGAATAGTTTTTGTTTTTGAGACAGGGTCTCACTTTGTCACCCAGGCTGAAGTGCAGTGGTGTGATCATGGCTCACTGCAATCTTGACCTCCCTGGGCTCAGGTAATCCTCCTACCTCAGCCTCCTGAGTAGCTGGGAATGCAATGCCAACATGCCCAGCTAATTTTTCTATTTTTTGTGGAGATGAGATTTTGCCATGTGGCCCAGGTTGGTCTCATTCCTGGGCTCAAGTGATCCACCTGCCTCAGCCTCCCAAAGTGTAAATATCTTTTATATGGATTGCTGTGAAAGGTGAAATTTACTCCCACCTTCATTGTGGTAGATTTATGTTTAAAGACAGCAACATTTACTTCCAAAACTATAGGATATTATAAACTATACTATTATATTATCGCTGTAATTCATTCCTTAAATGTGCATGAATTTTTTAGGCTTAAGTAATAAAGGACAAGAATAGTGGAATGGATTGACCTATAGTTTTTTGTTTTCTTCGTCTGAAGTCTTGTGCTAATGGTATATTAAAAAGTAAAATTGGCCGGGTGCAGTGACTCATGCCTGTAATCCCAGCACTTTGGGAGGCTGAGGCGGGCAGATTGCCTGAGGTCAGGAGTTTGAGACCAGCCTGGCCAACATGGTGAAATCCTGTCTCTACTAAAAATACAAAAAAATTAGTCAGGCATAGTGGCGTGCACCTGTAATCCCACCTACCATCTCAAAAAAAAAAAAAAAAAAAAAAAAGTAAAATCTGGCCAGGTGTAATTTCATGCCTCACGCCTTATGCCTGTAATACCAACACTTTGAGAGACTGAGGCAGGATTGCTTGAGGTCAGGAGTTCAAGATCAGCCAGGGCAAAATAGTGAGACCTTGTCTATGCCCTCCAAAAAAGTGAGCTATGTTTGGTGGCACGTGCCTGTAGTCCTGGCTGGTCAAGAGGCTGAGGTGGGAGGATTGCTTGAGCCTGAGAGTTTGAGGTTGCAGTGAGCTGTGATTATGCCACTGCACTGCAACCTGGGCAACAGGGAGACTCTGTCTCAAAAAAAAAAAAAATGTAAAATAAGTCAAAGGGTTAGAAGAGTGTGACATCTTCTGTACCTAGATAACTGACATAAAATATTAAAGGAAGGTTGCAAAGTGGTGGGCCTCAACTTTGCTTTATTTGCCCCATATAGTCTTTAAAAACTGGAATGTTTCACATGAAAATATTTTCAGATTTCTAGCTTCTCTTTTGAAAATCTCTTACATTTGGCACTGTGGGTCCTGCATTCCTACGTGGTCTGTCATTGTCAGTGGAATGACAGTTGCCTTCTTCCTGTTTTCTGGTCTCCACAGGTCTTTCACACATGGTGTGCATATGGATGTCTTCATTCATTTTCTTCACCTGCTTGGCCCTATGGACAATGAAATTAGTGACCTCTGGCATAGAGTAATGTGTTAAAATCTTTTCTGCTCCACAGAACATGCACTGAGCAGGCCTCAATGAGGCACCATCTAAAAGAATCCATCAGTTTGCTTCATTAGTAACATCATAAATCCTGTTAGCAAGGGTGCCAACTTCCTGAATCACAGGGCCTGCTCTGAATGGCTACTTTTTTCTTTACCACTTCTCCCAATCTCCTGTGCTCTTACTCCCCTTCTGGCCTCTCTAGAAACCTCCATATTGTATCAACCTTGATTATCTACATGGCCCTTAAGACTCTGCCCTGGCCCCGAAAAACTATTGAATCACACACTTTTCTTATGCAATACCAACCTTGAGATATCTCTGAGTTTACCTTTTCTGTCTTCTTTGTTCAGGAATATTTCCTCATAGCACTTTTTGTTTCTTAAATAACACCTGTTATAATTTGTAATGATATATTTATGTGCTTACTTATTTAATACCAGACTTCAGCTTGTACAGACCCATCTCTGCTTTGCTCAACAGTGAGTTTGCAACCGCTGCTGTTGTGTCTGGCATAAAGTTGAGTAGGTATTCACATGTTTGTTGAATAACTGAAATAAAGGTATCAGTGAAGTAGGCTTCAGGGTAGGTTGTGGAATTAATTTATACCTCTGCAGTACACAATACAGCATTCAATCTTAATTTAAAGTCAATTTCTACCTTGAAGATTCCAGAAAATGAATGGAAATATTGATTGATGTTTTGAAAGATCATTTAATTATATTTTTAGAGGTTGTGATTTCACATTTAGGAATTTAATAGTTTGTAATTCCAAAAATATTTACTGTACCTGTATGATTATCACTCAGATTACAAAGTCTAATTTTTACCAGCCTGGCCTAGCCCACGTGGTGAAACTCCATCTTTGCTAAAAATACAAAAATTAGCTGGGCATGCTGGTGCATACTTGTAATCCCAGGAGACTGAGGTGCATGGATCGCTTGAACTTGGGAGGCGGAGGTTGCTGTGAGCCCAGATCATGCCACTGCACTTCAGCCTGGGCGACAGAGTGAGACCCTGTCTCAAAACAAACAAACAACACCTCCCCAAACAAACAACAAAAAAAAATCCTAAACAAACAAAAATTCTAATTTTTAGATGTTTTTCAAGAGAGTAGGGGAGTAGTCCTCATAGTCCGTATTACTACTTGCTTGTGGTTATAATCCTGAGGGGAAAAGTAAGTCACCATTAAATTAGCTTCATACTACTAATTAAAACCACAGTGCTGCACAATAATTAGAACCACATCTCTATAAGCTCTTCTGGGCTTTTGGTCACACTATTAAAAAAAGATAGCTAAGTAAAAAAATAATATAATAATTCCCGTATTTGTGGAAAATAACTATTAAAACCCTACTTTAAAAAAGTCAGTGTCTTGGCCAGGCATGGTGGCTCACGCCTATAATCCCAGCACCTTGGGAGGCTAAAGCGGGTGGATCACAAGGTGAGGAGATTGAGACCATCCTGGCTAACACAGTGAAACCCTGTCTCTACTAAAAACACAAAAAATTAAAGAATTAGCCTGGGTGTGGTGGTTGGGGCCTGCAGTTGGGAGACTGAGGCAGGAGAATCGCTTGAACCAGGAGGCGGAGGTTGCAGTGAGCCAAGATTGCACCATTGCACTCCAGCCTGGGCAACAGAGCGAGGCTCTGTCTTAAAAAAAAAAAAAAAAAAAAAAAAATCAGTGTCTTTAGTATTGAGGGCTGGAAGATTTTTTTTTTCTTAAACAAGGAACTGTAACAATTAAGGGAATCTTCTAAAAGAAAACCCCACAACCTGGAGATAAAAGCATGAAGGCTTATAAGTCTTCCTGAGTGTGTGTGTACATTCAACATGAGTAGTACTAAAGGAGTGTCCCCACTAGATTTTCCTGTTTCTCTGGTTGATCTGGGTGAGAGTAGGTGGAGGAGGATGCTGATATGACTATGAAATTCTTGCCAAGGGAGGATTAATACTGGTTTAATGATTATACTTTTTCTTTCTTCCCCCACATTACCTCAATTTATTTTTCCTTTCCCCTAATGTAGTGGTCCCAGGACTGATCTGCAAGTACAAGCACAGAATTCCTAAGGGCCTGATGGTGGTGGGTTGTGCCTTCATCCTGTCTGGCAAAATTGGGACTGAGAGCAAATACAACTATATCGCCTGGTAGTAAATATGGCTATGTAACCTTAGCCCATCTGAATGGGAGTGTACTGATGGGGGAGGCACTTGCCAGGCTAGGATTTCTGCCTGTAATCTAGACTAGCAGCACAATGGTGGATTATCATGTTTTTTCCAAAGGTGGAAAAGTTTGGTTATTAATGGAGAGAAGGAGGAATAGTAGCCAATGGTTAAGAAATGAATAAATAGGTTATAAATTGAGGGGAGCACAATATCACATTAATACCTTAAAGAGGCTCAGAGCAAGGGATTGTATTGTCTTTTAGCTCACTTATTCCACATGCCTGAAAGAGTGAAGCTATGTGTTTGCCAAGACCACTCTTGCTTTTGGAACCTGACGAGATTGAATGGAAGCCTGCAAACCGGAGTGGCCTCACCCTGGGAGTCATTCATACGGTATGATGGACTGAACTAATTGCTAATGATAGAATGGGATTCTGGTAATGTGGTACCATCTTTTGAGCTGTATGTTCTTTTTATTTCAGGGATCCAGGTTCAAAGGCTAGGAGTGGACTGTGATACTGTGAAATACATATTTGATCTTTGTCCCTCTTTCTTGACATACAACTCCTAAAATCCCTGGAATCCCTAAATTGATGCCTTTTTGTATGATAATGATTGATTGATACTTGGAAGCCCCTAGGTGGCTTTAGGATAGCCACTGGTCACCAAAAAAAAAAAAAAAAAAAAAAACCAAAGTCAATGTTAGAAGATTGGGTTTTATATTTTACAAAATATCTTTTGTATATATATATTTTTACAAATATATATATACAAAAGATATTCAAAATCGTTTGTAAAATATCTTTTGTATATATATTTAACAATATCTTTTGTAATAAACTGGTAAATGTTAAAAAAAAAAAACCCCACAATCCAATTAACCTATTTATTTTTCTGCATTTGAGCTGAAAGCTTAATAAAACTTAAATGACTGACTTTTGTCCTGAGTTTGGTAGAGGACTCATTTTTTTTACAGAGTAATAATTGTAGTTATTTGAAAGCTTAAGATGAAAATATTCATAAAAGAGATCCTGAAAGGAAAGATTGAAGTTTTCTTCAGGGATAGAGACAATGGAGGAGGGATGAAAGAAAGGAATGGAGGTGCTCATCCCCTGCTAAGATGCTTTTGGGGGATGAGGTGATGGAGGAAAAAGAGAGTGGAGGGAAGGCTGGGGGAGCCCCAATGGGAGTGATTTGCATATCATCACAGATATTAGTGGGAGGCTGGGATGAAGGGATTCAATTTGCTAAAGAACCAAAATACTGTTCTTTCTTATTATACCCCCACCTACTCATCCTACACACAACTCTCCGCACGATCTGAAGCTTTTATAATCCGTTAACTTTGAAAGTCAAACATTTCCGGCTCATCAGCTGCAGCGAGCATCCAGTAGCTGTCTTTGGCCAGCTCTTAAATGGTGATCATGAAGAAAATGTTTAATGGTTTAGTTTTCTAATTTGTATTTTAGCTGCACCACAGGCAAGGATGGAAATATTCAGCCAGTTTGTCTTGAGCATACTCAGAGATTGATGGATTCAAGTTTCTATATTTGAGACAGATGGTTTATTAACTGTTCTTTTCTCCCTTCTGCAGTTGTAGTAAAGAAGTTGAAAACAGGTTAGAAAAAGTAGGTCAAGAGTGTTAGCCGAATAAAAGTGGTGTATTTGTTTCCTAACATTTTCTTTTTCAGAAAGCAGTACTTTTTTAGAGACAGTTGCAGAGGGGATAAAAATAATTGTTTCAAGTAATCCAGTCCCACCAACATACATAAGTTGTATAAATGGCATGAGAAAATAATCTTCAAAACACACTAGCCTGTTATCAGAATTTCCGAAACAGTTTGAAACAGTGAACCCTTGCTTCCAGAGCATATTGGGGTTGAAGAGGAATGTTAATGTCACAAGAGAAAAATTAGCTGGACAAACGCTTTGGTGGACTGCTCTTAAACTATCTGACCATTGGTTGGCGGGAGAAGGAATCCCTGAACTTTCCTTACTGCTAGAAAAGTCATTCCACTGGGGGAGGAACACACCTGTAGAGTGTTTCCTCTCCTAATCATGACTGTTCTGTTAGGTGTAATGTTTAGGTAAATTTTAGAGTTGGTCATTTGGAATTCAAAGTGCATTTTTCCATGGAAATAATGTTTTAATTCAGTGATAGGGATGCGGTGGGTATAATGAAAAGAGCCATGGAATAAGATTTGGAGTTAGATGTTGCCTTTCCTCTTAGTCAGGGTTTCTCAGTCTCATCCACTATTGACTTAGAGGAAATGCAGCAAATTATTATTTGTTGTGGGGGAGCTTTCCTGTGTGTTCACTGTAGGATGTTTAACAGCATCCGTGGCCTCTAACTACTGAATGCTAGTAGCAGCCATCCCAGTCATGACCATGAGAAATATCTCTAGACATTGCTAAATGTCCCCTGGGCACAAAGTAATTCCCAGCTGAGAACCACTGCTCTAAATGTACGAGTTCTAACACTTTGGTCATGTTATGTAACACTCCTCAGCCTGTTTTTCTCTGTATATGTTGGGTACTACTTACCTCAAAAGAGATAATGAATGGTTTTGAATGTGCGCCATAGTCTAGCTACATGTGTTTCTATTTATATATGTGTAAATTATATTACACACATATAAATAGATTCCCCAATGTTGAGCCATTCTTTTATGCCAATATTACATTTATTTCTGGAATAACAATTCCAGAAGCTATTCCAGTATTTAATTTATTACTGGAATAAAACCTGCTTGGTAATTTTATATATGCATTGTTCTTTCAAATCCTTTCTGTATAGGTTTTTCCAATATTTTGTTTAAAATTTTGTATATCTGGGGGTCATCAGTCAGCTTGGCCTGTAGCAATGTTTTTCTAAATATGGTCCATATGTCAGTACCAAGTATTGGCAGAATGTGAGCTACTCTTAGGTAGTATGTGGAAAAGTATTTCAAAAATTGTATTAGTTGTGCAGTTGTTTTAATTTTGAGAAGGGATACTGATTTTCTATTTATGATAGTAATATATTTTTGGCTACTTTTAAAGTAGCCAAAAATTTAACTACATATTAATTAAATAATATTTATATGTACCTTATAGTGGTACCTAAATGTGTCGGGAACTGAAAAGGTGGTACCTGAATGACTTAGGTTTGGGGACCTTTGATCCAGGAAATAAGTGCGTGTGTGCGTGCGTGTGTAGGGGCATGCTCATGCTAGAAAAGGGGCAGAGGTGGGAAGAATCCTATGTATACCAGGGCTTCAGTGATGTCCTTTCATTCAGCATCATTTCATCATAACATTGACCAGAAGAAAAATGTATTCCCAGCTGGTAAATTAGTTTCATTATGCATCGTTTCACTTGAAGTCACAGTTTCCAGACCTATTGATTCTGTTAAGTGACTATTTACCGCATATCTTTGTTTGGCTTGTTTTCCAGATTCTGTGAGCCTCATCAGCATTCAGAAATTTTCCATATAGGGCTTATCAGTTCATCATAGCCTTGGTGAAATCCACCTGTATAGCCATCTGAACTCAGTTTCTCCCATAGTTATTGATCTGTACAGTATTTTCACCCCGTTTGGGTATTTGTTGACTTAGAATGCTTTTTTTAAGGTCCATGTCAGATTATGCCATCCCCTTTCTTCCCTCCTCACTGAACTTGAACTAGCTGAGCACTGGTCAGTTACTTTCTGCTTGACCCACATGGTCCCATCCTTCCCTGATTGCCTTTTTGAAAGATGCCCCCTGCTCTGTTGCTTCCTCTTAATCACCTTCATCTTCCTTCATAGCACTTACCACCATATGACATGCTATGTATTTTTAAATTTCTGCTCTCAACCCTACTTCCTCCAAAAAATCTCCACATTGGAAGGGGCTTCATCTGTTTTGACCTTGATAGCTCCAGTGCTTGGCCTATAGAAGCTCCTCAGTAAATATTCATTGAATGAATTAATAAATACATATTTCCTAGAAAGTTATCCACCTGGTTTAGAGATCCAAATTTATTAGTATAAATCTATACTATTTTCTTGATAAGGATTAGCAATTATGCCTCTTTATAATTTTAAAGAAAATTCTAGTTTTACTTGTGTTTCCTCTTTGAAAAATCAGACCAGCCTGTGATTTGTCTGCTTTATTGTTTTTTTCCAAGTATCATCTTTTGGCTTATTAATCAAGTCTAGTTTTTTTGTTTTCTCTCTCTTCTTTTTTTTTTTTTTCTTTTTTTTTTTTGAGATGAAGTCTTGCTCTGTCACCCAAGCTGGAGTGCAGTGGTGCTGTCTTGGTTCACTGCAACCCCTGTCTCCCAGGTTCAAGCGATTCTCCTTCCTCAGCCTCCTGAGAAGCTGGTACTACAGGCATGTGCCACCACAACCGGCTAATTTTTGTTTAGTAGAGATGGGGTTTCACTATGTTGACCAGGCTGGTCTTGAACTCCTGACCTTGTGATCCATCCGCCTTGGCCTCCCAAAGTGCCGTGATTACAGGCATGAGCCACTATGCCTGGCCTTGTTTTCTCTTTTCTTAGTTGCTGTTTTTGACTTAATTCTTACTGATGTCTTGGTTTTTAAAAATTATTTTTAAAGTTTTTTAAAAAACAGTAAGGTGTGCTTATACAAAAATTAACTCTAGATGGGTTAAAGATTTAAACATGAGGCCTCACACCATAAAAACTATAGAAGAAAACCTAGGCAGTACCATTCAGAACATAGGCATGGGCAAGGACTTCACCAAAAGCAATGGCAACAAAAGCCAAAATAGACAAATCAGATCTAATTAAACTTAAGAGCTTCTGCACAGCAAAAGAAACTATAAATAGAGTGACCCAGCAACCAACAGAATGTGAAAAAATTTTTGCAATCTACCCATCTGACAAAGGACTACTATCCAGAATCTACAGAGAACTTAAACAAATTTGCAAGAAAAAACCCCATAAAAAATTGGGCAAAGTATATGAACAGACACTTTTCAAAAGAAGACATTTATGCAGCCAACAAACATATGAAAAAAAGCTCATCGTCACTGGTCATTAGAGAAATGCAAATGAAAACCACATTGAGATACTCCCTCACACCAGTTAGAATGGCGATGATTAAAAAATCTGGAGACAACAGATGCTGGAGAGGATGTGGAGAAATAGGAATGCTTTTACACTGTTGGTGGGAGTGTAAATTAATTCAACCATTGTGGAAGACAGTGTGGCAATTCCTCAAGGATCTAGAACTAGAAATACCATTTCACCCAGCAATCCCATTACTGGGTATATACCCAAATGATTATAAATCATTCTGTTATAAAGACACATGCACACATATGTTTATTGCAGCACTGTTCACAGTAGTAAAGACTTGGAACCAACCCAAATGCCCATCAATGATAGACTGGATAAAGAAGATGTGGCACATATACACCATGGAATACTGTGCAGCCATAAAAAATGATGAGTTCATGTCTTTTGCAGGGACATAGATGAAACTGGAAACCATCATTCTCAGCAAACTGACACAAGAACAGAAAACCAGACACTACATGTTCTCACTCATAAATGGGTGTTGAACAATGAGAACACATGGATATAGGGAGGGGAACATCACACACCGGGACCTGGGATGTGGGGGGCTAGGGGAGGAATAGCAGGGGTGAACTGGGGAGGGATAGTGTTAGGAGAAATACCTAATGTAGATGACGGGGTGATGGATGCAGCAAACCACCACCATGGCACGTATATACCTATGTAACAAAGCTGCACAATTTGCACATATACCCCAGAACTTAAAGTGTAATAAAAACAAAAACAAAAAGTAAGGTGTGGTTATTAATCTAACTTTATTACTGTTATTGTGAACAAGTCCTTAAAAGCCTATTTAAGGCATGATGGAGCTGATGGAGCTGATGTCCCTGTTGATTGATACATTAAGATTCTTTGGAGTCAACCATTCATTCAGGGAGGAAACTAATACAGTGGAATGAGAGTAACATTGTATTAGTAGTTTTACAGATACAGGTAGAGCTCTGTTTGGTGTGGTCAGAGATATTTTTAGCTTTGTGCTCTTGAGTACCTTGCTTTATCTCTCTGCACTTATTTTTTTTTTTTTTCTGCTTGAAAATGTGTATAGTAATTATGGTTGGCAAAGTTTTGTGAAGAGTAAATGAGATAATCTATGTAAAAAGCACAGTTCTAGAGACCGGCAGATATGTTAAAAAACTCCTTTCCTAATATTGAGTGCATAATATATAAGGTTTGATCATACACTCTCTGTCCCAAAGAACTCACAAATAAACAATCAATTCAAGTCAAATTAAAGAGATATGTAATATAAAAGAGAAGGGTCTTGAATTCTTGTGAGAGTGAGGGCTGGTGTAGAGGCTTGCTGAACTCTAAAGAGTAGACGTGTGCGCTGGCATGGACCTGTTAGCATTTCTTTAAATTGCATAGCATTTGCCTGGGGGATAAATAGAGAGAAGAAGGAGAGCTCACTCCTATGATGATCATGTGAGGCAGCCTCCCTGCCAGGTGTCCCTGCTTGGAGGGGACTGAATGGGCCTCGGTCAGGTAGGATCATCCCGCAGGTGAGCCCAGGAGAGTATGTACTGCATCTCTTTGGTTGGGGTTGGGCATAATAGGGTCCCAGCACCTGTGGTTAGCCAGTCATTGCATGGCCTCTGCCAGTTTTTAATGAAGTCGGCTTTGGATGCTCCCAGATTATAAGCATCTGTGATGGATTTGACAGTGGGAGGCCGTGGGTCTGTGGCTCTGCAGTGGAAGTCTCACAAAGCACAGTAAAGCCTAAGGTGGGAAAAGTACCTTATTTTAAAAAATTTGGGGGTTTTGTATAATTTAATAAACAACTTTTAAAATACTGCTACTTATGTTTGTAATTTTTTTGTTTGTGTTTCTATCCCTCTGAGATGGGTGGAACTGGCCTCGAGCAGAATCTTAATAAACATCAGTTGCCTTCCACTTTTTTTCTTGTTTCCTCCGTCTCCTTCTGATTCTGCTGGGCTGTGTACTTTGTTGTTATGGGAGACATCACTCCCTGCAACAGCAGAGTAGGGGCTTCTTCCGTTTCCCTTCCCTTTGCTGTTGTTGGCCGACTGGGTGAGAGGAACAGAAGGGCAGGAATGGTTGGTGGGGGAATCACTTAGTGGCATCAGGATAGTATGTATTTTACCCTTGTCCCTAGTTCTTCTGTCCTTTCCTCTCAGTGCTGCTCTTGACTGACACTGAATAATCTGCTCTACCTCTGCCTATAGAAGAACCCACTACTGCCCGTAGATCTGGGCAAGAGGCTCTTCCCTTCTGCTGTCTCTCTTTTATCTTGCTCCTGTGCATAGGGCAAGGAGTCCATAGGCCCAAAGGAATGTATTTACCTGGAGCCTGTGCCCTGCCTATTG
Organism: Ateles fusciceps; assembly: GCA_036589455.1. Lineage (NCBI taxonomy): Eukaryota > Metazoa > Chordata > Mammalia > Primates > Atelidae > Ateles > Ateles fusciceps. The sequence continues at coordinate 6,690,707 of JAZHEH010000889.1, forward strand.
TATAGGATTTCCATGCCCCAAAGCCCCAAGCCTGTTTCTTGGGGTTGTTTGGGCCTCTTTGTGGGGTTTCCTATTGGAGGCGAACAGTGAAGCCAGTGTACACACTCTCAGTCCCAAGGGGTGTCTAAGAAACAGCTAGTTGCAGAGATGTGAATAGAATTTGATGAGCTGCCTCAGGTGCCCATGTGTATGCAGAGGTGAGGCCCCTTGTGGTGCTGGATGGAGCTGGGGCAGAAGGAGAAGGGTACCTGTCGCCTCCAACATGCCTGCATTCTGATCAGAGTTCGCAATTCAAATCTGGCCTTTTAGGCCATTATGAAGATAAAGGTAGAAGAATAGAGCATACTTATTAGCTTAATTTATAGCCTTTAAATATTTCGACATAGGGATTTGCACTTCCATGTATACTCTTTGTAAGTATAAGGGACAACCCTGTGTAAGAACATTGCTCATGCCTGTTCTCTGCCTGTTGGTATTGGGAGGAGTGAGATAGGGTGAAGAACACGCCCCTCCCACCACACATGAGCTCCATCGTGCAGGACCATCCGTCATTGCTTTTACTCCCTATTGTTCCTTAGACCCATGCCTGACATGTAATTGTTGAAGGAAGGAAGGAGGAGTCATGGGATCTGAGCAGTAGTAGAAGGGAGGGAATTATCCAGAAGTGGAAGAGAAATAGACCAGTGGAGTACAAGTATGTATAACATAATCAGTCACATTGGAGTGTGCATAATCAATTGCATTGGAGTGCAATTATGTGTAACAAACCAAAGCCAGCTGTTCCAGGATGTTCTCTGATACTAATATGAAGTTTGAACTTTTTGTAGCATTTAGGGATCCTCAGTTATGTGAATTTGATAATATATTATTGTTTGACTTTGTATCTGTAACATATTCTCTCTCTGAGGAAAGGGAGCTTCACAATAATTTTCTAATCTGGATTTTCACTTTAAATATCCATTTTAGGATGATGTACAGTTCAATTAGGTTGGAACAAACACAACAAACAAAAACAAAGAAAAGTCCAGACTGCCCAAATTGGTTGAATGAAGACAAAGAATTAAGAAATACATTATAAAAAACTGTTGTAATTGTTGTTGATCATTGAGACTGTGTGTTTTAAGCAAAATGAGAATATTACATTTTTTGACTTTTAAAAATATAAATACCAGCACTATTTTGAAAGCATTTTACAAAATAAACAAAACTATGTGAGCTGGATTCAGGGAAAGTTCAAATTTTCATACTAAAGTATGTTGAACTTAATATGACTTGAGAGAGTGTTTGTAATCTAAGCCATTTGCAGGGATTGGGGGACTGTGCTAGAAGAGAATGTAAAGTGAGATTCATCCTGTGTCTTTGTTCCTCTTTGGGAATTAATGATAGATGAAAGCTTAGCAAAATGTTATATATACTGCTTTTATTTAGGCTCTGTAAAAGTATGCACTAAACATTATTGAATATTCAAGAGAAGTGTAACCATTCATGTTTCCAAACCAAAAGATATTATTTTTCTCTAAAATTTAATTAGAAGTAAGCCTAAGTCACTTAATGTTTTGATCTATGACAGTACTTATAGGTTTAGATATTGAGAGTCTTTTACATTTTAAGTAAGTATTTTTAAAAATCTAAAGCAGGAGAAATTGTGCTGTCATAAATGTAAATGCAAAATACATGGAGAATTTAGGCATTTGGTTCTAATTTGAGAATTGGTAGTTTTTTCCTTAAAAAAAAATTCTTGGACAGGCATGGTGGCTCACGCCTGTACTCCCAGCACTTTGAGAAGCTGAGGTGGGCAGATCACTTGAGGTCAGGAGTTGGAGACCAGCCAACATGGTAAAAAATACAAAAACTTATATTTTTGTAGAGATTCCCATGCCCGTCTCTACTAAAAATACAAAAATCAGCTGGGCGTGGGAGGTTGCAGTGAGCTGAGATCACGCCACTGCGCTCCAGCCTGGGCAACAGAGTGAGACTCTGTCTCAAAAATATGTATCTATTCTTTTTGTCAATTTCTGTAATTGTGGCATGTCTTCCAACTGTCTCTTTAATATGGTGCAATGTTTAAAGGAGAGTTTCACAATAAAGAAACCAGTTTTTGGAAAATATTAGTCACCTTTTATAACTTACAATTTAAAAAAGTTATTCTGATATTTTAGGGTTTTCAGAAAAAGGATAAAATGTATTTCTGACATTACAGTCAGATTGCTTATTACATGAAAATTCTGTTATTATTACTTCAATTTCTGAAAACAGCCACCTTCTGGACAAGGATTAAGGGGGTCTTAATCTTTACTCTTGTTAATGATTTAACCTAGCCAGTTAGGGCAGGAAAGTAAGGAAGCCCTCACTGTTGGAATCTTACCTTCCATCAAGATTCAGAAAGAATCTTGATTGGAGGCTTTGTGTCCTTCCAGTCAAGCTCGCTTTGACGGTAGATTCTAAAGTGTTCAATCCTGGATAGGTGATCCTGTTGACAAAGATGGGGTGGAGGATGAAAGGAAGTAAGGGGAATATAGACAAGAAATGGAGGTGTGCTGGGGACTGTGGTTGTCCTTAAAATCCAGTATAGTCTAGGTAAGTTGTTTTCAAATGCTGTTCTGAGACAATGTTTTTATGCGCTTAGAAAAACATAGACAATGGACTGACTTTTTATTAATGCATAGGTTATTCAACCTAAGGAATTAAATGGTAAAATGGTGTTAATTGTGCTAGTTTAAAAAATGTAATTGTTTGATAAAGTAAATGTCAGTTACTTTATGTCAGTCTGCAAAATGTTTTTGGAATTTTATTGTTCTTTGGAACTCAAAAGTTTTCCATTCATGCTTATAGTGGCAGCAACAATTACTTTATTAGCATTTGCTCTTTTTTTTCCTAGCAGTGGGAATTGTTTCTATGCAAATTATTTGAACTGCTCACATCCTTTAATGGTGTGAGATTGCATGTATGTATCTATGTAAGTATGATGAAGCAGTCCAACATACTGCTAATGCTTACAATGTCTGGAGGTCATGGAATGGGGAAGTAAACTTTGTATTTCTCTCCCCCAAAAAAGAAAAAAATTGATATTCACTGAGTTGGATCTAGTCAAAAAAACTTGAAGTTCTAGAGTTGTTTATAGCATTTTTCCATTTATCATCTCATTTGATTCTTCTTGGGTCATAGAGGTAGCATCAATTGATAATTTTAATTATGAGAAAAAAGTTTATATAATCTTTCATCTTTTTTTTCTTGAGGAAGAACATTTTTGGGGATGTTTGAGAGTGGAACAAAATATGTAGTAGAACTTTATGTAAAATGGAATCCAAGATTCATTATTCTACCTGATGTCCTATGTGTATTGAAAAGAGTAGAAATGTAATACACAAAGGAGGTTTGTTGTAACAAAGTCAGGTCTCTTTGAAAGGCCATGCAGAATAATCCTTAACTCAGAATGATTCACAACAATGGAGTTAAAATAAAACCCTAGAGAAAAATAACTTTCTGGAATAACTTGAGTTCTTTAAGGAGGTGTTGAGGGTTTGGTCAGCATCAATGTTTAGTTTATAGTAAGTACTTTTTGAACTAATTTTTGTCCCTTTTAAAAAAATGCATGGATTTTAATACATTGTCAACTCTTAGAGCAAGAAGTAAGTCCTAGAATTTAACTGAATATGAAAATTTGCAGAGTGGCAGGCCACAAGTTTGCCTTTGAGAAGGTCAGCAATAAAGATAAAATATGTCTGGAGCTGTCTGTAGATGCTAAAGGAGAAGTTAAGCCCCCATCTAAATAGCTTATTTCCTAATAAGCTCTTCTGAAGTCTTTATAGGATCCCCTGCTTTGAAACTGTTAGATGCAGAGGACATTGTTTCTATTTGTAATGTAAATTATTTACATTATCAAGGCATGTTTAAGTTAGGAAACCAGCATTGATTAAAAAAAGAATGCTTAATACTGGCAAAGGTCCAGTAGAATGAATGCTTTTATATCCTGCAGTCAGAATGAATTTAAGCTTTTTTTTTTTAAAGAAGTTTGTCAATATGTCAAATATTTTAAATATATTACTTTCCTATTTTCATTTCTGGTTTCTATTGTAAGAAGTAATCATGTTACAGCCCAATGGGTTCTTTTTGCCCACCACCCAGAAAAAGCCAGTACACTGAGATGACGGGCATTGTAGCAGAGAAAGTGTTTAATAATTGCAGGGCCAACTGACCAAGGAGATGTGGGATAGTTCTCAAATTTGCTTTCCTGAGAATTTTGAGGCTAGGGTTTTTCAAGGGTACGTTGGTGGGCAGGGGGCTGGGGAAAAGAAAAGGTTAATTGTTTGGGTCTGGGATGAAATTATAGGGGCGATGGAACTGTCTTCTTGTGCTGAGTCAGTTCCTGAGTGCAAGTTGCCAGTCTGGGTGGCACCAGTTGGTCTGTTGGAATGCAAGGTTTGAAAAAAATATCTTAAACACAACTCTTAGATTTTACAGTAGGGATGTTTTCTATAGAAGCGATTGAGGAAGTTATAAATCTTTGACCACTGGCCGTGTGACTCCTGTTAGTAAGCAGTTACAAAAAAAATGGCAAGTTATAAAACAGTGACTGGTTAGAGTTTAACTATACCTACATCTTAGCAGAGTTCAGGCCTCTACTATAAACTAACCTTATGGCCTTTCATTAGTTTTATAAAGGTGATTTCAGTTCCCTAGCAAGGAGGGGGATTAGTTTTGGTAAGGGACTGTTAGCATCTTTGTTTTAAAGTTAAACTATAAACTTAATTCCTCCCATAACTTGGCCTATGTGCAGGAATGAGCAAAGACAGCTTGTGAGTTTAGCAGTAAAATGGAGTCATTTATGTTAGGTTTCTCTCACTGTCATAATTTTGCAAAGGTGATTTTAGTCAGAAATCCATACAAATCTTTATTCATAAAGATGTTCACTATGACATTGCACATATAAATAAAAAAGGGACCTTTGGGCTATTTCCAGTTAATGGGAATGGTTAGAAAAATTATGGTGTAGTCATGCAATAAGATATTTACATAGCTTTTAAAATGACAGGCTGAAAATCTTTAATTAGTAAAAAAACACATATGTTATAATATTAAGTGAAAAAACAGGTTCTGAGATTTATATAAGTTTCAATCATTAGGAGTGACTTCATCTCTTGTAGTCCAAGGTGCTTTTACCTTACTGGTTAGTTGGTACTATCGGGGGCAAGAAAGGGCTTTCCCCTTGACCCTGTGAAAGTTTGCTGAAAAATCAACTCTCAAAAGACAGACTAATTGGAGAAAAGGTGTAAGAATTTATTTAATGAGTATACATAGGGGCCTTTAGAATGAAGACCCAAAGATAGAGATGAAATTCTCCATTTTCATGCTTAGGTTCAACAAAGTATGGACAGCCATGCAGAAATAACACTGGACAAAAAGAGTATGATCTAATGTGAATGGACTGAGTGGGGAAATCTGGAAAGGCCTGTCTAGATGCTTCTTTCCCTCTATGAGAAACATTCCTTCCTTCTGGGTATGGAGCAGGACCCTCTATGGTCATGTAATTTCTCTATGGGTAGGTTTTGCACAGAAAGGTGGAGGGTAAGTTAGAGTAATATTTTTAGCTTTTTTGGCTGGCATTGGGGAAACTGGTTCTGATTCTATGGCATGCTTTGTGGAAGAGGGATTCTAGTTTCTATGGCTAGCCTCAGTTGGAGAGAATGGGACTGAGAGACAGGAGCACAGGATAAGGTCAGAGAAAACCTTTTGCTTCTAAGGCTACTGCTGAGGCCTTCATTTGGGGTATTGTTTTCTGAATCCCGACAGTGCATTATCATCACCTAATACTGGTCTTACAATTCATTCAGTTAAGTCAACAATCATTCATCTCCACTCTACTCTGCCAGATATTTAGATGGTCCTTGAGATGCAAAGATGAATAGCCTAAGAACTACAATATTTGAATGCAAACTTAATATTTACTCATATTCATTTACTGGGAAGCTATAGGGTTTTAGTCAAATGTCACAGCCTGGATTTCTTTCCTGGGTAGAATGATTTGTTTGCTTTGGGAATCAAAGTGGTGCAAACTAAAGTTCAGCAGAAAAGAGGCCAGGAAATACAAGTTACCTTAGGAAATCTTAAGTGGATGACTTGATGTGAACATTTTTAGCATGCATATTTTTGGGGAACCTAAAGATCTTAGAATTGGGATTTGGGAGTAAAATTTGATGTACTTTTTAATATTGTATTCACATTTCTCCCTCCTTTCGGGCTCCTAGAAACCAAGCCTGGTTTGATTTAGTCTACATTATTAACTGGGAATGGGTCTGTCTCTCCCACTTAACTGAGAATTCCTGTAAGGCAGATACCAAGACTTAGGTGTGTTTTACTTAATTTTTCTCCCCCTAGTTTTTCATAGCATCTGGCAAATGGTAGGTACTCATTAACGTTTGGAAAAATGAATTACTGGTATAGTTATAGTTAACTGCCATAATACAGAATAGCTGGATGGAGAAAACGTTTGAGTAACATGGCCTCCACACTGCTGTCACCCTTCTGCAGTGAACTTTTTGAAAGAATATTTACTTCTCTTTTACAGGCCAGTAAGGTTATATAGTATTTCATACCTACTATCTCATAAGGACTTAACAAATTTTAGACTAATTATAAAGCAACATAAGCTCCTTGGAAGGAAAGTGCTATGTATATCTGAATTGGAAATTCGGTTATTTTTAATTCTAGTGGGAGTTCAATGGCAAATGAAGAGTGAAAAAGGGCTTAAGATTTGGATGAAAACATGCTGTAAAAAGAATATGAGCTTTATGTGTGATAATTATAAAAAAAGTGCTTGAGATTAGTCATCCTGATAGAATATAAACATATGATAACTACTCTATATGTATGCATACATGTATAAATATATGTTTTATATATACGCATATATGGAAAAAGGTTGTCAGTGTTGCTCATATCATTCATATCAACTCAGCATACTGCATTTGTGATTAGTAAAAAGAAAATATTATCAAAAACATCAACAAATATTCTGATTCTTATGTTTCAAATATAGTTCTCGTCTCTGAGGCCACCATGGCCCAAAGGGCTTATACAGCTCACATGTGCACTCGTGCACACACACACACACACACAAAGGTAAAGTTAAAAACTATGTGTAAGCTGTAGAGTTTCAGCAAGTTTTTTTTAAAAGCAGATCTATAATTAGTATTCTCAACCTCTGTACTTATTGAAAACTCATATGTGGCCAAGCATAGTATGGGAAGTAGATCATTTTGTAATTAGAGTTTCTTACATTTTAAATAAAAAGTCTGATGTTTTGTCCAGGCACGGTGGCTCATGCTTGTAATCTCAGCACTTTGGAAGGCTGAGGTGGGTGGATCATCTGAGATCAGACGAGACCAGCCTGGCCAACATAGTGAAACCTCATCTCTACTAAAAATACAAAGAATTAGCTAGGCATGGTCCCAGGCGCCTGTAATCCCAGCTACTCGGGAGGCTGAGGCAGGTGAATTGCTTGAACCCAGGAGGCGGAGGTTGCAGTGATCCAAGATCGCACCATTGCACTCCAGCCTGGGCAACAAGAGCAATACTCCATCAAAAAAAAAAAAAAAAAAAAAAATCTGATGTTTGGAAAGATAAAGGATGCACATCTTCCTTTCCTGGTCTAAAACCTTTAGTGGCCTATCTTGCCTGTGGAATGAAGTCCAAAACCTCCTTTGCTTTTTTTAACCTCTACAATCTATTTTATACTTTCTGCCTAGTGCTTAACATCATGAACTGTACACTGCAAATTCACCTTCCCCAATTTTCTTTGTATTTCTGCTAAATATGATGCCAGCTGCTGTGTGCCCTGTGCTAAGAGCCTTACTTAAATTATCTCATAGAATCCTAATGATGACTGAAAGGTAGTTGCAATTATTCTCATTTGGGTTTACTATTTCATCCAAAGTCATACAGCTAGTGAGTGTGAGTTCTAACATAAAAGCAGGCTCTCTGAGCAGAAGCCTGTGCGCATGCCCTCTGGCCTTTTGCGTAGAATGCCCTTTTGTCTCTGTCTCTGCGTGTCCAAATCCCACTAATTCCGCAGGCAGAATTTATATGGAAGTTCTTCCCTAGATCTTTCCTATTGGTGGTCCCTCTTTCTCTGACCACCCATCAACTCTGTATCTTTTTGGAGGCATCCATCACCTTTCACAGTATATTATGGTATTTTTATGTTACATATCTCTAACCCCCCGCCTGTTCACAAGATTTATAGTATGAAGAATGCTATATGTTACATTTTACCAACTTTTATTGATCACATACAAGGTGCCTGTTATCATGCTTGCCTTTCCATGCAGTTATTTAACACTCGCAGCAGTGCTGGGTAGAAGAAATTGGCATTTTACAGAGGAAGAGAGTAGGTCAATGATTGTTGCAGACCACAGAGTAGGTGCAGCCTGGATTTGTAATATGAGAATCTTGACTCCAAGATTGGAGCTCTTTTCACCGTGTACGGAAGCCTCATCAAATGTTCAGTGGAATACATTGCGTCTGGGAAGCTGGCAATAAAGATCTGTCAAGTGAATAAGCCTGAGCCTGCATAACCGTCACCTAAAGACTTATGTACGAAGAAAATGTCCTGGGAAGGTTCAGTAGACTTAGACTTTTGGATTTCATATATTCAGTTGTGTTTCTGACATCTTAAGTTTACAAGTATCTTGAACACAACTATCAACCCCTCAATTGTCATGCCTTCCCTATGTACTCTGGTTTTGTAAATGGTAGTACCATCCACCTAGTTGGCTGGAGGAATCTGGAACCTTCCTAAACTTGTCCCTTCTGTAACTGTCCTTCTCCTTGCCTTCTCCCCATCTGATTGAATACTAGATTCTGGAAATTCTACTCCTTAAAAATATCTCTTGAATCTGTATCATCTTCCCTGTTACCTGGGGCCATTGGAGTTGTTTTCAGGTTTTCTCCTTTCCGTGTTGTCTTTCACATTGCTACTAGAATGCCCTTTCTAACATGATGATCTGGTCATATCACTTTGTGTCTGGAAATTCCTTTTCAGGCCTCTTCCCAACCCCCCGCCAACATATCAGCTTGGCATACATGTTGCTTTATGATTTGGATTTCAACTCTCTGTCTAGCTTCAGCTCCCACTACTACATTCTTGGCAGCACAGAAACATTTTTTCTGAACAAGTCCTTCTCTTGGACTTTTGTTCCTCTATCTTCAGGATTCCTTTCTCTTGGAATGCCTCTTGTTACTGGTGAATTTCTACTAATTTTTCAATACTGAACTCAAAGCCATGATGTCTGTGGGACATTACTGAATCCTTGGAGGAGGTTAGTCACACCCTCTTTGTTTCTAGCACAATTCATACTTAATGTTGAATTGTAGTATATCTACTTATATGACTGTTTTATCTCTTAGATTTTGAGCAACTTGTCCTTGTAGTCTAGTACTGTGCAGGTAACCACTGAACAGTCACTCAGTAGATACTTATATTGGGAAGCCAGTTTCCAATAGCATATAAAAGCTTCTCCCTCCTCCCCCAAATTTAGAAACTAATGTTGACTATTCTATAAACCTGATTGTAATCTTTCACCTCCAGCCCCAAATTTGCTTTATGAAAAGCATTCAAAGGACCTGGGAAATATTTCTCTTCTGTCTCTGGCTTAAGTCTGGACTTGATAAAATCCAAACCCAAGTGCTATAGGCTTGAGGTAGATGATACTGTGGAAATGATCCCAGTTAATTCTTTTCCCACCCCCAGTTGCAAGCAACCATGAATCTACTTTGTCTTTCTAGATTTGCTTTTTCTGAATATTTCATATAAGTAAAATCATACAATATGTGGTATTTTGGTTTTGACTTTCTTCACTTAGCATGATGTTTTTGAGGTTCATTCATGTGGCATGTATCACTACTTCATTCCTTTATACGGCTGAATGGTATTCTATTGTATTGACATACCGTATTTTGTTTAATCATTCACCAGTTCATGGACGTTTGGGTCGGTTTTTACTTTTTGGCCATTATAAATAATGCTGCTATGAACTTTCATATACAAGTTTTTATGTGGGTGAAAATATGTTTTTATTTCTCTCAGATAGATATCTAGGTCTGGGATTGCTGAATTTTATGGTAAATGTATGTTTAACTTTTTAAAAAACTGCCCATTTTCCAAAGTGGCTTTTCTGTCTTGCATTCCCACCAGCAGTATGTGAGGGTTCTTCTTGTTGGAATGACTCTTTTTAAAGTCTTTGAAAGCATATTTTAGGCCCAATGAGAGCAGCTTTGTGAATGAATTTAGTTTGCGGGCAGATGTAGCTCCTGTCATTATCAGGCAATGGGTGGCATAGTGTGGCTGCTTTCATGAAAAAGATGGAACAGAAAAGGAAGACAAAATAAAGTAGAAGGAAAGAGGGACAACCTTTGAGCAACGCCTGTTTAATTTGTTGTTGTTGTTTTGTTTAATGTGGGTTTAGTTGTTGGTTTCTCAGAGCTTATTGAGTATAGTTAAGTAAAATCCTTTCCAATAAGGGCCCAGCCCAGAGGGCGAATGGAGTTTGCCAGGCAATTGGACACCTCTGTTGTTTTTTTGAAGGCTGGGCGTCCATTGGCCATCTCCCACAGTGGCTGAGTGTGGGAAGGTAAGGCTACTGACATCTCCTTTTGCTTTGCAGTGGTCATAGTGGAGAGTGGCATGGGCGTTATGCAGTATGGAGGAGCTCCCAATTAGAGTTAGATAGCTTTGGCTTTGAAATTTGTCTGTGCCTCTTACTGTGTAGACCTGTTCAGGTCCCTTGGCCACTCTAGTCTTCAATGACCACATTCTTCTTGGTCACCTGGCTCTTCCCTCTTTGTAGTGTTCTCTGCAGAGGAACCTCAGATATAATAAGGGAGGCTGAAGTGTTGTCCACTGAACAGAAGAAAGTAGGGACAGTGCGTTACCATTCTTTACCTTTTGCTGTGCCACCTTCCCGCTGTATCTTTGGATTATTTCCTCAGTAATGAGATCTACTTACCATGTCTGGGGCCAAGTGGGTGGGTCATCCTAGACTTGAAATGGCAAACTTGATTGTGCGAGGGGTAAGCATTTGAAACAGGCTTGTGGTCTACTCCTTCACGCTCCAGGGCTGTTTTTCTTTGGAATTTTTTAGTTTAATGGTTTGAAGGAAAGGATTTGGAGAATGTTATCCCTGTGGGACTTTCATTACAGAGTGGAACCACAATGTGGGTTCTTTTGATCTTTCTTCTGGTCACTCATTAGTCCCTGTTGAATTTAGCTGTGTCCCTCCAGCACACCACTGAATTATAACAGTGTCTTTAGGAGTAAATAGCTTTGAGGACCTTAGAAGAAAAACAGTACTTTGTGCAGAAAATGATAGCTTTGTTATGATAGGGTAGTTATATATCTCTCTCTTTCAGTCCTTGAAAAACCTCCTCACAGTTTCTAGCCTGGCATAAAAACAAAGCACCATTTAAAAATATGTTCAGTGTGTGCTTCTGTAAGGCTACTAATGTACGACCTCTTCTGATTAACAAAGCAAAACAATGCCAAGGACGTATTGCCTCTGTAAATTCCATGTTTCTTGAGATCTTCTTTCTGTATAGGTACACCTTTTAAAACGGAATTTAAATAAGACTACAAGAATTAAAGGTAACTAACTCTATTTGCGTGACTCCCAAGTCTCTTGTTTGTTTTAGTTAGTGTATACATTTTAATATAGCATAGTATGTGTAGGTAATATGTTTCCCTTTGCTTTTACCTTCTGTGTATGCATTTTATGCATGGAATTTTAAGTTAATGTTTGTAGAATGCTTATTATGGTAGGTTTTGTGCTATTCTCAGGTATCATCTCATTTAATTTCCACATTTATATTAAGATATTAAGATAAATTTCCTCATTAATATCTTATGTGAGGCTAGATCCTATTTTGACCTTAAAAGTCATGGTCATTGTAGAAAAATAGGAAAAGTAAAAATAAAAAACTGTACTGGGAATCCAACCACTTAGAGATAACATTTTAGATAAATTAATTTTATTCCTTTCCCCCCTAGAGTTTTATGGACTCAGGTATGGTTTATCTGGTGGTGGTGGTGGGGGTGCGTGTGTGTGTGCGTGCCTGTGCGTGTATGTGTATGTGTATGTATTCATTCTTCATTATAAAATTAGGATCTTATTGTATATGTTGTTTTAAAATGTGCTTTTTATTATTTTAACAAGGTATAGTGGTATAGTGGAATGAACATTTATCCATGCCATTACATTTCTTTCTATAACATCACTTTAATGATTTTCCCTGTTTACTGTAAAGGTAATAAAGCTCATTGTTATTCAGTTAGTCAACTCAGATAAGGAAGAAAGAGAAAGAACTGCTGTTTTGTGTTTATGGTTTGAGGCTTTTTTTCTGGTCTCGATCTCCTCTAAAAGAGTTATTTACATGTGGGTGGAAATATTTGTCAGAAATATAATGTGACGTATCTTAACTCTTACTGGTTTTTATTGTACGAGGGGGAAGTGTTATGTCATTTTGAATATAAGAAGGATATGATCCTATTCCTTATAATATGCCTTTGAGAAATGGGATCATAATAGACACCTTGGAGAATATGAGCAAGCTGACTTCTATGTGTGTCAATCCATTGCTCAGTGTGATAATGACAGTCTTACTGAATAATCCCCAATCTTGGAATATACACATACAGATTCTTATTTTTAAAAGGAAGCACAATAAATGGAGTTTCAAAAACATCATAGTGTTTGAAGCTATCTCAATTGTTAATTTGTAGTTTGAGAGCTTTGCTTTATTTTTGTTATTTTTAAGTCAGGTTTATTCATATTCCCCAGCCAGCAAATTTAAAAATAGAAATGTCCTGAAAGACCTAAGGACTCCTGTTGTAAAGATGTTGCATTCTGGGCAGATGTCATTGATACTGTACCCTTGGGAGTACTGCCTAGTAAATACACTGATCTCATAGAATTGCTATTTTATGTGGCTATTTTATCTTATAACTATATCAAAACGTTTGCGTCGTGCATTTAGGGTCAGTACTACAGTTCTGAGATGGTTAAATTCAAGCAGTCTTTGGTCATTCTCTTAGAAGTCTGTGTGTATCAGAGTGAAATTCTCTTAACAAAGCATTGCTCTGTGTGGGATGTAATGCAAGGCACCCCTTCTGCTGGTGCTGTGACCAGACAGGCCAATTTCTTTCCCTGGAGAATGGGTGTGGTTCCATGGCAGGGCTAAAGCCTCAACATCAGCACATTGGAACATTAGTAAGCAAGGTCTGGATAAGCTTACATTTTCCCAGAAATAAACAGGGAGGCTTTCTTCATGAGATAGCCTGAGGATTATCACCCAGAGATTGGGGGATGTAGTGATAATTGCCCACAGTTCATGACCACTTGGGCAACAATAGTTTATTTAAATCCTTGTTATTTTGTTCATTTGTTTGCTTTTGAGACAAGGGTCTTGCTCTGTCACCCAGGTCTCAACATCCTGTGCTCAAGTGATCCTTCCACGTCAGCCTCCTAGTAGCTGGGACTACAGGTGAAAGCCACCACCCCTGGCTAATTTTTTAAAAAGTTTTTTGTAATGACAGGGTCTCACTATGTTGCCCAGGCTGGTCTTAAACTCCTAGGCTCAAGCGGTCCTCCTGCCTCGGCTTTCCGTTAAATCCTTCTTTGAGGATTTAATATGAAATTTAAAATTAGCTTTCCTAATTTTAGTGAATAGAGGTGAAGCTGCTTAAAATTCTCTAAGCTTATATTTGGAATCACTTGGATAAGAGGTGGACACTGAGGATTTCTATTCTTGTTTAATAGTTCCCTTAGATGCTGGGTGCCAGTTTACCAGGTTAAAATATCATTCCATTTATTAAACCTCTCTAAAAATAGTCTGAGTTTGCGGTAATAATTAAGGGAGCTTTATTCCCTGTGTCTTCTTCCCATTTCTCTCCCTTCCAGGTGAGGGTTGCCACCCCTACACTGGGACCTTAAAGGAGGCTCAGTGTTGCCACTTCTTTATCTTTTCTGTTAGGATCACTCGTGTGTATAATGCTGGAAGAATGCATGGGCTTGAGGGTTTTCCAGAATCATAGTTTTTCTCTGAGCCCGGTGGGGGGTTGCATCTGTAGCGTGTGACCATGTGAAGCTTGGCCACCCTCCCCTGTTCCCTGACATAATGAGAAGCTCTGTGTAACTCCTAGTCCCACTGGCTGACATCACAGTTAGGAACACGCAAGCAGCTCAGCGGGGGAAGCTCTGGAGAGCTGTGAAAATACCATTTAGCTTGCATACAGAAATGTTGTGACCCCATGTAAAGGATCCAGCTAGAACTTCTAGAACATTTTGTTGTGTTTAGAATAGCTCTTTGCCCTTCTGTTAAGCCTCCTTCCTTCCTTATTCATAACCAGAGTCAGAATCCAAATCTAGACTACCACCAGGTCCTTTATAAAACCCACAAAAATTGCCATGTTTCTCACACTATTTTTGTGAGGTATAGTGGGGAAATTATAGGTGCTATATTTGGTATTGGTAAGAGGAATAGTGTGGTATATATGATGAAAGCTAATTCTGAATTGATTTAGGGATTTACCTTCCTGTGTTTTGAGAGTGTCTACCTCCTGAGTCACTGGGACTACAGATGCACACACCATGCCTGGGCCTCCCCTTTATTTTTCAAAGTATCTTCCTCCCTCACACTTTTGGTCACATTTTTCTTAAGACTCGTTTTTGTTGTTGTTTTTTTTTTACAAATTACTTTTTTTAAGGCTTGGTTTTTATGGGAATAAATCATCTTCTTTTCCTTAGTATCATCTCTCTGGCCAGTTCCTTCCCAGTGGCTTTCCTAAACACACCTTCCTCGGTCCCCTTGTTATATGTTGATGTTTACTGTAGTCTGGATATCACCCAAAATGTGTGTGTTGAAACTTAATCGCCATGTGATAGTATTAAGAGATGGGGCCTGTAGGAGGTAACTAAGTCATGAGGGCAGAGCCCTTTCTGCTCTCTCACCCCCCCTGCCTTCCACTTCCACCTATGAGGACACAACAAGGCACCATCTTGGAAGCAGAGAGACCTTGCTCTCACCGGATGCCAAACCTGCTGGTACCTTGATCTTGGTCATCCAGCCTCCAGAACTGTGAGAAATGAATTTCAGTTCTTTTAAAATCACTGAGTCTCAGGTATTTTTATATAACAGTACAAACAGACTAAGACAATGTTGTCCCATGTTTTGTCTTTGACCTGATATTTTTCTTTTCTTGGTTTCAGCTATGTGCTATGCTCCCAACTCAGCTTCTCTAAGCCACATCTTTCTGGAGACCCCCCCCCCCAATTCAGTATTTCACAGATATCACACAGTCATGCTCCAATAGAACTCATCTTTTTTTTTTTTTTTTTTTTAACATTTTCTATTCTCCAATGGCTCTCTTTCTTGTGATCCAACTCTTAAGAAAATGTGGAGTTGTTCTGGACTCTTCCTACTCTCAGTAATCACAGTCAGTCACTCACGGAGCCCTGTTGGCCCTTCCTCCTTGCTAACTGATAACTCTATCCTCTTCTCCCATGCTCCCCAAGCCCCACACTGGTTTGATTCAGAATTGCCTCACTTTTGACCTAGAATTCTGCAACAGAACCTCTAACAGTTTTGTTTTGCTACCTACCCAAAGATTTGCTTACCACATTGAATATTTAACTTTCATGCTTGTATCCCTCCATCACTTTCATAGTTTTCAAGATGAAGTTGAAAGTCTTGCATATACATTTGGAGCCCTCTATGATTTGGCATGTGGAGTGAATGAAGTATGACCTTGCCACTCCCCGGGGTTGGTGGGGGAGGTGCCTGGCACAGGGTGTATTAAGGAGTGAATGTACGAACAAAAATAGGTTGTACCCAAAGAGACTTAGTCTAGGAGATGAACGAGAGCCCTTTTCTGGAGATCCCTTGATTCCTGGGATGGTACTATTTAAGTCTATAGGGCAGTAAAGGATAAGAACAAGGATTTGTGGATTCAGCAGCTGGGAGGGCAGGAGCAGAATAGGGTGACTGTGAGGAGGGACCCTCAGAGTGAATGGTGAACTCCCATTAAGTGCAGTCCTGCAGGCTTCAGGGTGTGCTGGGCAGCCTTCAGGACCACACGGTGTAAGCAACCCAAGGGAGATTGTGAGCAAAGTCATTTTAAACATAAATTCTAAAGAAAAAACTAAGTTTTGATCACTTAATGAGTGTGCAGTATATGGAAGATGCAAGAGGACTAACCTCATTCAGTTATTAGAGTTACTGAGCTGAGTGGAATCAATAGCAAGATTTTAAAAAGTTCCTAATCATCTTAACAGTAATATACGTGGAATGAGTGCTCACTGTAAACCAGACACTATACTAAGCACTTCTTCATGCTGTAGCTCATAAACCTCCAACAACTTAATGAAGCAACAACTATTATTATTTCCCCTTTTAGAGAGAGGGCACGAAGCCAAACTTACCTGGAAACTTAGCCGAATTTTTGTTGCCCAGTCTCAGAAGAGATATTTCAAATCAGAAAACAATCCCAAAGCTCGGACCCTTAACCATTACTCTGTCCTGCCTCTTTAACCATACATACATCACTATTATGACATCTAAAAATGAACAGTTCCTTAATTTCGTTAAATATCTTGGTCTCATTAATGTCATGTTTTCCCCCCCCCCCCACAAAGATTCAAAAACCTTTCACAGAAGGCCCACACTTTGCAAGAGGCTGATATATTTTTAAAGCCTCTTTTTATTTAATAAGTATTCCTCCCACATTGCCATTTAAGTTTTGAAGAAATTGAGTTATTTGTCCTACTAGAATTTCCCAGTTTGGATTTTGCTGGATGTGTCTCTTGTAGTTTGGTTAATATGCTTCCTTGTCCCCTGTATTTCTTGTAAATTGGTAGTTGAAACTGGAGGCATGAGCAAATTTGGGTTTGATATTTTTAGTAAGACTGTGTTATACTTTAGAGGTGATGGTGTGTTCTTACTTACTGGATTCTGAAAGTTTGTAGGAAAAGGACGGTGTAACTCCAAGGTACTATCAGTTTTCTTGAGAAAGATGTTTCTACTACTTAATGGGAAGGGTCTGGTAAATTACCTCCCTATCCCACCAAGCAGAGTTAGATGTCTTTCCTTTGTCTTCCATGGAAATTGATTCTGTAACACTTATCAAACTAAAGTGTAAATTTTCATGTCTGTCTTCTCTATTTTAATGAGCAGTCTTCATTCTTCATGGGGTTGTGTAATTGTTGATTTTTGTAACGTGGAGTTCAGCATAATGCTTGGCATGTAGACACACAAAATTTGTTAAATATCCATCGAGTAAATAAATTATTAGAGATCAATGCATTATGAAGGCGTGTTTTAATCCCATATTATTGTTATGCTTGTCAAGTTGTCTATATTGTCAGTATTTGGAGGCTACCACCAGGCTTGGAAACATGATAAATGAGTGGTTTTTTTTTTTGGTGCGACTGTGAAATCAACACACATTGTGGATGTTGCTTAGCTTTTAAAATGCTGGTCTGAAAATAATTTGTTCATTAAAGGGACACTTTAGTTTTCTCGAGGTAAGCCATCGAGTTGTAGCTGTTGGCAGAATTGGACTGTATTTGCACATTAGAGCTGTGGCACACCCAAGAACACTGAGAAGGAAACAAAAAGCCAGAGAAGCGGAGCTGTTGTTGTGGTGTGTAACCGTGAGTCACACAGGGCATGCCACTCAGAAGGGCTCTGCATCTGGGGCTCAGTGCTTGGCGATTGCTATCCTGAATTCTTAGTAACTTTATCTTTGAATTTGTGATTTTGTAAGTGAAGTCCATTGGGACAGTGGAGCCTGCATCAGCAGCAATGAGCACTGCCTTCTGCTGCCTCCTTGCCTCCCCCAGAACAGATGCTCAGCAGCCAGCTCCCCCTGCCTCTGGGTACTCTTGTCTCTCCTGGCGTCCCTTTGCCCCCATCATCAAGCAACCACTATTGCCCTCTGTCCGCAGTTGGAGTCTGGGAGTGGGAGGGTCAAGGTCTGCTATTCATACCCTGTGGTATCTCGTTATAGGCATGGTGGTGGCTGTCCCCACTCCCAGCTGGCAGTGCCATCAGTTTTTCAGCAAGCAACTCAGGTGGCAAGCCTCCCACTCACTCCTGTTTCATACTGAGTGCATCCCAGCACAGAGGTTGTAATCCCTTTGAGTTGCCTGTCCACCATGAGCTAGGCAGCACACTACTTTGCAAGGGGAGATACCTGGCTCAGGCTCACCACCTCTGGCTTGGCACTGTCAGTCCAATAATTGGCAGGAGGGGGAGCCTGTAGCTGATGGGCCTCACACTTGTGCCAGATCATGGGACAAGGCCCTTGAGTGCCTATGAGGGTCCATATTGGCCCTGCGAGCATCCCTGTGCTCAAGGGAGTTTGATATTAATAGCAATTTAAAAGTACCATGAGAGGTTCAAAGAGAGACATGGAAGAAAGGAAAAGTTTTATAGTTTAGTGCCTTTAATGGCACTTTAATCCTACTTTTTCAGTAAGGAAACTCACACTTTTATTTTGGATTGAGCCCTGAAAATTATGTATCCCACCCTGAAGAGAAGGTAGTTAGAAGGTGTACAGAAAAGAGGGCACCTGGACATTGTGCAGGTAGTTCTTTCTGTAGGGTGGGAGGGGTGGTCAATTTACTTGGATTTTTATAGCAACAGTTTCTTAAGGTATCTCATCTGAAATACCTTTTGTAAGAGCATTTAAGCCTCTTTGTTTGATTTCAGTGTTACTAAAGCAATCTTATGATTGTGGTTTGTCTTTCCTATAGCTTAGCTACAGGAGAGAATGCAGTGATCAGGGGAACTTTGCATTTTCTAATTCCTATGATAGTAATTTTTATTGTAAACTCAACTAACTAGCATTTTGAATTTCTGTTTTGTCTGCAAGCTTGTTTTATGAAAGTCCGTCTTTGAAGATACACTCAGCTTGGAGGAACCCCAAAATATGTTTTTGAGCTTCGCAAGCCTGAGGGCTTGAACCATGGTCAGTTAATCCCAGAATGAGCAATACTCTGTGAGGTCTCCAGGGAGATGGTCTGCCGGTGGTTTCCACTGTGAATGAGTCCATAATATTGCAATGTGGCAGAGCACATATGTGCTTCTTTTTCCAAAGCACTTGTGCTCTGGGGCACAAATAGCAACTGTGAAGCTTACTTGAGCCTGAACAATGCAAGCATAACTGTATCTCTTTTGGCAGCACCTATAAGCCTATGGCTTCTAAAAAGGATGAAATTAATATGTAATTGAAAGGGTTGGGGAGGCCAAGCTAAAATTGTGACATTCCACCTGATTTTAGAAAGATAAACAAATTTGTGGTCTCAAAAGATCTTTTAAAAAACATTTGCTGCCAAACACCTGCTTTACCATATGCCACTAGTACTTAAGCAATCCTGAAAGCAGGGATGGGTTTTCACAGAAGAGTTTAATTGTGAATCCAAAGCTTTCTTGAAACTTGCTAATGAAAGCTTTTCAGTGTCTGCTGACTACAAGTGATAAGGTGTTGACTAAAGAGACTGCAAAGGGCTAAAATTAAGTCCTTTCTTTTCTCCCAATTAAAATATTCTCTAATTCATGTCAAAAATATTTCTTGAGTACGAGTACTTAATAAGTACAATGCCTGTGTGTGTGTACGTATGTCTTGTGTACAGTGACTCGGTTGAGCTACGCGCAGAGGGAAACATGAGTCAGGGTCAGACATTTGGCTTAACTATCCAGTAGACAATAGGAAGGTCTGTGTAGCAGGACTCTGTGGTTGTGATGGACCTCAAACTTCCTTAAGCAAGAAGATAATATTTTTTACTCACATCACTGAAAATTTCAGTTATAGGACTAGGTTTTGTGTGGCTTTGTTGCCAAGACAAGGTCTCTCACCTTTCAGCTCAGTGTCCTGCAGTGGATCCAGCTCTCCCTCCTCCTTATTCAATGTTCTTCCCAGTCCTTGAAGACAATTAGGGACTGAGTTCTGTCCCAACACTGTCTTGTTGACTTGTACAATGTCCACATTCAAGAACCCATCACTGTAGCTGGGGGATGGAATATGCTACCTGTCCTAGGCTGGGATCCTCTGCTCTACCCTTGGGGCCTTGAGGGAGGCCTTGCCCGATTTTAATGGACTGAGAGTTGGGGGGACAGGGGTCCCCAAATAGAAGTCAGTTGTTTTGTTATGTGGACAACAACCTCAAGATATTTTTTTCACTACAGCAGATAAATGAACACAAAGAGAAGTATATAAGGATAATCAAGTTTAAACCTTGTGTGGAAGGGCAGATAAAAGGAGAAATAAATCTTATATTGAAGAAGTTGGCAGAGCTACATGAGAGGGACCCCCCCCCCCCCCCCCACCACTGTTGTGATTTGACTAGGAGTGTGGAAAGATATTTCAGACAGACACCTTTTTTTTTTTTTAATTGGGAGAGATGGGGAAAACATATGGCTGAGATGGGAACCTGGTTGGGGAGGAATATGCAGATTGGAGAATAGGTATTTTTCAGGGAGTGGCAGTGGTGTGCCAGGAAAGACATTGGGGTCATGTTATAAAAATTCTCAAATGCTAGGTCAAGGCATTTAATTTAATAGGCAATAGAGAGTCCTTGAACTATTTCTAAGCATGAATAAAGTACAAATAGAGCTGAAGACAGTAGAAGTAGTTTCAGAATGCTCTGAAGGAGGGAGACCATTTAAGAGACAAGGTAAGAGTTCTTCAGGCAAGAGAATGGTAACAGGAGTAGAAAAGCAGGGCAAGATGGAAAAGAAAATATGGGACTGGAAGGAAGAGTCAAAGATAACTCAGAGCTCTCTGGCTGAGGGCTCTATTATAGAAATAAGCAAGTCTGGAGAGGTTGCTGGTGGAGGGGAGAGGAGAGAGACCCTGAGTTTGTCCTTGGAAATATTGAGCACTGTGTTAACACAGTGTAATGTGCTTGGTTAAGCTTTGGGTGGAGACTCAGCCAATGGGACAGAATGCATAGCTGTGGCCCAGTGATCCAGTGATTCTCAATCAGAGGCAGTCTGGGAAATGTGTTGGGGCAATTTTGATTGTGATGGGGAATGGCTACTGGAATTTAGTGAACATTGTTCTGCAATATTGGACACATCCCTGCACAAGGAAGAACTGTTCCACCCAACTGCCAGTAGCACTTCCTGTTCAGAAGGTTGGGAACTTCTTACTGAGGAAAGCCTCAGGACCTTGGCAGTGAAAGAGTGTGCAATCTTGCTGGCAAACATAAATTCTTACTCCTTGTTGTTTTTATGTCTATAACGGAATGATGAATATTATGCCAAGAGCCAAAGGTACTTTGGGGATTTTAGATAAGAAATTTTTTGGGGCGGGAGAGAAGGGGAAGATGTGTGGCAGAGATAGAGTTAGAAGTGATGTGAAAGGCCCTGGATTCACTTTATTCAACTTGTATATGCTTTCAGTGATCAATTTTAATTTTCTGCGCCACTGCTTCTTTATCCATTACATCGGAAAAGGAGGGGGAAACTTTGCATGTGAGTGATAATCCCAGTGGAATGAGTTGATGCTCTACTGTATTGTGACCAGTTCTGAATTATGTAACCCTCTCCTTGGCCCTCACATTGGCTGTATTGTTCTTCACAAAGTGGAATATTAATGGGTGCTGCTTGGCCTCTTCTTTCTCTTGGGATAAATCCCAGTAATCATTAAGTTTTCTGTAAGATGACCCCTCTTCTATGTACCACAAATATAGGTTGTCTTGGTTGTAGCCTTGGCTCCTGCTTGTTCTAACTTATGCTGTGGGTGAATTTCTGTTTGGGGATGCACATCAGCACAGAATTTCCCATGACGTGGAGAGGAGGTAACTTTCTAGTGCCTTAAACTGCCTTGTCCTCCATTGCAGGGCTGGTTTGCTTCTTCTGCTCAGCTGGGGTCTCCTCTGAGTCTTTTGACATTTTTTTTAAGTGATACTGTTCTTTATGAAAATGTTTATGGGGATTAGGTAAAAAGTAACTGCTGAGAGTGAAGTTAAAATGAATAGTGGTAATAATAATTATTCCCCCTTAACATACTCTTTTAATCCACTCAGGTTGTTGGTTATAAGCAATAGAATGTTCAAAATTAAAGAACTGGATAAATAGCAGTGACTGCAAAGCTACTGGACAATATGAAACCTGCTCTTTACATCACTGAACAGTGAAAGTAGTAATATCATTACAGACCAGCAGCAAGGAGACCCGTCTGTGGAAATGTGTTCATTGTCACAAAAACCATTGTGAATCAGTTGAACAGGGACTTCAGTGGGATGTTTTTCATTCTCTTTTCTGCCTGTCTAAATCCTACCACTCCTCAGAGCCTAGGTCAGGTCCCTTCTTGGCCTGAAGCCACTCCTGATGCTGGCGACACTCTGATTTCTCCTTTTGAATTTTCTTCTGTTTCTGTTCCTCACAAGCAAGTGTCTAAGTGTCTTTAGAGACTCGTTTCATGAGTGGGACCTGTGTCCTCTGTGAGATGTTTAACTCCTAGAAGACAGGGGTGGTCTTTGTACTTCCTGCTTTCCAAACCTCCTTCCAGGCCTGCCAGTAGGAGCTTGGAGCATACCTGTCAGTTTTATTCAGATTTCATTTAAAAGAAGTATGTAGCATTCATTCATATTTTTCTGATAATAAATATTTGAAAAGGATTAAAGGGAAATAAATTAATAGCATAGACTTTGTATGAAAATATGACCCTATTGAAAATGAAATCCCCTGTGACATTTGAAGGGATTTCGAGGATAAATGCATTATGTATCCCATTTAGACTTTTCCTTCTGAAACACTTGAAAGCTGAGAGCTGCCTAGAAGAATGGTTTTCTTTATTTTAAAAAGCATATAAGATTTCATACAAATGGTCTATTAATTTCTAACTTTTATAAATGAATTCTGATTGAGTTTGATTTTTTTTAATGGCAGCAATTTGATGAATTGAATAGACCAAATTTTTTATTAGACAACTGCTGGAAAAATATTCATTACCACATTCTCCCTCATGTTTTCTAATTTCTCCTTTGCATGTATTCATTTAGCTTTTTATTTTAATGAGTTGAGGTCATGATATTATTTCTGTCTAATTTTTTTTTTCCTTTTCCCTCCAAGGAAAAAACCTTACCTGCACAGGAGTACAGTGGTACAATCATGGCTCAATCATGGCTCAAGTTGTACAGTAGTACAACTCCTGGGCTCAAGTGATCCTATCACCTCAGCCTCCCAAGTAGCTAGGATTACAGGTGCATGCCACCACGCCTGGGCTAATTTTTAAAGTTGTTTTTCTTTCTTTTTTTTTTTTGTGGCGATGAGTTCTTGTCATGTTGTCAGGGCTAGTTTTGAATTCCTGGCCTCAAGTGATCCTCCTGCTTCGGCCTCTCAAAGTGCTGGAATTACAGGCATGAGCCATTGCACCCTACTGAAAAACCTCAATCTTTTACAGTTCAGAATTCCACTGTTCTGTTTACCCCAAATGTTAAGCTCCTTTCTTTTCTGAGTGTATCAGTAACCAAATTAGATAATTGTCACAATATAAAACCAGTGAGAGCTTTGGACAAAATGTAAATGAACTATAATCTTTTTAGATTTTAAGATGTTTAATGTCTTGTGGATTAAAAAAAGATTTACTTGATAGTTATTAACTGAACTTTTTCATAATGGCTCTGTTAGAAGACTTAATTCCTAACGTTTTTGAGAGATAACGTTCTGCTGGGCACTGTTTTAAGTACTTTGCCTGTGTTATCTTGTTTATTGGTCTCAACAACTTAATGATAGATGTGCCATTGTCGCCTGCATTTTTTTTTTTTTTTGAGATAAAGTCTCGCTCTGTCGCCCAGGCTGTAGTGCAGTGGCACAATCCTGGCTTACTGCAACCTCTGCCTCCCAGGTTCAAGTGATTCTAGTGCTTCAGCAACCGAGTAGCTGGCACCACAGGCATGCTGCACCACATCGGCTAATTTTTGTATTTTTGGTAGAAATGGTGTTTTGCCATGTTGGCCAGGCTGGTCTTGAACTCCTGACTTCAGGTGATCTGCCCGCCTAGGCCTCCCAAAGTGCTGGGATTACAGGCATGAGCCACCGTGCCTGGCCCACCTGCCTTTTTTTTTTTAATGAAGAAACTGAGGCACAGAGAGATCATACAGCTTGCTAAAATGATGAGCCAGAATTAGAACCCAGGCTGTTTGACTCTGGGGTCATTCACTACACCAAATGGGTTTTCCCTGTATCAGAGAAATGTATTGAGGGTCCTATGTTAGATGGGCATGGTGAGACACAGCGAGTCCTAGGCTGGAAAAATGTGCAAGAGAATTTGAAGACTGGGCAGAATAAGGAGAGTTCTGGGATTGGTTGTGGTTTGCCTGAATGCTCTCCTGTAGCAACACCCAGCTTGCCTTTTGAAACTGTCCTTCCTTGTAATGCCAGAAGTGGGCAAATGGCCCAGACCAGGCCAATCAAAGGAGTCCTTGCACCTCTCAGACCACAGTGATAGGTTCACGGATGGGCACATAACCAACAGAAGCCAATTAAGCTGATGAGTTTTCATTCTGGAAATTTTATTGCAGTGCTTTAGAAAGAGATCCTGTCTTTTCACTGAATTTAAAGCTGGGAAGATGTAGGCCTGGCGCTGCTGCCAGGTATCTTGCCACTACTAAGGTGAGACCCTACTAGAAAAGGGGATCAAGCAGAGAAAAGCAGAGGTTAGAAATTGAGAAAAAGAGATGAAGTTCTGATCATATCCCCTGGAACTGGCTATGACTGAAGACAGGAGACCTACTCCTCGGATTTTTCAGTTATGTGAGCCTCTCTCCTTTTTCCCTCCCCTTGTCTCTCTCTCCTCCCCTCCCTTCACTCTCTTCCTCCCTCCTCATCTTCCCATCTCCCCCTCTTCCCTTTGCATGTTCCCTCCCTCTCTCTCTCCCCCATCTCCTTTATTCTCCACTCTCCCTTCTCCATACCTACCATTATTTGTAACTGAAGGAATTTTAGCGTAAATAATGATTAGATTTGCGAACTCTCTGATCTGGAAAGTTCTTCATTTCTGTCCCTGGCTTGAAGGGAGAACTGTTCAACTCTAACAAGGGTACAGAACCAGGTGGATGGGGGCAGTATGATGTGTGTATGGGTGTCTTCTGGGCATCTCAAAGAAAACCACTGAGAAAGGACTTTGGTTGTTGATGGTCCCTGGAAGGCAGAGCCATGGGACCATGGATCAAGCCACTGTAGGTGCATCAGAGAAATTCGTTAAGCTGTGGAGCCCCATCTGTGACGACGCTTCTCGCTGGGCCCAGGGAGTTGAGGATCAGGTGTGGGAATGTGATGATATATAGCATATCTTCTGGTAATTAACATATTCTAATAAACGGGCCTCTGCCTTAAGAGCCTAGATGTTAGAGTGATTAATTTGTTTAGTTTCATGGCCTTTGGGTAAGCAATTAGAAATCTCAGCAAGTGCTTTTATCAAAAACTTACCTATCCTGGGATGACATTATAACATTCCATACTGTACCTTGTAGGAATCAATCCTTAAAAAAGATAGCAATGGAGACAGAATGAGAATTGCTTCCATTATCAGATATGAAATGACAGATAGCTTTCTATGTAAGCTTTGCACCTTTTATAGATCTATGTCGCTTCCTTACAGCAAGTCACAAAACAGATGTCTGTATCTACTAAAGGCCTGTGACCTCTGGTGAGATTTTGGAGCTGATATCCAGATGAATGTTTGTAAAGAATTATTTGAGAAGGTTTTCTTTTGCCTGATGTGAGAACATCAATATGATTAGAATAAAATGCACACTATCCTAATAAATATATTAATGTCTCTCAATTTATGACTAATGATATTCATAGTATCCACCCACCTCCATTTCTACTTCTGCCAAAATGCAAGCCATTATGGTAGCTGGCTGATGTGCACTTTCTTACATTTTCTGCTCATTGTTAAATTGATAAATGGTACATGTGAATAGTCATCTCATTGTCCCCAAAAGATATTTGAATACTTATTTCCACCAAAAGAGTATTTATAATACTTTGCTAAACATTTGACAAAACTATATCCTGTTTATTATGAATGCTGTTGGCAGTAACCAAGATCACTAGCTTAAAGGCCAAGAGGAGGAGTTTATTTTAAAATACAGCTTCTTTGAATAGTTATTTGTTGTAAGATAATACTACTTGATTTTGTATAACTTGTTTTATTGGAGGATTACACTCTAATCTAAGGTTTTATGAAACACACTTTTCTTTTCTGGCTCCTGAAATTGGTTCTAGAAGAATTCTAGCTGCCTTGTATTAGGCAAAATCCCATACTCTCACATTTTCTGGTGATGTGCCGTTTTCTAAATATGTCCTGCCTGTTCCAAAATGAATATCAATAGCTGGAAGCAGTTGGAGAATGTTAACTTAGCACTTGTGTTACAGAGTGGTGTTCACTTTCCTAGATTGTGTCCTGTTCCCACGTGGATTTTCGAGTGATCTATTATCTTTTACAGGAAAAGCACTGAACACAAATAAGGCCAGACCTGTTACTGCACTGGCTGGCAATTATGTCAACCTTTGTCTTGAAGTCTGATGTGAAATTCGGTCTGTAGAAAGTTGGCAGACGTAGGCAGTTTTAGTCATCTAGTTCAAGATATTTTTTTCACTAATAAATTATCTCTAAAAAAATCCAGTCCTCCTTTAAAATCTCTGTTTTTTAACTTTCAGGGTCTGGATGTGGGTTACTTGGATGGGTGGTTTATAAAGTCCATTAATGGTCATCTTGAACAGTGGTTTTGAAACTTTTTACAACTTGCACCGTGATCAGTAAAAAATTATTTATAAAAGACATAACATACCACTGTGCAGGAATATATTATATAAATTAATTTAGGTTTGTGTCTGTTACATGTTTTATACAACAGATGAAACATAGAAATTGAAAAGATTTTATGGAAAAACACACAGTGTCAATATTTTCTTCTTGTGGCTCAGTGCACTCCACTTTGGAAGGTACTGACTTAGAAAACAAAAGATTATTCCGTACACTCAAATGGTTCTTTTTGAGCTATCACTCTCATCCTAGTTAGATTTTTGAAAAATATGGTTTTTGGTAAACTTCAGAATAAATGTGTTTTGAATACAACTTCTGGTCATGATCAATTGCTGTCAGTTATCTGTTATGGGAATGTGGTAACCAATTAACCAGGACAAGATTCTCCAATTTTATTATGAAATATTTAAGACATACAAAAGTATAAAATGTAATATGACAAATGCACATGTTTTAATCTATCACCTTAAAAAAGTTACCTTCTGGCTGGGCACGGTGGCTCACATCTGTAATCTCAGCACTTGGGAGGCTGAGGCGGATGAATCACCTGAGGTCAGGGGTTTGGAGCCAGCCTGGCCAACATGGCAAAACCCCATCTCTACTAAAAATACAAAATTAGCTGGGCATGGTGGTGCATGCCTGTAATCCCAGCTAGTTGGGAGGCTGAGGCAAGAGAATTGCTTGAACCTGGGAAGCGGAGGTTGCAGTGAGCTGAAATCGTGCCATTTCTGCTCCAGCCTGGGCAACAAGAGTGAAACGTCGCCTCAAAAAAAAAATTATATCTATCTTCCACTATTCTGAAATTGTCTTTTCTTATTTCCATGTAACTGTAGACCTATGGTCGGATCCTAAACAGTGAGTTACAGTTTCACATTTTTTTTTTTTTTTTTTTTTGAGATGGAGTGTCTGTCACCCAGGCTGGAGAGCAGGGTTGCATCTTGGCCCACTGCAGCCTCCACCTCTCAGTTTTGAGCAGTTCTCCCACCTCAGCCTAGAGTAGCTGGGATTACAGGGACCCCCACATTTTTGCATTTTTAGTAGAGGCGGGTTTCACCATGCTGGCCAGGCTGGTCTCGAACTCCTGACCTCAAGTGATCCTCCCATCTTGGCCTCCCAAAGTGCTGGGATTACAGGCGTGAGCCACCGCACCTGGCCTTTTTTGCATTTTTTAAACTTTATGCAGCACATACATACAATATATAGTATACATTTGACTACAACTATTTTTTTTTGCCCCCTAAATGTGTTGATTATGGGTTAATCTAGTTCATTCATTCCCACAGCTGCATTCTCTAAAGTTTGAGGATGTCACAGTATATCCATTCTTCTATAAGTGACTTTTAGGTTTGCTCTTTCTTTTTCTTTTCTTTTTTTTAACTTTTATTTTAGGTTCAGGGGTATACATACAGGTTTGTTTTATAGGTAAGCTGTGTGCCATGGGGTTTGGTGTATGGATTGTTTCATCACCCAGATATTATGCTTAGTACCCAATTGTTATTTTTTTCTGATCTTCTCCCTCCTCCTTTTCTCCACTGTCCAGTAGGTCCCAGTGTCTCTTGTTCCCCCTCTTAGTGTTGTGTGTTCTCATTGTTTAGCCCCCACTTGTAAGTGATGACATGTGGTATTTGGTTTTCTGTTCCTGCATCAATTCGTTTAGGATAATGGCCTCCAGCTCCATCCATGTTGCTGAAAATGACATAATCTTACGCTTTTTTATGGCTGCATAGTATTCTGTGGTGTGTATGTACAGCATTTTCTTTATCCAGTCTACTGTTGATGGGGATTTAGGTTAATTCTATGCCTTTGCTTTTGTGGGTAGTGCTGCAGTGAACATATATGTGCATGTGTCTTTGTGACAGAACAATTTATATTCCTTTATATATATATCCAATAATGGGATTGCTGGGTCAAATGGTAATTCTGTTTTAAGTTCTTTGAGGAATCACCACACTGCTTTCCACAAAGGATGAGTTAATTTACATTTCCACCAGCAGTGTATAAACGTTCCCTTTCTCTGCAACCTTGCCAGCATCTGTTAATATTGACTTCTTAATAATAGCCATTCTGACTGGTATCAGATGGTATCTCATTGTGGTTTTGATTTGCATTTATCTGTTGATTAGGGATATTGTTTTTTTCTATTCCAAATAATCCTGCTAAGGATTAAAAAAATAAAAATCTGTTAATATTTTCTTAGAATATACTTAAAGTAGAATTGCTAAATTGTAAGATGTACACTTTATCACATTCATGAGATACTCCCACCATTGTCCATGTGAATCTCCCCTGCTCCTTATCCTTGTTTACACTTGCTATTGTCAGACTATTTTTTTTTCCAATTTAATGGATGTGAAATAATATCTCATTGTGACTTTATTTTTTTGTAAACTGTTTATTGGCTTTTTAATTTTATTTTCTGTAACTTGCTTACTCATATATTTTGGTGTTTTCTTTTTTGCTCTCTGAGTTTTATACATTCTGTAATTATTCAGGATTCTAACAAGTTATCTATTATAGATGCTTGTGACCTGTCTTCATTTTAAAAAAATGTTGTCTTTTAATAAACAAAGCTTTCATATATAAAGCTTTATATATATTGATGAGTCTATTTCTCCAAGCTCTATTTTTCAGTCATACTAATAATCTAAATTATTTTGACTGGATAATAAGTATTAGTAATGGCAGAATAAGTGCTTCACCTATCTTACTCCTCTGCTGTAAAATTATTTTTTTCAATTTTGCTTAGATTTTATGCATTACTTAAAAAATTGAATGGGCAACCAAGAATCATCAGACATTTTCTGAAAACAAAACAAAACTCCAAAATGTAACTTCAGTATGAAAGCAAGAGACAAATATAAACAGAAAAAATAAAGTTTAGTATCCACAAAGTACTAATATGCATAAAGCAGCATTATTTAAGACTAATCCTTACTCATTTGCAAAATATCCCTAAATTTAGCAGTGTTAACAAATCAGCCTTAATGTGACCCATTTATTTACTTAATATGTTTTAGTGGAAAACTCAAAATCGTATACTCTTTTTTGTTTTTTTGAGACAGGGTCTTGCTCCATCATCCAGGTTGGAGTGTAGTGGTCAGATCCTGGCTCACTGCAATCTCTGCCTCCCAGGCTCAAGTAATCCTCCCGCCTCAGCCCCCGAGTAGCTGGGACTATAGGCACATGCCACCATGCCTGGCTAATTTTTGTATTTTTAGTAGAAATGGGGTTTTGCCATGTTGCCCAGGCTTGTCTTGAACTTCTGAGCTCAAGCAATTTACCTGCCTCTGCCTCCCAAAGTGCTTCTCAACTTTTCATTCATTTTTTACCTTTGTTTATCCTACATTTAAAATTTTTGTTATGACTATTTAATGTCATGAGTAAATAGCCATCTCTATCTCAAGATCATAAAACAGACTTAATTTTATTTTAGTACCCCTGTACTTTTCATTATGTTTCTTATTTTTAAAATATATTATGAATATTCTAGATAGATAAAGAATGAGATATTTAGCATCTATGAGCCCTCCAGGTGGTTCAGGAATAAACTACAACCTGTCCTCCTACACTCCATAAGTGTTCCTGCCCAGTTGCATTTCCCTCCTTTTGCCCCAGAGGTAGCCCCTCTGCCAAAATGATTAGACTATTATCCCCATTTTTAAAATATATAGGCCTCTTATTAAAGTTTAATTTCCTACAGAAACTTGGTTCTGTTTCTTGTCCTTCTAGTTTGTTCTGTTTAGTTGTCTCTACATTTTGGCACCCAAAACATGTTCTTTTATTTAAGGCAGGGAAACTCCCCTTATATTATTATTATTTATCACAATTTCTTTTGGCTAATCTCACTTTTTCACACACACACACACACACACACACACACACACACACACAGATTCAGTGACTTGCAGCAGGGCAACTCCCCTTACATTATTCTTATTTTTCACAATTTCTTTTGGCTAGTCTCACTTTTTCTTCACACAGACACACACACACACACACACACACACACACACACACACACACACACACACACTGGTTCAGTGACCTGCAGTAGAAAATAAAACGGTTCTTTGTCTTCCTTCTTCACATCTGGCTCTGATGGGAAGTACCCTATCACTCTCCTCTCGTTGAAAAAGAATTGTTGCTTCTTCCATCAGGATACAGTGTAGTGCAAGTAACCTGTCATTAGCCTGCTAAAAACATTTTGCAACATAAATGTTGTCTAGGAGGATGAGGCAGATAAACATAGGAAAAATCTCAACAACCCAGGCTTTCCATAATTCTTGCTTGAACACCTGCAGGCTTGGCTTAGGTAACCCATAAATGTATATCATCCTTCCCTTTGCTGTCCCCCTCCCTGAGTCCAAGTCCCATATTATAGATCTTGCTGACCCTAGAGTTATTTTGAAAACATACCTCACACCTTCATTCATTTGGAAAATCTGTAGCTTTGGGAGTGGAAATACTAACAAGCAGGGGAAAAAAATGGAATAGTTTAGAGAAGTGCTGCTTAAAGTGAGGTCTGCAGATGGCAGCGTCACCATCACTTGGAAGTTTGTTAGAAATGCAGATTCTCAGGCTCCACTCCAATCCTACTGCTCAGAGGCTGCATTTTAACACATGGTTCTTGAGAAGTTTTGCTTTAAAAATCAGAATCCCAGTCAAGGTTGACCTGCCTCAGAAGTGTCCACTCCTCCTCTAATCTTTAAAAAGCAACTGAAGCATAGGGGTGGGTGGGTGTTGACAATACTGTACATACTCCATGCAATTTGAGGCTGTACTAGTGAGAGATAATTTTAGTTAATGCAATTAATTGAAACATTCGTCTTTAAAGAAACAACATGTTGGGCATGGTAGCTGACACCTGTAATCATAGCACTTTGGAGGCCAAGCCAGGCAGATGACTTGAGGTCAGGAGTTTGAGATAAGCCTGGCCAACATGGCAAAACCCTGTCTCTACTAAAAATACAAAAATTAGCTGGGCGTGGTGGCATGTGCCTGTAATTCCAGCTGTTTGGGAAGCTGAGGCAGGAGAATCGCTTGAACCCGGAAGGTGGAGGTTGCAGTGAGCTGAGATCACGCCACTGTACTCTAGTCTGGGCAACGGAGTGAGACTCTGTCTAAAAAAAAAAAAGAAACAAACGGGAGAATGAAGGGGTTGCTGGCTACTGGCTATTTGTATTGTCAGTATAATTATTAAACTCTGTTGATGCTGATGATTATTAGACTCTGCTGCTGTATTCTGTAAGGACATATTTAGCAAGAGCAGAGAAAGTAATTTTGTAACATGGACACTTAGGGAATAGGCTAGGCCTGGATTGGAGGGGACTGTCCGGGAAGCATGACATTTACTTACTAAGAGGAGGAATTAGAGGGTGGGATAAAGGTAGCATGGGGGTTTTGCTCAGACATAAGGAGAAAATCTTCCCATTTCCTGCTTTTATGTTGTGATAATTTCTATGCTTAATACCCAGTACTATTATTTTAATTTGACTTTCCAAGTCTAACCTGGAAAGTTCATTGCCACTTCCAATATTGTTTCTGTTTACAAACACATAGCAGCCATTTCCTGCATGTAGGGTTCCCTTGGAAGAGTCAGACACTGAAACCAACATTAGAACGAAGTACAGTAAGCGCATCACAGAAATATTGACTTGAGCCTCCACGTCTTCCTTTCTCACAGGATTACCATGAGGATTAAATGGAATCTGCAAGAAAGCCCGAGAAAGCTCTTAATAAATAGCAGCTCCTCCTCCCCTCCCTCTCTCCTTCCTCTCCCTCCCTCTCATCCTATCCCAGGCAGTTTGATTCCAGATTCTGTAGAGGCTAGTAATAATACTAAGAATAGCAGTAGTGGTAGACATATTTATAAGGTGCAAAGATAAGGAGGAAGTGATTTTGTATAGGAAGAGATATTTGGGATTCCAAGGCAATAACTTTAAGAATGCATATGCAGAGTTTTAAGAATCATCTTCATTTAAATTATAATAATTTACAATTTACTGAAGACAAGCCAGGCTGAAATTTGTTATTAACCATTTCTTTGGGAACCCCCAACAACAACTTTAGGAGTTAAAGCTGATGTCAGCTGGTACTTGTTGGAATCCCTAGCAGGAGGTTTGGGGTTACCAACTGACATGGCAGCAACCTTGGAACTAGTATGCATTCTAGTCTAGCAAGTCTGAAAACTAAGAAGGTTGGAGTTATCAGAGATCAGAAAAGAAGTTAAAGATCAGAAAATCTTTAACTTAAGGAGTCAGCAAAATTTGAAAAATATTTTTAAAACACTTCTTTATCACTCTCATCATAGAACTTCAGTAGCTCCTTCTGCCTAGCTGATTTTCCAGGTATTGCCAGACTGACCCAAAGGCCGTTTCTAGCTCACTTTATGCTTTTACCCGTTTTTTCTGCCCATTCAGTTAATTCTACTGGATATGACTCTTTCTACTCTTTCCAGCTGTCCAAAATCATAATCATCAATTAAGATCTGCTTCAAATCTCACTTCCCTTTCTTCTCTAAACTCTTCTGGAGAAGTTCAAACAATTTGAATTCCTGCTGTCCAACCCTCTCACCAACTTCAGTAATATTTTTGCACCTGCTTCCCTATGCATTTCCTATGTCTCTTCCCTGTGAATACTTTGGAAGTGCCCTGAGGACTGGGAAACCTATAATTTTTTTTTTTACAAGTTCATACTTGTTTCTTACAAGTAATAATTTCTTAATGTAAAAGGTAACCCTTGATAGCTAAACTTGGATTATCTAAACCCAGGGACAGAATGGATTTGGATAACATTTGGAAAGGGAACTATTTGGAGGAAAGTCATTGAAGTGTAAATACTTTCATCATGGCTTATTTCAAGCCGATAACCTGAGGTCTCAGGATGGGGAAGCCAGCTCCAGCACACTGCTAAAAGGGATCCCCCACTTTCAAACTCTTTATTCAAATCTTAGGAACCAAATATTAATAGATTTGGATAACACTGTTTTCCTCACTGTCAACCTTATGGATGGAGTAGGGAGAGTAATTTATACTTGATCACTGGATTCTGCTGGTATATATGTGTGACAAAGAAAATTCTTAGCCATTAGGTTGATATGGTAGTTTCTAAAAAATATTCTTAACAGCTAGTCTGTTAGAGAGCCAATTAAAAGGTTATGGGATTGGATGTTAACATAACTTTGTAGTTGTATATTTGGACAGCCTGTGAAAGCAATTTCTTTGAAGGACTGTGAATAGCAAATGTTCGATTAATATTGGCTAGATGACTGATCAAAGAAATGGGCTAAAGAAAGGGGAATGATTCCATTGTACATCCAGTGGAATTGCACAAGGCTAAAGTAATAGAAAACAAGAAATGGTGAAGCTTTATTTTCATTTTCTGTCCTTTTGGATCAGTGGTCAACCAGAATGGCCACATATTTGCCTGGCTCAGTTAGGAAGCATGAGTTTATTTGAAGTTAATATAAGCACAGGAATTTGTAGAGAAAGTTTGCTAATCTTTATTATGGAAAAGCAATAGTTAAGGCAGGTTTCCTAACCATTTCCCAGTAGAAAAAATGTTGACTTTACCTCAAGAGCACCCTAAAAATCATGATGTAAGCTGGGCCCAAATTGTCCTAGGCACATGGTTATTTTTAAATTCATGATTCTTACTTTGGAGGACTAAGAACACTGAATCCAGCATTATTTTAATTATTTGAGTTTGAATTCCTAATTAAAGCTAACTACTGCTTCACAGATTAATCTAGATAAGAAAGTTAAAGCAATTCTGTTGCCTTTAATAAACACCTCTGAATCTGGAAGAAGACTAGATTAGCCAAAATCTTATTTTATAACTTGAGATTCTAAAAAGCAATAGCAAATCAGCCCCTTAGCATTTCCCAAAATATTCCAATCCATCTGCTTAAAAAAATTACTGCCAAATAGTTTAATTTGTTAGAAATAAAACACTTTACTCTTAAAGCTATGCTTTGAGCTGTTCATTCTCCATTGAGGTGCATGTAGAACCCTGCCTCTCCAGGAGAGCATATTAGGATTATAGGCAAGTAAGGATATTACTATCCCCTTCTTTAAGCAAACATTCTTATAAGCACAAAGTCTTACCCTACTTGGCTGTTTATCATCCTCTTTCCTAACATGAGCTTAAAAATATTATCATTACACTAACCTTTTGCCTCCCCTGAATTCTTATGGTTTCGAGCATGGCCAATGGGATAATTATAGGCTGAGTTTTTGCCTCTTGTTTGTAAAATCCTGGGAATTATATTCAGATTTTCCTTGGGATTTTCCCCTTTCTTGCTTATTTGGTAGTTTTACAGTGGAAGGAGGAGTGAATGTTTCAGCTTAGTCACCAAAAACCTGTCATATTTGGTATCTTAAAAGGAAACAGGATCCGGTTTAGTTTTGATGGCATCTTCATGATTAGTAAAACAGAACAAAACAAAAATATTGATGATACTTAAGTTATCATTGTAACTCCCAGCATTACTATTGAACTCTGGTTCTACATGAAGTTTTTCCCCCTCCTATGTAACCTATGCAGTTTTTCAGATGGGAATTCTGGGGTATGTTTAAAGGCCCTAAAATGGGAGTTTAGATGAGGTGATAACAGCTGGTAATGAAGTGGCAGCATATGCTTTCTTAGGTGCCATTTTTCTAATGTTTTATGTTGAGAGATCCAAAATCAAATTGGAAGCAGTTGAGATGATAATGGCCCCAAAAGTGGGTAGCAATTTTAATGTATTCCTCTTCAGAAGTATTGGTTAAATCATTTCCAGAAAAAGAAAAAGCTTGAAGATGGTAAGATGGATTTGGAAGTAAAATAAAAGGACCTGACTCTTCATAGGTGGAGGAAGGAGGCTGGGAAAGTAGCTCAAAGTAGTACTTATTTTCAGTTCCTTTATATGCAGCTTTCAGCACAGTTTGATTTGCATTTTCTGGGTCAAGGTGAAGCCCAGATATTGAATGTTGCTAGTTGGGCTCGGTTGCCCCTATGGATTTTCAGGGAAAGGAAGATCACTGGACAGGCTGCCACTTGGTTGTAGCAGTTTAAAGAGATAGAAGGTTTCAGAGTGAGGCAGATTATCACAAAGAACAATGTTAACTAATAGAATTCAAAGAACAAAGAGATCAGGTAGTTCATTTAATCACCTTGGAAATAGTTTCACTCTATAATATAAAATACAATATTATATAAGCAAGTTTAGAACAATGATGAAAAAATTACCACTCTCTTTGCAATTACTACTGTTATAGTCATAATGCACACGAATGCCAGTCCATATTAGTATTCTCAAAAAGCCCAGCCTTGTATTTTTGAACTTTCATTTTTATTAAAATTTCCCCTTTGCAGTTGGAATTTTTATTTTCTTTTTTTGCAGGGTAGAGGGTGGTGGTGGGTGGTGTGCAGCCTGACTTGCATGACGAATCTGCATTGGATCTGTTTCAGTCCATTCCCAAACATTCCAGGCACTGAGGCAGCTCTGTTATTTTTTAGAGAACTCATCTCTCACTAAGTAGTAACCCATGCTAACAGTTACAATTGATAATGCAATCACCTGTTACAATAATTACTGCTGCTTTTCTCCTAATCTCGTGTGAAAGAGGTAAGACACTCCTGTTATATACCCAACAGGATTATTGATGCTATCTCTAGTGACTATTAGAGAAGAAAGCATTGGGGTATTACATATCCCTATGACTAATGGCTACTTAGTGACTACAGAACTTAGAAGTTCAATTTCTACCAAGACTCAGAAGCCCTGGCATGGCACCACTGGCAAGTGGGAGAATTTGCAATTTTTTTCACTGCTGGTGTGAGTGGAGGGCACTTCCCTTGTGTATTGGAGTCTCCCTGAACAGGGGATAATGAATAAGTGAGAGCTTGTTTCTTTCATCAGGCATTTGTACCCCTTTGTTTCATTTCCTTAGGCCACTCTCCTAAAGGCTTTCCCTTGTATTTTATTTTCTAGTCTTTGTTGTTGAGATGAAAAGTACAGTTGTTTTGACCTGACTTGTGTCTAAGATTACTCAGAATTGTTAAGCATGTTGAAAGATCATTCCATTTTGTTTAACGTCTTTTTTTGAGGGGGGAGGGATGGGTGCTTGGGAATTGCTTCAGAGATTTACAAGTGTGTAATTTACTGAACAATTCAAAACCATCTGTTTTGTAAACAAGTGGCCTTAAAGGAAGACCTGCTAATAAAAAAGAGAGCTGTTTTGGTTATGTTTCTGAGAAGGAGAGATTATATTAGGTTTTAAGATTCTATTCACCTAAGATCTGATTAAAGCATAACCAGAAATTGGCCATCTAGAAAGCAGTATTAATGGATCCAGAAATGTCATTGTCGTCTTGATCATGTAATCATATAATTTGCATTGAAGAAAAATATGGTGGACTGAGTAGAATTTAAAGTCTATGAAAAAGTCAGAGTTCCTTAATTTTATTCTTTCATTGTGCCAGTTTATTGTACATATCATTTTTAATTACTATTTTTTCCCCTTTCCCATTTTCCCCCTTTCTAAATTTACATTATGATAGGCTGCTTTTCAATATGTTTTGAAATATAAATTCAATGATTATATAAAAAAATAACAATCCAGGTTTTATTATAACATTTTACCTTTGTAAAGTTTTTGCCTTTGTTTAATATGATTCAAATTATGTTACAAAGAGGAAAAAAAACTGTTTCTAAATATCTGTATGTGTGTGTGTGTAAATATACACTATAAATGTCATACACTGCCGATCCGAGTATAAAATGGCACAAACACTTTGGAAAACCATTTTCATACACACCATGCCATTCGGCTTTTCCACTCCTAAATGTTTACTCAAGAGAAATGAAATATATATGTGTGTATACATATACACACACACACAAACACACACATATGTATATGAGTACAGAAAAGGTCCGGGAGGATGCTGACACATTGATGGACATTTGAGTTTTTTCCAGTTATGAGTTATTACAAATAAAGCTGCTAGTGAACATTTGCACATAAGTGATATGGTTTGGCTGTGTCCCCACCCAAAATCTCATCTTGAATTGTAATCCCCAGGGTTTCTGTGGTCCCCATGATTCCCATGTGTCAGGCGAGTTACCAGGTGGAGGTGGTTGAATCATGTGGAGGTTCCCCCGTGCTGCTGTCATGACAGTGGTTCCCCTGTGCTGTTCTAATAATGGTGAGTAGGTTCTTACGAGATCTGATGGTTTTGTGGGTGTTTGGTGGTTTCTCCCGCGTTCATTCTCCCTCTGGCCGCCTCATGAAGAAGGTGCCGTGCTTCCCCTTCCCCTTCTGCCATGATTGTAAGTTTCCTGAGGCTTCCCCATCCATGCTGAACTGTGAGTCAATTAAGCCTCTTTCCTTTATAAATTACCCAGTCTTGGGCAGTTCTTGAGAGTAGTGTGAAAATGGACTAATACAATAAATCTGTGTGTGGATACATATTTTCATTTCTCTTGAGTGAATAATTAGGATGGAAAAGCCAAGTGGCACGAGATGTGTATGAAAATGGTTTTCCAAAGTGTTTGTGCCATTTTATACTCTGATCAGCAGTGTATGACATTTACAGTTGTTCTAGACCCTTGTGAGCATTCAATATGGCTGTCTTAAATTTTAGCCATCCTAATGATGAGTGGATAGTAATACAGTATTTTATTGTGGCTTTTTTAGTAGTTCCTTGTTCATTGTTTTAATACTAGACTTTGGTTTGTAATGTAATTCTTCTGATATGTTTTTAATCTCTGTTGCTTCTTGCCTGCCTGCCTGCCTGTCTTCCTTTCTTTCTCCCTTCCTCCCTTTTTCCCTTCCTATCAGGCTGTGCACTTATCCATGTATGCTTTCCTTTTGTTATTACCCGTCTTCAACTGAAGTACATTTTTTGTATTATAACTGTTTACTCAAATATTGAATGGGGAGGAGATAAAGAGTGAGTTGGGTCAATATCATCATTAATTCAAGCGTTTTATCTCAGAATATTTCCCACCTAATTAATTTGATCCTGTGCTATGGTGTATCTCCATTTAGGAGTCTCTTTGTTGTGTTGGAGATGGTGGCTCCCACCTGTAATCCCAGTACTTTGAGAGTCTGAGGTAGGAGGATCACTTGAGGCCAGAAGTTTGATACCAGCCTGGGCAACATAGTGAGAGCCTATTTCCACAAAAATGTTTTTAAAAAAATAGCCAGGTATGTGGTGGTGCATGCTTGTAGCCCCAGCTACTTAGGAGGCTGAAGTGGGAGGATCATTTGAGCCGAGGAGGTTAAGGCTGCAGTGAGCCGGTTATGGCACCACTGCACTGCAGCCTGGATGACAGAGCAAGACCCTGTCTCAAAAACCGAACCAAAACAAAACAAGACAAGAAAACAATTGAGGTTTTTCCCTGCCCTGGGGAGAAAAGCAGAAAATTAGACAGAAATAATATGTTCTCAACTCTTTAAAAGAAAAAGCTAAATGAAAACATTCATAAAAAAAAAGGTTTAGTCTATTTTGTTTTTGTATCCCTATTCAGTTTGGTTCAATTTTTACTTTATTTGAAATTATTCCTCATGGTTTGTACATGAGATGGCTTTCTAGTTAGGTTGAATATTGAGACCTTTCTATTTTGAGTTATTTTTATTTTGGTTGGCCTTAGGAGGAAAGTCAAATGAAAATGCCTCTCCTCTGTTAACTTGAATCAAAAGTCTTACTTTGTATTTCTTAGAGTCTTTTAATTATGTCTGTCTCCCCTTCAAACAACTGTTAGGTAGTGGCTCAAATGCATCAAGTCTGACTCCTTGGTTTTCTAGATTTTTAAAGCAGCCTCGTTGTCAACTGAAGAATGACAAAGTTCATAAATTTGGAAAGGAGAGCTTTATTTTTCATAAAGCGTTGCAGCTTGCATGGTAGCCATTCTGACAGACTGGGAAACATAGCCTTCCATGGGAGACCATAAACAAACACTTGGAAGGTGAGAAGAATAAGACAGGGGATTCATGCTGAAAGAGGTGGAGGAATATACATGTTCAGTAAGCAATAGGAGGAGTCGTGTATTTAGGAAGGGAGAAACATGCGCATGCGCAGCTGAGTTTCATCCTTCTCCAGGGCACCCATGGTTAAATATGGTGGTGTTAGCATGATCCAGGGTGGAATTTTTGGATCTCTGACTTCAAAAGGTGAAGCAGAGGATGCAAAACCCGTCCCTGCACATCCTCCATGGGCTGGCCAGAACCACTCTGTGGTCTGTGGTCTCTTATCAGGAAAGAATGCTGGTTGGTTATTTTGTTGAAAACCACAAAAAGGAGGGGGTGGTTTCAGAAGGTTGATTGATATCGGGGTGGAGCGGGGCTTTCCAAAAGGCTGGTTTGTGCTTAATCCTTAGGGAGGAAATCTTAATGGTGGTTATGGAGGGAGGGGACATAGTGAGGAACGTCTGACCTTCTGTCTCATCATGGCTGGGAACAGAGTTTTCAAGGATTTCTGGGGTCCCCTTGGCTAACAGGGGGGTCTGTTAAGTACGTTGGGGGCTTAGGATTTCTTTATTGTTCACCGTATTTATACAACCTAATTTTTTAATCACTTTCCAATATCCTCCTTTATACTCGAATACTCTAATCTGTACTTTCCCCCGCTTTAACTGTTTTTTCCTCATGCTCACTGGAGTTTCTAAGCCCACTTCTGTATTTCTCATAGTCTACATCTCCCATCTCTCTTTAGCTAAGCCTTTTCAAACTTTAAGACTCAGCTCAGTGTTACTGCCTCAAAGATGCCTTCCCTTTTTAATCTGATCTGAAGTGGTCCTCCTTTTCTGGAAATTTCTCCATCACTTATGTGCAGAATTTAACATTTAATTATATGTATATTCTTGTGGTGTTTGTTGTGCTTGTTTGTTTGTTTACCATTATCTCCCCAGCTGGACTACTCAGAGAACTACTAGATAACAGGGACCAAATCATTCCTTTTTCTTTACATCCTGCAGTACCTAACCTGGTACTGGACATACAATAAATGCTTAATGAACAACTAGTAATTAGTCATGTGAATAAATGAGTATTAGGCAGTGTGTTTACACTTTTTTTTTTTTTGAGATGGAGTCTCGCTCTGTCACCAGGCTGGAGTGCAGTGGTGCGATCTTGGCTCACCGCAACTTCTGCCTCCCGGGTTCAAGCAATTCTCTTGCCTCAGCCTCCCAAGTAGCTGGGACTACAGGCGTGTGCCACTACGCCCAGTAAAGTTTTGTTTTTTTAGTAGAGCTGGAGTTTCACCATGTTGGCCAGGATGGTCTTGATCTCTTGACCTCATGAACCACCTGACTCGGCCTCCCAAAGTGCTGGGATCACTGCATGAGCCACAGCGACCAGCGTACACTTGTCATCTTTATCATCTGGTTGCAGTTTTCCATCTGGAGTTTTTTAGAGCCTAGTATGATTTGCCTTAGTACTAGTAATGCCAGGTCACATATTTTCATCCCCTTGGGTAGAGCAGTGTGTGTGTGTGTGTGTGTGTGTGTGTGTGTGTGTGTGTGTGTCTGTGTGTGTGTGTGTGTGTGTGTGGGAGAGAGGGAGAGAGAGAGAGAGAGAGAGAGAAAGAAACAGTTAAAAGCCAGAGGCTCTCAGCATTATGAGACCTTTCTTTTTCAGAGCCTGGATATTTCAGGTGTAGAATATAATAGAATTGGTAGAGGGCACAGGAAAGAGATATTTCCCAATATTTTATTAATGTATTAATTTATTAATTATTAGAGAAAAGGTTTTGCTCTGTCACTCAGGATGGAGTGCAGGGGTGTGATCATGGCTCACTGCAGCCTCAACCTTCTGGGCTCAAATGATCCTCCTGCCTCAGCCTCCTAAGTAGCTGAGACTATAGGCATGTGCTGCCACACCCAGCTAATTTTTAAATTTTTTATAAAGATGGGGTCTCACTATGTTGCTCAGGCTGGTCTTGAACTCCTGGGCTCAAGCAGTTCTACCACCTCAGCCTCCCAAAGTGTTGGGATTATAGATGTGAGCTGCTGCATCCAGCCAGTTCCCAGTATTGTAGACTATGGTGACTTTTAAGAATCACAGCTATTATCCCTTTTGATTATTTGTTTAGATCAAATACCATGTTGCTTTATTGATACTTTGGCATATTTGGTCATGCTTCCTAAGTATAGAGTGCTTGTGTATTTAATGCTTTTAGGTTTTGTGGTAGTAGTGGGTGTGAGTATGCTTTGAGGAAAAGACAAAAGCAAAAAAACATGATTGACTTATTTATAAATGAATCACAGACTTAACAAAATTTGTAGAGCTGAGAGATATCTTGGAAATCATATAGTCCCACTCCTTCATTTTGAGGTTTGGGAATATCAAGGACCAGTGTGGTTGACTTACATAAGGTCACAGTAGTAGTAAGGAATAGAACAGTACTGTGAATAGACTGAGATAATCAATTTATATTATTTTCAGATTTTCTGACCCAGTTTGAGGAAAGTATTATTATACGGGTAGATATTTGAGAAACTCACACATTCTTAAAAAGTAATTTAAAAAAAAGCCTTTCAAAAGATCTTTCGCATGCTAAAATATTGAACAATATACTTGAAATATAGTTAAGAGGTGACAGTACCATGTAGTGGGCATGTAGTTTAGAAATCTAGGTCCTAATTCCAGCCCTGGTACTTACAACCTTGGAAAAAGTCACACAGAATGAAGAAAGTCAGTTTGTATTATTCAAAATGAATGGATTAGGTGAGATTCTCTCTGAGGGCCCTTTTAATTAAAACAGTCTAAGTGAAGCAATAGTAAACCATTGTAACTTGACATGATCAAAGCTTTATGACTTCAGAGCAGAGATATACACGTAGTGTCTCTCCAGAGCATATCAGCAGCTCAACATTTAGAATTTCGTATCTTGATTTCATATCATATCTACTCTTTAGGCACTATTGATGCTTTCTTAGGCTTAATTTCTCTTTCTTAGGCTTAATTTGGATGCTCTTTCTTTGCTTGGAGCTTGGTACAGGAATATGAATACCAGGAATAGATATATAGAAAGCAATAAACCTTTTATTTGATAATCTTTTGACTCTTCCACATGATTAGTTCACACGTGGTAGATGTGTTAGTGTATTAAAGAATGAAGAAAACCCAAGGATGCTTAAATTTATAACATCTTTTACTGAAAGGTACTATAACTGCTCTGTTGGCTAGTTGTGTTGAATTTGTGTGTTTTGCCTGATAAATTTTCCTTATTTGACATTCTGGAAATTCTGTAAAAAAGTAAATTCAGAGTTGATTAGCCAGCCTTACTCTAATTCAAGTAAAGTGTCCCATAAGAGCAGTAAACAGGAAGACAATCTGGGCACACTTCAGTGTCATTGTACTTTGTCCCCTATCACTGCGCTGGTATATGGTTACTCTTATTTGCTGATTACAGTGATCTCCAAGTAATCAATCTGTCACTAGCCTAAGCTCAGAGTGTGTTTGCAGTGAAGCTTCCCCACCTTTCTTCAGAGGACATATGGTCAGTTTCAAGGAGTCATTTACAATCCATATATAGAAAGTGCTTTTGGAAGATTGTGTAGCAAGGGCAGTGTAAAGCCAGTAGTGTGGCAATACTTTCCTTGCTGGGACAAGGTAAATTAGTGATAGGAGATAATGTATATAAGGCTCATCATAGCTTAGAGTCTGGCTCATTTATAAATGGTCAGTAAACGTGTTCTTATTCTGCTTTACAATTTTGCCTTTAGACGTATAACCCTCAAGCAATCATGTATTTGGTTAAGGCTTGGGAAATCTTCCAGAATATTTGAGTTTTGATATAGTATCCTTTCTTCTGTTGTTTAACTTAAAGAAAAGCTTAAATGTTTTGTGACTTCAGTATTCCTTATTTTGGGGCAGCATGATTTGTATTAAAGACTTTTGTATCTAGAAATAGTTTATGCTCCTTTTCAGGGTGTGGGAGTATAGGGGTATGAATTGTGAAAAATTGAGTCTCCTTTATGCTGCTTTAGGTCGAAAACACAAGAAGTCAAGAATGCTAGATGAAAATGTTATCTTTTAAAGTTAAAGGGCTCAATATTTTTTATTGCAAATGGCGTTCTAAATTTTTTCTGTTATTTAGATCATATATTTAACAAAGTAATTGATTTGGGATATTGGATAAACTGCCTTATTGTCTTTTTAATTTCTTTTGCCTTGCAAATTAATTTGAATAAAATAATTTTTTATTTTATCCTTTGTATTTCTAGTGTTAAGAATTACTCTGGTCTTTATTAAAAGTGTGTGTTCAATTTAGTTAAAAAAGATTGTTTTAACATAAAATATTTAGAACTTTTTTCCCCAAAAGAGAATGTCACAATCTAGAAGCAATCCAAAATTTGTATTTAAAGGACTATTTATAAGAAGACTATATAGAAAAAGTTGTCTAAATTACAACATTTTATAATTTTTTGTTTGAAATATTTTAAAAATGCTTTTGCTATCATAAAGTCGTAAATGAGATAAGGATATTTATGACTATTATTATCACTCCCCCTTGTTTTAGAAGTTCTAAACAATGTGATTATCTCAGAAAAATAAATTAGGAAGATACAGAAATTACTATTATTTATAAATGATATCATTGACTACTTTAAAAAAAAGTTAATAAAAATTAAGTAAAAGGGTCTGTGTTCAATCCCAGAAAGAATCAGATGAATACAGATTAAACCAAAACATGAGATTTGCTTTTACCTTTTAAGTGGACAATATCTCAGATAATAAGTACGTATTTATCAAGTGTTTATTGTGTATCCAGTATTGTATTAACTCATTTAATTATAATAATAACCCTTTCAGATATATACAGTGATACAATATCCATTTAACAGAAATCTGCAGAAAAGTTGAGTAGCCTTCCAGAGGTCATAGAGC
Organism: Ateles fusciceps; assembly: GCA_036589455.1. Lineage (NCBI taxonomy): Eukaryota > Metazoa > Chordata > Mammalia > Primates > Atelidae > Ateles > Ateles fusciceps. The sequence goes on from JAZHEH010000889.1 coordinate 6,735,416, forward strand.
TAGTCCATGGCAGAAATGAGATTTGAACTCAGCTATAGAATTCTAGTTCTAGTTCGAGTTCTACTTCTAGTTCTAGTTCTAGTTCTAATACTTTTATCCACTAAACTGCCTCCAAAGATGGATAACGTTCAGTGCTGGTGAAGGTATTTGGAAGAAAATAGCTAACTTCTCTGCACTGCAGATATGGGAATGCTTATCATGCCTCCTTTTCAAAGGCATTCTGATAACACTCATCAATCACTTAGGATACAGCAATTTTACTTCTAAGAAATAATCTGGCCAGTGTACAATAATGAATGTGAGGGTGTGTTTACAGCATGGTTTACAACACTAAATGACCATCTTGAGGGAATTGTGAAACTAAATTATGGTATACATCATACAGTGGAATGTTAAATAGCTATTAAAAAGGGTGATACAGTTTCATGTTTATTAATATGAATGCCCACTTCACATTTTGTGTAAAAACAAAGCAAGCTACAAAAGAGTTTTGCTGTAGTATCATCCCGTCTTATCTCTACATCAAAGTGGTTATACATGTATTTATAGGCCAAAATGCTGTGTGGCTGTCATCTGCAGGTGCTGGCCTTACCGATGATACTTATTTTCTTATTTATATTTTTTCACGTTTTTTGAAGTTTCACAGTGGCCATGTGTTATTTTTATAATTGGTGGTGGGGGAGGAACCCATAGGCTGGGCGCGGTGGCTCATGTCTGTAATCCTAGCACTTTGGGAGGCCGAAGCAGGTGGATCACTTGAGGTCATGAGTTCAAGACCAGCCTGGCCAATATGGTGAAACCCTGTCTCTACTGAAAATACAAAAATTAGCTGGAAATCGCTGGAACCCAAGAGGCAGAGGTTGCAGTGAGCCGAGATCATGCAACTGCACTCCAGCCTGGGCAACAGAGCGAGTCTATGTCTCAAAAACAAACAAAACCCATAGAAGTATTTCTTTTTCTGTTCCCCCAACCCTTATTATTTTGTGGTAAAATTAGGCTGGCAAGTTTCAGTTTGTTTTTTTGCCGTCTTAATGTGAGGCAGTCTTATATGGAGCTTTTCATGAAGCTCCATGTCACAATTTTGTTTTTGAAGTTTCAACTTCGAAGGCTATGTTGATTCTCTACCCCAAAACTGCTCCAGAAATCTAGATGTGTTGTCATTAGGTGGGGCTAGTGAGCTTTGGATGTTCTAAACTGCAATTCCCACCCTCGTTTGCCTGAGCTTCCTGATTCAAACATGACTTTTAGGTAATATAATTTATAAGAAAATAGAATTCTGTAAAAGTAACTAAATATAAGCTATCACTGAATGTTAAAGCAGATGATATTTTAAGCTGCATTTAAAGTCAACAAATGTCATTATTAATCAGGAATCTTTTGTCAGACAGTCAGAATTTTTCTCTAAGATTATCTGTATGGATCCTGATTACAATACTCTTCTTCCTAAATCTTAGGAAGAGCTTCGAAAAGCTTGTGCTCCACAGCACTCTCCACCCTGGGTTTGGTCTTAGAGCTTGTGTTAAAGTGCTTTGAGACGGTTCATTTTCTACTCAGACTTTTAGTTCACATGCTTAAAACTAATTTAGTTGGCTGCGTTCTTTCAACGTCTTCTTTAGAAGTAATTGTCTGACACATTTTAGCATCACCCCAGTCCAAGACCCTAAACTTCATGTGATGTAAAAGAAGAGTCACTACTGATTTATTGCAGAGAACCCAAACTCTTGGTGTTAGAGATCATAAAATTCTGTGTCCCTAAAGAGGAATGTAGCCTACCCCTTCTTTCTTATGTGAATGGATTAATTTGCTTACATGGTCCCTGTAGGTAGAACAAATACAAAGGTCTTGCTGAGTTGCCTAAACATATTCTTTTGAATGGAACTTCTATAAGAAGAATTTGCTTTTTATAGCAAATTCTACAGAAAATAAGCTTTTTAAAAAAATTTTGTTGGAGGCCAGAATTTCATCAGAGAGTCTCACTGGTTCTTATGCATGGGGTTTGGTCTCATTTTTTGGTATTCCCAGCCCTGGCATTGATTTGCTCAAATTAGATGATTATCTTATTGAATAGACTCCCATTGATAAGCCCTGATCTGGAAATATACCAGGCTACATTTATTGGGCCCATGTTTTTTTCTTTAGGGCTTTGGGGTGCAGTCACTCATTTGATCAGGCATAGATAAATCCTAGAATTTTTTTCTGAGGAAGATTTTGCCCAGAAATGATCCCTCCACCACGCTCCGTGCAGGTGAGGAGTAGTCTTATGCAGGTGCAGGTGCAGTTTTCTTCATGTTCACAGAAGGATGAAACCCTTCCAAAGTGACTTTGCACTGAATCACATGTCAGATGTTCAAGGTCAGATTTATATTAGTGGATATTACCTTGAACTTTCCCTGCCAGTTCTTATAAGAAACTCATTATAAAGAATTGCTTGAAAAATAGGAAACCCTGACATTGCTTTAAGAGTTAAAATTTAAGCCTAAATTTTACCCTTGGATTAAGTTTGGATTAAGTTTGGAGTATAGTTGTTTATTCAGCACCATTCTAGTGAGTCACATGTGTTAATTTTTTTAAAATAGCCACATTAAAAACAGGTGAAATTAATTTTAATAGTATATTTCATTGAACTCAATATATCTAAAACACTACCATTTGTAATCTTGTAAAAACTTGTGATCAATATAAATCTTATTGATGAGATATTTTACTTTTTTGTGCTAATTCTTTAAAATCTGTTGTGCATTTTATACTTGCAGCATCTCAGTTTAGACTAACCACATTTCAGATGATCAATAGCCACACGTAGCTAGGAGCTCCTGTAATGCACAGTACAGTGCTGGACCATTACTGAGCTATGTCTGCTTATCCCTAAATTGGGCCTACTGGTATTAGGCCAATGAGATGCCATAAAAATGTTAATACAACACTAGTATTTCATGTAGATAGAAGAATAGATAGACTAATACTGCATATAGCATGAAGACCAATTGGAGAAAGTTCTCTCAGGTCTCATCACCAGGAAATCATTTCTTTCGTATGCATACATGTATGCATGTATGTATGTATGTATTGAGATGATGTCTTGCTCTTTTGCTCAAGCTGGAGTGCAGTGGTGTGATCTGGGCTCACTGCAACCTCTACCTACTGGGTTCAAGGGATCCTCTTGCCTCAGCCTCCCAAGTAGATGAGATTATAAGCATGCGCCACCACTCCTGGATAATTTTTGTATTTTTAGTAGAGACGGAGTTTCACCATGTTGGCTAGGCTGGTCTCAAACTCTTGACCTCTGTGATCCTCCCGTATTGGCCTCTCAAGTGCTGGGATTACAGGCACGAGCCACTGCGCCCAGCCACTAGGAAATCATTTCTGTTTATCTTATGGATGGGGAATGGGCCTGTGATTCTTTTAACCCTTTAGATGTTAGAAAGCTCAGAGATAAATTAATAGCCTGTTTCTAGAATCTGATCAGAGGAGAAAAGCATGAGTTCTGGGTATAAACTTTACCCTATATTTTTTACGTTCGCTTTCCTTTTTGACAACTTTCAGCTTGTTGAATGTAATACTACAATGTTTCATGCTTTTTAATTAATAAGTAAAATATGTAATTTCAGTATTCACAATGTTTAAATAATTCTGTCTGTCCAAATTTTATGGGAAATAAAATTTTTAAATTTTTAGGAAGACAAATCTCTCGGCTGACTTTTGGTTCTTTTTAACTTTGTTTAACAAATTTGGATATACTTGGAGAGATAGTATCAGTTATTTGGTCTAACTTGGGACTACATATAGATAATACCTGGTGATTTCTTACATCAGCAATTATTAAATTTCAGCATTCATCAGCATAAAGTGGTGAACATGTTAAAAATCTGATATCTGGGTCAGGGACAGTGGCTCACGTCTGTAATCCTAGCACTTTGGGAGGCCGAGGTGGGTGGATCAATGCAGGTCAGGAGTTTGCGACCAGCCTGGCCAACATGGTGAAAATACTAAAAATACAAAAATTAGCAAGGCGTTGTGATGCACCCCTGTAATCCCAGCTACTTGAGAGGTTGAGGCAGGAGAATCACTTGAGCCCAAGATCACGTGCCACGTGCTCATGCCTATAATCCCAACATTTTGGGAGACCGAAGTGGGCAGATCATCTGAGGTCAGGAGTTCCAGATCAGCCTGACCAACATGGTGAAACCCTGTCTTTACTAAATAAAAAAATTACTGAGGCATGGTGGCACATGCCTGTAATCTCAGCTACTTGGGAGGCGGAGGCAGGAGAATCGCTTGAATCTGGTAGGCAGAGGCTGTAGTGAGCCGAGATTGCACCATTGCACTCCAGCCTGGGCAACAAGAGCGAAACTTCCTCTCAAAAAAAGAAAAAAAAAAATCTGATATTTGGGCTGCATGTCACAGGTGGGTTATGATCAGTAGATTTGGAGTCTAGACAATGGTGGTTGAATATGCTCTCTGCTGTTATATTCCTAGTAGCTGCCTCTTCCATCTTTCTTCTTTGTCTCATTTCCAGAAAAAATGTTATAACCCCACAGCCTTATCTTTCTTTCTCTGCCCCTCTCTGGCTATGCACCATGTTTTTATTGGCCAACTCAGATTCTTTCCCCCCCGCTTCACCTATTATCTAGGTTTTGTGTACTAAACAGTGGGATGTATCCATTGTATTACTGAGATTCTTACATCTATGAAAGAAACTCAACCCAAACTCTGCAACACAAAAAGAGAAAAGTTTTGGAAGAGCACAGGGATGGGCTTTGTCTTAGGCATACTGGGTTAAGGCTGGAGGAATGCCCATGGCCTTCTCTCTGGTTTTCAGCCTGGCAAACCACCAAGGCCCTCATACTTATAGGAGGTGGGGAGAGGGACAACTATAGGCAGAGAAAATGCATATAAGAGGAGATGAGGAGTGCTAATACTTATGATTACAAGTCTCTTCTTTATCCCTGTTTCCCATGCATTATGACAGAAGGAATCACCATTGCAGAGGGTGAGTTCTTGTCTTACCTTTCTATAAATTAAAAAAAAAAAAAAAGGATTAATGAGGTAATGGGCGTGTAGTGTTTGAAAAGTTTTTCCCAATTACCACCATTTTAATTTGTTTGAAATTATTAAGGCCATGGTATTTTTCACATCTTAATAGTGCAGCATTCTTAACAAAAATAATTTATTTATAAACTGAATGAATTTATTTCTTCGAATAGATTTTAATCTATTAATGAAAATGCAGCTTCTTTTATTGAATTTGGGAGCAGGAATCCAATTTCTATAAATATAATGAGTTAATTTGACCCATTAAAACAAATGAATTTTTTAGCATCTGTAGAAAGAAATTGGCATTTTTACTTATAGTCATATAGTACTATCATTTTGTAATGATTATCTAATTATCTGTTCCATAGAAATCATTCCATCAGACTTCAAGCCTTACTTCATTTATACTTTCTAATTTGTTCCATTTTTAGTGAATAGTTAAATTCTGCCCCTGCACTAGATGCTTTGCTAAACTAGTGAGATAGGACAGAGGTGGAGAAGACCATAGACCATACAACTCATAGTTCCAAGGTCAGCTGGAGCGCTGTAGCGTGTCCCAAGGATTAGTTCTGTGCATCGATGCGCTGGGGTGGGAGGGAGCTGGTACTGTAGCCCAGCAAAATTCCCAGACTTGGCACCACAGTTTCTTCTTTTTCCCCATATCCTTAGGCTAAGAGACTACCAGTGTCTTCCTTTTTAACACATAACCAGGTGCCATGGACTCTCACTCCAACATTGATGTAGGAGGCAGAACTTCACATCTCAACTTATTGTAGAATTCCTGTGTAGAAACATTCGCATGCTTGATTTACTTTGACTCAAGGAGCCATCCAAACACTTATTGTTTTTTTTCCCGAAAATGGATAGGTGAGAGAGGAAGGACAAAAAGGGTGTGATTTTTATTGAGCTCCTTACTCTGGAAGGGCTTCCCACCAGCAGAGCCACTACTTCTGGTCTCTTTATTATGCCTGCACATCAACGAGTTGGCAGGGTCCATGGAGACTGGCTTGAGAGAGGGAAATTGCTATTCTCAACAATGTGATGGGCTTCTAAAGTTGACTTAAATCTGTGGCTCACAACAAATCAATAAATAATTGCTTTCTGTATCTGCAAAGCTAACAGAAGTGAACCAAAAGTGAGAGTGAGAAAGGGTGGAGACACAGCAGAGCCAATCAGGCAGTTCTGCTTTGGCAGTGGGAGGCTGCTTGGCTCCTGTTTATGGCACTGACTTTAAAGCTTGTAAACAGTTGATTACATTTTTCTCCCCAAATTTTGTGGGTAAACCTGGGTACCATATGACATAGTTTTCATAACCCAGTTGTAACCCAGAAGCCACAAGGAGGTGTAGCATATTGGATTAAAATCAGACTTTAAAGACCTCAAAGTAGGTCTCAGCTGTGTCACCCACTAGCTTGGTGTCCTCGTCTGGAAGTAAAGTCTGGGATTAAGAGTTGCATAACATGGGAGTGAGGAATGAGAGCGGAGGATAGACAGGAGTTACCAGGAAGGCAGGCCTCTTAAAGTGAATCTGTTTACATTGATTGGGAAGCCAAATTTCAGAGTAAATAGGGAGACAAAGGGATTGATTGGACAAAAGTTCAAATGATGGGAATCAGTTTATTTTATCTTAAAGAAAAATTTACGTTATTATCACAAATGTGGCCTAATTATTAGACGGAACAAAGAACAAATGAAGTGTTGAAACTCTTAGAGAGTTGGGGTAATTCACTTTTTCAAGAAAATTGTATGATAGTGCGGAATAATATTTGACTTTCTCACCGCAATCATAAAGTCATATTGCAAAAACTGTTTCAAGCCTCACTTTCCCCCTGGCTTCTCTCTAATCCTATGAGAGACAAATTATCCTTAACTTTTTTCTCCTTTGGTTATCAATTGTTCTAACTTTGCCAGATCCTTATTAGTCAGTGGTTTTGCATGTGACTTTAAAATCACTTTGACTTTTAAGAATTCCTGAATCTTTTACAAGCTCATGTAATTTCACTTTGCAGTCAGTTTATTGTTGGAACATCTAATATTCAGTGAGAGAATAGCAGAAATGGGGTTGACAAGGACTGCCTCTTTCACTGCATGGGAGAAACGGTTGAATGGGGTCTAATTTTATGTCTTTAGTTCATTGTTTTGTGATATTTTTTGCTTTCATTGTCAGTCCCTTAGAGTGGAGCTGGGCCACAAACACTTAGGTAAAAAGAATCTCTTCTTTGTCAAAAAAAAAAAATTGGAAAATACAGTGTTCTGTAGGTAGTCCTTTTGGAAAAGTTTCCAAGCATTTTTTTTTAATCCCAATATTTGAATTAAAATTAAAGTTGGTATCAACAAGCTGGATCATGACACTGAAGAGAACTATTTTCTTAATCACATGTTGCATATTTATTTAGTTTTTTGGTTCTTCCAGATGAGTCTTTGCCCTCATTGGGTTCTCATAAATTGAGTAATTTATTATTATTATTTTAAATTCATTCTTTTTCTAGTCTTAAGACTATAAGTTCCTTCAGAATGGAGTTTGTTCCAGTTGTTTGCTCTAGTGCTAGAACAGTACCTCACACTTAGTAGGCATTGGATAACTATTATTTGTATGAAAAACCAGACAGATTTGACACTCTGTGTTTGTTACTTACATGTGCCTTTTCTTCCTAATGTGATTCTTCCTTCTTGTTTGATTCTGTCCCTTCTTGCGTTTTTCAGCTTTGATGTACCTTTTGTTGATTTCTGTAATAATGGTAAGCGTCAGTTGGTAACCTCAGACTTTGAAATGTAACCTGTGTGTTTGCAACATCTGCTCACAACCATTGCATTCTGCCAGTGAAATACTTCAATTAAAAATCTTACCATGGTGCCAAATAATTTGTAAAATTAAAGATAATAATTGATTAATTAAGTGAAACATTGTTCCGGGTGCAGTATCAAGAAAACCGTGTAGGCCCAGCTGCCAACTTAGTGGTGACGTCTGTCTGTCAGTTCTGACTCCTCATGAAGCATACATTCTAGGGGGAAGAGACACAATAAACAAGTGAATAAGCCATACTATATATTAGAATATGAAAAGTGCTGCAGGAGAAAAATAAAGTAGGAAAAGGGAGTAGGTAGTGTTGGAGTGGTTGAAATTTATCATGGGGTGGTCAGGGAAGGTCCCACTGAGAGACTGCCATTTGGTAAAAATATGAAAGAAATAACAAAGTGAGCCATGTGCATATTGAAGTGAAGAGCAGAGGGAATAGCATATGCAAAGGCCCTGTGGTAGAGAGTGGCTGGAACATTCTAGGAGCAGCAGTGGGACTGGAGTGGTATGAACATGGAAGGTAGTAGCAGAAGATGAGATCAGAGAGGACTAGCGGCCAGATCATCTGGGGCCTTCTAGACTACCATAGTGTTTTGGCTTTTTTTCTGCGTGAGATAGGGGTTATTAGAGGATTTTTGGTAGAGAACCAAAATGATCTGACTAACAATTGAACAGGGTCATTCTGTCATATTGAGAATATACAAGAAGAAATCAGGAATGGAAGTGGGGGAAGGAGGCTATTAATTTAGAGGAGAGATGATGGTGGCTTGGATAGAGTTAAGGCAGTGAAAGCTAACTCCTATCTTTTACTTTTTAGTTGTATTACATGGCCTAGGATGCATGCCATATTTTTAAATTGTATTCTAGTATGGCCTAGAATGCACACTGTATTTCATGGCCCCTTCATATCTTTCAGCATCCAGCTCAGTTTTCTCATTAGACTTTTCTTTAGCCCCTGCTCATCATGCCCCATAAGGAACTCTCTTCCTGCCTTTTGCACTTACACATTATATAGCACAGAAGGCAACTGCTTTCTGTTTCTTTCATGTAGCTTGACTTTTATTTTTTTCTATGATGTATCAAGAGCCTTATTTTATACTGTTTAGCACATAGTAGGCACTTTACTCAAAAAAATCCTTTTTAGATGGCTAATGTGGCTAATTCTAGTGACACATAATTTACCTATATAAGAAATCTGCACATGTACCCCTGAACGTAACATAAAGTTAAAAAAAGGCGATAGTGCTAATTACACAAGTGAAGGGAGATGCTGTTAACACTGGCATTTTTCTGTGATGGATCTATCTTTGAAACTCAAAAATAAACTCCAAGTTTGGTGGGGAGTGGGGGAGATTTATTCATACTGTTTACTTTGTCCTTTTGCATTGTCATTTTCTCACTGGTGGCATTTGAAAAAGAAACACTATTTGTGTAAGAGAAACAATAATTTGTCTTTAAAAAGCTTATAGTCTGGGAAGAGAAGACGTGAATCTTCATAATTAGAATACTGAGGCATTGTGAAGTATAAACGATAAGAATAATATAAAAAAGGCAAGTGGAATTCACTAGTAGGAATGTTGCCTTCTGGCTGGGTGGTCTCTAAAAAGAGAGTGGTCTTTAGGTCTTGAAGGTGGAGTAGGTGGAAAGAATTGCATGGACACTGCTGGACTCGCTAAGCATGTGCAGAGGTAACAGAATAGATAAATTTGCATGGAGAAAGTTTGCATATAACTTTGGGTTTATTCACAGAATTATAAAGAAATCCAGGGAAAAAATCCACCCTCTGCTCTCCTCCGTGACCCCTAGAGCTACCACTGAAGTCTATGCCTTCCTTGTCACTCAACTGGACGATGCAACAATTTGCCAACTTCAGATCTCAGCCTAATCAGCTTTAATGTCACTGCTTGTGAGAGGCCTTCCCTATTCACCATCACCAAACTTCCCTGTTCCTTTTTTCATTTTCATCATGGCTTTTTAATTATGTCATTTACTTGATTGGAAGGGTTGGCATTGAAAAAGTGCTGTAGGGAGAGAGTGGATAGATTGGCTGGGGAAAATGTAAGGAAGAGAGAGGTCTTTTAAGAAGTAGTGATCTGAGTATGAAATGATATGAACTTGACTTAGTGCTGTTGTGGCACTGGGAATGAAAGAGAGAAGGATTAAGGTTTAAAAAATGTACTCTATGGGGTATAGACTGCATGATAGAATTGCTAGAATTTATAGTTATGACCTCTGGTGTTTTATGGAATAAACAATTATATTTAAATACAGTTGGTCTTCTTTTCTGGAAGCTTTTACTAATCAGTAATTAGGAGCTTAAGTTTTGTGATTTGCTTTGCAAGGAAGACTTTCCCACCTAATGTGCTTCAACCACCACAAAGTAATGTGGAATTCTTAAATATCTGAATTTCACTTACCAACTTTAGCTACAGGGAATGTTTTGAGATGTATTCCACACAAAAGAAAAAAGATACATTTCCCTTAAGGTTGCACAGGAGTAAAAGTTTTGTATCTTTCAAAAGGAATGAACATTGGAGGAAATGATTCCACTTCTCCCACGTAAACCATCACTATCGATAATTGTTTTTGTTTCTGTTTTTGTGACAGGGTGTCACCCTGTTACCCAGGCTGCAGTGTAGTGGCGTCATCTCAGCTCACTGCCACTACCACCTCTCAGGCTCAAGCAGTACCCCGGCCTCAGCCTCCCAAGCAGTTGGGACTATCAGGCACACACCACCATGCCCAGCTAATTTTTGTATTTTTTGTAGAGACAGGGTTTTTCCATGTTGCCCAGGCTGGTCTCAAACTTCTGAAGTCAGGCAATCTGTCCACCTCAGCCTCCCAAAGTGCTGGGATTACAGGCGTGAGCCACAGTGTCTGGCTAGTATTTGTTAATAGACGAGCAAACCACCAAAAGTGGTTGATATAAAAGCAAAGGGTTTTTCCTGTTTTCTTTTCTTCTTTTTGACACTTGGACAGACTATGACTTCATGTATGTGTACTGAAAAATAGGTTGGAGTTTTTAAAAGGTAGTGAAAAAACATGAAGTTTTGGTTTTCATTTTCCTGATCTGGCATGACATTTAAAAATGATTCTTGAAATGAAGTTTTGCTCTTCTTAACTGACTAGCATTTTTAAAGTATAGGTTAATGTTTTAAAAAACTGATACCTCTGCCAATAAATATAATTTCAGTGGGGGCTAATCACAGTCTAACCTGTACTGACATAAATGAGTAAGAGGTGTTGCCCTCATTCTTCCCATATTTGCTATTCTATATTCTTCTCTCGAGACTGTGCTATTGGCACTGGTATTTTGTTAGTGTTTTTTTTTTTCTTTTATTTTTATCCAGCATTCATTGTTTATTCACTTAGTAACAGCAAACCTTCGTTTTCACTAATTTAATTCTTTTTGAGGAATCAGTTCTCCCCAGCTGCCTTCAGTTTTGGTAGAATTGCCCATCCAGATGCCGTCCCCTCTTCTCTGTAGGTCCAAAGGATTCCGTCTCCCACCAGTCAGTCCTGAGGATGAATGTTTGGGTGGATTGATTCTGGTGGCTGCTGTTACCCAAGAGTATCTTTGGCTCATTCTTTTTCCTTATTTTGATTCTGTGGACCACCCAGTATCTTTCTAGTAAATTTCCTTTCTGTTTCAGTTTATCAGAGGGGGCTTCTGTTCCTTGCAACTAAGGAGCTCTCAGAGATAAATATTTATTGTATTAAATAAATAGTAGGAACCATCCTTTCATATCAGAGTTCTATTTTAATTAACATTATTACATATCTTATTTGTAGAAAAATTCAAAAATTGAGTATCGAGAGGTAAAACAATAGTAATCTCACTATCTGTAACAATTGAAAAAGTGTATTCTTTCTTCTATGTGTGTTATTAACACAGTTTAATTGTGTTGTATATGTAACAGTATTTGATAATACTTAACCTTATAGCATGAACAAATTCCCATGTCAAATCTTAAAAATATGTTTTTAATGGCTTCATAATAGTCTATAAGGTAGATATGCCACAATGTAAATACTTCTCCATTGTTAGATGTTTTGTTTTTAATTTGTTGTCTATTTTGAATATGTTATGGTGAGCATCTTTTAATAATTCTTTAGTGGCACCTCTCCTTCTTTTCTTAGAGTAGAGCCCTGGAAATGAATCACTGGGCCTAAGGGTGTGAGCATACCTAAGGCCCAAGAAAGCTTTATAAAACTAAACTCTTAGCAACAAAGGAGTTTTCTTTCTTTCTTTTTTTTTTAAATATATATATATATATATTTATTGCATTTTAGGTTTGGGGGTACATGTGAAGAACATGCAAGATTGTTGCATAGGTACACACATGTCAGTGTGATTTGCTGCCTTCCTCCCCATCACCTACATCTGGCATTTCTCCCCATGCTATCCCTCCCCCAACTCCCCACCCCACACTGTCCCTCCCCTTTCTCCCCCCCCGACAGACCCCAGTGTTTGATGCTCCCCTCCCTGAGTCCATGTGTTCGCATTGTTCAACACCTGCCTATGAGTGAGAACATGTGGTGTTTGATTTTCTGTTCTTGTGTCAGTTTGCTGAGGATGATGGTTTCCAGGTTCATCCATGTCCCTACAAAGGACACGAACTTGTCTTTTTTGATGGCTGCATAATATTCCATGGTGTATATGTGCCACATTTTCCCTGTCCAGTTTATCATCGATGGGCATTTGGGTTGGTTCCAGGTCTTTGCTATTGTAAACTGTGCTGCAATGAACATTCGTGTGCATGTGTCCTTATAGTAGAACAATTTATAGTCCTTTGCATATGTACCCAGTAATGGGATTGCTGGGTCAAATGGAATTTCTATTTCTAGGTCCTTGAGGAATCGCCACACTGTCTTCCACAACGGTTGAACTAATTTACACTCCCACCAACAGTGTAAAAGCGTTCCTATTTCTCCACATCCTCTCCAGCATCTGTTGTCTCCAGATTTTTTAATGATCGCCATTCTAACTGGCGTGAGATGGTATCTCAATGTAGTTTTGATTTGCATTTCTCTAATGACCAGTGATGATGAGCATTTTTTCATATGTTTGTTGGCTTCATGTATGTCTTCTTTTGTAAAGTGTCTGTTCATATCCTTGGCCCACTTTTGAATGGACTTGTTTGTTTTTTCTTGTAAATCTGTTTCAGTTCTTTGTAGATTGTGGATATCAGCCCTTTGTCAGATGGGTAGACTGCAAAAATTTTTTCCCATTCTGTTGGTTGCCAATTCACTCTAATGACTGTTTCTTTTGCTGTGCAGAAGCTGTGGAGTTTGCTTAGGTCCCATTTGTCTATTTTGGCTTTTGTTGCCAATGCTTTTGGTGTTTTAGTCATGAAGTCCTTGCCTACGCCTATGTCCTGAATGGTTTTGCCTAGATTTTCTTCTAGGGTTTTTATGGTGTTAGGTCTTATGTTTAAGTCTTTAATCCATCTGGAGTTAATTTTAGTGTAAGGTGTCAGGAATGGGTTCAGTTTCTGCTTTCTGCACATGACTAGCCAGTTTTCCCAACACCATTTGTTAAACAGGGACTCATTTCCACATTGTTTGTTTTTGTCAGGTTTGTCAAAGATCAGATGGTTGTAGATGTATTGTGTTGCCTCAGAGGCCTCTGTTCTGTTCCATTGGTCTATATCTCTGTTTTGGTACCAGTACCATGCTGTTTTGATTACTGTAGCTTTGCAGTATAGTTTGAAGTCCGGGAGTGTGATGCCTCCAGCTTTGTTCTTTTTACTTAGAATTGACTTGGCTATGCGGGCTCTCTTTTGGTTCCATATGAAGTTTAAGGTGGTTTTTTCCAGTTCTTCGAAGAAGGTCATTGGTAGCTTGATAGGGATAGCGTTGAATCTGTAAATTTCTTTGGGCAGTATGGCCATTTTCACAATATTGATTCTTCCTAGCCATGAACATGGAATGTTTCTCCATCTGTTTGTGTCCTCTCTTATTTCATTGAGCAGTGGTTTGTAGTTCTCCTTGAAGAGGTCAACAAAGGAGTTTTCTGTCTCACTTGAGTACTGTTGTTTTTCAAAGGTGACATTTTAGTGGACAAAAAGTATATTTCCTTTTTAAAAATGTGTTTTTTGATATATACTTATTGATTTAAATTTTTTTGTAAAATATGTACTCATACCTGCAAAGAAGGTTTTAATTAAATGATTGAATTTAAAATCTCACTAAGTTTAAAGAACTAAACCCATCGATGATAGACTGGACAAGGGAAATGTGGCACACATACACCATGGAATACTACGCAGCCATAAAAAATGTTGAGTTCGTGTCCTTTGTAGGGACATGGATGAATCTGGAAACCATCATTCTTAGCAAACTGACACAAGAACAGATAAGCAAACACCGCATGTTCTCTACTCATAGGTGGGTGTTGAACAATTAGAACACAGGGACACAGGGAGGGGGAGCATCACACACTGGGGTCTGTTGGGGGGCCAAGGGAGGGACAGCAGCGGTGGGTGGGGAGGTTGGGGGAGGGGATAACATGGGGAGAAATGCCAGTTGGAGGTGACAGGGGGATGGAGGCAGCAAACCACATTGCCATGTGTGTACCTATGCAACAATCCTCCATGATCTGCACATGTACCCCAGAACCTAAAGTACAATAAAAGAAGAACTAAAAAGAGTTAAATATGAATTATTTTCTCTTTTTAATCTAGTTGTGTATTTAGTGATTTAAAGCTAAACTAACATCTCGAAAGCACTCATGAACTCAGTCTTTAAAATTAACTTTTTTTTTTTTGTGGAACTTAAAATTGTTTGTATTTGTGTACATCCCTTTTCCAAATTTACAGGTGGGCAATTTTTATGTTGTGGATTATAACATATTCTTTAGTTAAATTGTGGGGACAACAGGATTTCCTAAAGGGCAGCAGCCTGGAGGATAAATTCCATTTTCTGATTCTTTTCCACCTGGAAAGAGGAAGTGAGGGGCAGCTGCAGTTACCCCAGGTTCTCTGTTGAGTTCTCATTTCCTAGCAGGTTGTGTAGAAGGACTTTTTCTGGTTTTCCTAATCATTTTATTAGCATACTCTTGCTGAGTAAGCTAAGCATCAAGATATTATCTATGACAAACACTGAGTTTATCTGAATATTCATTTATACTGAGTGGTTCTGTAAATGCTCTCTCTTACTACACACTGGGGAAGTCCACTGGGGAGGGAGCTTTGGTGGAAGATGTGGTGATGGCTTTGTTCATCTCAGATACCAACTTGCCTTGCTGGGGATGGGTTACTGCTTTCTTTTCCTGGAGTTCTCACATCTCTACTTATTGCAGGCCAATTTTGTCTTCACTGTAAATGTAGTGTTCCCCTCTTGATTTTCCTTATTTAAATAGTTTTAAAAAATCACTTGGAGTTTGAAGCATAGTATAGTTGAACAGATGTGTGTGTGTGTGTGTGTGTGTGTGTGTGTGTGTGTGTGTGTGTTGTAGTGTTTTTTGGAATTTGAAGGGTTAAGCAAGTTTGTTTTTTAATTATTATTGGTTTTATTTATCAATGCCAACTATAAGAAGTTAGAATCCTAGGATGCATTTCTTAAATTCTATAAAAATCCTCTGACAATGTTTTCCAGTACCTGCCCTTCAGGTGAGTTTTAGTAAATTAACATTCACCTCCAGATTCTTTAGCAAAACTATTTTAAATAAAAAATACTTGCTTAATGTATTTGTCATCTGCTACAGTCTGTAACTTCTGAACAAAATCTGCTGGTTTTGGAAGTGAAGTTGTATACTATGGCATTTTGTGATTTGCTTAGTAATTAAATCTCTCGACCTCTGGAAGAGAAGTGATTTTGTTTTCAGTTGTTTATAGCAGATATCTTTTATCTGGGAGAGCAGCAGAATCCAGACCTAATCATAATTAGAAGAAGGAAGGTTTTTTTGTTTGTTTATTTGTTTTTTAAGGAATGCTACATAGTGTTAAATTGTGTCCACTGGGAAAGGGATGTATAGCTGCAGCACAGACTCACCCTGGGAGGGATGGGTTATCTAAGGAGCTTTAAAGGGCCAGCTTTCTGTTTAATATATATAGTGGATTTCAACCTGTCTCCCTTACTGTTGGCTTTATTTTCTAAAGCTTTTTAAAAGAATGTGGATAATTTTCTGAAGAAAATGTCTTTTTTATTGCAGAAGGTGTAGATGTGAAGCCAAGAAGCAAATTGAGAGTTCTTAGGTTTCAGTACTAGAAAATGTACAGCAGCCATTCTCTGTTATTAACACTGATTTTCCCATATGAGAATATTGCATTGAATAAGGTAGTTATAACTCAAATTTTAGGTATTAAATTTAGAGTGCTTTTTTCATTTTTATGTGACTTTGCAAATTAATTTTTGCACAGTACTTATTTACTATCAAAACATGAACTCTAAAAAATATATTACATTTCCTGTAAAGGAAAAATTAAGGTTTCCAAAGCAGTTAGAAGATAATACTTCCTTGTTGTAATCTAAAGAAAACCATTGATTTACTTCCTTTCCAGTTGACCTAGGTTATGTAAAGTAAAGCCTTTAAATAAGGCTTTTAAACCCTGAAATAGGACTTTTGGGGATACATTGGCATATTTGATTTTAATTAATACTAATTTTAATTTAATTTTAAATTTTAATTAATACTAAATAATAATTGAGCAGAGACTTGCATTTGAATGTTTGTTTTATCCCTGGCCTTATAATAGACAATTTGGACCCACCCTCATAAGAGTCATATTTACTTGGCTATATTGCCTTTACTTCCATCTCACCCGAAATGATTTTGATTTTCTCAGCCCTGTCAATGTTTCTGGGATTCTGTTGTCACTTAGATTGAAAACCCAGAATTTAGTCCTAATTTCACCCTCACTTTTATCCGCTGTATCCAATCTGTCATCATGTCTATGGATTCTTCCTCTGAAATATTTCTGATTGATATTTCCTTTTCATGTCACTAAAATCCATCTTCTGCAAACAGCGCTGGGTTCGTTGACTAATCAGCTTCTCCCTGGTTTCCCAACCTCTATTTTCTTCCTATAATAATCAGCCCTTTATAAACTCTCAGATTATGTTTCCTCAGACTTCCCTTTCCTATTTTTGCCTGTCTTCTCAAGACGCTGGAATGGCTTCCACTCTTGGTCAGGTTCCAACAGGACTACTTCAAGTTCTGTGTCCAAGCTTCTTAAATTCTCATCTCCTGTCTCTTACATCTTACACTGTCCGGTCTCTGGCTTGTGGGTGGTGGGCTCTGCAGTTTTTTTCAAAGGGGATTGTTTGGAAGTTGTCATTACTTTTTAATGCAGAAACAGTTATGTAAAAGCTACAGTTGAGTTCTTAAACTATAACTCAAAGGCCTGTATAACCTAATGTGTCTGATTTCTGAGCTCTGGAAACCATGGGAATAGGTGGAGGCAGGGGAAGGATGGATGTTTTCTTTTTTTCTAAGTACAGGGTCATCCAGACTAGGCAGAACTTCTAGTGGTTCTTAATGCGTAAAGTTGGTCTTCAGCATTTGTTTTCTGTTCACTGTCTTCCAAATCCTGGTGTTCCTCTCTCCAGGCTCTTAGGCATAAATAGTTACCCTAGACTAAATAATGCGTTAATTAACTCAGTAGTTATAATGTTTGCCTACTAAAATAACCATAGCTACTTTTTATTGAACACTTTCGCCCGCAGTATTTCAATCCTTATAACAACCTTGCATGGTACATTAAAATTACTTCCATTTAATAGGTAAATAAATTGAGGCTGGGTGAAGTTTAAATATATACAGCTATTGATTTATGTGCTGACTTACAAATAACCTGTATATATTTGAAAATCCTTAGAAAAAGTTTGTATCATGTGAGAATTTCTTAAAGGAATATGTAGAAAACCTGCATCCCTTCCCCACTTCATCTCCTCCCCTGAGGCACAAGCACCTCTGGGGCACTGTTCTCCTTTTGAAGACTATACAGCTTCAGGGTAGAAGAAAAGAAGCAAAAAGAGATCTAAAACATTTCTGAGACTTGTCAACCTCTCCATCTGCAAGCCTGTCTCCAGAAAACCCTCTACTGCCTGAACTGGATGTCTAATAGGATTGCACAATGATTCCTATTAGAGATTTGGCTCAAAAAGTATCTTTGTGCTAAAGTGTAATGAAAGAACCCTTGGAAGGATTAAGGAATTCTCAGTTATTAACACATCACCGTCAGCTAGTTCAGTGATGTCTTCCTCTTAGCTACCTCCAGGGCCTTTCTGATCGCATAGAGTTGAAAAGGAAGTGGGGGGCACTTCTGTGGTTTAGATCTGTACTGCCCAGTCCAGTATGTAGCTGGGGTGCACTTAAGATGTGGTTAGTTTTAACTGAAATGTGCTTTAAGTGTAAAATTCACACTGGATTTAAAAGCCTTAGCATTTAAAACAAGAAAAAAACCCATTAGTAACTGTTTATATTAATGTTGAAACAATAAATTTAGATGTATTGAGTTAAATAAAATGTCATTAAAATTTTCGTCTGTTTTCTTTTATGTTTTTAAAATGTGATTACTAGAAAATTTTAAATTACACCCATGTGTTGTGTTATATTTCAACTGGACAATGCTGGTTTAGACTAATTCTCCACCTGTCCTGTGTATTCCAGCTTTTGCTTGGCCTGGTAGCCATGCTCCATCCTATGTCTCCTCTCTTTCCTACATCTTCATCGTCTCCTCTTTACTGGCCCCTTTCTCTCAGTTTTCATTCATTCAGCAAATATTTCCTGTTTTCTTAGTTCCTGTGAAAGTATTAGGAACATGCAGAATCTCTTCCATCCTAAAAACAAAACAAAATGTAAAAGCAAAGAATGGTAAAGCAAACACACCCAACTCTGTCTCAATCCATGGCGCCCTCTCCACATGCCTCCTTCTCTTTGCCATCTAGCCTTTTGAGGAAGAGCTTAAGTTCTTTACCCCACTTTTACCACTCCTTGCTAACTCTTTTGGCCACCAATTTCCCCCACTTCTCAGTCTTTTCCTGCAGCATTTGACACTGTCCTTGGAGTCTGTTGTTCTTTGACTTTGAAGTTCTCTCTCTCTCATTTTTCTCTCTCTTGCCTTAACTTTGTTTTTAAGAGTATGAACAACTCATCAGCTTTGTAACACTGGGCGGACGTAACCTCATGGAGCCTCAGTGGACGTAACCTCATGGAGCCTCAGAATCTTCTGTGTCACGTTGGGGCTTGCATTTGTCAGTGGGCACTGTGGCGGCCCATCCCCTGTATGGCTGGTGCTTGGTTTCTCTCTTTCTTTTTTTTTTTCTTTTTATTTATTTATTTTGAGATGGAGTCTTGCTCTGTTGCCCAGGCTGGAGTGCAGTGGCACAATCTCGGATCACTGCAACTTCTGCCTCCTGGGTTCAAACGATGTTCTTGCCCCAGCCTCCGAGTAGCTGGGATTACAGGCGCATGCAACCACGCCCAGCTAATTTTTGTATTTTTAATAGAGGTGGGGTTTCACCATGTTGGCCAGGCTGATCTTGAACTCCTGACCTCAGGTGATCCACCCACCTCGGCCTCCCAAAGTGCTGGAATAACAGGCATGAGCCACCGTGCCCAGCTGGTGCTTGGTTTCTTTTGTAGGATTCTCATTATCTTCACTGGTTTCTCGGGAAACTCTACTTTTTTTTTTTCCTCCCCCCTCTCAGTACTCTTCCTTGGTAGCTTTTCAATATCCATGCTCCCAATTAGAATGTTCTTCATGCATTTCTTTTTTTCTTCTCATTCTTTAAGGCTCACCTGAGATATCACCTCTGCCACAAAGTGTTTTCTGTCTTCTTCAGCCAACCTTTTGCTTCACAGATCTTTCTCAATTTCCTCATCTGAAAACAGAAATGATGTTATCTCTCAGATTTAATTCACAATATTCTGAGGTCTCACTCGAGATACCTGATGTGAAAGTGCTTTGGAAAAGGATAAGCACTTTATAAATACATTGTTATCACTTTTGGATGGTCCTGCAACATTTATTGTCCCCACAATATATTTGTCAAGATAAATTATACATGTATATAAAGTGCCGTTGATACCAGCTTGAATTCTCTCATATATGAATATTTGCTCTTGTCCCCTAAAATTCCAAGTCCCCAGGCGGGAAGGGCTATGTTAGGCAAAGAAAATAAAGAAATTGAAAAAAAGATCTTACTCTTTCTACTTTTTAGCATACACTGCAGCTTTATGGTAGACATGTAGTAATAGATCCTTCATACATTTTTGCAGGTGCAATTAAACTAGCAGATTCACACATTTCTAGTTCTTTTTGCTTTTTCACTGAAAATATGTTATGTATGATGTATTCAGTTTTTGGCCCTTAATTGCATGTCTTTTCTTGTTAGAATGCAGGCTTCTTTGAACTAGGGACTTTGACTTTTGTTCTCTTGTATCCTTAATGCTTTTCATGTAGGAGGAGCACAGTATTTTTTTTAAATACTTTCAAGTTCTAGGGTACATGTCCAGAACGTGCAGATTTGTTACATAGGTATACACGAGCCATAGTGGTTTGCTGTACCCATCAACCTGTCATCTACATTAGGTATTTCTCTTAATGCTATCCTTCCCCTAGCCCCCAACTCCTGACAGGACCGGGGAATGGCTCTTGTCAGCGTTACGGGGCTAAAGCTTTGGCTCTGAGATATCTGAGGTCCTCACTGCCTACAAGGCTCTTTTGTTTCTGTTAGGGGCTATGCTTTGAAGTACTGAAGATGCTGATTAAGTAGAAGGGGTGATGGGTATTATGGAAGTATTAAAACCAGTTCTTGATATAATTAAAGTAGAATGTAGCCACATAATATTATTAATAGCTGAACTTGACCAAGCACTTACTATATGCCAGACACTGTTTTAGATGTTTTATCTGTACTGATTTATTTAGTTCTCTTCAAAATCCTATGAGGCAGATGTTATTATGTTTTTCCTGGATAGGTGGGAAAACAGAGGGATGGAGAGTTAAAATAAATTGTCTAAGATCATAGAGTGATCGAAAGTAAAGACATGACCAAAATCCAGAAATTGGGCTTCAGAGCTTATTCTCTTAGCTGCTATGCTAACCTGTCTCTCTGCTTAAATACAGATAATTTTAAAACAGCAATGTGGGTGTACATACATGTTATTTCACATTTTTCTAGAGCAGAATAATTGTCAGTAGTTCTTCTGTTGTGGTTTTAAATCATAAGGCTTGTGGCCTATTTCTTTCAGGGAAGTAGTCTAGTTATATACAACCTGCATTTTTTATTCAGCTACAATATGTTAGGAGTTAATTATTTATAGTTGTTGCTGAAACTGATGTGCTGCTTGAGTCACTGAGTTTATAAAGAAATAATGGCCTGTTGAAAGTCACTAAAGTGAAATTTCATGAAAACTATCAGATTAGAAGTTGACCTGTATTTTAAGCTTCATAGATTAGAGAATTTCTAATAATTATGGATTCTTTTATGGTATCAGAATTAGCGTAAACCACATACAGAAAATAAGTGCCAATTTTATGAAGAGAGACATGGGATTTAAAACCATTGAGCTGTGCAAATCAGCTTATCTGTTCATTTTTATTTCTATCGTTTTCACAAAGGATTTCTTGTCCAAGTTATTTTCATTCAAAAGATAGTGCTAAAAGTATGAGATCTACTTTATGGCAGAAATTACTTGAATAAATACATTTGCAAATGCTATAAATCTAGCAGAGAAGTATGTCCTCTTCACCCAAAGTGTCTGTGAACTGAATGGGAGGATGGGAGAAATTAGGAAACACTACATTTCCTTGCCCTCCTCTCAGACTCAGCAGCCGAGGTTGTTAGCTGTCATGTAAATACTGCATCCAAAGTTACTTTGTTTTTTAAATGGAACCTCATGCTGACTTCCCAGGACCCAATAGGGTTTGCCTTGAAATGAAACATGTTATAATGAAGATGGTGGCAGGTACTAAGAGTGCAGAATAAATGTTAAATCCATAAATGAATGAGTGGATTATGTAGATCTGAAAGGGATGTTATAGAAGAAAATCAGATCAATTCTGTGTAAAGCTGGTGAGATCCGAGTGAGGTAATGTAAACCCAATGCAAACAGGTAAAGCACTAGCAGATAGAACCTCAGTTGTACTGTGTTAAAGTACAGGAGGTCCTGGAGTCTCTGTCTATATCTGGAAGTATTTTAGAACTAGACTCAGTGAGCCAACAAGGGGCTGTCTAAGTTCCAACAGGGAAGGCCCTGTTCCCTTGGATGGAGGCCAAGTGGGAGCCAAAGGAAATAGCTTATCATGATCCAGATGGCCCAAATAATGTGGACCAGCCAGAAAGTCAGGATGGCAAGGGGCAGGCTCAGGAAAGGGGCTGGAGATACAAGCTATGTCGAGAAGTATCTAGGAGAAAGATGCTCACTTTTCCTGCGTCCGTTCATTTAACAAATATTTATCGACATGTACTGTGTAGCAGGCACTCTTGTAGACACTGGGGGGTAAAGTAGCCAACAAAAGAGATGACAATCCCTGCCTTTGTGAAATGTACATTCTTGTCAGGAGAAGTAGACAATAACCAAATAAATACGTAAATTGTATGGTACATTAGATCACAAAAATTGCTATAGAGAAAAATAAAGCAAGAAAGGAGGGATGAGGAATGTTGGGGTGCTGCATTTTAAATGTGATGGCCACTGCATTTAAGTGAAGAGGTGACATTCGAGCAAGCTCCTGAAAAGATTTCAGTGAGTTACATTCTTATGCTAAGAAGACTGAGCGAGTGAACTTGTACTAATGCTTTACTTCAGCTGTATTTAGCATGTGTCTTGCTGTTTTAAAATTTCATTGCAGAAGCAAATAAATGTGTGTGGTGGCGGGGATGGAAAAGAAGAAGAGGATACCATGTTTGAACTTGGGGTGTTTGGGAAAGGATAGACCTAAAAGGGATCCCTTCTTCCTTGATTGGTAGGAGAAAGCTGTGCCAAGTGAAATTGAGGGTCACAGGCATGTGACAGCCTTTGCCATTGTGTGACTTTATAGAAGCTGTTTCTGACATCATCAGTTGACAGTAGAATAATAGATTTTATTTTGACAGCAGAATATTATTACATGGTCAGGCTTTAATAAACACTCCTTACAGCTTTATGTCTAGAAAGATTAAATCTAATTCTTCATGTAGCACTAATGTTTTATGTTTATCTGTCTCTTGCAGCTTTGTAGGCAGCCAACCTCAGAGAGGCAGACGGGATGGCTAGTTCAGCCCGGGAGCACCTGCTTTTTGTGCGGCGTCGAAATCCCCAGATGCGGTACACACTGAGCCCAGAGAACCTCCAGAGCCTCACCGCCCAGAGCTCAATGCCAGAGAACATGACCCTGCAGCGGGCCAACAGCGACACCGACCTGGTGACTTCCGAGAGCCGCTCCAGCTTAACTGCCAGCATGTATGAGTACACGCTGGGGCAAGCCCAGAACCTCATTATCTTCTGGGACATTAAAGAGGAGGTGGACCCCAGTGATTGGATTGGACTTTATCATATAGGTAAGTCAAATGGAATAGACTTGCTTGTGACTCAGAGCATACAAGTTTTTACTCTGACATTTTTACCATTCTGTATTTTCTCCCGGAAAAAAATTCACACACACATACACACACAGCAGATTCTGGGAATTTTCTTTCTCCTTTGAGAGGAGGAAATTCAGCAGTAACTTTGCTTATATGAAGTTTGTGGTTACAGCTCTACCTAATTAAATGTCAGAACCTTCAGAACCTGCAGGTGTTACAGTATTTTCTATTGGTGCCAAAGTAATTGCACCAATAAAACGTCACATTTCTCTTGATCAGCAGTCCCATTTTAGAAAGAGATATCTATTAACATTTACTGACATTTTTAAACTGATGAAAGAGACATCTAGATTTAGATGACATATTTTAAAAGCTCTGTATTTTCTAAAATTTGAGTTTTGTTAAGAACTACTTGCAATCTAAGATGTCTTTTTATTTTTAAATTTCATGAATCTGTCCCGGATCAATTATGGAAAGGAAGTGTCTTGTTTTCCTGACAAATGACTTAGAAATAATTGCTATTTGTTTTAATGAAAACAGCCAGCTCTGTTTAGCTGATTTACGTTTGCTGTTCTCAGGTGAGTGAGTAATGAATGAAACATCCCAGAAAGTGTGAAGTCTGCCACATTGGAAAGCAAAAATCGAACTTACCAACTAAACAGAAAGAAAATTGAAATCCATCCCAATAATAAAATCTAATATTCTCCAAAGTTGGAGAACTTTTTCACTGAATGAAGAAAATTCTCGCCAAAATTTAGCATCAGATATTAGGAAGACATTGTTGCTTTCAATGTAAGTTGTAAGCCAAGCATCCCCCTCTTTTTTTTTAAATGAGTAAATTAGAGGGAAAAAAGACCCATCTGTTTATGGCAGTGCTTCTTAGCCAGGGAAGATTTTGCCCCCTAAACGGCATTTGGCAAAGTCTGGAGACATTTTTGGTTGTCACAACTGGGTGGGGGGATATGAGGCCAGGATGCTGTAAAACATCCAGCAATGTATAGGACAGCCTCCCTCCACGAAGAATGAGCTAGCCCCGAATGCCGATAGCACAGCTGTTGAGAAGCCCTGTTTGAGGCAAAACAATACTCTTGCCGAAATTTTGTTAGAATGTTAAACCCACTGAAATTTATTTTTCTCTGGGATAAAGAATTTTATATTGATGAAATAAAAACATTTGGTTTGTATTCACTTATATAACTCTTAATGGTTAGTGATACTGGAAAACAAAAAAATCTAAAATGGGCAAAACTTTAATGAATTATTATCTCTCTTTTTTTCTTATGGTAACCAAAAAGGGGTAAAAGTCTTCACAGCATTTTCCCTAGGTGTGTTTAAAACTATAATCAAATTGAGGAAGATACATAATTTAAAAATTACATTTGTATCATTATGTTCACAAAAAAAAAATCTTACAGCTTTGATGGGACTCTAGTAACCCTTTTGATTTGAATACAGTTTCACTCTTTGGACTTTGTGTAACTTCTCTTTAGACTTTTCTTATTTTTTCTCATTTTAGATTTTATTTTATCTTAATATTAAGACAATATAAGACTAAAAATAGCAAATTGTTTTTTAAAAAAATCCTTTCATGATATTTATTTGGGAAATAATTTTACTTTCTCATATAAGATGATTTATTTTGTATAAATAACTTAATCTGTAAGATGCTAGAATCACTTAAAAAATTGACTACTTTAATCATATTAGTTTATACTTTTTTTCCTGCCTGTCTTTCAGTTTCAACTCTCACCCCATACACACACTTGTTATATTCCCCATCTAAATTTAATCAGGAAGGAACTAAGGGATTCCAACCACAATGAATCTTATCTCCAAGTGACCAAGACCACAAAATCTTGATGTTGTTATATTTTACTTCCTAGAGGAAGAGGTATAGGTCAGAGTTCTAAGTCTGGAATTAATCCAAGGCTATAACTAGGAAAGCAGAATTAGGAAATAAATCCCTTTTGAAAAGTTATAACTCTTCTTCAGTTTATTTCAAGAAGCTTCTGTGTCTTTCTCGTCTAAATCATCATTGTGTCTTTGTCCCCCCTGTATGTTATGTGTATTTTTTCCTCTCCTTTGGCTGCTTTCAAGATTTTTCTCTTTATCTTCATTTCCAATAGTTTGTCTATGATATACCTAGGGGTGATTTTCTTTTTATTTATTCTCGTTGATAGTCCCTGAGCTTCATAAGTTAATGTTTTTGATGATATTTGGACAAATGTTGGCCATTATTTCTTCAAATGTTTTTTCTAGTTTTATTGCTTTCTTCTTTTTCTGAGATGCCAGTTATATGTGTGTTAGAATCATTTCATGTTGTTCTACCAGGCCCCGAGGCTCTGGTCCATTTCCCTTCAACATATTTGCTCTTTGATATTCAAATTTGATAATTTCTAACTTTGTCCTTTTTTTTCTTGTCTTCATTCTGTTGTGAATCCCATCCAATGGATTTTTAAACTTTAAGTTATTTGACTTTTCTTTTCCAGAATATGCATTTCTCTTTTTCTAATTTTCATTTCTCTTTTGAGATTCCTTGTGTGTTAACTCATTCATATCATATTTTTGTTCAGTTCCTCAAACTGAATTGAATATAGCTGCTTTAAAGTCTCTGTCTTCTAATTTCAGCATCTAGGACAGCTTAGGATAAGTATCTATTGACTAATTTTTTTCATTGACCATGGTTCTTATTTTTTTGGTTTCTTTGTATATCTAGCAAATTTTGATTTTACACAGGATATTGAGGATTCTATGTGGTAGAAATTTTTTGTGGAATAACAGCGTTGGTTTTTTTTCTAATAGGCAGATTTATTTCTTTAAACTTGTGTAGGTTTGATTTTTATACTCTGTTAGATTGGGTCTGTGGAAAGGCCAATGTATTTTCCTAGTATTTCTAACTTGGTGGAATTCAGCCTCCGAATTTGATCTCCCCCTATGGATTTTGTTAGGTCTTGCTTTTGGGCTGTGGTAAAATAAGTGTATGGTAGACCTTATTCTAGTACACTGTGCTTATTCCCAAGCAGTAGCATTTCTGGTATCTTAGCTGGATGCCTGGAGTGCTAGCCAGATCTCTTCACTCTGGCTTGGGGGCTGTAGCTTCCAATGTTCACCAGCACTGCTTAACCTCTGGTCACTCTGTTGTCCTCTCAGCCGTGAAAAGCTGCTCTCTGTAAAGCCTTGGTCATTTCTTTCTGAGCATGTGCAGCCTAGACCTTGGCCAAAGATTTGTAGAGGATCCGCCTTGTGGATTTCTGGCCCTCAACCTTCTAGAGCACTTTTCTTTTCAGTGCTTTGGCCTGGAGATTCTAGTACTTCAGTCGACCCAGACTCTGATCTCTGTATCCAAGTTCAGCAGAACTGCCATGGACTCTAGCTTCTTGCTCTACACTCAGGAAATTGTCTTCCATCTGAGATCTGGGTGATCAGAGAGTTGCCTCATAAGTTTCTCTTTTCTCTGAGATTATAGTCTAATCCCATCTGTTTTCCAATGCCTGAAAACCACTTCTACTTCCTTCTAATTTTATAGTTATGTACGTTAGGAAGGCTATTCTGGTGCTGATTACTTCGTTCAGGCCTGAAGCAGAAATTCCTCTATAATTTGATTTAGGTTGGGAAATAAGAGGTCTCAATTTTCCCCTCTAGATATTTCCAAAGAACTCTGAATAAAATTGATTGCTTATATCCATGTTGTCACTTCTTACTGTGTTTTCTAATAGATTAATATCCTTAGCAGGAAGAGGGGTGAGGACCTGGCATCCCAGACCCCTCAAGAGGCCATTTCCTGCCCCCTTCCCTCTGTAGTCAGAACCCTGATTGGGTTAGTGGGGTAAGCAGTAAGTCCTTAATCTCAGGGCAGGTAGGACTTCCCTGGGCTCAACAAAGGTCTAAACTTGTATGTTAATCCAACCATTGAGTAGGCTAGAGGTAGACATGTGACTCAGTTCTTGTCCATGAGATCTAATTGGAAAACTTTGGGTGAACTTTGCTTTCCAATGAAAAGCCAGAGTTTCATGAAGGAAGAGTCTTTTAAACTTCCTCTTCTCTTGTACTTGGAACTCTGGTGAAAACACGTGATGTCTTGAGCTGCTGCATCCATGTAGCAATCATGAGGCATCAATCAAGAGAATAAAAAGCAAAGGATGGCAGAGAAGAAAATAGAAAGATCTTAGACTGGCACTTTGAAGTTATGTTATATGCAGGAAAAAAAAAAAAAGTTCTTCTCTTTGTTTAAGTCACCAGCAGGCTTTCTTGTACCTGCAGTTGCTCCTAACTGAGTCACTAACACAGCTAGAAATATAAGAAAGGGAAAAGGGTAACAACTGCTGTTAAAGGCAAGATAAAGAATGAGTGGGCTGCTGGGTAGTTACTACTTCATGGAGAGTGTTGAGGACTATTTTGATATCTGTAAAAACCACAAGGTTGTTTTGAAAAGAAGTAACAAAAATTTTGATGTAAAAATTCTGAATATAGTAACTCCAAGCCATGTGGAAATTTTCAGTGCTTTAATAGGACCAATAATGTGATGGGAACAATTTTTCAAATGAGTAATTAGTAACCTGAAAACATGCAAAACAATTTTTTGGAGGCTATTAAATGAAAGTAGGTAAAATGATACATTTAGAGAGGAATTGAAAGAAAAGAGGAAACAGCATGCTGGAATGGGAAAAGATTTTTGAGGTTCAGGTTAAGTCGTTAATTTAATACTGTTGTGGCTAAACAGGAACATGCATTATAAATTCTCTCTTGGGCTCTGTGAAATAGATGTGCTGAGAATCTAGGTTTCATAACAATAGCACGTATGGCAGAAATAGCTTCAGATTTCTATACCTCTTGGTAGGAAGCAGCCTCTCCCGTTCAGTTGTGTCCTTAGAAGCCAGACTGTTTCCTAGCAACTTCTAGTTTTAGTTATGGAACAGAGATGGTCTCTATAGAAATAAGTCCCAAAGGAGAAGGAATTTAGTGGAACATTGAGCTGATGAGGTGTGGCTTGTTGGCACACTCTGCATTTTGATTGTGTTTCTCTTGGCTAACATTTTCTTCCCCCTCTACAAGTGTGAGTTTTGTTTTTGTTTGGCTCGTTGTGAAGAATGTTTTGAACTGTACAACTCACTCCAGATGACCTGCTAATCTGGAGGGAAAACATATGCATGTGATTCAGAAAAATAAATATTTCTTTAGGCATTTTGAGGCAGCAAATAAGCCCTATTGGAAATACAAAGAAAAAAGTTGAAAATATCAAAGCATCATTTGAGGAGACTTTGGGTGTGAACACAGTTCTCAAAACATGCTCTAATTATATTTCCTCCCTCCAGAAAGCCTCATATACACCCTGAGATTTCTAGAAATGATCACAATGGAGCTATAACCCCAAACCTCCAAATTGCAACAATTAATGCCTTGCAGATGGTTTGCAGAAATCACTAGGCTTATAATTTATTGTTGGTCTCCAAAATTAGAATTGATTCCTCACAAATTTAACAGTGCTACTTATTGCCTCCTCCTAAGTGCATCAAATAAAAAGAACCAAATGCTTATCTTACGCAAAGACACTTAGGTCATCCAGTACAAACAGCTTTCCATGAGAATCTAATGGAAACAGTTTGAAGAGGAGGTAGATCATACTAAATTTGTTTCAGGCTCACTATCTAATTCCCCTTCACCTTTGGACCTGTGCTTATTTTCCTGGCTGTTCAGAAGAAAAACAAACACTCCAAAAGGCTTCGTTTGCCATTTCTCATTTGTAGGCAACTTCAGGTATTCAACAGAACTAGGAAAGTGCACATTAAGATATTTATTTATTTATTTTACATAATGAAAATGTAAAAGTGTATACTATGCTATATACCAGTAGTTGTTCAAAGTACTGGTCTGCAAACTGTTACTGATCTGTGACCAGGTAAGGTACTATTTCCAGAATGTAAATCAGAATGTAAATCAATATACTGATTCCTTCATTGAGAAAATGTTGCTATGAAAAAAAATTCATCTAAACCAAAGTTTCTTGATGCAAGTATTTCAGATTCTGGCTCAAGCTTCTTATGTTGCCATGGACTGGTAACAGTTTACCAGCATTACTCTGGAATGAAACACTTTAAGTAGACCTCTCAGTATTCATGCATTGATTATGTCTTTGAAAATGAATGGCAGAACAACTGTATTTTGACTGTCAGTCTTAAAAAAGTATCATGGTAATATATTATGACATTTTTCATGTTTCTTCACATTTGGAGAATAAAGTAAGATTGCAGTAGTGAGCCAAGGCATTATGATCATGTATCTTAGAGCTTTAAGATCCCACAGTTTAAGCTTATGTTTTATAAATAAATAACTAAGGTCTAGAATGATGATACCATACAGCTTGTTGAGGGAAAAGTCAAGGCTGGAACTTCAGTGTCCTATGTCCCAAGCCTTCATTTTTCTTTCCTGTGCTTAGCATTGTAGTCTGGTATTTCCCAATCTTTAATTACTTGCTCACCACCTTCTTGATTTTTTGCAGTTTTAGATGATTGGCTGTAGTGTTAATACTTTTCTTTAAACCATCAGATTGACAAAGGAGCAGAATAAACACTTCTCAAAAGAAGACAAGCAAATGACCAACAGTATATGAAAAAAAATCTCAGCATCACTAATCACCATGAAAATGCAAGTCAAAACCACAATGAGATATCACCTCACACCTATTAGAATGGCTGTTATCAAAAAGACAAAAGATAACAAGTGTTGGTGACATTTGGAGAAAAGAGAACCCTTACACACTGTTCGTGGGAATGTAAATTAGTACAGCCATTATGGAAAACAGTGAAGGCATAACTCAGAGATAGTGTAGTTTCGGTTCCGGATCCCCACGATAAAGTGAATAGCACATTAAAGCCAGCCACACAAAGTTTTTTGGTTTCTCAGTGCATATAAAAGTTGTGTGTACACTAAACTGTAGTCTAAATATTAAGTGTGCAAAGCACTATGCCTAAAAGAACCTGATATACATACCTTAATTTAAAAATTCTTTATCATTAAAAAATGCTAATGATCATCTGATCCTTCAGTAAGTCATCATCTTTTTGTTGGTGGAGTGTCTTGCCTCCATATTGATGGCTGCTGACTGATCACGTTGGGGTAGCTGCATAATTTCTTAAAATAAGACAGCAGTGAAGTTTGCTACATTGACAGACTTCCTTTCATGAAAGATTTTTCTGTAGCATGAATGCTATTTGATAGCACTTTACCCACAGTAGAACTTTTTTCAAAATTGGAGTCAATGTTTTCAAACCCTGCCACTACTTTCTCAACTCAGTTTATGGAATATTCTAAATTTTTTGTTGTTGTTGTCATTTCAACAATATTCACAACTTCATCATCAGGAGTAGATTCCATCTCAGGAAACCACTTTCTTTACTCACCCATAAGAAGGAACTCCGTATCTATTCAAGTTTTATCATAAGATTGGAGCAACTCAGTCACATCTTCAGGCACCAATTCTAATTCTAGTTCTCTTGCTATTTCTACCACATTTACAGTGTGACTTCCATCACGGAAGTCTTGAACCCTTCAAAGACATCCATGAGGGTTGGAGTCCATCCATGAGGGTTGGTGATATTTTATTCTATTCCATGAATTGTGAATGACATCTAGAATGGTGAATCCCTTCCAGAAGGTTTTAAATTTATGTTGTCCAGATTCATCAGAGAAATTACTATCTATGGCAGCTATAGCCTTAAGAAATGTATTGCTTAGAAGTAAGACTTGAAATTCAAAATTACTCCTTGACCCATGGGCTGCAGAATGAGTGTTGTGTTAGCAGGCATGAAAAAAACATTAATTGCCTTGTAAATCTTCATCAAACCTTTTAGGTGATGGGTTGCAGTCTTTTTTTCCCAAGCAGTAGGTCTCAGTAGTGGCCTTAAAATATTCAGTAAAACATGCTGTAAACAGATGTGCTGTCATTTAGGCTTTGTTGTTCCACTTCTAGAGTGCCAACAGAGTGGATTTAGTATAATTCTTAAGGGCTCTAGGATTTCTGGAATGGTAATTGAGTATTGGCCTCAACTTAAATTCACCAGCTGCATTAGCCCCTAACAAGAGTCGGTCTGTCCTTTAAGCTTTAAAGCCAGACATTGACATCTCCTCTAGCTATGGAAGTCCTAGATGGCATCTTCTTCCCATAGAAGGCTGTTTCGCCCACATTGAAAATCTGTTGTTTAGTGTAGCCACCTTAATCAATGATATTAGCTAGATCTGGATTACTTACTGCAACTTCTACATCAGTACTTGCTGTTTTACTTTGTACTTTTATGCTGTAGAGATGGCTTCTTTCCTTAAACCTTGTGAATCAACCTTTCTTAGTTTCCAACTTTTCTTCTGCCATTTCCTTACCTCTCTCAGCTTTCATAGAATTGAATAGGATTAGGGTCTTGCTCTGGATTAGACTTGGTTTAAGGGAATATTGTGACTACTTTGATCTTCTCTCCAGACCCCTATAATTTTCTCCATATCAATAATAAGGTGGTTTCACTTTCTTATCATTTGTATGTACACTGGAGTAGCACTTTAAATTTCCTTCAAGAACGTTTCCTTTGCTTTTACAACTTGGCTAACTGTTTGAAGCAAGAGGCCTAGCTTTTGGCCTGTCTCACCTTTTCAGATGCCTTCCTCACTAACCTTAATCACTTTTAACTTTTGTTTTAAAGTGAGAGATGTGTGACTCTTCCTTTAAACACTTAGAGGCCATTGTAGGGCTATTAATTGGCCTAATTTCAATATTTTTATGTCTCAGGAGATAGGAAGGCTGAGAAGAAGGAGAAAGAGGATTGTTGGGTCGGTGGAGCAGTCAGAACACACACAATATTCATTGATTAAGTTTACAATCATACATGGGCATAGTTCATGGTACCTCAAAACAATTACAATAATAACATCAAAAGAACACTGATCAGAGATCATCACAACAGGCTTAAAAATAATGAAAAAAATACTTCAGGAAATATCAAAATGTGACACAGAGATATGAAGTGAGCATATGCTGCTGGAAAAAAATGGCACCAATAGACTTGCTCAATATGGGGTTGCCACACGCTTTCTATTTGTAACAGAAACACATTATCAGTGAAGTGCAGTAAAGCAAAGCATCATAAAAGAGTTTTCTGTGTAGATTCCTCAAAAAATTAAAAATATAAATACTGTATGACCCAGCAGTCCCACTTATGGGTATACATGTCCAAAGGAAGAGAAATCAACATACAAAAGAGATATCTGGACTTCCATGTTTATTGCAGCACTATTTACAATAGCCAAGATATGTAGTCAACTTAAGTGTCCATCAGTGGATGAATAGATAAGGAAAATGTAGTATGTATATATATCTATATATCTATATCTATATCTATATCTATATATCTATATCTGTCTCTCTAGGAATACTATGCATTCATTGAAAAAGAAGGAAACCTTCTCATTTGTGACAACATAGATGAACCTGGAGGTATTATGTGAAGTGAAATAACTCATTTGATTAAAACCAAACTCTCTACCCTGACAATGTTCTAAGCAGTAGTGTTAGAGAAAGGTTTGCATTGTTAGGTATATTTCTTTCTGACATGCATTAACTGTAAAGGAATAACTTTTGTCAATGAACTACCCAGGACCGTCACAGCAGCACACTTTGAGAAGCTCTGAAGTTATCAGTCGTTGAGATCACAGGCGATACAGTTAGACACACTAGTAAATTCAGTGAATGGGTAGCTGAATAACCATGGGCAGATTATTTAACTTTTTAACCTCAATTTCTCCATCTTTAAAAAAAGACTTAAGAAACCACCAATATTATGAGAATTAAATGAGATATTGCATATTAAGTGCTCGGCAAGGTGCTTGTGCAGATTGTAAGGCTATGATGATTATAAACTATCATTAATGTTTTGGTAATTATTAATAATAATAAAATCATTTTACTGGTAGTCTGAAGCTGCAGGACAAACTTACCCACTGAATGAATTCCCAGGAAGGGATTTCCAGTTTAAAGTGACACCATGAGACACTTCTATTTAAGGAAAACAAAATTCATTTCTTGAAGGAGAACTTTAGAAATTATATAAGCACTTAAAATGTGAATGCTAAATAATGCAGTATTTTGATTTGAATGTGATGTAGGTTCCAAATCAACATGCCTTACAAAGGTGATGGGAAATCTGTAATTTAATCTGAAATTCAATCAAATGGAACAAAGAATTAATGTTATTAGGTATCAAATACATTTCTTCAGAATAACTATCAAATACAGTTAAGAGTACCTGATCCTGATTCCTGCCAAAGAAAAGTTGTTTTAGGTACTATCTTTAAAATTTTTAAATGCCCTTACAAAATAAGAGCTTTGAACATGAAATTGTTTTTTGGAACAACTTAACTCTAAATTCTTGTCACCTAGTCAGATTATGCTGCAATAATTAACTAACCCTAAGTCCTCAGGGCTTAACAGAACACAGGATTGTTTATTGCTGATGCTGCATGTCTAGTGTGGGTTGGCAGGGGGCTTGATTCATACTGTCACTTATGGACTCAGGCTCATCACCTTCTTTATTTTTTTCATATTGGATTATTAAAGGCTCAACCATTTTATCATTATGCCATCGGGAGCACATGACCTCTTTGGGCAAGTGTCGGGAAGAGAGAGCTGGAAACTCTTACGCCAGCTTTTAATGCCTGGACACCAAACCAACACACTTCACTTCAGCTCACAGCTCATTGTTCAGCATTGTTAGCAAAATTCTGCCTAACTCCAAGGGGACTGGGAAATGCACAGAAGCCTTTGGCTATTCAGTGAGCAATCAGTGTCTCTGCCATAGTAGAATGTCTTGCTAACAATGTGTCTGGTCCTGTAGTCTGTTTGAAAGCCTGAGACATCCTTGCATGGTCACTGCAAAAATAGATTCTAGGGGTTAGAAAGTTTCATACTTTGAAATACACTTAGCAAGGTGTTCAGAGACTGAGTGAGCAGGCATACCCTGGGCAGTACCAAGGACAGTGCATGCCCATTATGGATGAAAAATAGCATTCAGTGGAATCTGAATTCACAGGATCACCTTGGTGTCTCAGACAATCATGAATCTTCCTTTTAATATGCATGTTGAAGATTTGGTCCACAGAGGAGTCCACATGTTCAAAATGGTTATGAAAGACTCCCCTGGACATTAGGTAGGTTTTCAAAAATTGCATAGGTTGGTGTAGCCAAAGAAGCTTTAGCGTATTTTATGCCTTAACATATTGGTTGCAAGCGATACTTAATACAGGCATTCTTCTGTTCATAGATTGAGATGATTGTAGAAACATTACCTTTGTTGTGTTTTTATTGTCCCCCCATGATTATTTATGTCACTTTTCCTTAAAGGAGACTCATATAGCCATAATTAGTAAATGTTAAATAATTGTAAATATTTTGTGATGGAATTAAGATAGCATTCACATGAGGTTCTGGTTGCAACTATTACTAACCCAAAAAATAATTGTCTACCACACATACTAACTTTGTCATGTTTGTTATAAGTAGGGTTTATATTTTCTTAAGCATTAAATAGGGGCACACCTATAAAGTTACTTATAATGCCATTATTTTATCCTGATGTATTTCTCAAAGTCCGTTTTGTCTGTTATCAGTTGTTATATCAACTTCCTTTTGGCTAGTTTTTGCTTAGTGTATCTTTTCCCATCAATTTGCTTTCACCCGTTCTTTGGCATGTTTCAGATTTATCTGCTGTAAATCATGTAAAGCTTTATGATTTTTTAAGTCTAATCTGAGTGAGCATCTTTTAAAATTGATACATTTAAAGGTTTTTACATCTGCTTTTACTTTTTATATAATTGGACTTATTTCAACATCTTATTTATTTTCTGTATATCATGCTTTTTCTTAGATTTTTCCCCTATTTTTATGCCTTCAATGGAAATGATAAGTTGTCTTTACTTCCACCTCTCACATTCTTCCTAAGCCTATTTGCTTGGAATTTAAACATTCTAGTCTATTCTGTTAATGGTTATTCTTTTATTTTTTGACACGTGTAATTAAGTTAGCATATAATGAATCAGGATATTTAAGTGCCTCAAACTGTGCAAGAATCTTAGGATCTTTTCATTCCAATCACTTTCTTCCCCATCTTCTCTTTCATTGTTGACATTTAATTCCACCCTGTTTTAAACCCCTTCTTCTACATTAGTCATTATTATTATTATTGTTGTGTTTTTTCATAGACATATTCTGTGTAACAAACCTCCATAAAATAATGGCTGAAAACAATAATCTATTGGATAAGTAAACAATTTAAAGATGAAAAAAAACCTGACTTACCTGAATCAGCTGCACCAGAGTACACTGGGCTTGATTTTCTTATAAAACACATACATACAAAAAAAAGTTGCATTATAAAATAAGTGGAAGCTCATAGGTGAAGTTTACAATTTAACTTCAAATCCTTGTTGGTTTACCAAACCAAAGAATATCTTTTTTTTCCTGATTAATGTAGGTTATGATGAAAGGTGTCAGATATGTCCAAGATCCTCTCTTCATTTTCTCCAGTGGGTTTTCCCCTTAACAGGCTCTCATGTGTTCTCTATTTCATTTTGTACCAGCTATTTTTATCATTAGTTATAAAGTCAAGGCCTTAAACCAGCCTTATGCTTGCGATCTTTGAGTTACAGTGGAGCTGTGATAACTATCAAAGTCATTATATTTTTTTCCGTCAATTGTTTCCCACAGTCTGGCTGACATTATTGTTGAATAAATACAGACTTGCTTCACAATAGTGCACTTCAAATGGACTTCAGAGAAACTGCATTGAGCAACTCAGATTTTTTAACCTGTTTAAGTTGTAGAAACTGAGTATTGTAACTCAGATTTAGTGGTGATGGTAAGGGATTCTTTCACATTTTCATAGTTTGAGTTTTTGTACTTATTTTATATAAATTATGAAATGCAAAACTCCAAATATATATTTATTGAGAAAGCATGATATTTCTCTTCCTACATCAAGATTTGTAAAACAGCAGTGAAATACTATGAATAATCACATTTTCTGAATCTACTGTAGTTCATAAAATCATTACCAGACCACGATAATGCCTTACCTATAAACAAGCTTGAACTAGGGAGAGTCTGTTGGATCCATTAACTTCAACATTGGGTAACAATAGAGTGGATCTGAGGATGGTTTTGGAGTTGGGGGTACAGGACAGACCTGGCTTCAAATGTGGCTCTGCTACTTAGTTGGCACTTGGAAGAGTTACTGAACCATTCTGAGCCTGAGTTTCTTAATGTGCCAACCTCATAAAATTACACTGAAGGTGAAACAAGATAACATTTGTAATTGTAATACATGAGTATCTAGGTAGCCACCCCACTACCTACATCCCCAACAAACATTTGTTGAGAACCTACTATGTGGCTGCCACCAGGCAATGGGATAAAACATGAATCAGCTCACAAGAGGGTGAGATGTAAGTAGGAAGGAAATGATTATAATGCACTGTGTTCAGAACAACATTACAAAGACCACAAAAGCATGGAGAAGGGGCAGTTTAATGCCTGAGATAGGTTCAGAGATGGGAAGGGTATAGAAAGGGCTTTACCAAGAAGATGATATTTGAACTTAGTGTGAAATTGAGATGTTTTTTGGTGTTCACACACAAAAAGATCATTCCAGGAGGTGGAAATCGTATGTGCACATGCCAGTCTTTTGTCCTGAAGGGCTTACAGATGTGCTTGAAGAGAACACCTCCTGTCCCCTTCCCTTTTTCTGTCTGACTTCCTGACTTCCGTGTATCTTTTAAGACAGGATTCAAAAAAGTCACCCACTCTGTGGGTGATCTACCTAACTATTCTAGGTAGTTAAGGAGTTCAGTCTGTTTGCCTACTCCCTTAGGTATTTATCATATTACTGTTTCAGTGCTGATTACACTTTGTTATTTATAATTTGTCTTTCTCCATGTGTCTTCCTTCCATTGCACTCCTAACTTCTTAACTGCATCTTGTTTATGTTGTAGGCTGAGCACTTTACCCAGCTTTCTGTGCTGCATTATCTGTGCAGATTAATTAATTCATTCAAAAATAGGTTTTAAGCTAGAGTAATTATGGTATAAGTAAATACTCTTTTATTGAGGATGATTCCATATTATGTAGTTTTCAACTAATGATTTTATTGAACAAAATATTTTTGGTATTTATTCATCCATTTGTTCAACAATGTTAGAAGTTTACTATGTATCAGACTTTTGAAATTGTTTAAAAGATATCCTCTATATTCAGGATCATAGTTAATGAGTCACCATTGCAGATTTTTCCTAATTATTTTATAGTGTACCAGCCTTTTGTTTCCCGTTTCCTTACCTATAGGATCTATCTTCAATATTGAAAGCATTTTATGTTTAAATAAAAATAACTTTGTCCTGAATTCAATATGTCTACTGCTTTATACTCTCATTTTTTGGTCCTTTCTTGTTCTCTTGTTTCTGAAAATGTGCATCTGACGCTCTAAGCAGTCATAGATGTTTTCCTGAAAGTTACAACTTGTTTGGCATGATGAATATCTATAGCGTTTTTGAAATTCTGAAATATGTACCAGTATATTTGCAAGATAGTTATTATACCTCTAGTACAAGCAAGTGCTGTTTTGAGATTATGATAGATCAAGCAGTGATCATCCTTTAACTCTACAAAATTAAGTACTGCTTTTTTGAGGGACTATATTTATAGCTCTAAGGTATACTAATAGAATAAAATATGTTAATGAATGACTAACCTAAAATTTTTGAAATTTTCAACTGGAAATTTACATTAACAGAATTCTAAATATTTGCTATGTATCTTTTTAAGGCACACAAATAAATAGTAGGTTTTTTTTCTTTAAGTGTAAGTCTGTGGCATATTTTTGACATTGTAAAGAATTCATCATAAAAAGGAAAGCTATAAGAATTCAGCGAACATCTAGAGGTTAAATTCTTAGTTTTGGGCTCCGTGACAGCCACTTTTTCTCTTTTCACTTTAACTGCCAAAACCTGTCATTTCTGAGATATTTCAAGGAGATAAACAAGGTGAACTGTGCTATGCACATGACCCGATATAACTGCTGATTTGAGCAAGGTTACTGGTCAGCATACGTAAGGTAACTTGGAGTTTTCTGGTCCATCATGTGATTCATTTCCCTGAATGCAGTGCTATGAAACTAATAAAATTCTTTTGAAAAATTATGATTGTTTGCCTGTAGTACCAGCTACTCATGAGGCTGAGGCTGCAGGATCATTTGAGCCCAGAAATTTGAGTCCAACTTGGGCAGTATAGCAAGATCCTGTCTCTACAATTTTTTTTTAATTAAAAATAATCAGGATGATTACTTGTAAATTCTTTCTAACTGCAACACTGCTAGGACAAGCAGCAACACTGTCATCTTTGTGACGTCTTATTATGTGATGCTGTCTTTGGAACCTCCAGAATTCTACATGTTAAATAAGTTTCACTCAAATGTAAGGAAACTGTATTACTTTTTTAAGGAAATTAAATGCTAGCAGTGAAGTATGATATTTTTCATCATTTAGAATCATTAAAATATTATTTATCTTTTGAAGTGTATTTTAATACTTAGAGCCATAAAGGTTTTAAATTTTGAAAGAAA
This sequence comes from Ateles fusciceps, assembly GCA_036589455.1. NCBI lineage: Eukaryota > Metazoa > Chordata > Mammalia > Primates > Atelidae > Ateles > Ateles fusciceps. The sequence continues at coordinate 6,774,410 of JAZHEH010000889.1, forward strand.
ATTAATGACCATTTACTCTACTGGTCTCATTTTACAAATTAGAAGCTAAAGGCTTAGTTGGATTAAGTAATGTGTACGTCGTTGCTCAGTAAAATAGCAGGGAAAAATACATGCTTAATAGGAATTTCCTTCATCGTGGAGTTGCTTCTTAAAAGGAATTAGATGCTAAAGTCACTTCCTGAAGGTGATTTTTTGTATAGCCAAAATTACCCATGAAACTCCTTAGGAAAGCAGAATGACTTAACACCAAATTCAATGGCAGATTTTTCTTCCAGCGTTGGAACAGATTGCTGTCTCAGACTGAGTGCCAGAGAAGAAGTTAGCTTGTGTTTATGGGCTGTTTTTATAAGAAAAACAAACAAACAAATAATAACAAAGCCCTTGTCATCAAAAACTAAAATTCCCTGGAACCTGGCGGGATGCTTGGAAGAACTGCATATTTCACGTTCCCTCTTGGGGCACACACGCAGGGTTTGGAATTGTTCCCATGCTGCTTCGATTGTCCCCTTTGTCAGTCTCCTCTCTTGCACCCAGCAGACTTGTGTGGTTACACTGAAATATGTTAAATGGGCATTTGCTGGGCCTCCCCCTGAACATGAATCAGATCCTCCAAGATTCAGTAGAGTAGGATGATTCAGTTTCTTAGATGGAGGCTCACAGAGGTTTAATTTATAATGTTTTGCTAGTTTTTAATAGCACCTTTTAAAATTCCCCACCAATACTGTTTTTGTAAAGGTGCCACAGTTTTTCAGGTGACCTTTATGATCAGATGCATTAGAAATACTTTTTCTTCTTTTATCTCTTATGTTTCCTTTTTAGTGCAGCACACCTTCCTTGGGATTTTAAATCCGTAGGGCTGAGTGCTTACTTATATAAGCTCTAGGCATAGGCAAGACTGAGATCTAACATGATTGTGTATAGTACAAACATTTCTTTGCCTTAAAATTTAAAACCTCTTCATCTTTCTCTAAACCGTAACTGATGTAATTTATTGTTTTCTAAAGGTCGATGTGACCAATGTAAGTGTCTATGAGCTAAAATATTTCAACACAATTTCTTCAGTATCTCTATTAAGAAAAAGATATGAAGAAATAAAATACAAATAGAGAATTCTTATTTTTATGAGAAATTACAACTAGAACCCCTCTATCCATACCATGTACTAAAACCATGCACTTGGAAGTCAACGATAACTCTTAAAAGTCAGATTACTAGACCGTTTGTTAATCTTCAACCCCCCAACACCCTTTGATGCCGTTTTTTGCCCCTTCCTTTTGAGACTTTCTCTTCATTGGCTGTGACACTGTCCTGGATCTGCCAGTTTTCTGACCAATCCTTTTAATTTTACAGAAACTTGTTTCTTTCCTTATTCTCTAAATATTCTTCAGGCTTTACTGTGGATTTCCTTCTTTTAAGAGGACACTTTAAGCAGAAAGCTTCATCTCCAACTAAACGTGCCTGGAGCCATGTCTTACTGGCTCCTGAGAGCTGATTCTGCACGTCATGCACTGAAAGCACAGCTCTGCATTCATTTCATGCACATTGGTAGCAGGATGACAGCATTTACACCACAGGAAACCGCAAACACTACAAATCAGGGCTTCTCCTCCCCTCAGAGAGCCAGTGTTCTAGCATACCGCTATTGAATCCCAACCTCTGTCTAAAGCTCCCAGGATCATTTTTCTGTGAATATACTGCTCCTCAAACTCAGTTTGTTCAAAACAAACAGACTGACATGCGAAACCAGTCTTGATTTCCCTGTTTTTTATTGGTAGAAATGCTATTTTTCAGGCTCTCAGGCTTGGAAACCTTGTACAAGATTTTGACTGCTACTGCACTTTTAACATGCGCATCCAGTCTCTACCAAGGACTATAAGTTTTAAGTTAGCAGTGTTTCCCGGCACTATCCTTTCAATTCTCACTTTGTTTGGGTGTTTGTTATGAACCTCCTAGTTAATCTTTTCAGTCTAACATCCTCTGGCTCATCGATGTTCCATAGCACTGCCAAACATTTAATTTTTAAAGTTCATTTTTGCCAGGCATTAAGCCAATTGTCTTATTTAATCCTTAAAACAGCCTTATGGGGTGGTATATCAGTTAGGATTTGTCAGTGAGAAAACAAACAAAAACTAGCCCTCTCTCAACCCCAATAACTGTGGCCCAGAGAATGGCGTATGCAAATTATCTTCTAAGCCGACAAGGGCCAACTTGAAGCTAAGGATGGGGCTAGTGTGATACAAGCCCCTCTGCTGAGAATTGGGAGGGAGATGGATGCTGAGTACAGCAACAAATATCTACATTAGGCAGTTATTAGTATCCCCATTTTATGACTGAAGAAATAGGCCACATAGTTAATTAACATCTCCAATATTTTTCAGCAAGGACAAGGGGTTGAAATTTTCCTGAATTTGAAGCTTATGCTCTATCCATTATGCTTTGTCATAAACCTCCCAACTCATGTACTAGAAGCCAGTGGTCAAGTGCCTATACTCTGAATTTGGGTAGATCTGCGTTTAAATCTCTGCTTTGCTACTTGCTTCCTGGGTGACATTGAACAAGTGGCTTACTCCCCTATGATAGCAATATCAATCTTACTGGAAAAAATAAAATACTTGGTAGGATTTCTCTGCATACTTCTAAAGTGCTTGGAATAGGATTTGCTTTGGTAAGATTATAGTAAATGTCAGTTCTGATAATCATGATGATTATGATGATGATTGAACATATTTGTGCAAGGAATAGAGTGTATTTTTCTATTTCTATTTGCTATATTGCTAAGTATAGCTGATTGCTTTTCGTAAATTATTGTTGAGTTGAAAAAACTAAAGATATATGGGAAAATCTGATGGTGGAAATTGTATTTCAAAGATTAATAGCATTATTAAGGTGCAAGGATGTTAAAGTGGAACTTGTCTTGGATCAGAAATTTCAGCTGAGGCCCCAAAGTGAAAGGTGACAACCATCCCCAAGGTCCAAAGTGAGATGCTGACTGTCCATGCAGGACTAGGGAAGGAGCTGGTCCAGAATCATTCTCATGACCCTTACTTGGCTACCAGGTGACAGAGTTGTTGATTTCGTAGGGGATTTCTCTGGAGCCATTGTCTATGTTCTGGGGAACCTGTTATCTTTGTCAAAAACATATACATACGCTGAAGAGAAGCAGGGGTACTTCCCTTGACCTCAAGTCAAATGAGACAGGCATGGAGGGAACTGCTCTAAGAGCTTCATGAGTGCTGTCTGCAGTGGACTGGTGTTCGGCCCACACCTGAAGACTCCCAAGATAAGAGGCTGTGGCTAGAACTCAGAGTCAGAAAGACTGCACTGACAATAACCTGCACTATTTGAGTTGTTGGGGCAAGAACACATGATTCTTGTCAACCAGGTTTGGGGGATCTGTCCACAACAGAGCTGGTGTTGGGGGAAATTGTTACTCCTGCTGGAAAGGAGCCCCAGGAGCTGATGTTACCCAGTGCCAACAAAGGCCAGGTGGAAGACCCTGGTAGAAAGAGGCAGTGTGTGCCCCGAAGCCCAGTGTCTAGGGCAGAGGGCTATAAGTGACCATCTCAGGGAAATTTGCAAGCCTGAGTCTCCAGAAATGAGATCTCTCTCCAGGACTCAGGAAGGCCCCTTTGAGAGAAAGAGAGATACTCCACACTCAGAATGTTGGCACTAGATCATGGCGTACCAGCTCAATCAGCCCTTCCCTGCCTCCTAAGCACATTTTATCTTTGAAGTTAAAAGGGGAGAGGATCCTAACACATACTGAGATTTGTTTGGCTTGATTTTTGAAGTTGGAAATGGAGATGTTACAGGAATGGAGGACAGGTAAGATTTCAGTCTCAGATATAGAGGTGAAATTGAGCTGCCTATGGCTGAGTAAAGTGGGATAAAAAATGGTGCTGTTGGGAGAATTGTTGCCTTTCCCTAATCTGTTGCTTCTAAGTCAAGCTAACTGACAGCTGTGCTTGAGTCCCCTGGAGAGAACCACTTTTGAAGAAATATTCACGTGGCATGAGGCTCCGAACTATTTATGGAAAAGCAAAGCATTGCACTCAAAAGCAGTGAAGAAGAGAAAATCGGGACTGTCTTCTCAGTGCTTTTTGATGACTGTGTTGGTGGGGTGCAGCTGAGTGCAGAGGTGAGCTTCAGAGTAGTGATCACCAGCAACACACAACGAAGGCAGAACCTGCCTCACTCGTTGAGGCTTGAGGCCTGGGGTGATGGAAATGAGGTCATCTGTCACTAAGAACAGCTTTGGCGTTCCTATAGAGACCAGCACCAGCGACAGGCTAAGAGAAGTGCGTGCTGGTGTGGGCGGGCAGTGTAACTGTAAGAAACCTCAGAGAATATAGGGAGAGCTCCAAATTAGAGAGTGGAAAAGAAGGTAGAAGTAAGGGTTCATATTTTTCATCTGCTGTCCATTTTATGTATGATAATATTTTTATAGTGCTTTTATATTGAGAGAGCTCTTCTAATATTATTTCATGTATATTTTTCTTCTAATCATATTATTTCATGTATAATATATATTTCATGTATGACAGGATCAGCTGGGCGTGGTGACTCACGCCTGTAATCCCAGCACTTTGGGAAGCCAAGGTGGGTGGATCATCTGAGGTCAGGAGTTCGAGACCAGCCTGACCAACATGTCAAAACCCTGTCTCTCTACTAAAGATACAAAAATTAGCTGGGTATGGTGGTGGGTGCCTGTAATCCCAGCTGCTCAGGAGGCTGAGGCTGGAGAATCGCTTGAACACAGGATGGGGAGCCTGAGAGTGAGCCAAGATTGCGCCATTGCACTCCAGCCTATGCAATGGGGTGAGACTGTCTCAAAAAAAAAAAAAAAAAAAAAAGATGGGGTTTTGCTCTGTCACCCAGGCTGGAGTGCAGTGGCACAATTAGGCTCACTGTTACCTTGCACTCCTGTGCTCAAGCAATCCTCCCACTTCAGCTTCCTGAGTTGCTGGGACTGCAGGCAACGCACCACCATGCCTGGCTAATTTTTTAATATTTTTGTAGAGACAGGGTCTCTCTATGTGGTCCAAGCTAGTCTTGGAATTTTGGCTTCAAGTGATTGTCCCAGCTGGGCCTCCCAAAGTGCTGAGAGTATAAGATTGAGCTATCATGCCCAGCTCTATTTCATATAATTCTTAGGGTAGCTTTCCACTTGATTAACTGTGCCACCTGATGGCGAGACCCAGAGGAAGAAGCTAGCAGGTTAAGTTGCTTACCCACCACAAATGATGGTGACAGAATTTGGACAAAAGTTGTCTAATAATTTCCTAATTCAGAGGGCTCCTTCCAGTGCACCAGCCTTTAGAGCTATGTTGAACTGGGGCAAAAGGATTTCAGATGATTCAGCGGCGTTATTTTAAAATTTAATGCTAGTGTGTTTAGTTTTAAATTTGCCTTCTATTTTTGGCAGGGATACTGGTTTTCCATTAGTGGACTGAGGTAAACTCAAATAAAAAGAGCAGAGATTAAAAAGCATCAAGTAAGTAGTAGCATTGAGTTGTGGCAGTAATTGTGAAGGGGACTGCGTGCGTGAAATTTCGAAGCAGCTGCTCTAAAGCCTTCCTGGCCAAAACAAAGAGGGTATCGTTTGACTACATTCTCTAAAGGGAGTTCTGAAAGTGTCCTGTGACTAGTCCTGACCTCAAAATGGGATAATAAACTCTTTGTGAATAAGGGCTGTGCCTCCTAAAATCCAGGTGTTGTGTCCCCTCCGCCCCCCCCCAATTCATAAAGTTCCTAACCCCGGTACCTCAGAATGCAGTCTTATTTGGAGACAGGGTCTTTACAGAGGTAAGCAAGTTAAGTGATGTCGTTAGGGTGGGCCTTCATTCAATATGACTGTTGCTCCATGGAAAGGGGAAACAGCATGGGACCTGAAGACAGTCACCTGCACACCAAGGAAAGAGGCTTAGAACAGATTCTCCCACACCACTTGTGAAAGAAAAACAACCCTGCCAACACCTTGATTTTGGACTTCTAGCCTCCAGAACTTTAAGACAATAACTTTCTGTTGTTTAAGCTATCCAGTTTCTGGTATTTTATCATGGCAGCCCTAGCAAACTAATATAATAGGTATAAATACTGGGGACATAAATAATATGTGCATAAATATTTTGTGCATAAATACTGGGGACATAAATAATAAACTTTAAGCTCAATAACAGGATCTTCCTGTGTAATTTTTTTTTTTTGACAGAGTCTTGCTCTGTCACTCAGGCTGGGGTGCAGTGGCGCAATCTCAGCTCACTGCAACCTCTACTTCCTGGGCTCAAGTGATTCTCCTGCTTCAGCCTCCCAAGTAGCTGCGACTACAGGTGTGTGCCAGCTAAGTGTTTTAAAAAAAATTTTTTTTTGAGATGGAGTCTTATTCTGTTGCCATGGCACGATCTTGGCTTGCTGCAACCTCTGCCTCTGGGGTTCAAGCGATGCTCCTGCCTCAGCCTCCTGAGTAGCTGGGATTACAGGTGTGTGCCACCAGACCTAGCTTATTTTTTGTATTTTTAGTAGAGACAAGGTTTCACTATGTTAGCCAGGATGGTCGTGATCCCCTGACCCCATAATCTGCTGGCCTCGGCCTCCCAAAGTGCTGAAATTAAGGTGTGAGCCACCGTGCCCAGCCAGTTTTTGTATTTTTTGTAGAGACAGGGTTTCACCATGTTGGTTAGGCTGGTCTTGAACTCTTGACCTCAAGTGATCCACCCACCTCAGCCTCCCGAAGTACTGGGATTACAGGCATGAGCCACCGCATCCAGCCTTCCTATGTAATTTTGATCAAAGTCACTCAAGTTTCTAATTAAAAATGCCTCCTCTTGAGCTTGAAGGCCTTGTTGGCTGGCTCTTCTCTCTCTTTCCATTTCAACAGTGCTTCACCCTGTCTCAGTACCAGTATCTCCTGGGCTTGGGCACTTCCTGGTATGTCTCCTTTTGTGTTCAGTGCCCTAAATATCTGGACTTTGCCACTTGATTCATGTGGAGAGCCATCCTCCTTTGCACAAGGCCTTTGTATTGAACCAGGATTGCTTTTTTTAAACTTTAAATGCTTTGTGGGTTTATTTTATTTTATTTTTTTACTTCTCTGATCAGAAATAATTGTTACCTTTAGAAGTGATAGTACCCACTAAAAAGGAAGAACACTGTTTGAATTCACTCTGGAACCTGGCACTTAATTAAAAGATGCTACTAGGCCAGGCGTGGTGGCTCATGCCTGTAATCTCAGCACTTTGGGAAATGGAAGTGGGAGGATTGCTCTAGGCCAGGAGTTCAAAACCAGCCTTTGCAACATAGGGAGACCCTGTCTCTACAAAACTAATAGTGAAAAATTAGCCATAGATGGTAGTATGCATCTGTAGTCCCAGCTACTCAGGAGACTGAGGCAGGAGGATCACTTGAGCCTAAGAGATCAAATCTGTAATAAGCTGTGGTCACACCACTGCACTCCAGCCTCAGTGACAGAGTGAGAACCTGCCTCAAAAAAAAAAAAAAAAGAAAAAACATGCTCCTGCTTCCAGCTGAGCTATTGCCTGGAATAGCATTATGATCTCAGAATCTGCATGTATCTGGGCGGGCTGTTGTTTTCACCACTGTCTGCATGCTATGTTTTTACATTTGTGGGTGTGTTAGCCTTCTACTGTGCTCTCTGGACTTCTTGAGTTTACAGACTGGCCATGTCTGAATCCAGTTTGGATCAAGTTCAGTACAAGTTCAATAAAATGTGTTGAATAATGAACATTTTAAAAGGAGAACTGAGGTTCAGTGTCCTGTTGGCTATATTTCTATTTGACATACAATTGCATTTTATGATATGGTACACTGGAAATATTCCTATAGTCTTTAGATTTAAAATCTTGTTGATTTGGGGAATGCTTTTAGTCCTGGAGTAAATTTCCAAGACTTCCTGGATCCTATTTCTTTAGGGAGGTTTAAGAATTGTTTTTACTGGTTTAAGTACTGATCTGACTGGACATAACAGACTGAGCTAAAAACCTCCCCCTTTTTGCTTTAGTCTCTTAAAGATTTGTATTTTTGAGTTAGATTAGATACATATGATCATTTTCTAGAATCCATTCTAAGTTTAAACCACTTTGTCTATTTTTAAGTTCTGCTCTCTCTGACTGAATTTTTAGAAATCTGGCTCCAACACACTGACAAATAGATCCTGCTAGATATTATTCTTGTCATCACTTTTAGGATTATGTCAAAATGTACCATTGCTATTTACCAATTAGATACTTCATCCCAAAATATGTTACATGCATTTTTCTTTTGAAGTGCATGACTATGGAACAATGATCATGTTTACAAGTGTTTGCATCCCTAAGTGAGAACACTTGGCAGAGCAGGAGCAAGATTTCCATTTTCTTCATGATTGAACCTTGCACAATGACACTGCCATCCTACATGGTAAGATAAATCTGTGCTGGCTTGTCATGAGCACTTATTTAACTAAATGTTATTTGTTGCCCATATACCAATATCAGGTCAATGAACCCCAAACTCTACCAAAGCAGGGAATTGACTTTACCAAATTTTTTTATGATTCTTGTGCCAGGTTTTGTGGGTAACACACAGTCTTTCCCTTCAAGGGACTTACTTTATAATGGATTCAGGATGGTGGCTCATGATCAAGACTGGAACTCCGGTGCTAGGACATGTGCTTTTTAAAAATCTTCTGGTAGCATGGCACTTTTCATTCCTGCCCTTATGCCTAGAGGGCTCCTTGTGGAACCTCACAACTGCAACAGGATAGAAGTAGCACGCACTTGACAACTATGGACAGAAATGCTCTGAGAGTCTCTAGCTTAAGTCTAAAGGTAACCGTTGAGTCAGCTGGAGGCTTTCTGAAACAAATTAAGAGATCCCGAGAACTTTAGAACTATGATCACGTTTGAGTGTGGTGCGTTGGCCAGATGCATCGGACTGAAACAGCACTAAACTGTGGTCCTGCAGAAGATGGGAAGATTGATCAGTGTCTTGGTGCTGCCGAGCTTTTGTTTCATGGAGCATTTCCTGTAAGATCTTGGGAGTCAGCGTAGGTATGACCCAGACAGAGAATCATAAAATCCCAAGTTTTAGATCCTAAAGAGATATTTGAGTTCATTTGTTTATCTTCTCTTAACATTTTAGTCAACAACACAGAGATTTAGAAACTTGCTCCAGTTTTCATGGTTGGTTAATGGGAATTTTAGAACTAGATTTCAGGTTTCTTGATTTATGAATCTTCTCTTTGTTTTCTGTTGGTGTTGCATTATCTGCTTTTCCCAGAGCCTTTCCAGCCAAGTGCCATGGTCAGTAGTGTGTTGACAAACTGGATCTCTGTTTCAAACAAAAACAAAAAACCCTGATTTGTAGTGTTTGTAGATTTCCATGGTATAAATACTTCCACCATGGCCAATTTCAAGCTACCAACATGTAATAGCCAGCTTGCAAGTTTCCTGAAAAAGTTAACAATAGGCTTCAGCACACCATTGATTGTATTCTCCTCTGTGCTTGTTCTTTTTGGCATTGTTGGAAGCATATCAGTGACCAAACTTTTGTGAGGTAGGTGGGCCCCTTATGGCGATGGGAAATAAAATAATGGAATTAAGAGAAGGACCTGTTTCATTGATTAGTGAGTCCAGCATTCCCCTGATCCTAATCTCTCCATGAGATTCAGTAGTCTTCTTGATTTAACATATGATAAAAAATACTAGATGCTAAAGGGAGATATTTCTTTTGGTTCTAAAGCATTTTGAAACTGTTGTGGGACTTAAGACTTGCTGTTCATAAAGATTCTACTTCTACTTTGTATCTTGAAAGAAAGTTCAGGGGAGGGGTGTAGAATTGCCCGTTTATCTGGTCATTTGGTTCATTCATTTATGTTTGACTGTTACTACTGTACCCTAACCTAATTATGATACTCTTCTAGCTATTTTGAGTTTAGAGACCGAAGGGGATAAAATACCGCATACAGTGTCATAAAAATCTTCACTACTTAGACAGTAACATATTTTAGAGCTGGGAACGACCCTACAGATAATCATCACCCCTATACTGTAGGTAAGGAAGCTGAGAGTGACAGAAATCTACATAGAATAACGTAGTTGTTTGGAGTCTTCACTGGATTCCTAATTCGTGATTCTTGATACCTCATTCAATGTTTTTTCATTATACCATTATAACTCATTTTTCCTCCACATTCAGAGCATGAAAAAAATGTAGCATATGTCTCTAGCCTGTGACTTTAGATTGAATAAATCTCAGATTTTCAACGCAGCCTTTTGATCATATCAGGAAGGGAGAAGTGAATTGGAGTAATGATTTGGAGGACTGCCCACTGCTCTTCTAACCTCCTGCAACTTGTGGTACATACATTGTCAGTGAAAGACTCAGACGGTGCTGGATGATGTGAAACTTAGGGCTTTTCAGAAGAATCATTAAGGGTTTTATATATTCAGAGTGAAGTCTTTAGTATTGAGATAGAATAACCAATCTGTTTTGCATTGAGAGGAAGACTTGGCTCTGATGAGTATTCAGTTAAATTCAAGAAGCATTTTAACACCTACAAGGTACCACGCAGTGTGTTAAGCACTAGGAATACATAGATGAATAAAACATCAACTTTGTTTTATAGGAACATATAGCCTGTGGGAAAGAGACATATGAACAAATAACTTCAATATAGTCTTGTAAGTGCAGCACACATGCAGTTCAATACATTGTTTTCATTAGTTAATTTAGGCTTAGTGGGAAGAGCACTGAGCAAGGAGTCCAGCCATTTAGGTTTTAGTCCCAGCACTGCCACTGCCTGACAGTGTGACCTGGTGTAGATCATTTTGCACCTCTCTCTCTGTGTTGGGGGAAAGGAAGGATCACAAAGACCTTCTAAAAGGTAATAGGGAAAATTAAACAAATGTCTGTGAAAGTGTTTTGAACCAGGTGTGGTGGCTCATGCCTATAATCCCAGCACTTTGGGAGGCTGAGACGGGCAGATTGTGTAATTCCAGAAGTTTGAGACCAGCCTGGGCAACAAGGCGAAACCCTGTCTCTACAAAAAATAAAGAAAACTAGCAGACCATGGTGACATTCACTTGTAGTTCCAGCTACTCGGGAGACTGAGATGGAAGGATCACCTGAGTCCAGGAGGCAGAGGTTGCAGTGAGCCAGGATCACGCCACTGCACTCCAGCCTGGGTGACAGGGTAAGACCCTGTCTCAAAAAAAAAAAAAAAAAAAAAGTTTCACAAGTATTATCTGCAACATAAACCTAAGTATATTATTTTTATTTTGCAAAGAGGTAACTTTTTTATACCAGAAAGCCCATATTCTTTGACTAAGCTCTACTGAGAAAGCACTTATTATCAAATATTTATTGAGCATCTACTTGGCGCTAGACATACTTCTAGATCCCTGAGATATGGCAATAAATACAACAGAATGTCTCCCTACTTGTGGAGCTTACATTCTAAAGGGAAAAGATGGAAAATACATACACAGAAAAATATCAGATAGTATTTCAAATAAGTGCAATGCAGATAATAAAAACAGGGTAGTACAATAGGAAAACATGAATGATTAGGCAGACTTTAGATTGGGGGTCAAGAAAGACCTTTCTGAAGGGTGATGTTTAACCTGAGTGACAAGAAGGAACAAGCATTGCCAACATCATAGGTAGGAGCATTCTAGGCAGAGAGGATGGTTCCTAAGGCCTTAAGCAGGAACTAGCTTGACAGGTGTCAGGAACAGAGAGAGAGGGCCAGGGTGGCTGGAGCACGGCAGGACATGTGAAAATAGGATACAATGGGGTGAGAGAAGAGGGCTGGGGTCAGATCACAGAGAACTTTGTCGACTCACATGGAGTTTGGGTTGTATTCCAAGTAGAATGGAGACCAGTGATGGATGTTAAGCAAGAGATTAATGGGGTTTGACTTTTAGAAGATGACTCTGGTTTTTGGTGGAGAACGGATTACAGGTCAATTTTGCAGCAGTGCAGATGAAAGGGAATATGGGCTTATACTGGGCTAATAGCAAAAAAGCTGATAGAAGTGGAATATGTATAGGGTATCATTGAAGATGGAATAAAGAGAAACTCCTCATGGCTTAGAGTGATGTGGGAAACAGAAGAATCAGATGTGGTTCCTTGATTTTTGGCCAGAATAGGAAAGTTTACTGAAGGAAAAGTAATTGCAGGGAATGAGGAGGAAAAGGAGTCGGGAATTGTTTTGACCCTGCGAAATTTGACATGCCTAGCAGTCATCTTGGTGAATATGTCAAGAAGGAAGAAGCTGGGTCTGCAAATCTCTAGTATGGGAATCACTGGCACATAGATGGAACTAGAGGAGGTTACCCTGAGGGAGTGTGTACAGAGAAAAGAAGGGGGTCTAGCATGGAGGCTCAGCCCGGAGAGGGAGACACAGAAGGCTGAAAAAGAATAGTTAGTGAGGAAAACCACGAGAGTGACGTGTCCTGGAAGCTACTAGAAGAAAGTAGAGGATAACCAAGTAGGAGGGATGTCAAGCAGTGTAAGAACCAAGAAGTGACTGCTGGACTTGGCAGTGTGTCAAGGGAAGCCATCGGCTGGCGTCTTCACAGGATTGGTGGGGGTAGAAGTTGGAATGCAATGGGTCGAGGAGAAAGAAGATGTGAGGTGAGGAAGTGGCTATTTCAGCTATAGAGAATTCCCTCAAGAAGTTTCCTGTGAAGGAGAACAAAGCAATGTGGAATGCCTAGTGGAGAATTCAGAATAAAGTAAAGATATTTGGTATGTTTGCACATTAGTGGATATGATCTAATAGACGTTGTCCAGATGACATTGATGATGCACAATAAGGGGATAATTGTTGGAGATAAATCCTTGAGAAGCTGTGAGTGGGTGGGATTTAGAGCACAAGATAGGGGCTTGGACTTCAACAGGAGCAGAGACACTTCATCCAGAAAAGCAAAAGGGAATGTAGAGAAGAAGAATGGCAGATGAGTGGTAGACCTGGCATTGAAAAGGTGAGTCTGTTTGCTTCTGTTCTTTATGCATTTGAAAGTGGTAGGGAACTAGAGAAGAGAGGTAGACATGTGACATCATCACCTAGAGAAGTGAGGGAACACATATGTTAGAGCAGCGTGGCAAAGTTGTCTGGCAGTATTGAGTCCCCTGCAAGATTTGTGGTTATGAGTCTAAAGTAAGATGTGTGAGCATGCTTGTTTTTGGTTTTGTTTTATTCTTCTACCAGCTGGACCGCAGGTATGGTCTTAGTAGTAGCTAGCTTAATTGCTGTTGGGCTTTGCCAGGGGAGTACAGTGGATGGGGGGGGACAGAGATGGAGTTAGAAGTATTACCAACAGGATGATTATAAGAATGGATCAAGAAATCTGGCAGGGTAAGGAGGAAATTGATAACTGGGGGTGATGAATGGAGAAAAGGTGGGTTGGAGAGCTTGAGATGGAAGGGTTTCTGTAGTGGGAGCACTGGTACTGGTGACCTGGAAGATCGAGGTGTTTGAATGCAGAAATGTGCCAAAAGACAGGAAACAATTTCCAAGATGATAGTATAAAAATCTCAGGAGTGAAAATCCTTTGGGGTTTAATGTGAGTATTTTGAGGTTTTCACTACAATTAAAAAGTGACACTAATTCTCAAGTTATGGATCTTTGACTAGGGGAGGCAGTAGAAGACCCTTTGAAACTTCCTGGCTGGTCAGGATAAGCTTACTGGGTTTGGGAAAATGGAGAACATCATTTTCTTCTCCTAAAAGGTCTAGGAAGAGACTTTGAAGAATCTCTTTATTACATAATCCTAGCAGTCATGATAGAGAGAAGCATGACTAATGCTTAGGCAAGTAAGTAAATATTCCTGGGGCAAATCATAGAGAGAATTATGCTTTTTAACTATTAAAATTCACTTAATGGGACTTATACCCAGTCACCAACTCCAGTGCCATGTTTCTCCTCAGTGATTACAAAAATCAAGAGTATCCTATGTGGATACTACCAGTTGCTAAGCTCTTTATTGTGTAGATTCAAACAGAAGACTTTTTTTCTGGCAGTCAATTGCATTTAGTAAAAATCCAGTGTAACATGGTTATCCAACCATAGCCATTGCATGGTTCCATTGTATATTACTAGAGTGTTTATCTCAGGTAAATGTGAGGCCTAAAACACATAAATGTGACACAATTTCGTAAGAAAATCTGGTTGCTATAGAGAAGGTTGGCAATGTGATGCTGAAATAGGGCAACATGCGTGATCTACAACCTCAAGGAATACTTGAAGACATGTCTGACTTTCTACTACACATCTTAAGCAGGACGACAGGCATCTTCTTTTTTGTTATTATTTTTTCCCTTGAAAGATCTGAGGCCATGTTGCATGTGGTCATTCTTCTTCCCTGTGTACCTCCTTAGGCTGACCAGTCTTATAGCCATGGTTATCTTACCTTCCCTGAAGAGAATGAATTCTCCAGAATGTTTTGATTCATTTCCTTGAGAGCTTTTAAGCTTTAGAATTTTTTCACAGACTAGAGATAGCTGTAAAACTTTAGGGTGACTCAGTCCTCCAAAATAAATCATGTAAGCCGTGAGGACTTTGTAATCAAGTCACATTTTACAGAAATGAGCTGCATAGTATGAATGTCTTTTTAAAAAGACATTTAAAAAATTATGGGCATCTTGAAGATCTGAAGGTTTGTGATTACTGTATCTCTTTCATATGAGGAGTTTAATGTTTAATGACAGATTCTACCTTTCCCTGGAAGTAGTTTTAGTTATCTCCATGGATACCCTATGTGAAAAGCAAACACTTAATGATCTGTTGCTTTATTAGTATGATCATGTTCCTGAACATGTATTTGTTAAATACTTTCTTGCACATTACATCCGCTGTCAAATACAATATCAAAATGCAGCATTTAGTTGAGCGACATTTTAGTAGCCTGTAGCTATTCAGTACTTACTTGCTCTTTCTATGCCTATGTTTCTGTCCTACCCAGCACAGTTAAAATTGGTCATCAGTGGAAAGAATGATGGAAGAGTAAGGATCCCAAGGTGGACAGGCATGGTGGTTCATGCCTATAATCCCAACACTTGGGAGGCCAAGGTGAGCAGATCACCTGAGGTCAGGAGACCAGCCCGGCCAACATGGTGAAACTCCATCTCTACTAAAAATACAAAAATTAGCCAGGCATAGTGATGCATGCCTACAATCCCGGCTACTTGGAAGGCTGAGGAATGAGAATCTCTTGAGCCCAGGACGCGGAGGTTGCAGTGAGCCGAGATCATGCCACTGTACTCCAGCCTGGGTAACAGAGCGAGACTGTGTCTCAAAAAAAAAAACAAACAAAATACAACCAAAGGCCAGGAGATCTGATTGTTAATTCATTATTACATTATTTGATTTACAATATTTACATTTCCACATATGTATTTGGCCTCCCAAATTAAATTGTTAGCTACAAAAATTTTGTTTGTTCTCTTACAGTTTGCTTTTTGAGTTTCAGGACTATTGTTGAAGGTATACCATGGCAATGTGTATTAGATACCATGAAAAATATATCATTGAATATGCTATATCGCTCACACTGAAAAAAGCTGTTAAATGAATGACAGAGAAACATCATGGAACATAATATCTGTCAGGGGGATCTGAATCAGTGAAGAAAAAGTAGCCAAAGTGATCTATGGTGTGGAGTTGCACCGTGCACAGTATTAATGACTCAAAGTCTCTCACTCGTATTCCCATGTTAGACAACAATTTTGAAGTTGCTTTGACTAAGAATAAAAAGTAAATCTCTTGCAAGCCATCTTCCCTCCCCCGCCAAATGAAATGCGAGGTCTGTTAAAGGGCCAGGAACTGTATAGCTGTATAACTGTATAGCACAATTATTGAATTTCTGAGCTAAAGCTTGTCTTTTCTTGTATCCTTTAGTAACTCAAGTTTATTACGGCAAATTTCTCTTCTTATGATGGTTAGTTACTGCTGGTACCCTCTCCATTTGAGAACATAGTAGGACATTCCTTGATTTCAATGTTTTAATTTATCTGAGGGATTTTGTTTTCTATTGGAAATCATATTGATGAAGAAAATATTCCCATTAGTAAAAAATTTTTCTCTAAGGCTACAAATGAAAGTTCTTGAAATGTTCATTTTGAAACATCATGTATATTCACATCTGTGTGATATATAGGATGAATGTACACCCTGACTGTATTCACACCTGTGTATATAAAACATCTGTGAAAGGTATATGTCATCTGAACCTAATATTTTGAAATATCCTCTTATCAGAGGAACAACTGATTCATATTTTTCAAGATAAACTTTTTTTGTTTGTTTTTGTTTTGTTTGAGACGGAGTCTCACACTGTCACCCGGGCTGGAGTACAATGACGCAATCTTGGCCCACTTCAACCTCCACCTCCTGGGTTCAAGCAATTCTCCTGCCTCAGCCTCCTGAATAACTGGGATTACAGGCGCCTGCCACCACGCCCAGCTAATTTTTTGTGTTTTTAGTAGAGACAGGTTTTCACTATGTTGGCCAGGCTGGTCTCGAACTCCTGACCTCGTGATCCACCCACCTCGGCCTCTCAAAGTGCTGGGATTACAGGTGTGAGCCACCATGCCCGGCTGAGATAGAGTTTCTAAAGAAAAATTCTATTGCTTACAAGAGTGTTGCATTTCAAATAATACTAATTGTTTCCCTTTCTCCACCAAAGGAAAGAAGTGTTAATGATGGATTATATATAATAATACACACAGAGAAACATATATGTGCACAAGTGTACTTTTAAACAAAAAATATGTTATATGCATTCTTCTGTAAATAGTTGCTTCTACTTTACAATATGCCTTGGACATCCATCCATCTCAATATTCATTGTTTTTAACTTCTTCATAGTATTCCTTAATATGCTTGTACTATAATTTCTTTAACCATTACCCTGTTAATGGTCCTTTGGGTTGGTCTTAATATTTTATATTACAAATAGTGCTGCAGTAAACATTCCTACACTTACATTTTTGAGCTTTTGTGTCAGTATTTCAAAAATTAATTTCTAGGCATGGAACTGCTGAGGCAAAGAATGTGCACATTTAATTTGAGACATACTGATAAATATTCCTACAGAAATGTTGTTCCAGTTTCTGAAAGTCACTTATTAATCATGCAATGAAATAAATTAGGAGTTTCTCAAATGATAGGAATTACACGTCTGCTGAATGATTAGGGCATATATCACAATGAAGTTTTATAACTCTTTTTGGTTTTGTATACATTTAAAATTTGTATTTTAAGTAGGCAAAAGTTGAATACAAGACATGGAAATTATTTTAACTTCTTTTTTTTTTTTTTTTTGCATTTTGTGGGAATGGAGGTTAGTGGCTCAGAGAGAGGACAGGGCAAAGAGTCACTATTTGGTCTTGGAAATGGAGAAATGTAGGTAAGTGAAAGCATCTTTATAAGAATATGTTGTCTGGAACAAGATGGTATCTAGTAAGGTTTTCATGATTTTTAAGTAAACCAACTGTGACTGGGATTCAGTCCAAGAAGGTCTTTGTGCTGGGACAATACAGATCTTTAGGCTATGGAATAAGAGTAGAACAACAAAATTTCCTGTGCACATTTGGTTTATAAAAATAACCTCTTTGAAAGCACATTTTAAGTTTCAAGTATCCCGTGCTTCTGAACTATTTCTAGACTATCCTGTTTCAGTCAAAGGGCTTGATTTTAATACAATACCTAAGCTTATCTTTTCACTCAAGAGCAAAAATTCTATATCTTCTCCAGAGTTATGCAGGCATTAGTCATATACTCTACTCTCCTTCCCCCCAACATGAAAATCCTTCCTCTGTCTGTCCCATTTCCTCACTGATGTATGTAACAGGAGTGATGCAATTTCTCTGCAATGTTGTCAGTTATAATTAGGCTATCTCTTTTGGAAAGGCCTCAAGAATCCCATAGTGAAGGCTGCAAAGGCACCACATGCTTTTTATTCACTGTGTGATTAGAAAAATTATTGAAAATTTGAGATTTGATTCTTAGATCTATGAAGAAGCGCCTGTGAAACTGGCCTGAGAAAGGGAGCCAGTTAATTTCTTCTAAGACAAATTTTCCATGCTTTCAGATTGCAGCATATTTTATTATTTTAGCAGGCACCCAGTTATTAGTTACTGTAGTAATTCAATTAAATATGATAAGATTGTTGAGTGCCCTTAAGGACCTTCTCCAGGCATCTATTTAACTCCCAGGGACCCTTTCTCATGCTAAGACTGGGCTTGGCAGGATCTGGTGTGCTATTCTCTTACCTAGGAGATGTCAGTAGACGCAGCTGTGAAAGGCTATTGAACTATTTGTTCAAAGATACACTAATACTTGCTTATAATTTGGAATATTCTCTTCAAAACTAGCTAGGCCTACAGGTCTTATCTGTCAGTCCTACTTAGGAGACTATGGTTAGAAAGAACAATACCAATGGTGTTCAAATAGGCTTGCGTTTGAATCCCACTTTTGTTACCTACCATAGCGGCTTCAACTTGGGCAGGTTATATCAGATGGGCACCATGACTCCTGTGGGACTAGAGAAAGAAATGAGCAAATGTTTGTAATGTGCGTAGCAGCATACTTGACTTGGAGGAAGAGCTGGATCAACAGTCGTTGTTCTCATCATTAGCACTTCCTTCTCAGTTTTAGGAAATCCTTAAAATAGTGCTTCTGGAGTATTTCACAAGGATATTCCTGCTGCAGAAGATCCTAAGGCCTCTGGCCTCTAGAAGTTTAGCCCAGAGTAATCTGCTGCCAGGGTGAAATGGCTTGAAGTCTTGTTTTACTTTAACCTCTTTGTCATGTATATATGTTTTCATGCAGAAATGATATTAAAATTACCAATTAAATTACTTAATGTAACTTGATGCTTCCCCTTCTTCAAATACTTGGGAAAATATTAGCCTCCAAAAATGTGCTCCACGTGTCTAATGGGGCTGAGTCTGGGGCAGCACACTAGTTGTGCTTCCAGAGTGTACATGCTCAACGTGAGAACCATACCCGAGAGAAACTCTGGAACTATTGGGGTTTGTATGCAGTTGGCCTTTTGAGTTGAAGAATAGATTTTGAGGGCCAGTATGTCATCACGAATTGAAATAGAATCATATGATAACATTGGATTGTAAATATATGTTGGTTTAGAAGCCATACTTTGATCTCTATTTTTTGTTTTTAAAAAGACAGGGTCTCCCTCCCTTGCCCAGGCTAGAGCACAGTGGTGAAAGCACAGCTCACTGCAGCCTCTAACTCCTGGGCTCAAGCCATCCTCCCACCTCACCCTCCCAAGTGCAAGTAGCCGGGACTACAGGCGTGCACCACCGTGATTGGCTCAGTATTTTAAAAAAATTTATTTCTCCTCAGAGTTGTTGAGCTTCTATATCTATAGAATAACGCAAGTCTTTTTCTCTTACTGGAGAAACCAGATATGGACATACAGGGTATCAGAAGATTCATAGCTGCATACAATGGCATATGATTAGGTGAGAAATGGCGGTGTGGATCATAAGTAACATGTTTAATAGAGGAAGATGCCACCTTGGACCAAAAGCCAGAGGTGGTTTCTTCGAGGTACAGAGAGAACTTGCTGAGTTTGGAGAATGGGTGGGATTTGATTAGTTGGAAAGCAGGCACCTTGCGATATCTCTTCTTTTCCTTTCTCATAGCTATTACTAAATCTTACTGCTTATGTTTTCTACCAGCTCCTGAAACACTAACGTATTTGAACCTATAGCAGTATCTCTTGCTTTTGAAAAGACCTGTAGTAACGGTATAATATTTACCTGGGTTGAAGTTGTTAAATGTGTTTATTTAAACTGTCACATTTTACTCTATGTCTGTGTTTCTCTGCATGCATAATCAAAATACTATTTTTTTCCCACTGACTTGGCCATATTGTTTTGTCTTCAAAATCCTTAACTTGATCGTTAACCTTTCTCATCAAATTATGAGTCTTTCCCATTTAGCTAAGATTATTTTTAGGCCAGTGTATCCTCTTTACTCACATGGATGCATTTTGACTTCTCAGGCCGTTTCCCCTAACTCTCCCACCCACCCACACACCCATCCAGCCCACCTTTCCCCTGCACCCACTTTTTTTCCTTCTACTGTGTCTTTCCTTCCCTTTTGCTTGCCTGAAACCACCTGCCCCTTCTTACACAAGATTCACTTCCTGCTGAGGTATCTCAGAAGGGCATGCTTTCTGCAAGGCTGTTAGAACTTTGTGGAAATGACTTGACTCAGTGTGGCTTTATTGAGCCCTTCCATGAACATCTTTGGGAGCAGGTGAGAAGGATGGGGTATATGAAGCAGTGATATTGGGACATGCTGTTGAATTTTAAAAGACTATATTGGAAGCATTTGGAAAACAATGTCTTGGCATGTGTGGAAGGAAATGATATCTAAACAGTTGGTAGAAATCCCAACCTAAAGAATTTAACAACTTTCAAGGGAAAACAGATTGTAGCAATTTACTTTCTTAATTTAAATGGGAAAACATGCCGTGGCCGTTTTCAACTAATGATGCTGTCTGCTGTTTGGTCGGGGATTAAAGGGGATCCTGTCACTATTATCTGGAGATTGTACAGAGAGCTAGCAAAGCTGTTAAGCATAAATAGAATATATTTTTAAAAAAATAATAAGAAAACACAGAAACCAAACTCAGTTTTATCCTTGCCCTCCACTGCCTTCACCCCAAAAAGAATTTAAGATCTGACAAAGCCATATCCCTAGAGGATGGCCAGAAGAGGTTTGTGTGAATAGATGTAGATCATGGAGATAATAAAAAATGAAGTAGGTTCACACTGGCCCTAGGAAGTGAATGTCAGTAAACCCTTCCAGATATGAATGTAAAGCTTTTCAGAAGAAAAGACATTTTCTGGTACCTGCATCATATTAGGTGCTACCTATCTTACTTTAGTTAGTTGGGACAGAAAGCAGGAACACACAGTGTCTTTCCTCTGTCACACCAATCTTTCTAAACAGCTCTGATTCTTCCATATGTAGAAGAATTCCTAAAGACACTTTCTGGTTTTTTTTCTTGGAATACATGCAAACCTAGGTCTGTAATATGTTTGCAAGACAACAGTTTGCTGGAACTGGCAGGGACATTGCCACATCCCACCCAGGCCACTTTACTAATTCATGTTTCTTCTTGATCTCTGTAAACGTTTCAGAGCCTCTAAGGAAATGCTTGTAGGCAAGGCTCTAGGTACCCAAAAACATTAGTTTGAGGCATATTTCTCCAAAAGGGGAAGCAATAGAAATACATTTATACCTTGTGTTGAACATTTATACATTATTCTTTAGAAGTTTGAAATGGTCTTATATGTTGCAACCAGAAATGTGTAATAATGCCTGTTTTTATCTGTTTATTTTTCTTTTCTTTAACAGGTGTTCAGGGTATCTGTAAAAATGGCACTTCTGAACTTTTCTCCATGTGATAATTTACTATCTTTCTGGTTCTGCATATATTTTCATTCATCATTTTTGTAAAGAGATCCTGGGAATTGACCATAAGTGTTTAAAAATGATTTCTATAGTTTGAATAGTGAAGTTCTCAGTTACTTTCGTGCTATTGCTTTTTTGTATTTTTTTGATTGCATTTAGACATGTAAACTTTTTCTCATTCATTTTCTCCTCTCCCCCAGCCCTTGGCAACCATCGTTCTATTTTTTGTGTCTGTGAATTTAATTACTCTATCTCATATATGTGGAATCATACAATATTTGTCCTTCATGACGGGCTTTTATCACTTAGCATAATATCTTCACAGTTCATCCATGTTGTAGCATGTGTCAGAATTTCCATTCTTTTAAGAATTTCTACTGTGTGGATATACTGCATGTTGTTTATTCAATGGACACTCCGTTTGCTTCTACCTTTTGGCTATTTTAAGTAGTCCTCCTATGAACATGGGCATACAGATATCTGTTTGAGTCCGATTTTAATCCCTTTAGGTATATACTCAGAGGTAGAATTTCTGGATCAAAATAATTCTATGTTTAGCTATTTGAAGAATTATTTGAATACAATTTTCCATAGCAGCTACACCATTTCAAATTCTGCCAGCAATGCACAAGGTTTCCAGTTTTTCCACCTCCTCACCAACATTTATCTTTTTTTTTAATAGCCATCCTAATGGGTGCTCAGTGGTATCATTGTGATTTTGACTTGCATTTTCCTAATGGTGATGTGCATCATTAGTGATGTTAAACATCTTTTTAATGTCCTTAGTGGTCATTTGTATGTCTTCTTTGGAGAAATATTTTTTAAGTTCTTTGCCCATTTTCCCAGCACTATTTGTTCAATAGATTGTCCTTTTCCCATTGAATGGCAGACATTTTTAAAAGTAATATTTTCAAAGCCATTTTTCTCTCTCTCAGAGAGGTACTGTGATATATGGAACTTTGGAATCATACAAATCTCACTTCACTACTAATTAACTGATCTGAGATACATTAATTGACCTTTCTGAGACAGGATATTGGATGGATCATTCATATTTCTGGCTCTTCTGTCTGCCTCCAGGTAGTCTGAATTCTCTACAGGGGGTGATGTTTATTGACTCACTAAAATTACACCAGCTCCAATTTCAGGCAAAAAGATGGAAGGAATATTTTAGTCTAAACATGAGATTTTAGTTTCTCTTTATCTAACTGATCTGTCTTATACCTTAAGTTATAAGAAAAACAGAAAATAAATTCTGGTCTGTCTTTATATTACCATCTGTACTATTTTTCTGGGACCATTTTCTAGGTGTGAAAACATTTTGTATGTAAATAGTGGTGTTTTCATGTCTTGCTTTTCTCCATTAATTACTGTTGTTTCAGTGTTGATTTCTGTTGCTTTTGCATTTCTTTAATGTTTTCCAGAAATATTTCTGAAATATAGTGGTGGCATTTGGCATTTTTCTATTTTCTATTTTGGTAAGGGGAATGATTCATGCTTTTCTGTTACCTACTCCTACTTGTAAGATTTATAATTATTTTGATGTTAGAAGATGGACCGCCTTGTGTTGCACTGCTGACAAAACACAACCAAAAGATCTTTAATTAAAAATTATTTTTTAATACACCGCACTTCCTTAAGCATCTGTATATTGCATTTTAATTAAGGAATATAAAACTTAAAAGCAAAGAACTAGAAGGAGGCTTATAGGTTACACAGCCCTGGCACTGAAATTAGATTTTATCTTACATTCCTATCTGAGTTGAATAGTGGAAGCTGCATAGAGTGCTATGCTAGGAAGACTGAGGCTTCATTCTGGAAAGAGTTATACAATCAATTAGCAATGTTTGGCATGGGCAAGAGATGAAGCAGAATATTACTCAGTTTTATTCTATTCATTACCAATCTTAATATAATTTATTTTACAGATAAAGAGATTGAATCTAAAAAGGAAAGAAGTTTGCATAGATTTGCATAGCATATGTATAGTGTGCCCACAAAAGTCATGTCTACCTGAACCTCTGAATATGTTTGCTTGGAAGTAGGGTCTTTGCAGATATAATCAGTGAAGATAAGGTCGTACTGGATTACAGTGAGCCCTGAATCCAGTGAATGTTGTCCTTAAAAGAAGAGGACAGAATAAGAGAAAGACACAGAGAAAACCATGTGAAGACAGAGGCAGCAACTGGAGTGATGCAGCTGCAAACCAAGGAGTATTGAAGATTGCCAGCAACCACCAGAAGCTAGGAAAAGACAAGACAGGATTCTCCCTAGAGCCTTCGGAGGGAGTGTGGCTTGCTAAGACCTTGGTTTTAGACTTCTAGATTCCAGAAGTATGAGAGAGTAACTTTCTACTGTTTTAAGTCACTCGCTTTGTGGTAATTTGTCATGGAAGCCCTAAGAAACTAATATAATATCTGGGACTAGAACCCATACCTCCTTACTCTAGTTTCAAAGAGTTAAGCACAGCATGAGAGAAAAAATATAGAAGAACTAAATTCTGAAAATTAGAAAAACTATGGAGTTACATGTGATAAGCTTTTGGGTTCCATATGTGAGATCCTATCATCTAAAACATACATTCATGAGAGTTAAACAGTATAATAAGAGCAATATCAATTCAGTACAAAAAACAGTACAAGGAAGTTCCTGATTGATTGTTATGTCAGTCACGGTCCCTGCCAGATGCAGATGGCCATCTCAACTTAGGTCATTTATGTGACATTGAATACAGGGACTGTTGATAAAAGCCTAGAGAAATCACAGGGGTGATACATTACAACACGGCCAGTAACAATGGGGCAGGCTACCGTTACCACTCTTAGGCCTGAAGATGTAAGAAGAGGGAACAGTTACTAGAACCTGGGTTACAGAGAGAGCGGGGTGGAGGGGTCACCTGGTAGGAGATAAATAACCTATAGAGAGACTATATATTTAGAACCATGGGTTTAAATATTCCAGTATTACTCTTCTCCCCTCCCTCCTATCTCTTGCTGGTGCTCCCTGTTAACTAAACCCAATGGCAAACTTGAGGTCGGTGGATCTCAGTGATGCAGTGCCTCTAGGTCAGTTTCCCAGGGCAGAGAGTAGAGTGTATGGGGGGAGGGGGTGAGGCACATGGACGATAACCAGCCAATGCCAATGAGTATAAGACAGCAGATTAATAAAGAAATCGAGCTATCACAATGTAGAATTTCCTAGACGATATGCAAAGTTCAAAACAGAAAGTCCTTTTGTGTCTAAGTACTTAGCCCATTGAAATAAAAACTACATTCCTGCCTGTTGTGAAGTCTTAATCTACTTATCTCCAAGCATCTTATTTCTTATGGTGACAGGTTTTGCAGAAAATATGTTTTCCAGATCCATGAATGCCTCAGCCCCAACAGGGGTCAAGTATGAAACTGTTGCATTAATAAAAAACAGTAAGACTATAGATGGCATTATTTCCCCTAGGAGGCTAAACATGCAGTCACAGTACTTTCTCTACCACATTATGAATTAGTGCAAGTATAATTTGTGTTTTACAGATGAGCAGAGGCAGACACAGAAAAGGCTAGTAAGCTACTTAGGGTCACCTAGTGTGTTTAGTTTTCCATGCAGCGACTTTTGCTGCTCAGTTTCAAAGGCGATCAAGTGGCTGCTGCCAAGTCATGATATGTGATCATTTGGGGGAGTATAAGGAGTGCTGGCAAGAATGTAAAAGCAGTTCCTTCTGATAATTAAACTATAAAGTTGAAATACTGATCATTCCAAGAACTTGAAAGGTTCTCAGGTCTTAAAACCAGTAAAGCAGCTGGTGGAGAATGTGGAGATATATATATATATATATATATATATATATATATATATATATAGTATCTATTATATAATATCCATTACCTCCATTATCTTCAAGACCTTATCTCTACTAAAAAAGATATAGTCTTTGTGCTTATAATATTGCTGTCACCAAGTAATACTGCTTTAACTGTTTGAGCTTATGAGAAAAGAGGTAAGTTTAATATGTAAATTATGTGCTTGTGCCAAGAAAGGGCCAAAACAAATATTTTTCTAATAGAGAAAAATTGAGTCATCACCTAGCACCATGCATTATTCTCATGATGAACTCAAAACAGTCTTTGCTGTTAGGAGTTAGTATTATAGCTGCATTATACGCATAGTGTGATTTAGTTCTACCAAACCAGTATCATCATTCACAGTGAGTGAGTGATGTTAATCAGAACTTGATGTTTTTTTCTAGTTTTGTTTGTATTTAATGCATAATTTTTTTGTTTTATAAATTTGTTTAGCACTATTGTCAGTTAACTGTATATTTAATGATATTATGATAATAATATCTACACTAGAGATTGCACCAGAATTTTTTTCCCCTTCATATAAGAAATCCATTCATTAGTCACTTTCAAAAATCATTGCCTAGGAAGGAGATGGTCTTGGCCCTGAGGCCTTCATTCTGCTTAAAAAGAGACCCAGAGCACAGAAAGCCAAGGAGATTTTTCTTACCTTTTCCTAATTTGCAGTGCTGGAATCCCCCAGCTTATCAACAGAGACAAGTGAAAACTATGTACAGTGGCTGCAGTGAAAAGCTAATTCAAACAGGTGGTCTGCTTCTTTATGTTGCTGTTAATGTCTGCATTCCTTTTATCTCCTTGCTGCTTCTCAAGCATGTTAGCAAGCTCCCACATTGGGGCCTTTGCACTGGTTGTTCTTTTTGCCTGCAGTTTAAGGCCAAATCCAAGACCTCACTCAGTTCTTTGCTCAAACGCCCCGTTCTGAATGAGGCCTACCATGCTTCCCTACTCTCGAGCCCCTTCTTTCCCTCTCTGCTCTCTTTCTTTCCTCCAACGCTTATCACCATCCTATACACTATATGATTTACCTTAATATGTTCCTTGTTTACTGTCCATCTCCCCTTTCCATCTCTTGCTAGAATGTAAGCTCCATGAGGGCAGGTGGTTTTCTCTTTGTTGAGTTCACTCATCTATCCTAAGGTCTTGGCACAAAGTACGCACTCAGTAAGTAGGATTGAATAAATTAGTCTTTCTACTTCTCATTAGTCAAATTCTTCATGAAGTTATAGTCTAAGTTTCTCCTTTCCAAACAGTTTCAGGGTTGGGGGTAGAAGTGGCATATTTGTGTATATTAATAGGAAGAAGTTCTGGATATACAGCTCTACACTGTTGTGACATTTTTCACATTAAATGAGGCATTTTACATTAAATGAAACATACCTAATAGGTATTGATAAATAGGCTTCCAATTGAGTTAGTTTCATTTGGACCAATTTGAACTAAGTAATTAGGAAAAAAAAATCCATATACTACAGCAGTTATTTTAATGTAGACAAGTTATATTTGCATTTATATTGCACTCGACAGTTTGAAAAGCAACTTATATAAAAATTTCCTTGGATTTTCTTTTCAACCACCATGACTGGGCTGAACAAGTATTTTCAGTCCCCATGCACTTCAGTTCCAGAGAAGTTAAAGGACTAGGTTCAGATCACAAAAGTGATTCTCTAAGACCTGTAACCCAGGTCTTTTAGCATCCTACCTAGGTGAGTAGAGTGCTCTTTTTATACGAGGCTTTGGTATCAGGGTATGGGGCTATTAATGGAGAGGGATGGCCAATAATCCATAATTTTAGGAAGAAGTTCTGGAAGTTGAAAAACTATTTTCTACTGAGATCATATTTTTAAAATTTGCTTTAATATTCCCATGTTCAGTGGTTTATTGAATACTTTTCATTAAGTAACTAGAGCTTTTATATTCCGATTAAATAAGTGAGCTGGTGTTTGTAAGACAGGGAATATTATTGCTGTCTTAATTAAATAGCATTGTGATTTATTGCATGTGAGATACAGAAAAGAAACCATTAGGCCAGGCACAGTGACTCATGTTTGTAATCCCAGCACTTTGGGTGGCTAAGGGAGGAGGACTGCTTGAGCCTAGGAGTTCAAGACCAGCCTGGGCAACATAGCGAGACCCTGTCTCGACAAATAAAAATTATCTGGACATGGTGGCTGGTGCGTACAGTCTCAGATATTTGGGAAGCTGAGGCAGGAGGATTGCTTGCCCAGGAGTTGGAGGCTGCAGTCAGCTATGATTGTGCCACTGCCCTCCATCCTGGGGGAGAGAGCAAGACCCTGACTCTTAAAAACAAAACAAGAAAGAAAAGAAAGAAAAAAAGAAACCATCAAACAGGTGGCTCAGGAGGTTTACTGTTAGTTTCATGAAGTTACTGAGAATTGGAGAGAAGAATAGATTAAATAAAAGTATTTAAGAGAAGTGCGTAACATTTTATAAAGCATGCAAAAGAAGTTAATCAATTGGCAGTCTAGTGTTTTTGTTTTTTATAACCTTAATTCAGGACATCATAATGAAGGAATGTAAAAAATACCAGGAGTGATATTATAAGTGTTGTTTTCATTATTTCATTGTGTACATACTTATGAATAACTCTTCAGACTTCTCTCATTTTATTTGCCACCTTATGATTAAAACAATTTTTTTTGAGACAGGATCCAGCTCTCTTGCCCAGGCTGGAGTATAGTTGTGCTATCCTGGCTCTCTGCATCCTCTGCCTCCCAGGCTCAGGTGATCCTCCCACTTCGGCCTCATGAGTAGCTGGGACTGCAGGCAGACACTACCATGCTTGGCTAATTTTTAAATTTTTTGTAGAGATGGGGTCTTTCTGTATTATCCAGGCTGCTCTCAAACTCCTGGACTCAAGCAATCCTGCCTCGACCTCCCAAAGTGTTGGAATTACAGGTATAAGCCACCATGCTCAGTGTAAAGGAATTTTTTATATAACCTGTGAGAGCTGGGATCAAGCCTTAATCATTTTTTTTTTTGTCCCCAGGTTCCAGTAAATTAAAACCCATGGAAAGGGCTCAATAAATGTTTATTGTCAAGTGAATGAGTAAGTTTAATGACCAGTGCTGAATGATATTGTTAGACAATCCAGCCTTCAATTAGGGAGATCGAGATTTAATTTCCTTTTGGTTTTACACAGATGGAATGAGTTAGCAGGCACTAAGCTAGTTGCTCACTTCATCTAACCCTCAGTAACCTGTTGAGTTTGTACAATTCCTATTACCATTTTTTAGATGATTAATATGGGACACAGAGGTGTTAAATTATTTGCCTAAAGTCACACAAATGATAGAAACAGGATTTGAACTCAGGGAATATATTTGACCACTATACCACACTGTTTAACCTTTTGCCATGAAATAAATGAGAATATGATTTCCAAGTTCACTTCTTAGGGATTTGAAATGAATGATGTGTAAGGGCCACTATTGAATGATTTAGTTTTCTTAGTTGAAATGTTCACCTTTTATTTTACTCCTCAGCTCACCTCAGCCTAACTTTCAACTCCAAGCTTTGACTGTCACTGCTCCATTGAGGCCATTGGGGACCTTATCAGTGCCAACTGAAGTGGGGCTTTATCCTCTTAAATCTTGGCAGGATTTGATGCTGTTGATGTCACTGTTTCCCTCTTGAAAAGGTCTATTCTTTAGTCTTTCCTGAGACCCTTCATTTCTAGTCCTGCCTGAAGTTATTTCTACTTTGTCCTTTGCTGCCTCTTCCTCTACCTTAAATATTGGTGTTCCACAGGCTTTTCTCGTAGGCTCTTTTCTTCTAATTTTGCTCTTGGCATTCTACAATCTCATCTGTTGCATGGATTCAGCCAATTCCTGTACACTTACATCTCCAATCCTCTTTCTTTTTCTGAGTGCCATTATTGTATTTCTAGCTGTTGACTTGGCATCTCCACCTGGATGGGCCTCAGACTCCTCAAATTCATTGTAGCCCAAACAGAACTTGACCACATCCTTCATCCTCCTTCATACGCCTCTTTAATGTTGCTGGCAACAGTTACGCAAATCAGACATTTGAGACTTATCTTGCATCTTTCTTCATCACTTCCATCCAGATGGCCCTATAAGTTAACCTCTTCAACTTATCTATATTTAGCTCCACTGCTTCAACTTTTATTCATATCTTTGTTATCTTTTGCATAACTTCAACCACTCTTCTGACTGATGTTTCTGCCATCATTTTCCTCTTGCTGCAATTCATCCCCCTCTACTGCCACCAGCACCACCTGTCTTATGAAAAATACAGTTTTATCCCTGATCATGAAAGTTAAGCTTAGTGAAAAACATGTAAAATACAGAAAATAGAATAAAGTGAGAGTTACTTGTGGTCCTGCTACCATTTGTAATATCATTTTTACTAATATTGAAGCTGGTTACATTTCTAAAAGGCAGGGTTATCATGTCAGCTACCCCTGGTTTAGAACATTCATGTAAAGCAAGTGCAATTTCCACTACAGTCAGTTGTTTTAGATGTTTTATAAAGCCAGGTTATTTATAAATAATGGAGACAAAGTAGGGCACGTATTGCTACAAGACAGAGAATACTATCCACCGTCATATTGTACAGACTCTCATTCTATCCTTTTTCACATTATATACTTATTCAGAAGTTCTTTCCGGGGTTTACTTAGGGCTTCATCAACTTTCTATTGACAACAGGGATCAACAGGGATCTGCAAAATTTTAATATATCTCTAGTTTCTAATTTTTTTAAAAAATGTAAGATAATTTTATTACATTTTTTTTGCCCTATGTGAATAACCAAAGGCCTTTTTGGATTAAGTAATATAGTCATTTGGCTCAAAAAACTTTTTAAATGCACAAAAGTAGTTTGAGAAGTTTTCCTTCAACCGCTCATGCATTTCCAGATTTTTCTCTTTTTCTCACAGGTAACAGTGCTCATTAGTTTCAGGTTTATTCTTTCAGAATTTTCATACATATATGAATGGATATACATTCCACATAACTGGTACACTTGATGTGTTAAGTAGTGGACATTTAAATTGTCTCCAGTTTTCTCTATTACAAACAATTAATGCTATAATGAATAATTGTACATATATGTATGTATTTAAATCACATCAGTGTTTTGTTTAGTATTATGTTTAATTTTATTTCAGTTTAAACTAGTTAAAGAACTAATGTCAGCTGTGTCCTGCAGTAGATAGTACACTTCTGGCAGTTTAGGAAAGCGTTCTTCTTTACATCAGACTCAATTTCCAGTCATGGTCCACAGAGACCCTTATCATGGGGATGTTGCCTTATGAATGACCCTTCTAACCTCAGCTGGGTCTGGTTTCTGGGAAACTCTTGCCCTCCTGGTAGGAGGTAAATGTCTGCTTCCTGACTTCCCAGAGCTTCTCCTCTACTTTTATTTATTATGATATAAGGAACATTTTCTGGCTATTAATAGACTGGAACCTGCTTCTTTATAACTTTGATGCTATGAGAAACCAGTGACCTGCTTGAAAACTTCACTGTTGGTTGATTTTTGTAGAATTTTATATGGACATTGAATTTACTTTATTTTTCTATACTGATTTACAACTTAGTAACAGCTAAGGCACCAAAGCATTATGAAATGAATATAAAACCCTTCATAGAAGCTGCTATCATAGTCCACATGGTCAGTGAGACATGCTGAACTTAATTGTTTTTCTAGTAGGAGGGATGACTTTGTGCTGAACTGATCCTTAGACTCAGTGACATGATAACCATGTAGTGTGATTGGTGAGGTTCATGGTCACAGAACAGTGTCTCAACGGACTTTTGACTTTCTAAAGAGTATCATGCTTTTAGCAATTGTGCTTATTGTAAATGGTAGCTGAGAACCCTGATAGGGTTTTCCTACAGAGCTTAGATGAGGGGTTTTCCTACCCCCTGATCTAATCTTCAAGGGTTGATTTTAAGGAGAAGCACTTTGGGAATGGTAGAGTAAGACCCCGCCTCCAACACATTATGCTCCCCCAAAAAGCAATGAGAACACTGGAGAAAATTGCAAAAATCAAGCTTTTTAGAACTCTGGAAATGAACCAAAAGCTTTCAAGTACATGAGGAGCATTTTTTCAAGAAACAGGTTGAACTCAGCACAGTAGGCCTCGGCTGTGTAATATTTTATTATAACTTGCCTTATATCATTCCTGTCTCCCCAGCTGTGGAATAACTGAAAACCAGAAGCTCTGCAACCATGGTAGTCGTGAAAACAAAAATACCTTACGAGCCACTAATGGCAGCAGAATGGGTTTGGAGCTCCCCAAAAACCTCATCCCTAGAGAATTGTCACTACCTGACATGTCTGGCAGCTCTCTGGAAAAGCCCGATTTGCAGGATTTTCATTAACCTGGCTCACAGCTTCCTTGGTGCAAACAGCCTTACCACCAGAACACTTATCAAAACAACCAGTGGCAGTTGTTTGACACTGCACCTGCCTGAGGCGGCGATACCACTTGGGGCACAGAAAGGGCTAGCCAAAAAAAAAAAAAAAAAGCAGGAAGGACAATCCAGAGAAAGAGATGTGCAAAGGAGGCTTTGAAAAGCTCAGATATATTCCTGGGAATCGGGAAAACCATTCACATATGCAGGGGATGTGTGCGTACCCAGGAAAGACCTTATTTTCTTCTGTGCCTGGCCTTGAGGCTCTGCACAAGCAGGAAGTAAAAGCTAAGGCAGAGCTATAAACTGCTAGAGTACTGAGGGAGCGATCCATCATACACACAGAGCCTGTCAGCAAAGGCTGGAAGACTTACTGATTGAGGGCATTTAGGCAAATCTTTGTGCATTTGTTAACTAACCACTGAGTGAACTGAGCAGAGACTTAAATAGCTACACTGGATAATTGTTTCACCCCTATGAACTTCTAAGAGGAATATTTTCTTAAATAAGCACAATGTCTTTATTATAGTTAATATACACAAGAATTATCTAATATTAAAATTTCACTGTTTCTCAAAAATGAATGATTTGAACAAAATCCAGTTAACAGTTTATTATGCCACCTTTAATATAGAGCAGTACCTCCTCCCCCTCATCCTTTTTTTTTTGCTGGGGAATAATATACATGCAGAGAAGTATGATCATCATAAATTAATGGCTCTTGCCTCTTCTTAGTAACACTCTTTCTCAAAGATAACCATTGTCCTGACTTCAAATACCATAGGTTAATTATGTCTCTTTTATTGTTTTCATTGAGGAATTGCACATATTTAGGAAAGTCCTTAAGGTACCATGATCTTAAGTGTACTGTGTGATGAATATTTACATATGTACAGATCCATATAACTACCACCTGGATCAGGATATAGAGCATTCTCAGCACCTCAAAAGTCTTCCTCATACTCCCTTCTGATCACAGTCTCCTTAAGGCTTGACTTCTAAAACTGTAGGTTAGTTTTGCCTATTTTTGAACTGTAAATAAAGAAGAGAATTATTTAGAGTGCGTTAGTTTTATCTGGCTCTTTTCACTATCATTTTTTTCTTTCATTTTTCACAGTGCCAGTGACAACTGTTATCTGTTGTCCTTGAGAATGCCCCACATTCTGGATTTGTTTTTTTGCTCACTGGTAGTGTCTTTTAACTTGTTCCACTGACTCCCTTATTTTTATATATTGGAGGTTAACCAAAAGGGTGTTGAATACCATCGAGTTCATGTTTTCCCCAGGGGTGCTTCTTTGGTGGTGCTGTGTACTTCATGTTGCATTCCATCAAAAGTTACACAAAAGTGTGGCTGCCCCATTCTTTGTGACGCTAAGATTGATTCGTAGATTCAAGTTGTTGCAGCATGATGTCTTCATTAGAATGTTTCTCATTGATTTTTTTGTCTAATGTTTTCAAATATATTATTTTCTTATGCATTGAAAAATTATGAATTTTGTAATTCTCTTATTCCTTCTGTACTTATTTCCTGGAATTCTTATGTAAAAAGCACTTCTCATCAGCTATGGCTCCTTGGTACCTCTGAAATACTATTCATACTGGAAAAGCAAAGTGATGTTTAATTCTTTAATTTTCATTGACAGTTTTCAGAATATGTGGGCATTGGTACCGTAGTTGTTGCCAATTGGGACTAATGAGACTTACTTTTATTTTAGTTAGGTACTACATATATTTTAATATTGTTATGAACTCATGCGTTTAAAAATTTTTATGTGTTTTAGTGAATTGCGGGGGTTTGAAAATATTCTAATTGGGGTAATGGGGAAATGTACACAAGAAAATGTTTTAAGAGTAGTTTCTTATTTTGTCCCTGATATCTTCACTCTGAACACTTATTCTCTGTGTAGGTAACCATTTGTGATGGCTTCTTCTTTATCATTTCCATGTCTCTTTTCATAAATAAAAGCACATTGTGTGAAATTGTATGTGTGTATTGTGGCGGGTGGTGGGGGTGGGGTTGCAGTATGTATGCTATCTCAGCTGTAAGCAATGGGAGTTAAGGTGACTTAACCAAGATGACAAAAAGATGACATGGTAGGGCCTGGATTTAAACTTAGGAATCTAACTTCTGAGCTTGGGTTTTTAACTACTCTGCTATACTTACGGCAGTCCCATCGACATGCAACCCAAGGAAAGGCCAAGAGGAGACAGTTGTGATTTTGCTACTCTTAGAGTAATACATGCAAAAGTAATCTGAACACAGATTTAACAGTTGAACTTGGTTTTAAAATAATTGCAGAAATGCTTTGTGAGATTCTGTCTGAGTAAACTTGTGCCTAGAAAATATATACTTCTTTTCTTTCAGTTTTTCTTTTTTTTATTTTGCTTGTTTGTTTGGTTCACATTTTCTAATTTGGCTTAGCAGTACTGACTTAATCTGCTGATAAGAAACAGTGAGAAAGCTTATTTTAAGTGCTTTCAGATGTTGCAATTGTTATTGCATGAGAAATTTGTAAAATGGAAACTTTGCTTCATTCATGCATTACTTATGCTGAGGATATTTCAGGAAAATCTGCATGATATGGCTTGGCTGTGTCGCCATCCAAGTCTTATATTGAACTGTAGCTCCCACAGTTCCCACGCATTGTGGGAGTGACCCAGTGGGAGGTAACTGAATCATGGGGGTGAGTCTTTCCCATGCGGTTCCCATGATAGTGAATAAGTCTCATGAGATCTGATGGTTTTATAAAGGGGAATTCTCCTGCACAAGCTCTCTCTTGCCTGCCACCATGTAAGATGTCCCTTGCTCTTCCGCCATGATTATGAGGCCTCCCAGCCATGTGGAACTGTGAGTCAGTTAAACCTCTTTCCTTTACTAATTACCCAGTCTCAGGTATGTCTTTATTAGCAGCCTGAGAACAGACTAATACACTGCATCAGGGCAAGTTTTAGTACCTTATATCAAGAATGCAATTGTTGCAAGTAGATAACTTTAAAACTGATAAAAAATTAAAATGACCACAATGTAGTTTGCCTCTTAGGGATTGTGTTTGAGACCCTGTCTTCAGGATTCTCAGAATTTACTCATTATTTTATCACTACAAGTTTAAGCTACTTTTCCCTGGCACTAACTAGTGGATAGCTTTGGCCAACCTGGTTTCCATTTCATTTAGGAATTAATGTTATTAAAACTTCCCGGTGTGTTTATGAAATTTGAGTATGATCAAACAATAATTTTTATAGAGTTTGTAAGTCTATGTTTTTTCCCCTAAGGAATGAAAAACTATTTTTAATTTATGTGTTATTGTTAGATTCTTGTTTTTTACTTCTCAGTATAATGAGATTGTTTTGAAGTGGCTTTGTGTCTGTTACATTCTGCGTATCTCTTCAAATTTGTATTTAAATAGTTGCTCTTTAAATGCGCAAATTTGGAGACCAATAAGTTATGAAGTGCTTCATACTTCTGGTGTTTGTGGCAAAGTTTGAGGGAAATAAAAGCTAAGATACAGAATATGTTATAGGTTTTTTTTTTTTTTTTAGTAGTTTTAACAGTGAATTCTTTTTGTTTTTATTGTACTTTAGGTTCTGGGGTACATGTGCAGATCATGCAGGATTGTTGCATAGGTACACACATGGCAATGTGGTTTGCTGCCTCCATCCCCCCCGTTACCTACATCTGGCATTTCTCCCCCATGTTATCCCTCTCTGACCTCCCACCCCCCCTCCACTGTCCCTCCCTTGACCACCCCACAACAGACCCCAGTGCATGATGCTCCCCTCCTTGTGTCCATGTGTTCTCATTGTTCAACACCCGCCTGTGAGTGAGAACATGTGGTGTTTGGTTTTCTGTTCTTGTCTCAGTTTGCTGAGAATGATGGTTTCCAGATTCATCCATGTCCCTACAAAGGACATGAACTCATCGTTTTTTATGGCCGCATAGTATTCCATGGTGTATATGTGTCACATTTTCCTTGTCCAGTCTGTCGTTGATGGGCATTTGGGTTGGTTCCAGGTCTTTGCTATTGTAAACAGTGCTGCTGTGAACATACATGTGCATGTGTCCTTATAATAGAATGATTTATAATCCTTTGGATATATACCCAGTAATGGGATTGCTGGGTCAAATGGAATTTCTATTTCTAGGTCCTTGAGGAATCGCCACACTGTCTTCCACAGTGGTTGAACTAGTTTACACTCCCACCAACAGTGTAAAAGTGTTCCTATTTCTCCACATCCTCTCCAGCATCTGTTGTCTCCAGATTTTTTAATTATCACCATTCTAACTGGCATGAGGTGGTATCTCAATGTGGTTTTGATTTGCATTTCTCTAATAATCAGTGATGATGAGCATTTTTTCATATGTTTGTTGGCCTCATATATGTCTTCTTTTTGAAAAGTGTTCGTATCCTTCTCCCACTTTTGGATGGGTTTGTTTGTTGTTTTCTTGTAAATCTGTTTTAGTTCTTTGTAGATTCTGGATGTTATTATTTTTTTAATCAAAAAGATGTATTGTGCCCTTCCCATCATTAGATAACTGTTAGGAATGTGGAGACTAATAAAATATGGTTCTGACCCTGAAGGAACTTAGACTGACAGAGGAAACTGGACATGACAGTGTATCAAATAGACCAGATTTTCCTAACTGGCATAAGAAGGCACATGTGAAAGTACTTTCAATAGTAGACATACAAGCTTTAAGAACACGTTCACCAGCCTTGGAAAAATGTATGGCATTGGTGACATAGAACAAGTGTCATTCATAATATCTGCATACTGCAATGAAGTAATAAGTAGAGGCTATTTCACATTTATTCTGGACAATCTCCATTAGAAAAATTGAAATAGATGATGTTTCTCTGTAAACATTTCCCCTCCTCTCATATTTGATTCCATTTGCCTAGCTATTTCATGACACCGGTACCCACATCTTTTTCCACTGTTGTGTTCCCACTAATAATCAGTTTTGATTCTCAAGTATAACCATTGCCAGTCTTTTACCTATGCTGATGTTTTGAAAAAGGTTATCACTTCCTCTTGTTTCAAAACCTGATGGTAACCAGCAGTGAAATTTAAAAAAAAATATTTCACAAACTGGCAAAAAAGATTATCTCAATGAAAAAAGTAAAATTTGTTTTTCTGATAGAATTTATTAACGTTTATAGAGAAACTGGAAATACCTGTGATCATGAATGCTCACAATGATTGATTACACTGTGAGTTCTGTGTATGTCTGTCTGTGTCTGTGTCTGTTTCCAGTCAGAGTTAAGAGGCCCTAAGCTAAACTGGGACTCTGAAATGTGTTTGATTTAAACTGATGTCATAATTCCATTTGGAACAGGTCTCTTTAAGCTGATGTCTGCTGAATACTTGAAGTTTTGCATACAACAACTCAACAGATTGAAACTAGTTTTATTTATTTTCTTTTTTTGAGATGGAATCTTACTCTGTTGCCCAGGCTAGAGTGCAGTAGCACGATTTCAGCTCACTGCAACCTCTGCCTCCTAGGTTCCAACAATTCTCCTGCTTGAGGCTCCTGAGTAGCTGAGATTACAAGCACATGCTACCATGACTGGCTAATTTTTGTATTTTTTGGTAGAGACAGGGTTTCACCATGTTGGCCAGGCTGGTCTCGAACTCCTGACCTAGTGATATGCCCACCTTGGCCTCTCAAAGTGCTGGGATTACAGGCGTGAGCCACTGTGCCCAGCTGAAACTAGTTTTCATGTGCTATCTTTGCTTCCATTTCCTTCCTTCCTTGCCTGGTTCCCCTCCTTCCCTCCCTCCCTCCCTCCCTCCCTCCTTCTTTCCTTTCTCTCACTTTCTTTCTTTTCTTTCTCTCTATTTTTCTTTTCTTTTCTTTCTTTCCTTTTCCCTTAATGGATGTATCCCATATCTATGCTTTGTCCCCTAGAGATGCCCATATGGTCGATGATACTTGTATTATTTAGAATCTTGATACATGAATTGCTGATAACACTTTGTGGATAGCTACATGGTCGCTTTTTGGGGAAACTGCTTGATGAATGAAAACTTATTTTGAATGGTATTTTATAAATCCACAGTACAAATAA
The DNA here is from genome assembly GCA_036589455.1 of Ateles fusciceps. NCBI lineage: Eukaryota > Metazoa > Chordata > Mammalia > Primates > Atelidae > Ateles > Ateles fusciceps. The sequence goes on from JAZHEH010000889.1 coordinate 6,812,196, forward strand.
GATCTTCAAATGTCAAAGTAGTTGATGATTAAAGATAGATTTGCAAGGGTAATTCAGAAGATACAGAAAGATTGGAGAGAGATGCCAACCTTCATTTTTTCCTGAATTGCTGTTTCTTGTATTTGTGACACTAAGCCACATTGAAGCCTTTCTTTTCTGATTATTAAAGTAATGCAAATTCATTGTAGACCACTTGGAAATTATGGACAAATATAAGGAACTTAGGTTTTCCTGTCAAGCTACAACTACTGTAAACATTTTGACATATCTCTTTTACAACTTTAAATATATATCAGATATATATTTATTTTATAATTCAGTTAAGTTCATATTATGCATATAATTTTGCAGTATGTTTTTCCACTTATGAACATTTTCCATGTTATTAAAAATTATTTGAGAATATCATGCGATGGCTGTATAATACCCTATAATATGACTGTACCATAATTTACCTTTTCATTAATTTTTGGACACTTATTTTGCTTCTAGTTATTATGAATCGTTGCATATTATTCACCATTGAATTTATATAATCTTTGGTGGCACATATTTCTTGAGCAGTCACCTTATTTTGCTTATCAAACCATGGCAGATAATGTTTTTTCATGTGTAATCATTACTTTTTTGTTTGTTTCCCCCTGTACTCTTATCCTTTACTGAAGGAAGTTGTTAACTTTTAAAAACAATAGCTTTTTTTTTTAAGTTTGAGATGTTTATATATAAACTCTGAAATAGGTTAGAAGGTAAAATTACAAATCCTGATGACAGCAGTTTATGATGGAAATGCTTACGGACCTTTAAATATAGCTTGGTAGGGAAGGGCGGGAGTGAATCAAGTTGTTACAGTTTGTTCCAGGAAGGGCATTTTGGATGAATGCCATCTACTTTTTAAAAGATGTCCTGTGATTTTAGTTCTATTCGCTCCACTTAACCTTTCCCAAAGTGATTGCTGAAGCAAATGTATGTGATACACTAAAAGAAATTAACGTAATTATAATTCCTTTGGTTAATTGAAAACAGGCAATTCTCTTTCTCCAAAGATGTTACTTGAATTATAATTAAAGTACTGAATTTCAGCATGATTTGGGCATGTCAGATAACCTAGATCAGGGAGACTCCAGAGGTCAGTTCATCTAGCCAGCTGCCTTCCTGGTGGACTGTCCTTTATCTGTTTAGTGTATTTGTCAGAGTGAGAAAATTCTAAGAACTTCTCTAGATTTTATGTTAATGATTTAGAGACTTCCTTGTTAAGAATAACAAGAACAGTCATATCTGAGCTTTTACTGCAGCAAGCATGGACTCTGAACCAGGCCCTGTGCTGCTGACTTTATGTAGCTTCACAGTCCTCTCAAAACTGTACTGGCTGTGCCTCGTTATCCCCCATTTTACAAGTGTGGAAACTAAAGTTTATGGAGTTAAAGCACTTGGCCAACCTTACACAGCTAATAGGTTTCCATCTTTGGCCACAGAGCCTAAGCTGTCCTGGACAGCCTGCAAGTTGTCAGAGAGTTATTAGTCGTATATCATACAGTTAACTGATTACATGAGATAATATCTTAAATTGGGTTTCTAAAAAATCTTAAGCAAATATAATGAACAGATTTAGTGTGCAACTTATAAGCATCAGAAAGCAAATTTGGACACTTCGTGGTTGACTTCCTAACTCTTCTAAAAGGGGGACAGAATTATGTAGGGAGGAAAAAAAATCCTCATTTTTATTCTTCCTGGCTAGAGATCTTGGCAACTGGGAAAGTGGTTGCTATTATTGTGACTTTACCCATTGTATGCACAGATTCATACTTCCAGGTTCTCCATCCTACACCTTTTATAAACACTATGTTTAACTTGGAAAGGGAAAATGTTATTCTTGGCAACACTTATATACCAAAAGTAGAAACTGTAGGAGACCACCAAAGGATATATCAACCAGGAAGCAGGAACTGTAAAGAATCTACCTAATATTTAACTTTAATACTGTTTGGAATGCAGGTCTTCAATGAAGGAGATAATTATAATTCAAAGTTTACTAGGAGGCAGGAAAACTGCAAAATGAGATCCGTGTCCCATGTATTTATAACTAGAATAATTTACTGATGCTTTGTGCTTCTAATTACTACTGCCATTGCCACATATCAGGAAAATCATTAGATAGTTGATAGGACCTGGTATTAAGATGAGCAAAGCAGTTATAGGACCTACTTTTTGAGAATAGCCTGAAACCATAGTTTCATGTTAGCAAAAATACATATATAGGGTACAGATATTAATACAATGATAGCATTCAGCACTGAATCCTCAAATGTTAAGAGTCAAAGGTCTCTTTGAAAATTAAAAGAAATATATTTATAAAAGTGAAAAAGTACTACTTTATACTGTTGAAAGTAAACTTTTAAGAAATGTTACTAAAATGTTATTCTAAAAGGTGGTACATGCTAAAAAAATGTTGGTAGACTCATAGAAAACAGAGATTGTTCATTGATGACAGATTCACAGTGAGTAATTATGAGAAGTTGAAGATATTCACTTTTGTATTAAAATCCTGGGTTAGGAGAGGCTCACTGGACTAACCAAAAAGGCCAATTCTTCTCTGTAGAGTTCACCAATGCTTCGCAGACTATCTGTGGACCCATCATGGACATTGATCTTTTGTAAAACAGAGTAAAAATAAGCTAGTAGAAAAAGAAACGGAATAAAATGTAAGATCTACAAAATATGAGCCCAAATTTGATTGAATAGACATAAAATTACTCTAACAAATTTCTGTAAAAGTTTCTGAGAGCTTCCAGTCAGTTTCTAGATTTATCTCAGATTATTAACAACCAATTCATGGACCAGCACTTGCCCATGGCCTGTATTTTTAGAACACTGTTCTCAACTTAAATAGAGCCTAAAACTTTTACAGCAAGAGAAAAGAAACAGCATACAATGGACTTCCAATATATCGAGCAGCAGATAAATGAACATCAAAACTACAATGAGATATCATCTCACCCACCCCAGTTAAAATGGTTTGTATACAAAAGACAGGAAACAACAAATGCTGTCAGGATACAAAGAAAAGGCAACCCTTGTACACCTTGGTAGGAATGTAAATTAGTACAACCACTGTGGAGAACAGTTTGGAGGTTCCTAAAAACTAAACATTGAACCAACATATGATCCAGCAATTATACTGCCAGGTTTCACTATATCAAAGAGATATCTGCACTGTTTGCTACAGCACTGTTCATAATAGCCAAGATTTGGAAGCAATCCAAGTGTATATCAACAGATGAATGGAAAAAGAAAATGTGATATATATACATCACATATATATTATATGTATACACAATGGAGTACTGTTCAGCCATGAAAAGAACGAGATCCTGTCATTTGCAACAACATGGATGAAACTGGAGGTCATTAAATTAAGGAAATAAACCAGGGACAGAAAGACACACTTCACATTGTCACTTATTTGTGGGAGTTGAAAATGAAAACAATTGAACTCAAGAAGACAGAGAAAAGAATGATGGTTACCAGAGTCTGGGAAGGGTAGTGGATTGCGGGGGGAAATGCAGATGGTTTATGTGTACAAAAATATAGTTAAATAGAATGAATAAGATCTAGCATTTGATAGCAAAACAGGGTGACAACAGTCAACAATAATTTATTGTACATTTAAAAGTAACTAAGAGAGTATAATAGTAATAATAATTATTATTATTTTTTAGACAGAGTCTCACTCTGTTGCCAGGCCCCAGGCTGGAGTGCAGTGGCATGATCTCCACTCACTGCAACCTCCGCCTCCTGGGTTCAAGCAATTTTCCTGCCTCAGCCTCCCAGGTAGCTGGGACTACAAGCGTGTACCACCACGCCCAGCTAATTTTTGTATTTTTTAGTAGAGACAGAATTTGACCATCTTGGCCAGGATGGTTTCCATCTCTTGACCTCATGATCCGCCCACCTCAGCCTCCCAGAGTGCTGGGATTACAGGCATGAGCCACTGCGCCCGGCGCGAGTATAATTATTTTTAACACAAAGAAAGGGTAAATGCTTGTAGTTGAATTCTCCATTTACCCTGATGTGATTATTATGCATTGTATGCCTGTATCAAAGTATCTCATGTACCCCATAAATATACACACTTACTATGTACCCACAAAAATTAAAAAATGCAGACTCCTAAGATCCATCCTATAACTAACTACTGAATCACAATTTCTGTGGGAATTTTAAACATGAGTCCCAGATAATTCTAAGACAATGAAATTTAAGAACTACTCTTTCAGCATGTGGAAATCTGTGTGATATGCTTAATTCTGAATCATACACTACAGTGGTAAAGTATAAATGCCAGCTTTGAAAATGTTCACTAATGTGAATATATTGGAGTCTCTACATGTGTTTTTCAGGAGAGCATCTCCAGGGCATATTTTTGTGTTCATTGCTATATCCAAAGCATTATTGAAAAAGGGTAATGTTCCCATTTTACAGACAGAAACAACACACATATACAGATAAAATAATTTTACATCCTTCTCTACTAGTTTAATCTTAATTGAAGATTTTTGCATGCTTAAAACCTATTTTTAATTCCCCCTCGTTTACAATAATACAATTTAATTTGGAATAAAAAATAGCATAGCTGAAGAGCCCCCTAACTGTGCAGTTAAACAGTTATAAATTGAATTAGAGAAAGATCGTTGTATTCAAACCCCTTAATATTTCACTTGGAAACATTTGTGTTTCCATTAATATGGAGTTAATGCAACATTGACACAAAGTTCACCATTAAGGAAAAATATAACACTTTTAGATATTGATATGAAATTCTCCCATAAGGAAAATTATTACATCCTAAGACATATGCCAGTCAAATAAAGCAGACACCGCTATAGCTGGGTCTTTAATTCTGCAGTGGAAGTAAGTGAAGGGAAAAGAACTACATTTATTCTTATTTGTGTATATCTTTCAGAGTTTTTCCCACATTACATCTGCTTGTGGGTATTGATCTGTTAGTTGAGGATAATTTATTTTTGTGTATGAAAGTAATGGATCACAATGCTGATTTTTTTACTTGAAAGGACATTCCTACAGGGATTTCCTTGTCCACCTAAGGCGAGGAAATCAGTCCTTTGGGGATTTTCTTCTCTTCCAAAGCATATTGATAATTTTCCAGATAAAACTGAAAAACCCTAAGAAAGTAACAAGTCCTTAATTACTTTTACTGAACTCAGAGTACCACACAAATGCTGCTCTCCTGAAATTGTGCAGGGTTCTGGGAAATCTCCCTCCGTACTTTTCAGCCTTGCTGTGGTGTTCTCTTGATCAAGTTACTGGAATTCTCAAGCTCAGTTTCCTCATCTTGGGGCTAGAACACTTCTCAGAATTACTGTGAGAATTCTTTCAGTGGATGATTTTTAATTACTAAGCGTAGTTCTTGGCATTCAGTGAATGGTAGGTAGTTATTGTTGCGGGAAGCTGTAGAAGAGTGGCAAAAGTATTGGTAAGCTTTGATATCATACAGACCCGAGATTTGAAATCCAGCTAGTTTCTAGCTATGTGATCTTCTGTGAACAAGTTATTCAATCTCTCCCCCCCCAGTTTTCTTAATTTATAACGTAGGGATTGTCACTCTGGTTACTCTGAGGATCAAATGAGTGTGTGTACACACTTATAGGGCCTAGCATATATTCAGTTATTACAAGATAACAAATAATAGTCATGATTGTTTTTAGTGAATGTAACGGCCTACTTTCTGAGCTAAATTTAAAAATACACATATTTTATACGTACGTATCAACTTGGGTTTAGATTTAAGGTCCTACTCTTGATATTTTAGCAGCTATCTCACTTTTGTATATATTTTCAAAAAGCTTTCTGATTTATACACAGACTGATGTGTATTCCCATTGAAAGATTTTGGGAATCTGAAAACGGAGTGACAGTGGGACAAGCATTTCTCTGGCTGCTTTAGGAACACAGGGTTGGAAGAAAAAGTCTCCAATAAAAAGTGCAGCAGATAGGCAGACACATGCTGTGAGGCTTCAATAATGTATATGAGTGATGTCAGCCTCAGAGGCATGCAAAATGCAAAACACAAAGGAAATTCATAATGGGATTTTCAGGAAAGGGTTGTTCCTTCCTGATGTGCTAACCTTGATTCTAGTTTGTGTTTTTGGTACCAGCATAAAGATAGATGGAGGAGACACTGCTGAATTTTTCCATTGCCAATTTGTGTTGTAATCTAAGGACTGTGTCTTTGCTCTTCCCTGCTTTACCCTCAATAAATATTCTGTGAGCTTTGGGGAATAAGCTACTTTAGTTAAGTGATGTCTTTAATTGTGTATGATTAATCCATTCAGCATCCATAAGTCACATTTCTGCCCATGGGCATCCTTGCTAGATCAATAGCTTTGAATGTTGGAAACTGTAATAATCAATTGGGCTTGCAGTAGATCTGATGGAAATGGGGAAAAGGCTTAATTTCTATTCCTTTATTCTTCAGCTTCCCTTTCTCTCCCTATACATCAGTGCTTGAAATTTCTAGATGCTGTTCTCCTTCACCAGCCTCATCTCTCCTTCCCTCTGTGTGCTTCACCCTGTGCTCACACTGGTCCGATCTTCCCCTCAGTTTTTGACAGGGCCGTGTTGCTTCCCACCATAGGCCTCTGCGCAGCTCTTCTGTCTAGAATCGTCTCCTTTCCTCTCCCCTCCCCATTTCCTAGTCATCCTTCAGAGTGTGGTTCGTACACCAAAGCTTTGAAGGAGCTTTCTCTTACTCTCCTGACCACGTCGTGTTGGCAGCCCATGCATACTCTGAGGACCTTTTCCTTTGTAACCTGTGTCATAATTATAATTAAGGAATTCATTTTATATTTATTTAATTTTTTTTCTCTAAATTACAAGCTCTATGAGGGCAGGGGCTATGTTTATTTTATTCACAGCTACCTCCCAGTGCCTAGCACCATATGATATCATAGTTAGTAAAAATATAAGCATGTTTTGTTGATACAAAGTTGTTACTAATGTGCTTCCCCATTTTATTTGTTACTGTTGGTTTTGCTGGACTTTCCCCACAAAGTGTTGTGGTTTGGAGAAAGGAATGCACATGTGAATTTATGATACTCTGGCTGTACCTCTAAATATAGTCATTTACTGTGATTAATGTAGTACTGGCTGAATCACTTGTGCTGAAAAAATTACCATCCCAGTGAAAGGGTACATGTGTGATGGCTTGAAATTGAGCTCCAGCATTCATCAACCGCTCCTGCCTTACACTTTTAAGTTTCTTTCTTGGTCAGCTGAGAAATCTAATTTCATTATGATAGTGGCTTATGCTGGGGGAAAGTAGGTGTTCTCCATATAGGAAAATAGATTGTCACATGTAGATGTTGGTAATATATGGGTGGTCCAGAATCTAGAGTGCAGGTAAAGTGGTGTATGTACCAAATGTTATGGTATTTGGAAGGCAAAGAATCATGGCTTGGAGGACCAGAGTGGTAGGTGTCAGGTGGGATTCAGAGACCAGGGAGTGAGTGATAATAAGAGCTGCACCGGAAGCAGAGTAGGAGAGTCTCTCTTCTAGCCAACAGAGAGTCTGTTGGTCCATAACTAGAAGGTAGTCAAGAGCTCAAGATTATACTCTATCCCTGCCTAGGGATAAAAGCAGAGAGGCTTACATTGTTAGTAAGCCTATTTGTTGTTCATAGGCTGTAGCCAACTTTGATACCCAAAAGAGGAAATAAATTTATTCTTTCTTGATTTCTTATTCTTTCTTTTCCTCCTTTCTTTATTTTTCTTTTTAGAGACAGGGTCTTACTCTGTTACCCAGGCTGATTTGCGTTGGCAGGATCGTAGCTCACTGTAGCCTTGAACTCCTGGGCTCAAGTGCTCCTCCCACCTCAGCTTCCCAAGTAGCTGGGACTACAGATGCATGCCACCATGCCAAGCTAAGTTAAAAAAATTTTTTTGTAGAGATGGTGCCTCACTATGATCTTGAACTCCCGGCCTCATGCGACTCTCCTAATTTTGCCTCCCAAAGTGCTTGGATTATAGGTGTGAGCCGTGGTGCCTGGCATAGATTTATTTTTCTTAATCTCCCAGTGGTGACTGAGACCACTAAATTAGTGAGGTTGCTGGCATTTTCAAGAGTATTATTTGAGTAAGGCAGAGCATATTAAAAGAGCTTGGGTTTAAGTGTCTTTCAGGTGAGACTTCAAATCTTGGCTGTTACCACTTCTTTTCCATCAGCCTCAGTTTTCTCATCTGTAACATGGGCCTAATGACACTACTGACCTTATTCTAGGAGCACAGTGGCACTCATTTGATACTATTTTTAAAGCATCTCCTATGTGTCCCTGGAACATAGTAGGCATTCTGAACATGCTTGCTATTATTGTTGTTTGCTAGGACACTGGAAAGTCAAGTGATTTGTTCTAAAACTGGATTGGGTTTTCATGTTAAGAAGAGGCTTGGACAGGGTGATGGTGATCCTGGAATGCCTGGCTTGCCGTGTTCACTCATCCAATTCCAGAATCAGCCCAAAGCTCTGTGGCCATTCGAAGCTTCAGGGCAAACTGTGTCTGGGTTAAGGGAACAATAAAGAGGTAATTGCAGCCATCAAATGTAGTGTGAAGCTTAAATCTAGTTTGCATCATTTCACAGCAAATGTACCTGACATATGAGACCTTTTCATCTACTTTTCCTGAGGTTTGCTGGAGAGAGATGGTTTTATAGCCTTTGATTACATTAAACCAGCACTTGGTAATTGCAACTGCTGACACAGGTGGGCTAACAGCTTCAGCAAGCCCCTTTCTCTATTAAAGAATGATAGATCTGAACTGGGAATTTCCCTACCCCAACTCTTTCCAGTAGTATAGGACAGGAGCATTAGCTAGATTGATGATTGTATATATTTTTGCATTAAAAGTCAGGTTTGAAAATAACTTCTGAATTGATAACTGCATGTTTGGATTTTCGTTAAAGCTATATTATGATTGAAACCTTTTTCACAGTTTGAAATCACAAGTCCACACATTTCATTCTGGATTAGTTAAAATACTGTAAGCCCATTTCAGTAACCTAATTGAATGATATGTCTGATTCATGGTAATGGTAAGTTGGAGTTCTCAGGTAGTGACCACTCTATTCTGAGTAAATCAAACAGCACGCTCCCCCTCTCTGTGATTGCAGTCAGCTTGTTTGACATCAGCCCACTCTTGTGTGTGTGTGTGTGTGTGTGTGTGTGTGTGTGTGTACACATAACTCATTCTTTGGAATTCTCCCATGGAAAAGCAAAGGAAGGAAGCTGAGGGGAGGATGGGGCGATTGCATCCTGTACCCTTTGCAGGGGTGTGGCCACGACTGCCTCAGCTGAAGGGACGTGATACATTGTTTTTTCACTTAGGATGCCTGGACAGTGATAAGTCTTGATGAAAGGCAGGAGTGGCTTTTATAGTCATTCGTACTGGACGGGGAGCCTCTTGCTAGAGGCCTGCCGGAATCCTATCTAGTATTTTATTTCTAGAACTTTGGGGAAGAGGAAGAGAAGCAGGAACATCAGTGAAGTGGACCTGCAGAGCTTTCAAAGCCACCTTAGAACTCCAGACCCGCCTTGACTTCAGTTCAGCTCTGGCTGCTCCTATGAATGAAACTGCCAAGTGGGTTGGCCAGGTGTATAATTTTCAGGAGAATGCCATGTTTCTTCTTGCTGCTTCCTAAGTCTCATTTGAATGATGGATTTTACCCTGGCAGAGAGAAACTCTTTGGGATCATATGAGGTAAGGTATTGGAAAGTGCTGTGGAATGAATTCCACTGTCACCTGATTTCCTTGTCCAACTGTTTGGGATTTACAGTTTTTTCTGCCTTTCACCTTGAAAAGCTCTTTAATATGGTCCCCTCCCAGCTTGCTTAGGGACAATTATTGACGAACTATGCAGCACATTTATCACTTGACAACTAGATATAAGAGATCAGTGCTGAGATTAAAGCATGCAGAACTTTTACATATAGCTAGACAATCACCTCATGAATTTTTAGGGTCCTGGTTGTTTTAAATGGATTTTGATGTTACTGTGATGTTAAGTACAGGTTCTACCTACAAGAAAATGCTTTTGAAAGCTGCCTTAGGTTCAGTCTAAATAGATTTCATGCTAGGTTTTCTGTCCCTGGAATAATCATGGTTTTTGACTAATTTTAAAGTTCTTCTTTCAGGCAATGAGATGGGAAAACAGATTTGCTTTTAAGGTGAAGTTCATATGGACAAGTATTCATAGACATCCATATTCTGGAAACTGTTGATTTAATGGCAGTCTTACAACAAAACTTTAACTTGAGAATAAGACCATGGTTTTTATATATTATCTTGTGGCAACTGTGGCAAACTGACCCAGTTTTCTATAGAACTCTAAAATTTGCAAGCAGGAAATCCACTTTAATTAATTATTTAAAAAGTGGAACAACTCCAAGGCAAAATTTTAGTTCTGTTCTAATCCCTTACAAATTAGTTGTATACAATGATTTTTTTTTACTTTTTGGCTATTAAATGTCAATCAGTGATTCTCAAGAGGGGTGGTGATGTTAATTTTTATTGCCGTGTAGGGTGCAACTGACATTTAGTGCCCGAGAGCCAAGGATGCTAATGTTTCTGCAATGTATTGGATAGACTCTCACAAAGAATTACCCACTAGAATGCCTGTAGTGCCTCATTGAGCTCAGTTTAGTGAAAAGTATGTTGATGATTTAGTAAAGGTTTACATGAGCAGTCATCTCTGGAGAGGTCATTGATCTTCTGATAAAGCAGTTCTAGGGAGGGACCCACACAGAGCAGTCACTTTGTTGCATTATTCTTTAGGATCAGGAGCAGTGAATGTTTCAGAAATACTGTTCCCACATGCTTCTTTTTTGTTTGTTTGTTTTTTTTTACTTTTATTTTAGGTTCAGGGGTACATATGCAGGTTTGTTATATAGTTGAACTTGTCACTTAGAATATTGCCTGGCAGATAGTGGATGCTCAATAAATATTTGTTGAATTAACTTTTATGAATTTCATTTTCTCTATCCCTTCTATAATTACTGTTTTCCTTCTGTCTTTGAGGCTTAAACTATTCTTTTCAACTCTCTGTGGCCTGTTACACTTGTCCAAATTATCCAAATGGAAAAAAGAGCATTTACTGTGTTCTATCTAATGAAAGTTCTTTGACAGTCTTGTACTAATACTGCCAGCTTTGGTACTGGGGATAGGATTGAGTCATTTTATCATTGTCATAGAACATTCTTGAAGGGCCTAATGTTGGATCTTGTGCTGCGGTGTTTACTGAGCTACCAAATGCTGGGCATACTTCCCCATTTAAAAGGGCTTGGGTTTACATTTTCATTATAAAGCATAATTGTCAAAGGAAAGTAGGCATGCAAGTATGATGGGGAAAATTATGTACTGACAACAATGTGTATTTGAAAGAGACTTTGGAAATCTTTAAGTCTCAAGTTTTACAAGGAACACCTCCTTCCTACTAATGTTTTTTATCATGAAATTGGATGCAGCTATTGCAAATGCCTTATTCTGTTTTCACATGAGATTAAAGTTTTTACAATAGCCACAGAAATTATAAGTTTCTTGTTTGATGTAAGTAAGCCTTTAGTCATTTTTCCATCTGAAGTATTATCAAAGAATGTGAGTTCTCACAAATCCTATGTAGTAAAACCTTCAGTAGTTGGGGGGGAAAAATCTTAATTTAGAAATGGTCTGAAAGTCTGTGTCAAGAAGGAACTTTAAGATGTTTCAAAGGCCTTACCCAAAACTGGTTGTGCGATCTTAAGTAAACCTCTTAATCTTTTTTGTGCTTTGCTGTGACCAACTGTAGGATATAAACAAAGTTGAATGTCACCTCAGCAGTGTGGATGAATTAAGTGTGAATGTTTAATTGGTAGGTCTTATTATAAAGATCTAGAGTTTAAGCTGGTCTTATGGAATTTGCCTGATAATGCTTACCAAGAATTTGCAATGTTGTCCTTGATTTTCTCTATACTGAATAAGATGGAGATCTCTTTAAAAAGGCTTTATGTGTTCCATGGTGAGAACTTTATTTCCCTTTTATATATTTTAAAAATATAATACTAATATTCAATTAATATCATATAATCAAAAGAAAATATCAGGATACTGAGGATTTTTCTTGGCCTGTTTGCTGGGCTTGCAGCAGGAGGCACCCTGTTTAGTCAGCTCACCGGGCCATATTTGGCTTGTGCTCTGGCGTGGATCTTGTGGCCGCTACAACTGTGTGCTCAGCCCCTGGCAGGAGCAGGTGTGTGAGAAAGTGAGTACGGGGTCTGGCCAGCCATTCCAAGCACTGGCACAGTGGCAGGCTCCATGCAGGGCTTGTGGCTCGACCAGCTATGTCACCCTGAGGGGAATGCAGTGGTGCCCAGGCAGGGGTGCCCACAATCCTGAAGCCCCAGAAGCTCTTTAAAAGAGCTTAAAGATAATTTGCTCTTTTGGTTCCACTCTCTGTAGCATGACCAATGGTGGCATGTTAGCCCAGTCAGCCCCTTGCCCCACTCTGGCCCATGGCTCTGGGGCCGGGGCTTGGCCCTGGTATTACTTCCCATTACAGTGGAGGGCAGAGTGCCACAGTATTATAGCCTTCTGAATACCTGCACTTGGTGGGTCCTAGTTCTTGTCCCACGTCCAAGAAGAATGAGGTCATGCTGACAATTGGAGGGTGATGAGGTCAGAGAATTTAATTGAGTGACAAACAGCGCTCAATGCAGAGGGGACAGGAAGGTGGCCTCTCACCCTAAGTCAGGTCTTCTGTCTCATTGTGGCTGAGTCTAGGGTTTTTATAGACAGGAGGGTCGAGGAGGGGCAGACCATAGGCAGTATTGGAAAAGGCAACGTTCAATTGGTTATAAAAAGAGCTAATGAGGAAAGGGTGGGCAAACAGGAACAGAGGTTCTCGCTCCAGATCACAGCTTTCATCCAGAACCAGCAGCCTGGTCTTTCAGCCTTCAGGCCGTTTTTGGCTTGAAGGTGATGTTTCACCAGCAACTCACCCGTATCTACCTAGGCATTTATCTGCCTCTTATCACTATCAATACCTTTTATTCAACCAAATCTGAGCACCTACTATGTGTCAGGTTTTATTCTAGGTGCTTGGGATACATCAGTAAACAGAATAAACAAAATTCCTTGACTTCCTGGAGTTTACATTCAAAAGAGGAAGACAGATGTTATATTGGAATGTGTAACTAGATTCTTACAGAGTATGTGAGAAGGTGATAAGGATTATGGAAAGGAAATTGAGCAAAGTAAGATAGTCCAGGAATGCTGGAGGAAGACTTGCATTTCAAAATGAAGCAGTCAGATTAGGCCTCAGTGAGAAGGTGATATATAAGCCACAAAATTGAAGGGAGGAATTGAGCCATAGGGTATCTGAGGGAAGTTTCAGACGAATGGAATGGCCAGAACACAGTCCCTGGGGCCAAATCCTGTCCACACCTTTGGGGGCATCAGGGATGTCAGTGTGGCTGGAGGGGAATAAGGAAGGAGGCGGGGGAAGGTAGGAAAGGGTGAGGTTAGAGTGAAATTGGAGGGAGTGGGTGGCCATGTCCTGTAGACACTGGAAGCCATCATAAACACTTTGAATTTCACTCTGAGAGAAATAGGGAGCCACTGAACAGAAGAGAGGCATGTTTCTATATGCCAGTGTGATCCGTGTTTGAAACTGATTCTTCTGTAAGCCATTTCTGAACTGCTCCTAATTATCTGGTATACTAGGCCATGACTGTAACTCTTGGGAGGGATTTACTGAAATGAGTCCAAGTGTTTTTTCTCACTGAGCTGTCAGTGATTTTTTTTTTCCTTGTCAAATGAGTGTTTAATCAATAGTTTAGGATCAATTATTTTTATCTAGAAAGTTGCTTAGCAGAGCCTCCTCCCTTTGCCTAGTACTTCTAGAGGTGTGAGTGTGCAGTTGACGCCTCAGCAGTGTGACTCAGACTTGACTATATGTCACCCAGTTTGGATCTAGTGAAACATTTCACATTCTCCAGTTTGGTTCCACTCACTGCTTGTGATACCCTGCTATACAGGACACAGCAATAAAACATTCTCTCTCAAACTTGGCAGTGGATGGCGTGAGTTCAACAAGTATACCCTGTGCCTCTTCACCCTGCCAGCATTCCCTTCCAGGGCAGTGGTGGGTCCATGTCAGAGATAGTGTCCTACATACCTTTCAGTGCACAGATATTCCCCAGGCGAGACCTTGCAGTCTTGTCATTGGCTCCTCTCAGCCTGTGTTGTTTTTTTCTGCCCTGTAATGTGCTGGTGCCCATTTCTGCAGTCTTGGGCACATTATTTTCAGCAAATCATTCTGGGGCCATTCAAGTGGCTTCAAACCTGTAGTCACCAGTAGGTGCCCTCTTAGCAGGTGGCCTGGTTGTTGCCATGATTGTAATCTCTGAACATGTCAGACACACTCTTTTTTTCCATTCAGAGAAGGCTTTAATGTAAAGAATTGGGCATCTAGGGAGATTGTGTTAAAAACTAATACTAAGTTGGCAAATTCATAAGGAAGTTTGCCAGTGAATTCTCCTAGCACTTAATAAAATTGGTGCTCCGTTGGTACAGTCAGTGCACCAAATATATACACATAGATATATTTTGCATTGCATTATATCTGTGTGCCAGTCTCCTCCCACTATCCTGTCAGCTCTTTATGGCAAGAAATAGGTGCTCATGATCTTCATAGTAGTCAGTCAATAAATACCTGTCAAATGAATGAATAAACAAGGTAACAATTGAGAGGGACAACAGTGAAAGAGATATTCGTGTTCTACAGCATTGGTGTGATTGCTCAACTTCCCTGGAAATAACCATGGAGCTCGGTGAAAGAGTTAGAGAGTTTAGTAGAGTTGGGGGAGCCACCCCTCTCCCACAGGCTAGCTTAGCTTTCAAAGTCATCGTCACAGTTTCCTCTTCAACCTTGCTCTGGGATTCCAGTAACTGGCCTGGTACATGCTGATACATTTGCACCATTTTAACAGTCAAGCAGTCCCTCTGAAGGGACGTTCTTTGTCCAGGTCTAGAATGATGATTTTGATTCAACGCCTGGCTTAATATTGCTCGCCAATCCCAAATTCCAGACAGGCATCTAATTCCTGAGTGTATCCAAAATAAGATCAAGCACATTTATGGTTCCAATCTCAGGACATGGTTGTTTTCAATTTATATCCAAAAGGTAATCAAAAATCAATTTAGAAGTTTATGTCTTTTTTTTTTTTTTAAAGAAAATGTAGACAGGAGATGGAATTACTTTAAAGCAAAAGAAAATTTGAAAGTACTATTTTTCTTCTCTCTGGCACAGTCTGTCACATAGCATCTTTCTCAAAAAATTTCTCCTCTATTTTCAACTCCTCTGGGTTGATTGGTAGGAGTGTAAGTGCTTTGGATACTTTTTTTTGTTGTTTCTGTTTTATCTCTAGTACTGCATGGAGGTTTTAGAGATATTTAATATAAGCATAAAAACGTTTCCAAATCTAGAATATGTTTGGATATGTCTGGTCATGTTTCCTATATATTCTCTTGTTATCTTAAGAGGATAATTTTCTGGAAATCCAAAAATCATGTACAGGAAAAAAATTAATCTTTTAAAAATAATTTTCACAACCATCTCTCTGTGTGAAATATTATGGGGAAGAAAGAACTTGAAAAAAATTTAAATTTTTTATTTATATTATTTTAGCTTTGTGTGTCATTTTTCTTAAAAAAAAAGAATTTAGTTTTTAAAAATATTACTCTCTATAATTATATTGTAGGTTAATATAAATACCAACTTTTCCAGGGAATAAAAGGATAATCTACTGGGGCTAAAGCAAAAATAGTAACGTTGACCCCTGAATTCATCTTTAAATGTGATCACTTGTTTGTTGTTTCTGATGGCCATTCATAGAACCAAATTTTGAACCATGGAAAGTAAAGAAATACATATGTCTAGGGAATGGATGAGAAAACAATGACTGCCTTAGATTTGCAGATTTCTCAAAGGAGATCTCCATAAACCCTTTCCAAAGACACTTTAAACCTAACAGTGCAGAGCCATATGAATCATACAGTCACCAGGAACATTAATCATTCCTCCTCTTTGTCCTCTTTAACAAAACATGCACACCTTTACCATATTTTTGCATTGCATTATATCTGTGTGCCATTCTCCTCCCACTATCCTATCAGCTCTTTATGGCAGGAAATAGGTGCTCATGATCTTCATAGTAGTCAGTCAATAAATACCTGTCCCATGAATGAACAAGGTAACAAGTGAGAGGGACAACTTGTCCTTCTCAAAGGGCATATCTCAACAAGTCAAAGAGATATGTGTGTTCCACAGCGTTGCTATGATTGCTCAACTTCCCTGGAAATAACCATGGAGCGAATTTTTCAAAATGTGGTCTTTATGGTACCTGCATCTGAATCATCTGGTTGGGTTGCTTGCTAAAATTCAGATTCCTGAGCCTAGACTCAAGCCTATTGAATTCAAAATCTCTGGAAGAGCAGCAGAGGAATTAGCATTTTTTCCTTTTTTTCAAATGTCTTACTCTGTTGCCCAGGCTGGAGTACAGTGGCACAATCTCAGCTCACTGCAACCTCCACCTCTTGGGTTAAAGCGATTCTCCTGCCTCAGCCTCCCGAGTAGCTGGGATTACAGGCGTGCACCACCATGCCCAACTAATTTTTTGTATTTTCAGTAGAGTTGGGGTTTCACCATGTTGGTCAGGCTGGTCTCAAACTCCTGACCTCAAGTAATCCGCCTACCTCAACCTCCCAAAGTGCTGGGATTATAGGCATGAGCCACCATGCAAGAATTAGCATTTTAAAGAAGCACCACCCACTCCCCCCTCATTCATTGTGAGCAATGGAGTTGGGCATTCATTGCCCTGGAGGATCAGTTAGCTTAAAGAGAAGGTGACCTGTGAGGATCTGTGACAGTGAATGTACAGGAGATGTTGGCAAGTCTGCTTATATAGAGATTCTGTTTAAGACCCCTAGGTGTTCTTCCTAAAAGTGATGTGGTTTTAATGAAGGAAAAGGGGCCCAACTTCTTACCTCACTAACAAGCTCTGAGAAATTTCTTTGAGTCACTGTATAGTTAATAGAAGAGGGTTGTGTGTTGTAATCTTCTATTTCTATTCCTTTATCTCCTGGGTCCAAACACTTTGTTTCTCCTTTGAAGAAGCAGAATTAACATAAGTAATTCCAGTGCTACTAATAGGATTAATTGGAATAGCCCTAAGTTGTAATTTTAAAAAATAATAATAAAATGAAATCACTTTGGATACATATCATGGCCAGGCATGGTGGCTCACATCTGTAATCCTAGTGCTTTTGGAGGCCAAGGTGGGAGGATCACTTGAGTGCGCGCGCGCGCACACACACACACACACACACACACACACGCTTCACTTTTCTATTTGGAGAAAATGTGCAGCCAACTAGACTTGTAAGAGAATAAAGAAGACATGAGACATGAAAGGACAAGATTAATATAAACCCTATCAAAAAAAAATCATATTTAGAAGGTATTTGGGTGTTTGTATTGACATCTACAATGTTCCTTTTTTTTTTTTGTAATTACATTTCCACTAGGAAGTTACTATCTCAAATATATTCTCCTGTAATATAGACTCTATTGTAACTCAAAAACAGACACTTTAATCCTAGTAGGAGAAGAAATAGGAATAAGGATGGGAAAGAGGGCAAGTGAGGTACTGGTCAAAGAGCAAAGACAAAAGCAGGAGAGTATACCTCATGGAAGCTGACAGGTTTCTAGGTTGAGTGGAAGGTCCCTCTAGAAGAAAAGCTTAAAGCTTACAATGAGAGAAACTGACTGGTGGAGGGAAGGGGGCTGCAGGCACCACTGTAAAGGGAGTAGAGCCCTGGGCAAGAAGTCAGGAAGTATGCACAGATACAGAGGAGATGGTAGTAGAGAGATGGAGAAATCAAGGGAGATCAGGCCTAATGTCTTCTGTGTTTTGAATGCCATAGGATGCATGATACCCTGCTCCAACGAGGATGGAAATTAGGTAGGGGGATGTGAGGACAGTGAGGCAGATTTGGAATTGTTAAGAGGAATGAGAAAGGGAAATGGCCAACTGTAACCTGGTTTTAAAGACCAGTGTCATTCTATGATCTGTTGAAACCTTTACTCAGTTAAAGGAAGAAATAAATTTATAATTACCTCTACATTACACATGCAGAGGATTTATAATTGTTTCTTTGATATGCCTTTTTATATTCAGTTATTGTTCTTTTTTTTGAGGGTCTTGCTCTGTCATCTAGGCTAGAGTGCAGTGGTGCAATCATAGCTCACTGCAGCCTTGAACTCTTGGGCTCTAAGGGATACCCCCGCCTCAGTAACTAGTCCCAAGTAACTAGGACTATAGGTGCGCACCATCATGCCCAGCTAATTTTTATTTTTACTTTTTGTAGAGACAGGGTCTTGCTATGTTGCCCAGGCTGGTCTCAAGCTCCTGGCCCCAAGTGATCCTCCTGTCTTATCCTACTGAAGTGTTGGGATGACAGACATGAGCCACTGCACATGGGCCAGCTATTGTTCTTACTTTGGGATGGCGTGATTTTGAAAAGACCAATTCACCTCATACAGGTACTAAATGAGGATAAAAAAGAATGGTTCATAGCTAATAGGAAAAAAATATGTTGGCCTAAAAAAAAAATCTATGAACTGTAGATCTGAGCAGAGAAAATGCTATCACTCTAAAAGGATTCTCAGGCTAGACTAGAAGTGACTCCGCAACTTAAACAAAGGTGTGAACAAACATTTATTCTGAAGAACTAATTAAAATTTGTCTTCTTGGAACAAAGCAAAGGAATGAGTCATTCTAGGCATTTCTTAGCGTGAGGTGCCAAGGCTAACCAGGGCTCTGCTAGTTGCAGTAGGAGCAGTAGCAGAGGTAGAAGTTGCAGTGGGCATTTCACAGTAATGTGAACTCTGTGTCCCTAAACTTGTTTATTTCTCAGGATTTCTATTTCCAATTAAGGGTTGCTGCCACTTGATGGTGGAAGTGTTTGTATCTGTCAAGGATAATGAATTATCAACAAAATATGATCTCATCAAAGAAAAATTTTCATCTAGAATAACCAGAATATTAACTTGAGTATCTCCTACTTGTCAAGCAGAAGCTTTCCTTCCTTATAAAGGCCAAAGTATGGTCACTGGCTGTGGCATTAGGACTTGTTTTCTGTAATCAAAACAGGCCCATCCAGCTTCTGCTCAGGGTCAGCTCATTCTACTTCTGAACCATTTTTTTTTTTTTGTCATATATGGAACATTTGTGTTCTATGTTAACCTGAGTACTCATGGTACAATTTAGCTACTTGACTTCAAAGGCCCAACCTTTATTTCTTTGAATATAACAGATTTCACCAGGCTGGGCGCGGTGGCTCATGCCTGTAATCCCAGCAGTTTCAGAGGGCAAGGTGGGCAGATCACCTGAGATCAGGAATTCGAGACCAGCCTGGCCAACATGGTGAAACCACATCTCTACCGAACAATACAAAAATTAGCTGGGCATGGTGGTGCACACCTGTAATCCCAGCTACTCGGAAGCCTGAGGCAGGAGAATCGCTTGAACTCAAGAGGCGGAGGTTGCAGTGAGCTGAGATAATGCCACTATACTCCAGCCTGGGTGACAGAGCAAACTCCATCTCAAAAAAAAAAAAAAAAAAAAAAAGATTTCACCAAATGGAAATAGAATTTTCTATATGGCCTGTGAACCAACCAGGGGAACTAAGTCAGAGATACATAGTTTATCCCAACCTACAGGAGCTGGTGGGTAAATTGAACCCTTAACTCTAGGCTTGCTTCATGGTAAAGGGTCTGGGAAGAAAGCACACATTACTTATTCTCCCTTATTTCCTACTTCTGAGACTAAGCAAGGATATGCAGGTAGTACAATATTTCTACCTCGGGTTGAACCTAACTAGCAAAGGAAGTGATATTAACGACCCACTTAGAATAAGAGATGCTGACACCAGTTCTCTGACCAAAGTCCCTTCTAGGGACCATGTAAAGGAGCCTCAGGGAGCTCCTCTGTCCAGGGCTCAGGCTTCATCATCATCCCAATCCCATTTCTACCTGTCCCTTCTAATTTTTGTCCCTCAATGGTCCATGTTCCCAAAATTGTTATGTCAGAAGTGCATTTGGCTTAATTTATTGGCTTAATTGATTGCCTGGGGGAGAAAAAGTTTAGTAATACGAAATATGCATACCCTTTTACAGTGAGGTCACATTAATAGGTACAACTTGGCTGGGCACGGTGGCTCGCGCCTGTAATTCCAGCACTTTGGGAGGCTGAGGTAGACGGATCACGAGGTCAGGAGTTCGAGACCAGCCTGACCAACATGGTGAAACCCCGTCTCTACTAAAAATGCAAAAAAAAAAAAATTAGCTGGGCGTGGTGGCGCGCCTGTAATCCCAGCTACTCAGGAGGCTGAGGCAGGAGAATCACTTGAACCCAGGAGGCAGAAGTTGCAGTGAGCCAAGATCACACCACTGCACTGCACTGCAGCCTGGGCAACAGAGTGAGACTTCGTCTCAAAAAAAAAAAAAAAAAAATAGGTACAACTTTTTTACAGTTGCTTTTTAAGGAGCAGCAAGCACAGTGATTCTAGTGCTTGCTCCTTAAAACCAGATTTGATTCTGCCTCATTTTTTCCAAGGCCTCAAGAGGAAGGAAACTGTCACAACAACGTTTTTGAGACATTTCCCATGTACATAGCTACTTTTTAAAAAAGTTTTGTGAATAGGTGGACACCCTCTATTTCCTATGTCTGTGTTCTGTTTCTTTTAGAGTCCAATCTTCTGTGCCTTTCAAGTGACCAGTAGCAAATAAGTAAATTTATTTGTGAAAATATGAGAGTCCTTCTCCCAGCATCCAAGCAGCTCTGCTAATTAAAGTCTCTCTCAGAAGGTGAAGCAAATACCCTTATTGTCTAACCTGGAGCTGTGGTGCAAACTGAGGATTCCAGATCAAGTCAGAAATGATGAGTCTGAATCATTGAGTCGTTTTTAAGTTGAGTATATCTGTTAAGAATTGTGTACAGCTGCAGGTAACAGATACACAACCACAGTGGCTTAACCAAATAGGACTCTAGGTAGCAAGAAGCCTGAAGGCAGGTGGCTCAGGGCTCAGCGAATCATCCTGATTGCTTCTAGCTTCTTGCTCTGCCATCTTAGCAATGTGGCTGTATGACAAAAGAGGGGACACAGGAGAGCAAAGGATGTTGAGTTTGTCCTTTTCTTATTAGGAAAATTACAGTTTACCTTAAGGTCCTACCTAGTAGACCTTACTCTCACTTACATCTCACTGGGCAGAACCAGGTCACATGTCACCCTTAGCTGGATGGGATTTTGGAGAGGTGAGATTTTTGTTTGTTTGTTTGTTTTTTTGATATGGAGTCTCACTCTGTCACCCAGACTGGAGTGCAGTGGCGTGATCTCCGCTCACTGCAACCTCCACCTCCTGGATTCAAGCGATTCTCCTGCCTCAGCTTCCTGAGTAGCTGGGACTACAGGTGAGTATCACCACGCCCAGCTAATTTTTTGTATTTTTAATAGAGACAGGGTTTCACTGTTAGCCAGGATGGTCTCAGTCTCCTGACCTCGTGATTCGCCCGCCTTGGCCTCCCAAAGTACTGGTATTACAGGCATGAGCCACTGCACCTGGCCTGGGAGGTGAGTATTTTTAATAGGGCACATTGTTGCCTTGAACAAAATTGGGGTTCAGTTGGCAAGGTAGAAGCTCAGTGGTTATGCAGCAAGCAGGGTCTGCCCTGAGGAGCCATGTGATACCTTTCAAATCTAGTGATTTTTAAGCGATTGCCTGAGTATCATGTAAATATCAGCTTCTTGGTTATATTTCTGTGATGAAATGGAGTTGTTTGCTTGCATTGTTTGTCTAGGAGAGGATGTGATGCCATGAATGGGTTATGTCTTTCCATTCTTATAAAGAACAGTGGCTGCTTCTTGGCCTTTCACAATAAAGAACCTTTGACTTATAATGTGCATGATGCAAATGCATGAAAGGACCATGCCTCCCAAAGTTCTCTGGCTTTTCAATATGATGAAACTAGTAGGGCAACCACAGAAAAGATAGAAATTCCTCAGACCCCTTGCTTTGACCCGTTTTCTGTTTTTCTCATGCTCAAAAGAAGAGAGGTTTTTCATCTCAGGACTGTTTCTTTGGGCTTGGGACCTTTTTTCCATCTTTCCTTTTTTAGTGTAGCTCTTACTTCACCTGTCTGCTTTATTCCAACTCTCAGTTAAAGGGCAACCTTAATCCTTCCTTCTTGAAAAGGGATTTGGGGAAACAAATGAGGTACATCTGACTTTAAGAGCCAGGATCACTACATACTTTTTAATGTGTCTATAAAACTCCGAATGGTCTCCTTTTCAAGTTTTCTAGTTTCATTTCCTATTCTAGGCCACTAAGGCCTCAAACTATGTCATGTGAGCAAATTATAGAATATGAATCCCCAGTCTTCAGGGTGCTGGGGTCAGAGCCTGAGGAAGCTAGAGCATCCCTGCCTGTCGTATTCAGTTGTAAGCATGGCTTCTGTTGAATCTCGTGTGCCATACAAATATTACCATTTTCTTTGTGCCATGAGGTCAGAAAGCACAGGAAATGCTGCTTTCAGGCCTGTTTGGGGGATCACTGTTCTTTCTATTCTTCTTCCACACTAAAGCCTGTAGAGACTCCTTTTTTTTCCTTCTTATCTTGTCTCAAATCTACACCTTTGGATTTTTGCAAAAGACTGTCCTGGCAGATGTGATAAACTTGGTTTGTGTTTCCTAAAAACTGTTCCAGGCAAAGCTGTGCTGTATCTTGACTCACTTGTGTAGCTTAATGTCCCTTTTGTTCATCCCATCTTGAGCCCTGTTATATTCCCCTAGTTTTGCTCTTCCTTTGCTTTTTATAAAGGGGTTTTACAAATGGAAGCTCACCCCAAGCCCTTTGTTATAAATCAGCTCATTGCCAAAGTTGTAGCGGTTGTACCCTTGGTTCTTTGCAGTTTTGTCTTGCAACACTGACCACCTTGGCCAAGCCCAGAGGTGCCACCTTCTTTCCACGAAGCCCCTTTCTCCCACATAAATGCAAGCGTAGAAACTTGGGTAATACTCTGCTTGGAGGTAGTCATTAAGAATAATGTGCATTATATTTTCTCATTTATCTTCTTTCCATTTATTTTAGAGCTTATGTTAGTCGTCGTGCTAAGGAGAGATAGGTTATAATTAAGCTGAAAAGTGTTTCTTTGGTTTTTCCAGATGAGAATTCTCCAGCCAACTTCTGGGATTCTAAAAACAGGGGGTGTGACTGGAACACAAAAAGGGCAAATTGTATGGAGAATTGAGCCTGGGCCCTATTTCATGGAACGTAAGTAATTGAGTGTGAAATATAAACTTATTATTGAACATTGCATAAGTATGCAGTAATCTATGGAGTCTTTTTGAATGTTATTTTGAAATTCTTTGGTTTGGATTTCCATTGCCATGATGCAAAATATATTGTTTTAGAGAATGCTCAGTAAAGAATGTTCACATATTTTGAAAAAACTGTGTGTGTTTAAATATATAGTTAGCCATCCATATCTGTGGATTCCACATCTGCAGATTAAACCAACTGTGGATCACGAAAAAAAAAGATGTCATTGTGTCTATACTGAACAAGTACAAACGTTTTTCTTATTATTATTCCATAAACAACACATTTTAACAATTATTTGCATAACATTTATATTGTATTAGGTATTATAAATTATCTAGAGATAATTTAAAATATATGAGAGGATTTACACAGGTTATATCATGTACTCTGATACTTTATACAAGGAACTTGAGCATCTGTGGATTTTGGCATCTGATGGGGGTCATGGAACCAATCCCCCACGGATATCAAGGGACAATTATGTAGGTACATGTTTGTATATACACACACACACACGCAAACATACACATTTGCATATATATGCACATAAATATTACATGTACATACATGTACATGTATATATACATAAATATATGTAGTGCACTTTATATTTTACATATACATTATGAATGTATGGTATGTAAATTATGCATGGTCACTTTAATACTTTACACATTTTTATATACCCTTTATATCTGTAATTAATATTTATTCATATTAATTTCAGAAGAATAATTCAAGATTTCAGTTAATTTAATAACATGACTTGCCTTTGAAATACCTCATTATAATTTTTGCCAGCAGCAGAGTAACTTTGTGTTTGGACCCCAGTCTTTTCAAAGTGTTGATGAAATAGCCTGGGTCTCACTGCCATTGAGGTGAGCTTACTAGAAAATCAGACACTGGCTGCAGATAACTCAGCTATTACCCAACTAATCCAGTGTTATAGTCATTTGTAAATTCAAATGCTTGTATATAGTACCTGGTTCACAAAAATAACTTGCCCCTTTTTATGTTGTATGATGGTGTTATATATAGTTGCCACCAATATTATTGAAAAATAGTAAATACTCAATATATTTTGTGGAATATATAGAAGAATAAAGGAATAAATGATTTACTAGTTGGTCCAGGTTAACTTCTACATTTACAGAATTTATTTTTCTTTAATGTAGAAAAAAATGAGCTCTTTAAACTTTTTCTGAGTTGTTGAGCTTCTGAGTAAGCCTTAAGACTAGTATATGCAAAAGATTTAATACAAAAGAGAGTGTGTGGGTACTAGTACTTAAAGATAGTACTAGTACTTAAAGATAGTACTTAGTAAATGTGAACATTTAAGATTTCATTAAATGGAAACCTGCTGCAAGCATATTTTTGTTGAAGCATATAAAACTTTTCTAATACACAGTTATCTTAAAAGATTAACGTCTGTTACTTGAATTGCTATTAAAGGCATGAGATAATTTCTTCCACCATTCTTACTAGTAAATCAACATTCTAGAACTTTCTCTAATCCTGCTTCTGCCCCATAAGGAATGTCTTTTCATATTTCAATTTCTGACTGGATTATCTCTTTAAACCTTAAACGAAATGTAGTTTTTTAGAGAAAATGCTCACAAAAAGCAGAGAGAAAGGAAGGTCGGAAAAGGGAAGCAGATATATTCAGCAGAATCCTGGCTAATAGCACAGCATATAGGAAACAGTTTGGAAGAAAACTTGCCAACATGTGAATGAGGATGGTTTCTGGCAAGTGGAATTATGGATGATTTGTTTTTCTTACCTATGTCTATGTTACTTTCCAACATTGTTCCAGCTGGCACGACTATCGAAGTAATGAGGAAATAAGTGATAAAAGAATGTGGGGAAAATGGAATGGGAAATAGCTGGTTTTACTTTCAATGTGATTCCTCTTTTGAAAGGATCCTGTTGTTTAAAAGGCTGATCTAGCTGAGAAATATTGCCAACTGAACTTCAGGGGAAAAGGTAAAATCACTTCCTTTGGAGTAAAATCACTCCAAAATGATGAAGGCTGCTGGTAATTATTGCCTGTTGGAGTGCGCAGGTTGATATTACAACGCTCATGTGAACCCCTGGGAAGAAGTCAGTACCACATGCTGCTATAATTTGGAATTTTATGTGAGAAAAAGCTCATTTACAGAGTATCCCCTTTGCTGTGATTGATTTCTTTTTCCCTCCCAAAGTGTTAGAGGTTCATAATGTCCTGGCTGATAAGTTAAATAGCTCTGTCTTGACTGGTTTCTCTACATCTCCCCCTAGTATTTAATAGAAATAGGCTTGACATTGAAGCTAGGAGTTGGGAATGAAGAAAGAGAAGGTTTTTTATTTTTTTCTTTTCTCCATATTTTAGTACTTCCGCCTTAATTCTTCTTATAAAATTGGGAGTATTGCATAATTGTAAAACTTTGTTTTACAATTCAGTGATGCATTTTTTAAAGACTGAGAAAATTAGTGTAAGTTAAAGTTCAGGGCAATGAATAGTAATTTCAGAAATGTTCTCCTTTGAATAAGTCTTTCTTCATTAATTAGAATGAAGCACCAGCCCCCAAAACACTCATCCCTACCCTTGCAATATAAAAGAAGTTGTAATCATATTTATAGTGCCTAGAAATAAAGTCTGTGTCTTTGGATGTCATTTTTTTTTCTTTTTGAGACAGAGTCTTGCTCTGCCTCCCAGGCTAGAGTGCAGTGGTGTGATCTCAGCTCACTGCAACCTCCACCTCCTGGGTTCAAGTGGTTCTCCTGCCTCAGCCTCCCAAGTAGCTGGGATTATAGGCATGCACCACCACGCCCGGCTAATTTTTGTATTTTTAGTATAGACGGGGTTTCACCAAGTTGGCCTGGCTAGTTTCAAACTCCTGACCTCCAGTGATCCACCTGCCTTGGCCTCCCAAAGTGCTGGGATTACAGGCGTGAGCCACCGTGCCCGGCTGGATGTCATTTTTGAAACCCATTGTCTAGCTAGAGCATCCTTAAAGGGACTCACAGTGGAATGTTGCTTGAATCTCTGAAGCTGATGGCATGGAACTTTTTTAAAAAATTGAGAAGAGTAAGACAGCTTCTAAAACATTTTCCACCTCCAATCTTGAAAACTTAAAGTATTTAAAAATGTTTGTTTTCATCTGCAGAAAGGAAATTTGTTTATCTTTAGCTTAACAGAAATCCAAACAAAGCTTTAAATATCTCTGATAATTGATCTATTAAAGTTTTAGGGAAAACCTGGATTTGAGCACTATGTGGACTGTTTGTGAATTTAAGATGGCTTTAGTTTGTCTGGATAAATCCCCAGAGGAGGCAGGTAGTCCAAACTTATTTCATTATAGGGCTTTCTGAATGGATTTGAAGGACAAAACCAAGTGTAAATGTGGGTAGATGATCCTCTGGGCATTCAAGAGGAGGGTCGGCTTCATCTGCACCTGCTTGTCGTAAGATAGTCAGATATTCCTCAAGAGAGCTGAGGCTTACAGACCCTGAATGGGTCATCTGTGCAGTATACATTTGTGAGTTTTAAAATTTAAGAGGTTTCAAAAGTTGTCTTGGCATGCAAGAATGTCTGTTTTATTCTATACAGTCTTTTATGGGTCATGGTCATTCATTTATTCATATTTGCTTTTTATTCTTCCTTCCTTCTATCCATCTGTCCATCTATCTCCCTATCTATCCTGAAATATTCATTGAGTGCTATCTTTGTGCTAGGTCTTATTCTAGGTACTCACTAAATCTTGTATCAATGAGCGAGCTTAGAGGTACTAAACTTCATCCTACATTGCTATGTACTGAATTGATAGGTGATCATTGAGGAATATGACAAAAACCTGATATTTGTAAAAATTACACAGTGATTTCACATACTTACCTATCCCAGCCCTGGGAAATGTATGTAGGATTAGAAAAAAGTATGCAAGTGACAATTGTGAGTGAGAATCTCGCCTCTGAGTGGCGCTCAGGTTGGTACAATTCCCAAAATAGGTGTGTTAAGGTGCCTTTTTATTTGGTGAAGATGGAGTGGCCCCAGTCTCTTATTTTTACTATCAGAGCTGTTTCTATAACTTTCACCATTTCTAAGTCCCCTCCCACCGATATCAGAAAGGTCTTTTTGCCCCTTGGATGGAGATTTAATGCTTTTCATCCCCCATCCTCATATTTGGATTTTAGGTCCAGTTAGTTCTCTATTCCTATTAGGTTTCCGCCACATCTGCATGGATATTGTCCCTTTTGTTTTTCTGAGTTTTAGCAGAGAAAAGCCTGGCCATTTCAGGCTCCATTGGTCCTTGTTAAAGAGAAGACAACTTGCAGTGACGTATAACTGACAAGTGAGCGTGTCACTGGCATGTGGGCAAATTTCCTCAAAAGCATGAGGAGTAAAGCTGTGAATCAGAATTATGATAATAATTGTTTAATGAAAACACATAGGGCAACAGTTAAAGTCATGTTCTAGAATAAATTATGATTAGCTTGATTTTTTATAAGATTATTCTACCAAGTAAGTAAAATAGAAATGATTAAAGAAAGAAGGACATTTATATTCCATCCATCTTTATGCTTCAGAATATTCAACTTCTAGAAACTTGGGGAAATCCAGACTCTCTAAATAGGAACAGGCTGTTAACTACTGCCTAAGTGAATCGTGTAGCTATTTAAGATGATGGATGAGATCCTAGTCTGAGGCAAAACCGTTTCTTGCAGGGAGTGGCTTATAAAACCTCTTTTTTTCAGAGAGGGCTTGAAATATGATCTTATATAAATGCCTAGGGTTAATACAGCTGAGCTGAGATTGCTTTTTTTAAAAAATAATTTTGAATAGGTTATATACAAGAGTATAATGTTTAAAAAGCATAAAAATCGAAAGTAAATGTCTCCCCAGCTTCATGTCCAGTTGCCAGTTTTTCCACCCTGAAGGCAACCACTACAACCAGTGTCAAGTTATCTATTTGGAAATATTTCATTCATATACAAACCCAGACATACATTCTTATTTTAAACAGGTAGTAGAATGATTGCTTTAAAATGCAGTGTCAGAATCACGTAGTTACAGAAACCCCTTTGCTTGAGAACAGGTTTAAATTCCTAAACACTGTTCAAAGCCTCTCTGCCTCCCCAACTTGCCTTTGAATATGTCCCAAGTGATGTCTCACAAATGATCACCCTCCGACCCATGGTAGAGGGGAGTGGGCATGCTGCTACCCTGAGGGACATCATCATTTGTATTTATGAAAATTAGTTAGAAACTTGAAAATAAATGGGCTTTTCTGTTTTAAGAACATTCAAATACAGAGTATTAAATTTGTATTTTAGTAACTTTATAAGTGAACGTATCTTGAAGATTATTGAAAGGGGCCCATGTATTGCCATGATCTATGACCAGCTTCAGCTGTTCAGAAGGGACCTCAGAGAGGAGATGCCGCTTGTGCTCTGCTCTCTTCCTCTTGAGGCTAGATCAGGCTCAGCCGACAGCAGGTCCTTACAGGTTAATACAGGATGCCTCTCCCTTTTCCTGGCTCACTGCCCTCTGAGGCAACATGCTTTTGATAAGTGGATTCAAAATACTCTTCTTTTTATAGTCCAAAGGAATGAAGACATATATATATATATAATATTTGTGTATATATAAATATATGCAAATATTAAAATATATTTCTATACAAATATGTATATATACAAATACATTATATATATATATATATATATGTGTATGTATTTTTTTCATAATTTGAGGCCAGCAGGGGGAGATATTGCCTGCCACATCAGGCTGTGAGGAAAGCATGTAGGATAGATGGACTCATTCATTGCTCTTTGGTCCATGTCCTCCATCTCCCCTGCTTATGAATGGGGCTGGGCTCTGTTGATCACTAGGCTCCTCCCTAATCGGATGCTCAGTCATCATGCCTGTGCTTACTTCCACCTGCCTTTGTATATATTTCTCAGAAATAGCATTTTTTTTTTTTGAAATGTTCCTTTTGCAGTTAGAGGTTACACATTGTAGCTGGAACAGAAGCCCATGCCCCTGGGCACCAACTTCTCTTTTCCATCCTTCTGAGTATTCTGTTATCTCTTCCAATAACCAAAATATTCAAATATGTTAATCAAAATGATGCTCTCCCCCTTTGTCAGAGGGGATGTTGCTTAGTTACACCTTTTTTAAAAATCTTGTGTGACTTTCTAAAACATTAAATAATACTTGAAGATGAAAACTCCCACTCAGAGCTGAACATTTTGATATTTTAAGGGGCAGGAATCTTCACTGATGTCCTGCTGAAGGATCCAGCTAGTTTCCATCCCTACGCAAACAACTCTTCATTCTGTCCAGTATTGTTTTCCTCTCTAGAGGCCAGCCTGTGTGTGTGGCTTTGTAATGGGTGATCTGTGGAAATTCCCTCAGCTTTTTGCTTCTGTAACACAGCTCTGTAGCATTTGGAGGGATTGGATCATGCCCACAAAATCTGTTTTTGTGCAATTCAGGATACATTGATTTTAGTTTCAGGGATTCTACTTTGTCATCTGGGTTGGAGATTTTTGTTATAGCAAGGAATAAAATAACACCCCAAAATGGTTATTTTTTGTATGCTTTCAACTAGCAAAATTGGCATGATTATCATCATCCTCCAAAAAAAAATAAGCAGTCACTTTTTTTTTTGGTTTCATTATCTGTTACCTAGTTGACTATTAAAACCTTAGGAAAGCAGTAGCATCCTAACTTGAGAGAGAGCTAGGGGAAGATGTCTTATAAAAATGCACTTCTCTCTATGGAAAAAATGACCTTCTCACTCACTAACCATTGCTTTTATCTATGAGCTGCTGCTGCTGCAGGCAGAGCCATGAACGTTGCTTCCCCAGCATTAAGAGTGTGATACCAATGAGCTCATGTCCAGCATTAAGAGTGTGATACCAATGAGCTCATGTCCAAGGAATTCAATCCCCATGCATGCTACCACACTTTATTCTGCTTTGACAGTCCTCGTGCATGCAACTTAGGTTTGTTCTTGCAGACTACATGCTATTGGTCTTGGAAAAAAGCATGTGAGAGAGTAAAGTTTGCTCAAATATGTCCAGCTATTTCAAAAATAACCAAAAATCCGTGTTAGTGTTCAGGAAAGTCATTTGCAGAAGAGTTCTCAGGAAGGCAAAGTGATAGTAAAGCTAGAATTCCTGCGTAGGTCATCTTGCTGTTCCTCAAACCCAGTATGCTTCATCTGTGCCTCCCTGCTTTTGCCACTCCTTACTCCTAACTCTCTGTAGCCCCATTTTTCTCATCCATTAGACCTGTTTGTTCCATGACATGTTTCTGATTCCACCATACCCTCTCTCATCTTCTCCACGGTCTCTATGCTCTTCTACCTGGTGCTCTTCCTTTTCAGTGTGTGTCTTCTGTATTTTGCCATGCCTGCAATTGGCATCTCAGCAGCTACACTACAGAGCATCCACTAGACCAGAAACCTTTCCTTGATTCCCTTGCATTGTCTGGCACAGTGCTGCCTGGCCATATGCTGTGGCAGGTACGTAAAAATCTTCTGGCCGATTATGCTTATTAAATTATGAATTATTGGATAGTGAGTAACATAAATACTAGACAGACTCAATATTTTTACCCCATAACAACTTTTTTTTGAGATTTAGTCTTTGATCATTGGTAGAAATAGTGTAATGATATAAATTCCTGGAATAGAATTTTTCTTCAGTTATTATCTCTTCCTCTCAAAATAAGGAAACCAAAGACTCTGTAGGAGGCCATTTGGTGCAGTCAGGAAAGTCAGTGGAAGGTGAACTTCCTTAGGGAGATACGTTGAGCACCCCCACTTTAATAATCCCAGTGACTCAGTTGAGAGAGGAACTCCCTCCTGTAGCCTAGGATTCTCCCTTCAGGGCCGGCCCTTCAGCATCCTTGCATATTTAGAATGACATCTTGGGAAAAATGCATCTCGCAGTGACACTTCAGTGACTCAGACGCTTTGTATACAGAGAAATTCCAGTGACTGTAGGTTTATCTTTAACACAGTTTGGTTTCATGCTCTTTGGAATTGTAGTTGCTTTCCAAAAACCATAATTGGCGTTTGTATTACTTTCTATCAAAATGGAATTATCAGAACAAAGTTTATGAAGTATGTGGATTCCACATGCTGTGAGAAACAGACATCAGTTGTTTGTAGATTTGATCCTTGTCTGCTAAGTGTATTTAAATGACTTGGAGAATTAAAATAATATAAATTTCCAGACCCTGTCACTAGAAAATCTACTACAATATACTTCCATGCTATGTTAGACTGTTTTTCCTCTATTTCCATTGACAGCTACAGTCAATGTAGAGGTTATGAGTGAAGGCTCGGGAATCAGACAGCTTGGGTTTGAGTCCCGGCTCTGTCATTTCTTACCTGTCTGGCCTACAGCAAACCTCAATATTTCATCTGTGATATGGGGACAGGAATTTTTGCCTCCCAAGGTTAATGTGAGGGTTCAATAACAACATGAATGTGAGAGATAACACAGTGGCACATTGTGTTATCACCTCAGTAAATGCCAGCTAGTCCCATTCTTATCGCTACACCATTTCTATCTGGGCATTTTGTTTTTGTGCATCATTTTTCTAATGTTCAAGAGGTTAGAAAGTTTCAGAGAAGCATATAAAATCAAACAGAAATTGATGTAACCTGTTGCCTCTGAGTGGAAGCAAACAGGTCATTCAGAGTCAGGAGTAGGATTCCTTGAGAGGTGATATGTTGCATTTCCACACCCGATTCCTAAATGACTTGTTTCACTGTTTAAATTACCGTTTTTCTCCAATTGCTTTGCAGCAGAGATAAAGATCTGTTTTAAATATTACCACGGCATTAGTGGGGCCCTGCGAGCCACAACCCCCTGCATCACCGTGAAGAACCCAGCTGTGATGGTGAGTGCCCCTTGCTGCCAGTTCCCTTTTGAGATCCATGCTGGGACTTGATTTCTATTTTTGCCTCTGCAGCCCTGACAGGGTTATCAGGAACAAAGAAAAAGGAAACACACCAGTGTGGGCACTGTTATAGGAAGGGAATTAGCTTACAAGGTGGGCATACCTGAATCCCTTATTCAAATCAGTGGAAACATAGGATTTGATATGTAACAGCCGTTTGTAGAGTCCACTCTCCAGGGAACCCATTCATGAAGGAAAGTAGCAAGTGCCCCATCTTGGAAGGTTTTAAACTGAGTCTGGGTGACGAGTTGGTAGGAAAGAGTGGCACTGGATCTTATGTGAATTTTAACCATTTAAATTGTGAGTGATTCTACCTGCCAGTAAACTCAGGGAGCTGTTGCTTGGAAGAGAATATAAGTTGGAAGTCACAAATGCACTGTTTCCTTAAGGTCTTAGTGCTGGTTCCTTCTCAATGCTGAATTCTAGTCTAGTACCTAGAGATACTGTTCATATCTTGGAACTCAATGGAAGTCAACTTCTTTAACTTCAGAAGTTGACTTCAGAAGTCAGGCTCTCAGTTGAAGAAACAGATATCTAATTTATTTTTATAGGAAACTCGTTGTGTTGGACTTTGGAAAGAAAACCTGCCCATTTCCAACATGGCAATTTTGTGATTTTTTTAAATTTTATTTTAGAATCTAATGGTCTCATAATACCCAGCTCCACTATATATGGGTGGTTGGACTTAGGTGGTTTGGGGAGATTCTTAGAGTCCAAGATATGTAAATTACTTAGTTTTAATTAGTTATTAATAAAAATTAGGTCTTGAAAGCATACAAAAAATACTGACTCCATGACATAGAATTTTTACAACATTCTATGTGTGGGTATGTGGGGTATGTGTGTATAAACACATTTATAGATGGTTGCATTTTTGAAAATAGGCAAGTAGTCAGGTTGAAATTCAAAAAGCAGTCTTTGCAAATGGCACTTTGAAATTGTTCACACTCACCCTATGCTGTCTCTGATAGTGCTTGTACCTCTGTATCAAGCAGTCTTTCTCTTTTATCTATTCGTTTAAACAAATATTCATTAGATGTCTGCTAAGTACTAAGCATTGTGCCACCACTACAGATGAAATGATGAGAAAAACGCCATCATTGATTTCATAGGTCTGGTGTAGGAGAGAGACACCAATCAAATATTATATTTATTTGAGTGATAATTGTAAGAGGGAGAGCAAAAACAGGGGTAGGAGAACATGTTCTATGTAGCAGGATTTGTCCTGATCAGAAAATTCCTGGAAGGCTTACCTGAAGAAGGTGTGTCCGAGAGACAATGTGAAGGATGAATAGGTGAAGAGGTTTTATAGATGAAGAGGGAGGGGAAGAGCATTTCAGGCAGAGGGAATAGTGTGTGCAAAATCCTCAGCATCTGAGTACTCTGCTCACATTAGAAATATATGTGAGTTTCCATTGTAGTAAACATAGTATAGGACATAAAAGAAAAGCTTACATTTACTATATGAGACTTTGAAGGTCACAAAGTGAATAGCATTGTTGATTGCAAAATCTTCCATGTCACATAGTAAGCACTGAAACAGATTTTAGTTAATATTCTAAAAAGAAAAGTTACAAAACTAGAAGAGTGGGACTGTTTAAAATCTTCAAAAAATTCATTGTATCTGAAATTAGACAATAGCTTTCAAACATGATTAAGCATTTTCTGGATTTAGATTTTTTTAGACCTGAGCAATTTCAATATTCAGATATCATTAAAGGCAGTGGGAGTTTACGGTTTTTGAACACTGATCTTATTCCATTGATTTTTGCATTGATATCGCTCTGTCAAAGCCTGTGGATAGTGTGGAGATAATTAATTTGCTTCAAACAGGTTTCACAGGATCTTAAAAGCTTCACAGATACAGCACTGGCAATCAGAATAGTGTATTTTGGTTCAAAGACTAATGCAATGGGTGGTTAATTGATTTCTGACCAAGCTTGAGACGGTTTGGTTTATGTCCAACATTGAAAGGCTGTGCCTCATGGCACCTCATTTTGAGGGTCAGGACTATGTTTCTCTAATAGCATGTTGGTCACTTAGGTATATGACATATGTTTAGTCATTGTGACTGATTGACATCCTTGATACTTACAAATCTTACTTAGTACAATTATACCATGGCCAGATACAAAGAATAGACCTGGAAGAAGTAATTGGGAAACTCCACATGGAAGAAAATGAGCTGTCATCCTAATCATATGATCTCTTTTCTCACATATCCTTTTGCAGTGCATCAAAGATAAAAAAAGATTGTGACTTCTCTGTCATTAATATTTTGATATCATTGTCATTCATCAGTGTACACAGTGATATGTGTCTCAGATACTTGGAACAGGAAATCCTTCGGCTTCAGGGACAAATTAAGGCTGCCGTTACTCACTACCATGTATTGTTTCAACACTTGGTTGACAGTGTTGTTTCTGGGTTTTCCTGGAATGAATCTATGGAGTGAGTTTATTTTAAAGCCAGTCTCTAAACATTGAGCGCAGATGTGTTTATTATCCTGAATGCCCCTGTATCTAGTGGTACAGGGACTGTACCTGGTCTTTCCTGGCTTTATTGTAATGAATAACAAAATTGAATTATTTGGCTATTATTTCAGATGAGCATTTTGCCAGAGTTGTGTAGGACACTGTTTTTCTGTGAATTCTTTGAGAATTGTTTCAGAGAAGCCTTTTGCTAGAGGGTGAATTACATTTGAAAAATGAGAATTAGAGAACATTTACTTTTGTTTCTCACGATTTCTTATAATTTTTTAAATCGGTTTTAAATGAAGACAGGTTATGAATTGTTTCAGCCTCGTTTAACTCATTTAGCACAAGTATCCACAGCTGACCGAGATGCTGTGTTTTAAGGGGTGGCACATTTTACTTGGCTGAGGAGCCCATTTGTGAAGAGGCCGCAGTTTCTGGGATGTCTTCCTGTGCCCAGGCACAGAAGGAGTGGCAGGTTGCCAAGGGAGCGTCTCAGTCGTAGTCCAGGGTAGTGTGTGGTGAAAGCTGGATGAGATGACCACAGCAGTTAGTTATCTGGCCAGTGTACTGCTGCCTCTGCCCTATAGTTAATCGAATGCTGAGTCAGAGGAGTACAATACAATGTAATAAACCACACGTGTCTATTGAGAGCCAACTCTATGATCAAGGAGTTGGATCTATAAGATGGAAGGAAATACAGATACCTGGATGGACCCTGGTGTGTTGTAGAGGACATGTGAAGCAATCAGGATGCAGTTAAGTGGCATGCAAAATAGCTTGATTAAGGTACAGGAGTTACAGTGGAGGCAGTAGAAATTTACATTTCAAAATTTGAATGGAATTTCTCAACTTTGCTTGGATTAGTGATGGCTTTTATCTCCTTTTAGTGTGATTTTTATAGGAGTGTGGGGAGTGCAGCAAAGATAAAATGGAGAAAGAGTTAAAACGAAAACAAAAACAGACCTAGACAGTGGTTAAGTAGTAAATGCAGATTCAAATCAGGAACTATTGCAGTAGGGGGAAAGATAACTCCATACAGAAGTGGCTCAATTTGGCCGGGCACAGAGGCTCACACCTGTAATCACAGCAGTGGATCACAAGGTCAGGAGTTCGAGGCCAATATGGTGAAACCCTGTCCCTACTAAAAATACAAAAATCAGCCAAGTGTGGTGACACACACCTGTAATTCCAGCTACTCAGGAGGCTGAGTCCAGGAGAATCGCTTGAACTCAAGAGGTGGAGGTTGCAGTGAGCCGAGATTGTGCCACTGCACTCCAGCCTGGGTGACAAAGCGAGACTCCATCTTAAAAAATAATAATAATAATTGGCTCAATTCCAAATATAACAAGGGAAACTGGGGGTTAATAGTCAAGGAGCAGAGTTAGAGTAGAGGGATTGGTGGATGGAAAATTACTAAGAGCTTAAGGGATTCTTGTTAAACTGACCTAACGAAATTCTTGCTGAAGGCAGACCAGAATGATCAGATATGACATGGAGGATGGTGGGAGATGAGGAATTTGATCTGATATCAAGGGTGATCACATATTGAGGGTGGGGATTCTCCAAACTGACATAGCAGGATTTTTGCTAAAACTGAACTCTGTAAGAATGAAGATAGAAGCCCAAGTCCTGACTAGTTGAGCAGAGGGCTCAAAAGAGCCTGACTGAAGTGTGCTCAAGGAAAGAATCTTTGTCAGAAGAATTTACTCTAAACTTTAGAATTAAAACGTGGTTCTCTTTCCCACATTTGGGTATATTCTGCCTTCGATTCTCTTACAGTATTGTGGACTCCTTTTGCAGAATATTATGAAGGTTTTTCTTCCTGATGTACCACAAATTGTGCACTAATTGTACATAAATTGAGAGAATGGTCTAAATTTGCTAGGTGGTTTATAAATTACTGGCTTCTTGTGAGGTATAATTTACTCAAAAGCTTTTAGGAAAAGGTTATCAGCATAACAGCACTGCAAATTCTTATTATTGCTAATTATAATAGCATGTGCCATGTACCTGCAGCACAATAGAACACAAGCTTACAAGGGAGATAGGACTCCATGTGGATTTTCAGAAATACTTGACAAGAGAGAATTCTATACATATGGATAAGTCTAATATAAATCAACTGTTTCATTTATTCTAGGTTTTCCTAACAAATCTGAAGGAATTTGATATTTAACCAAAAGGAACATTTAATATAGTAATAGTAATATATTTACTACAAATCAACTATATTCTTATCCAAGGGCAAAAAGGACACAAAGTAGTTTGATTCATACTTATTGGGAATTTTGAAGCTTACATATTTTTTATTTGGGGTTAAGATTACATTTTAGTCTTTCCTCCAAGAATCAGCATTTGTGTCTCTGTTCCAAGATTGGGAAATGAAAGGACACATGATACAGTACATGTTTGTTGCAAAAACCATTACGTTTGTGAACATACATGATTTCCTAGATAGATCCAGGGGCATCATACTCCTTTGAAACTTCAGACGCATGTTTTTTCTCTTCAGATGGGGGCAGAAGGCATGGAGGGAGGTGCTTCAGGAAACCTGCATTCTCGGAAACTCGTTAGCTTTACATTGTCAGGTAAGAATGTCTTTAAATGTGACATCCAGTTTGAAAGTGCACAGTTTCAAAAGTACGAGTAGTCACCTCTTTCTACAGACTTCGTATAGGATATGATGATACATGAACTAGTTTTTTGGGGGTCATACTTCTGAAAATTCAGGTATATCTCTTATGATGATAAAATTAATTATTAATATAAATTCAGAAATTATTTCTTCTACTAAGTTTTCTGGTGATAGACAGTGTATATAAATATGTATAGTTACTTTAAAAAAAACTGAAATATAACATGTGTTAACCCCACTGAGGAGCTTTGACTATTGAAAACAATTTATTCTTACTTCAGCTACAGAAAGGAAAAATTTGAAGACTGGGGGAAAAAAGCCAATATACTTCTTTATCTGTGGAGGAATACAAATAAAAATTGAAAAGTGGATAAGCCAATTATTTTTGGCTTGTCTTCTGACTAGCAAACTGTTCAAATTGCTTGTATGTTTACCATACAAGTAAAGCACTGTTTTTCAAGGTATAGAGACAGGACTCATTTGCAGTTTGTAAGTTTGATTTAGTTAAATCAGAAATTAAAAAAAAAAAGAGTAATGTCAGAGTTTACCACTAAAAGGAATTTTTTTGGATAAAGCATCAATTTATACAAACAAAATTTTTATATGCAATAATATACATGCTTATATTTATGTATACTAGGTTGCAATGTAAAATGTATTTCATACATAGGACATTGTCAAAAAAGTTTGTAAGGCACTGATTTTAGAAAATGAATTGGTAGTCATAAAGTCAAGAATACTCTAAGAAAATCCATATTTGAAACAGATTTTTAAAAGAGATAACTGCTATAATACATAGAACATAAAGTCTAATGGTTCTCCGTCACTGGCAGATGTTTTGTTTTCATTTTTCTGTAGTTGTAGTACTTCCAAAATTTAAATTAGATCCACTTTTCTTGACTGAAAAAGAAAAACATTGTAAGTGAAAATAGACGTTCTCAAGAGTGAGAGTTAGAAGACCTGATCCTGAAACAGACGCTTCTACAATGCATAATTACCACATATGACTAAAATGTACACATCAGTTCATTGCTGGCCCGTGGCCTTCTGAGGATCTGTGTTTGGTTTTGCATGTTTCTCCTTTCCCCTGCTTTTTTACTTTGCTTCTCTGGTGAATCTCAGCAGTTGTAAACTAGTGACTTATGGATCAAATTTGGCCAATAAATATGTTTTGTTAAAAACCTTCAGGGTTTAAAAAATATCTAGGTTTTAAGAAGGGCACTAAAAATAACCACTGCCTGTGGTACTATGTCCCTACCCCCCCTCATCTGCCTGTTTCCTAAAAACATTTTGGCTGGACACCTGTGCTTTAAACCTTCATAGTACTGAGGGTCTGAAGCTACCGAAATACCTGGTGACAGGCAGGAAATGATTTTTCAACCCCAATAGCTCAGAAAATTTAGAGTATGACCACACCATGGGTTTCTTGGGTTTGTTTTTTTAATTGAGAGGTAAAAATTGTTTCTTTTTATGGTGTACAGCATGATGTAAACCATTGGTTTCTTAGTTTAAAATTACTACCCTATGCTTTTAGGTGATTCGTGTCATTCTAAGCATGACACAGACATGTTGATTTTGACTCCAGATGGGATGTTATTAACTGACTATGTGAGAATGACCATCTGTAAGTTAAAATTTCTAGGGCATTTTCCTAAAAGGTAGGAAATAAGCTTTGAGGCACAGCCAAATGCTTCTTCCTTACACATTTCTTCCAACATCGCACCTCTATTCCCGTGGAGGCTAGCTATCTAACATCTGTTTCATTTCTTACCATATAGCCTGACATTTGCAGACAGTGTACAGAAAAGACTAGGAACTGAAACCGATTCTATAATGCTAATTCTAAAAAAATCAATTGGTTGTAGCATACTGGCAGGGGATGATAATATTTATCTGAGAGCATTTAAGCACTGTGGAATGACTGCCTACAAATGTTCCACTCCTGATTATTATAGATAAGTAGGGGCACAAATAATTGAATTTTACAGCTAAAATTAAAAATGTATTTTGATTAATATTTTAAACATACTCCAAATAAGGCTTTGTTTACGATGTTTAACACATCATACCTTTGTGACTTTGAGTCCTTCTTTGGCCTATTATATGGTGTGGATATTTGTGAGCAATAGGATATGTAAAAGACAAAAAAGAAAAGATCAGAAATGAGATGGATAAAGGGAACCAAATAATCATATTAGAAATAATTGGTAGTTTATTGTATTTATTAAGGAAGATTTATTTGTACAGTGTCCCATTGTGGAAAGTTTAGTATCAAGCTTATCTAACAGTGATATTGTTTACCACAGTGACTTAATCTTCTGGTGGAATGCTCTTTGTTCAAAGGAATTTTTTTGTGTGAGTGATTTAGCTCTGTCAGACTTTGTGGCATTCATTTCTGTCTATTTTACTCTTCACTTGCTACAGAGAAATCCCTTTTTTGGGCATATATTTAATATATAAAGAATATCATTCTTCTGTCTGAGTTCAGGGGGAACATAATCAAGAAACGCAAGAAAATAAATGTGGCAATTGCATTTTCTTCTCAAAGCTGCTCCCTGCTGGAGAAAATCAAGTGAAAATATGTAGCATCATTAAATTGACAGTAAGATGCAAATTCTGCATTTAATAATGACTACGTACTTTATGAAGTGTCAGGAATGGGGACTGCAAGGCTAATGAGATTATGGCAGCTTCTCTGAAGTGCCTATCTAGTTATTTACCCGTCTTTTCCTTCTCCCACTGTTTTCAGATCAAAGATCTTGCTATATATTCCATGCAGTGTTCTCAATGTGTGGCAGCTTACGCCTGTAATGCCAGCACTTTGGGAGGCTGAGGCAGGCAGATCACCAGGTCAGGAGATCGAGATCGTTCTAGCCAGCATGGTGAAACCCCATCTCTACTAAAAATATAAAAATTAGCTGGGTGTGGTGGTGCGTGCCTGTAATCCCCGATACTCAGGAAGCTGAGGCAAAGAATCTCTTGAACCCAGGAGGCGGAGGTTGCAGTGACCCAAGATCGTACCACTGCACTTCAGCCTGCCAACAGAAGACTCGGTCTTAAAACAAACAAAAACATGCTCTTGGTTGAATTTTTAAATATTTGCAGATATATCAAACTTTCCCCCTTTACTGCCAGGTATATGTCATCAGACATTTCTGGAGTGTTTTCAGTACATGTACCTGGGCCATGAGTTCTTGTGGGCCACTGGTGAGCCACCTTGTGGGAACACTCCTTCAAGAATATGGCTCTATGGGCAACTTTAGGCCAATTCTGTTTTTCTAAGAAAGACCTTATGTTTCAGGAATAGGCTTATATGGGATGAGCCTGGTGACCTCCTGTAATTTAGGGTCATTATGCAGGGTCTGTTTGCCAGCTGATCTGGGTAATCCAAAGGTCTTTGGAGGTTCAGGGGCCATATGCAGAATTGCTCTCTGAACCATAGTGCTCAGAACGTCCCTAGATTGATCTTCCAGCATTTTCAAAGACGACTTAGCTCCCAGACCTATCTTACCGAAGCTTATATTCTCAGAAAATGTTGAAGACTCAGTGGAGCCAGCTTTATTTCCTGACATGTTTGTGTCTCTTAGCCTGACCATGGAAAAACATATCAATATTCTCACTAAAATGGACTTTGGCTAGGACTTTTAGCAGCTCATACAGTGTGAAACAGCAATTTGTGAATCTAAGGTGAGTTATAGGACATTCATCAAATATTTAAGTTAGTTTACTGGCTATTTAAAATAGCAGGTAGCACTTACATTTCAGAAAACATTTTCCCTAACATTCATCACATTTATGGAATGTATATGACATTTAAATGTAGTACAAATGAATATATGTGCT
Organism: Ateles fusciceps; assembly: GCA_036589455.1. NCBI lineage: Eukaryota > Metazoa > Chordata > Mammalia > Primates > Atelidae > Ateles > Ateles fusciceps. The sequence goes on from JAZHEH010000889.1 coordinate 6,853,594, forward strand.
GACGTTTCATCTCCAATTAAACTTAGTTCTATGTATATGTAGAAGATTCATTTTTCTCTCATGAAGGAACATGTTTTTCAGTGAGCTGCTAAGTATTTCTCTCAAGACATTGTCTGAAATTCTGGTTGCCAAATTACATTGCCCTAGGAAAAAGGTGGTGAAGATGCACATGTTGGAATCCAAAGAGTTCCCAGGAAAAGTCAGTTTAGAGAACGTGAGGTGGTGCTAAAGGTTTGGCTTCACTTTTGCTGCCTGTTAGGAGACCCCTCTGCTGGAATTAGTGCCATAAGCCATTTGTCTTCACTTACCTAAGCAACCAGAGTGTGAATAACTGCTATTGTGTTACTGAATCGTTTCTGTTTAGAGCTTCCTGTGTGTTTATTTAAGAACAAATTGTCTTTGAGTTGCTTGTTCTAATCAGGATATATGGATCTTTCCTTCTTCTGTCCCTTTTTCTCTCCCTTCCTTTCCTCCCTCCCTCATGCTCTCTCTTTGTTCCTGCCTCCTTTTCCCTCTTTCTTTAAAGATCTTAGGGCAGTTGGGCTAAAGAAAGGGATGTTCTTCAATCCTGACCCCTATCTTAAGATGTCGATTCAGCCAGGGAAGAAGAGCAGTTTCCCACCTGTGCCCACCACGGGCAGGAGAGACGGTCTACTATCATCAGTAACACTACTAATCCAATTTGGCACCGAGAGGTAAGATGATCCTCAGGGGTCTCCTACTTGACAGTGAGGAAGTCAACCCAATCTCTCTCGTTCTTGGGACTCTCGCATCCTCAGGTTGTTTATGAAGTGTCTAGGGGTTCTCTTGGGAAAGGGGTACAATGTGAATGAGCTATTCCCGTCTCTCCAGAGCCAGGTCTAGAGTAAGATAAATGAAGCTCTCACTTCAGGGGAACAATTTAAGGAGCCTCCAAAAAACTCAGTTGTTAAATATCTTAATGTTTTTTTTAAACTCTCAATTCGACAAATTCATGATGAATAAAATGTGAAAATTTTAAATAAGGACAGGATCAGTAACATTGCCTTGTAGAGTCATAGTGGGGTGTGAGGCAAGAGGAATCAGCAATCTTGTTTTGATTCAAAATTTTGATATTTTCTTGTAGCATTCATTTAGTACAAATTAAAGGAATTTCTCTCTTTACAGGCTTTGGCAAATGTTTTATGAATTTCTAGATTTTTGTTAATTAGATGAGCCATTCAAGGAGTCATCCTGAGTGAAGCCAGATTGTGTTGATGGTATTTTAGACTTCCGTGCTACAGTATGCTACCAGTCATCTTAGTGCACCATATCAGTGAAATCAAGCAAAGGGTTTTCTCATTTGAATTATGGAAAGTCGAAGAATGAACAGACACTTCTTACCTAGTGAGCAAAGCTTGAGCTCTCCCTCCATTTCTCAGAGATCTGAGTTATGTTTTACATAACTAATGTGAGAATTTCTGGGCTGGCATAGGAGTTACACAGTTAATTAGATCATGCCCTAAATATTTAATGACAACAATATGTTCTAACAATGTTGTAGAAATATTTAATTGGAGAGAGGTATTTCAGGGGATCTAAAACCAACTGGAGAAAAGATATGGTTATTTGAGACTTGCCAACCCTGCAAGGCATTTCTCCTAGGCGGTTCCTGTGGTTTTGGAGATGGACGAATGAATAGTGCTTGTATTCTTATACCTGGTTTAAAAACTACTAATGATCTCATCATGGTAAAAAACAAAACAAAACTTCTTAGGGGCATGCCACTTAGTCTAACACATTTCAAAGCCTAGAAGACATAAAAATATATCTCAATATGATTCTAGAAGGTGCATGATAGATATGATAATGAAACAAGCAGTAACTATTTTCCTAACATTTTTAATTTGCAAAGTTTTTGACCATGTCACCAGTGCAAGCCTGAAAGGGAGGCACAGAGGATGAGATTATCATATCTTCATTTTGGTGTTTAAGAAATTGAAGCGTAAAGTGTTTATGGGACTAGCTATTCAGAGATAGAAGTGGGGCTTAAACTCTGCTTTTTTATTCTAAGCAAGTACTTTTTTCCATTAAGCAGACTGCCAAATTGCAAGGCCCTTTAGAAAACTGTAATTGTTATAACTAGATAAACCTGAAGGCACCCAAGTGAAAAGTTGGCTAACACTATTCACATCACTATAGTTGCATGGATAATGTCAGGGAAGCAGTGAAGTGATTTAGGTTAGATTCCTGGCTCCATCGTTTACTTATCCTGAGATTCTCATCCTTAAACAGAAAATTATATTGTTCTAAAGATAAAGTGAAGATTTATATATGTAAAAGTCTCTGTGAGTAAAACTCTTATTTATTTTATATCCTTATTAATGTCCAATCAAAATTTCTCCAGTGGCATTGTTAAAATGAAAACCACAAAACCTATCTTAACCTCATAACTTTTATTTTTCTGTCCCAGAAGAAATGACCCTGCATGCCTTATAAACTTAAGTAAAAATTCCGTTTAAACATTGTTTTAATATTTATCAGGGAAACCACAGTATTCTGCAGATGTTTCTATTTTAACCACTAAGTGGAGGAGTATTTTCAACCATGTTTTGCAACTTCAGAATTTCATGAGATTAGGATTTCAAATTGTCAATCAAATATACTAGTTAATTCTAAACCATTCTATAACAAGATATTAAATATCAAAGAATCAAGATACAGTACATGTGGGGAGTACTAAAATTGCATTGTGCATAACTTAATATTTGATTAACATCTCCTAAAACTGTTAAACTAGGAAAGGCTGCATGACTGACTGACAGGGCTTCTTTTGTCGTACAGATCCTTGACTGATGCTTTTTAATCGTGGTGAATGCTAATGATTCTGAGTGAATAAAGGATTGACAATAGCTGCAGCTGTTTCTAGCTTTGTGGAACTCTGTTGTTAGAATTTAAGAGATATCATTTCCTATACAAATGATATAGTATCATATTTGTCTTTCTTTTTGAACCAGCATGTTATCTGTTTGTGTTTTCAGAAATATTCCTTTTTTGCACTTCTTACTGATGTCTTAGAAATTGAAATTAAAGACAAATTTGCCAAGAGCCGTCCCATCATCAAGCGTTTTCTGGGAAAACTAACCATTCCAGTCCAGAGGCTGCTGGAGCGACAAGCCATCGGGTAATCAGCCCTTACCTTTGGGGATCTTGTTGATATTAGTTCATAGAGGAAAAAATGGAGTGAAACTTGGTAGTCCTAGGACTTTTCATACTGATTAGAAGTAGTAACACAATTCTTTTTAAAATAAAAACATTGTTACACTTAAAAAAAATACTTGACAAAAAGTAGTTTGTTTTAATTATATATATTTTTTGTTTTGCATCTTTATCTTTTCCAAGATGTACCCACCAGTAACATTTCAGTGTCAAATCTCATAGTGTTTAATTGTTTCTCAGGATAATGAAGTTTTTTTTTTTGTGAAATCTTCTCCCTAGAGCAGAATTCTGGGGTTAGGTTGATGCCTACTTTATCCTAATTAATTCTATCTAGAGAACTTGTTATTCTTGAAAAACAGAAACAATCTTGTTTTGGAGCCATAAAAAACAAGAACTAGACTTTAGGAAGTGTTATTATAAAGCTCCTAGATATATACATTCATTCGAGCAACTAAAATTTATTCATTGACATACTCAGAATTTAATGGGTAATGTCTCTTTTTTTGTGAGCTTTTTGTAAATTGTGAGTAAAGTAGTAAGAAGTCATCCCGAGGGGACAGAGAATAACAAAAACAAGTTATGCAAATTAATAATGCATAGCTGACTAGAGGCTCTAAACTGCACAGTGGAGCAAACAGTAGATAGAAACATTGTGTCTTCCTTCTGAAATAGCCATTAGAGGGCAGTGTGAGAGCAGAGGTGGAGTGATTTGGCTCTATCCTTTTGAAGATTTACCTTAAGAATAAGTTGGCCGGGCTCGGGGGCTCAGGCCTGTAACCCCAACACTTTAGGAGGCTGAGGCAACATATCACCTGAGGTAAGGAGTTCGAGACCAGCCTGGCCAACATGGCAAAACCCTGTCTCTACTAAAAATACAAAAAGTTAGCTGGGCATGGTGGTGGGTGCCTGTAATCTCAGCTACTCAGGAGGCTGAGGCAGGAGAATTGCTTGAAGCCGGGAGGCAAGGTTGCAGTGAGCCGAGATCACGCCACTGCACTCCGGCCTAGGCAACAGAGGGAGACTCCGTCTCAAAAAAAAAAAAAAAAAAGAATAAGTCATTTAATTCAGAATAAGATTGTTGCTGTGTGCAAGAAAATGAAATGATTGCATTTGACTTTAATACAAAGACTTGAAACAGATGGACAACTCCGTCCTTGAGGAGGCAGGCAGCCCAAGCCTGGGGCCCAGGCAGGGCAAAAACTGAGCCTGCTTCCAGATCTGGGACATGACCCCACCACAGTGGCACATCTGGCTTTGCCAACCATCCATAAGCACAGCTCACAATGCACCCTGAGAATCAGTTAAAGGCCTGGCTCCCCAGCAGGGAGGGCCAGAAGCTCCAGCCTCCTTACTCTACAGGCGAGGAAGCAGAGCTTCGTGGCCCCCTCCCCATCACACAGCCAGGGCTACTGTCTTGGGTATGAAGGGCCCTTTCATTCTTGTGTTCTTGTGCTTCTCTCTCCTAACTCCCAGCTCCTGTTCTTCAGGATGTAGCACAGTGCCCTGTGTGCCGTGTTGGGTGATAGTCCTTAGCTGTGAGTGTCCTTTTAGAACCAGCTTCCTGTTGTGCTAAATGCTGAGGAACTAGGCCCTCTCCCCTTTGCACCTGAGTCAAAAAACTCCTAAAACTTGAGGCCTTTCACAGCTCCTTTATGACCTTCAAAATCTCCTTTTCTGGTCACCCTTAGCAGTGAGAGAGCGAATCAGTGTCCTTAAAAATATCACGTAGCATATGATATCTCGTGCTCCTAATAATAATATTTCTTGCAGTGCTATATTTCCTTTTATCCCTGGGTTTATAAATGTTCCACTTGTGTGAATGAATAATATTACATTGGACTATAATGTGCCTTGAGCCTTTAATGTTCTTGTGAGTCTGAAAGTTTTAAGAGAGAGATGAGGGATTTGGGGGTGGCCTGTGGAAAGAAAGTGAAGGCGGACTCCAGTGTAGTCAGGATGAAAGAAGCATTTCTCTTCTTGCAGTGATCAAATGCTCAGCTACAACCTTGGCAGAAGGCTCCCAGCTGACCACGTGAGTGGGTACCTCCAGTTTAAAGTGGAGGTTACATCTTCTGTTCATGAAGGTGAGATATAAATATATCTGCATGAATACATTGCTACAGGAAAAACTTGTTAGACCTAACTCAATTGTCAGTTTGCTTCTGAACAGAATTGAATTAGTGTCCGTTCTGAAAGTAAAACAGCTGTCAAATAGTTACCTGATGAAAATTTCTAAGCAAGTAGGAAAGCCTATTTTGCCCAAAAATGTCTCTTAGATTGATGCCTGCATTTTGAAACTGGGGTGTAGAATTTCGAGCCGTATTAACATGTATAGCTCCTGTGCCAAACTGACTGGCAGTCTCCTTATTTAGTAGTGAGTGATGAATCTTAGCAAGCCAACAGAGAGCCCTCAGTGGAATGACAGAATTATTTGAACTTATTGGTGGCAAAGCAAATAGGTCATAAAACGTTCATTTGTTATTTCTAGTTCATTTTTAGAAATGCTGTTTTCTCATTCAGATGCCTCTCCAGAAGCTGTTGGCACAATACTTGGAGTCAATTCTGTGAATGGAGACTTAGGTAGCCCTTCCGATGATGAGGACATGCCAGGGAGCCATCATGACAGCCAGGTGTGCACTAATGGGGCAGTTTCTGAGGACAGTGCTGCTGATGGGACCCCCAAGCATTCATTCAGGACTAGCTCCACCCTGGAAATAGACACAGAGGAGTTAACCTCTACTTCTTCAAGGACCTCACCTCCCAGAGGACGTCAGGATTCACTCAATGATTACTTAGATGCTGTCGAACACAATGGCCACTCCAGGCCGGGGGACAGCCACCTGCTCTGAGAGGTCCATGGGTGCCTCTCCGAAACTGAGGAGTAGTTTCCCCACCGACACAAGACTCAATGCCATGCTTCATATTGACTCAGATGAAGAAGATCATGAGTTCCAGCAAGACCTGGGTTACCCGTCTTCCCTGGAGGAGGAGGGAGGCCTCATCATGTTTAGCAGGGCATCCAGAGCTGATGATGGAAGCCTGACATCTCAGACAAAGCCAGAGGACAACCCCGTTGAGAATGAGGAAGGCTCCTCACACGAAGCCACTTCCTATGAGGATAAGCCAGAAAATCTTCCAGAGCTTGCAGAGAACTCCTTACCTGCAGGCCCAGTCCCAGAGGAAGATGAAGGCGGCCCAGAGTCTCAACCCAGTGCTGACCAGGGCAGTGCTGAATTGTGTGGCTCTCAAGAGGCAGATCAGCCCACAAGTGGGGCAGACACGGGGATTTCTGATGCATCAGGAGGAAGCCGAAGAGCTGTCAGTGAGACTGAGTCTCTCGATCAGGGCTCCGAGCCTTCCCAGGTGTCCTCTGAAACAGAACCCAGTGATCCTGCCAGGACAGAGAGTGTGAGCGAAGCCAGCACCAGGCCTGAGGGAGAGAGTGACCTGGAATGTGCTGACAGCTCCTGCAATGAGAGTGTGACCACGCAACTGTCTTCTGTGGAGACACGGTGCTCCTCTCTTGAGAGCGCACGGTTTCCCAAACCCCAGCCTTTTCTTCTCAGGAGGAGGAAGATGGAACCTGTGCAGCAGAGCCCACCAGCAGCGGCCCTGCCAAAGGGTCTCAGGATTCCGTGTGCACTCCTGGTTCTTTACCTGTGGTACAGGTGCCCAGTGGGGAGGAGGAAGGGCCAGGGGCAGAATCGGCCCCGGTACCTGACCAGGAGGAGCTGGGGGAGGTCTGGCAGCGGAGGGGGAGCCTGGAGGGAGCCACAGCTGCTGCTGAGAGCCCACCCCAAGAAGAGGGCAGTGCTGGGGAGGCCCAAGGCACCTGTGAAGGGGCAACTGCCCAGGAGGATGGCGCTACTGGAGGTAGGATGTGGACACCACTGTGGCTCTTGGCTCAATCGTAGCTGTGCAGAGAGAAGTTCTGTAGTTTTCCCCTCAATGTAAATAAGGCCGCAGGTTGCTTATTACCTGAATTCCTCACCTTGAGGTTCAGCAGAGGAAGAGAGGCAAGATTGAAAACAGGGCCAGGAAGAGAAGGAAACAGATGACAAATGTGTGGCAGCTGAAGCCCTTCCTCTAGATTAGGCCTCCTGTTTCAGAGTGGGGGAGACCGAGGGACTTAATCACATAGCAAGGAAGAAGACAGCATGATTTACATCCAGATGGGCTTGAGTTCATATTCAGTGCTTTTTTAAAAAATGGATTGTCTATTGCTGAAGTAAGAGGCCTATTAAACAGCAGTCTTCAAACAAATAATGGGTCTCTACTGGGACCTGAGTTTGTAGATACACAACCAAACAGGCTGGCAGCTTCAACCTTAGTGTAATCCGCAAAGGTATAAGAGACACCTAGTCACTCCTTTTTTCTAAAATTTCACAGTGAAAGATAAATGTATGCTATGCATCAAAGGTAATATTTTTGTCTTCTACAGTTTAGGATGTCAGCTAAGTTAGGTGATGCATTCTGATTTGAAGAATGATCTGTTTTTGTAAGCAAGGATAGACATTTACACCTGCAATTTGTATTACGCTCAGTGAATGCAGCTTTCTTGAATGATTCCTATAAAATGCCCTGTGAGGATGCATTAAAAATCAAAGAGCAATTCCATATGTCTAGCTGGCATAACTCAGAAATAGGAATGATTTTCTTCTTGTAATTTATTATTCTACCCACATTATCCCCTTCTTTTCTTCCTCCTTTTTTTTCTGTTTTTGTTTCCTTTATTATATTGCAGCCACCATGTGACCCTAAAGCATTAGTGCATGACCAGGACAAAGGCCACTGTGGCTGAGGGATGAGGAAGGGGAAGTTGCAGGAGGGGGAGGGATACAGGCAGAGGACAGTTCTTCAGGAAGCCCTCTTCTAAGCATTCACCTCCTATTTCTCTTTTGTTTCTAGGTTCTCATATGGGAAGTGAGACTAAACAGAGAAAAGAAACTAGCCTTGGGATTTATGTTAGGTTTTTAAAAATGTTTTATAAAGTCTGTTTTGAAACTGAAAGAGAAAACAATATCTGGTAACTTTCTACCTTTAATCCTAGGTTCTCAAGCCAACGGCCACCAGCCACTGCGATCACTGCCTTCAGTGCGCCAGGATGTTAGCCGCTACCAGAGGGTAGACGAGGCTCTCCCCACCAAGTGAGCACCTGTTAATTAAAAAGGGCCCACCTTCATCAAGGGGTACAAGGTGACAGGCAGACCCATTCCATGAGTCTTAAAAGATGGATACATGGTCTTCAAGCGGAAGGAATCTGGGGGCTGCCACTTGGCATAGCAGGTGTAGTCTGGGAAGTGCCAGGCCAGCAACTCTTCTCTAGCACCATTCTGCTGAAAGAAAGGGCAGCTGTAAATCCTGCGCTGCCCATGGGGTAAACATTATAACAATGGAGATGGATCCAGATATTTTGGAAAATTGGGTGCATAATAGACTTTTTAAAATTATACCTAACCACAGCCTGAGTGTTCTTTCAGCTAATAGACAAATCGGTACACTCTCTTAGGAAAAGCTTCACTCTGTGTAATATACTGCCTTTTTGTTCACTTACAGCATTTAAAATTATTAAGCACAAGGTTCTAACTTTTTTTAGTGATATGCAGAGAAGTGTTATTAATTTCAGAAATTAGTTTCCTGCTTATTTGGGACATGACAATTATCTGGGGATTTGAAAGACATTTCATTTATTTCTCTTTCAGAAAACACTTAAAGGAGAGATGGTGGAGGATTAGGGATGCTGGGATATAGTTACATAACCTGTGTTCAAAGGTGTGAGTGATACCCCTGGCCAATCATAATCCAGATGAAATGTAAACTCTATTTAAATTTCTAGAGTTCTTTAAAGAGATATAGCTCTGTGAGAGCAATGCATTTTGATGAATGTTGGTAAAGCCTGGTAAACATTGCTTTTAAAAAAACATTGGAAGGTGCACCCTTTTGCCTTACCGCTTTCGCTTGCTCACCCCCCTGCACTTGCCCATCTTACATGTGATTATCACAAGAAGCTAATGCCTTGACTTCTCTGTGTTTTAAAAATGGTGGGACATAAGCGGGGTGTGGTGGCACACGTCTGTAATCCCAGCAGTTTGGGAGGCCGAGGCAGGCAGATAACCTGAAGTCAGAAGTTCGAGACCAGCCTGTCCAACACGGTGAAATCCCGTCTCTACTAAAAAATACAAAAAATTAGCTGGGCAAGATGGCATGTACCTGTAATCCCAGCTACTCAGGAGGGTGAGGCAGGAGAATCACTTGAATCTGGGAGGCAGAAGTTGCAGTGAGCTGAGATGGCGCCGTTGCACTCCAGCCTGGGCAACAAGAGTGAAACTCCGTCTGAAAAAAAAAAAAAAAAAAAAAAACAGTGGGACATAAAGAAGGGAGAAAAGGCATTTAAAAAACTAAAATTCTGAGTGGTTTGTCTGGCAAGTACTGACAAAAGACCTGAACGGTGCTATGGAGAGTTTATCAAAATATCAGCTTAATCCTTTTGAAATTATTTTGGGTACAAATCCTTCCCTTGTTTTGTGAGGGCTGTGACTCATAGGAAACATATTTTAAGCAGTTTAGAATAAAATAGACTGAGAGATTAATTAACATCGTGTTATCTTAAGCAGGTAGAGGGGCCCAGGGACCCGAGAGGGGCACACAAAACTTCCTTATTGATAACACAATTGGTAAAACCTTTGAGAAAAGATGAGTCAAAAAATGGAAAATGTTCCTGGAAGATATTTACGTATAATTGGAGCAAAACAAATTCAGAACACTAGGAGAGAGTTCTGGGAGAGCTTCATTTTTATGTATATACAGATTAATAGTCATTTAGAGTTTCAGGGGGTTGGACAGGAGCATTGCAGAAGTGCATTGATAAGTGGCATCTTCTTAGCCACATCCAATTGCTGTAATTTTTCCTGTATATAAGTTTGGTCTCCTGATTGTATTTAATAAAGGCAGGTACTGTCCTGCTGAAATTATGATCACTGTTTGGGATATCTCAATACATTGTTTAAATACTGGTGTTTGCATTACACCTGTAGAATACATCTTGGGAAATTTTTTTTACAATTGGCAGTTCATTTTAATGAGTTGATATATTTGCAAAAGTAAAGGAAACTTTGTGTCTCATCCTATTTAATTAGTGAGTGACAAACAAGAGGAAAATTCTTAAGATGTGTTCCCTCTAATTCGGAGGTTTTCAGTGGTGGCAGAGGACGCCACCTACTAGGTGATGTTTAGAGCTGAGGTGGAGTGGCCTTTCAGTATAACAGTGTTTGAAGGCTGCCACTGGCATCTAGTTGGTAGGGGCCAGTGTATCAAACATCCTACAATGGTGAGACAGTCGGATACAACTAAGAATTGTCCCACCCCAAATTCTAACATTGTGCCCTCTAAGAAACATTTCTCTGTGCTAATTTGTTTAATACTTGGTAAATAATATTTTTAAAAATATATATATAAACAATTTTTATATTTTAAAAACTCAGAAGTGAAGTTGACTACCTCTAAAAATGTAAGTTATACACACACGCACACACACACATTTATACACTCGTGCTATAGGACCAAGCAACTTGCAAATTTGGGGTTGTATATTTTCATGGGTAGGCCATGGATTATGGGCTAAGCATGCCTGGTTGCTGTTCAGCTCTGTCTCCCATTCCCATATGTGTCTCGTCCTTGTGACAGTGTTGAATCACTTGGCTGCCCTGGCTAGTTGTCTGTCCTCACCTCAGCTGGGCCCCTCCCATCCTTTTCTAACTGCATAACTCTGCTATCACCCCTGGCTATGCGTCTGACTTACATCTGTGGCATCTACACTCTGTGGTGTCTTGTGCCTTCTGAGGCTCAGCTACGGGTGACTGGCTGGAGTGTACAGATTGGTCCATCTCTTAAATGACCTGGTTGAATTATTTTAAGGCTAACAGCTGTGGTTTTTAACACTATTAGTTATCATAACTTCATTGTTATGATGCTTTACACTTTACAAAGCACTTTTGCATGCTTTCCTTTATTTTTTGTTCTTCGATAATTTTGCAAGATAGGTGAAGCAGGTCTTTTCCGTAATTTATAGGTTGTTGCATAGAAGTCAGCTAATCTGATTCTTTTATTTTATAGTTGCAGAAACAGAAGCCCAGAAAATTAAGTAATTTGTTTAAGATCCCATGCAAGTAAAAGTTGAGACAGAGTCTCAAATATTTTTCTCCTGTATCAGGTATTCTGATCTGAGATAGGTAGGGAAGGGCCTGTTGTGTGGGTAGATGAATGTAAATTCTGAAAGTCTGGTTTGAGGCAGAGAGTGGCTTACGTGGTGATCTGTTCTTTTTTGGGCACCAGCAATGCCTCAATTCAGAGGATTTGGGGGTTTTACTTAAACTTCAATATATTGCAGTGCTTTGAGGTAAGACCCCTCCCCCCACCCCCCACCCCCCACCCCCCACCCCCCACAGGAAGACTCAAAAAGTGCTCAGCTTTCTCTTCTTCTGGCATAGTGTTATGCAAGGAGGCCCTCCCCCAGGAGGCCCCTCACCTATTAAGAAAGTGACTGCAGTGGTTTGAGCCAACATCGTGTGTCCCAGGCAGATGTGCTCTATTCAGCATCTGTATCAGACTCAGCAGTACCTTTCCTCTCTGTGCAGGTCACTCTCCTTGTATCCTAGGGACAAGCTACTGAAGCAGTGTAGTTTGAGCTGCTTTGATGGCCCCCATTTTTTTCTCTGTCACCCAGGCTAGAACACAGTGGCATGATCATCCTGTAGCCTCAAACTCGGGGGCTCAGGTCAAGCTCCCGCCTTAGCCTCATGAGCAGCTGGGACTATAGGCAAGCATGATCATACCTGGCTGACTTTTTTTATGTTTTTATTTTTTGTAGAGACAGGAGTCTCACTGTGTTTCCAGGGCTGGCCTTGAACTCCTGACCTCAAGCAGTCCTCCTGCCTTGGCTTCCCAAAGTGCTGGGATTATAGGTGTGAGCCACTTTCCTGGCCTTGATTCTTTTTTTCTTTTTCTTTATCATTACTATTGTTGTTCTTGTTGGCTCCTTTTCATCACATTTTCTGGGATTTACTTGTTTGCTTTCTTCTTTTTTCATTCTTATTTCTCCCATCTCAAGATCAGGGAACAGCTCTTGGACTTAGTACTAGGATGGATCAGCAGTGATGGTGATCTACCAACTGGTTCTCAAAATCTTACTCTTGCCTTAGGCCACACAGAGTGCACTGTGGCCTTGTGACTTGTGTAACTCCAGCTCCGGTTGAGCGATATTCTGATGATTCATAAAAAATAAGAAAGTGCCAGGCCTTGGAGGCAGCATGACACTGTTGAGAACCTTCCAGGGAAGTAGCTTGGACTCAATTATGCACAGAATGCCTTAAGAATTTGCTGTATCTTCTCATTCTGAGGTTATCGATGGTCTTGGCAGCTAGAAGTAGTTCAGGGCTGAAGCCCTCTAGAATATTATTGGCATGACAAATCTTGGTCTTTTTAGCACTAAGATGAGTGATAAAAGAATCACGAGCCCAGCCCCTCTGAAAAACAATTTTCTTTTTCTCTTACTGATTCCAGTGTAATTGCGACTTAACCCATTGCTGCATTGGAGACAATATGGAAGTGTTGTATAAACGTATTTCCCCAAAAGTGGTAGTTTTCTAGGAATATGACTAGATTCAGGATGAACAGTCTGGGTTAGTGGACTCTGATAGGAATCCAGGATGTTGCATATTGTTAGAACTAGTCTATTACTTATGTGAGGGGGTTCAAATGGGTAGCTCTGGACAACTGTAGGGAAACAGTTATCATTTCTTGTGGTTGTATACATTCATCGTTAAAGTGTTTTTTAAAGTGATGTCCTAAAATCATGCAGTGAATCTGGAAAGTAAAATTAATCTAAACTTAGAGTTTCCACTATGTTTAGGGTTAGGGCCTCTTATTCTCTAAGCCTACAACTTTGTTTCCAGGAAAAAAATGGATACTTCTAATCTAAAAAGCTACTTTATTAAAAATTGAAGATTAAAGTGCCAAATATGCAACTACTTGACTTTTTAAACAACTTTTTGTTCAAATAAAGTAGCAGAAAAGAGCACATATGTACTGGTGAATTCTTTCTGCTGAAAGCACAGTGCAGCCACACCATCAGCATCTAGAAGTCCCGTTTGTACCCTCTTTCAGTCACTGACCCCAACTCTGTATGGGGGAAACAGGCCTACCATTCTGATTCCTAAAGTCATAGATAAGTTTAGCATGCTTTTATACTTCATACAAATGGAATTTTACTTCCTTGAGTGTTCAGATAAGAAAAAAAAGATCTTTTAAACACTGCCATCTGTCATTTATCACAAAGCTTATAATTTTCCTTGAAAGTACCTTTAGTTCATTAGAACTTAATCATCTTTCCATTTTAATGGTGGTACCTGTGTTTGTTACAGTTTTTTATAATGGATTTGTACATTTACTTCATAACATTCAGGTGCTTGATTTTACTAAATCCAATAATAACCAATTCAAAACTCTACCCATAGGCCCCTATACCCCTGATATGTAATTCATCTGTTTAGTTGTTGACTTTCTAAATAATCAGCATTCACTGAGATGTATTCACAGCTCATCTGATCATGAGCTGAGTGGTCCAGTGGAGATCGAGGTCTAGTTTGAAGGGCATGGGAAAGGATGATGAGGTAAGCAGAGGGACCATGGGGTTTGTAAAAATCCACTTGCTCCTGGACTTCAGTTTGGGATATTTAGGCCGAGGCTTAGGTTTTTTGTTTTGTTTTGTTTTGTTTTTGACATGGAATCCAACTCTGTCTCCCAGGCTGGAGTGCAGTGGCATGATCTCAGCTCACTGCAGCCTCTGCCTCCCAGGTTCAAGCAATTCTCCTGTCTCAGCTTCCTGGGAATACAGGCGTGCACCACCATGTCCAGCTGATTTTTGTATTTTTAGTAGAGATAGGGTTTCACCATGTTGGCCAGGCTGATCTCAAACTCCTGCCCTCAGGTGATCTGCCTGCCTTGGCCTCCCAAAGTGCTGGGATTACAGGCATGAGCCACCGCACCCAGCTGAGATTTAGTTTCTTGTGAGCCCACATTTCATGGTCTCTGAGAAATCTAGCATTTGCTTCATAGGTTTGTCCAGCAAATGAGTTACAGTTTTAAGTTCTTATTAATTTGTGTCAGTGTTGCTCAAATTTTAGGATGTCTAGGAATGAGAAGGTTGTTAAAAATGTAGATAACTGAGCCCTAGATTTAGCTAGTGTGATTCTGAAGACCTGGGGCGCATCATAGGAATCTGCATTTTTATTGATCCTCAAAGTGATTCTGGCACATGTTGTCAGAGTCCCACTTGTCTTGAGAAAGATTTCTGTAGGTAATAGTTTTCAAACTTTATTATTGTCATGAAGCTGTTTATGCAAGTGAACTATTATGTGGAACACCAGTATACACAACAATAATATTGGAGAAGTCATGACTAAAATAGGATTGGCAGGTGTTTCTGGAGCCCTGTCCCTCAGAGACTCAAACTCCTGGCCCCGTAAGGCTTAATTAGTTTAGTTTGTAAGTTCTAGCCTAGACATAAAATGTTACTAGGTTCTATCTGAACCTAATATGATAAAATGGGCATCATTTTATAGATTCATAGAATACTAGAACTGGAAGCGACCTTGCAATTGTTTGATTCTGTCCTCTAATTTTTTCTAAAACCGTGATTCATAGAGGTGTAGTGACTTTTTTTGAGGTCTTGTAGCAAAAGAGTGACAAGCCACAGCCAGCCTTCTACCTCCCAATTCAGTGCAAAACCACCCCCCCCACACACCCACACACACTCCAAAACATTGCCCTCAGTCTCACTGCACCCTGATTATATAACCTGTTTGACAATGTGGCAAGACAAGGAAGTAAATGTTAAGCTCCCAGTCTTCTAACTCTGCCTATCTCATTTTAGCATTGTCTATCTGAGAGAAACTTTGATGCTATCAAATGAGTTCTCATATGCTTTCTTATACCAAAAATAAACCAGGTCCAATATAAAGACATGTAAGATGTTGGAGCAGTTGTACTCAACCAAGTAACTTTGATAGATACCACAGAGAGCTAACCTTCCTGCAGGCACCTCTGCTGCCTTTGCCAGGGGAAAATGATACTGACAGGGTGGTAGAGAGTGGATATGTAGTTCATGGGTAAACCAGTAGCATAACAGCCTTTCCTGATTCAGGGCCAAGCATTCACTTGAAATCGGCAATATTGAATTTGTCTTTATGGGGACTCAAGTAATTACATCAATGTGAAGATATAATATTTGATAGGGATAATTTTAATATGCACTCAGTGTTCTATGACCTTAGAAAGCAAATTTTTGGTCCTTGTTTTCTTATTCTCCCCATTGCACATAAAAAGGTCTTTATTGAACTATAAATTAAAGCTATTACTGGCCTTTGTGGAAGGTAAATACAAGAATCATTTTTTTTATGTGGTTTTGTGTCATTTTAAATTATTTTTTTCATTTATTACATGCTATGTGCAAGACACTTTTATTTGACTGTTCTATCTTCCACCTCCCCATTTTGCTATACATATAGACCGCAAGCAGGCCACATTCATACCTCACTTAGTAAATTCTTACTTTATTAGTTCCAGGAAAAAAAATTCCATCTTTGAGGATTTTTATTTTTTGTCAGAAAATGGAAAGTATGCAACAATGTGTTTTCTTTACTGCCATAACTGCCAGAAAACTGAGAGCCAAATTTTAGTAATAATCTAACCTTGGGAGTTTGGCAGCATCTCCTCTCTCTGTTTCCTTTAGTTGGTCTAGTTGGTTTCTATTTTTTTTATCCTGAATTGACCTATTCTACATTTTTTTTAAATTTTTTGGGCTACTCTAAACATTCTTTGGAGGATTGGTCATTTGTTTTCATGTGCATTTGATTTGATGTCTATGTGCCTAAATTACCCTGACTCTAATGAGAAAGGAATGAGATGGGGGTAATAGGTTCCCCAAATCTTTCAGATAGAAAAGCATGCAAGGAGCAGGGCCAGACAGTGAAATATATCAAAGTGTTTTGAAAAATGGTTTCTGAAGGTGCTTTAATGTACTTGCTATTTGTCAGCATATCAACAGGCTAAGCATGAGGTCTTTTGGAAATGTCTTATTGTAGCTGTGCCCAAAGAATTCATATTTTGCAGACTGTTTCATGGTGACTCTATGTTACCTTGGAGTGTGAGTGGCATTGAGTTGTTTGCTGTCTGTGTAGTGCTTTTCCTCAGCCCAGTTTTTCTTTCTTTTGCCATTTGTCATAAATTACAGTGTCCTGAGATCAACAAAAGATGTCTTTCTGCTCCCAGCTGAGGCAATGGCCTTCAGCCATGGTCTGGTGCAGGCTGAGCTCTACCATGCAGGTCTTTCCAACCCTAAGGACTCTGTTGGAAAACTTGCCCTGTTCCTTTAAGAGCAAATGCCAGCCCCACTGTGTCTGTTGATAAGCCATGTGATCACATGGGCAGTTTTGAGATAATTGAACTGCTCAGGAGAAAAACGCTTGTTAATTTCAATAATAATAATAACTTACCCAGAAATATATATGTACAAAGAGCTTTCCTGGTTAAAGAATGAATTTCTGCTTTTTTCATGTTCTCTGTGTAAACTACCCTTCCCAACTGCAGTAAGTTCCAAAATCTGGCCTTTTGAAAACATCAACTCATGCTCTGTGGATTTCAGTAGGGGAACGGCCTTTAGAGAGTCACAAAGGTGGGGTGTCTGACCCTGAAGACCAGTCTGCCATCTGAACATGCACTTACATATTTGTCTACAAGGGTTTAACACACTTAAAAATAAAGTTAATCTTTTAAAACATTATGTTTATTTGAGGTTGGGAGGCAAGAAATTGCCCTTGCTCTGAAAAGGTACTCATCTTTGGGAAACTGCAAATAGAAGTTTGTAGATAATGATCACTAGCAAGCATTAGTTCATTGTTTTTTTTTCTGAAGACTAAATTTACTACAATTGTGCAGGAATATGCATGTGGAAATTTCCAGCTCTGAATCTTTCACTGGAGCTAGAAAAGACATGGAAAAATCAGTTTTTTGGTGAAAATAAACATTAATACCCATTTTGATGTGAACATCTATAGTATTATGAAACCAACTACATATATATTTAAAATTCTGAGGCTCATATGTGAAGGGTGAGCATTGTGGGCAAATTTAGAAAGATTCTCTACATTTAAATATGATTTAAGGGATTGGTACCATACACACAGGATAGACTTAATAATCAGTCACAACAGATTCTGGAGTGGACTGGGGGAGAAGTATGGGATAGTGCAGTGAGATGTACGTTATTAGTCTCAGATTATAGCATGTTAAAGAAGGAAAACACATGCTGAACTTAATGAACCACATTAATGGTCTCAGCTCCTCCTCCTAATTCCTTTCGGTGCCTCACTGCTGTTTAGACTGGGAGGCACGCATTGACAGCCACGGCAGGATCTTCTACGTGGATCACGTGAACAGAACCACGACGTGGCAGCGACCGACAGCTCCCCCAGCCCCACAGGTGCTGCAGAGATCTAACTCCATACAGCAAATGGAGCAGCTGAACCGGCGGTGAGGATGAGCATTTTGCTATGACTGTTGTATTTTGTGGCTGGGCTAATTTTTACTTGGCACAAAGTAGAAGACACGGTTGTCTCTTTCATCTTTGGGTGTCCTGTCATTAAAGTGTAGCTGTTACCTCTTTTGATTCCCAGGCTTCACTGGACTTCTCTTGGATAAAAATAATAATAATACTCACCCATATATATACCTTGTTTGGAAACTGGAGAACAAATAAATGAATATGACCCCTTTAGTCAACCCAAGAATTGATCTTTAGTAAAGCAGCACATATACATTTGTTATTTAAAGCCAAATATCTTTTTTAGTCTCTAGAATCTTTGTGGCTTATCATTATTATCAACCTAAGCTTTTTAGATCAGTCATTCTTTTTCAAGAATTAATTGCTGTGGAACATAAGGGTTTTTTTTTTTTCCTTTAACAATATAGGAATTTACTTTTCTTTGGTTAAGGGCCACAGAATTTAGTGTTATTAATTTGGCAGGAAATGTTCCCCAAACAGTGGACAGAAGAAATTTAACGCAGTGTAATTTAGTTAAACAGCAGATGAAGAAGTCCAGGGAATGGGGGTTGGAGGAGGAAACAGTTGAAGCTGAGAAGATAGTGAAAAGTTCTAGACTCTTGGGAAGCAGTTGAGTCCCATCTTTTAAAGGCTGCTGGAATGTAACTCTAGGCTCATGATTTTAGATATCAGAGTATCCGCAGAACCATGACCAATGAGAGGCCTGAGGAAAATACCAATGCCATCGATGGGGCAGGGGAGGAAGCTGACTTTCACCAAGCCAGTGCAGGTAAAGTTGTTTTGTAATTTCATAAAACTTGAAAAAAAATTAGGACTTTCAACAAATGAGGCTTTTCGTTTAGATAACTTTTGCTCTTCAATAATATCTGGTAATCAAACTCAAAAAACAGAATCACCAGAAACCTCTTCTAATCCTCAACTTTTAATTAATATTAAGAGAGGTAGGACAAAACCCAAGTAGAATATAAATTACTTTAATTTCTTGATCTGTGGGATATTGAAAAAAGAATCAGATCATTTAAAACATGTAAGAATGCATTAAAATGTCAATAGTGACTAGAAATATTAATTCAATTTTAGTGTAATTTAGAACAGTCATGTTTTACCTATGGATTTATAGCAAAGAAAAAAAGCATTGGGAGATTAAAATGATAGCACATGACGCAGGTATCCTAGGGTTCTTTTGAAATATAGACTGAAGTGAGTAGATGTTTTTACTCATAGAAAGATTTTGCTGACAGCCTCTGTGGTCTGCCCCATCTAGATTTCCGACGGGAGAACATCCTGCCTCACTCTACCTCCAGATCCAGGCTCACGTTGCTGTTACAGTCTCCCCCCCCGTGAAGTTCCTCATCAGCCCAGAGTTCTTCACCGTGCTGCATTCTAACCCTGTGAGTACTGAATCTGAAAGAACGTGAAGAAAGGCAACAGTCCAAAGAAAAGGATCCTTGTTTTTGTAATAATAGTAGGAATAATAACGGTGACTGTTTCCTGAGCACTTGGTGTGTTCCGAGCCCTGTGCTGAGCACTGTACGCTTCAACCCATTTAGTCCAAAGAAACCGTTTGAATTCTCTGGGCTGCTGTAACAAAGCACTGCAAGCTGGGTGGCCTATAGCAGCAGAAATTTATTTCTCATGGTTCTGGAGCTGCGACTGCCAAGATCGAGGCACTAGCAGATACCGTGTCTGATGGCAGCCCATTTTCTTTTTCTTTTTTTTTTTTTTCTTGTAATCAGATTTATTCTGAAACACCCATTGACTTCAATGTGAGTTTCTCATATGAGATAATTATAGAATTAAGCTCATTGCTGAGAAAACACACACACACACACACTAATAGACTTTGTATTGTTACCAACGGCCTGGACTGGATAACCTGCTCTTTGGATGTCAATGGCATAGTTGCTCACTAATTCACAGCAGTACAGAAATGAACCTAATGATGCAAAGAAACAAATAATCTTTATCCATTATGCTTTCAACCTTACCAAGATGAAAGTACTTCTTACTTATTTACTTATTTGTAGATGGCCATGTTCTCCTTCCATCTTCATATGGTCTAAGGGCTGAGAGCTCTCTGTCAGGCTTCTTTTATAAGGGTATTAATTCCTAATTACATCTTAGGTCATCTCCTACCCCCACCTCCTAATAATATTATATTAGTGATTAGGTTTCAACATATGAACTTTGGGGGACACACACATCGGACCCATAACAGGAAGATTACCGCATAAGTCTCTGAGTGCTGAGGGAGTGGATTGCTGAAAGTAGTAATTAGAGGAAGGCTGTCTTAACTGCACATGGAGTGATTTAGAATGAGGGGAACATTGGCCATGGAAGTCTGTCTGGATATAATCCATTCATCATGGCATGTGTTGTTAGGAGCCTAGACTAGGAGATAAGAAAATAGAGAAAAAGGATTTTGCATGAGAGGAATTACAGGCAGGGATTCGGCAAGATTTGGTGTATAAATAGGTAGAATAGAAACTGAAGGAGTTGATCTTGAATGTTAATAATAATAATACATAAATAATGAACATTGCATAATTAATAATGCGAGGAAAATTCAAATGAAGGATTTGTTAAAGGAATTGAAGGAAAACATATTGAATTTAACAAGACATATCATGCACTTTAGGAAAAACAGAGTAGGCCATAGAGAAAAATAAAAATCAACATAATCCTATCACCAGGAGCTGGTGATGAGGTAATTAGTATATATTAACACATATTTATTTATATTAATATATTTCTGCCTTACTTCTTCAGCTTTGCTTTACAAGTATAAACATCTGTCTGGCTTTTGTCATCATTGTCTCCTGGTTTACAGGTTTAGCTTGGAGCAGAGAAGACTTGGAAGGAGAGTAAACAACGAATAACATGCTAGCTGTCCTCATATGTTATGCAAGAGAGTTTAGATTTACTGAGCACTCAGCTTAGCAAGTTTGTTGATGATTATGTACAAGGCACTGAAGTAAGACCTAGGGATACAGAGATGACAGTAACTGTGGGCCCTGACATCCCAGACTTGGGAGTAATTATAATGTCATAACCAGAATGACAAGTGCAGTAATGGATGGCTTTACACTGCTGGAGTGGGCGATTAGCTCCAAAGGAAAGGCACATGGAAGAAGCCGTAGACAAGTTTGCATTTGAGATGAGTTTTAAAGGCTGATTAGGAGCTTGCCCCAGAAACAAGATGGGCAGGAGTACTCTAGGTAGAAGGAGCATCATATGCAAAACAATAGATTCATGAAGCTACCAGGCTGTCTTGATAATTACTGCAGAAGTTCTAAACCTGGATTATTAGTTCTATATAGCAACTCAGTGTTGCTGGTGTATTGAGAACATAGGACACTAGTGAAAGTCAGATTTGGGCCTGGGAAGGGAGACAGAAGCTAGGTTACACAAACCTAAACTCGTGTATGGGACAATTCTAGGAGGTGACAGCCTTTCATACAAGACAGAATGGGCTAACATTTAGAGTTGTCACTGTAGCACAGAAAAAACCATGCTTTAATAGGAAGAGCACAGATGGCACAAACTCCCCTTTGTTTTTTGTTCATTTGTTCATGCCTTCATTTAATCAGTATTTATTAAATGCCTGTGATTTGCCTGGTACATTCTAGACTCTGGGAATAGAGTGGTAAACAAGACAGAATAGACTATAGCTAACAGACTAGTGAATAAAAAAGATAATGCAAGTACTGCAGTGTGGCATGAGGCAACTGAAACCACACACTGGGATAGTTACTTGGGGATGAGGTAGAGGAGGCACTATTTTATTTTTATTTATTTATTTATCTCAAAATCTCACAGGGAGGCACTATTTTAGATTAGGTGGACAGGAAGGCCTTTCCAAGGGAGCCACATGCAAGCTGTCATAAAATGTCCAGAGACCGATAAGGTAAATGTCTGAGAACAGAACCTACCTTGCTAAGAAAGTGCGGAGACTCATGGGCAGGAATGAGTTTGCTGTGGTATGTAATACAGTCAGGGAAGCAAGCAGGGTTACCGAAGGTAGGGCTCACATGATCTGGCCAGGCATTTGGGCTTTATTCTAAAAGCATTTTCCATATGGCAGTAATTTAGAGTTTTTAAAGTTACTTCTAGCTGTTATGCAAAGAATGGGTTTTAGAGGGCAAGATTGGCATCAGGGAGACTAAGTGAAAAGGTCCCGTAGTAATACATGGAAGTCGCTTTGGCTAATGCAGTTAGCAGCAGAGATGGTGACAAGTGGATGAATATGGGATATATTTTGAAAAGAGAGTTGACATTCTTGCTAATAGTTTAGAGTATGGGATAGGAGAAAAAAGGGCTTCAAGAAGGAGCAACTGTAGCTAGACTAATAAAGAAGAAAAGAGATAAGAATCAAATAAACATGCTCAGAAATGATAGGGGACATATTAACAGTGATCCTTCAAAAATGCAAATAACCATCAGAGAATACTATAACACCTCTATGCACACAAACTAGAATATCTGGAAGAAATGGATAAATTCCTGGACACATACACCCTCCCAAGACTGAACCAGGAAGAAATTGAATCTGTGAATAGACCAATAATGAGTTCTGAAATTGAGACATACATAAAATGGTCTGCTAACCAAAAAAAGCCCAGGATCAGATGGATTCACAGCTGAATTCTACCAGAGATACAAGAAAGAGCTGGTACCATTTCTACTGAAATGACTCCAAAAAAATTCAAAAGGAGGGACTCCTCTCTAACTCATTCTATGAGGCCAGCATCATCTTGATGCCAAAACCTGGAGAAGATATAACAGAAAAAGAAAACTTCAGACCAATATCCTTGATGAGCACTGATGCAAAATTCTCAATAAAATCCTAGAATCCAGCAGCACATCAGTAAAGTTATCCACCACAGTCAAGTTGGCTTTATCTCCAGGATGCAAGGTTGGTTCAACATAAGCAAATCAATAAATGTGATTCATCACATAAACAGAACTAAAGACAGAAACCCTATGATTATCTCAATAAATGCAGAAAAGGCCTTCAATAAAATTTAACATCCCTTCCTGTTAAAAACTCTCAATCAACTAGGTATTGAAAGAACATACCTCAAAGTAATAAGAGCCATATATGACAAACCAACAGCCAATATCATGCTCAATGGGCAAAAGCTGGAAGCATTCTCCTTGAAAGCCAGCACAAGGCAAGGATGCCCTCTGTCACCACTCCTATTTAGCATAGTGTTGGAAGTTCTGGCCAGGGCAATCAGGCAAGAGAAAGAAAGAAAGTCAAATTATCTTTGTTTGCAGATGACATGATTCTATATCTAGAAAACTCAATGATCTCAGCCCAAAAGCTTCTTAAGCTGATAAGCAACTTCAGCAAAGTCTCAGAATACAAAATCAATGGGCAAAAATTGCTAGCATTCCTATATACCAACAATAGGCAAGCAGAGAGCCAAATTATGAATGAACTCCCATTCACAACTGCTACAAAAAGAATAAAATACCTAGGAATACAGCTAACAAGGGAAATGGAGGACTTCTTCAAGGAGAACCACAAACCACTGCTCAAAAAGAAATCAGAAGGGACACAAACAAAAGGAAAAACATTCCATGCTCATGGATAGGAAGAATCAATATTATGAAAATGACCATACTGCCTAAAGTAATTTATAGATTCAGTGCTATTCTCATTAAACTACCGTTGACATTCTTCACAGAATTAGAAAGAAACTATTTTAAAATTCCTATGGAACCAAAACAGAGCCTGAATAGTCAAGACAATCCTAAACAAGAACAAACCTGGAGGCATCACACTTCCTGACTTACAAATACTAGTAACTTACAACTATACTGGTAACCAAAACAGCATGGTACTGGTACAAAAACAGATACATAGACCAATGGAACAGAATAGGAAACTCAGAAATAAGACTGCACACCTACAACCATTTGATCTTCAACAAACCTGACAAAAACAGGCAATGGGGAAAGGATTGATTCCCCAGTTAGTAAATGGTGCTGGGAGAACTGGCTAGCCATATGCAGAAAATTGAAACTGGACCCTTTCCTTACATTATGTACAAAAATTAACTCAAGATGGATTAAAGACTTAAATGTAAAACTGAAAACTCTAAAAACCCTAGAAAAAATTCTAGGCAATACTATTCAGGACATAGGCACAGGCAAAGATTTCATGACGAAAATGCCAAAAGCAATTGCAACAAAAGCAAAAATTGACAGATGAGATCTAATTAAACTAAAGAGCTTCTACACAGCAAAAGAAACTATCATCAGAGTGAACAGACAATCTACAGAATGGGAGAAAATTTTTGCAGTTTGTTTATGTGACAAAGGTCTAATATCCAGATTCTACAAAGAACTTAAACAAATTTACAAGAAAAAACCCCATTAAAAAGTGGGCAAAGGACATGAATAGACATTTCTCAGAAGAAGACATACCTGTGGCCAACAAACATATGAAAAAAGCTTGACATCACTGATCATTATAGAAATGCAAATCAAAACCACAATGAGATGTCATTTCATGACAGTCACAATGGCCGTTATGGAAAAGTCAGAACACAACAGATGCTGGTGAGGTTATGGAGATAATGGAACGCTTTTACACTGGTCAGTAGGAGTGTAAATTAGTTCAACCATTGTGAAAGACAGTGTGGTGATTCCTCAAAGATCTAGAACCAGAAATACCATTTGACCCAACAATCCCATTACTGGATATATAACTAAAGGAATATAAATCATTCTATTATAAAAATACATAAACATGTATATTCATTGCAGCACTATTCACAATATCAAAGACATGAAATCAACCCGAATGCCCATCAATGATAGATCAGATAAAGAAAATGTGGTCCATATACACCACGGAATATTCTGAAGCCATAAAAAGGAATGTGATCATGTCCTTTGCAAGGACATGGATGGAGTTGGAAGCTATTATCCTCAGCAAACTAACACACAAACAACAAACCAAACACCACATGTTCTCACTTGTAAGTGGGAGCTGAATAGTGAGAACCCATGAACACGTGACCGGGAATAACACACACCACGGCCTGTCAGGGCTGGGTAGGGAGAGGGAGAGCATCAGGGATAATAGCTAATGGATGCTGGGCTTCATACTTAGATGATAGGATGATCTGTGCAGCAAACCACCATGGCACACATTGATCTATGTAACAAACCTGCACAACCTGCACATAAAATGAACTTAAAAGTTGAAGAAAAAAAAAGAGCAACTGATTGGATGGTAGCATTCATGAGTTTTCTGGTATATGTTTAACTACTGGCTTTCTGGAGAAAAAAAGTGTGTGTATATTTGTGTATATGTCTGTCTGTTATGTTTATATACACACACATATATGTGTGTATAAATATATATGCATGTGACATATGTATATATAGAGATATATCTATATATGTATGTATACATATCAATATCTATACAAATAATAGTAAAAGAGACACTGAATGCTTTTGTTAATTTTTGCTGCCTATAGTGGTAATTGATGAACAAATATAGTTCCAACAAGAATATTTTCATTTGCATTAACAAGTAAAGACAACAGTGAAAAAGGGAGACATGTTGGAGTTTCATACTCCTTTGTCAATAGTTTTTGAATACTAGACTTACATTTCTTCATTTTGTGTGTTTGTCTGGGCCACTTGCAATGTAACAGCACAATTTGAAGTTTCATCTGCATTTTATTTTTTCCATTAATTTCTTAAGTCTGGACCTTAAGTAAAGAAAAAGACAGGAAACTGTTCCTGTAAAGGACCAGAGAGTAAATACTTAGGCTTTTGGGCCAAAGACAACATGTAAGAAAATGGGCCTGGCTGTGTTCCAATGAAACTTTGTTTACAAACACAGACGGCTAGCCCTTGACCCTGTAGGTTGCCCACCCCTAGTCTAGACAGCCCACAGAACAATAAATCAAGCCCTGATACTGCATTTTCTGATTTCTGTAGTGTTAATACACCCACTATGGGCAATGTCAAACCACCGGTGACATCACGAAGTACAGAGTTCTAACTTCTCTCTTTGGGCTGCCTTCTTTTATACAAGTTCCTCATCACTGCAGTGTTTTAAGTAGAGACTGGGTTAATGGTCATTGGGTTGTGGTATAAGGCTGTGGTTTTTAAACTTGGTGACTTTAAAAAATAAAATGCATGTTCTTGGTTCCCAAACCTTAGAGATTCTGGTTCAGTAGGTCTGGAGTGGGTCCCAGCAGTCTGTTTTTATTTTGCTTTGTGCTGTTTTAGGCCCCTAACGTGATTCTGATACAGTTGGTCTGTGGCCTGTAGTCTGGGAACTCCTAGGATAAAGAGATTTTGCATTAAATGCCCTTATGGGCTTTGTCACAACTATAACTCTCCTGGACTTTTGATAACTAACATGTTTTAACAGTATGAAAATACTAAGCAGCTTACAGGCTTTGTTTTATTTATTTATTTATTTTGTTTTAATGTTTTTGTCATGTTTCCTTTTTCTTTAGTTGGGCATGATTTTAGAATTTATTTGGCTGGATAGCTCATCTTGATTTCAAAGTATTCTTTCTAAAGCATTCTAATTTTTTTCTTCCTCTTACTGAACTGCATTCATACTAGCTAGAAAGATGATTCATGCTGTGCATTTGTACATTTCTATAAGACTTAAATTCTGTGAGTTTAGGAAGTCTTATTTTCCTAACTTGTATATGGCAGATATTGAAATAGCTGGATTTGTCCTGCTAGAGGTCTCAGGTATGAATTAGTGGAGATAACTCAGACAATTTTTTTTAAAGGGTATTACTTGCTGGAATGATTTCCTTTTTCCTAGATTAACAGAAAATGTTACAAAATAAACTTTGATTTCTGTATTTTGAGATTTATTGTCTAGGGTTTTTGCTTGAGTTCTTTATGATCTATACCTTTTTCAGTGGATTCCCTGTTAATATTATTGAAAATGTTCAACATGCAAAAAGAATGTATTTAACAATTTTCCTTTTTATATGACTTGAAGGTATCGGTTTATGTTGAAAGAAAAAGTCATGAAAAATAGATTACGTGTAGTTGTAATACCTAGTAATCCTTACTGGAAAGAAAAGTGTTAAATAGATATATGGTTGTCATGACGCTAAAGTAAAACTTAAGAAAGAAAATTTTGGGTTTTTTTTTCTTTTTTTGCATTGTATTTGCTTTAGGAATTATTCTACTGCCCTCTACTGGTTGTGATCAGATTTCTTTCAAAATTGTCCTGACAAACTATTTCTTGTGTTAAGACTGTTATTAGTGCCATGTCCTTTATAGCTGGTGTGCCTATATTTGTCTAATTAATGTCATACGTAAATATATTTTATTATTTTCAACTGAATAATTTTCCAACATACATGCCAAATAATTACTCCTGTGGCTTTTAATGAGCTCTAAAAATACATTAATTCCATCATTTAAATTTCTTAATACTTGATGAAGAAAAATACTGTTCCAAAATCCATAAGTTTATTCTTAAACCTTGTGAATTCCTGCTGCAAAATAGACGAGTTGATCATTTGTGGTTAGTTTTGTTAATGTTAAAATTCCTCTGCATTTTACTCTAGCTAGATGAAAACAGTGTAAATCCTGTGTAATGAAAAATATGAAGACAGACTGTATAAAGCAGGACTTTTTTCATATCTCTGCATACATATTATGCAAACATTTCTTGACTTTGTGTATATTAAATTTTGTTTAGTGAATAATGTATACACGTGCTCAGATCTGCTCCCTTGTGAATATGAGAGATGTTTGCTATAGATTCAGTGATGTGCTTTTCCAAACCTGAATTCAGAATGCCTATTCTTGATGATGGCTTTCTGAAACATGAAAGACTTTATTTATCAGTAATGTACTTAACCGTGTTGTTGAAAAGTACAGAAACAGGTAAAATTAGGACTGGGCCAAGTAATCTAGGATATTTGGTCATCATAATGCTTACGAAAACCTGCAAAAAAAGGAAGAGGGATTGATTATTATTTGCACTGTGGTTGATAAGAACTGAACATTTGCATGTAATTTTTTTTTTATTCTCCTGCCAAATGGCAATGACATTTACTTCTGCAACCTCAACATGTAGCCAAACAAAAACACATTTAAGTTCTAGGAAGCGTTATTTAACAAAACTCCAATAAAGAAATTCAGTTGATCATTCACTCAACTCATCGTGCTAGGAAGATGAGAAACAACCAGAAGGGAGGTTGAGACAGGGATTTTTGGAATTGAGAAGGAATAACTAAAAAGAATATTTAAATTATGTTAAAGGAAAACAGCATTGTTTCCTTTCGAGATCATTTAAAGGGGCTTTGTCTACTATTAACAATTGCCAATTCCTCTTAACTACTCGAGTCCATGTGCAGCAGCTTCCCAGGTGAATTCTGTTCATTATCATGAGACTGTGTTATGAAGTAGGTATCATGGGCTCTTCCCTAATCTACTGTGGTTTCAGGTAAAATACCAGATCCATTTACTGCATCTTTTTCTCTAAGACAAGCAAGCAAACAAACAAACATAGAAAAGCATCCTCACCTAGTTAGAACCACTAAACCCCAGAAGGAGAATAAAGATGCCTCTTTTCTCCTAACCCACAGCTTTGTCAATATCAGCTTCCATGAAGACTAAACTCTGTCACCCTAATCCTATCTGTTTGGTGTTTCTGGCTTCCATTCTTAGCTCTGCTTGTTCTGTCAGTGTGTTTCTGTATTTTCACCACTGTTGTGGCTTTTGTTTTTCCAACTCTTTCTGCCTCCAGCGAATCTCTTCCTCCCACCACCCCCTATAATTCTCCTTCTTCATCATTTTGAATGATCAAGCCTTGCTCATTTCTGTATCCTAGGGGTTTAGCACAGGGCTTAGCACATAATTAATGAAGGTTAGGAGACCCTTGTTCAGTTTGTAGAACGTGGGATGCTGGCCCAAGATCTTCAAAGACTAAAAGTGGCAAATAATTTTGTAACTCTGTCTGTTTGGGTATGATAGATATAATCTTCCATATATTTTTATTTACTTATACCCTGTATTCTTAAAGTGATTTTGACCTTTTTAAATCACTTTACCATCCTTTGTACCACTGGATTTGACTCTCACATGCCTATGGAGAAAGCAAGGGGATTATTATTATCCCATATTACAGATAAGCAAATTGAGACAGAGATTAAGTGGTTTTCTTTGTCTCTGTCTGTGAGTGACAGCTGAGACTAGAATCTGCACTGTAGTTCTATATGAAGTGGAGTGTAAATATCCTTCCCAAACTATAGATATATAAATTATATATACACATACACATATATAAACTATATATACATATATATACACAGTTTTTGCATAAACATATGTATGTGTGTTTATTCAAACATAGTTTTTTCATAGAAACATAGCAGTCTAGGAGTATGTTCCTGTTTGGCTTGTGTTTTGTATAGACCCTAACAGTCATGTACTTACTATTCAGACTTGAAAAGGCTGTGGATCTAAAGATTGTTTACTAGTTACTGAAAGAAATCTTTCTTGCATTGAATTACTGTAGTAGATGCTCTTTGCAAAGATCAAATGTGTTTGGCACCATATTCCGTGTTTCAGTGAGTAGAGAGGAGGAAGTTGAAAGGACATAATTATAAGACCAGCCTTAAGATTTCTGTGCTTAAAGAACTGTTCAGCCCCAGGGAATTACTTCAAACCAGAGGCTAGGATAGGTTTCTTAACTTAATTGCCACTATTTCTTGCTCTAATGAAGTTCTTTTTTAACAAAGTGAGGAGCATTTCTGGTGCTCTACATAAGGAATCAGAATGTGGCCTATTTACTTACTTCAGTGGGAAGAGAGAGAAGTGAAGGCAACAAAGAGGTATGTCTATTTAGAACAACCAACTGTTAATGTAATGCTTTATCCGACAGAATTACCCCCTAAATAATTTGTCTCTGAAGAGACTTAATATTTGTTTTACTCTTGGGAGTAAGACCTGAAAGCTCATTATGATCCCTACACAAACTAGTGTGGTCTTAGGACTCTAACTTGCAGTGACTTATGTGAAAATGTATCAGCAACACTGAGCCAAATGCAGAAAACAGTTGCCTTGCTGATTGTATTTAAAACTCCAAAGCAGAGTCAGCCAGTAGGACCAAACTATTACTTAGCTGAAGTTAGGATTTTTTTTTCTGACAATGCCCAACTTCTGTTATTAGTCTCCTTCTGTGCTTTCATGGTATCACTTTCCTATTCTTTCATGCTATCTAATTGCCCAGAGCCCCTGCAGAGGCTTGCCTGCATTGACAGAACTCTCTGCTCTGAACTACACAACTGCTCACAGTCATCAAAGCCTCCACTCATTTAGACTGTGGTTGAAATATGACCCCAAAGTATTTTATACTCAAGTGTACTGAGGAACTAAGGTTCAAGGATGGTTCATTGTGGTCTTCTTTCTTTTTCCCTCTCTCCTCCCTTCCTTACTTCTTTCCTTTAATTTGTTTGGATAGGGAACAAGTATTTAGTGATGGTGAATCAATAAGAATAGTTTAGGTTATACTTCAGTAAAAATGACCAACAAATCTCAGTGCCTTAAGCTAACAAAGGATTACTTCTCATTCCCAGTCAGGTTATCAGGGTCCCTGTGGTCATTCAGGGACCCAGGGAACCAGGCTGGGGAGCAGCTCTGTTCAAACATTGCCAGTTGCTATGTCAAAGGGAAGAAAGCGCTAGAGGGACTCACATCAGCAATAAATGCTTTGAGCTGGACGTGACACATCTTGAAGGATCCTGGAAAGACTGGAGCAATGTTACCTGTCCTCATACTCATTCCTCTTTGATCCCTAATCACAAACACAGTACTGGGCACAGCAAAGACAGTAAATGTTTATTAAAATCATTTCCAGAGACTCTAGAGTCCTTGGAGTTTGCCTTGGTCGTTCTTAGACTAAAATAGATAACAGAACCCATGAAGTTTAGACTAAAATAGATAACAGAATCCATAAAGCTGGAAGACTTCCAGACTCAATCTAGTGTCCCTGAGACACTAAAGATAAAAGGAATCCAAAGCCCTTTGAATGAATCTGAGAAGAACAGAATTCCAGGATAGATCATTCACGGCCTGGTCAGTTTCATGAATATCATATTCCCTCTAATGATTCAAGGAAACAGCTGCCGTACAGTTATTCGTCTTCTGCTGCTTTGTGCATGGTTTATGCAATAAACATTTATTGACTGACTCATTTGGGGACAATCATGACTTCTAATCAATTTTTGGAATCTTCTTTAACTATCATAGTAATGAAGACTGTAAGGTTTTGGACAAAACAATCACTTTTCTATGTGGTGGTATAGTGGAGTTTTTTAAAACTTGCATTTCATTCATATACATTCAACTATATATACACAGGAAAAAAGACAGAAAAAGAAAAAAGAATGAGATATACAGCCCAGGCACCTCAGCCTCCTTTTCCATTCACCAAGCTTATACGCTTTTATGAAGGGTGAGATTCTAAAACCTCAGTCTATTGTGATCTTAGTTGAGTGTCATGGTCAATGAGAGCAGCTCATTCCATTGCATGTCCTTCCAGCATAGAAATATATGGCAAGAATTTTTCTATGCAACTTGGCCCTTAAGTATACACTAGTTGTGACATCTGGCACTCACTCAAAGAGCCCCTAACCTAGTTCAGTACGAGGGGGAGAAACTGGTTATATCAGGGCTCTCTATAACATGGCGTCTTC
Source organism: Ateles fusciceps (assembly GCA_036589455.1). Lineage (NCBI taxonomy): Eukaryota > Metazoa > Chordata > Mammalia > Primates > Atelidae > Ateles > Ateles fusciceps. The sequence goes on from JAZHEH010000889.1 coordinate 6,885,103, forward strand.
ATCTCCAATGTGGTGTAATTTTGACTGTGTGTTTTTTTCCTAAAACCAGCTTCAGGATTTAATGCTCCATGTGCAGTGAGACTCCACAGCGTGCTTGTTCTTTAGTAAATTCATTCAACCATTGTGGAAGACAGTGTGGTGATACCTCAAAGATCTAGATCCAAAAATACCATTTGACCCAGCAATCCCCTTACTGGGTATTTACCCAAAGGAATATAAATCATGCTAATACAAAGATACATGCACATATATGTTCATTGCAGCACTATTCACAATAGCAAAGATGGGGAATCAACCCAAATACCCATCAATGATAGACTGGATAAAGGAAATGTATATATACACCATGGAATACTATGCAGCCACAAAAAGGAATGAAATCATATCCTTTGCAGGGCCATGGATGGAACTGGAAGCCATTATCCTCAACAAACTAACACAGGAACGGAAAACCAAACACCACATGTTCTCACTTATAAGTGGGAGCGGAACAATGAGAACACATGGACACAGGGAGGGGAACAACACACACAGGGGCCTGTTGGGGAGTGGGGTTAGGGGAGGGAGAGCATTAGGAAAAATAGCTAATGTGTACTGGGCTTAATACCAAGGTGATGGGTTGATAGGTACAGCAAACCACCATGGCACATGTTTACCTATTTAACGAACCTACGTATCTTGCACATGTACCCCAGAATTTCAAATGCAAAGAAAAATTTAAAGAAAACTAGACACCAGCTGTGGAGACTGCTTTACCTTCTATAATCTTCATGTTTTATTTTGTTCAAGATATTTTGCTCTGTGTGCTGTTTCCAGACATGAGTCTAGAATTCTGTCGAAGCCTGTGTATGCATTTCATTACATATTGGAAGATTGATTAGCCATACCCTTGTGTGATATTTCTGGTGCTTCTGCATGTCACAAGCGGGTTAACATTGGTTCTCTGTTCTTTTCTTTAGAGTGCCTACCGCATGTTTACAAACAACACGTGTTTGAAGCACATGATCACCAAAGTCCGGCGGGACACCCACCACTTTGAACGCTACCAGCATAACCGGGACCTTGTGGGATTCCTCAACATGTTCGCGAACAAACAGCTAGAGCTGCCGCGGGGGATGGGAAATGAAACACGATCACCAGGGCAAGGTAACACGAGGAAGATGCCTCAGGGAGTGCCGAATGCCTGTGGGCTGCTTGTGGCTTCGGCACTTGGCACTCCCCTTCAGGTGAGGGCCAAGACTCTTTGTGAGGTGAAACATTCTACCTCCTGTTCAAGTGAAACCTGGACAGCAGGTTGTTTGTGACCACAAACAGTGACTGTGCCATTCTGAAATTGTGGAGGGAGTGGAGGGAGGGCTGTGAGGCTGGCAAAGCATTCGCGTCTCCCTGGAAACCCTCCTGCCTGTCATCTCTCTCCATGCTCTGCTGATTAGAGAAAAGGTTTCTTAGGCAGTGCTTCCTTCTCCCGAGTGATACAGCTTGTGTTGTAGATATTTGAATAAAAAGTTGTGGTATTGTTTAGAGAAGGTGGCTAGGAGGTCACGAAGCAAGCAACTGCATGAGGTGTGTCTTTGTGACACTGTCTGGGCTTGGCCCTCAGTCTTATTGGTTCAGAACCCTGATTTTGTTAGCATATTAACCAAGACTCACTGATTAATTTATGACAAGAAATATGTAACTGTGCAACACAGGCCAGAATAGCTACATCTGTACTTCCTCTGTAGATGGATGAACCAGAAAGCCTGGTTACAATCAAGAAGTCATTCTATGAGTAAGAAATGAGAATGAGAAAGTTAGTGCTTGTTATAAGGTGCTTTTTAGCTAAAAGTTAATTTTTATTTATTTAACTCTTAGGTAGCACCTACTCTGAGCGGTGAAACATTTAACCTCTTTATAGATAGAAGGTTCTCACCACAACTTGATAAAGCAGTACTGTTATTATTGCCATTTACAGGTAAGCAGCCCCAGGTTCAGAATGGATCGTTGACTTGCCTGACATCACAGAGACAGGCAGTGGCTGAGCCACGCTGTAGGCCAGCCAGGCTGGTTCCAGGAACCATGGTCTTAACCGTGACTCCAAATATGGAGTAACCAACCTCAGTTTCGCTGTCTATAAACAGTCTGGAAATATGTGACTTGAAGGGTAGGGAAGATTACAATGGCATGATATTTAAAGTAACAAGCCTTGGAGTGTTTGTTCAACAAATATTTATTGAGCACCTAAACAAAATAGATAAGCCAATGACTTTATAGAACTGCCATTCTCATGAATGCAGCATTCATGTCTCAGAGACAGGCAACAGACGAATAAGTAAACATACTATTCTTAATACGCCAAGAGCTGATTAATGCAGTGATTTAAAATAAAGCAAGGAATGAGGTGAGGTCTAGAGAAAGAGGAATGGAGAATGTTATTTTATATAGGGTGGTTGGGGGAGGGCATCACACGTAAGGCCGTAGGTTAGCAGACACCTGAAAGAAGTAAGGAGTAAAGTATATCAACATTCAAGGCAAATGGAACATGTAAAGTACTCAGTAAGTGCCATTTCCTCCGAAAGCTCCCTCTAGCAATAATACCACAATAGGCTCTTACTTACCCTGAACTCAGCTTCCAGCAATATTACCTGAGAACCTGTAAGCAGTCAAAATGGTTGTTACAAAATGCATGTATTTTAATGCACGGGAGGAGCCTTCAAACTCTCATTGAAACTACTGACTTGATTTCTGCAAATGTTTTTAATAAACCTCTAATTCCCAGCCAAGAGAAGATTAGAAGTGGCAAGTGTGAAGTTTAGAAGAGGTGAAAGAGAATTGCGCTTGTGATTATGTCCCTGGATCATAGGTAAAATGACATTGAATTAGAGTCAGATGGGCATGACAGAGAAGCTGTTCCAGAACACTAAGCTGGAAGCAGGGACACCAGGGGAAGATACGGCTTTGCTGGTACTGCGTTTAGTTCAATAGCCTGAGGGCCCAATGTCTGTAAACGTTCTGTTGGGTGGAAGGGCATAGATGGTCCAAGTAAGGAATTTGAAAAATACTGGTAGTATTATACCTGGGTATAAAAGAGTAGTAGCACACCAAGAATTCGTCTGTTCTCAGCTCTGACAAGATTTTACCTGGAATCATGAGGAGCTATGTTCATTAGAGAATCAGAGGTCCAGGGAAAAACCCAAGTTAAGATAATGGATAATGCTGCATGTTTCTGCTCTGTGTTGCAATTTAACTTGTTAAGGCAGGGGTTGGTCCCTGCTTGCCAGTCATAACTTACCAGACACTCTTTAGGAGACAGGTTCTTTTACTAACCCCTGGACCGTGAAAAAAGTTTAAATTACATTTAGGATACTATTTAGGAAGAGTTGTATTCTTAAGAACAAGTTTTGTCTCATAGCTTTCATAAAAATTTCGGTGGTTAAAAGGAGTAAACATTATCTCAACCATGTTCATAACATGACTACCCAAAACATACTCTTCTCTGGGGGATGTTTTTACTACTCTGGGTGTTACAACTTGAAGTCGGAATTGTACAGAACCCTGAGCGTAGGCTGGTCGAGAGCTGACCTCGCAATCTGCTGCTGGCTTTTGCAGTCGAATGCTGTTTGGCATGAAAGACTTGAAGGACCCCTGCCTTGTGGACAAGACAGATTAGCAGATGGACCCAAAAGCTTATCACTTTAGCCTGATCTCTCTCTGTCGTGCATTAAGACTTTAATAAGATTTTTAGCTAAGCTGAACACCTTAACTAAAGTAGGTTTATCTTCGTGTGATTCTCCCATATAAGTTCCCTTCCAAGCGACCGGCTTCCAGTAAATTGAAATAACTTGAAGGAACTTTTGGGGGAGGCTGGTGCTCGGTCTCTATTTGGCTGTTCTGCTTTGGGCAGCATGTAGGAGTCCTGTCTCCTGTCTTATGAATAGGCAGCTAATAGGTTTTCTTTCAACCCTGGAATTTTAGCCCCTTTTAATTTAATGATACTTATTTTAAGAGACAGGATCTTGCTATGTTGCCCGGGCTGGAGTAAAGTGGCTATTCACAGGCATGATCCCACTACTGATCAGCATGGGAATTTCAACCTGTGCCATTTCCAGCCTGGGCTGGTTCCTCCCATTTTAGGCAACCTGGTGGTCTCCAGCTCCTAGGAGGTCACTATATTGATGGGGAACTTAGTGTGGACACCTGATTGGCATAGCACACTGTAGTCCAGAACTCCTGGACTCAAGCAGTCCTCCCACTTCAGCCTCCCAAGTAGCTGGGCGTATAGTCACGTGCCTGGCTAGCCCCCTTTTAAAAATGAGTTGCCTTGCTTCTAGAACATTTGAAGGGAGAAAACATTTTTCCTGTAATACAACATCAAAAGCTATTAAGTATTCTGAAGTTATTTTCCCACAGTGATGACTGATTTCTAGAGTTGACAGAACAGGAAGTCCTTATCCTCATCTACATGAAAGGAAACTATTCTTAACAGGAATTTTCTCAGGCTGAAATTTGCCTCTATCTTCTCAAGTGTAACACCTTCCTTCCCTGCTTTTCCTTATTTAGTCATTCAGCAACACTTCTGAGGTGTGTGCCATTGTGCTAACAATGATAAAAATTTACCACTTAATGTAGCATTCTGGAGTATGTAGCATTGCCCACGGGCCAGGCACTAATTCATTTAATGCGCACAGCAGCCTGGGAGATAGATGCTATTTTTATCCACGTTATATAGAAGAGGAAACTGAGGCACAACATGATTAACTGAGTTGGCCAAGGTCCACAATTAGTAAGTGGTGGAACTGGGTTTGAACCCAGGCAGTCCATCTCCAGAATCTGTGCTCTATCCTTCCTTTCACCAGTAAGGAGGATGAAGGAATATCTTCAGCAATTATAATGAAGATAGTAAGGGCTTGGCAGGATGCTGTGGGAGCCTCCTGATAATTTATAAGGTAGGTATTATTATCATTCATAAGTTACTGAAATTTAGAGGTAGAAGCAGGGATCTATATAGAACAATAAAGAGTTTCATCAATGCCAAACAATAAAGAGTTTGGCATTTCATGAAAATGATACAGATTTGTTAACTGATGAATCTTTACTCTTCTAGGAAATACGTGATGACTTATGAAGGATATACTGTAGGATTAATGTCAGTGTCCTATTCCTCCATTTAAGGAACTGCTGGTCTCCCTTAACCATGGTGATCTGACAGAATGGCATTTTCACAGCAGAGTTTCTTTTTGTTGTTACAGTTCTTTGCTGTCCATGTTGTTCTTGATCGCTGCAGGGTAGTCTGACCTGGGCTGTTTGCTCCTGCCTTACACCTATATAATGATACAGAATGTTCTCTGTTTCTCTATGATGAGTTCTCTGATACTGTGGTGTCTCCGTGAATTTGTTCTCTTGCTATATCAGTGGATTTCTACTCTGGTGGTTGTATTCTCCATCAGCCATGATCATGAAACTAGGGTTTTAGAAACATCCTTGAAGGCCAAGTAACTTAGAACTGGAACTGAAATCAGATCCACACATTGGCACAAAATCATGTACTTCCTGTGTAAAGCTACTAACCACCCCTTTCCTAGACATTGCTCTTTTGCCCTAAATGCCTCTTCTTTGAATTATAAAAGAAGTGTATGCCTTCGTACTGTTATATGTTATACAAGGGTCCACTATAGAGTGACGTATTTCTGGCATGAGATACCTGGAAAGTTTTCATAGTAATAGCAGCATTTGAGGAGAGCCTTAAATGTTGGGTAGAAGTTTGGTTAAAAGAAATTTTGGAGGAGAGAGAAAATGAGAATGGGGAGGGGGAAACACCCAAAGTAAGGGCACAGAGACAGGAAAGCACCAGGTGGGTATTTCTGGTTCCTGTGAAGAAATAATGAGTAAATTTCAAGAGACACATACCAGTTGAATGAAATCAGCGGATGCTACGCTGCAGAGCGTTAAACTGAGAGAATGCTACAAAATGACTTGGGTAATGAGAAAACAAAACTGTGAAAGTGGTTATTTCTCAAGTTTACATAATGGGCTTAATTTGATTTAATTTTTAGAAAAAAAAAGTCTCTTTTTTTTTAACTTCCCTTTAAGATGTTAAATACACTGTATTTCCCCTGGCCTTTTTGCTTTAGACGCTCAAACAATATTAACCCAGGGTTTTTTCCCCAGATTATTCTCTTTGGGCCTCAATTGAGATGCTAAGAAACTTTGAACTTTATAAGTGACATATCATAAATGTCATGAGATTTTAAAAAATAAAAATGTAAAATGGGAACTATCTTCTTATTTAAAGTGAAATATCTTTCCCATAGTTTCTTGTGTTTTTCCCTACAGAAATCATATGTTACAATATCTCCCAGTTAAATTGGCATCCATTTCTACATCCAAGCTTTGTAACTCTAGAGGTTTTGATTTTGGGTGTCAGATTGGGAGTGTAAGTATCAGAATGGTCCAAATACCCAACTTTAAGAACCACAGCAAATAGCAGTTATGGTTATGAGGACAGATTTTAGAACAGAACAAATATTTGTATGGTAGAAATTACCACAGGCTGAACCAACTTGACAATTCTCATTTTACCAGACCCTAATAGCCTGTGTGGCTAGAGAAGTTGTTTCAGTAATGACCTAGACCCTGGTTTCAATCTTGCACGAAACTTATGGCAACTATTTACTGGGTCAAGTCCTATTTAGCTCAGTGAGTAAAGTGCAATTTAACATTTGGAGGCCACGAGTTATTACAATTTCAAAAGTCTCTTGGCAAGATTAGTGCTACATTTTGAAAAATATGTTGTCTGACCACCACGTTTGTTACTTCTGTGACACGTTTTTAATTGCTTGGAAACAACTAATACCTCTTGTGGTAGGTACTTGGTTTAATTGCCTTAAGTTACGCAGCAATCTAGCTGTTTATGGAATCCAACTATAAATGATAGCACATGGTTTTTAAGGATCTCTTGCCTATTTTAAGGGGTAAAAATATGTTAGAAAAAGGTAATGCATAAATAAATTTACATAGAAGGCAAATGGCAAAAATAAACTGTCTAGGGGTTGTGTACTTTTTTGAATGAGAGAATAGAGCAGAGATCAGTTTTATGAATATAATTCTGAGTAAAACACTAGACTCATGCAATCTTTAAGGATGTGCCAAGGTACAGAGATGACCTTTGCCTTTTCTTTAACAGTTGTTTTTATGACCTGCATGGAGTTTTAAAAATATATATATACTATTTAAACATTTCCTGGTAATGCCCCTCTACTTCACCTAAAATGTGGTGATTTGGATAACTGTATTGCCAGTCTTCCACAACTATAAGCTGGGAAATGTTGAACAATCAGCTTTCTGAGGCAGGTGGGGGAGGAGGGCTGATTTGTAGCACTTACCAATTTTAATGGCGTAAATTCTCCCAGTGTGGTCAATTACCTGCTGCCAGCATCATATCAACCTGCTCACAGAACACAGTCAGCTCTCATGAGCTGGCACAAGCCATCTCCAACATAACACTGGCTCCCCTCTTACAGGTTGAATGCCTGAATACCACTCCCGCTGGTGCGGGGCTCACACCTGTAATCCCAGCACTTTGGGAGGCCAGGGTGGGGGAATCACAAGTCAAGAGATTGAGACCATCCTGGCCAACATGGCGAAACCCTGTCTCTACTGAAAACACAAATTTAGCTGGACATGGTGGTGCATGCCTGTAGTCTCAGCTACTCGGGAGGCTGAGGTTGCAGTGAGCTGAGATAGTGCCACTGCACTCCAGCCTGGCGATATAGCAAGACTCCGTCTCAGAAACAAACAAACAAACAAAAAAACCAATAAAAACTACTCTCTTAGCTAACATTTTACATCAAGTGTTGTACTTATATTGTACTTGTCCACATCTACTAATTGACTGTTTTCGGGACTCTAGCTCAAGTACCACAACTTTACAGCTACAGTCATAGCAGTTAAACGTAATACTTTTCTTTAACTTTTTTTGTGACTGATACAGATGTCATGAAATAATTGGGACTATTGATTCCTTCAAAAGAACCAAGTTAGTATGACAATTTTTTTTACTGAGGATAAACTGTATCATTCAGCCCTTAATATCTCCACTATTTGTGACAAAGAATCTGTATGAGATATAATGTAGAGGAAATAATGGCATGTTTATTCCTTATAACTGGGGGAATCTTGAGGGAAGGAGCCAGCAGCTGAGAAGATATTTATAAATTGGAAAGAAGAGAATAGGTAAGTAAATACAATCTTTAAAAAATGAAAGTAGATTACAATGAGCCTTTTTTTGAGCACTTCTAAGACTTTGTAGGCCCAGAAACCAGAATTAGAACAGATACAATACATAGTGCTTCTGGCTTATCCGTTATTATCCTTTCACTGTTTCCATGACTCTTTCTAGAAAGAAAAATGGAAGATAGGATGTTCTTTCTGTAGCATAGTTACAAGCACTTCTTGTTTTATTTTGTTTAAGTAGCCTTTTAATATGTATTCCTTAGGGGCAAAATAGTAACTGGACACAATTTCAAACTTCTTTAACTTACATTTGTTGAGCCTGAGGTTGGTATTTCTTTGTAAATAGTGATGGATTTTTTTTTTCTTAAAATAATAGTAGTGTTTTTTTTAAAAAAAGAAAAAATTGTGTAAAGAAAGAAATGTATTTTGTTTGGCCTCACTAAAATACCACTTGGCTCCCACTAGCCCATATTTCCTGACTCTGACTATGCCCCGAAGCAGTGAAAGGGTAGACGTTCTTAGAAATGAGATTCAGGTTTGTGTATTTGCATTCCTTTCAGTTTTTGAGTTGTTAGTTGGCCCAGCACTGTAAAGCTTGAGTGAATTTCCTTAATGAAACTTAGCATTAGGGAATCAATATTGTTCAAAATTTGCTTTGCTAGTGGCTAACGTGAAAAGGATCTGTTTTTCCATACAATTTCTTTTTTCACGTCTGCATTCTCAACATACTCTACTCTAGACAGTATGTATTAATATATGGTAGATACTTTCATAAATAATTGCAGGCTATTCAAAAATTGTGACATAAAGTAACTCAAATTTACTAGGTCAGCTTCATTGCTGGCTTGAACTAGGTAGCATTTCCTGTGGGAAAGTGATCCACTTTCCTGACATAATTGATATGTGTGTCACAGATAGAAATGGCAAACTTGGACTTTGCATGCTCTCCTCTTCATTTTAAAGTAGAATCTATTTTTCACAACTCAGCTGTGACCTGAGTAATCCTCTTTATGTGAATAAAGCAAAGCACTAAGGAAATCTGTCCAAGATCACACAGTGGGCTCAGAGCAGAGCCAAAACTCTCACCAAGCAATTTGCTCCTTAGAAGTGCTGTATTGGAGGCTTTGATGGAGGTCTTAATCGAGACCTTTCCCCCAAGTACTTGGCAGACTTAAAAAGCATGTGTAAACAATATACACATTCCATTTGACTCTGAAATAGAGCCCCTTGTGGGATACAAATAGGACCTATTCCCCACCCATAGCCATGCTTCCAACAGATTAGTGGTGAGAATTGGGCACAGTATGTAGAGCATGTTGTTGGGATCAGTAGCAGTCTTTCCACTTGAAACTTTGCAGTGTTGAAACTGGTGAGGCCAAGCACTGTGAGTGACTGTTATTGTCAGCCTTGTTCAATGTATACTGAAATGTTTTCCTAAAATAAAGTATGATGTAAGGTGCGGAGGGAATGGGAAGAACATGAAAAGGAAAAGGTGGTAGGTAGAAAGCAGAATGGAAAAAAGGAGATGATATATGAAAAGAAGAGAGGTGAGGAAAAAGGTATTGCTCATTGGGCTTTGGGGTCAGATAGAAACATGGGTTCAAATCCCAGCTTTATAAGTTCCCAGCTCTACATTTTGTGTACATTGGAAATTATAATCTAATTGTTTTAAAGGTGAATGATAGATATATCATTATTCACCAAATAGGGAAAATCCCTATATATAATGGTGGTTTCCACTTTTAGAGAGACTGTCTTTCCTCTGGAAGCTTCACTGTTTCCAGTGGGATTTGATTTGACTGTATTGTGGTGGAAAACCCATATACATTTTAACGTACCAGATTGTATTCTCGCCAGGTGCAGTGGCTCATGCCTGTAATCCCAGCACCTTGGGAGGCTGAGGTGGGTAGATCACCTGAGGTGAGGAGTTCAAGACTAGCCTGGCCAATGTGATGAAACCCCATCTCTACTAAAAATACAAAAAATTAGGTGTGGTGAAGCAACTACACCTGTAATCCCAGTTACTTGGGAGGCTGAGGCAGGAGAATTGTTTGAACCTCGGAGGTGGAGGTTACAGGGAGCCGAGATCATGCCACTGTACTCCAGCCTGGGCAACAGAGTAAGACTCCATCTCAAAAAAAAATTATATTCTTTCACATAAAGAAGTTCAGAGGCAGGCAATCTAGGGTTGACCAGGGAGTTCATTATGTTGCGAGAGCCTCCAGCAACTTCCAACTTTTTACTCAGCCATCCTTCATCTCGTAAACCAAAAATAAAATTCTAAGCCCCACAACCATCTGAATGGATCTCTCCTCTCAGCCAAGGACATTCCAAAGTTAACCTAAAAACCTAGTACAGGCCATGATGGGAAGTCAGGGGGGGGGGGGGGTTGGATATGTCTCACAGCTGACCAGCATTAACATCAACACAGAGACCTTAAGACTGGTAGAACAGACTGTTTGTGTCTGATAAGAAACATTTACAGTCTATTCTCTCTGAAGCCTGCTACTGGAAGGCTTCATCTGCGTAATAAAACCTTGGTCTCTACAACCCTTATTATAACCCAGACATTCCTTTCTATTGATTCCAGATCTTTAGATAATAACCAGTTGCGAAACTGAAAATCTTTGAATCTGGCTATAATCTAAAACCACCCCCACCCCTACTTCCAGTTGCCTCGCCTTTCCAGACTAAACTAACGTATATCTTGCATGTATTTTTGGTGCCTTAGGTCTCTCTAAAATGTATAAAACCGAGTCTCCTTGGGTAGACATTCTCAGGATCTCTGGAGGGCTGTGTCACAAGCCATTGGCCACTCATACTTGGCTTACAACAAATCTCTTCAAATATTTTACAGAATTTAACTCTTTTCCTCAACAATCCCCATGGATCAGTCTGGCCACTGGAGCTCCACTGTTAAATTTGTGTTTCAAAGAGCAGGATAGATGAAGGACAGAAGGAAGGATCACCTGACCCTCATCAGTAGATTTCCCAGAAGTACCATGTTTAACGTGGTACTTTATTCATATTTACAATGGGATTTTTAAAATCTTCTGTTTGTGGTTTTGGGGTCTTTAGCTTCCCTTATTTTTCCCCCAGATTTTTAAGTATTTCTGTATTTGTGTAAAAGAACATGCTTTTTTTTTTTTTTTTGATGGGGGTCTCACTCTGTCACCCAGCGAGGCTGGAGTGCAGTGGTACAATCTTGGCTTACTGCAACAACCACCTCCCGGCTCAAATGATCCTCTCACCTCAGCCTCCCGAGTAGCTAGGACTACAGGTGTTTGCCACAGCGTGCCTGGATAATTTTTGAATATTTTGTAGAGACAGGATTTTGCCATAGGCTGGTCTTGAGCTTCTGAACTCAAGTGATCCACCCACTTCAGCCTTCAAAAGTGCTGTAATTACAGGTGTGAGCCATCACGCCTGGCCTAAGAACATGCTTTTTAATACTTGGTTAGTTAATTGTTAGTTTTCTCCTTGTATTTTGGTTGGTAATTCAAGTTTTTAGCAATTTGTTATTATCTGAACGCCCTCTCTCTCCCAGGCACAGCCCTAAAAGCCACTGGGGATAGCAGAGTGAATAAGATAGAGTTACTACCCTCAAGGCTTTTGCAGTATAGTTCTTTCGAGAGTAGATTTTAGACAAGCCTCTTCATATCACATTAGGCTATGATATTACATGCAAATCACAATTGACCTACATGTAGCATGTAGACACCCATTTGTCTTTATAATGACAAGTGCATCATTGTACCGTTAATGGCCACTCATCCCTTCAAAACATTTCTAAGAAATTAGGTAAATAGGCCATTCTACTTTATGCTCTTTGTATTTTTTCCCTTAAACAAGATGGTTTATATGATTGTGTTAGTAATAAAAGCTTGTTACTCTCCATTTACATAAAGAGGATATGGGGTTGGTTCTAATATGTATTATTTAAAAGTAGGTATTAGCCATGTCCATTGGTACAAAATAATTTAATTACTATTTTATGACATTTCAAATAGTGGCAGAAATAGTGGACAGTTGTATTAGAAGCACAAACCAAACGGGACTAATGTGACGTTTGGGGCCAGAGCCTGTCGATGCAAGTCCACCCAGGTTTTATCACCAGAGTACTTTTTTACAAGACCTGAGAAGAAGGATGTTTCACCCAAGGTTGGGGAAGAGGAAACATTACCCAGGATGTGAGGTTGATGACAAAATCTAACACAAAACTTTCATTTTTTTGGACCCAGAAATTGGAGAGTAAGAGAAAGTACTGGGAAAGATTCCTGTTCTGTCCATTTTTCTGCTTTGTTTTCTGGTACATCCATTGCTTAAAGTTACTTCTTTATAAAGACGTAAACATGTTTTCTTTATGGGACCTGCCCCATTTCTTGATGGCGTACATACAGTTCCATATGAAACGTTCTGTTCCATAATGAGAAAGTAGTTTTCTAAATAGGCATAAATACACTATCTGCCTCTGGCATTTGCCTAGATACCTTCATCCCTAGGTGTTCAGGTACTTCCTTAACTGAGCTCCATCGGTTTGAAAGGTCAGTTCTTTTTTGCCTCTTATTTGGCATACATCATGTGCCTCTACACTTGGTTTATAGGTACTGAGTCTCCTGGCTCTCCTAATAGCCCCTTTCATCTTTGATGACCTAATTAGCTTTATCTGATCATGGGAAACTTATAATTTCTAATTGTACTTAAGATAATGGGTTTCATTATCTTATTATTACCTTGAGTGAATTTTACTTTGAAAACTTATAACATTGGGCCCCTAAGGATAATGATAAATAGCACTTGTATAGTTTTAGAATTAAACAGACAAAAAAATGCTTTGCTACCTAGTATTCCATCCTAACTGCAATGCTGAAGTAAATGGTTTATGCTCATTCATGATTTCATTTTACCAGAGATTCTGCAGTAATCATGATGAGACATGGTTTCCACCCTCCTAACACATTATTGGGGGAGAAATGTTTATTATGAATGAAAGAGACATATTTTTGTAAGAAATATATAGCTCAGAGAATGTAAGTGACTACCTATTGGGTATGTGATGAGTTTGTGTGGGTATGTAATGGGTGGCTACACTGGAAAGGCATGTAGACAGACGGTTAAGAAGTGAGGAAAAACTGACAAACGAGCAGAGATGATTTTTCTGTGGACAATGGATAGCCATGAGAAGCTTTGGATTGAGGTGGTGATGTAATTGAAGTGTTTAGAAAGAATATTCGTATAGTAATGGGCCAGTTAAATGACTACAGTGGTGGAGATGTGAGCAGCTGAGAAACCACCAGTACTTACACATGTCAAATAAAGTCCTGAATAATGGGGTGGTGTTCAGGCTGGGAGAGGACAAATAGAGGAGACTATAGTGAGAAAATGAGAAGGATTTTGGTGCCGTATAGGAGAAGGAAAAGAGAAGTCAGTGATGTTTAAAAGTTTCAAGGTGGTAAGAATTTTAGAATAGCCATATATGACAGGAAGAGCTCAAAGACCATCAGTTAAGAGAAGCCCAAATGTCCATTCTTCTGGCTTCCTTCTCAGATCATCTCCTTGATGACTACCTCATAGAGTATTTCTTAAAATCAGGCATAATGTTCCTTCCTGCTCTCCTCGTTCTAGATCTCATCTAAACTTGGCTTTCTCTAGTCTGATCTGTCCTATGGGGATAAGGAGAAATTTCCCCAAAGATTGAACATTATGAGAAAATAGAGCTAAGATCGTGACTCAAAGTGAGTCTTCTCCTAACTGTCTGATGTATTTGACTGTCTGATGTATTGTATCCTAGGCTTTCTTTGTGGACCACAACTCCCGCACCACCACTTTCATTGACCCCCGGCTCCCTTTGCAGAGCAGTAGACCCACGAGTGCACTGGTTCATCGGCAACACCTGACAAGGCAACGCAGCCACAGTGCGGGTGAGGTGAGTCAAGCGTTTTAGGGACTTACCTGCTGGTTGGTTGATAGAAGCTTCTAAAATGTGGTGGTTTGTGGAATTTGATTTTTTTTAAGCTTTTTTTTTTTTTTTGAGTTTTATTTAGAGGCTGAAAAGCTTTGGAATAATGTTGACAGGGCTTCTCCGGAAATACATACGGCCTAAATCACAAAATCTAAAAAGGTAGGACATATGAGGAATTTAAGATTTTTTGACTCAGAGGAAGGTGAGAGGGAGTTGATAATGTACTAAAATGTTCAAGGCAGGAAGATGATAAGCCCTTTTGCACACCCATTTTCAGCCTCACAGGAAGAAATGAATGTAACTTGGCTAAATATAGAATTTCTTAAGTGAAGTTTTCTATATTGCATTAAAATACTCATCCAGGGCTATGGGATTATAGAATCCTCATTAGTATTCTTTAAAATTAGAATATTCCTGAGAAGGTTGATTTATATACTTTAAGTGCCTGGGGAAAATGGGCTGAACTAAGAATTACTAAAAACTGCTCTACTTTACCAGTTTGCAGGGACCCATGATAACCACATGAGGGCCCTCTAATATGCTAACCAAAAAAAAAAAAAAAAAAAAATCTTGTTTCACTTCTTTTGCAGCTTAAATATATAAAAGAAATGTCTTAAGGCAAGTTTTCTTCTCCTTTATATGGGCTTATGATTTGAGTATATATCATCACTTGATGTACACTGTTTTGAAAATTTCCTTAGATAAATAGAATTAATATTTTTTACTTTTCTATGTCTATGTGCATGTATTTTCAATATTATATTGTACATCAGATATCTTTGTAGCTTTATATTTTGTATGAGAAAAAATATGAATACAATAAATAACTGGATTTGATTCATCAAAATTCTACTCTTGGAATTTCCCCTCCTGATTTACATACTTGCTCTAATGCATCATGTGTTTGCTGGTTGTAAGTGCAGATATAGAAGAGTACACATGAGCAGCTCATATAAAAATGATACATAAATATATTACAGGATGAGGCATGCACAAAATATTTATGTTTTATGAGTAGCTAATAAATCTTTACCTTGCTGTCATGGAAACCATTAGTGGTAAACTGAATGGTGCTAGCAACATTCATCTTAAAAGCAGAACAGACCTTTCACCTTTGGACCTTGTGTGCGATGTGTAGCACAGTTAGGGCTCTGTCTGATATTTTATTGCATAGCCAGTGCACTTTAACCACTCACCTTATCATGACTTCACAGTATGAAGCTGGCTGTTCGACTATTTTCCTGGGAAAACATGCATAGATTAATAGCTATACTTGCATTTTCTTTCAACCCCTCTACCTTAGAACATGAATTATTTTCATGGTCTAGTAGTAGCCTTTATGAGAGGGGGGACCCTAAGGGATACGTTAAGACTTTTCCTCCTATGGCTGGAAACTGAGCAGTGGCCTGGAGATAACTCCGTACAGACTGAGCGTCCAGCCCTCAGCGTTGTAGTGTCCTTTCTGACATAGCTGTTGGAAGCACGCATGTCCTGAAGACCTGCCCATCAGAGGGATTGCCCACTGTCTGCTGGTCTGGTTGCCAGGACTGAGGTCTCAGGGAAAAGACCTTTGACTTTTCTGAGAAATGATGACACATGGCAACATACCGTGAGGAGAGAAAGTATATATTGGAGTGTTGAAATATGTTATCTGACTAACAATCTGTACTTAGTGATTAGGTCTCCTCAGAGAGTAGCTGTGTTCATTCCTAAAACCAATCACTCAAGAGAAGCAGGATGAGAAGACTTCTAGTTACCTACATGGTCATTTCAGCCACCATCTTATATCCCTTCAGCAAATATTCCAGTCAGTAGAAATGTTGATATCTTTCCTATCTAACACGTTAACACTGTCAAACACCTACTATGATGAAGAAACATCGTGGTTGCTGTTATGAGGGAGGTGAATAAATAACACACTTCCTGCATTCTTAATAGAAGAGGAAAATATGAAACCATACTACAAATCAATAAAAATATGAGTGAAAAATGCTTTGTAAACTTTCTTTTTTAGTAGTTGAAAAACTATACCTTAATAACATTTTTGATAATCATGTTTTTTCTTTTTATTTATATATTTCCAGTTTTAGTGAGTTATAATTGACAAATAATATAAACTGTTCACAATGGCATCTGCTTGAGAAATATACCAAGTTCTGTGGGAGCTCAGACGAGGTTGCATTTAACTTAGGCTTGAAGGAGAGGGAAAGCCTTGTTGAGGAGGGGGCTGTTTGAACTACGCTTTGAGGAATGAGTGAGAGCATTCTTGAAAGACAAGCGAGCAGTGAAGGGTGGGGAGGATATTTCCAGCACTAGAGTCTTTAGAAAACTCCTCAGCAAATACCCAAGTGATGCAGTATGATAAAATGCCTGCAAAGGGTTGTGGGTGGAATAAACTCTATTTTCAAAATCCCAGTTTATAAACCCAGTACGGTATGTTATTTTGCCTTTTGTTCTCTTATTCCCTCTTATATTGCTGTTCTGCTATTATCTTAAAAGAGTTCTGTAATCTGGGGGGGGAAATGCGAAAGCAACATTAGAGTTTTCTGGTAAGACTATGAATGGGTATTTTTGGTTATCTACTTGTGTGTATGAGTTTCTAAATCTATATTAGATGCAATAAATAATTCAGGTTAGGACAA
This sequence comes from Ateles fusciceps, assembly GCA_036589455.1. NCBI lineage: Eukaryota > Metazoa > Chordata > Mammalia > Primates > Atelidae > Ateles > Ateles fusciceps. Next base: position 6,901,918 of record JAZHEH010000889.1, read on the forward strand.
CCCTATTTAGCTCCTCCGCACCTGCTCCTATTAGTGCCCTGGTGTAACAGGCTCAAACCAGAAAGATCTGTTGTACCAGGTGTTCTAATAGGCATGGAAAATTGCTCCTGAGGAGATAATGTACTAACTCGGAACCCCACGTGAAGATTGCTGGTCTTCAACCCCTCCTCTGCTGAGCCAGGGAATTCCCTGACCTGACCTGCCTTAGCCAAAAGAAGAAATATCTTGGCACTGCCCCAAACATTTTATAACACTCAGTCTTCTCTTTGATTGTATTGTTGCCGACTGTGCTCTGTCAATGCAGACGTTAGTCCTGATGAACAAGTCTGCTGTTTAGCTGCTGCAGCCTCAGTAATTACAAGCAGATTGAACTACTTCTGTGCCACTTAGTAAAGCATCATTGCCCCAGCCCCTCTCAAGAATGTGGATGCCTCAACTCTTCCCCCTATTTAGCCACTAAAGCAAGACTTTCAATAACTAAGAACGCTGCTTCAGCTCCACAGCTGATGTCTATTTTGATCAGGTAGCACTTCACCATGCTCATTGTTAACATTTTAAACAACTTGGTTTGGGATATGATATAGAGCATTCTGGCTCTTGGTGCAGAACATAAATGATGCTTCTGTTTGCAGGTAGGAGAAGATTCTTCGACATGCAGGACCACCAGTTCTTCCCAGGCCATCCAGTACATTCAATACAGTCAGTAGGCCACAGTACCCAGGACATGGTTCCAGTGGGTATGTCAACCTTGTCCAGAAATTATCTGTCCTTTTGTGCCATTATCTATGCCATGTACACTGCGCTGATACTTCCCCTGTTGTTAACCTGATACTTTTTGCCCTGTATTGAGAAATTGCTGAATTATCCTTAAGAAATGTATAACAAAATCCTATGGACTTGAGTCTCACAGGGCTTCTGTCTTGTAAAATCCTAAAGGATGAGATTTTTTTTTTTAATGCCACTCTGCCGTGCCTGAGTAGAGGTATTATGTTAGATTATTGAAGTTAAGGTAAAATAATTTATTAAGGTAATATGTTATGCAATCATTATAAATTAAGAATTTGGACAAGTATATACTTAATATATTTAAGGCCAAGACAGAATTTAAATGGTGTGTGAATCTGTAGTAGCCTCACAAAATAAGCAATCAAAGACAGCACATTCTTAAGGGTTTTTGTCACAAATAGAAGGCAGCAAGAACCTCTAAAATAGTAAAATAAAAATAAATGAATGTGACAGAAAGGCCTAAAAAACGACTTGAGTTGTTGCTAGAATGATGAGGTTGAAGATCAGTGGTTGCCTTAGGAGCCCCTAAGGCAGGTGGAGTGGACAGATTGGTGGGAGGCCATGTGGGCTCCATGCTCCGTCTAAAATTAGACCAGCTCTCTATTTGTCTGTTTTTGTTTTAAAACTTTTTCTTTAAAAAAATTATCATGAAATTCAATATAATGCCCATGACCTAAGAAGTTTGACCTCTGGATAAGAAATCTAGAGGTGAAGTCTAACTGTCTAGGTTTTTTTATGTTATTGCTAATATGACACTAAATACTGCACATAGAATTTTAAAGCACTATACAATTGTTGATCAGAAAGTTATCTGGGCTCTGATCTCATATGCACTATAAACCCCAATTCAATAATTATAAAAATGTCTTCATTATTCGTAGATAGTGAAATGTGCATTTAGGGAAAATTTGAGTTGACAGTGGTATTCCATTTTAGCAGATAGTATGACTTTAAAATTGTTATTAATATTTAACTAAAATATGTATGTATAGGCAATATGATGTAGGTAAGATTGGAAATGGCAGATCTCTACAGAATTATTCATTTGTTTAATTATTTGTTAGTTTAAGAAAGGCATGTATCTTGATCATATCCTATACCAGAATCTCTGATGTTTAAGAATTTAGACACTTTTAGTTCTGTGAATTTAAATATATTTATGATTTATTTATGATTATCAACAAATATAATCAAGACGAATCATCTTAAGTAAACAAATGCATTTTCTTGGCAAAGAGGTAATAACGGTATCCTTAATAAATTTTAATTAACTATTTTTAAGTTTCTTTAGCCAGCCTTGACTGGGATATAGATTTTTTTTAAACATATTTGTTTTCTTAGTTGATAATGATGGTTGTGTTGTAGCTGTTGGTATAGTTTTTTTGGTAAAGAGCTATTTGTGGCTTAGTGGCACTTATTTCCATGTTTGGGAATAGTTTATCCTCTGCATTTTGGCCCTGGTTGTTTGGCAGCTAGTACATTTTGGCAAATTGAGTTCTGCCTCTACCTCCCTAGCTGGTTGCTAATTACTCAAAAGATGATTTTTCATTTCTGACTGTCGTCATTTCTTTAAGGCTGATATTTGATAATAATGAAGATCTAGAATCTCATTGATGACCTCATCTTGCCATTTGATAATAAATATGGCTTATCAAATGAGTTTACTAAGAATGGTTAACTAAGCCACAGCTCTAAGTCCAATAATTATATAAAGGTTAGATACAAATTGAAATGTGAGTACCTATAGTGGTGGGCATAGTCTAGTTCCAAACTATAACTTTGAGTATAATATTAGCCAGAAAACAAATTTTATTTTATTTTATTTTTTAGTAGAAACAAGTTCTTACTGTGTTGTCCAGGCTGGTCTTAAACTCCTGAGCTCAAGTGATCCTCCCAAATCAGCCTCTCAAAATGCTGGAGTGATAGGCATGAGCCACCATGCCTGTCTGAAAAACAGATGATTTTGAAGTTTGGATTTATAGGCCGGGCACGGTGGCTCACACCTGTAATCCTAGCACTTTGGGAGGTTGAGGTAGGTGGATCACCGGAGGTGAGGAGTTAGAGATCAGCCTAGGCAACATGGCGAAACCCCATTTCTAACAAAAATACTAAAAGAAAAAATTAGCTGGGTATGATGGCGGACACCTATAATCACAACTACTTGAAAGGCTGAGGCAGGAGAATCACTTGAACCCTGGGGATGAAGGTTGCAGTGACCTGAGATCGGGCCACTTCACTGCAGCCTGGGTGAAGGAGCGAAACTCCACCTCACACATACAAAAAAAGTTTGGATTTATATACATAAAACTAATAATAGACTCTTTTAAAAATTGTTATCTTTTTTGATTTTTTTCAGCTTACAATGACAAGATTGTTGCATTTCTGCGTCAACCCAATATCTTTGAAATTCTACAGGAGCGTCAACCTGATCTTACCAGGAATCACTCACTCAGGTAACAATAATATTCGTATTTGGTTCAAGTTGCATAAGCACAAACCATTAAATCTTAGTAGCACTGATATTTCTCTTGGAAATTTATGCTTTCTTTCTTATATCCTTTGCAAAAACATCTTGTATGCAAATATTTTGTCATCATCGTCAGGTATTGTAGTGCTGGCTTCTCTCTATTAAGTATAAAAGTTGAATAAAATTAACCAAACAACCCAGAACCCTATTTAAAAAAGAAATGTGAAAAAAAAGCACAAAAATTTAAGCCAAGAGTTTATCCTAGATGTGCAGATTATAAGGAAATTAATGACATAATCTTTTTGAGTGTAACTTGAGTAAGCAAAAGTAGCATACAGTTTACTGAATTGAGATTTGTAGGGTCCCAGACTTGGTATTCACATTTTTCTGTAATAAATACAGAGAAGAACCTAAGTAGTGAATCTGATACTCTCTAAATCTGAGCCTTCCCTTGCATGAACCCTCTCTTCTAAACAACTTTTCAAAACATCATGCCTCAGGCCCAGTTTTACTTTCCTGAATACATGCTGTTCCCCTTCCCTGGCAAGCTTTTCTCTCCTAAGTTTAGGCAGCAAGATTTTCCCATTATAACCCAGCAGAAGCTTTCCCTCCTTGAAATTTTTCAGCTCCACTGTGGACTCCCTCATTTTCATGATCTAGGCTAGTATTTCTCTTTCTAAGTGTGCTAGGCATCAGTGGAGATAGGAAAAGAAGAGTTTCTGCTGATCTGTCTTGACCCAAAGTCCAGTTGTCACCTTTACTGGTGGAAGTATATTTGCCTGGTGGTACCATCTTGGCCCATAGCGATGATTCTCAAATACTGATCTACTAAATTGTGCCAAACTGTTTTCATCAGGATCACCTGGGAAGCTTTACATAATACAAAATGCCAGACCATGCCTCCTCCAAATCCTCTCTCATCTCTGAATACCCCCCTGCTCTCTCATGCCCTTACCCAGAAATTTAATTCAAGAGGTCTGGGGTAGAGCCTAAGAATTATTTTTTTAAAACTTCTCCATATAATTCTGATGGCACAGTTAGCTGTAATAGCCTTTGGTCTTGACACTATTTTGATGATTCATTGTGAAATGTATCACATTGTCCTTTGTACTGTTTTGACTTTATGACTTTTGTGTTTTAATTTGACTTTTCGGGTCCTTATGCTTTATTTTCCAGTTAGATTATAAACCCTTGCAAATAGGGATCTTATCCAACTCATCATTATTTTTCCTCCTTACTGTTCAAATATCTAGAACTGCATTTTGCACATAGTGAATATAAAAATATATATGTATATAATTGTTGATTTGAAAATAAGTTACCAAATATTCTTACCATCTTCTTGATCTCATGTCTTTTTTTTTTTTTTTTTTTTTTGAGACAGTGTCTCACTCTGGTTGCCCCGGCTAGAGTGCAGTGGTGCGATCTTGGCTCATTGCAACCTCTGCCTCCCAGGTTCAAGCGATTCTCCTGCCTCAGCCTCCCCAGTTACTGGCACGACAGGTGCCCATCAGCACACCCAGCTTATTTTTGTATTTTTAGTAGAGATGGGGTTTCACCCTGTTGATCAGACTGGTCTTGAATGCCTGACCTCAGGTGATCTGCCCACCTTGGCCTCCGGAAGTGCTGAGATTATAGGCATAAGCCACTGTGCCCAGCCTTGGTCTCATGTCTTTAAAGTTGTCACTACCTTCTAAAGTTTGTAAAGGCTAAAGCTCCACAAAATTTCAAGTATTACATTAAAAACATTGTGTATATAAAAAGCCCAGTTTCACCTGCTTTCACATGGTTAATAACATCTGACTCAACTCTTAGTGCTTTCCTCAACATAAGCATGCTGTTCTTAACCACAGAAAAATTATAATAATTATACAAGTGAAGGTTTTGCATGTTTGTTTATTATGGCGTCCACTCAATAATCCATGTTCCCCTTGAGAATCTTCTGTAAGAAGTTTTAGTTTAAAAAATTGCAGAAACAAGCTTCTCAGTGGTCTAATCAGAAATATTAGCAATCCTACACCTCAAAGCAAAACAAACAAACAAACGAACAAAATTATTCCTCTTTTGCTACTCATAAAATAAAGAGAACTCAGTTTTCTCTCTCTTCTACCACTTCCAGCCAACCCACACCACTAGTTAATATCTGTTCCTCTAAAAGTACCCCATCCCCCCACAAAAAGAGGAAACTCAAGAAGTTTCTCACTTTTTCTCTGCACTCCACATTAGTGTGTAAAACTAATTCACATATCTTTAAATCTCCACCATCAGAGAGATTAGGTGATCTAATCTATCCCGACAGGGCATCTGTCATAATTCTTTAATGACTTGACAGAATCTTAACAGATTCTAACAGAGGGAAAAGCTGAGGCCCAAGTTGGTAGCTTCAAGTTTTGTTTTGTTTTCTTTCTGCTTTTTAGAGTCTGAAAAGTCTCTAATCTCCTAAAGATTGCTGAAGATTTTTTTTTTTAGTGGCCTCTAGGGTCCTCAGTTAAGCACAATCTTTCTTCTAACATAGGCTTCACATGGTAATCTATTTTTTTGAAATTATTTGATAGGCTATGAAATATATTTCTATCTTTACAGAACGTGACCATGGAGAGCAGATGCAGTCATGACGAGTAAGAGGAAGGAGGAACTTAAATCAATGAGATAATGCCATTCCTCCTATCCAGAGCGTGTCACGCTGCACTTTCATTTTCCATAAAGTTTTTGGTAGTTAAACATTTCGCTTATCATAACATTGTAAAGGGAAGGTTCATATATCTAAGAGAACATTCTGTTTTATATAGTTGTGAGGAGCATTCCCACAAACACAGGGGTGGGAAATCAGCTAAGCTTCTTTAATCTCATATTTCAATGATATTTTTGATAACAGATTTATACATGAAATGGAGCTACCAGGTAATCTATGTGTCAAAGTTCACTGCGGACCTTATATTCATACCTGGAGCAAGGATTCCCAGCACCAACATAGCTTTGTATATGTCGTTCCTCATCTGTGGCACACCATTTAAGATAAATATTCCTTCTTATTTTTCCCACAATATGATGATAAAAGTGGTGGCCCTTGAGGGAGTCAAGTAGGTATACCTATTTGCTTTGTGTTCTCCTAGTTTGCTTGTGATTCCTCCTAAACCAGAGGATAGCAGGCAGTTCATTTAGTTTGCATCTATATATAGTTTTCTCTTCCCTGAGACTTCACTGGTGTGTCTTCCTGTCTATATAGCTATGGTTTTCCATGCATTGTGATATGGCTTTTACTTTCAACTGCTGTATTTAAATCACTGCTCCTTACAACTTCACTTATCACACAAATGTGAATGGTACTAAGTTGATGTCCTTTAAAAAAAAAAAAGCCTCAGGAGATGTTTATTCCCCCGTTAGAAAAATCACCTCCCCAAAGTCAGTACCACATCTGTAAAATGGGTATTTTATTGGATTATTATATGCTACTACTGGATCTCACTGAAAGAAGATGTTTTATGCTGTGATGTTAAAATAAAAGCTGAAAAAAGTTCTAATATTTTATATGAATACAAATATATTCATTAGAAAACAACCTTTAATAATATTTTATAGGTGAATGTAATGCATATTTAAAAATTTAAAATTTTTAGTATTGGTGTTTGTACGGCACTGTGTAGTGAGAAAGGCTTTCAACCTGAGTTAAGAGTTGAGGATTTCCCCCTCTAATATGATTATTAGGTCCAGCCAGTAAATCTGTTCCCTGCTAGTCCATCTCTCCCTGGGCATCAGTGATTATTTTTGGCAGCAGGCTGACTCCTCCTTGAGTGCTTCCTATATAACTCCCCTTACCATGAGGACATGATCTGTGATAATTTTTTTCATTCTGGGTAGATTAGATTTTTCCATATTTTATGTTATTAGGAAATCAGTAACTTGGGAGTCAAGAAATTCTGAACTACAAAAGGCAAATGGATATGTGTCTCAGGATTCACCAGACTAGAGGCAAATGCAGACTTGAACCTTCTGTTTCCTTTCATTATCCTGTTTGAAGAGCCCAGGGGTTTTGCTAGAGTCTAATTTTACTCTTAATTTTTTTATTTTAAAAATAATTGCCGATTTTGAAATTTATCAAACAATACAGAATTTTAGGTAATAAAAATTTAAAGTTTCAAAAGCTGTCTTTTATAAAATAAACCCTAGTGTTCAAAATTGCTAACCTATTTATTTTCCAGCTTTGTGACAAATGAATTTTTACATATAATATTAGACAGGAATGTTAATTTTGGTTAACATTTGAACCACGTGATGAAAATAGCATGAATTTACTTCTGCTGATCCGTATGCATTTTCCTGTTAAGACCTGCTTAGCTCTCTCACTTATTCCTCTTCTGATTTGTTTACTTACAGCTCAGATGTCTGGACCAACATAGCAAACTTCTGATCTTTGGTGTACCAAATTTAAATAATAGCAAATATGGACTGAGACTATTATTTTCCTAAAGACAATTTACATAGAGATAATTATTGAACTTTTAAAGACACCTTTTTTTTCTTTTGAGACAAGGGGTCTGACTCTATTCCCCAGGCTGCAGTGTAGTGTTGCAATCACAGCTGACTGCAGCACCAAACTCCTGAGCTCAAGCCATCCTCTTGCCTTAGCCTCCCAAATAGCTGGGACTACGAGAGCGCACCACTTTGCCCAGCTAATTGTTTTATGTTTATTTTTATTATTTTTTTTGTAGAGATAGAGTCTTGCTATGTTGCTCAAGTTCATTTTGAACACCTGGGCTCAAGATATCTTCCTGCCTCAGCCTCCCAAAGTGCTGGGATAACAGGCATGAGCCATTGCTCCTGTACACCTGATTAAAATAATTTATTGACACCACATAGTAACCGTCATTGGGAAGTCCTAATAGTAAACTCTCTGGAGAGAGCAGCAGTAATGGCTCTTAGAAGGTAGTTGAGTATGGCTCTTAAGATTTTGTTCAGGTTTGGAGTCAGAAAGACCTAGGTTTGAATTCTGGCTCTGAATTTTACCCACCAGGTGACTTTAAATGAGACATTTAACAACCCTCCAGGTTGTCATCCTCATCTGTAAAATGGGGATACGAATTTCTAACTTTCAGTGTCTTTTTGAAGATTAAATGAGTTAATGTATGTATAAAGCACTTGGTACTGTGTAAGCATAGTAAGCATAGAGTAAATTTAAATTACTGTTATATTAGTACTCTGCCCTTCACTACTTTGTTCTATCAGAAGAACTCAGTTTAAAGTTATTTGCTCCTAAACTTATTCTAAATCTTAAAACCACTGTTCCTGAGATTAATCATATATATAAATGGAACCATGTAATTATGTGGATATAATTTAAATGCAACTGGGATCTATGATCTCTTTTCCTTTTTGGGAGTGGTGGGAAACAGACAGAGTCTCACTCTGTCACCCAGTCTGAAGTACAGTGGGCATGATCTCAGCTCACTGCAACCTCTGCCTCCTGGGTTCAAGCAATTCTCATATCTCAGCCTCCTGAGTAGCTGGGACTACAGCAATGCACCACCATGCCCGGCTAATTTTTGTATTTTCAATAGAGATAGGGTTTCACCATTTTGGCCAGATTGGTATTGAACTCCTGGCCTCAAGTGATCTGCCCACCTCAGCTTCCCAAAGTGTTGGGGTTATAGGCATCTCTAATTCCACTATTAATTTGTGTGTAGGAGGGCTTTTTAGTGGTGCTGTCACACTGTTTCCTACAGGGAGCTTTACTCTAAAATCTTTTACACTTATACAATAAAACCAGCCTTGACTGCTCCGTGCCTAAGCTGAGGACTGAGCCTTCTGGCTCGAGGTTTAGCCAGAAATTACTGAGGGTCAGAATATCATGGCAATATCATTAAGATAACATTTCAGAAGCCATCCAAAGATATGTTAAAATATCTTTCCAAGCAGCTAATTATCTTGTAGGCCTAATAAGAGATTAGAGATTTTATTCTTCAGGGTGGTAAGGAACACAGATTCTTAAAACCTGTCACCTATTCTATGACTTCTGCAAAAGGAATAAGTGCTAGTTATGTTTTATTTGAATGGATGTGCTAATTTATAGATGTACATATGCTTTTGAGTTATGTATCATGTATATATCTAACTTTCACATTTTTGATACTTGGAATCTCCTAACTGTTAATGTCAACTTTAAGACACCTGGACAGTCAATCACCTAAAATTTAAAAGGCCAAAAACATGAACTCCAGTACCCAAAATTAGTTTAGGTTCTTTTCACAGTATCACGCTCAGATATTTATTATTTTACCATAAACATTGTTCTCTGATGTAATTTTGAAAGATTCCCCAAATTACAAATACATTCATCCACTGGATATTTCTCCAAAGCATCGTGTTTTTTTGCTAATAAGTGGCTCAATTATGATTTTCAAGACCATTTTCTTACATGAGGAATAATCACATTTTAGGTATATCTTTTACTCTTGATTTTTCCTATGTTCTGTTATACTTATCAAGAAAACAGTTCAGTAAAATGTCACTTCCTTTAGTAACTCATTAGACTTGGACTTTCTGTGGACTGAAGCAAAATGTCAGTGCCGAAACCAGTCTCAATGCCTTTCCCATCCCCAAAAGAATAGTAAATCATAGAGAACAATGAATTATTTATGATAGCACAAAGTAGTTTTTAATAAAATCTACTTTTTACTTATATTTGAATAAATTGCCCAGATAGTTAATCAGAAGCATTTCTTACAAAGCAAACAAAATAAGCATCCCTTCTATGTTAATAATATGTTAATAAGATGTTGGCAAGTTGATTTAGAACAACTTGCCAACAATACAAGCAGAAAAAGGAGTGGGTCAACAGAAATCTAGTTTGGCTCTGTTTTCAATAGATCATACTGTCTTTTGACAAAGGAATAAATAATTATGGGGCCTATCTAATAATATACTCAATAGTTTAAAATTATTGAGTGCTTCCTATATAATAGGCTCCAGGCGAAGTATTTTATTTGCCTTCTATAATTATGTTTATTTTAACATGAGGAAACAAAAAGAGTTAAGTCAGTCTCTAAGTTCTCAGCATGCAGATAACTTACATCCATTTATGGCAAACTTTGTCACTACACATGTGGCTAATTAATTTCACTTCTCTGTATCCATAAGAATCATATGACCATAATGGACTTAAATTCCCATAACCTTTCAACTGCTTGGCTGTATCTGTCAAGTCAGGCAGTGCCCTGTGACTCTAATAATGAGTACGAATGATCAGTGCTGGTCTTCCTTTCTTGACATTATAGCAGTAGGGAAGTCAAAGGCACTTCTCTAGAACTGCCTGGGGCCGTTTTTAAAAACATGTATTTGTGAATATGCCACTGAAGTGTATCCAGAGGAACCCGGATGTGCAGAGTTAGCAATCCAGAGTTTTGTGGTTTTGAGCATTGCTGCTTCTGATTGTCTCTGAGCACGTGCCCCTCTTTAGCTTCACCAAAATGTTGGGTGGTTTCATGAGAATGTTTTCTGTGGGAATTCGGTCTTGAGACTTTGTTCGTTGTCCTCAAATGATCTACTAGAGTTGATCTTTGGGGGTGATTCCGTGCACTGGAGGAAGTGGTTACATATATTGTGAAAGTCTGAGAGACAGCAGTAGCTGGAGACTTTTTCCTGAGCTTGTCTCTGTATGGTTTAGGTTCTCGTTTTACACTTGTGAGTTTTCATAAGAGATTGTCTTTTTACCTGCCTTTACATTTCTCTCCAGTGGATTCTGTTTTAGTAAATAATTGGACATCAGCTTTCCAATTCTTTATTTCTCTGCCACAGCAAAAAAAAAAGAAAAAGAAAAAAAAAATAGCTAGATTGTTTATTCCAAACACCAGGTGTATTCTTAGGGGAAATTGTTAGGAGCCACATCTGTTATTTTGCCCTAAATTAATCATGTTGCTGGTTTATATTTTACAAAGCACTCATCAGGTAGACAGAATAGTGTTTGGTACCTGGGGAACACAAAGATGAAGGAGGAAGGGACAGGCGCCATAGCTCACACCTGTAATCGCAGTCACTATGGGAGGCTGAGGTGGGTGGATCACTTGAGATCAGGAGTTCACCTGGCCAACACGTGAAACCCCGTTTCCACTAAAAATACAAAAATTAGCCAGACGCGGTGGCACATGCCTGTAATCCTAACTACACTGGAGGCTGAGGCAGGAGAATCACTTGAACCCAGGAGACAGAGGTTGCATTGAGTTGAGTTTGGGTCCCTGCACTCCAGCCTGGGTGACAGAGTGATACTCCATCTCAAAAAAACAAAACAAAAAGATAAAGGAGAAAGGGCTTTTGCCCTCAAGAAACTTGTATTTCAAAAGGAATTTAAGTTGTACCTCACTAGCCAAATGAGAAGGTGCACCCATAAAAGTGCTGGAGTGTACTCTAAGGGGCACAGAGAGATAAATGTACCCATGCAGGAGGGCCAAATGATAATATGTCGTGTTAGTATAACCTTAATCTTCATAATAAACCACTAAGGTTGAATTGAATTTCTTTATTAAGAAGAAGGCAGGCTGATGCAGTAGCTCACTCCTGTAATTCCAGCACTTTGGGAGGCTGAGGCCAGGAGTTTGACACCAGCCTGGACAACATAGCAAGACCTCGTCTCTACAAAAATGTTTCAAAATTAGCCAGGTGTGGTGGTAGGTACCTGTAGTCACACCTACTCAGGAGACTGAGGCAAGGGGATCACTTGAGCTCAGGAGTTTGAAGCTATAGTGAGCCATGATTGTACCACTTGCACTCTAGCCTGGGCAACAGAGAGGACTACCACAGATTCCTTCTAATTATATAAATTAATAAACTTGAATAAATATATTAAAGTAATTTACAAACATTCCTCTAATCATGATCAGTTGTCTTTAACAACATTTCTCAAACTCGTTATGTTACTCCAGACACTGGGTGGACTCATTAAAATTTGTAAGAGTTACGTCTGTTATTTTCCACTCTAAAAGGAAAAAGAAATATCGCAGACCTATAATGTTGATGTTAACCACTTTTATCTTAAACTTAAATGTGTACAAATATAAAATATGTGTAAACCTCTTATGCTTACAGCTTTTGTAAACTATAAAACCAAAAGACATACAAATTAAGTTAAAAACTAGAAAAATCGAAGATGGCTGATTAGCAGGAGCTCAGGATTGTAGCTCCCACTGAAAGCGCAGAGAGTGAGTGGACGCCACATTTTCAGACGAATTTTCATAGCCCACGGACCAAGAGATTCTTGGCGGAGGAGCCCCACGGGTCGCCAGCGTGACCCTTTTGGAGGGCGCGGCCGTTTTGCAGGCGCCCCGACACGGTGGTTCTCAGTCCGGAGTATACGGGACTGAGTGCCCTTTGGTTGGCGTTGGAGCTCCGGGAAAGCAGAGTCTCCCATTCAGCTGATTAAAAAGCGGACTGAAGTGGGGAACCAGACCAGGAGATTCCCGGGCAGAAAAGTGCCACGAATCTTAACGCTGCTGTTTCAGCCGGCGTAGTGGGTTGCCGCAGGGGAAGGCTGGTACCCCCCTCCACAAAAAAAATAAAAATAAAAACAGCGGTTGGAACTGCTGAAGATTGAGAGTTTCACAGCAAGTGCAGCTGAACCCGGGGAAGGTCCAGCTCTGTGGGGGGAGGGGCATCCGCCGAAGGAAAATTAAGAAATAGAGGAAACTTTATCACCAGCAAGCTGGACGTCCACTCAGAGACCTAGTCTGAAGGTCAGCAATTACACAGACGACAGATGGATAAATCCACGAAGATGGGAAGAAACCAGCGCAGAAAGGCTGAAAACATCCGAAATCAGAATGCCTCTCCTTCTACAGAGGATTGCAGTGCCTCATCACCAATTGAACAAGGCCTGATAGAAAATGAATGTGAGGAATCAACAGAATCAGGCTTCAGAAGGTGGATAATGAGAAACTTCTGTGAGCTAAAAGAACATGTTCTAGCCCAATGCAAGGAAACTAAGAACCTTGAAAAAAGGTTTCACGAAATGTTCATGAGAATGGACAATTTAAAGAGGAATATAAGTGAATTAATGGAGCTGAAAAACACAATACGAGAACTTCGAGAAGTATGCACAAGTTTTAACAGTCGAATTGATCAAGCAGAAGAAAGGATTTCAGAGGTCGAAGACCAACTTAACGAAATAAAACGAGAAGACGAGATTAGAGAAAAAAGGGTGAAAAGGAATGAGCAAAGTCTCCAAGAAATATGGGACTATGTGAAAAGACCTAATCTATGTTTGATAGGTGTACCTGAATGTGACAGAGAGAATGAATCCAAGCTGGAAAATATTTTTCAGGATATTATCCAGGGAAAACTTTCCTAACCTAGCAAGGCTAGACAATACCCAACTCCAGGTAATACAGAGAACACCACAAAGATATTCCTCAAAAAGAGCAACCCCAAGGCACATAATCATTAGATTCACCAGGGTTGAAACGAAGGAGAAAATACTACGGGCGGCCAGAGAGAAAGGTCAGGTTACCCACAAGGGGAAGCCTATCAGACTCACAGCAGATCTCTCAGCAGAAACCCTACAAGCCAGAAGAGAGTGGGGGCCAATATTCAACATCCTTAAATAAAAGAACTTTCAACCCAGAATTTCATATCCAGCCAAACTAAGTTTCATAAGTGAAGGAAAAATAAAATTTTTTGCAAACAAGCAAGTACTCAGAGATTTCATTACCACCAGGCCTGCTTTACAAGAGCTTCTGAAGGAGGCACTATGTATAGAGGGGGAACAACCAGTATCAGCCACTTCAAAGGACCCATCAGTAAGCTGCATCCAGATCCATCTTACATGCAAGGATATACAGAGACTCAAAAGAAAGGGACGGAGGAAGATTTGCCAACCAAATGGAGAGCAAAAAAAAAAAAAAAAAAGCAGTAGTTGCAATTCTCATCTCTGATAAAATAGACTTTAAAGTAATAGAAACTGAAAGAGATAAGAAGGACATTGTATAATGGTAGAGGGATCAATGTAACGGGAAGAGCTAACGACCCTAAGTCTATGCGCACCCAATATATGAGCACCCAGATACATAGGGCAACTTCTTGGTGACTTACAAAGAGACTTGGACTCCCACACAATAATAGTGGGAGACTTTAACATTACATTGTCAATATTGGACAAATTAATGAGACAGAAGGTTAAGAAGGATACCCGGGACTTGAACTTAAACCTCAAACAAGTAAACTTAATAAACATTTACAGAACTCTCTACTCCAAATCCACAAAATATACATTTTTTTTTTCAGTAACACATCACATTTATTCTAAAAGTGACCACATGGTTGGGAGTAAATCACTCCCTAGCAATTGCATAGCATTTCATAGGTTTAAATGAAATATTGGTTGGCTGTTTGTTATTTTCCTCCCTTATTCCTTCCTGTCTCCATTGTATAACACAATTATTAGTATAAAAAAGCTTTTAATATCCATTTGTAGACTGCATTCTAGCCTGGGCAATAGAGCAAGATTCCCGTTCTCTCTCCCCCCCTTTTTTTTCCTTCTTCTTTTTCTCTTTATTTCATTCTTTTTTTTCTTCCTTCTCTTTTTGTCTTTTTTCTAAAAAAAAAAAAAAACTAGAAAAAATCAATAACATTTGAATTAATGCTCTTAATGTGAGAATATTTTGTTTTTTCAGAAGCCAGATCACCAATGTTGAGACCGTTATCAGTGGAAAGATATATTTTGCTTTTCTGTGCTTGTGTTTGACTTGATTCTTTTGATTTTGCATCTCTGGTCTAGCATGTGCCTCCTTGGAATTGTCACAGTCATCATTTTCCCTTCTTAACAAAAAGCTTATTTTCATCTACTGATTCATTGTTTTGATAATCCAATTCATTCAATAGTGTAACCCCAAATACAATACTGAAGGAAAAAGCATATCATTCAATGTGCCCTGGGATGAGTGGATTCTACTACCACTTTTCTGTTTGCAAACTATTGCAAGGCTTTTGTTCTTAGAATAAACCAGGATATCTTTGATGCATTATTTAGCATAAAGGCATAATTTTCTTTTTAAATCCGTCTCTTTTGTTTTCTCTTTAGCCTATGGCAATTTACTTAACCCCACTTGATCATTTTCATGATGCAAGTTAATACTGTAAGAGAAAAGTTTTTTAAATTTGTAAACGAAGTGTGCATGAGTGGCAGACAGGGACTGGTGTTACTATCATATTGAACATCAAGGCCCTGCCAGCCTAAGGGCAACCAGGTCTATTCACCATCCTTAAAAAACTCATCTCTGATCACTTTGCACCAAGTGCCCTATAAATATAAACATGAGACCCAAAGTCACATGACAAGATTCAGTTATAAATGTCATCCATCTCATCTAAAATATTATTATATTGTTTCATGTGCTTTGATCATCAAAGTGAAGACACAAAATTTAGAAATTCTTGCAGAGCTCGAGCTTATGTATGCAAATTTCTAGTAGACCAAGGATGCCAGTTTGAGAAACACTTGTCTATAGCATATTGGGCAAATACTTGATAACCAAGAAGCAGTTCCTTTGTTTTTCTCAGAAAAGATTGGTGACATTTCTGGGGACATCTGCTGACTTCTGTCTCTTCCTCAGCCTTGATCTGCTCTCCTTACAGGCAGTAAACTAATGCCTCCTTTGTTTCTACATAAAAGGATTTTATAAAGAACTGTTTAGACCAGGAGCAGGTATAAAGCCTAACCACCGTTCAATTAAGTGAACAGAAAAATTTAAATATTTTCACATCAAATGAGAATTGTCTTTTGATGGCCTCTCTTCCACTGCACTGTAAGCTCCTTGAAAAGGGACTTTCTCTTACTCCCCATTGGATTCCCAGTGTGTGGTACCATGACCGGCACATAGTAGGCATGCAGAAAATGTTCGCTGAAAGAATGAATCAGTATCAACATAAGAAAGTACTTTACATCAGACGACATGTTCCAGTGTCTGGTTCCTGGAAGCATATGACCCATAGCTTGTCACTGTGATAAATTAGTTGGCCTGGTAGAAAACTGGTCTCAGCCTGCCTCTCGTGTTCTCACCTGAAAATCAGACCAGTTGCCTTCACAGCCTGGTAGTTTACTTCTGGAAAGTAATGAAAAGTTTCCCAGTTGGCATACTTCCTCTGGTGCCTTTGTCCTTTCTATTTCTCACCCTATCATCCTTGTGACTCAAGAAGCGATGATGTTTTTCTTATTCACAGGAAACTTACAAGCCACAGTCCAGGGCCTGATATCTACCATCACTCAACTCCTTCTGTGTAGCTCCAGTTAAGGAAGGAGGGGAGAGTGCTCAGCCTGTTTGTTTTTTGTCTTGTTCTGTTTGCCTGGATTCACTGTGTTGATAGACAGAGAGATAAGCTGCATATTTGTGGGAGATAGCCTTTGATTCTTCAAGATCAAAGCATAGTGTTACTGACCCTTATCAGAGTAGTTCTTTGGTTATTATTCATTTTTCTTCAAAATAACTTTTCTCTGATTTAGCTTGTATAAGCCAACATTTACATCTCTTATCAGAAAAACCATTCACCAGATAATGGGCCTGGGTTTCCATCACATGTTTCAGATGTATGATTCCAACACTTGAGGGAAAACGTTCTGCATTGTTCAAGGCTTCACAGAAATAACCTTAAGCAGAGAGAGGCTGGCCTTTGGAGTGATTCCTTTACGTACATCCCTGCCACTAACTTCTAATAGTCTTTTAAAAAAAATAGTAGTTAGCTGCTGGTAATAAAGTATAGAAAGGAAAATTTGGCAAATACTAAAGATTAGCTGCTTCATATATCATATAAAATGGATCTAGCCAGAAGAAACCAAGGACTCAACTCTGTTTATCATACCTCGTAAGCTGTGTGGCTAAGGGCAAAGCCATTGACTTTTCTATGTGTTAGGGAATTTTTCATGTGAACATGGCACCTTGCCTTCCACCTCAGTGCCTTCAAGTCAGCAAGCAGTCTTAAGAAAAAGTATTTGAAATTTGGAAATATAAAAATCAGTGGAACTTGGCCAGGCATGGTGGCTCACGCCTGTAATCCCAGCATTTTGAGAGGCCAAGGCAGGCAGATCACATGAGGCCAGGAGCTTGAGACCAGCATGGTGAAAATGGCAAAACCCCATCTCCACTAGAGTATAAAAATTGGCTGGGCGTGGTGGTGCATGCCTATAATCCTACCTACTCGAATGTCTGAGACAGGAGAATCGTTTGAACCTGGGAGGCAGAGGTTGTGGTGAGCCAAGATTGCACCATTGCATTCCAGTCTGGGTGACAGAGTGAGGCCCTGTCTCAAAACAAACAAACAAAAACATCAGTGGAACTTTGTGAAAATATCAAATAGAAAAACAAGTTGCTTTGTAGATAAGAACTAAATCTAAATAAATACTTATATCAGTGATTAATATTTTACTTTGTGGTACAGAAATCAGAATATATTGTCTATAGAATAGAATTGTTTATTTGTGTCATCCTCTCTATTCCAATGAAATATAATGACTTTAGTACCATAGTTTATGTTATTTTTTTCTTCATCTGATGAAAGTTAATATGGTGTGCTTTGAAATAGCATGATGTAAATGAGGGAAGAAAGCAACTAGGAAAAAATTTATTAAAATTTTATTCATATAACAAATTGAAAATAGTGACATGATGATGACTCATCAAACAAAAAGAAAAAAAACAGGTGTTATCCCATTTGTCTATAACAAAGTAATGGTAGAAATAACTCACCTTGTCGTGTTTGATGTATATAGGTATATATACATTTGCACAGGTATGTACACAATCTATTTCACCAAGTGTAGTAGCAAAGTATTTCAGTGTTTTCCTTATTTAAAAAAGCCATATGCTTTTACACTGAATATATAATGCATAGATACCATCTGCTTCCAATTAGGAATGAGCTCATCACATGTAACTTAAAGATATGGCCTCAGGAAAATAGATGACTCGCAACACAATCCCTTTTTGGCACAGCTGGGGATCAGCCTAAGACTATCACTAAGATTCAGGCCCACAGTCAGCTTTAACTCAAAGCAGACACTGATTTTATTGGTTGAATCATATACTATTTGTAGTAGTATTTGGGCAGCAAAACGATAAAAGCAATAAAAGAAACTTTCTCCCCCACAACATTAGAACTGGGAGGTGTTGATGCTCATCACAAGATCCTCCTTTGAAGGCAAAGACCATGCCTCTCCTGGATGTGTATTCCTAGGGTATCACACAGTAGCTGCCACGTAATAGGTATTAAAAAATGTTAAGACTGTTACAGAAAATGCTCTTTGCTACTAAGTTATAGCCCGAAGGTTTATCATATACATTTTGTGCTGTTTCTTTTCTTGAATAGGGAGAAGATCCAATTTATCCGAACTGAAGGGACTCCAGGATTGGTGCGCCTTTCAAGCGATGCAGACCTGGTTATGTTGCTGAGGTACGTACGTAACACTCACTCTTGAGACAGAAGGTCTCCTGTCATCAGATATCATGGAACATTGTAGAAAATAATATGCCAATATTAATAGCCTTAAAGTTATTCTTATTCTTTAGACTTGTGGAAATATGTTGAAGATTTAGGGCACTGATTGAGTGATCATTCACTTCAGGTTGTATTTGTTACACTGAGATCTGTTTAATTTTGTTTTTACCCTGCTGTCAAGGGAGGTTGTATTGGAAAAGGGAAAGGTTGTGATGAATAGAATCTCCCACTCACAGAATGGTACAGAAGGGTGTCTGAGTAAGGTATCCACAGTTTACCTCCTCAGTGTAGAGAGTTTACCCCCTCAGTTTATATATTCTTTAAATGTTTTTCTCAAAATGTGTTTTGTCCCCTTTTGCTGACTCAAGACATTATTTATTTAGCTTGTGGTTTTGAGAGTGTGCGTTTGGGAAATCAGATCAGAAAGTTGACATTTGGTCCCTGTTACTCACTGCCAACTTGATAGCCCTTCATAAAACTAACCAGTTGTTTTTTTCTTCCCCCCCTCCAATGGTTAAATCAGCTTTGGTTTTAAATTTTAAAGTAGTTTTGAAAGGAAACTGGCAAGTTTTCAAAAGACTTTCTTATTTTTTGTATTATCCCCTCAAATGTAGGCAAGCCAAAGTAAAATAGTGCTTTGCTGTACCCAGTGGTTGTGACACCCACCCCCTGTAACCTCCACAGAATTAAAGGAAACCTCATACTGAACCTTTCAGGCAAGATTTTGTTTATCCCTGAGTGTTAATAACCTCATTCAAGTAATCATGATGATCTTGACCCTGACCATGTCTAATTCTCCACTCCATAGTTGCTATATTTGTTACCATATTTCTGACTGCCCACATGATTGTTGTCAGAAAGTTATTTTTCTTTAGGTGTAGTCAAAGCATAATTCAAAGGGATGGACTCACTTTCTTTTTTTTTTTTTTTTTTTAATTTTTTTTTTTTTTAAGAGATGGGGTTTCACCATGATGGCCAGGCTGGTCTTGAACTCCTGACCTCAGGTGATCCACCCACCTCAGCCTCCCAAAGTGCTAGGATTACAGCCGTGAGCCACCGCGCCCGGCAGGATGGACTCACTTTCTATAGATACTTGGCTTCATTTGACTCTGAATAGGACCTCTGGTGGGGGGTCACTTCTCAACCTGTGGGTGGCATCTCTCCTATGGTATTGAGCCAGTTCTGAAAGCAGCATATAGTATGCCAGGAGGTCAGGAAGACTACTGGCCAATTAATATTAGTGTGATGTTTCTGTCATGGTTTGGTTGGTGATAAAATAGTTTAAGTGTCTGTTAACAGAATTCTGGCCAGGATATGCTCTTTTTTTTCATTCTAGAAAGCTAAGGTGTTTTTCTTTTAAACTAAGAATTCTGCTTTTGGAATTAGTAAAAACAGACATCATAATTATCATTCAGATGTCCACAGTTAAATGATCTTTAGAGGGTATAGTCTTAAATTTATTATACTATAGCTTATAATGTTTTACTTTGATTGCACAACAGTTTGCATGAGTTTCTATATGTTATGTAATAGAATTCAAAAGTATTTGAATTCAAATAATTCAAAATTCATTCATACCTAAAGAGCAAGCTGCATTTTCCCTCTTTGGGAAAATAAGCAGGTTCTCCAAAGCTAATGGGCTTTTGGAGAAGTGTGAGAAATTTACTTACATAATAATAGTTCTATAACTATTGCATATAAATGATTTCATTAAATTCTAGACTTTTCATGTGGGTGATAAAATATGTATATTATTTTAATAATAGTAAACAACACAATAATTATGTGCTTAATCAGTAATAATTAGTGATTATTGAAAAATTTGGGGTTTTATTCATGTCCTTGGTTCTTTATGTTTTATTTTACTTTGGAATTGGAATGATTTGAATTAGTGACTACAGACTTCAGTTAGCATACTTGTCACATGGAAGACATGGAAGACTTTGTGTCTATTTTTATGTTTTGTCTAATTTCTTAAAAAGGAAAATTACCCCTGGTACAAATTGACCTGATTATCAGTAAGCTGCAATGTAAAGATAGTATAGTTCTAGGACATTATTCAATTCATAAATCTATGTAATTTTCCAGATAGGGCTATTTTAAACCCCAATAATTTTTCAATGACCTTGTTGAGTTTGTTACTGATTTTTTTATTTCATGCATTTTTTTTCACTAACTCAATTCATGTAAAAAAAAAAAGTACCTCTATCAGAGCTCATATAGGAAATGACTGATAAATTTGGTTACATAAATATTTTTAAATTGATGTAATGAAAGAGATCACATATAAATGCACAGAGAAGGATAACCAACTGGAAGAATAGATTTATAAGACATAAACAGATCGGCTGGTTGCGGTGGCTCACGCCTGTAATGCCAGCACTTTGGGAGGCCGAGGCAGGCAGATCATGAGGTCAGCAGATCAAGACCATCCCGCCCAACATGGTGAAACCCCGTCTCTACTAAAAAACAAATAAAATAAAGAAATTAGCTGAGTGTGGTGGTGTGCACCTGTAGTCCCAGCTACTTGGGAGGCCGAGGCAGGAGAATCGCTTGAACCTGGGAGGCAGAGGTTGCAGTGAGTGGAGATCATGCCACTGCACTCCAGTCTGGTGACAGAGTGATACTCTGTCAAAAAATAAAATAAAATTCATGGATACATAAAGAAGGCCTTTAAAAGAAGAGTACCCAATAGAAAAATGGATAAATGATATGAAAAGACATTTCATAGAAATGGAAGTATGAATAGCCAATAAAGCCATGGAAAAATGCTAGTAATTATAAATCCAGTTTCAAATAATGAGATACCATTTTACGCTATTAGATTTGTAAAAGTCAAAAAGTCTGAAATACCTAATGATATATAAGAACTCTTGTATTGTCTGGGCTTAGTGGCATTGCAGTTTCTACAGCCTTGTTGGAATACGAATTGACACTATCTTGTACAGCTGAAAAGGCATATGTGTTATGAGGAACTCTGCTCTTAGGTATATGCCATGTTTGCACTAAGAAAGTCTTTTACACATATTCAAGATATTATATATAGAATGTTCATTGCACTATTATTGATAAAAGCACACAGTTTGAAATAAATACTCATCGAAAGAGGTATGAATAAATAAACTGATATGTTTGTAGAATGGCCTACCATAGCAGGTAAAAGGAATAAACTAGATCCTTATGTATCCACATAGATACCAGAACTATATTGTTGAATTTAAAAATCTCAAGAATACTATAACTTACATAGCATGTATGTAATTTTTAAACAATGCATAAGGTAAAACAATATATTATTTATCTCTCTAATAAATGTTGCCAAATACAGAACTATGGAAGGAAGGATACCTATAAAATCATGATAGAGAAGAACAAAAGGGACTTTATATACACACATGCACACACACACACGTACAGATATATATACATCTCTATATAGAAATATAAAGACTTTTCAGTATGTGTGTGTGAAGCAAAAATAGTGTTAACATTTATTAACACTGCATGATGTATATTGAGCATTTTTATATTATCTTTTATGTATTAAACTTTTCAAGTAAACTTTTTTTCTCTCTGATATGAAAGATTTCTGAGTATTAGTTACATTTAAAGGAAAGAATATATGTCATCACAAGAACTATAGGTATAGATGTCTGTGGAAAGAGTGCTGATTCCTACTCCAACTAATTTAGCTATAGGTTTCTAGATTCTAGTGCTATCAGTTGTTACATGAGACTTTTTCTAATAATGTGAATTTAAAATTCACATTATTCCATTTAATTTATTTTAAAAAGAAAACTATTTCAGGGATTAATTTGGTATTACAGATAAGATTACTTACTGCTCCTGTATCCATATCTTCTAAGTTATAGTTTAAAAGTGCAGTGGTGGCTTGAAAAAAAATCACATAAAAATGCTTTTGCTGTGGTGGTCCAGCAGAAGTGTTGTTACGCACCGCTCTAACCTGGAGTGTCTCAGCCTCAGCAGTACGGACATTTTGGGCTGGCTAGGTATTTTTTTGTGAAGAGCTACATTGTAAATTCTAGAATGTTTAGCAGCATCCTGACCTCACCCACTAGAGGCCAATAGCACCTCCTCCCCTGGTTATGACTATATTAAAGTATTAATAAATGTTGACACTGTTCTTTGCTTCACACAATATCCTCAGACATTGCCAAATGCCCCAAGGGATGGCGGGAGCAAACTCATCTCGGTCTAGAACCAGTGCCCTCACACTTAGAAGTCCTTGCCTTAAATCTCTGCAAAATTAAACCATTGCCACTTCTACTGAATTTTTTTTTTTAAACAAGTAACTGTTTTCTAGATTTGGCTACATTTGAGGAAAAAGAAATCTACTTCTACCTCTTAATTAAAAAACACAAGCCCTCTAACTTTTACTGTTGTTTTAATTATGTTTTGCCAAGTGTTTATATATTTGAGCTTGGTACCATTAATAGTAGTTTTCTTTATCACAGTATTTAATGAAAAGTCCAGGATTCTAAGATCTCAGGTCTCTGGTTACTATCTTTAAGGAGAATATCAGAAACAGACATTTCAATATAGAAAGAAAAAAGACAATTAAATGGTCTAAGATCCAAATCCTAACATTTGAAAAATAGTAGCCAGGATAAACAAGGGAGCTCATTGTTTTGTGATTGTAATTATTTAGAAGGTGTTTTGTTTTATTTTGCTTTTAATTATCTAATTAAATCCTAAGCTCTTCAAAGTCTGAGACCCTATTGTTTATTTCTTGAAATAAGGATATAGAACATACTTTGTATATTTATGATGGGTTCTCAATTAACATTTTCTATTTTGTGTTGGAATCCTGTTTCCAAATCTAAAAACCCAGGTATGATTTTCAAACATGTACACTCAAACTCATATACTGAAACAGTAAAATCAAATCATGTTGTCCAAACTTGGTAGGAAAGCAGGCAAATAACCACAGGTTTCACAAAAACGACCAGAGCCAGCCATTTTGTCCCAAGAATTACCTGCAAGAGAAAGGGGGTGGGTGCTCTCTTTGGGATGTGAACCAGATCTCGGGTGGAATGTTCTCACCCCCTCGGGCTTTAGGCTGTTCCCCACTTCTTTGGCTGAAATACCCGTTTTGTTTCTTGTCTTTCCCCAGCTTATTTGAAGAAGAGATAATGTCATATGTGCCTCCACATGCCTTACTCCACCCTAGCTACTGTCAGTCCCCACGTGGCTCTCCCGTGTCATCTCCTCAGAACTCGCCAGGTGAGTCCACCTGCCGCTCACAGTGAATTCTCTGAGGAGTGAACCTGCAAGCCAGACATTCTCTCCTCCCTAAAGACAGGACAGGAAGGGAACACTTCAGGTACATCTTTAGTGTTAGCACAGATACATGTGTGGCATTTCCTGTCTCTTAAGAGTGGCTTGTTTCCATGGGGATTCATTTTGACAAAGAGATAATGTATAGGAGGATTCGTGGTATGACATACTCAGATATAGAATTTACTTTTCATGATGTTGTGTCATGCAATAGCAGGACACAAAATATTAGGTTGCTTTTTGGCTTTAGAAAGTTCTAATGAAGAGACTGATTTGATGGACAATGAAGATAAATTCTGTACTCTCAAGAAATAATGTAGAATTGAAATTATTTGGTTTAATGGACTTGGATATTTTTCCCTGCAATATTCATTAATTGCATTAGATATAAAGAACAGAGATGGATTGGCAGATAGAACATGTTGGTAAACTGAAATGTGTACATTTGATCTCTTTTTAAAGAGATAGGCATGAATGAAAGAGTGAGTGGGTGGATGAATGGGTGGATGAATGGGAGGATGAACAAATGGTAGAAAATGCAGCTGGGAAATGAGCTTTGAAAATGAAGGCAGCCATGATGTTGACAGAATATCAGCTGTATACAGGTCCTTATTATAGTCAATACATTGTTCACACTTTAACAGCTATCAGAATTGAAAACTATTTCAGTAGAAATGCAAACTCCGTATGTGTCACTAAGCTGCTGTATGTTCTTTGGTATATAACATGTGTTTTCACATGCTGCAATGATAACGAAGTTGCAGCCCAATTGGATACTGCAAACAGGAAAAGATCTATTAATTTGTTCGTTTAACACAGATTTATGGAGCATCCAACTGTGATCCAAGCACTGAATTAGACTCTGGGACTACAGAGATGAATAATACAGTTTCTGCCTTTGAAGAATTTATGGTGGGGCAGTGAGTCAACAAATGACTCTGTGAAGCTCGGTAGTTAGTCTTGTAATGAAGAAATGTATGGGAGCACAGTTGTGGGAGCAATTATTCCTTTAGGGCTGGGGGATGGGGTGTTTGGGGAACTATGAAGTGGAGTTTTGAAGGATGATGAATAGGAGTTTACCAGGTGGACCAAAGAAAGAAGGACATTCTAGTAAAAGGGGTAGTGTGTTAGGCCATTCTTGTGTTGCTATAAAGAAAACCTGAGGCTGGGTAGTTTAAAAGAAAAGAGGTTTCATTGGCTTATGGTTTTACAGACTGAACAAGCATGGTGCCAGCATTTGCTTGGCTTCTGTGAGGGCCTCACAAAGCTTCCACTCATGTCAGAAGGTGGTGGAGAGCCAGCATGTCACATGGTAAGAGTGGGAGCCAGAGAGAGCAGGGGAGAGGTACCACACACCTTTAAACAACCAGATCTCCTGTGAGGTCACGCCTCACCAAGGGGGTGGTGCTAAGCCATTCATGAGGGATCGCCCTTATGATCCAAACACCCCCCACAAGGCCCTACCTCTGACACTGGGGATTATATTTAAATATGAGCTTTAGTGGGAACAAACATCAAAAAAACCATATCAGGTGGCATAAGCTAAGCCACAGGAGCATGAAAGTAGTGTAGGAAATTAATAGATACAAGTGAAGGGCAGTTTGCAAAGCTCAGGTTGGAACTGTAGGCTAGGACTGGTTGATCATTGAAGCCTTATTTATTTATTTATTTATTTATGAATCAGAGTGTCACTTCTTCACCCAGGCTGGAATACAGTGGTGTGAGCTAGGCTCACTGCAACCTCCGCTTCCCAGATTCAAGCAATTCTCCTGCCTCAGCCTCCCCAGTAGCTGGGATTACAGGCATGTGCCACCACGCCCAGCTAATTTTTGTATTTGTAGTAAACACTGGGTTTCACCATGTTGGTCAGGCTGGTCTCAAACTCCTGACTTCAAGTGATCTGCTCACCTCGGCCTCCCAAAGTGCTGGGATTACAGGTGTGAGCCACTACGCCTGGCCAGCCTTATTCTATAGTCCATGTAAAGCCACTGAAAGGGTATAAGCAGAGGAATACCAATGTTTTTCAAAGATCAGTTTGGTGACAATTGGTAGGTAAATTAGAAGATGAGAGACTGGAGACAGAGAGAGTATCAGAGAGGCTGTTGCATTAGCCAGAGTAACATGATGAAAGGCTGGACTAGGCAGTGGAGATGGAGACCGGGGAAAGAATTGAGGAGATGTGTAGAAAGCAGAGACATCAGGACTTTGAGTAGAGGTAGGGGAAGAGTCAAGGCCTCACTGCCTAGACTACCAGGCAGATGGTAGCACCCTCTGCCAAGAATGGAAAATGGTTAGACTCAAGCAGGAAGGTTGAATGAGTTTGGTGGTGGACAAGTTTTGTTGAGAAATCTTTGGACCATCAATTGGAGATTCCCAAATAGAGCTGGAAATGACATCCATGGAGCATGGGAGCGGTTGACAGCAAGGAATTCAGTGTACTGGTGGCAACTGAAGCCTAGAGTGTAGATTAGAGGAACTGGGGAGAAACTCATTGAAAAGAAGAGGAAATAGAGGATGATGACGTGAGAAACCTCAATATTTAAGGGATGAGCTGAGACAGAGGAGCAAGTGAAAGAAAGAGAGCCAACAGATTTTGAATAGAGTTAGGAAAGTCTTTTCAGGGGAGCCAGGTTTCACAGAGGAGGGGTTAATAGAGCCACATGCCCAAAGGGTTCAGGAAGTCCCAGCTACTCATCGGGGCTGAGGTGGGAGGTTTGCTTGGGCCCAGGAGGTGGGGAGGGTTGCATGGGCTGAGGCTGCAGTGAGCCATGATCACGCCACTGCACTCCAGCCTGGGCAGTAGAGTGAGACCCTGTCTCAAAAGGGGGGTGGGTCATCAAGAAGGATGAGATCTGAGAAGAGGCCTCATTTAGGTTTGAAAATGATGACGTTATAAATGGTCTTTGCCAACGCAGGTTTTGTGAAGTAATAGGTTTTAAGCTGGATCACAATCAGTAACAGAATGATACTGGATATGAAGCAGAAGTCAGATGCTCTTTTCACTAAATCTGGAGGTGAAAAGAAAGCCAAATAGAACAGTAGATAAGAGAAGAGAGAGGGAAGGGATTTTAGGATGGGAAGTTGAGTATACGTGTGCAGAGGCCACAGGATGTGAGTGGAAGGAAAGTGGTTTGTGGAATAAGGCAGAAAAGTAGCAGCCCACACAGTACAGGCCCATGGGCAGCAGGACATTGAGGGCAGAAACACAGGCCAACTTCAGAACAAAATAGGGACACCTATTTTGATGGCATAGGCTGAAAGGAGAGGTATATGACACTTTAGGTAAATTTAAAGGTGTAGGAGAAAACTTCATGAAATTCCCAACTGGCCTCAGTCTTTTAGCAGCTCTCTGACTTTGGCTAGGGTACCTCCTTCCCTGAGCCTTAATTTCTTTTTCTATAAAATAAGCATAATAATAATCACCTCACCTCTCACGATAATTTTTGGAGAACACTTCGCTTGGTGCTTGGAACATAATAAGCAGCCAACAAACATTAATGGGTCACTCTTTCTTTTTTTCTTTCTTTCTTTCTTTCTTTCTTTCTCTCTCTCTCTTTCTTTAATTTGATTCTGTGAAGTATAATTTGTTCACATTTGAACCATTAATAATTGGAACACATGAACCCTGATTTGCAGAGCTGTCTGCTTAGATATGTAATCATGCAGAGTGGTCTTTATCTTAGTAAGAACCTATGCTGGGGTTTAAAGTGGACCATCCCTTTATCTATGTTTTATGGTTAAAGAAGTGAAGCTGTGTGGATTGTTGCTGTGGCCTGTCCTCCCTGAGGCAAAGGTAGATCGCCAGATGCTGCCCCTTCCATGCTCTTTAAAGGCATGCACTTGAGGACTGGCCACACATTCTTCAAGACTATATGAACATTCTAAATGTGGCTAAGTTCACTTCCTCATTTAGCATCGCAAATGCACATGAGTAATCCTTAGTGACAATAAAATCCATTCTAGAATCTTACATTTAAACATTTTCCAAAGACGTGTAATCCAAATATATCTAAATTGCTAGCAGTGTTTGTGGTGGTTTTAATTTTCAGGAAGAATCGTCTCCATATTTTTGGCCCACTCTGTTTCGCTGGGCTTTGTTTGATCTTGAAACTGGGTTATACGGCCTGATATCAATGGAAGTCACTATAACAAATTCCACATGATACAAGGGCTGGACTCACTAACCTCATTTCCCAGGTGGAGGGATCTTCTGTTTCTTTGAATAAAATAGCTTCCCCTTCTACCAGTATTCCTGAAGGTCTTGTGAAAGCAACATTTCAAACAGATTTTTTAAAGTGATCTGATCTTCCTTGGTGACTAGAATTTCATCCCTTTTAGTGGTGTGAGAATAATACCGTGAAAATTATGACAGTAATAAATTTTAATGATCTTCATTGAGAATTCCTAGCAACTTTCCACACTTTTCTTCATTCCAAGCACATTGACATGTCTTTTCAACTGCGGAAGAGAGAGGGGCTTTGGAAACTTTGACTCACTGTTTTTTGCAGCTGTTATAGTGCTCACCAAAATTTGTCAAAATTTTGGAATGTGAAGGTTTGTTTTTCTAGGACCATTATAATGCCAATCCCAACCTCAGTGATGCCAGAAGGAAGAGATCTTTCCAAACACCATGTGGCTTATTATGCCAAATATGGGACCCAGAAGTTTATTTAAGATGCACATTTCTAGGAAGTTAAAGGCAATAACACCTAATTTATCTGATATTATTGGAGATGTGCTCTCTTATGTGGATTTTCCAGGTAACCAAAGCTATGATTTTAACTGTATGAGAATTTGTTTAACCCACTATTTGCTGGAACTCTTTCATAAATATATTATATTTTTCCTTACTTTCCTGTAAACAGCACATTGAGGGTATTTCATGATTTGGGGGGGATCATTGTGCCCATGAATCATGATGCGGAGCTCTTGTGACTTGACTAGAACTGGACTTCCTGGAAATTAGCACCAGCGGAAAGTCACCCTCAACAGAAGCAAAACACTCAGCACAGAAGAGCCTCGTGGGTCTTTACTGAAGGTGTCTTGAGTGGATGGGTTATGAGAGGGAATTATTTCTCCCAACACATTGTACACCCTTAAGGATCTTCCTTTTCTCTCTCTCCCACCACAAAATCTTAGCATTTTACCAGCTGTTTATGTGATCTTCTACTCTTTTTACAAACATTTCCTCTTCTCTCCCCATTCTCTCTCCTTTTCTTCCTTCCTCTCTCTCTCTCATCTGTCCTTCTCCCTTTCCCCACCTTTCCTACGGTCCCTGAAGTAGCTTTATACCTCTTTTAGAAAAGGTGTTTGATCCCTTCCCTTGACTCAGCCCTACAAAGGTGATCTAGGAACTAAATTGCACAAATGAAGGATGCTCCCTGGGTGGGCAGGGATCAGGAAGTTGTGATTCCAGAGACCAAAAGAAAGCCCCAGACACTGTCTCCATTACAGTATAGAGACTTAACTTTTTGTTGTTGTTTTTGTTGTTAGTCTCCCTTGTCCTCACCCATAGAACTGTCAAAGGGTGCCTGCTATTGGCAGACCCTTCACCTTTCTCTTTTTTAATAAATCGCTTCCCTGCCAAGACCTCTGTCAAGGTTTGAGAAGTCAGAGCATCAAGTTGTTCTCAATAAATGGTATGTACATGAGCATCAGCAAGCTCAAAGAAATGACCCGAGGGCCTTTTACTACTGAGAGAATAAAGCAAAAATGCCAGGTCTTCACTGGTTGTGCTTTGTGCCAGCAATTTGGACATGTTTTCTTTTTTCTTTTCTTTTTTTTTTTTTTTTTTTGAGACAGTCTGGTTTCGTCGCCAGGCACCAGGCTGGAGTACAGTGGCGTGATCTCGGCTCACTGCAACCTCCGCCTCCCGAGTTCAAGCAATTCTCCTGCCTCAGCCTCCCGGAGTAGCTGGGACTACAGGCGCATGCCACCACGCCCAGCTAATTTTTGTATTTTTAGTAGAGACGGGGTTTCACCATGTTGGCCAGGATGGTCTCGATCTCTTGACCTCGTGATCCGCCCGCCTCGGCTTCCCAAAGTGCTGGGATTACAGGCGTGAGCCACCGCGCCCGGCCGGACATGTTTTTCTTAATTTCCAGTGTTGAGCTATGTTCCAGAAGAAGGAGTCTTCCAGAAATTATTGTAGTGCTTGATGTTTTGTTTTCATTCACTCACAGGGCATTTGTTTTAAATGTCATAGGGATTTTTTGAAAGTGAACCAGGAAAGAGGTGAGCTTCTGAGCTGTCCCAGGACAGAGGCATGGAGCCATGCTGGATCAGGCTAAGCTCCAGCCCCTGTCCAATACGGAGAACCAGTGTTAGTCATCAGAGCAATCCTGGTTCTGGGTCACACACCCAGAATCAAAAAAGACTGAGACTGCCTGGGAGTTGGATGCCAAACTACTTCTAGTGTCTTCTGAAATATTTTGTCAGATAGAATTCTTTAGTTTATATATGATTATGTAATTTTGTAACAGTATATGAAAATAGGGTAACACAATATAGAAGTTCTTTAGGGCTGCCTAGCAATGACAAAGCAAAAAGTCCCTAGTATCTATTACTAAAATTTTTTCCTGCAAAGAATTAGCAAAATGCTGACTGTTCATGAAGTCAGCCCTTCATTTGATCACTTTCTAGATGTAACATTGATCTTTTGTATCTGATTTTCTTTTTAAAGACTGTAAAGACCATAAAATTACTCTGTCTGTAAAGTATTATAATCTGGAACTTCACTTATAGTTGTAGTTCCCATACAATTCTATTAGCTCAATCTGCCAAGAACATTTTGTATTTCCAAAGTGGAAGTAACATCATTCCTGCTCTGGAATTTCTTGGCAATTATACCTCACTTGTATTAAGAATTTGACAAAGGCCAACAGCATAATTTACTGTAATTTTAAAATGAAGTAATGTGTAAATGACTTTTTCATAATGGAACTATGAGCAAAAGAATTTTTGCATTTAACAGTTGCTGTGTCAGAGTTTTTATAATTAAATCCCTTTACTTAGAGGATAAACAGTCAGAGCTAATTTTTATTGTGTCTGTATTGATGTTGATGGAATGCATTATGGCATTTCCCACATCCTTTTAAGCATCTCAAATTATATAGGCATAGTTACATGTGTGCTGTTTTTTTAAAGTAATCAGCTCTTTAAAAACCATGTTTCTTCTGTGTCTTAAAAGATTTTCATTCAGTTCTTCGTTCTTCGTTTTTCTCTTTCTTATCAATGATTGGGCTCTTGGAAGTTGATTCATTACAGCTGCGTTCTTCACTGTCTGGGTTTTCTAGTCTGAAGTTTCTCAGACTGGAACACTGACACCTTGATTGTGCCACCCCTGAGTGGACTTGAACTACACTGTCCTAGCCCTCATCCATCTGGGAGAGCAGTCTTGTGTTCATGGAGATAATGTTCCTTCATGTTATAAACGGTGCCTTTCAGATACACAGCAAACACTTGCCCTGTGTTAGTCCCTGGATGCTGCCCATGTGTTTCATTGGTGACATTTGACCTTCCTATAAAGAAATAGTGGTTCTCAACCATAGCTGCACATTGGAATCATCTGGAGAGCCATATTAAACACTCATGCCTGGGTCCCACCCCCACATTCTGTGTCTTTACACATTCTGATGTAATGCGTAAATGGGTGTGGCCTGAACATTGGAATTTTTAAAAGCTTCCTAAGTGATTCTAATGTGCAGTCAAGATTGAGAACCCCTGCCTAGGAGTCCTTTCTGCTTCCCAGATCTTTAAAGTCAAGTTTATTTGCTTGCTTTATGACATAACTCAGCCCTTTGCCTGACTCTACAGAAGTCTCCAGACAGATTACTGTCAATAGCTAGTTTTGTACAAATTCATTACTAAAATCTCAATTCATTTCCCCCTGTCTTTAGTATTCACCTCTATGCAGATAACAACAGCAGAGACTTATGTGGGATCTCTTATGCAACAGGCATTGCATAAAGTGCCATATACACACTAACATGTGACCGTGATCTCTCACCCCAACTCCAGCCCCATATTTTCCAGTCTCTAGGGCACTTGGTCAGTTGTCATCTCCAAGTCAACACGTATAAAACTTCACATGCCGCTGTCCACCTGCATCACTTCCCACACTGTTCATAGCATTTGTGCTCCAATCCCAAATCTACTGTCACTGGAATATGACTTGGACAGGAAGCTGCACCTTCATTTTCCTTAGCTGCAAAGTGGTAATGATGGTCCTAGTAATACCCTCTTTGTAGACATGTGAGGATTTCTCCAGATGCCCTCTGTAATGTGCATCGTCTGTAATGTATAGCAGGCACTTAACAAATGAGACCTGTTGTTATTGTTTATAGAAACTTTATATTAACATCATGCTTCCCTCTTCTTCCTTGTTTATCTACTCTTTTCCCAGTGCTTATTTCACTTTGCAGATGTTTCTCTGAGTCACTCACTCCAGTCTAGTCCTTATCCCCTCGGGCTTCAGTTACTGCAACAACTCCTAACTGGGGCTTTCCTCTTGCCCACCCTTAATTTACTCAACACACTCTGAAAATAACTTCTTGAATTAAACACCACTTGTATGTTATTCCCTTGCTCAACAACCTGTGAAGGCTTCACACCGTTCACTGTATCCTGCCAAACTCCTCTGCTAGGTTTTAAAAATTCTTGTCATAATTTGGCTGCAGCCCTTCTGATCAATTTCATTTCCCATTTACTCCCAGCATTCCGTCTCCACTCTAGGCTGGCTTAGTCGTCTCGGCATCTTCTGAACACACGTGCAGTGTTTATGCCAGCTCTTGCTGCTCTGTTCCAGAATAGAATATAAATTCTCCTTCCTTTGCAAGGTGTAGTTCCAATTAAGCTTCCTCCCTAAGGCCTTTTCCACTTTGATCTCTACTTATACTCATGTCTTTTTTATTATATTACTATTACTTTCCTATAACACTGATCTTAACAAATGCCTGTGGGGGTGGCGGGGGCAGGCAGCCAGTGTCACTGAGTGGCTGTGGCAGAGTGGTGAGCACATGCCTCGTCTAACAGAGCAGCTGCAGCTGCAGCTGCCCGCTGGATCCCCAAGGAAATGCAAGCCGGTCGTTGCAAGATTTCCCAAATAATTTTCAAGAGAAAAATCTGGAATTTTTAAACTTGAAATTTAATTTGTAAATGTTGGCAATTAATTTAAAATCTTCAAAAAAGATTATGGAGCAAACAACAGGGATCTATAGGACTAGGAGTAGCCCCAGGGATATCGTTTTGTTCCCTCTGCTTTCTAGTCTGTGTACCATCTAGTTCAGAACTTACTCTCTAATTGTTGGACATTTTATTTCTGTTTCCCCATCCCACTCCAGCAACCCCACCTTATTCATTTTGGGCATCTGTTGCTGGACCTAATACAGTATTAGCAATGAATAACAACCATTTAGTTCACTCATTTGTTAAAGAAATTTTTAATGAACTTACATGGTAGGTAATGAACAAGACTTCCCAGTTTTTGTTTTCTGGTTTCTTTCATTGGTTGGGTTTTTGTCATGGCTCTGTGTCTGATTTTCATATTCATCATCAATTTGATATCCCGTCCTGTTGCTTAGTCACCTGGTGACATAAAGCCAGATTTTTCTATGAAAAGAGGAACAATGTTACTTTTACATTTTATTAGTGATATTTGCCATTGAATAATGTATAAAATGTCCTTATATAACCTAGATATTCTCAGTACTTGGCACATGTTAGGAATGCAATAAATATTAGTATTATTTATTCTTTGTGCAACCAGGAGACAGATGCCTTTTGCAATTATGTCTTATATTAAGATTGTTTTACCCTGCAATATGAAA
The DNA here is from genome assembly GCA_036589455.1 of Ateles fusciceps. NCBI lineage: Eukaryota > Metazoa > Chordata > Mammalia > Primates > Atelidae > Ateles > Ateles fusciceps. Next base: position 6,935,764 of record JAZHEH010000889.1, read on the forward strand.
TTTATGTAATTATGTAGCTAAAATCATTCTTGGTGATAGTACATATCTAAAATAAGTTTTGTATGCCAGGTGCAGTGGCTCATGCCTGTAATCCCAGCACTCTGGGAAGCCAAGGCAGGTGGATCAACTAAGGCCAGGAGTTTGAGACCAGCCTGGCCAACATGGTGAAACTCTGTCTCTACTAAAACTACAAAAATTAGCCAGACATGGTGGCGGATACCTGTAGTCCCAGCTGCTTGGGAGGCTGAGACAGGAGAATTGCTTGAACCTGGGAGGCAGAGGTTGCAATGAGCTGAGATCACGCCACTGTTCTCTGGCCTGGACCACACAGTGAGAATCCGTCTCAACAAAAAAAAGTTATGTGAAAAGTTTTTTGATGAGGAATTTAGAGTAATTATTGAAAACTCACTCTTTGTGCCACTGACTTATATACCACATACTTTTCCATCGCAACTTCCTGTTAATTGCCATGATATCATTTCAGCAGCAAGCAAAGATATTTTATCCTAACAGTTACTACTAGACATGCGTAACTCTTTTTGACTCATATTAGTTTGGATTGAAAAGGGGAACATACTTGAGAAACACATGGGCACCATTGTAACTGTTCAAACAGGATTTTAATTCTCAACCAAAATGCTACAAAGAAGACATCACTTAAGACTCTGGTTGAGGTTTGTTATATCCTTCAACTTGCAGAAATCAAAAATGCAGAAGTTAAGACTGTTGTCTCTTTTACTTGTTAATTGTGCTAGCTTTTGTCCATGGTGATGTGATAAACATAAGAGTGACGCACAAATCCAGATTGTTCTCTCTTTGTGGTTTGCTGCAGGTACCCAGCGTGCCAATGCCCGGGCCCCAGCCCCTTACAAACGGGATTTTGAAGCCAAACTGAGGAATTTTTACAGGAAGTTAGAGACTAAAGGATATGGACAAGGCCCAGGGAAGTTAAAGTAAGTCAAAGTGACACAAACCACATAATTTATAGATGGTGAAAGGATGGGATGCAGTTGAGCGTCTAGGAAATTGATTGTGATTTGGGATGATTAGCCTTCATTTTAGTTGGCATAATTATTTTGGCATTTGTGAATTATAGATCATCTAAAACACAGTCCTGGAATTAAGCATGATTAAGCTTAACATTTTAAAACAAGTAGTGAAGACACTGCCACTTTTCATGTAAAAATAAAGGCAAACTAAAAGGCTGGTATTTTTCCCTCCGAAAAGTACCTCTTTATTGGTACGTAGTATATTCATTAGCTATAAAGCTATCCCAGTGTCCTCCACTGCAAGTTTCTGTCTCCTGAACTGACCTGAGTGTAGGAATGGTGCCCAGCTCTGTTCAGTTCTGTGAAACAAACTTCACAACAGCACATGTCATGAGTGTTGTTTCTGCCTTTCTTCATCCACCTTCCCGCTTAAAATGGGGAAGCCGAACCATCCTCATGTTGTTTGGCCTAGAATTGTTTCCATTCCCTACTTACCCTTCTTTCTCTCCTCCCTGCCTTTACCCCTGTCCCATGTCCCCAGTGGAGATCACTTGCCACTGAGAGAGTACAGAGGAGGGAGGATCTACACTGGAGCACCCCCATGACCCTGAGTGCCTGAGAAAGGGTCCAGAGACCAGACCAACAACAGCCCCATGGTTCACTGCCCCACCCACAGGAAGTCTTGCTTGATTAAATTCCACCCTCATTGCCCTAAAAAATCATCAGCCTGCCCAAACACCATACTTCTCTGAGCTTTACTTTTGTCACATTTCCAAAGGTCTAAGATGATCCAACTGTCATACATTCAGCCGCCCTATCATCTCTCTGTCCATTACTATTTACATTAAGAGCAAATTGATATCTATAGAAGGATGACTTTAATTGTCATCACAAGTAGATTAACCTGCCACATACATCAATCATTTGCATCTGTCCCTTAGGGACTGTAAAGATTCACTTAATTTAACAATTAACAATTGGAAACTCTTTTGCTTTGGAGGACATTGAGAATTTTTTTTTCCTCTTGTTTCTCACAGTCATCTCTCTGGGCACTTAATAATTGAATTCTTTGTCTAAGTGCATTGAGGCTTAAAACATTGCCTCATAGAGTTGTTCTTGCTTTACTAAACAAAATGTGTGTGTGCACGTGCGTGCGTGTGTGTGTGTTTGTGTGTTGTTTTATGATCATTTTTTGGAGGGAGAATAAACTGATTTGACCATTTAGATAGGATTCTCCAGTTGTTTTCATGGGTCATGGGTAGGGTGCTCTATTTACCAAGGATTCTCTCATGTAACTTTTGCTAATGCTATTAAGATTTAAAGACAAATGTGTACTTTTTATTGCAGACAGCAATGATATTAGGTAACATTCTTCTTGCCTAGTTAATTGTGGCAAATGAAAATTAAATGAAAAGTGCCAAGTTCTAGAAAGATAAGTAAATTATCTGTAATAGTATAGTAATAATCTGTATTTTCCAAATTGTCTCTTTATGGACAGGTTAATTATCCGGAGAGATCACTTACTAGAAGATGCTTTTAATCAGATTATGGGTTATTCCAGAAAAGACCTGCAGAGAAATAAGCTATATGTCACCTTTGTCGGGGGAGGAAGGGTGAGTAGAACAGAGAAGTGGCCTGTGGAACATAGGCTGTGGCCACAAGGCGGATGTTTCTCCACGTCGCTGTGGTTGCCTGAAACAGGAAATCCTTCTGGCAGGAAGTGCTGTTCTCATACACTTAAACATTTGGGCTTTTTTTTTTTAAAGGTCTCCTCTAGTTTTTAAATCACTTGACATAGAAATTCTTTCATAAAAACTGGTAACTTCAGATCATTTTTGAGAACAGAGGCTGATTTAGTTTCTTCTCTCTGCACCTCTCTCTTAAAGGGAAAAAGTAAGGCTTTGCTGGGGGAGAAAACAAGGACTTTGTGATCTATGATCTTATTTTCTGCCCTGCAGGACTAAGTAGAATGTGCTTCCTCTATTAAATAAGTTCAGTTTCAGAAATATGAATTAGAATCTTGCTGTTCTACCCGGAGCCTCCACAGCAGTAACTCTCGGGCCTTGGCTCTTATTTCTCGGCCCCCAGTTTTTCTCTTCCCTTGGGAGGGCAGCACACCTACCATGATTACTACCTAACATAAACAAACATGTCCCACCTCTGTGACACTTCCAGGAGTGTGCTCATCAAGGGTTAGGAAATGAAGGAGTGAAGACTCCTACACAGTGTCTGCTGCGCCCAAATAGACATAACTGTTATTACGCATTTCCTTAGAAGAGGCCAGCTGTCATCCCTCCCAGACACCTTCTTCTTCCTCATTTCAGGTCTGGGTTCAAGTCTCTGCACCTTCTTCATAACTCAGCGGCCGATAGAGGGAACTTTTTAAATACCATACAATTGTCTGGTTGTGTTCTTTGTGGCTCTTGTTGATTTGGATTATTTTAAAGCTATGCCTCAGTCATGCCTGGGAATAAAGTATATTAGATTATGGAATCATATTAGTGATATTCAACAAATTCAGCCATTTAGTACCCAGTGGATGAAACAGTGACTCCAAAGTATAAAATAATTTTCCTGTGCTGATGGAACTAAGGAATGGCAAAATCAGGATTCAAACTCAGGCCCTTTGTCTTTCATCTAGTACTCTTGAACTAGTTCTGGAACCTAAGCAAAACTTCTGCACTCCAGCCCATCTGAATTTTTTCCCTATACCTGGACATTTTGCCCATTCCAGCTAATGACTGATAACTTCTGCCCTTGTCACATGTACTGCTGTATAGTCTCCCAGCTCTGCCTACATTAAGGTAAAACATTATGTGCCATCACACTATGACATGACAAAATTTGTACAGAAGTTTGCCTAAGACTGGATCCTTTTATTGCTGATGTGCATTAGTGGACTTCTAGCTTGTATTAGTTGGCTTAAAGATGAAGGTGCACAGTTGAAAATGAATGCAAATGGTGTTAGCCTAATCACCGGTATGCATGGGATTCCAAGTATTTCCTTACATAATCAGTCTGGTTTGGATGAGAATACTTTTCCTCCCCCAGAAGTCCAGCTGCCTCCCTTCATTGTTGGACCAGAGTTTGTTGAGATCTCAAAGATATAGGGAAGAGTTTTTGGAAGCACTGACATTTAAGTTTGAATAGAGCAGATGTTTATCATGGTTGGTTATCCTAAAGCAGTCTCCTCATGGCTTGGACTGATGACATCGGTTCCTAGGAGGCTATATGTGTTTTTAAATGCTCATTACTAGACCCAGACATGAAGGAGGAGATCCTAGGAGGCAGGCCAGGCTTAGTGGGGCTTGATACCTCTATTTGATTACATTACATTGATGGCCAAATGCTTCCTGCCTCTATCACCTGTCTCCTTCCTGTGACATCAGATAGAAAACAAGGAAAAGGATGTTTAAAGGTGTGAGCTCAATTATCAGGGACAATCTTTTAATCTGTTCACTCTACATATGGCTTATTGAAGCTGGATTTCTGGGACTCGGACTTTGTCAGGTCAGTATCATAGATTATTAGATATAGACTTTAATTTTCTATTGAGGCACTGAGAAATACATATGCTGTTTTTGAGAGATGAAAACAATAATTGTACTGGAATAATAGAAACCTCAAAAAAAAAAAAAAGAAACCTCAAACTTCTAAAAAGTAAGGAGCTCTTTTAGCCTTTGACACCTTCTCAAACACATTGACTCTGTCACATGGAAATGAAAAACCCTAACTTTTTTCTGGATTATAATAAATACCCAAAGGGAAAAGCTACCCAATTTTTCCATTGAACTATAAAAATGGAGCTAGGGGTTTTCTGTTAGTTTCCCTTTACCAATTTTAATATCCTCAAAATGTATCATTTTGTAAGTTCTTCATGTCTAGGTCTATTAATGAGCATTTAAAAGCACACATATCTGGCACCCAGACCTTGGTTTCTAAAGACATTCTTTGATAAAAAGAATCAGGGTTTTTAGAGAAATGGCTGATTGTAACACTAGGTAGGAAATATACAAGATGGAGCCTGAAGCATCTTGTGGTGTCAGCCAGAGAGAAGTCCTCAAAAATCCCATAGTCATGGGGTATGTTGAAAGGACCCAGGAGCCAACTGAAGGAGTTCCCAATGAACAAAGCTGAAATAATTTGAGCAACAAAATAAAGAAATACAAAACTATTGGATTATAAACCAAAGTATAAAATTAATATTCATACTGATACAAATACATGGTTGAATACATAAATAAATGAGGAAGAATAGAAAAATAGAAAAATCTCTTTTGTAAACAGTGGAACCATCCCAGATGCCCATCCATCAATGAGTGGATAAAGCAAATATGGTGTGTGTATATATATATATATATATATATGCACTATGGAATACTACTCAGCCATGAAAAGGAAGTAAATAATGATATTCACAGCAACCTGGATGGAATTGGAGACCATTATTCTAAGTGAAGTAACTCAGGAATGGAAAACCAAATATCTTACATTCTCACTCATATGTGGGAGCTAAGCTATGAGGGCACAAAGGCATAAGAATGATACATTGAACTTTGGGGTCTTGGGGGAAAGGATTGGGGGTAGCAATGAAGAAAAGACTACATGTTGGGTACAGTGTATACTGCTCAGGTGATGAGTGCACCAGAATCTCAGAAATCACCCCTAAAGAACGTATTCATGTAACCAAACACCACCTGTTCCCCAAAAATCTATTGAAATAAAAAAATTAACAATTATAAAAAAAGAATCACTGCTCTAAAGGTAGATATGAATTAATTTAAGGCAAACAGTAGACAATATGTCCTTCAGAAATGGCTGTAGGTCTGGGGTAGGCAAATGATGTAATTTGGCTCAATTAAACTGAAAGAAACTCTGTTATGTTGTAGTTGGTGAAAGGTTTCACTAAAAATGGGGGGGAAAATCTCTTTGCAGAATATTTCCATACAATCAGCATAACTCTCTGTTCCTTAGGTATGGAATGTGCATAGTGACTTTTTTCCAAATAGTACACTATGAAAAGAAGGGGGAACAAAGTAACTTCACAGTCAAGAAACCTGACAAACACTATGGCAGTCAGGTGATCAAGGTCAATATCAATAGCCACAAGTCATGTTGATAATATATACCCTCGATATGATATGAGAATGGCACTTTACGTCTGTGGTCTTCCTCCCAAATCCATAACGCTAGTCCAACCATGAGAAAAATATTAGACAAAATCCCAACAGAGAGACATTGTACAAAATAACTTACCAGTACTCTTTAATACTGCCAAGGTCATCAAAGACCAGAGGAGCCTGAGAAACTGTCACAGCCAAGAGGAGACATGACAATTAAATGTAATGTAGTTTCCTGGATGGGATCATGGAACAGAAAAGGGACATTAGGTAAAAACTGAGGAAATGTGGATAAAGTATGGATTTTAGCTAATAACAGTATATCAAGACTGGTTTATGAATGACAAGTGTACTGTGCTAATGTAAGACGTTAATAATCTGTGTGTGATGTATACAGGAACTCTCTGTTTATCTTTGCAATCTTTCTGTAAATCAAAACCTATTCTAAAACAAAAAGTTTCTTAAAAGAAAATATACAGTCAGGATTTGGGGAGATTTAGGAAATGTTTCCTTGAACAACTTATTTCCTTGTTACCTGATAAATGACTGCCCCCAGGGTAAATTTTGGTATGTATATATCTATGTCTGCACTTGAGTTCAATAGTGTAATAAGCATATATATGGGGTTAATTCTGTGGGAAGTCCAAATTAGTAGTGGCATTGGTATATATAAAGTATTATTTTGTGTTTCTTATGTCAACTGTGTTATCTAAGAGGGAATAATACTTTGTAATTCATATTGATACCACTTCAGTGATTATATTTTACCTGTTACCATCAAGGTCTTTATTTACAGTAGACTAGCTAAAGCATTAAAAAAGGGAGTTTATTTTAAAGAATAATGCATCTACTTGCCCTCCAAAATAGGTGTGAATGAGCAGAGAGATTTCAGCTCTGCTTTTTTTGTTTGCATAAGTCTGAAACATGATATATAGATAGTTCCTTAAATAGAATAGTTGAGCCAAGAGAAATGATGGGAACATTTATGGTCAAAAATTTACAGGATGGCTGCAAATTCCATGCAAGGTAGAATTAGCCCCAGAATACAAGAGATGTATATATTCAATTTAAAAATACAAAAATAATCCTAGAGTCTATAAATACAAATACATTAGTTGATAAGGAACTATAACATCTCACTGAAACCATATTTTGTATGATGCTTTGGCTTTTTACAAAAAGTAGGTAGTTTCTAAGCACAATCTTGTAACTAGTGATTTAATTTGGTTAGACCTCGAGGTTTTGTTTTCGTCATGAAAATTTCCACACAACTTAATCTGGTGATCTGCCTTTGCAAAGTTGTGGGGAAGGGAGATCAGCAGTGGTGGAGTGGCTGAAAACTGAGTCATCTTCATTGAATGTGGTGTGAAATTGCATGCAGGGGTTGCCTGTTTCTGCTGGCTTCAGTATATCTAGAGGTTGCTTCTCTAGGCATGAGGTCAATGAAATATACATATTCTCTAGTGAATTATTCTACATATTTTCCAGCTATATTATTATACTGCACATTCTCCAGTGTATTATTTTCTTTTGAATTAAAAGTCCTAATACACTAACAACTAACGATTATGTGATTTCAAAAGTTAGCTAGATGCTAGGCATGGTGGCTCATACCTATAATCCCAGCACTTTAGGAGGCCAAGGTGGGAGGATTGTTTGAGGCAAGGAGTTCCAGACTAGATTGGGCAACATAGTGAGACTCCATTTCTATAAAAAGTTAAAAAATTAGCTGGGTGTGATGGCTTGTGCCTATAATCCTAGATACTTGGGAGGCTGAGGTGGGAGGATCATTTGAGTCCAGGAGCTAGAGGTTACAGTGAGCTATGATTGTGCCATTGTACTCCAGCCTGGGTGACAGAGCAAAACTGTGTCTCTTTAAAAAAAAACAAAACAACAACAACTGGATTAGACTGTTGTGTTCTGATAACGCATGGGGCCACTACCCAAAACATTAAAGAAATAGTGGCCTGAATAAAGAGAGGAGATTTACAGTGTGATTGCCCCACGTGTTTTTCTCCATGGCCAGCCCTGTAAAAGGCACTTTTCTTTAAGAAAGAATGAGTTTATTATGTGTGAGTTGCCATTAATATAACATCGATCATGTCTTGCAGAGCCACACTTTGAGTAGGGAGATGTGTACAAGCAGTTTTAGTTTGGGAGTTTAAGAACTTCCTGTGATATCTTTCTTTTGAGCTTTCTGTAATCCCCCTGAGAGAGGCAAATGAAAGCAACTAGGGAGGATGAGATCTGAAAGAGTTTTCTTCAGTCCCTGCTTATAGAGTAACCAGCCCGTTCTTACATATGACTGGTCAGATCCTCACTAGAAGCTGTTTGAGGCTCTGAGCTTGATCATTAATTTCTCAGAAATCTGTGAAGCTTCAAGGTAAACTTTATGGTGTTACTTTTTTTTCCTTCCAAAAAGAGACATTTGCAGGATAACCTAAATTACCCAAACCTTTCTAAAGAAGGGTGCTTCTGTGTCTAGGCTTTGGCTTGGTAGCACCAGGTAAGACTTTGTTTATCATATCAAAATTCCTTACTCACCTATCAGGCTTTCTTAATTGGCTCAAGAACTCACGTCTTGTTGCTATAAATATCTGAGGGTGAATCAGAAGGTGTGTAGGCCATATATGCCTGAACCAACACGTAGGAAATGATGGTGTGACTTCCTAAGGCCATTATCTTCTCTTATTTCATAGTCTGCTTTCATTGGAATACTGAGTTTTCAGTAATTCTTAGTTGAAAATAAAGAATGAGAGAACAGAATTTATTATTTTAACAAATATTGGGTGCCACTGACAACTTGGGTGGAGTGCCAGCCCAGCAATGTGATGATGTTTAAAATGCTCTATCAGCACTTGGGGCTCCAAACTTACATGGCCACCCTGGAGACAGCTGTGTGTATTCGGAAATGCCCTCAGATGCAGCTGGTGTGGGGCGAGAGTTTTTATATTTCCGTGCCAAGCCTTTAGCTGTGGAACCAACCTAACTGGCAAAACAGGAATGTAACAGACAATCCCTGTGATATGAGTCATATTAACTATTTATATGAAAGAGGTTGCTAAGACATTACAGGAAGCAAAGGCATGATGTACCCTGCTGTGACATGTTTTACTGAATTAGTTAGGCTTATGTGTGAATTGTAGTCTACAACCTGTTCTCAGATAGGTAGTTCTAAGCTTTGGATTATAATCAAATCAAAGTTTAAAAACTATTTTGGCTTTAGAGGTGACTCCATCAGTGCTTCTAGAGTTAAAAGTCAGCAGATAAAAACTTGACCAGTTGAAGATACATTTTCTCCTAGAGGAACTAACTATTAGCTCTGTTTTCACTTGGGCAAACAAGACTTTTCCTTTTCAGTTTAATTCCTCAGGGAACGTTCATCTCATCTTCATCCAGATTCAGCTATTCTCATAAAAAAGGAACTAATCAGTGAGGTCTGTCTTTGTTGTTTTAGCAAATTTTACCACATGAGAGGATATTACGTATTAAACTTCTTAAACATAATTTACTTGATGATTTCTGACAATGTTTTCAAATTGAGTAGTCTTTTAGGGATTGGTATAAGCTGTTCATGTCATTGAATCAGTACACCAGTCCAAGGCAAATGTGCAAATCTGCTAAATACCAAGTAACAATGTAAGGAATGTTGATTTTTTTTTTTTTTTTTTTTGAGACAAATTTCTCACTCTGTCGCCCAGGCTGGAGTGCGGTGGCACGATCTCGGCTCACTGCAACCTCTGCCTCCCGGGTTCAAGCGATTCTTCTGCCTCAGCCTCCTGAGTAGCTGGGACTACAGGCACATGCCACCACGCCTGGCTAATTTTTGTATTTTTAGTAGAGACAGGGTTTCACCACATTGACCAGGCTGGTCTCAAACTCCTGACCTTGTGATCTGCCTGCCTCGGCCTCTCAAAGTGCTGGGATTACAGGAGTGAACCACTGCACCTGGCCAATTTTCTTTAGAAAGCATCAGAGAGCTCCACTCATTGATTCAACAACATATATTGAGCCCTCACTGTGTACCAGGCTAGGTAGTTGGGATATAAAAATGAACAAAATATGGTCCCTCCCCCCCAGCATAGTTATAGACTAATATGTATGCGTAAGGGAGGCAGTCACATAGACAGATAATTGTAATGCACTCTGTAAGTGCAGTATTATTAAAATACTCAGAGTTAAAGCTTAAAGAAACCCTGACACTTCTAACTGAATGCCACAGTTTAATTTTAAGCAGGCAAAATCCCATTTTACTTTTACCAGTTGTCTGTAAGAAAACTGACTCCTGAAGTATTTGCCTCATGCTTCAGCTGTCTGTGACCTTATCCATTGCATGCTTGATTGTGTCTGAAAGCACCACAGAGCAGTGACCATGACAGACGGGCGCTCACTCTGTGCCTCACACTTAGTAGTCTGCCCACTCCTTGAGGTTGCATACACCGTAGGATATTGTAGCCATTTTACATTTCCTTGAAGAGATCTTCACTAAAGAAGAGGATCGATAATAAGCTAGATATTTTAACAAGTAGTACTTTCCTTCTACTTTCTTTCTTTTGTAACAGAGGTTAGCAGGATTTGTCTGTAAAGGGCTAGGTAGTAAATACTTGAGTTTTCACCATTCATTCCTTCTCTGTGGCACCTACTCAACTCTGCCCTTGTAGCAGGAAAGCAGACATCATCAATACATAAGTGAGCACAGCTGTGTTCCAATAAAACTTTATCTACAAACCAGAGGGTGGGGCAGATTGGACGTACAGGACATAGTTTGCCCATCCCTACTCTATTAGCAGTATTTTTTTAGTCTTGATGAACATTTAAAATTGACTGAAGGGTAGGCTAATAAGTAACAAGCATTAAATTTGGGGTCAGAGCAGCTGCCTCAAGACCTCAAGGTCTACTGGTTCTTCCATTGCAGCTTTCATGTGATACAAGTCAGTGATCTCTTTCAGCTTCTCTATAAAATGGGGGATTGGGCAACATGACTTCTTTGATCACTGGCATGCTCTGTTTCTGGAAAGACACAGGGGACTAAGTATCAAAAAATGAAATTTTAGTAGGGAAAAGTATAGTCTAGTACTAAGGCTTTTAAAAGATACAGCTACATGCAGACACATTGGTGGGGGGGTCCTGGGTTAAAGTGCATAGATGAAAGGTTTGGGGCTTTGGCTGATGACTAGCTCTTTATGAGTCAGCAAAGTAAAGTGGTTGCCCCAAAGGCAGGGTAAGTTTTAACCCTCATCGTGAAGAAAAGTGTCCAGGACTTTCTAAGCTCTGTGCTGAGAAGCCCTCACATGGAGTGTTGCCATCAAGTCTTTTTTTTTTTTTTTTTTTTGAGATGGAGTCTCTGTCACCCAGGCTGGAGTGCAGTGGCGTGATCTCGGCTCACTGCAACCTCCACCTCCCCGGTTCAAGCGATTCTCCTGCCTCGGTCTCCCAAGTAGCTGGGATTACAGGCATGCACCACCATGCCCAGCTAATTTTTGTATTTTTAGTAGAGACAGGGTTTCACCATGTTGGTCAGTCTAGTCTTGAACTCCTGACCTCATGATCCGCCCGCCTTGGCCTCCCAAAGTGCTGGGATTACAGGCATGAGCCACCAGGCCCGGCTGCCATCAAGTCTTTACTGCCACCAGGGTAGAGAGAGAATTCTCACCCCTGCCCTGAGAGGAGGTTGAAGGAAGTGGCCATGCTCAGGAGTGGGAAAGGGAGAGAAGGAGGCAGTGGCCAGGAGACAGAAACTGCTAAACCTAGAGCTCCTATGGAAAATGACTTTTCAAAATGTTTTACGTCTTTAGGATCTAGATCAGTACCCCATATATAATCAGCACATGGTCACGTGTTGAAAGCGAGCCTCTGAGTATGTGAAGAACGTTCAAGTGGAAGAAGTATTCCGGTGGAGTCACAGGCCAGAAGTAGGTCAGCGGGAGGAAGCCACAGAGGCTGCCTTTGTCACAGCATGAGGAGGGACAGGTAGTCTGTGCGTGCCTGCACTGGGGAGGCAGCCAGGGTACTGCTTCGGAGTCCTCAGAGTAACCTGAGGGTAGCCCCACTGATGCTGGGAGCCACCTGTTAGCATGTTCTATTCAGCTGCCCCAGAGGGCAGACCCATCATGTCACCTACAGCCTCTTTGGCCCTGTGAGTCTGTTGTGTGCATTTTTCTTTACACATACGTTTCCTGTCAGCACAGTATGGGTGTGAGGATTTTAATACCACTGGTGATGTGTTAAATGATTTTAACTACTACAAATACTGACTTTTTTATTTTAATATTCATGTATTCATTTTAAGGCATATTGGAAAACAATAGGGTGAACATCTGAAAACTTCATAAAGATTGTGTAAGACAAAGTTCTGTTTAAAAAGCAAATAGATTTAGTCTACAGCCATACCACCCTGAATGTGCCCGATCTTGTCTGATCTCAGAAGCTAAGCAGGGTTGGGCCTGGTTAGTACTCTGGTGGGAGACTGCCTGGGAATACCGCGTGCCATGGGCTTAAAAAAAAAGCAAATAGATTTAAAATTGATTTAATGAAAAAATTAATAAAAGTACATATATATTCAGATATGACAAAAATTGGGAAAGTAGTATGAATAGGTGAAGCCTGTTCTGTGTAAACCATTTTTATTTATCTTCTGCCTATAGAATCCTTTTTGTTGCTGCTGTTCTTTCCCCATCACCCGGGCTGGAGTGCAGTGGCGTGATCATAGCTCATGCAGCCTCAGGCTCCTGGGCTCAAGAGATGCTCCTGCCTCAGCCTCCCAAGTAGCTGAGACTACCAGCACATGCCACTACACCTGGCCAATTTTTTCTTATTTTTTGTAGAGACGGGGGGTCCCACTGTGTCGCTATGTTGCCCAGGCTTGTCTCAAACTCCTGGACTCAATGATCTTCCTCCTTGGCTTCCCAAAGTGCTGGGATTACAGGCATGAGCCACCATGCCCTGCCTAGGATCCATTTTTTTCTCCCATCACACAATCCTAACACTGGACAAGACTCAGATTTTTTTTTTTATTAAAAAAATGCAATGATGCCCACAGAAAAAAATTCAAAAATAAGAAAAAATAAGATAGTGGGAGAAAAAAAGGAAGAAGGAGAAGAGGAATCTTTCATAATCCCTCCTCCACCCCAATTTCTCAGTTGCCTTCATTCCTTTTGAGCATTCCTTTCCTATCCTTCAGCCCATGTGTATGCTTTTTGTCATAGGGTTGAAGTACTTTATATTTTTAATTTTAAAGTTGGCATATCACATTGCTTTACTGCAAACTCCTCCTTACTTTGCATTTTTTGCTCTCGGCATTCTTGGCCACTTGTCATTCCTCAAACCTACCACAATCTTTTCTTATACTTCAGCTTGACCCTGACATCTTTCTGAGTAAAGCAGAATTTATACTGTAGCTCAAGTGTTAAGAGTTTCAGCCTCTTTCTCCAAATGCCTTCCTTAGGAAGCTTTAGGCATCCTTATTTTTCTTCTCTGTAATTTTCTTTGTGTTTTATAATTTAAAGTTTTCATTTGTACCCTATCACTCAATTTTTTGCTTCTGATCTCCCTAGGGGGACTTGTATCTGTAATATCTTATCTCAAATTCACAGAAGTATCTTCCTTCTCCCATTTAAAAAGGTTTCAGACAGCCATGAGGACTCCATGTCCTGTGAGCATATGTAGCTGATTCCTTCTGGTTTTACCCTTTTAAATAAAGCTTTCTCATTGTGATCCCTTTTTGTATAAGCTCGCTCCTGACATTTGAAAGATTTACCTCTTTATACATATTTACATAATCAAAGTATTAGCATATTGCCTATTGTATGTATTAGAATATTGCCTGTTGTATGCCTGCTGTGTGATGTGTGGCTTAGTTTTAGATATGCTCCACATAAATGTCCATTTTACTAATCTGGGTCAAGACACAATGAGATCAGAAACTATGATCATTTAGTTTGTTTTGGACAGCTCTGGTATGTGGACAATTAGACTTGTAATGAGCATTCTGTGGAAACTTGAGCTCTGGAGAAAAAGTGCCCAATATTTTGAAAAAAAAAGTAACAGATTATTCTTTTTGTGGGTTTTTGTTACAGGCTGGATTACAGCGGGCCTTCCAGAGAGTTTTTCTTCCTGGTATCCAGAGAACTCTTTAACCCATATTATGGCTTATTTGAATATTCAGCCAATGACACATACACAGTACAAATAAGTCCTATGTCTGCTTTTGTAGACAATCACCATGAATGGTAAGTATCTTTCCCCCCCAACACTTTTCTTCAGGTGATTTTCTATGATACTAGTTTTTTTATAGAACCCACATTTAAACATTAAAACATTTTTCCCTTGGGTAAAAGCATATTTTCAGTTAAACACCTCATTTGACTCTTGTTTTTATTGTCAAATTTAAATACACAGGTAGTCTCCAAGCTAGGACTCGATCTGTTGATAGCCTGGAAATTGATCTGTTCCAAAAGATCAATTTAAGTAAGTTGGGGTAGAATTCAAAAGGTATTTCCCATTGCAAGAAAGAGATGATGAGTTTCTGGTGAGATCCCTAAATTCCTCTCTGCACCTTTGGGTGCCTGTGAACTCTAAGCTGGGGGTGGGGGTGAGGAGGGGAAGGGCCTGACCCAGAGATCAGACAGCTTTTGGAGTAGCCCTTGGGGAAGTGGCTGCTGTGGGAGGAGGAGATGGGGCAGCTAGAACTCTGGCTGGGGCAGTGATGGTGCTCTAGTGGGCAGTGGGGCTGGTGGGGTGACCTGGGGATATTGATAGTAGAAGTGCAGGAGTGGGGGAGTCACAAGCAGTGCCACTCACCGTATTAGCCATTTGAAGTTTGTAACCAGTTTTTGCCTCTTTCCTAATTTCTCACACAAAATCAAGGAAACTGATTTAGGGTTCCCATCTGAAGATTATTTATGCTGAAAATCCCAAATTACACTCTTTCCAAATATCTTTTAAAATCCCTACGTTTATAGACTTTAAATATCTGTATAACCCCTGTTTGCTTATTCCTTTCATTTTCCCTGATCACAACAAAGGAAAGAATATGAGCAAGATTCATGGAAAAAGCTTATTTGAATCATGAGATTAATATTGGTGGGTGGAGAGCGTTAACTTTTAGGAGTTACTCTTCAAATTAGCTTCTGTTTAGCTGCAATTTGGAGTCCTTCTAACTGTGACTGCTATAGTTGTGCTAAATAAATGGAAATAAAGCGAAACCACACTGCTGGACATTGTTCTTAAAACAGCTGCCTAATACTAAAATTACAAACTTACAGTACAAATCTCAGTATGAATTTATACTTTTGGGAGGTATCAGACTTTCAAAAACCTAGAAACTTGAATCCTTTTGAAAGAGAAAGTAAGTTTACATCTCAGGCAGCAAATCCAGTCATAACAAATATATTTAATAAAGTTTCCAAAGTGATTCAGAATAGAATTGAGCCTTGAAATTTTAGAGAACAGAATGTCCCAGAAGGAAACTCCCCCCAAATGTCCATGTGTATAATTATTGAATGGTGAAAGTATCAGGAATGGGGCTTGAGAGAGAATAAGGATAGTAGCTTTCTCGATCTGAGACAGGGCTTTTCCTCAGAAAAGAACTACTGAGTTTGTATTAGAGAAATCCTGCTAATATTCATGCACAGACACTAGGAGGGGATAGCATTTTCCCCACCTCCAGAGGTCTCATCTGTCAACATCTCTTAGAAGTGGTTTGGGGAAATTTCTCTGAAATGCTCACAGGGGATTCATGAATGTAGGGTGCCACATTGTTGACATGGAGTGAAGGGGGAGCAGGTTCTCTAAATATGAGTGAAACCAATTCTTCAGCAAGTAGGTATGAATTACTGGCTATATTAGCCCATGCTTGCATTGCTATAAAGAAATACCTGAGACTGGTAATTTTTAAAGAAAAGAGGTTTAATTGGATCATGATTCTGTAGGCTGTACGGCAAGCATAGCACCCAAATCACTGGGCTTTGGGGAAGGTCTCGAAGAGCTTTTATAATCATGGTGGAAGGTGAAGGGGAAGCAGGCATACCACATGACAAAAGCAGGAGAGAGGTGCAGAGAGGGAGAGTTGAGGGGATGTGCCACACACTTTTATATGACCAGATTTCATGAGAACCCACTATGACAAAGATAGCACCAAGCCATAAGGGATCAGCTTCCATGATCCAGCCACCTCCCGCCGGGCCCCACCTCCAGCACTGGGGATCGCAACTCACCATGACATTCAGGCAGGGACAACTACACAAACTATATCACTGGCCTGATGAAGACACCGCCCATGGTGCATACAAACTCTCACGACCTAGTAGGCAGTTAATATTGGAAAAATTTAGATGGTTAGAGCTGGAAGGCATTCTAGAAAGCAGATGGAACCACCTAGAAACTGCTCCATGATATGTAAACCATCTCATGCGTTTCCTCCACAGGTTCCGGTTCAGTGGTAGGATCCTTGGTCTTGCACTAATACACCAGTATTTGTTGGATGCCTTCTTCACACGGCCCTTTTATAAGGCTCTTCTCAGAATGTAAGAATATTTTCATTGCTCGTGTACTTAGCATGTAAAAATGCAGCATTTACATTTTTACATGCTAAGTACATGTAAAAATTCTGTCAAATCATTGTTTATCTGTTCACAATCTCAATTCTGTTGTTATTAAATCTAATAGTGGTTTAGATTTCTGAAACTAATACAATTTCAACTGCGATTCCTGTGTTTTCCTGCCTGTGACCTATTTAGCCCCCAGAGTTTTAGTTTTGCTACCCTAACAAATTTATTCTCATTTGTTGCAACACGTGTTCTTCAAAACAATTGTACTTCCAACACAGCCCTGGAATTCCTGTGGTGTCAATGCAGATAATTAATAGAATAGTTGTGGGTTAGTCTTAGTGACTCAAAGCCCCCCCCTCTCCTTTATGAGATGCATTTCATGTTTGGCTTGATGCAAATTTTCAAATATTTACTCCTCATTCAAATCTTCATTCCCCTTTGTTTTGGTTTTATTTTTGCTTTTTTGTCAGGGGTGGACGGTGCCATATATTTTTTAAACTTTCTCTATGCCCTTAGTAATTTACTATAGAAGATGAAAATTCAGCATTCACAGAACTTTTTCTTCATTGTTAATGAAAGATTGCAATTATTGTAAAATGTAGGGGCTAATAGTTTCTGTCCTATAATCAGCAGCCATTTACAGGGCTGAACAGAAGGCAACTGTCTATGGGGTAGTATCTCAAATTTGCAATGAGAAAGCACTGAATTATCACTGGGCTCTGTCCAGCCCATTCCCTAACTGAGGCCATGCACCTGCTTACTGTAAAATGGAAGCCCAGACTTCAAGTGAAAGCAAACAAAATGCTTCTTGTGGGTCCTTGGGAGGGTCAGTAGGAAGACTTTTGCATTCCTCCCTGTCAGTGTCTTCGCAGCTGCGGCCATTTTCTGTTTCTTTGGTTCTTTATGCCCCCTTTGCATCATCCCATTTCATTGCCTTATCGCTTATCTTCTTATTTAAGCTTCCTGAAGGAGTATTCTATACTGGCTGTCTACACTTGCCTCAAATTCACACCCTCAACACACTTCAGCCTGGTTTCTTTCCCACCTGTGGAGGCATTTAGAGAATACTTGTTAGTCCATAACTTATTGGATCACACTGCCGCTTCTGACACTGTGAACCACTCACCCCCACCGCTATTTATTCTTGGATCTTTCCTCCAGAGCTGGCATCTATGACACTTTATTTTGTGGGTTCCTTTTTTAACTTTTCTGTCTCTTTTGTGAGCCCCTCTTCTGATTTGCCCTTAAACCTTGGTGTACCTGAAGCTTCTGTCATAGGTCCCTGCTTTTCTCACACAGTGTGCTCTCATGGGGGAATTTCTTCACTTGTCTTCTCTGACTTCCAAATCTGTACTCTCAGTCTTGATCTCCCTTAAGGTGTAGCTTCACTTGGTCAACAGTCCATCAAATACCTCCACTCAGATGTCTTACAAGGACCTTAGAATCAACATGGTTAAGACTAAGCTCATCAAGTTTTGCTACCTAACGTATACCTTCTCCCATGTGCCCAGTTACAGTTAATAGTACCACTATTCTCAGGTCACTGTGATCAGAAATTGGGAGTTGCCCTTAAACAGCGATGACAAATACACAGTACACGTTCTACTCTTTCCCATCTCTACTCCACCCCATCATTCCCAGGGTAGAGTTCACAAATCACTTGTACTTTTTCCCACTGAACTCACTGTGGCTCCGAAACCTTTTTAACTTACGGTACTTAAACCTGGCAATTAATTACAGTTGGTTTTGACATGAGTTCATTTGTCACCCCCTATTTTAGATATCCTTCTTTATACTCCCCCAGTAAAACCATTTCCTGATTTCTACATGTTTGCCTCCTAAATGATTTTCAAATTCATTTTCTTCTCTCCAATCTTAATAACCCAGCCCTAGTTAGGGCCCTTACCTTATTTCTGCCACATTGCTGTAGTGCTCTATTAATTGATCTCTACCCTCTAATGATAACCACCTCATCCCACCCCATTTTAAAGAATCCTTCGCACTGGGACTTCCAGAGGAACGGTTTATATTTTGCAGTTCACGTCTGTCTGATCATGTCACACCTGTCTTAAAATCTTTTGGTAGTTCTGAATCACCAGTCTCCTTAGGGTGACATTTAGGCCTGCTTCCTTTTCTGGCCTCATTCTCTGTCTTGAGGTTCACTCTCTCGAACTGCTCATATGCTTGGAGTTTTCTGTACACTTCCATGACTTTGTATTTTGTTCATCTTATTCTCTCCTTCTCTTTTCTCTTTCCCCTTCTCCTCCTTCATTTATTCCTTTTTACCTCTTTTGCTTTTAAACATCCTGAAAGATTTAATGTAAGCATCATCTTCTGCATAAAGCTTTTCCTGACTCTCTCAGTCAAAGAGAATGCCTCTCATCTGTGCTCTTACAGCTCCCTGTACCTACCTTATCTTTTGTTAAATTGAAGTGTGACATACATTTTAAAAGTACATGAATTTTAAGCATTACCAATTTATGTTATCACTTACCACTTTATATTATCTTATTTGTGTACCTGGCTCCCCAGCTGGCCCATTAGCTCCTGAGGTAGTGAGTATGCATCAAGTAGCTATTCAGATGTCTGGTACATACTTGATGCCTAATGAATGTTCAGATTGAACTGAACAAAATGACCTTGAAATTGGGCTCTAAGGGGAGTGTAATTTCAAAACAGCTGTAGCAAATCAATGACTGTCACTGTACAACAGGGCCATGGAACAGTAACTACACCTCATGTGGATCCTCTTCTGCAATAAAAAAAAGCGGGGGGAGAAATATAGAAAGCCACTCTAATTTAAGACAAATTCTGTGGCTTACTGTTTTCAAAATAAGAACTGTGCAGAAAAAGGGGATGTATGTGAACATGAATCACAGAATCTAGTCTTTAGACAAAAAAACAAAGTTAAAATATACTATCTAAATATATAAATAATTTTAAATTAGGATAACGGTATATTAAGGTAGTATAATATAGCCAGAAAGAGTACTGGATCCAAGTTGTCAACCCGAGTGCCAGTTCCTGGCATTGATGATGGATGACTGCGGATGGCACTCATTCTTTGTACCTCCAGTTCTGCCTCTATAAAGAAAGAGGCAGGCTGAATGATTCCAGTGGCATATTATATATTTAGGACTTTCTAATTTTATAACCAATTTCTGAATTATTTCACTGGTTTAATTACTGGACTTGGACTAAGAACATTCTAGAAGCCACTGCCCATTTAGTGGCTCTTGCTTTTCTCTTTAATTCTTAATTTCTTTCCTTATGACTCTGGGTTTTTGCTAACAGCCATGGCTACGTATTTGTTTCTGTCTGTTTGTCATCTAGTTTGTGTGACCTGAGTGATCTAGAATACCTTGATGAAGAGTTCCATCAGAGCCTGCAGTGGATGAAGGACAATGATATCCATGACATCCTGGACCTCACGTTCACTGTGAACGAGAAGTATTTGGGCAGGTGTGTGTATCTGCACACCTGGTGCCTACGTGTGGTAACTGAAGGCTATTGACGAGTGAAGAATTAATTCCATGGCTAAGATCGGATGCTTATTTATTTGTGGTTTGTTGGGTGATTTAAACTCAGGATCACACACAGTTATAATAATTGCAGTTACAAAGGTTAGAATTAGTGCCAACTGCAGATTAAGATGCTGTAAATTACAGATGATGATAACCATTTATGTTGTAAGCAATCTTCTTTTTATTTCCAACTAAAATATCCCCCCAAAATATGAGTGTACCTTATATAGAATACATTTTTTTAAAGTCCACACTATTGAATTTTTTAATTGGCATTTATAGAATTGAGGCTGGGCATGGTGGCTCACACCTGTAATCCCAGACCTTTGGGAAGCTAAGGTGGGAGGGTGACTTGAACCTAGAAGTTCAAGACCAGCCTAGGCATAACATGGTGAAACCCTGTCTCAACAAAAAATACAAAAGTTAGCCAGGTATGGTGGCACACACCTGTAGTCCCAGCTACTCAGGAGGCCAAGGTGGGAGAGTCACCTGAGCTGGGGAGGTTGAGGCTGCAGTGAGCCTAGATCATGCCACTGTACTCTAGCCTGGGGGACAAGAGTGAGACCCTGTCTCAAAAACAAAAAAAAAGAAAGAAAGAAGAAGAGAAAGGAAAGAAAGAAAGAGAGAGAGAGAGAGAGAGAGAAAGAAAGAGAGAAAGAAAGAAAGAGAAAGAAAGAAAAAAGGAAGGAGGGAGGGAGGGAGGAAGGGAAGGAAGGTAGGAAGGGAAGGGAGGGAGGAAGGAAGGAAGAAAGGAAGGAAGGAGAAAAGGAAAAGAAAGAAAAAAAAAAGAGCCAAAATTGATTTTTTTTAAGCTAAGGGAACAAAAACAATGTTTTAGGGAAAACTTGAAAACAGAATATATTGATTTTTTTTTTCAAAATTGGTGGAAGAGTAGGGAAAATATTTCTTCCAGAAATTATATACTAGTTTATAAGAAATATTATTTAGGCATTAATATTTAGCTGCTTTTTGAATTCCATGTGTTTTGAAAAAGCAATTTAACATTCACTTGACTGTAATTCTGCTTCCTTAAAGTAAATCTTTAGATATAGTCGATCGTGCAAAAATTGTGAAAATGGGTTTTGTCAAACATTCAAATAGTAGCAGGCTAGTATCTGGAGCCAATTCGTCTGCATTTTAAAACTTAACCTGTAGTGCCAGCAATATATATTTTTTTAATACATATTATTAAAAAAATACATATTTAATACACCAAAGCTTTCAAGCATCAGCTGAATGCCTAGTTTTTCCTAAGTGCATGTGCTCCGTGAGTGCCTGGGGCTTCACCGCCAGCTTGTGGGATGCACCTAGGGCAGAGCTGGGACAGGTAGCTGGCTGATTTCAGCTCATTGTACTTTACAAGTGTAGACTGTTTCTGCTGTATTTACTGTTGCTCTTTCTATGTGAAAAGTTCAGTATTTTTTCCCATATGTTCAAGAACACCAAAAAAAGCTTAATTCACTTTTACAAGAGATCGTTGACATAAATGTTATGAAGTGAATGTTCAGCTCACTGCTAGTAATGTTCTTACAGCATCAAGAGTATTGCTTTATGGTCATTCTTTTTATTTTTTAATCTCAGATAACTGAACGAGAATTAAAGCCAGGGGGTGCCAATATCCCAGTTACAGAGAAGAACAAGAAGGAGTACATCGAGAGGATGGTGAAGTGGAGGATTGAGAGGGGTGTTGTACAACAAACAGAGAGCTTAGTGCGTGGCTTCTATGAGGTAAAGATAATCAGCAGTAGCAGGAGTTTGCAGTGTGATATCAATGAGGCTACAATCCATCTTATTGCACTTTACAAGTGTAGACTGTTTCTGCTGTGTTTACTGTTGGTCTTTCTATGAGAAAAGTTCCGTATTTTTCCCATATGTTTCAAGAGCACCAAAAAAAGCTTAACTCACTGTTACAAGAAATCACTGAAATAAATGTGATGAACTGAATTCAAGTAGCATTTGTTGATTTAATGACCACTAGGAACCTTTAAGCCATCCATCGTTTGCTTAGATATGAGTAATCAAATCTCATGCTTGCTATGTGAAATAATTATATCTGAGGGTCAGAATGAGTTGGCATGTATGACATGTGACTTTTTCTGTAGAAACACTAGATATTTTCCTAAAGGTAGAGGGGACCTAGATTAATCAGCAGTCAATCGTAAAACAAAAATTCTGTGAAGGCAAATCTCATCAACCTTATACTAAAGAATACCTTATATTTATAGGGAGTGTTACAGGTTTTCAAGTGCCAGCACAAGGTACACACATTATTCCTGAAACTCCATATGTCCTCTTTTCTAAGGTTTAGTTACAGCTGACATTTCTCCAGGCTCTTAAGCCATGCCTTGTACTCTTCTTATTCCACAGGTGGTGGATGCCAGGCTGGTATCTGTTTTTGATGCAAGAGAACTGGAATTGGTCATCGCAGGCACAGCTGAAATAGACCTAAGTGATTGGAGAAACAACACAGAATATAGAGGAGGTGAAATTTGATTTATAGATGGCTAGATTTTAAATTTCAAATTAAAGGAGGGCATGGTTCAGCTTGCCAACTGAATATAGGACAGGCAGAAGCACTTGTGCTCTAATCATAGGTCTGATGCAGGCTCCCTTGAGACCTTAGGCAAGGTACCTTCTCTTCTTTTCCAAGTTACTTCATCTGTCAGATGGGAGAAGGACTGTTTACACACCATCAAAGGATGTCATAACTCTTAATTGTTGGGGAGGAAATGTGACCATAAGAACATTAATTAATTACTTTATGATGTTGTCAGTGAAGCACCATTGAGCTAACACCCAGCTAGTCAAACTCCACCTATTTCATTTTGTTTCTAAAACTTAAAAAAGCACACCCTTTGAGTGTCCTAATCAGCACAGTTTTCTACTGTTCACTACACTGCTTACCAGTTGTAATTCAGTCAGAACACTTGAGTGGAATAAGATACAGTTCCCAAAATATAACATTATTGGAAAAGTTCTAAATTCAAGCATGAATTTTAAGTGAAAAGAACACTATAGTAAGATTAATTAAAAACTGTACTTTCTGACACTTCACCAAATGGGAAGCTTTAAAAGTGACATTTCTGCAGATCAGTACAAATTATCAATTAGTAACTGGGACCAAAGCCACTGAAATTTGAGTGTTAAAGCAATACTTTGCAAGCGACCTGATGGTAACCCAGAGTTAATGTTTTATTATATAATTTTAAGCAAAGAATACATTTTCTGAAATTTATCACTGTGTTAGAAAGCCTTCAGAAATTCATGACAAATACCAGTTGTTTTCTGGTTTGGGTTTTGTTTTTCAACTCAAAGTTTAAGAGGTTGGAAGTAGTTCTGAACTTGGAGAATGAAAAATACAAACTTAACATCACTGAATTAATCACTTAGCAGAATAAATTGAGAGCTGAACTGTTCTTCAGTTATCTCTAAGTTGAACCAGATATTTTTTTTAAAAAGTAGTTTAAAAGTTTGGATTAAAAAAATGCCTTAACATTTGCTAAATTGCTTTTGGTTATGCCTGTGCTTGCCTCTTCCAGCTCATCCCTGCACCACAGGCTGGCCTTGCTCATACATTTAATCTGAAAGTCTGTATTTAATTGCAGTTTCCATTGCTGTGATTTTCTGAAGTCCAATTGCTGAAATAAGTCTTTTCCAATTGGCCCTATGTATCATCTATATATGGCTTTGGTTATTATAACTTTGTTAACCCATCAGTTTTTGCTCAGAGCACAATTTCTCTGACGTGCTGCATAACTTACATTTTACCATGAGTATTATTAGTTCATTGTCTCACTCTGTTGCCCAGACTAACTGGAGTGCAGTGGTGCGATCTCGGCTCATTGCAGCCTCCGCCTCCTGGGTTCAAGCGATTCTCCTGCCTCAGCCTCCCAAATAGCTGGGACCACAGGCGTGCGTCACCATACCTGGCTAATTTTTGTATTTTTAGTAGAGATGAGGTTTCACCATGTTGCCCAGTCTGGTCTTGAATTCCTGGCCTCAGGCAATCACCCACATCAGCCTCCCAAAGTGCTGGGATTATGTGCATGAGGCACCGCACCCAGACCCAGGAGATTCTAATAGCAATGCTTTAATGGAATCAGCTATTTTTGTATTTCCATGGCATTAAATTTTATTCACGAAATCTGACTAACCAAGGACCCGTTTCTATGGTTATTGTAAGTCTTATCAAATAAAATCTTTGAGAAGGAGTAGAAAAATGCTGAGATCTTCAGCTGCCATGTTTGCTCACCCAGCTACTTGGCACTGAATGAAGAAGCGACTGCGTGGCTGCCCCTGCCATATGTTCACACACCAGCTGCTAGGAGAGAATACGACAGAGACACATTGACTCTTCCTCCTCCAAAAGGTTTGGCACAAATAGCAAAAGGGAAGCAGAAAAAGGGCTAATTCATAAGGTCAAAAAACTTTAAAGCTAGAAAGAGCCAGTGTGCTTCTTTTGTAGATGAGAAACTGCTCAGTACCAAATTGCTAGTCTTCACCAAAGTCTGGGCATGGGCCGTGTGTCCTCATGTTCAATCCAGTTTTGATCACCCTTCCCTTCGATTCTTTTTTCTCCAAAGAGGACTAAACATAACTGCTGAAATAGTAAACAATAAGGTGAGATTCCTCCAAAATCCTATAATTACTGAAATGTGAGGAAAAATTTGGATTAAAATAATTTCTACCCACCTGCTATTCTGGACTACTAACTCAGAATTAAAGTAGCATTTGTGCCCATTAACTATGTCTATTCATTGGTTTGAAACACTAAATCCTTGTTAGCCTTGTCTCTGAATTTAATTTTTTTTTTCACTGAAAGGTTTTTGGAATCTACCACCACTGCCCATGAAGTGATTCCTTTGACATTTTCTTAAATTCTACTAAAGTATGGAATAAAAGTAAAATTAAGTTGGTGATTATTTAGGATTTATTGAAGGAATTAAAGGTCACTTTTCCCTGTAGTAAATCAATGTGAAACTAATTTGATTTTAAAATATGACTATTATAGATAGCTTTTAAGAGTGCTTGCAATTATGTGTTTATTTCTATAAATTATTTGGTTAGTGTGTCTCCCCCTCTACCAGAAGCCCCGGGAGGGTTTTCTTCGCCATTATTCTCCCAACCTTAGTACAATTGTTGGCATAGAGGCATTTGAAAATTATTTCTCATGTGAATGACCGAAAGAGTTAAGTATTTCCAGTAACAACAGTGATATTTTACAGAAATGCTATGGTTAAAATAACTCATTTGTTGTTCTCTCTTTACTAGTTTCATTTAGTGACCACTAAATGAAAACAGAGACCTCTTGGTTTCACTTAGCGTTGTTTTTGTCTAACTTTTGACACTCATATGATCATATATACAGTGTTATTCCTTAGTCTTAAAATTATAGACAACTTTTAAAGAATCCAAGAGGATGATTTATATCTGGGAACTCTTTTGTGTCACGTATCTTGGTGGCTTAATATAGAAGAGTCAAAGTAATATGGGCTTTTATTATTGGTTTGGTAGGATACCATGACAATCATATTGTAATTCGGTGGTTCTGGGCTGCAGTGGAAAGATTCAACAATGAACAACGACTAAGGTTGTTACAGGTAAGATGCCATTTTTAATCTTTTAAATATATAAATATGATTGTTGGAAATGTATGTTTTTAATAACTGCTAAGTATTCTCCATAAATATATACCATGTGTATCTGGAAATGTGGGATACACCATTTCTAGACTCCTACTTGCATGGTTATGTGACTCCATGGCTATTCAGAACATCTCCAGCCAAGTTAAAGCATTTCATGAGAATTGTAGGGAAGTGTCGAGTCCAGTCCCAGAATCCCAGTAACAGTATCTGCCTTCAGGACAGTTTGGTCCCTTCAACAAGAGGCACCCAGGGTACCCAAAGTGCAGGCCAGCATCCCTAGTAGCAGAAAGAAATGATCTTCAGTCCTTTAAAAGGGGATGCAGTTAGTTGATAAACAGTCCTTTCTTCTCTTTCATCTAACTTTCCACAAATTTGAGAGAACAGTGACATTCAAGAACACTGAGAAAACAAACTTGTTTTTTTTATTTGTGGTGTTTACGGTCATCCAGGACATCGCTGGTTGGTTGCAGCTAAAGAAATACCAGACATGAGGAAGCCTCTGGATGCTCAGGCAGAGTCTTATAAGAACTCTGGATCTTAGCTCCTTTGGATTAAGGGTCTGGGACCTCAAAATTGCAGGCCCAGACATTCTCTTTTAAATTCATCCGACATTGATCAGGGACTGATGCTAAATAGACTCAGGTTAATTGATATTAAGTGAGACTCTTTATTCATCTATAGTGGGAAATGTGCCTGGTTTGAGCTTCTGAGCTGGTCAGCTGCATCAGGTGCTTTATTTTCTACAAACCCTCCACATCCCCTTTCCCTTTATCGTGCACAGCCCTTTCTTAGTATTGTCGTCTGGCTCTATGTCAGAATTGTGTTGTGGTTATTCCATGCCTATGAAGTTTTGTCCTTGGAACTCTCCTGCCTACTCTTCTTCAGGAGCTCTGCCCGTGAATGATGTGATGCCTTTCCTGGCTGTTGGTCTCTGGCTTCACCTTCTCCTTCTGTTTTCTTGGGTTGACAGTTTGTTACAGGCACATCCAGTATTCCCTACGAAGGATTTGCTTCTCTCCGAGGGAGTAACGGCCCAAGAAGATTCTGTGTGGAGAAATGGGGGAAAATCACTGCTCTTCCCAGGTAAAATATAAAATAACATTTCTTTACTGTCACAATGTTTAGGGGAGACATGTATGTATATATTGATTAATTACTGCTTTTATTCTAAAAGTTTGGGAGAGTGGGAAAAGCTTTTAAAATGAACTTCTCCCTGATAACGTTTCCAAATGAAAGAGAGAAAAAGATCTCTCTGGTCACACTTAAAATGCATGCATTCATATCTTAAAATAAAAACACAACAGGAGCAAAGCATTTGTTAGCATCAGTAAAGCAACGTTGGTTATCATACTTGTGGCTTATGATTGTGGCTCTACTCTAGGTGTTTCCAGAAGCTTGAGTTTTAACTTTATAACTATTTAGAATCCCTTCATTAAAAATTACCATCGTAGTTTCTAAAGAACATTAAATAATGTGGATGTGCTCTGGATCTCTTTAGCCTGTATCATACATGTCTTAATTCCATGTTCTCTGCATTATATTCTCATTCATAGTAAGATCACATATTTTCTTAAGGTAGAAAAAAATGCTTTGCTCTTGCTGCTAATAAAAGCAAAAGAACTGATCCTTTTGCAGTTCATAAGTGTGATAATTGGGTGTTCATGTGCATATGTGAGATGTTGCCACCCTCAAACCTTATTATGACATCTGCACATTACCCATCTGACATGACAAAGAAAAGCAAGGACTAGTAAGGTAGTATTTGTGAAGACAAAAAGTGTTTGAGATTGAATGGAGAAAACTGGAGCTGGAGCAACAGAAAAAAGAGCAGATGCACAAAAGAGGAATGAAGGAAAATTTGTTTCAGAATTCCTTTATCCAATTAGTAGTAATACTGTAGCATTTTTAAGATAAAAAGGACCTGAAATTACCTCTAACTTTACTAATAATACAGCTATACTATAGAGAGATTAAATGATGCTGGGTACCCCAAGATGTTAGCCTAAGTTTAAGTATAGATGACTTTGAGAAACCTGTTCTATTGGTGATATTAGATGATATTTGTGATATTATACAAGGTGATATTAGGTATGCAAGTGATATTAGGTATCCCAGATGTCATCTGTTTCTTTAAGTACAAGCAACCAAGCCATCTGTTATCAAGGCTTTCTTCGAATTAGCAGTTGAAAGATGCCAGTTCTTAAGAACTGTATTGTCAGCATCAACAGATGAGAAAAGTGGGTGCTGAAAATAAAATGGAGAGAGCGATAAATAATGACCCCTCAAGGGCTTGCCTGAGCCTCCTCGGCGGCCCCGCACGCATCACAGTCTATGAATAGGCACTGCATCCAGACACCTAAGTATTACTTGGCACATTTGATTTCCAAATCTGGGAGACTGTGATTTCATTATTTGAAGAACTAGTTCATTTTATTTATGCTTGGATAATGAGTTTTCTCCCCTTCAACACATAAATTAGCAGATTTAGACTATCTGAATAAGGCTTTTTACTCTTCTGAGAAACTCTTTAAGAATTTGCATTGAAGAAGAAAAGGGCAGATTAATGGTTACCTTTTTGTTGAAATCTATTTCTGTCAAGCCATTAAAGTATATGGAGTAAAATGTAACAATAAGCAGGTATGTCAACTATTCATATTTAATCACTGTAATTTTCACCAAACTCGGTGGGCAGAGACAGGTAATTTGATATAGACCTAGAGCTTTACCTTCAGAGAGACCTAGGCTCAATGCCACCTCTGTTACTTACTTGCAGTGGGGTCTTAGTGAAGTTGCATGATCTTTGTGAGTCTCTGTTTCCTCATCTACCTTGTGATTTTGAAAGTCTGAGGATTTTCTGAAATCATTTATGAAAAACACTTAATACTGTCTCTGGCCATGAGTAAGCATTTAGTCAGTGATAGCTGCCATTGTGATTTCTGTCACCATCATTTGTAATACATACCGAGCAGGAGATTTGCATATTGGATAGAGGGCAGGGTAAGGTTAGAAGACCTAGGTTTTAGTCCCACCTCTGCCACCAGCTAACTTTGGGACCTTGAAGATCAATTCATTTTTGAGCCTTGGTTTTCTCATCTGTAACAGGCCAGGAGGAGGTGGTATATTAGGTTGGGTTGAGTAAGAAGTAACACCGAAGAGTTGCTGAAGAGTATTGAGTGTCAGTCTGGATTTGCATTTCTACTTCCCCCGGAGCTCCAGGAAGTTCATGTGCTAACTCACTGTAAATGGTGGTGTTCATCATTGTTGCATATGCACAGTTGGGTAACAGGCACTGTGCTTTCTTCCTCTCTTCACTATGACCTAAGATTGCTTCTACATTCCTAGTTGTACCCAGGTTATAAAACAACACAAATAAAGATGGTCTGAGGCACATTGAGCAAGCAGCCTCTTTCATACCCTCTCTGTAACAAGTGCTATCTTTTGGGGTCTGATGAGGAGAAAGAGTTACTTGGCTTTTCTGCTTCAGAGTTGCAGCCACCTTATGTAACCCAGCTGACACGCATGAGCACAGATCTAAGCCCTATGACACAATAGTTACATCGTCCTAGGCAAGACCCTAAATCCATCACTCTAAGGTAGGAGTAACAATGTTCAGAGTATTTTTGACAATTGTAAGATAATGTATATGAAAGTATTAGGAATACTGTGTTTACTTTGTTCTTTTTTAACTTTTTATCCTGAGTCTTTAGTAAGCCACAGTACTAAACTATTAGTTTAATTTAACTATTAACATTGGCTCCACAAAGAAAAAAAGCACATTTGGAGGGGAAAAAAATGAAAAGAACTTCATTGCATGACAGTATAGTTATATGAGAAGCAACTTCTTCACTGACAACATTGTCATCACCCTTAATGAAATGTGGGGCATTATTTAGGTGTAAAAAAGAGATCTGTAAAATTGGTTCTGGTCTAAAGAGATTCTTTTATATTATCAAGTCCATTTCTCCTACCATCAGAACAGATACACTGAAGTCATTTTTCTGCTATTTGTTGATAGGTATAAGTTGCACAACTGAAGAGCTGGTCTGTCTCAGGCTAGTCAGCCCCAGTGTATTTCTTTTTCCCATGGGTGAAATGATGTTTAATATTTAAAATGTGACATTGCATGAAAAATAACAGATGCTGGTAAAGTTGCAGAGAAAAATGAATGCTTATACACTACTGCTGGCAGTAGAAATTATTTCCACCAGTGTGGAAGACAGTGTGGCAATTCCTCAAAGACCTAAAAACAGAAATGCCATTTGACCTAGCAATCTAATTACTGGGTATATACCCAAGGGAATATAAATCATTCTATTATAAGACACATGCACGTGCATCTTTATTGCAGCTCTATTCATAATAGCAAAGACACAGAATCAACCTAAATGTCCATTGATGGTAGACTGGATAAGGAAAATATGGTACATATGCACCATAGAATACCATACAGCCATAAAAAAGATGAGATCATGTCCTTTGCAGGAATATAGATTGAGCTGGAGGCCATTATCCTTAGCAAACTAACACAGGAACAGAAAACTAAACACTCCCATCTTCTCACTTACAAGTGGGAGCTAAATGATGAGAACACAAGGACACACAGAGGGGGAGTAACACTCACCTGGGCCTAATGGAGGGTGGAGGGTTGGAGAATGGAGAGGACCAGTAAAAATAACTAATGGGTATCAGGCTTAATACCTGGGTGACAAAATAATCTGTAAAACAAACCCCCATCACACAAGTTTACCTATATAACAAACCTGCACATGTACCCCTGAACTTAAATTAAAAAATGGATAGATGTCCTTCTTACTTAAAAAATTATGTGGTTCATGCCTGTAATCCCAGAACTTTGGGAGGCCAAGGCGGGCGGATTGCTGAGATCAGGAGTTTGAGACCAGCCTGGCTAACATGGTGAAACCCTGTCTCTACTAAAAATGCAAAAACTACCCAGGCATGGTGGCACATGCCTGTAGTCCCAGCTACTCAGGAGACAGGAGAATCACTTGAACCCAGGAGGCAGAGGTTGCAACAGTGAGCCGAGATCGTGACACTGCACTCCAGCCTGGGTAACAGAGCAAGACTTCATCTCCAAAAAAAAAAAAAGAATCTTCTAAGAAATCTGGCATCATCTTGTGTTGAGCATGGGAGTTTCTACCCTGAGAGTCAGAGGGGCTGTAAAGGATGAGGGCAGTCCTGGCAACCAGAGCGATGAGGGAGAAAATCTTAGTCTTTCTAGGCAAGGATGATGGAGGGCCTTTCAACTTTCAAGCAGGCAAATGTGAGTCTCATTCTTTTCTCAGATTTCCTACTCTCACTTTGCGGTACCAGTGGATAGTGCTGCTCACAGTGTGAGCCAAGGAGTATATAAAAGTATGTATGATTGTCTCTGAAGCCAGTGCAAGTTGAATCCATGGTTCTTTTTATCCTTGTGGTTATAAAATGACTAGAGAACCAGATGATAGATGATGATGTAGACAGAAGGGTGTCTCCATGGAGACTCCTGAGCACATGACTGCACTTCCTCTGCTTCGCGGTTGGTGGTTAGCTCTGTATTTTGCATTTCTGTGGAAGACTTCATACCCCTGGTGCTCTGATGGACTTTATGAAAAGAGAATAAATTCACTTTATGGCAGTTGCTCTCAAACAGTCCAAAAAATGGGCTGCTAAGATGCCAGCCTGGAAACTGCAGAGCAGTCCTCTCTCCGCCATGGTATGAGTTTCTGTGTTCATCCCCAAGGCTCTTGCCAAGTTGGGTGATGGGACGGAGGACTTGAGAGCTGCAATTGCCATGGGGGTGTGCTGGTTTTTGCCAAAGGGAAAAGCATTAATTTTTGAAAATGGCTGTGTCTGGAGATTATTGTGAATGAAATGCTAATTGAAATTAAGAAATAAAATGTAAGGGTTAATTATGAAATAGATGTTTTATGGAGACAGTTAATCTAATGGAATAGAACTTTAAAAGATAAAATTATTTTTTAAAGACATGACAACTTTTTTGTTTTTCGAATTCTGCTTTTTGGTGGGGCACGGTAGTTCACGCCTGTAATCCCAGCACTTTGGGAGGCTGAGGCAGGCAGATCACTTAAGATCAGGAGTTTGAGACCACCCTAGCCAATATGGTAAAACTCCGTCTCTAAAAAATACAAAAATTAGCCAGGCATGGTGGTGTGCACCTGTTATCCCAGCTGCCCAGGAGGCTGAGGCAAGAGAATTGCTTGAACCCAGGAGGCGGAGGTTGCAGTGAGCTGAGATGGCACCACTGCACTCCAGCCTGGGCAAGGGAGCAAGACTCCATCTCAAAAAAAAAAAAAAAAAAAATTTATAGAAAGAAAATTTTTCAAAAAAATTGCTAAGAAATATAGGTATATATTAAACATATAATAGAATACCTATGTATTTATCAATCCAAAGTCCACTACTAGCTGGGCATGGTGGTACATGCTTGTAGTCCCAGGTACAAGGTTGAGGCTTGAGCATGGGAGTTTGAGTCCAACCTGGGCAACATAGAGATCCCATCTCTGAAGAAAAAAACAGTCAACTACTAAGATAAGCTCTGTTAACATGTTAGAGTATGTGGTTTCACTCATTTCTTCAGATATACACACACATACACACACACACATTTTAAAACAACATTCTGTTTATCACACAGAACATCTTTCCATGTCATTAAATGTTGCTGTATAATGTCGTCAATAATTCAGTTTTCCCTCCTCTGTTATAGAGAGCATGGTCTACTGTCAAAGTGAATTATCAGCCAGTATATAGGAAAATATCCAAGTCCTGAAATAGAATGTCACTTTCCTCAATTGAAAGAAAAACCATCAGAACAAGAGATGAGCACTGGAAGGACCCTTTGGGGCCATCTCCTTTCTGTCTTTGCCTTGAGGTGTCCGTCTGTGGTCTCCCTAATTCCCTCCCGCCTGCTGTTCAGCTGAAATGGCTTCTGTTGTGGGAGAGAATTAACAGAAGATTCTCATACAGTGGTCTGTTCTGTAGTTTAACCTCTGATCCAAGATCCTCTTCAACTCCTTTCCCTTCTGCCCTCCCACTCAGTTCTATATAACTATATTTTAAATTTTCACTTTATTCTGTGATTGAATCTGCATGTACTAACAAAAACATGCCAGAGTTAACCCATCACATCACCATATTAAAGATCCTTAAATGCTGGCCAGGCGTTGTGGCTCATGCCTGTAATCCCAGCACTTTGGGAGGCCGAGGCGGGTGGATTGCCTGAGGTCAGGAGTTTGAGACCAGCCTGACCAACATAGTGAAAACCTGTCTCTACTAAAAATCCAAAAAAAAAAAAAAAGATTCTTAAATGTGATACATCTTTGGATTGGTCTTTACTTTTGGAGGTGAGTAAATTTATCATAAAAACAGATTGTATTTAAAAAGGGACTCTTCTGTAATTAATGTAAAAAGTCAAGCTATTGAAAGAATTTATGACTTTAATGGAATGAGATAATCATTCCACTTGCATTCCATCAGCATTGTTGCTGCTGACAACAGAGGACAGGATAGTCCAAGTCAAACCTACTAAAGGTCCTTGAAAGCTGTTTCACAAGTCAGATTTTAAAATGTCTATTTGTGAGTGACAGACATTGCAACGGTTAAAGAATACTTACCCCTTTTCCTTGGCCTCAAGAGCAAAAACCAGTTTGGGCTCGTTTCTTTCCACCAGCCTAGTCCATGACACCATCCCCCCCCCCGACCTGGACTACCGCAGCAGACTGCTGGCTAAATGCCCTCCTTCTCCTACACCCTGCCATTCATTCATTCTGCACTCAACCACTGGGATCTGCAAACATCTCAAGGTCACCTCCTTCCCTTGCCTACACCCTCCAGTGGCTTAGAATAAAATCCAGACTCCTTCCCAAGGACTTCCTGTGGAGCCCTGGTCTGCTTCCCCCAGCAACCTCAATACATACCCTCTCCCCCCTACCCATGACAGCCACCAGCCTCCTTCTGGCTATTCCTCAAACCTGCCAAACTCAATTATGTTTCAAGGCTTAGGGACTTGCTGCCTAGAACACTTTTCTGCTGGTCCTTCATGTGGCTGGCTCTTTCTTGTCCCCAGGACTCAGGTTAGAGGCAATCTCCTGAGAAAGGCCCACCAGGCTTCTGACCCTAGTGTACCTGTCACTCTGTCACCCCTTACTTCCTTCTCTAGACTTAACCCAATTCAGTCATCACGTTCAGTTATTGATTATCTGTTCTGCTCCTCTGGAATATAACCCTGTGAAAACAAGGACCTTATCTGAATTAAACATGGCTTTGCTCCTGGCCCTGAGCCCAGTACCTAGCACATGTACTCCATAAATATTATTTTTAGTGAATTTGTAAACTTGAGGGATAGCTTTGGACCACTCCAGACAAGAAATTCCAAAATCATAATCCAAACTTTCATATCTCTGTATCCATATCTGAAAAGTTGGGATAGAAATTTGCGTTTACCTTACAAAATTGTTTTGAAGACTAAATTAGCTAACACGTGCAAAGTGCTTAGAATAAGGCCTAACACATCATTCAATAAATTTAGGCATTATTACTATTCTTCCTAATATCTAGCCTTCAGGGCTGGCTGGATACTTTACAGTCTTTAGGTGTGTGAGAAATCTGCCACATTCACCCAGTGTATTTATATTTTGTTTGGACTTACAAGAGTTTCCATTCCTGGAACTGCCCTTACTGAACTTTGTTCTGTTAAGCTTAAATTCTTACATTTGAAAAGTATGTACTCTTCATCTTTCCCCAGGGACATTCACAGGTAAAGAAGGTACCTGCTCAGGATGCATAGTTTGAAGAGTTTCTTCTGCTAGTTACCCCAGATACAGGAACTCTCACTCTAGGAACATTCCACTTTGTATTTACAGACCTAAGTGCACTTTAACCAAAGTGACCTAATGAGACTTTGGAATAAGTCTCATTTAATTAGAGAATAATTCCC
Organism: Ateles fusciceps; assembly: GCA_036589455.1. Classification (NCBI taxonomy): domain Eukaryota; kingdom Metazoa; phylum Chordata; class Mammalia; order Primates; family Atelidae; genus Ateles; species Ateles fusciceps. The sequence goes on from JAZHEH010000889.1 coordinate 6,970,545, forward strand.
CTCGCCAGGCTTTAGACACTCATCATGCCTTTACTAAATGCTGAACCTTGTGGGAGATATACATTGACCTTAAAACACAGGGAGAGAAGCAGTGGATACTTACATGAACAGATAACCAACATCATTGGTCCTCAGATGGCATTTGACAAATGAGTAGTTGGGTAGCAAGTACCATAGAATTTCTTTCCATGAATTCACCTTTACCAAACACCTGGTGAAAGTCAGGGTATTGTGCTGTCCTGCCATAAGTTACACACATATTTGTGTCCTAGTCTTAACAGGAATTCCTGCTCTAAACCTCATGGCCTAAGAAGGTATTCATGAGGATATTAGATAAATTATGAATATTTTTAAAATCCTAACAAGTTATACCATTAGTTGTGTTAATAAAGCTACCCAGGCTAACAAAACTATTATAACTGGATTCCTTTCATGGAATTCTATCCCTCTGTTTGATTGGTAACTTTGGATTTCTCATGCTGATTTCAAGCCCTTGAATTCACCCTCTGTCCCCCTACCCATTTCCTATATTCCCTACCTTATTTAAAGATACCTCTGCCAACCCACTCTTCTCCCTTTCATCAATGAAAGAACTAGAAAAAGTCTTTACATGAACACACCTGGCTTCCTGATGTGACCCTGCCTCCCGATCTGGCCTCAGGTCCAGCCTTGGCTCCTGTCCCTTAGGCACTTGCACCTCTCAGGTTTCCTGATGATGCAATGCTTTCTCATGCTTCCGGGCCATCTGCTGGGAACATCCTTCTCCTTGTTGTTGATTCAGAAAAACCCTGCACACCTACAAATCTTTCAAGCCTTAATACAAGTAGTGTCCTCTATGAACCTTCCTTGGCTCTGCTGAGCAGACTTGTAACTCATTGTATTATTAATTGTTTGTATACAGGGCCATTAATAGCCCATCTTTGGGACTTAGGAAACAAAGGTGTTTCCCAGGCTTCTGGAGAAATGCAGCCCGCAGCTAGGGCTCATGGTTTGGCGAGCAGAGCCAAAGGAAGGCTGGATTTCAGTTCCTGCTTGCCCCAGAGCACAGGCACAGGCTACACAAATTTTAGAGCGTCTATTTGCCTGTACATTTTGTTGCCACAGTGCAAACTCCTTGAGGACAGAAACCAGACTTTTCATCCTCATCTCTCAGGGGACAGCTGAATGCCTGGCATGGAGTATGTGCTTAGTAAGTATTCATTCAGTGGGAGTGAAGGAATAAATGAAATATAATGCAAATTGGAAAATTAAGTACATCTCACACACACAGAGAGAGAGAAATACATTAATCAACGAATCAATCTATGGAAATGGAAATGAAATTGATACTTTTGACTCACTGGATTTGTCTAATTGACTTGTCTATCTGTAGGGAAAAGAGAGGGTAAGCATGTTACCTCCTGATTAGCATTTTTGAGGAATCCAGAAAGCACCAGGAGATACTATTAAGTCAGCCTAGATGTCTGGAGAATTTGTAAATCTTCTTAATATTGATGCTAGCATGATTTCCCAAAGATGGGTTCAGACCTGCTCTCCTTGAGTGGTTCTGGCTGCATAGATTAAAATGAGGTAAACCCATTATAGCTTTAGTGTGGCTGGCTTTGAAAGATTTGAAAAATGTTCTTTTATTGAGACTGGATAGCTGGATGCACTTTTGCTGCCAATATCAACACAGTCCAAAGGCCCTCCTGTTATTTTCTGCAGAGTTTTCTTAGGACATGGAATGGGGTGGGGGTAGGGGTGTGAAAAGCCTCAGAGGATTATGTGTTGCTGGCCTTTTTTTTGTTTTTTTTCTGGTCTTGACTCATACAATAAGTTGAAGGTAAATATTGGGCAATTTATTTAACCACACTATGCCTCAATTTCCTTATTAGCAATGCTGTCTTGTTTATAAGGAGTTTTGAAATTTTTGCAAGCACATAAAACACTGGTGCAAATATCCAATGTCGCTATCATATTGCTAATCCACTTGATGTCTCTCCAACAGTGGAGACCACCTGTATCAAACTCACTTGGCGTGTTTATTAAAATGCACATTCCCCCAGACCCACCCCAAACCTTCTGAATTAAAAGCACACGGGTGCAACCAAAATTTTCCATTATAAAACAAGCTCCTGGATTGATTTTGATACGTTCTTTAAAGTATCCTTTTGAGTATTTGCTTTCTGTTAAGCCTGAGATTGAATAAGATAGTATGATCACCTAAAAATCCCCTGGTATTTTTCAGGGTTTTCTGGATTGACCCAATCTCAGCCACTTTTCTCAGAGCTACTGCATATTGTGATTGAATTATTCATTTAAACAATATCTGAAGCTTTATTTTGCCAGTCCTTGTCCTCAAAATGTAGATACTCTGGTAGGATGTTGAGGACTAATAGTTCACAGTCAGAGGTAGGATAAAATTAATACTCAGCCTTCCGAAAGTAAAAGAATAAAGCCAGTGAGCATTCATCTCCCTGCTTTCAGTTTAATGTTGGACTTCCCCTAGGAGACCCAGGATTGAGGTCCTATTCTTGATCTGGCCACTGACTCAGCTTTGACCTTGGAAAAACCATTGAATCTTTCCACACAGTTTCCCCCTCTAGAATATATGCTCTCTCCATCATCACGAAATATTTTCCAGAGGAGCTTTTAGTTTATTAGGAGGAAAATTGTGTTATGGTAACCATATATTATGCAACCATATGTAATTTATGAAGCAGCAATAGCCTTAGATTATGGATTGGTAATGGTGAGTATGTCTTATGACTGAAGAGGAACAAAAAAGATTGTCTAGACCTTCCCTTTGTGTTGAGAACTGAAAAGAGTATTCAGGCTTGTGGATTTATGGAATAAGCTACTAGAGTACCTGCAAAAATACTACAGAAATGGCAAAGAGACATTCAGAGTTCCTGTTTCTCTACTCAGAAACCTGGGAGAATGGAAGAACTGCTGCCTACCTCTAGCTTTGCTTCACCACCTGCTCTTGATAGATTATTCTACTGTATCACACTTAACATCCCTTTTGCCACCTTTTCTTGAACTGTTTCACTACCTCGAGATCTGTTACTAGTTCTACGATGCAAAACAAATCACCACAAATTTAGCAGTGTATGTAAAACAACACACATTTATTATCTCACTGTTTCCATGGGGTGGGAGTTCAGGCACAGCTTATCTGGATCTTCTGCTAATGATCTCAAAAGCCTGAAATCAAGGTGTCAGTGGGGCTGCATTCTCATATGGAGGACCAACTAGGGAAGAATCTGCTTCCAAGCTCCCTTGGGTTGTTGGCAGCATTCATTCCTTGCAGTGGTAGAATTCGTGGTAGATTGCTTCTTCAAATACAGCAGCAGTGGGAATCTCGCTTGATTTTAATAAGAAATCTTAAGGCTGGAGACGGATCCAAGATGGCCGATTGGGAGCAGCTCAGGATTGCAGCTCCCAGCGAAAGCATGGTGGGTGAATGGACACCGCATTTCCAGACAGATTTTTATTGCCCACAGACTAGGAGATTCCCAGGCGGAGGAGCCCCATGGGTCGCCAGCACAGGTGTTTCAGCTGGTGTGGCTGTTTCGGGCCGGTGCCCCAGCGCCGGCGGTTCTCCGTACAAAACACACGGGTACGGGCACCGTTGTAGCTGGTGATTGGAGCTCCGGGAAGACAGAGTCGCCCATTCAACTGATAGAAAAGGGGACTGAAACAGGAGCAGGGCCAGGAGATTCCCGGGCAAAAAAGGGCCACAAATCTCAGCGCAGCTGTTTCAGCCTGCGACCGCTGCAGGGGAAATCACACAGATCCCGGCGCCTTTTCAACAGGCAACTGGAACACCTGGGAAACAGTCGACCATTCAACTAAAAAAAAAAAAAAGGCTCTGAGGCAGGGAGCCAGGTGATCAGGCTCGGCTGGTCCCACCCCCACAAAAAAACAGCAATCTGAAACACGGTGGATTGAGAGTTTCACAGCAAGCACAGCTGAACCCGGGATGGTCCAGCTCTGTTGCGGAGGGGCGTCTGCCATTACTGAGGCACTCCATTACTACAGAGGTATTCCACCATTGCTGAGGCAGCCCACCATTACAGAGAGAGTCTGCCACTACAGAGGTGGGCCGCCATTGCCGAGGCAGTTCTAACTATACCCATATAAACAGGACTGCAAGGAAGTTCACACGGCAGCTGGGCGGAGCCCACAGCAGCTTGGCAAAGCCTCTGCAGGCAGACAGTGACTAGGCTGCCTCCTCACTGGGCAGGGCAGCCCTGAAAAAAGGCAGCAGCACAACAGAAACTCATAAATAAAGCCCTAACTCCCCAGGACAGAGCACCTGGGAAAAAAAAAGAGAGCTCTGCTGCAGCAGACTTAAACGTACCTGCCCAACAGCTCTGAATGAACAACGGAGCTCACAACTCAGCACTTAAGCTCCTATAAAGGACAGACTGTCTCCTCAAGCAGCTCCCTGACCCCCGTATATCCAAAGAGTCACCTCATAAAGGAGAGCTCAGACTGACATCAGGCGGATATCCTTGAGGGACAAAGATAGCAGCAGAAGAAACTGGCAGCAACCCTTACTGTTCTGCAGCTGCTGCAGGTGATCCCCCAGGCAAGCAGGGCCTGGAGTGGACCTCAGCAGCCCTACAGCAGAGAGGCCTGACTGGTAGAAGGAAAACTAAGAAACAGAAAGAAATAACTTCATCATCAACAAACTGGATGTCCACTCAGAGACCCCACATGAAAGTCAACAACTACAAAGACGACAGGTGGATAAATCCACAAAGATGGGAAGAAACCAGCACAAAAAAGATGAAAACACCCAAAACCAGAGCACCTCTCCTCCTACAAGGGATCACAACTCCTCACCAGCAAAGGAACAAGGCTGGATGGAGAATGAGTGTGATGAATTGACAGAATCAGGCTTCAGAAGGTGGGTAATAAGAAAACTTCTGTGAGCTAAAAGAACATGTCTAACCCAGTGCAAAGAAACTAAGAACCTTGAAAAAAGACTTGATGAAATGCTAACGAGAATAAACAACTTAGGAATATAAGTGAATTGATGGAGCTGAAAAACAACACGAGAACTTCACAAAGCATACACAAGTTTCAACAGCCGAATTTACCAAGCAGAAGAAAGGATATCAGATGTCGAAGATCAACTCCATGAAATAAAATGAGAAGGCAAGATTAGAGAAAAAGGGTAAAAGGAATGAACAAAGTCTCCAAGAAATACGGGACAATGTGAAAAGACCTAATCTACATTTGATAGGTGTACCTGAATGTGACGGAGAGAATGAATCCAAGCTGGAAAATACTCTTCAGGATATTATCCAGGAGAACTTCCCCAACCTAGCAAAGCAGGCCAATATTCAAGTCCAGGAAATACAGAGAACACCACAAAGATATTCCTCAAGAGGGCAACCCCAAGGCACATAGTCATCAGATTCACCAGAGTTGAAATGAAGGAGAAAATGCTAAGGGCAGCCAGAGAGAAAGATCGGGTTACCCACAAAGGGAAGCCCATCAGATTCACAGCGGATCTCTCAGCAGAAACCCTACAAGCCAGAAGAGAGTGGGGGCCAATATTCAACATCCTTAAAGAAAAGAACTTCCAACCCAGAATTTCATATCCAGCCAAACTAAGCTTCATAAGTGAAGGAAAAATAAAATCCTTTACAAACAAGCAAGTACTCAGAGATTTCGTCACCACCAGGCCTGCTTTACAAGAGCTCCTGAAAGAGTCACTAAACATAGAAAGGAACAACCAGTACCAGCCACTCCAAAAACATACCAAATGGTAAAGAGCATCAACACAATGAAGAAACTGCATCAACACAAAACGGGCAAAACAGCCAGCTAGCATCAAAATGGCAGGATCAAATTCACACATAACAATATTAACCCTAAATGTGAATGGGCTAAATGCCCCAATCAAAAGACACAGACTGGCAAATTGGATAAAAAGCCAAAACCCATTGGTGTGCTGTATCCAGGAAACCCATCTCACATGCAAGGATACACAAAGGCTCAAAATAAAGGGATGGAGGAAGATTTCCCAAGCAAATGGAGAGCAAAAAAAAAGCAGGAGTTGCAATTCTCATCTCAGATAAAATAGACTTTAAACCAACAAAGATCAAAAGAGACAAAGAAGGACATTACATAATGGTTAAAGGATCAATGCAACAAGAAGAGCTAACAATCCTAAATATATATGCACCCAATACAGGAGCACCCAGATACATAAAGCAAGTTCTTAATGACTTACAAGACTTAGACTCCCACACAATAATAGTGGGAGACTCTAACACCCCATTGTCAATATTAGACAGATCAACGAGATAGAAAATTCACAAGGATACCCAGAATCTACAAAGAACTAAAACAGATTTACAAGAAAAAACAAGCCCATTCAAAAGTGGGCAAAGGACATGAACAGACACTTTACCAAAGAAGACATGCACGAGGCCAGCAAACATACGAAAAAATGCTCATCATCACTGGTCATTAGAGAAACGCAAATCAAAACTACATTGAGATACCACCTCATGCCAGTTAGAATGGCAATCATTAAAAAATCTGGAGACAACAGATGCTGGAGAGGATGTGGAGAAATAGGAACGCTTTTACACTGTTGGTGGGAGTGTAAATTAGTTCAACCATTGTGGAAGACAGTGTGGCGATTCCTCAAGGACCTAGAAATAGAAATTTCATTTGACCCAGCAATCCCATTACTGGTATATATCCAAAGGATTATAAATTGTTCTACTGTAAGGACACATGCACACGAATATTCATTGCAGCACTGTTTACAATAGCAAAGACCTGGAACCAACCCAAATGCCCATCGATGATAGACTGGACAGGGAAATGTGGCCCATATACACCATGGAATACTATGCAGCCATCAAAAATGATGAGTTCATGTCCTTTGTAGGGACATGGATGAACCTGGAAACCATCATTCTCAGCAAACTGACACAAGAATAGAACGTCTTCACACTCTAATATGTCTGACAAAGGGCTATTATCCAGAATCTACAAGGAACTCGAACAAATTACAATTTACAAATTTCAATTACAAAAATATGGAACCAGCCCAAATGCCCATCAGTCAATGAGGGGATAAAAAATTGTGATATACAGGTATATATTTTTTTTATATATATATATATATATATATATGGTGGAGTACCACTCAGTTATAATAAGGAATAAATTAATTGCATTCCCAGGAAAAAAAAAGAAAATCAAACACCGCAAGTTCTCACTCATAGGTGGGTGTTGACAACGAGAACACATGGACACAGGGAGGGGAGCATCACACACTGGAGTCTGTCAGGGGGAAATAGGAGAGGGACAGCGGAGGGTGGGGATTTGAGGAGAGATAGTATAGGGAGAAATGCCAGATATAGGTGATGGGGAGGAGGGCAGCACATCACACTGCCATGTGTGTACCTATGCAACAATCGTGCATGTTCTTCACATGTACCCCAAAACCTATAATGCAATAAAAAAAAAAAAGAAATCTTAAGGCTTTAAAAGATAAATGGACTTTGTAGCCATTAGAATAGTTATTATGAAAATAAAAAACAAAAACAAAAACAAAAAATAAGTGTTGGTGAGCATGTAGAGAAATTGGAACTCTTGTGCACTGTTGATGGAAGTGTAAAATGTTGCAGCCAGTATGAAAAACAATATGATGTTGCACTTCTGTGTGTATCCCTCAAAAAAAATGAAAAGATAGACTTAAACAGATAATTTTATACTCATGTTCATAGGAGTATTATTTATAATAGCCAGATGGTAGGAAAAAACTACTGTTTATCAATGGGTGAATGGATAAAGAAAATGTGGTACATACATACAATGGGACATGATTCAGCCTTAAAAAGGAAGGAAATTCTAACCCTTGCTACAACATGAACCTTAAAAATATGCTAAGTGAAATAAGCTAGTCACAAAGGAAAATATTTTAAGATTCTACATATATGAGGTATGTAGAGTAGTGACATTTGTAGCGACACAAAGTCAAATGGTGGTTTCCAGGGGCTAGGAGGAGAGGAAATGGGAATTACTATGTAATGGATATAGAGTTTCAGTTTTGCAAGATACAAAAGTTCTGGAGATGGATAGTGATGATGGTTGCAGAATAATGTAGGTGTATTAATGCCATGGTACTGTGCACTTAAATATAGTTAAAATGGTAAATGTTATTTATATTTTATCACAATAAAAATATTGAAAAGATAATCAGGCAAGAGAGATAAACATGTAGGTCACAAAACAGGACATGTAAAAAGCAAGAGGACATGGGGGAAGGATGCTTAACCTTAATGGTAACCAAGGAAATGAAAATTTTAAAATAGTATCATGGTACCATCTTTTAATCTAATAGGATAATAAATGTTATTTGTGTAACCTACAAAGTTTGGCATATAATTATATTCAAAACATATTTCACTTCTCTGCTTCTTCCTGCCCTACCCCTGGAACAGAGATGAGATAAATCTTTATTTAATATTTTTATTCCATTGTTTCACAGAACATAGATTATAAACCACTCCTGGGACTCTATTTTAGTATACAAGTTTAATTTTTTTTTAAAGTAAAACCTTTTCTTGTGGCCCAATTTGGGTTCCAGTCTAAGGATATCAAATGCAATCCTGAAATGCTTATTGTATCAAAAAAGTGTTTGGTTTGCCTGCAAAGATTCATTAGATAATTTCCACCAATATATCCCAGAGTTTATAGTACTAGGAGTAGGTGAGTTGGTACTCTCTCTATACCCTAAAACTGATACAGTTTGAGTATCCCTAGTCCAAAAATTTTAAATCAAAAATGCTCCAAAATCCAAAACTTTGGAGTGCCAACATGATGCCACAAGTAGAAGATTTCACACCTGACCTCATGTGACAGGGTGCAGTCAAAAACAGTCAAAACTTTGTTTCATGAACCAAATTATGTAAATATTGTATAAAATTACCTTTAGTCTGTGTATACAAGGTGTATATGAAACACAAATGAATTTCATGTTTAGACTTGGGTCCTGTTCCCCAAGATAGCTCATTAAATATATGCAAATATTCCAAATTCCAAAGAAATCTGAAATCCAAAGCACTTCTGGTGCCAAGCATTTGGGATGAGGTATGCTCCACCTGTATTCTTACGATATAACAGATCCCCTTCACATTCCTGTTTCTAAAAAGCCATGTGGCCACACACCTGCTTTAGTATCCCTTTATTATCTCATCATTGTCATGGGTCATTACTATTTGTGGCAATTTACTGAAGGCAATTAGAGTCAATCTTGTTGATAGTAATGAAATGTAGCTAACAATACGTCTATTATTAATTGGTCAAACACTATGAGCCAGTCATTCTATTAAGCGTGTTTCTGTTATTTCACTTAATCCTCATATCCTTCTGAGACAAGTTATATAATCATCCTTTCAAAGGTGAGAAACAGAGGCTCAGAGTTTTAATAACTCACTTTGAATCACACACTTGTTGGTAGAGCTAGAATTCAAATCCAAGTCTGTCTAACTGCAAATCTCTGGTCTTCCATTACACTGAATCCAGGAATATTAATTATATTTATTTCATAAGGAAAAGGGATTTATCAGAATTAAAATATAAACATGTGACTTTGTAGAAACAGCTTGTTAATAATCATAGTTCCTAAAATTTCATATTAATTCAGGAGCATTTTTTAAAGTCAAAGATATGTAGGTCCTGCAAACAAGCTGTTGAACATTCAGAATAGAATGCTTCCTATTTCATGTCAAAAGTGCAGATTTGCTTCCTGATAAGATGTACTATTTGGAGACTATTTTTTATTGTGATTCAGGTGCAAATAACAGGAAAACATATTTTTTTCCTATCTTGGCAAAGAAGTGTTTCTAAAAAAGAATACTTAATGTAATGATTTAAATTGCTTTTTTTTTGTTATTGTGAATTGGCAGAAAGCAAATTTTAGCACAAGATTTAAAGAAGTAACAATGGTCTACTGACTTAGAAAAGTCCAGCCAGGGAATTTCCCAAGACCCTGAGCCATGAGGCGGGCCCTCAGAGACACTGGCTGCTCTTCCCTGTCCAAGAAACTGAAAAAATGCAGAACTGCAGAGTATTGAAGAGACAGCCAGGCATATTTCTTTCTTTTTTTTTTTTTTTTTGAGATGGAATCTCACACTGTCGCCCAGGCTGTAGTGCAGTGGTGAGATCTTGGCTCACTGCAATCTCTGCGTCCTGGGGTAAAGCCATTCTCCTGCCTCTGCTTCTCAAGTAGCTGGAGTCCCACTGCAGGCATGCACCACCACGCCCAGCTAATTTTTTTTTTTGTATCTTTAGTAGAGATGGGGTTTCACCATGTTGGCCAGGATGGTCTTGATCTCCTGACCTCGTGATCCACCTGCCTCAGCCTCCCAAAGTGCTGGGATTATAGACGTGAGCCATGGTGCCCAACCCAGCCAGGCATATTTCAACTAAAAATAAACTACTTTGCAAGGCCTTATATCTGTGTATTTTTTTAAAAAGTCTAGCATCTAAAGAGAAACAAAAAACCAAACTTGTCTTTGTAACCCTTAGATCACTCAATAAATGGTCATTTATATGTAATATAGCTTTTAAACGGTGGTGAAATTTAAAGAAAATATTTTTTTTTAAATATCCTTTTTCTTAGAGAAATTCAGTTCTTAATTCTTAAGGTCAAACTGTTTTCAAATATTTTTCAAAAGGAGTGTAAAAATTGGCAACAAATAAATTTGAATGTGAAAGACAATCATTCTCTCTCTCTCTCTCTCATTTCACTCAGTCTATTCTAAACTACATGCTGTTTTTTGTGTTTTCAGAGCACATACGTGTTTTAACCGTCTGGATCTGCCCCCCCTACCCATCCTTTTCCATGCTTTATGAAAAACTGTTGACAGCAGTTGAAGAGACCAGTACTTTTGGACTTGAGTGACCTGGAAGCAGAATTCCCATCTCTGTGGATAGGCAGTTTCAGAAGCTGCCTTCTAGAAGAATGACTGAACACTGGAAGCTTCAAGAGGATGCTTTCTTTAGGTTAAAGCTGCGTGCTGTTATTTTCCAGGAACAAGTGCTCTGTCACATTTGGGGACTGGAGATGAGTCCTCTTGGAAGGATTTGGGTGAGCTTGATGCCCAGGGAACAACCCAACCGTCTTTCAATCAACAGTTCTTGACTGCCAAACTTTTTCCATTTGTTATGTTCCAAGACAAAGGTGAACCCGTACGTGATCAGCTCCACGGTAATTTTTAGGGACTCAGGAGAATCTAGAAACTTTTGAACGTGGTTCAAGCCAAACTGGCAGCACTTGGCCCAATCTCCAAATTAGTGCAAGTTAAATAATATAATAAAAGTAAATATATTTCCTGAAAGTACATTCATTTAAGCCCTAAGTTATAACAGAGTATTCATTTCTTGCTTATGAGTGCCTGCATGGTGTGCACCATAGGTTTCCGCTTTCATGGGACATGAGTGAAAACGAAACCAAGTCAATATGAGGTAACTTTACAGATTTGCAATAAGATGGTCTCTGACAATGTATATGCAAGTGGTATGTGTGTAATTATGGCTAAAGACAAACCATTATTCAATGAATTACTAATGACAGATTTTATGCTTTATAATGCATGAAAACAATTTTAAAATAGCAGTTAATCACAGCATATCAGGAAAAAGTACACAGTGAGTTCTGTTTATTTTTTTGTAGGTTCATTCTGTTTATGTTCTTTAGGATGTATATAAGAACCTACCTATCATACTGTATGCATCACTTGTTCCATTTTCATGTTCCATGCATACTCGGGCATCATGCTAATATGTATCCTTTTAAGCACTCTCAAGGAAACAAAAGGGCCTTTTATTTTTATAAAGGTAAAAAAAAATTCCCCCCAAATATTTTGCACTGAATGTACCAAAGTTGAAGGGACATTACAATATGACTAACAGCAACTCCATCACTTGAGAAGTGTAATAGAAAATAGCTTCTAAATCAAACTTCCTTCACAGTGCCGTGTCTACCACTACAAGGACTGTGCATCTAAGTAATAATTTTTTAAGATTCACTTTATGTGATAGTATGATATGCATTTATTTAAAATGCATTAGACTCTCTTCCATCCATCGAATACTTTACAGGATGGCATTTAATACAGATATTTCGTATTTCCCCCACTGCTTTTTATTTGTACAGCATCATTATACACTAAGCTCAGTTAAGGAGCCATCAGCAACACTGAAGAGATCAGTAATAAGAATTCCATTTTCCCTCATCGGTGAAGACATCACAAATTGAAACTCAGAACTATATTTCTAAGCCTGCATTTTCACTGATGCATAATTTTCTTATTAATATTAAGAAACAATTTTTCTATGGTATCTCCAAAACTGCATGACACCACTAGTCTTACTTCTGCTAATTTTATGAGAAGGTGTCCTTCATTTTAATTGCTTTTGGGGTTACTCCACATCTGTTTATTTCTTGACTAATCAGATTTTCAATAGAGTGAAGTAAAATTGGGGGTAATAAAAGCATTGAATTAACATATGGTTTGTCAGCCTATGGGTTTACAGGCATTGCCCAAGCATTTCTTTGAGATCTATATTTATAAGCAGCCATGAAATTCCTATTTATGGGATGTTGGCCATCTTACATTTTATAGAGGTCATATGCATAGTTTTCATAGGTGTTTTGTAAGAACTGATTGCTCTCCTGTGAGTTAAGCCATGTTTATTATTGGGACTCTCAAGAGGAATACCACTTATGTTACACTCCTGCACTAAAGGCTCATACTGCAGTGTGGGGAAATGTTCTGAAAAAAGGTTATAGAAATCTGGAAATAAGAAAGGAAGAGCTATCTGTATACTATAATTGGAAGAGAAAAAAAAGAACAAATTTTGACTGGAAATGTTAGTTTGTACATATTGATCATGAATACAAGTATATATTTAATTTTGCAAACTGTTTTTACTTGTTTGTATTCTTTTCATTATAAGGAAAAGTAGTATAACACACTTTTTTTAAAGTCACAAATTTGATGGTATATAAGATGTTTCAGGGCTGGCATTCTCTAAGCAGCAGATAAAGGTTGCATCTTTTCAACCTTCAATACATTCAAAGATCATGTTAGCATTCATTTTGGTTTGAGACATTTAGTTATGATAGTTCATATTTCATATTATTAGGTAAAAGAGATTTGAAATAAAATGGATCTCCTTAATTATTTCTAACAAATACATTTCTTTAAGGCATCCAACTTTTTCCCAAATGACAGTTCACTTTAATGTGTGAAGACATTCTTAATTAGTATAATCACTTAGTAGATACTGTTCTCAGATGGGGGAATTATCGAAGATGTACTTAGCATATCAGAACACCATGCTAACTTATCTATTATTCTTTCTTAGTAAAACAAAACAGCCAATAATAACTATATAAAATATTAAATAACATTTCCACAGAATAAATTAGACTTTCATATACTCTACAATTAGAAATATCCATAAATATTTTCTTCTGGACTGTGAACCCAGATAACAAGGCTTTATGGTCTTGTTTTAAGTGATGCCTTTTATACTATAGAAGACACTCTAAATACATCATATATGTATGCAGAGCATCTCTTAGATGAGAGAACAAGCACACCATTGGCATTCACTCTGTGCCAGTTTGATGTTTGTTTGACGATGGAGCTACAAGAGCCTAAATCTGTAAAGCTCAGCATACAGTGTAGTAGAGTAGACCCCAAGGTTCAAAAAAGTATTTTAAATAAAATTTGGTAAGTTCTGCAATCAATGAATGAAGAGAGAAGAGAAAGAACAGCTTATTCCATCTGGGAGATTGAATAATGGCTTCATATATAGATGTAAGTGTGGCTAAAATAATGACATCAATGCTGTTTCTATTGGGAACTAATGGCAAGTAATGATGTGTCAATACTGGTCAAGTGTTGAAGCCAGGATTCCAAGTACACAACAAGGGTATAAAGTGTATAGGGAGCTGAACTGTGAAGGAGCAACTCAAGGATTTTCAAATTAGCAAGGAAATGCCAAAATTAAGTCAGGTCGTTTGCCTGTTTTCCATCATCTATTCTACAATGCACCGTTGGTTTTCAGTGTGAAAAATCCCAATCCCTGAGCCCAAACCACTTCTGGGGTCAAAACATTTTTCCTGTGCACGAAATGAATGGGTCTTGGTCAAAGAAGTATGGTCACAATTTTCTAGCATATAAAAAGGAAAATCTGTTTTACCTGCGCAACCATCAAAAATGGCAAAAATGCATTCAAGTGTCTGACAGTAATGGTAGAATATGGTTGCATCGTGCTGTATAGTTTCAAAATGCTTTCAGGTACATCATCCATGTTGCTCCTCACACACTTTGTAGGGTCCAAGTATTATGTTCCATCTGGGTTGAGGCTGATTTTCACGGATGGCCTGTAGCATCAGTTTCATTACTTCATAGTCACAATTCTGTATTTCAGCTTGAGAAATGTGGAGACTAATATTTGTACCAGTATATTCCACTTTCAGTGAGGTTTCCAAGATGCTTCCTCCAAACTCTCACTTTCTTAAACAGACACATTTAAAATGTGACACCTTCTGAAAAGTCCATGAAGAGATTAGTACATTCATGGAAAAAATTTTCCCGTAGACCTATTTGCACTTCATGACTTGTCATGAGAAATTTAAAAAGCAGAAGGCAAAATTTGATTGCTTTTGATGGATTTTTACAGAATAGTCATTTAATTTTCTCAAGGGTTATTTGGAAACAAGATAATGGAAAACACTGATCAGAAGCCTTATTTTATTTTTTAATTTTTAATAGGGATGGCTCTAGTAAGCCCTGATAGCTGAGTTCCAGTGATATCCAAGAAGGAACCACTGCAGCGTCTCATTTTCTCCCATCCTCCTCACATTCATCTAATGACTTTTTTCCTATCTTTCTACACAAATTTTATGATTCGACCACCTCTAACAAGACGAATATCTTATAATGAATATGGGAGTCTGTTCAGTTTTACCTTATTCAGGAAACTCCATAATTATGTGAAATGATGCAATGTCATTATTAAGAGATATCTGTAACCCTGCGTAATGAAAACATGCATAAGAAGAATGTGGTCTAATCTCCAAACTGAGTCTGAGTTTCAGGGCCTTTTGCATTTTTTTTTTTTTGAGACAGTCTCGCTCTGTCACCCCAACCTCCACCTCCCAGGCTCAGGCGATCCTCCCACCTCAGCCTCCTGATTAACTGGGACTACAGGTGTACACCATCACACCCAGCTAATTTTTGTATTTTTTATAGAGACAAGGTCTCAGTATGTTGCCCAGGCTGGTCTCAAACTCCTGAGCTCAAGTGATCCACCTGCCTTGGCCTCCCAAAGTGCTAGGAGTAATTGTAGGTGTGAGCCACAGTGCCTGGGAGGCATTTTTTTGTTTGCTTTTGTTTTTTGTTTGTTCGTTTGTGATAGGTCTGGCTGTCACCCATGCTGGAGTGCAGCAGCTCGATCTTGGCTCACTTCAACCTTCGCCTCCCAGGCTCCAGCCAGCCTGCCACCTCAGCCTCCAAGTAGCAGGGACTACAGGCATGTACCACCATGCCTCCCAGTCAATTTTTTTGTATTTTTTGTAGAGACAGGGTTTTGCCACTTTGCCCAGGCTGGTCTCGAACTCCTGAGCTCAAGCAATCCTCCCACCTTGGCCTCCCAAAGTGCTGGGATTACAGACATGAGCCAGTGGGGCTTGCTCTCTTTAATCTGCTTTCTGATTTAGTAGATAAGTGACCTTATCTACTCTGGACCTTATCTACCTTAGCCATTTACTTCCATCTTACTGCCATGAGTTTAAATTAATGAGAATGTCACTTTCAGATTCTAATTTTGCAAAACTTAGTTCTTTCCCATTCATTTGTGTTTTCCAAATTAATTTATTTGTCTAGCATGGATACAAAGAAAAGACATTAAAGCTTTCTGAATTGTGGCTCAAGGCCAGCTACTGCCCACTGAAAGGGTGATGAAAATGAAAAAGAGAAAGAGGAGCCCAGCAGTTATGCTTCCCTCAAGAATGTAATGCTAATTATTGACCAACTGTCAAGACTCAGAGTGGTAATGGCATTCCAAGGAGCTGGCACAAAGGATGAGAATGTGTGTGCTGTCCTTATCATAGCCATCTGGGCCAGAAGGAGCGAAAGGATGGTTAGGACAGCAGTCTAGCAGAGGGAAAGTTAGAACAATGGTGATGGATCATCTTAGGGCATGCTGGTGGGGGTAGGAACATACTTCGATTTGGTTTCTGACTGAGAAGAAGAAAGCTATGCTGCCTAATGAAGGCACAGCTTGATCTATGTGATAAATACCCTCATTTTATAACTTCAGTAATTTAAAATTTTCTGTATTGCAAAATAGAATTCAGTCACAAAGTATTAAAGCTAGCCATACCTTAATCAGGAGACTTAACAATTAAACCTGAAATTATGTTGTGGACTTTTCTCATTTAAGAATTAGCATTATTATTATTGAACATGTATGAAATAAAAGAAAGGGTGCTTTTATTTCATTAAACTTAATTTGTTTTTTAGCAGACATTCCTTGACGTTAGAATAGCATTTGAGACATTTTCATGATTTTTGTTAATCTGGGAAGCAAAATCTTAAGAGTGAGGCTGCAAATGGAGACTGAATCAGTGTTTCCGATTCAGGAAATTAATCAAGACCAAAAGTACATTTGCTTAGATTTTATCTGCAAAGTCGTTTATTTGGCTTTCATAACTGAACAGCTCAGCAAAATAAGATGGCCCTGGTTGTATGGTTTCTGGGGAACAGAGGAGAATTAAATTTATGTATGTGATTTTTATGTCTAGTGCCCTTTGGCAGGTCATATCTTTCTATCCGACTTTTAAGATATTACAAGCTGAGGAGTGTGGATAGCTGTGCTGTGTGATTCAGACCGAATCAGCTATTACTGATGCAGGTAGGGAACCATCAGTAAACTTCTGGTTACTATCACCTTCTGTGAAAAAGAATGGCTGATGTTCCAGAAATACTTTGGAAGGATTGACCAGGAATGAACACAGAATCGGATGTTCTTTTAGGACCCTAATGCTCTAAGATATAATTACAACCTATTTTTCTCTATATGATAGCATAAGTAAAATTTGGGGCTAATATGTTGGAAAGTGCTTAAAATTACACATTTTTATAATAGGGATGCAGGCATTCCAAAATAATAAAAATACATGCATCTCTCTCGCCTCTTACTGAAAGTATTAACCTAATTTTATAATAATGATTACTTTTTAATATTAAGGCTCTGTAAAAAAAATTTATTTCTAAGATTTCAGTAGAACACCGGTGGTGTATTTTTTTAAGCTTTTCATTTCTCTTCACCAACCTCAGTCATTATGTTCACTAGTCGGTGTGTCACAGTTAATAGTGGTATTTCAATTTTTGCATTGATTTAAGCCTCATATTTATTTAATGTGACTTTTAATGGAGAATAATAATGGGAGATACTTGCTATTAGCATTAAGGTTATACGGCTCTCAATTCACTTTATACGTAATTTTTTTTTCAAAGTAAATAATGCAGACTGTTGACATCCTAGAAATGGTTTCTGGGTGGTATTATATGGGGCCTAGGACTCTGAACTGGGACTAGTTGTTTATTTTCTGGGAAGTCTGTATTCTTATTCTCAACTGAACCCCTGACTCTTTTGTTGTATTTTTTATGATTCTGAAATGCTTTGAGGGAAAGATATTTTAATGTGTACAATTTGTTTTATTTTCATACTGATCTCTATTTTTGTTTAAAACCATGTTGCATCATGAAATCACTTAATCCAAAATAAATCTTCTTTAAGAAAATCGATTGTGACTTTCCTGTAATACTTTTGGGGAGAGAAAACTCAGAAGGGAGGAGAATAAAAGTAGAAATAAAGATTTCAGGCATTGGTATGCAGCTCTAGAAATACGGGAGGTTCTATTTTCATAGTTTCTATAACATTTTGTTTATTTATTAATAAAATATTTGTTTATTTTGTTTGGAATCTATTTTGTTTATCCCTACAAGAACATTTTACTATTTGATGGGCAGTTAATGTTAAAGGAATGAATTATAACACAAATCATAATTTCTTAACTCACATGGGTTGAGACTATTTAAGCCATCTTAATTGAATGTTTAATTCGTAAACACATATGCACACCACTACCACCACCAGCACTAACACACACATCAATTTAATCTAGGGGTCGCATGTTTATATGCCTACAGGGACCAGGTAGGTATTTTACAAGTGAAATTGTCTAAGTGGAAGCAACACAGAGTGGTAGGGCTTACCTAAAGGGGCATTCTAATATTTTGCTCCAGCAGCTAGCCACATGAAATTCCAGTCTAGTATTAAAAGATCTGGTATATAAGGGAATCCCAGAAACTCAAATTTTTGTGTGGTATTTCCAGATATTTTTAGTACTGGGTGAATCAAACCAAATATATCTACAGATTGGTTTGCTTTGCAGCTCACCAGTTTGGAACCCTTGTTTTAATGGATAGCATTATCTTTTGTATCTGGTTGACTAGTGGTGTAAATCGACCAGTTAAGTAAAATGTTACTAAAACATGGCAGTTAATAAAAAGAGATGGGGAAGGGAGAAAGGCATATATATATATACTGTGAGGGCAGTCAGTCACTAAGGGTTGCTCTTAAAATGATCTATATTTACCAACTCGTGTTAATTCCTATGAATTAACTCATGAAAACCAACTTGTGTTAATTCATATGAGTTAAGAGGAACCCTGTCAAGATTTTATGGAATAGATGTGTCATTAAACTTTTATTCCATATTTTAGACTAGAAATGAACTTCACATATCACATGAGAGCATTTAAAGCAGAAGATTCATCTGCTATCACTGACTGAGCCTGACATGGTTATTGAAGGGGGGAAGAGCAGGATGCTGATTCACAGCACTGACTTCCTGGTTTTTGTGTCATGACATCCCTCTATACCCTTTGACCTTAGTGTGTTTTTAGAATGATAAATATATCTGCCTTCATGATTTCTTTTAATGTAAACCTGAACCCCATTTAATTAGTGAGTGTTTAGTAATAAATAATAATGAATAATTCCCATTATCCACCATGCCAGGAAGTCTTTCATACTGTTTTTTATTTCATACTTAAACCAGCTAAAAACATTGTTTTAAGCTTGAAGTTAAGTATGAAGTTGAAGTCTCTTCATACCTTTCTCCTCCTTTTCTTGCTCAAAAATGTTTACCTGTTAATGACTTTTTTCCCCTTCTAAATAGATAGCTCATTTGTCAACCAAAGTAAACTTTGGAATTATAAGAATAAAAAAATGAGAATATCTGATAAAGATATGTTTACCTTGATACACGAGTTTCACACACTATTTATCCAATTATTTTCAAATCCTTGTATAGATAGATCCTTCTAAGAGATGTTTAGTCACTGGTTTTTCATTTGGAAAGGAAAAGCTAAGTGCCAGGTGTGTTGGCTCACACCTGTAATCCCAGTACTTTGGGATACTGAGGCAATCGCCGGAGGTCAGGAGTTTGAGACCAGCCTGGCCAACACAGTGAAACCCTGTATCTACTGAAAGTATAAAAAATTAGCTGGGTGTGGTTGTGGGTGCCTGTAATCCCAGCTACTCGGGAAGCTAAGGCAGGAGTCGCTTGAACCTGGGAGGTGGAGGTTGCAGTGAGCCAAGATCGTGCCATTGCACTCCAGCCTGGGCAACAAAGAGCAAAACTCCATCTCAAAAAGGAAAAAAAAAAGGAGAAAAGCTATAAGTTCTCTAAGGTGTAAATTATTGGAACAATATCTATTTTCTGACAATTTATAGTGTGATTAAATACCACCCTTGCTACACAGAATACCAACCCTTAGCTAGTATAAGGATTCATATTTAGGTTGGTATTCATTTGGCACAGAAAATGGACCCCGAGTCCAAATTCTTGAGCCTCGTCAACACATCCCTCTCCCTGCTCCTGCCCCCAATTTAAATTCCTGATTTCATGGCCCAGTAAAGACCTACTTTTTAGAGGCTTTTGTCTCAATATCCAAACTAATCTCTTTAGAATTGAATTAAACCATATGAAGGACCTCTTTTAAGTCAGGTCTAAAAAGACTGAATGCTTTAGAATAAATGCTTGTGTCCCCCTCAAAATCTGTATGTTAAAACCTAATTTCCAATATGATAGTGTTTAGAGATGGGGCCTTCGAGAGGTGACTAAGTCCTGAAGGGGGAACTCCCATGAATGGCATTAGTACCCTTATAAAAGAGATCCCATAGATTCCTTCTGCCATGTGAAAATACAGTGAAAGGACAGCAATTTATGAACTAGGAAGCCTCACCGGACTCCAAATCTGCCAGAGCCTTGATCTTGAACTGCAGAACTGTAAGAGATAAATTTGTGTTGTTTATAAACTACCCAGTCTCTGGTATTCTGTTACAGCAGTTCACATGGACCAAGGCCCAAAAGCAGCCAAGAGGTTGCTTGTTTTTCCTAAACCCACATTCACAGCTTGACCTTCTACATCTTATTTCAAGGGAAAGGCAAATTCCAGAAAGAGAAAGCCAGCATATAAAGAGAAGTGGGATAATATATTTTCTAATACTTAAAACAGCACTGGTCCAGATTGCCCACTTCAGGTCTTCTTAGGGCAGAGGAACCCTGAATGAAAAGAGTCCAGGTCCTTTTGATGTGTCCAGAAAAATGGGAGGGCCCCCTGATGAGATGGTCAGACTTGCCTAAGGCTGGACAACTTCCCTACACTCCAGACTGGCCTGGAAATCCAAGAGAAATCTGAGGTGATCAAATCCCCAAGAAAGAACACAACTCTGGATTCTTGAGCCTGTCCTAACTAGAATAGCGCTCCTCCTCTGGGAGGAAGTGAGGGAGAACGAAGAGGAGCTATGCATTTCCCTTAGGAGCCAATTCTAATCTTAAATGATTGGCTTTCCAGAGCAAAACAAAACAAGCCATTTTTAATTGTTAGCTAAAGAACTATTAACCAATTAGTGCTAATTTACTATTATTCCTTATCAACATTTCTTAAACTTTGTATTGAATCACCAATAATAATAAAGCACCCTTCAAATATGAACATGTAGCTAGCTCTACCAACACAAAATTACTCATGTTTATCTTTAAGTAAATTAGAATTTTTATATGTCAAATTTGGTTTCAATTTGAAAATAGAATTTTTCTCCTTTAGCTTTAATAACAACTGGTTATTATTCAATAATCCTAAGTATTAAAGACATTGGATGATACAGTAAGATACTACTTTGACTTTGCCCCTTCCTTGACGTGCTGCTGTGTACCCTGAGGTGTGCATACACTGGTTTGAAAAGCAATGTATATATCATCAGAGTCTCTTCTTACACCATAGTACTGATCATTTGGAGTGAAAATGTTTGGGTTTGTTTTTCTCTCATCTGCAATTAGCCTGTCTGTTATGTCACTCATAACAATATTTAAGGAGGAATGAAGATAACAGGCTGCCTGAAACTTCAAACCAAGCAGGAATGCCAATAGTGTGCGGCTGGAGTGTATGTACCTGTCTTTTCTTTCCTGCCATGGAGTTTAGGTGTGGTAACGGTTGTGTGAGTGCACGTTAGCAAATGTTTTCCAACTGACTTTGAACCTGTAGTTACCTAAGGCTTTTTTACTTAAGATATAAAATCGTATATCAAAATTAGCCTGACACCTTCGAGAAATGACTGCTTCTAGGAAAAATACAAGATAAGCCTAGAGCATCTTGTAGTGCTAGAAACTGAAGTGATTTTTAAAAAGAAAACCAAAAATCACCATGAGAGTCTTTCAAAGGGATGCAGGAGCTAACTAAAAGAGCTCCGGTGGCCAAAGCTGCAACAATTTGGACAACAAAATAAAGTAGTATCTGATTATAACACAAAGCATGAAATAACTAAGTTCATACTGATAAAAAATTGATTGAATAACTAATAAATGAAGAGACAAATCTGGGAAGAAGAATTCCAAATAATTTGTGTAGATACTTCACCCTCAAGTGGGGCTACCTATAATGGCTTCTTTCCAAAGAGTACAGCAAAGGAAGGAGGAAAGGGGAGAAAAGTTACTTTACAGTGAAGAAGCCTGAGAAACACGACACCTCAGCCAGATGTTCAAGTTCAACATCAACAGTTATAAATCACGTGAACAGTGTGTGCCTTTGATATGAGGTGATAAAAATGACGCTTTATCTCTGTGGTCTTTCTTCCCAAAACACATAATCCCAGTCTAACCGTGAGAAAATCATCAGACAATCTCCAATAGAGGAACACTCTACAAAATATCTAACCAGTGCTCTTCAAAGCTGTCAAAGTCATCAAAACCAAGAAAAGTCTGAAAATGATCACAGCCAAGAGGAGCCTAATGAGACATGATGACTAAATGGAACGTGGTGTACTGGATTGGATCCTAGAACAGAAAGAGGACATTAGATAAATACAAAAGAAATTTGAATGATGTATGGGCTTTAGTTAATAAAAATGTATTGATTTCTTAATTATAACTAATGTACCATACTAATGTAAGATGTTGGCCAGGGAAACTGGTGTGAGGTAAATGGAAACTCTCTCTACTGGTTTCTCAATCTTTCTATAAATCTAAAACAATTTTAAAAATTAAAGTATTTAAAATTTAATAGCTAATTTTAAAATTAGCCCTAAAAGCGGAATATGTAACACAGCCCACAAATCAATTCATTAATGGTTCTTTACTCATAGGGTAACCAGAGTCCAATCTTTAACTGCAACCAACTAGCAAGTATAAGAATGAGCAGAGACAACGGCATAAACACCAAGCAATGAGAAGAATGTGAGGAAGCATTGGTGATTCAGTGGTAGAATTCCCACCTCCCACACAATGGGAAGAATATTTGTTTGATAGGTAAGCAATGTTTTCATTCTAAGCAATATAATTGTGTTATAGATAGTAAATCTGATATTTTGTATTAAAAGTAAATGGAGTTTTAAAAAAACAGAAAAGAGAATTATTAGTTACAGCGAAATACTTCAGTGACAGAATCCACATAGTAAAGTGAATAAAGTGCCAGAGATTTGGAAAGCAACTACTATGGTGCCATGCCTAGAAAGGTTCTCAAGTATTTAGCTTATTACACATATGGGTGTGCAGAAATCTAAAGAAGCAGTTTCACACTAAGTAGTCAACTAAATTCATCATTCAAGCCACATATGACACTGTTTGTCAAGTAATTGATAATACGTCTATTTCTCTTTTTACTTCTTAGAGTAATACCTTCCCTTATCTTCTATTCCCAAGAACTAAATTATTCCACACAAAAGACTTTTACAGCTTATTATAACTCTCTAAGTGTGAAAACTCTAAATATTTTAACTCTTCTTATGAGAATCTTTTCAAAGATATACAAATGTCTATGATCTTAAATAGGACACACTGGAGAAAATGTGTTTGTTGATGACTGAGGGTCACCCTTATAGACAACAAACAATATTATGCTGTAATTGTTGGATAGATATTCAACTGTTTTATCCCTAAATTAAATGGTCCAGACTATGCTTTACCATTAATACCTTTTCAATTCTCTTCCTGGTTCACTAAAATTTCATCTTTGCTTCATTTTGACTCAGATAGCCCCTCCCCATTCTCTACTTTGCTGCCCTAAAATAGTGATGTGCTGGGAAATCAGATACACAAACTCACCTAACCTATGGCTACATGAATAGAGAGGATGTTGTTGACCAGAACCTGAGGGCTATTCTTGGATACAGGATGAAAGCGCACGTATTAGGGAAGAGTATGAAACAGTAACTAGCTCACCTAGTTGTCATGTAGCAGTAAAATTTATCCCCCCCTACACACCTCAGGGGAAAATAATTGATTGGTGGGGAATAGAAGAATGGCCTAGTGTCACAAACTATATGTTAAAAGGGACATCTACCAATAACAAGTAGCAATTATCATCCACTCACCATTATCGCACAACAAGGAATAAATTTTAAAACCTTCATAAGAAGAGAAGGAGAATTTCAGAATAGCTGTCCTTTAAGTAAATTAACCTTTATTAATAATCAGGTTGGTCCAGAGTGGGAGAAAATTTTGCAATCTATCCATCTGACAAGGGTCTAATATCCAGAATCTACAAGGAGCGTAAACAAATATACAAAATGGAAAAAAAACAACCCCATTAAAATGTAGGCAAAGGACATGAACAGACACTTCTCAAGAGAAGACATTCATGTGGCCAACAAACATATGAAAAAAAGCTCAACATCACTGATCATTAGAGAAATGCAAATCAAAACTACAATGAGATACCATCTCATGCCAGTCAGAATGGCAATTGTTAGAAAGTCAAGAAACAACAGATCCTGGCAAACAAATAGTAATGCTTTTACAGTGTTGGTGGGAATGTAAATTAGTTCAACCATGTGGAAGATGGTGTGGTGATTCCTTAAAGATCTAGAACAAAAAAACCATTTGACCCAGCAATCCCATTACTGGATATATACCCAAAGGAGTATCAATCATTCTATTACAAAGACAAATGCACACATATGTTCATTGCAGTGCTATTCACAATAGAAAAGACATGGAATCAACCCAAATGCCCATCAGTGATAGACTGGATAAGAAAAATGTGGTACATATGCACAATTGACTACTATGCAGCCATAAAAAGAAATAAGATCATGTCCTTTACAGGGACATGGATGGACCTGGAGCCATTGTCCTCAGCAAACTAACGCAGGGACAAAAAACCAAACATCACATGTTCTCACTTGTAAGTGGGAGCTGAACTATGAGAACACATAGACACAGGGAGGGAAACAACACACAGTGAGGCCTGTCAGGGGGTGGGGGTGGCAGAAGGGAGAGCATTAGGAAAAATAGCTAATGCATGTTGAGGTTAATAACTAGGTAACGGATTGATAGGTGGAGTAAACCACCACGGCACACGCCTACCTATGTAACAAAACTGCACATCCTGCAAATGTACCCTGGAACTTAAAAATCTTAAAAAATCAGGCTGGACTCTGCTTTTCACAACCCAACAGTCCTAACTATTACATTCTATAAAGTGTAAAGCACTGTGTGTAGCACATACAAAGTGCTCAAAATACAATAACTGTAGTGGCAGTTGTTTGACCCCCTACATGAGGTAGGCACTTCCTTACTAACTTCAGAACAGTTCTGTTCTAATAGTCCAGTTCAAAAGGTGGACTGACTTTGACGAGGCTTTATTCACCCCTCTGTTGGAGGTCTCTGTGGTTCTGACCAAAGAGGTGAAAGTCTTGCCCTTG
Organism: Ateles fusciceps; assembly: GCA_036589455.1. Lineage (NCBI taxonomy): Eukaryota > Metazoa > Chordata > Mammalia > Primates > Atelidae > Ateles > Ateles fusciceps. The sequence goes on from JAZHEH010000889.1 coordinate 6,995,862, forward strand.
GCTCTGACCCATTTCTCTATTTGCCTTAATCACATTTGTGAGCCAGTTGTTAGTCTATTCCTGTTCTTTGGGGAGGCTGCACTTCACCTAGTAGGTGGCCAGAAATGTAAGCCTCATTTTCTTGAGACCTGGGAGTAGTATCTAGTCAGATTCATGTAAGAACCAGAAGCAAACTCTCGGTCTTTCCTTGTGTGAGGGCGTATAACCCATTCTAAGGTGCCTTGCATAGTTTATAAAAGCATGGCTTACCTTCACCGGAGTGACTCACATGAAAAGAACTGATGATAGTTAACACCTGTCAAGGATATGGAGCAATGGGAATTCTCTGCATGACTGGTAGGAGTGTAAATTGATGTAACCACTTTGAAAAACTGTTTAGCAGCATCAACTACAGCCAGATATATGCACAACTATGACTAGTAAATTCCGTTTATGAGTGTGTGCCCAACAGAAATGAGTGCTTATGTCACCAAAACAAATGTTCAAGAACTTACGTAGCACCTTATTAATAAAACTGAAAACACCCAGTAGTGAGATTACTGGGTCAAATGGTATTTCTGGTTCCAGATCTATGAGGCATCGCCACACTGTCTTCCACAATGGTTGAACTAGTTTATACTTCCACCAACAGTGTAAAAGCATTCCTATTTCTCCACATTCTCTCCAGCATCTGTTGTTTCCTGACTTTTTAATGATTGCTATTCTAATTGGCATGAGATGGTATTTCATTGTGGTTTTGATTTGCACTTCTTTAATGACCAGTGATGATGAGCTTTTTTTCATATGTTTGTTGGCCGCATAAATGTCTTCTTTTGAGAAGTGTCTATTCATATCCTTTGCCCACTTTTTGATGGGGTTGTTTGTTTTTTTCTTGTAGATTTGTTTAAGTTCTTTGTAGATTCTGGATATTAGCCCTTTGTCAGATGGATAGATTGCAAAATTTTCTCCCATTCTGTAGGTTGCATTATAAATCATTTTACTATAAAGACACATGCACACGTATGTTTATTGTGGCACTGTTCACAATAGCAAAGACTTGGAACCAACCCAAATACCCATCAATGATAGACTGGATAAAGAAAATGTGGCACATATATATCATGGAATACTATGCAGCCATAAAAAAGGATGAATGCATGTCCTTTGCAGGGACATGGATGAAGCTGGAAACCATCATTCTCAGCAAACTAACACAAGAACAGAAAACCGAACACTGCATGTTATCACTCATAAGTGGGAGTTGAACAATGAGAACACATGGACACAGGGAGGGAAACATCACACACCAGGGCCTGTCACAGTGTTGGGGGCTAGGGAGGGGATAGCATTAGGAGAAATACCTAATGTTAATGATGGGTTGATGTGTGCATCAAATCACCATGGCACGTGTATACCTATGCAACAAACCTGCACATTCTGCACATGTATCCCAGAACTTAAAGTATACTTTTTTTTAAAGTAACAAAAAAAAAAAAACTGAAAACAATGAAAACGTCTGTCAACAGTAGAATAGATTGTGATTATAGCAATTCATTGTGATATAACTCGGCGATGAAAAGATCAATTGCTGCATCAAGTAACAACAAAGATGAATCAACAGACAAAAGAGTCGTAACACAAAGAGGGCACACACCGTTAAGTTTCCATCATGTGAACTTTAAAAACAGTCAACAGGAGCTGGTGATGATAGAAGTCAAAACTGTGCTTGCCATGGAGATACTGCAGTGGGAGAGGACTTCTCCGTGGCTAGAAATGTACTATTTCTTGATCTGGGTGGTGGTACAAGGGTGTATACATACTTGTTATCAACTGCACATTTAAAATATAAGCACTTCTTGTATGTAAGTTATTGATCAATAAAAAAAGAAAAACATGTTTTAAAGTAAATTTGCTTTTTTTTTTTTTTTTTAGACAGGATCTCAGTCTATCACTCAGACTGGAGTGCAGTGGTGTGATCACAGCTCACTGCAGCCTTGGCTTCCTGGGTTCAAGCGATCCTCTCACCTCTGCCTCCTGAGTAGCTGGGACTACAGGTACACCTCCATGCCCAGTTAATTTTTATATTTTTTATAGAGATGGGGTTTTGCCATGCTACTCAAGCTGGTTTTGAACTCCTCAGCTGAAGCGATCCTCCCAAAGTTCTGAGATTACAGGCATGAGTCATTATGCCTGGCCAAATTTACTTTATTTAAAAAAAAAAAAAAAAAACCATGGTCTTCAAAGTGACAGATTAATGTCATATCCTGGTTCTGCCTTTTTGTTGTGTGACGTTGGGCAACCTCACCAGCTTATTAAATCTTACTTTTTTCATTTATAAAATAGGGGTGTTTCTTTCTTGTGCAGTGCCTTTTATGTTAAATAAGTTCATGTATATCTATTAGATTGGTGCAAGAGTAATTGCAGTTCTTGCCATTACTTTTAATACCCCATTGTTTTGTACTTGTTAAGGGCTAAGTAAATGTTACTTCCCTTCCCCCTCCTGTCCCAGTGGACTGGCTTCATAGTTCCTGTCTGTTGTCTTTGGAAGGCCACCAAATCTCAAGGCTATTTATAGGGAAACGATGATTGAGCTACCCTAGCTCAAAACGTAATCCAGTCTTCCCTAGATCAGATGGCCAAACCATATTTTTCTGTAGGTCTATCCATCCATCCATCCCATCCCATCAACACTTACTGAGTGGCTACTTTGTGCCAGACACCATAAGTGCTGGGAAACACTGCTGAATAAAGCCACCATGGACCCTGCATTTGGGAAATACAATGTCATGGGGAAGACAGGCAATAAACAAGTAAGTCCATAATTACCAATTGTTATATAAAGTGCTATAAGGAACAGGGAGCAGCAAGGGACAAAGAAAGCCTCTCAGAGGATTTAACATTTAAGATGAGAACTGAAGTTGGAAGATCAGCCAGTCATTGGAAGATCAGAGGGAAAGCTCCCGCAGTATCCTATCATTGCAGTCCTATAAACATCCAAAATAATTACAGAGTATACATGAAAGACAGAATCGCTGCCAAGGAGAATCTTCTCACATGTGAACATTGTAACATCTATTATGTTTCTCAGAAGAGTTTTGGCCTACTTCCTGTTCCTTAGAAGTTAGACAACCAGAAAAGTAGGTTCCCACTGTAATAATATAAACTTATTTGAAGAATAAGTTAACAGAGATGGGACATAATGGAAAATAAAAGTGAGAACAGGTAAGCAATACTTAGATTGTAGTGCAGTATCCTGAGAAGAAATGGGATTTATAATCTGAGTTCAAATTTTGTCTTCACTCACTCCCTATATGGCCTTAAGTAAGTCACTCAAACTCCGTGAGCCAGAGTTTTCTCACTGAGAAGTGAAAATAATGATTCAAGGTTGTGTTCCAAGAATTAAATAAAATGACGAATACATTGCATCTGACATATAAATGTATTGCCCTGCTTTACTTAGAACATTCCTCTGTGTCATTTCACTATAAAAACAATTAATTCTTTATACTCTTAGTTCTTGAGTCTTACTACAGAAATGTCAACTTTAAAAACATCAAGTACATTTCTTTCTCTTAAATATCTTCCTCTAACCTTAGCTCTTGGTTTGCAATCCTTAGTTCTGTGCTAAATCTTACTACTCGAGGTGGTAAATCATTCTTGATTTTCCTAAATCCCCACCTGAAACCTCCTCAGGCAATCTGGGCCGCAGCAGGGAGTGAGTATGGCCCACAGGTGGGGGAGTCGTGAGCACTGTTTTGGGGCTTCTGGTGCCGCACACACCTGCAGGTACGATAGCCGTGGGGCTCGGCCTGGCTTGCCATCTGGACTTTGGATCCTCCAGACAAATTATGTTTCCCTTTCTTCTGCATTGTCTGCAGCTGCTCTGTCGTAGGGCTCCTATAATGCTTCAGGCAAGGGGTGGGGTGAGAGAGAAGAGAAAGCACACAGGTAAGTGTTCTCTCTGGAGAGTCTTCTCTGTTAGGGGTCGCTCAAAAGGGCCCACAATCTTCAGCCCTAGACTGAGCCCTGACTCTGATGGACAAATCACTCTCACGACCTCTGTTCTCATCTGTACAATGGGATAACACTAGCTTTGCTAACAGTAATCCCCCGGATTGTTGAGGCTCAGATAAGTCATTGCACGTGAAAGCTCTATATTGACTAAAATGCTGTACAGACATCAAGTGTTATTAATATAAATATATCCTGTGCCACATTCAGCATGTCTGATTGACCCAGAAGCTTTCAGACCTACTCAGGACTGAGCTACTAGATGAGGATTTTTCTAGGTCAATGAGTAATGGAAAGTGTCTCAAAGGTATTGCCTGTTTTTACTGTGAAAGGACAACCTCAGAGACAGGCTTCATAGGAAGAAGAACGCAAGGATTGATGATTAACAGATAATTATATATAAAACTAGCCTATTCTGATACTTTCTGTGATTTATTTGGGCAAATTATAAAATGTGCTGTTAGCTTAGGTTAAACAAAGCTCACTGAATTAATGGCAACTGATCAAATCTTTATTTCTGCAATTTCCTGTTCTTAGCAGGAAGAAAAAAAATGCCCCGGGTGAGTGACAGGAAGAAATAAAGACAACTGATTTTATGCCGCTGGAGCGTCTCTCAAGCAGACCACGATAATCATCTGTAAAGTGCTAATATTTAAAAAGATGCGCCCGTAGTTTAGGCTTGCAAGAAATAGGTTAACAGTGGTCATTCATGTGCCAGTTTTTAAATTTCTCAACCTGTTCTCAAGGTGGGGTGTACTGATTTATGCTTTTCTGTGGATTTCTACTATACGTAAGCCTTTCTGCTGAGAAGTTAACTGTGGAAATAGGAGATGAGAGGAAATAGCAATGGGTTGCTCTCCTTGCATGTTTTCCCTAAATTATTTCAAGACAGTGCTTCAAAGAATCCTTAATCTGTGGTAGTATTTAAATTGCAGAATAGGATGCTTTTTCCAGTCAAAATTAATTTAAGTTTCTAATAATTCTAGTTAGCATGAAATGGGAAGATCTGAAAGGCCGAACTGACCTGCACACTTTTCACCTTTGATGTCTAGCAATAAGGTAGTAACTAGACTATAATAGAAATGCATTATAATTTGCTTGCAAAATTGTAGAAGGCAGGATTATTCCAGGCACTAGCAGGTCAAACAGAAAAGAGTTATATTTTATATGTTGTATTAAATAATAATGAAAAGTAACCTAATAGGAACCAGTTCCAAAATCCTTTCTGGATAATTTGGTACATTTGAAATCTGGTGTGCTTTTCATGCCTCTCTTAAGCACTCTATAAAACAAGATTCTCTCAAATGTGTTAGAACATTTCTGTTTTGATTGGCTCAGAGAGGCTGGAGGTACTTGAAATGATTTCTAATGAACTAAGCACATGGCATGGCGTCACCAGGCAGTCTCTTCAGAGCCTCTTGCCCATTTTATAGAAATTGCATAGCTGGGAAGTAACACAATGAAAATCTTACACTCTGCTTGTTGAAAGTTGGATCACAATTCTGAAGTCTAAGTAAAAGTTTATAGAATGCCAACATTTTTTTCATCTTTCAAAAAGCTAGATGTTTTAATTTATTTGTATTATTGTTTGTTTTCTTTTTTCTTTTTTTTTTTGAGACAGGGTTGCCCAGGCTGGAGTGCAACGGTGCGATTATAGCTCACTGCAACCTTGAACTCCAGAGCTCAAGCAGTCCCCTTCTCCAGCCTCCTGAGTAGCTAGGACTACAGGTGCATGCCACCATGCCTGCCTAATTTACTTATTATTTTTTGTAGAGACAGGGTTTCACTGTGTTGCCTAGGCTGGTCTCAAACTCCTGGCCTCAAGTGATCCTCCTGCCTCAGCCTCCCAAAGTGCTGGGATTACAGGAATGAGCCACCACGCCTGGCTGTTGTTTTTTTTCTATGGCATATAAAGCAAAGGGTACATTTATTTTGCTTTCTTCTTGTTTTAGTTAACCATGGTTTATTTGTAGAATTTCAGAAAGGCCGATTAATGTAAAAGAAGTCAAGATACATAACCACAGAAGTTAACTAAGAAATCAGTTTTTCGTAGGACCAGTCAGAGTTCTTAACTGCAAGCAATTAAACATCTCTGGATGTCTGAAGCTGAAAAAAATGTATTTAAAGGATATTAAGTAGTTCACAGAAAGGAGATCCAGGCTGGAGAACCAAAGTCAGGACAAGATAATTACAGAAACAGCCAAAGTCATGTCTGTGGATTGTTCAGGTGAAGATGACACTATTGCCCAAGCTCAGCATTCTACACTGCAGCTTGTGCCAGGAGATGCCACTAGGACTGCTGCTTCCAGGGCCTGATCGCTCTGCTACCCCTCCTTCTGTCTCAGTGTTCTTCATGGCCCAGCCTCACTCGCTCCGGATTCAAGTGCATATGTGTGATTGGTTGATGGAACGTAAGGTAACTGCTCCTCCCAAGCTGCAAGGAGTATATTTGTCACTTTCAGTGTCATGGACTCAAAGGTGAGGAATTTTCTAAACACTGATGGGGTTAAGGCACAGGGTGGCTATAGAGGAACAAACGTCTCAGTCTTGAAAGAGCGAACTGGTCACTATGATGAGAACTGGTTCTGAAGCTATTTGGTTCTCAAACTTTCTACACTCAAATATTATTCAGGACCTCAAAGAGTTTTGGATGATGCAAGTTATATCTACCCAGGTAATGGTAAATGCAGTAAATATGGTAATCTAGTAAAGATGGTCCATAGGACATGGTTAGTATGGTCAATACTTACCATATTAGACATTAAAGGAGAGGCCAAGCATGGTGGCTCATGCCTGTAATCCCAGCACTTTGGGAAGCCTAGGTAGTCAGATCAACTGAGCTCAGAAGTTCAAGACCAGCCTGGGCAATATGGTGAAACCCTGCCTCTACAAAAAATACAAAAATTAGCCAGACGCGATGGTGTGTGCCTGTAGTCCCAGCTGCTCGGAAGCTGAGGCATGAGAATTGCTTGAGCCAAGGAGGTGGAAGTTATAGTGAACACTTGTGCCACTGCACTCCAGCCTGGGTAACAGAGCAAGACCCTGTATCAAGAAAAAAAAAAGATAAATTTCAAAAATATTTATTCGTGTATTTAAAATAACAATTACATGTTAACATAAAAACATATTTTATGAAAAATAGCTATTAATATATAATTGAAAATGAACAAACAAAATAGTAATAAGCAAAGCATTGTTTTACATTTTTGTAATCTCTTTCAGAAGACAGTTGGATTTTGATATATGCTTCTATGATCATCTGTTGTGATATTGCACATCCTGTAGTCTCTGAAAAACTCCATCATACACTCGTGAGAAATAACATAGAAAAAGGTAAATAGCATTTTAGTACCACTATGAAAATAATTTTGATCCTGAAGACTCTTGAAAAGGTGTTGAGATCTCCTTACCACAGTTTGCGAACTGCTAGATGAAAGATTCACTTTGTGATTAAAATCAGATGATACACATTATATTGAAACACAATTTTCTGGATCTCTTTCTGCATTCCTATCACATATACTTTTATCTGACCTGGAAATTTTGATTGGAGGTTGATATTGAATTGAACCTGCGTCAAATTACTAATACAATGGTGTTTTGAATAGACCGCAAAAATAATAGCAGGGCTATATTTTGATTATTTTATTAGTTCTACATTCTCTAAATTTGAATATTTAAAGCAATGACAGACTCATTCATTTTTCTAAACAAAGCCTTTTATTTTAGAACAGTTTTAGATTCATACCCAACCAACTTCCCTTTTTGTTATAGTTTCTTACATTAGCAAGGGTGCATTTGTCACAACTGATAAACCAATATTAATATGTTATTATTAAATAAGAATTTCCTTAGTTTTTGCCTAACATCATTTTTCTTCTCCAGGATCTCACCCGGGACACCACACTACACTTAGTCATCACATCTCCTCAGGTTCCTCTTGGGTGTAATTATTTCTCAGACTTCCCTTGGTTTTGATGGTCTTAACAGTTTTGAGGAGTATAGGTCAGGCATTTTATAGAATGTTCCTCAACTTGGACTTGCTTAATGATTTTCTCCTGGTTACACTGGGGTTATGGGTTCTTAGGAGGAAGACTGCGCAGGCAAACATCATACTTACCACGTTATATTAAGGGAACATAGCAACATGACTTATGACTATTGACGTTAACCTTCATCATCTGGCTTGAGGTAGGTTTTGTCAGGCTTCTCCACCCTGAAGTTGCTCTCTCCCCCATCTCTTCCAATATTTTAGTCTTTGGAAGAAAGTCATTATGGGCAGCCCACACTTAAGGAGTGGGGGGTTATGTTCCACCGACTTGAGGGTGGAGTATCTGCATAAATTATTCATATTTCTTCTGTATGGAAGATTTGTCTGTTCTTTCAGCCATTTATTTATATCAATATGATTTCACAGATATTTATTTTATACTTTGGATTATAGTCTACTACTGCTTTATTTCTTGTGTTGCTCAAATTGTCCTTGCTTTGGCCATTGCAAGCTCTTTCACTTGGCTCCTGGGTCCCTTCCCTTTGAATGCTCTCATTATTGCGTGGTGGTGTTTGCTTGCACTTCCTTCATTCTGGACTACAAGATACTTCAGGCCTATCTGTATATTTCCATCCTCAGTCATAGAAGCAGCCAATTCTCCAAGGAGCTTTGATTTCTTTTCTTAAAGAATGGTAGTAGAAACTAAGACCTGAGTGCTGAGTATGCTGTTGTTTCTGAGGTGTCATTACTTTTAGGCACCGTTAGCTGATAGGGCAAGGAGCTATACATGTGTATACAAACCCATGTATATATACATAACCTACAAATATTTCTATATATAAACATCTGTATCTATATTAAGCTAAATAGGAGTTTTGACCAGATGTCTCCAACTCTGATCCATTGCCATGGCGATCATTTTAGCCCTCTCCCTTTGCATTTTTTATATACTTGCAAAGTTATTTTAACGATAAAGCAATTTTGGAATGGTAGATATGAGAGGAAACAAAAGGCTGAAAAGAACAAGGACTCCAGGAACTAGATGAATGAAACACCCAAGAATGTGTGCTCTTTTGTTCATAGCTAGTTAGCAAATAGCCACACAGTAAAAGTCTGTGTAGGCTGGGTGTGGTTGCTCATGCTGGTAATCCTGACACTTTGGGAGTCCAGGGAAGGTAGAGTGCCTGAGCTCAGGAATTCGAGACCAGCCTGAGCAAATAGCAAAACCCCATCTCTACTACAAAGAAAAAAAAATACAAAAAATTAGCTGGGTGTGGGGCACACACCTGTAATCCCAGCTACTCAGGAGGCTGAGGCAGGAGAATCACTTGAGCTTGGGAGGCAGAGGTTGCAGTGAGCTGAGATTGCACCACTGCACTCCAGCCTGGGTGACAGAATGAGACTCCATCTCAAAATTGTTTTTTAAAGTCTGTGAAGTAGAGGATGGACTTGAATCCTAACTCTACTCATTACTGCTTGGATGACTGCGAGCAAGTATATAACTTCCATGTCTCTTAGTTTTCTTATCTTTAAAGGAAGAAAATATAGCACTGTAACTCATAGGAGGATGTGAGGATTAGATGAATTAACCTAAGCAACACATTTAGAACAGTGCCAGGCACATTATTTATGAACTGTTGTTGCCATGTACACTCTGGGGCAAGTACATTATCTCCATTTTACAGATGAAAAATAGAGACACACATCTCACAGAGCTAGTAAATTACAGAACCATTCTCTCATAATCTGTGACCTTTTAAGAGTTTCTGAACAGCTCTGAACTTAAGGCTTTTTCTGTAAAAGTGAAGCTATGAAATGCTGCTCTATAAATCTAAAGGTAAGGCCAACTACTAAAAAGACCCAAAAATCTTTGAATATTCTCAATGTCAGGAATACTGTGATAATCAATAATAGTATCATTTTCCACATTACTGATGCCTTTATGCCACAAAATGGCTCAACTTTCAGAGTACATTGGCATTCTCGATGCTCATGGTGTCATCTTACACCAGTTGACATAAAGATCACTCCTAACAAGGGAGTTGCTGGGGATTAAAAGTTGGCTCTGCCTTATCTATACCTGCTACTGCCTTCTGTAAGAAGACTCCCTCAGTGAAGGGTTTCCGAAGCTTTACTCTTCCTTACCTGCCATGTTCCCCGGAGAATGTGATAGCAGGTTGTCATTCACAGTATATGCAGTTGGTAGAGGAAGTTTCATAGCAAAGTGAAAAAGGAAGAGATTTATTAAAGAGAGCTAGTAGGTGTTACCTACTCAAATCAAACAGATGGCACCCTATATTTATACCTATATTTATTTATTTGCGCCACTTGGTATCTACTTTAACACTAGTGACTAATTTCTTCATCTCACTTGGCCTGCTGAACTCCACGTTTGTTGACCTTAGAGCTCGTTCTGAACCTGGGTGTCTCCACCAGATAGATTCTGAAAGGAAAAGCAGTCACCTCCCTCTCTCCTTTCCTTTACAGTGACTTTCTTCCCCAATGACCCCTCCTAGCATTAATCATAAGATTTGAGGGAATCAGCAGTATCTTATAAAGCCATTTGACAAATATTTACATAGGACCCACAACGTCTTGAGCATCTTGCTACTCACAGGGTGCAGTAGTGAGCAGACAAATACAGTCCTCCTTGGGGAGCTGGCAAACCACTGCTAAATAATAACAGCTTGTAGGAACGGAACCAAAGGCTTACTCTTGTTAGGCACTGTTCTTAGTATGCATTATCCTGTTTCAATCTCATGGAGGTAGCTATTATTATTATCCCCCACTTTACAGATGAGAAAACTGAGGATTGCCCAAAGTCATACAACAAGGAGTGGACAGAACTGGGATTTGAAGTTAGGGCTGTCTGATGTCACATACTTAATCACACATATGTCTTCTCTTTCTCTCTCACAGCTTCTCATGAGGTAGAACTTCAGAGCCTGGTGTGTTTGTGGCTGGAGCATGGCAACTCTTCTTCAGCTTTGCTGCAGTTTCTACTGAATATTTTGGTTTGCAAATATAAAGGATTCTCTGAAGCACAGCCTTAAACAAAGTGTGGTAGACAGCTGGGAGAGGACAACTGCAGACAGAAAAATGTGGCCGGATGCTCTGGGGGCGGGTGGCAGCAATGTTCAGCCAGGTGCCTCCAAGGAGAGGAAGCAGTGACGCGTTGAGGTAAGAGGGCTGACAGATGAAACCACACAGACCCCAAGGCAGTGTGGAAAGAGGTGCCTTAAATCTTGTAGGATGTGCTTTTATCAGGTTATGAAAATGCAGTTGGGATACAGGTTTGCTTTCTGTTGCCCATATCATCAGAGTGATGATTCAGATAGATTTAAAAATTATTTTATCCTGAAGTATGCCTGATGTGAAGAGGTGAAAATAACATCTTAGGATTAAGAGTCAGGAGACCTAAATTATTGTTCAGATATGCACCACCTAGTTTAGGTGTGTGACCTTTTGTAAGTCCCCTAACTTCTCTCAATGTGGCTTTCTTCCTTTCTAAAACAAGGGAGTTGGGTTACTGAACCGCAAGAATTTTTCTGCTTCCAGACTGCTCTGATTGCCTCTAGCATTGGAAATTTAGACACAATTAGAAGGCATGTTTCTAGCCCTTTAGACCTATAGTGCCTAACTCAGTAGCCACACGTGGCCATGGAACACCTGAGATGTGGTTAACATGACTAAATTTTCAAATTTATTTCATTGTCATTAAATTTAAATTAAGAAACTGGTACTGTATTTAGTTATTGAAAAATTTGATTTATTTTTGAGACAGAGTCTTGCTGTGTCACCCAGGCTGGAGTGCAGCGGTGTGATCTCGGCTGACTGCAAACTCCACCTCCTGGGTTCAAGTGATTCTCAGCCTCAGGCTACCGAGTTGCTAGGATTACAGGCACCTGCCACCATGGCTAGCTAATTTTTGTATTTTTAATAGAGATGGGGGTTTCACCATGTTGGCCAGGCTGGTCTCGAACTCCTGACCTCAGGTGATCTGCCCACGTCAGCCTCACAAAGTGCTGGGGTTACAGGCATGAGCCACTGCACCTGGCTTGAAAAACTTTAGTATGTTGAAAACAACTTAGGAATGTGAATCCGCTCTTTGCAACAAGTAAATTTTGTGAAATCTAAATACAGATCAAGTGTTTCCAATGAAAATTTGGCATCTGAATTGGGACATGCTGTAAGTATAAAATACACATCAGATTTAAGACAATATTTAAAAAGGAAGTAAAATGTCTCAATAATTTTTATGTTGATTACATGTTGAAACAATGTTTTAGAAATATTGGGTTAAATAAAATAAATTGTTAAAATTATTTTTAAAAGCAAAATTGTTTACTTTTAAAAATATAACTACTAGAACATTCACCAATGCGCATGGCATTTCTTTTGGACAGCTTTTACAGGACAGGTTATACTCTGTAAACTGTAGTGAGTGGTTGGATTGGCACACTGGCTCTAGCTGATCATAGATGTTTGGGGAGAGGAAAACTGTCACCCTTTAAGGAAGACACTTGTACTCTCATCAGACAAAACTTGCCCTGATTACCTTTGCCAATAGTGTTTCAAGAGAGCCAGGGGATGTGAGGTCTCTTAGAGTCTCGCTGGTTCTCAATGATTCCAAAATTGCAATGTGCTGTAGACACCATGGGTAAATGCACTGTGACATCTCCATCTGAGTATACTTGGTATTCGTACCTCCAGAGAGGGCATCTGTTTGGAGGAGCCTGTCTCCATTCAAGGAGCGCCCCTGTTGGGTGGAGAGATTGAGCCATGCCCCTTCAGAGGCTGTTGGCCTTGCCTGTGTCTGGCTACCTTTAGGCTGGCCACAGGTTTCTGGTGTATTCAGTTCTAGACAGGAAGTAGAGCTTGTTTTGCTCTTTCCGCATGAATTCTTCAGAAGGAGGGTGTGTCAGTGGCAAGAGTTTTGAGTTTGAGGCCTTCTTCTCAGTGCAAAACCCTCCTTTTCTGCATCTATAGGGAGTAAACATGGAACTGGTGAGAATCACTTTCCCTGATCATCATGTGGTCAGTATGTGGTGACTGACTTGGTGTGATTGGAGAAGGTCCCTTCCCCGGTAGAATATGGTGAGTGCTGTGGCATTATCAGAGAGGATCCACATCCCTGGCCACATGTGGTAAGCCACTTACAGTGACTGGGAAGGATCATCACTCCCAGTCAGTGTGTGATTACTAACCTGGAGTGATACGGGAGGACCACTGTATTTCTTTGCTCGGGCTGCCATAACTAATACCACAGAGTGGACGGCTTAAACAACAGAAATTTATTTTCTCACAGTTCTAGAGGTTAGAGTTCCTTGATCCAGATATCAGCAGGTCTCGTTTCTTTGGAGGCCTCTGCTTTCTTTGCTGATGGCCACCTTCTTGTTATGTCCTCACACGGTTGTCCCTTAGTCAATGTTCTATGTGTCCTAATTTCTTATCAGGACACTAGTCATGTTGGATTAGGGGCCACTAATATTACCTCGTTTTACCTTGATTACCTCTTTAAAGGCCCTGTCTCCACATGTGAGCATACTCTGAGTTCCTGAGGGTTAGAATTTCAACGTATGAACTGGAAAAGGACTGAGTTAGAGCCCCTAACCACCACCATCCCTGGTTGGAATGTGTCATTCAAGGATGGTCAACTTAATGAACTGTGTGGTCAAAGGCAATGACCACAGAATGACCATCAGGTCACCTGGAGATTTCCTACTCAAGGGAATGGGAGTAAGAACATACATCTCTGACATGGTTATGAATGAGTTTAGGTAAACTAGGTGGATGGAGGAATGTGTTGACTTCTCTGAATTTTTCTGCAAGGCCACAGATGTACTGTCTCCTCCTCAGCACCAGGAATTCCTTGTTACTTGAACCACAGTGCCTGAGACCAAGTAAGTGCAGGTGAATGTCCTTTGGTCAGTGTGATAAATCCTAGTTAACAAATCTGACATCAGGCACAAGGGTTAACAATCTGTGTAGGGTCATAAAAGAAACACAAACTATCAGCCCTGCACTAAAGAACACAAGGCAGAGGTGATCAGGCTGGGAATAAAAACTAGGAATCAGCAGAGTTCTGATTCCTGAGAGGGTAACCTTCTTAAAAGTTGGAAACTGATGAACAGGTGTGGATGAGGAGGATGGTGAAAACCTGGGAGCTGAGGCAGAAGCAGGGAAATGCATCAGATGACAATACCTCTAGGAGGGTGGGTGGTTACAGCAGAGGTATTTTGACCAAGAAGATTGGCTTCAAGTGACAGAGAAAAGTCTGTGTCTAGGTGTGAAGTGATGTGGGACTGGATTGGTGACAGAGGGGAGGATGGGGTGAGTGCAAGAAGATTGCTAAAGGCTGGCAATTGATCAAATGTTGAAATTAAGGAGGTCCAAAGTTAAACACACAACCCCAAAACCTACCACAGTAATGTAATCCTTTGACCCCCAAGAGGTTACTAGTTTTGGTACTGGTGCTGAGTCCTCTGGAATCCAACACCTGTGTTCATGAAAGAAAAGATGGGAACAGTCTCATTGCTTACGGATTCTTAGACCTCAGAAAAGTTAATTCCAGTGTGTGGGATTTTGTTTATTTCCATCCTAACTTTAGGCTTCTTTAGTCAGCCCAATTGTTAGCAATAAGAAATTAGCTAGATGGAAGCAATGTTTTCCACCTGACAAGCTTTAGGGGCAAGATATTATTAAACTGGGAGGAAGAGTCAACGTAAGTAAAAACAGACTTCATAAAAGGGCTGTGATACATTCTATGCCTTTATCTTGGGGAAAATGCAGTGGGAAAAGGAAACAGCTAGCTTAACAGGAATTTGCTTGGCTTAGTGGGATAGAACATGAAAAGCTCAACTTTATATGTTAACTGAGTATTAAAAGTCTTTTGAAAGCAAGAGGACGCCGCTCCAGTATCTTTTCCCAAGAGTTTTCTGCAATTATCGTAAATGTCCTCTGAAAGCAATTCTAGATTACATAACTAATCCCATATATGTATGTGTATATGTGTACCCTATATATATAAACTAGGATTATATATCTATGTAAAACAATTGTGTCTTGCACAGAACTTTAGCAATGGCGTCTAGATTCCGTAAATCTCCATCAGATGTCGACGCTCCGAGGAACTCTGCCAAGTTGTAGCAAACTGGGTTCTACACTTAGAGGGTAGGTTCAAGTCCTAAGAAAGATGCCAGGGAAGGGTCAGAAAATAGGTCTTTGGTAGTCACTGAAGTTTGGTAAGCAGGCAGCTGGGACGAATTTTGGGGCTCTCTCTCACCGGGCTCCAGATATTCACACCTCTAGAACTGACCTTTCTGAAGGTGGGAAGGAGTACACCCAACAGGAGTTGCAGCCCCGCGCGCCGCCTGGATAGCGCCGCCCCCCTCCGCCCCCTCCCTCGAGGCCGCCGCCGAGCGCCCCACCTGCGCCGCGGCACCGCCCCGCCCCGCCTCCGGCCCGCCCGGCGCCGCACCCTCTCACCGCGGGTCCCGCCTCGCACACGCGCCCCGGGCCGGCGCCCCGCCCCGCCCCGCCCGTCACGTGACAAACCCACCCTCCGCGCGCGCTCCGATTGGCTCTCCCGACCTAGGGGGCGGGGATATGGCGAACGCAGCTGCCCCCGACGCGGCTGCAGTTTTCAAACCTCAACTGTAAGCCTCGGTCGCCGTCTCCGCTGCCGTCGCCGGGAGTCACCTCACCGAGAGCCCGGTCACAACTGTCGGCCCTTGTCTGGAAAAGTAAAAGTGGGTCCTGCCACGCTTCGAGCTCCCTGGCGCCTTGCCCGGCTGGAGCTAGAGAACTCGTCCTGTGGCGGCCCACGGCGTGGGGCGAGACAGCAGCCCCCTCGGAGGGGGGCAGCCCCGGGAGAACCTGAGGCGGCCGGAGCGGTCAGTGTCCTGCGGGACTGACGGGTGGGCTCGGGGCTGCGACGGACCAGCCCCCTCGGTGCAGAGACCTCGAACGTGAGGAAGGAGGACCGGAGAAGGGTTTAGGCAGTGCGGTCGGGTCCGGGGTCCCATCGGATCCGCAGCTTGGTTGAGAGGGGCTCTTTGCCGCCGCCCCTCGAGTGGCGAATTGCTGCTGGCGTTTTTCCGCTTTGCTGCTGGAGTCCCAGTTCCCTGGCGTTCGGCGCGGGGGGCGGCCGGCGGTCCTCCCACCACCCTCCTCAGCCCGGGGCGCGTGTCTATGTCTATACGTGTTCGTGTGTTCGCGTGCGCCCTCCACCCGGCCGGCCCCGGCTGTCCCCGGGTCTCGCCAGGCAGGGTCCCCTTCGCGGCGGGCCGGCGCCGGTCCCTTCCACAGCGCGGCCACGCGGTCCCCCGAACCTCTCCCGAGTCCCAGCTGCTGAGTGAGCACGGGGCGCGTTCCCATCGGGACTCGTGGAAGCATCCTGCTACTAGCTGCCTTTCCTCTAGAGAAAGTTCGTGCTCATCTTGCGGGACGTTTTCAGTTAGCGCTTGGGAACAGTGTTTAAAAACCAGCGAGAGAGCAAGACAGGCTACAGCTGTTTCCGTGATTTTCAGCGATCTGATTTTTACTTTGTTGCTTTGTAACCCACTTAGTGTGCACGACTCATCCCCAAACTATACGACTACAGGATGCCAACGATTTTTGACATTTACCCAGGCTCTTTGTTTTATTGTAGGGAAAAGCGCTTCATTTGAATTCCGTCCGAGGGAGAAAGTAGAGACAAAGTTGAAAGAGGCTTTATGGCAGCTAGTAGCTGGCATTAGTTTCTGTCTGGACTAGAGCTCTCTGACATCAATTTGCAAATTGGAATTAAGAAAAAGCAATACGTTTTTAAAACCAATCATACTGATCAGATTTCACTAATATTTAAACACATGAGGACTGTGTATCACATTTACCGGTTGTTTTGTCAACGTAATGTTTACATCCCTGGTGCTAATAATGATAAGCTGAACCTTGCCAGGGACGTTTGACGTGGTGTGGCCACTTGACGTTTTCAAGTCTATGAGAATGTTTGCACGGAGACAGCATAACCCTGTAGAAATGAGTGGCAGCATATGTAACCTGGCATTTTGAACCTAGGAGCACAATTTATTAAGGAAAATATAAACCTGCTTTCTCATTGATAACAGTGTTTTTTAGTTTTATGCTGAACTGTTTAGAAGAAGTTTTAAGCAACTTCTGAAGTGCTTATTTTAATTATATTTTATTTAATTTATTATTATTTTTTTTGAGACGGAGTCTTACTCTGTCACCAAGGCTGGAGCACAGTGGCGCGATCTCTGCTCACTGCAGCCTCCGCCTCCCAGGTTCAAGTGATTCTCCTGCCTCAGCCTCCGGAGTAGCCGGGATTACAGGCGCGCACCCCCCACCTTCTAAATTTTGTATTTTTAGTGGAGACAGTGTTTCGTCATGTTGGCTAGGCTGTCACCGAACTCCTGACCTCCGGTGATCCACCTGCCTTGGCCTCCCCAAGTGCTGGAATTACAGGCGTGAGCCACTGTGCCTGGCCTGAAGTGCTTATTTTTATAAATATCAGACCATATACCTGTAAGATTGTGTATTTTTTTTTTAAACTGGCTCATAGAAGCAGTGCAAAAGTTTTAGTCTGTATTGTCCCTCGGATCCTCCTCTAGCAGATGCTCAATTAATTTGTTTTCTAATATCTTAATTGGTAGCATAAATAGGTGTTTTATTTTTGAGATACATATTAGACATTTTGGATCATTTTTTAAAGTAGGTATCCAAAATTAAGGTTAAATATATTTGCTTACATGGTAAGACTTTTTAAAAGTAGAATTTCTGTAATTGAAAACTGTCATTTTTTGTGTGTGTATAGAATGGTTATAGTTTCTCTTGGGATCATTCATTAGTGAATAACAATTTGGTTAAGATAGAATCTGTTTTTTAGGAAGGTGGAGACTTGACTAATCACTGTGTTAGCATATGAGTAGCAAATTTGAAGAAGATATAGGCATTTTTATGGCGGATGTTTCCAATCAGATTATTTTTAAGCTTGCATTGTTTTACTGTTGTTAGGTGAACATTTTAACATGTGTTAAAGCTCTTTGGTAATTATAAGGTAGAATTTCCTTATCAGAATGTTTTGTTTTAATATTAGAGACACAATTTAAAAATCAAGGAGATCAATTAACACTTTCACTTAATCCAGAAATTGTCTTAAAATTGCATGCATAGTATATTGTAATTCTCATTTTCTGTATGTCAGATTGGCAGTTAAGAATAGTATTCCTAGACTTACTACTTTTAAAAGATACTGATTGACTCTTCTTTTTATAAAGAATTCTTTTGCACTGTATGGGTATTTGTTTTGTCAGGAATGTTAGCAATCATTTACTACCTTTCTACTTAGGAAAACTTCAAATGTCAGTTGCTTTAGTTTTTCATAATATTGACGACAAAATTCAATGATTTTATGTTTAAGTACTGTGGTTTGTATTCTATGATGCAGTTATAAAAGGCTATTTCTTTGAATATTTCAATTAAGAAATGTTCCTACAGATTAAGTTACAAGCAGGTATTTTATCTAAATATGTTGTAATGTTGCAGTTTTCAAGGCATACTTTATTGAAAGTTTTTTCTTGGCCCGGCGCAGTGGCTCATGCCTCTAATCCCAGCACTTTGGGAGGCTGAGGCAGGTGGATCACGAGGTCAGGAGATCGAGACCATCCTGGCCAACATGGTAAAACCCCATCTCTACTAAAAATAGAAAAATTAGCCAGGTGTGGTGATGTGCGCCTGTAGTCCCAGCTACTGGGAAACTGAGGCAGGAGAGTCACTTGAACCTTGGAGGTGGAGGTTGCAGTGAGCCGAGATCACGCCACTGCACTTCAGCCTGTCCACAAAGCAAGACTTAGTCTCAAAAAAAAAAAAAAAAAAAAAAAGTTTTTTCTTTTATTAGGTTTTTTTCCAGAACATTTAACCTCAAACTTCAGGGCCATTTAAAACATGTAAATTAGTCAGTTTCTTTTTAATATTTATATGCATTATATTTTGGTTCATCCCTGACCATTTGCAATTACTCCAAAAGAGGGCGTATTTATACTCTAAGCATTGAAAATTTTTAACAGTGAGATGGTAATTTCCTCTTTAATCCTTAAAGGATCAGATTCCATTTTGCATTGTAATGGTTATTGAATAAACAGTACCTCAGTGGTGCCATTAAGTAAACAATAATTTATTTTACAACAGAAACCCAATTTCCCATCTTGTGAATGACAAGCACCATGCATTTGTTGCCAACCCCCCACTGCCCCCCCACTATATTTCCGTTTTTCAACATCTTATCCTGGTTCACAATTACAGGGTTTAATTCTTTCTTGGAGATGGGAAGAGACAGCATTAGGCCTTAAGGTCTTGGCACAGAATAAGCCTAGAGTCATTGCCTGACACTTCAGCCCTGGGATAGTATATACTAGAATGGTTGGATTAGAGTTGTTTAGCTGACTTCCTATTGTGATTTTTAGATAATTAAATTTATGAATTATATTTTCTGTTCAATATTTTTTTGAAAACAAAACCTGTTAGCAGAATACATATAAGGAATATATCTTCCTTGATGTTGAAAATCATCATCATTTCTATCTTGATACCAATATGTCTAATCAGTGACCAATTAAAAATGAATACTTCTGCCACACCTTTACTTTTGATGGATGCTAAATCTCTAATTTTTTGGTTTCCTAGGGAAAGCTTGGTAGCAGTAAATGCCTCTGTAGAAAGGAGTTTCTTCCCTTACAGTCTTGTGGCTTACTCTGCTTCCCATTGCCTTTCCAGTTTCCTTCATGAAGATCTAGACTTATCAGTGATAAATCTTCATAGGATACTTGCCTGAATTTTCTGAATTTAGGTGGCTCTTAAAATAGTGATGTTCTCAACTGCAGTAGATATTTGTATTAGTAGCTTGTATTAAAAATGAGTGGCCACCTTGCCTGAAAACAGGGTAAATAAATGATCTTTTGGCATTACATTATAGTATATGACAAAATAATTTTATCTGTGTTTCCAGACTTTGTGGCTACCCTGTCTGAGAACTGACATTTTCTAAGTACAATTTAAAATAGCTACTTTATTTAGCCAAATATTGAATTAAGCAGAAACTAGCTGCAATCAGAGCTCCAGTACTGTAAATTCAAGATGGATCTCAAGTTCTCCTAACCCCTTGAATACATGAGATGTACCTACAAATTCTTTTCGCTATATCTCATAATTCTTACAATTCAGTTCATCAACATTTTAAAAATTCCTACCAGGTGACAGATACCATGGTGATTGCTTAGGCACAAAAGTAAAAGGATGCTGCCCTTTAAACACTAAACAGAATTGCAATCTGACATGTTACATTTTGAGGTAAAGAAGTATGCCAAGGGTCCTCTTATTTGAAGTATAAAGGAGAAGCATTTAAATCAACCTGTGGTTTTTATGCAAAGCTTCCTAGGGGAGAGGCCATTCTGTATTGACCTACGAAGGATGTATAAGAAGAGTTAGCCATTTAAGGAAAGTAGAAAGGCTTTTTCAGGCAGAGAAGTATCATAAAGATGTGGTGGCAAAATATGAAATATGAGTGTGGCAGGAAGTGTAGCTGGTGTATACTTGGCCTCAGAGGCCTTTATGTGTCATGCTGTAAGGACTTGAAAGCTTGTGGATACTGGGGAGCTAATGAAGGAATCAAAACAGACAATTTGATTCTCTAAATGTCTTTATTATTATATATTCTATTTAAAAAAAATTTTATTTGATAATTTTGAAATAAATATGATAAATACTTTTTAAAATAGAACTAGAGGTTTATAGAGATTGCCTTGCTTTTGATCACATCACACTTGCTTTCTTCATTCAAGTAAGTGAAGGCCCAGATCAAGCCTAACATTTCCTTCTGTTCTTCCTTCACTGATCTACTTCTAAATTCTTATTTTAATTGTTGTAATGAGAATTAATGAAAAAATCTTTAAAAATAAATGAGATGCCATTATTTTTAATAGTATTGTGTAATTGAAAGCTTAATTGTGTCTTCTGTCACACTTTTCATAGCATCTAATTGTGCCTATAATTGTGTATACACATGCATACAAATTTTACTTATCAGGTCCCTTAAGATTTTTTTTTTTTTAACTTGTATAACCTGATAAAATGTTATGAAATGGATTTCAAGTGGAGTGAGACATATTGGTAATTTAGAATCAGTTATAGGTATATGAAGTGTGGTAGAAGACAAGAAAAGGTCTGGGAATCGTTGGAGTTAAAGAGAATTTGGTGGGAAATTTAGGAAGATACAAGAAGGAGCGACAGAGAGCTGGCTGATAACCCCCATGTACCTTATATCAAGGGCAGCCAGATGTTTGTGGAAGGCTTGGTGGACAAAGATGACATTTATGCTCTATTATATGCAAAATTGGCCAAAGGAGAGGAAATGGAAAAGTATCTTGGCTCTGACAATTGGTTTACATGCAGTAAATAAAAGGTAAATGAACTTAAATGCTTAATGGATGCCTACAGCAGCTTGTGATGTAGGTATATTAGCAATAAGTAGATGGACTTATGAGGAAATTGGTACCCATATTCATCTTTCAGAACAATGAAAAAATTAGTGAAACTGAGTACTATCAGAACTAAGAAAATACACAAATAGTTAAAACAGAAAACAAAAAGATTTTTAAGAATTAACTTTAGTTTACGTTGGGATGAGAGTTTTGTACATGGAAATGGTACAGTTATTCAACAGTAGCAGGGAACTGCAGAGAGAGTATTTTGGGTAGAATGTTAATTTTGTTTTGTGGAACAATAACGATATGCCCTTTTGACTTGCACTGTATGTGTGTCAATGGACATGAGGTCAGTGTATCTTAATTTTTAATCCTTACAGCACTATAAGATTGATTCTTTTATCATCCATACTTTAGAGTCAGCAATATTGAAGCTTTATGTCACTAGTAAACAGGGGAAATACAAGTAAATCACAACAAAATTCCATTTCACCTTCATCACACTAGAATTGCCAAAATTAAAAGTCTGAGTTGGGCCAGTGTTGTCAAAGTTGTGGTAAACCGTCCCATGCAGTGCTAGTGGGAGTATAAACTGGGGGGTGGAAAAAAGGGGCTATGTCTAATGTGTTTTATTTATTTTTAATTTAAATGAAATATGACCAAGTAATAAGACTGGAAAGTAAATGTTTGTGTATAGTGTTCCTTGTCATACATTTGAAATATTTCATGTTTTGTTTCTAAATAACTGTATTGCCACAGATTAGGTGACTTAACTAGTATATTTTCTCAACAATTCTGGAGGCTAGAAATCTGAGATCAGGGTGTCTGGGGTTGGTTTCTTCTGAGGCCTGCCTTCTTGGCTTGCAGATGGCTGTCTTCTCCCAGTGTGTTCACATAGTCTTTCCTCTGTGTGTGTCTGTGTCCCAATTGGCCCATTTTAATGACCTCATTTTAACTTAGTCACCTTTTTAAAGGGCCTGTCTCCAAAGACAGTCACATTATGAGGTATAGGGGTTAGGATTTTTCAACCTGTGAATTTAGGGGAGGATGAAATTCAGCCCACAACAATAGCAAAGTTAAATAATTTAATTAAGGTATTATAGCTGGTATGATGGATGAATGGAATTCAGACCCAGGGTATGTTTCCGTCTAAACGTTATTCTCAGAATGCTACACTATGACCCTTAGACTCCTGGAGATGTATCCCCAAACTGGTTGAGCTTTGTTTCCCCCAAAGACTAAGAGATGTAGAGAAAACAGTTGTACTATCTAGTTATGTGAAAGCTGTAATTTTAATTTAATTTTTTGAGACAAGGTCTCTGTTACCCAGACTGAACTTCAGTGATGCATTCATAATTTGAGAATAACACCAAGAAGAGAAAACGTAGAAACTGAAAACACTGAACTTTAATGACACCACTTTTTTGCTAAGTAAAATGTAGTTGACATTTGAATTTAGGAAGATAAAGATGTCAAGTAGGAAATAGGAAAAAAAGGTGGCAGAGAAGGAACAAATGCTTAGTGGGTTACTACAGGAGGGTGCTAAAAGAATAATACTTGGTATTTTATTAAGTAGGCATAGCAGTAAGGCATAAGTGTCTTGAAATATATTATCTGTTATTGTTTATGAATACAGTTAACATAATAGTTTTGATAACACTGAATGCATACAAATATCACAGATTTCCAGATATATATATATATGCTTCAGATACATAACATTGTAATAGTGCTTTATGTGTAGGTTAGTCAATTCTCCAACAAAATTATTGAGCACTTACGTAGCAGGCTCTGTGCTCGGTGCTGTCAAAGGAGGGATTCTTAAGACTTTTGAGAGTTTCTGAGTTCAGTACTGAAACATAGCCAATCCATGGAAAAAGTTCTATTTTTTGTAGTCATTAATGTCAGTAATATAACTCACACTATGTGCATTTACCACCAAATTTTTTTAGCAATGTGAAAATAAGTTTAAAATGAATAATCATTACCTTGTATTAAATTACCTATTATGTGAAACCTATAACTTTATTTATTTCTTTATTTCTTGAGATAGGGTCTCACTCTATTGCCCAAGCTGAACTGCAATAGTACATTCATAGCTCACTGCAACCTCAACCTTCTGAGCTCACGCAATGCTCCTGCCTCAGCCTCCCAAGCAGCTAGGACTACAGGTGCAAGCCACTACACCCAGTTAATTTTTAAAGTTTTTCCTAGACACGGGATCTCGCTATGTTGCCAGGAATGGTCTCGAACTTCTGGCCACAAGTGATCCTCCTGCCTCAGCCTCCCATAGTGCTGGGATTACAGGCTTGCACCACCGTGCCTAGCTGAAACCTCTATAACTTTAAAGAATGGAGTTTTATGATGAAACAGTGATTGCTTGTGTTATAATTTTATCATAACTATTTTTTAAAAAAGAATTGAGTGGATTTTTGCAGTAGTTTTATTCTGATATGAAGTCAGTAACTTCTTTCAGATGCCATAGTGATACTGGTTTATGTGTGTGCTTGTTTTTTTTTCTCCTCCTTGTGGGTAGAATGTGCTCTTTAACTCTTCTTTTTTCTTTAGTTGTGTTTTATAGCTATATTTGGGGTTGTGTAATGCAATGCACATCCTGTCTGAGGTAACAGCTTTTCTCTGTCTTCTCTTTTTTTTGCATAGGTAAAAATAAGTGACTAAAGAAGCATACCTGGGAATCACCTAACATGTCGAGGAGGAGATTTGATTGCCGAAGTATTTCAGGCCTGCTAACCACAACTCCTCAAACTCCAATGAAAATGGAAAACTTTAATAATTTCTATATACTTACATCTAAAGAGCTAGGGAGGTAAGAAAACTGTATGATGTGTGTGCCATCTAAATTCAAATTTTGGATTTGTGTTTTTATAATTCTGTAAAACTCACTTGGAATCATTATTTAACAATGATTAGGAGGGGAAGTCATCATCTCTGTTGCTATTACATAGGGTCTAGTCTTACCTGACTAGAAAATCAAATCTGTGGAGGGTTTAGTGAACTTACATCATATATCCTACCTAGCTTCACAGCCTCCGATAGGAGGTCTCTGTCCTTATGTGAGGCTATGCGTGGCAGTAGGCAACTCAGCATAGTGGACTGCCGAGTCCAAGTCTGGATTCCACATTTACTGGATGTGTGACTTCAACTAAATAACTATACCTCTTTTTTTAATTTTTATTTGTGGCAAGGTCTTACTCTGTTACCTAAGCTGGAGTGCAGTAAGGTGATCTTGGCTCACTGCAAACTCCTGTCTCCTGGGCTCAAGGGATTCTCCCACCTCAGCCTCCTAAGTAGCTGGGACTTCAGGCACTCACCACCACACTAGGCTGGTTTTTTGTAGAGACAGGGTTTTGCCATGTTGCTCAGGTTGGTCTCCAACTCCTGGGTTCAAGCAGTCTTGGGGCTTTGGCCTCCCAAAGTGCTGAGATAATAGGTGTTAACCCCTGTGCCCTGCCTACTGTACCTCTTAATGCTGTAGTTTCCTTATCTGAAAAGTAGGGGTGAAGATAATTGTGTCTGTCTTATATGGTTGTTATGAGGATTAAGTTAGTTAATATTTGTAAAGTGCCTAGTACAGTGCTATGTAAGCTTTTGTTAAATCAATTTTTTTTTTAATTTCTAGGATATTGTGCTGGACTTTAAAAAAAAAAAAAGAAATAGGGAGATTCTCCCCCCTCTCCTAAGTTGAACAAAAAGAAGGAATTCATATTTCATAGTCTGATTCTATGTCTCAATGAATGGTGTTTTATAAATAAAAGCCTTTACAAATTGTTTTCCCTTAACCAATGTATAAACTCTATATGGGCAAAGAGTGACCTGATATTATGAAACCATTCTGTACTAGCATTTTAATATGTATAAAGTTATAAAAGACATACCAAGTTATTTAAGTTACATATTCAGCATCTTTTGAGCTTTAAATTAAAGGTGCTTAATGAATGGTTGGACGATGGTTGTCATTACGTATCTTCAGTTTGATTTTAGTTCTGGAGGTAAATGTTTTGTCTGATATTAAATGGTTTACTAAGTCCATGTTTGTATTGATAAATGTGCAAAACAGTGTGATTGATATTTATCTTTGAAAATCTCAATGTGAAAAGAAAAGTTGACTGAATCATGAGAAGTAATTCCATTCTTGGTGGTCTTTTATCTTAAGGGTAGAGGCAGGCTCTGGCTTTTTCATTTTGCACATGTTGGATGCAGCCTTTCTTTTCCAAAATAAGAATGATAATATCTACCTCATTGACTAAGAATACTAATTTAATGTGCAAAATATTTAGGTGTTTTAATGGTGTATTCAAAGATACAGTTTTTAAAATGTTTTTAAGAAATTGTCCTAAATCTTAATTACTTCACTTTGCATTATAATAGGAGGAAGTAAAGTTTTGTTTTGTTTTTTTAAGTTTCCTGTATCTCACTTAATCATGGAATCTCTACATTGGAAAGACTTCTGTGGTCCGTGGTCTTACTAATACAATATTTTTATGTAGTGCAGCAGTCTTTCCCATAATTTCCCCAACAAACTGTTATCCAGCCTCAGTTTGAATGCTTCAGTGATGGGGGAAATGAATATTATGCAAAGTCTTGAACAGTGCACACGATAAAAGGCACTTTCTTTTCTATTTTTCTAAGTTACTATTTGATGAGCAAATTTACTTTTATTAAATTAACTTTTCAAAATCTGGGACATTATGGGAGCTAAAACGTCTATAAAGTATTTTTGTTTTGAGGGCTTTGGACAATTTAAACTTTGAGGACAATATTAATAATTTTAAATTGTTTTATAAATAAGGTGCTGTCATAAAGTTGAATTAGGCATACTTTTTAGAATTTTCGATCAAAAACTCAGGATAGAATTTGATTAAGACAAATTCAGACTGATTGTTAAATTCCTATTTTAAAATATCTTTATGAAAGAGACCAAGTAACATCTTTCTTTTGAATTGATGTGGACTAATGAGTCATATGGTAAATATTGATATGTTTAATTAGGAGGTCTTGATAAATTAGAAATCATGACTTTTCATCTGCCAGGAATGTACTGAAAGTTCTTTCAATATTGTTACCAATTTTAATATCCTATACTTTTGTGAAATGGAAATTAGAATCATAATCTTATTTCTTCTGAGGCTTGCACATTTTGAAAGTTATCTTTCTAAATCAACTGTTTTTTATTTCAGTGTTAGTGTTTAATTCATTTTCCTTTAGCAAACTAAAGGAAATTATGTAAAAGTTAACAGTTCATTTTTTAGTATTCTCAAAAAACTTGCATTGTTCCTGTTTTTTAACATGTTGGGTAAGTTTTTTCTACCCTTCCCCCAACTGAGGCAAAGGTTTCATAGGACTTCTTGTGGTTAGAAGGGTGAGGCAGATTCAGAAATAAACGTCAGCTTCCTTTGTGGCTTACCCTCCCGTCTCCTTTCACATTTTATTGTGTATTCTAGAATGCAGAAGGGGAATGCAGAAGGGTAACTACTAGACCTTTTCACTGCTGGGAAATCTAGTTAGCCTTGGCTTTTTAGGATATGACTTAAGGATTATTTTTAAATGCTTTAACTTTTCTTAAATGTTTTAATTACATTGAAACAGTATATTTCAAAGATCATTTTTTATACTTCCAAACTAGCATTTAGAGTGGAAAACAAATTTTTTTTTCTAAGTCATCTGATAATTGTGGTAAAAATATTTACATTCGTAGTATATAAATTAATACACACACACACACACACACACATATATAATTTTATTGGAATCTTAAACTTTTAAGAAATACAAACACTTTACAGGATACAGAATAGCACAGTATATAGTATTATAGTGGGTGCATAACTCTGGCATTCGTTCAACAGATATTTCAGTTCCTATTATGTGTCAACAAATTGTAGATTTTATAATTACTATAATAATTAGGACAGACATGGCCCTTGCCCTCATGGAGCTTTTACTTAGTGATAAACACTGACGAATAAATAAATCATTACCCACATCATTTGGTCAGCTTTGCCTGGATTAATTAGTACTATACTCGTTCAAGAAAGCCTCTTGGGCCAGGCGCAGTGGCTCATGCCTGAAAAATGTCAACACTTTGGGAGGCTGAGGCAGGAGAATCGGTTGAGCCCAAGAGTTTGAAACCAGCCTGGGCAACATAGGGAGGCATTCTCTGTACAAATTATATAAAAGATTAGCCAGGAGTGTTGGTGCATGCCTGCAGTCACAGCTACACAGGAGGCTGAAGTAAGAGGATCGTCTGAGCCTGGGAGGTTGAGGCTGCAGTGAGGTGAGATCCTGCCACTGCACTCCAGCCTGGGTGATAGAGTTGAGACCCTGTCTCAAAAAAAAAAAAAAAAAAAAAAAGGCCTCTGGAACAATTAGATAAGAAGTGTTATTTAATTTTGTTCTTTATTTCTGGGAGAATTCTGGCTTGTAGATATAATAAATAATATTAATATAAATAATATTAATATAAATAATATAATAAAATTATAGCAGAACTGAATTGTCACAAGTGCTACTATAAACTATTTTTTCAGATGCACAGTTTTCTTGGCTAACTAGTTTCTGTTTCCTAAATTTTACAAGTGAATGTCTTTATAAAACCCAAAATTTCCTTCCTGTTTTAGACAAGTTTTTGCTTCAATATTCAAGTAAGAACTGATAAACAAGTGAGTTACACTTCTTTACCAAAACTATTTTAAAGGGAGAATTGTTTTATAGTGATTAGAACAGAAAGTTAGAAATTCACATTTCAGAGTTTTATTTTTGGTGCTCCAATTCTATGTATGACCTTTTATGAACTGTTTAATCTTATTCTGACTCAGTTTATCCAGTATACAATTTATGAAACACCAGTGGTTTGAATATAAAGGGACTAACGTGTGTGTGTGTGTGTCTGTCTGTGTGTGTGTGTTTGTATTCCTTTTGCATACAATGAGAAAATATCTTATAGTTAAACATTCTCAAATCTTAAAATTGCTTTCAAAGAATCAGGTTTTTATATGCAAATGTATTTAGTTTATGTATTAATATATTTTGATAAATGTAGAAAAGTCAGATTGTAGCTTGGTTTTTACTACTTTTCATTGGCACCAATTTTGAGGAAATTTTGGTAATAAAAAGTAAGAATCTTTATCATCTTGGCCTTTGGGGGGGATAGCTAGTAAAATACAATCAAGCAATGTAGTCTTTCAGTCCCCACCCAGTACCCCCTAAACACCAAGTTTTGTTTTCCATGCTAAGAGTCTGATAGACTGTGTTAGAAATACATTGAAGGGAATTGGGACAAGAGGAGTTATGGAACAAATGTTGCTTCCTGAAGATACTTTATTTATACCTGATTTGTTAGTATCAGAAACCAGAGAGTAATTAAAACTTTAAGGTAGAGGTTCTTAATTTTGGATCCCCTATACTCAGCCTTACAAAGTTTATGAGTGGGCTTCAAGATCTGAAAACCTTCTGGAATTATAGTAAAACTTCCTATTTAAGGGCTTGTGTACATTTTTCTTGGGAGACAGTCAATAGAATAGCTTTTATTAGTTTCCCAAAATAATCCTTGACTCAGAATAGCTTTAGGACTTTGTGAAAATAAATTTTGGGTAACTGTACACACATATGCCAATAGAAATGAATTTTCAGTGTCTTTACATTTTGGCAGAGGTACTAAGCACTGCTATTGGAAAGAGCTAAAAGCATGCTTATTTCTAAAATGATAAAAATGACCTTAGCAGGTGTGTTTGTACATAGCTGTTGATAACCACTGATTTTCTTAGTTTATCATGAAGTGTCTTTGAGTATTTTCTGTAGGACACATATACCTTTGTTATCTGTTACAGACTTCAAAGACTACTGAGCATTACTAAGAGACATATTGGTAAAAAGTCAAATACCCATTTTTACATTCATTTTTATTTCTTATATTTGAAGGTAAGCTATTCTAATTAGAGTGTTAATGTGATACCCTGTGAAGGGTACAGTTTTTGGAAATAGATCTAAGTTTAAATCTTTACCTTGACTAAATTACATATCTTCTCTGAGGTCTAAAGAACAGGATAGCATTTGTTACATGGAATTGTTGTGATACTTAAACACAATAATTTATATCAAGAGCATGGCATGGAGTCGGTATGCAAATGAGATTATTTCCCTGCAATAATAATGTAGGGAAATAATTTTTATTTTTCATTTGAGAAAATCTCACTCTGTCACCCAGGCTGGAGTGCAGTGGCATGATCTTGGCTCACTGCAACTTCTGCCTCCTGGGTTCAGACAGTTCTCCTGCCTCAGCCTCCTGCATATTCTGCGTAGCTGGGATTACAGGCATGCACCACAATGCCCGGCTAATTTTTACATTTTTAATAGAGATGGGGTTTCACCATGTTGGCCAGGCTGGTCTTGAACTCCTGACCTCATGATCCGCCTGCCTCGGCCTCCCAAAATACTGGGATTACAGGTGTGAGCCACTGCACCCGGCTGATTTACTTTTTATAGAGAATAAATAGCTTGACTTTTGTTTTCTACAGGTCAGTGGTCTTTATCTTTTCAAAGAGAAGTTTGAAAGTGATCCGCCTGCCTTGGCCTCCCAAGATGATGTATCATTTTAATAGTAAAGAATAAATATAACTCTGTCTTATCCTGTTGTTATAGTTTGCCATTTACATTTGTAAGTGATAGCACTATAAATTTTGTAAAAGTACATATATTTAATTCAATTTAGAGAACAAAGATAAATTCCTAATGGCACAAATATTTCAAATAATTGACTTTTAGTCGGAGATATAACAGTATCTGTAATATACTAATGTCTCTATGGAAGAGTTAAAATTCATTGTCTTCATCTTCCCCCAGAGGAAAATTTGCTGTGGTTAGACAATGTATATCAAAATCTACTGGCCAAGAATATGCTGCAAAATTTCTAAAAAAGAGAAGAAGAGGACAGGATTGTCGAGCAGAGATTTTACACGAGATTGCTGTGCTTGAATTGGCAAAGTCTTGTCCCCGTGTTATTAATCTTCATGAGGTCTATGAAAATACAAGTGAAATCATTTTGATATTGGAATAGTAAGTATATATTTAATGGTGCCTATTTTAATTGTTATGATAAGATGATTGAAATGTCAAGAATACGAATGATAAAAGTATGACAAGCACTTGTAAAGATTCCTGTTAATAAAATGTAAAAGGATCCTAGTTTATATTTGAATGTTTTCATAAGGCTAAATGTACAGCCTCAGGCACATACACAAAAACTAACAACACAAGCAAATGACAAACACAGCATTTTGGGAATATGGAGAAATGAATATACTATTATTTTGTTGATGGCTAATTGAATTTTTCTTGAACTCAATCTGATGGGCAGATAGAATTGAAGTAATTTGTATATTTTTTTCATCTATTTGAAAAATACTTTCAAGAAAATAAGGAGAATAGAAAGGTAAACTGCATAAAACTATGCTTAATACATTGTTTGTTAAAGAAATACATTTAGTATGTGTAATGTGTAAAACACTATGTTAGGAGTTGCAGCAATAAGAAATAAGTGTATCTCTTGCCACAAGTCTGAAAAAGTGAAAACACCTAAATATTCCACAGTTTACCAGGTGGTAGGGATAGAGAATTGTTAAGGTAACTGGTTTGTTGGACATGTGACCCTTACCGAGTGCTTTTGTCGCATGACTGTCTGACACATTTATTACAGGTATGTAAAATGTATTGAACGTTTGCAACATTCGGAAGAGATCGGCTAGATTTATGTTTAGTGTGCCTAAGGTGACAATAGTTTTTAATAAGATAAATCTATTTTTTGGTAAACTGTGAGGAGGTGTTTATTTTAGTAAAAAATGTATTGCTAACTATAGTAATTATTTTTAGTAACTAATTTTCATCATTGCCTTTTTAAATTTAAAGGTATATTAACCTTATTTTTGTATTTAGTTACTTTAAAATTAATGTTTTTGTTCCACGAAGTAGATTGGCTGGAATCAACTTGTGAATGAAAATGATGATTTTGCAAAATGTTAAACTGACAAGTAATTCGTTTAAGAATGAATACTAAGTACATTTCTCAGAACCATATTAAGGCGTGTTATATAGCACTTTCAAAATAAATTAGAATTACAGAAAAGGCCAAGATACTACCAGTATGATTTCATTTTTCATACATTTTGTAATTATTTTTGTCAAAGATTCTTCAGCTGACCTTTAAAAAGTTACCTACTTGCATAACATCTGCATGTTTGAAGTATGTAAAAGTAGCTAACATTTGTCAAAAACAGTAGTGGAATACTAGGTTTGGAGGATGAATATACATAAGAACATTGACTACTTTCATAAAATCCTCTTTTGGGGGTTCATCCAAACAGCAACGACAAAATACATTGGAAAGATTTGAGACATTTTATGGATGGACCTTGTTCATACTCCGGAAAATTGACTCAGGTACCTTACCCAGTAACTGGCAGAACTTACTGATCTCTATACCTCTGGCTGAAATGTAGCAAGTACTCAGGAAATGTTTAAGTAGATTAATGTGTTAAATTTCTTACCAGAGTGACTAAGACCCACTAAAATTTGTTGCTAGGACTTTGGCTTAATTACTATGCCTACCACTTTTGGGGTGGCATTGTCACATTTAGTAGTCTCAGTTGAAGGTAAAAATTTAATCAGGGAGGTTTAGTTGTTCTAGTAGTGTGGCATAATTTTTATATGGTGAAAATAAAATGGTGGAATCTTTAATAACTATCACCCAGTCAGTTCTGTCCTCAAATCATCCCACACACTTTTTCTTCCCCAACTCTTATTTTACAAAATTTCAAATCTACAGAAAAGTTGAAAAAATAGTACATTTAATATCCTTATACTCCTCACTTGTATTCACCAATTGTTGGCATTTTGCCACCTATACGAACCGTTTGAAAGTTGTAGGTGTTATGATATTTCTTATTATCCTGAAGTACTTATTTGGTGTGGGTGATGCATATTTATTGTTATCACATCAGGTGGCAATAAAGTCAGGTTGTTTTATTACTGGTTTTGCTAAATTCAAACATACTTAAGGGGTAGTCTTCTAGCTCTCCTCATTGTAAAGGAACGTTTTCCCTTTTTAATTAATAAATCTGTATAATGATATTTAGAGACCGTGTGAATATTAACAACTTTTTATCTAATGATTTCCCTTCCCCCTTTTTAATGTTTCTAAGGATATCATGTTTTTTTTTTTTAAATTAAACCAACACATGACATTAATGGAAAATAACCCATTATGTTTTAATTAATGGGTTCTAATCAGTTTCTGCCACATTTTTTTTTTAATGCTCAAATTCTCCCAAGTTTACCAATGGTTCCCTTTCAAGCTACTTCCTATGTCCTTTGATATAATCTCATTAGTGTTTGAGGACTTCCTTGCCTTATGCACTCTAAGATTTCCAGAGTCATCTTGTTATCTTCCCTGCCCCAGACCTGTAATCAGCTATCTAAGAAGTTCTGCTTCTTTTAATTGGGGAATAGCATTTAGAAACCAAATATGGGTGTTGGACATGCTGATTTTTAACAAAGTATCGTTATTTTTAGGCCTTTTCTAAGGATAATGTTAGGAAATCATTTTTTCCAAAATCATGAATTTATTCTCATAGCTCCAATTCAAGCCTACCACTACAAGGTTCTTCATCACTTCTCACATTCTATATGTGCATCTCCCCTGTCTCACAGTGAAAACTCAGGTTCTCAGCAATTCTTGCTCATTTACTTTATCCAACAATATATGCAAGATAGTTTCAGCATAACAATACTGATACCACTACCAACAGCAAACTACTTAGTACACCTTTTGTTTTTTGGATATTGTTTTTGTACTTAGACTATAGCCCATTAATGATATCTAGTCAGAGTTATATACATAGTTAGATATATTTGTTTCTGTTTATATTCAGTGTTAGGATTTGATTTTTTAAATTCTTATTTTGAAATTCTTGAAAAGGTTTGCATGATTCAAAACTCATAAAAATGTGGCCAGTCATAGTAGCTCATGCCTGTAATCCTAGCAATTTGGGAGGCTGAGGTGGGAGGATCACTTGAATCCAGGGGTTCAAGACCAACCTAGGCAACAAACTGAGTTAAAAAAGCTAAAAAAAATTATTTTTTAAACCACAAAAAATGTATAAAAATTTGTATCCCCTGTACTCCAAAATCTTGCTCTCATTTCTATTCCTTCTACTCTCTTCCGACCCAATGAATACATGTGATTACCTTTATGGGTAACCATTCTTTGTTCCCTATAACAAAGGCTCATTCTTTATGTGTTTCATCTTGCAAATATAAGCAAACTTGTATATATTTACTCTTACTTACAGAAAAGGTAGTATACTATGTACTTCTTTGCACCTTGTTGTTTTTGTTTACTTAACAATATATTCCAGAAATCATTCTACATTATTAGTTCATAGGCATCTTTCTTACTATTATTATGGCTGGTTTCTTAAATGGCTGCATAGTACTCTGTTGTATGGTTGGATCTTGCTTTAATCAGTCAACCTTCTATGAATGGGCATTATTTTGGAGATGTAGCTTTAGAGTAAATTCCTAGAAGAATGATTGCTGGTCAAAGAGTAAACGCATTTGTAGTTGTAGTAGATGTTGTCAAATTTCCTTCCATATGAGCAGCACACAGTCACTTTTAAAAGGCACTTTTTTGATTTGTTACATTTGCTAATTATAAATTAATATGGAACTTCTGGAACAATTACAGCTTTTTGGTTTTGTGTTTTGTTTTGCCTCTACCTAACCTATTTTTTGAATCAGATTGTTTACTTTTGTGAATTAATCTTAAATTCTTGGAACCTGCTTGTCACTTTTAACAATTATTAAAATCGTTCATTTTATTTTAATACATAGTTCATAGGAAAGTATTTCATTGCCAGTTATAAAGTCTACATGATTTTTTTTATCCCTTTATTTCCTTGGAAAGTAATATAAATCTTTACTTTTCTGGATGGTAGTATTAGATCTTTTTATACATATGGAGGAAAATTTGAGGATAATTGAGTCATTGCATCACCACTGTCCATGAGACAAAGACTTTTCCACACCAAGTGTCTTTAAAGCGTATTTGGAGAATTAAATAAAATACAGCAATACATTTTAAAAAACCTTTTTTAAGAACTTCTGGAAGGAAGGTATTATCTAATTGGACATACTAAGTTTTTAATGCTGCATTTTGAGCAAACTAAAGTTGGTTATAAAGAGTACCTACCTTTTGGAGAGCGCAGGACAAAAACTTTGTCCTAGAAATAGTGAAGATCAAAAGGGGAACTTATATTCATCAGAGACAACTCTGAGATTATGTGAGAATGCTATTTTCTTTTTTTTCCAAGAAATTTTGTCTACTACACATCTCTAAGTAAATACTATAGACCCAACAGAAAAGGATGGAGACTGTAACAAAACATGCAGAATAGAAAACCTTACCTTCTGGAATGATCTCAATCACCAGAGAAATACATTTAATACGATCTTAACAATTTCAACCATAACGTGTGTTGAACATTTACTATCTGGCAGGCACTATGATCGGCACATTATCTGTATTGTCATTTGATTTTGAAAACAATCCTCCAAAAAGACAGATTGATATTTACATCATATATCTAGTTAATACTCTAATGTCTTCCCATTCTAAAATCCTGTTGACTTGGCTTCTTCCATTAGCAAAGGAATATAATTTTAAAGAGCTCTAAATACACAAATTTTAAAACAAGTTTATTTCGATCACTAGAAATAAATGCTTATTTTAAAAATCTTTCCCATGGCTTTTCAAAGCTATATGACTAGATTTGCATTTTTATGGATAATTGAGATATTACTTTGTTTTACTGAAAATCTTGGCTTTCTATAACACAAAAATCTATCATTTTTGATAGGACAATACTCTGATTTTAATCTTTCATATATTTATATTGTAAGAGCCTTTCTAAAAGATTTTTTCTACTTGCTATTCCTTGTAAAAGACAGATGTAGAACTAGATAATATATAGCACATAGGTTTTTATGACTGTATAACCTGTGCTAAAGTGCTGATATCACATACAGTCACACGTAACACATATACACATGCATTAGCAAGCGAACACAGATGCTGAATTTCTGAATTTTTTTTTATATCCCTGCAAGGGGCAAACTCTTTTTAGAGAGAGAGAGTAGAAGTCACCTGAATGTAACTCCCAGGTCAGTGATAATGATATAGGTGGCTTTTCCAACTGTAGATATTTTTCCTTTTTCTTTTCTTTCTTTTTGTTGTCACTGCTCTGGGTGGCTTCTTTAACAAAAGTCTTGTTTGCTACTCACTGCTTCTGTTTCTTTTTTCCAATTTCTGCTAACTTCTGCAATTTGCTGCTTGTGTTATCTGTTCTTTCCCTCCTCTTATCTCTTCCTAATTTTCTGTTTTCCATAGTTCCACCTGTGTCCCTCTGTTGTGTGAGAAATAGCAGTCCTACAAAAGACATTGGCTACCTTGTCAAACTAAAAGGAAGAGACAGTGTGATTGGCTCACGATCATAGTATATTATTTGATCTTATTATTAAACAAGCAAAAAACTCTGAAGATACTTTCTCTGGTTATAAAAATAATACTTATTCATTGTGTTAAATTTAGAAGACGGAGAAAAGAGAAATCACATGTAAACAATGGTTACTTTATCATATATTCCTGTATTTAAAAATTATTCTTATTTTTTGGTCTGTGCATATGTACTTTTAGAGACAAAATTTTGATCTACTGGGCATATTCTATTGTAACCCTCTTTTCACTTAAGAATATAGTGTGTGCATTTTTATGTGTACCATATAGTGTTTCTAAAAATAGATTATAATTTAGCAAAGACTTTAAAAATTTCCTTCAAAATCAGAGTTTAACCAAAAGTCTCAAATTTGGAAAGGCGAGATGTTGGCTAGATTTGCAATTAATGTTTTTGGCTCATTATAATAATAGCTGATATTAATTGAATATTTACCATGTGTCAGATACTGTGATAAATTTTTATTGAAATGATCTACTTTGATTCTGTTGTGCTCAATACTTTATAAGGATTATCCAGTTTAATTCTTAGACCAGTGAAGTAGGAGCTCTTATTAATATTATTCACATTACAGTAGAAGAAACAGAGGCATATTTTGTCCCAGTTCACCTAGCCTAGTTAGTGACGGAGCTAGAATGAAACCCAGTCAGTCTTTATTTCAGTTGACACTCCTATCCGCACCATGCTATCCTGTCTCTTCCTAGGCACTGGAAATTGCTTTTCATACTTTCACTTTTTCTTGTATTTTGTTTTGAATTTTAGAATTGGTAGAGTGTTCTGGTTATTGAAGTAACTTTAGCGAATTTGTAGTATAAAATGTTGGTAAATATATAAAGTATTCAAGAATGAATTTCTTACCTAAACTATGTTGTTGTACATATGAAGAATACACATCTATTTTTTATATATATTTAGAGGATCTAAATATGTAAATTCATATTTTATACAGTTTTCTAATAATTTCTAGTTATTTGGCCTGATTTTTATAAGATAGGACTCGATTATTAGTATTTATATCTTGTAAAGTACCTAACAAAGAATATATTCTAAGAGAATCTAAAGTGTTCTCTCTTCATTTTCTTATTTGCTTATGATTGCATTAGTAATATTACCTAATGTATTATTTGTAATATTATTTTGAGTGTCTTTGCAGGAATGTATTTCGATCAGTTTCTATTTTGAGAGGATTTGTATCATTGAAACCAAACAATGTAACCAGAAAGGGAAGGAGTGATGGTGTCACTGCCAGTCTGTGCCTTGGTTCCCACTCTGCCCTCAAGAGACCTTGAGAATGGGTGTGAAAAATGAATACTGACATGCAGACCAAGGGCTCCTAGGCAGTCTGTATATTAATTATTCTTGAAGATTAATGTATTTCTTTTTTAGATTAAAAAAAATAATGTGAATTCCCAAAATTGTTATTTTGGAGTTCACTACTGCAAATTTAATAGCAAACTCCACTTTTCAATACTCAGATTATCTTTATCATGATATGTTGAGGCAGACGTTAAAATTAATGTCTCATGAATTTACAGGGAGTTTTTGTGGGTAGAATGGGGTTAAAGTGACATATACGTGATTGGAGCTTTCACATGTATTTCTTATAAGCTGTCCTACAGAATTTTTTTCTGCAAAGTCAGAAAGTGTACAGCAGCAAATCTTTGTGGCTTCTGACTGGCTCACTACGTTCAGATGGCTCAATTGCAAGTTATATCTGCATTGTGAACTGTCATTCCTTGTGACTCTCAACTTGGGACTCAAATTTGAGCCCACCATTATTTTTTCTTCTTATGGCTCCTAACACTTATGACATGTTTCTTCCTCTTGGCAGTCACTGAGACTTCCGAATCCCCAGTTTCAACCCCTCTGAAGAATCACTGCCTAGTCTATCATTAATTCATTCAACAAACATTACCAATCACCTACTACGGTACATGCTAGATACTGTTCTTGATGTGGTTGTAGCAGTGAGCCAAAGAAGTAAAAATACATAATAGTATTTTCTAGAGTGAGTTCCTGTTTTATCACATAGAATATACTTGTGTATTCCCAAACATACCTTACAGATTTGATGAATAACTGTATAAATGTTTTTGCATGATGTTCTGACTGACCAATTTTATCTTACTTAGATTTAATCCCCGCCCCCCCCAAAAAAGTGTCGATTTTAATGATATTTCTGCTTTATAGGTGACTATAAGTAACTGATTCTAAGTTATATTGCAGGTAAATAGCAGAGTTAGGTTTTATGTTCCAATGATTTATTACAAACCTAGGAATTTTTCACTGTGCCATTTTCAGCGTTCTTTAAATTTTAATTCTTTAGAATGTATTTATTTATTTGGGTTCTGGCCCCAAGTATTCTGGATGAAGCTACAATACAGAATGGTGTTGGCTAAGAATGCAGATTCGTACTCATATTATGCAGATTCACATTCTGGCCATCTGTTTACTGTGTGACCTTTTACAAGTTTCTTAACCTAATTGTACTTGTTTCTTCTGTAAAATGGGTGTAATAACCATGTACCTCACATGTTTGTCATGAGGCTCAAAATAGATGATATATATATATCATATGTATATGAATTGAAATATGAATGATACATATATAAATTGATATATATGAATATT
The DNA here is from genome assembly GCA_036589455.1 of Ateles fusciceps. Taxonomy (NCBI): domain Eukaryota; kingdom Metazoa; phylum Chordata; class Mammalia; order Primates; family Atelidae; genus Ateles; species Ateles fusciceps. Next base: position 7,034,537 of record JAZHEH010000889.1, read on the forward strand.
TTGAGCCTCATGACAAAATAGAATATAAATTGATATATATGTATATATATGAAGAAAGCACAAAGAGCTACTGTTTTTATTATCTTTATTGCAGTGAAGGCAGGCTGTAACATTACTGGATCATAAAGCAATTCAGTTTTATTTATTAATATTCAAGTATTGGTACCAGAATTTGAAATAGTCTCATCACTTCTTTTTCTTTTTTTTAATTTTTTTTTTTTTTTTGAGATGGAGTCTTGCCCTGTAGCTCAGGCTGGAGTGCAGTGTTGCGATCTCGGCTCACTACAACCTTCGCCTCCCAGGTTCAAGTGATTCTCCTGCCTCAGCTTCCCAAGTAGCTGAGAGCACAGGCACCTGCCACCATGCCTGGCTAATTTTTGTATTTTTAGTAGAGATGGGGTTTCACCATGTTGGCCAAGCTGGTCTCCAATTCCCGACCTTTAGTGATGCGCCTGTCTCAGCCTCCCATGGTGCTAGGATTACAGACATGAGCCACCGTGCCCGGCCATCATCACTTACTTTTTCCTTAAAGATCTCTCACTTCCCTGCCCTGTCTTTAAGTGTATGTATTAACATTTATATAGTTGTATGTGTTTTACTTAACAGGTACACAATATTTAAAAGTTTTTATGTGAATGAATTTTCAAGTCTCTGTTCTTTGAATTTTATTTTAGTGCTGCAGGTGGAGAAATTTTCAACCTGTGTTTACCTGAGTTGGCTGAAATGGTTTCTGAAAATGATGTTATCAGACTCATTAAACAAATACTTGAAGGGGTTTATTATCTACATCAGAATAACATCGTGCATCTTGATTTAAAGGTAACGTAACATGTGATTTAAAGTAATACAATATCTGTCTTCTTCTTCTGCTGTTTGTATGCACCATTGCAAACTGGCATTAACAGGAAACAATGGTCAATCCTGGTTGTCTAGACTGCACTGGTGTGTTCTTTGTTTAACTATGTGCTGCGTGGCCTTAATTTTATATTGGCAGAAAAAGGAGACTGTGTGTGAGCAGCTCAAATTAATCACTGGGCTCTTAAAATGTATCACTGCTGTGTTCTAATCCTACATTAGATGGAATTGTTCCATTCCATGCCACTCTTACACCCATATCCTGGACGTTCTTATTTTATAAGGCTGTCTATCTCTGAAATGCTTAATTATGTAATCTCCATCTCTGAAAATAAATCCTGCTAATCCTCATTCATTTTCTCCCATTACCTTCATTCATTTTTGTCTTGAGGCTTTCAGTCTTTTGGCTCCTTCCAGATCATTCCAGCTCTTTACCCAAGCCCCAAACCTCCAGTCTCTTGTCTCCATCTCTCATGTTCTTATTCTTTCTCTTTATCCTTCCTTCATAGCCACACAGACTTAAGATCTAAATCAGTCTGTCTCTTATTTTTTGAGCATTAGATTCTTCTATTTTTATGTGTTCTCCTTGCATGATCCTTTGGCTTCTACTACCACTTTAATAATAATAATAATTCCAAAGTCTCCACCTACAGCCCAGGCCTCTCCCTTAATTTCCAAATCCTCTTACTGCCTTTTCAAAAGAAAAAACCCTGTAGTTCTGTTTTGGGCCCCACTATGGAACAGGGGGAACAGTATTTACCATCTTAGTATCCCTGCTATTTCCTCAACTGATAAAATATTGGAAAAGAAGCAGCATAGTAAATGCCAAGATAATTACGCTCCCATCAGCTTCTTCTTGGGTCATTTTCCTGCTAAAGTCAACCCAAGTACATTACATAGCATCACATACCACTTGAAGTCTGGGATGGCATATAAACCTGTGGTTGACAACAACAGAGCTAATTACCTTTACCTTTTCTCCTGTAATAGGCTCTGTGCTTTAATAATAAATAAGCATGAGATTTTCCCAAAGTTAAGCAACTGTTATAATTCTTTACACAGATTTTTGGAGCAGCACCTTGGCAGGGGTATGGGTTATGACAGCAGCAGGAGACTTTGTAATACGCCATGGGCCTGCAGTAGTAAAGCAAAGTCACATGGTTCTAGGAGGCAACGGATGAGGTGTACTAGGCCTCTTATTGTCTAAGCTAAAGCCAGGGAACAGTCAGACCCAGCTCATCCAGAATCATCACATTGTACTGAACCATTCTTCATTTCTGGAAATGTTTACATGCTCATTCCTCATGCCTTCTTTTGTGCTGTTCCCCAGAGCACATTTTTTTTCTTTTTTTTTTTAAGACAGGGTCTCACTATGTTGCACAGACTACTCTTGAACTCTTGAGTTCAAACAATCCTCCCACCGTAGCCTCCCAAGTAGCTGAGACTACAGGTTCATACCACTGCACCCAGCTACCCAGAGCACCTTTCTAACCAGCATACTCTTACTTTAAGACTCAGCTTAAGCATCATCTCTACTGCAAAGACTTCTTGGAATTTCTTATTGACAGAATGAGGTAGTCTTTTTATTACTGAGTATTCTCTATCTTAAACAATTTTTCCATCTAACTTCTTTTTTCTTCAAACATAGAATCCTTTTTGAGTGTGTTTTTTACTTTATGCATCATTGAATAATAGCTCCTCCTAAGTAATATAAGTCAGTAAATGTTTGATACATGATTCAATGAAATGTATAATAGCTAAGCAATACATTCCACTTAATATACCTCCCATCGCAGACTAGTATTCTTTTATTGTATATTACTTATCATGTTTTTGTTGTGCTTTATTTAGCCACAGAATATATTACTGAGCAGCATATACCCTCTCGGGGACATTAAAATAGTAGATTTTGGAATGTCTCGAAAAATAGGGAATGCGTGTGAACTTCGGGAAATCATGGGAACACCAGAATATTTAGGTAAGAATTTCCTTTTATTTCCTATACCATTTTGAAATGTATTAAGTAAATGATACCTCTGTGGAACTTGGTATCATTTAGAGCATGTAATTCAATTCAGTTAAAAGGATTTGATTGGTTCAAGTATTTTGATACATTAAAACTTGGTTATGAGACAATTAAATGAAATGTACTGAATAAAAGTATCAAACATTTACAGCAGTTCAGGGCACACTGTATATTTAAGTGTACAAGTTGAACATTTGTGTATAAAGGCTTTGTACATAAGGAAAAAAGAAATGGATAAGAGTGAAATTAGGGGAAAAATGGAAAATGAAAAACTGCAACAGTCAAGTGGCCCACAGTTGTCTTTGAAGCCTGGCTACTGGCTTGATCTCCCTTCTAATTTCTGTCTGGTCCCAATTCCAGAGTGTTTGCAATACAGGTATCTTCAGTTTAAACTGACAGGAATTGTTAGCCCGCCACCTCCTTTTTGTTTATTGCTGCTGCTTTAAAACATGAGGTTTTGCGTAGGGTTGTGAAAGTAGGGTTTGAAGAAGAGTGCCAAAAAGACCCTTTGATTAGGTAATCTGGGCATAGTGTATGAAATCAACAAATTAGATTATGCATATGAAAGGTTTTTAAGTTGTATAAAGTAGCACATACATTTGAAGTATTTTAACTTATAATCTTGTTACCTTTTTTTGTTTGTTGTTCATACTTACGTCCCCATGTGGACATTGAAAAGATACAACTAAACAGAACAGATGCGACTCAGGCAGCTGTCTTTTACAAAAATAAAAAACAAAGAGAATTCCTAACTTTTGAATGCTAACTGGGGCTATAGTCCTAGAATAAATGAATGTAATTATTGGTAACAAAGCTCACAGAAATACGTGAAAATGTTGTAGGTGGTTTAACAGAAGCTGACTATATATGATTTAAAGGCTTTATTAATAAATGTTAGGCTTTAGGAAACAGTTTCTTTTGGAGAAATTATGGAACCATACTGTGAAACAAGAACTTATTTTTCAGTCATAAATCCTACTTTGGACTCTACTAATTTGAAATATATGGTAATGTTTAGAAAGTATAGAGAATTTGTTTTGTACCTTTTTTGGCAAGTGAAGACAGCAGAAAATTAATTGCTTTGGAAATTAGGTCCTTGATAGTTTAAGAGGAATGTTTAATCCACTTGAAAATCTAGCATTTCAAGCCCAGGCGCAGTGGCTCACGCTTGTAATCCCAGCACTTTGGGAGGCTGAGGCTGGCAGATCACAAGGTCAGGAGTTCGAGACCAACCTGGCCAACATGGTGAAACCCCATCTCTACTAAAAATAAAAAAATTACCTGGGCCTGGTGGCAGGTGCCTGTAACCTCAGCCACTTGGGAAGCTGAGGCAGGAGAATAGCTTGAACCTGGGAGGTGGAGGGTGCAGTGAGCCGAGATCACACCATTGTACTCCAGCCTGGGTGACAGAGTGAGACTCCATTTCAAAAAAACAGAAAGGAAAGTATAGCATTTCTGGCTGGGTGCGGTGGCTCATGCCTATAATCCCAGCTCTTTGGGAGGCTGAGGTGGTGGATCACTTGAGGGTCAGGAGTTTGAGAACTGCCTACCCAACATGGTGAAACCCCATCTCTACTAAAAATACAAAATTAGCCAGGCGTGGTGGTGCATGCCTGTAATCCCAGATACTGCAGAGGCTGAGGCAGCAGAATCGCTTGAATCCAAGAGGCAGAGGTTGCAGTGAGCTGAGATCATGCCATTTGTACTCCAGCCTGGGCAACAAGAGCGGAACTCCATCTCAAAAAAGCAAAAAGAAAATCTAGCATTTTCAAGAAGCATAATTTACTCATAATGTCATTGCAGATGCACATGATCCTATTTACCCCAAAAGAGAAACTTAAATTAGTCTAATAAAATAATGCAAATTAATTCCAAAATAATTAACTTTTTAAAAAATTCTAGCTTCCAACGTTTTACTTTTTTATGATTGTTTTTTCTGAAATTAACCTTAATGAGTTTAACTACCTAGCCACTAGTTGTTCCAAGAATATTATCAGTGTTTTTGAACCATCTGATCATAGAATTGACTCAATATTAGGGATGTTTAAATGTCCAGTCACAGAATAATTAATACTGTGCTAAATTTCTAAATTTCTATTATCTTATATCACTAGGCTTTCCAAAATTAAATCCAGTTATAATTTTTTTTTTTTTTTTGAAAGGGAGTCTCAGTCTGTCACCCAGGGTGCAGTGCAGTGGTGCGATCTCAGTTCACTGCAACCTCCACCTCCTGGGTTCAAGGGATTCTTCTGCCTCAGCCTCCTGGGTAGCTGGGATTATAGGCATGTGCCACCACACCTGGCTAATTTTCATATTTTTAGTAGAGACGAGGTTTCACCATGTTAGCCAGGCCGGTCTCAAACCTCTGGCCTCAGGTGATCTGCTCGCCTTGGCCTCCCAAATTGCTGAGATGACAGGTGTGAGCCATCACGCCCAGCCCCAGTTATAATTTAATATAAAGTAATTTTCTTGTTTTAAATTTGTCAATATTGAATTTAAATTTTATCTTTCAGCTCCAGAAATCCTGAACTATGATCCCATTACCACAGCAACAGATATGTGGTAAGCTTTTGTTAATTACCTAAATACCTTTGTGGAAAGTTGGGAAATGTATATTCTGGAGTTCTTTGACTCCAAGAGTAAATAATAAGGCTTTCTTCAAAAGATTTTATTTGAATATCATTATTATGCTATAGGAAAATATTTACCTATCCATTCTTTTTAAATAACACGTAAGTTCTGAGCCAAAAGTACAGAAATAAATAGGAAAATCTCTGTGATGAAAACTCCGTTGAGTAAAAGAACCAAATAACTGCAGTATAGTGCTGCATGTTTTATAATAAAGGTGAAATGCTTAATAAGCATAGAAGCAGCAGCAGACAGTCCATTGCTGGATTCCACCTCACGAAGGGAGACGTCTGATCTAGGTCTAAAAGAGTTGGCCGGGCATGGTTCACGCCTGTAATCCCAGCACTTTGGGAGGCTGATCAGGCAGACCACGAGGTCAGGAGTTTGAGACCAGCCTGGCCAACATAGTGAAACCCCATCTCTACTAAAAATACAAAAATTAACCGGGCGTGGTGGTGGGCTCCTGTAATCCCAGCTACTCAGGAGGATGAGGCAGGAGAATCACTTGAATCAGGCAGGGGGAGGTCGCAGTAAGCTGAGATCACACCATTGCATTCCAGCCTGGGTGACAGAGAGAGACTGTCTCAAAAAACAGCTAGAAGAAGGTATTTGTTAAGCAGAAAAACGGGGTCAGGTCCACCCAAAAATGTACTTTTATGAGAGTACATCTCTAGGAAATTGTGAGTTTTGTGGCTAGCAAGAGGGAATAGGATAGGAAATAGAACCAGAACTGATACTGGAGCTTCAGTTGAGACCACAGAGGGGACTGACTCCACAGACCAAGTGGAAGGTTTAGACCTCTTCTCTGTGTTCCATGGAGCTGCTCATGGGTTTGCCCAGGGAAAAAGATGGTATGGCTAAATAAGTTGGTAAAACATGTAATCTATATTGTCTTTTTCTGGCTCCTGGGCATCAGACTTTCCATTAACATATTTACAGATTTTAAAAGGTTTGCAGTGAAAAAATTTGCCTGCCCAGCTTTGTGCTTCACCAAACTTGCAGCCTCTATTTGCGCAGAACTTGTCTTTACATCTCATAAGGCATTACTTTGCCCTTGGAAACCATTTAGGAAATGCTGCAGCAGCTTTGTGTACTCCACAGCAGGTGTCTCTGTGAAGGGTAGATTGTAGTGATAATTATGTATATTGTATACAATGTATTTATGTAACACATGTGCATTCCTTGTATTCTTTTTCTGTGCAGCACACTTTGAGATCATTAGTTTTAATAATACAGGAATTTTGAAAAGCAAGTCTGTAGTATAACTGTACCAGTTTTGAAGAGAGGAGTATGTTGAGTGTCGATTGTACTTTATGTAAATGTTCAAAAATTAACATATATTTTAAGTTCCCCTCCCTTGTTTTTCAGGAATATTGGTATAATAACATATATGTTGTTAACTCACACATCACCATTTGTGGGAGAAGATAATCAAGAAACATACCTCAATATTTCTCAAGTTAATGTAGATTATTCAGAAGAAACTTTTTCATCAGTTTCGCAGCTGGCCACAGACTTTATTCAGAGTCTTTTAGTAAAAAATCCAGAGTAAGTAATAATTCGTTTAAATACTATTACAAATTTAATTTGTTTAAATACTGTTACAGAATAAATAATATATGCATATTAAGAAATTATATTCTAGAACAATAAAATTATTAGAAATACGCTCAAGTTCTATGTAAAATGGAGAGAGGTAGTATGAACAATCATTAACAAATTTATAACTTCAGATATAAAATACACAACAAGGGATTTTGAAGTGAAGGAAAGATTTATTTCTCTTACAAGCCTCTACTCAATAATTATCATTATTATTCTCTTCTGTACTGTTTGGATTTTATACTATGAGTATGTGTTATTTTCACAATAAATAAAAATTATGTCTATAATCTATCAAACTGAAGACATTTTCAACTTGATTTTTAGTTCTCATTTTTCCCTTGGTGCTTTCTTTCAAAGGAAAAGACCAACAGCCGAGATATGCCTTTCTCATTCTTGGCTACAGCAGTGGGACTTTGAAAACTTGTTTCACCCTGAAGAAACTTCCAGTTCCTCTCAAATTCAGGATCATACTATAAGGTCCTCTGAAGATAAGTCTTCTAAATCCTCTTGTAATGGAACCTGTGGTGATAGAGAAGACAAAGAGAATATCCCAGAGGATAGCAGCATGGTTTCCAAAAGATTTCGTTTCGATGACTCATTGCCCAATCCCCATGAACTTGTTTCAGATTTGCTCTGTTAGCACTTTTCTCTTTGACTTACTTGGACTGAATTTGAAATTTTGTATTCACTCCAGTGAGATTATGGTTTGTAGCTTCATATATGACATGTTTATATGTAAATGCACTTTTGCATAGAATAATTTAGGGAAGTGTTTTAATTTTAAATTACTAGTCGCTAGCATATTATGATTTCCTATTCTGAGATAGCTCTGCAAAGAAGAAAATATTTAAATATATGAAAAAAGTAAAATTGTACATGTATGTGAGTTTATATGTTAATGAAATAATTCAAGTTCAAATGAACTTATCAAAATGTTTTTGCATATCAACAAAAAAAGTGGCTTGGGTTTTATTATGGTTGGTGTAAACTGGTTGGAATTTAATAGGTTCTCTCTCTAAGGTGACTCTTATATCATGCCTCTATCAACATAATTTGTTTAGGAAAGCAATATGAAGTTTAAGCCAAAATGCGTACTTTCTATTTTATAGATGCTCAAGAGACGTTTTACAGTTGAAAATGTTTTTTCTTTTGTTTTCCTTTCTTTTTCAGACAGAGTCTCACTCTGTCGCCCAGGCTGGAGTGCAGTGGCATGATTTCAGCTCACTACAACCTCCACTTCCTGGGTTCAAGTGATCTCCTGCCTCAGCTTCCTGAGTAGCTGGGACCATAGGCACACGCCACTGCACCCAACAATTTTTGTATTTCTCGTAGAGATGGGGTTTCAATATGTTGGCCAGGCTGGTCTCAAACTCCTGACCTTGTTATCTGCCTGTCTCGGCCTCCCAAGGTGCTGGCCCACCACACCCGGCCCTGAAAATGTTTTTCAATTACAAATAGTTTGAAACTGCATAAGATTTTCATTACGGTCTGTTATATGAGAGAGATCCTTTAACCAGAGCAAAGAGGGAGTTAGAAACCTGACCAGGGGTATACTTTACAAGTTGAAGCAGAGAAAATAGTAGCACGGCTTCAGTTTTTAACTCAAATGTCTTTTTGCTCCTCTCAACTTACTTGAAATCTGATAAGCTCTAGAAGATGAAGATAGTTGGTATGGAAGTGTAGAGGTTTTTTTTAATCCTCCAGAATTTCTAGAATAGAAGATACTTTAGGTAAAGTTAAATATTCTCTATTTTTGGTCAAACATATTTATTAATTGAATATAGAAGAAAAATGTTGACACAGACAGCTTACTGAATTTTAGATGTCTTCTACATCTTAGACTACAAGCCAGTCATTCAGAATTCTAAAAGTATGCATAAAAAATTACAGCACCAGTAGGACTATTAACACAGTGCCCAAGTCAGCAGTGGCAAGGCTGATGTGATCATAAAACATGACATCAGGCTCATCTGAAGTTGTCCTGTGAAATTCCTAGTGAGTGAGGAGGCTCAGGTTAGAGGGGCCCCTCGTGGTCTTTTGCTGGGACCAATGCAAGAAAGAGACTAGGGAGAGCAAAATGTTTGCTTATGACCAGTGACTGTGTTCAGCCATAATGGTGGGGAAAGTTAGTCATTTTGGGCAATCTTTTATGAATTTTCACCTGATAACCGTTAAGTTCTATTGGTCTATTGTCATGTTAAAATAACTGTAATCTCAAGACCATGTTGCTGTATCAAAAGAAGCTATTTTGACAATCAGTAACAACCTGATGTTCCTTTGAACCTTTAACTTCTCAAAGTTTTGGTAAGACTCCAAATTCTTTAATAATAACTTAAAACAGTTTTGAGTAACTGTCAGGTCACTTTATTTGACTTCATGGTGAATTCCTGTAACATCTTCAGCATTTGTTAAGGAAAAGTTTTTTCTACTGTGTGTATGTGTGCACATGTGTGTGTATCGGTGTGTGTATATATCTATAGATAGATACAATATATTCTTTAGACAGTTTTCTCTTCAAGATTCTTTGCTGTGGTATATTGTGCTCAACTCAGGTGCCAGAGGAGAGCTCTCTTCTTTTTTTTTTTTTTTTTGAGACAGAGTTTCGCTCTGTCACCCAGCCTGGAGTGCAGTGGTGTGATCTTGGCTCACCGCAACCTCCCCCTCCTGGGTTGAAGCGATTCTCCTACCTCAGCCTCCCGAGTAGCTGGAATTACAGATGCATGCCACTGTGCCTGGCTAATTTTTGTATTTTTAGTAGAGATGGGGTTTCACCATGTTGACCAGGCTGGTCACAAACTCCTGACCTCAAGTGATCCGCCCACCTCAGCCCCTCAAAGTGTTGGAATTACAGGCATTAGCCACCAGGCCCGGCCCAGGAGCTCTTTTCTTATGACATATTCATATAAATTCCTTAAGTAGTTTGTTGGTCCAATAAACCAGACATTGTAGAATCTAAATTGAGCTCTTGTATATCCAAAACTGGTAAGTTGTTTCTAAATTGTCAGTTGTCCATTTGCTTGACTTTGGTATTAAGATAATGCAAGTAAAGCTTAGTAAGTCATTGGATGATGAGGAAATGATTATGTTTCTGAAGACCATATTTTTAATTTTTAGAGGAATTATGCCATCCCAAAAAATAAAAATCAAGAAATATTTGAATTTTAAATTATAAGCTCATTTGTAAAAAGATGTTATACCAACTTTCTCTTTCTCTGAAAATCTTAAAATAGTTTACATCTACCTTTAGTTAATAAAATACTGAGTTATAAATTTCCATGCCTTTTTTCCTAATATTAACTTTTATAGTAAGAAAAAGCAACTAGTGGTTGCAGAAAGCATATAAAACCCAATCTTTTTACAAAGGTGAATTTAAATAATTTTATTGATTGGAATATGAAATAAACCAATCTTTTAAGAGCTTTTTAGCAAATGACTCAATTCTTACTCTTTTTCTCCAAAGGTTGAAGAGCATGATGTATTTCTCTAACGTAGGAATCTAGAGTCCCTATGAGTGGACAGAAGTAACACTTGAACACATAAGAAAATAAGTGTTATATTGTGATATTTTAAAGCTTTTTGGGATTCCTAAATAGATGGGATTTTTAAATAGATGATATATAGATGACAATTAAAATTGTCATTTTATTTTCCCTGCAGTAAAGAACGTAGATCTGAGCAGTGAAATTGTAATGGCACTTTAAAAGAAGTAAGCAGTTAACTGTTCTCTAGTCCAGCAATCCCCACCCTTTTTGGCACTAGGGACGGATTTTGCAGAAGAAAATTTTTCCACGGGACTTGGGGGGTAGGGGGATGGTTTCAGGATGATTCAAGCACATTATGTTTACCATTAGATTCTCGTAAGGAGCATGCAACCTAGATCCCTTGTATGTGTGATTCACAATAGGATTTGAGCTCCTATGAGAATCGAATGCCATGGCTGATCTAACAGGAAGCAGAGCTCAGGCGATAATGCTTGACACTTCCCCTACCCCCCGCCCCTTCTGTACAGACTGGTTGTGACCCAGGGTTTGGGGACCCCTGCTGTAGTCAGTAATGAGATAAGGTGCTTGTGCCAGAATATAAATCAACACACTGCTTCCTTTATCAAAGAAGTCTTGTTATTTAAAAAAAAAACTGAGCCAGTATGATTAGTGATGTAATTGATTTTCATTCTGGCACAAGCCTCTTTCATTCTGGACAGGTCACAGATAGTTAATGCGCCATACTTTGAATAGCTTTCTCCAAGCAACATTTATAAATATTGATATTTTATAACTGTTTACATTTCTTGTGTTTATTTTTGAATTTTCAGTTTGATATTTGATTTGGTAACTTGTCCTTATTCATTGTTGTATAAACAACTGTAATTGCAAGTAGTATTAAAATTACCTGACTTCACTTTGGGGGATTATTATCAATTTATAATTTTATAAATATTTTAAAGAATAGTAATTGTAAATTGTACATAAATTATTTCTCTGCCATCTTTTATTAAATAATATTGCATAAGGCATATAGACAGACATTATTATCGGTACTCCAGTAAAAAAACGACATCAACTTAATCATTCTGGCTAAAAATTAAAAAGCACTTTTTTACATCTGTGGTTGTCATTTTTTTTGAAGCATTTCTAAATTTATTGTTCTTAAAAGTGTGTCTAGATGTTCTGGCCTTTGATCTAGGTCATCTTTGAACCATCTTTGTGTCTAATAAACATATCTATAAAGGCATATAAATTTGAAAATGAGTAGGTCTATTCCCTGGTATTGAGGAATAATTTTTAGAAAATGTCAGTGAATGAATTTATACTACATGCTGTGCTACAGTGTATTACATGTTGCACAAAAGATGGAGGGATTCTTCAAGATGTTTATAACCTGGTTGTAGACTAAGTTACAGTCAATTCCCATTATTCATGGTAGTTATGTTCTATAAAGTCCCCACAGCCGGGCACAGTGGCTTACGCCTGTAATCCCAGCACTTTGCGAGGCCGAGGCAGGCAGATAACGAGGTCAGGAGATCGAGACCATCCTGGCTAACATGGTAAAACCCCATCTCTACTAAAAACAAAAAAATTAGCTGGATATGGTGGCATGTGCCTGTAATCTCAGCTACTCGGGAGGCTAAGGCAGGAGAATCATTTGAACCAGGGAGTCGGAGGTTGTGGTGAGCTGAGATCGTACCACTGCACTCCAGCCTGGTGACAGAGCGAGACTCCATCTCAAAAAAAAAAAAAAAAAAAAAGTTCCCATACTTCAGTTACTAATCATTGCTCCTAGGGGATATACAGAGTTAGGTTCCTGCAAACTTCTGTTGATAGCATTTTTAACCAATCAATGCATAATTTTGTTTTGTGTATTTCTATTTAAATCATACTTCATTTAATATATATTGTTGGTTCATTAACACTGAAGTAACAGGCAATAGCACTGTAATTCAAGCCTGAATGAAACTTACCCACTACACATATTTTTGAGGGAGAAGGAAAAGAGAAATCACTGGAAAAATTCAGACTGCAGAAGCAGCCTGCCTGATAAGTCACACAGCAACAGGCAAAAAATAAAACAACCTTGGGAAGAACTTGGGCTGCACCTGGACAGATACAAAGATCAGGCTGTAAAACGCAGATAAGCAACTCAGGCACAGAAGCGGGAGTGACTCTCCTGGGTAATCACTAAACTTCACCTTCAGACAGCGGATCCCAGTAAAAACAGTGAGCCTTAATAGGCACGTTCCTTTTCCTTTAGGCACACTAAGATAGGGAAGCTAGAAGCAGACGTTTCAGGGGGGATGCCTGCAGCTGCAAGAAAATGTCTGGGAACAGACACAGAAACTCTCTCCTCACCCAAATAAGGGACACAAAGCAGCACACAGCAACATAGACTAAAAGTCTGCCTACGTGATCAAGGAATTAGGTAAAGGCTGATAGAAACTCTGCTCTATGCAGACAGCACACCTGGTCCCAACTAAATCTTTGGGCCCTAGGAAGGTAAGACGCCCCCCTCCTCACTAGCCCATTTATAAAAACTCTGGCATTTTTACTGGCAACCCGCTGGGGGACCCCTCTCTGATAGAGAGCTGCTCTTTCCTTTTGCCTATTAAACTTCTGCTCCAGTCTCACTCTGTGTGGGTTTGTCCACGATCTCCGTTTCCTCGGCTGAGACCAAGAACCTTGGTATTTACCCCAATGAGGCTGCTTCATTTTGGGGGCTTGCCCGGAATTTAAAGGTGAATTTATCAGAAGGGGTGAGTAAAGGAGTGGACTATCTACTTTCACTTCCGAGGCTTCTCATCCTCTGTTTTTATTCTCTCAAAGAACTATCAAAAAACCAGGCATCTGTCTGCTGATTAATGAGCCACAAGGACTAGCTGCCTGTGTTAAAGACTCAAATGTGAGGCTTGCTGGGGAGGATAGTCCATCCCCAGTGCCCTCAGAGTGCTGGGAATGTTGACTGTGGATGGTTTCCTGTCACAGAGAACTTTGCTGTTGCACAGGACTGGAAGACGGCCTGGAGCAACTGAGGATTTCTGGCCAGGGCTACTCCTGGACTGACCCCAGCCTCCGATTGCCCAACCAGGTGTCAGCCATAGGATCACCAAGCTTTCTTATTGCAAATCTTATTTTCCTCCTTTCCTTTCCACAGTCACCATATCTCCCATCCCCTCTCTGTCTGCACTGCTACAGGAGTTTTTACATCCCAGGGAAATAATTCAATTAGGCAACCTTAGCAACCACCTTAGCAATGAGGAATGCAGGTCCAAGGACTGCTTTTTTTGTGACTTTCTACAGACAGGGGGACTGCATGATCCAGATCTCAAAGACTGCTTAACTCCCAATGATAGCACTTCCTGGGGTTGGGTAGGAGGTTACTCCCCACCCAGTGAATGTCTCTCTTTCCACCTGGGTAGTTTCCTTTCCAATATGAGGAATCAGTACTGCCCAGTCAGATTGGATAGTCCCTCTGTGAGGCAAATTAACTTTCTGCCAGGAGATATGCTGTGGGAACAGCTTGCCACACGTCAGACTTCCCTCTCCACCCTTTGTTTAGAGGGTATTATGGAGGCAAAGTTACTGCCTGGTATTTCAAGGCTTACAGCGCCACCTAGTGGAATGAGAATCCTCTCCATGGGGAACCTTGTCTGCCCTTTGCCAAAAGCCTCTAGTTCTCCAATTCTCTTTTTCAACATTCCTCCGCTACAGACCAAATGTTATGCCTCCTCTGTGAGCAGGAGATCTCTGCTTTCAGCAGTGAGGAGAAAAATATCCTCCAAAACAATATTTTAGTCTCAATACTTTTTCCATTAGCAGGAAGGCCACCAATTGACCCTTATGTTCTCTTGAGACACCTATTCTGCCCACTAGAATGGCATCTAAATAGAAAGGGGATTTTATGTCTGGAAGTTAACTGGAACCACTACCTAGGAATTAATTACGAAGTCCAGTCCATAAGAGCAGAGTATAAAGCTCAGTCCAGTACACTCCCTCCATTAAAGGGCCTTGCTCAAATGCAACTGTTACATAATCTCTCCCAAGACTCATCCATCAAGGAGCCACACAGGTCACACAAGTCTAGGACATCAAAAGGCAATCACCAGGCAAGGGATTAAGGCTACATGGGTACGTGTGACTATCCCCATTACTTAGCTCCTCTGGGACTATGGTTTGAGGGTGATGCCTGCTACCATGGGGTGGCACACAGTGGTGGGACCCAGGTACCAAGGAAGGAGAACAGTCAGGGGGACGCTCCCACTGTCTTCCACTCCAGCTTGGGCCACACCAAAAAGAACAAGGAGACTGAGGGATGACTCTTCTCTTGTCTCTTTCTAGAATGGCTGGCAAGCCATCTTTAGCCTGCACTCCTCTGGAGTGCATTTTGAACTCCTTTGACCCCCAAACTCATTTTCTTTTGCCCGAGAGCATGGCCTTCTTACCATCTCAAGAATGAACATACCTGAAGGGAACTTTAATCTTATCCAACAATTAAGTCTTTTCTGTAGACAGAAGGGCAAATTGTCCAAGGCCCCCTATGTACAGGCTTTCTTTGCCCTGCAAGACAACTCAGAGCTTTGCAAGTGTTGCACAATCGGCTCAGCCCTCTTAGCAATCATATTAGGCAGGTCTGTGGAGAGTAGTTCCCCTAAGTCAGAAGAGCAGGTTTTGCAGAAGCCATTGAGGGGGCTTCTAAGTGCCCCAGTCCTTCCAGTTACCCTTATCCAGGGCTCCCTTCAACTGCACCATCAGTCCTCCAGCTCCACCATCTCCAAAGCACTCCACTGCCCCAGCTTTACTCCTACCCCTACAAGAAATGCCAGATGGAAGAGGTATCACTAGGGTACATGTTCCCTTCTCATTACAGGACCTTAGACAAATAAAGGGACACTTGAGCCAATTTTCTCATGACCCTGATGGGTTAAATTTTGGAAAGCCTCTGTATACCTAAGTTTTTAATCTAACATAGAGAGATGTGATGCTACTTTTAAGCAAAACCCTAACTGTCACAGGAAAGCCTTACAGGCAGCAGAAACATTCAGAGATAAACAGCATATCTCCTATAGCCAGTCTAAATTTTTTTTTTTTTTTTTTTTAACCAAGTCTCGCTCTGTCACCCAGGCTGGAGTACGGTGGTGTGATCTTAGCTCACTGCAACCTCTGCCACCCAGATTCAAGTGATTCTCCTGCCCAAGCCTCCCAAGTAGCTGGGATGATAGGCATTGTGTCACCACACTTGGCTAATTTTTTATATTTTTAGTAGAGATGAGGTTTCACCATGTTAGCCATGCAGTCTAAAATTTTAGGCTGGCAGTCTAAAATCCTTGAAAGGAAAAAGTCTCAAGGAAAAAAAGGGGTAAAAGAGAGACAGGATTCCCCATTCTCAGTAGAAAGAGAAAGAGTGCCCCTTTAAAAACCCTAATTGGAGCCCTCATGATCCCATAAATGAATGGCAAAGAAAACACTTTCTAATGTGTATTTTAAAAGGCTTGCAAAGAACCAGAACCAAACCTCTTAATTACTCTAAACTGTCCTTGTTGAAATAGAAACCAGGTGAAAACTCCACTGCTTTTTGGAAAGGCTGAGAGGAGCTTTAATAAAATATACCTCCCCATCTCCCAATTCAATAAGAAACAGGTTCATTACTCAGGCAGCCCCTGATATCAAAAGAAAATTGCTGAAACAGGCTCTGTCTAAAGATCTTTCTAGTTTGTTTCACCCTCAAGTTAAAATTTTGCAGTGTGTAAATGACATTCTCCTCTGTGCCCTAATCAAGGAAGTCTCAGAAAGGCACTGAGGCTCTCCTCCATTTCTTAGCTGAAAGGAAGTATAGGGTCTCAAAATCTAAAGCTTAGCTCTGTCAAACTTCAGTAAAGTACCTAGGTCTAATCTTATCAGAAGGAACCAAAGCATCAGATGAGGGAAAGATTAAGCCCATTTCCTTTACCAGTTAAGGGGATTCATTTATCATTACTGAATTTTGCAGACTGAGTACCTGGGGTACAGGGGAAATGGTTCAACCTTTATATCACCTCATAAGAGAAACTTAAACAGTTAAAACTCGCCCCACCTCCTTTGGGAACCTGAGGCTCAGAAAAGCCTTTAACCAACTAAAGCAATCCTTACTTGAAACACCAGCCCTCAGTCTTCCCATAGGGAAAGCATTCAGTCCCCTATGTATCAAAAAGGAAGGAAATGGGCCTGGAAGTTGTAACTAAGACTTGAGGTCCAGGTCAACAGCCAGTGGGTTACTTAAGCAAAGAACTTAACTTGGCAGCTACAGGATGATCAGCCTACCTCCAGGCAGTTACAGTGGTGGCTTTGCTGATGCCAGAGGCCACTGGGTTAACCATGGGGAATAACATAACTGTTTAACCCCACACAATACAGCAGGACTGCCATCCTCTAAGGAAGGGCTCTGGGTAACAGACAATTGCCCACACAAATATCAAGCCTTGCTGCTAAAGGGATCTGCAGGCCAGTTGAAAACCTGCCCTTACCTGAGCCCAGCTGCTTTCTCCCAGAGAAAGCTGGAGAACCTAAACATGATTATAAACAGGTAGTGGTGCAAACTGGGGGAAAACATGGTAAGAATTGCTGTTTACATTCTCTGTAAAGTTTTAATTAAGGAAAAAGTATTGTCTTAAAGAGTTCTCAGCTTAATTGAAAGTGGTTATCCAAGCTATGGGTATATTTAAATGGCCTTTATGTTTTTATCTTCATAAATCTTATTTTCCTGGAAAAGGTTTTCTCTCAGTCGACTGAATTACTTTTTCACTAATGTCTTGCCCTCCTGGTGCATGCATGAAAGACCTTCGAATAACTTCTGGTAGCCTGGGACTCTTTGGGAAAACAGAAAATGTGCCACAAATCCCATTTTGGGAAAAATCTCTGTTTTCCTCATGGAACTCCTGGAATTAGAGGTGAATCAGTACCTCTCAAAATCTGTCTTTGTTTTCTGGCTATGCCTGTTGATTAGGCCCTGGAAATTGTATTCCTAGTCCTGTTCTTAAAGGACCTCACATGGAGGCCAATAATCCAATTGGGAAATTGGCAAATGTAAATCTTATAACTACTAGATCTTCTTCTGTTTGTCTGTGTGATAAGATATGTGTTATATATGTCATATCTATTAAAAAAGAGCTCTAATTGATTGGACTAACAAAAATAAGGTCTTAAATAAAATATTTTTAAGGAAAAAGTAAAAGTTGTGGTACCTTACAGTTCGCATGATTTTAATCTTTAAAAATAAAAACAGTCTTAGGAATTATTGGTAAAATACAAATGTCTTCAAGGTGTCAAAATGTGGTCTAAATTATGCAGGTCAGATACTAGGTTTGCTAAAAGTTTTAAGATTGTAAACTGGGTCTTTGTCTTCCAGGGCTCCGGCTCTGTGCTCAGTTCTGGTTTCCACTGTTGTATCTCCTCGCCTCCAGAAGCTCCTAGCTGACTCTACCTCAGCCGCTGTTATCCTGTGATCTACAGGTATTGGGAGATCCCTAGGGAGGACCCCAGAACATCCAGAGGCTGGAAAATGCTCACAGGCATGGAGATGAATCTCATACCTGGGCCCAGCCAATAAAAGAGATGTTGATTGGATGCAGGTGGCAGATCCAAGATGGTCAAATAGGAACAGCTCTGGAGTGCAGTTCCCAGTGAGAACAACGCAAAGGGTGAGTGAACACTGCATTTCCAAACGAGTTATTACTGCCCACAGACGAGGAGATTCCCAGGCTGCAAAACACCATGAGTTTTCAGCACAGCCGTTTCAGCCGGTGCAGCAGGTCTCTGCACAAAAATTCACACAAATCTGGGCAGCCATTTCAACTGGCACCTGGAACACCTGGGAGACAGAGCCGCCCATGCAACTGAAGAAAAGGGGGCTGAAACAGGGAGCTAGGTGATCTGGCTCAGCAGGTCCCACCCCCACAAAGACCAGCAGTCTGAAATGCCCTGGATTGAGAGTTTCGCAGCAAGCGCAGCTGGACCCGGGACAGTCCAGCTCTACTGGGGGAAGGGTGTCCGCCATTACTGAGGCCGTCCACCACTACCGAGGCAGACCGCCATTACCGAGGCAGTCTGCCACTACTGAGGCAGTCCACCATTACCGAGGCAGTCCGCCATTACCGAGGCAGTCCGCCATTACAGATACAGTTTGCCATGACTGAGGCAGACTGCCATTACTGAGGCAGTTCTAACTATACCTCTATAAACAAAACCACAAGGAAGTTCACACAGCAGCTGGGCAGAGCCCACAACAGCTCAGCAATGCCTCTGCTGGCAGACTGTGACTAGGCTACCTCATTGCTGGGTAGGGCAACTGTGAAAAAAGGTAGCAGCACATCAGGAACTTATAAATAAAGCCCCACCTTTCCAGGACAGAGCACCTGGGAAAAAAGATGGTTATGAGTTCCACTGCAGCAGTCGTAAATGTACCTGCCCAGCCGCTCTGAACAGAAAAACAGAGCTCACAGTTCAGCACTTGAGCTCCTATAAGGGACAGACTGACTCCCCAAGCAGTTCCCTGACGTCCGTATATCCAAAGAGTACCTCATAAAGGAGAGCTCAGGCTGACATCTGGCGGGTATCCTTTTGGGACAAAGATAACAGAAGAAACTAGCAGCAATCCTTACTGTTCTGCAGCTGCTGCAGGTGACCCCCAGGCAAGCAGGGTCTGGAGTGGACCTCCAGTAGTCGTAGAGCAGAGGGGCCTGTCTGTTAGAAGGAAAACTAAAAAACAGAAAGAAATAACTTCCGCATAAACAAAAAGCACGTCCACTCAGAGACCCCATCTGAAAGTCAAGACCTACAAAGACCACAGGCAGATAAATCCACAAAGATGGGAAGAAACCAGTGCAAAAAGGATGAAAACACCCAAAACCAAAATGGTCTCCTCCTCCAAGGGATCACAACTCATTACCAGCAAGGAACAAAGCTGGATGGAGAATGAGTCTGATGAATTGACAGAAACAGGCTTCAGAAGGTGGGTAATAACAAACTTCTCTGAGCTAAAAGAACATGTTCTAACCTAATGCAAAGAAACTAAGAACCTTGAAAAAAGGTGTGAGGAAATGCTAATGAGAACAAACAGCTTAGAGAAGAATATAAATGACTTAATGGAGCTGAAAAACACAGCACAAGAACTTCATGAAGCATGCACAAGTTTCAATAGCTGAATCAATCAAGAAGAAGAAAGGATATCAGAGATTGAAGATCAACTCAATGAAATAAAACAAGAAGGCAAGATTAGAAAAAAAAGAGTAAAAAGAAATGAACAAAGCCCCAAGAAATATGGGATTATGTGAAAAGACCTAATCTACATTTGATAGGTGTACCTGAATGTGACAGAGAATAAATCCAAGCTGGAAAACACTCTTCAGGATATTATCCAGGAGAACTTCCCCAACCTAGCAAGGCAGGCCAATATTCAAGTCCAGGAAACACAGAGAACGCCACAAAGATATTCCTCAAGAAGAGCAACCCCAAGGCACATAATCATCAGATTCACCAGGGTTGAAATGAAGGAAAAAATGCTAAGGGCAGCCAGAGGGAAATGCCAGGTTACTCACAAAGGGAAGCCCATCAGATTCACAGAAGTTCTCTCAGCAGAAACCCTACAAGCCAGAAGAGAGTGGGGGCCAATATTCAACATCCTTAAAGAAAATAAGTTTTAATCCAGAATTTCATATCCAGCCAAACTAAGCTTCATAAGCAAAGGAGAAATAAAATCATTTACGAACAAGCAATTGCTGAGAGATTTCATCACCACCAGGCCTGCCTTACAAGAGCTCCTGAAAGAAGCACTAAACATGGAAAGGAACAGCCAGTATCAGCCAGTCCAAAAACATACCAAATGGTAAAGAGCATCGACACAATGAAGAAACTGCATCAACTAATGGGCAAAACAACAAACTAGCATTAAAATGGCAGGATCAAATTCACACATAACAATATTAACCTTAAAAGTAATGGGCTAAATGCCCCAATCAAAAGACACAGACAGGCAAATTGGATAAAAAGTCAAAAACCATCAGTGTGCTGTATCCAGGAAACCCATCTTATGTGCAAGGATACACATAGGCTCAAAATAAAGGGATGGAGAAAGATTTACCAAGCAAATAGAGAGCAAAAGGAAGCAGGAGTTGCAATCCTAGTCTCTGATAAACCAGACTTTAAACCAAGAAAGATCAAAAGAGACAAAGAAGGGCATTACATAATGGTAAAAGGATCAATGCAACAAGAAGAGCTAATGATCCTGAATATATACGCACCCAATACAGGAGCACCCACGTATATAAAGCAAGTTCTTAATGACCTACAAAGAGACTTAGACTCCCACACAATAATAGTGGGAGACTTTAACACTCCACTGTCAATATTAGACAGATAAATGAGACAGAAAATTAACAAGGATATCCAGGACTTGAACTCAGATCTGGACCAAGCAAACCTAATAGACATATACAGAACCCACCACCCCAAATCCACAGAATATACATTCTTTTCAGCACCACATCACACCTACTCTAAAATTGACCACATAATTGGAAGTAAATCACTCCAAAGCAAATGCAAAAGAACAGAAATCATAACAAACAGTCTCTCAGATCAAACTGCAATCAAATTAGAACTCAGCATTAAGAAACTAACTCAGAACCACACAACTTCATGGGAGCTGAACAACTGGCTCTTGAATGTTCACTGGATAAACAATGAAATGAAGGCAGAAATAAAGATGTTCTTCGAACTCAACCAGAACGAAGACACAACGTACCAGAATCTATGGGATACATTTAAAGCAGCTTCTAGAGGAAAATTTATAGCAATAAATGCCAACATGAGAAGCAAGGAAAGATCTAAAATTGACACCCTATCATCAAAATTGAAAGAGCTAGAGGAACAAGATCAAAAAAACTAAAAAGCTAGCAGGAGACAAGAAATAAGTAAGATCAGAGCAGAACTGAAGGATATAGAGACACAAAAAACCCTTCAAAAATATCAATAAATCCAGGAGCTGGTATTTTGAAAATAACAACAAAATAGGCAGACTGCTAGCCAGATTAATAAAAAAAGAAAAGAGAGAAGAATCAAATAGATGCAATAAAAAACGATAAAGGGAATATCACCACTGATTTCACAGAGATACAAACTACCATCAGAGATTACTACAAACAACTCTATGCACACAAACCAGTAAACCTGGAAGAAATGGATAAATTCTTGGACACTTGCACCCTCCCAAGCCTAAACCAGGAAGAAGTCAAAACCCTGAATAGACCAATAACAAGGGCTGAAGTTGAGGCAGCAATTAATAGCCTACCAACCAAAAATATCCACGTCCAGATGGGTTCACAGCTGTATTCTACCAGACATACAAAGAGGAGCTGGTACCACACCTTCTGAAACTATTCCAAGCAATCCAAAAGAGAGAATCCTTCCCAAATCATTTTGAGACCAACATCATCCTGATACCAAAACCCAGCAGAGATTCAACAAGAAAAGAAAACTTCAGGCCAATATCCACGATGAACATCAAAGCAAAAATCTTCAATAAAATACTGGCAAACCGATTACAACAGTACATCAAAAAGCTTATCCATCATGATCAAGTAGGCTTCATCCCGGGGATGCAAGCCCGGTTCAACATAGGCAAGTCTATAAACATAATCCACCACATAAACAGAACCAAAGACAAAAACCACCTGATTATCTCAATTGATACAGAGAAGGCCTTCGACAAAATTCAACAGCCCTTTATGCTAAAAACTCCCAATAAACTATATATCCATGGAACGTATCTCAAAATAACAAAAGCTATTTACGACAAACCCACAGCCAATATTATATTGAATGGGCAAAAATTGGAAGCACTCCCTTTGAAATCTGGCACTAGACAAGGATGTCCTCTCTCACCACTCCTATTCAATATAGTACTGGAAGTTCTAGCCGGAACAATCAGGAAAGAAAAAGAAATAAAGGGTATTCAATTAGGAAAGGAAGAAATCAAATTGTCTCTACTTGCAGACGACATGATTGTATATTTAGAAGACCCCATCGTCTCAGCCCAAAATCTCCTGAAACTGATATGCAATTCCAGCAAAGTCTCAGAATACAAAATCAATGTGCAGAAATCACAAGCATTCCTATACACCAATAACAGACTTAAAGAGAGCCAAATCAGAATGAACTGCCATTCACAATTGCTACAAAGAGAATAAAATACCTAGGAATACAACTAATAAAGGATGTAAAGGACCCTTTCAAGGAGAACCACAAACCACTGCTCGATGAAATAAGAGAGGACACAAACAGATGGAAAAACATTCCATGCTCATGGTTAGGAAGAATCAGTATCATGAAAATGGCCATACTGCCCAAAGTAACTTATAGATTCAATGCTATCCCTATCAAGCTACCTATAACCCTCTTCACAGAAATGGAAAAAACCACCTTAAACTTCATATGGAACCAAAAGAGAGCCAGCATAGCAAAGTCAATTCTAAGGAAAAAGAACAAAGCTGGAGGTATCACACTACCTGACTTCAAATTATGCTACAAGGCTACAGTAATCAAAACAGCATGGTACTGGTACCAAAACAGAGATATAGACCAATGGAACAGAACAGAGGCCTCGGAGGCAATGCCACACATCTACAACCATCTGATCTTTGAGAAACCTGACAAAAACAAGCAATGGGGAAAGGATTCCCCTGTTTAATAAATGGTATTGG
The DNA here is from genome assembly GCA_036589455.1 of Ateles fusciceps. NCBI lineage: Eukaryota > Metazoa > Chordata > Mammalia > Primates > Atelidae > Ateles > Ateles fusciceps. The sequence goes on from JAZHEH010000889.1 coordinate 7,057,873, forward strand.
CAAAACTGGCTAGCCATGTGCAGAAAGCAGAAACTGGACCCCTTCCTGACACCTTACACTAAAATTAACTCCAGATGGATTAAAGACTTAAACATAAGGCCTAACACCATAAAAATCCTAAAAGAAAATGTAGGCAAAACCATCAGGACATAGGCATCGGCAAGGACTTCATGACTAAAACACCAAAAGCAATGGCAACAAAAGCCAAAGTAGACAAATGGGATCTAATTAAACTCCAGAGCTTCTGCACAGCAAAAGAAACAATCATTAGAGTAAACCGGCAAGCAACAGAATGGGAAAAAATTTTTGCAATCTACCCATCTGACAAAGGGCTAATATCCAGAATTTACAAAGAACTAAAACAGATTTACAGGAAACAAACAAACAAACAAACCCATTCAAAAGTGGGCAAAGGACATGAACAGATACTTTACAAAAGAAGACATTTATGAGGTCAACAAACATATGAAAAAATGTTCATCATCACTGGTCATTAGAGAAATGCAGATCAAAACCACATTGAGATACCATCTCATGCCAGTTAGAATGGCGATCATTTAAAAAATCTGGAGACAACAGATGCTGGAGAGGATGTGGAGAAATAGGATCACTTTTACACTGTTGGTGGGAGTGTAAATTAGTTCAACCATTGTGGAAGACAGTGTAGTGATTCCTCAAGGACCTACAAATAGAAATTCCATTTGACCCAGCAATCCCATTACTGGGTATATATCCAAAGTAATATAAATTGTTCTATTATAAAGACACATGCACACGTATGTTCATTGCAGCAGTGTTTACAGTAGCAAAGACCTGGAAGCAACCCAAATGCCCACTGATGATAGACTGGACAAGGAAAGTGTGGCACATATACACCATGGAATACTACGCAGTCATAAAAAACGATGAGCTTATATTATTTGTAGGGATATGGATGAATCTGGAAACCATCATTCTCAGCAAACTGACACAAGGATAGAAAAACATATACCGCATGTTCTCACTCATAGGCGAGTGTTGAACAATGAGAACTCATGGACTGAGGGAGGGGGAGCATCGCACACTAGGGTTTGTTGGTGGGGAAGAGGGGATGGACAGCTGGGGGTAATGAGGTTGGGTAGGGATAACATGGGGAGAAATGCCAGATATAGGTGATGGGGGGACGGAGGCAGCAAACCACATTGCCATGTAGGTACCTATGCAACAATCCTGCATGTTTTGCACATGTACCCCAGAATCTAAAGTGCAGTTAAAAAAAAAAGATACTAAACTGCTTCTTTAGCCTTTAAAAATTGTCAACTTGCCTGCTTCACAATTGATAAGGCCTGGGAGCATATGGAAGTAGCCATGCCCCTAACTATGCTAAAGAAATCAAGCTTTATCCACATCTAGTACATAATTAAAACAACTTACCAGGTTTTACGTTAAAGTTAAAAATTGCTAAGAGTTACCATTAGGACATGTAATCAAGACTACTGAACATGGATTTGCATGCAAGGTGTGTTAAAAAAAAACAAAACAGTAAAAGGTGCTTTTAGTTAAAGATTAAAAGAAGGCATGTAAATGTACATTTTGCCCAGAAATAAAGAATTGTCTTAAAGCAGAAGGTTTAAGCAAATTGTAAAAATTTATAAAAATTGATCTTGCAAAGCAAACTGTGTGTGAACATATTAACTAAATTCAAAAGGGTATTATATGGTTTTTTCTGTAAATTAAACACTGAAATAAAAGCACAACAAGGTTTTCTTAAAATGCCAATCCACTCTTTAGAAAAACTTGTCAAGGGTTATAACAGGTATGTAAAAATCTCACCCCATGGTCAAACTGGCTAAGATTAGTAGGATTGTCTATAAGGTTTCATTAAAAATTAGGGTTAACATTAACAGCAAACTAATGAAAGGGTGAAATTGAACGTTCTCTCTTGAACAGGATTTTCATTTAATAGAAAAGGACGATGAATGATTTTGCTTTTTCAAATTTTTAACTCATCATTTTGGCAAAACGAATAACTTATGGTAATCTAAAATTCTATTGTATAATATCAAGTGTTTTAAATTTTGAGCATATTTAACAGGCTTCCCTAAATCAAACTTTAGTCTCAAGGTTGTCTTTCCTGACTCCTGGCTTTTGGGTGCTGCCGAGAACCCCTGGACCATCTGGAAGAGAGGTAGATAGAATTATTTAACATGTTTAGGGATGTGGAATTGCCAGAATGATGCTTAATACTCTTCAGATTATATTTTATGGTCTAAAATCAACATATGTTTCAAAACTGTATGGGATGTCTAAGGTTGTAATGTCTGAATATGTGCTATTCGTCACAGTTGAGGTTGTTATGTTGGGTTATGGTGAGCCATGGAAATAACCAAATTTGTCAGTCATGTTCTTGACTATAACTATCCTGGACATTCTGTCATTTACAGACGGTTGTCTTGTTTTCATCTTCTTCTTACAAAAAAAGTTTATAATCAGTTGTGAAACTTTAACAAGTGCTCTTAAATACAGGTTTCTGATAACAAAACAAAGGAACAGAACTCATAAAAAGCTGAAATGTTTACAAATATCAAGGAGAACAAGAATTAACTGAGTGGACTGAACTAATAGAAAACTAAAGCAATATTCTTGATTTATGCTTGGAACATTACTGATCCTTATTTTATTTTTCAAAGTCAAGGAAACTTGTCTTGAGCTAGCTACAGCCTCTAACAACTAACTAAGTAGACTCCTGTAAACAACGTTTCGAGCATGTTTGTTTCTCTCTGCCTGGTTCCTCTAAAATTCAAAAACTGTCTTTAAGTATTCTCAATTTATAACAATATAGCTGTTTACATCAGTGCAATAAGAATCCGTTTTATTTTTCAACTGGACACAATTAGAAAAACTGTTTTACCAAGGCTTTAACTGGAAGGGTGTGTTTCCCTTTAGGGAGTCAAGCTTGACTTGCAGAGCCAGTAGAAGCCCCTTGGGAAATTTTGGCCTCATTCCTTGGCTATACCACCTCCATACAGGGTTCCCAACCTGCGGTGAATAAAGAATGTCACTTTCTAATAGGCCTAGGAACCCCATGTTCTTGGAACCTCAAGAAGAAAGAAGTTTATCCAACTCACAGGTATTTGAAGGTACAAATCCATGGCTGGGTTGGGCTTTAGAAAGTCTTATCTAAGATTCCTCGTGGAATAAAGTTCCATCAAAGCCAATCTAAAAGGCCTATGTGGTCGGGCGCAGTGGCTCACGCCTGTAATCCCAGCACTTTGAGAGGCTGAGGCAGGCGGATTACCTGAGGTTGGAATTTGAGATCAGCCTGGCTAACATGGTGAAACCCCATCTCTATTAAAACTACAAAATTAGCTGAGCTTGGTGGTGTGCCTCTAATCCCAGTTACTTGGGATGCTGAGGCAGGAGAATCACTTGAACCTGGGGGGCAGAGGTTGCAGTGAGCCGGGATTGCACCACTGCACTCCAGCCTGGGTAACAGAGTAAAAAAAGCCTATGTAAAAATAGTTATTCTTGCTGTACTTTTTGCAAATAATCAAACCAAGTTTAAAACTAGTCTATTTTGTAAACAACTCAGTCCTATCATAATTTGTTTTTAGGAGAAATGAGGACTGGAAGAGGGAAAATATGTTCCAAACTTATCATGAATTACTTATTAATTTCTAGTCCCATTAGTTGTATTTAAGTTTTTGCCTACATTGTAAACTAACCATGCTTATTCCTGTGAGCCAACCACCAATCTCCAGCTATGTCTCAAAGGAGACAAAAAGGAATGGGTAATGTAAAAATCTGGATCAATATTCTAGTTCGAAGCAATTATCCTGCACACCCTGCTGGGTAATAGGAATACACAAGGTGCTCATAACCCAAAAATCTCTTTGGAAGGATAAAAATCAAGAAAACTTAACAAAGCCAAGCCCCATACACCCAAATCTTAACAGGTATAACTATAGCCACCAGTTATCAGGGAGTGTCAGCAGCCTCGAGATTTTTAAGCTTACCCACTCCTTGTCTTAATAAAACTAAATAAACCAAATTATTTAGTTTTGCCTAGAGGCTATAAAGCTCCAAGTGGTAATGCAAATGGAATCATGCATAAACGTACCTTTCATCTGAGAGCCCTTAAACCAGCCCCTGGAGGAATCCTAGCTGCTGTTCCTCACACAGTTCCCCTCTCCAGCAGGAAGTAGGCAGAAAGATCAATGCCCAATCTCCCTAACAGCAGTTAGGGGTTCCTCTCCTGAAGTGGGGAATGAGGGAGAAGGAAAGGAAAAATCACTGGAAAAATTCAGACTGCGGGAGCAGCCTGCCTGAAAAGTCACACAGCAACAGGCAAAAAATAAAATAACTTGGGGAAAAACTCAGGCTGCACCTGGACAGATAAGAAGATCAGGCTATAAAAAAACAGATAACAACTCTGGCACAGGAGGAATGAATCTCCTGGGTAATCACCAAACTTCTGACTCATTCAGTGGGCCCCAGTAAAAACAGTGGGCCTTAATAAGCACGTTCCTTTCCCTTTAGGCACACGAAGATAGGGAAGCTAGAAGTGGACGTTGTAGGGGAATGTCTGCAGCTGCAATAAAATGTCTGGGAACAGACACAGAAACTCTCCCTCAAAGCAGCACAGAGCCACAGACTAAAAGTCTGCCTATGTGATGAAGGAACTGGGTAACGGCTGATAGAAACTCTGCTCTAGGCAGATAGCACACCTGGTCCCAACTAAATCTTCGGGCCCTAGGAAGGTAAGAATCCCACTCCTCACTAGCCCATCATCAGGTAAAAACCCTGGTGTTTTTACTACAACCTGGCAACCCACTTTGGACCCCTTTCTGTGACAGAGAGTTGTTCTTTCCTTTTGCCTGTTGAACTCCTGCTCCAATCTCGGGGTGTGTGTGTGTGTGTGTGTGTGTGTGTGTGTGTGTCTGCGACCTCATTTTCCTTGGCCATGAGACCAAGAACCTTGTTATTTACCCCAGACAATGAGGCTGCTGAAAGTCACAGCACAGCCCTCTTGTGCATAGGAACACTTTGTGAAACTTCAGTACTATACTTTGGGGTCGTTTAAAATAGTGAAATCACTAACTAAAAGCATCAAAATGTGAAAAAAACCAAAAGGACACTAAATTGCCTGCAGAAGAGCATTTGTTTTATAGTATGAGAGCCGAAACAAGAAGGCAGAATGTCATCTCTTGCTCAACCTCAGAATGAGTTGTCTGGTGACCCGAATTTTTTTACCACTCTGAATATGTCTACAAATGACCATTAAAGAACCATACATACTGATTTTGGAGCTCCAATAAATGGTGGCATGTAGGTAAATTCACAGATATGAAATGACAGTTGATTCATGGGAATAACAAGGATCAACTCTACGTGATAAAATGACCAGGTAAAGGGTGTGAAGTGTGACAAGAGAGAAATGGTGTGCAGAACTTGACAATTAATTGAATCTAGGAAGGAGAAATTGGTATGTGTTGGAACTTTTAAATTATAAGCACTTCCCTTTGAGGTTCCATATTTTCTTTTTCTGACACATATGCATATCCAAATTTTTCACCTTAGTCCAGACCTTATTCCTGGGTTCTGAGGTTTAGATACAATATAAGTAACTGAAGATATAAAATAGTTATAAGTAAAATCATAATCATATTCTCCTTTCAGCATCAACTCCTCACCCAAACTTCCTGCTCCATGTTACCTTCTTTGGTTAACACAGTGCTGCTCACGCACACATCAACTGGAAATCTCTAGATGCCATTAAAAGGCTTTTCTTTCCTTACAGTACCCTTTCCAATTAGTTAACTTCTACCACTTATATCTCCTTAATATATCTTACAGTAATCCACTCTTGATTCCTGCTAGTAGACAGTCTTTCATCTAGCTCTAGATTGTCTAGATTGTCTAGAAAGGGGTCAGCAGACTTTTCTATAAAGAGCCAGTTATTAAATATTACAGGCTTTGCAAGCTAGACCCTGTCACTACTCAACTCTGCGGCTGGAGCACAAAAGCAACCATACACAATATGCAAACAAAGGATGTTCCAAGAAAACTTAATTTACAAAAACAAAGGGACATTGATTTGTTAACCCCAATCTATATTATTGCAATGACGGTTTAACTGGTTCTCCTAGCTTGAGCATAATTAAGATGGGAGGAGAAGCCAGAAGGAGACAGGGCAGTGCAAAGTCATGAGCTAAGGGAGCAATGAGCCTCATCTGAATTAACTTTATCTAACTGGCTTCCAAGAGGAAGAGAACCGATAGGTGATCATTAAATATAACAATTTCACTCAAATGGTGAGTTTGCAAGAGATTAAGAAAATGTGAAAGTAGAGGCCACAAGAATAGATTATTCTTTGAGGAAACCTGGGAGAAACCTCTTCAGAAAGAGAAGCATAGTTTGAAGAGTGCTTTAAAAATGTTTTAGGGTGGGGAGGACTTTAAAATCTTTGTTGGCAAAGAGATAGGGAGGGGTCCACATGGAAGCAGCTGTTGAAGTGCATGAGAGGGCAAGATGATTGATGATAGAAAACGCTGGATGGCCGGGGGTGGTGGCTCACATCTGTAATTCTAGCACTTTAGGAGGCCTGGGTGGGAGGATCACTTGAGCCCAGAATTTAGGACCAGCCTGGGCAACATAGCAAGACCCCATTTCTACAAAAATAAAACAGTTAACTCAGCATGGTGGTGCACACCTGTAGTCCTAGCTGGTCGGGAGGCTTAGGTGGAAAAATTGCTTGAGCCTGGGAGTTTGAGTGTTTAGTAACCTATGATTGCACCACTATACTCCAGTGACAGAGCGAGACCCTGTCTCTAAAAAAGAAAAAGGGCCAGGTGCAGTGGCTCATGCCTATAATTGCAGCACTTTGGGAGGCCGAGGCAGGTGGATCATCTGAGGTCAGGAGTTTGAGACCAGCCTGGCCAACATGGTGAAACCCTGTCTCTACTAAAGGCACAAAAATTAGCCAGGTGTGGTTAATTTTTGTGCTTTTAGTAGAGACAAGGTTTAATTAGCTGGGCACCTGTAATCCCAGCTATTCAAGAGGCTGAGGCAGGAGAATTGCTTGAACCTGGCTAGTGGAGGTTGCAGTGAGCTAAGATTGCACCATTGCACTCCAGCCTGGGCAACAAGAGCAAACTCCTTTGCAAAATCAATCGATAAATAAGAAAAAGCCAGAAAAAGTGATGAGACCACAAGCACAAAATGGAGGGGTCAGCCTTGGGTAGAGAAAGGAAGAATATTTTTCTTCTCATGAACAAAAGTGAAGAAAAAGAAGGTGGACGATAATAGCGATGTGAGATGGAGGGCTAATCAGCTTCTCCTTTACCAAGACTGCAGCCAGTCTTCTGCTCAGAGTGAAGAAGATGAAGGTGGGTGTGGCTTGAAGAGAGAAAATTCGGCAAAATGTGAGTGACAGAATAGTCGTTAAACAGTGTTTGTCCACACTATAGAGCTTATAATCTGTCAGGAGAGACAGACATTAGATACAGAATATCTTAATTTATGGTTAATGAGTTTACTGAATAAACATTGGGGCCAAGCAGTCTTTGTGATACTAATTTATCATTTCTGCCTATATTTTTCCCTTTTCTATCAGAAGACTGTGCTTCTTTGCACCAAGGGAGATATATTATTTTACTCAAAACGGGAGGAAAAACTCGAAACTTTCCTCTGGGGCTTTTGTTTGCAAATAATTTAGTCTATTGGGGAAAATAGTTTTAAAAGAACAGAAAAGGCTCAGAAGCAAATAAGGAGAGATCAATCTCTGGATTTTAGAGCAGTGAGAAGAACCTTGCTCAATTCCTGAGTACGTGTTGAGAATATTGCAGGACCTTGTGGAGAACCATCCAACACCAAGAATGTGGCTTCCAGGGCTGAGGTGGAATCAAAAGCGTTGTGTGGGGCTTAACATTGTCTCTGGAATGAGCATGGGAGGAGGAAGGTAGTATTGTGTCTGAGAAGACTTTCTTATGTGGGTCTTATTACAGCTATTCTTTCATTTTGGACAACAACAACATAAACCAAATGTTCTTCACTATAAAAGCAGTAGATTTCATGTAACTGGTTCTAACCATGTCTTCTGGTGGAAGCTGAAAGTATAAAAACACAATACAAGTCCCTAAATGTAATTCTGCCATTGCTAAGGGCACTGTAGTTTGCCCAATTCACCAGTCATAGCCAAGGTCATTCTCCCTTGCTTGCCTCCACTATGAGAGTATTCCAGCTCAGCTGGAGTTAGGGTTGGATGGCTTCTGAAAGGCATTTGATTCCTTGATGCAAAGCAGAAATGCTTCTCACAGCCTTATACCTCCTCACCTTGTCCTCAGGGACAAGGGAATATTGGAGCTGCTGGCCCTGACATTATTGACCCACAGAAGTCACTGGAGCAGTAACAGCAGTCAACTCCTTCTTGACTTTTCAGTATATGATAAAAATAAAGCTCTATTAGGTTAAACTATTTTCTTTTGAGTTTTCTATTATTAGCAGCTGAAAGCATCTTAATTGACATAATTATCCATGTTTCTCAAACTCACATTCCTCATAATGTGGCAAAGATATGTGGCACTAAGCATTCTTTGCCTAATTTTGTTTTGGGAACACTATATTTAACAGTGCTAAACGTGCATTTTTACTGCAGGATTCTTTGGAGGCTTATTTTACACAGGGAATCTCAAATGAGGACTGCAATATGTAATGTGTTTCATAGTCACTTCAACCATACTAACGCATTTTTAAGCATTAATCAAGAACACTTATTTGGAAAACAAGGTACTAGATGTCAAAGCAATGTGGTCCCATAATCTCTAAAGATCTGGCTTATCCAGGAATTGAATTCAAGTTACTTTGTGGGAACACATCATTTCTTGTACTGGAGAAGGGCCTGGAAGGGCAAGCTCTTAGAAATGATTGATCCAAATAAGACAATTTCCATAATCCCCTTTGTAGCACTGTAGGCTTCATATCTTTGTTAGAAAGCAGCAGTAGCTTCCAACACAGCATGCTCTGGTTATGGGCCCTCAATGTCTTGAAGCTTGAATTTCTTGACAGAAAGTCATTGTCAAGGCCTTCTGTGGGGGAATCAGCTTGGCCGTGCCTTGGCTTCCAGAACCAGCAGATTGCACTCTCACGACTCCTTCAACTCTATCAATTTCTCTTTTGGCAATATTTTCCATACCTGAAAGTAAAGGTCTTTCCATATCTTCTGACTTGTTTATCTATCAAAGCTTTCTAGTGAGAATAGGGAGGTTCCAACATTTTCCCATATAATTCACACACACACACACACACACACACACACACACACACACTCTGACTTTTCCATCTTTTTGGATGGAAATGTAAGTTTTTCTTGAAGGAAGCAAACCAATCATCCAGCTTGTTGAAAAGTCTTTCCCTGTAAATTACTAAAGGCCTGGTGTGGTGGCTCACACCTGTAATCCCAGCACTTTGGGAGGCCAAAACTGGTGGATCACTTGAGTCCAGGAGTTCAAGACCAGCCTGGGCAACATGGTGAAATCACGTCCCTACAAAAAATACAAAAATTAGCTGGGTGTGCTGGTGCACAACTGTAGTCCCAGCTACTTGTGGGACTGAGGTGGGAGGATGGATCACTTGAGCCCAGGAGGTTGAGGCTGAGATGAGCTGAGATTGTGCCACTGCTCTCCAGCCTGGGTGAAAAAGTGAAACCCTGTCTTTAAAATAAAATAAAATAATACATTACTAAAGAGAATTTTCAAGAATGCCTCCAACAGATAGGGTGGGTGCAAGTGTGGTCAGGTCAGATGAATTATAATTCATCTCACGTTTAGGTCCTGTGCCAATCCTATGCTGTGGTCAACTTCCAGAATAAGCAAAAAAATGAGTTATTTTATAATTAGTTGCTAGGATTCCACCCTCTGTGGTTTCCCACTGGAATTTAAATTTAGTGATGGCAATACTCCTTTCAAAGGCCAAGGGAAAGATATATGCTAATTATACTGATATTTCTAGCCAGATTGTAAAATGCAACTGGGTCACCAATTACAGACAATCGCAAGTGGATGGTCGCTCCAGCTATATTGAATAACAAACAATGGTTGCAAAATATATGTGGGGAAAAGTATAAGAGGGAATTATTGAATTAATAGAACATAGATTCTCCGTGTCCTATAATGCATATCACAATCCTTCCTTACCCTATATATCAAAATCATGAATAAATCTATGAGGCTTCATGATCTTTCGTTATTTCAGCCTGGATCATTTTATGACCAAATTTTGTCATTTTCATAATTGAATTAATTATCTTTATAGTCAAAGAAAGTCAAATTTTATAGACAAATTATTGTAGTTTGTTTCTTCTTTTGAAAGCAGTCGTTAGCCCAATTTAATAAGAACGTGATTGGGTTTTAAATTGGGATTTGCACAAAAAGGCCTCTGAAATAAGTGAATATCTAAGTAATCACAAACTAAAGACCACAGAAAACAAGTTTAAAAGGAGAAAAAGAGCTTGGCCATTTATTTAGAGGCCTTTTTGGCTGCTTTAACCTGCGTGAACATCAACTACTTCTTTCTTTTACAAAGCAGCTGTAATCGGCTGTTTGCTTCTTTGATTCGTTCTGGTCCTAATTCATTTAATACTAATGACTAAGCTTGGGATACTACAAATAAACCTGTCCCCTTTCTTCCCAGAAATAGAATAATTATAATGGCCAATGACTGAGGACTTTTTTATTACTAAATTTGCTAGAGATTTAATTACTTTGGCTGGGCTCCAGCACCCTTGAACAACGTAACAAATAATCCCATGATATTGCATCAAAGTACTCACTTTAATTTCAGAAGTTCTTTACAATATACATTTTTATGAAATGGTATGTGTGTATGTCTATATAAAAATATTTCCTGTGGGAATGTTTATATTCTGAGATATATAAAAATTAAAAGAGAAAGAATAAAGTTTGCCAAGGGCCCATAATGAATCAGGAATTATATGTGGCTCTTTTATTCAAGAGGTGTCATTTAATTTCAACAACCCTGCACACCAAATATTATCCTTATTTTGTAGGTCAGAAAACTGAGTCTCAGAGAGATTAGACAACTTTCAAAGTTACCTAATTAATTGCCCTAAGCTGGGATCTGAGCTCAAGTTTATCTGACTTCAAAAACCTTTACCTTTCCGATCACACCAAATATTAATTACATTTTCTAAGATGAAATTTTAAAACTGGGAGAAAATGACTGGAATCTGCATAATCCATATCAGCTTTTTAAAAAATTGGATTAAAATTTAAAATTTTCATATGTTTGTTTAAAAATGTGCTGGACGTGGCGGCTCACACCCCTCCCAGCACTGTGGGCGGCCAAGGCAAGGATTACTTGTGCTCAGGAGTTTGAGACCAGCCTGGGCAACATAGAGAGACTCCATCTCTACAAAAAATAAAAATAGGCTGGGTGCGGTGGCTCACGCCTGTAATCCCAGCACTTTGGGAGGCTGAGGCGGGTGGATCACAAGGTTAGGCGTTTGAGACCAGCCTGGCCAACATGGTGAAACCCGTCTCTACCAAAAATACAAAAATTAGCCGGCATGGTGGCTACTTGGGAGACTGAGGCTGGAGAATTGCTTGAACCTGGGAGGCGGAGGTTGCAGTAAGCTGAGACTGCATCATTGCACTCCAGCCTGGGCGACAGAGTGAGAGTCTATCTCAAAATAAATAAATAATCAAAAATAAAAATAACAAATTAGCTGTACATGGTGGTGTGAGCCTGTGGTCCTAGCTACTCAGGAGGCTGAGGAGGAGGATCACTTGGGCCTAGGAAGTCAAGGCGGCAATGATCTGTGATCACTCCACTGCACTCCAGCCTAAGCCAAAAAGTAAAGCCCTGTCTCAAAAAACAAAAATTAAAATTAAAAATATTAAATAATTAAAAATATATCATGAAGTCAATTGAAGTTAAAATAGAATACTCTAAATTGCAATATTTGCTGCATTAACAGAATGTAGTATTTGCAAAACAGAAGAGAGAAACATGAACAATTCACTACAATGTTTTCTGGTATGCCGTTTGTATTGTACACAGATTGTACTGTACACAGATTGCCTATATTCACACACAATTTACTATATGTGGAGCAGAAATTGAAATGAGTCTTCTATAATGAGAAATGAGTCTTCTATAATTCTTTATTTGTAATGTCTGAAAACTGTCTTGTAAAGACAGTTTTTTTTTTTTTTTTTTTTTTTTTGAGACAGGGTCTTGCTCTGTTGCCCAGGCTGGAGTGCAGTGTCACAGTCATAGCTCACCGCAGACCTGAACATCTGGTCTCAAACAATCTTTCCACCTCAGCCTCCCAAGTAGTTGGTACCACAGGTGCATACCACCATACCTGGCTAATTTTTAAAATTTTAGGTTTTGTAGAAACAGGGTCTCACTGTGTTGCCAAGGCTGGTCTCAAACTCCTGGGATCAAGTGATCCCCCCACCTCAGCCTCCCAAAGTGCTGAAATTGCATGTGTGAGCCATGACATCTGGCCTATTTTGCCTGTTTTAAAATGGAGTGATTTGTCTTTTTTTTTTAAATTGTTCTTAATTATTTATCTATTTTGAGGCAGGGTCTCGCTCTGTTACCCAGGCTGTGGAGTGCAGTGTCGCATTCCACAGATCACTGCAGCCTCAACCTACTGGGCTCAAGCCGTCCTCCCACTTTAACCTCCCGAGTAGCTGGGACTACAGGTGTGTGCCACCATACTCAGATACTGTTTAAAACTTTTTGTAGAGATAGAGTCTCTCTATGTTTCCTAGGCTGGTCTTGAACTCCTGGGCTTGAGTGATCCTCATGCCTCAACCTCCCAAAGTACTGAGATTATAGGTGTGAGCCACCGTACCTGGCCTGTATTTTTATGATTGAATTGTGGGAGTTCTTTGTATGCTTTAGATACAGATAAGTTTCCTTAATTTTTAAGGAACTACATCAAAGAAGACAAATATTTGATAAATCAGAATGTCTGATGTGGGCACTCAAAATTGAGATATACACATAGTCACACAAATAAACAAAGGTACAATTCTTTTCTACTTTAACAGGGACGGTTTCTCATTAATTGCAATAATACAACATTCCAAGAGCATACAGATGTGCAAAAGAGAAAATAGTTTAGCCTCTTATGGCATATTTTTTGATGAAGCATGATTCTGCCTTCAAAATGGCAACTATGTTCTTCATGACTTCTGAGAATTTCTATGATACATTAAGTGAAAAATAACTTTACTTACACAGTTCAATCTCAGTTAAGTTTTTAAAAGTATTTAGAAAAATATCAAGAAATAAAAGCATGCTAGTATTGGCAGCTATAAAAAAGAATGAGTTCGTGTCCTTTGCAGGGACATGGATGAAACTGGAAACCATCATTCTCAGCAAACTAACACAAGAACAGAAAACCAAACACCATATGTTCTCGCTCCTAAGTGGGAGTTGAACAATGGGAACACATGGACACAGGGAGGGGACTATCACACACCCGGGCCTGTCAGGGGGGTGGGGAGCAGAAGGAGGGAGAGCACTGGGACAAATACCTAATGCATGCAGAGCTTTAAATGTGGATGAAGAGTTGATGGGTTCAGCAAACCACCATGGCACATGTGTACCTATGTAACAAACCTGCACCTTCTGCATGTGTATCCCAGAACTTAAAGGAAAAGAAAAAGAAAATATGCCAGTATGTTAATCATGTCGGCATCTGGGCAGCTGGAATGATGGGTGACCTTTTTTTAATCTTTCCAGTTGTCTATGATGAACATGTATTTCTTTTATAATCAGACATTTAATGGGAGAGGGTGGCAAACCTGTCTTAGCAAAAACACAAAAATTGCAAAATGAAAGTAACAGATTATCTTTAAGGAAATGTGATGATTTTAGAAGTACATAGTATTTCAGGGCTTTCTGTTATGTCTTTTTTGAGTAATACCCAAAAATTAGAGTCATTTTACCTACAACATCCCACAACCATTGATCTTGGACTTTATTTGTCCAGATGTTTAAGTGACTTCTTGGAGGGTAGTTTGGCACACTGAGACACATTTCCTTGCTTGGAAACAATACCTTATGGTATGAATGCGCCTCTCGACTTTGCAATAACTATGAAATCCTAATTAAGGACAAATTTTCTTCGTTTACTTTGTCTGCTTTCTTCATATATCATTAAAAGGAGGCCCATAAAGCTTTGAAAAACATATTTCATGCCACAATAACTCTATGCAGCTTGTTTTTCTCAGAGGCCAAGGATATTCCCATGATGTAGGCATGCAATGGCTCTCTGGCCACAGTTCTTGCAACTGCTATCATTTCAAGAGAAACCACTAATTGCTGAGGAATTCACTGGGAGCTAAAAAAGAACTTTTCTTCATAACATACGCATTGAGACCTCTTGCAGATTTCTCTTGTTCTCAGACCCCGAGTTCTCATTATCCACTAGAGTTCTCATTCCTTACTCTCCACGTGAATGTATTTTCAGGCAAAACTGCTTTTGAAAAACAAAATGTTCTGGTGGATTTGGAGCCACAGTGATACAGTGATACTGGCACAGAGCTGAGGACACGCGTCCGGAACTGCTGCTTGAAAATGTGATAGTCATTTTACTAAAAATAAGGACGTTCTTTGCAATTTCTAGAGGTATGGATGGAAGGAAAACTGCAGTTGTCCTTTGCTTCTCAAGTGCCCTTTCATTTCCTGCTGTGTGCTGATGTTTCAAAGCCTCCACATGAATTAAAGTTCCAATGAGATTTGCCATAGCGGTTTCTTGGGAATGGCCATAAATTTTTTTTTTTTTGCTTTGTTTTTTGTTCTCAGCAGAAAGTGTTGTTTGTGGTTATCCCTTTTCTAAATTATATCTCTTTCAAGATCTGAAAAATGAGCTTTTGTGTGTTTCAGGAAGTAAACAACTTTTTTTTCCTCTGCCTTGTACAGGGCTGAGAGGTTTTGTTTTTGGACATGGAGCTAGAGTTTTCAATTACTGATTCTAGTGGAAGGTGACAGAGAACTCACTAATGTTTTCCCCTTTTAAATAAATTTTTTCTGCATTTTTCCTGTGAGCGGTCATTGTTTTAGCAGGTTAATTATTTCACCACATTAAATGGTCATTGTTCCCTATACCCAGTGCACTGAATAATTTAGGACATTTCCTTGGATTGAGACAACTCTTTGCCAGCCTTCAGGAATGTTTACCAATTTGTTCAGATTTTCACCCATTGAGGGACTTAAAAGATTTTACAAAATATAAAAAAATTAAAAATAGATAACTTTAAAGGAGGAAAAAGAATCATACAAATCGAACTGAATACCCTGAAGCATAACCCCTGCTGGGCTCTGGGTCACAAAGCAGTGAATATATTACTCTCTAAGGCTTTGCAAAATTAACTATGGTGTACAGCTCTTATTTTCTTCTACTTCTTTTTTTTTTTTTTAAACAAAAAGATTCCTTAAGGCACACACACACACACACACACACACACACACACAAAGTAGGAATGCAAGGGCATTTGCAAATTCAATTTCTTGCACTTTTTGTTCCCTGGGGAACATTGAGAAATGTGGGAGTTTGACTAATATTGCTATTTGTTATCAGCCACAGAGGACTTAGAAGGTTACAAATGTACCAGCCACGTGATGAACTTACTGATGCTAAATATAGCTAAAGTTTATTGAGTACTTATTTGCCAGGCACAAGGTAAATTTTACCCGTTACTCCAGTTCTCATTTAAATCTGAAACAACAGGCAGAGATAAATATGATTATCTCTGTTTTACTGGATAACTCCAGTAAAACTCACTTAACAGTGAGTCAGCCAAGGTAACATAGCTGCCTTAGTCAGCTCGGATTGCTATAACAAAATACCACGAACTGAATAGCTTAAACAGTAGAAATTTATTTTCACAGTTATGTAGGCTGAATATTCAAGATCCAAGTGCTGGCCGATTCAGCCTGCCTGACTGGCAGACAGACACCTTCTTGCTGTACCCTCATATGGTGAAGACAGAGCTCATCTCTTTCCTGTCTCTTTACCAGGGCACTGATCCCATTCAGGAGAGTTCTACCTTCATGATCTAATTACCAAGACCCAACCTCCAAATTTCATCACCCTGGGAGCTTCAAAACATGAATATTGGGGGGAGAGACAAAATTCAATCTATACAACAGTCAATGAAGGACAGAGGCAGGAATTTAATGCAAGCCAACCTGGATAGCAAAGGTTTGCTTTTACCTCTGTTATATTGGATTCAACTACAAAAGTACCTACATCTGTCATGAGTTCCTATTATTTCCATGTGCTTCCCATGGACAGGAGTGTAAGTTTTTAAATCTCAGCTGTCCATTGAAATAGTGCATAACCACTTCAGGTATTGTGCAAAATGTTTAACAAGGGACACTAGAATCCTATGTGTTTACAGTGTTTCAACAAAGATTACATTCTATATTATTTGGAGTTCAACTGACAAAAACTAGTAGAATATAAATTTTAACAAAGTTATTCTAACAGGAATTGTAAGGTGAATGCCAGTATCTGTTTGCTTTAATAGCATTTAGAAGTTTATAGAAGTTTAAAAAACATTATATTTTATACTTTTTAAAAAAGTATTACATTATATTTTATATCTATTTTTATTAAAGTGGTAAATGCATTTACCACATAAAATACAGAAAAATAAAAAATGAAAAACATTAAAAGTCAACTTAGAATCATATATTTAGTGATAATCACTGCTAACATGTTAGTTCATCTCTTTCTTTTACTTAATATATTATAAATATGGC
Organism: Ateles fusciceps; assembly: GCA_036589455.1. Taxonomy (NCBI): domain Eukaryota; kingdom Metazoa; phylum Chordata; class Mammalia; order Primates; family Atelidae; genus Ateles; species Ateles fusciceps. The sequence continues at coordinate 7,074,658 of JAZHEH010000889.1, forward strand.
TGGGACGCGATGGCTCATGCCTGTAATCCCAGCACTTTGGGAGGCCAAGGCAGGTGGATCGCCTGGAGGTCAGGAGTTTGAGAACAGCCTGGCCAACATGGTGAAACCCCGTCTCTACTAAAAATACAAAAATTAGCCAGGCGTTGTGGCATGGGCCTGTAGTCCCAGTTACGTGGGAGACTGAGGCAGGAGAATGGGGAGGCTGAGGCAGGAGAATGGCTTGAATCCAGGAGATGGAGGTTGCAGTGTGCCCACTCCATGCCCCTGCTCTTCAGCCTGGGTGACAGAGCAAAACTCTCTCAAAAAAAAAAAAAAAAGAAACAAGGAAAAAACAAATATATTCTTGTCTCAAAATGTTCTAACATAACATTATTTTGAATGATGACATACATTACATTGTATGGGTATAGTATCCTTTAACCAATCGCTTATTGTTGGATGTTTCATTTTTTAAACTAATTGTTGAAAACAATAGAGCAATTATCTTTGAAGGCAAATATTTGTGTATATTTATGATTATTTTCTTAAGATAATTTTTAAAAAGTAGAATTTCAAGGTCAAAGGATACATAACATATTAGGAGTTTTTCCTTCTGGAAAAAAACATACTGTTTTTTTTTCAGCTTTCCAATTTATCTGTAATGGGAAAAATCATACCGTCCTAAGGCCCATTGTCTAAGTAAGGGTGCCTGTTTCTCCTCCCTTGTTAACATTGGATATTATCAATTTTCAAGTCATTACCAATTTAATAGGATAAAATTGTATTTTGTCTTGTTTTATTTTTCATTTCTTTTATCACTGTGAGACCAGGCATCATTTTGTGGTTTATTAGCCATTTATATTTCTCCTTGAATTACATTTTGAGAAGCAAGATTTTAAAATACTGTTGGCTCAGTTTAAGCAATACCAAATATTCTGATGATAGGTCAAAAAAAAAAAGTTTAGAGGTTTTTTTTTTTTCTGGAGTCCTTTTCCTTTATCTAGATGTGAAAATCATAGCCTTTTGGGTTTGTAGGTTAACTTAATGTTGACACCATGTAGATATGGCCTTGGTTAGCTTGGTGTGCTTTTCTGCTGAATGTATATGCACATGATGGATACTCATGAACATTTGAAGAAATGTGCAAACTAATGACTACCATGACCCAAAGTAGAATTTTTTCTGACCTGACCAAAACATAAAATGCTGAGTTGAGAGGTTATTTGTGGCTGCAGAAATATTATTGGCAGGTAGTCTCGGGCTATCAAATTTAGTTTCATCTGTAATTGAATTAGAAACGGACATTCTTTTCTCCAAAGAGACTGGTATACCAAATCCTGCCTCTGACATTTGATAGTATTAACAGGATTTTAGCCAATGAACAAAGTTTCTATTTATGGAAAATGTCAAGGGATAAGCATGAAAGGGTAGTAATATCATTGTTTTCTATCTAACTAACTGAATTGAACATGAACAGTGAGAAAATTTCTGCCAAATAATAACAAATGTTCTGTCCTGAGAAGCTGGATTAAAGATTTGTTGAATCGTAACAGATCCAACACAAATGCAAAACAAATATTTCAGATGTGGGCAATTATAGGTAAAAAAAAAATCCCATGGAAACATGCATATGTTTGTCAAAATGAAAGGAGCCTGTTCCTGAATGGCCAAGATAAATCCAGCTATTATTCCCCTCTTTGTGGTTTGTGTATTTTCCAGAATTTGAAAATTGTTATTTGCAATTGGAATATACATATCCCGTACCCTACCTCATCAACCCTGCACATGCATTCATGTGCATACACACGCATGCATGCGCGACACACACATGCACACACACCAGTCTAGGATTGCACATTCCTCCACCATGAATTACTCAAAGTAACAGAGACTTTGCATTTCGGGCCTCCAATATGAGTCTGGCACAGAGCAGGTACTCACTAAATGTAAATGTGGATCGTGGAATGAAAGAAGAGACCTGCCAAAGCACTCCAGAATAAAGCATTCAAGAGGCAGTCCTGGCATTGTCACTGCTATCTGTTAAGTGAGAAGTTTGAGGCTGAGTGGAGACTTTCTCAAGATTATGTAGCTAATGATAGAGCTAGGACTTGAATGCAAAGCTGCTATTCATAGCCAGAAAAGTATGTTGTTTTAAATACAAAGAATACCTGTTTCTGCATTTTTGAGTCTACTCCATATCATGAAAGTGAATTTAATAATATTATAAAGGTTATCTTCCATTCTATATTTATACCTTGTTTCATTTCCCAAATAATTCAGAGCAAAGTATGACTGTATAACGAGGTGGGGAAGTGAGGTGGGGGTGGCGAGGGGGGATGGTGAGAGAGAAAGAGAATAAAGATCAAGAATTGTGAAAATATGCACTAAAATTATAACAGTTAACATTTAGCAAGTGCTATGTGCCAAGCATCATTCTAAGTGCTTGCCATAGATTAACTCATTGAATACACACAATGACTCTGTGACTACTATTATCCCAACTTCACAGTTACAGGAACTGAAACACAGAGAACTCCAGTATCTTTGCTAGGTCACAGAGCTAAAAGAAGGTGAAGCCAGTATATAAACCTAAGCAGTATATCCCTTGATCCCATGCTCAAAGCACTGTATTATCCTGCCATTATATCACTGGGATACATTATATCCTAATGATATGGTTAGCTGTGTCCCCACCCAAATCTCATCGTGAGTTCCCATAATCCCCACGTGTCATGGGAGGGACCCAGTGGGAAGTAATTGAATCATGGGGCCGGTCTCCCCCTATGCTGTTCTCGTGATCAGTGAGTGAGTTCTCACAAGATCTGATGGTTTTATAAGCACCTGGCATTTCCACTGCTGGCACTCATTCTTTCTTTGCAACCCTGTGAAGAGGTGCCTTCTACCATGATTGTAAGTTTCCTGAGGCCTCCCCAGTCATGTGGAACTGTGAGTCAATTAAACCTCTTTTCCTTATAAATTACCCAGTCTTGGGCAGTTCTTTATAGCAGTGCGAGAATGGACTAATGGGATCTGTACTTATCCTATTTTGGTTTCCTGACCTATACCCTGGGAGGCCTATGCTCCTAAATCTACCCTCACACGGGGTTCTAAGAGCCAAACCCTAGGCTCCTCTCTGGCTTATTACACTTCCACTTTGGTAAATGAGTATTTATTGAGATGAACATTGGACAAAGTTTTTTTATTTCCTCAGAAGGAGGTTGATCCATATTAAGCTCCAATTTTGAGCTTCCTTATTTACTGGTGGTGTGATCTTTGGGCAAGGCACCTATCTTTGTGCCTCAGTTTTCTCATCTGTCAAATTTGGATAATATTAATAACTATTATATGTTTAGTGTGAGTGTTAAATCTGACGATGGATGAAAAGTATTAGCACAGTACCTGTCACATAGTAAAATTAATTTATTATTAAATCAATGTTAGCTGTTATGATTATTATAAGAAAATATAACATTTTGAGTTTGTTGCCTTAAGGCCCAGGTTGGTCAGATACTCTAGAAGACTAAATCATCAGGACTAAGAAAATCAGGCCTAGATAATATAACCACTAATGGTCTGCAATTTATCTTAATTAACCTCTAGCTTTCAGTTCAATTGCCTCACGCTAATTGGATAAGTCTAGCTCATCTAGACACAGGTATAACATATCAATTGGATTTATTTTTAATCTGCAAGCTTCCTAGATCAGTTTATTGGTTTTACATTTTAAAAATATAATGCTAACTATAGAAATTTATGTATAAAGCAAAAACAGTTACTCATAATCTAATATTTTAATAATGGTGAAAATGGAATGAATCAGAATTCTTGGTTTATGGCACACAATGATCACTGGTCCAGGTATGGCCATTCTTCATTCTGTTTATTCTTCATGAAATGACATAATGAATAACAAAGACCCTCTGCCCTGCCCCAAAAGTAAAATGTTTATGTCTCCTCTACTCGTTTACCCTGGTGCCTCCTGACCCTGTGTCTTCCTGCCAGCGGTCACTGTTATCCCAAATTTTGCGTTTCTCATTCCTTTTTTAGTTTCATCATGCACACCTGCATGTACACCTGCACACACAGATGCGCATGTATATGTGCCTAAATAATATATTTAGCTTAGCTTGTTTCCAAACTGTCAACAGGGAGTTTTGATATGTTATTGAGATACCAGGATTCAACCACGTTGTTTTATATGGCTGAAGTGAGATAAAATGCTAAATGCAATTTTGCATTCTGCCATCTATATGTCCCTGCACTTGTCATAATTAAGAATTTTCTCATTTTATTGTAACTTTTGCAGACAGTAACATCTCATTCAATGGCTATATCATAATTTACTTAACCATCTTGCCATTACTGGTCATTTAGAATATTTCTTATCTTGGCTAATATAATTACCATATGAACAAACATTATTGAACATAAATATATTTTCTGAATTTTGTCTTATTTCCTGAAAGTGACTTCTAGAATCAGAACCATTGGGTCAGATACCCAAACATTGTAGGACTCTTGTGTATTCTGCCAAATTAGTTTCCAAAGGCCTGAGACTAATTAAAACTCTACCTGCAATGATTCAGCATGCCATAGAAATGTCAGTTTAAAATCTAGAGATTCAGAGGAAATTATGTGTTCAAAACTGCTTGACAAGAATAAATCAGCCTGGGGAAACCAAATACAAAGAGGGAGTCCATTCACAATTATCAGTGAACTATTTTAACTAACTCCTTTTGGAAATAGTTGTAACAAGGATAGTTTTAAAGTCCAGTTCTGAAAAGAAGAAAATCTGGACCATTGCTCTTTTCCTGGTACTATATCAAATATTTATTTAGAGTCATCCAGATAAATTACCAATATTTTCTTTCTAGGCATTTCATCTGTTTAAATATAGCTGTAATTAAAACAATGTACTGCTATGATGAAAATTGCTTTGCTTCAGGAACTTTTGTGTTTTATGCTTTGTATTTTACCATAAATTAGCCTTTTATTTCCCTCTATGTATTGCAGGATTTTGTGTTCTTGAGGGCATTCCTTGGTTTACTTTGTATCACATGGTCTAGTTCTAATAGGACTCAGATGAGGGGAATTTTAAAAAACAATCTTTATTTACTTGGTATAGAAATTCCTACTGTTCAGTAGATTATTTAAAACCATGTCAATTTCCCTTATGGTGCTAACCAGCATAATGATACCAGCATTTTCAGGCATAATCATCTCTCCTGGAGGGAATCAATAAATTCAACATGAAGATTATTACTATCCCTATTTTTATGAAAGGTTTGATGAAAACATTTGGCTGTATTATATCTAAAACCAATAGCAGTAAAACGGGTAAATAGTGATTGGGAAACCCACTAGCCAAACGTAGTCTAGGCTTGTAAGTCTGGAATGGCTATAGCACAATATTCCATATATACTTTTGAAAGAAGAGGTTAATGTAGAGAACAGTCAATATAGGTATGCAAACATATAAAAACTATTAAAAATGTTGGTCTCCAACTAGGGAAAGCTGAAGGATTTTGATTCCAAATCAACTACTTGAAATCTCACATTTTTCCTCTAGCTGATGAGTGTTAGGCCACAGTTTATAATGTTTAAATTTTTCTGTTGGTTTCTTTCTCGCATACACACTACTTTTCATTTTGTTTTTTTGTCTGCCCTTCATTTAGGTTTGGATGCTGCTTATGTTGTTTAATTTTACAGATAAAAAATTTTTTTGATGAAGTCCCCCTGTAGTTTATATCATTTATCAGACATGCATTTCCTAAATTTATTTCTTTAAAAATATAATTAGATAGCCACCCCTTTGGGAAAGGTTAAGCAATGGCAAGGGGTGGGTCTCTCATTGCTCTTTTCCTGGTACTATATCAAATATTTATTTGGAGTCATCCAGACAAATTGTCAATATTTTCTTTCTAGATATTTTGTCTGTTTAAATATAGCCATAATTAAAACAACATGCTGCTATGATGAAAATTGTTTTGCTTTAGGAATTTGTGGATTAGCAATGGTTTCCTCTCTGTGCCTAAATTTCTTCACCTATAAAATGGGAATTAACAACAGTACCACTTCCTATAGTTAAGGTTAAATGAATTATGTAAAGTTCTTAGTATAATGACAGGCACAAAGAAAATGTTATGTGAAAGTTAGTACTTTTATTTTTATATATCTATGCCTCATGAAATCTCCAATAGTTTCTACATATCTGCCCACATGGTTGAGAATCAAACAATAATACAATAATATCACTGGAGGCACAAATATTGACGCTGAATTCGGTAAACATTTATTTAGGGCTTACTCTAAGCAAATAAAAATATAAACTAAATGAATGTGTTTCATTAGTCAGAAGATTCTGAGCAAAAAGAGTAAGAATCATAGACACTTGCACACCTCACCTAAAAGACAGCCCTCGTCAATCTTGGAAGATTATTCTGTCTGGTAAGGTTGACTGCTCACAAGGAGCCTTGAGGAGGGTGTATAACAGACATTGCTGTTTGCTAACCATGCCATCCTTCTCTCCCTCTTCTTACTCACTAATACAACCCAGGAACTAGGCCACCACATCTTTCAAAAGAAGTCAGTCCTTCAGTTGTCCCAGTGGGTGAATCTTGATTCTATTCTTCGGAGACTGGTTTAGATATGGCTGAATGACTCCATTCTTGCTAATGCTATGAGAAGCAAAGCCTACTAGGAGACTTCTTGGGAAATATTCCTGGTACTTTAAAAATGACACAGGAAAGAGGTGGTTTTCTCTTGCAACTTTTAGACATTAATGTGTAAAGATATAGTACTCAGAACTGCAGCAACCACTTTTGACCATGAGTGGGCCAACCCAAAAAGATAAATGTTTGTGCTAGAAAAAAAAAAAAAAACAGAGCAAGGATTTCAGGGAAAAAACCCCTGGATCTTTGATGATGTCATTGAGCTGTTGAATGTAACATCCTGACTCTGTTACTGTGTTTTTAATATGTGAGACAATAGATCCATTAACTGTAGAAGCCAAAACTAACAAAGGGAGTTAGGGATCATGTTTCATCTCATTAGCCAGGTATATTAATTTCCTGTTGCTGGTGTAACAAATTACCACAAACTTAGTGGCCTAAAACAATGCAGATGTATTCTTTGACAGTTCAGGGTCAGAAGTTTAAAGTCAATCTATAGGCAGGGCTGTGTTCCTTCTGGATGCTTAGGGAGAATCTGTTTCTTGCCTTTTTCAGATTCTAGAGACTGCCTATATTCCTTAGCTTGTGGCCTCTTCCTCACCTTATGCCAGTCTGTGGCTACCATTATCACACCACATCTCCTAGTATTGACTCTTTCCTCCTTTTTATAAGGACCTTGGGCTCTCCTGGATAATTCAGGATAATCTCTTGATCTCATGATTCCTAATGTAATCATATGTGTTAAGTCCCTTTTGTCATTAAACTAAATTAACATTTTCATAGGTTCCTAGGATTAGGAGATGGACATCTTTGGATAGGGGGGTTATTATTCAGTCTATCATACCAGGTGGACTAAACCAACCCTAGAGACAAACTCTGGATGAGAGCTGCAGTAACAGCCAGCTCACCCATGTACTTAGAGGGAATACATGGGATTTTGGAAAAGGCTCTTCGTCCTAGTAAAAGAAAGCTTGATATGACTAAGCTACTAAATCAACCCACCCTGCAACCCTAATTTTGAACTTCTTGTATAGAGAGAGATGATAAATTCCTTATTGTTTAAACCCCATTGGATATAGTGAAAATTGCACGAAAATCATCCTAACTGGTCCTCAGGGGTAAGAACCTGAATTTACTTTCCATTTCTGGACGAATGTTACTAGCCACAAACTATCAACTCCTATGTAAGTTTACATAAGGTAAACTTAGGTATTGAGGAAATTTTTGTGTTCATGCAAAGGAAATGAATGTGATGAACAGATCTTGGTAAACTGTAATTATGATCTCCTCTATATTACTTTACTACTAGCCAGCCATGCCAGAGTGTCTGCCATCGTCTTTCGCTTTGCAACTGAGTATCTTGGTTCCTAGTTGGTATCCCTAGTCTAGCCCCAAATGATCAATCCTTCTTGTCTCATCATCTCTATAATGATAACACTTGACAATTAAATTGTGTCTTTACTATGTGCCAGGCACTGCTTTAAGAGTTTTGCTTGGGTTAAATTAATCATCAGGATGAATGTTTGAAATTGTTACTACTGATATTCCCATTTTACGGATGAGAAAATTGAGCTGTAATTTCCTCAATACCCCCAGTTTACCATGAACGGTTATTTTCTTAGCTTAAATAGGAGATGACAGTCTATGGCTTATAACAGTCTTCCAGAAATTGAAATAAATTTAGGTTCCTACCCCTGAGGACCAGTTACGATGCTTTTTGGTGAAATTTTCACTATATCCAGTGGGGCTGAAACAATAAAGAGTTTCTTATCTCTCCAAACAAGAAGTCCAAAATTAGGGGTGGGTTGATTTAGCAGCTCAGTCATACCAAGCTTCCTTTTACTAGGAAGAAAATAGCAGGGGGAGAAATGCCAGATATAGGTGATGGGGAGGAAGGCAGCAAATCACACTGCCATGCGTGTACCCATGCAAAAATCTTGCATGTTCTTCACATGTACCCCAAAATCTAAAATGCAATGAAAAAAACGGAAAAAAAAAGAAAATGCTTTTTCCAAAGCCTCTAAGCAGTGTTGCTTTTTTTGGCATAATCCCTACACCATTCAAAGGCAAAGGGGAATGGATGATCCAGGACTCCTCTCTGAGCTGAGCCTAACTATCATGAGGATATTGTTGCCTGATCCCTGAACAAAGCCTGGGGTCTATTAGCAAAAGGAAAAGCGAGGGACTCAAGGGAGCCTTCCTCTCTAGGACATCTGCACGCCACCAGAGTGCAGAATGTAAGCTGTCTACCATGCAGATGAAAAACATAATTCTAACACTGACCCCATGGTCTTTCCTGCCGTGTGTAACTAATGGGCCCTGTGACTGCTTACTGCTGTGATGCAGAACAGACTTCGCAGGTGTTCTTCGTCTGGGTCTTGTGTGGCAGCGTGGGAGACAGGGGCGTACTATCACTATGACTGAGCAGAGTATTATTGGAAACGGTGTTTGACTCCCCCTCTTATTGGTGCAATTCAAAAGGGCAATATAGTAAACAGTTCCAGACAAATTTGAAGACAAGATTTTTTCAAAAGGAAGGAAAAATTGTTCACAACAAGCCAAACATGAATCTTTTCAGATAGAAACCTTTCATATCCATTGGAATTTCTTAAAAAGTAACTTTCCACATATTTCCCCCAAAATAACCTATTTCACTAAGAGTAAAGTACGTGACACCTAATTTATCTTCCCCAAACAGCAGAGCTGAGTCATAGACACAGGAACAGAAACCTTTACACCCAAGTAGGCTCAAAGGACTGAGCCAGAACTGATTCTCAGATAGCTCAATCCTCCCTCCCTCTCCCACAAGGTTCATATCAAAATCACACTCTGAACGTTTGACTCATATATCACGATTATTGAACATACTCTTCCTGTAGCAATGTTCCTGTTGACATCTGACCATTTCTGTGTTCATTTCTTAGGAAAAGCAGGATTGTTTAGCCTGGAGGTTTAATCAAATAGATACATATATTGAAACCAAGTGTCCTCTCTTGGTATCTGAACATCCAAACAAAGCTAGGAGCAGCCTCCTTACCATTAATCAATGACCAGATAAACAGCTGTCTGCTGAAAAGAACTTCTGCAGCAATGGCTTAACCCATACCTCCGGCACAAGGAAGGATGGAAGGGTGGGCTGCAATTAGTTGGCATGTTCAAAATAATAAGAAACAAGTGGCAGGGAACACCTCTTGTTTTGACTTCAGCTTGTATCACTGTGGCTCTGGACGGCCATTTCTCTTTTCCTGTGTAGATCAAAGGCACTAGTCATTACTCCTACTAATGCAATAGTGCCCTTTGTACAGGTGGAGTCCTCCACCTTCTAGTTTGAGCCAGAATGTGTTCTGTGTGTAATTATAACATTACATGGAGTCCAAGAGATTTCTTTCTTTCTTAATTGACACATAATTATTGTACATATTCATGGCATATGTAATGATGTTTTGATACATACAATGTATGATGATCAGATCAGGGTAATTAACATGTCCATTATCTCAAACGTTTATCATTTCTTTGTGTTGGGAACATTCAATATCCTTCCTTCTAACTATTTGAAACTACATATTGTTGTTAACTGTAGTTGTCCAACAGTGGTATAGAACACTAGAAACGTATTCCTCCTTCCTCCGCTCTAATTCTGTAACCCTTAACAAATCTCTCTCTAAAGGTTTCTGATAACTCTTAATAAATGATCGTGTGGGTCGGCAGAATCAGGAGTGAGGTTAAATGGAGAATTCTTGGCCTGGGGACTATGAAGACCTTATTTGGCCCATTTGGTTCCATGTGTACCCCCAGATCTCTGGTGCTGTGGAACAGTGACTGTGCTGTGTGCTGCCGCCTTCCCTGGTCTCCATCAGGACTTTACCAAAACACTCAGGTGCTGTGGCATCTGAGATGTCCCTCTATGCGCTGTTCGTCCATGTAATGAGATAAGGGGTGCTGGAAACTATTTTCTTCTCCCTCTATAACTCCTGCAATACTGCTTTGCAAGTGTGCTCACTGCCTTGAAAATCACATAGTGCCCCACTGGAAGCTGTATTATTTCTCTAAATGAAAGTGAGACGTTAGCGGGTTTGCCTAGTTTACCGTGAGTCACTTGTATGCCTGAGAAATGAAGTCCTATCCTGTGTTATTGATACTGGAGGCTGCACAAAAGGAATGAGTCTCTGGAGTTTAGAACTCAGCTCATGAATCTCACACCAACCAGTGCTGTCCTGGCTTTTCAGAGGGATGGAATGAGATGGAGCTTATCATGAAAACCCCAGATTTTAATAGAGAGGTAATTTGAGTACATAACATATTGAACTTTAATATTATGCACTTGAAGGAAAAATATTTCCTTTGTAGTGGGCAGCCCCTATTATGTTTTGGAGGGAATTTTCCAGTAAATCATCTAACAGCTGCTTTACTGTACAGGCCTTGAAATTTTATCTGTTCATTGGTTACAGACGCTTTTGCTTTTGGAAACTTCACATGCTTCTCTTTACCAGTAATATTTTGTTCCCAAAATATCGGCTCCTGGGGAGGATTTAATAAAGGCTGACTCAACAAGACATGGTTTTGAGCAAACCTTTTGGATGTCTTTGGCTAGGTACCATGTCCTATGTAAGTATATTTTCTGTCAGATTATTACCAGAAATCCAAAAAGGAAACCTACAGAGACTTTGTGACAAAAAGAAAATGTTAACCATCTCTGAACGTAAGGGCATTTTGCATCTGTGAGTGTAGGAACAGTGATTACAGTTGGTGCTAGTAGAGGTATAGAATGTGTGTGTGTGTGTGTGTGTTTTGGAGGAGTGGCAAGGAAGAAAGAATGGGACAAGCATTGGCAAAAATATGGCTAGTGGAGATTCTTTCCTTCAGATTGCAGATTGAAGGCACCCTTCACAGACAGGAGCCACTGAATAAACACCTCCGAAGAGGATAGAAAGAGAATAGCTTGCTCAACATCACGCTAACTGAAATGAGCCTGCACTTCTCAAAATATGTTTTATTTGAGGATTACCTGCAAGATGCCTATTCCAGAACAGGAGCATGATGTGTTGATTTCTGGAAGGGGCTCCTGGCCAAGAAGAATTGAAAAACTGAAAAAAAAAAAAAAAAAATGGAGGCTGAAAACTCAACAACTATGATTTCAGTTCATGGGGCACAGTCATTATTTAAGTCCTTTAAGAAAGAAAGATTCCACACGGACAGTGCGTGAAGACAGTGGAGAGGGTGAAGGAAGAGCAAACCACTTTGCTCTAAGGGGCCCTTCTGACACTGCCACAGGTCAGTATAAGGCAGAAGTGAGGACGGCAGGAGGCTTAGCTTGGAGTTGGTCAATAAAAGAGTTTTCAAGGAGATTTTTCAGTTACAATTTATGGAGAATAAGAACAGAATAGGGGGCTATTTGTGGAAACGTTTGCAATAGGTGAATAGTTTGCAAATTATTGGGGAACCTGGGTTTCTTTTGGCTCATCTATTTATTTTAAGTCAGAATAACCCCTTATTTTAAAAATTATATGTATTGGCATATTAAAAAATCAATAAGTAAAATAGTTCTTTCCCTCTTAGGTTCCATAGCACTCAAACCAATGGAGATAAAAATATCAATTTGATTACTGAAAACAGTTATATTGCAGGGTATGACTTATATAAGTGGTCAAATAGACATGCTAATACTCCACTTCCTCAGTCTTGGCCTTGATTCAGCCCAATCAAGGAGAGTTTGGGGTACTCTTACCCATAATTATTCTGTCACATTAATTTGGGACATGGAGGGAAGAAAAGAAAAATTCCTAGTAATTACAGGTTTAAAAAGTTTTAAGTAGATAAGCCCTAGTCAAATGAAACCAATAGATTTTACATAGCAGTTATTAGGGGGTAGAACAATAGGACAAAAGAGTTACCTCTGAGTGAAGTTCATCTATTTTTAAAAACCTGTAACTTTCACGGTAGTGCACATGGAGAAAACTATAATGATCATACACATTAGTAGAAAAAAAATGGATGAGTCGGCTTGAAGTTAGAGAAGTTAGCTTAGGGGCTCTGGTTTTCACAAGTCTTTCACAGACTTGGTTCGCCTGTAACCCAAGGCTGTGGTCCACTATGTACACAGATACGGGATCTGGCATGCTGATTGGCAAGATCAGCCCTAAAGGATCTGCCACCTATTTCCTTATTCTACTTTTTGTGGTGATCACGTAATTTTTATTTTTAAATTTGTTAACCAGTGAAATGTCTTTCCAATAATTCCCTGGTTCTCTGACACCAACTGAATGTCCTACAATGTAGTTCAGTTCTGACACTAACAACCCAGAATGAGTGCAGATTTCACAGGGTAGGGCTCAGTCCCACAAGACCACCCTCATTTCAGACAGCAGTTGTAAGACCTGGAGGCGAAGCATACTTCTGACTGACCAGCTATACATCTGGGGCTTCCTATGACCTCCACTCAGATTTAGTAATTCACTAGAATGACTCACAGAACTTAGGAAAGCTTTGCAATTACGATCATAGTTTTATTATAAAGAATACAATTCAGAAACAGCCAAATGGAAGAGAGGAGTAGGGCCAGGTATTGAGTGTGTGTGGGTGGGGGCAGGGAAGACACAGAGCTTCCATGCACTCTGTGTGCACCACCATCCCAGCACAGTAATGTGTCCCCCACCTGGAGGCTTCCAGGGCCTCTTGTTCAAAGTGTTTTATCAAGGTTTCATTACATACACATGATTGACTAAATCACTGGCTGATGGTGATCCAACAATCTCCAGCCTCCCTCTCCTCCTCAAAAGTGGGGCGGCTGAGTGTGTGGGTGTGTAAGGCTGAAAGTTACAACCCTCTAATCCCAAGCTTTGTCTTTCCAATGATAAACTCCCATCCTAAAGTTATCCAGGGGCCCTGCTTGAGTCACTTCAGCTTTAATTAAGGCATGATGGAAATAAGCTCGTTATGAATCTTTATACATTTCATTTTTGCTCAAAGTACCAAGGCAGAAGCCATAGCTTATAATTCAATGGAATTCTTAATGGGAGCCCTGACAAACGTATTTTCCCTTTAGATACTTGTGTGTGTGTGTGTGTGTGTGTGTATTTTTAGTAGAGACAGGTTTTACCATGTCGGCGAGTCTGGTCTCGAACTCCTGACCTCAAGTGATTTGCCCACCTCGACCTTCCAAAGTGCTGGGATTATAGGTGTGAGCCACTGTGCCCAGCCTCTCCTTAGATACTTATGAATGACACTAATTTCTGCCATCTGTCCCCATACTGTCTCCCTAACCCGGGACGTAATACTTGTTTTGATATTCCTTCTTGGCTAGGGGTGGGGAAAAGTTCTAGACACTTCCACCTGGCCTTCTCCACTATGATAGCTCTTACCCCACAGACCAACAGCCTAATGTGAGGTTGTGCTAACTGCCAAGTATACCAATCCCAAATATTCAGTAGGAGAAAATAAATCTGTCTGTAGAAATAGAACAAGAAATAACTGTGATGATGAAATTAGTAGCTAGGATTTTAGAACCACTATTATAAATATATTCAAATATTTAAAGAAAAACATGAACATATTGACAGAGCAGAGTATTTCAACAGAGAAATGAAATCTTTAAAAAAATAATCAAATAGAAATCACAAAATTGAAAAATATGGCATATAAAATGAAAATATCACAAGATAGGTTTACCACTACAAATAAAAAACTTGAAGACAGGCCACAAGAACTATGGAAAACTGAAGCAGAGAGAGCAAAGATTGAAAAAAAAAGTGAATGAAGCCTCAATGACCTGTGAAACACATATCTATACACATATATATATAGACAGAGAGAGAAAGAGAAACTGCATGTGTTTCACAGATATATATATAGATATGATGGATGGATAGATAGATAATCAGGAGGAAGGAGAGGGAACAGATTGGAGCAGAGATACATTTAAAGAAATACTGGTCCAATATTTTCCAAATTGAATGAAAAATATAACCCAATAAAATTGATGAATATGAATCAAGATGAACATGCAACTATATCATCTCATAATCAAACTGCTAAAAGTCAACAGTAAAGAGAAAATATTAAAAGCAGTCAGAAAAAAAGGCACATTACATATAGGTGAACAACATCAAGAATAATTGCTGACTTCTGAGTAAAGAAATATAGCTCAGAACAGTCTGAGCTCTGTGAGGTGTGCACGATTCATCAGGCCTCTGGGACAGGAGTACGGGACTTAAGACACATATCCCAACCCCTTCCTACACCCATGTTCAGGCATGACTGTTTAAAGGTATTTTATTCCTGACTAGCTACCTCACTTATTATTTTCTTGGTCCTGGAATTGTGATACAAAGAACAATGTATAGCCAATCAACTGCTTATGTTATTTTAATGTAAATTCTTGGTAAACAACTTAGAACCAGCCTCTCCTTTTTCCCTTTAAAAATCTCACTTGTGGTCAGGTGTGGTGGCTGACACCTGTAACCTCAGCACTTTGGGAGGCCTGGCAGTCGAACACAAGAGTAGGTTACAGTTTATTTACACATCCAGTTAGGTTACAGTTTACTATGGCAGGAGAATCACTTGAGGCCAGGAGTTTGAGACCAGCTTGAGCAACATAGCAAGACCCTGTCTCTACAAAATATATGTATATATATGTGTGTGTGTATATATACACACATATATTTCTTTTACTACATATATAATGTGTATATATACATATAGGTGTATATGTGTATTATATATGTATATATGCATGTATATATGTATTATATATATATTATATATGTATACAGACACACACACACATACACACACACAAATTAGCTGGGCACGGTGGCATGTGTGTGCCTGTTGTCCTAGCTACTCAGGAGGCTGAGGCACAAGGATCGCTTGAGCTCAGGAGGTCAAGGCTGCAGTGAGGTATGATTGCACCACTGTTCTTCAGTCTGGGCAACAGAGCCAGACTCTGTCTCTAAAATAAAAAAATATATATAATATGTATTTTATATATATACATATATATATATATATGCTTATTACTGCTGCTAATCAGCATATATTCAGAACAACTTGAATTCCTATGCTCCTGGGTTGCAGTGATCAAACTTCAATCCATATGTATCACTTCAGAGAGGCTGTATGACGTTCTCATACAGACAGAATCTGTATAGTGCTATTTCTAGCCAGCCTTTACCCCTAGGAATCTGGCTTAGATGAATCCAAGTAGTAAAGCCAGGAACATATCATTTGTTATTAAAATTATGCATCAGGTAGAAAAATATATTAGATTTGTGGGAATACAATCATATATGTTCTTATTAATTATCAATGTGCTATATAACAGAATGCATGCTGCTTTAAATTTTAAAACTATTCGTGGCTAATAATCAAATGTGTTCAGAAAAGAAACACTAGTACAAGAGAAAGAATTCTGTGAGAAGAAACTAAGATATAGAAAGTCAGAAGATACTGTATACTACTTGTTCTATGGCATCTTGAGAAAGAGATATTAAGATCTCAGAGGTAAATACAAAGAAAAAAATAATGATGTAGGTTTCAAAAGTAGTAAAAGAAATGAGTTTAGACCTGCCATGGTGGCTCACACCTGTAATCTCAGCACTTTGGTAGGCCAAGGCAGGAGAATTGCTTGAGGCCAGGAGTTCGAGACCAGCCTGGACAACACAGGGGGACCTCATCTCTACAAAAAATAAAAATATTAGCTGGGCATGGTGGCACACACCTGTGATCCCAGCTACTGAGGAGGTGTGGGCCAGAGAATCACTTGAGGCCAGGAGGTCAGGACTGCAGTGAGCTATGATCACACCACCACACTGCAGCCTGAGTGACAGAGTGAGACCCTGTCCCAGGGAAAAAGAAAACAAAAACAAAATATGTTTTTTCAGGCTGCAGAAGTTCAAGACAAGGGATAACTTAGAAATTTTATTTACATCAAGATAAAGAAGTTTACAGCCTGTGATTATTAAATATTTCATTGGAGGGGAGCATTTAATGACAGAAAACACATTATTATATGGAAATAATAAGTCACATATCAGTAATGGATGTGGTATCACCCAGTAATAGACAGAAGAAGTAGGCTTAAAGATTTTTTACTTTCTTCCTTTTGCTTTTTTGTATACCATTATACATTTTCTTGACTCACTGCAACCTCTGACTCCCTGGTTCAAGTGATTCTCCTGCCTCAGCCTTCCATGTAGCTGGGATTACAGGCATGCACCACCATACTTAGCTAATTTTTGCATTTTTAGTAGAGATGGGGTCTCACCATGTTGGCCAGGATGGTCTCAATCTCCTGACTTCGTGATCTGCCCGCCTTGGCCTCCCAAAGTGCTGGGATTACAGGTGTGAGCCACTGCCTGGCCACATTTTCTACAATAAACATTTTTGTTAAGTTTGTACATGGCTTAACATTTTTATTAGACTTTATTATTTTTAGAGCAGTTTTAGCTTTACAGCAAAATTGAGCAGAAGGTACACAGACTTCCATGTGCACCACCGCCTCTTCTCACCCACATGCACAGCTCCCATTATCAACACTGCCCACAGAATGGCATGTTTGTCACAACTGATCAACCTATAATGGCACATCATTATCACCAAAAGTTCATAGACATGTTATTATTTTTAATTAATATATTTTGTTTTTTGAACAGTTTTAGGTTTACAGAAAAATTAAGTGGAAAGTACAGAGAGCTCTTATATTCCTCTTTACTTTCCCCACCCCAGATTCCATTTTCAACAATACTAGTATACGTGTCATATTATTGTTACAGTAATGAGCAAATAGTGATATATTGAAGTCTATTGTTTACATTAAGGTTTACACTTTGTGTTGTACGTTCTATCGTTCTGACAAATGTATATTGATATATATCCATCATTACAGAATCAATTCATTATTTTTATAACTAGAGAAAATGTTATAAAAACAGAAGTAATGATTATTGTATAGATGATAGTAATAGTATCTCAGACTATAGATATAAGCTATTGCTTAATTCCACTGAAAACAGAATACCTCTGGAAGTTCATTTCTATTTATTGCTTCTACTAATAATACCAATGGCTTAACCTAGAAAAATAGCATCTTTCCCTGTTAATTTATGTATGTACCCTTTGGGTCTGAGAAGGCAATTAATTTCATTGAGGTCATTAAAAAAAAATAGAACAATGGGAAGAGTTTTACATCTTTTCAATTACATGTCTAAAACTATGCCAGGTACATTTGGGGGACTCTAGTGCCTGGGATGATCAGAGAAGACCTTGTACGGGAGATGATCTTTGAACGAGATCTTAAAGAATAAGTAAAAATGGAGAAAGAAAACAACAAAAGGAAAAGGAGAGTAGCATCCATGCAAACTATAATGGTTCATACATTACACTGTAGCTTTGCAGGGCATAGCCCCTCTCCTGGCTGCTTTCACAGATTGGTGTTGAGTGTCTGCAGCTTTTCCACGTGCATGGTGCAAGTTGTCCATGGATCTACCATTCTGTGGTCTGGAGGATGGTGTCCCTCTTCTCACAGCTCCACTAAGTGGTTCCCAGTAGGAACTCTGTGTGTGGGGGATTCCAACCCCACATTTCCCTTCCACACTGCCCTAGCAGATATTCCCCATGCAGGCTCCACCCCTGCAGCAAACTTTTGCCTGGGCCTCCAGATGTTTCCATACATCTGAAATCTAAGTGGAGGTTCTCAAACCTCAATTCTTGACCTCTGTACACCCGCAGGCTCAATACCACCTGGAAGCTGCCTAGGTTTGGGGCTTGTACCCTCTGAAACCATGGGCCAAGCTGTACCTTGGCCCCTTTTAGCAATAGCTGGAGTGGCTGGAACACAGGGCACCGAGTTTCTAGGCTGAACACAGCATGGGAAGCCTGGACCCAGCCCAGGAAATCATTTTTCCCTCCTAGACTTCCAGGTCTGTGATGGGAGGGGCTGCCATGGAGACCTATGACATACCCTGGAGACATTTTCTCCACTGTCTTGGGAATTAAATTCAACTCCTTGTTACTTATGCAAATTTCTGTAGCCTGCTTGAATTTCTCCTCAAAAAATGGGTTTTTCTTTTCTACTGTATCATCAGACTGCAAATTTTCTGAACTTCTATGCTGTTTCTCTTTTAAAATGGAATGATTTTAACAGCACCCAAGTCACGTTTTGAATGCTTTGCTGCTTAGAAATTCTTTGCCAGATACCCTAAATCATCTCTATCAAGTTCGAAATTCCACAAATCTCTAGGGTGAGGCAAAGTGCCACCAGCCTCTTTGCTAAAGCATAACAAGAATCACCTTTGCTTCCGTTCCCAAGAAGTTCCTCACCTCCATCTGAGACCAACTCAGCCTGGACCTAATTGTTCATATCACTATCAGTATCTTTGTGATAGTCATTCAACGAATCTCTAGGAGGTTCCAAACTTTCCCAACTTTCCTGTCTTCTTCTGAGCCCTCCAAACTGTTCCAACC
This sequence comes from Ateles fusciceps, assembly GCA_036589455.1. Classification (NCBI taxonomy): domain Eukaryota; kingdom Metazoa; phylum Chordata; class Mammalia; order Primates; family Atelidae; genus Ateles; species Ateles fusciceps. The sequence goes on from JAZHEH010000889.1 coordinate 7,093,770, forward strand.
TCTGCCTGTTACCCAGTTCCAAAGTTGCTTCCACCTTTTGGGTATCTTCTTGGCAACACTCCACTCTCAGTATCAATTTACTATATTAGTCCGTTTTCACATGTACCTGGGACTGGGAAGAAAAAGAGGTTTAATTGGATTTACAGTTCCATATGACTGGGGAGGCCTCAGAATCATGGTAGGAGGCAAAATGCACTTCCTAAATGGTGGTGGCAAGAGAAAAATGAGGAAGATGCAAAAGTGAAAACCCCTAATAAACCCATCAGATCTTGTAAGACTTATTCACTACCATGAGAGCAGTATGGGGAGACTGCCCCCATGATTCAAATCATCTCCCACCAGTTCCCCTCCCACAATATGTGAGAACTGTGGGATTATAATTCAAGATGAGATTTGGGTGGGGACACAGCATCTAACCATATCATGACTGCTGTTTAATGTGAAGAACAGAGAGAAAAACCAAGATGAACCAAAGATATTGAACTTAGAAGACTGGTGAGGCTGAAGGTGAAATTTAAAAAATGGGGAGGAAACAGCAGTCTTGGACCTGTAGTTTGGACAGGAGGGTAATTAGAAGGTAAAGTCATGTAGGCAATTGGACACAAGAGAAATGCATCCAAGTGAGAGAGAACACAGCATGGAACACAAACTCAAGAGCCATAAGCATCAAGGTGAGAAATGGAACTTTGAGTATAGATGAGCACTTGGCTGAGAACTGAAGGGAGAATATTCCTCCAGGCCTTTAAGAGATATCTGCAAAGGGGGGATAGGGATGGAAGAAGAGCCAGCAAAGGAAGTGCAAGAGAACTAGGGGAATGAAGCCAGACAATCATGACCAGAAAGGAGTAATTTTAAGAAGGAGGTGACAACAACATCAGCTTCTGAACAATAGTTAAGAAAAATTAGAAGGGGTTCAAGGACATTAATAATATTGAGTGTATTTCAGTGGACTATGGAAATAGAAGCCAGATTGCAGAATGTAGAAGGGGTTCAAGGACATTAATAATATTGAGTGTATTTCAGTGGACTATGGAAATAGAAGCCAGATTGCAGAATGTTTCCAAAGAGATCAAACCATGGGAAAATAGATTAAGTGGGTAATGACTATTCATTTGAGGATTTGGAATTTGAAAAGAAGGATAAAATTATGTAGAATTAGAAAAAAAGCGAATTCAACATATATTTTAGCAGCTAAGAAACTTGTGAATGATTAAAAGCAGAAGGGAAGGATTCTACTTCCATATTCTTTTCTACATATATTTTTTATTTTAAACTTGTAGCCATAGCCTGGTGTGGTGGTGCACACCTGTAATCCCAGCTACTCAGGAGGTTGAGGTGGGAGGATGGCTTGAACTTAGGAGTTTGAGATTGCAGTGATCTAAAATCCCATTACCTGACTATTCTTTTGAAAATATATTATCAGGCAATTATTTTGAAAATAATGTTGTTCCATTATAATTTTCAGTATTTGAAAGTACAGTCCTGTATTTTCTTCTTGAAGAACATGCAACCTTGTCTAGGTGCTCCTTAGGGAAGAACCGGGCCCACTGTAAAGTGGAATCACACTGCAAGTGGGTCACAGAGCTGCTAACAAGCAGTAAGGATTTATAATTATTACTTTTCTTTTTTTTTCTTGCGACAGTCTCGCTCAGTTGCTTGATCTGGATTTCAGTGGTGCAGTCTTGGCTCACTGCAACCTCCACCATTGGAGGTTCAAGCCATTCTCCTGCCTCAGCCTCCCAAGTAGCTGGGACTATAGGTACACACAAACACGCCTGGCTAATTTTTGTATTTTTAGTAGAGATAGAGTTTCACCACGTTGGCCAGGCTGGTCTTGCACTCGTCAGCCTTCCAAAGTGCTGGGATTACAGGGGTGAACTAATGCTGCCAGCCAGGGTTATTACTTTTCTGTGTTATAGTTTGACACTCAGGAAACAGATGATTCATTTCATGTTTGATTCTTTATCCTTCATGACCTTGAGAAACATTCTAATTCCAGCTTCAGCACCCTTTTATTCTGCAATTTTAATGATAAATAATAAAATTTCAATTTCTGCTTCAGTTCTTTGTATCATAAAAATGGAGTTATGTTTGCAGATGTCAAATTATCATGCGTACATTTTATGAAAAATAATAAGATTTGACTAAGGGATTTTCAAAGAAAAAGTGGTCCACTGTTGATGAATATTTATCATATACTCTGCTACATTATATTGTAGGTAACGGCCATTACTTCATGGCAACTGTAATCTGTTCCACCTGAAAGTGAAAGTCAGCAAAAACCATGGCATGTTCCCTGGATGTGGATGGTGAAACAAACAAAACTATGGCATGAGTACCAGAGTAAACTACACAAATAGATGCCTAATATGTTACATCTTTTAATTCTTTCTTTTTAATAATCTATAATTTAAAGGAAAAGGGTAATTTTCAGATGTTACCAGCAAAATGATTTAATCTGAATCTATACACTTAAACCCTTGATGAGTTCTGTTATCAAACTGCATGTTACTAAATAAATTGAAGGAAAACTGACACAGAAATACATTTAAGTATGTACTGAATGCCTACTTCAAGTAGAGTACTGTGAAATGTGCTAAAATGAAAGACTATGAAACAGAGCATGCCTTCTCCTTCAAAAATCTGTCTGGTTGGAGAGACACAGGTAAATGAAATGGTTAAGTAGAAATTAAAAGAATGTGTTGCCAGATGATTGAATTTGATAAATGTTATAGGCGTTTGTAAAGGTGAGTTCAGCTAGACTGGGAATGCCTTTTGGGGAAAGGAGGATTTGAACTGCACCTTTATAGGGCTGGGGAGGTAGAATTTACATTTATGGAGGGAAAAGGGACGTTATTCTCTCCTGGGACAACAGCCCTTGCCTGATATGCAATTGCCTCTCTCCCCCTCTCCCTGCTTCCAAGCCCATATTCAGGAGTAGCTGCTCATGGACCATATAAGACCTTGGCGAGATTCTATATCTGCCCTAGTTGTGTAGAGCACAGGGCAATACAGCTCTGACCACATGTACTCTTGGAAGTCTGCCTTACAAATGTGACCCAGGTCACATTCTGCACTTATCACCAGCACCTGACAAATACTTCAGAACCCATAATCTATGAACACATGATTTATAAAGCCATTTTATAATATAAATCATTTCAGGCAGAAGGAAAGAGGAAGGCATAGGGAAGTTGGAATGTCTTCTTTGTGCTAGGAACTAAGCTAGATTATTTTCATAATTATCTGAATTAATCCTCACAACAATTCTAAAAGGTTGCAATTCCAATTTAGAGACAAGAAAATAGTAGTTTACAGATCCAAGTAATTTCTTCACTTTCATCAACCAGTAGAGACAAAGGCAGGATTTATACCAACTCTGATTCCAGAAAATAGCCTCTTTTCCTACACCATAATCCTCCCCCAGAGATAGAAAATATATTTTTTCTCTTTAATTATCAGAAGCACTTTAGTTTGAGGTTATGGAATAAAGAACTTATTAAACTAGTTACAAGGTCAAATAAAGTATTTCGTAGGCTAGGAACTGTTGGATAGCGCTCACACTCAATCTTTGATTGGAAAAGAGGACTTTTTTTCGCATGTTTTTAAGAAAGATTACCAAAAGTAAATAAAGTTTTCTAGTTGCCCCAAGCAATCAGGAAAACACTACATATCTATGTGATTACTTAGCAAAGTTGAAAAGCATTTTACTGGGCAAATAAAAAGTCCAGAATAAACTCTGTGCCCATGACCTTTAAGCCACCTGAAAAACATAGAACATGATGGAGTACAGCACATTCTCAAAGTCCACAGACATAAGGTTGATAGGCAAGCCTTTTGACACTTGGCTCATAGTAAGTAAGCCTATTACCGGAATTCCAAAGGAGGAAGAGTTGAGGTTTCTTCAAATAAAAATTAGTGGATTTGTATGTTATTGCTCTGCATTGCCCAAAGAAAAATGACTAATGTATCACCTGAAAATATAGCACATTATTGGCATATGTAAAAGCCTTTTAAACCAGGTTTTAGCAAAACCTGGTTTAAAAAGTGTCAGGTTACTTTCTAAACAGATGTAATTCGTTCCAGTCTTTTTTGTTTTTGTTTTGGAGACAGGATCTCCTTCTGTTGCCCAGGCAGGAGTGCAGTGGCATGATCACAGCTCACTGCAGGCTCAACCTCCTGTGCCTAAGCAATCCTCCCACCCCAGCCTCCCAGCAGCTGAGACTACAGGTGTGTGCCACCATGCCTGGCTAATTTTTGTATTTTTTGTAGAGACACAATCCCACCATATTGCCCAGGTTCGTCTCCAACTCCCGAGCTCAGGTGATCTTCCTGTCTCCACCTCCCAAAGTGCTGGGATTACAGGGGTGACCCGCCACGCCTGGCTTGTTCCAGTCTTAATACATGACCATATTTCTTGATGATTGTAAAAATATCAAACTTTAAAATATTCTATGATTCTGTGATAAGAGTAGTTCTATAGGAAAAAGTAAGGATTTTTCTTTTCCTAATTTGCAGGTGAATTTATCTCCCTCTAGCGTTCAAAGAAACTAATGCAATCATTTGTGTTTTTTCAGGTCTGCTTGTGATTAGCAGAAGGTCAATGTGTGGTAATAAAGCAACGTCATTATTTGTTTTCATGGGAATTGGTCCATACATAGCTCAGGGTTTTCACAAACAAATACCACATGCATGAATTGTCAACAACATTTTGTAGGGTTCCTTTATGTTTCACTTATCTATTATAACTCTAACTTTATACTTGCATAACCCTTTGATAAAGGGTTGACAAAATATGTAATTTTTAAATTTCAAGTTTCCAGAAAGAGAAAACAAGAGCCCCAAGGGCTTGGTCCTTAAACCACCTTCTTTCCTTCCTTCCTCCCTTCCTTCCTTTCTTTCTTTCTTTCTTTCTTTCCTTCTTTCTTTCTTTCTCTTTCTTTCTTTCTTTCTTCCTTCCTTCTTTCTTTCTTCTTTCTTTCTCTTTCTTTTTTTCTTTCTCTTTCTTCTCTCTCTCTTTCTTTCTTTCATTCATTCTCTTTCATTTGATGACATCTAATCTCATGGCTTCAATGACCATCTATATTTAGATGAACTTCAAATCTATACCCTGACAGGAGCTGCACCCTGAATGGTTTCCTGCCTCCTCAACATCTCACCTGGATACCTACTAGGCAACTGAAACTTAACATGCTTAAAACTGAGTTTTTAACAAATAATCCCATCAAAAACTGGGCGAAGAATATGAATAGACATTTCTCAAAAGAAGATATACAGCCAATAAACATATGAAAAAATGCTCCACATCACTAACTATCAGGGAAATGCAAATTAAAACCACAATGAGGTATCACCTTGCTCCTACAAGAATGGCCATAATTAAAAACACAATAGATGTTGGTGTGGATGTGGTGAAAAGGGAACACTTTCATACTGCTTGTGGGAATGTAAATTAGTACAACCCTTATGGAAAACAGTATGGAGATTCTTTAAAGAGCTAAAAGCAGAGCTGTTAGGTAGTTAGGTAGACATTAGCAGCTAGGAGGGGGGCCAGAGAAGAAAGTAGAAGGGCTGTCACTAAGACAGGCCCTGGCCCACCTAAGTTCAGCCCCCAAATTGCCCTAACTCCACCCTTGGACGAAATTTGTGATAAAGTCTGTGGCCAGCACATCCTGGGGGAAAGAAAAACTGGGGCACAGACAAAATTTTCCTAACATGGCACTTGCCCAGCCCATCTAGGCCAGGGGTTTTCCAAGCTTTTGGCTCTCCTGGGCCACACTGGAAGAAAGAATTGCCTTGGGCCATGCATAAAATAAAATACACTAACACTAACAATAGCTGATGAGAAAAAAAAAGAAAAAGAAAAAAATTGCAAAAAATCTCATAATGTTTTAAGAAAGCTTACGAATTTGTGTTGGGCCATATTTGGACAAGCTTGATCTAAGCCATAACCCTGGGGAACCCCATCCTCATTATACAGTCATTATAATAAAATTTACATGTGGTTTTGCCCGGCCCCCCTCTCCCCTCCACCTTCCGCTTTTCTTAACAAAAGATCGGTAAAAACATGTGCAGTTTAACTTCAGCTATGTAACCATAAACTGCCAATCAAATGACATCATCCTGTCACTCAAACACAGCCCAAACCTCAACTCCTCCCCCACAAACCCCATAAAAGCAACCTAAGCTCTGCAAAGACAGGCTGATTTCACTTCACAGAAGTTGGCCCACTCTCCCTTTGAGAGTGTATTACTGTGCTTTAATAAACTTTGCGTTTAGCTTGCACTTTGGTGTTAGTTTGCAATTCTTTGCTCACTATCACAAGAACCGAGATTGCTGGTCCAGCGCTCCGGCTCTGTTGATCTCAGTTAAATGATTCATCCCAAGGCAGAATCCCTGGTAACAGAACTATCATTCACTCCAACAATCCCACTACTTGGTATCTATCCAAAGGAAAAAAAGTATTATATGAGAAAGACACATGCACACCCATGTTTATAGCAGTACAATTCACAATTGCAGTAATATGGAACCAACCTAAGTGCCCATCAACCAATGAGTGGATAAAGAAGATGTGGTATATATACATCATGGAATGCTACTCAGCTATAAAAAAGGATCATTCCTTTGTATGAAATAATGAAATACATTCATATGAAATATGAAATAAAGAAAGATTATGAAATAATGAAAGACATTATGAAATAATGTCTTTTGCAGCAACTTGGATGGATCTGGAGACTGTTATTCTAAGTGAAATAACTAAGGAATGGAAAACCAAATATTGTGTGTTCTCACTTATAAGTGGGAGTGAAGCTATGAGGACACATAGGCATAATAATGATATAACGGACTTTGGGGACTCAGAGAGGAAGGCTGGGAGGGGGTGAAGGATAAAAGACTACATATTGGGTACAGCATACACTGCTCAGGTGACGGGTATACTAAAATCTCAGAAATCACTGAAAAATAACTGAGTTTTAGATTTTCTTTTCTTTTTCTGAGACAGTCTTGCTCTGTTGCCCAGGCTGAAGTGCAATGAGGCAACCTCAGCTCACTGCAACCTCTGCCTCCTGGATTCAAGTGATTCTCATGCCTCAGCCTCCCAAGTAGCTAGGATTTACAAGCATGCACCACCACACCCAGCTAATTTTTGTATTTTTTTGTAGAGACAGGGTTTTGCCTTGTTGACCAGGCTGGTCTGAAACTCCTGACCTCCAGTGATCCACTGGTCTCGGCCTCCCAAAGTGCTGGGATTATACACATGAGCCAATGCGCCCAGCTGAATTTTTAAATGTTCTTTCACCTTCTAACATGTCTTACTGCTTCCTGGCCTTCCTCATTTCAAGGCACTACCATCCACTAAGAGGCTCAGGCAAAAAAATCCCTAAGAGTAATTTTACCTTATTCTCATCCCTTACATCTAGTCTAGCAAGTCCTGTCAAATTTTCCTCCTAAACATATCCCTGATGTGTCCTCTTCTCTCCACATCCATTGCCTATTTCTGGTTTAAGCCACCATTGCAATTTCCCGGGCCTATTCCAGTAGGTTCTTAATTGGCTTTCCTGCTACCACTCTTGCCCTGTTTCAGTTCATGATTTCTCCATGTAATTAAAATGACATCCTTCCTCACTATGTGCCCAGCCTTCTTCAGGCCTTTGGACATTTCATACTTGGATCTTTGATTTAGCTGCTCCTTACTTCCTGGGAAACTCATTTCCAAAGTATTTGAATGGCTGGCTCATTTTTGTCATTCAGATCTCAGCTCAAATGTCTCCTGGAAGATGCGTTCATTGATGACAGTCTTTCCCATTACCTTTTTTCGTTTTCTTTTTGGGCTTTTTACCAACTCAAATTATTCACTTACTAATTTACTTATTTTTTTCTCACTACTTTTCCATTTCTCTTTCCTAGAACAGAAAGTGGGATCTTGGCTGCTCTCTGTATCTACTATGCCTAGAATGGTGTCTGGCCTGCAGCAGGTATTCAGAAATATTCTGTAGACTGAGCAAGATGAGGATGATGAGGATGAGTAACAGTTCACAAGAGAGAGAAGCATGGCCCCCGCCAAAAAAAAAAAGACTACCAGATAGATCTGGACTCTAAGTTGTACATTTTATTTTCCCAACCTTATACTCCATCCTAAGGTAACAAAAAGCTGCCACACTGCCTCAAAGGAGGAGCCCCCGCACTCCTTCCTTCCTTGCACACATGCTACAGTTTCAAAAGCAGTAGGTAAAAAAAATAAGTAGTAACAAATAACAACATAAAAAGTGAGAACTCAGCAGCTGCATAAGCTTACACAATATATTTTAAAGGAAAATAAAACACAGACTTGTAAACAAAATTCCCTTAGAATCAGCACAAGTTTGGGCATAAAATTCCTAAGCAAACATTTGGTTCATGTCTAATAAAATCATTTAAGCAAAAACCATCCAAACCATGAGAGAAACACAGGATCATAAACGCAACTAAAGTTGAAGCTCAGGGAACCAAAATATCAGCAAGTCAATTTACTTTCTTTATTTGGTCTTTCATATTTGGTTAGAGGCAGGAACCAGTTTTGGTCCCCAGATACCTTCTTTTAAAATGGACTTCCACATTTATAGATTAGTAAAGCAAAAGCATACAGACAGCTTTACCCAAATCAAGCACTAAGGGCATAAGAGGAAATTTCAAGAGACAAACAACAAGACTGATAAAGCTCCTTTTCATAATTTGTGAGATACAGTGGTCCAACATGCCTAAACAAAAAAGTTCATTCAGGGCATTTTGAGAAATGTATTAATTCCTGTTAGGATTTTGAGCTGGTCTTAACCTGAACAGTGGGGGCAGAGATTAGTTTGCTTATTTCTCCCATCTCAGCACTTAGTAAAATTGGTGACATTAGGGATTACTGTGAGAATCACTCTAATAACTCAGTCCTGAGAGCCACAGTTCTCTTGCTTGACAGGGATCACGATCACTGACAAATACAAAGGAACTGTCTGTGCCAATTTTTTAAAAAGTACTTTCCTTCCATAATCCTGGCAAGATACCCACCCAAAGACAAATCTAGAAACAGCATTCTGCAGATCAGAGGTTGACTACAGGGGGAGTCATACATGGCAGCCTAGCAGAGGCAATGGAGCAAGTCAGAATAGCCTGATGTTTGTATATCTCAACAATGGCTTTTGAGATTGAAGGTGAATGGACAGGGAGCAAGCAGAGGATTGAAGAAGGAAAGCTGGCAGATGGTAAAGAGTGGAAGGTGGATGGCTAATGTTTTTAGGTTCATCTCTGTCTGGTGTTGTTACTGTGAATTCCTCAAAGTCTCCTGGACTGCTCATGCAGACTATGACCCTCCATGAAGCAATACAGTTGACTTTGGACTTTTGCCAAGAACCTGAAACCCCTTTTAAACACCTCAGAACTGCTGGGACTAGTTCTTTTGGCATTAGGTTGGCAGCTGCTAAACTTAGTACACCTTTGTATCTGTTGGTTATTGCCTGTGGGATAAACCCTTGAAGCAATCTTTCTTTTCTTCTTGTACTCTAACTTTCTAAGTGCTTTTTGCTTCTAATTGGCTGACTAACCCCCCTAGTACTTTACTGGCTTTCAAATCTTATCACTATGCCCAGAGGCTATAAAACAAAACTACATCTTCAGCCCATACTCAAATTTATTCCTATCTCCACGTCTTTATGGAAATTTGTCTCCCCCCTCAAGCCTGTTTCTATGTAGACTCTTCCATTCTTCCAAGTTTGAGAGACAGGGTCTGCAACATTTATCTTCTGTTTTTCCACTAAGAATTCTTACTAATCTTAGGCTGACAGCGTCTCCTTTCCTTGCCTCAGCTTCATTCATTGAAGACATTAGCTCATAGTTCTCCCCCACTCTCTCCACTCTGCTACTTCGGCATCCATGGGAACAGCCATGGCTTGAGGAGCTTAGTTCCTTGACCTTCCATGGCAAAGTTCTTCACTTTAGTCCCCATTTCTGTGGCCACATTGGGGACATACTCAACACCTGGAATTGCTCCACTTGTGAAATCACAGAAACAATACCCTCACTCCTTCACCTATGAGACCCTCTCCATCCTATTCCATTTCTTCCCATTTAACAGTCATTTCTTCCTCTACTCATTATTTTAATTTCTGTGATTTTTTTAATTTTGACTTCACTATTACTAGATTTTCCATTCTTTTGGTCTGTTCTCCTGTTATACCAGCCTGGGAAAGACATTGTGCGTTTTTTCTTCTCTGAACCTGTCTGGTCTGTTGAAAACCTTTGGAGAGCGGTGCAGAGCCAAGTGGATCGTTGTTGATTCAGAGGCTTCAACTCCAGCTGAACTTTTCCTTTATTTCTTTAATCACTTTGTTCTCTCTTTATTGCTGCCAGGTAGTTATTGAAACTTAGTCCTCCTCAAATTTTTGACCATCCCCTGCCTCCTACCTCTCCTCTTGTTCTTGGAAGGTGATTTTGCTTTCTATACCACAGAGAAAATAAAATTCTTCTTTTCTTGGGGGCGGGGCGGGGCGGGGGGAATGTCCCCAACTACACACAAGCAAGCTTTAAACACCCACATTTTCACTCATCCTTCCTTCTTCTTCCTTTTACAAGGTGTCCTTACACGATCTCTCCATCGGAAATTAATCTTATCTCCTTTTACTTTTCCCTTTATCTTCATCTTCTCCCTTCCTGTTTGCATTTAAACACAAACAAAACTTTCCTATTTAAAAATATATAGTCCCTCTCTCCCTAAATCCCTTCAGTCCCCAGTCTATCTCTCTTGTTCATAACCTAAACTTTCTGATGATTGTCTATTCTGGTGGTCTCCCTCCTTTCACTCTTCAGCCTCTGGAATCTGGCCCCCGCATTGTACTGAACCTCCTTTGCCACGTTTACCAATGACTTCTTTGTCACTCTATCCAATGGATACTTTAAAATCCTTAGATTACATATTGTCAGAAGCTTTTGGTACTATTCTCTATATTCTTTTTCCTGAAATACTGGTTTTCTTGGTTTCTATGATTCTATACTCTGAGTTCTGTTATCTCTGGCTACTTTTTTTTCAGTTTTCTTTGGAGGACCCCCCTCTAACTCATAAAGATTGGTAGTGTTTAGTTTTTTCTTTACTAGATTCCTTTCTGTTCTGTCCTTACACGCTCCTTGAACAATTTCATGTATCTCATGGATTCAGATGTCATTATATGTTAGCCTCAGATCCGTGTCCTTAGTCCAGGAATTATCCTGTGAGCCTTGACCGATATGTGCAATGTCTACCAGCCATATACGCACTTCCATGTCCTATAGCTATCTCTCACACTCAACGTGCCTGATGCTGGACTCATCACTTTCTCTGTAAAGCCTGTTTATTCTCTCTCTCTCTCTTTTTATTTTCTTAGTGAGTGATACAACAATCTCTTCAGGTATCCAAAGCAGTAAAATGATCCTCAACCTACTTTTACCTTTTAAACATCCACATCTTAATGAAGTCATCTTCCGCACATCTCTTCAATGTGTCTACTCCATTCCCACTATCATTGACCCAGTTCCAGCCATCCTCATCCTTCACTGTACTCTTGTAATAGTCTTCTAAGAGGTCTCCCTGTTACTGCCAGGTCCCACTTTTCTCCTATCCCTCTACCATGCTGAAATTAGGGTGACTTCTGTGAAATGGGAGTATGATATTGTCATTTTTCCTTCTTTATTTTTTTGGCTTCAGTTTTCCTCCTCTTATTTTAAGAATATTTAAAATGAATTTCTAAAATTATGGTAAAATATATATAGCATAAAATTTACCATTCTAACCATTATCAAGTGCACGATTCAGTGGCATGAAGTTCGTTCACATTGTGGTGCAACCACCATTCTTCAATTTTTTTTCATCTTGCATAACTGAAAACTCTGTACTCATTAACCATTAATTCCTCATTCTCTTTCTTGGCCCTCTCTCTTCCAGTCCCTGGCAACCACCATTCTAATTTCTTTCTACATAAATTTTGTTACTGTATGTATTTCAAATGAGTGGAATCATATAGTATCTTCTTTTCTTTTGTGACTGGGCAGTTTCAGTTATAAAGTCTTTAAGGTTCATCCATGTTGTAGCAGATGTAGCAATATGTCAGAAATTCCTTTTTAAAAAGTTAGATATATATGCACATTTTGTTTATGCATTTGTCTATCAAGAGACATTTGGGTTGCTTCACCTTTTGACTATAGTGAATAATGCTGCTATAAATAAGAGCATATATGTAAGTTTGTGTCCCAGCTTTTACTTCTTTGGGTGTGTACCAGAAGTGGCATTGTTGGATCATATGGTAATTCTATTTTAATTTTTGGAGGAACTGCCACACTGTTTTCCATACCAGCTGCACCATTTTACATTCCCACCAGTGGCGCACAACAGTTCCAATTTCTCTACATCCTCATTAACACTTGTTAATATTCTGTACATCAATCCCTCCTCAGATTTGCAAATATTTGCTTCCATTCTGTGGATTGTATTTTTACTGATGAAAGTATTCTTTGATGCACAAAGGTTTATTTTGATGCAGTTGAATTGTCTATTTTTTCCTTTGTTGTTTTGGTGTCATGTCCAAGAAATCATGGCCAAATCCAATGTCATGAAGCTGTTCTTCTAAGTTTTCTTCTAAAAGTTTTATAGTTTTAGACTTTACAGTTAGGTCTTTCATCAATTTTGAGATAATTTTGTATATGATGTTTTTAGGCAAAGGTCCAACTGCATTTTTTCAGCATATAGACATCTAGCTTTCCCAGCATCATTTTTTGAAAATAAATTGTTATGGTCACTATAGTTTTGTAGTAAGTTCTGAAATCGAGAAGTGTGCATATTTAAACTTTGTTGTTTAATTGCAAGATTGTTTTGGCTATTTATGACCCCTTGAGGTTCCTTGTTAATTCCAGGATGGAATTCTGCCATTTCTTAGCATAAAACTTTTCAGTGTAGGTCAGCTGCCTTTGATATCCAAACTCCTCCCCTTTATAGGGCCCTTTAAGATATAACACCTGCTTATCACCCCAGCTTCATCTCTAGACTGGCTCCAACCCCTTTACCCTAACCTACTCATCAACCTCTTAGAAACATTTTCACTTCTTCCAATAGCTATGCTCTCTTGTCTCAGGCCTTTGTATGTGATTTGCTTTTTGCCTGGCATTCTTTGCCTGGTATTTCTTCTTCCTTCAGATTTCAGCTTCCACATCTCTTCCATACCCTCTGTGAGAAAATTATTTGGTGCTTTGCGTTCTCCCCTGAGGACTGCCATTCCTAGCACCGTCTCCACCACATGGAAGTGCTTGCCTGGACACCCCGGTAGCCTGTGTCGAAAGGATTATGTCTTGGTCACATTTGTGCTTAGCACACCACTTTTCATGTAGTAAACCATCTGTGAATGTTGGTTTCAAGATTTATTGGAAGGTTCCTTTACTGGTATTCTTCCAAAGGATAGTTTGCTAGAGTGTGGGAAGAGTCAGCAGAACAGGGGTTAGAAGCACGTGAATAATAAAAGAAAGGTGTTTATTGGATCCGGCCTTTGCACGCTTTGTTCGCATTATTCCACTTGCCCATATTAACAGTGAAATTTGAAATCATTTCATACCAGTGGTTCTCTGAGACTTCCGAGGGGGTTAAAGCAGCGGTCCCAAGCACCCAGTTCAGTTAGAAGGAGGATGCGGAAGTGTGAGGATCTATTTCGGTAATCAGAGGATATTGGAGGAGACCCACCCCAGTGCCTTTGGTTGTTCAACGCACACCTTGGACCCCACCACACGAACAGAGGCGTCCCGGAAAACTCCTGTTGCGGGAGCGCGCGCCAGCTTCCGGGTCCAGTCCCAGAAGCCACAGATGACCGGAAATGGAACCTGCGCGGGCCTGTTGCTAAGCTACAAATGCTGCCGGGACGCTAGACGGCCCTGGCGCTGAGGGGAGCTGAGACCGCCGGCAGGTCCCGGGGCGTCGCCTCTGTCTTTCTAGGGGTTCCGAGGACAGGAGCGATCCAGAAGCGCCGGTGAGGCCAGCGCGTCCTCGCAGCCATGAGCAGCGAGCAGGTGAGAGGGTTGCTCTTCGCCAGGCTCGCCGCCGCCGCGACGCTTCCCAGGCGTTTCAGAAGTGGTGGAATCCCCCTCGCCCACCGAGGTCTCCAGCTGGTACTCCGCAGTGTACAGCTTCTTTCACCCCCACTTATGGCCTGCGTTACTGAGCGCTTTCCGGGAATGCCCTTGCACGTTCCCTTCCCAGCTGTTCGCCCTTGGTCGTCATAACAATGAAACCTAGCAGCCCAGCGGCGCGCCAGCAGGGGGAGCCACAGCCCAGAACACCCCATAGTGCTACTGGGGGTGTGCTTGGGTGAGAGGCGGCTCTGCGGGCAGTTGCCGCGGGTTTGGATTCTAGGGTGGGGAATCCAAGCCAATTCCTAGCCGTGTGACTCTGAGCAAATCTCCTCCTAGCCTTTCTAAGCCTTAATTCTCCCACCTCTTATGCAGAGCGGGGGAGACACCAGAACAATTTTTCTTCTTTCTGAGGTTGTTGTTAAGTTCAAATAAGATATCATCCCATACCATAACTATACAGTATTACACTGCACATGAAAGGCCTTGGTAAGTGACAAATGGCACTTCTTAAGGTGATATTCCATGGCATGTAATAAAAGATGCACGTTGCGATAGCTGCTTTTCTCTCTCTTTCCCTTTTGTTTTCTTTCTTCTTTCTCTCTCTTTTTTTCTAAGAAATCTTTCTTTATTCAACTTAAGAGCAACTATAGCAGAAAAGAAATGCAGAATAATGGTCAATCGTCTTAATATCAGCACAGAATGAGAAGATATTAAGCATGGGCATTATTCTGACCAGGTAGAAAACAACTCTAGTTTTCTACGTAGTGTCGAATAATTAAAAAAAGGACTTTATAAACCCTTTGGAAGAAAAACAGTTATTTTTAAGTATGCAAATTTCATTTAGCTTTTAAACAATATTAAACTATAATTATTTCTTTTTTTTATTGCTTTATAATGCTTTTCCCCCATATTGTTAGAATTTATTGTGGAAACAATATTAAAACGGATTTAGTTTCCTAGCCATTGAGTTGTAGCTTACTAACAGAATTATGTGAAGATCCCAATTCATTAATCAAATAAGTGATTAATACCTGAAATGCTCAAGAAAAATTGGTTTGAGCCTTTTTTAAAAAAAAATAAGTATAACTTAAGAACTAAGAAATGGACACTGATTCATATGCCAAAGTATAATCAGTATTGATATTAATAGTAGAAGAGTAAATGAGTAAGCAAAAACCAAAAAGAATTCAGATTCAAGTAACCAAAAACACTGAGCAATTGTTTAATAGATCTTACAAGTAATTTTTTTCTATGTGATAGTAACGTAATCAGATTTTTAAAATAACATTTGTTATCATCATCATTGTTATATATTGAGCAGCTTCTTTGTTTGACGCCCAAATTAGTCTTTGGCCAGATCTTGAACCATATCCTATGTTGTTAGAGTTTAAAATACACCTCTATCACATTTTCAGTGGTATTTCTGAATAGCTGTTTTTCACAATTCGCCTAACTTACCCATCTATAACTTAAAGTATCCACTAAAAACCCACCAGCTGTTAAGTTCTAAATTTTGCTTCATCTTTATAAAAGTCATGTTGGGAAATGATACCCTAGTCTCTCACTCCCCCTCCAGAAAGGTTGTGATTTAATGGAGAGGCAATGGGATCTTAAAAGAATACACATGATACCATTTCTGATGTGTATTGGTTGTCTCATAAATATCTTATAAAGAGTTCAGTTGTAAATAAACTATTGTGGCTGAAAAAAAAAAAGAATGGACATGATTTCTATTCTACACTTACTGTTTTTGAACAGCAGAGGGCCCTCTATCACTGTTTTGGTTGATTTGTAATTTTAAAAACTAATTTCGAGATTTTCATTTATGCTAATTTATAGTGTAGTTTTCCTTTGGAAGGATGAAAATTTTTATATTTTAACCTAAAACAAGCAGAATGGATTAAACTTTTGGAAATGCCATTTTTTATGTGACATTTACTGGTATATTCAATCAGTTTGAGAAAGTGAGCAGGTGGTAAAATCATATTTGCTGAAGGAGATTTTAACATATTCATCTCATTCATGGAAGGTTGAGAGTGACATCAAATTTTTCAGGAGTAGCAGTCTGGGCTTTTCTCTTAAATTAGATATTTAGAAGAAATATAAATCTTTTGCATTGCTCATTTCATTTTTAAAATTAGTTAAAACTTCAAGGCATTTTTAGTGTATGTTGAAGAACTTTCAGAGGTTTAAAGGCACAAGTATCTAAAGACCGGGAAGCTCCCCCATGGAGATAGTACAGAATGTGGGCAGAGAAGAGGAAAAAGCTGTTCATCTTTTTCTACCCCAGCACTTTTTCTAGTTATGTAATCAAGTAATTTGTGTTTATATGATGTGATGCTCATTCCTTTTTCCTTCATCATGTTTTTAAAATGTCATTGCTTAAAAAGGGGAGAGTGAAAAAAGTTGGATATGAGGCCAACAGCATGGTGATAGCTTTAACAACCATAACTCAAACATGTGACAACTGATAACTATATTTAAATCAGTACTACTAAATTTTGAGAGGTTATTGTTGATTTAACCGGACACATTTATAGATTCTAGTCATTTGATCAGGATGGTTAATACTAGGCTATACTAGGTTTATGACATCTCTTCCAGTAGTCAAGTAGGTGAAAATTAGCAAAGTAAAAACAAAATGCAAAGCCAGACTATTTAAGACAGACCTAGACTCTTTAGGAATTTTAATTTTAGAATGTAGAATTATATTAGGATCCCAGCAGAAAACGGATGGCATACTCGAAAGGATTTAACTGAAGAACATTTATAAAAAGACCATTTGTAGAGGTGTTGGTAAGGTTAAAGGAACCATGAGGGATGAAGAGACACTCAAGGATTAACAGTAGTAGGACAGTAGGATGCCATTTCCATGGCTAGGCCTGTCGGGTCATTGAAACAGAACATTATTCTCAGACCCCGATGAGTGCTAGACACTTGGAATGGTAGCTTCCTGACAGGAGCTGAGGTCTGGAAGAATTTAGCCATTATCGGCCAACTACAGGTAACAGGGAAGACTAGGAAACAAATATCCTAAACACTCTGTCCCCTTGCTCTTCAGTCTCCTCCTGGTGCCTTTCTTTGGTTAATTTCTATCAGAACCCAGAAGCTGAGGGCCCAGATGATGTCCATAATAGAATTCAACCTCCCAGGCACAGAGCAGGAAGAAGAGGGTAAAGACTTGATCTGAGGCAGAGCACAACCATGATAGACATTATTACAAATGCATGCAATCTTCATAGACAGTTCCCTGTCCCTGTCCATAAATCAGTTGGATAAACAGTTGTTGAGATCCTGTCATGAATTTATCATTTAAAATCTTTATACCTAAGAATAAGTCTAAAAAAGAAATGACACCCTTATGAAGAATACTACAAAATGTTTCTGAGGGATATGCTCCCAGAATCTGAATAAGTAAAGAAATATATTGTGTTCACAAGAGAGAAGAGTCAGTATTCAATGTGTTTCTATCATTGTCCTAAAAAGTTTCATGCAGTGTAGATCCCAAATTTCACATGGTAGAAAAAAATGTCAAGATTGTTTATGATAATTTTTAAGAATGGTAAAGTGGAGGGAATTGCTCTACAGATTCCAAGACCTATCAGGAATCATAGTAAGTTAGGGAATATAATAATTTTTTTTTTTTTACAGATAACAAACCAATGGAATTAAAGAGACAAAAACAGAGATGCATATATATGTATATATGTTATATATACATATAAGTGTGTGTATGTATGAGATACATGCCTAAGAATTGTGTGTGTTTATACTAAAATACATGCCCAAGGACTTTCACTGAGACATCTTTTGTAGTAGAGAAACACTGGAAATAAGTTAAACATTCATTCATTAGAAAATGGAATGGATACATTGTACCATGCTCACAGAGTACTATACAGCTGTGAAAATCATTGAGAAAGGTATATTAATGGGGATAAATTTCCAAAACATAATATTTAAAAAATAGGTTGCAGAAGGATACAGATGGTGTGATGGCATTTATATAAAATGTAAAATCATGCAGTAACAATATATATCTTAGGTTGTTTGGTAATCATATGCAGTAATAAGTGTAGTAAAAATTTGTATAGGAATGATAAACACAAAATTCCAGAATGCAGAGTTGGGTTGAAGATATACAAGTGTTCGTGATATTATTTTCTGTATGTTTGAAATATTTCCTAATTTTAAAGTGAACGAGACATGAGTAAATATAGAGTGCACAGACAATCTTGGTAAAGGAAACAGATAAATTAATTGTGTAACAATTGGAGTGAAAAGCACCATTGAAGAAGGTTTTTCTTTTCTTTTTGAAAATAAACACTCTTGGAGCTTCCAGACAGCTGAACAGAAAACCCTGAGCCAAGAGTCCTGGCAGTCAAACCCAAGCTCTGCTACTTTCATGGCAGGGCAGGATGGAGTCAGTCCGCGGGCTGCTGGCTGCAGCTGGAATGGAGTTTGAAGAAGAATTTTTTGAAACAAGAGAATAATATGAAAAGTTGCAGAAGGATGACGCCTGCTTTTTGGCCAAGTGCCTTTGGTTGAAACTGATGGAATGATGCTGACACTGACTAGAGCCATCCTCACCTCAGCTACCTTGCTGCTAAGTACAATGTCGGTGGGGAAGGACCTGAAGGAGAGAGTGAGGATCAACATGTGTGCTGATGGCACCCTGGACCTGATGATGATGATGGCCCTGGCTCCCTGAGGAAAAGAGGAGAATCTTGCTTCAGTCATGAAGAAAGCTGAAACCTGGTACTTGCCCATCTTTGGAAAGATTTTGGAAGACCATGGAGTGGGTTTTCTCATTGACAACAAATTCAGCTGGGCAGACATACAACTGTTAGAAGCTGTTTTAATGGTAGAAGAACTCAAGCTTCTGTTCTTTCTGACTTCCCTCTGCTGAAGGCATTTAAAACAGGAATCAGCAACATCCCCACAATTAAGAAGTTCCTGCAACCTGGGAGTCAGAGGAAGCTGTTCCTTGACATCCAATATTTTGAGCTAGTTGGAAACATTCTACAATTCTAGTGGCAGCAGGTCACATGATGGCAAGAATTAATGATCCAATCACAGTATCAGCACATGCTGTCTGTAGTGGATAATAGAAGCAAACTGTAAATTCTAGGAGGAAAGTGTCTGAAAAGAACCAAACTGGCCAGGCACGGTGGTTCATGCCTGTAATCCCAGCACTTTGGGAGGCCGAGGCAGGCAGATCACTTGAGGTCAGAAGTTTGAGACCAGCCTGGCCAACATGGCGAAACCCTGTCTCTACTAAAAAGACGAAGATTAGCCACGTGTGGTGGCATACGCCTATAATCCCAGCTACTCGGGAGGCTGAGGCAGGAGAATGGGTTGAACCCAGGAAGCGAAGGTTGCAGTGAGCCGAGATTGCACCACTGCACTCCAGCCTGGGTGACAGAATGAGACTGTCTCAAAATAAAAAAAAAAAAAGAGAGAGAGAGAGAGAGAAAAAAAGAAATGCTGCCATTAACAGCAAATGGTGATTTAATGTAACATAAAAACAAAAATAAAAATAAATTTTTAATTTGAATGTTGATGGGAGTTCTGTAGTATAAAGGCAGGCATTGCTAATTCAAGGAAGAGGGGGGATTATCAGGAAAACACTGTCCTCAATAAAGTGAGAGGAGATGGAGACATTGGCCTATGATAGTAAGTGCGATTGTGTCCCCCACGGCTTGCAGATGAAGGATAGAACATAAAGGTGTCATCGTAAGTAGGTCAGTAGACTTAGTTACAGGGAGATAGAGGCATTCTCAAGTATTAAAATGATGGTGTGTGAGAAACTCTGGAGATGGGTCATTACAAAACTTAGGACACAAATTTATTAGAAAATCTCCAAAGTTTTGAGTGTCTGAGATTAATGATCATTCATTTAAAATGAATCCAATAGGACTGGTGATGTGATTTTCCTCAAACAATATATACCTACTTGGGTACAAGCATAGAGAAGGTAAGTAGTTGAATTCCAGTGGGATTGTGGTTTTGTTAAGCATGTGATAGAGGGAGTTGAGGGTATTTGATAGGCTGTAGTTGTGACTATGTACTGCAGAACCTAAGTTGGGCAAGGAGGAGGAGATACAAGGGAGCAGATGGATGGTGAAAAGGAGCTTAGGCATCAGATATCTCAACCAAAGCAGAGAAATACAGGAGGGCATCAGATCATACTTGCTGGGAGCAAAGGATGTGGTGATCAGAGAAAAGAATGTTTTAAAGTCAAGATTTCACAAGGGTGCCATATTTAATAATAAGATCCTAGAGGGTTTGCCATGAAAATGGCTGGCAGAGATGAAGGGGAAGACAAGGTTAAGCAACTAAGACACTAGGCTATTAGGTAGATTTACTCACATATATATTTTTAAGTCACTGAGACTGATGACCTAGAGTAGAAGCTCTTTTATTGCTAGTAAATACAATGGAATTCAAACTCCAAAAAATGAAATATTTTTTTTTGTTTTGTTTTCTGAACTGGGAAATCCAAGAGAATGGACATAAGAATAGATTCAGATATGTAAGGGACACATGACATAATCAGGATTATTTATCTCTTCCTCTTTCCTTTATTTCTTCATCCCCTATTCTGTCTTTTCTCCATCCCTGATCTCTCTTTCCATTCTCCACTTTCTTTCTAGTTCCTTAGACCATGGTTATAGTAATAATGGTTATTGTGAGATGTTGGATCCAGGATATATGTTGCAGGTAAAGCTCAAATGGTTTGCTAATGAATTAAATGTATGATATGAGAAAAAGGGAGGAGTGAAGGATGATACCAGGGATTTTAGCTGAAATAATGGTGTTAACAGTGATGCCATTTACTGAGTTAAAGAAAATATGAATGACTTATGGTGGGGTTTGTGGGAGTTTATTGATCAAACAATATTTTGGACACGTTGAGTTAGAGGTATCTATTTGACCTCTGAGTGGAGGTAGCGAAAGTCAAATATAGGTGCGGGGAACTTAGGATAAAGGTTAGTGCTGGAGAGATAAATTAATACTTAAAATATTTGGACTGGATGGGATCAATTAGAAAGGAAACATACCTGAGGATTGAGGGATGTCTGTCATATGAAGATCAGAAAATGAGAAGGAACAGGAGAAATAAGATCAAGAAATCTATTATACATCATGATGACTAGATGTATAATAGATCTTTGGTTGAGACTTAATAAAAATATATACTTGAAAATTGCTATTAGATTTTAAGTTCTTGTACCACAAAAAATAAGTATGTGAGATAAAGCATATGCTAATTGGCTGATTTAGCCATTCTGCAATCTCACCACATTGTACATCATAAATGTATACAACTTTTATTTGTAAATTAAAAATGAATTTTAAAAAAAGGAATTGGCAATGAAGATTTTAAAAAATGTTCACAGAGTTAGGAAGGGCATAAAAATATTATCATTCTGGAAATTGAGCGAAGACAGTATTCAAGAAGGAGACAGTGATTGACTGTGTCAAAATACTATTAAAAATTGAGTAAAATGAGGCCTGAGAATTTACAGTGGGACTTGGCATTGTGAAGGCAATTAGAGCTTTTGATGAGAGTGGTGTGCAAGGAATAAATACCTCACTGGAGAACATTCTGGAGAAATTGGGAGCAGAAAAATGGAGCAATTGCTGGAGGGAATGTAGGATTAAGGCTATTTTTTCAGATGGGATTATAACATGTTTGCATACTAGTGAAAATGATAGAGAACAAAAGATACATTAGAGAGACAGTTTCAAATTGCTGCAGCAAAAACAATATCCTTTAGGAGATGCATGAAAAATGTATTAAAGGCCAAGTGATAGAAATAAAAGTAAATACCACCTTAGCCTTTATAGGGGAAACAACACCAGAGATACAAGCAGAAAATCTTTAGACTGAGAGAAAAAGAGAGATTATCTGTGAATGGAGGACATGTACATTGAAAATAAACCTCATTATTTTGGAAAAAAGAGTTTGGGTGATAATGGACAGATAGTGAGTGGAGTATTTTTTGAATACTCTGCTCCAAGCCATCTTTCTTTATTGAATGGAAACATATATTTTTAATATTAACTAGAATGTATATTTTGTGAGAGCAGAGACTACATTGTAAATGAAATCCTGATCTATACAATAGGCACAAAAGTGGTACAACACTATTTATTTTGTAGATTTTTTAAGAAAATTAAATGAGATATAGATGTCTTAGAACAACACTTGGCACTCAATAAAATAAATATAAATGTACTATAACCAATATTAATAATTAATCATTAGTATCTTGGGTTAAATTGTGTCCCCCCCAATTCATATGTTGAAATTTTTACCTGCTGTCTGTCAGAATATGACTGTATTTGTACATAGAGCCTTTAGAAAGATGATTAAGTTAAACTGAGGCCATTATGGTAGGCTCTAATCCAAAATGACTGATATCCTTATAAAAAAGGAAATTTGACATGGCAGAGGAAAGATGATATGAAGACACAGGGAAAAGATGGCCATCTTGACAAAGGGTGAGACCTCAGAAAACACCAACCCTGTTGACATCTTGATCTCAAACTTCAAGAAAAATTTCTGTTAAGTCAACCAGTCTATGTACTTTATTACAGCAGCCTTAGCAAACTAATATAATGGAATAATTTTCGTTTTTTGATTTTTTGTGCTAAGTCTTCATGATCTACATTTCAACACAACTCACTTCAGAAGGGCCACATTTTCAAGTGATCAGTAGTTACACGGAGCTAGTGCATACTATTTTGGACAGCACAGCTCTAAACAAGAGAGGAATAGCAGATGTAAGGAGCAGCCACTCCCTCTAGGTCTAAGGGAGAGTGCTCAAGGAACAAACTTGGAAGAGCCATCCCTTCCTCAAAGCCTTTGGATTAAAGACCTCATGGGAGAAGGTGTGACTGTGGCCCAGGGGGATGGCAAAAACATTTGCTGAGGAGACGCAGGTCTGGGCTAGGTGGTGAAAACCACCTGCTGAGATCCTGAAAGTTTGAAATGAAGTCTCCTTCTGTGATGTAGGTGAGACTTGTAGAAAGCTGCCCACAGGGATGCTGGTGAAACTTGCTGGAGGGTGTCTGCCTCTGAGTAAGCCTCCCACCACAGATTGACAAGGATGCTGACTGCTGGCAGCTACACCATGGGAACCATGAGAAAAAGTACTGGAATCAGGAAGAAAGAGCCTCTTCCTCTTTCAGTGCTTCTTGGCACCCATGATAATATGCTGGTTGTCAAAGGACAAAAGTTACAGTGTCTTGTTACATATCCCAAAGAGGGCAAAAGGGCGGATTTGGAGCTGAGAGGCAACGAGTTGACAACTGGCCAGAAGCACAACTCATATTGTCTGCTTTACAGATCAAATTGTCATTTTCAACAAATGCTCCACTTACCTAGAGAAACCTTCTACCATGGAATTATTCTCTACTGCAAAGGAGATCACACCTTTCTCTTAAGGTTACTGCTAAGAGGTTCAGATATTACTTATGCCAGCTTTCAGGGGATGGGGAGAACCAGAATACATATTCACCTTAGGAAGTAGACCATTCTAAGGGGAAAAAATGAAGTTTTAGTTATAGAGAAGGGAGGTTGGGCCAAGTAAGTTTTGAATAAATTAGATTCAGACAGACTCCCAGAAGATATGCCCAATTCCCCATTAAATTGTCTTGGAACCCTTATGAAAAATCAATTGCCCATAAATGTTTGGGTTTATTTCTAAACTCCTATTGTCTCTATCTCTGTTTATCCTTGTGCTGGAACTATGCAGTCTTTATTACTGTAGGTTTCTAGCAAGCTGTAAAATCTGGAAGTGTGAATCTGCCAAATTTGTTCTTTTTCAAGATTGTGTGATTATTCTTGATACTATATATGTCCATGTTAATTTTATGATCAATTTGTTAATTTCTATAAAAAAGGAATCTGGGATTTTGATAGGGATTGTGTTCAATCTGTAGAATATTTTCAGGGTGTATTGCATCTTAACAACATTAGTCTCCCAATCCATGAACATGGGTTGTCCTTTTATTTATTAAGGACTTTAGGTTGGGTGTGGTGGCTCACACCTGTAATCCCAGCACTTTGGGAGGCCAAGGTGGGTGAATCATGAGGTTGAGAGATCGAGACCATCCTGGCCAACATGCTGAAACCCCGTCTCTACGAAAAATACAAAAATTAGCTGGGTGTGGTGGTTCATGTCTGTAGTCCCAGCTATTCAGGAGGCTGAGGCAGGAGAATTGCTTGAACCGGGGGAGTCAGAGGTTGTAGTGAGCAGAGATTGCGCCACTGAACTCCAGCCTGGCAACAGAGCGAGACTCCATCTCAAAAAAAAAAAAACAAAAATGAAAAAATCCATTTTTTTTTCAATAATGTTTTATGGTTTCATTGTGTAGGTCTTACACTTCTTTTGTTAAATTTTTTTTCTTAAATCTTTTATTCCATTTCATGCAATTGTAAATGGAGTTGTCTCTTAATTTCAATTTTGTATTAAATATAATTGTATTAATACAATTGGTTTTTAAAATACTTATGATTACTGTTTTATTATAGGGATACAAATCAGGAAAAACCACATGAAAAGACACATTGGGAGAGGCCTGGGAGGGTCCTGGATGCGGAGCTTCCATGCCCTCTCCCTGTGGAATTGGGATGCATCACCCTCCTGGCACATCCTAAATACATTTGACTTTTGTGTATTGATTTTGTATCCTGTAACCTAGCTGGATAAAGAACTCATTCACTAGCTTTAATATTTTTTGATGAATTACTTAAGACTTTCTGTATATAAGATCATGCCATTTGTACAGTATGTTTTAGAATATTTTGGATGATGTGTCCTTATAATAAACTCTGTAAAATTTGGTTGAGTAAATCAATTTTAGCAGTAATGGAGTAAACAATTTTGCTTTTCCATGTTTTTCATGCAGGATAAATCGGCCAGCAAAGAAAAATCCAAGACACCAATAAGATTTCTACCACAACTGTCTATGGTAATTTACTAATACACCTTCATACTTTATTCCTTTATAATAATTTTTGTTTACTACTTTTCAAGCTTGAAAGTAAGTTACTGAATTTCTGATTTTAAATTTTATACAATTTTAAATGCCATTTGATTCTTTTCTGATGGAGAAATTCTATGAGGTGCATAGCTTAGGAAAAACAATATCAATAAAATAATGATAGGCTTTAATTTTCAGATATGTACAGGATAGTTGGATACAGGTTAGATTTTACAGAATAAGATTTGCTATCTAGTTATGTTGAATTTAATGCTGTTGAGTTAAACTATTATAACTTTTACAGAAGTTGAGTTAGAGTGGAGTTGCAATTCAAATATTGTTTGTTTTGAAACATATTTTAAAAGATCAGCATGAACTATGTAATGGAATTTGGACTGCTTTGTGCAGAGATAATTCCTAATATTTAGAAATAAAAAAACTTGAATCAAAATTTAAGTGTATGATCTTGGACACTTCAAAGTACATGTTTTAATTATGTACCTATTCATACTGATAATACCGAGATTACCAAAAGTTCTACAAAATAGAATCAAAGCACTTTTTTAGTTCTGCAAATATTTATCTTGTTTCTAGTTTATAAGTAAACCTGAAATGAAATAGACATTTTATTTTCTCTTTTAAAAAATTTGACAAATTTTAAAATTGACAAAGTGTTATTAGGTTTTCTTTGGCGTGTTAAATTTAAATTTACTTGGTGAATAAATGTTCAGTGCTGAGTTGAATAATCTCTTCTAGTCAGCAAGGCATATAATTGTCTAAAATGCTTTTGTTGGCTGATTTAAAACCTTATATTGTGCTCATATTTGACTGGATCTTATAATTTTCCTTCTGTACCATTTGAGTTTTAGGTCTTTTAAAAGAAATTAGATTTTTAAGAGATATTTAAAAAACATTCACTCATTGAAACATTTGTATTTGAATATTAAAATTTGTCCCTGGATATAAGTCCTCAGGCAGTAAGTAAGCTGTAGAGTGAGTTTCATTACGAACCTTCATGCTTCTAGAAGTGAACCCTGTAGTTGAAACCGACACTGGTGGCTCTTGGCCCCTGTGAGCTGGTGACCTGATTTTCACCCTTTTGGCACACCTCATGCATATCCCTCCCCACAAGTCTTTTTGTTTTCTTTTTTTTTATTAATTTTTTTATTGTACTTTAGGTTCTAGGGTACATGTGCAGATCATGCAGGATTGTTGCATAGGTAAACACATGGCAATGTGGTTTGCTGCCTCTATGCCCCCATCACCTACATCTGGCATTTCTCCCCATGTTATCTTTCCCCAACCTCCCCACCCCCCTGCTGTCCCTACCTTACCCCCACCAACAGACCCTAGTGTGTAATGCTTCCCCCACCGTGTCCACGTTTTCTCATTGTTCAACACCCGCCTATGAGTAAGAACATGTGGTGTTTGATTTTCTATTCTTGTGTCAGTTTGCTGAGAGTGATGGTTTCCAGATTCATCCATGTCCCTACAAAGGACACGAACTCATCGTTTTTTATGGCTGCATAGTATTCCATGGTGTATATGTGCCACATTTTCCTTGTCCAGTCTATCGTCGATGGGCACTTGGGTTGGTTCCAGGTCTTTGCTATTGTAAACAATGCCACTATGAACATATGTGTGCATGTGTCTTTATAATAGAATGATTTATAATCCTTTGGGTATATACCTAGATTGCTGGGTCAAATGGAATTTCTATTTCTGGGTCCTTGAGGAATCCCCATACTGTTTTCCACATGGTTGAACTAGTATATACTCCCACTAGTATATACTATATAATGGTGTAAAAGTGTTCCTATTTCTCCACATCCTCTCCAGCATCTGTTGTCTCCAGATTTTTTAATGATCGCCATTTCTAACTGGCGTGAGGTGGTATCTCAATGTGATTTTGATTTGCATTTCTCTAATAATCAGTGATGATGAGCATTTTTTCTTATGTTTCTTGGCCTCATGCATGTCTACTTTTGAAAAGTGTCTGTTCATATCATTTGCCCACTTTTGGATGGGTTTGTTTTTTTCTTATAAATCTGTTTTAGTTCTTTGTAGATTCTGGATATTAGCCCTTTTTCAGATGGGTAGATTGCAAAAATTTTTTCCATTCTGTTGGTTGTCGGTTCACTCTGATGATTGTTTCTTTTGCTGTAAAGAAGCTCTGGAGTTTAATTAAATCCCATTTGTCTGTTTTGGCTTTTGTTGCCAAGGCTTTTGGTGTTTCAGTCATGAGGTCCTTGCCTATGCCTATGTCCTGATGGTTTTGCCTAGGTTTTCTTCTAGGGTTTTTATGGTGTTAGGTCTTATGTTTAAGTCTTTAATCCATCTGGAGTTAATTTTAGTGTAAGGTGTCAGGAAGGAGTCTAGTTTCTGCTTTCTGCAAAGTGCTAGCCAGTTTTGCCAACACCATTTATTAAACAGGGAATCCTTTCCCCATTGTTTGTTTTTGTCAGGTTTGTCAAAGATCTGATACTTGTAGATATGTGGCGTTGCCTCCAGGGCCTCTGCTCTGTTCCATTGGTCTATATGTTTGTTTTGGTACCAGTACCATGCTGTTTTGATTACTGTAGTCTTATAGTATAGATTGAAATCAGGTAGCGTGATGCCTCTGGCTTTGTTCTTTTTGCTTAGGATTGTATTGGCTATGCGGGCTCTCTTTTGGTTCCATATGAAGTTTAAAGTGTTTTTTTCCAGTTCTGTGAAGAAGGTCATTGGTAGCTTGATGGGGATAGCGTTGAATCTGTAAATTACTTTGGGCAGTATGGCCATTTTCACGATATTGATTCTTCCTAACCATGAACATGGAATGTTTCTCCATCTGTTTGCATCTTCTCTTATTTCCTTGAGCAGTGGTTTGTAGTTTCCTTGAAGAATCCTTTACATCCTTTGTTAGTTGTATTCCTAGGTATTTTATTCTCTTTGCAGTAATTGTGAATGGGAGTTTGCTCTTGATTTGGCTCTCTGTTAGTCTATTATTGGTGTATAGAAATGCTTGTGATTTCTGCACATTGATTTTGTATCCTGAGACTTTGCTGAAGTTGCTTATCAGTTTCAGGAGATTTTGGGCTGAGATGATGTGGTCTTCTAAATATACAATCATGTTGTCTGCAAATAGAGACAATTTGACTTCCTCTTTTCCTAATTGAATACCCTTTATTCTTTTTTTTCTTGCCTAATTGCTGTGCCTAGAACTTCTAATACTATATTGAATAGGAGTGGTGAGAGAGGGGTATCCTTGTCTAGTGCCGGATTTCAAAGGGAATGCTTTCAGTTTTTGCTCATTCAGTATGATATTGGCTGTAGGTTTGTCATAAATAGCTTTTAGTGTTTTGAGATATGTTCCTTTGATACCTAGTTTATTAAGAGTTTTTAGCATAAAGCACTGTTGAATTTTGTCAGAGGCCTTCTCTGCATCTATTGAGATAATCATATGTTTTTTGTCCTTGGTTCTGTTTATGTGGTGGATTTTGTTTATAGACTTGTGCATGTTGAACCAGCCTTGCATCCCTGGAATGAAGCCTA
The DNA here is from genome assembly GCA_036589455.1 of Ateles fusciceps. Classification (NCBI taxonomy): domain Eukaryota; kingdom Metazoa; phylum Chordata; class Mammalia; order Primates; family Atelidae; genus Ateles; species Ateles fusciceps. Next base: position 7,122,414 of record JAZHEH010000889.1, read on the forward strand.
CCTAATCATGATGGATAAGTCTTCTGATGTGCTGTTGCAATTGGCTTGCCAGTATTTTATTGAAGATTTTTGCATTGATGTTCATCATGGATATTGGCCTGAAGTTTTCTTTTTTTGTTGAGTCTCTGCCGGGTTTTGGTATCAGGATGATGTTGGTCTCATAAAACGATTTGGGAAGGATTCCCTCTTTTTGGATTGTTTGGAATCGTTTCAGAAGCAATTGTAGCAGCTCCTCTTTGCACGTCTGGTAAAATTCAGCTGTGAACCCATCTGGACCTGGACTTTTTTTGGTTGGTAGGCTATTAATTGCTACCTCAACTTCAGCCCTTGTTATTGGTCTATTCAAGGTTTCAACTTCTTCCTTGTTTAGGCTTGGAAGGGTGCAAGTACCCAGGAATTTATCCATTTCTTCTGGGTTTACTGGTTTATTTTCATAAAGTTGTTTGTAGTAATCTCTGATTATAGTTTGTATTTCTGTGGAATCAGTGGTGATATCCCCTTTATAATTTTTCATTGCATCTATTTAATTCTTCTGCCATTTCTTTTTTTATTAATCTGACTAGTGGTCTGTCTATTTTGTTGATCTTTTCAAAAAACCAACTCCTGGATTGTTGATTTTTTGAAGGGTTTTTTGTGTCTCTATCTCCTTCAGTTCTGCTCTCATCTCAGTTATTTCTTGTCTTCTGCTAGCTTTTGAGTTTTTTTGATCTTGCTCCTCTAGCTCTTTCAATTTTGATGATAGGGTGTCGATTTTAGACCTTTCCTTGCTTCTCATGTGGGCATTTATTGCTATAAATTTCTTTATATATATACAAGAGATTCTTGTATGTTGTGTCTTTGTTCTCATTGGTTTCAAAGAACATCCTTATTTCTTCCTTCATTTCATTGTTTATCCAGTCGACATTCAGGAGCCAGTTGTTCAGTTTCCATGAAGCTGTGCGGTTCTGAGTTAGTTTCTTAATTCTGAGTTCTAATTTGCTTGCACTGTGGTCTTAGAGACTGTTTGTTATGAATTCCGTTCTTTTGCATTTGCTTAGGAGTGATTTACTTCCAATTGTGTGGTCAGTTTTAGAGTAGGTGCAATGCAGTGCTGAGAAGAATGTATATTCTGTGGATTTGGGGTGGAGAGTTCTGTAGATGTCTATTAGGTTCTCTTGGACCAGATCTGAGTTCAAGTGCTGGATATCCTTGTTAAATTTCTGTCTCGTTCATCTAGTGACAATGGAGTGTTAAAGTCTTCCACTCTTATTGTGTCAGAGTCTGAGTCTCTTAGTAGGTCATTAAGAACTTGCCTTATGTACCTGGTTGCTCCTATATTGGGTGCATATATATTTAGGATCATTAGCTCTTCTTGATGCATTGAACCTTTTACCATTATGTAATGCCCTCCTTTGTCTCTTTTGATCTTTGTTGGTTTAAAGTCTATTTTATCAGAGACTAGGATTGCAACTCCTGCTTTTTTTTGCTCTCCATTTCCTTGATAAATCTTCCTCCATCCCTTTATTTTGAGCCTCTGTGTGTCCTTGCACGTGAGATGGGTTTCCTGAATACAGCACACCAATGGGTCTTGACTTTTTATCCAATTTGCCAGTCTGTGTCTTTTGATTGGGGCATTTAGCCCGTTTACATTTAAGGTTAATATTATTATGTGTGAATTTGATCCTGCCATTTTGATGGTAGCTGGATGTTTTGCCTGTTAGTTGATACATTTTTTTCATTGTATCGATGGTCTTTATCATTTGGTATGTTTTTGGAGTGGCTGGTACTGGTTGTTCCTTTCCTTGTGTAATGCATCTTTCAGGAGCTCTTGTAAGGCAGGCCTGGTGGTGACGAAATCTCTCAGCAATTGCTTGTCCACAAAGGATTTTATTTCTCCTTCGCTTATGAAGCTTAGTTTGGCTGGATATGAAATTCTGGGTTTAAAGTTCTTTTCTTTAAGGATGTTGAATATTGGACCCCACTCTCTGCTGGCTTGTAGGGTTTCTGTGGAGAGATCCACTGTGAGTCTGATGGGCTTCCTTTTGTGGGTAACCCGACCTTTCTCTCTGGCTGCCCTTAGCATTTTTTCCTTCATTTCAACCCTGGTGAATCTGATGATTATGTGCCTTGGGGTTGCTCTTTTTGAGGAATATCTCTGTGGTGTTCCCTGTGTTTCCTGGACTTAAATATTTGCCTGCCTTGCTAGGTTGAGGAAGTTCTCCTGGATAATATTCTGGAGTGTTTTCCAGGTTGGATTCATTCTCTCCGTCACATTCAGGTACACCTATCAAACGTAGATTAGGTCTTTTCACATAGTCCCATATTTCTTGGAGGCTTTGTGCATTTCTTTTTACTCTTTTTGCTCTATTCTTGCCTTCTCATTTTATTTCATTGAGTTGATCTTCAATCTCTGATATCCTTTCTTCTGCTTGGTCGATCCGGCTATTGAAACTTGTGCATGCTTTGCAAAGTTCTCGTGCTGTGTTTTTCAGCTCCAAGTCGTTTACATTGTTCTCTAACCTGTTTATTCTAGTTACCATCTCATCTAACCTTTTTTCTAGGTTCTTAGTTTCTTTGCATTGGGTTAGCACATGTTCTTTTAGCTCTGAAAAGTTTGTTATTACTCACCTTCTGAAGCCTGTTTTTGTCAGTTCATCAGATTCATTCTCCATCCATCTTTGATCCCTAGCTGGTGAGGAGTTGTGTTCCTTTGGAGGAAGAGAGGCGTCCTGATTTTTGGTGTTTTCATTCTTTTTCGCTGGTTTCTTACCATCTTAGTGGCTTTATCTACCTGTGGTCTTTGTAGTTGGTGACTTTCGGATGGGGTCTCTGAGTGGACATCTTTTTTGTTGATGATGAAGTTATTTCTTTCTGTTTCTTAGTTTTCCTTCTAATAGTCAGGCCCCTCTCCTGCAGGACTGCTGGAGATCCACTCCAGACCCTGCTTGCGTGGGAATCACCTGCAGTGGCTGCAGAACAGTAAGGGTTGCTGCCAGTTTCTTCTTTTGTTATCTTCATCCCATAAGGGTACCTGCCAGATGCTGGCCTGAGCTCTCCTTTATGAGGTGTCTCTTTGGATATACGGGGGTCAGGGGAGCTGCTTGAGGAGACAGTCTGTCCCTTATAGGAGCTCAAGTGCTGTTCTGGGAGCTCTGTTGTTCCATGAAGAGATGCTGGGCAGGTACTTTTAAGTCTGCTGCAGCGGAATTTATAACCGCCTCTTTTTCCCAGGTGCTCTGTCCTAGGAAGGTCGGCTTTCTTTATAAGTTCCTGTCGTGCTGCTGGCTTTTTTCATAGATGCCCTTCCCCACACAGAGTAGTCTAGTCACAGTCTGCCAGCAGAGGTGTTGCTGAGCTGCTGCAGGCTCTGCCCAGCTGCTGTGTGAACTGCCTCGGTAGTGGTTGTCACCCTTCCCCAACTGAGCTGAACCGTTCTGGGTTCAGTTGCACTTGCTGCGAAACTCTCAATCCAGAGAGCATTTCAGATTGCTTGTTTTGTGGGAGTTGTATCTGCCGAGCCAGATTGCCTGGCTCCATCTCTGAACCCTCCCTTTCAGTTGAATAGGCAGCTCTGTCTCCTAGGCATTCCACGCGCCAGTTGAAACACCCGCCCAGATTTGTGTGAGTTTCTGTGCGCCAAGATGGCACCAGCTGAATCTGCCATGCTGAAAACTCATGGTGCTTTTCGGCTGGGGAATCTCCCTGTCTGTGGGCAGTGAAAATTTGTTTGGAAATTCTGTGGGCACTCACTCTGCATTGTTCTTGCTGGGAACTGCACTCCAGAGCTGTTCCTATTTGACCATCTTGGATCCTCCCTCCTCTTAAGTCTTTTATGGAAGAAGATTAGAGTTGAACAATGAAGGAGCAGATGGAAAGATGGAAGAGCACCGACTTACATGTTTTCCTAGCCTATTTTCCTATGCATGAGGTACCTGAAACAAGGACTTGTGTGCAGGTAGTGTATTTGAGAAGAGTAAAACTAGGAAGAGATTGAGGAGAGTAAAACTTCTTAGGATGAAGAAAAAGCCATACAACCATAGGTGATCAAGTTGATTAGCACAGTAGGTAACTGGTGTGTCCTTCCATGACCTTTGAGCTTATAGAATGCTTCCTGGAATTGACCACCTGAGGAGGGTCAAGGAATAACATTTATTTGTCATCTTTCATCCTGCATTGGTGAAAAATATTTTTGGGGATGTTGACTCCCATCCTCTTCTGGCTGCTCATTTGTGTAGGGGGAGTGGGCTCTTCCCAGAGTCCCATTCTATAGCATTAGAGGATTCCCACTACAGAAAGCAAAGGACGTTTTCTTGATGTGAGAAGCTAGCACAGAACTGTTTACTGCAGCCATGTCTGGAATCCAAGGTGAGGCCAGCAGGATGTCAGGCACATCATTTGCCAGTTGATTTTCTGACATATGTATGGCTGCTTGTCTTGATTAACGAGAGAATCACTATTTGTAAAATATTCTATGAGATACATATTCTGCACTGTAATGTAAAAAGGAAACATTAAAGTCTTCACCACCCTTCCTCACCTAGAGTGGTGATGAGACTAGGAGAAATAGTTCAGCAAGCAGGATGGACAATGCAGAGATCTTAAAAAGTCAGGCTGGTGGCAGTGATGGAGTAGTTGTATAGGAGGCTTGGGTTGCATAGGGTGTTTTGGATATTTGTAGTGACTCCAGTACAATAGATGTCAGTCGAATTACCTCTGCCCTTGGTGTGAAAATCCCAGGGCACTTGGATTAGACATCTCAGAACTGTTCCTCTCTGTCATCTATAACTGCACTCATCTCAGGCCTTTGCCACACTCTCTTTCTCCCCCAAAGGAAAGGTTTCAACTCTGAGAACACCTATTGTACCTGTTAGCTTGAAAATGTTGTGCTCATATTTCCCTTCCCATTGTATAGCCCAATGGGAATTGTAGAAACCAGAATCATTTGGGTTACAGCACTGTATATGTATGAAACATACCCCTAATCTGGTGCTTATATTTCAGAAAGTACTGTCTGAAGCCCTTTGCACTCTTTCCTTTTTTTTCTTTAGTTATCATTTTTTTTAGGGCATGGTTAACCATTTTGTAATTTTTTTTTTCTAGACAGGGGCTTGCTGTGTTGTCCAGGCTGGAGTGATCATGGCTCACTATAGCCTCCACCTTCTGGGCTTAGGTGAGCCTCACCAGTAGCTGGGACCACAGGCATGGGTCATCATGCCCAGCTAATTTTCGTATTTTTGGTAGAGACAGGGTTTCACCATGTTGCCCAGGCTGGTCTTGAATTCCTAGGCTCAAGTGATCCTCCTGCCTTGGCTTTCCAAAGTGCTGGGATTACAACTGTGATCCACTGTGCACAGCCTCACCATTTTGTAATTTTCTAAGATAAAGCTAAAATGACTTTAAAGTCAGTTTTCCCATTGTATTAGTTCCTTCTCAGGCTGCTAGGAAGAAATGCCCGAGACTGGGTAATTTATAAAGAAAAGAGCTTTAGTTGACTGACAGTTCCGCATGGCTGGGGAAGCCTCAGGAAACTTACAGACATGGTGGAAGGGGAAGCAACATTCTTCTTCACATGGTGGCAGGAGATAGGAGAGAGAAGAATGAGAGCCAACTGAAGGGGAAGCCCCCTATAAATCCATCAGATCCTGTGAGAACTTACTATCACAAGACTAGCATGGGGGAAACTGCCCCATGTTTCAATTACCTCTCACCACGTCCCATCCCATGACACATGGGGATTATGGGAACTATAATTCAAGATGAGATTTGGGTTGGGACACATCCAAACCATGTCACTTATCTCTGTGAGACTGATTTAGTAGGTGGAGGTGGGGTGGGGTGAAGGGTTAGGAGAACAGGATAGGTAGGCGTACACCTAATTCATATATCAGAATTCATTTTATTTATTTAAAGACAGGGTCTCTCTCTGTTGCCCAGGCTGGCATGCAGTAGTGCAGTCTCAGCTCACTGCAACCTCAGCCTCCTGAGCTCATGTGATCCTCTCTCCTCACCCTCCTGAGTAACTGTGACCACAGTCATGTGCCACCACACCCAGCTTATTTTTGTATCTTTTTTTGGTAGAGCTGCGGTTTCACCATGTTGCCTAGGCTGGTCTTGAACACCTGAGCTCAAGCAATCTGCTTCCCTCTGCTTCCCAAAGTGCTGGGATTACAGGCATGAGCCACCATGCCCAGCCAGAAATACTTTAAACAATAAAGAATGCTACGCATCTTTAAAGGAGGTTACTTACAGTTGGAGTTAAGAAATGAAATGTAAACTTTTTCAATCTTGGTCTTAAAGAAAGGGCTGGATTTTAAGAGGGAGATATTGAGGGACCTACTGGCGGCTCTGATAGGGTAATTAATAGTAGCTGACAAACAGAACTGGAAATCTCAGAGACTTAACCCAACAAAGGTTAGATGTTGTTCACATGAAGTCTGAAGGGGGTCAGGTAGCTCTTCATCTTATAGCTATGCCAGTGGGAACAGGTGGGCTCCATGGGTGTAAGATAGTGATGGAGTAGGTATACCAGCTCTTACCTGCCTGTCCCTCTAGCTCTTAACTGTGTTTCCTGTTGTGCTCACATTTCACTTTGTAGCCGTATGACCACAAATCATATGGCTACAAAGTAACTAAGAGGCTGGAAAATAGTTTGGAGTATATTGAGGAGGGCTTAGAAACCAGGAACAGTTGTGCCTACTTCGATAGGGGGCTTTTAAATGTTTCTGAACAGGAGAGCAGTATGATCAGAGCAATGCCTTACAGAGGTAGAGGTGACCTTTTGTTACCAGCATTTTCTGTAAATCTAGGCCCATGTCTCCTGTTGCCTGTATTATTCTTAAAAAGCTGCTAAACTAGCCTCACTGCTGACTCTAGTCCCCTCCTTCTCATGTATCCTGTTCCTATCATCAGAACTATTTATGAAACAGCCTTTTGTATGGCTCTGCTTTATAAATAGGATAGCAATATAATTTATCACCAAACTAAGATGTCATTGAGAGTGGAAGTGCTACTAGTTACGTTTGGTCAAACTGAGGCTAAATGTGTAACCTGGGACTGTCTTCAGCAAACAGACTAAAGGTCACCCTAAAAGGAGACTATGATGGCTCTCTATTGACAGCCTGGCCAGTCAAGCCCCAAAACCCATGTCCTCCATGATATAACAGCACCTGCTTGTCTAACTCTAAATCTTCCCTTACCTTTAATTCAGGTTCCTACTCAAACATAACCTCTGCAGAGAGGCTCTCACTACCCCATCTGACCTAGCACTTTTCCACTCCTCCCTCTCTATCCCTTCACACTGTTTAATTATTGTTCGTTGTACATACTACTTTCTGACATTATGTGATAGATCTATTCTGAAATAACTGTCTGTACCTCCTCTAGAATGTGTACTCCATAAGCAGAGGGACTTACTCTTTTCCACGACTATCGACTTGGTGTCTTAAGTAGAACCCAGCACATGGTAGGAGCTGGTAAACCGTCGTTGAACTAGGGAGTGGATTACCTTCATCTTCAGTTGGGCCAGATCCCCATCCACTCCAACATAGCCTCCAAGCCTGCCATTGACATTTAGACTCCAATTCTTGACGAGCCCTCTGTCTTCAGTAAGCTCTTTGCTGTCCTTCCCTGTGAAGATCTGGCTATACTTCAAGGCTTAGCTTCCACCCTTTTTTTTTGTCAGATTCTTAGAATACTCTGCTCCACATCCTGTCCTAGATGGAAGCACACAGTGTTTAATATTAACTAGATTTGTGCTTTGTGGAGGCAGAGACTACATGATTTCTTATATATGTAATAGGCACAAAAGTGGTACAACAGTATTTATCCCACAGTGTATAGAATATTAAAGGAGTTAATTCATGTAAGCTTCTTAGAACAATGTGGAACACATACGGTAATCAACATAAAATATGCTCTAATCAATATATAATTATTGATAATTTATATTCTTTGTGTTTTGTACTAAGTCTTCAACATCTAGTACATATTTTACATTATGTACTAGATGTACATTATGTACTTTCACTTCAGAGGAGCCACATTTCAAGTGTTTGGTAGCTACAGGGGCTAATGCATACTGTTTTGGACAGCACAGCCCTGAAAAATAGACGAATAGCAGATGTAAGGAGCAGCCACTCCCTGTAGGCCTGAGAGAGAGTGCTTAAGGAACAAACTTGTAAGCGCCATCCCTTCCCCAAAGCCTTAGATTCAGACCTCATGGCAGGTGTAGCTGTGGCCTACTGGATGACAAAGACATTTGCTGAGGAGCTGCAGGCCTGGGCTGGGAGGTGAAAACCACCTACTGGGATCCTGAAAGTTTGAAAGAAAGTCTGTCTGTGGTATAAGTGAGACTTGTGGAAAGCTCCTGTCAACTTGCAATATAAATATATATAGACGGCTCTCCAGGTAAAAAGGTTTTGTTTGAGAGTAATATACAAGCAGTAAGATTGCAATCCGGGACTTACTTACAGACTAGGGTGGTCTCTGGTATGTCTGGAGAACAAATTAAATGATAAGAGTTTAACTGGAAAAGAGGAGGTTATGCAAGTTGTTTTGAAAGTAAGTTTACAGGCACTGGCAGTGTCTTAGAAGAGCTGGCGAGTTTTGATTGGTGAGTGTCAGTAGTTGCTAGGTAGAACTTGTGATCTTGGCGTGATAGGCCCTTGCAGTTTTGGATTGGGCTTGTGAGACAGTGTGTCCGGCAATTGTTCTTATACATGCAGCTAGCTCTCCTTCCACTGCTAGGGTCCTTGTGATAGCTGCTATTCAGGCAAATTGTGCATGAGAACCCTCTCTTTGTGACCTTTTTGGCTCCATTTTGTTAGGTTTGACACAAGTGATTCCATTTTGAACGTGACAACTTTCACATCACCCACCAGGTTGCCGGTGAAACTTGCGGGACGGTGTCTGCCTCTGGGTCAGCCTCGCACCACAGGGAGGGAAGGCGCCCATGGAGGAGGATGCTGACTGCTGGCAGCCACACCATGGGAGCCATGAGAAAAAGCACTGGAACCAGGAAGAAATCTTCTTCCTCTTACCGTAACCCTTTAGCACTCTTTATGATATTATACTGGTTATCAAAGGAGAAACGTTTTAGGGTTTTGCCAGATTTCCCAAAGGCAGGTGAAAAGGGGCAGATTTGGAGCTTGAGAGGCAATAAATTGACAACTAGTCAAAAGCACAACTTATGTTATCTGCTTATAGATCAAAGTTGTCATTTTCTTTTCTCTTTTTTTTTTTTTTTTTGAGATAGGGTCTCACTCTATTGCCCACACTGGAGTGTGGTAGTGCGATCTTGGCTCACTGCAAGCTCCACCTCCCAGGCTCAAGTGATTCTCCTGCCTCAGCCTCCTGAGAAGCTGGGACTACAGGTGTGTGCCACCACGCCTGGCTCATTTTTCTATTTTTCGTAGAGATGGGGTTTTGCCATGTTGGCCAGACTGGTCTCGAACTCCTGACCTCAAGTGCTCCATTCAGCTCAGCCTCCCAAGTGCTGGAATTACAGGTGTGAGTCACCACACCTTGCTCAAAATCATCATTTTCAACATGTTTCCTCTCACCTAGATGAAACTCCTACTATGGGATTATTCTCTACTGCAAAGGAGATAGCAACATTTTTCTCTGAAAGTTAATGCTAAAAAACACAAATGTTATTTATGGCAATTGGAGGGTGCATTAACCCGAAGACATATTCACCTTAGGAAGTGGACCAGTTTGTTCTGTCACTAAGGACAGAAATATATTAGTGATAGAGAGGAGAGGTAAAGTTGTATAAGCCCTAGACATCAACCAGGTTCAGATAACTTCTCAGAAGATATGATGGATAAAAGGTTTTGCACTTTTTAAAGCTTTCTGATTAGTATTGCTGGATATCATTTTCCTGTATTTTCTTGTCCTAAAGAAAGTAATCCTGAGACAAACCTTAAAATTTTAAAATCAGTAAAGTATATCTTTGAATATGTTGGACAATACATACTTTTTAAAGAGTCTTTCTGTAAAATTTGGTTCAGTGAATCAATTTTAGCACTAACAAAGTTTTTTCCCTCATATTTTTCACATAGGAGAAATCAGCCAGAAAAGAAAAGTTCAAGGCAGCAGCAAGAGCTTTACCAGAGCTGTCTATGGTAACTTACCCAAATATATTCTCATTGAATTTTTGTGCCTATTAAAAATGTTTATTTTCTAGCTTGAAAACAAGTAAGCAAATTTCTGCTCCATTTGATTCTCTTCTGATGGAAAAATTCTATGAGGTGCACATATTAGGACAAATAACTATCTTAGTAAAGTAACCATAAGCTATAATTACCTCTATAGTAGAATATTTCAGTTTTCTGAATGAACAACTTGCCAAGATGGATTAGCAGAAGGAATGTCAGTGTTGGAGTAAAGAAACACGGGCTTGGGGTCAAGGTTTGCCGCTAATGGCTCTGTGTCCTTTGGGGGAGTCACTTACCTCCTCAGCCTCAGTTTCTAAGTGTGAAAATGAGCTGAGTTGATGATCTTCAAGGAGATGGCTCTTCCAGCACAATAATGCTATCCTACAAAAGATTTCTTAGATCTTGGAGTCTTTTTCATTATTTTGACTGTAAATTTTCATTGTCTTATGGAAGAAGCAGTTAATTGACATTTTCAGTTGACAAAGTGCTGTACAAGTTAGATTTTAATGTAATAAAATTTATTATCTGGTAATTATGTGGAGTTTAATACCACTAAGTTACACTCTTGTTAGTCCTGAAAGTTAAATTTAAGGGGAAGATCAATGCAAAATATTATTATTATTATTATTATAGACAGAGGTGTTGCTTTGTTGCCCAGGCTGGAGTGCAGTGGCACGATCTTGGCTCACTGCAACCTCCACCTCCCAGATTCAAGAGATTCTCCTACCTCAGACTCCTGAGTAGCTGGGATTATAGGCCCTAGCCACCACGCCTGGCTAATTTCTGTATTTTTAGTAGAGACAGAGTTTCACCGTGTTGGTCAGGCTGGTCTTGAGCTCCTGACCTTGTGATTCGCCCACCTCGGCCTCCCAAAGTGCTGGGATTATAGGCGTGAGCCACCGCACCCAGCCTATTATTTTTTAAAAATTGATAAAATATACATAACATAAAATGTGCTATTTTAACCATTTTTAGGTATTCAGTGACATTTAGTACATTCATATTGTTGTATAATCGTTACTACTACCCATCTCCAGAACTCTTTTTATCTAACTAAACAGAAACCCTGTCCATTAAACAATAACTCCCCATTTTCCCCCTCCCTCAGCCCCTGGTTTCACCATTGTACTTCTTGTCTCTATGTATTTGACTACTCTAGGTATTTCATATAAGGAGAATCATACAATATGTGTCCATTTATGTCTGACTTATTTCACTTAGCATAATGTCTTCAAGTTTCGTCCAAAGCATTATTTGCTTTGAAAGATATTTTAAAAGCTGAGAACAAACTATAAAATTGAATTTGTGTTGCTTTATACAGAGAAGATTCATAATTTGAAATGAAGGACCGTTTCACTCATAAAGCATGAAGTAACATTGTTATGTTAATTATATTGAACATTTAAAAATACACATTTTAATAGAAAATATACTTTTATTAATAATGCCAAATTATTGTAAAATGTCTGCAGAATTGAGCCATAGCATGTTTTCTCTAGTTCTGCAAAATCCCTCTTAAATTTTCTAGTTTAAAAGATAAAAAACTGAAATGGAATAGACATTTTTTAGTTTGTTGTGGATTGTTAGTTTACAGATGTAGAAATATAAACTTAATTTAAATTTACTTATTGAATATCTGTGGCTGAGATAAATAATAATTCTTGCTTGTCAGTGAAGCATATAATCATCTAAAATGCTTTTATCGACTGATGTAAACCTGGTTTTGTATTCATATTTGGCTGTGCCTTGCAATCTTTTCTCAGCATTCTTTGAGTCTTATGTGTTTTAAGGGAAATTATATTTTCAACAAATATTTAGAAAATAAGCTATTGATTTTTTAAAAAGTGTTTTTATTTGAATACAGTATTAAGGTTTGTACTTGGATAGAAATTCTCCAGCAGTAATTACGACCTAGAGTGATTTTCATTACAGACTCCAGGCTTCTCGAGGTGACCCCTGTAGTTGAAATCAAGGATAACCTGGCACTGCTGGCTCCCAGCCTCTGTGAGCTGGGGACCTGATTCTCACCCTTTCTGTACAGCTCCTCATTGCACTTCTATGAGTCTTAAAACTTTTATGGAGCAAGACGAGGGTTGAGAAATGGAAAGTGCAGATGGAAAAATGGAAGAGCACTGATTTACATGTTTTCTTATCCTATTTTCCTGTGCAAGAGGTGTAAGGTTAGCCAAGAGAAAGGAGAATAGATCCAAAGTCAGACAAGCAAGTTTTATTAACCTGCAGGGCTGCCCCATAATAATCAGAGGAGGCAGCCCCGAGCTTACAAAATGAGGGGTTTCTATGGGGTGAGAGGGGCATAAGGGAGTTTCAGGACTGAGATAATCTATCAGCTTGTAACAGGCACAGAGATAGTTTGTTAACTTGTGACAGACTTACAGTACATTATCTTGGGACTTTTGTGGTGGCAGTTTTAAAAAACAGGATTTTACAGGTTTGAGTAAACAGGAATTTACAAGTATGGATAACAAACAGTTGTTTTCCCTGCCCTCCCCGGAGCTGCCCAGATGGCTGTAATCAGGCTTTGCTTAATTGTAGCACCTAGATAAGAGTTCAGGAATGCAGCTGCAGAGCAGTCAGAGTTGGGGGGCGGGGGGGGGGGCGGGGGGGGGGGGGGGCGGGGCGGTCAGCTTGTGTGGAGGGGGGTTTTCTGAGGCAGCTTGTCCCTAACATGCCAGCCGTTTAATAGGTAATAGAAGAGGGGCACCGTTGTCATCTGGCTGCTTCTTGCTGGATAGGGGCGACGTTTGAGGGGCCCTAGATTGTAGGGAGTGTCATTCTTGGAGCTGTCGGTATTCTTGGGAGCAGCATCACATCTTGTATTGTTCCATGGGTGAAAGCTTCACTATGGTCCTGTAAAAACTGGAAGAGGAGTCGAAGAGGCAGGGGCCAAATGCTAGAAGGAGGGAATGGGTCATTGCAGGACCCAGGAGAGGCAGTGGCCAGGGTGCCCAGGAGTTACGGAACTACTGGGGCCAAGAGAACTGACTGTCTTTAAGTTGTGTACTTGGTCTTTGAGTTTTTTTGGACAGCATTTTGTACTAACCCAGATTCACTGCGGTGAGAAACAGCATTGTTCATTTAAAAGGAGGCACAGACCTCCTTTTTCAGCAGTGAGGAAATTTAGGCCTTTGCAGTTTTGTAGGGTGACTGCTGCTAGAGTCTAGCTGGTTTTGGAGGTGAGTGAGAGTGTGGAAAGAAAATAAGATAAAATAAGTAATAATAAAGTTTAAAATAATAAGCATAACACAGGTAATAGTTAACCTTAAGTAAAGGTAATTTAGAAGTTATGCATAGGCTAAGGAATTTAAACAGCTACTCTCAGCATAGCTAACAAGTTGCAGCTGCGAGCTCATCTCAACCTTCCAAGCTTATCACCTGCCTCCAGAGCCCCACATACCTCTGTAATGCCTGTCTAGCAGCAAGGTTGACTGTTCAAGATAACTAAATTGTAAGTCCTCTCAGAATTGTCAGGAGTTAAATAATGCATTGTCTTTGTCTGAAACCTGCATCCTGCCTTGATTTCCTGCCTCATACCGCATGTAAGCAGAACTGCCCTCTTTGTAGGGGTCCGCCGCCATTTAAGGCGTGAGCCTGCTGCTGGCCCAGGTGCCTGAAAAACTTCTTTTTGGTCTCCATTGGTCTCTTTGTCTTCTTTGGCTGGAGTTTTACTGCAACAATAGAGTCTGCTACTTTTTCTAGTGACAATTGGAAGTCTTGGGAGAGTGACTGGAAATATAATAATAAGGTTCCTCGGCTTCCTGCTTTTAACCCAACACTAGTTGTGACTTTGAGGGCTAATAAGGGAATGAACTGTATTGCTGTTTTTGAGCAAGCGTGTAATGTAGCAGGGACAGGGAGTTCTTGGTTTGGAGAGACAGGTTAATGTGGGGGGTCAGGTAGACTAGGGTGCAGGTACCTGTCCAGTTGGTAGGGGAGACAGAAGTAGGTCGCGGATCTGCGGAGGAAGATGCCTGCAGTGTAAATGCAGACAAAGTGGATGGAGAATAGTTGTTGGAATGACTTGGTTCACTTCAGTAATCCAGAGTGACGAGGAGGGAGAGACCCCTTTGAGAGCTCCTGTTTGGGGAAGAGGTTTCCATGTTTGAGACGCAGGAAGGGAGGTAATGTGGAGGGGGTGGGTAAAGAGGCCTTTAGCTTCAGGTGAAACTGAATAATCTCGGAGTGAGGTATGGGAAGAGGGGATGAGAGATGGTTTGAGTTGAGCCACAGGCAGAGGGAGGGATGGTGCCTACATGTATGTGTCCGTTGGAAGAGGTGACACATAAGAATGGGACCTTGGATAGCAGGATGAGGGAGTTTGGTGAGGGTGTAATCGGCCGTGTATTTGGAGAGACGTTTGGTAGCTCCGTTAGCAAGGGCAGTGGGGGTAGTTCCCAGTGAGGGTGAGGGCTCTGTCTACAAAGGCACAGCCTTTTTGGGGTGGTGTATGAAAAGCGAATGGGAATATGATCTCAGGGCTGAGAAACTGGGGTTAGTTGAGTAGGCAGTAGAAGAAAGGGAAAAACAGGTCCAGCAATGGGAAGCAAGTGTAGAGCTGGAGCGTAGTAACAAGGAGTGAGTGAGATTGAGAGATTGAGCCTTGTAGAAGTGAGAAGGGACTTTGAGGGAGCAGAGGCAATGGGGCTGACCATTAAAAGAGTTAGGAACTTGAGGAAGAATTGGAGTCTGTATTTGGGGGAAGGAGTTGAGCGGGGTTGTTTGTGGAGGTGGCCTCTTGAAGCAGTGAAGCCTTTTCAGTGGGGGAATATTAGGGTTGGATTGTGGGGGTAACGAGGAGGGAGGGGCAGGGGCAGAAGAAAGGGAAGCTTATTTTGCTGCCTCGTCGGCCTTTCTGTTTCCTCTTGAGATTTCATTTGACCCTCTTGAGATTTCATTTATGCACTGTTAGTGTCCTTGACAGTGTATAATTCCTGCTTTAGCTGGGAGGTGTGCAGCTCAGAGGAGTTGGTAAATAAGGGGGTCATTAGTGATGGGGGTTCCTTTGGCAATAAGAAATCCTCTCTCTTGCCAGATGGTGGCGTGATAATGGAGCGTGTGACAGGCATGTTTGGAGTTGGTAAATGTTGACTGGTTTGCCTTTGGAGAGGGTTAGGGCCCTGGTGAGAGCTATAAGTTTTGCCTTTTGGGAGGCGGTCCCTGGGGGGTAGGGGTTGAGCTTTAACTACTCAGTTAAGGGAGGTGACTGCATACCCAGCGACTTCATGGGAGTTGACTGACTTGAAAGAGGAGCTGTCTATAAATAACTGGTTGTCAGGACTAGGGAGAGGTTTAGGGGAGATATTAGGGAAATGAGGCTGTAGGTGATCAAGGATTTCAGTACAGTAGTGGGTGGGAGAGGAGGAAGATACTGGAAGTAGAGATGCAGGATTGAGGGGAGCTCTTTTGGAGAGGCAGAACTAGGGTTTTCAAGAAAGAGGGCATGGGGTAGTTGGGTACAAGAAGGAGAAAGTGTGCTTAGTGCTCTGGAGGAGAGGAAATCTTGTAGATTATGTGGGCTGTGGACTGTGGTGTCTTGACTGAATGTTAGTTTCTTGCTTTCTAAGGTGAGGATGGCAGCTGCTGCTAGGGCTCTGAGGCAGGTCGGCCACCTTCGGATGGTGTTGTGTAGTTGTTTAGATAGGTAAGCTATAGGAGTGAAGGAAGGAGGACTTCCATTTTGTTAGCCAAGGACACCTAGGGCTATTCCATGGTTTTCAGCTGTGTAGAGAATGAAGGGCTGAGAGGTGTCAGGCAGAGATAGAGCAGGAGTGGTTATGAGGGCAGCTTTAAGTTTGTGGAAGCTAGGGACTGTGCTGTGTGAAGGATTTAGGGGCTTATTTAGAGGGCCTTTAGCTGCTTCATAGAGGGTGTGGGCTAGGAGGGCAAAATTGGGAATTCATATTCTGAAGAAGCCTGCTAGTCCTAGGAAAGAAAGAATTTCACCTTTAGAGATGGGTGGGGGCAGGCTGTCTATCAGTGCTGCTCATGCTGGGGTTATGGCTCGGGCCCTGGGGGAGAGCTGGACTCCTAAGTACGTCACCCTGAAGTGGAGAGTTGTGCTTTGGAGGGGGAAAGCCTGTATCCTTTATTAGCAAGAAAGTCCAGAAGCGTAATAGTGTGAGTCTGAGTGTCCTCTAGGGAAGGGCTACAGAAGAGGAGGTTGTCCACATACTGGAGGAGCTGGCTATGTGAGATGTCTAGGGAGGTGAGGTATTGAGTTAGAGCTTGTCCAAAGAAATTGGGGGGAGGACTGTCCAAGTAAGTTATCATGACTGGAGGGTTTCAGGTGTAAGTCCAAGTGAAAGCAAAGAGATTTTGGGAGTCAGGATGAAGAGGAGTGGTTTTAAAAAAAAAAGGCATCTTTTAGGTCTATTACAGTGTAATGGGTTATATCTGGAGGATGAGGGCAAGGAGCTATTACAGTGTAATGGGTTATATCTGGAGGATGAGGGTAAGTTCTATTACAGTGTAATGGGTTGCATCTGGAGGGAATAGGGACGTTCTATTACAGTGTAATGGGTTGCATCTGGAGGGATGAAGGGTTAGAAACTACTGGATGGATGGGAGAGGATCACCTGATTGATAGCCCAGAGATCTTGGACTAGCTGATATGAGCCATTGGCCTCTGTGACAGGGGGTATGGAGAATGAGTCGGACTAAGGTGGCCTTGTGAGAGGAGTCTGTTTATGATGGATTGTAAGTGTTTAGGTTAATGGGACACTGAGAGACATGAGGAAATCTGGGGGGGTCTTTTAGCTGGATTTTGATGGAATCATGGTGAGCTGCTAGAGAAGGGGTAGTGGTATCCCACACTATTGGATTAACAAAAGAAGCGAGGAATGGATATTAGGGGAGAGGGGTCAAGGGCTAGCATGGTGGCAGAGAGGAGTAGGAGAGAATCTGGTTGTGGGGAACAGAAAAAGGTGATGAAGCTTTGAATTTGGTTAGGAGGGCTCTGCCTAGGATGGGGGTAGGGCAACGAGGCATGATAAGGAAAGGGTGTGAGAAAACAGTATTAAATAGGAAACAAAAGAGGTCTGGTGGTGTGTAGAAGTGAGATGACTCCATTAACCCCCACAACTGAGACCTAGAGAGGGATAAGTGGGTCCTGAGAATTCAGGCAAAGCCGAGTAGGTAGCCGTGGTATTGATTAAAAAAGAGATTGGCTTACCTGCTACTAGTAGAGTTACCCTGAGCTCTGATGCAGTAATAGCAGATGGGGCCAGGGGCCCTGGGCCTCGTCAGTCTTCAGTGGCTAGGCCAAGGAGCTGCAGGAGTGCAAACGATTCTTCACTTTGTCTTGTGGAATGGATGATGGCTCTGAGGTGCAGGCTTTTCTGTCTGTTGAGAGGACAGTCAGATTTCCAGTGGCCTGTCTGCTGGCAGACTGGGCAAGGGCTTTTTGGCACTCATGGGTTAGGACATGCCCATGCCCAGTGGCCTTGTCTGCCACACTTAAAACAAGGCCCAGGAGGGCCAATACTATTGGGGTCTTTGTGCCCTTGGGTAGGTACTATGGCCAGGCTGATGGATAGCCACAGATAGAAGCTGGTATTTAGCACATCTCTGGGCTTTATCTAATTTGCTCTGCTCATCCCTGTTATTGAAGACTCTGAAAGTCAGGTTAAGGAGGTCTTGTTGTGGGGTTTGAGGGCCATCTTCAGCCTTTTTAAGTCTGTGCTGGTTGTCAGGGGCAGAATGGGAGATAAAATGGGTATTAAGAACAATAGTTCCTTCTTGGGAGCCAGGGCTGACATGAGTATATTTTTGGAGAGCCACTGTAAGGTGGGAAAGGAATTGGGCAGGATTTTCATCTGCTTTTTGGGAAATTTCTTGGAGTTTTTCAGAATTTACAGCCTTATAGGCAGCTTTGTTAAGGCCTGCAATAAGGCAAGTAATCATAAGCTTACGGGATACCTGGCCGGGTCTGTGGGTTGGTACTCCCAGGAAGGCTCTTCCCAGGGGATGGCAGTGGCTTCGACAGGGTTAGTAGGATCTTGCTGATGAAGATCATCAGGATGTGCCTGGACTGTGAGCCACATTCTTCTCTTCTAGAAGGAGGATGAAGAGAGGATAATATAGAGATCATGCCAAGTGAGTTCCTAAGACTGGGTGAGATATTTGAATTATTTGATATAAGTATCGGGATCAGAGGAAAAGGACCCAAGACATTTTTCAATCTAGGAGAGCTTGGAAAGGAAGGGGATGTGGACATGGACAATTCCTTCAGCCTATGCTACCTCTTGGAGGGGGAAGCAAGTGAGCTGATTGCTGGGCTTATTGGACTCGGGAATGGGTAAGAGGTGGAGACAGGAGAGTATTCAGAGTTAGAAGCAGGGTGGTTGTGGGGGGGAAGGGGGTAGGCCTGGGTGGGGCATACAGTGGGGGATCCTGACACTCTGCTGGAGGATCCTGACGCTCTGCTGGGGGATCTTGACGCAGTTGAGGAGGAGGAAAAAATTGGCGGGGTCAAAGAAAGAGGAATCATCAGCTGGGGCTGTGGGGGAGTGTGGCAGGAGGTGAGTGCTTGGCAGGGCCATAGGGAGAGTGACAGGAGGAGTCAGGTTTGGAGCGAGCGAGGAGGATTTGGAAAGTAGAACGGGACTGGCAGAGGGAGAGGACGGCTACAGAAGGTGAAGGAAGCCTGAACATAAGGAATCTCAGACCATTTCCCATTGTGGTGGCAAAAGTTGTCTAAGTCTCTAAGTATATTGATATCAAAAGTGCCATTTTTGGGCCATTGGGAGCCATTGTCTAATTTGTATTGAAGCCAAATGGTATTACAGTAAAAGATAAGCCTCTTAGGATGGACTTTTGAATGGAGGCCGAGAGTATTGAGATTACATAGGAGACACCCAAGGTGGGTAGTTTTGGAAGGGGTAGACTAACAGGCTCCCATAGCAGATGGAGGAGGGAGGTAGAGGAAGAAGAGACTGCCAATTGACAAGCATGGCAGGAGAGGGCCTCCCCCTGTCCTGTGGGCCCTGTCTGGAATAGAGGAGGTAGCTGCCAAGTCAGGCATCCCTGAAATGGAGGAACCAGAGGCCTGGAGGCTGAGGAGGAAGCCCTTGGCCCAGCGCTAGGTCTTTGGGAAGGCAGAGACAGTCAAGTGTTCTGGGTAAATAGCAAGAGTCTTTCTTGAGGTCACCAGCAATGGGAGAATCTGGGAGATCCTCTGGGTCTTCAGCAGGTTCAGGAAGGGGAGGATTGGCTGGGAGAGAGGCAATAGGAGAGGGAGGGGAGAGAGAAAGAGAAAGAGAGAGTCCCTTAAGAACCCCCAGACAGAGCCTACCACTTCCTGGGTTTCGGCACCAATATGTAAGGTTAGCCAAGAGAAAGAAGAATAGATCCAAAGTCAGACAAGAAGTTTTATTAACCTGCCGGGCTGCCCCATAATAGTCAGAGGAGGCAGCCTTGAGCTTACAAAATGAGGGGTTTATTTGGGGTGAGAGGGGCATAAGAGAGTTTCAGGACTGAGATAATCTATCAGCTTGTAAGAAGCACAGAGATAGTTTGTTAAATTGTGACAGACTTACAACACATTATCCTGTGACTTGTGGTGGCAGTTTTAAAAAAACAGGATTTTACAGGTTTGTGTAAAACAGGAATTTACAAGTATGGATAACAAACATTTGTTTTCCTTGTCTTCCCCCGAGCTGCCCAGATGGCTAAATCATGCTTTACTTAATTGTAGCACCTAGATAGGAGCTCAGGAATGCAGCTGCAGGGGAATCAGAGGGCGTGGGGGTCAGCTTTTGCAGAGGGAGTTTTCTGGGGCAGCTTGTCCCTAACAAGAGGTACTTAAAATAAGGGCTTGTGTGCAGGTAGCCTATTTGGGAAGTAGAAGCAAGAGACTGGAGAGAGTAAAACTAGGCAGAAGAAGCCAGTACAGATATGGACTTCCAAGTTGGTTTGGATTAGAAAGGGAGAGACAGACTAAATTGTGTTAAAAATGTATAGATTTTACTTTAAAATCCGACTTTCTGTGTTTATTGAAGAACCACAGCCTTCAGCAACAGTAGGTTTGTGTTCTGATATTGCAGTAATTGCCTTGAGCTAATCAGTCCTTGCCTTTTTAGAAGATGAAGGTACTCTCTCTTCTGCCACAGTCCCCACCACACCCTATCATTTCCCAGCACAGAGCCTGAGTGCCAGGAACCTATCATCATTAGCCTTCTCCTTTTTTATGACACCTGCCAAAATTGTGTATGTATTATAATTTGTCACCCCTGCCTTAAACAATGGAATACATTTGTGAGTTGCCAGAGCAATCTAGGGCTGTTTACAGCCATGAGAACAGGAAGACCTTTTGGAGCTGGAATGCAGAGGGAACTCATTAGCACTGGAGACCAACAGAGAGCACATTTTGTTGAGATAGAAGGTTTAAAGACACTTGACAATATCTGGGGATGAGGAGTAGACTCTCTAGAATAAACACCTTGGTTTTAGGTAACAGACACATACATCCAACCAGCAGCAGGACTTTTGCTAATGACCCCCAAATGGTGCACACCATGACCATTCACAGGCTTAAATAAGATCTGCTATTGAGTGTTTTCTATCCAGACGTTCTGATTGGTTTGAGAAAATATCTGTATTTATAAATACTCATGCATTTCATGGAAAAAGTTTTTTTTCTGACATTGTTAATTCTGTTTAATTTTTATATTTTAGGTGAGTACAAAGCCCCACTGGCAGCAGGCAGCTCCATCATTCCATTTGAGTGTAAAGCAGGATGATGAGATTCCAGAACCATTTAGTGTTAAAAATGAACAGTCCTATGGTAAGAACTTCAATATTCTAAATCAGATTTAGGGATAATTTCTATATATAGAGAAACCAGACAATATTTAGTTAATTGTGTAATAGAATTATAAAACCTAAATGACATTAATGTCAAGTAGAAAAAAATTTCTGAAACATCTTGCCTCAGAAAATAATTGATTCTAGTTCTTAGTTATTTTAGGCTGTTGTAAATGCTGTCAGAGCTGATATTTTAGGAATTGGGATGTTTATACTAAAACTTTGATCTATTGTGGTCAGAGTTTGCCTCTACATCAAAGACTAAGAAGATGTTTCTAGGAGGGATTTTAATAAATTATATTTCTTTTCTTTTTTTGTGGATTTTAATAAATTGTAAACATTACTTCCAAATTAGTCATTTTAATGTTTTTATTATTTTGACTCATTAAATATAGTGTTTATCAGATTGATTACAGTTAATATTAACTTTTTTGTCATGGTCTTTTAAAGTTTCTCAAATAGTTTTGTATACTGTTTTTATCATAATTTTCACTTTTAGAGAATTCTATGTAAATATAATAGAAAATTTTATTAGTATATTAATCAAGATATAAATCAGTAGAATATTCTTGAAATAGACATTTCTAGTTATGATACAAAAAAGGAGTAGTTTAACTTCCTGATAGTAAAAAAAAAAATTACAGCTAGGATTACTTGAAAATGTAGTTTTTTTTTCTTGAAAAGTGATTTAGCACCTTATTCTAAGCATATAAAATGTTTTAGCTTACCTTTTAGATGAATAATTGTGTGTGTGTTTTTTTTAATTTAAGCTGAATACATGGAACGTTTTGGAAAAAAGGGCAAATTACCCCACCAAGTTGATGATAGTTATTCTGGACCATCTACTACCAAATCAAAGGGCAAATCACCACATAAAGAACGAGAAAACTTTAGAAGTACTCTTGTTAATGTCATTATGTAAGTTCCATAAGCTAACAAGTATGTGTTATCCACGTTAGAGCCCTGGCAACCTTTAACCTAGGAATAATAGAATTCTATGTGTCTCTAAGGGTGCCCCAAAGGCTTTTTGGAATGAGGTCAGAGTGTAAGAAAGAGGTTGAATTTAACCCTATTAAGTGTATTCCACTTTTATTTTATTTTTTATTTTTTTGAGATGGAGTTTTGCTCTTGTTGCCCAGGCTGGAGTGCAATGGCATGATCTTGGCTCACTGCAACCTCTGCCTCCCGGTTCAAGCGATTCTCCTGCCTCAGCCTCCTGAGTAGCTAGGATTACAGGCATGCACCACCACACCCAGCTAATTTTGCATTTTTAATAGAGACGGGGTTTTGCCATGTTGGCCAAGCTGGTCTCGAACTCCTGACCTCAGGTGATCCACCTGCCTTGGCCTCCTAAAGTGCTGGGATTACAGGCATGAGCCATCGCACCCCGCTGTGCGTTCCACTTTTAAATATCCTGAGTTATAAAGGTATCAATGTTAATACTTGATGTTGGCTGAGTGAGTGGAATTTCTGGAAGTTCTCGTTGCAGCCATGGTAGCCAGTGGAGGATTCTAGCAGAGTTTTTCTTCCCCTCATTTCATCTGTTCAGGTTGGTGGGGTGACTTCTCTGGCATTGTGAGTCTCCTTGTAGAGAAAAGGAATTGGGGTAAAATGGTCGGCAGTGTGTATAGTGCCTGGTCTTGTCTCACTGTTTTAGGACAGTCCACAGGGAGCAAGGCAGATGCAAGTCACCAGTTCCTCTTTGCTTTGTTTCTGCACAGCTTTGTGTTAGTTGCTTAGTATTTGCTTTAGTTTCATTATGATTCTTAGGGTATACACCATTTGCGGGGAAAAATGGGGTTTTATGACCCATTGTGGTAAGTAACTCAGCCACAGGACCCTGTTCTACTGCCCCATGTGGGACTTTACTGGCTACATGGTCATCTTGAAGGGAGGACAGTGGGTACTGAGTGCTGACAATGCTAAAGAGGAGTGTGTTGGAGTCCCATGCAGTTGGGTTGAGCGTATGTGCCTCTTCTAGAGGGGTTTTGAGTTTGCTTTTGCCAGGTGCCACTAGAATGTTATTAGCTTTCCCCTGCTTTCTTGACTTAAGCACTCTCAGATCACACAAGCAGTATAATCAACATCTAAGTCAATGGAGGGTAGACAAATTTTTAGAAGAATTTTTGTTTGTTTCCTACCTGGAGCCCTGGTCAGGAAAGATAAGCTTTCTTGACACAACTTCCCGTGCCTGTTATTTTTAGTCCTCCCTTCTTTGAGGGTAGGGCAGATACTGTTTCAGCTTTATACAGAATTTCAGTTTGAATTCCCCATTTCACTCAGGCCTATGGCATCATCTTCTTCACCACATGGGCATGAAAATCCAAGGCCCTGCCCCCATGAGGGCAGCCATAGCCTAGGGATGACCCTGCCTCACTACTTAACTTTTTTCCCCTCCTGATTATTCTTTCTTGTAAGCTCAGCTCTACATTTAAAAAGAGCTTTGTGATATATTATCCAGTATTTATACAATTGTACTGGGAGGTTTTTTGTTGCTGTGTTGTAAGAAACAGAAGTCTATTTTAACCATTTTATGTCATTTTTTAGTCGTGCCTTTTATAAACAGGATATAGAGGGACTTACTAAAATTCAGTCTTAGAGTTGTGTACTTTAATAACTTGTTTAATCCCATTTGTATTTATTGGCATTTTTAATATACGTGGAATTTCTTATATACAGTGAATTCTACCAATATATTTTACATTTTCTATTTATGATATGTTGCTTTTGCTTATTTTTTCTTTGTCTGCTTTTTATTGAATTTATTCTTCCTTTATTCGTATTGGTTTAAAAACTATGAAATATATTTCTATTCTTTTAATAGTTACCCTAACATATGAAACTACATATTTAATTTATATTTCTTAAAGCTAAAAATTCATTTTTTTCGTCTTCCTTCTGAATAACACACAAAGACCTTAAAATGATTTAATTTAGCTCTGAGCTTTCCATTTTATTTTCTATGTGATTGTTTGATATTTTAGTTCCACCAAGTCCTTAAAAACCCATACTCTCTTTTTTCAAATGTTAACACTTACTTAGATTTACTGACATGTTTTCTAATTTTTTATAAAGTTGCTTTTAGATTCCAATCCTCATTTCTGTGTTCATTGTCTTTTTTGCTGAAGGTCATCTCTTAGTAGTTTGCTCTTTCTTTCCACCTGCCTTTCTTTCCATCTTTCTCTTCCCTCCCTCCTTCCTTCTTTGCTTCCTTCTTTCTTTTTTTTTCTCCCTCTCCTTCCCTCCACCTCCTCCCCTCCCCTTCTTCCCTCCCCACTCTTTTCCTCCCATCTTTTGCTTCCCTCCCTCCTTCCTTCTTTGCTTCCTTCTTTCTTCTTCTTTTTCCTCCCCCTCCTCCCTTCCCCCTCCTCTCCTCCCCACCGTTTTCCTCCTCACCGTTTTCCTCCCCACCGTTTTCCTCCCCCACCGTTTTCCTCCCCACCGTTTTCCTCCCCACCGTTTTCCTCCCCACCGTTTTCCTGCCCACCGTTTTCCTCCCCACCCCTTTCCTGCCCACCCTTTTCCTCCCCACCCTTTTCCTCCGCACCCTTTTCCTCCGCACCCTTTTCCTCCCCTTCTTTTCCCTTCCCTGCCTTCCCTTCCTTTCCTTCCTTTCTTTTTCTTCCCTCCCTCTCTTCCCCCTCCACTCCCCCTCCCCTCCCCCTCCCCCGTCTTTTTCTCTCCCCCCTCCTCTTCCCTCTCCTCCCTCTCTGCCAAAATATAATGGTTTTCTCTTACACAAATATCAACTTAAGATGGATCAAAGACTTAAATATAAGACCTGAAACCATAAAAATTCTAGAAGATTAGATTAGATATTTGTATAAGGTAAGAGAAAACCATTATATTTTGGCATGTATTGTTGACAAGAACCCTATGTCACTTTATTTGTCATTATTTTGTTTGTAATCTGTCTTTGTTCTCTCTAACCATTTTTGGGGGGGAGCATTTTATTTTCAAAGCCTTTCAGATAGTCTTTCTTTTCTTTTTTTTTTAAAAAAAGCTTTATTGAGAGATAAATTCACATACCACTGAATTCATCTATGCTAAATGTAGAATTTAGTGAGTTTTAGTGAATTACTGTAGTTGCACAACCTTCACCAAAATCCAGTTTTAGAATACATGTGTCATTTACAAAAATTCCCTCTTGCCGATTTCAGTTAATCCTCTCACCCGCTGTTTGCCTAGGCTATCACTAGTCTTCTATCATAGCTTTACTTTTTCTACAATTTCCTATAACTACAATCATATAATATACTTATTTCTGAGGTTTATTCATGGCATTTATTGTGTTTGGGTTTTGACTATTATGAATGATGCTGCTGTGAGCATTTGCATGCGAGTCTTCTTGTGAACATACAGTTTTCATTTCTCATTGGCAAATAGCTGGGTATAGAATGAAGAGTTGTATAGTAGTTACATGTTCAACTTTTTAAGACATGCTAAATTGTTTTCCAAGCTGCTGTACGTTTTAAATTCCTACAAACATATGAATAAGTTTCTGGTTTCTCCACCTTGCCCACACTTTGGTTTATTTAGTTTTGTTACTGTAGCCATTCTAGTGGATGTGTTGTATCTTATGGCTCTAAGTTGATTTTCCTAATGACTAATATTGGGTATCATTTTTTTGTGCTTGTTTGGCATTCATGTATCTTCTTAGATGAAGTGCCTGCTTAAATACTTGGCCCATTTTTTATTGGATAGTTTGCTGTTGCTTATTACATTAGAAGAGGTCTTTATATATCTCCTTTACAAGTCCATTTCAGATACCTTTTGCAAATATTATATCCCAGTTTGTGCCTTATCTTTTCATATTATTGGTACATAACAATTGTATGTATTTATGGGATACATGTAATATTTCAATATATGTTTATAATCAATTCAGATATCTGTCCCCTCAAACATTTATTATTTCTTTGTGCAGATAACTATGATATACTTACTTTTTTTCTTTTCGATATATACCCAGCAATAGGATTTCTGGATCACATAGTATTCTGAAATTACTTTTGCAACAACCTAATAGTTCTATGTTTGTTTTTAAAGGAACTTCCATACTGTTTTCTATATTGGCTATACTAATTTGCATTCCCACCAAAAATGCATGTAAATTATCTTTCTCTATACCTTGCCTACATCTGTTATTTTTTGTCTTTTTGATAATAGCCATTTTAACTGGGGTAAGATAATATTGTGGTTTTGCTTTGCATTTCCCTGATGGTTAGAGATGTTGAGCATGTTTTCACATACCTGTTGGCCATTTGTATGCCTTCTCTGGAGAAATGTCTGTTGCGATTATTTGCCCATTTTTAATCGAATTATTATTATTTGCTGTTGAGTTGAGTTCCTTATACATTCTGGTTATTAATCTTTTATCCCTTGTCTGTGGATAGTTCACAAATATTTTCTCCCATTCTGTGGATTGTCTCTTCATTCTGTTGATTGTTTCTTTTGCTGTGCAAAAATTTTTAACTTGATATAATCTGTTTTTGCTTTTGTTGCTTATGCTTCTGAGGTCTTACCCCGAAAAATCTTCGCCCAGACCAGTCTCCTGAAGCATCTTTCCAATGTTTTCTTCTAGTACTTTCATAGTTTCAGGTGTTAGATTTAAGTCTTTAATCCATTGTCGTTTTATTTTTGTAGATGGTGTAGATGGTGACAGATAGAGGTCTAGTTTGATTCTTCTGCATATGGATACCCAGATTCCCCAGCATCATTTATTGAAGAGGATGTCCTTTCCTCAATGTATGTTCTTGGTACCTTTGTCAAAAATGAGTTGAATATAAATGCATAGATTTATTTATGCTTTCTCTATTCTATCCCATAGGTCTAAGTGTCTGTTTTTATGTCAGCATTATGCTGTTTTGGTTACTATAGCTTTGCGCTATATTTTCAAGTCTGGTAGTGTGATTCCTCTTTGTTTTTTGTGTTTTTTTTTGTTTGTTTGTTTGTTTGGGTTTTTTTTGCTAAGGATTAGGGCTATTTGGGGTCTTTTGTGGTTCCATATAAATTTTAGAATTATTTTATCTATGTCTGTAAAGAGTGTTATTGGTAATTTGATAGGGAGTGTACTGAATGTATAGATTTCTTTGGGCAGTATGGACATTTTAACAATAATAATTTTTCCAAAGCATGATTGCTTTGCATTTTTTAGTGGATTTTCTTCAATTTTTTTTTCAGTGTTTTATATTTCTCATTGTGGAGATCTTTCACTTTTTGGTTAAATTTCTTCCTAGGTAATTAGTTTCTTAGCTGTTATAAATGGGATTGCTTTCTTTTTCTGAATGTTTTCTATTGGTGTAACAAAATGCTACTGAGGTTTGTGTGTTGATTTTGTATCCTGCAACTTTGCTGAATTCATTAATCAGTTCTAACAATTTTTGGGTGGAGTCCTTATTTTTTCTTTCTAAATATAAGATCATGTCATTTGCAAACAAGAACAGTTTAACTTCTACCTTTCCAATTAGGAGTCCCCTTTTTTAAAATTTTGCTTAATTGCTCTGGCTAAGACTTCTGGTACAATGTTGAATAAAAGTGGTGAAAGTGGCATCCTTGTCTTGTTCCAGATCTTAGAGAAAATTATTTTAGTTTTCCCCATTTAGTATGATGAAAGCTGTGAATTTGTCATATATGGCCTTTATTGTTTTGTGGTATTTTCCTTCTATACTAAGGTTGTTGAGAGTTTTTTCATGAGGGCATGTTGAATTTTATCAAATGCTTGTTCCACATCTATTAAGATGATTTTATGGTTTCTCTTTCTTTTGTTGATGTGGTTGGTGTATCACATACATTGATTTATGAATGTTGAACCATCCTTCCATTTCTAGAATAAATCCCCCTTGATTGTAGCATATTATCTTTTTGATGTATTACTGGATTTGGTTTGTTGGTATTTTGTTGAGGATTTTTGTGTCTGTGTTCATCAGGAATATTGACCTGTAGTTTTCTCCTTTTGTTCTATCCTTACCTGGTTTTGGTATCAGGGTAATGCTTGCCTTGTAGAATGAGTTAGAAAAAATTCCTTCCTCTTCAAGGTTTTGGAACATTTTGAGAAGAATTGGTATTAGCACTTTAAATTTTTCATAGAATTCAGCAGTACAGTCATCCAGTTTTGTACTTTTCCTTTTAGGGAGACTTTTTATTACTGATTCAATCTCATTACTCATTATTTGTGCAGATTTTTTGTTTCTTCCCTGGTTCAATATTGGTAGGTTATATGTGTCTAGGGATTTGTCTATTTTTTTCTAGGTTTTTGAATTTATTGTTGTGTAGTTGTCAATCATAATAGTCTTTAGTGATTTTTTTTCTTAGTCTAGTTAGTGGTTTGTCAATTTTATTTATTATTATTTTTTTGAGGCAGAGTCTTACTCTGTTCCCCATTTTGGAGTAAAGTGATGTAACCTAGGCTCAGTCCAACCTCCACCTCCCGGGTTCAAGTGATTTTCATGCCTCAGACTCCTGAATACCTGAGATTGCAGGTAAATGCCAGCACACCCAGCTAATTTTTTATATTTTTAGTAGAGACAGGGTTTTGCCATGTTGGCCAGGCTGGTCTCAAACTCCTGGCCTTAAGTGATCCAGCCGCTTTGGCTTCCCAAAGTGCTGGGATTACAGGCATGAACCACTGCACTTGGCCTTTTCGTGTCTTTTATTTAGTTCTGCTCTGGTCTTTACTATTTCTTTTTACTAATTTCGGATTTGATTTGTTTTTGCTTTTCTGTTTCCTTAAGGTATGTTTCTATGTTGTTTATTTGAAATCTATTTTTTTATGTTTTTTTTTTTTTTTTTAACTATAAACTTCCTTTTGAGCACTGCTTTTGCTGTATTCCATAGGTTTTGTGTATATTGCGTTTTCATTTTTATTTGTTTCAAGAAATTTATTATTTCCATCTTAATTTTTAAGAACTAAATAGTTCTTAAAACTTGATCTAGTGCATTACTTGATCTAGTGCATTGCAGAAGAAGAACTAAACGGTTCTTAAAAATTTCCATCTTAATTTTTAAGAACTTAATGGTTCTTCATGTGCTTGTTATTTAATTTCTATGTATTTGTACTGTATCCAAAGTTCTTGCTATTGGTTTCCAGTTTTACTTTATTGTGTCTGATTTGATTTTTTTTACATTTGCTGAGACTTGTTTTATGGCCTAACATGTGGTCTAACTTGTAGTATCTTCCATGCACTGATGAGAAGAATGTATATTTTATAGCAGTTGAAAGGAACATTTTGTAAATGTCTGTTAGGTCCATTTGGCCTATACTGCAGTTTAGGTTCAATGTTTCTTTATTGATTTACTGTCTAGATGATCTGTCCAATGCTGAAAATGGGATATTAAAGTCTCTTTCTATAATTGTATTGGGGTCTATCTCTCTCCTTAGCTTTAATAATATTTTTTTTATATATCTAATGCTCCAATATTGAGTGGATATATATTTATATCTACTTGATGAATTGAACCCTTTTCATTATATAATGACCTCCTTTATCTCTTTTTATGTTTTTTGCATTAAACTCTATTTTGTCTGATAGAAGTATAGCTACTACTTCATCTGCAAAGACACACATAGACTAAAAGTGACTAAAGTGAAGATCTTCCATGCAAATTCCAAACTTGTTTTTGGTTCCCATTTGCATAGAATATCTTCATTTTTCGTCTGTATGTGTGCCTTTACAGATGAAGTGAGTTTTTGTCAGCAGCATACAGTTGTTTTTTTTTTAAATCAACACAATTACTCTGTATCTTTTAATTGTGGGGATTTAAATTGTTTATATATATTAAGGGTTGTTATTAATATATAAGGGCTTACTCCTGTCATTTTAATGATTGTTTTCTGGTTGTTTTATATGGCCTTTGTTCTTCTCTTACTGCTTATCTTTGTGATTTGGTGGTCTTCTATAATAATAATGCTTGATTCCTTTTTCTCATTTGTGTATCTGTTATTCTAGTGAATTTTGTGCTTTAGTGCGTTTTCATGATGGTAAATATCATCCGTTTGCTTCCAGATGTAGGACTCTTTTAAGCATTTCCTATAGGACCTGTTTAGTGGTGATGAATTTGCTCAGTTTTTATTTGTTAGGGTAAGTCTTTATTTCTCCTTCATTTCTGAAAGATAGCTTTGCTAAGTATAGTGTTCTTGGTTGACAGCATTTTCTTTTAGCACTGTGAATATGTAGTCTCATTCTCTGCTGGTCTTTAAAGTTTCTGCTGATAAATATGATGTTTATTTGTTGACAATTCCCTTATGTCACTTGACAAGAAAATTTTACAGCAAGTTTTCTTGTGCTGTTTTTAGAATTTTCTCTTTGTCTTTGACTTTCGAGAGATTAACTATATATGTCATGCCTCAGAAAGAAATTTTTTGGATTGAATCTATTTGGGGATCTTCCTCAGGTTCGTATTTCCAGATGTTTATATCTCTTCTAAGACTTGGGAATTTTTCATTTATTATTTCATTAAATTTTCTATGCCTTTTCCCCATCTTTTCTCCTTCTGGAACTCCCCAAATTTCAGTATTTGTTTCCTTGATGGTGTCCCATATGCCCCTCAGTCTTTCTTCATTCTTTTAGATATTTTTTTTTTTGTCTCACTGGGTTATTTCAAAATACCTGTCTTCAAGTTAAAAAATTCTTTCTTCTGCTTGATCTAGTACATTGCAGAAGCTCCTGATTTTATTTTTTATTTTGTCCCTTTAATTCTTCAGTTTGAGGAGTTCTGTTTGGTTCTTTTCTATGACATCTATCTCTTCATTAAAATTTTTTAAATTATACTTTAAGTTCTGGGGTTCAGGTGCAGATCTTGCAGGATTGTTACATAGGTATGCACATGCCATGGTGGTTTGCTGCCTACATCCCCCCGTCACCTACATTAGGTATTTCTCCTAATGTTATCCCTCCCCAATCTCCCCACCCCCTGCTATCCCTCCTTTAGTCCCCCACCCCCCAACAGACCCCAATGTGTGATGTTCCCCTCCCCTGTGTCCATGTGTTCTCATTGTTCAACACCAACTTATGAGTCAGAACATGCGGTGTTTGGTTTTCTGTTTTTGTGTCAGTTTGCTGAGAATGACAGTTTCCAGATTCATCCATGTCCCTGCAAAGGACATGAACTCATCCTTTTTGTGGCTGCATAGTATTCCATGGTGTATATATGCCACGTTTTCTTTATCCAGTCTATCACTGATGGCATTTGGGTTGGTTCCAAGTCTTTTCTATTATAAACAGTGCCGCAACAACATACGTGTGCATGTGTCTTTATAATAGAATGACTAATAATCCTTAGGGTATATACCCAGTAATGGTATTGCTGAGTCAAATAGCATTTCTATTTCTAGGTCCTTGAGGAATCGCCACACTGTCTTCCACAATAGTTGAACTAATTTACACTCCCACCAACAGTGTAAAAGCATTCCTATTTCTCCACATCCTCTCCAACATCTGTTGTCTCCAGATTTTTTAATGATTGCCATCCTAACTGGCATGAGATAGTATCTCAATGTGGTTTTGATTAGCATTACTCTAATGACCAGTGATGATGAGTATTTTTTCATATGTTTGTTGGCCACATAAATGTCTTCTTTTGTAAAGTGTCTGTTGATATCCTTCACCCACTTTTTGATGGGGTTGTTTTTTTTTCTTGTAAATTTGTGTAAGTTCTTTGTAAATTCTGGGTATTATCCCTTTGTCAGATAGGTAGATTGCAACATATTTTTCCCATTCTGTTGGTTGCTGGTTCACTCTAATGATTGTTTCTTTTGCTGAGTAGAAGCTCTTTAGTTTAATTACATCCCATTTATCTATTTTGGCTTTTGTTGCCATTGCTTTTGGTGTTTTAGTCATGAAGTCTTTGCCTATGCCTATGTTCTGAATGGTTGCCTAGGTTTTCTTCGAGGGTTTTTAAGGTGTTAGGTCTTAGGTTTAAATATTTAATCCATCTGGAGTTAATTTTTGTATAAGGTGTCAGGAAGGGATCCAGTTTCAACTTTCTGCACATGGCTAGCCAGTTTTCCCAACACCATTTATTAAACGGGGAATCCTTTCCCCATTGTTTTTGTCAGGTTTGTCAAAAATCAGATGGTTGTAGATGTGTGGTGTTGCCTCCAAGGCCTCTGTTCTGTTCCATTGGTCTATATCTCTGTTTTGGTACCAGTACCATGCTGTTTTGATTACTGTAGCCTTGTAGTATAGTTTGAAGTCAGGTAGCCTGATGCCTCTAGCTTTGTTCTTTTTGCTTATGATTGTCTTGGCTATGTGGGCTCTTTCTTGGATCCATGTGAAGTTTAAGGTGGTTTTTTTCCAGTTCTGTGAAGAAGGTCAATGGTAGCTTCATGGGGATAGCACTGAATCTAAAATTACTTTGGGCAGTATGGCCATATTCATGATACTGATTCTTCCTAACCATGAGCATGGGATATTTTTCCATCTGTTTGTGTCCTCTCTTATATCCTTGAGCAGTGGATTGTAGCTCTCCTTGAAGAGGTCCTTTACATCCTTTGTTAGTTGTATTCCTAGGTGTTTTATTCTCTTTGTAGCAATTGTGAATGGGAGTTTGCTCTTGATTTGGCTCTCTGTTTGTCTGTTATTGGTATGTAGGACTGCTTATGATTTCTGCACATTGATTTTGTATCCTGAGACTTTGCTGAAGTTGCTTATCAGTTTCAGGAGATTTTGGGCTGAGATGATGTGGTCTTCTAAATATACAATCATGTTGTCTGCAAATAGAGACAATTTGACTTCCTCCTTTCCTAATTGAATACCCTTTATTTCTTTTTCTTGCCTGATTGCTCTGGCTAGAACTTCCAATACTATATTGAATAGGAGTGGTGAGAGAGGGCATCCTTGTCTAGTGCCAGATTTTAAAGGGAATGCTTCCAGTTTTTGCCCATTCAGTATGATATTGGCTGTGGGTTTGTCGTAAATAGCTTTTATTATTTTGAGATACACTCTGTTGATACCTAGTTTATTGAGAGTTTTTAGCATAAAGGGCTGTTGAATTTTGTTGAAGGCCTTCTCTGCATCTATTGAGATAATCGTGGTTTTTGTCTTTGGTTCTGTTTATGTGATGGATTATGTTTATTGATTTGCGTATGTTGAACCAGCCTTGCATCCCCCGGTATGAAGCCTACTTCATCATGATAGATTAGCTTCTTGATGTGCTGTTGCATTTGGTTTGCCAGTATTTTATTGAAGATTTTTGCATCGATATTGGCCTGAAATGTTCTTTTTCAGTTGTGTCTCTGCCTGGTTTTGGTATCAGGATGATTTTGTCTCATTAAATGAATTAGGGAGGAGTCCCTCTTTTTGTATTGTTCGGAACAGTTTCAGAAGGAATGGTACCAGCTCCTCTTTGTATGTCTTCACTAAATTTCTAATTCAGATTATGAGTTTATGTTGTTTACATGTGTTCTCTTGTATCTTTCTGAGTTTTCTTGAGATCATTTCCTTTTGAGGTGTTTTTTAAATTTCCTTTTCTTTGGGGCCTATTAGTAGAGAAATATTATGGTTTTTTTTCAGATGTTGTGTTTCCTTGATTTTTTTTTCATGTTTCTTTTTTCCTTAGGTTGAT
Organism: Ateles fusciceps; assembly: GCA_036589455.1. Lineage (NCBI taxonomy): Eukaryota > Metazoa > Chordata > Mammalia > Primates > Atelidae > Ateles > Ateles fusciceps. The sequence goes on from JAZHEH010000889.1 coordinate 7,155,935, forward strand.
ACCTGTGCATCTGCTATAATTGTCATTTCTTCCAATTTTAAGAAGTAGCTTCCATAGGAAAATACTTTGTATTGTGAATGTATCAATATGTTTACTGGATAGAGTAATTTGGCTTTGGTTCTGGGTGGACGCCATAGTGTAACGTTCACATGATTACTTTGATTGTATTTAATGTCAGTGGTGTCTGCAAATTACTTAGCGGCTAGGCTGTGGCTGTTCGTGGAGGCTGTGGTAAGGCTTTGCTATGGAGAGACGGACACCAGGTAGGCTAGTCCTTAGGTCCCTAGGTGGTACATGGGGGCACTGGCGGGGGATGTGGTATGACTCAGAAAGGGCAGTATCTGGGTCCTGGGTGGGGTGTGTGGGTGCCGGCAGTGGGGACGGTGGGTCAATTGGACTGGTCCTTGGTTTCCTGGGTGGCTTGCATGGGCACTGGCAGTGTTGATCCCTGGGAAGGCCAGTCCTTAGGTCTCCAGGTAGAGCATGTGGGCACTAGTGGTGAAGGGGATCTGCTCTTTGGGCTCCAGATGGGTTGCACAGTTACCAGCAATAGTGAAGGCAGGTTGGTCCTTGAGTGCTAGAGTGGATTACACCCAGAGTGTTGGTGTTGGCCATAGGCCAGCTGGAAAAGTCCAGGGTGGGGCAGGTGGGCAGTGGTAGTATCTGCAGTAGGATGGGCAGCTGGTCCCTGGACCCCCAGGTGGGACACACAGTGGCCTTGCTAATGATGGGGCAATGTCATTGTTGGTGGCAGTGGCCCCAGGCAGACTGCTCTTAGGCTCTGGGGTACACACTTTGGTTCCCTGTACCTTGGGGGAAGCCTCCTTAATGTGCCAGACTGCCTATTTCCTGGGTAGTAGGACACTGCATGAACTTGGGTGCTGGTGATGTGGCTGCACCACGGGGTTTAGCCAATGTTTGGCTATTGTAGTCCTCTGGCTGGATGTAGGGGGATGTTGTGGGGTCTTTAGGATGTGGAGGCTAGGCGTGGTGGTTCACGCCTGTAATCCCAGCACTTGGGGAGGCTGAGGCAGGTGGATCACCTGAGGTCAGGAGTTCAAGACCAGGCTGGCCAACATGGTAAAACCCCATCTCTACTAAAAATACAAAAAAATAGGCTGAGCGTGGTGGCAGGTGCCTGTAATTTCAGCTACTTGGGAGACTGAGGCAGGAGAATTACTTAAACTCCGGAGGCAGAGATTTCAGTGAGCCGAGATCATGCCATTGCATTCTAGCCTGGGCAACAAAAGTGAAACTGCATCTCAAAAATAAAAACAAAAATGAACAAAGAATGTGGAGATGCAGATACTATTGTACCCTGGGCAAGGTGTAATCCTGTATTGGCTCTGCTCTCAAAATGGTGCAGTGCTATAGCAGCTTGGGTTCCAGAAGCGGGATTTAGCATGAGTTATCTCTCTGGAACAATGCAGTTGTGGGTGCTACAAGCACCCTATAGTAGGCTCAGGGATCCTGAGAACCAACAGGCTTTTCTGTATCTAGGACTGCAGGCTTCTTTGGTGGAAATGTGGACTGCTGGAAAATCTCTCACTTACATTTTTCCTGCAATGGAGCATTCCTCCTCGCTCTGGGCTGAACTGGCCTACTGCCCTACTTTCCTCTCTACATTGCCATCTTGAGCTTTCCATGCCTCAGAGAGTTCCTGTTTTTTCTCTGCTGGATTCCAGTGCTTTCCCCTAGATGCTCTGTTTGATGTGTGTTTATGTACTTGCTGTTTTGGTCCTTCTTCATAGAGAAGACAGGCACTGGGCTCCTCTCTTTAGCCACTTCATACAATCATCCTTGAGAGCAGTTTGGCAGTAAACATGACTGTCTTCTGTTATCTTCTCTTCTCTTTATTCATTCAGTTTTCTTCCTCCAACAAATCCAAGTGCCTTAGAGGAAGTGCAAATACTTGCCAGACTTAATACACTAGAAGGTGATACAACAATGGTTGCAGATTATGCCAATATCTTTTCAAAAAAAACAGTTTCAAATTTTGTTAAAATATAATTTATCAATTTTCCTTTTGTTGTTCATACTTTTGGAGTCATATAAGAGTCTTTTAATAATACAGATTCTCAAAGATTTCCTCCTACATTTTCTCCTGAAAGCCTTGTAGTTTTTTTTGAGATGGAGTCTTGGTCTGTCACCCAGGCTGGAGTGCAGTGGCATGATCTCGGCTCACTGCAGCCTCCACTTCCTGGATTCAAGTGATTCTCCAACCTTACCCTCCCAAGTAGCTGGGATTACAGGCGTGCACCACTATGACCAGCTAATATTTGTATTTTTAGTACAGATGGGGTTTTACCATGTTGGCCAGGCTGGTCTTGAACTCCTGATCTTGGGTGATCCACCTGCCTTGGCCTCCCAAAGTGCTGGGATTACAAGTGTGAGCCACTGTGACTGGCCTAGGTTTTTAAAAATAGTTATAACTCTTACATTTACATGCATAATCCATTTAAACTTCATTTTTTTCCTTTTTCTATTAGACTTTAAGTTCTGGGGTACAGGTACAGAATGTGCAGGTTCGTTTCATAGGTATACACGTGCCATGGTGGTTTGCTGCACCTGTCAGCCTGTTAACTATGTTAGGTATTTCTCCCAATACTAATCCTCCTCTAACCCCCCACCCCCAACAGATCCCAGTGTGTGATGTTCACCTCCCTGTGCCCATGTGTTCCTGTTGTTCTGCTCCCACTTATGAGTGAGAACGTGTGGTGTTTGGTTTTCCTGTTCCTGTGTTACTTTGCTGAGAATGATGGTTTCTAGCTTAATCCATGTCCCTGCAAAGGGCATTAACTCATCCTTTTTTGTGGCTGCATAGTATTCCATGGTGTATATGTGTCATGTTTTCTTTATCTAGTCTGTCATTGATGGGTGTTTGGGTTGGTTCCAAGTCTTCACTATTGTGAATAGTGCTGCAATAAACATGCATGTGCATATGTCTTTTTATATATGTTGTGTGTGTGTGTGTGTGTGTGTATTTTTTTATTGCATTTTAGGTTCTGGGGTACAGGTGAAGAACATGCAGGATTGTTGCATAGGTACATACATGGCAATGTGGTTTGCTGCCTCCATCCCCTTCACCTTTATCTGGCATTTCTTTCCATGTTATCCCTCCCCAACTCGCTACCCACCACTGTCCCTCCCCTAGTCCCCTCTCACAGACCTCAGTGTGTGATGTCCCCCCCCTCCCTGTGTCCATGTGTTCTCATTGTTCAATACCTGCCTATGAGTAGGAACATGCAGTGTTTGATTTTCTGTTCTTGTCAGTTTGCTGAGAATGATGGTTTCCAGGTTCATCCATGTCACTACAAAGGACGTGAACTCATCATTTTTTATGGCTGCATAGTATTCCATGGTGTATATGTGCCACATTTTCCTTGTCCAGTCTACCATCAATGGGCATTTGGGTTGGTTCCAAGTCTTTGCTATTGTAAGCAGTGCTGCAGTGAACATACGTGTGCATGTGTCCTTGTAATAGAACGATTTATAATCATTTGAATATATACCCAGTAATGGAATTGCTGGGTCGAATGGAATTTCTGTTTCTAGGTCCTTGAGGAATCATCACACTGCCTTCCACAATGGTTGAACTAATTTACACTCCCACCAACAGTGTAAAAGTGTTCCTATTTCTCCACATCCTCTTCAACTTCTATTATCTCCAGATTTTTTAATGATCACCATTCTAACTGGCATGAGATGGTATCTCAATGTAGTTTTGATTTGCATTTCTCTAATGACCAGTGATGATGAGCAATTTTGCATATGTTTGCTGGCCTCATATATGTCTTCTTTTGAAAAGTGTCTGTTGATATCCTTTGCCCACTTTTGAATGGGTTGGTTTGTTTTCTTCTTGTAAATCTGTTTTAGTTCTTTGTAGATTTTGGATATAAGTCCTTTGTCAGATTGGCAGATTGCAAAAATTTTTCCCATTCTGTTGGTTGCTGCTTGACTCTAATGATTGTTTCTTTTGCGTGTGCGGAAGCTCTGGAGTTGAATTAGATCCCATTTGTCAATTTTGGCTTTTGTTGCCAATGCTCTTGGTGTTTTAGTCATGAAGTCCTTGTCTATGCCTATGTCCTGAATGCTTTTGCCTAGGTTTTCTTTGAGGGTTTTTATGGTGTTAGGTCTTATGTTCAAGTCTTTAATCCATCTGGAGTTAATTTTTGTATAAGGTGTCAGGAGGGATCCAGTTTCTGCTTTCTGCACATGGCTAGCCAGTTTTCCCAACACCATTTATTAAACAGGGGAATCCTTTCCCCATTGCTTGTTTTTGTCAGGTCTGTCAAAGATCAGATGGTTGTAGATGTGTGGTGTTGCCTCCGAGGCCTCTGTTCTGTTCCATTGGTCTATATCTCTGTTTTGGTACCAGTACCATGCTGTTTTGATTACTGTAGGCTTGTACTGTAGTTTGAAGTCAGGTAACCTGATGCCTCTAGCTTTGTTCTTTTTGCTTAAGATTGTCTTGGCTATGTGGGCTCTTTTTGGTTCCATGTGAAGTTTAAGGTGGTTTTTTCCCAGTTCTGTGAAGAGGGTCCTAGGTAGCTTGAATGGGGATAGCACCTGAATCTATAAATTACTTTGGACAGTATGGCCATTTTCACGATATTGATTCTTCTTAACCATGAACATGGAATGTTTCTCCATCTGTTTGTGTCCTCTCTATTTCATTGAGCAGTGGTTTGTAGTTCTCCTTGAAGAGGTCCTTTACATCCTTTGTTAGTTGTATTCCTAGGTATTTTATCCTCTTTGTAGTAATTGTGAATGGGAGTTCGCTCATGATTTGGCTCTCTTTAAGTCTGTTATTGGTGTATAGGAATGCTTGTGATTTCTGCACATTGATTTTGTATCCTGAGACTTTGCTGAAGTTGCTTATCAGTTTCAGGAGATTTTGGGCTGAGATGATGTGGTCTTCTAAATATACAATCATGTTGTCTGCAAATAGAGACAATTTGACTTCCTCCTTTCCTAATTGAATACCTTTTATTTCTTTTTCTTGCCTGATTGCTCTGGCTAGAACTTCCAATACTATATTGAATAGGAGTGGTGAGAGAGGGGCATCCTTGTCTAGTGCCAGATTTTATTATTTTGAGGTACGTTCCATCGATACCTAGTTTATTGAGAGTTTTCAGCATAAAGGGCTGTTGAATTTTGTCAAAGGCCTTTTCTACATCTATTGAGATAATCATGTGGTTTTTGTCTTTGGTTCTGTTTATGTGGTGGAGTACGTTTATAGACTTGCATATGTTGAACCAGCCTTGCATCCCCAGGATGAAACCTACTTGATCATGATGGATAAGCTTTTTGATGTACTGTTGCAATCGGTTTGCCAATATTTTATTGAAGATTTTTGCATCGATGTTCATCATGGGTATTGGCCTGAAATTTTCTTTTCTTGTTGAGTCTCTGTCGGGTTTTAGTATCAGGATGATATTGGTCACATAAAATGATTTGGGAACGATTCCCTCTTTTTGGATTGTTTGGAATAGTTTCAGAAGGAATGGTACCAGCTCCTTTTTGCATGTCTGGTGGAATTCAGCTGAAAACCCGTCTGGATTTGGACTTTTTTTGATTGGTAGTCTATTAATTGCTGCCTCAACTTCAGCCTTTGTTATTGGTCTATTCAGGGTCTATTTCAACTTCTTCCTGATTTAGGCTTTGGAGGGTGCAAGTGTCCAGGAATTTGTCTATGTCTTCCAGTTTTACTGGTCTATGTGCATAGAGTTGTTTGTAGTAATTCTCTGATAGTGGTTTGTATTTCTGTGAAATCAGTGGTGATATCCCCTTTATTGTTTTTTATTGCATCTATTTAATTATTCTCTTTTTTATTAATCTGGCTAGCAGTCTACTTTGTTGATCTTGTCAAAAAACCAGCTCCTGGATTTATTGATTTTTTTTTTTGAAGGGTATTTTGTGTGTCTATCTCCTTCAGTTCTGCTCTGATCTTAGTTATTTCTTGTCTTCTGCTAGCTTTTGAGTTTTTTTGATCTTGCTTCTCTAGCTCTTTCAATTTTGATGATAGGGTGTTGATTTTAGATCTTTCCTTCCTTCTCATGTGGGTATTTATTGCTATATATTTTCCTCTAGACACTGCTTTAAATGTGTCCCAGAGATTCTGGTACATTGTGTCTTTGTTCTCATTGGTTTCAAAGAACATCTTTATTTCTGCCTTCATTTCATTGTTTATCCAGTCAACATTCAAGAACCAGTTGTTCAGTTTCCATGAAGTTGTGTGGTTCTGAGTTAGTTTCTGAATTCTGAAGTTCTAACTTGATTGCACTGTGGTCTGAGAGACTGTTATGATTTCTGTTCTTTTGCATTTGCTCAGAAGTGATTTATTTCCAATTATGTGGTCAATTTTAGAGTAGGTGTGATGTGGTGCTGAGAAGAATGTATATTTTGTGGATTTAGGGTGATGGGTTCTGTATATGTCTATTAGGTTTGCTTGGTCCAGGTCTGCGTTCAAATCTTGGATATCCTTGTTAATTTTCTGTCTCGTTTATTTGTCTAATATTGACAGTGGGGGTGTTAAAGTCTCCCAGTATTATTGTGTGGGAGTGTAAGTGTGTTTGTAGGTCATTAAGAACTTGCTTTATGTATCTTGTTGCTCCTGTTTTGGGTGCGTATATATTTAGGCTTGTTAGCTCTGCTTGTTGCACTGATCCTTTTACCATTATGTAATGCCCTTCTTTGTCTCTTTGATCTTTTTGTTTAAAGTCTATTTTATCAGAGACTAGGATTGCAACTCCTGCTTTTTTTGCTTTCCATTTGCTTGGTAGATCTTCCTCCATCCCTTTATTTTGAGCCTTTGTGTATCCTTACATGTGAGATGGGTTTCCTGGATACAGCACAACAATGGGTTTTGACTTTTAATCCAGTTTGCCAGTCTGTGTCTTTTGATTGGGGCATTTAGCCTGTTTACATTTCAGGTTAGTATGTTTATGTGTGAATCTGATCCTGCCATTTTGATGCTAGCTGGTTGTTTTTCCCATTAGTTGATGCAGTTTCTTCATTTTGTCTATGCTTTTTACCATTTTGTAAAGAGCTCTTTGGAGTGGCTGTTACTGGTTGTTCCTTTCTATGTTTAGTGCTTCTTTTAGGAGCTCTTGTAAAGCAGGCCTGATGGTGATGAAATCCCTGAGTGATTGCTTGTTCATAAAGGATTTTATTTCTCCTTTGCTTATGAAGCTTAGTTTGGCTGGATATGAAATTCTAGGTTGAAAGTTCTTTTTCTTTAAGGATGTTGAATATTTGGACCCCACTCTCTCTGGCTTGTAGGGTTTCTTTTTTTTTTTTTTTTTTTAATTTATTTATTTATTGCATTTTAGGTTTGGGGGTACATGTGAAGAACATGGAAGATTGTTGCATAGGTACACACATGGCAGTGTGATTTGCTGCCTTCCTCCCCCATCACCTATATCTGGCATTTCTCCCCATGCTATCCCTCCCCCAACTCCCCCACCCCCCACTATCCCTCCCCTTTTTCCCCGACAGACCCCAGTGTGTGATACTCCCCCTCCCTGTGTCCATGTGTTCCCATTGTTCAACACCCGCCTATGAGTGAGAACATGCGGTGTTTGATTTTCTGTTCCTGTGTCAGTTTGCTGAGAATGATGGTTTCCAGGTTCATCCATGTCCCTACAAAGGACACGAACTCATCGTTTTTGATGGCTGCATAATATTCCATGGTGTATATGTGCCACATTTTCCCTGTCCAGTCTATCATCGATGGGCATTTGGGTTGGTTCCAGGTCTTTGCTATTGTAAACTGTGCTGCAATGAACATTCGTGTGCATGTGTCCTTATAGTAGAATGATTTATAGTCTTTTGGATATATACCCAGTAATGGGATTGCTGGATCAAATGGAATTTCTATTTCTAGGTCCTTGAGGAATCGCCACACCGTCTTCCACAATGGTTGAACTAATTTACACTCCCACCAACAGTGTAAAAGCGTTCCTATTTCTCCACATCCTCTCCAGCATCTGTTGTCTCCAGATTTTTTAATGATCGCCATTCTAACTGGCGTGAGATGGTATCTCAATGTAGTTTTGATTTGCATTTCTCTAATGACCAGTGATGATGAGCATTTTTTCATATGTTTGTTGGCTTCATGTATGTCTTCTTTTGTAAAGTGTCTGTTCATATCCTTTGCCCACTTTTGAATGGGCTTGTTTGTTTTTTCTTGTAAATGTGTTTCAGTTCTTTGTAGATTCTGGTTATCAGCCCTTTGTCAGATGGGTAGACTGCAAAAATTTTTTCCCATTCTGTTGGTTGCCGATTCACTCTAATGACTGTTTCTTTTGCTGTGCAGAAGCTATGGAGTTTGATTAGGTCCCATTTTGTCTATTTTGGCTTTTGTTGCCACTGCTTTTGGTGTTTTGGTCATGAAGTCCTTGCCTACACCTATGTCCTGATGGTTTTGCCTAGATTTTCTTCTCAGGGTTTTTATGGTGTTAGGTCTTATGTTTAAGTCTTTAATCCATCCTGGAGTTAATTTTAGTGTAAGGTG